>CM034695.1:0-4800000 GCA_020045945.2 Trichoderma semiorbis
AACCCTAACCCTAACCCTAACCCTAACCCTAACCCTAACCCTAACCCTAACCCTAACCCTATTATTATTAAATATTATAATATAATTTTATTATTATTATAATATAATTTTATTATTATTAATATTTAATATTAAAATATAATTTTATAGCTTTATATTATAATAATATTATTATTATTATTGTTAAATATTATAATATAATTTTATAATTTTATAATATAATTTTATTATTATTATTATTTAATATTATAATATAACTTTATTATTATTATTTAATAATAATAATTTTATTATTATTTTTTTTTTATATAGTAATTCTATTACTATTACTTAATATTCTAATATAATTTTATTATTATTATTATTTAATATTATAATATAATTTTATAATTTTATAATATAACTTTATTATTTTAAAGTAATTCTTTTATATTATTATTATTTAATACTTTAAAGTAAATTTATTATTATAATTTAATATTATAATATAAAATAATTTTATTATTATTATTAATTAATATTATAATATAATTTTATAATTTTATAATATAATTTTATTATTATTATTATATAATATTAAAATATAATTTTATAATTTTATAATATAACTTTATTATTATTATTATTCAATATTATAATATAATAAAATTTTATTATTATTATTATTTAGTTTTATAAAATATTAATATTATATAATAATTTTATTATTATTTTTTTTATATAATACTTTTATTATTATTATATAATATTATAAAATAATTTCTTTATATTATTATTATTTAATATTTTAAAGTAAATTTATAATTATAATTTAATATTATAATATAAAATATTTTAATTTTATTATTATTATTATTTAATATTATAATATAATTTTATAATTATTATTATTAAATATTATAATATAATTTTATAATTTTATAATATAACTTTATTATTATTATTATTATTATTTTTTTAATATAATAATATAATTTTATTATTATTATAATTTAATATTATAAAGTAATTTTATTATTATTTTTTTTTTATAATATAATTTCATTACTATTATTTAATATTATAAAGTTATTTTTTTATATTATTATTATTTAATATTTTAAAATAAATTTATTATTATAATTTAATATTATAATATAAAATAATTTTATTATAAAATAATTTTATTATTATTATTTTTTTTATAAAATAATTTTATAATTATAATTTAATATAATTTAATATTATAAAATAACTTTATTATTATTATTTAATATTTTTAAGTAAATTTATTATTATCATAATTTAATATTTTAATTTAAAATAATTTAATTTTATTATTATTATTATTTAATATTATAATATAATTTTATAACTTTATAATATAGCTTTATTATTATTATTATTAAATATTATAATATAATTTTATAATTTTATAATATAATTTTATTATTACTATTACTTAATATTATAATATAATTTTATTATTATTATAATTTAATATTATAAAATAATTTTATTATAATTTTTTATAAAATAATTTTATTATTATTATTTAATATTATAATTTTATTACTATTATTACTTAATATTATAATATAATTTTATTACTACTATAACTTAATATTATAAAGTAATTTTATTATTACTTTCCTTTTATAAAGTAATTTTATTATTATTATTTAATATTATAAAATAACTTTATTTTATTATTATTATTACTTAATATTATAATATAATTTTATAATTTCATAATATAGCTTTATTATTATTATTATTAAATATTATAATATAATTTTATAATTTTATAATATAATTTTATTACTACTACTACTTAATATTATAATATAATTTTATTATTACTATAGCTTAATATTATAAAGTAATTTTATTATTACTTCTTTTTTATAAAATAGCTTTATTACTATTACTTAATATTATAAAATAGTTTTACTTTATTATTACTACTACTTAATATTATAATATAACCCTATAGCTTTATAATATAATTTTATTACTACTACTACTAAGTATTATAATATAATTTTATAACTTTATAATATAGTTTTATTACTACTACTACTTAGTATTATAATATAGCTTTATTATTACTATAGTTTAATACTATAAAATAACTTTATTATTACTCCCCCCTTATAAAGTAATTTTATTACTATTACTTAGTATTATAAAATAACTTTACCTTATTACTACTATTACCTAGTACTATAGTATAACTTTATAACTTTATAATACAGCTTTATTACTACTACTACTAAGTATTATAATATAACTCTATAGCTTTATAATATAGCCTTATTACTACTACTGCTTAGTATTATAGCATAGCTTTATTACTACTATAGCTTAGTACTATAGGGTTACTTTATTACTACTTCCCTCCTTTAGTACTATAGGGTAGCTTCGCCCTATTACTACTACCGCCTAGTACTATAGTATAGCTTTATAACTCTATAGCATAGCTCTATTACTACTACCGCCAAGTACTATAGCACAGCTCTATAGCTCTATAGCACAGCCCTATTACTACTACTGCTAAGTATTATAGCGTAGCTTTATTATTACTATAGCTTAGTACTATAGGGTAGCTTTATTACTACTCCCCCCCTATAGGGTAGCCCTATTACTATTACTTAATACTATAGAGTAGCTTTATTACTACTCCCCCCCTATAGAGTAGCCCTATTACTATTACCTAGTACTATAAGGTAGCTCCGCCTTATTACTACTACTGCCTAGTACTATAGTATAGCCCTATAGCTCTATAATACAGCTTTATTACTACTGCCGCTAAGTACTATAGTATAACTCTATAACTTTATAGCATAGCTCTATTACTACTATCGCTAAGTACTATAGCCTAGCTTTATTACTACTATTACCTAGTACTATAAAGTAGCTTTATTACTACTCCCCCCTTATAAAATAGCCCTATTACTATTACCTAGTACTATAAGGTAGCTCTGCCCTATTACTACTACTACCTAATACTATAGCACAGCCCTATAGCTCTATAGTATAACTCTATTACTACTACTGCCAAGTACTATAACGCAGCTCTATAGCTTTATAACACAGCCCTATTACTACTACTACTAAATACTATAGCCTAGCTTTATTACTACTATAGCTTAATACTACAGGGTAGCTTTATTACTACTCTCCCCCCCCTATAAGGTAGCCCTATTACTATTACCTAGTACTATAAAGTAACTCCCCTATACTATTACCGCTTAGTACTCTAGGGTAAGCTTATTACTATAGCTCAGTATTATAGCATAAGGTAGCTCCGCCCTATTACTACTACCGCCTAATACTACAGCATAGCCCTATAGCTCTATAATACAGCTTTATTACTACTGCTACTAAGTACTATAGCGTAGCTCTATAGCTCTATAGCGCAGCCCTATTACTACTGCCGCTAAGTACTATAGTATAACTTTATTATTACTATAGCTTAGTACTGTAAAGTAGCTTTATTACTACTCCCCCCCCCTATAAAATAGCTCTATTACTATTACCTAGTACTATAAGGTAGCTCCCCTATGCTATTACCGCTTAGTGCTCTAAGGTAAGCTTATTACTATAGCTTAGTACTATAGGGTAGTTTTATTACTTTATTCTTACGTAGTACTATAAGGTAGCTCTTCTACTACTACTTCATTCTCTAGGGTAGCTCTAGGGTAGCTCTAAGGTAGCTCTAAGGTAGCTCTAGGGTAGCTCTAGGGTAGCCTTATTAATTACCGGTACTCTAGGGTAGCTCTAGGGTAGCTCTAGGGTAGGTCTAAGGTAGCTATAGGGTAGGTCGATTTTTTAATTTTCTGATTTTTTAGCTAAGTTAGAAAAAAAAAGCTAGGTTAGTTTTTTTTTTATATAGCCGTAAGTTAATTTAGGTAAAAATATATATAAATTAATTTTACGGAAAATCAGAATGCAGCTATAAGCCCAATTTTAGTAGCCCAGCCCTCCTATTTAATTAGTAAATCTATAAAAAGCAGCTAGGAACTAATTAAAATAGAAGCCGAAGAGCTACTAAATAAGCTATAGCTAGCTAAGGCTACGCTAAGTAATAGAGGGTCAGTGGGTATATTAATACTATAGGTATTATAAATTAGCTAGCTATTAGCGCTATAAGTAATAGCTACAGCTAGCACAGAGGCCCCTAAGCAGTAAGCGCTACAGCTGCAACAGGGCATCCAGTAGGTCAGCTAAAGTCCCCTACAGGGGATTTAGTAGTAAGCGCGCCAGCTGCTGCAGGGGCTTTAGTAAGATTAATTACAGAAGGCTAAAGCCACTACGGCCACTATACCTATAACCACTAAAGCCACTACGGCTACTATACCTATAACTACTAAAGCTACTACAGCTACTATACCTATAACTAATACAGCTACTATAGCTACTATAACCTATACCTATAACTTATACCTATACCTATACCTATAATAACTAGTCTTAAGCCTAACTTTAAAAAGCACCTAGTCCTAAGCTTAACTTTAAAAGGCATCTAGTCCTAGGCTTAATTTTAAAAGGCGTTTATATTATTATACCTTATCTTATAGACTTTTAATTTATAGCTTTTTAAATAGGCTTACAGGCTCTGCGTCTTACTTATAATTAATTATAGCTAATTATTAACCCTTCTAAAAACAGCTCCCTAGGGTACTTACTATATAAAAGATACCTACTACCTAGGGCTAGTACAAGGCTTAGGTCTTTACCTAAGGCCCTTAAGGACCTTTAGTAGCAGAAGTACATTAGGTTATATAATTAAATAGCTAAGCCTAGGTCTCCTAGGTAAAGCCCTAGGCTGCTGCGCTTAGTATTAGAGGGGAATCCACTAGGGTTTAGATATTACTATAGTTAAAATATATTAGTATAACCTTTTATAAAATATATAATCCTAAGGGAATTTACAGTCTAGGGGTAACCCTAAGGTCTCCGGGGGCTTTAGCCCTAACCTCCTTTTCTCTTTAACCAGCCAGCCCTATAAATATTAGATATTTATTATTATATATAATTACAGGGATAATAGCTTAAAAATAAACTAAAAGCCCCTGTAGTATAATAGTATTATAAAGGCTTAGTATTAAAAAGTAGTAATTCTAAGTTTTTATATTAAGCTTTAAGGACCTAGTAACTTTAGGCCTGGTGTAAGGCTATATAGGCGGCTAAATATTATTACTACTACCCTTTTACCTAAACCTTAGTATAAAGCTATATAGGCGGCTAGATTTTATTACTACTGCCTTCTCTCCTTTTCTCCTTTTACTTATCCTTTTATATTTTAGTAAAATACTTAAAGATATAAGCTATTAAACTATTCTATAATAAGATATTAAAGTAAACTTAAGCTTCCTGTGCTATAGTATAGGCAAGCGCCTATTAAAAATAATAATTCTAATTATTTAATAGTTAATACTCCCTAAGCCCTTAGGCTCCTCTTCCTCTTTTTACCTTCTATCGCCTACCGCTACCGCTACCGCTGCCCCCCTAAGGCTAGGCTTAAGACTATTCTCCAGTTCCCTAATCTTCCGCTACTACTTTCTACTACCTTTTCCCTACTACTATTTAAAATTTAATACTAGCTAGCTATTTTATCTACTACTACTACTACTATTTCTATACTTTAATACTATTTATCTCTCTATCTATCTATCTATCTATCTATCTATTTATTTATCTATTTATCTATCTATTTATACTATCTATTAGCTTATTAATTTAATCAATTACTACCCCAGTCCTTTATAAACCAGGTTCAGCCAGGTTATCAACTACCATACCTTTTAGCACCTAGCCCTTTTATTACTAAAGCTACTATAGGCCCCCTTGCTACTACTATTACTATATTTACTATAGCTATTATCCCCTAGGCTACTGCTACTACTACTACTACTGCTATTACTATTATTACCGCAGCCGGCTAGTGATTTCCTTCTCCTATCTACTATCTCCCTCTTTTCTAAGGGTTAGGCTTATAAAAGAAAGTCCTAAAATAGGCAGTTGTTATTACTATTACCGCTAGTATTACCTTCCTCCTCCTTAGCAACTACTAGGGTCTCTAGGTATAGTAGGAATAAGGACTTTAGTATATCTTTTACCTAACCTAGCCGGCCTGCCTTAAGCAGCTGCTTATACTTAATACTATAGGCTTAAAGACCTTAACCCTTAATACCCTTTAGCCTATATTAATATACCTTAAAGAGCTTAGTTACAGCCTTATAAGTTAGTAGGATTACTATTAAATAGGTTATAAAATAGCAGCTGCTGTTCTTTATTACTAATACCTACTATACTAGTAAGTAAACCTCCTTTATATACTAGAGCTGGCCTCTGCTGCTGCTGCAGGGTGCCTCTAGGTTAAAAATATAGTTAAAGGGATTAATAAAGCAGCCTTAGTAAAGTAAGTAGTTATTATACTTTAGGGGATTATTAGCGCTACTGTTAGTAAAACTACCCTTACCTTTCACTACTTAAACTTAGCTAATAAATAAATAAAGCTACTATAGTACCTTATAAATAACCTTTATATTACTACTACTACTATTACTACTACCTCTACTACTGCTTTTTTTTAAGTTAAGGGTATAGTAGGTTTAAGCTAGGCTATAGAGTACCTTTGTTATTTAGAGGGCCTAGAGGAGCTGGTCGGCTAGCTGTAAGTTATAGGGCGTAGGTAGCTGTGGTATATTGCTATAAGACCTATGTCTAAGATAGCGCTTATATTATAAAAGCAGTTAGGCAAAGTTTATATTAGGGTAAAAGACGTAGGGTGCTTAGTATTATAAGGAGAAGAAGGTTAGCAGCTCCCTAAGCTAGTTAATAGTATTTACCTCCTTTTACTTATTACTATTAAATATAATTATAATAAAGTACCCTACCTAAAGCCTAAAGCCCTTATCCTAAAGTACCTTAGGGCTTTAGCCTAGCTTTAGCAGCTGTAGTAAAGGTAGCAGCTAAGGTTAGCTACTATTACCGCTACTATCCTCCCTAGCCTTTCTATTATAATAATACCTATTATTACCTTTACTATTACTAATATTAATATTAGTATTAGTATTAGTATTAGTATTAACAGCAGCAGCAGTAGGGCTACTAAGTATAGTAATAAAGCCTATAAGGAAAGTAAGCCTAAGTTCTTAGTAAAGGGCTAGGAAAGGGGTATTACGCCAGCTAGACTCTGCACTAGTTATAAAAAGCCTAGTAAAAAGAAAATTACCCCATAGCTACAGCGTCTTATCCTTAGTACCAGCCTAATAAAGTAAGTACTTAGGCAGTAGGTTATCTTAGGCTACTGCAGCTAATAAAACACTACTTTTATCTCTGCTAATAATATAATATTCCTAGGCCTTTTAGTAAATCTTAAGGAGCATATAGGTAGTAGGAATACTACCCTAGGGCCCAGAGGCTTCCTTAATAGCTAGCTCTAGCCTTAGTAGCTGCTGTAAAAGGCTGCTGCTTATATAAGGCTGCTTAGCTTTAATAAGACAGAATTAAAATAGCTAAAGCTTAGCTAGGAAGTGTTAATAATAGGACTAGCTAATTTTTTTAGCCGCTAGCGTAATTACCTACTTATATAACGCCTATATTATAGGCCAGCTACCGGGGGCCTAGCTTACTAAAGCCCCAGCTTAGCTAAACTAAAAAAAAATAAAGTAAGCAGCGGAGACAGCGCTAGTTAAGCTAGCCTAAATATTAACCTAGCCGGCCTAATATACCTACAGTAGGCTCTAGAGGATATAAAAGATTATAAGTTTAATAATAGTAAAGTAACCGCTAGGTTAGTAAAAGTACGTAAGCTAGAGCTAAACTATCCTAGTCTCTTTAATTACTAGACTAAGGCTAAGGCCCTTACGTATATAAACTACCCTATAGCTGCCCTTACACTTCTATATTTACTAAGATAATAACTACAGCTACCTATTATAATTTAGGCTATCCTAGGCCCCTTCCTATAGGCTTAAGGTAAATAGCTGCAGTAGAAGCTAGGCGCTATAAAAGCTAGCTATAGTATAGGTATAGCTAGCTGGGCTTAGGGCCGCCTCTGCTACTAGGGGGTTTATAATATTACTATTATCTTTATTAACGGCCCTGCGGCTGCTGCTGCTGCTATTACTATTACCTTTATTATAACCTAGGGTATAGTAGTAACTTTAGGCTTTAGTATAGGCCTTATCAGCCTACTAGGCCTAGTAAAAAAGCTAATTAAGGGCTAAGGTAAAGTAACTAGCCTAGGTAGTAATAAAGTTAATAAGGCTAACTGTTAGAAGTACCTAAAATAGTAAGTACTAGCGGTCTACGGCTACTAGGCTCTTTCTATAACCTATAGGCAGTTAGTCTACTTTATTAAAATTACTACAGGAGAGTATAATAATAATTATATTAAGCTAGAAAATAATCTTTTTTTAGGTAATATAGCTGGCTAGGTAGGGCTAGCTGGCTATAGTATAAAGGTACCTTTTATTAGCGGCTTAGGCTGCCTTAAGGGACTTAAGTACTGCAGCTGGTTAGCTAAAGGCCTAGGACTTATCTTTATAAGCGTTAGTATATAAGGTATTAGCTATTAACTTAGTTAAGGTAAAGGCAGCTATAGTAGTTAAGCTAAAGGGGTTATACTTATGGTAAATTATTAAGAAAAGCTTTTTACTATAGCTATAGAGCTTAGTATAAAGAATGCTGGGTGTATAGTTACTTAGGTTCTTAGGGTATTAGCTGCTGCTGGGCTGGCCCTTTAGTAGCAGCGGGATTTAGCTAAAATAGGTTACTATATTATATAGGTAGTAGGGTTAGTAGTAGATTAGCTAAAGCCTTAAGGTAGGTGTAGCTTTAGCTAGCTAGCTGTAGAAGTGCTTTATATACTGCTGCTTTTATAATAGGGTAAGGGTCGGCGGCGGCGGCGGCAGCAGCAGTAGTAGCAGCAGCAGTTTAGTTCTACTATTTCTCCTCCCTCTTCTAGCAGCAGCAGTAGCGCTAAGGATAACTAAAGGCTTAGCTATAGCTGCTGGTATATTTTAAAAGTTAATATCTAGCTAGCAAGAGCGTAAATTAAGCTGGGCTAGATTTACTACTTTATATAAGTAAAAGATAAAAGATTAAACTACCCCTTATACTATAGGCTAGGTAAACTAGTTCTTTAGGTTATAGGCTTAGAAGAGAAGCTTAGGCTTATAGAAGTAAAAGAAGCTAAGGCTACTGGCCTTACTTATATTACTAGTATTAGGGTATTTATCTAAAGGGTTATTACCCCCTAGATTATCTTTATTACTACTATAACTATTATTATTATTATTAATATTATTATTATTACCTAGGCTATAACCGGCGGCTAGGTGTTTTTACGGCCTAACCTAGATCTAGTTATATTAATTAGTAAGCTCCTGCTAAAAAATACTAAGGCAGGAGCTTAGTAAAATATAGCGGAGGTATAGGGCGTGGGTTTTATCCTTTGCTAGCTAGTGTAGCGTTACTGGCTTCTTTTAGTAAGACTTTAACTTAGTATATGCTATATTAAAGGACTAGGGTAATTCCTAACGTTAGAGGGGAGGGATAGTCTTGCGGGCTGTAAGTAAAATTGCCTTATTTATAAGATCCTATTGTTTTTTTAGGGAGAGGGCGTTAGTATAGGACTTGGCCTTTGCCGGCCGCTGCCTTTTTATACCTTGGTTAATTATAGGGAAGAAGAGGAAGATAGATAGGCTTAGGCCTAGGCCTATAATAAAGCCTAGGTAGATATTCCGCATATAGCTAAGGCTAATGCTATATGGTTAAATAGCCTAGCTGTTAGTAATTATTTACTTAAACAGTAGTAGGAAGGAGAGCTAGAAGTTATAGTCCAGCTGGATAGCCCCTAGGCCCTTAGCGCCTAGCTAAATATTATTAATATCCTAGGCATACTTAATCTTAATATTACTAACCTATAATAGAAGATCCTGCTTATCCTTAGCTAGTAATAAATATAGGGGCTTACTAAGCGGCGTTAGCTAGGTTAAGAGGGCTTTATAGCGGCTAAGGTAAGGCTGGGCCTTGGCCTAGTTAGCTTCTAGGCTAAAGGTAATATCCTTTAGGTTAGGTAAAATACTATAGAAGTGTTAGGTAAGCTTGCGGAAGGAGCTGGAGTAGTTATTATTACTGCCGCTACTACTACTGCTGCTGCCGCTGCTGCTACTACCCTAGCCTTACTAGCTTTACTAGTTTTACTATAGCTACTGCTCCCTATAATACTAGGGGGTAGTATTAATTACTATTAGATTATAATTATAGAAAGAGGATAACGCTTTCTTAAATACCTTGCAGTATATACTAGCCTAGTAGCTAAGGAAATATAGCCTAGCCTTAGTCTTTTTCTCCTTTATAATTATTAGAAACCCTAGGGTACTCTTCTCTAGCCCTAGCTCTAGCCCTAGCGCTAGCCCTAGCTTTAGTATTATTAATACTAATAATAATATAAATACTAATACTAGTACTAACCTAGGCGCTAGTACTAGTAACTAAGCTAAGGATAGAGCTAGTAGTAGTAATATTAGTAACCTTATTAAAACCCTAGGGGATAACTAGCCTAGCTCTAGGGCTAGCTCTAGCCCTATTTTTAAGCCTAATCCTAATTTTAATTTTAACTTTAGATTAAAGCCTAATATATATAACCCTACTCCTAGCCTTATTAAATTTAAGCTAGAAGTAAGATTTTATATATTAAGTTCTTATTTAGGCTCTAGTTTAGGATTAAATTAGGCTTAGGATTAAAATTAGAATTAAGCCCTAGTTTAGCCCTTAGTTCAGCCTCTAGTTTAGCCTCTAGTTTAGCCCCTAGTTTAGCCTCTACTTTTATAGGCCTAGCTAAGCTAAGGCTAATTTACTACTACTATTTTTACAGTTCCTGCAGCAGCTGCTAGTACTATTAATAATACTAACGAGCTTATATAGCAGCCTGCAGCTAGCTTTATTACCCTACCTTTTTATTATCTCCTCTTTACCCTATTCCCTCCTCTTCCCTTTACCCCCTTTCCTTAGCTACTATTACTACTACTACTACTACTAATAGTACTAGTAGTAGAGCTAGTAATAATAGCCTTAGTTTTATAAAGGCTGCTATTTCCTCCCTTCTCTTTAGCCCTATTACTTCCCTTTCCTCTTCCCTAGCCCTAGCCCTTATTTCTATATTCTTTTACAGCTATCCTCTGCCCTAGCAGCTGCTTTCCCCCTCCCCTTCCCCTGGCCTTAAGGTAAAAGCAGCAGCAGCAGTAGCCCTAGTTATATTATTAATAAAAAGTATATTTAGCTAAATATAGGATAAGGTAAGTAAAGCTAGTTAATTTACTACTATAGGGTAATAGCAGTAGCTGGAGATAGCAATCTCCTTAAATACCTATATAAGTACTTCCCCTTTTCTAACTTCTTCCCTCTCCCCCCCCTTTTCCCTCTTTATAGTAGAAGGCTCTTAGGCCTTTAGATAAGCTTTACCTACTGCTGCAGCTACTATAGCTTTTGCTAACCTAGGTTCTATAGGGCTAATTAATTAAACTTAGCTAATAAAGCTACCGTTAGTAATCTTAGCTCTTTACCTAGCCTTTTCTTCCTTAGCTACTATAACTAATATATAGGTCTTTTACTATTACTGTTAGGCCTAGGCCTTACGTTATCTACGTAACTAAAGCCGCTCTTATTCTTACTACTACTTAGCCTTAGTCTATAATACTGCCGGCTGCTGCTAGTCTTAGTAATAGCCTTAGCCTTAGCCTTAGCCCTGGTCTAGGCTTTAGTTAACCTGGAGGACTGGCCTTAGTTTAGTATAATTATTAGTAGCTGCTGCTGGTTTTAGTAATAGTATTTGCAGCTGTAGTTATAGTTATTATCTATAGCCTTATCTTTCTATAGCCTTATCTTTTTATATAGCCTTAGCTTACTAATTAGCTAGCTTACTTTACTACCCGCCTCCTTTATAGCTGTTAGTCTAGCTGTCTTAGGTTTTACTTAGTTAGTTAGTCTAGCTTCAGCTAGCTAGCTGTCTGTCTTTATCTATCTTCCTTTGCTTTAGCTATCTTAGTCTTAGTCAGTTAGTCTTAGTCTACCTATCTTACTTTAGCTATCTTAGTCTAGCTTTAGCTATTAAAGCTATCTTCTAAGTAGTTAAAGCTATTATAGTTTAAGTAGTCTAGCCGTTAGTCTAGCTAGTTAGTCTAGTCTTCGTTATACTTTTGTCTTATTAAATTAGCCCTGCTTTTACCTTAGCTACCTCTGCCTTTTATACCTAGGCTTACCTTACCCAGCCTACCCAGCCTACCCAGCCTACCCTAGCTGCTAGGCTTACCCTTATACCTATTACTAGTTATTATTTAAGTAATTATTTTCTTTATTTTTCTATTTTCCTTTACCACTAGTCTTATATAACCTTTACAGCTATTCTACGGCTGTCTTATTCTTATAACCCTAGCTAGCCAGCTGGCTACTATTTTCCTTATTTACCTTACTTTTTACTTTCCTTTACCTAATATATAAAACTTACTTACTTACCTTAGTTATATTTTTTACTTAATTATAAACTATAAACCTACGTTTTCTTATACTTTAATAAAGGCTACGACTACTACCTCCGCTACCTTTTAGCTAATCCCCTTTTACTATCTTCCTTTAGCGCTCTTTAGCGCTAGCCCTAGTACTCTTTTTAGCTACCAGCCTCCGCTATAATCTCTACTTACCTCTACTAAGACCTCTACTAACCTCCGCTAACCTCCGCTAACCTCTACTTCCTCTACTTATAAATCCCTCTACTAAGTACTACAAAAATATTATAGATACTATAGACGGTAGTAGGAACTAGGATAACTAGCTGGCCTTACTGGCCCCGGCCTACCTAGACTTAACCTAGATATACTAACTGATTTTCCTTACTTTCCTATATAAGTAAAGGCCTTAAGAAACTCCTAGCTAAAAAGATCTCCCTTTTAGTAATAAAATATAAAATACTATTAAAATAATACTTTAAAGCTTTTTTAAAAAGGTTTATAATAGACTTAATTACCTACCTACTATATAATACTAAAGTTACCTTAGTATAAGGCTTTATTATCTCCTTTTTTATACTTAATATCTTTAGTACCTTTAATATAGTAATATATAACTACTTAGTATATAAACTTAGGGAATAAAAATAGCCCTTTTTTTTTATAAGATAAGTTAATTCCTTTATAAGCAATTACAAGGCCCTTATTTAAAATAGCTATAGAACTACCTTCTTAGAGATAAAGCTAAAGTATAAAGCTTTATAAAAGTCCCCTATCTCCTTTATTATTTTTATACTTTACTTCTCTCCTAGCTTAAAGCTAAATAACCCTAATATCTATTTTAGGTATATAAATAATATTAATATTATAGCAGTAGGAGCTAATACTAAGGAAACTACCTAAAAGCTTTAATAAAAACTAGATAATACCCTAGGCTAAGGTAACTAAAATATAGTCTCCTTTAACTTAAATAAAGCTAAACTTATATACTTTTATAGGACTAGAACCTAAACCTATAATAAAAAAGTAGACTTTAGAGAGAAAGCTATAGCCCCCTAGGACTTAGTTCGCTAGCTAAAGATATACTTAAACTTATAGCTTTTTTTTAAAAAATACCTTAGAATTATAAAAGAAAAAGCCTTTAAAGTAGCTAATTTCTTAAGATTTTTAAATAAAATATAAAAAAAATCCTTGTTAAATGCAGTTATAATAGTAGCTAAGGCCTATGTCGCCCCCATAGCTTTATATAAGATAAAGGCTTTTTAGCCTAGTAAAAGTAAATAAAGTATAATAAACCTAAATAGATAAGTAGGGACAGGCTTAGTAAGATTAACTATAATCCTAGAACCTTTTTTTAAGTTAATAGCTAAAGTAGTTATCTTTATATAAAAGATAACTAACCTCTCTATTATATATAGAGAATTTAGAATCCCCCTAGTATTAGTATAAGTAGTATAAACTAGACTTTATATAGCAGCTTACTTTATAAGCCTAAATAAAAACTACTTAATTAGTAAATATATTAATAAAAAACTCCCTCCTAAAATCCCCCCTACCTAGCTATAGTATACTATAGCTTTAGTAAGAAAAATAGTTTAATTTTCCTTTTTTACTAAAAATAATAAAGTTATTTAAGCAGGCCTGGATTTTAAAGGCTTACTAAAGGCAGAGGCAGTAGAAAAATACCTAAAGCTCTTTAATAACTTCCTTAAGTTTACCTTTTTTACTTACTTAAACAGGTCCTAGGATAAATAAAGTAATATAAAATAAAGAGCCGTTATATATTATAACTTTAAAAAAACTATAGTATATAGCCCTTTTGCTAACGCAGAGGTTTATAACGCTAAGGCAGTAGGTATATTTAAAGTAATAAAGTTAGCTAAAATCTATATCCTTAAGAACCTAAATATCTAAGAGATTTTACTTTTCTTAGATAACTTAGCAGTAGTAGATAGAATACTAAGGTTAACCCCTGCTTTATCTTAAGAAGCCTATATAAGACTATATTAAATTACCTAGAGATTACTTTTATAAATAATTATAAAAGTAGCTTAAGTCCTAGGCTATAAAAATATACTTAAAAATAAAAAAGCTAACTAATTAGTAAAAGAAGGTTTAAAACTCCTCTACTACTTAAGGAACAGCTCTACTATTACCTTTATTAAGAAATAGATAAAAAAAAAACGTAGGGAAATATAAGATAATAACTAAAGTATTAACTACCTAAAGTTCTATAAGGCAGGTAAGTAAGGCCTTTATAATACTCCCTTTATACCCCTTAAACTATACCTCCCCTATTTAATTTTATATAGACTTTTAGCTAAAAGGTTTAAGTACAGGGACTTTATAAAATACTACAAAAGATTTAAATATAACGCTAGGCCTAGCTGTAAGTATAATAAGCTAAAAATATAAGGATACTTTATAAAGTACTATATAGTAGCCCTCTTCCTCCCTAACATTCTAAAGAGGGAGGTATACTTTAGAACTACCTATATTAAATATCTCCTTGGAGACAGAGGCTATAAGGAATTCTAAAAACTAATAGAAGAGATAAGCCTATATAGCCCCCCCTCTACAGAGATAAATATATAATACTAGATTAAAACTCCCCCCTTTTTTTCTTTTATTATATTAAAATATAGCAAACGCTTAATCTAAACTCAGCGGCTCCTACTATCCTAGTGCCTAGATAAGGACTTATGTAACTAACTTACTTAGTAGACGTTAATAATAAAATAAATAAAACAAACAAATATACAGGGTCCTTTAGGGAACTAGCCTGATTTTTATTTATTACTAAGGTGCGTTTAGTATTTATTATTATAATATACTAAGAAGTGTAGTATATTATAGTTTACTAAGGGTTATATAGTGTTAATAGCTTAGTTTTCCTTAGGTTTTGGGATAAGTGTGAATTTTTTATTATTATTTTTTTTTAGGGCTTAGTAGTATTTTTTTATATATTCTTTTTTTCTATAGTTATAGTATTTAACGTTCTTATATTATACTTTAATAATACTAAGGTCTATAGGCCTTAGTTTTTTATTATTATATAATATAATATTCTATTTCTTTCCTTAGTTAGTATTATTACTAAAGTAAAAGTACTTAGGGATTATTTTCTATATATTTCCTTCTTATTTACGTTCTTTGTATTATTTAAATAAGCGTTTATTAATGTAGGTAGCTTTCTTAGAGAGCTTATCTAAAGTATTAGGTAATTTATCTTAAGATAACTTATCTTTAATATTAGACTTTAGTCCTTAATAGTAAAGTATATACTATATTTTATTATTTAGATTAGTTCTAGCAGTTAAATATATAAAGGCAGCTGTATACTTAGTATATAGTCTGCTTTATTTAATTTATAAGAGTACTTCCTTTATTTTTTTAGCTTTATTAGTTTTTTTATATAGTTTTTTAAGTTATTTTTTAAAGATAGTATATTTAGTAAATAGTTCGTTAGTGTATTATTTCTTTAGTTCCTTAGTTTATTTAAAATCTCTAAGATATAGTTTAAATTAGTCTTTAGTAGTTTTAAATAAACAGGTTCCTATAGTTTAAACTTTTATAATATTACTAGCTATAGTAGTTAGAAAATAGCTAAAGTAGTTTTTTATATTTATAAAGAATTTCTAGATTTACTTAAGGTTTTTTTTAAATTTATCTAGCAGTAGTAGTTTAATAATTTCTCTAGGTTTTTATTAATATACTACAGGGGCTAGGTTTACTATAGGGTTTTTTACTAGTTATCTTTAAAGAGTTGTAATAGTAGCTGCTTAAGTGTTAATTATTTAATGTAATTATTCTACGAGTTCTTTAAGCGCTGTAAAGCGTACGTTAGCCTTATTTAAATTAACTAGTGGTTGTAGAGCTATTATAATATCTTTAGGGGTATTTTTAAAATTATCTTAGATTTTAATATTACTATTATAACTACTTTAAGCTTTACTTTTATAATTAGTATTATTATCTAGAACTCTGAAGTTTATAAGCTGCTAAGTTCTTAGTATTTTATTACCTATAGGTCTAAGGTAACTGTTTAAATAAAAGTTGTTATTATATAATAAACTAGTATTTATATATTAGTATAAACAGTGCTTTTTTTCTAAGGGATAAACCTTAGAGAGGTTTTATAGTTTATATTAGCGGAGTAATTAGGTTAGTTTAATAAATAATTTTATTATTAGTTAGTAATATAAATAAGAGTAAATGTCTAGGTTTTAGTCTAATTGTATTATAAACGCTGTAATAATAACTGGCTATTTAAGTATTTTAATAAGTAATATAAAGTAAACTTATATATTTAATTATATATTCTGGATTATAGTAAAAAGCTAGCTTTTCTAGTTTTCTATAATAGATTATTTAGAAAGCTGGCTTTCCTGGCTTTCTTACTAAGTGTGTCTAATAGTTTTAATTGGACTGTCGGTCTATAGTTAATCTGGTCCGGCCTACCCTGTAGGTCCCTTGTTGCGACTATAAGAGCTGGGTCGTAACACTTATGTTTAAGCTTATTAGTAATTTCCTTATAAATCTCTTTAGATTTAGTATTAAGTAAATTTATTATTTTTATAAATAATAAATTTAGTCCTTAGTTAGAAATAGCTTCTTTATTAAGCTGTTTTTTAATACCTTACTGAAAATAAACTTTATAAAATTAAACTATATTTCTTATATATTATAGCTAAGGCTATTCCTTTAGGTTAATTAATTATAAATATATAGTAAATCTTTTTAAAATTAGTTTAGATTTAATTTTAAAAGTAACTTAGTATTTACCTAGTAGATTCTAGTAATCTTAATTAACTATAATATTAATTAAACTAGTATTATATATATATCACTAGCGAATTATAATCTTATAAAAATACTTAAAAATTAAGAATACTTTTTAGTATATAAAAGTAAAAATAAAAGTATTCTCTAAGCTTAAGAATACTTAAATAACTAAAATAACTATAAAATTAATTAAATAATATTTTAAAAATATTTATAAAATAATTCTTACTATATTAAGAAGTTAAACTAAACTAACCTTAAATAACTTTAATATTACCTATAGTAGATAAATATTTATAATTTATATTTATTATAAAAGATATAAAGTTTTCTTATTAAAAGAGTTTAATTTAATTTTTATAAAAGTAAATAATAATAAAGCTTATGCTATT
This sequence comes from Trichoderma semiorbis, assembly GCA_020045945.2. Classification (NCBI taxonomy): domain Eukaryota; kingdom Fungi; phylum Ascomycota; class Sordariomycetes; order Hypocreales; family Hypocreaceae; genus Trichoderma; species Trichoderma semiorbis. The sequence goes on from CM034695.1 coordinate 17,678, forward strand.
ATTATTTATAAATTAAATATACTATAAAAGAATTAATATAAAACTAAGTTAAAATTAGTTTAAATATAGTTTTAACTTACTAATCCTAAGCTTTTGTAAACTAAAATAAATTCTAACGTTCTTATTAGTAATTAAAAAAAACTACTATTTAAGAAAAACTATTTAAAAAATGTAAAACCTTATATTTTTATAAAATAGCTTAAAGGTAATTTTAATTACTAAAGCTTTAGTATACTTAAAAAAGTATTTTTACTTTATATTTTTTATAAAATTCCTTAATTTTAGGACTTAATAAAAATAAAACTATAAAGAAATTAGTAATAGATTATTTTAGATTTAATTTAAAGGTGAGTTATACTTAATATAGTATAAGGTTATTTTAATTATATTAAAATATTCTAAAGATTAGTTATAATTACTTAGGGTATTTTCTTAGGTAGTAGTAGTAAATAAGTATAATTACCTACTAATATTAAAATAATTACTTTTATAATAGTATTTGTTGTTAATAATATAAAAAAATACTATTAAGTAAGGTATAGGTGTTAAATAAGTTAACTAAGTTATTTAAAATAGTTTATCTTTAATTTAGAATTAGTTTTAAAATATATTAAAAATATTTTTAAAAATATATACTATAAGTTAGGCGTTTTTACTTATTACTATTAATAAAATAGTACTTTTTATTTAAGCTAGATATCTTATCCCTATGTAAAATAAAAATTATTTTAGTATAATATAGTATATATTTTATATTATAAAAAGCTATGTAATATTATTAGTTGAAGATATTATTAATATATTTAATCTAGTATTATATATATATTATACCACTTTAATAATTAATATATAGTTAGGAAATAGTTAAGTAATAAATTACTTATAATATAAGACTAATATAGAATTATTTCTAATTTATAAGTAGATTAGAAATTATTATAATAAGTCTAAGATTAAAAAAAGGAGTAAAAAAACTATATAAAACTATAAAGAAATTAATAATAAAATAAAATAATAAAATAATAATATATACCTTAAGGCTTCCTATAGTAAATTAGGTATATATAAAGAAGTTTATAAAAATTCTGCTTATTAAATTAATTCCTTTATAATTACTAAATAATTCTATTTAATTATAAAAATAAATTTATAAATTTTTCTACCTATATATTTATATATTATTTATTTATAAAGAATATTACTAAATAAAGCAGTTAAGCTTTATTTTAAAAGGCTACTGCGTTTAAAATTATATTAAATCTAAGAAAGTTAATTTTAAAATAAAAGGTAATTAATTTTAAAATAATATTTACTAATTTCTAAAGAAAATATTTCTCTTCTTTAGATAATAATTTAAGTAGAATAATATAACCAAGTTTATTAATCCTTAAATTAGGGTATTTAAGAATATAAAGAGTATAAATAAGTTCTTTAGCCTAAATTAGGTTCAATAAGTTTAAGGTATCTATAGAAAATAATATTAAAATTAATACTAGGGAAGTTATAAGTAAATTATTTTAGAAATATTAATATTATAAATTATAATTAAATTTAAAATAATTCTTTTATATTTTTATTTTTAGTATTTTTTTTATTATTTTAATTTATTAAAAAAGTTAATTCCTTTAGGTTAGGTAGGTTAATAAGTATATTATTATAGGTTAAAGTATATTTTTTAAAAATTATTAAATATTTAAGTAGTTATACTATTAGTTTAATTTATATTAGTTTATTTTATATTAGGTATATAGCATTAGTATTAGTATTAGTATTAGTATTAATATTAGTTTTAAAATTATAATTTATATTAAGTATTAAAGTTATTAAAAACTAGTTTATAGCTATATTTATATTCCTTTTAAATTAACTTTATAATAACTATAATAAAAGTATTTTAGTAATAATTCTACGTTATATTATATAATGTAATAGGTCTTAGTAAAATTTATTTATATTTAACTAAAGTTTAGTTAAATAAAAAGGAATATTAATTATCTATAAGGAGTGTAGTATATTAGTTTGCCCTACTGGGGGAAAAAGATAACCTGTGCCGTGCACTAGTCTTTTTACAAGGGGGGGGGGGAGGGACAGCTTATGTGTATACTCAGCTACAATACTTCCCATCTATTTTTCCGCAACTGATTTATACAATAGCGTAATAGGTACAGGGGTCTTGCATAGGTTGATAAGTAATCAAAACTTGGGGTAGGGGAAATAAGCGATGGGGATAATATTATAGTGCTACTATGTTAATATTCAATATTCTAAATGCGGAAAAGAGTTATTAATCTCCCCGATCCCCTCTCTCCCCCTATTCCCCCTTTTCCTACGCCCTTCCTTTTCCCCAAAGTTATTATAGACTTGGTATAGTACTCGCAAAACTAACTGCAACTGTGAGAGAAGTTTAGAACGTCGGGTTTGAACAAATATAGCGCGAACACTAAGACATTATCAAGCTGTAGTGACACAGATCTATAATTAGCATCTTACATTGCATTAGCTCTCAAAATATTTGAGAAAACGGAGACAGGTAAATTCATGTGACTAAAATACGCATGCCGGAGAACAGGAGAAACGGGAATACATATTTATTACCACTGCCAATGAGGAATTGGGTGGCATATACACAATTCGAAGTAGATAAGCTTTTATTTAGGAAGTTCATTCTCATGGATTTCACCACTGTGATAATAGCAGAAGTTTGGAAGGAACATTTGTGCCAGTTGCAGTCAATATGCACTACGATGACTCTGGCCCCCACTTACAACATTGACGTGACGCAACTACTATCAATCAACAGTCGTATGTCGGTTTGAGTTGGCTTGCCATGGTCTCCCTCTATCTTCTACCTGACCTGAAGAATTATACAAGATATATCATGTCATAGAGTATTACATGCGCTCGGTCATCGTCAAGAATATAGGTATTTTTGATATGCAATTTGTAACAGGGAGCTTCATACCTACTGAACCCCGAAGTTGTCATGGAGCAATTTTGAAGGTGGTGAGACATGCAGTTTGTATCGGCGGTCTGCTTCTGTATGCGCCTTCTGCCAACGTTAATTCCCAGGCTACAACGATAAGTACTTGGCTGCTGGGGAGGATAATGATATCATCTGCTACATATACTCACAATCTGGACGTAGGAGCCGATGATAACAAGGACGTCCACGGCAGATGACTACAAGTGTACCACAGTATCTGAGTTTCGAAATTGATCAAAAACAGATTGATGCACGCAGTTGGTTTGGCTGCGCCAAATCATAGTACTCGGATACGCTAGAATTACCCTAGTGGGAGGTGACCAATCACCAGTGATGCAGAGGTAGATTGCTATCTAGATGCTGTCATTAGATACAGTGGTTTCTCCTGGGATATTATTTTAATCCAAGAGCAGGAAGGAATTATTCTCAAAGAGAACGACATGCTGCATTGCCTCCCTATTACTAGTGGCTGCGCGCCCCAAATTACACGTCATCACATTGCGAGCCCAAACCATCAGACACGACTGCCAGTGCTATGGATGAGTGCTTCATATTGGATGAAATCGACGGCTTTTGGCCTGACTACACTTACTCCGTCAAGGGGCCAACGCTCAGATAGGGCACGAACGGATTTTGAGAGCTCGTCTTCCCCTCCCCATAATACTAACTCTATATACTACTACCACACCAGAACAGCTCTGTAACGGATCTTACCACTAGTAAGCTTTTCTATCCCAGCCGCAATGCCCTCATTGCTGAACGGAAATTTCTCAATAACAGGGTGTATATTGTTGCGCGCAGCAAACTCTAACATCTCCTGATGAGCCCTGCGAGAGGACACCAAATTCGTCACAATATTATAGCCGTTAAAAAATGTTGGCATAAAGCTAAGTAGAACTTCATTAGTTAAGCTCAGTCCATGCGGTTTGGATATCGGGAATCCACCAAATCTTACGGAATTTCAAGTAGAGGCCCAGCGAAGCCAATTGCAACAACAGATGGACCTCGAGCGAGGATTTCCTTTTCCATAAAGCTGGAGTACACTTCAGTAACTATGAATGAAGTCTTAATATGAGAAGTCAAAAAATGTTTACCTATTCTAGTCCGGAGTCTTGCTGCCAGTCAGAAGAAGTAGATCGATACGTTGCTGGATCTGCTCCTTCTCTTGGCCGAGGACAACAAAGTGGTGAGCTCCAAACTGCCTGGCCTCTTCTTCTTTGGAAGCAGTAGTGCTAAAGACAGTAACATGTGCTCCAAGCTTGTTGGCAACTGAATTGCCAAGTGGCCCAAGCCGCCGATGCCCAGGATGCCGATGCGCATACCATGATTGTAGTATTGGATCAAGGCACTGTAGACGGTAGAACCAGCGCACTGAAGAGGGGCCGCCTCTTCGGATGGTATTTCCTCTGGGATAGGATAGACATAGCCCTCTTGGGCAATCAAATGGTGACCCAGGGTGCCGTTGTTGAAGTCACCCTCGCCGAAAATGTTACGGCTGTAGCAAAGAATATCCTGGCCTGAGATGCAGTAACTGCAATTGCCGCAGCTCTAGTCAAAACCTGTTAATTTCCATTTCCTTGAAGATTGGCTACTTCAGAGAAATCTCAGAGAGGAGGAAAGTTCAACATACGCTACGCAAATAACCCCCTCCCACTCGTTCCCCAACGTTGAGTTTAGTAAGCTCACTTCCAACGTCCTCGACAATACCGACACCTTCGTGGCCAAGAACACAGCCGTATTGAAGATAGGCAAGATCACTAGCACAGAGTCCGCTATGCGTGATTTTTATTATAACTTCTTTTGGCTGAAGGTCCCTAGGAGGGTTGGAAGACAAGAGGACTTTTCCATCAACACCACGCATCGACTGATTAATGGTCATGACTGGTTCAAAGAATTTTAGAGGGGAGGCAGGATGAAAGTGGATGCTTCAAGTTTTTGGAGCTCCTTCTCGATGGCAGTGATAATACCAGTAGGATAACCGTTCAATGATATTTTCGGCAGAGTCTTGTTCAAAAGCAGCGGGCAGCTAGAGAAATTGTTCTGATGAGATACTGGTAATTGAGGTTCGGTAGCGAGTGCTTATTTATATACTTCATAGTTTTTCGTTTAATGTTATCACTTTTTAGGGCCCTTTCTTGCCTCACGGAAATAAAATGCCATGGGCCGTGTTAAAGGCTAAAATGGTAACCCTCACAGACGAAGTCAAAGTGGATGTCATGCAGAATACCACACAGTGTCGGCGGGGTTTGGCTGCAATAGTGAGATACTCTACTTCAAAGTTTTATTCGGAAGCGACACGATGGCTTCTGATTCTCTTTGTAGCCGCCAATTCAGGCCGTGTCAAACGCACTATACCTAGCATCATGGGCGTCTTCATTGTAGCTTGTTGGAAAAGCAGCGTTAGACTCCTTACTTCTCGGGCGAGAAGCGCCTGGGTATTTCGGGCTTGGCTTGCATTACCACTATTACCGGCCAGTGTTGCCATTTGCCTGAAGATCCGAGGCAATTCCATATAAGTCACAAGTATGGTAGTTAGACCACGAGTCAAAGTGCCTTAGCCAAAGCGGATTGTATAGATTAAGAGCTTATCGTTAGCTTTGCCCTTAACTTAAGCATCGACCGATCCCCTGCCAGCGTCGTTAAAGCTAATTTTCATTGGCGGCTCCGCAGTGGCCAACATTGGGCGACGGCAGAGAACCTTGGCACATGCTTGAAGTTCCGGAGCTCTCCTACGACGAATGAAATCTCGATTATAAGAGAGGAATAGTAATCAACGAGAGGTACTATTAAATCTCCATGTGGCCTGCTCGCTCGATCCTCCAAGCCCACAGCTGCGTCGGCCGATGCAGCTTCGCCATTTTATTAATTCATCAGATTTGCTTCCCATGTCGGCACAAGTTCCGCTGACTCTCAAGGCGCAACGGCCTTGCCGTTACTGTGCAAGTCGCAAACAAGGCTGCGACCGGTTGCTACCGAATTGTTCTCGTTGCACCTCGTAAGCTCTTCTTCAATCGCGGGAATGTACCGACTTTAGCGTTCATTTTGTTCTGACCAGTTGTTGTTATTATAGAAAATTTCTTACGTGCAATTACAGTGTCTCACGAGATGGACATGTTATAGCTTTACAGAACGAGGCGCCAGTACAAAAAAATGACCTGGTGGAAATTCGCGGTTCTTGTTCTCCTGACCTCTCCACCAAAGTGACCTCTCCACCAAAGACGAATCGTTGTTGTTTCGCTTAGTGTGTGACAGCGACAGGGAAGATGCAGAGTATGATGGGGCCAGCAGCTTGTCCGAGCTGCTCTTTAAAACACTTGGCGCTTTCGACATTGACATTGCGAATTTGTTGGACAGCTACTTCGCGAGCGTCCACCGGTGGCTCCCCGTTCTCAGGGAAGAAGATATCCGTCAGAAATGCGCCCATTTAGAGAATGATAAGCATGGTCACGTTGCACGTTTGCTGCTGACTTTTTATGTTGTCGTTCAATTTCCCTGCGACCACGCAGCCCATTCAATGTATACTCGGCTTTACCGTACTATGAAACGGCTCTTTGTCATTACCCAATCATCACCCGGTATTAAAGATCTTGATTTATTGCAATATGGGCTTTTACTAGGGGCTTATGAATGTTCACAAGGTCTAGAATCAGCTTATAACACGTTGAATCTCTGTGTATCACTAGCCCGGATGGTCGAAGTTCAGAGCTATAAATCTAATGACCTGGATTCAAAAGACCCTGAAGAAAGGCTTTTATGCGGTTATGCGCTAGTAGCCTTGGATCGGTAAGTCACGACTGTCTACTCCGTAGATGAGATTAGAAACAACCGCCGCTGACCAAGAATTAATCAGCCTCATCGCAGTCTCTAGCATGGACTATTGTTTACCATTGCTGCTCCCAGACCCGCAGTCCTTTCCTCTGATAGAGGAGCATGACCTTGAATTGGACGAAAAACTGAAAGCTTACGGCTACACAGGAAGAATGAGAATCACAGCTACCGTGGCACGATTAGTTAGCGATACTCTGACGTTCTTACGCTGTTGCCAGCTCGGAAGAACCCAACAAGCTGATTACGTAGCTGTAGACAGCTCTGCGCAGGATTCACTTGGAAAGCTATTGCGCCTTTCTGAAGACAAGGCGTTTCTGAACTGCGAACCAACGTCGATGGCAATTAGGTAAGCCCACATTTAAGTTTGTGGTATCTAGGCCTCCCAGCTTATACTTCATCTATCCCTAGCACTCTCATGGCACTCCGAAGTAGCCGTGACAGACGTAGAAGCGGCCCAAGAGACTCCAAGGACGCCACCGCACTGTGGTCAATAGCGAGTATGACTTTGGAAATGTGTCTCTCGGCTTCCGACTTCATTCGATACCACGGCATTGAAAACTTGTCCTTCATTGGCCTTTGTTGTGTATGGCGAGCAGCTTTACCTCTAGTGAGCTTCAAAAAATTCCAAATTTCCACCAAAGAGTTGGGGACTCTCCGAAGTGAACTGCAGCGATTTAGTAGCTGTTGGGCAATAGGTGGTACGTATATGTCGTGTGACATTTCTGATGAAAGTCGAAACCGGTGTTAATATTGGTAGTCACCTTCTTGCAACGTTTTGACGAACTGGTTGACCTAAGAGACCTTTGAATAACTAATCAACCACCAAATTAAATGACTGCTTGAGAGGTGGGAAAGAGGTTCTTGGGTATCATCACGAGAGAAGAGGCTCCTGTGATACGACTTTCTCAACGTTGAAGACAAAAGGGTTCAAGTCTTGAAGACTATTGAGGTTTATAATCCAACACTCAAGTTCTTTCGAAGTAGTTCTCGATGACTCATGGGTCATCACAGAAGAAGCCAACTGCCCGTGTATTTTTGGTTCGATGGACTATCTGGTTATAGTTGGGTTTAGAATCCTAATCTTAGCAATCTTATTACGCAGGGAAAATAGTCGAAACTAGGTTTTGATCGATACTGGATTAATGACTATGATCTAGGCCATGTAATGAACGAGATGTTTATGACTCATATATCCGAATCGTCCCTCTTAAATTGCTCCATGAATTTATCTAGTTGGTTCGAGAATTGATATTCCGTGCTGCTGCTGTTCATTGTTCTGTCCATCTAGTTGCTTATAAAGCGTGTTGACTCATGTCCAGCTTCCATCCAAAAATTCTTCGCTCACAGGATAGTCGATATATCCCACAGGAGATTTCTTAGCATAAAAGCTATCTCGTTTGTAGGGACTAAGAGTGATCCCATTCTGAAGGCGGAATACCAAGTCGGGATTGGAAATAAAATATCTTCCAAATGCAACAGCCACATCCCACTTGGAATACAGGTTATCCACGGCTGAGAAGACGTTCTCCGCATTATAGCCACCAGCAATGATAACGGGCGACCAATTGTCCCATTCCTCCAGCAGGTACTCGAGTGTGTTTTGTCTATAAGCCTTGTGTTGGCCAAGCTCGTCTTCCTTCTTGTGCAGCCAAGTCACAGGGTCGCCGGTTGCTTCTACCAGATGAACATAGCCGAGGTTCAGGTTAAACCGCTTAAACTCGCGCAACATGTATAGAAACTGAGCCTGTGGATCAGATGATGTTGCGCCTTGGAACGTCGCCCATGGACTAAGACGAATAGCCGTACGCTCTGCCCCGATGGCAGCAGCAACGGCCTTGACAGCCTCGATAGCAAAACGTGCCCTATTCTCAACTAAGCCACCCCATTTATCCGTTCTTTTATTGATAGACTCTCGAGTGAATTGGTCAATTAAGTAGCCGTGAGCGCCGTGCAGCTCAACGCCATCTGCCCCTGCGGCAATGGCTGTTTTCGCAGCTTGGGCAAAACTGTCAATTTTGACCCATATCTCCTCCTCAGTCAGTTCCTCAGGCGTTATATCAGAACCCTCCATGGGACTCTCGCTGCTCGATGCGTATTTAATGCCCTTGGAACGCGCAAATTGTGCGTCACCTGCGCGGCCTAGGCCCCAGATCTGCTGTATAAAATAGCCACCCCTGGCATGTACCGCGCTGATTATGCGCTTCCACTGGGCAATCTCCTTATCACTCCAAATACCAGGACCATTGGGATCAGTCTCATCGTCTTGAGATATTGATGTTGCTTCACTTATGATGAGCGTCCCAGGGACGGCCGCTCGGTCGGAGTAGTACTCGACTGCCATATCCAGAGGCACATGGTCATCGGTGTTGCGATATCGTGAAAGTGGTGCCATCACTATACGGTGAGGCAGCGTAATTCTACCGACCTTGAGAGGCTGGAATATCTTGGATGTTGCCGGTATTTTCTGTGTTGGCATGGTTATCTAGTTTGACGAAATCTCTAATTGGCGAAATTGTTGATAACTCGAATAAAGCTCGTCTGGCGGTTGCTAAGGGAAGTATTAAAAGGGTTTAAGATGATCTGGGTCGCCTTGACGGGGCTGGTCGCTCCGATATATATTACATTCATCTCTGCGATGTGTGATGCATAAGTTCTAGTTGCATTGCAAAGCTTACCGGATGGATATTACAACTTAGATTTACTAATGCCATATGGAATATGTCAGCACTGTGGATTAATTGCAAGTTTTGATAGCATTGTGCACATGGGAACTTGAATCCTGCCAAACAAGTCGCAGTACCTCATACGATTGATTGATAATTCACAAACAGCAATGACTCGAGAAATTTTGAAGGTCGACGAACTTAACTAGCTTTCCTTCTTCGGAGCATGGTTTGACGGTATCAAATGGTCTGCAGGTCGAGTTGAAAGGTACTTCTGGCTTTTCATTTGGTAGATACGACTTCAAAATATGCTCTGCTTGAGGCCGTTGATTATTCATGCCGAGAATATCAACGTGGCAGTGGCGATGGGGCGCCTCGTACCCAAATCCTACTGACGTGATTTGCTATAGTAAGAGTGTTAACCAATTTTCTTCACTGACTCGAGATGGTATCTTTTGGGGCGGCGGGTAGGGTGTGGAGTATCAGCACCCGCACGTCGGAACCTGCATATCGGCAGCTGCATTAGCTCAAAGCCCTACAAGGAAAGTCCCAAAGGAAAAGTAAAAGCCGCACTAATCAGCCATAGAAAGAAGATATTAGAACAAACTGGATAAGCAACTCGAATACTGCGGAGAGGTCGGGATGGTTTAGTGTGAAACAATGATGATGCTGCCAAGAAGCCTAACAATGAGCGATCTATAACCATTAGTGATGCCCGTGCATTGTCGGCATTTCTAAGCGAGGGGACAGTTATGGAAAGCTCAGGCATCGGGTCCTTCGAGTCTGAGGTGACTTGATGGACGGAGCTATTTTAGAGCTGGCCAACCTTAGCCACCATTGCTCCACAGTACCATTTAGGAAAACGGTGGATCAGCGATGCGGATGCAAAACTGTTTGCGAAGGATGCCTGCAAAAGAAACAAAGTCCGGCAACATTTGCCCGGTCAAAGTTGACACGGAATTGACCCCGAATATTCGGAGACATTTAGCTCTACGTATGCTCATCCACGGCCAAGATTCGAGAGTTTCATTATAATCATCGGATTATGGTAGAATATTGTTAAGAAGTACTTAAAGGCTACAGTGCCATCGTCTAAGCAACTTAACTTCCCAACTATATTTTATTATCTAAGTGGTTAAGCCTCATCCAGCCATTACCATGTCAATGTTCAAAAAGGTCATCCTCATTGGTGCCACGGGCTCCATAGGTAGCGTCGTTCTGGCTGCTCTAGAGAAGGAGCCCAGCTTCACCATTACCCTGATACAACGTGCCTCTTCCAAGGCCAAAATGCCTGTGCACTTCAAAACGATCACAGTCCCTGACTCCTACCCGACAGACGAGCTGATTCCTGCATTTCAAGGCCACGATGTTGTCATCAACTGCATGACCTCGTTCTCGGTGGCTGATCAGTTTCGCATTATTGACGCTGCTATCGCGGCCGGTATACGTCGCTATGTGCCTAGCGAGTATGGTCTCAATTACATGAGACACGACGCCCAAGCACTAAACCAAGTCTTTAATGACAAGGGTAAGATTCAAGAATACCTCCGAGCCAAGGCTCAAGCAGGAGTTATTGAGTGGATGAGCATAGCGTGTGGCATGTGGATTCGCTGGTCTATGGCAAATGACTTCCTCGGCATGCACATTGGTGATCGGCGATTTGTCTTTTGGGATGACGGCGAAGGATATTTCTCTTGTACTACCGAAGAGAACTCAGCTCAGGGCTTAGTTAAAGCTTTGCTTGCCGCTGGTACTGCTCGCGATGTTTACAAGAATACTGTCATCTATCTCAGCGACTTTGCTATTACTCAAAAGCAGCTACTGGAAGCCATCGAGCGCATCCAAGGTGTCAAGTACACAACGGAGAGCATCGATAGCTCCAACTTGATTACGGAAAAGCAGGCTGCTGTGGCTGCTGGAGATGTCGAGGCGACCTTTGCCCTTATAGAGACTGGATTTGTCACTGGACGTTATGGTGGCCACCTCGAGAAAGAGGGCGAGATCCAGAATGACAAGCTTCATTTGCCCAAAAACACGCTGGATGAGGTGGTCGAGGCTGCATTGAAAGCATACGGTGCTATTTGAGGGGGGTTTGAACAGAGTATACAACATATAGAGGATCTCTATGTAACGTAACATTAGTCTCTCGGGGGATACCGGCGTTCAAATAAAGCATATTAGACCAAGGCTCAGCTAAATGACAAGTGAATGTAGATATATTGGCAATTCCATCAATGCGCTGAGAACCTCAATGGTGGACTATGGTCGATCCGTTATAGCTGCTGGTATTTTCTCATACAATATCCTTCTCGATACTATTTTTTTTGGGCAAGTCAATCATTCGAAAAGGACTTTGTTGAATGGGTAGCTAAGGTGAATGCTGAAAAATATCTGCTAACTATTACGACTGAGATTGTGTCTGCGCTATTTAGGGGTTTATAGTCTGAAGCGCTGTAAGAAACATACATTACCAGTGAAGTTCAAATTTGTATGGACCTGAGCTACAAATAGTGTAACTATAGATGCAAATATAAGACTCAAAATGTTCTCAATGTCAGAATGCAAGAGAGGAGTTATTTTCCACAAGGTTATTGAGGTCTATATCTCAACACTCAAAAGTATATCGTTAACCTGGGATCTCTCATGGAGAATCACAGAGCCTTTATACACCAAAACCTATCAGAAAGATTCCCGGAAAATCTCCCCATATTGTGGCATTATTTAAATGCATGGAAAAAGGACCTCACAATCAACTCAAAGTTGCAACTTAAGTTTTATCCTGTGATATCAGGACCGATGTTAATGTTATACCTAGTGCACAGATGAACATGATGAGTACAATTAGAGCTGATATTTAGTCAAAGCATCTTTTTCGGCATTTATTCGTGGTGTTAAACTAGGTTGAGAGACTTCTAAAGGCACATCAGAAAGCCCGGTGCTCATCCTGTACATATCTCGTTAGATCCATTGTCAAACCCTTTATTAATACCCAATGTTCGAGGTATGTTTCCACATACTCACCTTCAAGTAAAATGCTCAAATACGGTTCAATTGCGCAAGATAAGCAATAATAGGGACCCAAACGATCGAAGCCCTTATCCATAAGTACTTATCGATGATATAACATATACCCTTGAAAGTCCTATGGACACGATATTCGATCATGTAATAGTTAGGTAACAAACCCAGGAGAGCGTAGAAAACTTTCAGGCAGCTGAGACCCACTTGGAAACCTTCTAGGCGACAATCGAGTACTGAATACATGGATGACATAGCTGCAAAGCAACTTCTGTCGCCGTCGCGCGACCGTTACAGCGTACTTTAGCCCTCTTCCTAGAGTCCGACTTTTGTGGTAGTAAGTCATGGAACGTCTTCCATCCAAAGTACAATGAAGAACAGATGTCTCCAACAAGACTGAAAAAAATGCAAGTTCAAACGTTTTAATGTATTGCAATACTACGTGAATGAAGATTCTGGTATGCTATACGTAGTAGAATGTAAGATACAAGTACATAAATCCTAGTAAGAAAAAGCCACTAATTTTCAACATTTTATCAACGTCATCGGTGCTTCCTTTTAAAAGCTGAATGCAAGCCACCAGGCCAGGGATAATACACATGATCAAAAACAAATACATAACTGATACTATACATCATAGGTTAGTGAAACTCCGTTCTTGTAAACATGTTTATTTCTCTCTAAGTCGAAGTGTACAACATGAGTACAAAATGACTATAGACTTACCTCCTGGCGGTAACCCAAATAGATCTTTCTTTGCTTCTGTAGTCTCATTTCCGGAAATTGGACCAGTTGCTCTCTTTGATACGGATAACTTGTTGTTTACATGATAATACAGCAGCGCTCCAACTTCAGCGCCAAAAATCTGACGAAACGTAGCAACATCATATTCATTCAGCGCATGGCCTCGTCCGTAGCGCCAACCAGACACCAATTCCTCGGCATGTTTCACAGGTACATTGTAGGAAAAGTGAAGGACATTAGTGAGGTATTCTCGGACGGCTGTCGGTTTTGCATCATCCGCAGGTATACGTAAACGATTTGGCTCCAGCATGTCAAATGAAGGTATAGGCTGTTTTGCAAACATAATTACGAGAAGAGACAACAAATAGTCAAATACAGCGAACGGGCATTTAAATTAATATGTGAGTGCTGCCAAGCCGGTTCAGTAATGCCGGATCTCGGAGATTGATGCCTTTTCAAGCAAACTGAGAATCCTACCAAGGAGAACAAGAAATACCTTAATGCTCAAGAGTGCTAACTCTTTTTGGAGACAAATTAGTAATATGGAACAACCTCTGAACAAACTAAGCCAACCAAATCAAGCTAAATGGATGAATCCTGTTGTTGGTTTCTCTCTAACATAAACTTGAACTGCTATCCTCCTGTATAATTATTAAGCCATGTATTAAGGGGCGGAGGCCTTTTAACTGCATTATAAAGGTTATAGTACCCCGCCTTCTTCCATTTCATTTTCTCCCTTCCATCTTCAAGCCAAGTAAGCTATGTTTCGGATAGCTCATACTTCTAATCATATGCCAATAAAAACAGATCCAATCAAAGGCTGCGCAATTTCTCATCTTTCTCTTCTTGACACATCATATAAATGATCATCTGTCTCTCACCTTGAAAATTTAATTTGCAAAATTACAGCCAAAAGTCGCGCACTATGGGCAGCCTAGTGCCAGACACAGTACGACAACAACACGTAATCCATCTTCAATATTTCTTCGCAGTTTCACTTTTTTTCCTCCATGGATACTATAATTTCGTACGGCTTGATGGTTGGTTTCACGGAGCCATAAACCTTCTCAGAAACCATAACGATCACTATCCTTGGTCCATTTTGCTTCAGTAATTATGACGCAAGCCGCGACAAGAAGCGTGATATTGCGGAACGTAATGTGCGGCAAGCTACCCACACGGCAAACATCACTGCAGTGGTCTTTATTACGATTCGATTAATTTGGAATGTTTCTGTGCTGGCGACACACGATAACGGTATAAGCGACAACGCGAATGCGTTTGACATTATGAGTAATGGATTTTGGCTTGTCCCGCTTATGACAATCGCGTTCTTTCTTCGGCTCTGCTCGTTAAAGCCCGACACTGGTGAGCTCTAACTTCTTAAATATATTTTGAGGTATCTATGGCGATTTATCTAGTCGACAAGACAGAACGAAACGTTCAGTGGTGGAAATAAGCGTCAGGAAAGAAGGTCGTAGAGTACTGTGAGAACGTATCTACGCTATGGTGGACTGCCTTCAGAACTCAGTATTAGTATGCCAATGCGCAGAGAAATAGCAATGAATTGAAAACTATTATTAATACAGAATCCTGGAAATAATATTAGCTTCTGTCTTAAAGAGCAGGGTATTACTAAGCATAAATATTCACTCAAATGACTTGTTCCTCACGGAACGAGTTCTCTCGTCACCACACAGCTATTACTAACCCTTTTGCACTCCACGACGTGACTGCTCTGCTGTGGCAGCTTATACGGAAAACTTATTTTTTGCACTAAATTCTGCTACTTCTTCTTCAAATTTCTCAGTATCTTACATTACATATTTGCTGCAGCGGGCAGTGTGCTCTTCTCCTGCTGCATCCTGTGGCTACGTTCATGCCCTTCATTTACCGGAACTCGACATGTTCATTACCCTGAAAACGTCAAAAAACCAAGATGCCATCGGTATGGAACAGGTTGCATCAAGAAATGCAGACTCTGCGGCTGCTGGAGGAGCCGGTGAGATCCGCGAAAATCATGCTGTCCCGATCAAGAGATCAGCTTGTTTGGCCTGCAAGATCAAAAAGGTATGCATTTGCATTCGCAGCTGTGCTGTTATTAATGAGCGCGGCTGGATGTGTCCTAATATGAAATGGCCAAAGGTCCGGTGTACAGGCCAGCGTCAAAGTTGTGACCGGTGTCGCAGTCGCGCTATACGGTGCATTATGCCAACACTTCAGAAGAAAGCCATCCGCAAAGCAGGGTTGCTGGATGGTTTGACTCAAGAGGCAACAAGATCACCTACAGCTGAGAGTGTTGAGGCAAAGAGATTGCAAAAAGACGCGACGAGTAAGTATATTGACTCGGGGCATTATCAACACGGAACCTAACATGTATATCTTGAATGCGCTAAAGCGCCTGGCTCGGCGACCCCTTTGCATACCACTGATTGTAGTGCTGACTTCGGACGTGTCTGCGCTGCTCCGACTTCTAGTTCGTTGCTAAAATCACCTCTGCAGTCTACGGGATTAACGCCTTTGACACGACAAGTCACCCCGCCAATTCAAGAATCCGGCGGCGTTCCAGGCTCTTTTTGCAGCTATAAGACCTGCTGCTGTATGGAGAATAGCGCCACTGTGTTGCAACGTTTAGAAGACGACGAATTCCATATCACCGAACTCTCGATCGAGGGGGTGGTCCAGCTTCAGAAATGGGTTATGTTTCAGTGTTGTTTAGCCCTGGACTGTCCGATATGCTGTTTGCTCCCTCGAGTACAGGCCCTCATTGTCGTCATTTGCGACCGTCTTACGGAAATATTTGAGTGTCTCTGTAAAAGACTCCACAACTCAGCTGCAGGACTCAATGAGCTTGAAAGTCTCGAGAGCCAACCTCTCCCTTCAACATCAATCGTTACAGGTAGTTCGTCAACCAATCGTCACTCACAGCTATATTGTAGCTCAACTCGAGGACCGGCAGAGCTAGCATCATGCAATTCTGCCATTTTCTCTAATATTCACGGGGAGAATTACATACCCCAAGAGCAGCTGCACATGATGCGAGGTCTATTAAATCTGCAGATAGAACATTTTCGAAGCTTGCTGAAACGCGTAAATGACGTGAGTCAAGTCTCAGGGAGTGGAGCGCGCCAGGCAAAAGTGAAAACAATGATGGCAAGGTTGGATATAGCGGATACTAAGATAAACCATGTTCTCTCTCTAGTATTATAATTGATTCGCGTGTAGCCATGCTGGACCTATGGGATGGGGTAATAGAATGAAGGATTTGAACCATCAAACGGTCCATTTATTCCTATATGCTACGTGATTCGCTTTCTCCTCAAGCCACAACCTTTCCAGCTTGAAGAGAAAAAAAACACTGTGAAATATGTTGCTAATATTTGCGACTGGAAGCCGTTGGTTTGGTCTATTTACAAATCACAGGGGACGAAGGTGTCTCGTCATCATTTCCGGACAAGTTGCCTATTCAATCCCTCTGGCTCACCATTTCCGAGAAAGTTACCTAATTCAGCAGCCCCAGGGTGTTCCGAGATACTCCGTCTCCGCCCTCCCAAATATTTCCGTGCAAATTTCCCGATCTGGAAGACGGCTCTGCAACCCAAATCCGCAATAAGCGAGCCATTGTGTTCATTCTTTTCCAAAATCCCTTGATTACGAACACTAGTTCATGTGATTGTTAATGTTCCTTCAAAGACTGCGAATCCCAACTTGAGACGTGTAAGTAGAAGTGATGTAAACCCTGGTATGGATCGCTGAACATTTGGAAGTGGGACAATGCCGCCACGCGACGAACTATATAATAGGCGTAACATACCACTTAGAAGCGTGATATAGTCAAGAATTAGGAAACCCGAAAATAGCAAAACTCTGCCTTAATACTTACCACCCTTCAGAACGGTTCAAGGCTTATGGATGAGTCGAAGATGTCGATACAGATGTCGCAAAGGTATAAATCACCAGGAAGTAGCGATGGAGGTGAATTTTTTCTCTCTTCCCCAGATATCGACAACAACCAGGTGGCGGGTACCGATCCAGCTCCTTCACCAAGGCAAATTCATGGTCTGTCCGTAAGTTCTATCTTGGAGTTGTGTGTGTTACGCCTGGCTAATATAATCATCTTCATTAACAGTGGGCCATGGTCGTGATCGCAATCCTTTCCAGCATCTTTCTCTATGCTTTGGACAATACTGTTGTTGCTGATGTAACACCTGTAAGGTCATCCAAATGACAATTTTCCCGCCTATTTCAAGAAGACGATTAACGAGACTTGGGAATAAGGCCGCAGTAAATGATCTTGGAGACATTGCAGAGCTGCCGTGGCTTTCAGTTGGGTGAGTTAAAACCTGCAATTCTTAAGCTACCTAGCTTTCTTAGGCTACCTAGCTGACTTACTCTTCACCACTGCAGATTTCTCCTCGGTGGTACAGCTGTGGTCTTACCTTTTGGCAGATTATATGGGCTTTTTAATGCGAAATGGCTTTATATTTTGTCTTCCGTGCTCTTCAACATTGGCTCAGCCCTCTGTGGCGCAGCTCCTACTATGAAAGCCCTCATCTTTGGCCGTGTTTTGGCTGGGATGGGCGGCAACGGCATGTATTTGGGAGTTATGACCCTCTATCCGTCAACACGTCTGATAAAGAAAGGCCAGGCTATCTAAGCTTCGTGTAAGTGGATAGTGTTCGTTTGACTTCTTTAATGGTTAACATGGATGTTAGGGGCTTAATCTGGGGCATTGGCACTGTCCTTGGACCAGTGGTTGGCGGCGCTTTTGCAGAATCGAAGGCCACATGGAGATGGGCCTTTTATATGAACCTCTGTGTAGCAGCACTTTTCGCGCCTGTTTATATTTGGCTGATTCCTTCATTCAAACCACGACCTGGGGTCAAAGTTGCTAGTCTGCTTTGTGCATTCGACTTCTTAGGTACCATCCTAAGTGTCGGTGCCATCATGTCCCTTTTCATGGCCATCAACTTTGGCGGTGCGCTGTATGCATGGGGAAGTGGCCAAACAATTGCCCTATTCATCACGTCGGGCGTATTGTTTCTTGGCTTCGGCATTCAGCAGCACCTGTCACTATTCACCAGTGTGACTGATAGAATATTTCCCTGCCGATTTCTAGGCAATTTCAATGCCGTACTCTTGTATATCTGTGCGTCGGCAATCAACACCTCCGCGTTCGTCCCCATTTATTATATCCCTCTATACTTTCAATTTACTCGTGGTGACGACGCTATCAAATCGGCAGTCCGCTTACTGCCCATGATTGTCACTTTAAGCGCTCTTATACTCTGCAATGGCCACCTAATGTCAAAGTTCAGCTACTTTCAGCCATGGTATACGGCTGGAAGTGTGTTGACAGTCATCGGCGGAGCTCTACTCTGTAAGTCACTAGTCATCATGATTGGAATGAGGGTAATAATGCAAGGCAGATCGAATTACACCACAAACATCGTCTGCCAGTGTTTATGGCTTTGAGGTATTGGTTGGTGCCGGCACAGGGTGTTTTGTTCAAGCTGGATATGCTGTGATACAGGCTGTGGTATCTCCAACCGACCTAGCATATGCCATCAGTTTCATGATGCTCGGTAAGCGCAGTCAATACACTTTACTTATAATGAAATGGTCTGACAGGCTTTAAAACTCGATAGCCCAGCTTGGCGGAATTGCACTCGGTCTGTCTATTGCGGGATCCATCTTCATCAATAAGTCGTTAGCCGGTCTTTCATCAGTCCTACCCGACATACCTCGGTCACAGCTTCAGTTTGCAATTGCGGGCACAAGTGGTGACTTTATCAGATCTCTTCCGGATGCACTCCGTGACCAAGCAATAGCGTCTATCGTGGTGGCCCTTCGGAGTGTATTCGTGCCTGTCTTTGTGGGAGGCGCAGTCTGTTTAGTCGTTTCGGTTTTCTTCACGGTACGTGTTGATCCAACGCAAATTTGTCGTTCAAAAGATGGAACTCGGAACTGATAGTTTAGCGAATAGCAACGAAAACTCTTCAAGGACGTCCAAGCAATCGCCGCATGATTCGATCCCATCCGCCCTAAAATCCCTGTCTGGACTTGGGACTATAACCCCATTCCGCACCAAACCCAGACCATTTCGTCTAATCATACTGATTTCCGTAAATCAGTATGTACACGCAGTGGAAGCGTATCAGGCACTAATAGATAGCTCTTATCGTTGGATTCTTCATAAAAAAGTTTTATGCTTCATAATTTGCCAAAATGAAGGACTGTATCATGTACCCTATACAGGATGGATAGCATAACGATAACACAAAAAAGGTAACACATACAAAGACATCACAGCGAGGCGTAACTGGTGACAAAATCATGACCGCCGTCATTTGGACTGTGTTTTAAGTAATGATCCTTGTAATCGAGTATAAATGCGTTCCATCGAAGATTCTACAAGTAGTACACAGTAGCGCAAAAAGCCACCACTGCATGTAGGAAGCGTGCATCAACGGTTGTTAGAGGACGGGACAACGTCACTATTGCAATTAAGGCAATTCATTGATGACATGAGCAAAATATCTCGTATGGCCTGTAAGCAGCCGCATTTTTTTTTTTTTTTTTTTTTTTTTTGATTCCATTACAGCCTACTCACCTGCCGTGTCAACGATTCCTCATAGCAATTCTTACCTTGTAATATCCGTTATCTCCCTCTGTTTCTTGTTGTTCTTGCCTTTCTTTCTGTGACAACCGCATTCAATAAATCTTATAGGTCCAATTAGTACTTGACCTTTAATTGAATTCATCACATGAGAACTCGATAGCTCCATACATAGCGATTTCGACCTGGCGTACAGCCGGATGCATAGCCCGGTTATTGAATAGAGCGAACATGGTATCGTCGCGACTTACGGCACATGTAACTAGTTAAGAGATGAGCGTTATCACCGAGATAAACATTTACAAGACCCTGCAAATGATGCGCGTATCAGCCCAATTCCCGGGTATTGGACCTATGCGTGCTTCTAGTCAGTAGTCGTTAAGATGGTCAATTCCCTGTAGACTGAGCTTTCGGAGGATTGGATAGGTTGTTCGCACCGTCTGTATTGCCTAGCTGCACTTGACCTACCCGGATTGCCGTGATTGAGAGTACGTTTCTGTGAGATAAGGCAGGTCCGTTACTACTTATTGAAACGAGAAAAAATAATAACAAGTCGTGTTTTCTAGCTCATTTTGTCTATGTCTGGCTTATTGTCCATCTGCACGTCTTTGTGTGCTTATATCAGAGTAATTTCCACGTAAATTGCAACCGATGATTGTTTGTAC
Organism: Trichoderma semiorbis; assembly: GCA_020045945.2. Lineage (NCBI taxonomy): Eukaryota > Fungi > Ascomycota > Sordariomycetes > Hypocreales > Hypocreaceae > Trichoderma > Trichoderma semiorbis. The sequence goes on from CM034695.1 coordinate 38,198, forward strand.
CTCTTCTTATACTATGACGATTCGTATCTAGCGTGGCATGGTTTACTCCTCAGAACCAGCTTAAAGCTTCTGCATAGCAACAACATCAGAAGACTGAACATAATCCTCGAAATCCTGAATTTGCTCCTGAAGGTCATCAGTAGACACCTTGTCATCCTCAACAACGAGATTGATCTGCAGCTTCTTGATGCCGAATCCAATGGCTACTAGCTTAGATTGACCCCATACCAAGCCATCCTTTTCAATACCACGAACAGCCGCCTCGAGGGCAACCATACTGGTATCATCATCTGCAAGGCTAGTCAGTTCATATTGAATCAACTGCCCGCCGAAAGTCCAAACTTCTATGAGTAGGCAAAACTCGAAGAGCTGAATACAGGTCAAGAGTGTGACATACCCCAAGGTTTCACGTCCAGAGTAACAAGAGACTTAGCAGCGGGCTTGACTTTGCCCTCCCGCCTCTTGCGGTACTCAGCTAGACGTTCCTCGCGGATACGAACTACTTCTTCATTCTCATTCTCATCGTCACTACCGAACAAATCGACGTCATCATAATCATCATCAACTGCAAGAGCCACAGAGAAGTGCGCGGTGGTCTCAGCGACCTCTGGGCCATAGACAGTATAGGGTTTGGTGGCATCTCCACTAAGAGTAGAAAATTCGCTTTCAAAAGTGGCGATATGTGTGAACCATCGAGCGGCATGGGGGTACTTGGCAATATCGGGAGAACTCTTGAGAGCCTTGAAACAGGCAACATCGGCTTGTGTAGGAGCGTGGCTATTCACGATAATGAAACTTTAATAAGTGGGATTTATCGAGAATACTCGGAGGGAATTAAACATACCCGGTGATATAAGAACGAGTCAGCAACCAGTTATTAAGCACTGCATCGTTGTCAGCAAAGCAGAATGCTTCATGATGGACGTTTCCGGCTTGTACAACAGCTCACCAGTAAGGCCAGTGTCGGCTGGGAGATTAGCAAAACCCATAATGTCGTAAACGCAGATGAAACGATCAAAAGTTAACAACGTAGAAGATTCGATAATTTAAGTTCTAATGAAAGAAAGGTGGCAGTATTTTGGTACTTATTTAAGCAACAGACATCGCGCCTTCCCCCCAACCTGTCCTATTTGCTGCCATCGAACCCCACCGCTACAAACCTATGAGTCACAGGTAATCGAGCCCAACGACCCTTACATAGCATACAACCGTTGGATAGCTATTGATGCCTCCATATATGCTGGATTCAATTGTAATTACGATTGAACTAGCTCTAATCCTGATATCTTGCCCTGTTTAAGCGAATTTATCCAGTTTGTCTAGCGCTGAGGACGAAGCCACCGTGTAAGGCATAGCTGTCAAAGGGGCTTCACTTCCTTCGCTCTTGGAAACAGAAGGCCGACGAATAATCGCTAAGGTTGAGTTACTTGTAGTATTATTGCGTAGCTCGTCGTGTTTCAAATAGCCCAAACGGATATTTGCGGAACTGTAACCCGACACACTGGCAGCGGTCTTATCTTGACGAAAAAAGGCGTATATGGAGCGTGAGATAGCGATATTTGCGGCGATGATACCTAAGAAGAGTTCAAGGTTGGACCAAATCGCCGATATTGCGTAATCCCCTGCCGTTCGTTCTGTTAGGTGGGTTGATGTAGGAGAGGTCCCGAGGATTTAAGGGAGATGATTTACATACAGCTGAGATCGACTGTCACTAGGCCGAGAGAAGCGGCCCTAGCCACACCGAACGCTGTAGCGCTACCACAGACAACTTAGCTACTATTAAGGATCATGAATAAAGCTCCGAGGTTGTCACAATGGGCTTACAGGAGACCAAGGCTCATTAAGCCACACACAGCGATTTTGGTATGCATCTTGATACCAACGCCCCACACAACATACAAAGGAAGCAACGAACAGAGTATGTCAGTTGCGACTGAATATGCTATTGCGAAGGAAATAAGATGTTAGCGGCTTCTACCAGTATTACGAAATCTACTTCAACTTTACCTATAGTAAGATATATAGCATATATGCGAATCCTTGTATCCCAGCACTTCCCACCTTTTTGGGTCCAGTACACGGATGGGGGAGAGCATTCTGCCACGAGAATGAAAATAGAACCAAAGTTGGTAGCGAAGAGCCCTATGACCACGGCATAAAGGGTTCGGCGGACTTTTGGTTCGTCCCTAAGACGTATGATCAAGAACAAAATAGATGACTTCAGAAAACACACACTAGCAAAAAGCAGAATTTGTGCGTACCACCCCAGCATATTGTTATTGATGTAGTCGGACTCGCTAATATACCAACGGTGGCGGCCGTTGTGATAAACTGCAACTTGCACCACTTGAATGGCCATTCGAGCAAGTGCTAAAACACTAACGATAATGATGCAGTAGTCATCCAAGCCCTGCGCATCGAGAGAAAAGCGAGTGTAGATCCTCAGGCTAGTCGTTAGAAGCATAAAGCCAGTCAGAATGCTCGTAACGACAATGAGTGTAATTCCGATATTCCGGTTCGGTGGAAGAGGATCAGGTGGTGGTGTGCGAGTCATGATGACTGATCTTATCACACTCGCAGAGATTAAGCATATCAAAATGTAAAGCCGTATTTGGGGTCATATGCGCACCTTATCAATCGACGCACAGCACCTATAATAGAGAACGAGCTTTGCTGTCCCCTGAATGATCCTCGCTGGCAAAGGTGCCCTGGAGCTACCTTTTCTATATGACTTGGATCAGAAGCTTGGACAATTAAATGGTACAGGGAAGCCTGTGACATAGGCTATTCCGTTAAAAGCCATTGGTCTTATGTATAAGTGACTGCAACTACTCGTACAGCATTTGGCAATCTGCGACCTAGGGGCTCGAGGTAAGGTATCGTTGATGTTGGTTGCAAATTCTTGGCGTCGTTTTCTTCATGGAGGTAAGAAATTGAGGTCGTTGGCCCGTTGCTAATCTGCATTCTACGCTTGAAACAGATGGAAGACACGTACAAGCTCATATGGCGGAAGGATTCATGCTGAGGAGACTGCATGGTCTTGTCATTCCGGATTCCCCGATCCTTGTTCCGTAGTAGCAAAGGTGACACGCAATTTCCTACAGCTTTTAAGGCTGTTGGTTTACCCATGCTAACTCTGGACCCATGACAAGGGTTCTTAACCAGTGTGCATCTCCAGACCCTGGTCTCGGGGCCAAGATGTCCCTTTCGACAGCAGGGTTCACTTCGGTTAGAATGGCGAAATCAGAAGAGTTCCGCGCCGAATACGAGTGAATGAGCGTTATTCTTTCTCCTCTATGGAGTAGAAGTGTCAAGATCCGAAATTGCCCGGAGCTGTTGGTCGATTCTAAACGTCACATTTAGGCAATATGCAACGAAATTTTTGTGTGCGTTGCCCGAATGTGACACAAAGGCGGTGTGGTGTTTCGTTATAGCTTTTGCACCTATTGCAGCGCAGACTATGAAGAACGTAGATATCCTGCGATTTATCGTTGGAAGTGGGTTTTGCGGGCTATCGGGAGACTGTATATATCTGTGATTGCTCAAGCTGTTTTCTTTCGCCTCTTTTTGCTTTAATCTCCCCCGGGCTCTATTAGTCTCAACCACGTTGTTAATAAAGAGAATGACACGGTCGACCTTGAAAGCCTGGCTCGTGGCTGCTGTGGCCGCCTCAATTGCCACAGCTGGTTCCAATGCCGATCAACTTCAAGTTTATGACTATGTATGTTCAGCGCTGTCTTGAAAAGTCTTCATCTTCTAGTAGACTCGCCATAAACCAGAATTGTAGCCACTGACACTTTATTGCAGGTGGTGGTGGGAGGAGGCACAGCTGGCTCAGCACTAGCGACTAGGCTAAGCCAAGGCTTGCCAGATAAAACCATCCTGCTGATCGAGGCCGGCCCTGAGGCGTTGGACGAAGATCGCATAAATATCCCCGGCATGAAGGGGTCGACACTCGGCACTCTTTATGATTGGAATTTTACGACTGTACCGCAAACTGGACTTAATGGGCGAGTTCTCGGAGCCAACAGAGGCAAAGTGCTTGGAGGAAGCTCAGCATTGAACTTGATGACATGGGATCGATCTGCCACTGAGGAATACGACGGCTGGGAGCAACTCGGTAACCCATCTTGGAACTGGAAGAATATGATCGCCGCAATGAAGGATGTGGAGACCTTTACCGGTATCAACTCATCCAACTATGGCGACCAAGGAGTTGGCACCGGTGGACCAATCCATACCATAATAAATAGGGTTATACCCGCGCAGCAGGAGCTCTGGTTGCAATCTATGACTGATCTAGGGATCCCGCATAACTTGAATTCCTTAGGTGGCAATCCTATAGGGTATATGAACCAGCCTAGCAACATCGACTCTCGAACATGGACGAGGTCATACGCCGCTAATGCTTATATCCCGAAATCGGGAAGCAACTTACATCTGCTACTAGAGACACGCGTAGCCAAAGTGAATTTACGGAAGGGTCGAAATTCATATACTGCGACCGGTGTTACGCTGCAAGACGGCACCATTATCAGCGCCAGAAGAGAGGTTATTCTATCTTGTGGCGCTATCCAAAGCCCTGGCCTGCTAGAACTGTCCGGCATAGGTAGCAAGGAGGTGCTATCTAAGGCCGGTATAGATCAGATTATTGACCTTGAGGCTGTAGGGGAGAATTTGCAAGACCACGTTCGGTACCAAGCATCATACCAATTGAAGGACAATTTTACATCGTTTGACATACTCAAGTACAATACCACATATGCGGCCACACAGCTGGCATTATGGCACGCAAACCAGACTTCTTTATATGACTACACTGGTAGTGGGTACAGTTATCTGAACTGGCACCAGGTGGTGGGCAATATGGCTGCGAAGCTCAATTCTCTCGCCCAGAATGTGGTACTTTCCCTTGGGTCTGTTGTCGATAAGAAAAAGCTACAGTACATTGGATCACTTTTATCGCCGCAAGTGGAAGTCATTTTCTCAGATGGCTACACTGGAGTGAAAGGATACCCTACCGTCGGCTCTCCTCTGTATGGAAAGGGCTTCTTCACGCTTATTGGCGTCGTTATGCATCCTCTCAGCCGCGGCAACATCCATATAACTTCTGCCGATGTCGATACAAAACCGCAAATTGACCCACAATACCTATCTAACGAGTACGACGTGCAGGCAGCTATTGAGGCTATCAAATACTGCCGTAAGATTGCAAACTCGTCGCCGCTCTCTTCAGCATGGGTATCTGAGTTCGAACCGGGGATGGCTGTACAGACGGATGAGGACTGGCGTCAGTACGTTCTCAACACTACACTTTCTATATATCATCCTGTTGGAACATGCGCAATGCTTCCCAAGAAAGACGGCGGAGTGGTAAACCCAGAGCTGATCGTTTACGGCACCAACAATCTGCGCGTTGTGGACGCAAGCATCATACCCGTTCTTCCGTCTGCACATATTCAAACAGCAGTATACGGCATCGCCGAGCGTGCGGCTCGATTTGTTATACAGAATTCATAGCTTTATCAGGCTGTATCATGATGAAGATGTTCAAACGGGTGTTGAAACTTTGGCTTAAATATTTATGACTGCGTCGACATCTAATATAACATTGACTCCATGTTTGGAAAGGTAGCCACTATATGAGACTACTCACATTTGCAATATATGTACAGTAGCCAAATTAAATTGAGATAAAACGAGTATATAACCACTTCTCCCAACTGTCATTATAAGATGAAATAAGCCGTCGACCACATCATACGGGGTGCTTCATTGTGACTGTGGTATGAGGTCGGTAAAATGCGAGTTTGAGTGAATTTCATGGAGTCATTGACAGCTGAGGTGAAGTCATTTGGCCAAGTCAACTTCTAAAACCACCTTTAATAGCTGACAATTCCATAGCTGGTTAACACTACCATTAATTGACATTAGAGCCAAGGAACGTCAGTAGTTCCCCTGCATCGCGCAATATACACAATCGATATAATGTATTTAACCGAAAAAATGGTAAAAGAAAGTTTATCCTATCATATACTTCACAAATTATCTTTTCATTTATAGGCCCCGTACAATTCTCTCAATGTGAGCCAAATCCCCTGATTGCTCGCACAGTTGCCGAAAGAACGCACCATCGCCTCGCTTTTGGAAAAGCTCAGCGACGGATCCCTGTTCTACAATCCGACCAGAATCCAAGACCATTACACGATCATAATCTGCAATAGTCTGGAGGCGATGGGCGATGGTTAAAACGGTTATTCCATCCGCAATACTAGATCGCAGCCCTGCCTGGATCAAAGCATCCGTGGCATGATCAATGGATGCCGTGGCTTCATCGAGAATGAGGATCCGAGAGCGACGGAGCAGTGCCCGCGCGATGCAAACCAATTGGCGTTGACCCATTGATAAGGCCGCAGCCGGATGGTCTAGATCTCCAGAGGGTAGAGATTGGAAGAACTGTAACCTTCGTAGCACATCATGAAGATCATCGTCCGAATAATGGTTCAACGGATCCAGGTTATGGCGCAAGCTGCCTCCAAAAAGAGTAGGATCTTGTGGTACCACAGTTACTGCGCGTCGTAAACGCACCAAGTTCACTGAGGCAATGCTTATGCCATCAATCGTGATGCGGCCGGAGTCAGCTTCCACTGCTCGAATAAGGGCCAGCGCCAATGTACTTTTGCCCGCCCCGGTACGCCCGACCACCGCTACTCGTTGTCCACCATGAATATCGAGATTTAAATCAAAAAGAGCTGGACTAAGCTCCGGAGCATACCGTGCAGTATATCCTTGGAAACGCACATGGCCATGGATAGGCCACTGTGGTGACAGGTCGTAGGACGATGGCTCGAGTGGTTCACTCGGCTCACGCTTGATCTCTGTGTATTCCACAATCCGCTCAACTGAGTTAAAGCTCTGCTGAACTATCGCATATAATTGGACAAACCAAAGCACATTATCACTGAAAGTGGCAGCGTAAGTGAGTACAAGGCCAGCAATCCCTGCATTCACGGTTCCTCTACCCAAACCCCAAAGCAAGAAAGTTCCCGTCAGCCAAGAAATTAGAGCGCTCAGAGAAGCGATGCGTAATGTCAGCCATTCTTTAGCCGCCCAATTCAGAACGTAAGGTTGATTGTATCCGTCGATGAAGACGTGATTTTCTTCTGTAAATCGATTTGCGTGTCCATACGCACGCACGCTGACATATCCCGCAAGTGCCTCTCCAAAGTGCTGATACAGTGGAGATCTTTGAACAGACTCAATCCTTTTCAGATCCCGTGCACTGTTGATGTATATAACAGTGATGATATAATAGGCCAAGCAAATTATGACTGCTGCGGGAATAAATAGAGGTATCGTAATAGAAATCAGTATAATAACTGTGCTCAGCGAACAGAATGTAAAAAATGTGCTCATCGAGTGAGGAGCCACTTCTTGGTCAACTGCTTCCACGTCTCTGGAGAAACGATTCGTGATTTGACCAAACGGAATCTTGTCGAAGAATATTAGGGGCGCATGAATAATTGACTCTAGTAAGCGGTCGAATATTTGAGCTGAGGCTTTAAGTGCTCCAGAGAATGTCGTGAGATCGCGAACAAATGAGACAAGTACGTATGCCACGCACATGAGACCATACACTGCAAGGTAATAAACAGATTTCACATGAGACATTGGTGACGTTTCCTCTGCCTCGTCGAACTCGTGAGCCCATACCTTGATCCAGAGGTTTGTTCCGAGAGATGTAATTTGCTGAAGACCAAATGCAAAGAACACAACTGCCCAAAACCACCACCCCCCCATAGATTTGAAGTAGACTCTTATCACAGACAGAGAAACAGCTCCTGTCATCTGATCTTCGCTATATATCGATTCATCTTTAGTCTCTGGGACTACATTTATATTTCCAATCCAGCTGTCTGACGATTCTGTTTCAGAGGCTGCGGGCGAAAGTAAAGGAGATGCAACTATTTGTGGGTGATGTGTAAAGTCTATCGGCCTGAACCCGTGTTTCGCTATTGCAGCCGGCGTGTTCTCCCCAGTGATATCTGATTGCATAAGCTCTGAAGCAGTTCCTTGCCGCTTTACGATGCCATTCTCCAGGAAGACCGCATAGTCGCAATGAGGGAGAACAAGTTGAGAATGATGTGTCGCAAGAATACATGTTCTGCCTTCCATCAAGGGACCTTTAATTGCGTGAAAAAGTATATGTCTTCCAGTACGTGAGTCCAGTGCACTGAGACAATCATCCAAAAGAAGGAATTGAGCGTGACTGTACAATGCTCTTGCTAATGCAACTCTTTGTTTCTGACCACCAGACAAGCGACTACCGCGCTCACCCGCAATAGCAAGATCGCCGTTCTCAACTACTGCGAGGTCGCGGCTTAGGGCCACAGCATCAAGGACCATCTTGTAACGGTGACTTTGGAAGTGCAACCCAAACAAGATATTAGCTCGAATAGTCTGGTTCATTATCCAGGGCTCTTGTGGACAGTATGCTGCATCGCTGATTGAAGCATCATCACCAATCGGCTGCTCTGCAAGCGGTAGATGCACACGGCCTCGCAGGAGTTCCATCTCTCCCAACAGCGCTAGCAGCAGTGACGACTTTCCTGATCCACTGGGGCCGCAGACTAGATTGAGGCCATTCTTGTGAAATTTTATTTCAAGATTTGATAAACGAAATTCCTGCGTAGGCGGATTTTCAGCGGGTTGAATGTCTTCTCCGGCACCGATACCCACAACGTCCTGGGCTGACCATTCAAGGGTAGCATTATCGAAGCCAATCATTCGCGCATCACTTCCCATTAACTGTTCTTCTCGGCTGGTCTCTTTCTCTTGCAAGAACTTCTCAATCCGGCCGATGGAGACCTGTGCCTGAAGAATGAACGATATCATGGACGACATTCTATCTAATGGAATGCGTAAGACTGCGAAGATGGCTAGAGCAGGGAAGGCGACTTTGGTCTCTAACTTTTGTTTTTCGACAATGGTATAGATGAACAACGTTAGAATTGTAGTGATGAAAGGCAAGGAATAGAATACAGTCATGGATATCGACCACCAGAAAAAACGAACCCGTAGCTCCGAGAGCTCAGTTGTTCGCAACAGGCGAATTTTTCTCCGAAATTCCTCTTCCCAAGCGCAGAGTTTGATGACGCGGATGTTTGTAATGAGTTCGTTGCTTGCTTGAACACGAGCATCGGCTGCGCTCAACACTTTCATTTGCGCTGCTACCTGGCGTTTTGAGACCAAAACATTTAGTGGCAGAAGAGCAATCATTAGCATCACGCCAAGAATGCCACTAGAACCCAGTATGCTATACAGCGATAGAGATGCGACCGAAACCTGGAGAGGGAAATTGACCCATGTGAGGTGCATGTGTGCACTAACTTCACTAACATTAGCCGCATCTACGGCCATTAAATTGAGAATTGTTCCATCGGTAGCATGAATGTTGTCAGAGGAATTTCCTTGCTCTGGTGATGATTTTGTAGACCTTGAGATCCTTTTTTTGAGTACTTTCGAAAATATTTGGTCAATCAGGATAGCCCGCAGTCTTACACTGATTTTGCGACCCAGCCATTCACACTGGCAATCTGCAATACCCGTCACGATTCCAGCAACCAGAAGGCCCCCAACACAAAGCCAGGCACTGTTTCGGGACATGGTGCTTGGCGAATCAAGGTAATCAAGAATGTATCGAAGGAGAAACGCCGGGCAGAAGCTGGTTAAGCTAAAGAGAACCGCCCACGCACCCTGATTAAACAGGTCATGTTTTGTAAAGTGATAGAGTCTCCAAACAAGTTTCAGTGTTGCAGGCGTGGCTTTGCTGAACAGCCGACTTGTGATTCTGGCTGTGTCATCCCAGTTAAGCTCGTATAGGTCAGAGGTACTCAGATGAGCTCTAAAGGCTTTCCAAATAACAGAGCCTACCCATGAAAAAGTCCAGCGTGATAATAAACTTGCTAAGGTTTCTTCGCCTAAATGGATTGATGCAGAAAGTCTTCCTGAAATGGCTTCCACAATAATATTTGGTGCTGTGACATGGAGCAGAAGAACAAGTGTAAAAAGGACCCCCAAAAGAATATTCACAAGAGCCCAGGCCTTGTCGGACTGCTCACTGCCAGTCGATAGGACGATGAAGACGAGACAGAGCCAGTATAATATGTAAATCACACTAGAGTGAGATCGAATGCGCTTCATAACTCCTGGTTCCACAGGCAGATTCCATTGCCGTACGCACCACATGACAAGATTATATGCCGACATAAAGAGAAGTCCAAGCGGAGAGATGCTGTCTGATCTCCGTTCCACGAACAAGATGAAGAAAAAAAGTATGGCTGTGATTGCCGCAAGGAGTAAACCTTCAAGGCGGCTGAGCCACCAGCCATGGGTGGCAATTAATGATGGGGCGTTTGCGACAGTTCGCCGATGATTGGTATCAGGATCGGAGCTTGCTAACGGTACAAACCCCTCCGGTTGTCGTTGGAGATGTCGCCAAGGTTGGAATGCAGACAACAGCAGCAGCGCCAACGATACGCTTACCGCCGCGAATGGAACTAGGTTTCCAAAGTACTGCTCTTGAACGCAAGTTGAAAATCGGCCATTTTCCCAAAGTGGAACGGGACAAGTTAGAACTAAAGGAGCCATCTTTTTGTTATAAACGGAGACAGTGAGTAAAGAACATGAGATATGAGTATATTCTAAGAAGTCGGCGAAATGTTGCGACTGGCGCTATAAGTATGAGAGTTGCTCATGCAGCACTTTAGCAATTGCCAGGGATAAATCCCGTTGCCTTGAGCAAGGCGGATAAAATCCCCAGGCTACCGATATTTGTATTGTCAACTTTAGCTAAGTGTATTTCAGGCAACAGCTCATTAGGTGCTTAACATTACGCTCGGTAGGTTTCTATTATGATACCTCTAAGCTTGTTGGCAACGAAGGGATGCTTATATTGGTACTATTTGTTCTTATTTCTGCCTCTGTTCAAGTATTCTGAGGCATTACTATACAGCGATTGGAATTTTTAAATCATTCTGAAAAGCCTGTCACCTTTGCGCTATTTTCTCACCCTGCCACGAAATTTTGCAGGTAAGTTCAGTGTTGGTTGTGAATTGTGTTGGTTGTGCTGTTACATGTGCCTGCTGATTACAAATAGTCTCATAATGACTGCTGCCTTAGAACAAACAAAAAACAGGGAACTCAGGTAATGGTTCTTATTTATGCAGTAGTTCCGCACGATAGAGTCAAAATGACGGCCTGATACTAGTCCAGGGTTAATATCTAGTCGTGAAAGTTGCTGAAGGCGAGCGTTGGAAAGTGGAGAGGAAAGGCTTTGTGCAGCCACTTCAGGATTATCTCCATCGGTTGACTACAGAGTACAATTGATCAAATTCTTCCACCATACCAAATTTTAGTCACTAAGCACAACTCTTTGGATCGGATCTATGCTTAAAACCTTTCTTTGCACTCTTTAGATGTTGTCGAACATGTATTTTAATGCACGAAAGAAGTTGGGTCTAGATTTACAAACTGCAGCCGAATCTTTATCGGTCATACTTTATCTGCTTCCGCCAATTGTATGGCCTGACCTCTAAGGTTGAATTCGATCGGCCGTTCCCGATCGGAATGAGACAAGGGGTGATATTGCATGTTGTGCCAAGAGCTGAGACAGGGCCTTTTACTGAACTGGTCGTCGCAGCTTTTTAACCATTATCCTCGCAATTAATATAACTTTTAGACAACGCTCAATGTATTTGCTACGGAATTGATGAGTCTCAAGATTTATGGTGAGGTATTGTCCTGCGCTGCCATCAGAGGTTACAAACTTAAGTCTTCCTATTTTCACCGTGGAATATTGCTATTTTTACTATAGTAGTCTGTGCCCGTGCTGAAGGTAATACGCGCACACTACTATTCTCACGAAGCCACACCCAAACAAAGTACAACACTTGAGCATATTATATATATTTTTAATATGGTACAGGACTATGATGTTACAATTTCTTTACTACAGTTAACGAGGAGCTCCCACTTATGTATAAATTATTAATCTACGAAAACTATAAGAGGATCATTGCTAACATCTGCCATAGCCACCTTTACAGCGAGACTAGCGATAGCTTCAGCCGCGTTGGAGATCAACTCCAAAACCGATCCCAAGGCCAAGTCTGAAGCTGAGGAAGTTATCAAAATCCCCCCAACCTGGAATTGGCAAGCTGTATGAACTAGCCAGCCCGTGAGAGGTGCTGGTATTAAATTATAAATGCCAGAGATGCGTTTTTAAAAGGAATGGCAATGTAAGATGTCCAGCCGAACCGGGACTTGAACTGAGAGTTATGATGAATAATCCAAGCCAAGACGCAAGATGCGTTACCTTGAGTTTTGTAACGTCTGATATGAATTGTGATTCAATGAAAGATCTTGTGGACGAAAGGGGAGGTCTTGTATGGAAGCAAGAAAAAAAAAAGGTTAGCCTAAATATGCTTCCAAAGCCACAATAAATAGGTAGCGTGTAACAGATGTCGTGTAACTAAGCCGTTCTTTTCAAGCTTAGACAGTAAATATATCCGCCGGTACTCCGTAGTTCCCGAATATGCAATGCTACACTATATCTGCGTCGGATTAAGTACCAAGACAAGCTGAACATAGGTCATCCATGTAACCTATACACGTACAATATACAGCTTATCTTTCGCACTAATAAAACACTAGCTGTACATTATACAGGTCATCGATATAGCGATTTTTTCCAACCTACTGCCTTTTACAGCCAACTTTTACTATACAGCTAGCTTTTACAGCTGATTTTTACAGCCAACCTTTTACTATTACAGCCGACCTTTTGCAGCTGGCCTTTATAGCTGATTTTTGCTGTTGCAGCTGACCTTTTGCTGTTGCAGCTGACCTTTTACTACTGCAGCCGACCTTTTGCAGCTGATTTTTACAGCCGATTTTTACCATTGTAAGCCGGCTTTTGCAGCCGACCTTTTGCTATTACAGCCGACTTTTTACCGTTACAGCTGGCCTTTACAGCTGATTTTTACTATTACAGCCGATCTTTTACCACTACAGCCGACCTTTTACCGTTACAGCTGACCTTTTACTATCCACTTTTTACCTTCCTTAGTAACCAGCTTTAATTTTATAGTAACCTTTACAATCAATTACCCTTTTCAACAGCTTTTACAACAACCTTTACAACAGCCCTTACAGCAGCCTTTACAGCATAAAAGCCCCTATAACAGCCTTTACAACAGCCTTTACAGCAGCTTTTACAGCAGCTTTTACAGCAGCTTTTACAGCAGCTTTTACAGCAGCTTTTACAGCAGCTTTTATAGTACAGAAGCCTATAGCAGCTGCTATAGGAGCTTTTTATAGTTTATATAGGGTAGTGGTTATTAAGTATAGATATAAGGATATTAATGACCTATGTATTATACAGCTAGTGTATTAGCGCAAAAGATAAGCTGTACATTGTACATATACAGGTTACATAGATGACCTATGTTCAGCTTGTATATATACTCCGTCGGATTGGGTCGCATAAACCCAAGCTTTGACGCTAAGAGTGTACCACTTATACGCTCAGTCACCAGGGTAATACGCTCATTTGCCAAGGTGGGCTACGTTGCCTTAAGGGAATGAATGTCAAATAATCCATACCTGATCTCGCATCAATGTGGAGCTTGTATTGTAGTATTTGAAACCACCTGATTCCAGTTACCGGTCATTTAGCTCTAACTGCTACTCAAGATTTGGGAAATAAACCGAGCTATAGGGATCCATTAGAGAGTAATATAGTTATTACAAGGAAACGTAAAGGCGGAGTCGTATTCGCGTCTCGTGAGTTACTTAACCTCTCGCTTGCGCAGCCAGCTAGCGTGTACTATGTAGCTATTCTGGTATTCTGAATTGTGGGTTAGATGTACTCGTCAGTTTATTTGTCCGCTAACCTGACATGATTGATACTTTTTGAGAGGGGAGTCCAGTACGATGGAAGACGCCTTCCAATAGTAGAGTGTTGTAAGCATGCTCTATGGCCACTTGTTCAAGACAGGAGTTTGTAAATATATTCGGGATACGATACCTGTTTCGAGCGATCAAACCACCTAAAGATACAACATTCGAGTCTGACAATTGCGGCTTGGAAAGTGGAACCCACAGGATTCTTTCAACGACGATCTCTTGCTAGGCAGCCGGCTCGGAACTCCCGATCGAGTACTCCCAGAGTAAACAAAATCCTTCAGCGGGGATGATCATCAGGCTATACTAGGATAGGAAGCTATGACAAAATTGAAACGGGCCGCGAGATGGTGTTTAAGCATATTATGGGGTAAACGTTCATGCTCGCAGCCTCAGGCTGTATGTTTCCTTGCTCCAGATATAAAAACTACCAGTCTCCCTGTCAATGCTGCTGATGATTGTATTTATATCAACTTGTCCAGCATTAGCCTGCTATTAAGAATGTTTTCCTCAAAAATATTTCTAGCTTTACTCATTCCTCTCGGAGTTCTAGGCAATCCTGCCAGTCTCGATCAACGATCACCCGGCATCGTGACTCAGGCTGGCTCGCCTAATGTTATAGACACAAATGGAGTATATATTCGGGCAAGCTCCACCAACAATGGAGGTTTGATTGCGGGTTATACCGCCCATGAAAACAACCAAAGCATTCTTAGGCTTGCTGGCTCCAGCGATGGCGGTACTTCATGGCACTTTGTTGGCGAAGTCTACCGTGCCGATTCAACTGCTCATGACGTTGATAACGCTATCCCCCTGCAGCTTCCCAGTGGACGTATCGTATACGCCTATCGAAACCATGATCGCTCAGGAGGCTCTTACACATATTACCGAATTACCGTTTCATACTCTGATGATGGTGGCGCCAGCTTTCTTTACCTATCAACCGTGGAGCAGCAAGCAGCCACCCCAGGTACCCCTAATGGCCTCTGGGAACCTTTTCTCCGTCTTGCTGCAGACGGTTCGCTACAGTGCTACTACTCCGCTGAGAACAACGCTAATGATCAAGACGGCTACATGAAGCGCTCCACTGATGGAGGGCTGACTTGGTCGAACTGGATCAAGGTCTCTGGAGGTGATCGCACATCGCGCGATGGAATGATTGGCGTCGCGAATATCAATAACTCTGGTAATCTAATGTGAGCTTACACTGCCGTCTGTTAACAATGATACTGTTGTAAACTAATAATAATTCGTATAATTAGTGCCGTTTTCGAGAATACAGAGTCGGGTCCCTTCTCTATCGACTATGTCTTGTCGCATGATGATGGTAACTCATGGGGACAGCGAGCGCGTCTCTATACGGCGCGTAATGGGAAGAATGCAGGGGCTCCCCAGGTTGTTAATGTTGGTGGCACTCTTGTTACAAGCTTTATGACAAACGAGGATGTGGCCGGCACCGGTGGCAATGGTATTGATGGAGCCCAGATGAAAGTTGTCACTAGCACGGACGGAGGCTCTACCTGGAGCGGAACCACTATCACAGGTGATGCGGGCTCGCACTGGCCCGGGCTGTATACCGTCGATCAAACAAATTTCCTCGCGCTCTATACTAAAGATGGCTTGGGAGCAGTCAGTCAAGAGTACCAACTGGTCAATTGAGTACGGCCTACATGGAGCGATTTAAATACACATATCATGAAGCAGTACGATAATACACAAAGTAGCAGTTATAGTAACTCAATTGTAGCACTACCTGGGTTTGTGTTATGATAGCAATTGCGCTATTGATAAGGAGGGGGCTCACGATGTGCAACCACCACACTTAAGATTCAGTTTCTGGCAGCCAACGAAAATACTTGGAGACTATCTCAGACATGTTAACGATGGGAACAAAACCATTCATTGTTGCGTCAGCCCGCGAACATTCTCCCTAGTCCCACCGGTTTCAGTGGCGACTGAGCTTGCACTTGAGCAAGGTGAACCATTTAGTCTCAAGTTTTCCCAGTCGCACTGCACAAAGTCACGTATATCTCGTCAGTCTTTTGTCCTTTTGTATGTTTTGTCGTGATGTTTGTCTGTCCATGGGCGACATTGAGCCGTATGATGCTCTGTTTCCCTTCTCAATGATGTCCATGTGGAGTCTTGATCTCGAGATCGGCGTACAGGAGTGAGCTTAACCTCGTTTTTCCGTTGGCCGCTGTAGCTGTTGATTTGCCAGAAATATCCCGAGGGCCAGCTACAACGCACGATGATACGAGGATGTGAGTCTTCAACTTACACTAATGGTGGCTATATACGTAATCCAATTACACAACAATGTTCCGAGCCTAGCACTGAACATAAGATCTCATTATGTTCTTTATTTGAGCCTCATCTAAATGTAGATCCGGATCCATGCTTAGTGATTGGTCGCTTGATTAGATGTGTGCTTGGCTTAACGCCGCATCGCCTCCCAAAATCTCCTCGCCTAGCTCTTCTTCTTCTTGTGCCTCACGCTTTAAATCTTCTTCTACGCGTGTGATAACGAAGTTCTTTGCCACGTCGGTATCTAAGTCACCCAAGGATAAAGTGCGGAAAACCCTGTCTGGCATAGCCTTGGTAAGGGACTTTGAGTAAGCAGAGTCGCTGGTGAGGAACACTACGTGGGCAATGTTATTCTGGACAACTGTTGCTGCCTACTCTGCAATTATATCGTACACAATGCTGGAGTCTTCATTCTTGTGTAGGAAGTTGTCAACGACGATGATTGGACGTTGCTCTGGGTGAGCCTCCAAGTACGCGTCCTCAGAGATATTGGCATCTTTGTCTGTTTTGTGTCGTTCCGAAAGGGCGACATGCTTGAGAGCGGTGGCGGTGGTGTGCAAGATCTTGTTCAACTGCGATTCCAGCGTCTCTGAGAATCCAGATTTGACGCCCCCTAAAGCAACAGCCCGCGCGGGATGGGAGCACGGTTCCAGATGCCGCGACACACCAAGACCGGCTCGTAGCATTCGATCCACTGCGGAGGCATCGCTTACTTGCAGAGGAATCGCCGCTAATGTTATTTTCCAGACTGACACAACATGGAACAGCACCTAATCGCATTGTTCCTCGTGTATTATACAGGACTATTCTGAAACATTTCCCTCGTGTAAGCATGTAAGTGAAGCGATCAGCAATCTTCATATCAATGAGAATTTCGATTGACAATATGAGTCACGCGAGCTAATTGAAATCTGCGATTCAAGTCGATTTAAGTGGACCGAGTTGCCGAGTTGCCATGTTTTCCGCGTTTTCCGTTGTGTGCACCGGCCGATAAGAGTTTTTTTCCTCTCTGTTTTTGCGCGAGTCGAGTTTCAAATATCTTTCTTATCTGTCCATTACTTTCTGTCTTTCTTTCTTCCTTTCGTTTTCTCATTTCTTCATTTTATTTTCGTTTTTGCTTCCCCTCTTTTTGTCTCCGCGCGAATGAGTCTCATTCCCTCCATCCAACACCGCACCGATGGAGAAGGCCGAGAATGACACAGCAACTGATGGCTCTAAGCCCACGTTGGAGAGCCAGATCTCAGAAGGGGTTGTGGCGCCCCCTAGCGGATTCTTCGCTCGCGTAAACCAGCGAATTCTCAGCCTTAAGCATTTCGAGGCTCGCGGGATCGAGCGAGTGCCAGTCACGGAGCGATTAGAGAAAGTTGGCGCCTCCAGTTACATGCAGATGACGATGTTATGGTTCAGTTCCAACATCACCGCCAACAACATGGCCGTTGGCATGCTTGGACCACTTGACTATTCTCTAGGCTTCACGGATGCAGCGCTATGCGCAACTTTTGGTGCCATCTTAGGAGCTATGGGAGTTGCCTATATTAGCACGTTTGGCCCAGTTAGCGGGAATCGCACCATGGTATGAAAGAGTGTTTCCCTTTCCCTCTTCTTTATTTTAACCCTCAGGGCTTGCGTGGACCAACCCAATAATCTCCCTATGGCTCTGATTGTTTATGCTCCTAGGTTTTGGCGAGGTATTTTATGGGCTATTGGCCCAGCAAGATTTGCACCATCCTGAACATTGTGATTATGTTGGGTTATGGCATGATTGATTGCCTTGTCGGGGGACAAATCCTATCCGCAGTCGCTGATGGTCACCTCACCGTCATTGTCGGCATCATCATAATTGCCGTCATTTCCTGGATTATTGTGCTTTTTGGCATGTCAATCTTTCAGACATACGAAAGGTAGGTAGACTGACTCCCTTTGCTATCGCTTGCCTGTCGAAGTTAGTGCCTTGAAGATTGACCGAATGGCGCAACTCTAGATGGGCATGGCTTCCGCAGCTCATTGCAGCCTTTATTTTGGTTGGTTCTGCTGGCCCTAAATTTGACACCTCCATCCAATCAACTGGAAGCACTTCGACCATTAATGGCAACCGCCTCTC
Organism: Trichoderma semiorbis; assembly: GCA_020045945.2. Classification (NCBI taxonomy): domain Eukaryota; kingdom Fungi; phylum Ascomycota; class Sordariomycetes; order Hypocreales; family Hypocreaceae; genus Trichoderma; species Trichoderma semiorbis. Next base: position 56,568 of record CM034695.1, read on the forward strand.
TTTCTTCTCCCTTTGCCTGTCCTCGGCAGTAGCTTGGGCCCCCGCGGGAGCAGACTTTTACGTATACTATCCCGAAAACACGAAGAAATGGAAGACGTTCGCGATGACGACCGCGGGCGTCGGTCTGGCGATGGCTTTTGCCAACCTCCTAGGTGTTGGCCTTGCTTCTGGCACCTTTACTGACGCATCATGGAGCGCTGCAAACGATGTGTCGTCTGGAGCCCTTGTTGTTGCAGGCTACCAAGGGCTGGGAGGGTTTGGAAAATTTCTCGGCGTTATTGTTGCCCTCGGCCTTGTTGCAAACAATATTCCCGGGACATATTCTGCCGCTCTATGTTTCCAAGTGCTGGGTCGATACGGTGCGCGAATACCCCGCTGGATCCTTTCATGTGTTGGTGTTGTCATCTACACTGTATGTGCTTTGGGTGGGCGCAACAACCTCTATGATATCTTTGAGAACTTTTTAGCTCTGATGGGCTACTGGGTTACCATCTTCCTAGTAATCACTTTGGAAGAACATTTGATATTCCGCAAAACCCGCGGGTTTGACTGGACGGCTTGGTCTGATCCGAAACGATTGCCGCTTGGCCTTGCTGCATTCACAGCGTTTATCATTGGATGGGTCGGAGCAATCCTATGCATGTACCAGATTTATTATGTTGGTCCTATTGCTAAGCTCGCCAGCCCAACTGGCGCTGATCTTGGCATTTGGGTTGGCTGTTCATGGGCCATGATAGTATTCCCCCCTTTGCGCTGGCTAGAAATTCGTAAGATTGGTCGGTAATGAATGCTACCCACCACATTTACTGATAAACCAATTTTGCCTTTCATGTTTTACGTTTGTAGCTAATTTGATAGATTGTAGAACACAAATCATTAAGTCAGAGCATCCTCTACAAACCATCTAATTCGCAGGTAGTCAAGACAATCACACGACGAGACTATGATGAATTATGTTCTAATAGACTCAGTGGATCATGTTTATGAACATAGCCACTGCATTCATTGTCTCTCCTAAGATACAAATGCATATATAACGTTTACCATCATTGGCATTTAATTCTTGAAAGCTTTCGTTCCGGAAGTCTCTTTATCACCGAACCAATCCCAGATATCTTGGAGTAAAAGATCAGGCACCTCGTAGGCGGCAAAGTGACCGCCATGGGTGTGCACATTCCGCCTTATAACGTTTCCTCCACGCTTGGCCCATTCCAATGGCATTCGATAAGTGATATCATAAGGAAATTGACTGATCGCCGCTGGCACCTCCACAAGCGGGAGAGTACCAAAGTCAGCCGCTTCCAAGGCCCCGTCATTGGCAACCTCCTTGTAGAAACGCATACCGCCATAAGGTCCTTGTATATAATACATCATTGACCAGGTGATGATCTCTTCGGGGGTCCAAGATTTGACTGTTGGGTCAATGACCTCATTCATCAAAGCAAAGATCCACATCGCATAGCCCAGCGGAGAGTCTGACATAGCAAAGGCTGCTGTAAGAGGCTGCGTTTCTTGCATGACACGATATCCAGATGCCTGGTTGATATATGTTTCCAGAATGTTAATGTAGGCGACCTCATCCGGAGTTGATAACCCCTCGGCAAGCCTGCGGATATCATTTTCTCCTGGCTGGATGATCCAAAAATTGCTAAGTACGGAGACGACATTCTTTGGGAAAAGATGGGCCTGGAAACGAAGAATAACACCTCCAAAATCTCCGCCCTGGATGACATATTTCTGGTAACCCAGTTGATTCATTAATGCGTTAAAAGCATGAGAGGTTTCGACCGGACCAAACCCCGGGCGCTGAGGTGCCGGAGAAAATCCAAATCCAGGTATTGACGGAGCGACTACATGAAACGCCGGCACAGATCTGTTAGGAGGGTTCGTTAGGTCATCGATGATATTGCTGACTTCTAGAAACGAGCCTGGCCACCCATGGATAAAGAGCAAAGGAATGGCGTCGTCGCGCGGTGAACGGTGGTGAACGAAGTGTAAGGGAACTGGATTCGAGCTGTTTCCGATAATTGGCGCAACAACGGTCGTGAATTGTTTTAATCTTTTCAATTTCTGTTAGTACAGTAATTAAGACAGTCCAACAGCTATTTTAGCCCACTTTCTATTAATGGACGCCTCGGTGGTATTCCAGTCGTATTCATTGACCCAGTAGTCTCGAACGTTGGTGTAATTTTCAGGGCTTGGGCCTTCGCCAATCGCTCCCATAAAGACCGGAGCCCTAGCATGTGCCACTCGAAGCCTTGTATCCTCAATGAAATTTCGGTCAATACGAATCTCAAACGGCTTGGGCGACTTGTTGAACGTCGCGTTCACGTTTGGGACCGAAAACGCGTCCACTGCGGTGCAGAGGACACTGAGGAGGGTAATGGTGCTCAACGCAATCATTGTGACACTACTAAAGTATTGCTGTAGAGAAAACAACTGCTTTATTAGAGGCGAGTATTCATATTATATATGGAAGTAGAGATGGCTGGCCCAACCATTTAAATCCTGGCAATATCAGTCAAGCCCACATAAAGGCGGTCTTGAGATAATACCTACGTCTCTCAGTGTCCACCTCTTCCATTGACTTACTAATAGATAATCCAAATGATCATACATAATTCCTGAAGACACAGGGTGTAGTAATACGGTTAATGCGAACTATATGTCTAAGTGTTGCTCATTTTTACTCGTGAGGCTAGAGGAAGGCGAAGGAGCCCGATTGGCCTCAGGACTCAGGGAATCTAGTCCTCGTGCTATATCCGCCGCAGATCGGATATAAAAACACATCCTGTTTTAGCGCAATTCCTACAATAAAATATCTGAATTGAAAACTGTTCTGTAATATTCTCTGCGTAATTTTACTCATCTAGAACAATCCCCCCTTTTGTTCATAGGTATTTATAATTACTGATGACCTCTTTCCGCTATAGTTCCAGCGATTCTTCGACATTTGCAAAATCGAAGTCCCAAAATTCGTTGTCAGCGGTGAGCACCTCATCCCATGGGTGCCATTCCATAGGATAGAATGCCATACCGGATTCAAATTTATTCGATTCATCAATCTCTGACCCATTGTCGAATGCGGCCTGGTTGGACTCTGGGTAATCAAGTGGGATATGAGTATTGGCTGATTGAGTCACTGAGGCCTCGGAAACACCACTGATGCTCTCCTCCGTATTGATGAAGCTGGCTGTTAATGGCTTATTTTGGGAACGCGCGCGTAATGTCCCCTCTGCTGGATTCCTCCCTCTATGGGCTTCAGCGGCGATAATAAGCTTGTTTAACTTGCTCCAAGATGGACTAAGTTTTACGTTGTCTTGGGCTTCTTCTAAAATTAGGTGTGTTAGTGCCCATCCTCGCTCAGAAATCGCCGACCAGGGAGACTGGCAGAGCTGGATGAACACCACGCTCATTGAAGTCCAAGGAAAGTCTCCTTGTAATTGCCATCTCCATCTCTTCCAAGAAGACTCTGTTCGTAGACAATGAGCTTGTTTGAGGATATCTATTGATAAGTCTAATTGATGTTGCATCATTTCCTGAGATGGCATTTGAGAGAGCTCTTTCAAATTGTGAAGATGCTGTAGATATATCGCATGCTCGACTTTAGAAAGTACAAGTGATGCCATAGTCTTGACTAGAGATGTTAGAGCATGGTTTGAAGATACACTTGACATGTATAAGGTCTCCAGCCTTGCTCTTGTCCGATTGAAAGCATCGAGCTTTTGCTCCAAGGAATTTGGCCGATTTGCGTTCAAGAAACGACACAATAGCCATACTTCACATCGTATGATGCAAACAATAGACTGGTTTTGTGCGTTAGAAGGGTCCAAGAATGCTCCTTTACCATCTTCCAACATATGGCTTGGAGTTTTAATGTCGAACATTGTATCTGATGCTGACAATCCTGGAGTACGTTTTGATCGAGATCTTGAGTCAAGGAAGATAATCTGCCACCACAGTCGGCGACGTATCTCAATCTCAACTTTGGACAGAGTAGGCATTTTGAAGTTTCCACCCTCTCTGTGCAGCTGTAAAGATGTCGCAATCCTTAGTAAGAGGCCCATAAATGGCGATAACAGTTCCTGGCCTCCAATGTATGGTAGAAGCGAGAGATATATTACGAATGCTTGGATCGTTTCAATTTTTCTCGTAGTCAACAGCTCGGCATTGGCGAGCGCCCGCTCTGTTCCAAGGCGAAATCGAGCAATTAGCTCAATTCGCGGTGTGTCGAAACAAGCCAGAGCTTCTTCTTCATCCAATGACGTGATTGCTGCCAAGGATACCGCAAATAATAAGGCCTGCAAGCTCGGCTCAAGGAAGTCAAATTTGCCCCTCAAATTGGTTACCACCTCCTCCACAGCTGCAATATCAATGACGTTGATGAATGGAACAATGTTCTCTACATATGTCCGCCAGATGAAAAACATCTGTGATGGTAGAGGGTATAAAGCATCGAGGCTTTGAGGGGCATCACTTCTATACTGGTTTCCTAAATAAAATTCCGAGTACATGCTGTTTGACTGTCTTTGGCTGTTCGATGAAGTGGCCTCAAGGTTTGAGCCTAATTTATCGGAAGTCACATCTTGAATACCTTGAAATATGTGCTCGACCTAATCAATCACCATTAGCCTCTTATTTGTGGTTAATTGCTAGAAGTTCAGCCACACCTCATTGCAGAAAATGGACCAGAAACCCTTTCCGATTTGCAAACCGGCTTCTTTTCCAACAACCAATCTCCCAAAATCTTCATTCATCTCTCCTTGAAACGAAGATTTCATGGCAGATATCAATTCGCCAACTGCCATGGGTGATTCCGCATCTAATAGTCCTTGCTTCCCCACCGCAGCGTTGACTGTTTCTCCAGAATGGATGACACCTGTGGCACTGGTCAATGGCCCCGTGAATAGAGATTGGATCTTGTCCGGGCCGTCTTCCACTTGTGCTGCAAGTTCTGTAACGAGTGATTCAAGGCGCCTCAATCGATCTAGTAGTTCGGCTTGCTTCTCAGTTGGCGACTTCCACGCCGCGGGATCTCGTCGTCGTGGAAGACGACCAGTGACGGGAAAGTGGCATTCGATTTGGTTCTTGACACAATTAGAACAAGGGTCTTTTCTGTCGCATTTCACCTTGCGGCGCCGACATGTAACGCAGCTCCATATTCTTAAACTATCTTCGGCGATGGCGATCTCGCCAGCTGTGGAATGATTGGTAGACATGACGGCAGCGGACGACGAATCTACCAATATGGCTTGGGCAGGCTCTGTCAGCACAACGGATAACCGCAGCGCATCGGCCGATAAAGGCTCTAGGAGAAGAACTCTCGGGGATGAATTGGGCGAGGCCGATTTATTGGAGAGCAGAAGTGCGACTGGATCGAACACAGTCGAAGAAATTGCGAAATGAGATGTCACAAGCCACCAGATCTCGGACACGGAGCTCGGTCCAAACCCTCTGACGCCGCCCAGCCCCACTCCATCGACATTTGAACCTCAATAACAGGTCCTCCGTCAACTAACTCAACGCCGCTAATAAAATGTTTATGCTAGCCCCCATTATCGACTCTCGCTTTCGGATTGGCAACGATGCAAGGTCTTACGACCGATGGCCGAGGCCGGTGTGGCAACCAGCTGTATTAATAACTCCTTGTACGTTACCTTGGACGTCAATGATGATTTTACCCTCCTAGGGACTTGTGCTCTCCTGACAGTATCGCGGCTATGACTGACCAAAAAACTGTTGTTGTTCTTGGTGCGGGATGGGCCGGTTTGCCGCTCGCCCACAAGTTACTTAAATATACTTCTCCCAAGACGGCCATCAAAGTCATCTTGGTATCGCCAAACAGCCGTTTCTTCTGGAACGTGGCGGCTACCAGAGGCCTTATTCCCGAAATGATTCCAGATGAATCGATGTTTATCCCCATTGCTACTGGATTTGAGCATTGCGCAGTCGACCTATTCGAATTTATACTTGGCAGAGCCACTGACATCCAATCATCATCGAATTCAGTTACTATCCTTACCAACACTGGTGGGAGTAGGACTTTGCACTACCATCAATTGGTGATAGCAACAGGCTCGAGATTGGCTAGCGGACTACCACTAAAACCTATCGGTACGCATGAGGAGACCCTCACCGCGTGGCATGAGCTGCAAACAAATGTCAGTCGCGCCAGAGACATTGTCGTTGCTGGTGCAGGTCCAACTGGTGTCGAGATTGCGGGAGAGTTAGCCGCAAAGTTTGGAAAGCTTAAAAAAATTACGCTTATTATGCGTGGTGATGTCCCACTGGAGAGCTCCAGCGACGTACTCTCTTCTGTTCGAACAACTCTAGACAAAGACTTACAAAAGCTCGGTGTCGAACTCATCCGCAAAACTTGTGTGAAAGCCGTTGAGGCCGGTGATGATGGCAAGACACAAGTTTTGATTCTAGACAATGGGTCAAGGGTGATTACCGAGTTATATCTTCCATGCCATGGAATTCGACTAAACAACGGCTTTATTTCCACCAGTTTCCTTGACCCCCAGGGCAATGTGAATATTGATGACAATATGCGTGTGGTGGGCACAGAGAACATTTGGGCTATTGGTGATGTGAGCAACGCTGGTCCAAAGCAGCTCACTGTAACGGATAACCAGATTGTCTACTTGGCGGGCGCATTAGATGCTGCTTTGACAGGGAAGGACTCTATCGCATCTTACCAGCCCGTGAAAAAAACGATGATCTTTCTATCGCTGGGAAGAAAGTACGCGACGGGGCAGATTGGTAGCTGGAAACTGTGGGGCGTATTGGTGTCATACGTCAAAGGTAGGAACTTGTTTGTTGATACTGCAGACGGCTACGTTAGTGGAAAGCATCTCAGACATTCGTCGATGTAGCATATACTATAAAAAGTCATCGTGCCATCTATCTACCGGAAATCGTTTCGGCGACTGTGACAACTACCCGAAGCAAGCCAAAGTATTATTTATACCGCTTAATATCCAATTATGACAATTGTGTTTAACAGTCACGGCCAAAGGCCAAGCTCCCACATTGAGAGCTTGCCGAGGATGAACTGTGAACAGCCTTTATCCACTGAAAAAGGTGGTCCATTGATCTCTAATCCCTGTACTTCATCGGCAAAAATAGATAGCGGAGGCAGTAGTCGTGGTCCTCGACCAGTTCTAGGGTGATTCATTCTTCACTGACCCGATACGTCCTTCCGATTTATAGTCACGAGCGGGACATATGGTGCAATTCGAAATGGAGGCTCAGCAGTATAGATATAAATAACTTGTTGAATGATCATCAAGCCAGGAGGCTATAAAATATGAACACACTGGAATACATTGCGGTGAATCTTTGGATGTACAAAGGAAAGATTCTTTTGTAGATACTCTCCTTTTATTAAACAACAATCTAACCTTATTCAAACAGCAACTAAGTCTTGATTGCTGATTCAACACTAAATGAGAAGGCCATCTCTATCAATACCTACTAATAAGGACGCTTGTGAGTAGTGATCTACACGCTACGAATTAAAATCTTGACGGTATCGTGACGAATATTGTATCAAACGCCATACATAATAATAATAGGACAGACAATCAGGCAACAATCACTACACCATTATGCTCTTATACTAAGCCCTATAAGTTCATTCAAGGCTCCAATAGACATTCCGAAAGGACAGTTTCGTTATACTACAGGGCAAATAGCTCAAGAGGCCTCGTTTATACTACAATATCATTTCCCTATACCTGCATGTAACACTCAGCAATCTATTATTTCTGCAAACATGCTCATAGCCTTTAACCTCCTAAATCGATCCATGAGCAAACCTTCCAATGAAACAACCAGCTCAATGTCACCGCATTGGCCGTCCTTTGATTCAAATCCCATTCGTGGTGGCAATATTACGCACATCGGTGCTAAAGCTATCTGGGCAACTCGAAGAGCTTCGCACTTCCCAATATAAGGGCCCCAATCGGCATCATAAATGCGCTGATTTGCCCAGCTAGAAATGTAGAACTCATTCAGCTTCTTTGGTCGCCATTGTAACTTTGTCGGATCTTCTTGACCGTCGACATAGTTTAATATTTCCCTCATTTTCTCATTGGTTATTCCATCTACTCCGTGGCGTATGGCAGCAGCTACGCGGGCTAGAGACTCAAATGATTGCACCTCTGCGGCAGCACATAGCGTTTTTCTTGCCATATCAATGTAAGCAACTCCAATTGCGCAGCCAATGAAGTCATCCGGAAGCCGTGGCCGAATTCTTGACCGGATATTGACTGATACGCCGGTCGAGCAATAACTCATAAAATTCCAACGTTGGAATGAGGTGCTCATTGCCATTGTGGCACAGCTCCATATGAGCGCGCTCACTACATCGTTTGTAGATAGAAACCACACACCAAGTCTGGGAGCAAACTGGTTCAGAGTTTGTTTGAGACCTTGTAGCTTATCATATGGTAAACGATATAAAGTTATGGGCCAGGTGGGCGACAGAGGTTTGGGTAGGATTGGGTCAAACGCTCGCTTGATAAGTGATATGATTTGAGATGAAAAAGACTGTTTGTTAACAATCTTGACAATGTCCGCCGGCGGAGAGCTCTCCCGTTTCAATTCTTCCCCTTGCAGTACCGTTCGGTTCAGACGAGCTTGATCAATTTCGGGTGGTTGTGCTGAAGCATTACGGGCGCAACAAGTGGCCCACAGGTTGAGCAACTCAGATAAGGCGACTCCATCAAAAACGCAGTGATGAACTAAAACTACAAGCACGAATCCTCCACGAACACGAGTGACTTCGGCTCGCATTACCGGCCATGGGGCCGTCCAGGGTACATTGGGGATATGAGGATAGAAGAGAGGCGACTGAGGGAAGACGGGGAATGAGGTCCTTTTCAGGCTTTCATAATCAGGCATCTCCTCTAATGGATCGTTAACATATACCAAAACGTTGTCAATGCTATCGCGTCCGCGTTCCAGTCGAAGTTTCCCCGGTCGGGCATCATCGTGGACAACAAAGGACGTTAAATGCGGAACGCTGGCCGCAACTTTGCTTAACCCTTGCTGTAGAAGTGGGAACAAATTCGTGTCCGTAGAAGGAAAGCAGAGAATCTCGCCAAAGTACATACGAGGAAGAATCTGGTCGAGAGGGGACAAGTACTCCCAATCCATGCTGAATAAGAACTTTCTGGGGTAGTAAATGAAGATGAGTTCTGGGTGTAGAGATAAGTCGTTTTGAGACCTGCAGCTTGGATTGGGTTATATCTTTGTCGTCACAGTGCACAACATCTTACTCGACATAGGATTGCTCAGAGAAACCGTAGCAGATTTCAAGCAGCAGCTAGCCCTGTTTTAAACGATTCCACTCTTCTATATTTGGACAGAATCATCAGCTTGCGCCACCTGGATAACCTCTGTAACCTGAATTGGCCGATTTGTATAGCGTGCCGCGTTCCAGGTATCTCTTCCCAACTCGTAGAAGGAAGACTCCAGCACTGGCGAACACGCCTCCTGTGGCCGCACCGAAGAATATGAACATCATCAAGCTCCGAGATACCAATGCATCGGCCGGCGTGAATGAAGAGAAACACAGCCTTGTCCAGACTAATAGTGCAGGACCCATGCAGTGATGGAGGATTCCGAAGAAGTCCTCTCTGTATATCATCAAGTCGAATAAATAGGCGCCGGTCATTAACGAGCTGGATTTTCATTGTTAGCAGGTATCAAGGCTACAAGAAGACGTGTAATACAAACCAGGCAATGAGTGAGCGCTGTGTATCATCGGCCGTCCAGTTGGACGATGGCGTAAAAGCTAAGAGAACCGAAGGCAGAGAAAAGTAGATGAGGCCTATTCGGACAGGAATGCAGGCAATCTCGATGCACATCCGGTTACGTAGAGTTTGTGGGAAACAGTCCCATTTTGGGAGCTTTCGTTCCAAGTAACTGTGTGTATATTCATATAGGAGACCGGTAGCAATGAAGGACGACGATGCAATCTGAATGTCCAAGTCAGTCAACCGTGTGCCTGCCATGGCTTCAGTTCGCAAAAAGAAGTAAAAACGTTAAGTGAACGCAGATGGAATGCAAATGCAACGTTGATGGAGCAAGAGAGAAAAGCAAAACAGGAAATCTATGTGGCCAGACCAGAGCCTCACCAGAGGTGAAGTTTACCCATCTGTCGAAGTATCGTGACTGTCGCTAATCCATCAATGAAAATCCCCGAAATGTGGCTTATACCTATTGTGGCATGACTTCTCAAATTGAATACATCACAATAGGTCATCAAATGGAGAAAATATATTAACTTGTATTATTGTCAGCAACCAGCGCCATTGAGACCAACTAAAACCATCTTGGGACGTCTTCCAAGTAAATAGAGATCTAACTATAACACGTGAAAGAATGCATAAAAATAGACGCAACAACGATTTTACTTACGTTAGAATGCTCCTTCCATTTTCCCTTACCGTGTTCTGCTGGGGTGGCTTGTGCTTTGCGTGAATTAATTGAGAGCACAGGTAGTCTGACGATATCAATAAGGGCGTGCAAGAACAATACCCGATAAACGCTCCACATTGATGCAAAGCTAAGAGAAGGAATATCATATTGCTGTAGGTGTAAGACAGCGTGAACTATAATTACTAATCTAGCAAAAATCGTCGTAGCATCAATGTTCCCCCCTTACCCCATACGTAGAGTGGTAGTGTATTAAGGCATTTCTTATATCAGATACCCGTAAATGTAAAGGCCAGCTAGTCATGCCTTGTGATAAACCATCTACATAAAAAGCTGTGAGTGATGGTTGAGTATACATGATTTAACTTCTGAATAAATACCTTGTTCCATTTATATTTTTCTTGCGTTATTTACTATTCATCTTCATAATTCTTAATCATGACTGCAACGATGACTTGGGTCTATGACTTTGGGGTTATCAGCGTGGTAGGCCTTATTACGTCTGTGGTGCGCACCAGTGCAAGGAAATATTTTGAGCGGTCGATATCAGAGTGGTCTAAGCTTGATGAAGCAGTCAAGAGCAGATTGGCCGTTGAAGTGGGCGTTATACCATCCCGAATCGTCTTGTTCTACCTCACTCTGCCACTTGTACTGAATGGATTCTCCCCTATGGAGACATGGACAGCGAGTGATACAACAAATTCTCTGCTATCGTGGTATGTAGGGCATGAAAAGTCTTTTTTAGACACCGACTGACAGTTGTTTCCCAGCGCTATTTTGACTGGAGCCTATATCATTGACCTTACCGTTACAAGGAATGACAAGGCTGCTACATTGCATCATATCATGGGTCCAGCCTTGCTACTATGGATTCGTCTCTGCTTCTCATCATTTACCTCTTCAGATGCACTATTATGTCGGTTGCTCATCCAATTTGTGTTTTTTGGAGCAACAATCTCAGGCGCTACAACAACCACATTGGTATTTCTGTCAGAAAGACCTGGTTCAGATCCAGCACTAGTAACGCGTATCTCTATTTCACGTTGCTTCTCCCCGTATTAGCTTTATCCACCATTGCCAGCACTTTTTATTGCACTACCTATCTGTTAGTCTGGTTCGACGAAGTTTTCGCCTATTTTGGACATTGGGGCTATCTCCCGCTCGGATGGGTTTTGGTCGAGTGTGGCATGCAGTGGAAATGGCTAATGTGGTTCTACAACTTTGACGAGTGGTACCGCAACACTACATATGAGGACCCAAAGGAGTCGGATGAAACCAAAGCACACATGGCGAAGGTGGCCTCAACTGCATGGTGGCTCCCGAGGTGGCGCTTTGTGGCCATAAAACTCCTAGCTGCGACGTGGTTTATTACTGTACTGGGAGTCATTTGGAAGTCAGGCGATGCTCAATTTTTGGGAAGAAGAGTCGCTGGAATTGCTACAAATGCTTGGAACGAGGGGCTCAAGATTCGTTACGATATATTAGATGTCCAGAAACACGTGGACTTATGAATAGATTGAATTCGTCCTGTATCTTACATATACACTGAGCATGAGTCGTTATCCGTTTCCAACGTAGTGATCTGTATAAATTTATCATATATATCCTACTAATTCCCATTTGTTCCTCGCAAATCGATCCTATAAGTAATTTGTTGTGATTTAGAGATGTATGATAAGCGTGGCAATACGACCAAGGCTCAACCAATTTCTCCCTTACGTCTGGCGAGGTATGAGAGGCTATGAGGTGTGCAGATGTAAACCGTTGAGGTACTGATAGTCCGATTATGCCCAGATTGGGAACCGCTATGCATCAACTGGTAGGATGAGAGAAACCTTGAAACATGGACCAGAAACACTCGTTTTCATCCCAAAAGAATCTCGTATTATTGCTGAGACTGGATATGATGTGACCAGTCATGATATTACAGACTTCACTAGCCTTATCATATCAACACACCAAGGGAGCACAGATCGACCATCGGCCTTACCCAGGTTTGTAGGATGTTTGGGCGGCGCACTAGTTTGAAGTAAAAGTTTCAGGGGTCAGTCCGAGCGTTAGGCTTGATTGGCTAGCCCTATACGAAGACGAAAGTCTGGAACCTGGTCCTGTGAGAAATTCGACGGTAGATCCCGATTGCTGACAAGTGTTCTGGAAAGCTGCTACTGAACCTCGTTTATTGCATACGTTCTAATGCCGTCAGCGCGCTGTTGCCAAGCTGAGAACCTCTTAAGGCTTACAGGAGAAGTAGCCCCACGGCAATGAATAAAAACGCATTATGACTGTTGGATGGCGGCCGCGCTCGGTGGCGAGGCTCTTGTAGTCTAGTTGGGCAAACTTGCTCCTCCGATTCGGGCAAAAGCAGACTGCTGAATTGGTAGATGTCTTTGCACTGGAGAATTGCTATTTCGAACGTGGCTGGGCTGGGATCTGACACAACCCAGTTGCCACGGCTGCACCGGGTAACTCGCGTACTCTTTCTAGGACGATCGTTTGTGTATTATTTACAGATCCCCTGAAGCTTAGTGGTGACCAGCAGCAGCACTGACGCCATTATGCTGGCGACGTATTATGGGCATTAGTCTCAATCTTGCGCTCTGTGTTCGACAGTGTACCAGACTGTTTCTCGCAAAAGGGGCTTCCTTTACCCCTCAAACCCCTTTCTCCCCCGTCCCCTCGCTGTGATCTCTCTCGTGGTCGAGACCCGTAGCCGAATTCAAGACACTGGGCTAGTTTTTCCTGGTAGCAATGGATTCCGATGATGCCCCTGGATTAGGCCGACGATTGCTCGGTGGTGGGAAACACAGTGGGCAAAGGGCACTTAGTATACGCAGGCTGTGGGCACTTAAAGACCTTGTCAACAAAGGAGAACCTACCGAAGACTTGGACATTCCACTAGCACCTTGGAGAAAGGGCACAATCACCTTCGCTCTTGCTCTTGTGGGGTTCATAGTAAGTCATTGCCCTGATTTGTTTACTCGCTTGGGACACGGCTCATTGGTTGTCTCTATAGGTCGGCATAGATCAATCCATCATTGGTAAGTAAAGGATCTTGTGTTACATCTCAACTTTACACTGATATCTAGTTTGTAGAACCAGCATTACCCACAATCGTTGCTCAATTCTCCTCTCTGCACGATATCGGTGCCTACACTTCGGCATACCTTATTCCGCAGTGTGTTCTGCAACCGGTTTGCAATAGGCTGTATTCGATATGTTCATTCAGCTCGGTGTACCTTAGCTCGGTACTACTCTTTATCCGTAACGCTCCTTAAACTCACAATGTTCCATCATGCACGCTGACATTCATGATCTAGTTGGCTCTATCGTTTGTGCTGTATCTGAGAGTTCGCCATCTTTCATCTGCGGCCGAGCTCTCTCGGGGCTGGGGGCTGTAGGGTTGAGCGTAGGGGGCTTTCGTATGCTGGCTTTGATGCCAGCAGAAAAAGAGCAAAACGTATCAATGGGCGCCTTCTCTCTCATCCTCGGATCAAGCGTGGTGATAGGGCCTATTATCGGTGGCGCTATCACACAATCTCATCTTGGATGGCACTGGCTATTCTGGATCAACCTCCCCATAATAGGTCTCGTCCTACTACTGGTTATCGGAGTAACTTACACGGGCGGCCCCGACCTCAGAGGAGAAAAGTATGGCTTGAAGTTTTGGGAGAAACTGAAGCTGCTTGACTGGCTTGGCACAAGTTTACTTGCTTTGACCCTTGTACCTCTGATCTTGGCCCTCGACTTTGGGCAGACATACGGGTGGAAAAACCCTCGAAGTGTAGTCATGTTTACTGTGTTCGGCGTGTCACTTGTATTGCTGTTGCTACACCAAAGGATAGCAAAGGAGGCAATATTCGAACGCGCCATTCTTTTGAACAGAAGCGTGTGGATTACTACAGGCATCTTTTTCTGCGCTCTGTCATCGGTATCCGTGATTATACTATTCCTTCCATTTCTTTTCCAGGTATGTGCATTTTTCTTTGCAATCTTGTACCGTAATATTGATGCATTTGCGTCCCCAGGTCATCAAAGATCTTGATCCACGTACCAGTGGATTCCTCTCGTTCCCTCTCGCAGGCACGCTCGCCATCAGTACTTTCGCCTTCTCCATTATATCTACCAAAATTCCCTATTTTAATCCTCTAGCAATTTGTGGAACCGTCATCTTCTTGGTCTCGAATATCCTATTTATTGCTATGAAGTCCAATTTTTCAGTTGCAGAGGTGGTTGGCTATGAAATAGTGGCCGGCTTTGGAATGGGAATGGCCTGGCTGGCAGAAATTATTTATCCAAGAGCAGTTCTTGATAAACACCAGCTGGCAACCGCGCTAGGATATTCTCGCATGCTACAGCAGATTGGGGCGTGAGTATCTAGCTCTTTGCTTGTGTACTAATTACGCACTGCATTGCTGACTATCTACAGGGCTGTGGCCGTTCAAATATCTGCGGTTGCTTTCACCACTACCTTGACCCATAACCTCGTTGGCCTCTCGCTTACACCTGATGAGGTTTCATCCCTCAAAGAAGGCAGTGGAATAAATAGCCATTTATCTCCTGCAGCAAAAGTTGCAGTCGCTAAGGCCTACAGCAAGGCTATCAGAATAGGTCTGGCGCCTTCGTTAGTATGGGCAGGGTTGGCGCTTTTGTTTGCATTGGCTCTGCCCTGGCCAAGACTGAACAACAGTACGAACAAGAGCGAACAGAAGAATGGTCGTGGTAGTGATATTGATAATGGTAGTGGTGTTGGAGATGTTGCACTGTCATTCATAGTGCCTTCTACCGAAACCAGCTCCGTGAAAAACGACTACTCAGCGGTCAGTGGACCTGAGAGAAATCTACTCGTCAGCCGCCTCAGTTTCGACTCTTTGCACATGGTGGACCTGAATGATGAGAACGGCCGTTGGACGGGTGTTGTTTGAGATTTGGGACCATAGGTAGCATCCATGAGTAGGAAATTTATGTATTATCTTTAATTATTATAAATGTTTGAGTGTGTTCAGATTGGATTGCTAGAGAAACTCGTATGTTGTGTCTCTTGTGAAATTTAAGAAGAAAAGAACTTAGGTGCTAACGCAGCCAGCTGTATTTTGGAGATGGGGGGTCCCCAAATTTACCCCTCTACATACTTAATACTATAAGAAAGTGCCTACCTATCAGTAGATATAAAATTTGTGACGGCCGCTATGTTCGTTTTGCAACTTGAAACCACGAAAGCAAATGCTTTTGTTCATGAACTTTTCTATCGCCTACCTCCCACGAAACAGATTCCTCGCGCAGTAGCACGGCTGGGTCCAATAACAGAAAGACAGTCACAGTGATCACCATCAGAGTCGCGTCGAGTGCAATAAAGTACCCCTCGTGGGTAATCAAGAACCCTGTCCACCCCTCAGCCAATTCGATGGTGCGGTAGATGGACCGGATGTATATCATCAAAAACGCAACGAAGAGCCAATAAGAACGAGCTATATAGGTCTCTTTATCACCAGGCCCCTAGCCCGACGGAGGAAGTCAACGACGAGTAGAGCAAAAATACTCATGGTAAACAATTGGAATGCGATTCCAGCAACCATAATATGAGTTCCAGTTGATGAATCGCCGTTAACCTGAAGGGTAGCTCTGGCTGCCAAAGCCCCGCCAATGGCTTGCACGACAAGAGAGATGACGTCGCATGTGCAAGATATTATAGCATAGTGGCTGGGTGAGAGGCTGCTTGTTTGCGGGCCAAGTTGGTTTATTAGAATGCCAAGGAGGACATAGAGGCCAGCTGCAAAAAATGTTGGCGCAATAATGAGAGTGGTGATTTGCATCAAAAATGCATTGTGATTGTAGGGGCACTTGGCGTTCCATGTTCGGCCAGCCCAACCTATCGCTTCGGCTATAAAGGATATACTAGTTAGCATCACAATCAAATTGCATGATTGGAGGTAGAAGAGAAGGGAAAGTGTACTGAGAGCTCCAATGGAGAAGAGAATAGATGTCCAGCGTCTAAAACGGATCGCCTGAATGACATGACCGATCAAAGCCAATCCAAAGAGGACATCGAAGGCGATGCCAGCCCCGAGACTTGGCCGATATCCATAGTCATTGGGTAACCCAGGAAGAAGGTTTGGATAACATCCGGTACGTATATGAAGAATTTGGTTCCAGAGACTTGGATCGATGCCTGCGGGTGGAGGAGGAGGAGAGCTCATACCGAATATCTGTGTTGGATCGACCAAAGACAAAGGAGACTGGATATGGTAGTTTTCACAGGGTAATAGGAAATTGTATAAGTCAAAAGAGACATGAGGAGTTAAAGCAAGGCACCCGTTGCGTAAAAGAAAACGCAGAATAACAAAATACAACTGTCCCCATAGTGAGACTGGATTAGCCTACTGGCTGAAGGAATGTTACCAAAAATACAACAGACGGCTCAGCCCTGCCATTGACGCCTATGGATTACCAAGATAATGAGGATGGAGACACTAACAACGTAATTCGTAATTTCATGCCCTGAAACTGTTTTGGTACACAATAAGCAGTGTGCGCGCGCTGCCTCGAGGCTATCTTGGCTCTCCACTGACCCGTCCACGGTTTCCGCACTATCAGGCGCTTGCGGGACAATTGTTCTGGAGTCTGGAGTGAATGAACTTTGGCGGAGTACCATTGTCTCCATCACACTAAAATTACAGTGCTGAGTGTGTGTAATTGATGATGGCGGGGAGTGAGTCGGTCAAAACCGGCACATTCAATGTTAGTAGGGTGAAACACACATGCCTGCAGACCTGTTGGCGGCAGTCCCTAAACTGTCGGATTCAAAGGACCAGCACAGAGAGTCGTGGGACGTTTACGAGGCTAATATTGGCACGCATACATCCATTCTTGCCGGTTATTTCTTGATATTTTTTCCCCCTTTAGCAGTGTTGTCACGGCATGTTATACTACCATGATGTATTACTACTACTATTTGTTGCTCTTGGGATTGGCTTATTGGGCCGTCCAGAGATTAATCGTGTCACTCGAGCAGCGTAAATTCGCCAGAAAAAATGGATGCCAACCCTGCCAGCGTATACCACAGAGAGAAAGGCTCATTGGCTATGGTCTATACCGGCAAGAGGTTGCTCTAGCTCGGGAGGGCCGATCTTTGCAGGAAGCACAGAATCGCTTTCAACTGTTTGGCGATACTTTTTCTGGAGTTGTCATGGGGCAGTTTTTCATTAGCACAATAGATCCGGAAAACGTCAAGGCTTTGTTGTCAAACCAATTCAGCGACTTTGACAGTGGCAAGAAAGGTCTTTTTGGACCTTTCATAGGAGATAGTATGTTGACCACGGATGGAGCTTTATGGAAGCATTCAAGGGTTCGAAACAGCCCCCCTCAATTTTACCTAGAAGAGGTTTCGTTTCTCATACATTTTTTTAGGCACTGGTTCGCCCACATCTTGGCAAAGGCCAAGTAGAAGATCTCAGCAAGCTGGAAGGTCACATACAAAACTTACTTACATGCCTCCCCAACGATGGTTCCACAATAGATCTACAGCAATTATTCTTCCGGCTTACATTTGACAATGTTGTTGAGCTTCTTCTAGATAAAAAGGTGTCCACTTTGAATTGTCAACCAGGATCCCATCTACACAAGGTCGTTGAAGCTTTTGAGAACGTTGGTAACTTGGTCAACCGGCGTGCCGCTCTAGGCCCTCTCCTGCTTTTTTACCGGGATACCGAGATGAATGCTACATGCAAGATCTTACATGACTTCGTGGACGATATTATTGAAAAGGCGTACTTGAAACGGAAAACACAAACAGATCGCAAATCGCCCAGCTCATTCTTGGATAGCATTCTGGACAGCACGGATGACCTCGTGAAAATTCGGTTTGAGGTTTTGGGCTTGCTTCTCGCTGGACGGGATACAGCAGCGAGTGTAATGAGCAATCTGTTTTTCATCTTGGCAAGGCGACCAGATATTTGGCAGAAACTTCAAACAGAAATAGAATACCTTCAAGAACGAAAGCCAACATATGACGACCTTAGAGGACTAAAATACTTGCGACAGGTAATCGATGAGAGTAAGTATAATCTCGTAAGAGTTATTATCTGATAGGCATGCTGACCAACACTGCTATTTTATAGCTATGAGATTATATCCACCTGTTCCAGGACTCTTCCGTGCTGCAAATCGCACAACTATACTCCCTCGTGGTGGAGGCCACGATGGTCGATCTCCTGTTCTCGTTCCCAAAGGAACTGTCATAAGTTGTTCCACATTCAGCCTCCAACGTTGCGAAGATGTATTTGGTCCCGATGCGCAGGAATTCCGACCAGAGCGGTGGGATAGTCTGAACCCACACTGGGAGTTTTTGTCATTTAGCGCCGGCCCGAGGGTTTGTATGGGCCAGACATATGCATATGCAGAGATGATATACATATTGAGCCGAATGTTACAAGAATTTCAGCGGGTAGAGAAGCGGAGTGAGGAACCTTGGGTAGAAAAATGGTCTATTGTTTTGTTGAATGGATCCGGTACCAAGGTTGGGTTGATTTCGAAGACAAGAGCGATCGAATAGATGCAAGAATAAACGCGATGTCCACAGACTGGCGCTCCATTATGTTTTAGCTTTTTACAGGAAAATCCACCATTGCCTAAACACAATTTTGCCATTCTGCTAGTGATTTCTAAAAATGTAAAGGTAACAGATTATTCTTAATAAAATACATTATTTACTACAATACGTCCATATAGCAGCGTCACTTTCACCTTTAGCCCTTAAGGCTTAAGACTCGTTCCTTTTTGGATGATGGGGTGCCAACCGGGAATTACCTCTTCAAATCGGAACCTTGACACCAAAACCGCCAAGAATACTTTCAGGCTTAGTGTAGCAAAGTCTTTGCCAATGCAGATACGTGGGCCGCTAGAAAATGTCAAAAAGGCCTGAGAGCTCTTGGCTCCGCCACTATAAGACTCCTCCCAGCGTTCGACTCTGAACTCGTCTGCATCGTCTCCCCACAGCTCCTGTGATCGATTGACGGCATACGGACTGACCATGATTTGTTTTCCCTTTGGGATATGGAGATCGCCGACCAGAGTTCCGTTGCCTGCTTCTCTCATCATTGCTGGAAACGCTGGATAAAGTCTAAAGACCTCCATCAGGAAGCATCGCAGATACGTTAGAGAGTTGATCTCGTCAAGTGACATCTCTTTTCCTTTCATGTTTCTTGCTGCTGCTTGAAGTTCGGCCCGCAGCTTATCTTGGACAATAGGGTGCTGCGCAAGTTTGAAGATGGCCCACGCTAACGTTATGGCTGTAGATTCATGTCCGGCAGCGAGAATTGTCAAAATGTGGCTAAGAATCTCGCTTTCATCTTCAAGGCCAGAAGCAATAATAGCAGAGAGAATATCTGTCACAAATTGTGAGTGGTCTTGGAGCAAGAGTGTGTACCGTTGACTGGATTATTAGCGTACCTTTCTCCCGTACATCTATATTGTCATTTTTATCATCCTCAATCTCTTGCTTTTTTTGCCTAATCTGAGCTAGGCAGAAATCTTGTAAGAAGGTCATGCCCTGGTGGAACTCCTGGATTGGTTTCAATGGCAATTTGAAGAGCAGATGCGGTGAAATTATTGCGGGAAGAGTTGCGCCGAAAAATTTCTCGGTCGCGCTTTGGTTCTCAAATGATGGAAAGACGCGCTGATATGCTTTTAAGATGGGCTGATCAGGCCGTGTCACGGAGTCGAAGTCAACACCAAGAGTGGTTACACCAATGACATCAAGAGTCGCTGCCATGGTCAGAGGATGCATAAAAAGTATGTCCGAGTTGCCATCAAATTTGGTAACAAGCTCTTGCATCTTGTCTGCTAGAATAAGGGCTTTCGCCCACATCTGAGGAACGAGACGTCTGTTACGACTCATCCCAAATATAGGCGTAAGGAGTTTTTTTTGTCGCTATGAGGAAAGTTAGAGTCGATGATGGCAGTCTGAGATGCAAGTTGAGACCACCTACTTTATGGACAGAGCCCTCAGCAGCAACGAGGCCGACCCCTAAGCTCTCAACAAGTCCATCTCGAACGGCAGCAGGTTTATGAAACAAATACGGCTGGGTCATGACCGTCGTCACTGCTTGTGAACTCTTGGGAATGAGATAGTCAAATGGGCCCAGAAATACACGATAAAAGCCACTAGTAGTGGTTGGCACCGTACGCTGCCAGCGTACCAGTGGAAATCCCCATGGCTCGCTCAGAAATGGGATCAAGTTGCCCAAGATAAAGGGAGTATCCTAGCAAAAGTGAGCCATATTTCATACCCAAGAATGTCATAGTGTTCGGATCTCATACCCTAGGATGGGGCAGACTTTTCGTTGGCGATATAAACCACCGGTAGATTAAACTTGAGAATGCCAATGATATAGCTAGCTGGGCTACTGTAGATGCCAGAAGACCAAGTAGAATTGCAGTGTATGAGGCGCCATGGAGCTTGAGATACGAGGTGACGCCAATCGCGAGGGCCAGTGCAAGCAGTGACTGGACACCCATCTCTGGTAATATTCAAGGGCTTCTAATATGGAGTAGTAATGAGACAGTATGTGATTGAATGCCTGAAAAATGAGAACTTATAACGAGCATAAAAGAAACACGACACGAAATACCGTCAAGTGTGGGTTACTCCTGCTCTCCAGTGTCAAATAGGCAAGCATAGAGTGAATTCCGCCTTGAGCTTGAGCCCCAACAGGCCCATTAAATTGTTCATATCTTGAAGTCTCAAACTGATAGAAGACTCACAATTGTGAGCTGATTAGGTTCGTGCTGGTGCTGATGGGGTGTGTATAGCATAGAATCAGCCATCAGGGCATGATGACACGCACCAAGTTTATTGCTGCTAAACACGTCCCTTCCAAGACTAATTTCCCTCAATAAATCTGATAGATCACACAATCCCGATGGATTCGCGAGTAAACACTTGAGTCACGATGGGGTCTGTGATGACGCCCCAGCCCATATTGTCTTTTGGGCAATTGGTGTTGCTTGATTACTTTTTGTGGACCTGCCATAGCCACCAGGCACAGGCCTCGATCATCCACAGTTTATTGCTATAACCGAGCCTTAATTTAGCGCAAGCAATCTCCAATTTACACCGCCGTCGGTCTAACATGAACACCGGCATGTTTCCCTGTCCCTTCTGCGTAATCCCGTACGAACTGTGAGATCCTATGTTGCATTAAAAGATCTCGCTGATCATTAACCAAATTGAGGATAGAAAAGATGCATAAAGAACTTTAATCAGTCAGTGTTATCGAGGACAACGCCGTCGTGGCCTATTTTTAGAGGTTCTGCCCAAGAAACGGTATTACATGTAGATGATTGGCTGAAGTAACACATCCTACGGGTTCGTGGATCCAAAATCGCGCGCCCGTTGCACACTACCCGATGTAGGAGCATATTATGGGCAAGCCCACGTCGGACCAAGGATGAAACATACCTCTTCTAAGCACTCGTAAGATTGACGATAAGCGACGTAGTCGACAAGGAGCCTCCTGCAGGTAAGTATTCAGCTTGTGCTAATATCCCTAGAGCTTACCGTACATATGATTACTTTCCCTACATCTTCTAACACACACCGGAAAAGAAAATACATAAGTGGTATCTGGCGTCGTCATTCATGCACGCACATAGCGAAACCATATTGAGTGTGAGCCATACCATTAGTGGTCTCTCGCAAAGAGGGAGTATCACAGCTACCAACAATGGATATTCACACCTCTTCCTCCTTACCCCTCGACAACCTCACCGGGGAGGTTACCAGGCACTCATCTGTATATGTCGGTCTCGGTTTCTGTGCCCTTCTAGCTCTCTGGCACTATTTTGACGTCTCGGGGCACGATCCTAGAGAGCCGCCTATTGTGAAACCATCTATACCACTCATTGGTCATTTTGTAGGGTTTTATAGATATGGAGTTAGTTATATGGACCGTATGAGGTAAGAACAACTGATATCTCTTGAGTATGGATGCTTTTGCATACTAAATTGACAAGGCATCACACATCATGGCCTGCTTAGACACTCAGTGTCATGGGCCACAAAACGTATGTCGTCACAACGCCGGGACTATCCCACGCCGCTCTGAAGTCCAAATCAATGTCTATGGAGCCTCTAATCGCATACGTGGCGCCTAAGATGTTGGGTCTAAGCAAGGATGCAGGCCACCATTTTGGTGTCGACCACACAGGATTTTACAACGGCTCCCCAGCCCTAAGAGAACGACGTGAAGAGTTCAGTCACTCACTTGCCCCTGGTCCGGGTGTTAACCTACCTGGCCAAATGTGCTCAGATGTAGTAGCAGAAGCTGTCAATGCGTTTGATGCAGAATGGGCAACAAGAGACTTTTACCAATGGCTACGGGATGTCATTACGCTGGGCACTGCTAATGGTTTATACGGGCCAAAAAGCCCAGTGGCTCTCGATAAAAGCATTATTGAAGGTATCTGGTAAGAGATCCCAAAGCTCTCTCGGTCATTCTATTAGTCATGGATATATCATTACAGGACTTTTGATGAGAACCAACTACGGATGAGCTGGGGCTTCCTCCCCAATCTCATCGCACCCACTGGTGTCCGTACTCTCAACAGAATCTCCAAGGCTTTTGAACAATTCTTTCAAAGTGGAAATGAAAGTTTTGCCAGTGATGCTGTGAAACTATGCATTACCACGGCACGCAAGATGGATGTCAGCATCGAGGACTACTCTCGTATCGAAGTGTTTAATGTATCCGTTGCGACGGTCAACACTGTTCCCACAGCTGTTGCCATGATACAAAATATTCTTGCCAACTTGAATTTGTTACAAGCCCTCCGTAAAGAGCTTGAATCCGTTCTGACTGTTAAAGAATTACTTAAGCTAATAGTATACTATCTATTAGACCCTAAAACTTATTTAGTAGTATAAATAAAATAAAGGAACTAATATATATACCTTTAAATAGTATTAATAATATAATAAACTAAACTGCCTTAAATACTAAAAGTTTAAACTAAAAGAATAATATAACTTAACCTTAGAAGAAAAATAAATTAAAGAATAATAATTAGCAAACTAATTACATAAGATTAAATTTAACTTTAGAACTTATACTAAAGTACCTAAAGAACTTTTATAAAAATATTATAAATTCTAAAAAACTTTAAATAAGTTATAAAAAAACTAAGTTACCTATAATATATATATATAATGTCCTAACCTAATACTTAAATAGTATAGGGTAAGTTCCTAAGGTAATAAGCTAAGGTTAATTGATTTATATTAGCAAAGAGGATAGAAAGTAACTTTAAGTAAGTATAATTATAAAGTTAGTAAAATATAATAAAAATTTAGTTTATATTTAATCTTAATACTTTATTAATAACTATTTATCTAAGTTATTTAAAAAGTATAAAAAATTAAATTTTATATATTTAGTTATTTTTAGTAGCTTACTTTATAAAATCCCTTTATACTTAGTAAGCCTATAACCTTTAGTATTAAGGCTTATATACTATAAGGTATATATTTAAGTAAGCCTGTAAAGCTTCTTCCTAATTAATTATACTTTTTATAGTTTATCTAAGGGATATATATCTTAGATTAAGTTATAATATAATACCTCCTTTTTATTAATTTTATCTTTAAGGCCAGGTATATAAATTAAATTATTTCTTTTTTTTATAAGTATAATTTCCTTCTGTATTTATAAAATACCTTATAATATTATTAAATAACAGTTGTTTATTAAAAAAAAGTTAATAAAAAATTAAAAAGCAGTAATACTAATAATTAAAACTATTAATATTATTATTATACTTTATTTTTACTATAAAATAAAACGTTTACTTTATAAAATAGTAAAAGGGTATAATTAATATAAAAAGTATATATATTATAATTATTTTTATAATAGAAATAAGATTTTATTAGTAGTAGGTAAGTAAGTTTTACCTAATGTAGAGTTTAGTAGTTAATAATAATTAATATAGTAATTAGCTTTTAAAAAGAAGTATTTAAATATTAAAAAATATTAAACTAAGTAAGAGTTATTTTAATAATAGTAATAAATAATACTATTAACTTAATAAATAAATAAAAGGTTTTCTTAATTAACTTAGTTATAGGAGTAATAAAAATAAATTAATATTTATAAAAAGCAGATACTCTGTTATAGTACTTATTCTTTAGATAAACTAAATAAAGTAAAAAAGGCGGAGTTAAAAGCAGTAATTAACGTTTAGGCAGCAGGGGCAGTAGATATTATTAATTAAAGTATTATTTTTAGTAATACCTTCCTAAATCCTTTTAAAATTACTATTAATCCTTTTTTTTCTTAAGTCTTTAATTTAGAATATAAAGGTTTAGATTTTCTTATAGCAGAGGAAGAAATTTTTATACCTTTTTCTTAAACTATTTTTTTATTTATTAGGTAACCAGCGTTAGAAGCTTAAAGTATAATTTTAATTTTTCTTAAAAGTCTTAAATTAGTTCTATTATATTAAAACTTTTAATAGGTTCCTAAGTATTATAAATTAGGTTGTACTTTTTCTATTTAACTTAATACTTAATTTTATTTTCTTCCTTTAGATTTTATTATACTACTAAAACTTTTTTAACTTCTATAATAGGAAATTGCTGATAATAGTTAGTCAGGTAGGTAATAGTATATTATAATACTTAAGCTTAGAGAGCTATAGTAGCTAAGATAACCTGTAGCTTTATAGGGAATTTCTAAGTATAACCTTAGGAATTACGTAGTACATTACTTATATACTACGCTATAGTGCTAAGGTAAGCTATATAGTACAACCTTATTATAATTATCCCCTGCTTATAAGGTGACTAACCCTAGTTACCTAGGTAATTTATAGCTATATTAATTACCTTTATAAGGTTAATAAAGTAAACGTAAAGTAAATAGATCCTTGCTTTACTAATCCTTTTATTATTAGTCTTTAATTTTTCCTTTAAGATTTTTACCTTTTACTTTTTATTATTAACTTAAGGATTTTTTTTATTTTTACTATGTTTTTATAAAATTACTTAATTTATTTAAAATCTTTATTAAGCAGTAGTTTATTTTACTTCTTAAGATATTTTTTTTTATAATTACTAGCTATTTACTTATATTTTATAATATATATTTTATTATACTAAAATTATAAAAAAAAGTTAATATTAATTATTATAAAAAGAAATTAGTAAAATATTATAACTATATTTAAGGTTACTTTATAGTACTTAATTAGTATATTTACTATATATATACTTTTTTATTAATAAATAAAAAGGGGATAAATACTAAGAAAGACTTTAATAAGTTAGTAATTCCCTCCTAAGTTATATATATATTTTTAAGCTTATTATTTATTTATTATAATTAGTATAATAGCTGTAATAATTCTTATGCTTAGTAGGACTACTTATTTTTAATTTTTTATTAATTATTTACTAATATTTCTTTAGTTTTAGGCTTTTAACTTTACTATATAATAAAGCTTATAAGTTAATAAAGTAAATAAACTACCTTTAAGTTCTAGCTGCTTATTCCTTAGTATTAATTACTAATAGTTAGCAATTTTATACTTTTTTACTTTTTATTTACTATAATTTTATAAGTATTTTAATTAATCTTAAAAAGTTATTTTATTAATTTAAATAATTATATTATTTAGCCTTTAGCTTTATTAATAGTAAAAAAGCTACTAATATAGCCTAAGTTATATACTATTAGCTTATTACTTAGTAATAAAGATTTTTAATAGCTTAATATTTTTATTTATAACCTTAGGCTTTTTTAAATATAAAGTTAAGTATTTTTAAAGTAATATACCTAGTTTCTATTAATATTTATCCTAAGGATTACTTTTTATACTTAAGTAAGCTAAAGATAGTATAATTACTAACTTTACAGCTTAGGAGAATTTATAAATTATATAACTAAGCCTTAGTAATTTAGAGTATATTACTTAATAACTTACCTTATGTATTACCTATAATTATATTACTAAAATAATTAATAATATTTTTAATAATATTATAAATAAAATTTATAAAAAGTTAATAAAGGGCTTTACTTAGGATTTTAATATTATTTAGTAGTATTTTCACCTTTATTTTACTTATATTTTAAAGGTCTAGTTTAGTATAATTTTCCACGGTTACCCCCTATAGGCTTTTAATATATTATTTATTTATATTTCTTTAACTTTTCGCTTTCCTTTTACTTACTTTTTATAAAACTTTTTAATTATTGCTTATAAGTGCTATATATCTGACGCAGGGATCTATTAGTTATATTCCGCTAGTTATCCTACTTATTTAACTAAATAATAGCTTTTTTTTTTTTAATTTTTTTATATTTTTAAATTTCTTTTATTTTTTATTTATCTTCTGGATTATTTAGGTTAGGTATAGTAAGTAGTTCCCTTAGGTCTCCCTTCTTTTTTTTCTAAGGTTTAAGGAGGCTAATGTAGAATATATTATAAATATAGGAGTATTTTATAAGTAGGGTTAGGTAGTATACTTATTTACTAATTTTTATAAAGACCTTAAGGGATTTAATAAACTTAGGTATAAGCTTTTTTTTCTCCTTTTTTAATATATAGGTTTTTTATTAATAGCTATATTAGGTTATCTGCTTTAAGTATTAGTTTTTTATAGTGTTTATTATAATATAATGCCTATTATTTAACTGCGATTTTCTATTAAATTTATATTTAATTTTAGACTTATTAGAGTTTATTAAGTTATTTTATTATTATAGCTATTTTCCCCTTATTTAAGGTGTTTCTGCTATAGATTAGCTTATTATTTTATAGGAAGTAAAAATTAATATTATATTTATATAATTATTTGTTTATTTGTTTATTATTTGTTTTATTATTAACGTCTACTAAGTAAGCTAGTTACATAAGTCCTTATCTAGGCACTAGGACAGTAGAAGCCGCTGAGTTTAAATTAAGCATTTACTATATTTTAATATAATAAAGGAAAAAAGGGGGGAGTTTTAATCTAGTGTTATATATCTATCTCTGTAGGGGGGGGGGGGCTATATAGGCTTATCTCCTTTACTAGTTTCTGGAATTCCTTATAGCCTCTGTCTTTAAGGAGGTATTTAATATAGGTAGTTCTGAAGCGCGCCTCTTTCTTTAGAATATTAAGGAGGAAGGGGGCTATTATATAGTACTTTATAAAGTATCCTTATATTCTTAGCTTACTATACTTACAGCTAGGCTTAGTATTATATTTAAATCTTTTATAATATTTTATAAAGTTCCTATACCTAGACCTTTTAGCTAGAAGTTTATATAGGATTAGGCAGGGGAGGTATAGTTTAAGGGGTATAGAAGGAGTATTATAAAGGCTTTACTTACTTACTTTATAGGACTTTAGGTAGTTAGTGCTTTAATTATCATCTTATATTTCCTTATATTTCCTTTTTACTTATTTCTTAATAAAAGTAATAGTAGAGCTGTTTTTTAAGTAGTAGGGGAGTTTTAAACTTTCTTTTACTAATTAGTTAGTTTTTTTATTTTTAAGTATATCTTTATAGCCTAAGACCTAGGCTACCTTTATAATTACTTATAAGAGTAGTCTTTAGGTAATTTAGTATAGTCTTATGTAGGCTTTTTAGGATAAGGCGGGGGTTAACCTTAGTATTCTATATACTACTACTAAATTATTTAAAAAGAGTAAAATCTCTTAAATATTTAGGTTTTTAAAAATACAGATTTTAACTAGTTTTATTACTTTAAATATACCTACTGCCTTAGTATTATAGACCTTTACGTTAGTAAAAGGGCTATATACTATAGTTCTTTTAAAGTTATAGTATATAATAGCTCCCTATCTTATATTACCTTATTTATCCTAGGACCTGTTTAAGTAAGTAAAAAGGGTAGACCTAAGGAGGCTGTTAAAAAACTTTAGGTATTTTTCTACTACCTCTGCCTTTAGTAAGCCTTTAAAGTCCAGGCCTACTTAAATAGCTTTATTATTTTTAATAAAAAAGGAGGGTTAAATTATTTTTCCTACTAAGGCTATAATATATTATAGCTAGGTAGGGGGGATTTTAGGAGGGAGTTTCTTATTAATATATTTACTAACTAGGTAGTTTTTATTTAGGCCTGTAAAGTAAGCTACTATATAAAGTTTAGTTTATACTACTTATACTAATACTAAAGGGATTTTAAATTCTTTATATATAATAAAAAGATTAGTTATTTTTTATATAAGGATAACTGCTTTAGCTGCTAATTTAAAGGGAGGTTTTAGGATTATAGTTAATTTTACTAAGCCTATTCTTACTTATTTATTTAGGTTTATTACGCTTTATTTACTTTTACTAAGCTAAAAGGCCTTTATCCTATATAAGGCTATAGGGGTAATATAGGCCTTAGCTACTATTATAACTATATCTAGTAAAGATTTTTTTTATATTTTATTTAAAGATCTTAAGAAATTAGCTACTTTAAGGGCTTTTCCTTTTATAATCCTAAGGTACTTTTTAAAAAAGAGCTATAAGTTTAGGTATATCCTTAGCTAGCGAACTAAGTCCTAGGGGGCTATAGCCTTTTTTCTAAAGTTTACTCCTTTATTATAGGTTTAGGTTCTAGTTTTGTAGAAGTATATAAGTTTAGCTTTATTTAGGTTAAAGGAGACTATATTTTAGTTACCTTAGCCTAGGGTATTATTTAGTTTTTATTAAAGCTTTTAGGCAGTTTCTTTAGTATTAGCTCTTATTACTATAATATTAATATTATTTATATACCTAAAATAAGTATTAGGGTTATTTAGCTTTAGGCTAAGAGAGAAGTAGAGTATAAAAATAATAAAGGAAATAAAAGACCTTTGTAAAGCTTTATACTTTAGCTTTATCTTTAGGAAAGTAATTCTATAGCTGTTTTAAATAAGGGCCTTATAATTACTTATAAAGGAATTAACCTATTTTATAAAGAGAAGGGGCTACCTTTATTCCCTAAGTTTATATATTAGGTAGTTATATATTATTATATTAAAGGCGCTGGAGATATTAAGTATAAGGAGGGAGATAATAAGGCCTTATATTAGGGCAACCTTAGTATAATATAATAGGCAGGCAATTAAGTCTATTATAGACCTTTTTAAAAAGGCTTTAAAGTATTATTTTAGTAGTATTTTATATTTTATCGCTAGGAGGGAGACCCTTTTAGCTAGGAGTTTCTTAAGGCTTTTGCTTATATAGAAGAGTAAGGAAATAGGTTTATAGCCTTTATATATAGTATACGCTTTCTTTAGTTTCCTAGGTTTAAGGATAATAGTAATTTTTATACTTTAAAAAAGGAGTAGGTAATACCCTACTATTAAGTATTTACGAAAGAGATTAGTAATATATCTACTAATAATAGGCTAGGCTAGTTATAAAAGGGCGATTAATATACTATCTACTTTAGGTACAGTATTACCTAATCTTATTATAGCTTTCTTAGCCTTTAGTTCTATTATTATTTAGTTTTAGTAGATATTTTTATTAATAAGAAGGTCCTTTTCCTATAAGTTTAAAATATCTTCCTTTATTATCTTTTACTTAAGAAGTTTATTTCTAAAGAAGGTAGCTTTTTCTATAAGGTTTAAAATACTTTTATCTTTATTTATTAAAGAGGGTAGATAAAAGTAGTTTATTACCTTACGCTACTTAGCCACTGACTAATTATTTTTAATAACACTAGCCTCTGCTATAATCTTATTTTAATAAGCTTGTTTATTATAATATATAGTATTTCTAAAGGTTTTACAAGCTCCCTCTTAGGTAGGGGAGCTGTCTGCCGCTTTTTTATAGGCTTTATAGGCTACTTTATACTTCTCCAACTACTATAGTATACTATAGCCGTTCTAGTGTCTAGTCTTGCCAGTAGCTTCTATAACTTATTTAAAGAGATCCTATAGGGCTTTAGTATACTTATCTAGGTTAGCCCTTAATAGTAAGGTTAAGTTAACTAAGGGGAGGGTCTAGGCAAAGGAGTATATAAGTTAGCCGAAGTCTTCTTAGTATTTTAGTAAAATATATTTTTTCCCTACTCCTAAGGTTATTTTAAGAAGGTTAAGTAGATTTATAATTACTATATAGTAGTCCAATCTTATATTAAAGGTATATTTAACCTTAGTTACTATAGGGTAGTTTATAAAGACTAAGTTAATATATTTTCCTAAGTATTAGGTAGGTATATTTATTAAAGCTAGGAGGAGGTTATACTTTTCTACCTATTTTACTAACTTATTACCTACAGGGTCTACGTTTTTACTAAGGTCTTAGAGTTAGTAGAAGGTATTAAAATTACCTATAATAATAAACTAAGGAGGGGGGGGGCCTTATTTAGTAAGGGTTTTTATAGCTAAGTCTACTAAAGCCCTTTAGTAAACGTTAATAATAGTATATTCGTAAACCTTTATTTAATATACGCAGCTGTCCTTTAGGCCTAGGGGAAAAAGTTATTTACTAAGGAAGTTTAAGAAGATTTTAATAAATATAAAAACTAAAGATTTAGCATCCCTTTAACTATTTAGGGGGTTATATACTTAATATTTAGGGTAATTTTTAGTTTATCTTTTATTTAATACCCTATTTTATTTAGTATAGGGTTCTTAAATTAGTATAATATTATAGCTACCTTTTTATATTAATAATAAGGTAATATCCTAGTATAAACTGCTTTTCCTAACGTTAGCTTAAAAGATTTTAAGGCTAGTATTTCTTTAGCAGCTATAATAAGGCCTATTATTTATAAGCTTATATTAAGGGGTTTATTAATTCCCAGAAGGGCGTTAAATATATTTTCATTTACTTTAGCTTCTTCCTTTTTATTATTTAAGCTGGCTATATAAACTACTAACCTAGCGAGGGAGGTTCTTTTATAAAAATTCTTTTTATCTAAGTTAACTTTTATAATAATTTTTTTAGCCTAGGCTTAAGGGAGAAAGGGTAAAGCTAAGTTAGAAATTAGTAACTATATATAAGGGCTTATTTAAGTTCTTAGGTTAAATGTTTTTTTAATATTAAGGGTTAAGGCGTGGGCAGGTTTAGGCTTAGGTAGGTTAGCTTTATTATATTCTTACTAGCTTAATTCCTAAATTACCTAGAGTTAGGCTTTAGTTAATTATACTTTCTTTCTATTTTTAATAACTAATTTAGTAAAGTATTTTAGGGAGTTTATTATATAAGGGCTATTATAGTTAATATATTAAGGTAGGGATAGGTAGTTAGCTATAGTATTATTATATTTAAAAAACTACTTACTATATTTATAATACTTTTTAATCTTAGTATAGTTCTATAGGTTATAAAATCTAAAGTATTAAGAGTATTAGGTAACCTAAGGGGGCTAGACCTGGATTTCTATTAAAAGGGAGTTACTAAAAAGTTTAAAGCTAGGCTTAATATCTTTTTTAAAGAAGATAAAGTAGTAGTATATATTAAAAAACTTCCTAAAGGGAGCTTTATAGTAGGCTGCTAGTAGGTCTTTAGCCTTTGCCTTAGTATATACCTCCTTAAGAATTAGTATATTTATAAGGTAGGTCCCGCTTATATTTATATAAGTTTTTAATATATTATATATAAAAAAAACTTTTTAAGTATATATTTCTTTAATTTTTAGTTTTTTACTTTTTACTTATAGTTAAAATATAATAATTTTATTTTAGATATCTTAATTCTTTCCCCTAAAGGCAAAGCCTAATTAGACTTTTTAAAAGTAAGTAATATTTTTATTTATAAGTTTAAAAATCCTAATTAATTCCTATCTAGCCCTAATAGCCGATAGCTTTCTTTATATATAGTCTAGCGGGACTTAGATAAAGATATAGTTATTAGGTTTTTCCTTAGGTTTTTTAGTTTTATTTACTAGTTTATTAATAACATAGGCTAGCCCTTTGCTATTAGAAGCTAGGTTCTTTAGGGCTGTAAGTCCTTTTTACGTCTTTTTATTATAAGTGTTTTTATATAATATAACTTATACTTATATATTCCTAAGGTTATTCTAGCCCGCTTTTCTAATAGTTACAGATACTTCCGCTTTAGTAAGGTTTATATTAGATTCTAGTTTATTACTTTTACTATGGGATATATTAGCTAGGGTTATTTTATTAGGTTAGGTAATTCTATTTTTACTGCCCGATTTTTTAAGGTTTTTAAGCCTCCCCTTAGGGTTAATATAGGAGGTAATAAAGTTTTTTAATATAATATTTAAGTATAACTAAACCTATTTTACTATTACTAAAGAAAGTTAGAAAATATATTATACTAAGCAGGAGTTAATAGCTATAGTTATATTTAATACTATATTTTATCTAGCCTGCTATTATATATTAATTTTATTAATTTAATTTATAATTTTATTTTTAGTAAAGGATTTCCTTTTTTTATTTAGGTTAGTAGCTTCTTTTACGCTATTAAAAATAAAGGTAATAAAGCCTTTTAAAGCTGTTTATACTATAGTTGCTGTTACTGCTGCGCTTAGTTTTACTCTGTTAAAGCTGGGTAAGGGTATTCTATTTATACTAAAGGCTTTCCTAAAGTGTCTTTTTTTCTTAGGGGTAAAGGGGAGGACCGTAGCCTTTTCTATTCTTAGGCCTAAGGGGGTTACCTCTTTTAAAGGTTAGAAAGCTATTACTAGTCCAGGGGTAATAGGTTTCATTCTATTTTAGTTATTTAAAAGGTTTATAAATATTTCTATCTCTCTAGAGTCCTTAGAAGGGATTGTAAATAAAAAAATTATAGTTATTTTATCTAATAGCTAGTTAAATAAGTAGGAGTTTTTTTTTTTTAGTGGTTAGGTACCTAAAAGGTAGGGTACCTGTAGGTGTAGGAGGGAAGCTTATTATATTTATATAATACCTTATATAGTAATATACTAATAGTTATATTTTTTATAGTATTATAGGTAAATTATGCTTTTTTTAAAAGATTAGCTTAATTAGCTTAATTTTAATTTATAAAGTAGCAGAGGTAATATTTAATAATTTAATTTATTCTTTTTATCTATTTATTAGTTTATAAGTAAAACGCTGTTAAAAGCCTGCGCTTTATTTAGCTTTTAAAATATAATTCTACCTAAAATTTACTTATAAAAACTAAGCCCTAGTTAATAATAATACCTTTTACTAAGTTAGTTATAAGCTTAACTTCTTTATACTATAATTTTATAAATTCTTTTATAGTAATTATAGTACTTATAGGTATAAAAATAAAATACTTAGTAAATTAGTTAATAATTACTAAGATTATATTTACTTTTTCTTCCTTATGTAGTATTATAAGTAGCCCTATAATAAAATCTATTATAAATTCTTTTATAAGTCCTTTAGGAATTAGCAGGGATTTAAGCCTACTATATAGCTTATATTAGCGGGATATATTCCTTTAGTAGACCCTATATATAGTAATATATTCTTTAATATTTTTATTTATTTTATACTAGTAGAATTTTCTATTAAATAAGATCTAAAGTTTAGGTAATTTTAAAGTAGCTTATAAGTAAATTATTATAATATAAATAAATAATTTTATTTAGTAATATATTATTATTTAGAATAAATATATATTTTCTATATAGGAGTAGTTTTTTTAAATTAATACTTTATACATTAGATTTTTAGTAAGAATTTACTTTATTTTTTTAAGTATATAACTCCTATGCCTTAGGGTTTTTTAATTATAATTTATAAATTATTTATAATAGTAGTATTAATATATTTATTTTATATATACCTTCTGCTATAATTATATTTATAATATTATTTAGTTAAATTAGCCTCTTATAATTAGGTATTTTTATAGCTTAGTTAGTTAATTACTTAGGGTATAGGGGGGTTTCTCCTGCTTTTGTTTTTTTAATATTAAAGTATATTTCCTATATTAACTCTTTATTTTATTAAATTTAAGCTTAAGGAGATTTTCTTTATAAAGATTACTACTTATACTTAGACTAAAGTTAAATATTAGGCTGCTTACCTTTAGTTAACTATTAGTTTTATTTATAGCTAGCTTAAGTATATATTTTATATATATAAATTATTTTATTTTATAGCCCTAGGAGTAAATTAATATTTACTAAGGTTTTAGTAAAGTAATTAAGCCTTTAAAAAAGTATATTAACTAGATTAGTTTTTTTTACTTAATATTTAATAATAAAGTTAAAAAGTATAAAATATATATATTATTATACTTACTTTTTTAATAAATAAGGTTATTATATAAAGGTTTATAAGTTTAAGTAATTTAAAAGTACTTTAACTAATATTATAGCCTTTTTAATATAATATTATTAATATTTAAAGAATTTTATAATAGTAAATATTTCTTAATTTAAAGTATTATAATTTAGCTTTAGTTTATTAAACTTTTTTAATTAAAAGGCTACTAAGTAGTATTATTTTTTATTATTAGGCTGTAATAGGATTTTAGCTATTATAAACTTAAATATATTAGTTTTAATATATATTAGCTTAGTAAAATTAAAGTATTATAATAATAAAGCCTTTTAGAATATAGCCTTAAGGTTTTAAAATACCTTTTATTTAGTAAAGTTTAAAAATACTTTTATAGTTTTAACCTTAGTTATATTTCTTTTAAGTAAGGCTATTAGGGGTATTATAATTTTAAAGTACTTTTTTATAAATTAATAATAGAAATTATAGAACCTAAGG
Organism: Trichoderma semiorbis; assembly: GCA_020045945.2. NCBI lineage: Eukaryota > Fungi > Ascomycota > Sordariomycetes > Hypocreales > Hypocreaceae > Trichoderma > Trichoderma semiorbis. The sequence goes on from CM034695.1 coordinate 91,693, forward strand.
AAGACTTAGATTTCTTATAGGGTAGTAGGTAGTACTTAGGTAATAATTATATTTACTTAGGAAAGGTTTATAAAAATACTTTTACTAAAGAAAATAAATCTTAGAAATTTAATATAATTTTAATAAAATATATATTTTAAGGGTTTAATATAAAGCTTTATTTTCTTTAATTAATTAAGTATTTATCTAATATACTTAGTATATTCCTCTTTAGTCTTAGAGAAAATAAGTATATTATTAAAATACGCTATATAAATAGTATTAAGTAGCTTATATAGCGCTTTATAAATATAATATTAAAAAGTAGTAGAGGCATTAGTTAAGCTTATTAATATAATTATATATTTAAAATAGTTATAGTAAGTTTAAAAGGTAGTTTTTTATTTATTACCTTTTTTTATATAAATATAGTAGTATATATTTTTAATATTAATTTTTATAAAATACTTAGCTTTTTAAATATAATTAAGGATTTCTGAAATAAGGGGTAAAGGGTAGTAATTCTTTTCTATTACTTTATTTAGACTATAGTAGTTAATATATAGCTATAATAACTTATCTTTTTTTAAAATAAAAAGGATAAGTATACCTATAGGACTTTTTAATAACTAAATATAGCTACTTTTTAGGTTTTTATTAAGGTATAGGCATAGCTTTTTAAGTTCTGCTAGAGAAAGAGGGTAAATAGTATTATAAAGAGGGGTAGAACTAGGGGTTAGGTTAATAATATAATCTATAGTTTAATATAGTAGTAGGGTATTAGATTTCTTAGTATTAAATATATTTATAAAGTCCTAGAGTTATAAAGGGATTTTATTAGTATTTTAGCTAGGTTTTTTAATAAAAAGAATTTATATTTTCTCTATAGTTAATTAAGTAATAAAGAAGACTTTTACCTTAGAGTAGTAGGTTTTAAGGAATTTATATATAAATTAAATTTTATTTATTTTTTAATTATATTTAAACTACTATTAATAAAACTATATACTTAGGTATATATACTGATTTATAATAATAAGTATTTTTAGTAAAATAAAGGTACCTTTAGGTTTTAGGTTTTTATTAATACTTATATATATTTTTATAAATTAGCAGGCCTTTTTCTTTATTATTTATAACTATAATAAAGACTTTTTATATATTATATAGTAGTAGGTTAAGTTAATTAATAGCTGTAATTATAGGAAGTTTACTAATAAGTACTTTTTTAAGTCTTTATACTTTTATAAACTATATATTAACTAAGTTAACTTTTTTATTAATATCTAAATCTACGTAGGTATTAATAAGGTTTTGCTTATTTATTTAAAAAGCTGCCTGTAGTTATTATTTTACTTATAGTCTAAAGGGTATATTAGCTATAGTAAAAGCAGTTACTTTAGCTAATATATATTTCCTTAATTATTAAACTTTTTTTATTATAAATAAAAGTTAACTTAGTAATTAAAGCTTTTGTAAATAAAGTAATAGCCTTAAGCTATAGGTTTACTTTTATAAATAATTATTACTAAAGTATAATTAAAATTTAAGGGTTTATTAAAAGGGAAATATTAAGGTTTTTTATATAAGTAGGTAAGTTTAAAATATTTATTAGTTTTCTTTTTATATACTTTTTCAAAAGGGCTATTTTAATAGTAAGTAGTAAAGGAGATTATTTTCTTATAAATATTAAGGACCTTATAGCTTTAATACTTAATTTAATTTTATAGTATAGGCTGTAGCTTATTATAGAAGAAAAAAGTATACTGCTTTTTATTAATATAAGGGAACTGCTTTTTTAGTAAACTTAAGTAAATATAAAATTTCTATAAAAATTAGTTTTCTCTTTAGTAAGCAGCCTTTAGGATATAGGAAAGTATAAGTTCCTAATATATAGCCTCTTTAAAAAACGTATAACTTTATTTTTTAAAACTTTCCTAATCTTAGGTTAATAAATTTTAAATTTCCTTAGATTTATTAAAGTATTACTTTTATTTTATTTAACTACTATTATTTTCATTATCTAAAGTTAGTAAGATTTTTTCCTTTTTTATACTATACCTTTTTAAAATATTATAAAAAGTATACTTAAGATTATTTAGCTATTTATTTCTAATATAAAGGTTAATATTAACTATTATTTATTAAATATTTTTAATTTTAACTTTTTTTTAACTATTTATAAAAAAGTTACTTTATTTTTACTAAAGTAGTATTAAATTAGCTATATTAAAGTTATATATAAAAAACTAATTTATAAACTTTTTTTATTAATTTTTAAGTACTTTAAGGGCCTTAAGTTTTTTAATAATTACTTTAAGGGCTACTTAGTTATTTTATAACTAAGAAAAGCTAAAGTAGTTAACTTTAGCTTTAGGTAGTACTATAGGTAGTATAACTTAGGTAGTATTACTTTAGCTAATGCTAAGCGCTTTTAAAGTAAAAGAGTATATAGTTACTATTAAATACTACTACCTAGGTAATTATAAAAAAAGCTTAAAAATTATAATAAAAAATTATTAATAATAATTAATTAAGTAGGTAGTAGTATATTATAGTACTTAAGCTTAAAGAGCTATAGTAGCTAAGATAATTTATAATTTTATAGGGAATTCCTAAGTATAACCCTAGGAATTATATAATATATTACCTATATACTGCGCTGTAGTACTAAGGTAAGCTATGTAGTAAAACCTTATTATAACTTCCTATTCTTTTTTATTTTCTATAATAATAATTTTATTTAAAATTAATCTTTCTATTACTTTATTAATTTATACTTTCTCTAAGAGTAATATATAAAATACAAGGTATTCTATTTATATACCTTCTAGTATTTTTAATTTATAATTAATATTACTGATTTTCTTTAAAATTTTAAATAAACTAATTTTTCTAAAGTTAAGCTTATTATTTAGTTAATTTATTTTAATATTTAGTATTTTATAGCCTTATATATATTAAAGTAGGTAAACTATATCCCCCTCTTAAAGGGTTAGTCCCTTAATCCTATCCTTATTTATATAATATTCTATATATTTTTAAATAAGCTCTAGCTATATTTTTAATTCTTTATATAAATTAACTATTAATTCCGCTTTAAGTTATGCCTTATTAGCATTAGGTCCTTTTTAAAGTAGCCTATATACTAAAGGGGTATATTTATATAAAATATAAAATAATATTAACTTAGTAAATTTAAATTTTATACTATTATAGTATAATTAAACAAAAGGTAGCTATTTAACTTAGTTATTTTACTATAAATTAATAAAATATCTTAAATATTATTTTATAATTTAATTTATTTATTTTATTTATTTATTTATTTTAAAGTAATATATGCTGCTAAGTTTATAATTTACTCTAAGTCTTACTATAAGTTCTTACTAAAATTTAAAGGTAAAAGTTTATCCTTTATTAAAGATAATTTCTTAAGGTATACTGTAATTAACTGCTATTATTCTTAGGTATATATATATAAAGTCTTCTACTAAGTATAACTTTTAATAAAGCAGGAAGTATACTTACTTTATAAATTTATCTACTACTACTAAAATACTATTATAAATAGCCTTAAAGAAAAATTCTCTAAAGGGTAGTAGGTTTATAATATAATTAAAGGTAACTATTTCCTATAGTAGTTCTAATATTAGTAAAGGTTATAGTTTTCTATAAGGCTTATATCTTCTGTATTTAATACATTAATATTTATTATAGGTTAATATAATATTAGCAGTAGTTTTCTTTATTCCTTTAAATTAATATATTATAAGTACTTATTAATATATAATTATAATTCCCTAATATTTAAATAGTAGGTATTTATAAATATATTTTATAACTTTCTTTTATAATTTAGGAAGTATTTAATATTTATTATTATTTATAAGGTATTTATCTTAGAGTATAACCTAAAATAGAAACTAATGTAGTTCCTAGTCCTTTATATACTCCTTAATTTCTTTAAAAAGTTTATTATATTCTTATATTTTAAAGATTATATTAAAAAATCTTTATTTATAATTACCTTATATATTTTAGTATAATATAGTACCTTAGTAATTAGGAATTTCTTAAAAGTAGTTAATTCTTTTATTAAGGGTATTAGCTCTTTTATTCTCTAATCCTTTATAATATATAAGTTTATAATTAAATTTACTTAGAAATTTAAAGTATTTTAACTATTATCTAAATAATTTCTAAGTAAATATAAAGTAAGTAATATTTTAATAATTAATAAAGATCTTAATTTAGAATTTACTTCCTCTATAATATTAACTTTACTATTTTAAATAGCTCTTAATTCTTAAGAATTCTTTATTATAGACTATATAATTAAGTTTAGCTTTATTAAGCTTTCGTAAGTAAAATATAATAAAGTAAAGTTTCCCTTTATTATTCTATTAGTTTAGTACTTTTTTAATTATATATTTTAATATATTAGTTTTAATTTCTACTAGTTTTTTAAGGTTATATATAGCTAATATAGGTTCTAAGGCTATAGCTTACTTAATTACTTAAAACGCTTACTCTGCTTTCTTTATCTAGTTAAACTTCTAATTCTTTTTTATTATATTAGTCAAAAATTAAGTAAGGTTAAAGAAGTTTTAAATAAAATATTAATAATAATTTACTAATTTAATAAAGCTTTATACTTTTTTAATTAATATTAATATTAGCTATTTATTAATTATAGTAACTTTCTTTAGGTTTATTTAAATAGTTCTAAGGGTAATAATATATCTTAAGAATTCTACCTTTTATATATAAAATTAATACTTCTTAGGGTTTATAAAAAGGTAATTATTTTATAGTACTTAAAGTATTAGGCGTATATATTCCTCGTATTCTTCTTTAAATTTAAAATATATTAAAATATTATTTAAGTAAATAATAGTAAATTTATTTTAATATTTCTAAAAGACATAGTTAATTCTTTTTTAAAAGAATATAGGTATATTTATTAATCCTTAAGGTATTACTAAGAATTTATAAAATTCTCCTAAGGTATTAAAAGCTATTATCTATTTATATTTTTCCTTTATTTAAGTTAGTCTATAAACATTAATAAAGTCTAGCTAAGAGTATATTATAGCTCTTTATAATTAATCTCTTATTTTAAATATTAATAGTAAAGGAGTTTAGTTTTTAATTATAATATTATTTAGTTATTTATAGTTAATAATTAATTATAGTTTCCTATTTTTCTTTAAAATAAAAATAATAAAGTATTATATAAAGGAATTAAAAATTCTAATATATCCCTTCTCTTTCTATTTATATATTTATTTATTAAAAGTATTTAATTTTAACTAATTAAGGTTATATAGTAGAAAATACTTTAGTTACTTTCCTTTTTTTAATTTTATTATATAGTCCTATTTAATATATAATAGTATTTATATACTTCTATCTAAGTTAGTTAAGGTTTTTTAAAATAGGGCCCTAAACTTTTAATATTATTTTAGAATATTAGTTATTAAGTCTATAGATTCTTCTTCTTCCTAGCTATTCTATTTTTCTTTTATAACTTCTAAGAATTAATTAAGCTTATATAAATTTCATTTTCCTTTAGTAAACCTTTTTAAAAATCAAGCTTCTGCAGCTTTAAATTACCTTTATACAGGGATCTTTTTAGGCTTAAGGAGTTAAAGTTTCTAATTTCCTCTATCCTCCTTTTAATCTAAAGTTCTTTTATTATTTTACTAATACATTAAGTATTTGCTTTATATTATTAAAAGTTTATATTAATATAATTATAATATACCTAAAATAATATCATATTTTAAAGTATTAATAATATTATATATTACTAAAGTAGTTTAACTAAATACTTTAAAATATAAGTAATTAGTTTATTTTTTTACTTATTTATTATTATATTTAAACTATTTCCCTTCTTTATAAAAAAGTTAGTATAGTTTTTTCTTTTATATTTATAATAACTGCAGGTGTATTATAGTTATAGCTAATATATAGTTCTTATTTACTCTAGAGTCTACTAAAACTTTAAGCAGTTCCTCGTTCTATATTATTATAAAAGTAATCTTCTTCTTAAGAACTGTTTATTTTTTATCACTATTATATTTATATTCCTTTTTAAAGGATATAAATTCTCTATTAGTCTTATAGTACCCTTTATCCAAAGACCATTCTAGTTTTTTAAATACTAGTCTTTAATTTTATATAGTATATATAATTTATAGTATAGGTTTTTGTAATTATTTTATTCTACTGTTCTATAATATAATCTTATTTCTTTAATATAAATTTCATAAGTAACTTAATTATCTTATAGGTTATTAAAAGTCTTTTTATACTTATAATATCTTCTAAGTAATTCCTTAGGTACTCTTATATAGGTTTTAAAGTTAAATCTAATATTATATAATTAATTTATTAGTTATTATCCTATAGTTTATTTTTCTTCTAAGACAAGTTATATTAGTCTTTTAACTTATACTTTTAATATTTAAGGTAGTCTAGTTTATTATATTATTAATACTATTTAAAGGTATATACTTAAGTTCCTTTGTTTTATTTATATTATTAAATAAGTTTTATAATTTAATAAATAGTATATTAGTAACTAGGGCAGTCTTTTATTTAACTATAGTTTCTATATTTATAGGGTATAGTTAAATAAAGTTTAAGGATTATAATTTATAATTCTCGGAATTTATAAATAACCTTTTATTTATTATACTATCCTCTATAGTAAAAATCTATAATAAAAATTACTAAATTTCACTATAGGAAAATATTATATTTTACTTTCTACTTTAGGTAATATATATATTAATAAGTAATATAGTTTATTTAATAGATTTAATAATAGTTATTGTTTACAGAATTAATCCAGGGGTAATCTTAGGGTATTTATTAATACTTTCCCTTAAATTCCTATATTTCATTTATATTTAGGCTTACAATAATTCATTATTTCTTATTATATAATTACTATTATATAAGTCTATTTTAAATTTCTTAGTAAATAAAGATCTTAATATCTTATTTAAGGTTATAAGTATCAACTTATTATTAAAATTTAATAAGTTTATTAATTTCCTTAGATTTACTTCTAATAAAGTTAGTAATATTTCTAATGTATTTTTTATATAATAATAGCCTATAATTTCATTAAGCTATAGCTTCAGTAGTAGGAATCCTAACTAAATTAGGTATATCCTTAGGTAAGGTTATTCCTCTTAGTTTATCTAGTTTTCCTAGTTCTTCCTTATACTAAGGGTAGCTATTATCTTCTTATTACAATAGGTTAAAAAATCATTTATTTATATCCATAAGGTAGACTTCCTTCTTTAGTTTTAGAATCTTATCTTTATATTTTTTCTTAAGTACCTAGTAATTTTATACTATATAGCTGGATTTACTATAATTATAATATTTAAATTCCTTTTTATACTATAAAACATCTAAATTTATTTTTCTAAGTTTACTACTATTATCTTTAGTAATTTCCTTATTTTATTTCTTACCTTAGTTAGCTTATTATCTATTTTATTAATATTATTAAGTAGTATTAGTTTTAAGTTTATATAATAGGTTATTAGCTTAAATATAGACGTCTATAAATAAGATTAAAGTATAAGTTAATTACTTAATATTATATACCTTTTCCTTAACTTCTTACTTAAGGCTATTATAAAATTATTTAATAAATATTAATTTATTTTAGTTAAAATATATAGTAATATTTTAGAATTTTATAGTATAATTTAAGTATTTTCTTTTTTAATATATTATAACTAAGGTATTTTTAATTATTTAGTTTTTGCTAATATCTTTAAATACTTTTTTTAATTTAAAAACGTATTTATTATAACTATTAAAGATTTATTAAGTTTATTCTTCTACTCCTTTAGCTAAACTTTCTAAGTAGTTATTTAGAATAGGTTTAAACTATTTTAAAGTAATACCTTTAAGACGTAAGGTAGTAAAGTAAACTTTTTTTTTAGTAGTATTAAAAGTATTTTTAAAATTTTTAAAATATACTTTAAGTTAAATTAAGTATAAGTAAAGTTCTTTAATATTTCCTTTAAATATAAAAAGTAATTATTATTTAATAAGGATTTTAATATTAACTATCTTAGGTTTATTTTTATTAAGTTTATTAACTAGAACTTTATTAAGTTTATATATATTTTAAATAAATACTAAAAGTTAATTATTTCTAAAAAAGGTAATATTAAGTAGGTTTTATATAGTAATATTTTTATTATTATTTATAGTAAATATACTAAGGTTAGTAACTAAAGTTCCAGGGGCTAGTCTTACTTTAGATATAATAGTTTATATTACTTAAAAGTACTTAGTATTTTTCTAAATAAAAGTTATTAATATATAATATCTTAATTTAATATTTAAATAGTATAGGGTAAGTTCCTAAGGTAATAAGCTAAAGCTAATTAGTTTATATTAGTAAAAAGAATAAAAAGTAACTTTAAGTAAGTATAATTATAAAATTAGTAAAATATAATAAAAATTTAGTTTATATTTAATCTTAATATTTTATTAATAACTATTTATTTAAGTTATTTAAAAAGCATAAAGGATTAAATTTTATATATTTAGTTATTTTTAGTAACTTACTTTATAAAGTCCCTTTATACTTAGTAAGCCTATACCTTTTAGTATTAGGGCTTATATATTATAAAGTATATATTTAGGTAAATCTATAAAGCTTCTTCCTAATTAGTTATACCTTCTATAGTTTATCTAAGGGGTATATATCTTAGATCAGGTTGTAATAATATATTAAATAAATAAAACTTTATTATAAAGTAGTAAAATAAAATAATTATAAAAACCTATACTATAAATTATATATATTATATAAAATCAAAAACTAATACTTAAAAAACTAAAATAGTTTTTAAATAAAAGGTACTATAAGACTAATAGAGAATTTATATCCCTTAAAAAAGAATATAAATATAATAGTAATAAAACAAAGAAATATCTTAAGAAAAAGATTACTTTTATAATAATATAAAATAAAAAACTATTTAAAATTATAGTAAACTTTAAGATAAATAAAAACTATATATTAGCTATAATATCCTAACCTAATACTTAAGTAGTATAAGGTAAGTTCCTAAGGTAATAAACTAAGGTTAATTAATTTATATTAATAAAGAGGATAAAAAGTAGCTTTAAGTAAATATAATTATAAAGTAAGTAAAATATAATAAAGATTTAGTTTATCTTTAATTTTAATACTTTATTAACAACTGTTTATTTAAGTTATTTAAAAAGTATAAAAAATTAAATTTTATATATTTAATTATTTTTAATAACTTACTTAGTAAAGTCCTTTTATACTTAGTAAGCCTGTAATCTTAGTATTATAATTTATATATTATAGTATATATATTTTAGTAAACTTATAAAACTTTTTCTTAATTAGTTATTTTTTCTATAGTTTACCTAAGGGGTATATACTTTAGATTAGGTTATAATATAATACTTCCTTTTTATTAGTTTTATCCTTAAGGGTATATATAAGTTAAATTATTCTTCTTTCTTTTTTTAAAGTAACTTTTGTTTTATTTATAAAATACTTTATAATATTATTAAATAATAATAATTATTTATTAAAAGTAAATTAATAAAAAATTAAAAAGCAGTAGTATTAGTAATTAAGACTATTAATATTATTATTATACCTTATTTTTATTCTAAAATAAAGGGTTTATTTTATAAAATAGTAAAGGGGTATAATTAGTATAAGGAGTATATATATTATAATTATTTTTATAATAAGAATAGAATTTCTTTAGTAGTAGGTAAGTATATTTTAACTAATATAGGGTTTTATAGTTAATAATAATTAGTATAGTAATTAACTTTTAAAAAGAAGTATTTAAATACTAAAAAGTATTAAATTAAATAAAAGTTATTTTAGTAATAGTAGTAAATAATATTATTAACTTAGTAAATAAGTAAAAGACTTTTTTAGTTAGTTTAATTATAGGAATAATAGAAATAAATTAATATTTATAGTAAATAAATACTTTATTATAGTATTTATTTTTTTAATAAGTTAAATAAAGTAAAAAAGGCAGAGTTTAAGGTAGTAGTTAATATTTAAGCTATAGGGGTAGTAGATATTATTAACTAGAATATAGTTTTTGGTAATATTTTCTTAAATTTTTCTAAGGTTATTATTAATTCTTCTTTCTCCTAAATTTCTAATTTAGGGTATAAAGCTTTAAAATTTTTTATAATATAGGAGGAGATTTATATTTTTTTTTAAGTTATTTCTTTATTTATTAAGTAGCTGGCGTTAGGAATTTTAAGTATAATCCTAGATTTTTTTAAAAGTTTTAAATTAGTTTTATTATATTAAAGCTTTTAATAAGTTTTTAAGTATTATAAATTAGGTTATATTTTTTTTATCTAACTTAGTATTTAATTCTATTATTTTCTTTTAGATATCTTTATATTACTAAAACTTTTTTAATTTTTTAATTTTCTTTATTTTTTAAAATAATAATTTTATTTAAGATTAGTTTTTCTATTACTTTAATAATTTATACTTTTTCTAAAAGTAATATATAAAATATAAGGTATTTTAATTATATATCTTTTAATATTTTTAATTTATAATTAATATTATTAATTTCTTTTAAAATTTTAAATAAATTAATTTTTTTAAAATTAAATTTCTTATTTAGTTAGTTCATTTAATAAAGCTTTATATTTCTTTAACTAATATTAGTATTAGCTATTTATTAATAGTAGAAACTTTCTTTAGATTTATTTATATAGTTTTAAAAGTAATAATATATCTTAAGAATTTTACTTTTTATATATAAAATTAGTATTTCTTAAGGTTTATAAGGAGGTAATTATTTTATAATATTTAAAGTACTAGGTATATATATTTATTATATTCCTTTTTAATTTTAAAGTATCTTAAAATATTATTTAAGTAAATAATAATAAATTTATTTTAATATTTTTAAAAAATATAGTTAATTTTTATCTAAAAGAATATAAGTGTATTTATTAATTTTTAAGGTATTATTAGGAACTTATATAATTTTCCTAAGGTATTAAAAAATATTATTTATTTATATTTTGTTTTTATTTATATTAATTTATAAGTATTAGTAAAATTTAACTAAAAGTATATTATAGCTTTTTATAATTAATTTTTTACCTTAGATATTAATAGTAAGGGAGTTTAGTTTTTAATTATAATATTATTTAGCTATTAGTAATTAATAATTAATTATAGTTTTTTTTTTTTTTAGAATAAAGATAATAAGGTATTATACTAGGGAGTTAAAGATTTTAATATATCCCTTCTCCTTTTATTTTTATATTTATTTATTAAAAGTATTTAGTTTTAATAAGTTAAGGTTATATAATAGAAAATATTTTAGTTATTTTTTTTTTTTAGTCTCATTATATAATTCTATTCTATATATAGTAGTATTTATATATTTCCGTCTAGGTTAATATAATGTCCTAACCTAATACTTAAGTAGTATAAGGTAAGTTTTTAAAATAATAAGCTAAGGTTAATTAGTTTATATTAATAAAAAAAATAAAGAGTAGCTTTAAGTAAATATAATTATAAAGTAAATAAAATATAATAAAAATTTAGTTTATATTTAATTTTAATATTCTATTAATAACTATTTATTTAAGTTATTTAAAAAGTGTAAAAAATTAAATTTTATATATTTAATTATTTTTAGTAGCTTACTTAATAAAGTCCTTTTATATTTAGTAAGCCTATAACCTTAGTATTAAAGCTTATATACTATAATATATATATTTTAGTAAGTTTATAAAGCTTTTTCTTAATTAATAATTTTTTTTATAGTTTACCTAAGGGATATATACTCTAGATTAAGTTATAATATAATACTTTCTTTTTATTAATTTTATCCTTAAGGCTATATATAAGTTAAATTATCCCCTTTTCTTCCTTTAGGGTAATTTTTTCCTTATTTATAAAATACCTTATAGTATTACTAAATAATAATAATTATTTATTAAAAATAAATTAGTAAAAAATTTTAAAGCAGTAGTATTAGTAATTAAAACTATTAGTATTATTATTATACCTTATTTTTATTATAAAATAAAAGGTTTACTTTATAAAATAGTAAAGGGGTATAATTAGTATAAGGAGTATACTTATTATAATTATTCTTATAATAAAAATAGAATTTCTTTAGTAATAGGTAAATATATTTTGATTAATGTAGGGTTTTATAGCTAATAATAATTAATATAGTAATTAACTTTTAAAAAAAAGTATTTAAATACTAAAAAATATTAAACTAAATAAAAGTTATTTTAATAATAGTAGTAAATAATATTACTAATTTAGTAAATAAATAATAGATTTTCTGAGTTAGCTTAATTATAGGAATAATAGAAATAAATCAATATTTATAATAAATAAATATTTTATTATAGTACTTATTCTTTTAATAAATTAAATAAAGTAAAAAAGGCAAAGTCTAAGGTAGTAGTTAATATTTAAATTATAGGGGTAGTAAATATTATTAATTAAAATATAGTTTTTAATAATACTTTTTTAAATCTTTTTAAGATTATTATTAATCCTTCTTTCTTTTAAATCTCTGATTTAAAATATAAAGCTTTAAATCTTCCTATAATATAAAAGGAAACTTATATTTCTTTTTAAGCTATTTCTTTATTTATTAAATAGCTAGTATTAGGAATTTTAAATATAATCCTAGATTTTTTAAAATTTTTAAATTAGTTTTATTATATTAAAGCTTTTAATAGGTTCCTAAGTATTATAAATTAAATTATATTCTTTTTATTTAACTTAGTATTTAATCCTATTATTTTCTTTTAAATTTCTTTATACTACTAAAACTTTTTTAACTTTTTATTTTTTTTTATTTTTTAAAATAATAATTTTATCTAAGATTAGTCTTTCTATTACTTTATTAATTTATACTTTTTCTAAAAGCAATAAGGTATTTTAATTATATACTTTTTAGTATTTTTAATTAATAATTAATACTATTAATTTTCTTTAAAATTTTAAATAAGTTAATGTTTTTAAAATCTAATTTATTATTTAATTAGTTTATCTTAATATTTAGTATTTTATAGCCTTATATATATTAAAGTAAGTAAATTATATTTCCCTCCTAAAGGTTTAATTCTTTAATTTTATTTTTATTTATATAATATTTTATATATTTTTAAATAAGTTTTAGCTATACTTTTAGTTCTTTATATAAGTTAATTATTAATTTTACTTAAAGTTATACTTTATTAACGTTAGGTCCTTTTTAAAGTAGCTTATATATTAAAGAAGTATATTTATATAAGGTATAAAATAGTATTAACTTAATAAACTTAGATTTTATACTATTATAATATAACTAAGTAAATAGTAGTTTATTAACTTAATTATTTTATTATAAATTAATAAAATATCTTAAGTATTGCTTAATAATTTAATTTATTTATTTTATTTAACTATTTATTTTAGGATAATATATATTACTAAATTTATAACTTACTTTAAGTTTTACTATAAATCTTTATTAGAATTTAAAAGTAAAAGTTTATCCTTTATTAAAGATAATTTTTTATAATATATTATAATTAGCTATTATTATTCTTAGGTAGATATATATAAGGTTTTTTACTAAGTGTAAGTTTTAATAAAGTAAAAAAATACTTACTTTATAAATTTATTTACTACTACTAAGATACTATTATAGGTTACTTTAGTAAAAGGTTTTTTAAAAGATAGTAGGTTTATAATATAATTAAAAATAACTATTTCTCATAGTAATTTAGGTATTAGTAAAGGTTATAGTTTTCCATAAAGTTTATATCTTCTATATTTAGTATATTAATACTTATTATACATTACTATAGTATTAGTAATAATTTTCTTTATTTTTTTAAATTAATATATTATAAATACTTATTAATATTATCAAGCTTCCCTCCTACACCTATAGGTACCCCACCTTTTAGGTGCCTAACCACCAAAAACTCCCACCTGTTTAACTAGCTATTAGATAAAATAACTACGATTTTCTTATTTACGGTCTCATCTAGGGATTCTGGAGAGATAGAAATATCTATAAACCCTTTAGACAACTAGAATAAAATAAAACCTGTTGCCCCTGGACCAGCGACAGCTTTTTAACCTTTAAAGGAGGCGACCCCCTTAGGCCTAAAAATAGAAGAGGTTACGGTCCTTCCCTTTACCCCTAAGAAGAAAAGATGCTTTAGAGAAGCCCTCGGCGTAGATAAAATACCCTTGCCCAGCTTTAATAGAGTAAGACTAAGCGTAGCGGCGACGGCGACTGCGGCGTAAATAGCCTTAAGAGGCTTTATTGCCTTTATCTTTAGCGGTGTAAAGGAAGCCACTGACCTAAATAAAAAGGGGAAATCCCTTACTAAGAATAAAATTATAAACTAAATTAACGAAATTAACGTATAACAGCGGGCTAGAGAAGACGTGGTATTAAATATAGCTATAGCTATCGACTCCTGCCTAGCGTAATATACCTCCCAGCTCTCCTTAGCGATAGTAGAATAAGTCCGCTTATGCCTGAATACCGCTTTTAAAAACTTTATCGCCTCCTACATTAACCCTAAGGGAAGACTTAAAGACCTTGAGAAACTAGGCAGTAAAGAAAGCGCTGCCTAACTAACTAAGATAACGTTAGCTAATATATTTTATAATAAAAAGGATAAACCAGATGCCGCTAGGCCCCCTACTACAGCAGGAGCTTCTGCGTCTACTGGAAAAGTAGGCTAGAAGGACCCTAGGGTTACGTAGGTATAGATTGCGTTATAAGAAAACACTTATAACAAAAACCCTTAGAAGGGAACTAACAACCTAAAGCATTCCTTTATAGGCAGTAGAAGGCCGGCCCCTGCTACTAATAGAAAGAATATAGATAAAACTAATAAACCTAAGGAAAGTCTTAATAACTGCATCTTTATCTAAGTCCCCCTAGACCACGCATAGAGAAAGCTATTGGCTATTGGGGCTAGATAAAAACTAATTAGGATCTCGAAGCTTATAAATAAGGATATTACTTACTTCCAGGAGGTCCGATCAGGCTTTGCCCTTAGAGGCAAAAATTAAGATATTAGAAATAAAATTATTACGCTCCAGCCGGTGGTAGAGAACGACGGTCTAAAAATTAAAGAAGCTTACTTATAGAAGGTTTTTCTCGTACGCAGTATATTAAAGACGTATACCGATATAAGCAGGACCCACCCTACAGATACACTAATCCCAGAGGAGGCATACACTAGGGCAGGGGCTAAAAGCCTACCCATCTCCTGCTGCAAAGCTAACTTCAGAGAGTCCCTTAATATATACAGCTACTTTATCTCCTTTAATAAGGACGTTAAACCCAGCTTTAGACTCTTTAGCAGCTCCCTCCCAGCAGAAATCTAGGTCCAGCCCCCTTAGGTTACCCAGTGCCCGCGGTACTTTAGATTCTATAACCTACGGAATTACACCAGGACTAAAAGGTACTGTAAATATAGTAAGCTATCTTTTAGATATAATAATACTATAGCTAACTACTTATCCCTGCCTTAGTATACTAACTACAACGGCCCTTACACAGCGGACTCCCTAAAGTACCCCGCTAGACCGGTCGTTAGAAACAGAGAGAAAATATAAACAACCAAAGCCTAACTCCAGGTAATCTAGGAATTAGGCCAGTAAGAATATAACAAAGCCAACCTACCTAAACCTAAACCCGCCCCCGCCCTAGCCTCTAATACTAAGAAAACGTCTAACCCAGAAACTTAAACGGGCCCTTATATATAGCTACTAATTTCCTACTTAGCTTTACCCCTCCCTCCTTAGGCTCTAGCCAAAAAGGTTATCGTTAAAGTTGATTTAGATAAGGAAGATCCCTACAAGGGAACCTCCCCGCCAGGTCAGTAGTCTACGTAGCTAGCCTAGACGACGAAGAGGAAGAAGCCGAAGGGGATAAAAACATACTTAACGCCCCCCCGGGAACTAACAGACCCCTTAACATAAGCCTATAAATAATAGGCCCTGTTGCAGCTGCCGAAGAAACACTAGCCTTAAAATCTTCTAAGTTAATATTAAAAAAAGCAGTCTATACTAGGATATCGCCCTATCGCTAGTATAGGAAGGTAGCTACGATATTATATTAATCCAGGAACCTTACGCTAAATAGGATAGGGTATTAAACAGGAGATAAACTAAGAATTATCCTAAATATTAAGTATACAACCCCCTAAATAATTAAAGGGACGCCAGACCCTTAGTTCTTATATTTATTAAAATCTCCCCGAACCTCCTTAATAAATAACTCTCTCCCCCAGGCCTAGAGGACAGCTATATATATTAAATAAAGGTATATAGATATACTATTATTAATATTTACTAAAGGGCTTTAGTAAACTTAGCTATAAAAACCTTTACTAAATAAGGCCCTCCCCCCCTCTGCTTTATTATTATAGACGACTTTAACGCCTTCTACTAACTCTAGGACCCTGGCAGAAATGCAGACCCCGCGGATAATAAAATAGCAGAATAGGTAGAGAAGTATAACCTCCTCCTAGCCTTAATAGACACGCCTACCTAACACTTAGGAAAGTATATTAACTTAGTCTTTATAAATTGCCCTATAGTAACTAAAGTTAAACATACCCTTAATATAGGATTAGACTACTATATAGTAATTATAAACCTACTTAACCCCCTTAAGATAACTTTAGGGGTAGGGAAAAAATACGTTCCGCTAGAATACTAGGAAGACTTTAGTTAACTTATACACTCCTTCGCCTAGACCCTCCCCTTAGTTAACCTGGCCTTACTATCAGAGGCTAACCTAAATAAGTACACTAAGGCCTTGTAGGACCTTTTTAGATAAGTTATAAAAGCAGCTGGTAAAACTAGGTATTAGAACGGCTATAGTATACCGTAGTAGTTGGAGAAGTGTAAAGTAGCTTATAAAGCTTATAAAAAAGCGGCAGACAGCTCCCCTGCCTAAGAGGGAGTTTGAAAAACCCTTAGAAATACTATACGCTATAGTAAATAAGCCTACTAAGATAAGATTATAGCGGGAGCCAGCGTTACTAAAAATATCTAATTAATAGCTAAGTAGCGTAAAATAATAGACTGCTTTTAACTACCCCCCCTAATAGACGGGGATAAGAGTATCTCAGACCCTATAGAAAGAGCGACTTTCCTTAGGGATAAACTCCTTAAGTAAAAGATAATAGAGGAGGATATTTTAGACCTATAGGAAGAGGACCTTTTTATTAATAAAAATATCTACTAGGACTAAATAGTAATAAAACCAGAGGCTAAGAAAGCTACGATAGGGTTAGGTAATACTGCACCTAGAGTAGACGGTATATTAGTTGCCCTTTTATAACTGGCCTGGCCTGCTACTAGTAGATATATTACTAACCTCTTCTATAGATGCCTAATAGTAGGGTACTACCTACTCCCTTTCCGGAGCGCGGAGATTACTATTATCCCTAAACCTAGGAAGCTAAAGAAAGCGTATACTATATATAAAGGCTATAGACCTATCTCCCTACTCTCCTATATAGGCAAAGGCCTTAAGAGACTCTTAGTTAAAAGGGTCTCCCTCCTAGCAATAGAATATAAAATACTACTAGAATAATACTTCAGGGCCCTCCTAAAGAGATCCGTAATAGACCTAGTCGCCTGCCTACTATATAACGCCGAGGTTACCCTAGTACAGGGCCTTATCGTCTCCCTCCTTATACTTAATATCTCCGGCGCCTTTAATATAGTAATATATAACCGCCTGGTATATAGACTTAGGGAATAAGGATAGCCCCCCCTCTTCGTAAGATAGGTTAATTCCTTTATAAGCGATTATAAGGCTTTTATCTAGAACAGCTATAGAACTACCCTTCTAAAGACAGAGCTGGAGTACAGAGCCCCGCAAGGGTCCCCTATCTCCCTTATTATCTTTATACTCTACTTCTCCCCTAGCCTAAAGCTTAACGACCCTAATACCCGCTTTAGGTATATAAACGATATTAGTATTATAATAGTAGGAGCTAATACTAAGGAAACCGCTTAAAAGCTTCAGTAGGAATTAGAAAACACCCTAAACTAGGGTAATAGGAACGCAGTCTCCTTTAACCTAGATAAGGCTGAACTTATATACTTCTACAGAACCAGAACCTAATCCTACGACGAGGGAGTAGATTTCTAAGGATAGACTATAGCCCCCTAGGACTTGGTCCAGTAGCTAGGAATACACCTAGACTCACGGCTCTTATTTAAAAAGCACCTTAGGATTATAAAGGGAAAAGCCCTTAAAGCGGCTAATTTCTTAAGATCTTTAAATAAGACGCAGAAAGGATCCCCGCCAGACGCAGTAGCTATAGTAGCTAAGGCCTATATTACCCCCGTAGCCCTATACAGGACGGAAGCTTTTTAGCCCAGCGAGAGCAGATAGAGTACAACGAACCTAAGTAAATAAGTAGGAACAGGCTCAGCGGGACTAACCGCAATCCTAGAACCTCCGTTTAAAGCAGCGGCTAGGGCAGTCGTCCTTATGTAGAAGATAACCAACCTCTTTATTATATATAAAGAATCTGGAGTCCCCCTAGCGTTAGTATAGGTAGCATAAACCAGACTCTATACAGCGGCTTGCTTCGCGGGCCTAGATAGGAACTACCTAATCAGCAGACGCATTAATAAGAAACTCCCCCCTAGGATTCCCCTTACCCAGCTGCAGCGTACCGCAGCCTTAGTAGGAAAAATAATCTAACCCTCCCTCTTCGCTAAAAATAACAAAGCTATCTAAGCAGGCCCAGACCTCAGAGGCTTACCGAAGTTAAAAGCAGCAGAAAAATACCTAAAGCTTTTTAACAGCCTTCCTAGGTCTACCCTCCTTACTTACTTAAATAGGTCCCAGGATAAATAAGGTAACATAGGATAAGGAGCTATTATATACTACGACTTTAAAAGAACTATAATATATAGCCCCCTTGCTAACGCAGAGGTCTACGATACTAAGGCAGTAGGTACCTTTAAAGCTATAAAGCTAGCTAGGACGCGCGCCCTAGAAAACCCAGATATCCAGGAGATTCTACTCTTCCTAAATAACTTAGCGGTAGTAGACAGAATACTAAGGCCAACCTCCACCTTATTTTAGGAAGCCTACATAGGGCTATACTAAATTACCTAAAGACTACTTCCAGGGGTAGTTATAAAGGTAGCCTAGGTCCTAGGCTATAAGGATGTACTAGGAAATAAAGAAGCTGACCGACTGGCGAAGGAGGGTTTAGAACTCCCTTGCCACTTAAGAAACTACTCTACTATTACCTTTATCAAAAGGTAGGTAAAAAAAAAACGTAGGGAAATATAAGACAATAACTAGAATACTAACTACCCAGAGTCCTATAAGGCGGGCAAATAGGGCCTTTATAAAGCTCCCTCTATACCCCCTAAACTACACCTCCCCCGCCTAATCCTATATAGACTTCTAGCTAAAAGGTCTAGGCATAGGGACTTTATAAAATACTACAAGAGATTCAGGTATAACGCCAGGCCCAGCTGCAAGTGCGGCAAGCCGAGGATATAAGGGTACTTTATAAAGTACTATATAGTGGCCCTATTTCTCCCCGACGTACTGGAGAGGGAAGCGCGCTTTAGAACTACCTACATTAAGTACCTCTTTGGTAACAGAGGATATAAAGATTTCCAGAAACTAGTGGAGGAGATAAGCCCGTACGGCCCCCCCCCTACAGAGACAGATACGTAAAACCAGATTAAAACTCCCCCTTTTCCTTTATTACATTAAAACGTAGCGAACGCTTAATCTGAACTCGGCGGCTCCTACCGTCCTAGTGCCTAGATAAGGACTTATATAACTAGCTTACTTAGTGGACGTTAATAATAAAACAAAACAAACAAACATACTTATTAATATATAATTATAATTCCTTAGTATTTAAATAATAAATATTTATAAATATATTTTATAACTTTCTTTTATAATTCAGGAGGTACTTAATATTTATTATTATTTATAAAGTATTTATTTTATAATATAACCTAAAATAAAAACTAATATAGTTTTTAACTTTTTATATACTCCTTAATTTCTTTAAAAAGTTTATTATACTTTTATACTTTAAAAGTTATATTAAAAATTTTTTATTTATAATTACCTTATGTATTTTAATATAATATAATACTTTAGTAATTAGGAATTTCTTAGAAATAGTTAATTTTTTTATTAAGTATATTAGCTCTTTTTTTTTTTAATCCTTTATAGTATATTAATTTATAATTAAATTTACTTAAGAATTTAAAGTATTTTAGTTATTATTTAAATAGTTTCTAAGTAAATATAAAGTAAGTAATATTTTAATAATTAATAAAAATCTTAATTTAAAATTTACTTCCTCTATAATATTAACTTTACTATTTTAAATAGCTTTTAATTTCTAAAAATTCTTTATTATAAACTATATAATTAAGTTTAGCTTTATTAAGTTTTCGTAAATAAAATACTATAGAATAAGGTTTCCATTTATTATTTTATTAGTTTAGTATTCCTTTAATTATATATTTTAATATATTAGTTTTAATTTCTACTAGTTTTTTAAGCTTATATATAGCTAATATAAGTTCTAAGGCTATAGCTTACTTAATTACTTAGAAAACTTATTTAACTTCTTTTATTTAATTAAACTTTTAATTCTTTTTTATTATATTAGTTAAAGGTTAAATAAAATTTTGAAAGTTTTAAATAAAACATTAATAATAATTTACTAATTTAATAAAGCTTTATACTTTTTTAATTAATATTAGTATTAGTTATTTATTAATAGTAGAAACTTTTTTTAAATTTATTTATATAGTTCTAAGGGTAATAATATATTTTAAAAATTCTACTTTTTATATATAAAATCAGTATTTCTTAAGGTTCATAAGGAGGTAATTATTTTATAATACTTAAAGTACTAAGTATATATATTCCTTATATTCCCCCTTAGTCTTAAGGTATATTAAAATATTATTTAAGTAAATAATAATAAATTCTAAAGAATATAGTTAATTTCTTTTTAAAAAAATATAAGTATATTTATTAATCCTTAAGGTATTACTAAAAATTTATATAATTCTCCTAAGGTATTAAAAAATATTATTTATTTATATTCTTTTTTTATTTATATTAATCTATAAGTATTAGTAAAATCTAGCTAAAAGTATATTATAGCTTTTTATAATTAATCTTTTACCTTAAATATTAGTAATAAAAGAGTTTAGTTTTTAATTATAATATTATTTAGCTATTAATAATTAATAATTAATTATAGTTTTATATTTCTTCTTAAAATAAAGATAATAAAGTATTATACTAAGGAGTTAAAGATTCTAATATATCCCTTCTTCTTCTATTCCTATATTTATTTATTAAAAATATTTAGTTTTAACTAGTTAAGGTTATATAATAGAAAATGTTTTAGTTATTTCCCTTCCTTTAGTTTTATTATATAATTCTATTTTATATATAGTAGTATTTATATACTTTCGTTTATGTTAGTTAAGGTTTTTTAAAATAAAGCTTTAAACTTTTAATATCATTTTAAATATTAGCTATTAAGTCTATAGATTCTCTTTTTTCTTAGTTATTTTCTTTTATAATTTCTAAGAATTAATTAAATTTATATAAATTTTATTTTCTTTTAGTAAACCTTTTTAAAGGTTAAGCTTCTGTAGCTTTTATTCTCTTTTATTAATATTATATAGGGATTTCTTTAGGCTTTAGGAGTTAAGGTTTTTAGCTTCCTTTATTTTTCTTTTAGTTTAAAGTTTTTTTATTATTTTATTAATAAATTAAGCCTTTACTTTATACTATTAAAGGTTTATATTAGTATTACTATAGTATTTTTAAAATAATATTATATTTTAAAATATTAATAATATTATATATTACTAAAATAATTTAATTAAATATTTTAAAATATAAGTAATTAATTTATTTTTTTACTTATTTATTATTATATTTAAACTATTTTCCTTCTTTATAAAAAAGTTAGTATAGTTTTTTCTTTTATATTTATAATAACTATAGGTATATTATAGTTATAGCTAATATATAGTTTTTATTTACTTTAAAGTTTATTAAAACTTTAAGCAGTTCTTTATTTTATATTATTATAAAAGTAATCTTTTTCTTAAGAACTATTTATTTTTTATTACTATTATATTTATATTCCTTTTTAAAAGATATAAATTCTTTATTAATTTTATAATACTTTTTCTTTAAAAACTATTTTAGTTTTTTAAG
The DNA here is from genome assembly GCA_020045945.2 of Trichoderma semiorbis. Classification (NCBI taxonomy): domain Eukaryota; kingdom Fungi; phylum Ascomycota; class Sordariomycetes; order Hypocreales; family Hypocreaceae; genus Trichoderma; species Trichoderma semiorbis. Next base: position 114,012 of record CM034695.1, read on the forward strand.
TATTAGTCTTTAATTTTATATAGTATATATAATTTATAATATAGGTTTTTATAATTATTTTATTTTACTACTTTATAATATAATTTTATTTATTTAATATAGATTTTATAAGTAATTTAATTATTTTATAGGTTATTAAAAAGTCTTTTATATTTATAATATTTTTTAAGTAATTCCTTAGGTACTTTTATATAGGTTTTAAAGTTAAATTTAATATTATATAGTTAATTTACTAATTATTATTTTATAGCTTATTTTTCTTCTAAAAGTAAATTATATTAATCTTTAAACTTATACTTTTAATATTTAAAGTTGTTTAGTTTATTATATTATTAATACTATTTAAAAGTATATACTTTAGTTTTTTTATTTTAATTATACTACTAAATAAGTTTTAAAGTTTAGTAAATAATATATTAATAACTTAGGTAGCTTTTTATTTATTTATTATTTTTATATTTATAAAGTATAATTAAATAAAGTTTAAGTATTATAATTTATAATTTTTAAAACTTATAAATAATTTTCTATTTACTATACTATTCTTTATAGTAAAGGTTTATAATAGGAATTACTAAATTTTATTATAGGAAAATATTATATTTTATTTTCTATTTTAAGTAATATATATATTAATAAGTAATATAGTTTATTTAATAAATTTAATAGTAATTATTATTTATAAAGTTAATTTAAAAATAATCTTAAAGTATTTATTAATATTTTCTTTTAAATTTTTAAATTTTATTTATATTTAAGCTTATAATAATTTATTAATTATTATTATATAATTACTATTATATAAGTTTATTTTATATTTCTTAGTAAATAAAAGTTTTAACATTTTATTTAAGGTTATAAACATTAACTTATTATCAAAATTTAATAAATTTATTAATTTTCTTTAATTTATTTTTAATAAAGTTAATAATATTTTTAATTTATTTTTTATATAATAATAGCCTATAGTTTTATTAAGCTATAGCTTTAGTAATAGGGTTTTTAACTAAATTAGGTATATTTTTAAATAAAGTTATTTCTCTTAGTTTATTTAATTCTCCTAGTTTTTCTTTATATTAAAAATACCTGTTATCTTTTTATTATAATAGATTAAGAAATTATTTATTTATATTTATAATATAAATTTTTTTCCTTAGTTTTAGAATTTTATTTTTATATTTTTTCTTAAGTATTCAGTAATTATAAGCTATATAATTTACTTTATTATAATTATAGTACTTAAATTCTTTTTTATATTATAAAATATTTAAAAAGATTTTTAATTTACAACTATTATTTTTAGTAATATCTTTATATTATTTTTTACCTTAGTTAGCTTAGTATTTATTTTATTAATATTACTAAGTAGTATTAGTTTTAAATTTATATAATAGGTTATTAGCTTAAATATAGATATTTATAAATAAAATTAAAGTATAAGTTAATTAGTTAATATTATATACTTTTTCTTTAACTTTTTACTTAAGATTATTATAGAATTATTTAATAAATATTAATTTATTTTAGTTAAAATATATAATAATATTTTAGAATTTAATAATATAATTTAAGTATTTTTTTTTAATATATTATAACTAAGGTATTTTTAACTATTTAGTTTTTACTAATATTTTTAAATACTTTTTTTAGTTTAAAAATATATTTATTATAATTATTAAAAATTTAATAAGTTTATTTTTTTACTTTTTTGGCTAGACTTTTTAAGTAATTATTTAAAATAGATTTAAATTATTATAAAGTAGTATCTTTAAGGTATAAAATAGTAAAATAAACTTTTTTTTCAATAATATTAAAAGTATTTTTAAAGTTTTTAAAATATACTATAAGTTAAATTAAATATAAATAAAGTTTTTTAATATTTTTTTTAAATATAAAAGGTAGCTGTTATTTAATAAGGATTTTAATATTAATTATCTTAAGCTTATTTTTATTAAGTTTATTAACTAAAACTTTATTAAGTTTATATATATTTTAAATAAATATTAAAAGTTAATTATTTTTAAAAAAGGTAATATTAAGTAAGTCTTATATAGTAATATTTTTATTATTATTTATAGTAAATATATTAAGGTTAATATTTAAAGTTTTATAAACTAGTTTTACTTTAAATATAATAGTTTTATATTACTTAAAGGTTACTTAGTATTCTTTTAAATAAAAGTTATTAATATATAATATCTTAACCTAATACTTAAGTAATATAAGGTAAATTCCTAAGGTAATAAGCTAAGGTTAATTAGTTTATATTAGTAAAAAGAATAAAAAGCAGCTTTAAGTAATTATAATTATAAAGTAAGTAAAATATAATAAAATTTTAGTTTATATTTAATTTTAATACTTTATTAATAATTATTTATTTAACTTATTTAAAAAATATAAAAAATTAAATTTTATATATTTAGTTATTTTTAATAACTTACTTAGTAAAGTTTTTTTATACTTAGTAAGCCTATAACCTTAGTATTATAACTTATATACTATAGAATATATATTTTAGTAAGTTTATAAAGCTTTTTTTAATTAGTTATTTTTTCTATAGTTTACCTAAGGGGTATATACTTTATATTAGGTTGTAATATTAGTTATAATTATAATATACCTATAGTTATTATAAAAATAAAAAAAAAAACTATATTAACTTTTTTATAAAAAAGGAAAATAGTTTAAATATAATAATAAATAAATTAAGAAATAAATTAATTATTTATATTTTAAAGTATTTAGTTAAATTACTTTAGTAATATATAATATTATTAATACTTTAAAATAAAATATTATCTTAGGTATACTATAATTATACTAATATAAACCCTTAATAAAATAAAGTAAAGGCTTAATTTATTAATAAAATAATAAAAAAACTTTAGATTAAAAGAAAAATAAAAGAAATTAGAAACCTTAACTCCCTAAGCCTAATGAAATCCCTATGTAATATTAATAAAAATAAATAAAAGCTACAGAAATTTATTATCTAAAATAATTTACTAAAGGGAAATAAAACCTATATATACTTAATTAATTCTTAAAATTTATAAAAAAAAAACCTTAAGAAAAGAATTATATATTATAATAATTAGAAAATATAATTAAATAATATAAAAAATAAGGAAATATTCTTATAATTTAGTTTACTATAATAGCTAAATCCTTTATAAATAGCTGGTTCTATTATAGTAATTACTATAATTACAATTATTAACTTAATCTTTTACCCTATTTAGCTTAATAGTTTAATAAAGTTATTATATAATAATTATATATAGCCAATAGCCTAAGGTTTAATTTTAACTTAGGTTAGTAAGCTAAATTATATTAGACCTCTGCTATTAATAAGGCCTGTGGAAAAACATTATAAAGAATATTACAATACCCTTAGGGGTTAAAATAGCTATTTAAAACTATTAGAAAATAGCTTAGTTTACTATCTTAGTAAGGTCTTAAAAATAAAACTACTAAAAGAGAAGTACTATATTATAATTTAGTCTACTGTAATAGTTAGACTTTTTATAAATAGCTAATTTTATTATAGTAATTACTATAATTACAATTATTAACTTAATCTTTTGCTTTATTTAGTTTAATAGTTTAATAGAATTATTATGAATATACCTAAAGTATTAAAAGTAGTATTATAAATATTATTACTTCTTAACAACACTTTTATAAATAAATAAAATATAAAAAAGCCTATAAATTTAATAATTAATATTTTAAAATAATACTAAAAGTTTAGGGCTTTATTTTAGAACACCTTAATTAATTTAAATAGAAGTATATAAATATTACTATATATTAAATAAAACTATATAATAAAACTAAAAGAAGAGAAATAATTAAAATACTTTCTGCTATATAACCTTAACTAATTAAAACTAAATACTTTTAATAAGTAAATATAGAAATAAAAAAAAAGAATATATTAAGATCTTTAACTTCTTAGTATAATACTTTATTATTTTTATTCTAAAGAGAAATAGAAAATTATAATTAATTATTAATTCTAAATAGTTAAATAATATTATAATTAAAAACTAAACTCCTTTATTATTAATATCTAAAGTAAAAAATTAATTATAAAGACTTATAATATATTTTTAATTAAATTTTACTAATATTTATAAATTAATATAAATAAAAAAAGAATATAAATAAATAATAGTTTTTAATACTTTAGGAGAATTTTATAAATTCCTAGTTATACCTTAGGGATTAATAAATATACTAGTATTTTTTTAAAAAAGAATTAACTATATCCTTTAAAAATATTAAAATAAGTTTATTATTATTTACTTAAATAATATTTTAATATATTTAAAAAATAAAGAAGAATATAAGGAATATATATAGTTAATACTTTAAGCTATATAAAATAACTACCTTTTTATAAACCTTAAGAAATATTAATTTTATACTAAAGAAGTATAATTTTTAAAATATATTCTTACCCTTAGAATTATATAAATAAATTTAAAAAGAATTACTATAATTAATAAATAGCTAATATTAATATTAGTTAAAAAAGTATAAAGTTTTTATAAACTAGTTAATTATTATTAATACTTTATTTAAAACTTCTTAGTTTTAGCTTAATCTTTAACTAATATAATAAAGAAAAATTAAAAGTTTAAATAAATAAAGGAAGCTAAATAAGTATTTTAAGTAATTAAATAAGCTATAATTTTAGAATTTATTCTAATTATATATAACCGTAAGAAACTAATAGAAATTAAAATTAATATATTAAAATATATAATTAATAAAGTACTAAATTAATAAAATAATAAAGGAAAACCTTACTTTATTATATTTTATTTATAAAAACTTAATAAAGCTAAACTTAACTATATAATCTATAATAAAGAATTCTTAGGAATTAAAAACTATTTAAAATAATAAAGCTAATACTATAGAGGAAGTAAATTTTAAATTAAAACTTTTATTAATTATTAAAATATTATTTATTTTATATTTACTTAGAAACTATAAGACTATAGCTATTATTAATATTATAGCTATAGTTATAATAGTTATTTTAGTACTCTTTAGGGTATTATAGCTAACTTATAGCGCTAACTATAGCTATTTTCAATTAGCTATTTTCTATAATCTTCTATAACCTTTTATAACCTTAATTATAGCTATACTTAATCCTTAATCTAAGAGCCTACCCTATAGCTTATAAGCAACTGCTTAATTAAGTATAGCTTCTTAGTCTTTTAAATAACTACTACCTAATTAAGTATAATACTATTAGCAGCTATAAGTTCCCTAGCTTACAGAAAGTTATAATACTAAATAACTTTATAATAATTAATTTACAAAAGTCTAAAAATCAAATTTAATTTTTATAGACTTACTTTTTTAAAGATTTTAGCTAATTAAAATACTAAAATTCTGCTTATATAAGCGTTTTTAGCTAATTAAATTACTTAAAAAAGCGGGTCCCTAGGATTATAAAGGGGAAGCCTTACTAAAAGGCTTAAAATTACTTAAATAGCTATTAGTAGTAAAAGGTAACTTTTGTATAAATCCTTAATAAAACTACTTATTAAATACTTAATAATTCTACTACTACTAAAAGGAATTAAAATATAAAAGTTATATTAATTAATAATTAGGAAAAGGGGCTATTTAATAGTACTAGTCTTATAGTTTAATTCCTAATAGTTATAAAGGAAATTAAAATATAAATAAAAGAGGTTTTCCTAAGTTTTCCTATATTAGTAATCATAAGTATTAATAAAACTAATAAGCTATTATAAACTAATTATACTTTATTATACTTTTTTACCTTAATTACTAAACCAGTAATAAGACTAGCTACCCTATAGCACCCTTATAGTCTTATAGAAACTATTAAAATAATAATTAAAATACTTTAAATTCCTAAGTAAATTTAATTATAAACTTATATATTATAAAAGATTAAAGAATAAAAAAGCTAATATACTTAGTAAAAGAATAAATTATTTTTAAAAAATCCTTAATTACTAAAATACTATATTATATTAAAATATATAAAGTTATTATAAATAAAGATTTTTTAATTTAATCTTTAAAGTAAAAGAATATAATAAATTCTTTAAAAAAATTAAAAAGTATATTAAAGATTAAAAACTATATTAGTTTCTATCTTAGATTATAATATAAAATAAATATTTTATAAATAAAAATAAATATTAAGTCCTTCTTAACTTATAAAAAAAAATTATGAAATATATATAATGTCCTAACCTAATATTTTAATAATATAAAGTAAGTTCCTAAGGTAATAAACTAACGTTAATTAATTTATATTAGCAAAAAAAATAAAAAGTAACTTTAAGTAAATAGAATTATAAAGCTAGTAAAATATAATAAAAATTTAGTTTATATTTAATCTTAATATTTTATTAATAACTATTTATTTAAATTATTTAAAAAGTATAAAAAATTAAATTTTATATATTTAGTTATTTTTAAAGACAGCGCTATAGCCTATTACTCCTTAAAGTATTTAAAGCACTTATATAAGTTACTTTAATTATAGAAGTGCTAATACTTATTACTTTTTTTTATAATTAGTTAAATAGCTAATAGTTCTTTTAAATACCTCTCTTTTATACTTTTATTAAATTAGGTTATAATATAATACCCCCTCTTTTATTAATTTTACCTTTAAAACTTAATAAAGCCTTATACTTAATCTAGCTATAGTATATAACCTTTATAAAATATATTTTCTTTTTTTATATTTTTATTATACTTAATTTATTTATAGGGGTTTATAAAAAGCATAAGAATTTTTCCTTAGTAAAGTATATATTAACTTCTAAAGTAATTATAAATATATTATATATTTATTACTATTACCTTAAGCTATTTTATATAATTTTTAAAACTCTTTCTTATTAAGGAAACTATATAATAGTAAAGAAATCTTATAATAGTATTTTTATTATAAATATTTATAAGTAATCCTAGTTCCTTAGTATAGTAATAATTAACTTCCTTAGTTAAAAAAGTAATAGCTTAAAAGTATTTTTTAAAATATAAAGAAAAGGAAGCTAGGGAGTATTTTAATTTTTTAAATACTTAAATAGTTAAATTATAATCTAAGTTAGTTAAAGTAGCTAATTATTTATTATATATCTAAAAGATATATAAAAAAGCAGAAGAGTAAGGTAAAGAGTTATTTTATTAAAAAATAACTAAGGCTAATGCTAAGGTAGCTATATAGTAGGTAGTAGTATAAGACTTATAATAGTTAAGGGTTTTTAATAATATTAATTAGTTTTCCTTAGGTATTAGTTTAAAGTTTATAAATCTAAGTTTTTTTATATTAAAGGTAGAGACTTATATACTTTTTTCTTTAAGTAATTTTATTTATTAAGTAGGTAGTATTAGGAGTTTTAAGTATAATCCTAAGTGTTTCTAAAAATCTTAGATTAGTTTTATTAAGTTAAAGTTTTTAATAAGTTCTTAAGTATTATAAATAAAGTTATATCTTTTTTATTTAACTTAATATTTAATTTTATTATTTATTTTTAGATTTTTTTATATTACTAAGACTTTTCTAACTTTTTATTTTTCCTTATCTTTAATAATAATAATTTTATTTAAAATTAGTTTTCCTATTACTTTATTAATTTATACTTTTTCTAAGAGTAATATATAAAATATAGGGTATTTTAGCTATATAGCTTCTAGTATTTTTAATTTATAATTAATATTACTAATTCTTTTTTTAGAATTTTAAATAAGTTAATTTTTCTAAAATTAAGCTTATTATTAAGTTAGTTTATTTTAATATTTAATATTTTATAGCCTTATATATATTAAAGTAAGTAAACTATATCCCCTTCCTAAAAGTTTAGTCCCTTAATTTTATTTTTATTTATATAATATTTTATATATTTTTAAATAAATTCTAACTATACTTTTAGTTTTTTATATAAATTAATTATTAATTTTACTTAAAGTTATACTTTATTAGCATTAGGTTTTCTTTAAAGTAGCTTATATACTAAAGAAGTATATTTATATAAAGCGTAAAATAATATTAATTTAGTAAATTTAGATTTTATATTATTATAATATAATTAAGTAAGTAGTAGTTTATTAACTTAATTATTTTACTATAAATTAATAAAATATCTTAAGTATTACTTAATAATCTAATTTATTTATTTTATTTAAGTATTTATCTAAGGATAATATATACTACTAAGTTTATAATTTACTTTAAGTTTTACTATAAGTTTTTACTAAAACTTAGAGGTAAAAGTTTATTTTTTATTAAAGATAATTTCTTAAAGTATATTATAATTAACTATTATTATTTTTATATATATATATATAAGGTTTTTTACTAAATATAATTTTTAATAAAGTAGAAAATATATTTACTTTATAAATTTATTTACTATTACTAAGATATTATTATAAGTTACCTTAGTAAAAAATTCCTTAAAAAGTAATAAGTTTATAATATAATTAAAGGTAATTATTTCTTATAGTAATTTAAGTATTAGTAAAAGTTATAATTTTCTATAAGGTTTATATTTTTTATATTTAGTATATTAATACTTATTATAAGTTACTATAATATTAATAGTAATTTCTTTTTCTTTAAATTAATATATTATAAATACTTACTAATATATAGTTATAATTTCTTAATATTTAAATAATAAGTATTTATAAATATATTTTATAACTTTTTTTATAGGTTAGGAAATACTTAGTATTTACTTTTATTTATAAAATATTTATTTTATAATATAACTAAAGATAGAAACTAATATAATTCTTAGTTTTTTATATACTCTTTAATGTCTTTAAAAGGTTTATTATACTTTTATATTTTAAAAATTATATTAAAAGATTTTTATTTATAATTACCTTATATATTCTAATATAATATAGTACTTTAGTAATTAAGGACTTTTTAAAAATAGTTAATTCTTCTACTAAGTATATTAGCTTTTTTATTTTCTAATCTTTTATAATATATTAATTTATAATTAAACTTACTTAGGAATTTAAAGTATCTTAGTTATTATTTAAATAATTTTTAAGTAAATATAAAGTAAGTAATATTTTAATAATTAATAAAGATCTTAATTTAGAATTTACTTCCTTTATAATATTAACTTTACTATTCTAAATAGCTCTTAATTCCTAAGAATTCTTTATTATAAACTATATAATTAAGTTCAGCTTTATTAAGCTTTTATAAGTAGAATACTATAAGGTAAAGTTTTCCTTTATTATTTTATTAATTTAGTACTTCTTTAATTATATATTTTAATATATTAGTATTATAATCTAGTCCGCCATAACAGCTAGATCCCTTATAAATAGCTAGTTCTATTATAGTAATTATTATAATTATAATTATTAACTTAATCTTTTGCCCTATTTAATACTATAGTATAATAAAATATAATATTATAATTACAAAAAGCTAGTAACCTAGGGTTTATTTCTAGCTTATTACATAATTATAAGTTAAATTATATTAGACCTCTGCTACTAATAAGGCCTATAGAAAGACATTATAGGGCATATTATAGTACCCTTAGGGGTTAAAACAGCTGTTTAAGACTACTGGAAGATAGCTTAGTTTCCTATTTTATCAAGGTTTTAAAAATAAAACTACTAAAAGGGGAGTATTATATTATAATCTAGTTTACTATAATAGCTAGATCCCTTATAAATAGCTGGTTTTATTATAGTAATTATTATAATTGCGATTATTAGCTTAATCTTTTGCCCTATTTGGTGCTATAGTATAATGGAATATAATAATTAGTTTTAATTTCTATTAGTTTCTTAAGGTTATATATAGCTAGTATAAGTTCTAAGGCTATAGCTTACTTAATTACTTAAAATATTTATTTTACTTTCTTTATTTAATTAAACTTTTATTTTTTTTTTTATTATATTAATTAAAGGTTAAGTAAGTTTAAAAAGTTCTAAATAAAGTATTAGTAATAGTTTACTAATTTAATAAAGCTTTATACTTTTTTAACTAATGTTAGTATTAGTTATTTATTAATTATAGTAACTTTCTTTAAATTTATTTAAATAATTCTAAGAGTAATAATATATTTTAAAAATTCTATTTTTTATATATAAAATTAGTATTTCTTAAGGTTTATAAAAAGATAATTATCTTATAGTATTTAAAGTATTAAATATATATATTTTTTATATTTTCTTTTAGTTTTAAAATATATTAAAATATTATTTAGGTAAATAATAATAAATTTATTTTAATATTTCTAAAAGATATAATTAATCTTCTTCTAAAAGAATATAAGTATATTTATTAATCCTTAAGGTATTACTAAGAATTTATAAAACTCTTCTAAGGTACTAAAAGCTATTATTTATTTATACTTTTCCTTTCTTTAAGTTAATTTATAAATATTAGTAAAATCTAATTAGAAATATATTATAACTTTTTATAATTAGTTTTATACTTTAAATATTAGTAATAAAGGAGTTTAATCTTTAATTATAATATTATTTAATTATTTATAATTAATAATTAATTATAGCTTTTTATTTTTCTTTAGAATAAAAATAATAGAGTATTATACTAAGGAGTTAAAGATTCTAATATATCCTTTCTTTTTTTATTCTTATATTTATTTATTAAAAGTATTTAATTTTAACTAATTAAGGTTATATAATAGAAAATACTTTAGTTACTTTCTTTTCTTTAATTGTATTATATAATCCTATTTAATATATAGTAATATTCATATACTTCTGTTTAAGTAAATTAAAGTTTTTTAAAATAAAGCCCTAAACTTTTAATATTATTTTAAAATAGTAACTATTAAATTTATAGATTTTTCTTCTTTTTAGTTATTTTATTTTTCTTTTACTATCTTTAGAAATTAATTAAGCTTATTTAAATCTTATTTTCCTTTAGTAAACCTTTTTAAGAATTAAGCTTCTATAGCCTTAAATTATTTTTATTATTATCTTATAAGAATTTCTTTAAGCTTTAGTAGTTAAGGTTTTTAACTTTTTTTATTTTTTTTCTAATTTAAAGTTTTTTTATTATTTTACTAATAAATTAAGCTTTTACTTTATATTATTAAAGGTTTATATTAATATAATTATAGTATTCTTAAAATAATATTATATTTTAAAGTATTAATAATATTATATATTACTAAAGTAATTTAACTAAATACTTTAAAATATAAGTAATTAATCTATCTCCTTACTTATTTATTATTATCTTTAAATTATTTTTCTTTTTTATAAAAAAGCTAGTATAGTTTTTTTTTTATTTTTATAATAACTATAGGTATATTACAATTACAGCTAATATATAGTTCCTATCTATTTTAAAGTTTACTAAAATTTCAAGTAGTTCTTTATTTTATATTATAATAAAGGTAATTTTCTTCTTAAGAATTATTTATTTTTCATTTTTATTATATTTATATTTATTATCACCTAACCTTTATAATTGTAATAATAGGCCTATAGGGTAGGTGCTCCTAGATAAATATTAGACTAACTAACCTATTAGAGTATAATTAATAAAAATCAATAATAATCTATATTAATTTATCTTTAACATTAATAAAAATTATTAATAATCTACGTTAACCTAGAATATATAACTAAGTATATAAGTTTACTTTATATTAATTATTAAAATACTTAAATAGCTAGTTATTATTAATACAGTAGTATTTAAATTAAATACTTTAATATTTCTCTTTATAGCTAGTAATAAAATTACCTATTTACTAACTTAATTACTCCGCTAATATAAACCCTAGAACTATTCTAAGGTTTATTCTTTAGAAATAGCTAACCTATATTAATGTATAAGTACTAGTTTATTATATAATAATAACTTTTATTTAAATAGTTACCTTAGACTTATAGGTAATAGATACTAAGGACTTAATAGTTTATAAGCTTCCAAGTCCTAAATAATAATACTAATTACAAAAGCAAAGCTTAAAGTAATTATAATAATAATAATATTAAAATATAAAATAATTTCAAAAGAAATATTAAAGATATTAAAATAGTATTATAACTATTAGTTAATACAGAGGAAGCTAAATAATATTTCTTAGTACTTAAGGAACTTATAAAATAGCTATGCTAAATAATTATAACTTAAATAGCTACTATAATAACATTTTAAAAATAATAACCTATAGTTAACCTAGCCCCTGCGGCTTAATAATAAAAACTTAAAGAAATTATAAAACTAATATTATTAAATAAGTTTAAAGAAGACCTTAAATAAATTTAGAAATTCTTTACTAATATAAAGAATTACTTTAGCTATTTTCTAATTACTATAGCTAATAATATTATAAGGATTTAAACTATAGGAAGCTATTTAATTAAAATTATAAAAAATTAATTTAAACCTTACCTTAGAGATTTTAAATAAACCTAGACTCTTAAGAAATAATATATACTTAACCTATTTAATAAATATAAAACATTTAAAAAACAGCTTAAGAAACTATATAGGAAAACTAATATATCTAAGGAAGCTAAGGATATACTTTTTTAAATTAAATAAAAAGGATTTTATATAAAATATACTTCTGCTTTTATATAACTAGTTATTAAGATTAATTTAAATAATAAAGTATAATATATACTCTATTACTAAAGACTTAATTTAAATATTAAAAATAAGCTCTCCAAAATTAAAGAAAAACTTAATACTTTTGATAAACTTATAGAAAAAGCTACTTATATTAATAAATAATAATTCTAATAACGTTAAGAACATAAGTAAAAAAGTAATCCTTAAAAAATAATTTTAAAATATCTTTACTTTAGTAATAATATTAACTAAGGAAAGAAAGGGACCTTGCAATATATAATAATAAAAAGCTAAGACTAATAGACTTTAGTATTATTAAAGTATAATATAAAAACATTAAATATTATAACTATAGAAAAAAAAATATATAAAGAAATATTACTAAACCTTAAAAAAAAATAATAAAAGATTTATATTTATCCTAAAACCTAAGGAAAACTAAACTATTAATACTATAAGACCTTCAGTAAATTATAATATATTATACTTTTTAATATATTATGATAATAATTACTAAACTTACTATAGTAATAAATAAGGTTCTAGATAATACCTTAAGGAATATATATAAACCTTCAATATACTTAAAGAAGTTACCTAGTAAAACCTTAGTTATATTAAGCTACTTATATAATAAAACTTTAATAAATAAGAAAAAGCCTTAACTTCCTAATATAATTATAATACTATAATATAAAATAATATAAGATATACTAACTTTAATATTAGTAAACTATACCTAAACTATAGATTATAAAAACCCTAGGAACTAGAATACCCCTATAGATAAAAACCTTTAAATAAAGAAGATAATAAAAGTAAATATAAAATACTTTATAATAAAAGCGAAAGAATCTATAAGTATAGTTTCTATAAAACTAATAAAAAATACTAATATTAAATTAATACTCTTCCTAATATATACTTTTTTGTAAAATATAAAAACTAAAAGCTACCTTTTTTTAACTTAACTAAATAATTAATTCCGTCTTTAAATAAGCTATATAAAACCTATAGATTTTATAAGCTCTATAATAATTAGTACTATATATATAATCTTAAAAATATATTTAATAGTCTTCTAGGTACTATACCTTTAGAAACCCCTATACTATAGGAACTTTTTAAATAATAGCAAAGAATTCCTAGAATTAATATAACTCATACCTATAATAAAATCTAGGTAATAGAAAAAGAGTTTTAATAATACCTTAATAATAAAAATACTTTATATCCTAAGCCTAGATTATAAGAATTAACCCTTTATTATAAAGATAATATCTAGCTTATAAATTAATATAATAAAGTTAATATTATAAATTATAAACTCCGATTATATAAATAATATATTATATTTAAACTTAGGGAATAATATAAAAACTATAGAATTAAAAAATATAAATAAAAAGAATTTACCTTTTATAATAAAAATAATTATATAAAATATTAACTTTAATACTATATACTTACTTATATTATAAAAAACCTAGCTAAATAAGGCTTTAACTATAAAACATATATTAGCAAATATAGTATTAATATTAAAATACTAAAGATTAACTAAAAAAACCTTTAGAAATACTATAGGCTTACTAATAAGTATATTCTAAAACCTAGATATACTTAGTGTAAATACTATAATATTTAAATTTATAAACTAAGCTAGATTACCTTAAAATTAAATAATATTAAAATTAACTTTAATAATAAAGAATAAAATAATAATAACCCTTAGAATAATAATAATTATTATAATAACGCTAATAATATAACCTATTATAATTTAAATACTATTTTAAAAAAGAAGAAACTATAAAAATTCTTAGTACTAGGATTTTTAAATAAAGAACTTATTACTATTTATATAAACTCCAAAGCTATAATAAATTATATTATACCTTAATTAGTAAATTACCTATAGTTAACTAACTATAAGAAAGAGAAATTATATACCTTTATAAGTATTAAAAAATAATTATTTATTTATAATAATAGAACTATTAACTAAAAGACTAATTACTTTAAAATTTAGTTTAGTAAAATTAAAAATATATTTAAATTTAATATTATAAATATTACAGAGTATAATATACTTTTAAAATATAATTAGCTAGAATTACATAACCCTAATATTAATTAAAAGGAAGGCTATGTAAAATAGTAACCTTATGCTTAACTAAGTAATACATTAGCAAAACTATAACTAAATTAGGAGGATTAATAAAATACTATAATATCCTTAATAATAAAATTAGTAACCCCTGTATTATATAAAGAAATAGAAAAATATATAGAAAATAAAAAAGTATAATTTATAAAGCTAGAGAAACTTTTAAGAATAATTAAATATATTAAAAAACTAAAGAAAAAATAGCTTAGATTTCTTAACTTAATTATATAAAAGGTTAAGGAACTATACTACTAAGATTAAATACTAAAATATTTTAAAAATATATTAATAAACCTTTAGTATATATTAGTCTTTAATAAAGAATTAAATATTAGACTACTAGAATATAGCTAATAAGATTATAAAATTAAACTTATAGATAATAAAGTACTAATGTTTAATAAAATCTATAACTTAAGTATTACTAAACTTAAAATATTTAATAAATAAATTAGGGACTAGCTAAAGAAAGGCTATATTAAACTTTTTAAATCTTTAGTAGGATATTTAGTTATATTTATACCTAAAAAAAAGAGTAAACTTTAACTTATTATAAACTATTAATAATTAAATATAATAATTAAAAAAAATATTATACTATTACCTTTAATCTTAGAAATCAAAGACTAGCTTACAGAAGCTAATATCTTTACTTTATTAAACCTTAAAGAAGTATATAACCTTATTTAGATTAAGAAAAGTAATAAATAGAAAATCGCTTTCTGTGTAAAATATAGACTTTATAAATACTAAGTAATACCCTTTAGATTTATAAATACCTTAGTATTTTTTTAGAAAATAATTAACTATATATTATTATAAGACTATAAAGGTACTACAGGGTAGCTAGTCTTATCACTGGTCTAGTAATCAAGGTAAAAAAGTGTAATAAGGTGTAATTAGCTTATAATAGCTTATTATTTCTATTAATGCTTATAATTGCTAGTATAGGAAAACTTAGGAAAACCTCTTCTATTTATATTTCAATTTCCTCTACAACTATTAGAAGTCAAACTATAAAATTAGTACCGTTAGATAGCCCCTTTTCCTAGCTATCCATCGGTATAACCTTTATATTCTAATTCCTTCTAGTAGTAGCAGAATCGTTGAGTGTTTAACAAGTGGTTTTATTAAGGATTTGTGTAAAAGTTACTTTTTGCTACCAACGGCTATTTAAGTAATTTTAAGCCTTTTGGCAAGGCTCCCCCTTTATAATCCTAGGGACCCGCTTTTTGAAGCGATCTAATTAGCTAAGAACGCTTATATAAGCAGAATTCTAGTATTCTAATTAGCTAGAATCCCTGAAAAAGTAGATCTGCAAAAATTAAATCTAATTTTTAAACTTCCGTAAATTAACTATTATAGAGCTATTTAGTACTATAACCTTCTATAAGCTAGGGAGCTTATAGCTACTAATAGTACTATACTTAATTAAGCAGTAGCTATTTAAAAGACTAAGAAGCTATACTTAATTAGGCAGTTGCTTATATGCTATAGGGTAGGCTCTTAGATTAAGGATTAAGTATAGCTATAATTAAGGTTATAGAAGGTTATAGAAGGTTATAGGGAATAGCTAATTAGAAATGGCTATAGCTAGCGCTATAAGCTAGCTATAGTACCCTAAAGGGTACTAAAATAACTGCTATAACTATAGCTATAATATTAATAATAGCTATAGTCTTATAATTATAAAACTACGTAGATTATTTTATTATTATATACCTTAATAATATCCTTATTTATTTTAAGAATTTAAAAGAATATAAAGAATATATTAAAAAGGTATTATAAATACTTTAAAATAATAAACTTTTAGTAAAACCTAAAAAATATAACTTTTATATATAAAAGGTTATATTCCTAAAATATATTATTACCCTAGGAAAAATCTAAATAAATCTAGAGAAACTTAAGGTAATTAATAATTAGGAACTACCTGAGAATATTAAGTAAATATAAAGCTTTTTAAAATTTACTAATTATTATTAATGTTTTATTAAAGACTTTTTAAAAATTACTACTTTACTTATAAATTTAACTAAAAAGGATATTAAATTTAAACTTATATAAGATACTTTAATAGCTTTTAACTACTTTAAATAAGCTTTTATAAATATATTAGTATTTATACTATTTAACCTAAATAAGCTTATTATAATTAAAACTAATATTTTAAATTTTGTAATTAGTAAAGTATTTAGCTAACTTAATAATACTAATAAAAAGAAACTTAGGCCTATAGCTTATTTCTCTAAGAAATTACATAAACTAAAACTTAGATATTTTATTTATAATAAAGAATTTCTAACTATATACTAAGTACTTAGTAAGTAGTATTAGAGGTATTATTATAAAAGAAGCTAATTTTTAATAATAATCCTTATAGATTACTAGAATATTACTTACTTTATAATAATATAAAACTTATTTTATAAATAAGTTAAGTACTATATGTAACTATTTAAATTTAAGCTTATTATTAAATACTATAGTAGATTAGATAATAAATAAGCTAATATACTTAGTAAATGTTTAGACTATTTTTAAAAAATCTTAGAAGTTAAGGCTTAAATACTAAAGAAAAACTAATATAGTAACTTAATAGTTTAATTAATTAATAGCTTATATTAAATTAAAATAAATAATTTAGTTATTAATAATATTAAAGAATATATTAAGAACTAGGAAAATAAATAAAACCTAGAAGGTGTTTTTATAAATACTAAATACCTAATATTAGATAGACTTATTTAGGTATTAGAAAACTTATAAAGTAAAGTAGTAAAATCAATTTATATATATAAGCTTAACGAATACTATAGAATTAGGAAAACTATATAATAAATTAAATAATACTTTAAATTTAAAGGTATTAAAATATAAGTATAAAAAGTTATATTAGAATATATAATATATAAATAAGCTAAAAGCTCTAAATATAAATTATATAAATAACTATAACTACTACCTATACTATAGTAACTATAGGAATTAATTTTATTTAATTTAATTACTAAGTTATTTTTTTTAAAAAAACTAATTATAAAAGTACTTTATAATAGTATTTTTATAATAGTTAATAAACTTACGAAAATAGCTTACTTTATACTATTTAAAGAAGCTAGTAATATAGAAGGGCTAGCTTACGTAATAATAAAATATATTATAAGTAACTATAGACTACTAAGAGATATAATCTTTAACAGAGGAAATATATTTATATTTAAATTCTAGAAAGTACTTATAGCTAAATTAGGAATAAATTATAAAGCTAGTATAGCCTATTATTTATAAATAAATAGATAGATAAAAAAGATTAACTAAATAATTAAAATATACCTATGCTATTATATTAATTTTAAGTAAAATAACTAGGTAAAACTCCTCCCTATTATATAACTTATATATAATAGTATAAAATTAAAATTAATTAGAAAATTACTATTTTTCCTAAACTATAAATTTAAACCTAAAGCCTACTGACTGCTAAAATAAGGGGAAAATATTAAGAAAGCTATAATTAAGGCAGAAGATATAATTAAATTATATAATAAACTATAATAATAACTTAAATTTATTTAATAAAAAATAATTAAATATATAAATAAATATAGAATTAAAGGACTAATCTTATAGAAGAGGGATATAGTTTAATTATACTAATATATATAAGGTAATAAGTAAGTAAATATTAAAATAAATTAACTAAGTAATAAACTTGACTTTAAAAAACTTAGACTTTATAAAATTCTAAAAGACATTAAGGAAGTTAATTATAAACTTAAACTTCTTAAATAATAAAAAAAACAAAGAAAATATATATACTTAATATTCTATATTTCTTTATTAGAAAAAGTATAAATTAATAAAAAAACTAAAAAGTTTATTTAGGATAAAATTATTATAGAAAAAAAAGAAGAGGAATATAAGGTAAAAGACATTAATGTAATAAAAACAGAAGAAGATAGTAAATAATACTATAAAGTATAATAGGAAAAAAAAAAAGAAAAAGAAAAAATATAAAAACTTATTAAGTATTTTAAGAACTTAATAACGCTAGTGGAAAAACTTTATTAAAGCTTAAGGATTACGCTAGCTTAGGATCTACTGTTAATATCCTTAAATGATCTACTAGCTTTAAAAAAGTAAGGATAACCTTTAAAAAACCCTTTATTAACTATATTATAATAGGTTAATAAATAATATCTGCTGCCTTATATTCTACTTTTTTAATATACTTTAACTCCTTTAGATTATTAATACCCTAAAATACTATATATATTGCTTTCTTAGATTATTTTTTCTTTTTTTTATAAAAATATATAACCTTTACTATAAGCTTTATAATCTCCTCCTTAATAGCTTTAACTTTACTATTTAACTAATTATAATAATAAGAAATATATAATAATTATTAAAAAGTAAGAAATACCTTATAATAAGACTTATATACTTTAATATACTTAGTACAATAGTTAAAATCTAATTTAAATATTAAATATTTAAAATTGCATCTTTTATAATATTAATAAAGTTTTATTTTAATAAAGTTTAATAAAATAGCTATAGTAAAAATAATACTTTTATTTAATTTCTTTTTTTTAGACTTTTATTAAAAGATATTACTAGATTTCTATATATAAGAATTTATATTAGTAACCAGAAGTAAGTATTATCTAAAAAAAAAGAAAAGTACTTACTAAAGATAAAGGAAAAAGTAAGTATTTATAAAATAACCTAGTCTTAAGGATAAAATTAACAAAAGGGGAGTATTATATTATAACCTAACTTTTATAGTTATAATAATAAGCCTATAGGGTAGGTGCTCCTAAATAAACATTAGACTAACTAACTTATTAAAGTATAGTCAATAAGAATTAATAGCAATCTATATTAATTTATCTTCAGGATTAATAAAAATCATCAATAATTTACATTAACCTAGAATACACAACTAGGTATATAAGTTTACTTTATATTACTTATTAAAATACTTAAATAGCCAGTTATTATTAATACAGTAGTATTTAAATTAAATACTCTAATATTTCTCTTTATAGTTAGTATAAGACTATAAAGGTGCTACAGGGTAGCTAGTTTTATCACTGGTCTAGTAATCAAAGTAAAAAGGTGTAATAAGGTATAATAAGGTGTAATTTAGCTTTCAATAGCTAGTTATTACTATAGATGCTTGTGATTACTAGTACAGGAAAACTCAGGAAAACCTCTTCTTTTTATATTTCGATTTCCTCTATAACCGTTAGGAATCAAACTACAAGACCAGTACTGTTAAATAGCCCCTTTTCCTAGCTATCAATCGGTATAGCCTTTGTATTCCAACTCCTTCTAGTAGTAGCAGAATCGTTAAGTGTTCAACAAGTGGTTTTGTTGAGGATTTGTGTAAAAGTTACCTTTTGCTACCAACGGCTATTTAAGCGATTTTAAGCCTTTTGGCAAGGCTCCCCCCTTACGATCCTAGGGACCCGCTTTTTCAAGCGATCTAATTAGCTAAAAACGCTTATATAAGCAGAACTCTAGTATTCTGATTGGCTAGAATCCTGGAAAAAGTGGGTCTGTAAAAATTAAATTTGATTTTTGGACTTTTGTAAATTAATTATTATAAAGCTATTTAGTACTATAACTTTTTATAAGCTAAAGAGCTTATAGCTGCTAATAGTACTATACTTTATTAAGCAGTAGTTATTTAGAAAACTAAGAAGCTATACTTAATTAGGCAGTTGCTTATAAGCTATAGGGTAGGCTTCTTAGATTAAGGATTAAATATAGTTATAATTAAGGTTATAGAAGGTTATAGAAAGTTATAGGAAATAGCTAATTGGAAATAACTATAGCTAGCGCTATAAGCTAGCTATAGTACCCTAAAGGGTACCAAAATGACTGCTATAACTATAGCTATAATATTAATAATAGCTATAGTTTTATAGTTAGTAATAAGATTGCCTGTCTACTGACTTAACTGCTTTGCTAATATAAACCCTAGAACTATTCTAAGGTTTATCCCTTGGAAATAGCGAACCTATACTAGTTTATAGGTACTGGTTTATTATAATATTTTTTTTTAAAAAATATAAATTCTTTATTAGTTTTATAATACTTTTTATTTAAAGACTATTTTAGTTTTTTAAGTATTAGTTTTTAATTTTACATAGTATATATAATTTATAATATAAGGTTTTATAATTATTTTATTTTACTACTTTATAATATAATTTTATTTATTTAATATAGATTTTATAAATAATTTTATTATTTTATAAATTATCTAAAGTTTTTTAATATTTATAATATTTTCTAAGTAACTCCTTAGGTACTTTTATATAGGTTTTAAAGTTAAATTTAATATTATATAATTAGTTTACTAATTATTATCCTATAGCTTATTTTTCTTCTAAAACTAAGTTATACTAATTATTTAACTTATACTTTTAATATTTAAGGCAGTTTAGTTTATTATATTATTAATATTATTTAAAGGTATATACTTTAGTTTTTTTATTTTATTTTATATTATTAAATAAGTATTATAGTTTAGTAAATAGTATATTAGTAGTTTAGGTAATCTTTTATTTATTTATAATTTTTATATTTATAAAGTATAATTAAGTAAGGCTTAAGAATTATAATTTATAACTTTTAAAATTTATAAATAACCTTTTATTTACTATATTAGTTTTTATAGTAAAGATCTAGGGTAGGAATTACTAAGTTTTATTATAGAAAAGTATTATATTTTACTTTCTACCTTAGGTAATATATATATTAGTAAATAATATAATTTATTTCATAGATTTAATAATAGTTATTATTTATAAAGTTAATTTAAAAATAGTCAAGGTATTTATTAATATTTTCCTTTAAATTCCTATATTCTATTTATATTTAGGCTTATAATAATTTATTATTTTTTATTATATAGTTACTATTATATAAGTTTATTTTAGATTTCTTAGTAAACAAAAGTCTTAATATTTTACTTAAGGTTATAAATATTAACTTATTATTAAAATTTAATAAATTTATTAATTTCCTTAGATTTACTTTTAATAAAGTTAGTAATATTCTTAACTTATTTTTTATATAAAAGTAGTTTAATAGGGGAATTTAACTAGACCTGTAACCTATAGTAGCTAGGATAAATAACTAAGCTAGGCTTGGCCTAGCTTAGTAATATAAAGGAAGATAGCTTCCTTTATTTAAATAAAAAAACTAAGATAAATTATCCTAACGAAATAAAACCTAGCTGTCATAATAGCTTTATTTTAACTGAAATAAAGCTATAGTAGTTAAATTGAATAGTTCCTTAAACTTATTCTTATACTATAGTTTTTATAGTAGTTAAATAAGTTAGGTTTTTTATAATATATTTAAGTATTATTAAGCTAGTTTAAAGGTATATTCCTTAGCTGTTAATAAATTAATAACTAAGATAAGGGGATCTTTTTATTACTTTATTATTTAATTTATAAATTTAAAGGTTAAGTATTAAAAAACCTAGTTATATTAAATATATTATAAAGAGAATATTACTTTATTTATAAAAGATAAATAATAGGATTACTTTATATAAATACCAGTAGTTTATAAAAATTAAAATAAAGGGGCTTATAGTTAAATACTACAGAAGTAGATATAAAATAAATAATATTCATAAAGCAGAGGTATTAATTAATTAACTAGAGAAGAAGAAGATTATATAAAAAAGTAATAAAAGGTATTCTTTAGCTACTGCTAAAACCTATACCTTATATTAAGTTATTATTTAAATTATAGGCTAAACCTTTATTTTTTTTTAAAAAGAAGAGGGATAAAAGAAAAGAAATAGCTTAATTTTAACTTAATTATTTAATTAAGATAATATAAAAAGCTTTAAAATATTTAAATACTTTAGTAATTAGGCTAGGTAATAAAGTAGAAAAGGATAGTTTTATAATTAAAAAATATAAATAATATCCTTAAATACTAATAAAGGATTAAAAATATTATTAATTATTTTTTAAAGTTTCTTTTATAAGGAAAGATAAGTTATAAAAAAGTAAAAAGTAATATAAGAATTAAAAATATTATTAAATTTTTTTTTAATATTATAGAAATACCTTTTTTAGGAAAAAGCTTAAAGTAGAAATAACTTTCTTTACTACCTTAATTTTTTATAAGTGTAATAAACGCTATAAGGGATTATTTAATCCCTAGTATAATAGTAAATTATATTTATAATATAAAATAAAAAAATATATTATTTATATTTAATAGTAACTGCTGGACTTAATAAACTAGGTATTAAAGAAATATAAGTAAAAAAATATAAAAAATAATAAATAAGTAAAAGTTAATAATATTATTTAATTAATAGGATAATAGGAAACTAATAGTTAGCAAAAGCTTGGAGTTTAGTTAACTACTGCTTTATTAATTAGTTATAAGTATTTTTAAATATTAGATTTAATAGTATTACTTTTATAAATATATAAAGACTTTTAATATTAAGATTATTAATTAACTATTACAATCTGGTCCGCCGTAACAGCTAGATCCCTTATAAATAGCTGGTTCCGTTACAGTAATTACTACAATTGCGATTATTAGCCTAATCTTTTACCCTGTTGGCGCTACGGTATAACGGAACGTAATATTATAATCGCAAGAAGCCAGTGGCCTAGGGTTCAATTCCGGCTTATTGTGCTCTGTAAGCTAGATTATATTGGACCTCCGCTGCTGATAAGGCCTGTGTAAAGACGTTACAGGGAACGTTACAGTGCCCTTGGGGGTTAGAACAGCTATAGAGACCGCTGTAAGATAGTTGGGTGTTCCTATCTATAGCGCTAGGTCTTAAGGATAAGACCACTGGAAGGGGAGTATTGTATTACGATCTGGTCCGCCGTAACAGCTAGATCCCTTATAAATAGCTAGTTCCGTTACAGTAATTGCTACAATTGCGATTATTGGCCTAATCTTTTGCCCTGTTGGCGCTACGGTATAACGGAACGTAACATTGACTAATTGTTAAATATTGAGAATTAAGGAAGATCTTTTATAAAACCCCTTTAATAGTAGCTTAATTAGCTTAATCTAGGTACATTAAGCTCCTAGATAAAAGAACACCGATAGTAAAGAAAGTAATATAGACTTAAGTAGTAATAAAGGCAGTAAAGATATTTTTTATTTAAATCTATAGCTGCTATTATACTTTAAGGTTATTAAACTAAAATTTTTAAAAAAAATAAAGTAAAGTATAAATATATCCTAGGATTTTAGAAACCCTTAATTGAATAAAGGAATATAAGGATAATTACTTATATTAATAGTAGTTGCTTAAGAGCTATTATTAAAAGGGAGGAGAATAGGAAAAATACTACTAAAAGAATTTTTTTATTTAAAAAGTATAAAAATAATAAATTTAAATTACTTTAGTTACTATAAGTTAGAATTATTTAATTTATACTTTAGTAATATTACTAAACTATAATTAATAAAGTACTTTTTAAATATAGCTATTTAAAATAAATATAAAGGAGGACTTAGAAATATATATAAAATAAAGAGTAATAGTTTAGTTTAAATAATCCTTAGTAACCCCTTTATTTTTATTAGCTAAATAGTTTCTTCTAAGGAAGTAAGTATTAATATTTATTTTTTTATTACTTAATTAATATTTATTAAAAAAACACAAACTATAATTTATATAACTTAATTATAAATAATTAATATAATCCTTACTTTAGTAATTAGAAAAAGAAATATAATTATAAAAAAGGAATAAAATATAATTATAAATAAAATTAATAATAGAAGTATATAATTAAATATAATAAAAATAAAGCCTAGGATTAGGAGTTTTATAAAAAGTAATAAATAAAGCTTTTATATACTTAGGCTATTAGAAAAGTATATTAAAAAACTAACTATGGGGATATAAAATTTTAGTAAGAATATAAACTAAATTTAAGCTTTTTTTTACTTTTTTTTAAATATTAGTTAAAGTATAATTACGCTTAGACTTAGATTAATTAAAAGTTATATACTAAAAATAAAGCCTAGGTTATTTACTTAGATAAATATAATAAAAAAGTGTCTTAAGGGTAAAAGAATTAGTAAAGATAACTTTAAAATAAAGAAGTAAATTATAATAACTAATATTAACGCTACTAATAACCTAAACCTTAAAGTATTTAAAAACTTATTAAAAAATAAATAAAGGAAATTTAATTAAATAATTACCTAAACTAATTTACTAAGGAAAAATTAGGTTATATTAGAATATTTAAAAGAAAAGGATAATTATATTTAAGCTAATATAAAAACTACTTATAAAAAGTCTTAGTATTTATTATAAGGTCTATAGTAGAATTTAAAATATTAAGGAGCTTTTAATATATTAAAGATAATAGTTAATCTATAATTAAATAATTATTAAAAAAAAAAGTTAAGGATAAATAATATTTAAGTAAAAATATACTTAAATTTATAAATAAAAAAGGAAGCTTAGGCTAAATGAAAAATAAAAGAATTATAGCTAGGAGTAGAAAACCTTTTTTATATAAAAGGACTTTTATTTAGTATAAATAGACTACTAAGAAAAAAAATAGTATTTAATTTTTATAATTAAAATATACCTAGCTATAAAAAATATTTTTAAAATAAATTAAGCTACTAACTTTTTTTTAATAAACTACTAAAGGCTTTAAAAAGCTAAATAATATTATTAAAGTATACCTTAGTATAGTAAATATACTTTTTTTTAAACTTAATAAAGCAGCTTTAGTTAATTAAAATATAAAGGCCTGCTACTAAGAATAACTCCTATTAATAATACCTTATATAAAATAGCTAAATCCCTTAAAAAAAGGAATAGTAAGCCTTAGAAATATCTCTTAATTAAGTATAACAGGTATTATATACTTTAATATTTTTATTTTTATAAACTTTATTTATACTAAGTAAGAAAAATATATATAAAATATATATAACTTCTTAGTAAAAATATAAATATATAAATAAGCGTTAAGTTTTAATCTCCTAGGAATACTTTAAGTAGTAATAAAAAGTATTAAGTATATAATATATATTATAAATATTAAGATTAATTACTTAAAGTAGTATAAAGCTACTTAAACCTTAAATATAATAATTAATAATTATATATAAAGTATACCTTTGAATATTTTTAAAGTATTTATAAATAATAAATAGTTTTACTTTAACTTTATATATTTTAACTAATACTAAACTAAAATTATTTAAAATAAAAGAAAAAGGTTATTATATTTTTTTAACTTATTTATAATAGAATAAAAAGAGAGAGTTAACCTAATACTTTAGATATAGAAAGCATATATAAACCTTATTAGCTATAGGGGAATATTTAATTACTACGTTATTTTTTATATAAAGTAACCGAGGATATTTAAATATAAATACTTAACCTTATTCTAAATAGTTTAAACTTTAAGAGGATTAGTTAAATATATAATATTTAATATCTAAACCCTTTTCTTAAATAAGGTTATAATTAAAATAAAGCTACCTTATATTACTTCTTAACCTTAGAGATTATTTAATGTATAGCTTTATAATTAGTATTTATTTTTATAAATAAAAAAAACCTTTATTTAATATTATACTTAAGTTTTAAAGATAGTATAAGTTATAATTAGAAATAAAATAAGTATTTATAAGTTAGAATAGCTAAATAAAGTAAAATAAAGTAAAAAGCGTAAAAGTGCTCCTTAGGCTATTAACTTTTATATTAACTAAATATAAAATAAATAATAAATAGCTTTATTAACCTAAGTAAGGAATATAATAAAACTTAAAGGATAGACTTTTATTAAGTTTTTAAATTTTTTAAACTAAAATACTTTAATAATATTTTAAACTTTTTTATACTAAGTATTATTTAATTAATTACCTATAGGAATAACTTTACCTTTATGAAGCTAAACCTTAGTTTAAGTAGAATAAATAGTACCTTTTTTTTTAGGAAAGAAATAAAAAGCAGTAGTTAAAAATACTAAGTTGGCTAAAAAATAAAAAATAAAGAAAAAGGTATTTATAAAGAAAAAGGAATTTATAAAGAAAAAAAAACTTATAAAGAAAAAAAAACTAAAAGACTTTATAGTTTAAACTATAAAAGATAAAGTATTAGCTATAATATTAATACTTAATATTACTAACTTAAAAGAGGGTAATAATAGACTATTTACGGAAGACTAAGCCTAAATTTAAGTACTAGCTAAAGGAGTAAAAGAAATAATTACTTAAATTATTTAATAAATAAGAAATAAAGTATATAAGAACTACTTTAATATTTATATACTAAGATTAAATAATTACTTTTTACTTATATTACTTAGGTTAATAAATAAAAGTTATTAAATATAAATAATAGTAGTAGTAATATAATTATTAGCAGTAGTAGTAGGAAAAATATATAAGTAGTATACTATAGTTAAAAATATAAAAAGGGTAATAGTATAAGGATTATAATTAAATAATTACTTTTAATAAAGGAATATTATTTAAAAGGAGGTAATAATACTTAATTATTTAATAAGTAGCTGCTCTAAGCTATTATTAAAGAGGAGGAAACTATATATAAATAAATATTTTTAATATAAGTAATTATTTAATTATTAATAAAACCCTTTAAAAATTATAAAAAGGAATATTACTTTACCTTTATAAAGGAAAGTAAAAATACTTTAAATACTAATATACTAATAATTACTTAAATAATTACTAAACCCTTATACTAAAACCTTATTTAATATATTTCCTTTATTTTTATATTTTTATTACTATTAAGATTAAGAATAAGCTTAATAAAATATAAAGTAATAGCTAAATTAAGTAAAGTACCTTAATACTTATTATTATTATTAAGATTCTAATTATAACTTAGAGAGGTATTTATATAAAAGGAATTATTTAATTAAATTTAATATATTGGAAATAAATACTAATTATAACTTATATTACTAAACTATATATAATTTATATAATTACTATATTAGTAATTAGAAATTAAGATATATTTAAAAAAAGGAAAAGAAATATACTTTTATACTGCAGTTATAGTAAATAAATAAACTTAAATATAGTAACTATATAAATAAATATTAACTTACCTATAGAAAGTAATAAAAAAAGCTTTAAAATATTTTACTTAATAAGCTAATAAAATATAAAAAAACTAACTATAATAATAAGTAATTTTAGCTAGGATATAAATATTATTTTACAGTCTTATATAAAAAAAATAATAAACGGAGACTTAATTAAATAAATACATAAAAAAAGTAAGCCTTTAGAAGTACTTTTCTAGCGAAAGTTAATTAATAAAGTATTATAGCTTAAAAAAGGGACTAAAAGAATTAGTAAAATATATTTTAATATAGAGTAAAAGGTTAAAATAATTAATATTATAATCCTTAAAAGTTTAAATATTAAAGTATTTATAAAATTAGAAAAGTATAATTAATAAAAAATAATTAAATAAATAAACTTAAAAAACTTATAATACTAGTATTAAAACTATAAAATTAAGCTAAAGTATAAAAGGCAGTGTAATTATATTAGGAACGCAATTACTTATAAAATATTATTTTTAAATAAACTAGTTTTTTTATAAAGGAAGTAATATTAAAAAGCTGCTAGTAAATTAAATAATTAATATCCTTTATAATTAAATAAATATACTAAAAAATAAAGGGCTAGAGGAAAATAATAAAAAAGAAAAAAATAAAAAATAAAAAAAGAAAATATAAATAAAAAAGAAAAAGTATTTACTATATAGTTAATTTACTGCCTTTAAGGGAATAGTAAATTATTTAGTAAAAACAAAGATAAGCCTAAGGCTAAATACCTTTATAAAAATACCTTTTTTTTAAAAGAAGGCTATGTTTATAAAAATCTTTTATATATACCCTCTGAATTTTTTCTTATATTTTACCAAAAGCCTTATATATTTAAAAGGGATTATTTAATTTAACTATAGCTTTTTTATTTATTTAGAATATTTTTTAAAAACCTTTAACTTAATAGTTTAATAATAGTACTAAATAATAATAAATTTTTTAAACCTATAATTAAGTAGTAAATACTATTACCTTATATTATATATACTTTTTCTAACTTGAACTTCTTTTATAAATTCTTTAATAAAAATAAAAAAGCCTTTATTAATAAAGAAATAGCTAAAATTTATAAAAGTTAACTACCTTAGATTTACTTTTACTATATATAATTAAAGAATTTTCTTTTAGGCTATTCCCTAGCTAACTTAAGAAAAGAAAAGATACTTAGTTTCTTTAGCTATATATAATACTTTTCTAATATTTCTAAAAATAAATAATTGTTTTATATTAAATAAGTCTATAACTTCTTAATTAACTATAGTTAAAAGAAATAAGCAGTAGATAATAATTTATAAGTAATATTATAAATTACTATTTAGGGAATTAATTATATAATTACTATTAGCTACTATAGAATAATAGCTTTTATAAAATATATAAAATAATCTAAAGGAATATTAAATAAAGGACTTTATTATAGATTATTACTAAGACTAGAGATTTTCTAAGAAGTTATAAAAAATAAGTATTTATTTATAAATTTTATTTTTTTTAATATTTATTAAATAGTAATTATTTAAAACTGCTAGTTTAAATAACTTTACTTTTTTAATTTAGTTATCTTATAGTAGTTAGATTAAGTTATTTATATAGTTTATTTTTAAAAAGATTTACTAATAAAAGTAAAATACATAGACTTATTTAATCTCTATATTATATTTTATACTATATAACTAAGGAATAATAAATATAGTTATTTTATATTCTTTTAGTTAATAACTATATTTAAAGGCCTAGTTAACTAATAAGTTAGGATTTTTAAATAAAATATATAAAAAGGACTTAGGTAACTAGCTATTTTCTTTAGATAATAACTTTTTATAAGGGAATTATTTAATCTTTAGATCTAGGATTAATATATTTATTAATATAATTAAAATATAGTAAAATATAAAGTTTTATATATACTATTAACTTTACAAGTAATAGCTTTAAATAAACTTAAGATCTTAACTTATAAAAAGATTTTATATTACTAAAAGTATAAGTATAATTAAAACTTAAACTAACTTTATTAATTATTTAAAAAGGACCTATAGTAGAAGAATAATTTAATTAAATATAACGCTTATATATAGCTAAGAGGATAAAATCTAAGGGATAACCTTTTAGGTATACTAGGTTTATATTTAATAAAGGCTTATGTCTTTTTAATTTAAAAAGAAAAAAAGTAAATATTTTATAAACTTCTAAAGTTTTACCTTAGCTTTTTTATTTTATATAGTTTAACCCCTAGGATAAGAAACTATTAAAATATATCCTTTTTAATTTTATAACTATTTCCTAGTCTAGTAATTTATATAATAGGATTATTATTATTTATACTAAACTCTTTGTAAAATTAAGTAATTTAGTAAAGTAATATACTACTAGTTATAGGAAGTTTATTACTATATATATACCCTTTAGCTTTTATATTTTTAAACTAGTTTTTATAAATAGTCTTTTACTAAGGGATATTAATAATATAAAATACTTACTTTACCTTAGAATTATTTAATTATAGTAATAGCCTACTACTTATAATACTTATATAAAATAAAAGATAAAAAGTAAAGTAAATTAAAAATTAAAAACCTAATATTTACTTTTAAACTTTAGGTAACTGTAAAGTATATAAAGTAGTTTATAAAGTAAAATATAATAAATAGCTTATAGTAAGGGAAGCGTTTTATATAGTATTATAAATACCTAGGATTAATTAATTATAAGTTTTTAAACTTTCTTTTATATCCTAAGGAGAGATTATATTTAAAAGTAAAAAGGAAAAATATAGCTAGTTAATAAAAAAAAAAAAAAAATAAAGCTG
The DNA here is from genome assembly GCA_020045945.2 of Trichoderma semiorbis. Taxonomy (NCBI): domain Eukaryota; kingdom Fungi; phylum Ascomycota; class Sordariomycetes; order Hypocreales; family Hypocreaceae; genus Trichoderma; species Trichoderma semiorbis. The sequence continues at coordinate 144,758 of CM034695.1, forward strand.
CCTTAAAGTAAAATCTAGCTAATGCTAAATATAATATTTAAAGTATTATATTATACTAAGACTTTTACTAAGGATTTATTTAATTAAAAATATTTAAATTAATTAAGTAAAGTAAAATTAAAAATAATTATTAAAGTTATAAAAAAAGTAAGGATATTTAAAAGAAAGTAAGTAATTAATAATAAATTTTTATAAAGCTTTTACTTATTTATTTTAGCTGGTTTAATAAATAAAAAAGTATAGGAGGATATTTATAAAGCTTTAGTAGCTTTATAAAGGCTAGTTATAATTTTAAATATATAGGAAGAATAAGCTATTGTTTAAGAGGTAATTTATTAAAAAGAAAAATAAAAGTAAATATATTAAAAATAAAAAAAAGTAATTAATTAATAGAATTAGAAAATATAAAAAAAAAAAAAAAAGTTAGGTATAAAGTTTAAGATTTTCTTTTATTATAATTAAGTAGCCTAGGCATAAGTATATTATTTCTTTTATTTTTATTTAAGAACTTACTAAGTTTAAGAGCTATAGGAAATAGGGCTAAGATTAAATAACTCTTTATAGAAAAGGGGACTATAGTAGTTAAGATTTTAAAAAATAAACTTACTAAAGCTTATTTTTAAAATCTTAAGGGGAGGCTTTTAATAAGGGAATTTAACTAGACCTAAAATCTATAGCGGCTAGGATAAATAATTAATCCAGGCTTAGCCTAGCTTAATAATATAAAGGAAGATAGCTTCCTTTATTTAAATAAAAAAATAAGATAAGTTATTTTAATAAAATAAGACCTAGCTATAACAGCAGCCTTATTTTAACTAGAATAAGGCTACAGTAGTTAAATTAAATAGTTCCTTAAACTTATTTTTATACTATAGTCCTTATAGTAGCTAGATAAGCTAGGTTTCTTATAATGTATTTAGGTATTATTAGGCTAGTTTAAAGGTGCATTCCCTAGCTGTTAATAAAATATTAATTATCTTAGGCTTATTTTGATTAAGTTTATTAACTAATACTTTATTAAGTTTATATATATTTTAAATAAGTACTAAAAGTTAATTATTTTTAAAAAAAGTAATATTAAGTAGATTTTATATAATAATATTTTTATTATTATTTATAGTAAATATATTAAGGTTAATAATTAAAGTTTTAGGGGCTAGTCTTACTTTAGGTATAATAGTTTTATATTACTTAAAGGTTATTTAGTATTCTTTTAAATAAAAGTTATTAATATATAATATTTTAACCTAATACTTTAATAATATAAGGTAAGTTCTTAAAGTAATAAACTAAGGTTAATTAATTTATATTAGTAAAAAAAATAAAAAGTAACTTTAAGTAAGTATAATTATAAAGTTAGTAAAATATAATAAAGATTTAGTTTATATTTAATTTTAATACTTTATTAATAATTATTTATTTAAGTTATTTAAAAAGCATAGAGAATTAAATTTTATATATTTAGTTATTTTTAAAAGGAATACTATAGCCTATTGCTCCTTAAAGTACCTAGAGCGCTTATGTAAGTTACTTTAATTATAGGAGCGCTAATATTTATTACTCCTTTTTATAATTAGTTAAATAGCTAATAGTTCTTTTAGGTATCTTTTCTTTATACTTTTATTAAATCAGGTTATAATAATATATTTATAAATACCCTTTATTTAAATATTAAGGAATTACAATAATATAGTAATAAATATTTATAATATATTAATTTAAAGAAATAAAAAAAATAATTATTAATATTATATTAATTTATAATAAATATTAATATATTAAATATAAATAATATAAACTTTATAAAAAACTATAACTTTTACTAATATTAGAATTACTATAGAAAACAGTTACCTTTAATTATATTATAAACCTATTACTTTCTAAGGAAACCTTTACTAAGGTAACTTATAATAGTATTTTAGTAATAGTAAATAAATTTATAAAGTAAGTTTACTTTCTACTATATTATAAATTATACTTAGTAAAAGATTTAGTATATATATATATAAAAATAAAAGCAGCTAATTATAGGTTACCTTAAGAAATTATTTTAAATAAAAAATAAACTTTTACTTTTAAATTTTAGTAAAAACTTATAGTAAGACTTAGAGTAAATTATAAACTTAGTAATATATATTATTTTAAAATAAATAATTAAATAAAATAAATAAATTAAATTATAAAGTAGTACTTTAAATATTTTATTAATTTATAATAAAATAACTAAATTAATAAATTACCTTTTACTTAATTATATTATAATAATATAAAATTTAAATTTACTAAGTTAATATTATTTTATACTTTATATAAATATACTTCTTTAGTATATAAGCTATTTTAAAAAAGGCTTAATATTAATAAAGTATAACTTTAAGTAAAATTAATAATAAACTTATATAAAGAATTAAAGGTATAGCTAAAATATATTTAAAAAATATATAAAATATTATATAAATAAAAATAAAATTAAATAACTAAACCTTTAGGAAGGAGATATAGTCTACTTACCTTAATATATATAAAGCTATAAAATACTAAATATTAAAATAAATTAATTAAATAATAAGCTTAATTTTAAAAAAATTAACTTATTTAAAATCCTAAAGAAAACTAGTAATATTAATTATAAATTAAAAATACTAAAAGGAATATAAATAAAATACCTTATATTTTATATATTATTTTTGGAAAAAGTATAAATTAATAAAGTAATAGGAACATTTATTTTAAATAAGATTATTATTATTAAAAATAAAGAAAAATAAAAAGTTAAAAAAGTCTTAGTAATATAAAGAAATTTAAAAGAGAATAATAAAATTAAATATTAAATTAAATAAAAAAAGTATAACTTAATTTATAATACCTTAGAATTTATTAAAAGCTTTAATATAATAGAATTAATTTAAGACTTTTAGGAAAATTTTAAAATTATATATAAAACTCCTAATACCAGCTACTTAATAAATAAAGAAATAACTTAAGAAAAAGGTATAAGAATTCCCTCCTATACTATAGGAAAATTTAAACTTTTATACTTTAAACTAAAGATTTAGGAAGAGGAAAAATTAATAATAACTTTAAAAAAATTTAAGAAAGTATTATTAAAAACTATACTTTAATTAATAATATCTACTGCCCCTACTACTTAAATATTAATTACTACCTTTACTTCTACCCTCTTTACTTTATTTAACTTATTAAAAAAATAAATATTATAATAAAATATTTACTTACTATAAACATTAATTTATTTTTACTACTTTTATAATTAAGTTAACTATAAATACCTTTTATTTATTTATTAAGTTAATAATATTATTTACTATTATTATTAAAATAACTTTTATTTAGTTTAATATTCTTTAGTATTTAAATACTTTTTTTTAGTAGTTAATTATTATATTAATTATTATTAGCTACTAAACCCTACGTTAAATAAAAACTTACTTACTTATTATTAAGGAAATCCTATTTTTATTATAAAAATACCTATAATATATATACTCCTTATGCTTATTATACCCCTTTACTATTTTGTAAAGTAAACCTTTTACTTTATAATAAAAATAAAGTATAATATTACAATCTGGTCCACTGTAACAGCTAGATCCCTTATAAATAGCTGGTTTTATTATAGTAATTAGTATAATTGCAATTATTAACCTAATCTTTTGCTTTATTTAGCTTAATAGTTTAATAAAATTATTATATAATAATTATATATAGCCAGTAGCCTAGGGTTTAATTCTAGCTTAAGTTAGTAAATTAGATTATATTAGACCTTTGCTGTTAATAAGGCCTATAGAAAAACATTATAGGGAACGTTACAGTACCCTTAGGGGTTAGAACAGCTGTTTAAGATTGCTAGAAGATAGCTTAGTTTATTATTTTAGTAAGGTCTTAAGGATAAAACTATTAAAAAGGGAGTACTATATTTTAATCTAGTCTATTATAATAGCTAGATTTTTTATAAGTAGCTGGTTTTATTATAGTAATTCCTATAATTACAATTATTAGCTTAATCTTTTGCCTTATTTAGCTTAATAGTTTAATAGAATTGTTATATATAATAATAATTTTAATAATTTTAATTACTAATACTATTACTTTTTAATTCTTTATTAACTTTTTATTACTAAATAACTATTAGTAATATTATAAAGTATTTTATAAATAAAAAAAAATCTACTTATAAAAAAAGAAAAAAATAGCTTAACTTATATATATAATCTTAAGGATAAAATTAATAAAACAAAGGTATTATATTGTAACCTAATCTAAAGTATATACTTTTTAAAAATATTATAAAAAAATAACTAATTATAAAAAAGCTTTATAAACTTACTTAAATATATATATTATAATACATAAGCCTTAATACTATAGTTATAAGTTTATTAAGTATAATAAAACTTTATAAAGTAAACTATTAAAAATAACTAAATATATAAGATTTAATTTTCTATACTTTTTAAATAACTTAAATAAATAATTATTAATAAAGTATTAAAATTAAATATAAATTAAATTTTTATTATATTTTACTTACTTTATAATTATATTTACTTAAAGCTACTTCCTATCCTCTTTGCTAATATAAACTAATTAACCTTAGCTTATTACCTTAGGAACTTACCTTATACTATATTAGTATTAGGTCGGGACGTCACAGGGAGGTTGCGTGTATTTTTATGCAGCCAGACTACAGGGCCTCATTATGATTCCCCAACCTCCCACAAACGTTTGCTCCCTTCGCTGTCCCTCAGCCATTTGTTTGTACGCGGATTCTGTCTTGCCAAAGGACCAAAGAATTTGTCAGTTCTAGAACTCGCTACTTCTAGGTTTGTAGCACAATACAGAGGAGTGAGGGCTCCATGTAAAGGAGTGTCACTAGATCCTATCTTCCTAGCCATTCACATTATAATCCCTAACATAAACGGATAATGATACTGTAGAGTAATCTGTAGAGGATCAGATAATTAAGCCAAGTAAAGGGGCTCAGGTTTATGCGTTTCAGTTACTTGTAAGCTATAGCAACTATTGAAGAAACTTGCATTGTGAATACTAGCCTGCTTAGAGTAACCATAAAGTTTCCTTTGCAGCCATGTAAATGGTTGATGGAAATAACGTTTGACAGTATGTACTAGAATTCGTAGCCGGATATGCTTACAAAAATTCTAAAATACCCTTGTTTCTCGTCATATTGATATCATCGACATCATTCCATTGACTACTATCAGGTTCAATTAATGTCAAATCATTGCTTACGTTGACAACACAAACTCGACTCTTGCTGTCACAGTTTGATGTAGTATATAGAAGGAGTGGAAGAAGGCTGACGGCAAAATCGTGAGGTTACAGGTAATTTGTTTGCTACTGGGTTTCAAATCCATTAATGGTAAGTTTGTATGGTGCTGTCATGACTTCAAAAGTGCATGTCGAACTTTCTGCTCTAGTAGCTCTATAATTTAATCTTGGACTCTATAAAATTAGATCTCGTGCATTGAATTGTTGTAAAGGGCCTGCTTTTGAAGGAGAGGGCTCATTTCTCCGGGATATTTCCAAAGAAACCAAGCAACAACCAAGAACATTGGCAGGGCATCCAGACAATAGACAAAAACCTCTGTAGTCAGCAAGTATCCATTACTGCCCTGGCAATACTCGATAAGACGGAAGATATTTCGAATGATGATAAGCGCACTTGCAACATAGAGTGCGTGGAGATAGCTTCTCCATTTTATGTCGGCCTGGTGACTTCGTGCGGTCGGAGCTAGCAACATTCGACGGTGGAATATAAGTGCTATGACAACAAAGAGTCCAAACCACAGAAGCTGCAGCACCAGGCCTCCAATGATTATATTATTTCCCGCATCGAATTCGGCCTTGTTGGTCTTTGCAGAAGCTAGCATACCGCCTCCTATTCTGATGTTAGATATGTCTCCCAAACGGTGTGCAATATGGCTTGACTTTAAAACCTACCACCAGCAAGAAGAAGAAAGCAGATCACATCACCGCAAACAAATATCTTGGTAAGCCATGTTCGCTTTATAATCGCATGCTTTTCTCCATCAACAAGCTCAATAATTCGTCCAAGCGACATATAGACCGATGCTGCAAATAAGGCTGGAGCGAGTAATATGAATAGTGTTTGGACAAGATATGGTGTCTCGGTCCAACATCCAGGCTTCTGCTCTGCTGAAACAGCCCTGCCAACGAAGCCAACAAACTCAACTATTCGAAGCGGTCAGCTACTTGCAACTTCCTCGGGCAGTATCATTTCTCTCGGGTTATGTACATAAGCAACCAATTACCAATGGCGTTAAAAACCATGCTCTTGCTCTGACCATTCGAAAAGAATGGCCGGCTAGTGATAAAAAGAAGAGTGCGCTGAAAATCCCTGCAGCCGCAAGAGATGGGACATATTTATAATAGGAATATGATACGTGCTGCCAGTCCGCAATACAATTATCACCGTAACTCATTCTAAATTGTTGAAAAAGAAATATTATGAATGACAATATAGTATCGAACAGGAGAAACGAAGGTGACTGAGAGGTAACGAAGCGAATGTTGGCGCGTAATCTAATTAAAAATCATAGACACACATGATGCCTTTAGAGTCTTAAATATGTTACAATGAAAGGCTTTCCCCCTTTTCAAAAAGGCTGTGCTCTCAGATTTTCCAATCTTGAAACGCGCGTCTCCCAGAGGTATCACCTAGCCGCGCCAGAACACGTCGGGATTCGGGGCAAATCGATACTGCGTGTGGCCTGTAGACAGCTCAAGAACCCCGGGATAAAATTTTACGCGTTTCCATTATTTAAGGACAGCCTATGACAGTAGATTCCTAGCTCAAGATAGTGCTAAGGTTTAGGTATAGGCGCATTTGTTGTTTATCTGTCCCTTGAATTGGAAATAAACGCTGACATCTGGATAGAGGCGCAGCCAATCTGTCCCCACATAGACGCATTAATACGAAGTAAACCGTAGTATTTATTGCGAAGCCACATTGCTTAATGTGAGCTGTAATCTTCGGCGCTTGCAATTAGTTGTATCAGCATTTTTTTTCAGATGTTGAGTGTTGAAAGATATTCGTAAATTGCAAAGAGAACATCGTCGGAAATTTTCCCAATCTCCCATAGGAGAAGGCACTTTGCTTTTGGATCATGAACATATTTTGTTTGCGACAGCCTCACTCAACCTGTAGAGTCTTTTCATCTTTCTCGTAGACCATATTGTATAGTTCAATGAATCAATAATCCTCCGTCATCTGCGGAAGGGTGAAGAGGTCGACTCTCTCCCCAGTCGTCAAGATCTGCCCAATCAGGTAAAACCTCTGCTTGCCGGTGCACGGGTTTCGCTTAAGCGGAATTCCTAAAGCCAGTTGTTCTCAAAGAGTATAGGGTATCGGAGGCCTCGTCATGGTGTTTGTTGACAATACTCTTTGTCCTTTAACAGCCGAGTCGGTATATATATGCCCGATAAGAAAGGGGAAAAGGCAGTTCGAGAAGTCTCAGTTTGGCAAGAATGGCTTACAGCTTACTCATTCTCCTGCATCTCTCTGAATACGGTCGGCTAGCAAAAACTCCGCACTAGTGGAACGGTTCACTCTGGATTTGCCATCATTTTTTACATCAGCAGATGAACCAGCCGCGTATTTGATTCCGTATCAAAGGAACGTAAAAAATGAAAAGGATTTGTCGGAAAGAAGTTCATAATTACAAATAGTTTATTTTAGATACTTATGTAATAAATGTGTCATCATAAGATCCATATGTTAGGTACCACAATGGCAAGCCCAGTCTGCTAGAACAAGCGTAGTTTTCTGCTTACAATATCGCCACCCCATGAGCTGTCTGACGATTCATCGTCTTGGCTATGGGCCCAGAATTTTGCTTTATATTTTAATCCTTTGGTTCAAATTATATGGAGTAGTGAATACCTGTTGTTACCTCTGGTCAATACGTTAATTCGCTGGTTTCTTTATAAGCGCATGGTATTGTCTTGCCGTTTATAAGCACTTGGGGGATATCTCTACGTGATGAAGCCATTGTTGAAAGATCCTACGTAAAGGGATGAGTCAGTTCTCGATTTGGGCTGCGTATAATTCTCAGTCATGCTTCGTAGTACTGTAGATAACCTATACATAACGTCCATAATAAAGTTACTTGATATGCATATATTTTTGGCCCCAACTACATAAAGCCAGCCAATTTCCCAAAGCCCAAATATTTGATCATTATCTTACAAATTCTTATGCAACTCTTGGCTTTGTACTATTACGCACTACGTCAACCCATATATTTGCGATCTATTACTTGTATTTGAGTTTTTGTATTAGCTCGGTTCTGTCAACAGGTCGAGACTCGCTGACTAAAGAAAGTAAGCTCGCTTTAACACCTTTGCTACCTAGGTGGCCTACTATCCTGTCTTAAAAGACTGGTACCATTCAAACTTGTCTACGATTCATGCCATCTTTCCTCCCTTGTGTCATTTCGCAGGAATTTAATTGGAACTCCCATCAACTTCACCAATCCTGAAGGAGTAATAAGCATTTAGTAACTGCAGCAGTGCCAACAGATAGCTTCGAAGGAAGTGGCGCAGTGGATGTACTTCACTACTAGTATGCACCAGTGCAGCTAGCATTACCGTTACTATCAGGTTCTGCCAATGGGCTGCAGCTTAAGCATCATGGGCATTATTCGCCCAGGAAATAGCCTTCCATCTTTCGATATTATCATGATTCTATTATAACAGTCTCTTAGTCCATGTATCTTTAACCAATTTATTACTTAAGTACGCTCTCTCTCCCAACTAGACTTTTACTGTTCGCATTCGTTGAATATCAAGCCAAAAACCAGTCAACATCTCAGTCCACGATGTTAAGCCTTGCATCACAGCTCGAAGCTGCCGCCAGTTCCCCGCCCATTGATGCTGGGGAACGACGCGCGCTCTATGACGCTGCTAAGAAACTACTGAATGTTACCGAGGACCCATTTGATACTATCTACCGAGTGAACAATTCAGTAAGTCAAATATACCAATACAGTGTTTCACTCAGTAGTGGGGCACAACTAACATGTTCTTCAGCAGACCATGATCCTTACTTTCTCTCATATTGCTTGTGAGCTCGGAATTTTCAACTCGCTCGCCAATTCTATGGTTCCAGTCACAACTACGACACTCGCCCAGTCCTCGAAAGCTGATCCATTGCTACTTAGTATACTCACCACCCTTGCTTTCAACAACGTTAAGTATATTTTATATAGTTTAACGCATACTAATCCATATCTCAAGGCCGTATTCTTCGCTTCTTAGCCTCTCATGATCTTATCATGGAGGCTGATGAGAACAGCTATGCTGCCACTACAATTACTCACACCTTAGCTCGCCCAGGCTTTAAAGCAGGAATCGCGCATTCGTAGGTCAAATTCTCTTACACAGCGCTCCTGTTTCCGCACTAATTCGGTAATCAATAGATTCATAGCCATTATGCCGTATCTTTTGGCTGCACCTCAATTTTTAGCCGATACGAAGTATGCCAACCCAGATGACTTGGTGCATAGTCCCTTCCAAGCCGCCCACAACACCCAAGAACCAGCATTTGCATGGGCTATAAGACAACCAAGAATCATGGACGATTTTAACCTATAGATGTCTAAGCTTCATGATGGCCGGAAATCTTAGCTAGATGTTTTTAATTTCGCCGAACACGCTCCAAATCCTTCTGCAGACACCCTTCTCTTTGTGGACATTGGCGGTGGCATTGGCCAGCAGTGCGCTTTGCTCAAGAAAGTCCATCCTAAGTTGCTAGGCCGCGTTGTGCTACAAGACCAACCTTTTGTTATTCCACAAGCTATTCCATTTGAAGGAGTCGAGAAACAAAGCTATAATATCTGGACCGAGCAACCACTTAAAGGTACGCCCACAGTAAGCCATTCGCGTCTGCGAGTATACTGAACACAATAACAGGTGCAAAGGTGTATTACCTCCGTAACATACTACATAATTACCCAGACGAAAAGAGTATCGCCATCATTCAGAATACTCTGTCCGCGATGTCTTCAGAATCGGTACTCGTTATCGACGAGATTATTATTCCTAACAAAGGCGCCCACTCGCGATCAACCGAAATCGACATAACCATAATGGTTAGCTTTGCCTCAACTAAAAGAACTGAAAAGCAGTGGATTAGTCTGCTTAACAACGCTAGCCTAAAAGTCTTGAGCAAAAAAGTATACAATGATGCCACTGGACAGAGCGCCATCATAGCAGTACCCGAATAAGCACGCATATGGAGATTTATAAAATTACCGAGGATATAGCGCGGGAAATATTAGCTTGTAAAGAAGCTCAATGCATCATGACCAACATTATAAGATACCTGGCAATGCAGCTGCTCTTTTTTTCCCCTTTGCCACACCCGAGAATAACCACCGTGCGGTGTGATCCTTCTTTAGATGTATAGGTTGTATATTTGCTACGTCTTTGTGGCGTCATCAAGCATCATGGCTCTGGAAATATTCGACGCTAGGCGAAGTGCTCTACACAGCCGGGTCTCATATATTACAATTCATGTGGTTAATTTGCCTTCATCCAACCAATTTCTCCAATAAGCCATTTACTATTATCAACAATGGAAACGACAAAGCGACTTATCCTTGGCCCCAAGTCCAGAGTCTCGTTGCTTAATTCACAAGCTCAGGATAGAGAAATTCCCACTAGTCTACCAATCACAAATGTCCGTACACATCCTCGCGTTTCAGACGGTAAGGAAGATGCTAGTATCTTCTTTATTGGAACCGCTACAACTGTCCTAGAATGGAGCGGTTTTCGTATTTTGACAGATCCGAACTTTTTGCATGCGGGAGACCACGTTCATTTAGGGCCTGGTGTTACTTCCCGGCGCATGACCAATCCGGCTGTTGACCTCGACAAATTGCCTCAAATGGACTGCATTCTGTTGTCTCACTACCATGAAGATCATTTTGATCAGCTGGTTGAGGACTCACTCAATCGGGACTTTCCGATTATTACGACTCCTCATGCCAAAGCATGTTTGACATCCAAGTCTATCCCTGAGCCTTTCAGAGCTATTCACGCCCTGGACGTTTTCGAGAGTATACTACTGGAAGACCCAACAAGCATACATACCGACCCAACAAATGGTAACTCAACCACATCTGTGATTAGAGTGACCGGTATGCCCGGAAAACATATCCCCCCGGGCCCTCTGTCTGTCATCAATGATATACTGAGTGCTGTACCGCCCACAAATGGATGGCTCCTAGAGTTGGGATGGATCACTACTAATTATGATCATCACTTCGACCAGAATACTGATAAGGAACTCAAGACGGGCTACCGCATATACATTTCAGGAGACACTCTTTTCGTCGATGAGTTGAAAGAGATACCAAAGCGACTCAATGGCAAGAGAATTGATCTTATGCTAGTTCATTTAGGAGGCACAACGATTCCGGGGCCCTCTGCGCCATTGGTCATGGTCACTATGGATGCCAAACAAGGAATCCAGATGATCCATCTTATTGACCCAGATATTACGATACCAATTGATTTTGATGATTATGACAGTTTCCTGTCACCGCTGTCAGATTTCAAGAATGAAGCCGAACAGGAAGGCCTGCGAGAGCGTGTTGTGTATCTTGAGAGAGGGGATCAGTATCGTTTTACTGTACAAGATTCTTACCATAATAGTGATCAGTAACTCTGACCAGTTCGCAAACACCGAAGGTACAATAGTAAAATAAATGCTACCATTGTATTGAAGATAAACTAATTTCGGACTATTGATCTTGGATATGGTATCATGTCCAATCACGAGCACAGTTCCGCATTTATATTTACCTATGATGTTGTTTGTGATGGCATATAACTAGTAAATGTAATGAGGTATTGTTGTATTTCATATAAGTGAATATTTTCTCAGCTTTCTATTCTTTAGCTCAAATGAATGCCGTTTTGCTCACTTGACATGCAACGTCCAGTATCTGACCAACATTGCACCATACAAAATTTTAAGCACAATCAGTGTTGAATGCTACTGTTGAAACACAATTCATGTCAGACCTGGAATCCTACTATTAGGGTGTTTCCTGCTTCCTGAGTTTGCCATTTACAATCGTGTAGTTGACACCAATCTCTCTGTTTTCATGCTGACCTCTATTACATAATAGTCAGTACATTTAATCTCTATCTAGTAAAAGAGCTCCTACTCCTCTTGATTGTAACTTACAAATTACTTGTAATAGGTAGAGAATACTGATCAAACTTGCCCATGCAAGGCGGGCCCTTGCAAACGCTCGTCGTTCGCTTGGTTAGGTTGTATCGAACATGAGCCAAAGTTGTCTGGGCACCCTTGTATGGATAATCTGGTACGTTCTTGACCGTGCAATCTTCCATGTGTTGACAGACAGATGAAGGCAGTGACAAATGATCACAGAACGCTTCGGTTATTTTCCCTTCCGTGAGCTGTTTGTTATTCGATGGCCGGACTCTTTGTGCCACTCTGACGGCGCGGAACCAACTACTACCACCGGGGTAACGATCGTTCCATTGACTTGCTTGGAAAGATTCGCTGGTGAAATGATTCGATGCTATCACGAAATTATCTCCGTTGGAAGGATATCCGAGGTGAACAGCGCCCGGCGTAATCTCCAAAGACATGATAAAGTTGTCTGCAGTTCCGACAATGAGCTTGTTCGATAGGTGTCTCGGGGCATTTTTGACGTTTATAAGTGCATTGGCAAAATTGGTGTTGTGCAAGAACTGTCGGCGGACCAGTGACATTGGTAAGAGTGGTTCCTGTGGACTCCCTGGAGGCAGAGAGAGATCTAGTGGGAAGTAATCTTCGGTTGACATGAGAGAGCTCGCGCAGACGCCAAGTCCTGCAGAGTTAAAGCCCGAGCGACCCAACTGGCCCGCTTCAGTCATTACAAACATAGCGGGTAGATCTTCAGATGCATCTGGGTGAATCTCTAGGTATACAGCCGTATCTTTAAGGTAAACGTTGGCTGACATGTCCCAATTTTGGGCCAAGATAATGTCACCATTGCTCATCGACTCAGCAAGGAATCCAGCAGTGGTACACTCTTGAAGCTCTTGCATATCTGAGATATCATCGCCCAAAGCTGCGTTTTGGCTTCGCTTGTCACCATCTTGAGTTCCATGGCCATTTACGGCGGCTTTAGAGGGGCTCGAATTTGAGCTCGAGGGACAAGGTCGAATAGTTGATCCCCGAACCCTAGCAAGATCGTAACGGGCATTGAGGAACAAAATCTCGTCCAAATCAACGCCGGCTCCATCTGCGATACCTTGAAGCTCCGGGAGTGCTTCGGGAAAATATTTCTCTATACCTGGGAGATATACCTCTTTGATGATACGCAAAGACGTCTCCCTGCACATGGTCAGTAAATGTGGAATACAGATGCCTAAATAGGGTAATATCTGATGGACCAGAAAAGGACTAGAAAATACAAGAGTTGATCCATACCATGGAAGTAATTTTCCCGGGGCGTGATAGTGAGCAAGGCTATCAAGAATCTTCTGCCGAGCCTGTTCTCCATGGGTATGGCCACGTTCATACGGGAGTCCCCTGAGAACAATATGCTGATAGTTCGACGGCAGCATCATGGTGGATTGGCGCTAGGCAACTTAGCCTGTTTTGGTGAGTAGATTCTGGACGCTGGCGATTGGCCAAAGAAACTTAACAACCATCGGGAATCAGCAGGAAAAGATGGTCTTAATGTAGTAGTGCAGGAAGTGACCGTCCAAGGAGGTAATGGATATAGAACGGCATAAAGGTCTCTTCCGAAGATATCACTGAAGGTATCGCCATCTCGGCATGGCAACCATGTAGAAGGTTAGCTTGTCTGGCTGTGGGTTTGTGGGGTCGGCATAGTAACCGTTCTTGGTAGTCACGGCGAGATGCCTATCTTCCCCCACTGTTTATTTATTTATTTATTTTATTATTAACGTCTACTAAGTAAGCTAATTATATAAGTCCTTATCTAGGCATTAGGACGGTAGAAGCCGTCGAGTTTAGATTAAGCGTTTACTATATTTTAATATAATAAAGGAAAAGGGGGAAATATTAATCTTATTTTATATATCTATCTCTATAGGGGGAGGGCCATACAAGCTTATCTCCTCTACTAGTTTCTAAAAGTCCTTATACCCCCTGTCGCCGAGAAGGTACTTAATATAGGTAGTTCTAAAGTATACCTCCCTCTCTAGTACATCAGGGAGGAAAGGGGCTACTATATAGCACTTTATAAAATGCCCTTATATCTTTAGCTCCCTGTACTTACAGGTAGGCCTGGCGTTATATCTAAATCTTTTATAATATTTTATAAAGTCCCTGTATTTAGACCTTTTAGCTAGTAACTAATATAGGATTAGGTATAAGAGATATAGCTCTAGGGGTATAAAAAGAGCTTTATAAAGGCCCTATCTGCTGGCCTTATAGGACTTTAGGTAGTTATTATTCTAGTTATTATCTTATATTTCCCTATGCTTTTTCTTTACCTACTTTTTAATATAGGTAATAGTAGAGTAGTATCTCAATTAGTAGGGGAGTTCTAAACCCTCTTTTACTAGTTAGTTAGCTTTTTTATTTCTTAGTATATCTTTATAGCCTAGGACCTAGGCTACTCTTATAATTACTTATAGAAGCAGCCTCTAGGTAATCTAGCGTAACCCTATGTAAGCTCCTTAAGATAATACAGAGGTTAGCCCTAAAATTCTATCTACTACTGCTAAATTATCTAGGAAGAGTAGAACCTTTTGGATGTCTAGGTTTTTAAGGGCGCGAGCCTTAGCTAGCTTTATTACTTTAAAGGCACCTACTGCCTTAGCGTTATAGACTTCTGCGTAGGCGAAGGGGCTGTATACTATAGTTCTTTTAAAGTTGTAGTATATAATAGCTTCCTATCCTATATTACCTTATTTATTTTAAGACCTGTTTAAGTAAATAAGGAGGGTAGACCTAGGGAGGTTGTTAAAAAGTTCTAGGTATTTTTCTACCGCCTTTAACTTTAGTAAGCCTTTAAACTCTAGTTTAGCTTAGATAGCTTTATTATTCTTAATAAAGAGGAAGGATTAAACTATTTTCCCTACTAGGGCTATAGTATATTATAGTTAGGTAGGGGGGATTTTAAAGGGGAGTTTTTTATTAATATATCTGCTAATTAAGTAGTTTTTATTTAAGCCCGTAAAGCAGGCCGCTATATAAAGTCTAGTTTATACTACCTATATTAACGCTAGGGGGACTCCAGATTCTTTATAAATAATAAGGAAGTTGGTCGTCTTTTATACGGAGATAACTGCTCTAGCTGCTACTTTAAAAAAAGGTTTTAAGATTATAGTTAGTTTTACTAAGCTTATTTTTACTTATTTACTTAGGTTTATTATACTTTATCTACTTTCGCTAGGCTAAAAAGCCTTTATTTTATATAGGGCTACGGGGGTAATATAAACCTTAGCTACTATAGCTACTGCATCTAGCGGAGATCCTTTTTATATCTTATTTAAAGATCTTAAAAAATTAGCCGCTTTAAGGGCTTTTTCTTTTATAATCCTAAGGTATTTTTTAAATAAGAGTTATAAGTTTAGGTATATCTTTAGCTACTAGACTAAGTCCTAGGGGGCTATAGTTTATCCCCTAAAGTCTACTCCTTTATTATAGGTTTAAGTTCTAGTCCTATAGAAGTATATAAGTTCAGCCTTATTTAGGTTAAAGAAGATTATATTTCTATTACCCTAGTTCAGGGTATCTTCTAATTCCTACTAAAGCTTTTAGGTAGTTTTTTTAATATTAGCTTTTACTACTATAATATTAATATTATTTATATACTTAAAATAAGTATTAGGGTTATTAAGCTTTAGGCTAGGGGAAAAGTAAAGTATAAAAATAATAGGGGAGATAGGGGACCTTTATAAGGCTTTATACTCTAGCTTTATTTTTAGAAGGGTAGTTCTATAGCCGTTTTAAATAAGGGCCTTATATTTGCTTATAAAGGAGTCGACCTACCTTATAAAAAAAGGGGGCTATCCCTATTTTCTAAGTCTATATACCAGGCAGTTACGTATTACTATATTAAAGGCGCTGGAGATATTAAATATAAAAAAGGAGATAATAAAGCCCTATACTAAGGCAACCTTAGTATTATACAGCAGGCAGGCAACTAGGTCTATTATAAACCTCTTTAAAAGGGCCCTGAAGTATTATTTCAGTAGTATTCTATATTTTATTACTAAAAGGGAAACCCTTTTAATTAGAAGTTTCTTAAGGCCTTTTCTTATATAGGAGAGCAGGGAGATAGGCCTATAGCCTTTATATATAGTGTACGCCTTCTCTAGCTTCCTAGGTTTAGGGATAATAGTAATCTCTGTACTTTAGAAGGGAAGTAGATAATATTCTACTATTAGGCATCTGCGGAAGAGGTTAATAATATATCTACCTATAGTAGGCTAGGCTAGTTATAGAAAGGTAACTAATATACTATTTATACTAGGTATAGTATTGCCTAACCTTGTTATAGCTTTTTTAGCCTCTGATTCTAATATTATTTAGTCTTAGTAAATATTTTTATTAACGGGTAGGTCTTCTTCCTATAGGTTTAAAATATCCTTTTTTATTATTTTATACTTAAGGAGTTTATCTTTAAGGAAGGTTACTCTTTCCGTAAGGTCTAAGATACTTTTATCCCTATTTATTAAAGGGGGTAGTTAAAATCGGTCTATTACCTTATACCACTTAGCTACTAACTAAATATTTCTAATAGCACTAGCTTCTATAATAATCTCGTCTTAGTAAGCTTATTTACTGTAGTATATAACGTCTCTAAGGGTTTTACAAGCTCTCTCTTAAATAGGGGAGCTGCTTACTATTTCTTTATATACCTTATAGGCTGCTTTACACTTTTCCAACTACTATAGCGCACTATAGCCATTCTAGTGCCTGGTCTTGCTGGCCGCCTTAATAACTTACTTAAAGAGGTCCTATAGGGCCTTAGTATATTTATCCAGGTTAGATTCTAATAGTGTAATTAGATTAACCAAGGGGAAGGTTTAGGCAAAAGAGTACATAAGTTAGCTAAAATCTTCCTATTATTCTATTAGAATGTATTTTTTCCCTGCCCCTAGAGTTATCCTTAGGGGCTTAGGGAGGTTTATAATTACTATATAATAGTCTAATCCTATATTAAGGGAGTAGTTAACTCTAGTTAACGTAGGGTAGTTTATAAAAACTAGGTTAATGCACTTTCCTAAGTATTAAGTAAATATATTTATTAAGGCTAGGAGGAGGTTATACTTCTCCGCCTACTTTATAATCTTATTACCTACAGGGTCCGCACCCCTGCCGAGGTCCTAAAGTTAATATAAAGTATTAAAGTCGCCTATAATAATTAAGCAAGGGGGAGGAGGACCCTATTTAGTAAGGGTCTTTATAGCTATATCTACCGAAGCCCTTTGGTAAATATTAACGATAGTATACTTATATACCTTTATCCAGTATATGCATTTATTCTCTAGGCCTAAGGGAGAAAGCTATTTACTAGGGAGATTTAGGGAAATTTTAATAAATATAAGAACAGAGGGTCTGGCGTCCCTCCAGCTGTTTAGGAAGTTATATACTTAATAACTAAGGTAATTTTTAGTTTATCTTCTGTTTAAAGCCCTGTCCTATTAGGCGTAGGGTTCCTAGATTAGTATAATATTATAGCTACCTTCCTATGCTAGCAATAGGGCAATGTCCTAGTATAGACCGCTTCTCCTAATGTTAGTTTAGAAGATTTTAAGACCAGTGTTTCTTCAGCAGCTGTAATAGGGCCTATTATTTATAGGCTTACGTTAAAAAGTCTGTTAATTCCTAGGGGGGTATTAAGTATATTTTTATCCCCTTTAGCTTCTTTCTTTTTATTATCTAAGCCAGCTACATAGACTACTAACCTAGCGGAGGAGGCTTCTTTATAAAGATCTTCCTTATTTAAGTTAACTTTAATAATAATTTTTTTAGCTAAAGCCTAAGGGGGAAGGGGTAAAGCTAAGCTAAAGATTAGTAATTATATATAAGGGCCTGTTTAGGTTCTTAGGTTAGCTGTTTTTTTAGCGTTAGGGGTAGGGGCAGGGGCGGGGGCAGGTTTAGGTTTAGGTAGGTTAGCTTTATTATATTCCTACTGGCCTAATTCTTAAATTACCTAGAGTTAGGCTCTAGTTATTTATACTTTTTCCCTATTTTTAATAACTAGTCTAGCGGAGTAGTTTAAAGATTTTACTATATAAGGACTATTACAGTTAGTACACTAAGGTAGGAATAAGCAGTTTACTATAGTATTATTATATTTAAAGGCTAGTTTACTATATTTATAATACCTTTCTATCCTAGTATAGTTCTATAGGTTATAGAATCTAAAGTACTAAAAGCATTAGGTAATATAAAGGGGTTAGACCTAGATTTCTACCGGAAAGGAGTTACTAAAAAGTTTAAAGCCGGGCTTAATATCTTCCTTAAAAGAGATAAAGTAGTAGCATATATTAAAAAACTCCTTAAAAAGAGCTTTATAACAGGCTGCTAGTAGGTCTTTAGCCCCTGCCTTAATATATACCTTTTTAAGGATAAGTATATTAGTAAGGTAAGTCCTGCTTATATCTATATAAGTTTTTAATATACTATATATAAGAAAAACTCTTTAAGTATATACTTCTTTAATTTTTAGTTTTTTACTTTTTACTTATAGTTAAAGTATAATAATTTTATTTTAAATATTTTAATTCTTATCCCTAAAGGTAAAGCCTAATTAAACCTTTTAAAAATAAATAATATCCTTATTTATAAGTTTTAAAATCTTAATCAGTTCTTATCTAGCCCTAATAGCTAATAGCTTTCTTTATATATAGTCTAGTAGAACTTAAATAAAGATACAGTTATTAAGCTTTTCTTTAGGTTTTTTAATTTTATTTCCTAGTTTATTAATAATATAGGCTAGCCCTTTACTATTAGGAGCTAGGTTCTTTAGGGCTGTAAGTCCTTTTTATATCTTTTTATTATAAATATTTTTACGTAATATAACTTATACCTACGTAACCTTAGGGCTACTTTAGTCTACTTTTCTAATAATCGCAGATACTCCTGCTTTAGTAGGGTTCTTAATAGATTCTGGTTTATTACTTTTACTATAAAATATATTAGCTAATATTATTTTATTAAGTTAGGCAGCTCTATCTTTACTACCTAATTTCTTAGGGTTTTTAGGCCTCCTCTTAGGGTTAATATAGGAGGTAATAAAGTTTTTTAATATAGTATTTAGGTATAACTAAACCTATTTTACTACTGCCGAGGAGAGTTAGGAAGTATATTATACTAAGTAAAAGTTAATTACTATAGCTATATTTAATACTATATCTTATCTAGCCTATTATTATATATTAATTTTATTAATTTAATTTATAATTCTACTCTTAGTAAAAGATTTCCCTCTATTATTTAGGTTAATAGCTTCTTTTATATTATTAAAGATAGAGGTAATAAAACCTCTTAAAGCTATCTACGCTATATATAATACCGCCGTAACGCTTAGTTTTATTTTATTAAAGCTAGGCAAAGGTATTTTATTTATACTAAGGGCTTTTTTAAAATATCTTTTTTTTTTAAAAGTAAAGGGAAAGACTATAATCTCTTTTATTTTTAGGCTAAAGAGGGTTACTTCCTTCTAAGGCTAGGGGGCTATTATAGGTCCAGGGGTAATAAGGTTTAATTTATTCTAAAGGTCCAGAGGGTTTATAAATATTTCTATCTCTCCAGAGTCCCTAGATAAGACCGTAAAAGTAAAAAACAAGGTTGTTTTATCTAATAGCTAGTTAAATAAAGTAAGGGTTTTTAGTAGTTAGGTACCTAAAAGGTGGGGTACCTGTAGGTGTAGGAGGGAAGCTTGCTATCTTCCCCCACCCTCGGCAGCTGAATAGCAAGCTCTCCTCACCTCTTGGCAAAGACCGAGATAAGCAGCGGCCGAGGCATTTGAATGGATGTAAAAACTGTTTAAGAGGACACTGATCGCCGGAATAATGGCTCTGGCAAGTATAACTACAAAACCTACAATTTTTGCAAGGCATAGCTGTCTTTTCGTGTGGAAACACCAATGGCTTCAGACAAGAATGCAACCAACTCAACCCACCATGATGAACTTGATGTAGAGCCGAGTGATGTTCATCGGATTGGGGAAGACATCTTCACCAAGAAGTTACACAAACATCACGATGATGCTCTTGACTTTCTCCAAACTACAGAGGATCAAAATTTCGCCTATACAGATCAGGAAGCGAGTAGTGTGCGGTGGAAAATCGATTTAATGCTAATGCCACTGGTGAGTATATTTAGCATCATCCATGGAATGTTTTGTAAGCTATATAGCTATGAAGAACAACGTGCTGACAGAACTTCCTTCCAGCTACTCGGGACGTATACCTTGAATTTTCTAGATAAGGGAATTCTGTCTAACGCGTCAGTCTTTGGACTTAAAGATGATACGGTAAGTATGTTTGTGGTGAAAGCTTTCAAGTCAGATACTAACGCTATTGCAGCATCTCGTTGGTCAACAGTACAGCTGGGTTGCTAGCATTTTTTACTTTGGGTATGATGTACCGCCGATACGAACGACGGTCGATGCATAAGAACTAACGCTCATTCTTTAGCTATATGGTTGGACAGCCAGTCAATGCATACTTGCTTCACAAAGTCCCTATGGGTAAATGGTTGGCCGGTAATGTGTTTGGTTGGGGTGCCTGCATTTTACTAGGCATTACAGCCAAGAACTTTGCAGGCATTGCTACCTCACGCTTCTTCCTTGGCCTTTTTGAATCCGTTACGAACCCGGCATTTGTGCTGATTACCAGCCAATATTATACTCGCAAGGAACACTCTCTTCGTTCGTGTATATGGTGGGCAGGCAACTCTGTTGGGTCCTTTTTTGGAGACCTTATTGGCTACGGTATTGGCCATGGCCATGGCTCGCTTTCGCCGTGGAAGTACATGTTCATCACCTTTGGCGGATTCACAGTCCTCTGGTCTATGATCCTCATGTTTTTCTTGCCTGATTCTCCGTGGAAGATGAGATTTTTAAATGAACGAGAGAAACGAATCGCTGTTTTGCGAGTAATGTCGAATCATACCGGAATAAGCTCTTCTCACTGGCAGTGGAAACAAGCGGTCTCTGTTCTTGTGGACCCCCAAGCGTGGATATTCTTTTGTATTGCATTTATCCAATGCCTTCCAGGTGGTGGACTAACAGCAGTAAGTACAACTTATCCCCTTCATCTCTTCAATTCTTTTCTAGGGTGTCAAGCAATCGCTGCCCACATTTCGAGTCTTCACCACTCCACATTTTCGCCGTCAGGTCGATGCTTTCAACGCAACGCTCATCTTATCATACCTCTATCCAATCAATCACAAGCACAAGCATAATGGGTTGCTAACTATGTTGACCTTCTAGTTCAATAAACTCATCTTAACGGGACTCGGATACACCAACCTCGAGGCGACTATATATTCTATGCCTGAGCATGCCATTCAGCTTTTCAGTGTCATTGTTGCGTAAGTTATTCTTCGCCTCGTTTATACCTATAGTAGGCTAATAGTTCTAGTGGTATCGTCGGTTCTTATATAGGAAACGCTCGATGCGTCGTGATTATTTTATCCAACATCCCCCCTTTGGTTGGCAGCTTGATAGTGTATTATGTGCCGGCATCTGACAAACTCACTCGTTTGGCTGGTGTGTACATTCTCTTCACGAACACCATTAGCTACATAATGGTGTTGAGTCTCGTTGCTTCCAATTTCGCTGGAATGTCGCGCAAGACGGCCGTTTCTGCAGGAATATTTCTTGCTTATTCGGCAGGAAATCTTGTTGCACCTCAGCTCTTCATAGACTCGGAAGCACCCCTCTACCCCACAGGCTTTCGAGGAATGATTGCCTCGTTCGTGACTTTGATTGTGTTGGCTTTCATCTTGATGATCTACCTGATTTTACAAAACAAACGACGTGACAAGAAGTATGGCAAAGTCGATCCAAATGCCATACAGGAGGATGACTTCCTTGACCTCACTGACAAAGAGCTGCATTACTTTCGATATGCTTGGTAGCTGGCTGCAATGTAACGAAGAAGGTGTTTCCGGGAAGAAAGATGAAATAAATGACAGGATATGTAGTTCGAAAGAGTGGCAAGTTGGGTGTTCTAATTTAATGTATATGTCCTAAGAAATGCACCACGTTGTTGAGAAAACATTGTTGCGGTCGGTGTTATATACTGGAATTTCTTCATCAGTGAGGCAGATCGATGGACAAATAGTTGAACACCTTTGCAAGAATTGTTTACTCGCAATGAGAAAATGCTCGACTACGTTCTACAATATTTAGATCGTTGCCTCATACTTTCATTACAGAATTGGGGTTTTTTGACCTGTACTCACTATCGCCACATGTGACCTTTGAACCCACAGTAGATAGCTCCAATACCGCACTGCTGAGGGGACCTGGTATCACAGTGGCGTCTTCATATATAGCCTATATTTGTTCACCGCGCGCTAATGTGAACAGGCCACCCACAATCTTCCTTTGACTCGCGGCTGAGTTTACATCAGTCTCTTATTGACCCCATCCAACTGATCAGATGCCTGAGTAATCGTTTCAACAATGGATGGCACACAACGCCGAAGCTTTCATGGTAAGTAAGCAATCCTCGGCGGGGATCAATAGCCGTATTGAAATGGGCATATTGTAGAACAGTAGACATCATCAACTAATCACGGAGCAGGATGCATGACCTGCAGGAAGCGAAAAGTCCGCTGCTCGGGAGGCAATCCGTGTCAAAACTGCGTCCGACTAAAAGCAGCCTGTATTTCATCGTTTGATAGCAATATGAGAATCTCTTTAGCCACATCCCCGGACAATCCAAGGCAGCAGGCCCCTAAGACACTTCACTTAGCATCACATCCCAAGACGAAGCCGGATGTTGCTGGGGATGTCAGTGACCATCAGCAACGATGCGCGACAGAGTTGGACATAGGAGAACACCAATCCCCGGACTTAGCTGCCATGGTGTATACAGATCTGGAAGATAAATGGCAGTCCGAATCCGATACACGGCTAGCCAAATGGAACTCTGAGCAGACAACGTCATCTACACATGATACCACGGGCCTCGACAGCCAACGGCCAGAGGGAGATATTGTTGGATTGACCAGCTTCCAGATCCCAGATATCTCGGATTTTAACTTTTCTTTCGAGTCATTCTTTGACAAAGACATTGAGTTTCCCAGCTGGCCAGATTCCACATATTCCATGAACGGGCTAGAATACCAGCTTGATGATATCGGAGAAGGCAGTCGCCGGAGACAGCCGATGGAAGAGCCAGCACCCTACGGAAAGAAGCGCGCCAAAGTAACAGACTTCCCACCACAGCTAGAGGAAATGTCCTTGCCACATGTCAATCAGGACACTGCTTATCTGACTCATTTCGAGCGGTGGATTGCCAGCTGTGGCTACTCTCTCAAAGAAGACGGTAAAGGAAACTATCTAAGATTTGTCCTAGACTACATTCAGAGTGATCACTGTAGTCTCGATTCGCCATTCCGGTTTGCGGTCCTGGCTTGGGCTGCAAAACACTTAGCAGCAACCTCTACCTCCCACGACGAATCGTGGAAAATTTACTATGCTCAAGCGATTCAAGGCCTTGAGCGTTTATCATGCTGTACGGACTCAAATGATCACTTCTTGGAGCCTAGCTCAGCTGCACCAACCGGCCAATGTGTCATTTCTTCGAAAGCTGAAATCACAATATCGTCTGTGTTGTTTCTCTGCAGATGCGACGTTCTGAATGGCGACGCTACTTCGATTCTCAGGCGGTTGGACAATTTAAAAGAGCACCTAGCGTGCCATCTAGATAATACGTCTCTCTCTGCCTTGGCATGCAAATTTCTCTTATGGCTCTGCTACATCGATGTCCGCCTGAGGATATTCTCCTCGCCATTATCATCCAGCAACAGTGGAGAAAACACCGCCATGACTACGCTGCTCCACGCACTCATACGCCATCCCAGTTACAAATACATTCTATCACATTCGCATTCATACCTGTCAGAGATTTTTGGCCAAACGTATCCTGCTGACGAGCTAGTTCAGGACGAGAAAAAAGTACCTGTATCAGTTCGAACGCATGAAACATTTTGCCTCATTTCTAATATGCTTCAGTATCGCTCGTGGAAACATGTATTAGAACAAAACTCCAGTCTCTCGGAACACCGTGAGCTCGCAGAAGCCAAGGAGACCGCTATCAACCTCGATATACGGCGCATGGATACAGAATTTGATCTTGCAATAGCGACAAATCCTGCAGCAAATGCACTCCGTCACGTTACCACAAGCCTAGGGAAAAATATTGTCAACAGAGGTTCCCGTAATCACACTGCCAACGGTAGCCCATCTCCGCATTCACCTCTGCCTCCAATTACATCACGAGACATCGATCGAGCCTCGTTGCAATGGTTATCTTGCTATGCAGCATTTCTGTCTGCCAAAGTTTTATGGTCACGATTTTTGTACCCAGATATCCGTAGTGATTCGACTGCCGCAATGGCAACCAGCGGTATACTGAAAATTGCTTTACAACTTCGACAGATACACCGCAAGAGCCGGTTGGCGTCTCTAATGAAGGTACCTCGCTCAATGCTATGGCCTTTGCCCATCTTTATCGCAGGAATTGAGACAACGGACGAAATTTATGCGGACTGGATCTCGGAATTCATGGATGAAATGGCGTCGGCTATGAGTGGCTCTACACGAGAGCGCAGCCATGCTACCGGAGAGTATATAGATACTTCAATTGGTGACAAGGGGGAGAGTTTGACTGACCACAGGCTTATCCTGATACTAATGATGCGTGTGCGAGAGAAACAAGATCTCTTAGGTCGCCGTGTGGATGTCCAGGGAGTCATGGGGGAGATTGATGGTGCGAATGACATATTCTTGCTATGACCGAGAAATATATAATGCCATATACTGTTTTGCTTACTTCAATGCACAAACTTGTTCCCACGATTAGATCCTATATTGCCTTTCAAATCCAAAGTTCCAAACTTCAGCCCTACGGGTTCCATCGGAAGATTCCTTGAACCCAACATGCTGGAACACACTTGGCTCCAGCGCCCACTTGACAAGGCCACGAGCTTCTGCATAATCTTCCAATATCATGTCTCCCGGGAAGTCGTATGGCGGATCTCTAAGCAGGGCTTGGAAACCCTCCAGGTGTCGCTGGGGAAGGACAAGTCCCTGAGCACAGCAGCCGTAGTGTGGCATCTCGCGTGCTCCATGCAATGTGCTCAAGCTGAAGGGGCTCAATCTGCCGGTGAATAGACGGCCAGAAAGGAAGTACAGAGCAATAAGAGCCGGCAACCAAAGGCCAAAGACGAGCGCCGCAAGGTAACGCTGCGCGTGTGGTGAAACGCCGCTCGAAGCGCCGACGCGTACGTATTTCCGCCCAACCAGAAACGCAGCCAGCACGGCGGTGTATACTAGGCAGATGATTTTGGAATAGCCTAACCATTCCTCATTATTCCATCCCATTAAGATTTCCGAGTAAAACAATCGCAGGTATATCCATTCCCTCGTAGTCTCTTTGGTCTTTTGCTCGACGTATGTCAGTCCTTTTACGAACCGAGGAAACCAGTCCCTGGTGGTAACAATGTCGTCTTCCACCAGCGCAAAGTATGGGTATTCTTGCTCTCTGCACGCTTCGACTAGCGCTGAGTGGTCAAGTCTCATGTTCTCAACCCGGCCATCACCACGAATATTCCCCTCTTTCAGGTCGAGCGGTATCCGGCGATACTTGGTGCTTCCTTGAGGCGGCTCGCCATAAAGGAGAACCTCGTCAACAAGCGGCTCGAGCCAATTCTGTCCATAGGCAAAGTGTTCCGACGGCGATTTATCGGCCAGTAACACAACAATACGGATAGACGCGCGCTCTTCTGGCGTGAGCGTATCGGACAGTGTAGCAATCGTGGAGGAAAGGAACGACTCGGTCGTGCGATTAATGCTGGGAATGCCGATGCAGAGCAGCTTGTCGACAGGTTTGATCGGTATGACTCTCGCAGGTAGATTGCGGATGTATGCGTCCGCCTCAGCCGCTCTCACACTGGAAAAGCGCTGTTCGTAGGCTCTATTGGCATTGAAAAAGATGGATGACGGGTCATCGTATGAGAAAATTGCGGAAAATATGAAGAGGAGGATCCAAAAGACGCAGAATGCTGCGTTAATGCGAGAGACGGACATGGCTGTGGTCGCGTGACGCGGACTACACGCTACGAGTACACATCACCTCCGACTACTAAAGGATCGTTCGCTTTATGAGGAATACTAAGGATCAATTGCTAACGGAGAATATTCTCACGCCAAGAAATGTTATTCCAGTGTCCCCATAAATACGACGTTGTGCCGGGGTATGGATTCGTGGGATGACTGTCGCTTACGAGGCGATCCTTTCGAACGCAATCCGTACAAGATTGCGGGCATACGAAGTGGTATATCTATATATACATATCATTAGAGCCTCATAGGCTCAACCAGGTTATCTTTTGCACAGGTTTATTCATGTCTATACCTTAAAAAAAATTTTGAACTATACTCGTGGCTATGTCTACAGAGCGTTGAAATCTTTCTCTTACTCCATCTCTCACTTTTCATCCCGGCTACACCACCCCACGTATCAGGGGCAGTAGATACCCCACCATTTCCCCAATGTGTCCGCTACCGTTCATTCGCCTACATACCGAAAGCGTTACCCTACGTACAATATTTTGATTTCAATCTGAAAGTGATCGCTATTTACCCAAACTGGAAAAGGTGAACAGGCATTATAAAAACAGGAAAAGACATAGGGAGCACTTAAATGCAGATATGCACAGTGGGACAAATGTTAAACGCAGGCCTTGGAGAATTAACAGGTGAATCCGGTTTATTTTCTCAATGAATATACATGCTAATAGCCGTAAGTTATATACTTGAATGGTAAAACTTATTGATGTTGCCGTTCAATTAACATTGGTTGAACTTAGAGTTAGAGTAAAGCCAGCCAGTCATGCGGTTGGCAATATCATTGACGTAGGATGCCGTAGCTCCTTGGCCATCATTCAAGTTCCCAGCGTTAACCGAACCAGAATTATAACAACGAGCCGCCTAGGTAAAAGACGAGTGTTAGCCAGCTTCTCCAAATTAATCTCACTCTCTTTGACTTACCTCATAGATGTTGCCGTATTGGTTAATGCACTGAACCAGTCCATCACCCAAGGCAGTTCCTTGTGTACCATCAATGACCATCTGGGTAATACTAGATTGTTGAGCCGAGTTGCTGGCCGAGTTGCCAACAAATGTCACTCCGCCATCAGACTGCATCAAGCCCGGGTTGTCCGGCTGGGAGGGATCCGGGTTGTTAGTCGGGCAGACGTTGACACAACCGATGGACTTTGTAAATGTCAGAATACACACGCATGCAATGACAGTTTGATGATTGGAATTTGAGAGCTTACTTCTTGTAAAATTGTAGCGAGAATGAATCGATGATCAACTAAAGAAGTCTGGGCAACTTGCTGGATAGCATTCCAGATCAAGCCGGTTTGCTCTCCGCTGTTGCCAGCTCCAAAAGCACCAGCGCCGTTCGAGCAAGATCCTATGCCGAGGTCGGCACAAGATTCGGCCATGGCATTCTTTGAGTAGTTCCACATGGCGTCAAATTCAATCCATTCAGATACGGGGGGGAAGCTCTCCCAGCCACCATAATAGCACCCTACGATTGTTAGAAAACATGTATGGTGAAAGCACGATTACGCATTGGACGCAATGTGCCTTTGGGGACTTACTGTATGTGTCTGATCCAGCATTTCCAGTGCCGTCATAAATATTGGCATTGTTGTTATTGCCGGCTCCGCTGCTGAAAGCTGAAGAACTGGTCACCTTTTGGCCTGAAGGGTTGGAAACAGCCAAGGCTAAGCCTGTCATCGACAGCTGTATAGCCGCCTTGAACAACATTTCGATTTCTTTGTCTTGTGGAGTTGACTTGAAGATTGTAATGCAGAAGATGGCTAATGCAGGCTAATTCTTTGTTTTCCAAGACACATGGAAAGACCATTCTTATATAGATAATTGGGATCATATGAACACTTCTAAGTCAACTGAGGATACGGAGTAGGTGGACCGATCTAAAACCTTCGAGGAAGGCGAGTGTGACATTATTCATTCGCACGACATTTCACGATGCGGTCTACGTTGGGAATCCAGAAGATTCCCAATCTGGAAACATCAGATATATTAGGTCGAGACGTCTCTGAATATTTAATCCACCATACGATTCGTGTCGTGATGCTATCAAACGCTATTAAAGGCTTGCCGTCTTTGCCGTGAACGACGGATCTGGGGCTAGCACTAATACGAAGAATCCCCAAAGAAGAAGGAGCTTGAAGATTCTCGGCAACTCGGTCCTTTTACGGCTTATCCAGCGTAGGTCTATTGGGAGTTCTAAGTTGAGTAGTTGCTATGAGATTTATCCTCCTGCCGTAGCAGGAGCTTTATCTTGCGATACGTTTATTCAACGGGGAAATGGCCTCGAGCCTGAACCATATTAATACGAGGTCCAAAAATTATATGGGCCGTTGATGTTTTATTTAAAACCAATCAGTCAACCTATTATGCACAAAAGATTAAACTCACATCTGAATCGATTGCGATTCGATATTGTTCTTGTTCTCACTGTCGTGCGCTGCTAAAACGCTCCATCAGCCGTATTGTCTCTTGTTCACATCGAAGTCACCTGATGATATGAGACATTTGAAGGACATAGGCCTATGTCATTAGTCACCATCAAAGATCTGCAGAACACATCGCCAAGCTTTTCATGTATTAAATCTAGTAAGGTTAAATACAAGGTAATCGGCACTCAGATTTTGGTCTGCCTGTCGTAGAGCCTTTAATGCTACCATTGCCACTCAAGCCGTTCGTTGTTTAGTAATGGCTGGCGGGGCTTTCCCAATATTTGATGTCTTAATCCCCATTCTTTCAACACAAAGCTACAAATATCAGCAGGAAATTATTACTCATTCCCAACAAACCGTATGGGCAAACACAAATGTTGCAGTCATTTCTCTTTGCTATCAGTGCCGATGGCGGAATGATTGATCACGTGTAGGCGGTGCACGGCGTGCTGTGACTAATGAGCACTGGCCTTATAAACATTGTAATTTGACTCATCAGCGTCGTGAGGTTCCTGCAAACGTCTTATGCCGCATAATTGAAACTGTTTATTGTCGAAAACTTCATTCAATGTCTGAGCAATATAATAATACGAAAGATTTCTTGCAAGGCGCATTGCAAAAATGCCTTCAGGATGGTGTTGAGATTGGCGTTCCTGGTATAACGGCTGCGGTCGCATCCTCGGAGGGGCTTCTCTGGTCAGGAACGGCAGGGTTGGCGAATGTAGAAACCAAAACCCCGTTTACTTCGGAACACGTCTCTGGAATTGGAAGCATCACAAAAGTTTTCATGAGTGTGGTTATTTTACAGCTCATTGAAGAAAGGCGACTCAGCATTGATGATACTCTTCAACGGTATGTCTCTGCGGAAATTCTTCGCGGGATCCCTCATGCTCCCGGAGCTACGATTGGCCAGCTTCTTAGCCATACTTCAGGCATCCCGAGCTGGGAAGATGATCCCCAATGGATTCGGCAGGGCCGTGGGTCAGATCTTGATCCTGATAAAATTTGGACAAGCACAGAAACTTTGGACTATATCCGTTATGACAGTGATCCGAATCTTCAAGCGCCGGATCCCCAGCCAACCCCGGGTAACTACTCTTACGCAAACACCAACTTTACCTTCCTAGGTCTGGTTGCGGAATTTATTTGCTCAGAAACCGTGTCCTCTGAAATTCATGCATCAGTTGGGCAGTCAAGTGTCAGAGCTGCAAATCTGATTCGCTCACGAGTACTTGAACCTCTGGGTTTGAACTATACCTACCTGGAGGGGTTTGAATCGCCTCAAGCGGGTCAAATGCCCAATAGATACCACTGGGTGACCCCTACGTTCTTATCGACAGCTGGTGTCTGTCCTGCTTTCCCATATCCTAAATCTCGCCCGGATCTCCTAGACGCAAGCAAATCGAACATGTCGACGGAATAGGTCGCGGGCGGCAACTTATCGCATCCAAAGGATCTTTGCACTCTGGCACTTGCTATTCGAAATGCTAAAATCTTGTCATCATCTTCGCTGAAGCTCATGATGGATCTCATACCGATAACAGAGAAAGTATGGGTAGGCCATGGGATCTTCAAGATGCGGACCGCCGATGGTAATGCATGGTTTGGACACAACGGAAGTACTTTAGGGTTCAAGGGAAGTATGTTCTGGAATGAGGAAACAGACGTAGCCGTTGCAGTGTTGGGAAATGTCGGTACAATGCATGCTGGGAAAGTCCCAGGTGCTGCATCGGTTGCTCTTGAGAGTGAGTTCCTGGCATTGGCAGTAAAACTTGCAGGCTCATATTCCGGGGAGAAATCCTAAAGCATTCGGAAACCGCTTAAATGCCTCAGTATGGATATCTCGAATGCATGGTTTCTTATTTGCCAAAGCTATACTGGCTTCTTACATTTCTTCTGAGAGTGTTAGTCTTTAGTTTTGGCTCTTAAATAATATATAGAATGCACTTCTAAGTATCTTTATAACGTCCCGACCCAATACTTAAAATAGTATAGGGTAAGTTCCTAAGGTAATAAGCCAAGGTCAATTAGTTTATATTAGAGGAGAGGATAGGAAGTAACTTTAAGCAGTTGTAATTACAAAGTAAGTAAAATATAATAAAGATTTAGTCTATATTTAATCTTAATGCTTTATTAACGACTATCTATCTAAGTTATCTAAAGAGCATAGAGAAATAAATCTTATATATCTAGTTGTTCCTGGTGGCTTACTTTATAAAGTCCCTTTATACCTGGTGAGCCTATAACCTTTGTTATTAAGGCTTATATACTATAAGATATATATTTAGGTAAGCTTATAAAGCTTTTTTCTAATTAGTTATACCTTCTATAGTTTATCTAAGAGGTATATGCTTTAGATTAGGTTATAATATAATACCTCCTTCCTATTGGTCTTATCCTTAAGGCCAGGTATATAAGTTAGGTTATCCCCTTTTCTTTATAAACATAGTTTCCTTCTTTATTTATAAAATACCTTATAGTATTATTAAGTTATAATCGTCTATTAAAAAGAAGTTAATAAAAAATCGGAAAGTAGTAGTACTAGTAATTAAGATTATCGGAGTTATTATTATACCTTATTTTTATTATAAAGTAAAGAGTTTACTTTATAAAATAGCGAAAGGGTATAATTAGTATAAGGAGTATATGCATTATAGTTGTTCTTGTAATAGAAATGGGATTTTATTAGTAGTAGGTAAGTAAGTTCTAACTAGTATAGGGTTTAGTAGTTAAAAAATAAATAGCATAGTAGTTAGCTTTTAAGAAGGAGCGTCTAAATATTAAGGAATATTAAATTAAATAAGAGTTATTTTAATAATAGTAATAAATAATACTATTAACTTAATAGATAAATAAAAGGTTTTTTTAATTAGCTTAGTTGCGGGAGTAATAGAAATAAATTAATATTTATAGTAAATAAATACTTTGTTATAGTACTTATTCCCTTAATAAGTTAGATAAGGTAGAAAGGGCGGAGTTAAAGGCGGTAATTAAGGTTTAAATAATAAAGGCAGTGGATATTATTAATTAAAATATAGTTTTTAGGGATATTTTCTTAGATTTTTCTAAAGTTGTTGTTAATCCTTCTTCCTTCTAAATCTTTAATTTAGGGTATAAAGGTCCTTATCCTTCTATTATATAAGGAAGAATTTTAATGTTTTTTTCTTAGGTTATTTCTTAGTTTACTAGACGGCAGGTATTAGAAGTTTTAAATATAATCTTAAGTTTTTTTAAAAGTCTTAGATTAGTTCTATTATATTAAAGCTTTCGATAAATTCTTAAGTATTATAGATTAAATCGTATTCTTTCTATTTAACTTAGTACTTAATCCTATTATCCTCTTTTAAATTTCTTTATATTACTAAAACTTTTTTAACTTCCTATTTTTCTTTATCCTTAATAATAATAATTTTATTTAAGATTAGTCTTTCTATTACTTCGTTAATTTATGCTTTTTTTAAAAGTAATATATAAAATATAGGGTATTTTAGTTATATACCTTCTAGCATTTTTAATTTATAGTTAATATTACTGATTTTCTTTAAAATTTTAAATAAGCTGATTTTCCTAAAATTAAGCTTATTATTTAATTAGTTTATTTTAATATTTAGTATTTTATAGCCTTATATATATTAAAGTAGGTAGACTATATCCCCCTCCTGGAGGTTTAGTCCCTTAATCTTATCCTTATTTATATAATATTCTATACGTTTTTAAATAAGTTCTAGCTGTACTTTTAGTTCTTTATATAAGTTAATTATTAATTTTACTTAAAGTTATACTTTATTAATATTAAGTCTTTTTTAAAATGGCCTATATACTAAAGGGGTATATTTATATAAAGTATAGAATAGTATTAACTTAGTAAATTTAGATTTTGTACTATTATAATATAACTGGGTAAGTAGTAGCTTATTAACTTAATTATTTTACTATAGATTAATAAAATATTATAAATATTACTTAATAATTTAATTTATTTATTTTATTTAACTATTTATTTTAGAATAGTATATACTACTAAGTTTATAATTTACTCTAAGTCTTACTATTAGTTTTTACTAAAATTTAAAGGCGAAAGTTTATCCTTTATTAAAGATAATTTCTTAAGGTATACTATAATCAGCTGCTATTATTCTTAAATATATATATATAAGGTCTTTTACTAAGTATAACTTCCGATAAGGCAGGAAGTATACTTATTTTATAAATTTATCTACTACTACTAAGATACTATTGTAAGTTACTTTAGTAAAAGGTTCCTTAGAAGGTAGTAGGTTTATAATATAATTAAAGGTAACTGTTTCCTATAGTAATTCAGGTATTAGTAAGGGTTATAACTTCCTATAAGGTTTATGCCTTCCGTATTTAGTACGTTAATACTTATTATAAGTTACTATAATATTAGCAGCAGTCTTTTTTATTCCTTTAAATTAATATATTATAAATACTTGCTAGTGCGTAGTTGTAATTCCTTAATATTTAAATAATGGGTATTTATAGATGTATTTTATAATTTTCTTTCGTAGGTTAGGAGGTACTTAATATTTATTATTATTTATAAAATATCCATCTAAGAGTATAACCTAAGATAGAAACTAATGTAGTTCCTAATTTTTTATATATTCCTTAATTTCTTTAAAAAGTTTATTATATTTTTCTACTTTAAATATTAAATTAAAAGATTATTATTTATAGTTGCTTTATATATTCTAGTATAATATAATACCTTAATAATCAGGAATTTCTTAAAAATAGTTAATTTTTCTACTAAGTACGTTAGCTTTTCTATTGTCTAATCCTTTATAGTATATAAGTTTATAATTAAATTTACTTAAGAATTTAAAATATCCTAGCTGTTATTTAAATAGTTTTTAAGTAGATGTAAAGTAAGTGATATTCTAGTGGTTGGTGAAGATCTTAATTTGGAATTTACTTCCTCTATAGTATTAGCTTTATTATTTTAAATAGCTTTTAATTCCTAAGAATTCTTTATTATAGACTACGTAATTAAGTTTAGCTTTATTAAGCTTTTGGGAGTAGAATATAATAAGGTAAGATTTCCCTTCTTTATCTTATTAGCTTAATACTCCTCCGATTATATATTTTAATATATTAGTTTTAATTTCTACTAGTTTCTTAGGGTTATATATAGCTAAAACAGGTTCTAAGGTTATAGCTTATTTAATTACTTAAAATACTTATTCTGCTTCTTTTATTTATTTAAACTTTTAATCTTTCTTTATTATATTAGTTAAAGGTTAGGTAAAGACTAAGAAGTCTTAAATAAAGCGTTAATAATAGTTAGCTAATCCGTAGAAACTTTATATTTCCTTAACTAACGTTAGCGTTAGCTATTTATTAACTACAGCGACTTTTTTTAGATTTATTTATATAGTTCTAGGGGTAATAATATATTTTAAAAATTCTACTTTTTATATATAAAATTAGTATTTTTTAGGGTTTATAAGGAGGTAATTATTTTATAGTGTTTAAAGTACTAAGTGTATATATTCTTTGTGTTTTTCTTTAGTCTTAGAATATATTAATATATTATTTAAATAAATAATAATAAATTTGTTTTAATATTTTTAAAAGATGTAGTTAATCTTTTTTTAGAAAGATGCAGGTGCGTTTATTAACCCTTAAGGTATTACTAGGAA
The DNA here is from genome assembly GCA_020045945.2 of Trichoderma semiorbis. Classification (NCBI taxonomy): domain Eukaryota; kingdom Fungi; phylum Ascomycota; class Sordariomycetes; order Hypocreales; family Hypocreaceae; genus Trichoderma; species Trichoderma semiorbis. The sequence goes on from CM034695.1 coordinate 179,240, forward strand.
TTTATAAAATTCTCCTAAGGTGCTGAAAGCTATTATTTATTTATGCTTTTCTTTTATCTATATTAATCCGTAAGTATTAGTAAAATCTAGCTAGGAGTATATTATAGCTCTTTATAACTGGTCTTATGCTTTAGATATTAAAGGTAAGGGAGTTCGGTCTTTAATTATAATATTATTCAGCTGTTAATAATTAATAACTAATTATAGTTTCCTGTTTTTCTTTAGAATAAAGATAATAGGGTATTATACTAGGGAGTTAGAGATTTTAATATATCCCTTCTCCTTTTATTCCTATATCTATTTATTAAGAGTATTTAGTTTTAATTAGTTAAGGTTATATAATAGAAAATGTTTTAGTTATTTCCCTTCCTTTAGTTCTATTATATAATTTTATTCTATATATAGTAGCATTTGTATACTTTCGTTTAGGTTAGTTAAGGTCTTCTAAAATAAAGCCCTAAACTTCCAGTATTATTTTAGAATATTAGCTATTAGGTTTACAGATTTCTCTTCTTTCTGGTTGGTTTTTTTCTTTATAGTTTTTAGGAATTAATTAAGTTTATATAAATCTTATTTCCCTTTGGTAAACTTTCTTAAGGATTAAGCTTCTGTAGCTTTTATTCTTTTCTATTAGTATTATACAGGGATTTCTTTAGGCTTTAGGAGTTAAGGTTTCTAACTTCCTCTATCCTCCTTCTAGTTTAAAGTTCTTTTATTATTTCGCTAATAAATTAGGCCTTTACTTTATATTATTAAAGGTTTATATTAATATAACTATAGTATACCTAGGATAATATTATATTTTAAGGTATTAATAATATTATATACTACTGGAGTAATTTAATTAAATACTTTAAGATATAGGTAATTAGTCTATCTTTTTATTTATTTATTATTATATTTAAACTGTTTTCCTTCTTTATAAAAGAGCTGGTATAGTTTCTTTTTTCGTATTTATAGTAACTGCAGGCGTATTACAGTTACAGCTAATATATAGTTCCTATCCGCTCTAAAGTCTACTAAGACTTTAAGCAGTTCCTTGTTCTATGTTATTATAAAAGTAATCTTTTTCTTAAGAACTATTTATTTTTTATTACTATTATATTTATATTCCTTTTCAAAGGATATAAATTCTCTGTTAATCTTATAATACCCTTCTTCTAAAGACTATTCTAGTTTTTTAAGTACTAGTCTTTAATCTTACGTAGTATATATAACTTATAATATAGGTTTTTATAATTATCCTATTTTACTATTCTATAGTATAATCTTATCTCTTTAATATAGATTTTATAAATAACTTAATTATTTTATAAGTTATTAGGAGTTTTTCTATATTTATAATATTTTCTAAGTAATTCTTTAGGTACTTTAATATAGGTTCTGAAGTTAAATTTAATATTATATAATTAATTTACTAGTTATTATTCTATAACTTATTTTTCTCCTAAGACTAAGTTATACTAGTCTTTAAGCTTATACCTTCGATATCTAAGGTAATCTAGTTTATTATATTATTAATATTATTTAAAGGTATATACTTTTATTCCTTCGTTCTGGTTGTACTATTAAATAAGTTTTATAGTTTAATAAATTATATACTAGTAACTTAGATAACCTTCTGTCCGGCTATAATTTCTGTATTTATAGGGTGTAGTTAAGTAAGGTTTAAGGATTATAATTTATAATTTTTGGAATTTATAAGTAACCTTTTATCTACTGTACTGTCCTTTATGGTAAGGGTCTGTGATAAGAATTACTGAATTTCGTCGTAGGAAAGCGTTATATTCTGCTTTCTACTTTAGGTAATATATATATTAATAAGTAATATAGTTTATTTAATAGATTTAATAATAGTTATTATTTATAAAATTAATTTAAAGGTAGTCTTAAGGTATTTATTAATATTTTCCTTTAAGTTCTTATATTTTATCTACATTTAGGCTTATAATGATTTATTATTTTTTATTATATAGTTACTATTATATAAGTTTATCCTAAATTTCTTAGTAAATAAGTATTTTAATATCTTACTTAGAATTATAAATATTAATCTATTACTGGAATTTAATAAGTTTATTAATTTCCTTAGATTTACTTTTAATAAAGTTAGTAATATTCTTAACTTATCTTTTATATAAAGGTAGCCCGTAGTTTCGTTAAGCTGTAGCTTTAGTTATAGGGTTTCTAACTGGATTAGGTATATTTTTAAGCAGGGTTATCCCTCTTAGTTTATCTAATTCTTCTAGTTCTTCCTTATGCTAAGGGTAGCTATTATCTTCTCATTACAATAAATCAAAAGATCGTTTATTTATATCCATAATGTAGACTTCTTTCCTTAGTTCTAGAATCTTATCTTTGCGTTTTTTCTTAGGTATTTGGCAGTTATGGGCTATGTAACCTATCTTACCGTAGTTATAGTACTTAAATTCTTTCTTATGCTGTAGGATATCTAGATCCATTCTTCCGGGTTTACTACTATTATCTTTAGCAATTTCCTTATATTACTTCTTACCTTAGTTAGCTTAATATCTATTTCGCTAGTGCTATTAAGTAGTACTAATCTTAAGTTTATATAGTAAGTTATTAGCTTAGACGCAGATATCTATAAATAAGATTAGGGTATAAGTTAATTAATTAATATTATATACCTTTTCTTTAATTTCTTATTTAAGGCTATTATAAAACTATTTAATAAGTGCTAACTTATTTTAGTTAAAATATATAATAATATTTTGGAATTTTATAGCGTAGTCTAAGTATTTTCCTTTTTAATATATTATAACTAAGGTATTTTTAGCTATTTAATTTTCACTAATATCCTTAAATACTTTCTTTAACTTAGAGATATACTTATTATAGTTATTAAAGATTTATTAAGTTTATTCTTCTGTTCCTCCAGCTAGGCTTTTTAGATAGTTATTTAATATAAGTTTAAACTATTTTAAAGCAGTGCCTTTAAGGCGTAAGGTAGTAAAGCAAACTTTTTTTTTAATAGTATTAAAAGTATTTTTAAAATCCTTAAAGTATGCTTTAAGTTAAATTAGATATAAGCGGAGTTTTTTAATATCTCTTTTAAATATAGGAGGTGGCTGTTATTTAATAAGGATTCTAATATTAACTATCTTAGGCTTATCTTTATTAAGTTTGTTAACTAGAACCTTATTAAGTTTATATATATTCTAAATAAAAGCTAAAAGTTAATTATTTTTAAAAGAGGTAATATTAAGTAGGTCTTATATAGTAATATTTCTATTATTATCTATAGTAAATACACTAGGGTTAGTAATAGGAATTCCAGCAGCTAGTCCTACTTTAAATATAATAGTTTATATTACTTAAAGGTACTTAATATCCTTCTAAATAAGAGTTATTAACGTATAACATCCTAACTTAATACTTAAAATAATATAAGGTAAGTTCCTAAGGTAATAAGCTAAGATTAATTAGTTCATATTAGCAAAGAGGATAGGAAGTAACTTTAAGTAGTTATAATTATAAAGTAAGTAAGATATAATAAGGATTTAGTTTATATTTAATCTTAATACTTTATTAATAACTATTTATTTAAGTTATCTAAAGAGTATAAAGAAATAAATTTTATATATTTAGTTATTCCTAGTAGCTTACTTTATAAAATCCCTTTATACTTGGTAAGCCTGTAACCTTTATTATTAAGGCTTATATACTATAAGATATATATCTAGGTAAGCCCATAAGGCTTCTTTCTAATTAGTCGTACCTTCTATAGTTTATCCGAGAGGTACGTGCTTCGGATCAGGTCGTAATAATCTTCAATACCTTATTTGGCTTATAGTATGCTAGCTTTAATTCATCTAGTTATGTCAGTAATATAATATAATGCTGCTTGTAAGCTTCCCTCCTATACCTATAGGTACCCTACCTTTTAGGTACTTAACTATTAAAAACCCTTACTTTATTTAATTAATTATTAAATAAAATAACCTTAATTTTTACTTTTATAGTTTTATTTAAGGACTTTAAAGAAATAGAAATATTTATAAACCCTTTAGACTTTTAAAATAAATTAAACTTTATTATTTTTAAATTTATAATAGCTTTTTAACCTTAGAAAAAAAAACCTTTTTTAATTTAAAAATAAAAGAAATTATAATTTTTTTATTTACTCTTAAGAAAAAAACATATTTTAAAAAAACCTTTAATATAAATAAAATACTTTTACCTAGCTTTAATAAAATAAAATTAAGTATTATAATAATATTATATATAATATAAATAGTTTTAAAAAGTTTTATTATTTTTATTTTTAATAATATAAAAAAAGCTATTAACTTAAATAATAAAAAAAAAGCTTTTATTAAAAATAAAATTATAAATTAAATTAATAAAATTAATATATAATAATAAATTAAATAAAATATAATATTAAATATAATTATAATTATTAATTTTTACTTAATATAATATATTTTTTAACTTTTTTTAATAATAGTAAAATAAGTTTAATTATATTTAAATATTATATTTTAAAAGTTTTATTACTTTTTATATTAAATTAAAAAAAAAGCTTCAAAACCTTAAAAAGTTACGTAATAAAAATAAAGTTATTTAATTAAATAAAATAATATTAGCTAATATATTTTATATTAAAAATAATAAATTAAAATTTATTAAAATCCTTATTAAAGTAAAAATATTTATAATTATTAAAAAAGTAAACTAAAATAACCCTAAGGTTATATAAGTATAAATTATATTATATATAAATATTTATAATAAAAAAAATAAAAGGACTTATAGCTTTAAAAAACCTAGCTTTTAATAATAAAAAGCTAGCTTATATTATTAATAAATTAAAAAATAAAATTAATAAACTTAAAAAAAAACTTAATAATTATATTTTTATTTAAATTTTATTAAATTATATATAAAAGAAGTTATTAATTATTAAGGCTAAATAAAAATTAATTAAAATTTTAAAATTTATAAATAAAAATATTATTTATTTTTAAAAAGTCTAATTAAGCTTTACCTTTAGGAATAAAAATTAAAATATTTAAAATAAAATTATTATACTTTAATTATAAATAAAAAGTAAAAAACTAAAAATTAAAAAAGTATATACTTAAAGAGTTTTTTTTATATATAATATATTAAAAACTTATATAAATATAAGTAAAACCTATTTTATTAATGTATTCATCCCTAAAGACTTATTAATAGCTTATTATATAACCCTTTTTAAAAACTTTTTTAATATATACTACTACTTTATTTTCTTTAAGAAAAACATTAAGCTTAGCTTTAAGCGTTTTAATAACTCCTTTTGAATAAAAATCTAAGTTTAACTCCCTTAAGTTACTTAATATTTATAATACTTTAGATTTTATAATTTATAAAATTATACTAAAATAAAAAAGTATTATAAATATAGTAAATTAGTTTTAAAATATAATAATATTATAGTATATTACTTATTCCCTTTATAATATATTAATTATATATTATAAACTAATATATTTATAATTATAATAATAGGCCTATAAAATAAATACCTTAGATAAAAGATAAACTATTCTATTTAACTATATAAATATTTATAATATAATAAATAAATATTTAGTAAATAGAAACTTAATTAAGAAAGTATTTACTTATAATAGTATAAATACTAAGTAAATACTTAATTATATATTTATTTTATAATACTTATTTAAAATAATTTAAATAGCTAATTATAAATATAAAATAATACTTCATTATATTATAAATATATTATTTACTAATTATAAAAATAAACCTTTTTTTATTTTTATTAATGACTTATTAGTTTAGCTTAGTTTATTTACTAATATAAACTTAATATAAGGTTTATTTTTTAAAAACCTCTTTTATACTAACTTTATAGGAGCTTAGCTTATTATATATTTATAATTTCTATTTAAAAATTACCTTAAACTATAGGTAATACTACTATAAAGTTATTAAATAATTAAACTTTATATACTAAATATTAAAATAAATTAAAAAGTAATAAATAAAATTATAAAAATAATAATATAAAATTTAAAAAAGTATTTAAAGTTAATATAGTTAATAAAAATCCTTAACTTAAGCTATAGTAGTAAATATTATTACTACCTTAGTAGTAGCTTTTAGTTATATAAATAAAAAAGAATCTTAGTTTTTAAAGTTAAAATTATTATACTTAAAGCTAAAAAAAAAAAAAAAGATAAAATTATATAACTTAAGTACCTTAAGTTTTATAATAATAAACTAAAAAATATAAATAAGTATTTTACTAAATTAAATATATATTTTAACTACTTTTTTAATACCTTAGAAAAAGATAAAAATAAAATTATTTTTATAATTACTTACTTTACTAAAATAGATATAAAATAATTATAATTTATTATATAAGACTTTAAGAAAAATACTTTAAATAAATAAAAAACTTAAACTTCAAAAGTCTTTAAGTTTTACTAAAGCTTTTATAAATAACTTAAAAATTTATTTAAAATTTTAGATATAAACTAAGAAGTATAATAAGAACTTTAGTTTATTAAATAAAAAAAATAATATTTTAAATATATAATTATATTTCTATAACTTTTTACTAAAGTTAATTAAACTAAAAATAATAAAAAGGAAGTATATTATATAAGTCTTAAACCCTTAGTTAAGGATAAGTTCTATATAGTTAATAAAGAGAAAGTTAATTTTATTAATTATACTTAAATAGTAATTAATATTAATAACTACCTTTAGGAAAAGAAATAAAAAAAAAAGAAATAAGAAATATTAAAATTTTTAATTAAAATATAACCTTTAGAATTATATTAATTAAAGTAAAAAATATAATTTACTTATATATAATAATAGTAAATTAAGCTTTATAAACTTAAATATTATTAATACTTATAAGTTTATAAGTAAATATAATTACTATAGTAAAATAAGCTATAAAGAAAGGAATTACTAAGGTAAATATAAAAAACTTAATAATTTTAAAAAAACTATTTATAAAAATAAGAAATTTAATAAAGTTTAAATTAATATTATTAAAACTATATTTTATAACTTACTTAGCTAAACTAGCTATTATAATAATTAATATTTTATATATAAGGAAGAAAAGGAAATATTAAATTAGTATTTAAAAATAGTTAATATAAAACTATAGCTATTATTAATATTATAGCTATAGTTATAGTAATTATTTTAGTACCTTTTAGGGTACTATATTTAGCCTATAGTATTAGCTATAGCTATTTCTAATTAGCTATTCTTTATAACCTTTTATAACCTTCTATAATCTTAATTATAGCTATACTTAATCCTTAATTTAAAAGCTTACTTTATAATTTATAAGTAATTACTTAATTAAGTATAACTTCTTAGTCTTTTAAATAACTACTGCTTAATTAAGTATAGTACTATTAGCAGCTATAAGCTCCTTAGCTTACAGAAGGTTATAGTATTAAATAGCTTTATAATAATTAATTTACAAAAGTTTAAAGATTAAATTTAATTTTTATAGACTTACTTTTTTAAGGATTTTAGCTAATTAAAAAGCTAGAATTCTACTTATATAAGCGTTTTTAACTAATTAAATTACTTAAAAAAGCAAGTCCCTAGGATTATAAAGGGGGAGCCTTACTAAAAGGCTTAAAATTACTTAAATAGCTATTAATAGTAAAAGGTAACTTTTATATAAATCTTTAATAAAACTATTTATTAAATACTTAATAATTCTACTATTATTAAAAAGAATTAGAATATAAAAGTTATATTAATTAATAGCTAAGAAAAGGGGCTATTTAATAGTATTAGTCTTATAGTTTAATTTTCAATAATTATAAAGGAAATTAAAATATAAATAAAAGAGGTTTTCTTAATTTTTTTTATATTAGTAATTATAAGTATTAATAGAAATAATAAGCTATTATAAGCTAATTATACCTTTTTACATTAATTATTAAACCAGTAATAAAACTAGCTACCCTATAGTACCTTTATACTTTTATAAATTATAAGCCTAAATTATTATTTTATTATATAAAATAATAAATAGCTTTATTAATAACCTTTTATTTCTACTATTAAATACTATTATTAAAACTTTCTTTTTAATAAAAAACCTACCCTATACTTATACCTTTAAACATTTATAATTAATTTTTATAAAAATAAATACTCTACTATATCTCTTTTAATTTTAACTCTTTTTATATAAACAGTAGTGTATTTTAAAGTACTAAGAATTAACTCTTATAATATATAAATTTCATTTTTTTATCTTAAGATATTAATTTTATATTAATTCTTTTGTAAAAATAAGTATTAAAAGAATATTATTTTTAAACTTTGTAGAAGTAAGAATTATATAACTTAGTTACTTAAAATAAAAGCTTTTTTTATTAAAGAAAAACTTATAATTATTATTAAAAATAAAGAAAATAATAAAACTAAAATTATATTAGTAAATATAAAATTAAGGTTATTAAATAGTTTACTTTTGTAAACAAAGTATTATAATAATATTTTTAAAGCTTAGGAGGGTTTAAATACCTTATATAATAATAAAGGGTTTTCTTTTAACTTCTTTATTATAAAAGAATTATTTAATATAAATTTAAATAATTTTAATAGTATAAAAGAATTCTTTAATAAAATAAAGAAATTATTAAAAGATTTAAATTCTAAGGATATTAAAATACTAGAAATTATTATAATAGCTTAGTTATTAAATAATCTAGATAATTTTTATCTTAGTTTTATAACTAATATTAATTAAATTTTAAGAAATAACCCTAATACTTATAATTTAGAATCTTTAATAACTGTTATACTAAATAAGTTTAAAAGGTATAAAAATAATAATAGTAATTATTTTATTATTATTAAAAATAATAAAAATAAAAATAAAAAGCCTTAGAAAAAGAATAAAATTACTGTAAATATAGTAATTGTAAAATAAATAGGTATTTTAAAAAAGATTATTATTTTTTATATTTTAATAAAGCCTTAAAATATTAGAAAATAAATAATAAAAATAATAATAAAATAAATAAGGTTTATAAGAAAATATCTCTTAATAAGGAAGAAATAGAAATTAAAGAAATAAATAATATAATAAAAAAAAAGAAGATATTATAGATTATACACTTATACCAGAGGTATTACTAATTAATAAAGACTTTTATAAGTTAATTCTTATAATAAATAATAAAAATAATATTAATATTAATAATAATATAAAATCTTATAAAATTCCTTTTATTTATAATACAGGGGCTGTTAGGTATATAACTTTTAATAAGGAAATTTTAATAAATTATAAAAATATTAAAAAAACAGTTTCTTAGGGAAAGGCTATAAAAATTAATATTAAAGGTTCTAGAGATATTTTATACTCTTTTTCTAATAATAATAATAATAATAATTTTATTTTAATTAAAAATATATATTATACTCCTAAATTAAGTACTAATATTCTTTTACATTATTATTTAAATATAAAATTTATTACTAATAATAAAAATCCTTTTCTTTTAAATAAAAATAATAGTATAATAATAAAAGAATATATAAAAAATAACTTAATTTATTTTAATCTTAATATAAAAATACTAAATAAAATCTTCTTGATAAATAATAATATAAATAATAATAATAAAAAAGTAGATTTATATCTTTAGTATTAAAGGCTAGCTTATATAAATATAAAGCCTTTAATAAAATTAATAAAAACATCAAAAAATAACTATTATTTTAATAAAGAAAATATAATTAAAATAAAAAATTGTAATATTTACTTTAAGGTAAAGTTTACTAATAAAATAAATAAAAAATCTTTTAATAAAGAATATAAATTCCTTAAAAAAATATATACTAATATTTAAGGACTTATAAAAATTCCTATTTATAATAATTATAATTCTTATATTTCCTTTTTGGATAAATATTTTTATTACTTATATATATTTTTAATAAAAAATAAAAATAAAGCTTTAGAAAAATTTAAAGAATATAAACATCTAGTAGAGAATTCTACTACTACTACTACTAATAATAATAATAATAATACTAGAATTAAAGAGGTTTATTTTAATAATACTAGGGAATTTATTTTCCTTATTAAAAAATACTATAAAAATACAGGAATTTTATATAATAATTCTCCTCCTTATACTCATAAGCCAGTTAGTATTATAAAAATAATAAATAAAATAATATTAAATAAAACTAGGGCTATATTATATAATGTAAATTTACTTTTTTATTTATAAAGGGAAGTATTATTAGCCGCAGTTTATTTATATAATAAAACCCTATATTCTAGCCTTAAATTTAAAGCACTAATAGAATTATATAATAATAAAAAACTAGATTTATTAGATTTAGATAAAATAAAGGTTTTTAGAAGCCTAGTTTATTATAAAAATAAAAATCCTAATAATAAATTAAAAACTAAGGCTTATAAAGGAACAATATTAGGTTTTTTAAATAATAAATATAATTATAAAATTTAGAATTTTGAAACTAGAAAAATTATTATTTTTAGAAATATAGTAATATTAGAAAATAATTTTATTTCTAAAAATAAAAATAATAATAATTATAATTTTAATATTCCTTTATTAAAGGAATTCCCTTCTACTTATATAAAGGAAAATATAAATAATAAAAATAATAATAATAATAATAATAATTATAATAATAATTTATTAAGCTTCAAAATTAATATTAATATTCTAAGGAAGTTAAATAATTTTTATAAATAATTGTCACGACCCAGCTCTTAAGGTCGCAATAATAGGCTAATAAGTTAGCTTGGACTAGATTAACTTTAATCCTTTAACTAATTAGGGAAGGATTAAGATATAATTTCTTAATCTAACAGCGGATTAATAAATTATTTATTAATCTAAGGAAGGATTAATATTTTATTTATTAATCTAGTCTAGGTTAACTAAATATATAAGTTCACTTTATACTACTTATTAGAATACTGAGATAGCTAGTTGTTATTATAGCTATAGCATTTTATAATATAATTAGATTAAAACTTAAATATTTATTCTTATTTATATTAGCTAGTAATAAAATTGCCTATTAATTAACCTAACTGCTCTGCTAATATAAACTATAGAACTATTCTAAGGTTTATCCTTTAGAAATAGCTAACCTATAGTGCCTATAGGACCTAGTTTATTATATAATAATAACTCTTATTTAAACAGTTACCTTAGACCTATAGGTAATAAGAAACTTCAGCAGAATGTAAATACTAATATTCACTATACCTAAAAACGACATTAACTACGAAAGTTAAACTTTAAGTAATTATTTAAATAGTAATATTAAGCTTAAAAATGCGCTAATTAAAAATATAGCTAATTAAATAAATTATAATAAACTAAAGGCTAAGTTTAAAACTCTTAAAATACAGCTTTAGAACCTTTAAGATAGATAAAGGGAGAAAGGTAAGGTTTTTAAACTAATAAAGCCTAAACCCTTTAATAAAGATTTATGTAAAATAAATAAATTCTTTTTAGAACTTATAACCTATTTTAAGTACTTTCCCTATACCTTAAAAAAATAATAAAGATAGAGTTATTTTTGTAGGAAGTCGCCTTATAAATAATGCTGAAATATAATTTTAACCTATTATATAGAATTATAAGGAAGGAAAAATTAATTTAAAAAAGCTAAAAACATAGACTAAAGAAATCTATACTAAATACGTAGAATTCTAAGGATAACTTAGGAAGTCCTTTAGTATTATAGATAAATAACGAAAAGCTAAGTAAGAACTCCGTTTTATTACCTAAAAAAGACTACTAAATAAGTATACTTTAACCTTCCTACGCTTATTAACTAAAGTTAACTAGATTAAGGAAATAAAGAAAGAAGTCTACTATAATAGTATAAAACCTAAAGTTAAAGATAAACTCTTTAAAATTAACTATAAAAAAACAACCTTTATTAAATATACTTAAAAAGCTATTAAAATTAATAATTGTAATTAAGAATAATAGAAAGAAAGGAAGTAAGAGAAAATAGGAAACTTCTATAATATATAACCTAAGTAAAACTAAGGCTATTAAGCTAACTAAGGAAAAAAGTAAAATAACTATATTACTTCTTTTAATAATAGACGACTAAGGCTAATAAACCTTAGTACTATTAAGATATAACGTAAGAACGTTAAATACTATAATTATAGGAAAAAGGGATACATAAAGAAATACTACTAAGCCCTTAAGAAGGATAGAAATAGGAAGTTTACGCCTATTTTAAAATCTAAGGAAAACTAAACTATTAATATTATAAGACCCTTAGAAAACTATAATATATTATACTTTTTAGTATACTATAATAATAAGTATTAGATATACTTTAGTAATAAATAAAGGTTAGGATAGTTCCCTAAAGGACCTAAGATATAAACCTTAAATATACTTAAGGAAGCTACTTAAGAAGACCTTAGCTATATAAAGCAACTTATTTAATAAAATCTTAATAAATAAAAATAAAATAATTAATTTAAAAATAAAGAAGAGGTACTTTAGGAATAGGAATAAGACGAAGCCATATGCTAATATAACGAAAATCTCCTAGATACAGCACCTCTATTATAATATAACCTTTATAAAGGAATAACGTAGGAAGAAATAGATAACCTTAAAAAACATATATATAACTAATATAGGTTAGTGGAACCTAAAAGTATTTACTACCCCTATAAAATAACTACAGCGGACTAGGAACGCTTTAAAGATAAATATAGACTTAAAGGTATTATTAAAGAAAATAAATAATATAATAAAATAGTTTAATAAAAAGAACTTAAAGATTACTAACAACTTCTTAAATAATAGGGAAAGATCCTAAGGATTAATATAACTAACGCCTATAATAGAATTTAGGTATTAGGGAAAAAGTTATAATAATATTTTAATAATAAAAATACTCTATACCCTAAACCTAAGGTAATAGGATTAGTACTATACTATATTAATAATATCCTACTTATAGACTAATATAATAAAGCTAATATTACTAATTATAAGCTACTTCTATGTAAATAATATGCTTTATATAAACTTGCTGAATAGTATAAGGATTATAAAACCGCCGACTATACGTAAAATAAGTTTATACTCTATAATAAAGATAATTGTATAAGATACTAATACTAGTATTATATATTTATATATATTATGAAAAACCTAGCTGATTAAGGTTTTAACTTTAAAAAATATATAAATAAATATAATTATAATACTAAGGTATAAAGAATTAGCTAAAATAACCTTTAAAAATACTATAAGCTTACTAATAAGTACGTCCTAAAGCCTGGATGCACCTGGTGTAAACGTTATAATATCTAAACTTATAAGCTAGGCTGGATTACCTTAGAATTAGATAATATTAAGACTAACTTTAATAATATCCCCTATAATAATAATAATTATTATAACAGTACTGATAATATAACCTACTATAACCTAAATACTATAATAGGAGAAAAAAAAACTACGGAAATTCCTAGTAGATAGATAGTTAAATAATAAACTAATTATAGTTTATATAAATTCTAAAGCTATAATAAGCTATATTATGCCTTAACTAGTTAACCGCCTATAGTTAAACTACTGTAAGAAGGAGAGACTATATAACTTTTTTTAAATATTAAAAAACAATAGTTTACTTATAATAATGGAACTATTAATTATAAGACTAATTACCTTATAATCCAGTTTAGCGAAATTAAGGATATATTTAAATTTAATATTATAAATATTATAGAATATAATATACTTTTAAAATACAATTAGCTTAAATTACATAACCCCAATATTAACTAGATTAAAGGCTAGGTAAAATAGTAAACTTACCTTAAATTAATTAATTTTAGAGATATACTGTAATTAAATTAGGAGGATTAATAAGATGCTATAATATCCCTAATAATAAAATCGGTAACCTTTGTATTATATAAAGAAATAAAAAAATATATAGAAAATAAAAAAGTTATAAAACAAATATAATTTATAGAACTAAAAAAGCTTCTAAGAATAGTTAAATATATTAAAAAACTAAAGAAGAAATAACTTAGATTTCTTAACTTAATTATATAAAAGGTTAAAGAATTATATTACTAAGACTAAATACTAGAACGTTTAAAGAATATACTAATAAACCTTTAGTATATACTAGTCTTTAATAAAGAACTAAACACTAGACTACTAGAATATAGCTAATGGGATTATAAAATTAAACTTATAGATAATAAAGTATTAACGTTTAACAAAATCTATAACCTTAGTACTACCAAGCTTAAGATACTTAATAAATAAATTAAGGACTAGCTAAAGAAGGGTTATATTAAACCTTTTAAATCCTTAGTAGAATATCTAGTTATATTTATACTTAAAAAAAAATAGTAAACTTTAATTTATTATAAACTACTGGTAATTAAATATAATAACTAAGAAAGATATTATACTACTACTACTAATTTTTAAAATTAAAGACTAACTTATAAAAGCTAAGATCTTTATTTTATTAAACCTTAAAGGAGTATATAACCTTATCTAAATTAAAAAAGGTAATAAATAGAAAACCGCCTTCTGTATAAAATATAGACTTTACGAATACTAGGTAATACCCTTCGGACTTATAAATGCCCTAGCATCCTTCTAGAAAATAATTAACTATATACTATAAAACTATATAGATTATTTTATTATTATATACCTTAACAATATCCTTATTTATTCTAAGAACTTAGAAAAATATAAAAAATATATTAAAAAAGTACTATAAATACTTTAAGATAATAAACTCTTAGTTAAACCTAAGAAATACAACTTCTATATGCAGAAGGTTATATTCCTAGGATATATTATTACTCTAGGCAGGATCTAAATAAACCCTAAGAAACTTAAAGTAATTAATAATTAAAAGCTACCTAAGAATGTTAAATAAGTGTAAAGTTTTCTAAGATTTACTAACTACTACTAATATTTTATCTAGGACTTTTTAAAAATTACTATACTACTTATAAACTTAATAAAGAAAAATATTAAATTTAAACTTATGTAAAATACTTTAGCAGTCTTTAAATACCTTAAATAAGCTTTTATAAGCGCACTAGTACTTATAATATTTAATCTAAATAAACCTATTATTATTAAAACTAATACCTTAGACTATATAATTAGTAAAGTACTTAGTTAACCTAATAATATAAAGAAAAAAAAAACTTAGGCCTATTACCTACTTTTCTAAGAACTGCAGGACCTCTTTAGACAAGTCATAGAAGCGGCTAGTAAGACCAGGCACTAGAACAGCTATAGTGCACCATAGTGGTTGGAGAAGTATAAAGCAGCTTATAAAGCCTATAAAAAAGCGGCAGACAGCTCCCCCGCCTAAGAGGGAGCTTGTAATACCCTTAGAGATACTATATACTGTAGTAAACGAGCTTATTAGGACGAGATTATAGCGGAAGCTAGCGTTATTAGAAATATTTAATTAGTGGCTAAGTAGTATAAGGTAATAGACCGCTTTTAACCGCCCCCCTTAATAAACGGGGATAAAAGTATCTTAGACCTTATAGAGAGAGCGACCTTCCTTAGGGATAAACTCCTTAAGTAAAAGATAACTAAGGAGGATATCTTAGACCTATAGGAAGAGGACCTTCCTATTAATAAAAATATCTACTGGGATTAAACAGTAATAGAACCGGAGGCTAAGAAAGCTATAATAGGGTTAGGTAATACTATACCCAGAGTGGATAGTATATTAGTTACCCTTCTACAACTGGCCTAGCCTACTATTAGCAAATATATTACTAACCTCTTCTACAGATACCTAATAGTAGGGTACTACCTACTCCCCTTCTGGAGTATTAAAATTACTATTATCCTTAAACTAGGGAAGCTGGAGAAAGCGTATATTATATATAAAGGCTATAGACCTATTTCCCTGCTCTTCTACATAGGTAAAGGCCTTAAGAGACTCCTAGCTAAAAAGGTCTCCCTTCTGGCAATAGAATATAAAATACTACTAGAATAATACTTTAGGGCCCTCTTAAAGAGGTTTACAATAGACCTGGTTACCTACCTACTATATAACGCCAAGGTCGCCCTAGTATAAGGTTTCGTTATCTCCCTCCTTATATTTAATATCTCCGGCGCCTTTAATATAGTAATATATAACCGCCTGATATATAGACTTAGGGAATAAAGGTAGCCCCCTCTCTTTATAAAATAAGTTAATTCCTTTATAAGTAATTATAAAGCCCTTGTCTAAAACGGCTATAGAATTACCCTCCTAGAGATAGAGCTAAAGTATAAAGCCCCGTAAAAGTCCTCTATCTCCTTTATTATCTCTATACTCTACTTCTCCCTTAACCTAAAGCTAAATAACCCTAATACCTGTTTTAGGTATATAGATGATATTAGTATTATAGCAGTAGGAACTAATACTAAGGAAACTACCCAGAAGCTTTAGTAGGAATTAGAAAATACCTTAAATTAGGGCAATAGGAATATAGTCTCCTTTAACCTAGATAAGGCTAAACTTATATACTTCTACAGGACTAGAACCTAAACCTATAACAAGGGAGTAGACTTTAAAGGAAAGACTATAGCCCCCCAGGACTTAGTTTATTAACTAGGGATATACTTAAACTTACAGCTCTTATTTAAAAAGCACCTTAGGATTATAAAGGGAAAAGCCCTTAAAATAGCCAATTTCTTAAGATCTTTAAATAAGATATAAAAAAAATCCCTACTAAATACAGTAGCTATAGCAGCTAAGGCCTGCGTCGCCCCCGTAGCCCTGTATAGGACAGAGGCTTTTTAGCCCAGCGAGAATAGACAGAGTATAATAAATCTAAATAAATAAGTAGGAACAGGCTTAGCGGGATTAACTATAATCCTAAAACCCCTTTTTAAAGCAGCAGCTAGAGTAGTTATCCTTATGTAAAAGATAACTAACCTCTTTATTATATATAGAGAATCTGGAATCCCCCTAGCGTTAGTATAGGTAATATAAACTAAACTCCGTATAGCAGCTTACTTTACAGGCCTAGATAGGAACTACCTGGTTAGCAGATATATTAATAAGAAACTCCCCCCTAGGATTCCCCCTACCCGGCTGTAGTATACCATAGCCCTAGTAGAAAAAATAGTCTAACCCTCCCTCTTTACTAAAAATAACGGAGCTGTTTAAACAGGCCCAGACTTTAAAGGCTTACTAAAGTCAGAGGTAGCGGAAAAACACCTAAAGCTTTTTAACAGCCTTCTTAGGTCTACCCTTCTTACTTACTTAAATAGGTCCTAGGATAAATAAGGTAATATAAAATAGGGAGCTATTATATACTATAACTTTAAGAGAACTATAGTATATAGCCCTTTTACTAATACAGAGGTTTATAATACCGAGGCAGTAGGTACTTTTAAAGTAATAAAGCTAGCTAGGGCTTATGCCTTTAAAAACCTAGATATCCGAGAGATTTTACTCTTCTTAAATAACTTAGCGGTAGTAAATGGAATACTAGGGCTAACCCCCGCCTTATCCTAAGGAGCCTATATAGGCCTACGTTAAATTACCTAAAGACTACTTTTATAAATAATTATAAAGGTAGCCTAGGTCCTAGGCTATAAAAACGTACTAGGAAATAAAAAAGCTAACCAGCTGGTAAAGGAGGGTTTAAAACTCCCTTACTACTTAAGAAACTGCTCTACTATTACCTTTATTAAAAAGTAGGTAAAAAAAAGATATAGGGAGATATAAAATAATAACTAGAATAATAACTACCTAGAGTTTTATAAAGCCAGTAGATAGGGCTTTTATAAAGCTTCCTTTATACCCTTAGAGCTATATTTTCTATACCTGATCCTATATTAGCTACTAGCTAAAAAGTCTAAATACGGGGACTTTATAGAATACTATAAGAGATTTAGATATAACACCAGGCCTATTTATAAATACAGCAAGCTAAAGACATAAGGGCACTTTGTAAAGTACTATATAGTAGCCCTTTTCCTTCCTGATGTACTAAAGAGGGAGGCGTACTTTAGAACTACTTATATTAAATACCTCCTTGGTAACGGGGGGTATAAGGACTTTTAGAAATTTATAGAGGAAATAAGCCCGTACAGCCCCCCCCCTTATAAAGATAGATATATAAAATAAGATTAATACTTCCCCTTTTTCCTTTATTATATTAAAACGTAGCGAACGTTTAATTTAAACTTGACGGCTCCTACCGTCCTAGTGCCTAAATAAGGATTTATGTAACTAACTTACTTAGTGGACGTTAATAATAAAACAAATAAATAAACAATACTTTTCTAAGAAACTACATAAACTAGAACTTAAATATTTTATCTATAATAAAGAATTTCTAGCTATATACTAAGCACTTAGTAAGCAGTATTAAAGATACTACTGTAAAGGAAGTCGATTTCTAGTAATAATCCTTATGGACTACTGGAATATTATTTATTTTATAATAATATAAGAATTATCCCGTAGATAAGTTAAGTACTATAAGTAACTTTCCGAATTTAAACTTATTATTAAATACTGCAGTAGATTAAATAATAGATAAGCTAATATACTTAGTAGACGCTTAGATTACTTCTAGGAAATTTCAGAAGTTAAGGTATAAATACTAAAGAAAAACTAATATAAAGACCTAGTAATTTAATTAATTAATACCTTATATTAAATTAAGATAGACGATTTAATTATTAATAATATAAAAGAATATGTTAAAAACTAGGAAAATAAATAATATTTAGAAGGTGTTTTTATAAATACTGAATACCTAATATTAAATAAACTTATTTAGGTACTAAAAGACTTACGAAATAAAGTAGTGAAATCAGTCTACGTATATAAGCTTAATAGATACCGTAAAATTAGAAAAACTATATAATAAATTAAATAATACTTTAAATTTAACGATATTAAGACATAGGTATAAAAGGTTATATTAAAATATATAATATATAGATAAGCTAAAAGCTTTAAGTATAAACTATATAGATAACTATAACTACTACTTATACTATAATAACTATAGAAATTAATCTTATTTAACTTAATTATTAAACTACCTTTTTTAAGAGAACTAGTTATAAAGGTACTTTATAATAGTATTTTTATAGTAGTTAATAAGCTTATAAAAATAGCCTACTTTATATTATTTAAAAAAGCCAGTGATATAGAAAGATTAGCTTATATAATAATAAGATATATTATAAGTAATTATAAACTATTAGAAGATATAATCTCTAATAGAGGAAATATATTTATATCTAAATTCTGGAAAGTACTTACAGCTAGATTAGGAATAAATTATAAGGCTAGTATAGCCTACTATCTATAAATAAATAAATAAACGGAAAGGATTAACTAAATAATTAAGACTTACCTATACTATTATATTAATTTTAAATAAAACGACTAAGTAGAACTCCTCCTTATTATATAACTTATATATAATAGTACAGAATTAAAATTAACTAGAAAATTACTGTTTTTCCTAAACTATAGATTTAAACCTAAAGCCTATTGTCTACTAAGGTAAGGGGAAGATATTAAAAAGGCTATAATTAAGGCAGAAGATATAATTAAATTATATAATAAACTGCGACGATAACTTAAATTTATCTAATAAAGGATAATTAAATATATAGATAAATATAGGTTTAAAGGACTAACCCTATAGGAAGGAGATATAGTTTAGTTATACTAATATACGTAAGGTAATAAACAAGTAAACATTAAGATAAATAGGCTGAGTAATAAACTTAATTTTAAAAAACTCAGACCTTATAGAATTTTAAGAAAAATTAGTAAAGTAAACTATAAACTTAAGCTTCTCGAACAATAAAAGAAACAAGGAAAACATATATACCTAATATTCTATATCTCTTTATTAAAAAAAGCATAAATTAATAAAGAAACTAGAAAATTAATTTAGGATAAAATTATTATTAAAGGAAAAGAAGAAGAATATAAAGTAAAAGATATTAATGTAATAAAGATAAAAGAAAATAGTAAATAATACTATAAAGTATAATAAGAAAAAGAAGAAGAAAAAGAAGAAATATAGGAACTTATTAAGTATCTTAAGAACTTAATAGCCCTAGTAGAAAGACTTTATTAAAGCCTAGGGATTACACTAGCTTAGGATCTATTGCTAATATCTTTAAATAATCCACTAACTTTAAAAAAGCGGGGATAACCTTAGAGAAACCCTTCGCTAACTGTAATATAGCAGCTTAATAAGCAGCCTCCGCCTCCTTATGCTTAACCTTATCTAACTCCTTTAAATTATTAATACCCTGCGTAACTGCATAAGTTATTTTTTCCAACTATAAATGCTTTTATTTACGAAAACATTTAATTTTTACATTAACTATTTTATACTCCTTTTTAGCCTTTTTAAAAGCATTTTTATACTAAGTATAAAATAAAATAATTTTTCGGAGCTAAGTAGATAATAATAGATATGTATTATATAAAGATTTATTATCTTTTATATATTTAGTATAATAAGTAAAATCTTCCTTAAATATTTAATACTTTAGGAAACTCCGCTTTTTTTTATTAAAATAATATATACAGTCTTTTATTTTAATAAAATAAGATAAAATAATTTCTAAAAGAATATTATAATGCTCTGTCTTAGGATAAGATTTTTTATAAATACCTAATATAATAATTAATAAAATATATAAGTATAAAGAAAAGATAAAGATATTAACAAAAATAAAGGAGAAAAACTACTTATACTAAATACAGTAAGGTTTTAAGGATAAGACTAACGGGAGGGGGATATTATATTATAACCTAGCTCTTAAGGTTACAATAATAAGCTAATAAGTTAGCTTAGACTGGATTAACTTTAATCCTTTAATTAATTAAGGAAGGATTAAAATATAATTTCTTAATCTAACAGGAGATTAATAAATTATTTATTAATCTAAGAAAGGATTAATATTCTATTTATTAATCTAGTCTAGGTTAACTAAATATATAAGTTTACTTTATACTACTTATTAGAATACTAAGATAGCTAGTTATTATTACAGCTATAGTATTTTATAATATAATTAAATTAAAACTTAGATATTTATTCTTATTTATATTAGCTAGTAATAAAATTGCCCGTTAACTGACTTAACTGCTCCGCTAATATAAACCATAGAACTATTCTAAGGTTTATCCCTTGGAAACAGCTAACCTATAGTGCCTATAGGACCCAGTTTGTTATAATAATATATAGAAATTCCCTTAATTTTAAATATAATAAATAATAATAATATAAAAGTAAAGCCTTCCTTTTATAATAATACTATTATTAGTCTAGATAAAGAAAAGTAGGTCTAATTTATAAAGGATAAAATAAATAAATTAATAAAATAAAAAACCTAGATTATAATAAATTGTCCTTTTACTTATAAACTATTGGGAGGTTAATAGTTATATAAAATTAAGAATATTAATTTAAATTCTTATAATAAAGATAATAATATAAAATTACTTTATTAGAAAGCCCTAATCTAGCGCTTTTTAATAATAATAAATATAAATATAAAAGTCATTAGGTTATATAAGGTTTTAAGTAAATAAAAAATCTTAACTATAATAAGACTTTTTCCACAACTACTTAATTAGAATTTATAAAAATACTATTATTAATAGCTATTTTTAATAATTAGGTAATAAATTAATATAATATTAAAAATGCATTTATATATGCAAATATAAATAAAAATATATATATAAAAATTCCTATTAGCTAGGAAGATTATATAATAAAAAATTTTATAAATAATAATAATAATAATAATAATAATAAAGACTATAAAAAACAATTACAAAGTTAAATAAAGCTCTATATAGTTTAAAATAAAGCCCTAGACTTTAGTATAATTTTCTTTTTAATATAATTATAACTACACCAAATAGCCATTATACTAGTACCCCGCCTAGATAATAATATTAGTATTATATACCGCTAGTTAAAAGTTTATAGGAGTATAAATACCTTTTTATACTTCCCTCTTATTAACGAAGGATAAGTAAAAGTATAATATACTTTTATACCTTTACCTAACTATAACCCTATTATAATTCTTTTACTTTTTTATAAATTACCTAAAGGTATAAAAGCTATTATTATATACTATAAAGAAAGTATTTTTTATAACTTAGCTGTAGATATAATAAAGCCTTTAGTTACTTTAGAATTTATAAGGAATCCCCCCTTAATTAACCCTATTATTTATAAAAAGAATAATTATATAAAAGCAGGTACTCCTACTTTTAAAGAGTATATAGTAAATCTTTAAAAGCTAAAGGTAAAAAGTTAGCTAATTTAAAAATATATTTAATAATTAAAATATTTTTAAGCTTTAAGGTAGTAGAAAAAGGAATTATTTTAGTAACTGTAGTTAAATAGTAAAACTTTTATAATATAGTAGCTAAGGTTTAGTAATTTATATTTAAGTATTAATAAAGAAATTAAAGTAAAAAATATTAAGTAATTATATTTATCTATAGACTTCTATATAAAAGATAATTAATTAAATAATTTTTAGTAAGTATTTAATAAAGTACTTTAAAAGTTTAAAAAACTTTATAAATAAATTTTATTTATATTAAATAATATAAATAATAAATATTATATAAAATAAAAATAATACTTTAATAAAAAATTAAAAGTAAAATAGTACTAGCTTAAAAATAACTAAGATTAATTTTAAAACTAAAGTAATATCTTTTTTAAAAATATAGTATATTAAAACCTTTTATAAATTACTCTACTTAATTAAGCTTATTAAAGGGACTATTAAATACTAAAAGATTTTTATATTTATTTTAACTTTTTTAAAAAACACTTTCCTTTTATTAAGGAAAAGTAATAAACTTTATAATATTATATAAAGCTAAAACTAAAATTATAAAATTATATTAAAATATATTATAAAAAAATTCCAAAGATTAAGGAAAAAATAATATTATTAACTACCTAATTTTAAAACTTTTTTTAACTTAGTTATAAAAGAAAACAAAAAGAAAGCTATTACTTACTAAACCCTAAGTAATACTTTTATAATAAAAGTAAAAAACCTAAACTAGTAAACTAAGGATTAAGGAACTTTAATTATATATTTATAAATTATAAAGCCCCTTAAAATAAAAGATTATAACTATTAAAATACTTTTTTTATTAAAGCCTTAGTTATTTAGCTAATTAATACCCTTTATATATAAGCTAAAGGGGACCTAAGAGGATAGAAAATTAAAATTAGCTATAGCTACTACTTAGTCCCTAGCTAACTTATTACTTAAGGTAAAATTATAAATAAAAGTTACTTTATAAATTTAGGGGTAATAGCTTATTAATATAAAGGTAATCTTAGACTAGGGATTTATACTTAATATTATATTTATTTAGTTTATAAAAGTATATAAATTAAAGTAGGTTTTTTTTAAATAAAAGATATAATTAAAGGTAGTAGTAAACCTTTAAGTTTTTTATTATAAAGTATAAAAAGTATAATATAAAGCTACTAATTCCTAAGGGTTTACTAAGGAATTTATATAAGTTTATATAGGAATTAATTAAAACCTTTATAAAGATAAATACTTAGTTCTCCTAGGAATATTAATAATTATAAATAAATAAATTAATATAAGTTAAATATAATAATAATAGTTTACATTAATAAAACTTTAAATAAAAGCTATTATACCTAAGTAATTACTATAAGCTAATAATAAAAAACTTTTTATTTTTATAATAATACTTTAGGAGTTAAGTATAAATATAAAAAGTAAATTACCTACTATATACTTATATACTACTTTAAAAATCCCTACAGCTTTTTAAAACTATTAAAATATCTTTAATAACTAAAATACTAAAATACTTCTATAGTATAAATTTATTAATTATACTATTACCCTTAAGCTAAATACTAAATTACTATAGAATAAAATTTATTTTTTATTTTTAAAAAAGCTAAAAAAATTATAAAAATTCCTTAATAAAAACCTTAAGAAAAGTTATATATAATTATCCTAAAGCCTAGCAGAAGTATTAATTTTATTTATACTTAAAAAAATAAGTTCTTTTACTTTTATATAAACTATTAAGGCCTTAATAGTATTATAAAGAAAAATTAATACCTACTCCCCTTAGATTTAGAGATTTTTAATTATATTAGTAAAGTATAATACTTCTTTAAGATTAATATTAAAAATACTTACTATTATATTTAAATTAAAGAAGGTAATAAATAGAAAACTACTTTTTATATTTATTATAAATATTATAAATTTTTAGTAATACCTATAGGATTAATTAATGCTTCTGCTACTTTTTAATATTATATTTATAAATTACTTAAAAGATTAGTTAATACTATTTATATTATATACTTAAATAATATTTTAATTTTCTTTAAGACTAAAGAGAAGTATATATAATATATTTAATAAAGTCTTAAATAACTTTAGAAAGCTAAGCTTTATACTAAGTTATTAAAGCTCTTTTATTAAGAAATTAAGTTTTATAAAAGACCTGTATATAGGATTATTACTAATAAAAAAAGTATATTTATAAGTTAATTTTAGTTAAAACTTTACTTTTAATTAAATATTAAAAAACAACTTTTAATAGCTTTTGACCCTTAAACTAATAGTTAAATAGAAAAGATAAATTAAGTATTAAAATATTACCTATAGTACTTTATAGAAATAGAATAAATAATATAAGCTAGTGTTTTATATAATGCTAAATAAGTATATAATAATATATAAAATACTATAATTAATATAAGCCCTTATAAAGCCTTATATAGGTATAAATCTAACTTTTATATAAATATTAAAGATAATATTATAGAAGAGAAAATTCTAAGTATATAAATAAAAGTAGAAAAATTAATATACTTAAGAAAATAACTAAGGCTTTAATAATAAATTACTACTAAAAGATAGGTAATTTAATATAATAAATACTATAAGGAACTAAACTTAAAAAAGGGGAGCTTAGTTAAATTATTAATAAAAAACCTATAGCTTAAAAAGGAAAAGAAAAAACTTATCCCTTAATTTATTAAACCTTTTTAAATTATTAAAAAACTAAAAAAGCAGGCTTACTAACTAGCCTTACCTAAATAATATAGCTATATTTATAATATATTTTATATTAGCCTTTTAAAACTATAGAAAAAAGACCTACAAAACCTTAAAAAAGCCTTACTAATATTACCTTTTAAAAAAGATAATAAAAAATAGAAAGTAAAAGAAATATACTAAAATAAAGAAATTTAAAGAAAGCTTTACTATTTAGTAAAATAAAAGGGCTAGTTTTTAAAATATAATTAATAAGTCTATAAGGATAATATAATAAATATATTTAAGTTAATTTAATAATATTAGAAAACCTAAATAAAGTAATTATAAAAAATAAAAAATAAATAAGTAAAAAGTAAAGGAGATTATTACCTAAGAGGTTAGCTATAGAAAATTTAAATAAAACTATAAAACTAAAACTACTTTATATAAATAAAATAAACAAATACTATCCTATTATACTAGCCTAAGAAAAATCTACTAAACAAAATATATATAAAAGCTAAGCGAAAAAATAAATATATATTATTACTATATAATCTTAGCTTAAATTAAAAAATTAGTAAAAGTAAACTAAATATATTTATTAAAAACCTCTTCCTTAAGGCAGCGGAAAATATAATTAAATATAATATAAAAAGCTTTAAAAGCTATTTATTATACTATATAATACTAGTCTATTATATATAAGTACAGTAGTTAATTTAACTCCTACTTCTACTAAAGTTAGTTATTTAAAGCCTTAGTTATTATAACTAAGGCTAGGGGCATTTATAAAATTAAGACTAATATTAGCTTACTAAATTACTTATAAATTATTTATAAACTTATATTATTTATATTAATATAAGCTAGCGTAAGATATTAATAAATTAATAAAGTTTATTACTTAGTAATAGTATAGTAATACTTTTCTTAGGAGGTAGTGTTACCCTTACTAATAATCTTATATATAAATCAATACTTAGTCTTAATATATTTAAAAATAAAACATAAGTTATATATAGCTTACTAAAAAGCTACTAAACCTACTACTAAAAAAGGATTTTAGCTTAGTAGTTAAATTATTAGCTAAAGGATTTATAATATTATAAAATTACTTTTATAAAAAAGCTAAAATATAGATATAGTTAATAATATTACCTACTAATAAATTAATAATATTAAAAACTAAATTAATATAAAAAATATTTATAAAGATATAGTAAAATTTATAAAAGACAAATAGTATTAGTACTATTATAAGCTTAATAATAAATTATCTTAGTATAATTAAATTTATAAAAAAAAAAGCCTAAGTTTACTATAGTAAGTAAAGTAATTACTAAACTTTTTATATAATTTTTATTAACTACTTTAAAGTATTTTATATATTAAGTATAATTTATAGTATATATATAAATATACTTTTTTTATATTTTTACTTTACGTAAGTAATACTTAGCCTTTTTTTTAATTACTATTTAACAGTAGGTAATAGAAGTAACTTTAGCTTAGTAGTAATTTAAAAGTATTATAGTAGGGGTTCCTTAGGAAAATATAGCGCCTCTACTACCTTTACTATTATTATTATTATTAAATATTTTAGAAAAAAGTAAAAAAGCTATAGGGGGAGTTAAAGTAATTAAAGCTAAATTTAAAAAGGAAAAATATAAAGTTAATTAAGGCTTAAAATAGTTAAGAAGGTCTTATAAACTAGGGGTATTTTCCAAATATAGTATAATAAAACTATTTTTCTTTAATTTATAATTATACTATTTTTAGAAAATTAAAAAATTTATAACCTTTAAATCTTTAAAGCTAGGAATAATACTTAAATTAGTAAAAGATTAGCGGCCTATTTTATAAAATATAAAAGTATTTTAGTAAATTTTAAAAATATAATTAATATTTAAGTTAATATTTAAATTATTTATTATTAAATAAGGGAAAGTTTATAAATTAATTTAAAAAAGTAAATAAAAGATTTTTATATATAAAGTATAAGAAATCCTTAGGTATTAAGGTATATATAATTTACTACTGTTTTTAGGGGAATGTATAAAAAAAAGCTTTATAAGTTAGCACCCTATAATAATAGTATTATTAAAATAATATATATAAAAGGGAGAATAATTATAACTATATTAAATAGCTATTATATTAGTACCCTGCTTAAATAGTAATATTAGTATTATATACTGCTAGTTAAGGGTTTATAAAAGTATAAATACTTTTTTATACCTCCCTCTCATTAATAAAAAATAAGTAAAAGTATAATATACTTCTATACCTTTACTTAACTATAACCCTATTATAATAATAAAGTTATTAGAATATATTTAAAATCCTTATAACAAAGGTATTTTTATAAATAAAAATAATAAAATAATAATAGTAATATACATCAATGATTTATTATTTATAGGTTCTTTTATAGATAATATTATAAATTTAGAAAAAATCTTTTTTAAGTATATAAAAATCTAAAACTTAGGGGAAATAAAAGATTTTCTAAGAATAAATATAACTATAAATAAAAAGAATAAAACTATAATATTCTCTTAATATAACTATTTAATAAATAAAATAAAAAAATATAATAAAAAAAATATAGGAAATTCTAAAATTCCTTATATTATAAAATAAAAATTATAAAAAGCAAATATAAAACCTAATAATAAATTAATAAATTAATATTAAAAAGAAATAAATTCTTTATTATAATTATACTTAAAAACAAAATTAAATATTGTTTATAATATTATTAATTATTTAAAATATATATTAAAACTAAATAATTTATATATAAAAACTTAAAATTAAATTTAAAAATATTTAAATAAATTTCCTAATTTAGGAATTATATATAATTATAATATTTCTTTTAATTTTTATAATTTAAAGGGTTATTCTAATGTACATTAGGCCATTGACTTAAATAATAAAAAGTCTAGTTTTAGATTTTTTTTTATATATATAATAATTTAATTTCTTAGAATTCTATTATATAAAAAACTATTAGTCTTAGTACTTATAAATCAAAATATATAGCTTTAAAAAAGGCTACTAAAGAAGCTATTTATTTAAATAATTTACTTTTATATTATTTAAATATATTAAGTATAAAATATAATAATATAATTTTACTTATTTTAATAAATAACTAAACTACTATTAAATTAGTAGAAAATTCAGAATTTTATAAAAGGTTAAAGTATATAGAAATAGCTTATTATTTTATAAGGGAAACTATAAAAAATAATAAAATAAAGGTTTTTTATATAAAATTAAAAAATAATATTACTAATTTCTTTATAAAGCCTTTAGTAGTTTTTAAGTTAATAATTTTAAAAATTAGCTTTCCTTAGTTATTTTATAATAATAATATTCCTTATATATATTTAATAATAAAGGTTTTTAATTATTAAATTAGTTTTCCTTTATATAATATAATAAAAGTTTTACTATATTATTTTCCTTTATAAATAATAGAGATTTTCCTATATATATTAGTTTTTCTTTATATAAAACTTTTTATTACAGCCTAATTTAGGATCAAGAAGGTACATTAGAAATATACCCCGGAAGAATACTAGATCTAAATAACCAATTAATATAGGATTAATAAGTAGATTGTAAGCTACCCTAGATAGATTACCCTTACTAAAGTAATCTTATACTTAGGCTTATAATCCTAAAAGTAAGCTATTAAAAATAACTAAATATATAAAATTTAATTCTCTATGCTTTTTAAATAACTTAAATAGACAGTCGTTAATAAAGTATTAAAATTAAATATAAACTAAACTTTTATTATATCTTACTTACTTTATAATTACACTTACTTAAAGTTACTTTTTATCCTCTTTGCTAATATAAATTAATTAACTTTAGCTTATTACCTTAGGAACTTACCCTATACTACTTAAGTATTAGGTCAGGACGTTATATATTAATAACTTTTATTTAAAAAGATACCAAATACCTTTAAGTAATATAAACTACTATATCTAAAGTAAGACCAGCCGCTAGAACTTCTATTACTAACCTTAATATATTTACTATAGATAATAATAAA
The DNA here is from genome assembly GCA_020045945.2 of Trichoderma semiorbis. Taxonomy (NCBI): domain Eukaryota; kingdom Fungi; phylum Ascomycota; class Sordariomycetes; order Hypocreales; family Hypocreaceae; genus Trichoderma; species Trichoderma semiorbis. The sequence continues at coordinate 208,470 of CM034695.1, forward strand.
AATATTACTATATAAGACCTACTTAATATTACCTTTTTTAAAAATAATTAACTTTTAGCTTTTATTTAAAATATATATAAACTTAATAAAGTTTTAGTTAATAAACATAATAAAAATAAGCCTAAGATAGTTAATATTAAAATTTTTATTAAATAACAACTACCTCTTATATTTAAAGGAAATATTAAAAAACTCCGCTTATATTTAATTTAACTTAAAGTATACTTTAAGAATTTTAAGAATACTTTTAATACTACTAAAAAAAAAGTTTACTTTACTACCTTACGTCTTAAAGGTACTACTTTAAAATAGTTTAGACCTATTTTAAATAATTACTTAAAAAGCCTAGCTAAAAGAGTAGAAAAATAAATTTAATAAATCTTTAATAACTATAATAAATATATTTCTAAGCTAAAAAAAGTATTTAAGGATATTAGCAAAAACTAAATAGCTAAAAACACCTTAGTTATAATATATTAAAAAGGAAAATACTTAAATTACGCTATAAAATTCTAAGATATTACTATATACCTTAACTAAAATAAGTTAGCGCTTATTAAATAATTTTATAATAGTCTTAAATAAAAAGTTAAAGAAAAAGTATATAATATAGATTAATTAATATATATCTTAATCTTATTTATAAATATCTATATTTAAGTAAATAACCTACTATATAAACTTAAAACTAATACTACCTAATAGCATTAGTAAAATAAATATTAAGCTAACTAAGGTAAAAAGTAATATAAGGAAATTACTAAAGATAATAGTAGTAAATTAGGAAAAATAAATCTAGATGTTTTACAGCGTAAGAAAGAATTTAAGTACTATAACTACAGTAAGGTAAATTATATAACCTGCAACTGCCGAGTACCTAAGAAAGAACGTAAAAATAAGATCCTAGAACTAAGGAAAAAAGTCTATATTATAGATATAAATAAATAATCTTTTAACCTATTATAATAAAAAAATAATAACTACCTTTAATATAAGGAAAAATTAAGAGAATTAAATAAACTAAGAAGAACCCTACCTAAGGATACACTTAATTTAGTTAACCCTACTACTAAAGTAATAGCGTAATAAAACTATAGACTACTATTATATAAAAGATAAGTTAAAAATATTACTAACTTTATTAAAAGTAAATCTAAGGAAATTAATAAACTTATTAAGTTCTAATAATAGGTTAACGTCTATAACCCTAAATAAGATATTAAAACCCTTATTTATTAAGAAATTTAAGATAAACTTATATAATAGCAACTATACTATAGAAAATAATAAATCATTATAAGTCTAGATGTAGACAAAATATAGGAATTTAAAGGAAAATACTAATAAATACCCTAAGACCACCCTTAAATTAATCCCGCAAATAATAACTATTACTAGATCTATTAAATAAACTATATCGCTTATTAATATATGTATTACTTAAAATAGAAATTAAAATATAATACTTTCCTATAATAAAATTTAGTAATTCCTATTACAGACCCTTACTATAAAGAACAGTATAGTAGATAGAAGGTTACTTATAAATTCTAAGAATTACAAATTATAATCCTCGAACTTTATTTAACTATACCCTACGAATATAGAAATTATAGCTAAATAGAAGATTACCTAAGTTATTAGTATATAATTTATTAAACTATAAAACTTATTTAATAGTATAATTAAAATAAAGGAATAAAAGTATATACCTTTAAATAGTATTAATAATATAATAAACTAAATTACCTTAGATATTAAAGGTATAAGCTTAAAGATTAGTATAACTTAGTCTTAGAAGAAAAACAAGCTATAGGATAATAATTAGTAAATTAATTATATAGTATTAGATTTAACTTTAAAACTTATATAGGAGTACTTAAGGAATTACTTAGAAAATATTATAAGTATAGAAAGACTTTTAATAACTTATAAGATAATTAAGTTACTTACGAAATCTGTATTAGATAGATAAGATTACATTATGGAGCAGTAGAATAGAATAATTACGAAAACCTATACTGTAAATTATATATACTACGTAAGATTAAAGACTAGTACTTAAAAAACTAAAACAATCTCTAAATAAAAAGCACTATAAGACTAATAAAAAATTTATATCCTTTAAAAAGGAATATAAATATAATAGTAATAAAAAATAAATAGTTCTTAAGAAAAAAATTACTTTTATAATAATATAAAATAAGGAACTGCTTAAAGTTTTAGTAAACTTTAAAGTAAATAAGAATTATATATTAGCTGTAACTATAATATACCTGTAGTTATTATAAATATAAAAGAAAAAACTATACTAACTTTTTTATAAAGAAGGAAAATAGTTTAAATATAATAATAAATAGATAAAAAAATAGATTAATTACCTATATTTTAAAGTATTTAATTAAATTACTTTAGTAGTATATAATATTATTAATACCCTAAAATATAATATTATCCTAGGTATACTATAATTATACTAATATAAACCCTTAATAGTATAAAGCAAAGGCCTAATTTATTAGTGAAATAATAAAAAAACTCTAGATTAAAAAGAGGATAGAGGAAGCCAGAAACTTTAACTCCTAAAGCCTAAAGAAATCCCTATGTAATACTAATAGAAGAAAATAAAAGCTGCAGAAGCTTAATCTTTAAAAAGGTTTACTAAAGGGGAATAAAATTTATATAAACTTAATTAATTCTTAGAATCTATAAAGGAAAAAGATAATTAGGAAGAGGAGGAATCTATAGACCTAATAGCTAATATTCTAAAATAATATTAGAAGTTTAAGGCTTTATTTTAAAAAACCTTAACTAACCTAAACGGAAGTATATAAATACTGCTATATATAGAATAAGACTATATAATAAAACTAAAGGAAGGGAAATAACTAAAACATTTTCTATTATATAACCTTAATTAGTTAAAACTTAATACTTTTAATAAATAGATATAGGAATAAAAGGAGAAAAGATACATTAGAATCTCTAACTCTCTAGTATAATATTCTATTATCTTTATTCTAAAAAAGAATAGAAAATTATAATTAGTTATTAACTATAGATAGTTAAATAACATTATAATTAAGGATTAGATTCCCTTACCTTTAATATCTAAAGCATAAGACTAGTTATAAAGAGCCGTAATATACTCCTAGCTAAATTTTACTAATACTTATGGATTAATATAAATAAAGGAAGGATATAAGTAAATAATAGCCTTTAGTACCCTAGGAAAATTTTATAAGTTCCTGGTAATACCCTAAGGACTAATAAACGCACCTGCATCTTTCTAAAAAAGAATTAATTACATCCTTCGGAAATATTAAAACAGATTTATTATTATTTATTTAAATAATATTTTAATATATTCTAAGACTAAAGAAAAGCACGAGGAATATATATACTTAGTACTTTAAATATTATAAAATAATTATCTCCTTATAAATGTAATGAACCAGTATCTATATATTAGTATAGACAGTGCTTTTTTTCTAAGGGATACACCTTAGAGAGGTTCTATAGTTTATGTTAGCAGAGCGATTAGGTCAGTTTAACGGGTAATCTTATTACTAGCTAGTAATATAAATAAAAGTAGATATTTAGGTTTTAGTCTGATTATATTATAAACGCTATAATAATAACTAGCTATTTAAGTATTTTAATAAGTAATATAAAGTAAACTTATATATTTAGTTATATATTCTAGATTATGGTGGAAAGCTAGCTTTCCTAGCTTTCCGTAATAGATTATTTAGAAAACTGGCTTTCCTAACTTTCTTACTAAGTATATCTAATAGTTCTAATTAAACTATCGGTCTGTAGTTAATTTAGTCTAGCCTACCCTATAGGTCCCTTATTATAACTATAAAAGCCGGGTTATAATATAATATCCCCCTTCTGTTAGTCTTATCCTTAAGACCTAATACAGTAGTATATAAATATTTACTTTTATCCTATTAGTAAGTATTATATTCCTTTATTTTTTATTACCTATCTTTATTTTTTTTATTATAGCTAATTATAAACGTAAGTGTAAAGATAAACTGGTTTTTAAGTAAAAGAAAGAAAAGCGTAAAGGCTTTACTAATACTATACTAAAGAATTCTGTCTTTATTATAAAATTATATATTTACTATAAAAAGTAAGGCTATAATTATATTACCTTAGAAGAAAATTTCTATTAGTATTTTTCTTACGTTTAGAATTAAAAATTTTATTATAAAGTATTTAGTCTTACCCTGTAATAGATGTATAAGGTAGTAACTTATTATTTAAGGATAAATAAGGAGTTAGAAAAAGTAAAAGAAGTATAATTTAAGGCTAGTGCCTAAGTAAAATATCTTTATATTTAGAAGCGTAATTAGTTTTAGCAGATGGAGTAGGTAATTACTTAGGGTATTAATAATTTAGAGGAGTTAGAATATATTAAGCGTAAGGAGCAAGAGGTATAAGAAGCGGAGGCTGCTTGTTAGGTTAAAACGTTATTACTTAATTTATCTAATTCTATAACTGCGGATTCTGCGGTTAATGCTGTTAATTAAGGTACCTTTAACTCTTTTTTATTAAACCTAAACTTTAGTAGAAGTTTTTTAGAAGATTTTTTAAATATTTAAGGTTTTTAATAAGTTGCTATAAGTTTTTTATTTTATTATAGCCTTTCTATTTTACTAGGTATTTAGTTTATTAAGTATCTTTGTTAAATTTTATTATTTTAAGTTTTTCGACTTTATATTTAAGTTCTTTGGTTTAAATAATAATTTTATTCTATATAACTTTACCTATTCTTTTATTTACTAATGCTTTTTCTAATAGTAAAATATAGAAATTTAAATATATAGTTCTTCTTTATTATCCTAGGGTAAATAGAAGATTTATTTTATAATTAATAGGTCTAATTTTCTTTATAACTTTATAAAGTCTAAGTTTTTTAAAGTTAAGTTTATTACTTAGCCTATTAATTTTAATATTTAGCTATTTATTGTTTTATAAGTGCCAGAGTAGGTAGACTATATCTCCCTCTTTAAAGGTTAATCCGCTAATCCTTTTAGTATCTGCGAATTTAGCTATTCGTTCTTTAATAAATTTAAGTTATATTTATAATTCTTAATACAGTTCCTTAAGTTTATTTACTATAATAATAGCTTTGCTAGTATTCTCTTCTTTAATAAAAGGTTAGTATAGATCTGGTTTAAACTTATAGTTTACGTAAAACGGTAAGTAATTTATAGATTTTACTAGTATACTATTATAGGATGCTTAGGCAGTTAGTAAATATTCTACCTAATTATCTTAGTTAAAGTTAACGTAATATCGTAGGTAAGTTTTAATAATTTAGTTAATTTATTTAGTTTATTTATTTATTTAGGGGTAGTAGGCTATACTAGCCTTATATTTTAATCCGATTTTTACTATAAGTAATTGCTAAAATTTTAATATAAATATTAATTCTCTATTAGAGATAATCTTATTTAGTAGTTTATAGTAGGCGTAGATATTTTAGAAAAAAACATAAGCTAGGTCTTTTATAAAGCTTTTTTTAATAACTAGGATAAAGTAGGCTATTTTTAAAAGTTAGTTAACTATTATAAAGATACTATCCTATACTTTATTAGTTATAAATTCTTTAGAAGGTAGAAGCTTAACGATATAATTAAATATTATTAATTCCTAATTTCTTACTGGAACCGGTAGAGGTTATAGTTTTTTATAAAAAAGGTAGTGTAATACGTTAGCTCGTCTATATATTATATATTCTAATATAACCTTCTATACTTATTTTTTAATACCTTTAAATTTAAAGTATTACATAATTTACTAGGTGGTTTTTTATATTCTACGGTATTTATTAAGTTTATATATATAGACTAATTTTACTACTTTACTTTATAAGTCTTTTAGTACTTAGATAAGTCTATTTAGTATTAGGTATCCAGTATTTATAAAAATACCTTCTAGATACTATTTATTTTCCTAGTTTTTAATATATTCTTTTATATTATTAATAATTAGATTATCTATCTTAATTTAATATAAAGTATTAATTAATTAAATTATAAGGTCCTTATACTAGTTTATTTTTAGTATTTATACTTTAACTTCTTAGATCTCCTAAAAGTAGTCTAGGCATCTACTAAGTATATTAGCATATTTATTATTTAAACTATTACAGTATTTAATAATAAGCTTAAACTTAAAAAGTTACTTATAGTACTTAACTTATCTACGAGATAGTTCTTATATTATTATAAAGTAAGTAATATTCTAATAATCTATAAAGATAGTTATTAAAAATTAACTTCCTTTATAGTAATATCTTTAATATTACTTACTAAGCGCTTAGTAAATAACTATAAACTCTTTATTATAAATAGGGTATTTAAGTTTTAGTTTATTTAGTTTTTTAAAAAAGTAAGTAATAGGCCTAAGCTTTTTCTTAAGTATATTATCTAGTTGCTAAAGTACTCCGCTAATTGTAAAATCTAAGGCATTGGTTTTAATTATAATAGGTTTATTTAGGTTAAATATTATAAGTACTAGTATAATAGTAAAAGCTTATTTAAGGCGTTTAAAGGCTATTAAAGTATCTTAGGTAAGTTTAAATTTAATATTTTTTTTTATTAAATTTATAAGTAGTATAGTAACTTTTAAAAAGTCCTTAATAAAGCGTTAATAATAATTAATAAGTCCTAGAAAGCTTTATACTTACTTAACGTTCTTAAGTAACTTCTAGTTATTAATTACTTTAAGTTTCTTAGGGTTTATTTAAACTCTGCCTAAGGTAATAATATATCTTAAGAATATAACCTTCTATATATAGAAGTTATATTTCTTAGGTTTTACTAAAAGTTAGTTATTTTAAAGCGTCTGTAGTACTTTTTTAATATATTTTTTATATTTTTTTAAATTCCTAAAGTAGATAAAGATATTATTAAGGTATATAATAATAAAATAATTTACGTAGTTCTATAATACATAATTAATTATTTTTTAAAAGGATACTAGAGCGTTTGTAAGTTTAAAAGGTATTACCTAATATTTATAAAGTTTATATTTAGTGCAGAAGGCGGTTTTCTATTTATTGCCTTTTTTAATTTAAATAAGGTTATATACTTCTTTAAGGTTTAATAATATAAAGATCTTGGCTTCTGTAAGCTGGTCTCTGATTTCTGAAATTAAAGGTAGCAGTATAATATCTTTTCTAATTATTATATTTAATTATTAGTAGTTTATAATAAGTTAAAGTTTACTATTCTTTTTAGGTATAAATATAACTAGATATTTTGCTAAGGATTTAAAAGGTTTAATATAGCTTTTCTTTAGCTAGTCCTTAATTTATTTATTAAGGGTCTTAAGCTTAGTAATACTTAGGTTATAGATTTTATTAAACGTTAGGACTTTATTATCTATAAGTTTAATTTTATAATCCTATTAGCTATATTCCGGTAATTTAGTATTAAGATTCTTTATTAAAAACTTTTATATACTAGAGGTCTGTTAGTACGTTTTTTAAACATTCTAGGGTATTTTAGTCTTAGTGGTATAGATCCTTAACCTTTTGTATAATTAAGTTAAGAAATTTAAGCTATTTTTTCTTAGGTTTCTCAATGTATTTAATTATCCTTAGGAACTTCTGTAGTTTTATAGTAGGTATTTGTTTTATAATTATTTTTATTTTTATATATTTTTATATTTTTTCTTTATTTAATATAGGGGTTTCTGATCCTGTTATTAAGAATATTATTATATTTTATTATTCCTCCTAATCTAATTATAATTTCGCTAAGGGATTAATTAATTAGGTACAAGGTTACTATATTACATAGCCTTCTTTTTAATTAATATTAGGGTTATATAACTTTAGCTAATTATATCCTAAGAGTATATTATATCCTAAAATATTAGTAATATTAAATTTTAATTAATTTAAAATTTTACTAAACTAGATTTTAAAGTAATTAGTCTTATAGTTAATAGTTCTGTTATTATATATAAAGGGTTATTATTTAATATTAGCAAGCGTATATAGTTTTTCCTTTTTATAGTTAGTTAACTTTAGGTAGTTAATAAGTTAAGGTATAATATAATTTATTATAACTCCTGAGTTTATATAAACTATAATTAAGTATCTTTCTAAAGTACTAGGCACTTAGAATTTTTATAGTTTCTGTCTTAAGATTATATTTAGGTTATAGTAGATTATATTATCTACGTTATTATAATAGTTATTACTATAGTGGTTAATAGTTATATTATTAAGGTTTAAGGTAATCTATCCTAGTTTATTATTTTAGATATTATAGCGTTTATATTAGGTATATCCAGGCTAAGGGACGTTTCTGGCGGTAAGCTTATAATACTTCCGAAGTTTATTTTAATTAGTTCTTTATAATTTATTATCAGTACTATATTTTATAAGGTTAAACCTTTATTATTCTAGGTTATAGATAATATATACGAAAGCGCGTTATTAGTGTTAATGTTTTTTATAACGGTCCTTATTATAAAATATAAACTTATTTTATCTATATTTTATAATTCTATAATCTTTATACTATTCTTAGAGTTTAAGTATAAGGTATTATTTATATAGTAGAAGTTTATAGTTAATAATATTAGTTTTATTATATTAATTTATAATTTAAATATTATTAATATAATAAAGGGCTAATTCTAATGCTTTAGTAGTTGAATATTTATTTATATTAGTTTTAATATATTATTAAAACTGGGTTTTTAGTAGCTTGGTTTTATTAAAGGCAGTATATAGGTTAATTTATTTAATCTAACTTTATTATTTTAGGAGTCTCTAGTATTCCTTAAGTTCCTTTTATTAAACTATTTTATTATAATATTTAATTTCCTTAATAATACCTTTTTATTTATATTAGTCTTTAAAGTATTCCTAATCCACTGTAGTTATTTTATAGGGGTAGTAAATACTTTTAGGTTTTATTAAACTATATTAATTATATATACGTTTCTTAAGGTTATTAAGTTCTTCCTAGGTTATTCCTTTACAAAGGTTATATTATATTAGAGGTGTAGTATCTAGAAGATCCTCGTTATACTATTATATAGCTTTATTTTATTCCTACTTATAGATAACTTCCTTTTTCTTTTTAAAGTTAAGTAAGTTTTTTTATTTTATTATTTTATTATTTTCTAAATATAGTTATATAGCTGTAAGTTTTATATTATTCAAGGCTTGCTAAACTAGTATCTGAGTATAGCTTATGCCTTTTTAATATTAGTTATTTATAAGTACAGTATACTGGTTTTCAATTTCTATTATTTCTTCTTAGTAACTTCCTTAAGAGTATTTAAGGTTTAGGTATTATAAGGTTTTTTAGGGAACTAGCCTAATCCTTACTTATTACTAAGGTATATTTAATATTTATTATTATAATATACTAAAAAGTATAATATATTATAATTTACTAAGGGTTATATAGTATTAATAGCTTAGTTTTCCCTAGGTTTTAGGACAGGTATAAATTTTTTATTACTATTTTTTTTAGGGCTTAGTAGTATTTTTTTATATATTCTTTTTTTCTATAGTTATAATATTTAACGTTCTTATATTATACCTTAATAATACTAAGGTCTATAGGCCCTAGTTTTCTATCATTATATAATATAATATCCTATTTTTTTCCCTAGTTAGCGTTATTACCAAAGTAGAAGTACTTAGGGATTATTTTCTATATATTTCCTTCCTATTTACGTTCTTTGCGTTATTTAAATAAGCGTTCGTTAATATAGGTGGTTTTCCTAAAGAGCTTATCTAAAGTATTAGGTAATTTATTTTAAAATAACTTATTTTTAATATCAGACTTTAGTCTTTAATAGTAGAGTATATACTATACTTTATTATTTAAATTAGTTTTAGCAGCTAGATATATAAAGGTAGCTGTATACTTAGTATATAGTCCGGTTTATCTAATTTACAGGAGTGCTTTCTTTACTTTTTTAGTTTTATTAGTTTTTCTATATAGTTTTTTAAGCTGTTTTTTAAAGATAGTATATTTAGTAAATAGTTTATTAGTATATTATTTCTTTAGTTCCTTAGTTTATTTAAAATCTCTAAAATATAGTTTAAACTAATCTTTAGTAGTTTTAAATAAATAGGTTTCTGTAGTTTAAACTTTTATAATATTACTAGCTATAGTAGTTAGAAAATAGCTAAAGTAGTTTTTTATATTTATAAAGATTTTCTAAATTTACTTAAGGTTTTTTTTAAATTTATTTAGCAGTAGTAGTTTAATAATTTCTCCGGGTTTCCATTAATATACTATAGGGGCTGGGTTTACTATAGGGTTTCCTACTGGTTATCTTTAAAGGGTTATAATAGTAGCTACTTAAGTATTAATTATTTAATATAACTGTTTTATAAGTTCTTCAAGCGCTGTAAAGTATACGTTGGCTTTGTTTAAATTAGCTGATGGTTGCGGAGCTATTATAATATCTTCAGGGATATTTTCGAAATTATCTTAGATTTTAATATTACTATTATAATTACTTTAAGCTTTGCTTTCGTAATTAGTATTATTATTTAGAACTTTAAAGTTTATAAGCTACTGAGTTCTTAGTATTTTATTACCTATAGGTCTAAGGTAACTATCTAAATAAAAGTTATTATTATATAATAAACCGGTATTTATATATTAGTATAAATAGTGCTTTTTTTCTAAGGGATAAACCTTAGAGAGGTTCTATAGTTTATATTAGCGGAGCAATTAGGTTAGTTTAATAGGTAATTTTATTACTAGTTAGTAATATAAATAAAAGTAAATGTCTGGGTTTTAGTTTCATTATATTATAAACGCTGTAATAATAACTAGCTATTTAAGTATTTTAATAAGTAATATAAAGTAAACTTATATATTCAGTTGTATATTCTAGATTATAGTGGAAAGCTGGCTTTCCTAGCTTTCTGCAATGGATTATTTAGAAAGCTGGCTTTCCTGGCTTTCCTACTAAGTGTGTCCGACAGTTCTGATTGGACTGTCGGTCCGTAGTTAATCCAGTCCGGCCTACCCTGTAGGTCCCTTGTCGCGACTATAAGAGCTGGGTTGTAATAATAAACCTTAAAAAATATTAATTTTATATATAAAAAGTAGAATTTTTAAAATATATTATTACCCTTAGAACTATATAAATAAATCTAAAGAAAGTTACTGTAATTAATAAATAGCTAATACTAACGTTAGTTAAAGAAGTACAGAGCTTCTACAGACTAGTTAATTACTACTAATACTTTATTTAAAACTGCTTAATCTTTGCCTAACCTTTAACTAATATAATAAAAAAAAAATAAAAAGTTTAAATAAACAAAAGAAGTAGAACAAGCATTTTAAGTAATTAAATAAGCTATAATCTTAAAACCTATTTTAATTATATATAACCTTAAAAAACCAGTGGAAATTAAGACTAATATATTAAAATACATAATCAAAGAAGTATTAAACTAATAAAATAACAAAGGAAAGCCTTATCCTATAGTATTCTATTTACAAAAGCTTAACGAAGCTGAACTTAATTATACAGTATATAATAAAGAATTCTTAGGAATTAAAAGCTGCTTAGAATAGTAGAGTTAATACTATAGAGGAAGTAAATTTTATATTAAAATCTTTACTAATTATTAAAATATTACTTACTTTACATCTACCTGAAAATTATCTAAAAGATAATTAAAATATTTTAAATTCTTAAGTAAATTTGATTATAAACTTATATACTATAAGGGGTTAGAAAATAGAAAAGCTAATATACTTAGTAAAAGAATTAACTATTTCTAAGAAATCCCCAATTACTAAAGCACTATATTACATTAAAATACATAAGGTAACTATAAATAAAGATTTTTTAATATAATCTTTAAAGTATAAAAATATAATAAACTTTTTAAAGAAATTAAAAAATATATAAAAAATTAGGAACTATATTAGTTTCTATCTTAGGTTATATTACAGAATAAATATCCCATAAACAATAATAAATATTAGGTACCCCCTAAGTTATAAAAGAAAATTATAAAGTATATTTATAAATATCTATTATTTAAACACTAAGGAATTATAACTATATACTAACAAATACTTATAATATATTAATTTAAAGAAATAAAAAAAACTGCTACTAATATTATAGTAACTTACAATAAGTATTAATATATTAAATACAGAAAATATAAACCTTATGGAAAACTATAACCCTTATTAATACCTAAACTACTATAAAAAACAGTTACCTTTAATTATATTATAAACCTACTACCTTTTAGAGAACCTTTTACTAAAGTAACCTATAATAGTATCTTAGTAATAGTAGATAAATTTATAAAATAAGTATACTTTCTACTTTATTAAAAATTATATTTAGCAGAAGACCTTATATATATATACCTAAGAATAATAGTAGCCGATTATAATATACCTTAAAAAATCATCTTTAATAAAGGATAAACTTTTACCTTTAAATTCTAGTAAAAGCTTATAGTAAAACTTAGAGTAAACTATAAACTTAGTAATATATACTATCCTAAGACAGACGGTTAGATAAAATAAATAAATTAGATTATTAAGTAATACTTAAGATATTTTATTAATCTATAGTAAAATAATTAAGTTAATAAACTACTACTTACTTAGCTATATTATAATAATATAAAATCTAAATCCACTAAGTTAATACTATTCTATGCTTTATATAAATATACTTCTTTAATATATAAGCCACCTTAGAAAGGCCCTAACGCTGATAAAGCACAACTTTAAGCAGAATTAATAATTAATTTACATAAAGAACTAAAAGTATAACTAAAGCTTATTTAAAAATATATAAAATATTATATAAATAAGGATAAAATTAAAGGACTAAACCTTTAGAAAGGGGATATAGTCTACCTACTTTAATATATATAAAGCTATAAAATACTAAATATTAAGATAAATTAACTAAATAATAAACTTAATTTTAGAAAAATCAGCTTATTTAAAATTCTAAAGAAAATCAGTAATATTAACTATAAATTAAAAATACCAGAAGGTATATAACTAAAATACCTTATATTTTATATATCACTTTTAAAAAAGGTATAAATTAATAAAGCAATAAGAAAACCAATTTTAAATAAAATCATTATTATAAAAAATAAAAAGAAATAGGAAGTTAAAAAAGTCTTAGCAGTATTAAGAAATTTAAAAGAAAATAACAGGATTAAATACCAGGTTAAATAAAAGGGATATAACCTAATTTATAATACCTAAGAACCTATTAAAAGCTTTAATATAATAGAATTAATTTAAGACTTTTAAAAAAACTTAGAATTATACTTAAAACTCCTAATACCAGCTATTTAATAAATAAAACTACCTAAAAAAAAAGGTATATAAGTTTCCTCTGTTAATATAAAAGAACCTAAATCTATGAACTTTAAACTAACGCCTAAGGAAACCTAATTAATATTATTAAATACTCCTAAGTACTAAAGATCTTATACTACCTAGGCCTTAGAAATACTATTTTCTTTATCTAACTCCTATATCCTATAATAAATTAACTTACTACTATACTCTTTAACCCTTTTCTTTATATAATAAATATATAATAAGTAACTTACAGCTACTGCTACTTTACTTTAAAGATTAGTAAGCTAAGCGTAAAAAAAATCTAAGGCTTCCCCGGCCTTCTCTTCCTCTTCCTTTAACTTTTTCTACTAATCTAATGCCTTTATTACTAAGAAACTAATTAAATACAGCTTTATTATAAAGAAATACATTACCTATAAGAAGACGCAACCAGTACTTTATTACAAAAACGGCTATGTTTAATACACTTATAATAATAAAATAAATCCTTAATTATATAATAAATAATTAATTTACGAAAATAATAAAAATAAAGTATATTTACTTCCGATTTATTAATTAAAATAAATAACGTAAGTAATAATCGCTTATACGCTTTATGAAAAACAGCCTTTAAAACCTTAGCACTTATAATAATATAATTAAGGAAGGGAAAATCTAACTAAATAAACCTATAGGATTAAACTGTACTTATAATGCTACTATATAATAAGGCCTTAAGGATAAGACTAATAGGGAGGGGGTATTATATTATAGCCTAATCTAGGATTAAAAAAGTATATTAAAAATATACCCTAGAAGAATATTAAATCTAAATAATTAATTAATATAAAATTAATAAGCAGATTATAAGCTACCTTAGATAAATTACTTTTACTAAAGTAATCCTATACTTAGGCTTATAATCCTAAAAGTAAGCTATTAAAAATAATTAAATATATAAAATTTAATTCTCTATGCTTTTTAAATAACTTAAATAAATAGTTATTAATAAAGCATTAAGATTAAATATAGATTAAACCTTTATTATATCTTACTTGCTTTATAATTACACTTGCTTAAAGTTACTTCCTATTCTCTCTGCTAATATAAACCAATTAACCTTAGCTTATTACCTTAGGAACTTACCCTATACTACTTAAGTATTAGGTCAGGATATTATAGTTTTTTTACTTTTTTTTCATAAAAGGTTTTTTATTATTATTTATTTTCCTTATAATATTAATTTTTTTTAATTTTTTTTTACCTTTATAAAGGTTTTTCTATTAAAGATTATATATACTATATAACCTTTAAGGGGGGTATATAAGACTATAGCTATTATTAATATTATAACTATAGTTATAGTAGTTATTTTAGTACCCTTTAGGGTACTATATTTAGCTTATAGCACTAGCTATAGTTATTTCTAATTAACTATTCTTTATAACCTTCTATAACTTTTTATAACCTTAATTATAATTATATTTAATCTTTAATCTAAGAGCCTACCCTATAGCTTATAAATAACTACTTAATTAAGTATAGCTTCTTAGTTTTTTAAATAACTACTACTTAATTAAATATAATACTATTAGCAGCTATAAGTTTCTTAGCTTATAGAAGGTTATAGTACTAAATAGCTTTATAATAACTAATTTACGGAAGTTTAAAAATTAAATTAAATTTTTATAAACTTACTTTTTTTAAAATTCTAGTTAATTAAAAAGCTAGAATTTTACTTATATAAGTATTTTTAGTTAATTAAATTACTTAAAAAAGCAAGTCCTTAGGATTATAAAGGGGGAGCTTTACTAAAAGACTTAAAATTACTTAAATAACTATTAGTAATAAAAGGTAACTTTTATATAAATCCTTAATAAAACTACTTATTAAATACTTAATAATTCTACTACTATTAGAAGGAATTAAAATATAAAGGTTATACTAATTAATAATTAAAAAAAAAAACTATTTAATAATATTAGTTTTATAGTTTAATTTTTAATAATTATAGAGGAAATTAAAATCTAAATAAAAAAGGTTTTCCTAAGTTTTTTTATATTAGTAATTATAAATATTAATAGAAATAATAAGTTATTATAAGTTAATTACACTTTTTTATATTAATTACTAGACTAGTAATAAAACTAGCTACCCTGTAGTACCTTTATAGTTTTATACTTAAGAAAAAGTAATTAAAATAAATTATTATTAATATTATAATTTTTAAAAAAATTAAACCTTAACTAAAGGAAAAAACTACTAGTAGTTAACTTACTTTTATAACTTAGGAAAAATATAAAGTAAATAAACTATAATATAAAGCCTTTAATATTTTACTTATAAAAGAAAAAAAAAAGAAAAAAAATAAATTTATTTATAAATAAAAAGAAAAGTATAAGTAAAATAAAAAATATACTAATTTAAATATTTTAAAATTATATAAAAATTATAAATTATAAAAACCCTAGGGACTTAATTACTTTTATAAATAAAAACTTTTTAATTATAAATTAAAAGGGACTTAAGAATAAAACCTAAGTAAATTTTAATAAATACTTAATGTTACAGCCTGATCCAGGATCAAAGGTATATTAAGAATGTACCTCGGAAGAATATTAGATCTAAACGACTAATTATTATAGAAGCAATAAATAAATTATAAGCTACCTTAGAAGGATTACCTTTAAATAAGTAATTTTATACTTAGGCTTACGATTCTGAAAGTAAGCTATTAAGAACGACTAGATATATAAGATTTAATTCTTTATGCTCTTTAGATAACTTAAATAGATAGTTATTAATAAAGTATTAAAATTAAATATAGACTAAATTTTTATTATATTTTACTTACTTTATAATTATATCTGCTTAAAGTTACTTCCTGTCCTTTTTACTAATATAAATTAATTAACTTTAATTTATTACCTTAGGAACTTACCTTATATTATTAAAGTATTAGGTTAGGACGTTATATATTAATAACTTTTATTTAAAAGGATACTAAGTACCTTTAAGTAATATAAACTATTATACCTAAAGTAGGACTAACCCTTGGAGTCTTAGTTACTAACCCTAGTGTATTTACTATAGATAATAATAGGAATATTACTATATAAGACCTACTTAATATTACTTTTTTTAAAAATAATTAACTTTTAGTATTTATTTAAAATATATATAAACTTAATAAGGTTCTAGTTAATAAACTTAATAAAAATAAGCTTAAGATAGTTAATATTAGAATCTTTATTAAACGACAGCTACCTTTTATATTTAAAAAAGATATTAAAGAACTTTGCTTATACTTGATTTAACTTAAAGTATATTTTAAGGACTTTAAAAATACTTTTAATACTGCTAAAAAGAAGGTCTGCTTTACTGCCTTACGTTTTAAAAGTACTGCTTTAAAATAGTTTAAACCTATCTTAGATAATTACTTAGAAATCCTAGCTAAAGGAGTAGAAGAATAAACTTAATAAATCTTTAATAACTATAATAAATACATTTTTGAACTAAAGAAAGTATTTAAAAATATTAATAAAAATTAAATAGCTAAAAATACCTTAGTTATAATATATTAAAAAGGAAAATACTTAAACTATATTATAAAATTCTAAGATATTACTATACGTCTTAATTAAAATAAGTTAACGCTTATTAAATAGTTTTATAATAGTCTTAAATAAGAAGTTAAAAAAAAGGTATATAATGTTAATTAATTAACCTATACCCTAATCTTGTTTATAGACGTCTACGTCTAAGCTAATAACCTATTATACAAACTTAAAACTAGTACTACTTAGTAATATTAATAAAATAGATACTAAGCTAATTAAGGTAAGAAATAATATAAAGAAATTGCTAAAGATAATAATAGTAAACCTAAAAGAATAGATCTAGATGTTCTATAGTATAAGAAAGAATTTAAGTACTATAACTATAGTAAAACTAACTATATAGTTAAAAACTGCTAAACACTTAAGAAAAAACGTAAGGATAAGATTCTAAAATTAAAAAAGGAAGTCTATATTATAGATATAAATGAATAATCTCTTGATCTATTGTAATAAGAAGATAACAGCTACCCTTAGCATAAAGAAGAACTAGGAGAATTAGATGAACTAAGAAGAATAACTCCGCTTAGAAATACACTTAATCTAGTTAAAAACCCTATAACTAAAGCTACAGCTTAATAAAACTATAGGTTACCTTTATATAGATAATAAGTTAGAAATATTACTAACTTTATTAGAAGTAAATCTAAAGAAATTAATAAATTTATTAAGTTTTAACGATAAGTTGACGTTTATAACCCTAAATAAGACGTTAAGACTTTTATTTACTAAGAAATACAAGATAAACTTACGTAATAGTAATTATATAATGATAAATAATGGATTATTATAAGCCTAGACGTAAATAAAATATAGGGACTTAAAGAAAGATATTAGCAAATACCTTAAGACTACCCTTAGATTAATTCCGTAAACGATAACTATTACTAAATCTATTAAATAAATTATATTGCCTATTAATGTATATATTACTTAAAGTAGAAAGTAGAATATAATACCTTTCTGCAACGAAACTTAATAATTCCTATTATAAACCCCTACTACAAAGGATAATACAGTAGATAGAAGGTTATTTATAAATTCTAAGAATTATAGATTACGATTCTTAAGCCTTACCTAACTGTACTTTAGGAGTATAGAAACTATAGATAAATAGGAAACTACCTAAGCTACTAGTATATTATCTATTAAATTATAAAACTTATTTAATAGTATAAATAGAATAAAGGAACTTAAGTATATACCTTTGATTAGTATTAATAATACAACGAGCTATATTACCTTAAATACTAAGAATATAAGATAGAAGAATAATATAATTTAGCTTTAAGAGAAAAATAGGCTAAAGGATAATAGTTAGTAAATTAATTATATAGTATTAGATTTAACTTTAGGACTTATATTAGAGCACTTAAGGAACTTCTTTAATAATACTATAAGTTTTAAAAAACCCCTAATAATTTATAAGATAATAAAATTACCTGCGAAATCTATATAAGACAGATACAATAATATTATAAAGTAGTAGAATAGAAAAATTACAAGAACCTATATTATAAGTTATATATATTATAAAAAATCGAAGACTAGTACTTAAAAAACTAAAATAGTCTCTGGATAAAGGGTACTATAAGATTAATAAAGAATTTATATTCTTTAAAAAGGAATATAAATATAATAGTAATAAAGAATAAATAGTTCTTAAGAAAAAAATTACTTTTATAATAATATAGAATAAGGAACTGCTTAAAGTTTTAGTAGATTTTAGAGTAAATAAGAACTATATATTAGCTGCAACTGTAATATACCTGTAGCTATTATAAATATAAAAAAAAAAATATACTGACTTTTTTATAAAGAAGGAAAATAGTTTAAATATAATAATAGATAGGTAAAGAGATAAATTAATTATTTATATTTTAAAGTATTTAGTTAAACTACTTTAGTAGTATATAATATTATTAATACCCTAAAATATAATATTATTTTAGGTATATTATAGTTATGCTAATATAAACTTTTAATAGAATAGAGCAAAGGCTTAATTTATTAGTAAGATAATAAAAGAACTTTAGATTAGAAGGAGGATAGAGGAAGTTAGAAACTTTAACTCCCTAAGCCTAATAAAATTCCTGCGTAATAATAATAAAGATAATTTAAAGCTGTAGAAGCTTAATTTTTAAAAAGGTTTACTAAAGGAAAACGAGACCTATATGAACTTAATTAATTCTTAGAACTTACTAGAGAATCTTAGGAAAAAGACTCTATAATAGAATAAATTATGGGAGACTTTGTAGACTTAATGGCTAATATTCTAAAATAATATTAGAAGTTTAGGGCTTTATTTTAGAAGATTTTAATTAACCTAGATGGAAGTATACAAATGCTACTATATACTAAATAGGACTATATAATAGAATTAAAGGAAGGGAAGTAACTGAAATACTTTCTGTTGTATAACCTTAATTAGTTAGAACTTAATACTTTTGATAAGTAAATATAGGAACAGAAGGAGAAGGGATATATTAGAATCTCTAACTCCCTAGTATAATACTCTGTTATTTTTATTCTAAAGAAGAATGGAAAACTATAATTGGTTATTAATTATAAATAACTAAATAATATTATAATTAAAGACTGAACTCTTTTATTATTAATATCTAAAGTAAGAGATTAATTATAAGGAGCTGTAATATATTTTTAGCTAAACCTTACCGATGCCTATAGATTAACTTAAATAAAGGAAGGGTATAAATAGATAATAGTTTTTAGTACTCTAGGAGAATCCTATAAATTCTTAGTAATACCTTAAGGATTAATAAATACACTTATATTTTTTTAGAAAAGGATTAACTATATTCTTTAGAAATATTAAATTAAATTTATTATTATTTACTTAGATAATATTTTAATATATTTAAAAACTAAAGAAGAATATAAGGAATATATATGCTTAGTACTTTAAGTACTATAAGATAATTACCTCCTTATAAACCTTAAGAAATGTTAATTTTATACGTAAGAAATAGAATTTCTAAGATATATTATTACTCCTGGAACTATATAAATAAATTTAAAGAAAGTTACTGTAATTAATAAATAGCTAATGTTAATATTAGTTAAGGAAGTATAAAGTTTTTATAGATTAGTTAATTACTACTAATACTTTATTTAAAACTTTTTAGTCTTAGCTTAACCTTTAACTAATATAATAAAGAAAGATTAGAAGTTTAAATAAATAAAAGAAGTAGAATAAGTATTCTAAGCGATTAAATAAGCTATAACCTCGGAGCCTGTTTTAATTATATATAATTTAGAAACACTAGTGGAAATTAAAACTAATATATTAAAATATATAATCAGAGGAGTATTAAGTTAACGGGATAAAGAAAAGAAATCTTACCCTATTATATTCTACTCCCGGAAGCTTAATAAAGCTGAGCTTAATTATACAGTCTATAATAAAGAATTCTTAGGAATTAAAAGCTGTTTAAAATAGTAGAGCTAATATTATAGAGGAAGTAAATTCCGAATTAAGATTTTTATTAATTACCGGAATATTACTTACTTTACATTTACTTAGAAGTTATTTAGAAAATAATTAAAATATTTTAAATTCCTAAGTAAATTTAATTATAAGCTTATATACTATAAGGGATTAAAGAATAGAAGAGCTAATGTACTTAGCAGAAGGATTAACTATTTTTAAGAAATTCTTAATTACTAAGGTATTATATTATATTAGAATATATAAGGTAACTATAAATAATAATTTTTTAATTTAATATTTAAAGTAGAAGAATATAATAAACTTTTTAAAGAAATTGAGGAGTATATAAAAGATTAGGAACTATATTAGTTTCTATCTTAGGTTATAATAAAGGATAAATACCCTATAAATGAAACTAAGTACTAGGTACCTCCTAACTTACAAAAGAAAGTTATAAAATACGTTTATAAATACCTACTATTTAAATATTAAGGAATTACAACTATATATTAATAAATACTTATAATATATTAATTTAAAGGAATAAAGAAAGTTGCTGCTAATATTATAGTAATATATAATAAATATTAATGTGCTAAATATAGAAGATATAAGCCATATAGAAAACTATAACCTTTGTTAATACCTAAATTACTATAGGAAATAGTTACTTTTAACTATATTATAGACCTACTACTTTTTAAAAAGCCTTTCTTTAAGGTAATTTATAATAGTATTTTAGTAGTAGTAAATAAGTTTATAAAGTAAGTATACTTTCTACCTTACTAAAAATTATACTTAGTAGAAAATCTTATATATATTTACTTAAGAATAATAGCAGTTAACTATAATATACCTTAAGAAATTATCTTAGATAGGGGATAAATATTTACTGTTAAGTTTTAGTAAGAACTTATAGCTAAACTTAGAGTAAATTATAAATTTAGTAGTATATACTATTTTAAAATAGATAAATAAATAGAATAAATAAATTAGATTATTAAATAATACCTATAATATTTTATTAATCTATAATAAAATAATTAGGTTAATAAACTGCCTTTTACTTAGCTATACTATAATAATATAAAATCTAAATTAACTAAGTTAATACTATTTTACGCTTTATATAAATATACTCTTTTAGTATATAGGCCACCTTAAAGGGGCCTTAACGCTAATAAGGCACGACTTTAAGCAGAATTAATAATTAACTTACATAAAGAATTAAAAGTATAGCTAGAATTTATTTAAAAATGTATAAAATATTATATAAATAAGGATAAGATTAAGGGACTAACCCTTTAGGAGGGAGATATAGTTTACTTACTTTAATATATATAAAGCTATAAAATACTAAATATTAAGATAAATTGACTAAATAATAAACTTAATTTTAGGAAAATCAGCTTATTTAAAATTTTAAAGAAAATCAGTAATGTTAATTATAAATTAGAAATACTAGAAGGTATATAGCTAAAATACCTTATGTTTTATATATTACTTTTAGAAAAGGTATAAATTAATAAAGTAATAGGAAGACTAATCTTAGATAAAATTATTATTATTAAAGATAAAGAAGAATAGGAAGTTAAAAAAGTCTTAGTAGTATAAAGAAATTTAAAAGAAAATAATAAAATTAAATACTAAGTTAGATAGAAAGGATATAATTTAATTTATAATACTTAAGAACCTATTAAAAGTTTTAATATAATAGAATTAATTTAAGACTTTTAAGAAAACCTAGGACTATATTTAAAACTCCTAACATTAGCTACCTAAATAAAATAACTTAAGTAAAAGAAGAAGGTATATAAGTTTCCTTTAATAGTATAAGAGGACCTAGATCTGCGAACTCTAAACTAATACCTAAGGAAGTCTAATTAACGTTATTAAGTACCCTTAAGTACTAAAGATTTTATACTACCTAGGCCTTAGAAATATTATCCTTTTTATTTAACTTTTATATTCTCTAATATACTAACTTAGTATTATACTCCTTAACTCTTTTCTTTATATAATAAATATAAAATAAGCAACTTACAGCTGCTGCTACCTTACTTTAAAGATTAGTAAGTTAAGTATAAAGAGAATTTAAGGCCTCTTTAGCCTTTTCTTTCTCTTTTTTTAACTTCTTTTGCTAATTTAATACTTTTATTACTAAATTAAGTTAGTAATAGCTATATTATAAAAAGGGAATATATTACTTATAAAAAAACGTAACTAGTACTTTATTATAGGAATAATTATATTTAATATATTTATAATAATAAGATAAGTCTTTAATTATATAATAAGTAATTAATCTGCGAAAACAGTATAAATAAGGTATATTTACTTTAGATTTATTAGTTAAAATAAATAACGTAAGTAATAATCGCTTGTAAGCTTTACGAGATATGGGCTTTAAGATTTTTGTATTTATAATAATATAATTAAAAAAAAAAAAAAAAAAAAAAAAAAAAAAAAAGAAGAATTAAATAAATATACTTACGGGATTAAGCTGTACTTATAACGCTACTATATGATTGGCCTTAAGGATAAGACTAATAAGGAGGGGGTATTATATTACAGCCTAATCTAAGATTAAAGGTATATTAAGAATATACCCTAGAAGAATACTAGATCTAAATGATTAATTATCGTAGAAGTAATAAATAAATTATAAGCTACTTTAGAAGGATTACCTTTAAATAAGTAATCCTATACTTAGGTTTATAATTCTAAAAGTAAGTTACTAAGAATGACTAGATATATAAGATTTAATTCTCTATGCTCTTTAGATAACTTAGATAGATAGTTATTAATAAAGCATTAAGATTAAATATAAACTAAATCTTTATTATATTTTATTTACTTTATAATTATATCTGCTTAAAGTTACTTTCTGTCCTTTCTGCTAATATAAACTAATTAACCTTAGCTTATTACCTTGGGAACTTACCCTATACTATTAGAGTATTAGGTCGAGATGTCATACTTAAATAATATAAAATTACTTAATAATATATACTAAGTAATAATAAGCTAGTAAAATATACTAAAGTTAATTATTACTACTTTATTATAATTTAAAAATAATTCCTTAAATAAGAAAAAATATATCTTAAGTATAATACTTTATTTATAAAGAAATATAACTACTTAAAAATAAACTAATATAATAATATATTATATATTAAGTATTATATAACTAAGATTAATAATTAGTATTTTTAGATTTAATATAAAAACCTTTAAAAAAAATATTATATAAAGGCTAATTTAAAATATATAAAAATTAATTATATAGCTAATACCTTAATTATAAAGTTAAGGATTAGTATAATTAAAAAGAAAAATACCTTAAGAATAACCCTTTATAATATAAAAATAAACTTTATAAAATATATTAAGTAAAAAAAGAAAAATATAGTTAACTTTAATACTAATTATATTATAATAAATTTAACTTTAAAATTTATAATAAAAGTTATATTTATAAAAAAGATATTATATACTTTTATAAATATTATATTAATAAAATTAATATTAATAAATATTAATAATACTAAAGACTTTAGTAATAATAAATATAATAATAAATAATTAAGGACTTTAATATTATTATAATAAACTGGTTTCCTATATATACTATAGGTTAGTTGTTCCTAAGGAATAAACCTTAGAATAGTTCTATAGTTTATATTAGCGGAGCGATTAGGTTAGTAATAAGTAATTTTATTACTAGTTAATAATATAAATAAAAGTAAATATCTAAGTTTTAATCTAATTATATTATAAACGCTATAATAATAATTAGCTATCTAAGTATTTTAATAAGTAATATAAAGTAAACTTATATACTTAGTTAGCTAGGTTAAATTATTATTAAAGAATAATAATTTAAATATAAATTATTTTAAAATCTTATTAATCTATTTATAAATCATTAGATTATTATAATAATTTAATAATCTATTCTTAATTAGTTAGTTAGTCTAATGTTTATCTAAATTATACTACTCTATAGGCCTATTATTATAACTATAAAAGCTAGGTTATAATATAATACCCCTCTCCTATTAGTCTTATCCCTAAGACCTTACTTATTTAAGTATAAGTAGCTTATTTTTACTTTATAATGCATTTTATAATTATTTATTCCTTATTTATTTTTTATATATACTAATTTATTTAAAAATAATAAATAAAGTATTAAAAAAGCCTTATCCTAAGACTAAAAAATATAAAAGTCTTTTTTATTTTATTATTAAAAACGCTTTTACTATAAATAAGTATTATTTTTATTATATATTACATAATTATAAAAAGTATTTTTTATTTTCTTCTAACTTATTATATTATACTAAATATATTTATTTAAATAAGTTTTATTATAATATTTATAATTTATCTTTTAAGTAATTAAAATATATTACTATTTATTATTTCTGTTTAAATAATAAGTTTAAAGTAGTTAAAGAGGAATATTATATTACTAATATAAAAGTTAAACGTCTTTATAAGGAAAAGAAACGTTAGTATATAAAAATATATTATACTATTATATAAGGTATTACTAATTTAGAAGAGTTAGATAAGGTTAAATATAAGGAGGCGGAAGTTATTTATTAAGCTATTATAATATAGTTGGCGGAGGGTTTTTCTAAGGTTATTTCTGCTTTTTTAAAGTTAGTGGATTATTTAAGGATATTAGCGGTAGATCTTAAGCTAGCGTAATCCTTAGGTTTTAATAAAGTTTTTCTATTAATATTATTAAGTTTTAAAAATATTTAATAGGTTCTTATATTTTTTCTTTTTCTTCTCTTTTTTTCTATTAATATTTTTAACTTTATATTTTTTTTCCTTTCCTTTAATAATAATTTTATCCTAAATAAACCTTTTAGTATCTTTATTAATTTATGCTTTTTTTAGTAAGGAAATATAAAAAATTAAATATATATACTTTTTTTTATTTTTTCTATTATTCTAAAAGTTTAAGTTTATAGTTTATGTCTTTGATTTTCCTTAGGATTTTATAAAGTCTTAGTTTTTTAAAATTAAGTTTATTACTTAACTTATTTATTTTAATATTTACTTATTTATTACTTTATATATATTAGTGTAATTAAACTATATCCTCTTTTTATAAAGTTAATCCTTTAAGCCTATATCTATTTACGTATTTAATTATTCTTTATTTGTTTATTTATTTATTTATTTATTTTATTATTAACGTCTACTAAGTAAGCTAGTTATATAAGTCCTTATCTAGGCACTAGGACAGTAGGAGCCGCCGAGTTTAAATTAGGCGTTTACTATATTTTAATATAATAAAGGAAATAAGGAAATATTAATCTTATTTTATATATCTGTTTTTAAAGGGGGGGGGCTGTATAGGCTTATCTCTTCCACTAGTTTTTAGAAGTCTTTGTACCCCCCGTTGCCGAGGAGGTATTAGATATAGGTAGTTCTAAAGCACGCTTCCTTCTCTAGTACGTTAGGGAGAAAAGGGGCTACTATATAGTATTTTACAAAGTGCCTTTATATCCTAGGCTTACTGTATTTATAAACGGGCCTAGCGTTATATCTAAATCTCTTATAGTATTTTGTAAAGTCCCCGTATCCGGACCTTTCGGCTAGCAGCCTGTGTAAGGTTAGGTGTAGGAGATATAGTTCCGGAGGTATAGAGGGGGCTTTATAAAGACCCTACTTACCTACCTTATAGGATTCTAGGTAGTTATTATTTTAGTTATTGTCTTATATTTCCCTATGTTTCTTTTTTACCTACTTTTTAATAAAGGTAATAGTAGAGCAGTTTCTTAAGTAGTAGGGGAGTTCTAAACCTTCTTTTACTAGTTAGTTAGCTTTTTTATTTTTTAGTATATTTTTATAGCCTAGGACCTAGGCTACCCTTATAATTACCTATAGGAGTAGTCTTTAGGCGATTTAACGTAATCCTATATAAGCTCCTTAGGATAAGGCAGGAGTTAGCCTTAGTATTTTATTTACTACCGCTAAGTTATTTAAAAAAAGTAGAATCTCTTAGATATCCGGGTTTACGAAGGCGTACGTCCTAGCTAGCTTTATAGCTTTAAAGGCGCCTACTGCCTTAGCGTCGTAAACCTCTGCGTTAGCAAGGGGACTGTATATAGTAGTTCTCTTAAAGTTATAGTATATAACTACTCCCTAGCCTATATTACCTTATTTATCCTATAAGCCGTCTAAGTAAGTAAGGAGGGTAGACCTAGGGAAGCTGTTAAGTAGTTCTAGGTGTTTTTCTACTGCCTTTAACTTTAGTAAGCTTTTGAAGTCTGGGCTTACTTAGACTGCTTTATTATTCTTAGCGAAGAAGGAAAGTTAGACTATTTTCCTTACTAAGGCTGCAGTACGCTATAGATAGGTGGGGGGAACCCTAGAGGGGAGTTTCTTATTAATACATCTACTAATCAGGTGGTTCCTATCTAGACCCGCAAAGCGAGCTGCTGTACGGAGTTTAGTCTATGCTATCTATACTAATACTAGGGGGACTCCTAATTCTCTATATATAACGGAGAGGTTGGTAGTCTTTTATACAGAGACAACTGCTCTGGCTGCTGCTTTAAATAAGGGTTCCAGGATTATAGTTAGTCCCGCTAAGCCTATTCCCACTTATCTGTTTAGGTTTGTTGCGCTTTGTTTATTCTCGCCGGGCTAAAAAGCCTTTGTTTTATAAAGGGCTATAGAGGTAACGTAGGCCTTAGCTGCTATGGCTACTATATCTGGCGGGGATCCTTTTTATATTTTATTCAAAGATCTTAGGAAGTTAGCTGCTTTAAGGGCTTTTCTTTTTATAATCCTAAGATACTTTTTAAAAGAGAGCTGTGAGTTTAGGTATATTTTTAGCCAGCGGACTAAGTTCTAGGGGGCTATAGTCTTTCCTCTAAAGTCTACTCCCTTGTTATATACTTAGGATCTGGTTCTATAGAAGTATATAAGTTTAGCTTTATCTAGGTTAAAGGAGACCGCGTTTCTATTACCCTAGTTTAAGGTATTTTCTAATTCCTACTAAAGCTTCTAGGCGGTTTCCTTAGTATTAGCCCCTACTGCTATAATACTAATATCATCCGCGTACCTAAAGCAGGTATTAGGATTATTAAGCCTTAGGCTAAGGGAGAAGTAAAGTATAAAAACGATAGGGAAGATAGAAGACCTCTATAAGGCTCTATATTCCAGCTCCGTCTTTAGGAGGGTGGTCCTATAGCTATTTTAAATAAAAGCCTTACAGTTACTTATAAAAAAGTTAACTTATTTTATAAAAAGGGGGGGCTATCCTTATTCCCTAAGTCTGTACACCAGGCGGTTATATATAATAATATTAAATACACCGGAGATATTAAGTATAAGGAGAGAGATAATAAGGCCCTAGGCTAGGGTAACTTCGGCGTTGTAAAGCAGGCAGGTAACTAGATCTATTGCAGACCTTTTTAGGAGAGCTCTGAAATATTATTCTAGTAGTATTTTATATTCTATTACTAAGAGGGAGACTCTTTTAGCTAGGAGTTTCTTAAGGCCTTTGCCTATGTAGAAGAGTAGGGAGATAGGTTTATAACCTTTATGTATAGTATATACCTTCTTTAGCTTCCTAGGTTTAGGGATAATAGTAATTTCCGCGCTTTAGAAAAGGAGTAGGTAGTATTCTATTATTAGGCATCTGCGGAAAAGATTAGTTATATATTTACTAATAGTAGGTTAGGCGAGCTATAGAAAGGTAATGGAGATACTGTCTACGCTAGGCGTAGTATTTCCTAATCCTATTATAGCTTTCTTAGCCTCCGATTCTAATACTGTTTAATCCCAGTAGATGCTTTTATTAATAGGAAAGTCCTCTTCCCATAGGTTTAAAATATCCTCCTCTATTATCTTACGCTTAAGGAGTTTATCTTTAAGGAAAGTCGCTTTCTCTATAAGGTCTAAGATACTTTTATCCCCGTCTATTAGGGGGGGCGGTTAAAAGCAGTCTATTGCCTTACGCTATTTAACCACTAACTAAATATTCCTAATAACACTAGCTTCCGCTATAATCTTATTCTAGTAGGCTCGCTTACTGCGGTATATAGTATCTCTAAGGGTTTTACAAGCTCCTTCCTAGGCAGAGGAGCTGTCTGCTGCATTTTTATAAGCCTTATAGGCTGCTTTACACCCTTCCGACTACTATAGTACACTGTGGCCGTTCTAGTGTCTGGTTTTGCCGGCCCCCTCTATAGCTTATTTAAAGAGGTCCTGCAGGGCCTTAGTATATTCGTTAAGGTTAGTTTCTAACGGTGTAGTTAGGTTAACCGTAGGGAGGGTCTAAGCGAAGGAGCGTATAAGTTGGCCAAAGTCTTTCTAGTATTTTAATAGAATGTATTTTTTCCCTGCCCCTGGGGTTATCCTAAGAGGCTTAAGCAGGTTCGTAATTACTATATAGTAGTCTAACCTTATGTTAAAGAAGTGTTTAACCCTGGTTAACGTAGGGTAGTTTATAAAGACTAGGTTAATGTATTTTCCTAAGTGTTAGGTAGGCGTATTTATTAAAGTTAGGAGGAGATTGTACTTCTCCGCCTATTTTACAATTTTATTACCTACTAGGTCTGCGCCCCTGCCTAGTTCCTAAAGTTAGTGTAAGGCGTTAAAGTCGCCTGTAATAATTAAGCAGGGGGGGGGAGGACCCTATTTAGTAAAGGTTTTTATAGCTAAGTTTACTAAAGCCCTTTAGTAAATATTAACAATAGTATAGCTGTATACCTTTATCTAATATATACATCCGTCCTTTAGGCCTAGGGAAAAAAGTTATTTACTAAGGAGGTTAAGGGAGATTTTAATAAATATAAAAATAAAGGGTCTGGCGTCCCTTTAACTATTTAGGGGGTTATATACTTAGTATTTAAGATAATTCTTAGTTTACCTTCTATTTAATACCCTATCCTATTAAATATAAGGTTCTTAGATTAGTATAATATTATAGCTACCTTCTTATATTAATAATAGGGCAATATCCTAATAAAGACTGGACTTCCTAATATTAGCTTAAAAAATTTTAAAGCTAGTATTTCTTTAGCAGCTACAATAGGGCCTATTATTTATAAGCTTACGTTAAGGGGTCTGTTAGTTCTAGGGGGGGTGTTATATATATTTTTATCCTCCTTGTCTTCGCCCTCCTCCTTACCTTCTCCCTCCTCCTTACTATCTAAGCCAGCTACGTAGACTGCTGACCTAGCGGGGGAAGATTCCTTACGGAGGTCCTCCTTATTTAAGTTAACCTTAATTATAACCTTTTTAGCTAAGACCTAGGGGGGGAGGGGGGGCGTTAAGCTAGATAGTAGCAGCCAGAGGCAGGAGCCCGTCCGGGTGCCTAGGGTAGTTGTTTTATTGCCGTTAGCCGCTGGGGTAGGGGCCGATTTTAGTTTAGAAGGGTTTACCTTATTATACTCCTATTAGCCTAGTTCCTAGATAGCTTAAAGCTAAGCTTTAGTTATTTAGACCTTTTCTCTATTCCTAATAACTAGTCTAGCGGGGTACTTTAGGGAGTCCGATGTATAAGGGCCGTTGTAGTTAATACACTGGGGGGGTAGTAAGCAGTTTGCTATATTATTAGTATATTTATATACCAGCTTACTATATTTATAGCACCTTTTAGTCTTAATGCAGTTCTAGGGGTTATAAAACCTAAGGTATTACTAGCATTAGGTAATCTAAGGCAGTTAGGTCTAGGCCTCTGCTAGGTAGAAGCTATTAAAAAGCTTAAAACTAAGCTTAATATTCTCCGTAAAGGATATAAAGTAGCAATAGGTGTTAAGGGTTTCTCCGAAGTTAGCTTTACAGTAGGCTACCGGCAGGGTTTTAGCTCCCGCCCTAGCGTAAGCCTTTTCTAAAACTAGCGTATCTATAGGATAGGTCCCGCTTAGATTAGTATACGTCCTCGCCACACCGCGTACGAGAAAAACCTTCCAGAAATATACTTTTTTAATTTTTAGACCGTCGCTCTCTGCTACTAGCTAAAGTACAATAATTTTATTTTTAATATTCTAATTTCTACCTCTAAGGGCAAAGCCTAATCAGACCTTTTAAAAGTAAGTAATATCCTTATTTATAAGTTTTAAGATCTTAATCAGTTCTTATCTAGCCTTAATAACTAATAACCTTCTCCATACGTAGTCTAGGGGAACTTAAATAAAAACGCAGTTATTGAGGCTTTCCTTAGGTTTATTAATTTTATTTATATTCTTTATATTAGCAGCAGAGGCCAGCCCTCTACTGCTAATAAAAAAGTTCTTTAAGTTATTAATTCCCTTCTAAGGGTTTTTATTATAAGTATTTTCTTATAATGTAACTTATACCTACGTAACCTTAAGGTCCCTCTAACTTACTTTTCCAATAGCTATAGAAGCTTCCGTTAGAGTAGGGTTCTTAGCAGCGTCTGATTTATTCTTTTTGTTACGTAATGCATTAGTTAACGATATTTTAGTTAGTTAGGTAGCTTTTTCCTTACTGCCTAGTTTTTTAGGGTTTTTAGGCCTCCCCTTAGGGTTAATATAAGAGGTGATGAAATTTTTAAATACGGTATTCAGATATAATCAAACTTATTCTACTACTGTGGAAGAGAGTTAGGAAGTATATTATACTAGGCAGGAGTTAATAGTAATAGTAATATTTAATACTACGTCTTATTTAGCTTATTATTATACATTAATTTTATTAATCTAATTTATAATTTTAATTCTAGTAAGGGATTTTCCCTTTTTACTTAGGTTAGTGGCTTTTTTAATACTACTAAAGATAGAGGTAATAAGGCCTCTTAAGGCTGTCTATACCGCAGTCGACGTCGCCGCTAAGCTCGGTTTGGCCCTGGTAAAGCTAGGTAAGGGTATTTTATCTATTCTAAGGGCTTCTGCAAAACGTCTTTTCTTCTTAAGGGTAAAGGGGAGGACCGTAGACTCTCCCGTTCTTAGGCCTAAGGGGGTCGTCTCCTTCTAAGGTTAAGGGTCTGTCGCTAGTCCGGGGGCAACGGGATTTATTCTATTCTAGTTATCTAGAGGGTTTATAGATATTTCTATCTCTCCAGAGTCCCTAGATAGGACCGTAAATAAGAAAAAGGTATTTGTTTTATCTAATAGCTAGTCAGATAGAGTAAGGTTTTTAGTGGTTAGGTACCTAAAAGGTAGGGTACCTGTAGATGTAGGAGGGAAGTTTGAAAATTATTCTTTATTAAATAAATTTAAGTTATTATTATAGTTTATTATATAATTTAATTATATCTTCCGCTTTAATTATAGCTTTTTTAATATTTTCCCCTTACTTTAGTAGTTAGTAGGCCTTAGATTTAAATCTATAGTTTAGGAAAAACGTTAATTTCCTAGTTAATTTTAACTTTATATTATTATATATAAGTTATATAATAAAAAGGAGTTCTACCTAGTTATTTTATTTAAAATTAATATAATAGCGTAAGTATATTTTAATTATTTAGTTGATTTTTTTTTATTTATTTATTTATTTATAAATAGTAGGCTATACTAGCTTTATAATTTATTTTTAGTTTAGCTATAAGTACTTTTTAAAACTTAAATATAAATATATTTCCCCTATTAGAGATTATATCTTTTAGTAGTTTATAATTACTTATAATATATTTTATTATTATATAGGCTAGTCCTTTTATATTACTAGCTTTTTTAAATAATATAAAGTAAGCTATTTTCGTAAGTTTATTAACTACTACGAAAATATTATTATAAAGTACTTTTATAACTGGTTTTTTTAAAGGAGGTAACTTAGTAATTAAGTTAAATAAAATTAATTTTTATAGTTACTGTAGTATAAATAGCAGTTATAGTTATTTATATAATTTATACTTAAAGCTTTTAACTTATTTATATATTAAGTATTCTAATATAACCTTTTATACTTATATTTTAATACCTTTAAATTTAAAGTATTATATTACTTATTAGGTAGTTTTTTAAATTCTATAGTATTTATTAAGTTTATATACATAAACTAATTTTACTACTTTACTTTATAAGTCTTTTAGTACTTAGATAAGTTTATTTAGCGTTAGGTAGTTAGTGTTTATAAAAACACTTTTTAAATATTATTTATTTTCTTAGTTTTTAATATATTTTTTTATATTATTAATAATTAAATTATCTATTTTAATTTAGTATATTATATTAATTAATTTAATTATAAGCTCTTTATACTAGTTTTTCTTTAATACCTAGGCCTTAACTTTTAAGACTTTTTAAAAGTAGCTTAAGCATTTACTAAGTATATTAATATATTTATTATTTAAACTATTATAGTATTTAATAATATATTTAAATTTAAAAAGTTACTTATAGTATTTAACTTATTTATAAAATAGTTTTTATATTATTATAAAGTAGGTAATATTTTAGTACTTTATATAAATAATTATTAAAAATCAGCTTTCTTTATAATAGTATTTTTAATATTACTTACTAAGTACTTAGTATATAGTTAGAAATTCTTTATTATAAATAAAATATTTAAGTTTTAGTTTATATAGTTTTTTAAAAAAATAGGCTATAGGCCTAAGTTTTTTTTTATTAATATTATTAAGTTAACTAAGTACATAACTAATTATAAAGTTTAAAGCATTAGTTTTAATAATAATAAGTTTATTTAGGTTAAATATTATAAGTACTAGTATAGTAACGAGGGCTTATTTAAGGTATTTAAAAATAATTAAAGTATTTTATATTAGTTTAAATTTAATATCCTTTTTAGTTAAGTTTATAAGTAGTATAGTAATTTTTAAGAAGTTTTTAATAAAATATTAATAATCGTTAACTAGTCTTAGAAAGCTTTATACTTATTTAATATTCTTTAGGGGTTCTTAGTTATTAATTACTTTAAGTTTCTTAAGGTTTATTTAAACTTTACCTAGGGTAATAATATATTTTAAAAATATAACCTTTTATATATAGAAGTTATATTTCTTAGGTTTTACTAAGAGTTAGTTATTTTAAAGTATTTATAATACCTTTTTAATATATTTCTTATATTCTTCTAGATTTTTAAAGTAAATAAAGATATTATTAAAGTATATAATAGTAAAATAATTTATATAGTATTATAATATATAGTTAATTATTTTCTAAAAGAATACTAAAGCGTTTATAAGTCTAAAAAGTATTACCTAATATTTATAAAGTTTATACTGAATACAAAAGGCAGTTTTTTATTTATTACCTTTTTTAATTTAAATAAGGTTATATACTCCTTTAAGATTTAGTAATATAAAAATCTTAGCTTCCGTAAGCTAGTCTTTAATTTCTAAAATTAAAGGTAATAGTATAATATTTTTCTTAGTTATTGTATTTAATTATTTATAATTTATAATAAGTCGGAGCTTTTTATTCTTTTTAAATATAAATATAACTAAATATCCTACTAAGGATTTAAAAAGTTTAATATATATTTTTTTAACTAGTCTTCAATTTATTTATTAAGTATCTTAAGCTTAGTAGTACTTAGGTTATAGATTTTATTAAATATTAGGACTTTATTATTTATAAGTTTAATCTTATAATTTTATTAGCTATATTTTAGTAATTTAGTATTAAGTTTTTTATTAAAGATTAGTATATACTAAAGGTTTATTAATATATTTTTTAAGTATTTTAGTATTTAGTCTTAGTAGTATAGTTCTTTAACTGTTTATATAATTAAGTTATAAGTTATTTTTTCTTAGGTTTTTTAATATATTTAACTGTTTTTAGGACCTTTTATAGTTTTACAGTAGGTACCTTTTTTATAACTATTTCTGTTTCTATATACTTTTATATTTTTTCTTTATTTAATATAAAGGTTTTTAATTCTATTATTAGGGATATTATTATATTTTATTAATCTTTTTAATTTAGTTATAGTTTTGCTAGGATATTAATTAATTAAGTATAAGGTTACTATATTATATAACCTTCCTTTTAATTAATATTAAGGTTATATAATTTTAGCTAATTATATCTTAAAAGTACATTATATCCTAAAATATTAGTAATATTAAATTTTAAATAATTTAAGATTTTACTAAACTAGATTTTAAAGTAATTAATCTTATAATTAATAGTTTTATTATTATAAATAAATAGTTATTATTTAATATTAGTAAGTATATATAGTTTCTTTTTTTTATAATTAGTTAACTTTAGGTAGTTAATAAGTTAAGGTATAATATAGCTTATTATAGTTCCTAAGTTAATATAAACTATAATTAGGTATTTTTCTAAAGTACTAGGTACTTAGAATTTTCATAGTTTTTATCCTAAGATAATATTTAAGTTATAGTAGATTATATTATTTACGTTATTATAATAGTTATTATTATAAAGGTTAATAGCTATATTATTTAAGTCTAAGGTAATTTATCTTAGTTTATAGTTTTAAATATTATAGCGTATATACTAAGTATATTTAAGCTAAGGGATATTTCTAATAATAAGTTTATAATACTTCTAAAGGTTATTTTAGTTAATTTTTTATAATTCTTTATTAATGTTATATTTCATAAAGTTAAACTTTTATTATTTTAGGTTATAGGTAATATATACAAGGGTGTAATATTAGTATTAGTACTTTTAATATTAATTTTTATTATAAAGCGTGAATTTTTCTTATTTATATTCTACTACTTTATAATTTTTATACTATTTTTAAAGTTTAAGTATAATGTATTATTTATATAATAGGAGTTTATAGTTAATAATATTAGCTTTATTATATTAATCTATAAGTAAAATATTATTAATATAGTAAAAGGTTAATTTTATTATTTTTACTACTAGGTATTTATTTATATTAGTTTTAATATATTATTAAAATTAATTTTTAAGTACTTAGGCTTTATCGTAGGTAGTATATAAATTAATTTATTTAATCCTGCTTTATTATTCTAGAAGTTCTCTTTGTATAGTGCTTACTAATAGGTTAGTATCTGGAAGATTATTATTATCTTTATTATTTCCTATATTATAATTATTTTCTAAAGGCTTTTATTTATAAAGGTATTTAAGTCCCTGGGGTTCTTAAGATCTATAGTTTTTATATAGGTCAGTAATATTAAGGTTTATATACCTTATATTATAGTTTTATATTATAGTATTTTAGAAGTTATTATATTACTATATAACTTTCTATTATTTTTATTTATAAATAACTTCTTTTTTATCCTTAAAGTTAAGTAAGTTTTCTTATTCTATTATCTTATTATCCTCTAGTTATATAACTATAAGTTTTATATTATTAAAGGCTTACTAAGCTAATATCCTAGTATAGCTTATTTTTTCTTATTTATTAAGGTTTTATTAAATAAGTTATTTAATATAGCTAAGGTTTTCTTAGGTTATTTCCTTAAGTATATTTAAAGTATATATTTTAGGTTATTTAGGAAACTATCCTAATCCTTATTTATTACTAAGGTATATCTAGTATTTATTATTATAATATACTAAAAAGTATAATATATTATAATTTACTAAAGGTTATATAGTATTAATAACTTAGTTTTCCTTAGGTTTTAGAATAAGTATAAATCTTTTATTACTATCTTTCTTTAGGCCTTAGTAGTATTTCTTTATATATTTTTTCTTCCTATAATTATAGTATTTAACGTTTTTATATTATACCTTAATAATACTAAGGTTTATTAATCTTAGTCTTTTATTATTATATAATATAATATTTTTTTTTTTTAATTAGCGTTATTACTAAGGTAAAGGTACTTAAGGATTACTTTCTATATGCTTCCTTTTTACTTATATTTTTTATATTATTTAAATAAGTATTTATTAATATAAGTAGCTTTTTTAGAAAGTTTATCTAAGGTATTAGGTAATTTATCTTAGTATAACTTATCTTTAATATTAAACTTTAATTCTTAGTAGTAGAGTATATATTATACTTTATTATTTAAATTAGTTCTAGCAGCTAGGTATATAACGGCAGCTGTATAGTTAGTATATAGTCTGGTTTATTTAATTTATAGAAGTACTTCTTTTACTTTTTTAGCTTTATTAGTTTTTTTATATAGTTTTTTAAGTTATTTTTTAAAAATAATGTAATTAGTAAATAGTTTATTAATATATTATTTTTTTAGTTTTTTATTTTATTTAAAGTGTTTAAGGTATAGTTTAAATTAATTTTTAGCAGTTTTAGCTAAATAAGTTCTTATAGTTTAAACTTTTATAATATTACTAACTATAGTAGTTAAAAAGTAACTAAAGTAGTTCCTTATATTTATAAAGAATTTTTAAATTTACTTAGGGTTTTCTTTAAATTTATCTAGTAGTAGTAGTTTAATAATTTCCCTAGGTTTTTATTAATATACTACAGAGGCTAGGTTTACTATAGGGTTTCTTACTATTAGTTATCCTTAGAGGATTATAATAATAGCTGCTTAAGTAGTAACTGTTTTAAATAGTTCTACTACTTATTTTTTAAGTATTATAAAGTAGTTATTAGCTTTATCTTAGTTAGTAAGTAATTACAGAGCTATTATAATATCTTCGGTAGTATTTTTAAAATTATTTTAGATTTTAATATTATTATTATAACTACTTTAAGCTTTACTTTTATAGTTAATATTATTATCTAAGGCTTTAAAGCTTATAAGCTGCTAAGTTTTTTAGTATTTTATTATCTATAGGTTTAAAGTAACTGTTTAAATAAGAGTTATTATTATATAATAAACTAGTTTCCTATATATACTATAGGTTAATTATTCCTAAGGGATAAACCTTAGAATAGTTCTATAGTTTATATTAGTAAAGTAATTAAGTTAGTAATAGGTAATTTTATTACTAGCTAATAATATAAATAAAAGTAAATATCTAAGTTTTAATTTAATTATATTATAAACGCTATAATAATAACTAGCTATTTAAGTATTTTAATAAGTAATATAAAGTAAACTTATATACTTAGTTAGCTAGGTTGGATTATTATTAAAGGATAATGATCTAGACGTAAATTATTTTAGAATTTTATTAATCTATTTATAGATTGTTAGATTATTGTAATAATCTAATAATTTATTCTTAATTGGTTAGTTAGTCTAATGTTTATCTAGATTATACTACCCTGTAGGCCTATTGTTGCGACTATAAGAGCCAGGTCGTGATAATTATTACTAAGGATAATTATAACCTTATATAAAAAAAAATATATATATTAATATAATTAAAATAATTAATATAAAAAAACTTAAAGTAAATATATAACTTAAGAATAAAGCTACTATTATATATATCAACAGTAGATTAAACTATAACTTAATTTTACTATAATTAATTAAAGAATTAAAAATCTTTATTTAATAAATAAGAAAAATACTATAAGTTATAAATATTATAGGAGAAAAAAT
Source organism: Trichoderma semiorbis (assembly GCA_020045945.2). Taxonomy (NCBI): domain Eukaryota; kingdom Fungi; phylum Ascomycota; class Sordariomycetes; order Hypocreales; family Hypocreaceae; genus Trichoderma; species Trichoderma semiorbis. The sequence goes on from CM034695.1 coordinate 246,282, forward strand.
ACAAAAAAAAGGTTATTAAATATAAAACTAATTATTTTGCCTTAATTATTAATAAAAATATTTATAATATTAAATTTAGTATTTTAAATATATTAAAAAATAATATTTTTTTAAAATACTTATAGTTACTTAATAATAACTTTATTATTTAATAAAAGATTAATAAGGTTTATTAAAATATTAAGGATATACTTAAGTATTAATTATATTAAAAAAAATAAAAAAGTAAAGCTATATTATTAAAAAAACCAAAATCTTTTATATTAATTATAAAGAAAATAATTAAGTTTAAGGAAAATAAAGCACTAGTACTACTATAATATAATAAATAATATAAAAAAGTAAAATGTATTTATATAAATAAAATTATAATATAATTTAAAAATAAGTTAATAATACTTAATAAAGTACTAAGTAAAGTATAAAAAATAAGAAATTAAGAAAACTTAAAAATACTTTTATTAAAATAGTTTATTAATATAAAAAATATAAAAAACTATATAAGGTAATATTAAATACTAAATTACTATTATACTTATAATAGGATTATTTTATTAAGTTAATAAATAGAAAATAACCTAAGACTTATAAAATTTATAACCTTAATAAAAAAAACTAAAAACTTTAAGGAAATAATTAAATAAATAATTAAAAAAGAAATATATTTAAGTTTTTAACTTATTAATAAAATACCCTATAATATTTATATTAAAAAAGAATAAAAAGTTATAACTAGTTATTAATTATTAATAACTTAATAAAATTACTATTAAAAATTAAATACTACTATTATTAATTTTTAAAATTAAAAATAAATTAGTAATTATAAAATAATTTATAGTTTTTAACTTAAAAAGAGCCTATAACCTTATTTAAATTAAGGAAGAAAATAAATAAAAAATAGTATTTAAAATATACTATAAACTATTTAAATATTTAATTATATATTTTAAATTTACTAATATACTAATTATATTTTAAAAAATAATTAATAAAATCCTTAAGGAATATATTAATAAGTTTATTATCATATACTTAAATAATATACTAATTTACTTTAATACTTTAGAAAAGTATAAATAATATATATATTAAATTTTAGAAACTTTATAAGTAGTAAACTTACTAATAGAATTAGAAAAGTATTAATTTTATATATAAGAAATTAACTTCCTAGGATATATTATTTTGCTAAAATAAAGTACAATAAATCTTATTAAAATAATAGCTATTATTAAATAAAAGGTCCCTGAAATAATTAAAAAAATATAAAGTGTCCTTAGGCTAATTAATTATTATTAACAATTTATATAAAACTATAGTAAGATTATTATACTACTTATAAATCTTACTAAAGAGAATTTAAATAATAAAAAGAAAAATTAATTAACTAAATATATAAAAAAGTCTTTAAAAGCTTTTAAAGTACTTTAATAAACTATTACTAATATATTAGTATTATAAATATATAATTTAAAAAGGCTAGTTATTATTAAAATAAATATATTAAACTATATAATTAAAGGAGTTCTTAGCTAATAAAATAAAAAAAATATTATATTTAGTAGTTTTCTTCTTTAAGAAACTTTATAAACTTAAATTATAATACTTTACTTATAACTAAGAATTTATAATTATTTTTAAAGTATTTAAAAAATAAAAATTATATTTATTAAGTAATAAATATAAGATTATTATTTACTTAAATTATAAAAACTCTATAAATCTTATTATAAAAAAAATAAATATTTTAATATAATAAAAAAAATATCTTTAGTTTATAGCTAAATATAACTTTAAAATTATACTTTATAAAAAATTAAAAAATAATTATATAAATGCTTTTAGCTATAGAAAAAATTATTTTAAATTAATATTAAAATTTATTTTACTAATATTTTAAAAAATAGTAGAAAAGTATTATAAATTATTAATTATTAATATTTTTTTTATAATTAAAGATAAAAACTTTATTTTTAATAAAATTCAAAATAAAATTAGTAATTAAATATTAAATTAATTTTTTAAAAATATAATTATTATAAAAGGGACTTTATATTAGAATATTAAAATGTAAGTATTAGATTTACTATAATAAAAAGTAATAAAAATAGTTTATAAATACTTACTATATAAATATAAAAGAGTTACTAAAATACTATAATAAACTTAATAATATTATACTTTTATAAATATAAAAAAAATATTAAAAGAATTATTTAATTATATATTTTATATATAAAAACAAAGTTAAGTTAATAAAAACCCTATAATAAACTATAATTATTATTAATCCTAAAGTACCTTTAGAGTTTTATTTTATTTAACTATATTATTAAGCTACTATTATTAAAAAAGTTAATAATAAATATAATATATAATAGTATTTTTGTTATTATTAATAAATTAATAAAATAAAGTATTTTTATTATATATAAAAAAGAAAATATTATAGAAGAATTAGGTTATATAATATAAAAATATATAGCTTTAAAACATAAATTACTTATAAAAATTATTTTTAATAAAGGATTAATATTTATATTTAAATATTAGTAAAGTACTATAGTAAAAATAAAAATAAATTATAAAGCTAGTATTATTTACTATTTTTAAATAAATAAATAAATAAAATATATTAACTAAATTATTAAAGTATATTTATAAAACTATATTAACTTGAATTAAAATAACGAAGTTAAGTACTTACTTAATATAAAATTCTTTTATAATAATTTAGTTTTAGAATTAATAAGGCTTTTACTATTTTATATTAATAAAAGGTATTATCCCTAAGTATATAAAATATTATAAAAAGGAAAACATATATAAAAAGTTATACTTAAGGTAAATAAGTATTATAACCCAATTATATAAAACCCTATGTTATACACTATTGGTAATACATTAGAAGACTATACCTAATTAAGATATAGGACTTCCTCTCTTAATAAAATACATATTTACTTATATAATAAAAACATAACTTTAAAAGTATATTTTTATTAAATATAATAAAACTTATACTAGTAATAATTAAGGAATAATTAAATATATAAGATTTAATTCTTTATACTTTTTAAATAACTTAAATAAATAGTTATTAATAAAGTATTAAAATTAAATATAAACTAAATCTTTATTATATCTTACTTACTTTACAATTATACTTACTTAAAGTTACTTTTTATTTTTTTTATTAATATAAACTAATTAACTTTAGCTTATTACCTTAAAAATTTACTTTATATTACTAAAATATTAAGTTAAGATATTATATATTAAAAACTTTTATTTAAAAAGATACTAAGTTCCTTTAAGTAATAAACTATTATAACTAAAAAAATAAATACTAATATAAAAGAAGTAGCCTTAACTACTAATTCTACTTCTATTATTAAATTTATTTAACTTAAGAATATTAATAAAACCTTTACTTTTATTAATAAACCTAAATAAAATAAACTTAAAGGAAATACTTTAAAGAAATACTTTTAAAATATATTTTATATTAATTAATAACTTCTTAATATTTTAAATAATAAAAAGAAAAAAGTAGAAGGCTTTAAAAAAGAAAATAAAAATATTATAAAACTTAAGTACCTTAGACTTTTTAATAGAAGTTTTAAGAAACTTTACTTATTTATTATTAAACTTTAATATTATATTTATAACTTTTTATAAACCCTTATGGAAGATAAAGCTAAAGTTACTTTTATAATAACCTACTTTAAAGAAGTTATAAAAAACTAATTTTAACTATTTTAAAAAAATTATAAAAATAATAACTTTATTAAAGGAAAAGCTTTTATAACTATTTAAATATATTTAAGTATTAGCTATTTTAAATAAAAATTAGTTAAAATATTTTTTAGTATAAAAAAGTAATAAGCCTTAGAAAATAAGCTTATTAGCCTTAAATAAATAAAGAAATATATTACTTATATAATTAAATTTAATAAAATAGCTTTTTAGCTTAAATAAAATACAAAACTATTAAAAAAAATATTTTATAATAGCCTTAAAATTAAAATAAAAGAAAAAGTTAATAAATATTAATAAAAAGCTACTACTTTAGTAAATTTTTAATAAAAAGTTATAAATTAAGATAATTTATTATTTAAACTTTATTTAAAAAAAGGATGGAAAAATTACTAAAATTATAACTTTAGCTATTAGGTAAACTAAGGTAAAAAACATTATAAGGAAATTACTAAAGATAATAGTAAAAAACTTAGAAAAATAAACTTCAATATTTTATAATATAAAAAAGAATTTAAGTACTATAATTATAGTATATTAGGCTATATAGCCTAAAACTACTAAGTACTTAAGAAAGAATATAAAGATAAAATTCTAAAATTAAAAAGGGAAGTCTATATTTTAGATAAAGAAATTTAATTCTTTAACCTATTATAATAGGAAATTAACTCTACTACTTTAGAAACTAGACCTATATAAACAGAGCTTAATAACTTTAATAAACTTAAAGCTTAATACTTTAGAAATTTAGGAAGATTAGTAATATTTAGAAATATTAATAATATTATTAACTTTAGACATTAACTAAAAGAAATAGAATTTCTTTAAAAATATTAATAAAAATAAAATAATTATAACCCTAAAGTTTATAGTTATAAATTATATATATAACTTTAAAAATAACTTAAAGATTAACTACTTTATAATAAAACCTAAAGAATTATTATTAACCTTAATATAAATAAAGTATAAGAATAACTTAAAATATACTAAAAAAACCTATTTAATAATAAGAAAATTAACCTTGATTATTTATAATACTACTGAATATATTAAATAAGTTATATTATGTATTAATATATAAAGTATATAAAATAAAAAGTAAAATATAATACTTTTTTATAATAGAACTCTATTACTTTAATTAAAAAACTATATAAATAATACTAGTATTAAAAATAGGCTTTTACTTTTAAAATTAAAAGCCTAAGAGTTATAATTTTAAAGCTATACTTTTTTAACTTAATTAAATATTAATAAAGAGGATAATCTATAGAATATTTAGAACCCTAATATAAAAGATATAAGGAATATAAAATCTAAAAGTAGTAAAAATATAGTAATAGAACTTATAACTGCTTATGTTAATAGTATGAGTAATATTAAAAATAGAATTATATATAATATAAAGATAATAAACTAGAAGTATAATATAAAAAAGCTTTAAAAGAAAGATAAATTAAAAAATAATAATTAATAAATTAGTTATACTAAATTAAATTTAACTTTAAAACTTATATAAAAGTACCTAAAGAACTTTTTTAAAAATATTATAAATTTAGAAAAACCTTTAATAACCTATAAGATAATAAGATTACTTATGATATATATATTAAATAAATAAAATAATACTGTAGAATAGTAAAATAAAATAACTATAAAAACTTATATTATAAATTATATATATTACGTAAAATTTAAAACTAATATTTAAAAAACTAAAATAGTTTTTAAATAAAAAGTATTATAAAACTAATAATGAATTTATATTCCTTAAGAAGGAATATAAATATAATAGTAATAAAAAAAATATTTTAAAAAGAAAATTACTTTTATAATAATATAGAATAAGGAACTACTTAAAGTTATAGTAAACTTTAGAGTAAATAGGAATTATATATTAGCTATAACTATAATATACCTGCAGCTATTGTAAAAATAAAAAAAGAAATTATATTAACTTTTTTATAAAGAAAGAAAATAATTTAAATATAATAATAAATAAATTAAGAGATAGATTAATTACTTATATTTTAAAGTCTTTAGTTAAACTACTTTAGTAGTATATAATATTATTAATATTTTAAAATAGAATATTATCTTAAGTATATTATAGTTATACTAATATAAACTTTTAATAATATAAAATAAAGGCCTAGTTTATTAGTAAAATAATAAAAGGACTTTAGATTAAAAAGAGGATAGAGGAAATTAGAAACCTTAACTCCTTAAGGTTAATAAAATTCTTATATAATAATAATAAAAATAATTTAAAACTACAGAAGCTTATTACCTAAAAAAGTTTACTAAAGGAAAATAAAACTTATATAAACTTAACTAATTTTTAGAACTTATAAAAGAACCCCTGGAAGGAAATTATACTTTATAATAATTAAAATTAAAAGCGGAAAAACCAGTAGACTTAATAATTAATATTTTAAAATAATACTAAAAGTTTAAGGCCCTATTTTAAAGAACCTTAATTAATCCAAATAGAAATATATAAATACTACTATATACTAAATAGGATTATATAATAAAATTAAAGAAAGGGAAATAATTAAAATATTTTCTACTATATAACTTTAATTAATTAAAACTTAATACCCTTAATAAATAAATATAAAAATAAAAAAAGAAAGGATATATTAAAATCCCTAACTCCCTAGTGTAATATTTTATTATTTTATTTCAAAAAAGAATAGAAAACTATAATTAATTATAGATTATTAATAACTAAATAATATTATAATTAAAAACTAAACTTTTTTACTATTAATATTTAAAATAAAAAATTAATTATAAAGAGCTATAATATATTTTTAACTAGACTTTACTAATACTTATAGATTAATTAAAATAAAGGAAGGATATAAATCAATAATAGCTTTTAGTACCTTAGAAGAATTTCATAAATTCTCAGTAATACTTTAAGATTAACTAATATATTTATATTTTTTAAAAACAATTAACTATATCCTTTAGAAATATTAAAATAAGTTTATTATTATTTACTTAGATAATATTCTAATATATTTTAAAAATAAACAAAAATATAAAGAATATATATGCTTAGTATTTTAAGTATTATAAAATAATAACCTTTTTATAAACCTTAAAAAATACTAATTTTATACTTAAGAAGTAGAATCTTTAAATTATATTATTACCCCTGGAATTATATAAATAAATCTAAAGAAAGTTACTATAATTAATAAATAACTAATATTAATATTAGTTAAGGAAGTATAAAGTTTCTATAGACTAGTTAATTATTACTAATACTTTATTTAAGATTTCTTAACTTTTACTTAACCATTAACTAATATAATAAAGAAAAATTAAAAGTTTAAATAAATAAAAGAAGCTAAATAAGTATTTTAAGTAATTAAATAAGCTATAATATTAGAACCTATTTTAGCTATATATAACCTTAAAAAATTAATAGAAATTAAAACTAATATTTTAAAATATATAATTAAAGGAGTATTTAATTAATAAAATAATAAAAGAAAACTTTATTTTATTATATTGTACTTATAAAAACTTAATAAAGCTGAATTTAATTATATAGTCTATAATAAAAAGTTCTTAGGAATTAAAAGCTATTTAGAATAGTAAAGCTAATATTATAGAGGAAGTAAATTTTAAATTAAGATTTTTACTAATTATTAAAATATTACCTACTTTATATTTACTTAAAAATTATTTAAATAATAATTAAAATACTTTAAATTCTTAAGTAAATTTAATTATAAACTTATATACTATAAAAAATTAGAAAATAAAAAAGCTAATATACTTAATAGAAAAATTAACTACTTTTAAGAAATCCTTAACTACTAAGGTATTATATTATATTAGAATATATAAGGTAATTATAAATAAAGATTTTTTAATATAATTTTTAAGGTAGAAGAATATAATAAACTTTTTAAGAAAATTAAAAAGTATATAAAAAAATAAAAACTATATTAATTTTTATTTTAGGTTATAATATAAAATAAATACTTTATAAATAAAAATAAATACTAAGTACCTCCTAAATTATAAAAAAAAGTTATAGAATATATTTATAAGTATTTATTATTTAAATATTAAGGAATTATAATTATATATTAATAAGTATTTATAATATATTAATTTAAAAAAATAAAGAAAACTACTGCTAATATTATATTAATATATAATAAATATTAATATACTAAATATAAAAAATATAAACTTTATAGAAAACTATAACCTTTACTAATACCTAAACTACTATAAAAAATAATTACCTTTAATTACATTATAAACTTACTACTTTTTAAAAAACCTTTCTCTAAGGTAATTTATAATAGTATTTTAGTAATAGTAAATAAATTTATAAAGTAAATATACTTTTTATTATACTAAAAATTATATTTAATAAAAAATCTTATATATATATATTTAAGAATAATAGTAGCTAATTATAATATACCTTAAGAAATTATCTTAAATAAAAGATAAATATTTACTTTTAAGTTTTAGTAAAAATTTATAATTAAACTTAAAGTAAATTATAAACTTAATAGTATATATTATTTTAAAATAAATAAATAAAAAAAATAAATAAATTAAATTATTAAGTAATATTTATAATATTTCGTTAATTTATAGTAAAATAATTAAGTTAATAAATTACCTTTTACTTAACTATATTATAATAATATAAAATCTAAATTAATTAAGTTAATACTATTTTATACTTTATATAAATATACTCTTTTAGTATATAGGCTACTTTAAAAAAAACCTAATATTAATAAAGTATAACTTTAAATAGAATTAATAATTAAGTTATATAAAAAATTAAAAATATAGCTAAAACTTATTTAAAAATATATAAAATATTATATAAATAAAAATAAGATTAAGGAACTAAACCTCTAGGAGGAGGATATAGTCTACCTACTTTAATATATATAAGGCTATAAAATACTAAATATTAAGATAAACTAATTAAATAATAAACTTAATTTTAAAAAAATTAGCTTATTTAAAATTTTAAAAAAAATTAGTAATATTAACTATAAATTAGAAATATTAGAAAATATATAACTAAAATACCTTATATTTTATATATTACTTTTAAGAAAAGCATAAATTAATAAAGTAATAGAAAAACTAATTTTAAATAAAATTATTATTATTAAAAATAAAGAAAAATAAAAAGTTAAAAAAGTCTTAGTAATATAAAAAAATCTAAAAGAAAATAATAGGATTAAACACTAGGTTAAATAAAAAAAGTATAACTTAATTTATAATACCTAGGAACCTATTAAAAGCTTTAATATAATAAAACTAATTTAAGATTTCTAAGAAAACTTAAGATTATACTTAAAACTCCTAATACCAGCTACCTAATAAGTAAAAAAATAATTAAAAAAGAAAGTATTAGAATTCCCTCCTATACTATAGGAAAATTTAAACCTTTATACCCTAAATTAAAGATTTAGGAAAAAGAAGGATTAATAATAACCTTAAAAAAATCTAAAAAGGTACTACTAAAGATTATATTTTAATTAATTCCACTAGTATTATTATTAAACTATATATTTACTATAGCCCTTAACTTAGTATACTTAATATTATTTATTTTATTAAATAACTTAGTACCCTTATAAAATATTTACTTACCCTATATATTTATTTACTTATATTACTTATAAAAGTATAATAATTATATAAAACTCTTATTTATTAACTAAGATAATAATATAAACTATTATTAATACTTTATTAGCTTTTACTATTACTAAAGTAACTTTTACCTAGCCTAATATTCTTTAATATTTAATTTCTTTTTTTTAAATATTAAATATTAAGCTAAAAAAGGTTAAAAAAAATTTCTTTACTTTAGAAAATTATAAATTTACTAGCTACTAAAAAAATACTATTTTTATTATATAGCTAACCATTATAGGTATACTTTAAATACTTTTAATAACCTAATATTATTTTATATAATAGAGTATAAATATTATAAAAAGAATAAAGTATAATAAAAATCCTAATAGTATTAATTACTACTATAGTTACTTTATAATAGTTAATTAAACTTTTTTAAATAATAGACTAATACTTTAAAATACTATAAGATATTATAAAAAAAAAGAAGTTACTTATTACGCTAAGAAAAGAGGATTATAGCCTTATATACTACTATAGCCTTAAGGATAAAACTAATAAAAAAGGGGTATTATATTATAACCTAATTATATAAGATTTTATATTATATACTATTAATAATATATTAAAAGACTATACCTAATTAAGATATAAGACTTCCTCTTTTAGTAAAATATATACTTACTTATATAATAAAAACGTAACTTTAAGAGTATATTTTTATTAAGTATAATAGGACTTATATTAATAATAATTAAGGAATAACTAAATATATAAAATTTAATTCTCTACGCTTTCTAAATAACTTAAATAGATAGTTATTAATAAAGCATTAAGATTAAATATAAATTAAATTTTTATTATATTTTACTTACTTTATAATTATACTAACTTAAAGTTACTTTCTATCCTTTTTACTAATATAAACTAATTAACCTTGGCTTATTACCTTAGGAACTTACCCTATACTACTAGAGTATTAAATCGGGATATTATAATAAGCTTAAAGAACTATATTAAAAACTATATATATAACATAAGCTTATATAAAAATATGTAAAAAAGTATATAAATAAAAATAAGCTTAAAAAACTAACTTTTTAAGAAAAAAATATAATTTATTTATTTTAATATACTTAAGGAAAGAAATAAGTTAATATTAAAATTAATAAGTTAAGTAATAAGCTAAATTATAAAAATATTAAGCTTTATAAGATTTTAAAGAAAATTAATAAAGTTAATTATAAATTAAACTTCGTAGAGTAATTAAATAAGTAAGAGAAATTAATATATTGAATTTTTTATATTTTAATATTATGACGAACCGGTGCCTATATGTTAGTATAGGTTAGCTATTCCCAAGGGACAAACCTTAGAGTGGTTCTATAGTTTATATTAGCGGAGCAATTAGGTCGGTAACGGGCAATCTTATCACCAGCTAGTAATATAAATAAAAGTAAATATCTAGGTTCTAATCTAATTATATTATAAACGCTGTAATAATAACTGGCTATTTAAGTATTCTAATAAGTAGTATAAAGTAAACTTATATATCTAGTTAACCTAGACTAGATTAATAAATAGAATATCAATCCTTCCTTAGATTAATAAATAACTTATTAATCTATTGTTAGATCGAGAAGTTATATCTTAATCCTTTCCTAATTAATTAAAGGATTAAAGTTAATCTAGCCCGGGCTAACCTATTGGCCTATTGTCGCAACCTTAAGAGCCAGGTTATAATATAATATCCCCCTTCTGTTAGTCTTATCCTTAAGACCTTGCTGTATCCAGTATAAGTAGCTATTCCCCGTTTTTATTAGTATCCTTGTTTTTATCTTATGTATCTTTATTAATTATTATATTAGGTATTTGCAAAAAACCTTATCCTAAGACAGAGCGTTATAACGTTCTTTTAGAAATTATTTTATCTTATTCTATTAAAATAAAAGACTATATATATTATTCTAATAAGAAAAAGCAGAACTTCTTAAAGTATTAAATATCTAAGGAAGATTTTACTTACTGTACTAAATATATAAAAGATAATAAATCCTTATGTAATACATATCCGTTATTATTAGCTTAACTCTGAAAGATTACTCTATTTTATACTTAGTATAAGAATGCTTTTAAAGAGGCTGAAGAAAAGCGTAAAACAGTTAATATAAAGATTAAACGTCTTCGTAAGCAAAAGCGTCTGTAGCTAGAAAAAATAACTTATATAGTTACGCAGGGTATTAATAATTTAGAGGAGTTAAATAGGGTTAAGCGTAAGGAGGCGGAGGCCGTTTATTAGGCTACTATAGCGTAGTTGGTAAAGGGTTTTTCTAAGGTTATCCCTGCTTCTTTAGAATTAGTGGATTATTTAGAGATATTAATAATAGATCCTAAGCTAGCGTAATCCCTAGGCTTTAATAGAGTTTTTCCACTAGCGCCATTAAGTTCTTAAGATGCTTAATAAGTTCCTATGTTTTTTTTTTTCTTCCCCTTTTTCCTATTATACCCTATAGCGTTATTTGCCGTCTTCTCCTGTTTTTATTACATTAATATCTTTTACCTTATATTCTTCTTCTTCTCCTTTAATAATAATTTTATCCTAGATAAACCTTCTAGTTCCTTTATTAATTTATGCTTTTTCTAATAAAGAAATGTAAAAAATTAGGTATATATGCTTTCCTTATTTTTCCTATTATTCTAGAAGTTTAAGTTTATAATTTACGTCTTTGATTTTTTTTAAAATTTTATAAGGTCTAAGTTTCTTAAAATTAAGTTTATTACTTAGCCTATTTATTTTAATATTTACTTATTTATTTCCTTACGTATATTAGTATAGCTAGACTATGTCCCCTTTCTATAGGGTTAGTCCTTTAAGCCTATGTTTATCTACGTATTTGATTATTTTTTATTAAATAAATTTAAGTTATTATCGTAGTTTATTATATAATTTAATTATATCTTCTGCCTTAATTATAGCTTTTTTAATATCTTTTCCTTACATTAGCAGTCGGTAGGCTTCAGGTTTAAATCTATAGTTTAGGAAAAACGGTAATTTCTTAGTTAATTTTAATTCCGTGCTATTATATATAAGTTATATAACGGGGAGTAGTTCTACCTAGTTATTTTACTTAAAGTTAATATAATAGCGTAGGTAAGTCTTAATTATTTAGTTAATCCTTTCCGTTTATCTATCTATCTATAGGTAATAGGCTATACTAGCTTTATAATTTATTCCTAATCTAGTAGTAAATGCCTTCTAGAACTTAGATATAAATATATTTCCTCTATTAGAGATTATATTTTCTAGTAGTCTATGGTTGCTTATAATATATTTTATTATTATATAAGCTAATTCTTTTATATTACTAGCTTTTTTAAATAGTATAAAGTAGGCTATTTTCGTAAGTTTATTAACTATTATAAAGATGTTATTGTAGAGTACCTTTATAACTGGTTTTTTTAAAGGAGGTAGTTTAGTAATTAAGTTAAATAAGATTAAGTCCTATAGTTACTGTAGTATAGGTAGTAGTTATAGTTACCCGTATAGCTTATGTTTAAAGCTTTTAGCTTATTTATATATTATATATTCTAATATAACTTTTTATACTTATATTTTAATACCTTTAAATTTAAAATATTATTTAACTTACTATATAGTTTTTTAGATTCTACAGTGTTTATTAAGCCTATATACGTAGACTGATTTTACTACTTTATTTTATAAATCTTCTAGTACTTAAACAAGTCCGTCTAGTATTAGATATCTAGTGTTTATAGAAATACCTTTTAGGTATTTTTTATTTCCCTAGTTCTTAATGCGTTCCTTTATATTATTAATAATTAGGTTGTCTATCTTAATTTAGTATAAGGTATTAATTGATTAAATAACTAGGTCTTTGTACTGGTTTTTCTTTAGTATTTAGGCTTTAACTTCCGGGATTTCCTAAAAGTAGTCTAGGCGTTTGCTAAGTATATTAATCTGTCTGTTATTTAATCTGCTGTAGTACTTAATAATAAGCTTAAATTTAAAAAGTTGCTTATAGTACTTAACTTATTTATAAAATAATTCTTATATTATTATAAAGTAGATAATGTTCCGGTAATTTATAAGGATTATTATTAAAAATCGACTTTTTTTACAGTAGTATTACTAATACTATTTACTAAGCGCTTAGTATATAGCCAGAAATTCTTTATTATAGATAGGATATCTAAGTTCTAGTTTATATAGTTTTTTAGAAAAATAGGCAATAGGCTTAAGTTTCTTTTTCTCTATGTCGTCTAGTTAGCTAAGTACTCTACTAATTACGTAATTTAAGGCGTTAGTTTTAATTATAATAGGTTTATTTAGGTTAAATATTATAAGTACTGGTGTACTTATAAGAGCTTGTTTAAGGTAGTTAAAGGTTATTAAGGTGTCTTATGTAAGTTTAAATTTAACGTCCTTTTTTATTAAGTTTATAAGTAGTATAGTAATTTTTAAGAAGTCCTTAATAAAGCGTTAATAATAGTTAGTAAGTCCTAAGAAGCTTTATACTTACTTAATATTCTTAGGTAGCTTCTAGTTATTAATTACCTTAAGTTTCTTAGGGTTTATTTAGATCTTACCTAGGGTAATAATATATCTTAGAAATATAACTTTTTATATATAGAAGTTGTATTTCTTAGGTTCTACCAGGAGTTTATTATTTTAAAGTATTTATAATACCTTTTTAATATATTCCTTATGCTTTTCTAAGTTCTTATAGTAGATAAGGATGTCGTTAAGGTATATAATAATAAAATAATCTATGTAGTCTTATAATATGTAGTTAATTATCTTCTGAAAGGTTGCTGGGGCGTTTATAAGTCTAAAAGGTATTACCTAGTATTCGTAAAGTCCGTATTTTATATAGAAGGCGGTTTTCTATTTTTCGCCTTTCTTAATTTAAATAAGGTTATAGGCTTCTTTAAGATTTAATAAAGTAAAGATATTAGCTTTTATAAGTTAGTTTTTAATTTCCGAAATTAGTAGTAGTAGTATAATATCTTTCTTAGTTATTGTATTTAATTATTAGTAATCTATAATCAGTTAAAGTTTACTGTTTTTCTTAGGTATAAATATAACTAGGGCTCCTGCTAAGGATTTGGAAGGTTAGATATAGCCTTTCTGCAGCTGTTCCTTAATCTATTTATTAAGTATCTTAAGCTCGGTGGTACTTAGGTTATAGATCTTATTAAACATTAGGACTTTATTGTCTATAAGTTTAATCTTATAATCCTATTGGCTGTGTTCTAGTAGTCCAGTATTTAGTTTTTTATTAAAGACTAGTATATATTAGAGGTTTATTAGTATGTTTTTTAGATGTTCCAGTGTCTGGTCTCGGTGGTATAGTTCTTTGACCTTTTATATAATCGAGTTAAGAAATCTGAGCTGTTTTTTCTTTGGTTTTTTAATATATTTAACTATCCTTAGGAGTTCCTTTAACTCCTTAAATTAGACCTTTTTTATAACTTTTCTTTTTTTTATATATTTTTTTATTTTTTTATATAATGCAGAGGTTACCGATCCTGTTGTTAGGGATGTTATAGCATCTTATTAATCCTCCTAATCTAGTTATAGTATATTTCTGAAATTAATTAGTTTAGGGCAAGTTTACTATTTTGCCTAGCCTTTAACCTAGTTAACGTTAGGGTTATATAACTTAAGCTAATTGTATCCTAAGAGTATATTATATCCTGTAATATTTATAATGTTAAATTTAAATGTATCTTTAATTTTACTAAACTAGATTGTAAGGTAATTGGTTTTGCGGTTAATAGTTCTATTATTATATATGAATTATTATTTCTTAATGCTTATAAGGGTATATATTTTCTTTTTTTTATAGTAGTTTAACTATAGGTAGTTAACTAGTTGAGGCGTAATATAGCTTGTTGTAGCTTTGGAATTTATGTAGACTGTAATTAGTTTATTATTTAACTATTTGTTTACTAGGAATTTCTGTAGTTTCTTTCCTCCTATTATAGTGTTCAGGTTGTGGTAGGTTGTATTATTTATGCCGTTGTAATAATTGTTATCGTTCTAGGTTATTTTATTATCTTGCTTTTTGTTATAGAGGTTATTTTTAATATTGTTTAATTCTAAGGTGATCCAGCTTGGCTTATAAGTCTGAATATTATAGCGTTTATACTAGATATATCTGGGCTTAGGGATATATCTATTAGTAAGCTTATGGTATTTCCGAAGGTTATTCTAGCTGATCTTTTGTACTTTAGTATTGTAACTGTATCTACCTGTATATTTCTTAAAGTTGAATCTTTGTTATACTAGGTTTCTGGTAATATATGTAAGTATGCGGTATTAGTGTTGGTGTTTTATGTAATTGTCTTTATTATAGAGTATAAACTTGTTTTATATATAGTTAGTGGTCTTATAGTCTTTGTATTATTTAGCTAGTTTATACCAGGTGTATTATTTATATAAAAGTAGTTTATAGTTAATAATATTAGCTTTATTATATTGGTCTATAAGTAGAATATTGTTGATATAGTATAGTGCTGATTTTAATGATTTAGCTATTGGGTATTTGTTTACGTTAGTTTCGATGTATTTCTGAAACTGTCTTTTAGGTAACTAAATTCGGTTATAGAAGGTACTTAGATTAATTTATTTAATCTAACCCTATTATTTAAGGGGTTTCTGTTAATCCTTAAGTTTTTTTTATTAAACTATTTTATTATATTAATCGTTTTTTTCAATAATACCTTTAAGTTTATATTTATTTTTATATTATTCCTAGTCCGCTGTAGTTATTTTACAGGGGTAGTAAATGCTTTTAGGTTCCACTAACCTATATTAGTTATATATATGTTTTTTAAAGTTGTTTATTTCCTCCTAGGTTATCCCTTTATAAGGGTTATATTATAGCGGAGGTGCTGTATCTAGGAGATCCTTATTATATTAACGTATAGCTTTATCTTATTCCTATTCCTAAAGTACCTCTTTTTTATCTTTAAATTAATTATTTTATTTTTATTTATTAAGATTTTATTAAATAAGTTACTTTATATAGCTAAGGTCTTCTTAGGTAGCTTCCTTAAGTATATTTAGGGTTTATATCTTAGGTCCTTTAGGGAATTATCCTAACCCTTATTTATTACTACGGTATATCTAGCACTTATTATTATAGTATGCTAAGAAGTATAGTATATTATAGTTTTCTAAGGGTCTTATAGTATTAATAGCTCGGTTTTCCTTAGGTTCTAGGACAGGCGTAAACTTCCTGTCTCTATCTTTCTTAGGGGCTTGGCAGTATTTCTTTATATATCCCTTTTTTCTATAATTATAGTATTTAACGTTCTTACGTTATACCTTAATAGTACTAAGGTCTATTAAGCCTGGTCGTCTATTATTATAAAAAGTAATATAGTTGTTCTGCTTTTTTCCTTAGTTGGCTTAGTGGTCTTAGTTTTGCTTAGGTTGTATATTATAAAAGTTTCCTATCTTTTCTTACTTCCTTTCTTTCTGTTATTCCTAATTATAATTATTGATTTTAATAGCCTTTTAAGTATAGTTAATAAAGGTTGTCTTTTTGCAGTCGATCTTAAAGAGTTTATCCTTAACTTTAGGTTTTACACTATTATAGTAGACTTCCTTTTTTATTTCCTTAGTTTAGTTGACTTTAGTTAATAGGTATAGGAAGGCTAAAGTATATTTACTTAGTAGTCCCTTTTAGGTAATAAAACGAAGTTCTTATTTAGCTTCTCGTTGCTTATCTATAGTACTAAAAGACTTTCTAAGTTGTTTCTGAAATTCTTTATACTTAGCGTAGATCTCTTTGGTTTATGATTTAAGCTTTTTTATATTAATCCTGCTTTCTTCGTAATTTTATATAATAAGTTAGAACTATATTTTAGCGTCTTTAGTAAGATAGCTTTCTGTAAAAGTAACTCTGTCCTTGTTATTTTTTAGGGTACGTAGAAAATATCTAAAATAGGTTGTAAGTTCTAAAAAGAATTTATCTATCTTCCGTAGGTTTTTATTAAAGGGTTTAGGCTTCGTTAGTTTAAGAACCTTGCCTTTCTCCCTTCCCCTGCTTTAAAAATCTTAGAGCTAAGTTTAAAGGGCTTTAAACTTGGCCTTTATTTTATTGTAATCGGCTTAAGAGACTATGTTTTTAGTTAGTGCGTTTTTAAGCTTAATATTGTTATCTAAATGATTATTTAGAGCTTAGCTTTTGTAATTAGTGTTATTTTTAGGTATATTAAATATTAGTATTTATGTTCTTACTAAAATCTCTTATTGCCTATAGGTCTAAGGTAATTATCTAAATAAGAGTTGTTATTGTGTAATAAACTAGTGCCTATATATTAGTATAGGTTAGCTATTCCTAAGGGATAAACCTTAGAGTAGTTCTATAGTTTATATTAGCGGAGCGATTAGGTTAGTAATAGGCAATCTTATCACCAGCTAGTAATATAAATAAGAGTAGATGTTTAGGTTCTAATCTGATTGTATTATAAACGCTGTAATAATAACTAGTTATCTAAGTATTCTAATAAGTAGTATAAAGTAAACTTATATATCTAGTTGACCTGGACTAGATTAATGAATAGAATATTAATCCTTCCTTAGATTAATAAATGACTTATCGATCCGTTGTTAGATCGAGAAGTTATATTTCGATCCTTTTTTGATTAGTTAAAGGATTAAAGTTAATCCGGCCCAGGCTAACCTGTTGGCCTATTGTCGCAACCTTAAGAGCCGGGTCGTGACAAATATTAGAAAAAGTATTAATAAATAAAAATATAAGAGAACTTATTAAGGATAAAATTATTATTAAAGATAAAGAATTTAAATATAAGGTTAATAAAATAATATTATTAAAAATAAATAAAATAATTAATAAACTTTAATATTTAGTAAAATAAAAAAAATATAATAAAAATATAAATAGCTAGGAATTAAAAAGTAATTTTAAATATATTAATATTATTTTAAAAGCTTTTTAAAATAAACTCTATAAATAACTATAAGTATAATAAAAAATAATATAAGAAAAACTAAAATACTTTATAAAACCTAGGAAAAAAATAAAGTAGTACTTTTTAATAAGGCAAAAGAATCTAAATTTAAAAATACTAAATTAATATTTAAGGAAGGCTACCTAACCTTATTTATAAATTATATATTATAAAAAAGCTAAGCTTCTTTATATTATATATAAGTTAGTTTAGTTTAATGTTCTTCCTCTTTATAATAATTTAACTTTTTATTTCTTTTATACTTAAAATATATTTTACTATTTTTATATTATAATTATAAAGTATATAATAAAACTTTTATAACTATATTAACTAAGTAAGCGCTTTATTAACTTATTTTTATTATTTAATTTATTAATAATAATATTTTATTAATATTTACTTAGCTAACTTTTTTTATTATTTTAAATACTTTAACTTTTTAATAATTTAATTAATTAATAAAATAATTAATAATAAAACTAAAATAAAAGAAAAGTACTTATAGAAAAATATTAAAATAAATAAATTATTATAAAAATAATTTAATAAATAATAATAATTATACTTACTATACCCTTTAATCAATATATACTTAAGCTTACTATTAAAATAATATAAATAAAAAATAACCTTAAATTTAAAAGTCTAAATAAATAAAGATTAAGATTTATAAAACTATATTATTTAAAACTTAACCTTAGTCTTATATATATAATTAAGTATAATAAAAAAAGTTAAAAAAGAAGAAAAGTACTTACTTAAACTAATAAAGGGGGCTATAATACTTATATAGTAAATATCTTAAGCCTTAAAGATAAAACTAATAAAAGAGGAGTATTATATTATAAATTAATATATTTATAATTATAATAATAAGCCTATAAAGTAGGTACTTTAAATAAAGGATAAATTATTTTATTTAATTATATAAGCATTTATAATATAATAAGTATATACTTAGTAAATAGAAATTTAATTAAGAAAGTATTTATTTATAATAGTATAAATACTAAGTAAATACTTAATTATATATTTATTTTATAATACTTATTTAAAATAGTGTAAAGAGCTAATTATAAATATAAAATAATATTTAATTATATTATAAATATATTATCTATTAGTTATATAAATAAACCCTTTTGTATTTTTATTAATTACCTATTAGTTTAGCTTAGTTTATTTACTAATATAAACCTAATATAAGGTTTATCCCTTAGAAACCCCTCTTATACTAACCCTATAGGAGCTTAGCTTATTATAAATAATAACTATTATTATAACCCGATTACATAAGACCCTATGTCGCACACCGTCGGTAATACATCGGAAGACTACACCTAATTAAGATACAGGACTTCCTCTCTTAGTAGGATACGTATTTACTTATATAATAAAAACGCAACTTTAAGAGTACATTTTCATTAGGTATAATAAAACTTATATTAATAATAACTAAGGAATGACTAAATATATAAAATTTAATTCTCTATACTCTTTAGATAACTTAGATAAATAGTTATTAATAAAGCATTAAGATTAAATATAGACTAAATCTTTATTATATTTTACTTACTTTATAATTACATCTATTTAAAGCTACTTTCTATCCTCTTTACTAATATAAACTAATTAACCTTAGCTTATTACCTTAGGAACTTACCCTATACTATTATAGTATTAGATCAGGACGTTATACATTAACAACTCTTATTCAAAAAGATACCAAGTTCCTTTAAGTAATGAACTATTATAGCTAGAGAATCAGATTCCAATATAAAAGAAGTAGCCCTAACTACTAATCCTACCTTTACTATTAAATCTATTTAACTTAAGGATATTAATAAAACCCTTACCTTTACTAATAAACCTAAATAAAATAAATTTAAAGAGGATACTTTAAAGGAATACCTTTAAGATATATTTTACGCTAATAAACAGCTCCTTAATATCTTAAATAATAAAAAAAAGAAATCAGAAACCTTTAAAAAAGAAAATAAGGATATTATAAAACTTAAACACCTTAGACTCTTTAACGGAAGTTCTAAGAAACTTCGCTTATTTATTACTAAACTTTATTATTATATTTACAACTTTCTATAAACTCTTACTAAAGATAAAGCTAAGGTTACCTTTATAGTAATTTACCTTAAAAAAGTTATAAAAAACTAGTTTTAACTATTTTAGAAAAACTACGAAAATAATAACCCTGCTAAAGAAGAAGCTCCTGCTACTGCCTAAATATACTTAAGCATTAGCCATTTTAAATAAAAATTAGTTAAAATATTCCTTAATATAGGAGAATAATAAGCTTTAGAAAATAAACTTAATAACCTTAAATAAATAGGGAAATATATAACTTATATAGTTAAGTTTAATAAAATCGCTTCTTAACTTAGATAGGACGCTAAACTATTAAAGAAAATGTTTTACAACAGCCTTAAACTTAAAGTAAAAGAAAAAGTTAATAAGCATTAACGAAAAGCTATTACCTTAGTAGAATTCTAATAGAAAGCTGTAGACTAAAATAACCTACTGTTTAAACTCTATATAGAAAAAGGACAGAAGAACTATAAAAGCTATAATTTTAGCTACTAAGCAAACTAAGGTAAAAAACACTATAAAAAGATCACTAAAGATAATAGTAGAAGACCTAGAAGAATAAATTTAGATATCTTATAGCGTAAGAAAAAGTTTAAGTACTATAATTATAGTAAGTCTGGCTATATAGTACAAAATTATCAAGTACCTAAGAAAGAACATAAGGATAAGATTCCAAAACTAAAAAGAAAAGTCTACATTTTAAATAAAAAATAACAATCCCTCGACTTATTATAATAAAAAGATAATAACTACCCTTAAAATAAGGAAGACCCTGAAAAGGAACCTGCGACCCCATCTATAATTAACCTAATTAAAGTCCTTATAAACAAAGACAAAGCCTAATAAAACTATAAACTACCCTAGTTTAAAAGATAACCTGGTAATATTATTAACTTTATTAGAAGTAAGTCTAAAGAAATTAACAAACTTATTATATTTTAATAATAAACTAATATCTATAACCCTAAATAAAATATTAAACCCCTTATATATTAAGAACTCTAGGATAGGCTTATATAATAGTAATTATATAATAATAAATAATAAATTATTATAAGCCTAAATATAAACGAAATATAGGACCTTAGAGGAGATTATTAACAAATACCTTAAGACTACCTATAGATTGATTTTATAAATAATAACTACTACGAAATTTGCTAAATAAGCTACATTACTTACTAATATATATACTACCTTAAATAGAAAACAAAGTATAATACTTTTCTATAAAGAAATTTAGTAATTCCTATTACAGAACCAGGCCGTAAAGAATACTACAAAAGGTAGAAAGTCACTTATAAGTTCTGCGAATTATAAATTATAATATTAGAACCTTACCTAACGGCACCTTACGAATACAGAAATTATAAAAAAATAGAGGATTACTTAAGTTAATAATACACTATTTACTAGACCCTAAAACTTATTTAGTAGTATAAATAAAACAAAGGTACTAATATATATAACTTTAAATAGTATTAATAATACGATAAACCAGACTACCTTAAATATCAAAGGTATAAATTAGAAGAATAGTATAAAATAGCTTCGGAAGAAAAATAAATTAAAAAACAGTAACTAGCGAATTAATTATACGTAATTAGATTTAATTTTAGGACTTATATTAAAGCACCTAAAGAACTCCTTTAAAGATACTATAAACTCTGAAAAACCCCTAACAACCCGCAAGACAACAGAATCACTTACAATATATATATTAGATAGATAAGGCTATACTATAGAGTAGTAGAATAGGAAAACTACGAAAACCTATACTATAAATCATATATATTACGTAAAATCGAAGACTAGTACTTAAAAAACTAGAACAGTCTTTAGATAAAGGGTACCACAAGACTAACAGAGAATTTATATCCCTTAAGAAGGAATATAAATATAATAGTAATAAAGAAAAGAAATATATTAAGAAAAAGATTACTTTTATAATAATATAGAACAGGGAACTACTTAAAGTTATAGTAAACTCTAGAACGGATAGGAACTATATATTAGTCGCAACTGCAATATACCTGTAGCTACTATAGAAACGAAAGAAAAAACTATATTAACTCCTTTACAGAGAAGGAAAACAGTTTAAATATAATAATAGATAAATTAAAAAACGGACTAATTACCTATACTTTAAAGTCTTTAGTTAAACTACCCTAGTAGTATATAATATTATTAATACCCTAAAATAAAATATTATCCTAGGTATATTATAGTTATACTAATATAAACCTTTAATAATATAAAGCAAAGGCCTAATTCATTAGTAAAATAATAAAAGAACTTTAGACCAGAAGGAGGATAGAAGAAGCTAGAAACCTCAACTCCCTAAGCCTAACTAAATTCCTATACAGAAACAACAGAAACGATTTAAAACTACAGAAGCTCATTATCTAAAAAAGTTTACTAAAGGAAAACAAGACCTATATAAACTTAATTAGTTCTTAGAACTTACAAAGGAACTCCAGGAAAAAGACTATACTCTAAAGTAAATAAAACTAACTACGGAAAAACCAGTAGACCTAATAGCTAATATTCTAAAATAATACTAGAAGTTTAAGGCCTTATTTTAGAAAACCTTAACCAATCTAAAGGGGAATATATAAATACCGCCATATACTAAATAAGACTATATAATAGAATTAAAGGAAGGGAAATAACTAAAGTATTTTCCGCTATATAACCTTAATTAGCTAAAACTTAATATACTTAATAAATAGATATAGGAGCAGAAAGAGAAAGGATATATAAAAATCTTTAACTTACCTATACAATACCCTATTATTTTTATTCTAAAGAAAAACAGAAAACTATAACTAGTTATCAACTATAAATAATTAAACAATATTACAATTAAAGACCAAACTCCCTTACTACTAATATCCGAAGCAAGAGATTAACTATAAGGAGCCGTAATATACTTACAACTAGACCTCACTAATATTTATAAATTAACTTAAATAAAGGAAGGATATAAATAGATAACAGCCTTTAGTACCCTAGGAGAATCTTATAAGTTCCTAGTAATACCTTAAGGACTAACTAACGCATCCGTATTCTTCTAAAAAAGGATTAACTATATCCTTCGGAAATATTAAAATAAGTTTATTATTATTTACTTAGACGATATTCTAATATATTCTAAAAATAAGGAAGAATATAAAGAATATATACACTTAGTACTTTAAGTATTATAAAATAATTACCTCCTTATAAACCCTAAGAAATATTAATTTTATACTTAAGAAGTAGAATTTTTAGAATATATTATCACCCCTAGATCTATATAAATAAACCTAAAGAAAGTTACCGTAATTAATAAATAGCTAACACTAATATTAGTTAAAGAAGTATAAAGTTTCCATAGATTAGCTAACTATTACTAACGCTTTATCTAAAACTTCTTAGTCCTTACTTAACCTCTAACTAATATAATAAAAAAAAATTAGAAGTTTAAATAGACAGAAGAAGCTAAATAAGCGTTTTAAGTAATTAAGCAAGCTATTACTTCAGAACCTATTTTAGCTATATATAACCCTAAGAAACCGGTAGAAATTAAAACCAATATATCTAAATATACAATCAGAGGAGTACTTAACTAACAAAACAGCAAAAGAAAACCTCACCCTATTACATTCTATTTACAAAAACTTAATAAAGCTAAATTTAATTACGTAGTTTATAATAAAGAATTCTTAGGAATTAAAAGCTATTTAGAATAGTAAAGTTAATACTATAGAGGAAGTAAATTCTAAATTAAGATCTTTACTAATTATTAAAATATTACTTACTTTACATCTACTTAGAAACTATCTAAACAACAGCTAGAATACTTTAAATTCCTAAGTAAATTTAACTATAAACTTATATACTAGATCGGAAAACGGAAAAGCCAACGCTTTTAGCAGGAGAATTAATTATTTTTAAAAAATCCCCGATTACTAAGGCACTATATTACATTAGAATACATAAGGTAATTATAAATAAAGATCTTTTAATATAATCTTTAAGGTAGAGGAATATAATAAACTCTTTAAAGAAATTAAGGAGTATATAAAAGATTAGGAACTATACCAGTTTCTATCTTAGGTTATACTGCAGGATAGATACCCTATAAGCAATAATAAACATTAGGTACCTCCTAAATTACAAAAGAAAGTTATAAAATATATTTACAAATATCCATTATTTAAATACTAAGGAATTATAACTATACACCAACAAGTATTTACAATATACTAATTTAAAGAAATAAAGAAATTCACTACTAATATTATATTAACCTATAATAAATATTAATATACTAAATAAGGAAAGCATAAGCCTTACGGAAAACTATAACCCCTACCAGTATCTAAATTACTATAGGAAACAGTTACCTTTAATTATATTACAGACCTACTACCCTCTAGAGAACCTTTCTTTAAGGTAATCTATAATAGTATTTTAATAGTAATAGATAAATTTATAAAGTAAGCATACTTCCTACTATACCGAAAATCACACTTAGCAGAAGATCTTATATACATATATTTAAGAATAATAGCAGCTAATTATAGTATACCCTAAGAAATTATCTTAGATAAAGGATAAATATTCGCCTTTAAGTTTTAGCAAAAACTTATAGCCAGACTTAAAGTAAATTATAAACTTAGTAATATATACTATCCTAAAATAAATAGACAGACGGAATAAATAAATCAGATTATTAAGCAATATTTACGATATTTTATTAATCTACAGTAAGATAATTAAGTTAATAAACTACCCCTTGCTTAATTATACTATAATAGTATAAAATCTAAATTAACTAAGTTAATACCATTTTATACTTTATATAGATATACTCCTTTAGTATATAAACCACCTTAAAAAGGACCTAATGCTAATAAAGCATAACTTTAAGCAGAACTAATAGTCAACCTATATAAAAAATTAAAAGTATAGCTAAAACTTATTTAAAAATATATAAAATATTATATAAATAAGGATAAAATTAAGAAACTAAACCTCTAGGAGGGGGATATAGTCTACCTACTTTAATATATACAAGGCTATAAAATACTAAATATTAAAATAAACTAACTAAATAATAAACTTAATTTTAGAAAAATCAGCCTGTTTAAAATTTTAAAGAAAATCGGTAACGTTAACTACAAACTGGAAATACCAGAAGGTATATAACTAAAATACCCTGTATTTTATATATTACTTTTAGAAAAAGCATAAATTAATAAAGCAATAGAAAGACTAATTTTAAATAAAATTATTATTATTAAGGATAAAGAAGAATAAAAAGTTAAAAAAATCTTAGTAGTATAAAGAAATCCAAAAGAAAATAATAAGATTAAATACTAGGTTAGATAGAAAAGGTATAACCTAATCTATAACACCTAGGAACCTATCGAAAGCTTTAATATAATAGAACTAATTTAAGACTTTTAAGAAAACTTAGGCTTATACTTAAAACTCCTAATACCGGCTACCTAATAAGTAAAGAAATAACTAAAAAAAAAAGCACTGGAATTCCCTCCTATACTATAGGAAGATCTAAACCTTTATACCCTAAATTAAAGATTTAGGAAGAAGAAGAATTAATAGCAACCTTAAAAAAATCCAAAAAGGTACTACTAAGGATTATATTTTAATTAATTCCGCCAGCTTTATTATTAAACTATATATCTACTACAGCCCCTAACTTAATATACTTAATATTATCTAATTTATTAAGTAACTAAGTACCCTTATAAAGTATTTACTTACCTTATATATTTATTTAGTTATACTACTTATAAAGGCGTAATAATTATATAAAACTCTTATTTATTAACTAAGATAATAATATAAATTATTATTAATACTCTATTAGCTTTTACTATTACTAAAGTAACTCCTGCTTAACCTAATACTCTTTAGTATTTAACTTCTTTTTCTTAGATATTAAACGTTAAGCTAAGAAAGGTTAAAAGAAATTTCTTTACTTCGGAAAACCATAAACTCACCAGCTACTAAAGAAATACTATTCCTATTATATAACTAACCCCTATAGGTATACTTTAAATACTTCCAATAGCCTAACACTATCTTATATAATAGACTATAAGTATTACAAAAGGAATAAAGTATAACGAAAATCCCAATAGTATTAATCACTACTATAGCTGCCTTATAATAATTAGTTAAACTCTTTTAAACAACAGACCGATGCTTTAAGATACTATAAGGCATTATAAAAAGGAAGAAGTTACTTACTACGCTAAGAAAGGAGGATTATAGCCTTATATACTACTATAACCTTAAGGATAAGACTAATAAAAAAGGGGCATCATATTACAACCCGATTACATAAGACCCTATGTCGCATACCGTTAGTAATACATCGGAAGACTATACCTAATTAAGACACAGGACTTTCTCTCTCAGTAGGATATATACCTACTTATATAATAAGAATATAACTTTAAAAATGCATTTTTATTAAGTATAATAGGACTTACACTAGTAATAACTAAAGAACGACTAAATATATAAGATTTAATTCTCTACGCTCTCTAGATAACTTAGATAAACAGTCGTTAATAAAGCATTAAGATTAAATATAGACTAAATTTTTATTATATTTTACTCGCTTTGTAATTATATCTACTTAAAGCTACTTCCTATCCTTTCTGCTAACATAAACTAATTAACCTTGGCTTATTACCTTAGGAACTTACCCTATACTATTATAGTATTAGGTCGGGATGTCATAACTATTTAAAGTTTTATAAAGCTAATAAATAAAACTTTTATAAAGCTTTTTTTATATTTTTAAAATTATATTTCTTATATTTAATTATATATAAATTAATAATTAAAATGTTTAAATATAAAAACTTTATAAAATATTATAAAAAATTTAAATATAATATTAAATTTATTTATAAATATAATAAATTAAAAATATAAAAGTACTTTATAAAGTATTATATAATAGCCCTTTTTTCCTTTAATATACTAAAAAAAAAGTATATTTTAATATTACTTATATTTAATACCTTTTTAATAATAAAAAATATAAAAGCTTTTAGAAATTAATAGAAAATATAAGCTTATATAGCCTCCTCTTTATAAATATAAATATATAAAATAAATTAATACCCCTTTATTTTCTTTATTATATTAAAATATAGTAAATACTTAATTTAAACTCAGCGGCTTTTACTATCCTAATACTTAGATAAGGATATATATAACTAGCTTACTTAGTAAACGTTAATAATAAAATAAATAAATAAATAATACTGCTTGCAGACCTTTTATCGTTGCGTTACGAAAATAACGCGCTGAAGGGACTCAGATTAAAAATAAAAACATAGAAGACAATAAAAACCATGATTATGAAAGATAATCTTCTTTCGTCTTCTATACTGTAGATGTATATTTTTAGAAAGGCAAAGACGTCTGTGTTCCTCAACACATAATACTTTTAGTATAGAGTTCCTAGCCAAATGGCTTTTCAAGTCGAAAGGAAACCTTTTGCCTTTTCTAGGTTCGCTTTTACTGTATTAGCAATACCCCATACGTCTAGCATGACCATAATAGCTCTATGACCAGATTCTATCAACATTGGGATCATATCGAGATTCATAGCTGCGCTATATCATATACCATATTAGTTTGAGCATAAATAATATTATAGAGAAAAGATGTACATACCCGAAGAGAGGAACATTATGTTTTTTGCTAGCTTTGGACATGCTTTCCATGGCAGCCGCTAGAGTAGGGTGAGGTTGTCCCAGAGTCAACTCCAGTCCCGCATCTGCCATGAAGTCTCCAGGCCCGAACATTAGTGCTGAGACTCCGGGTATGGATGCAATCTCATCCACATTCGCGATACCTTTGACGCTCTCTATTTGCGCGATAACGGCGACATGTTTGTTCGAAGTTTTCATATTGAACGCATCATTGGCATATAAAGACGCGTCTGAGATACCGGGAGTGAAAACCCATGGGCTGAATGAACGACCACCAAGAGGAGCTAATTATGCCATTAATGGTAAGCCAAAGTCTCCTTTTCCGTTTCTGTTATTTTGAATCCCTCGTACTCACGGTAGTAAATCTTTTTCATGAATTCTTCAACCTCTTCTTTGCTTTCGCAGTGTGGAATGATGATGCCAGCAGCGCCCGCGTCCAATGCCGTAGTTAAAGAAATCTCATCTTCTTTTGGCACTCTGACAATGGCCATCGTCTGACCCTCGGAGTGATGCTGGGCTGCATGAATGACGCTATGGTAGTTAGCTAATCCGTTCGATGAAAGGGGAAATTGGATCTAGTCCATAGAATGCCATACTCATGGAGCACCAAATGGTCAAACATGCCATGTTCAACATCAAACCATACAAAGTCTGGTCTAGTAGAAGCATAGACTTTCGTTAAATAGGGGCTCGGAACCCCCTGTGCAACACCGAACAAGGTCTTTTTAGAATCCTTCTGAGCCTCTCGCAAAGCCTCCTGTAGGTTTCCGGGATATGTTAAGAGTGCCGATCTCCATTTTGCCTCCGTATGCAAATTGGTTTGTTCGAGGTACCCTTTGCCTGACATGCTGGATATATAACTTGTGTTTTTGTTTCAGTAGTTGACACAGATTGACAGTTCTGCGGCTACACAGAAGGGAAATATGATAAGGAACTGGAAGAACTTCTTCATATTCTTATATAAATTTGGCAAGTCTGGGCATTATGGAGATGTGAGCATTTAGTCAAAGGGGAAAGCAATGCGGTGTAAGATTAATCTGGATTCCAGGATATAAAGTTTTGTGGCTGCAACCTAAGACAATTCCATGTGTACAAAGTAATATATTCAGCAACGCTCCTGATTAGTGCTTATCTAATTCTTACTATTTCCATATTCTCTTTCTGCGCAATATTATTTACTTGTTGATCGCTCTTCGCGTCTCGATCGTATATAGAAAGTTAATATACTAGTGCTGAGCTGTGAGTACCTATAGAAAATAAATTTAGTAAAACAAGCCCTTATCTGTCATGATAGAGGACGAAGCCTCAGGCCAGACGGAGTTTGCAAAGTCATTTATTTCCGAATCACAACAGGTGGACGGAGCGGGCTGCTACAGCAATGGCATCTCAGCCCGCAGATATAACTAGAGTGCTCTTAAATTCCAGTTAGCTTAAGGGGATGTAAAAAGAACATCTACGGCACTCTGAATATCCACACACAAGCTAACAATAGGTGCAATATTTCTTCAAATTACATTGCTTTTTGAATGGCTATAGTAATTACTTGTTTGCGTTGCGTGTGCATACTGTGGTGCCATGTAGCTTGGCATGTTCAGGCTTTTGCACTGCAGGCCGTTCTTCGTTCATCCAATGTCAGTGCTAAGTCAGCATCTCTACTGGGGCAATTAAGTGGGAGAATGAGTCGAGTTCCAGCTGAGCAACCTCATTGTACGGAAGCAGGCTTACTGGATTACACAAGCACAATTAAGAGCAGCTAATTTCTCCGCGCGCTCCTCAGCATCCTCCATTGATGTGCTGCGACTGCATAGCATTTGATTCCGATTTAATAAAGTCCGATATCATCTTCAAAGAAGATTGCCCACTATAAAGCTACTGAAGAGAAATACTAATAATAAATTTACCCTGGGAGCTAGGGAAAAGAAAGGGTGGAGTTGGTGGTTAGAATAGCCTTCTACATAGAGAATAGAGAGATCGACAAAGGAAAACTGTACCGATCTACCAGGCTATTCTCAACGCTGCTGATCGATGCTCCTGTAACTTTCACATTGTCCGGCGCGAGAATTCCGACATTTGTTCAAAGTCATCATACCCTTTAGCAACCCTGACAGTGGTCTCTTTGCACAGTAGCAGAATGCCTGATTCTTGAATACTAGTATGCTGAAAGGATGAGAATGTTCAAACTTCCAAGCCGCATCATGGATTCCTTGCGCCGGTTTCAGGTCAAAAAGCGCCATGATGAGATGACCAGTTTGGGGCTTTCATGTCGTAATTTCTCAGCTCGTGTTTTTGATCGTTAACGGAGCTTACCGAGCGAGCATGTGTGCCTTATTCCCCGCACGGGGAACTCCCCATAGTTAGGCTGGGCATCTCCGCAGATTGGGCTCATCTACTGCGGGGGTGAATGATGGGAATATCTTCAACAATCTTTTATAACACACCATTAGCCTCCCTAGATAAGAATCTCAAGCCTTGCTTATGAATGTGCTGCTTTCGTATCCTTAAACCAGTATCCAAATTACTTTTGAAGCGAATTGAAAATGACACAAGACTCAAACCCAACCGCGGCGAGCTTGCTAGGCTCGACCTCAACCAATTTCCCTCGATCTCATGAAAAAATATCCGACCCAAAGGACACGCCATACTTTATCGACAACGAGTTCCGACTGTCTCAATCAATGAATTTCATCCCTGTCCATGATCCTGCGACAAATAACCTGGTTACTAGAGTACCGATGATGACCGGTGGCGAATTACAGCTCGCAGTTGAATCGGCGCAGAATGCCTTCAGCTCCTGGAGCAAAACCTCGATAATTGCCCGACAGCAGATCATGTTTCGATATGTCAGCTTGATCAAAGAGAACTGGGATAGACTCGCTGCTTCCATTACCCTGGAGCAGGGCAAAACATTTGCAGATGCGCGAGGCGATGTGCTGCGCGGGCTGCAGGTTGCAGAAGCCGCGTGCGCCGGCCCAGAGTATATGAAGGGAGAGATTCTGGAAGTCGCCAAGGACATGGAGACCAGGACTTACAGGGAGCCTCTTGGCGTTGTTGCCGCAATTTGCCCATTTAGTATGGTTTCCCGCCTGTCATCCAATACCCAGTATGGTTCTAACGAATATTGCGTGTAGATTTCCCTGCAATGATACCTCTGTGGTGCATACCGATTGCTACCATTACTGGAAATACAATGGTGTTAAAGCCTTCTGAGAGAGATCCTGGCGCTGCGATGATTCTTGCCGAATTGGCCGAAAAGGCCGGCTTTCCAAAGGGCGTTATCAACGTGGTACATGGCGCACATGATACCGTTAATTTTCTCATCGATTCTCCCGTTATTAAAGCCATTAGTTTTGTTGGAAGCAACAAAGCTGGAGAGTATATCTTCACACGTGGCTCCGCAAATGGGAAGAGGGTGCAGGCAAACTTGGGCGCAAAGAATCACGCATTGATCATGCCTGATAGTGACAAAGAAGCAACCCTGGATGCTATTGTGAGTGCTGCCTTTGGAGCCGCAGGACAGCGTTGTATGGCACTGTCCGTAGCAGTATTTGTTGGAGAGAGCCGGCAGTGGCTTGATGAACTCGTTCAGAGAGCGAAAATTCTACGAGTTGATGCGGGCTTTGAGCATGGTGCTGATCTTGGTCCTGTTGTTACACCTGAGAGCCAAGCGAGGATTGAATCACTCATTGAGAGTGCGCAAGTCGAAGGTGCTCAAATCCTTCTTGACGGTCGTGGTTATAAGCCAGAGAAGTATCCGAATGGCAACTGGGTTGCTCCAACGATAATCACCGACGTCAGGCAATCTATGCAATGCTATAAAGAAGAGATATTCGGCCCGGTACTAGTGTGTGTTAAAGTTGACACTCTTGAGGCAGGTATTGATCTCATTAATGAGAATGACTACGGGAATGGTGCTGCTATTTTCACTTCCTCGGGCGCAGTTGCAGAGAAATTCCGGCGGAACATTGAAGCAGGCCAGCTGGGCATAAATGTGCCAATCCCGGTGCCTCTTCCAATGTTCTCATTTACAGGAAATAAGAAGAGCGTGGCTGGAGGGGGCGCCAGTACTTTTTACGGGAAACCAGGAGTGAACTTTTACACTCAGCTCAAAACTGTCACATCCAAGTGGTCAAGTGCAAGTATTGTACCAACCAAGGCGGTGTTATCGATGCCGACTGGATCATAGAATATCCATTGCATAGACATAGAATGCTTAATGAATAATGGAATATGAGATGCATCTGTACACACTTCGCTGATTGGCAATTTAGCGAAAGCAAAGAAACAAGACCCCACAATGTGCCGTTTTTGAACTCACGAATGTCATCTCGATGTTTCATGAGATCGCCGAACTTTCTATCCAACTAGTCAAATATTCTAATATTACTATCTATAAATGCCTCTCTTGCTATATCCTCCATTCACTTCTTCATTTATATCTGCCTTTAACTAACTTCAGTTGCCGCGGCGGAGCACATTTCCCTTTGCGGGCTCGAGCAGGCAATATGTAATCCATTAACCACGCTAGTATTATACTGGTCAGTTCAGTCAACATCAAATTTCCTTTTAGGCCTACCATCTAGTTACTTCGCCCCATCCCGCGTCAAACACTGTGTTAGTCAGTTGTACGCTTTGGACCGGCATCTTCTTCACAATGAAGTATTATGCCGCGTATGCTATCAAGAACCAAGACTTGATGATATTCAAGTCTGAGAAAGCTTTGACATAGAAGTAATTGACATTGATAAAGATTAAGACGATGAGATAAAAACGCGATGATGAATTACGGATAGCTTGAATGAGATGTTCCATTTTACTATAAAGGTCACCTACATTCGTGGGCCTCATCTTCTTGGCCGTTGCTGTATTGTCTGACACAAGGATTTGCTCTTCACGTAGCATCGAAACATAAACTGAAGATCAATCAGTTAGCACATAATACATGTAACAAGACGTTCTAGATGTTTAAGTGGACTGAATACGGATGATTCAGGTCCATTAAGGGCCCGCTATTTACGGACATCGCTGCTTTCGAGAAGGGGGAATAAGACTTTATATGTAGCTATTAACCACTCTTGAGAACACAACAAATCTCTCTCTCTCTCTCTCTCTCTCAAAAAAAAAAAAAAAAGAAAGAAAGAAAGAAAGAAAGAAAGAAAGAAAGAAAGAAAGAAAGAAAGAAAGAAAGAAAGAAAGAAAGAAAGAAAGAAAGAAAGAAAGAAAGAAAGAAAGAAAGAAAGAAAGAAAGAAAGAAAGAAAGAAAGAAAGAAAGAAAGAAAGAAAGAAAGAAAGAAAGAAAGAAAGAAAGAAAGAAAGAAAGAAAGAAAGAAAGAAAGAAAGAAAGAAAGAAAGAAAGAAAGAAAGAAAGAAAGAAAGAAAGAAAGAAAGAAAGAAAGAAAGAAAGAAAGAAAACAGGTGGAATAAACTCACTCTGGATATCCGTAATATCTCAATCATGTCTCATTCATCCGACTCAGGACATCTTCCTAACAACCCCCCACAAAAGATGAGATGGACTTGTGTCTTGGCACAAGCATTAGTCGATATGCGGTCGAGGAATCAACTCAAGGCCGACAAGAAACTCCTACTGAAAAGTTCATCCCGCCTCCAGACATCGGCGTTATGCCATGGATCCAGGTCGCTGGGGCGTTCAGCCTCATGTTCACCTCATGGGGAACTGTGGTATCTTACGGTACTTTTCAACAATATTACACAAGTGGTGGTGGCATTGTTGACGAGGCATCATCATCAACAATTGCTTGGATTGGTAGCCTACAGGCCTTCCTTCTCATGTTTGGAGCCGCGCTCACCGGGACGCTATATGATGCCGGATATTTCCGGACCTTGATGTATTGTGGCTCCTTCTTAATGGTTTTTGGCCTCATGATGACCTCGCTGGCCAATAAATACTGGCAGTTCATTCTTGCTCAGTCTTTATGTACTGGCAGTGGGATGGGTCTCGTTGCCCTTGGAGCTCTTGCGACGCCAGGTACGTGGTTCGTCAAACGCCGAGGCCTCGCCATCGGTCTAGGTAGTACTGGTGCATCGATAGGGGGCATTATTTTTCCAATTGCCTTACGCCATCTTATTCCGATGATTGGGTTTGGCTGGGCCGTTCGCGTCATGGGATTCATCGTGTTATTCATGCTCATCTTGCCGCTTTCCATCTCGAAACAACGTCTACCCGCCAATAAGCGCCGTATTCTTATAGACTTCAAGTCGCTCGGTCAAATCGAATTTGGCCTCTATTGCTTAAGCATTTTTCTGGCTTTCCCTGGATTCTTCACCTTCTATACTTTCATCGAATCGTGGGCTATTGCGACTCAGCTCAATACAGACGGCGTAGCACCATACTACATTCTCACTATTACCAATGCATCGAGCAGCTTTGGTCGAATCTTGCCAAATTACACGGCTGATAAGATCGGGCCTCTCAATATTCAGGTTCCAGCGACTCTCATTGCCGGCGTGTTGGTCTTTACTTGGATACCTGCCCAATCAATGGGTTCCGTTATGGCTATCGCAATACTATATGGGTTTTTTTCAGGATCCCTCGTCTCTGTGCCTCCAACTGCTATTGCTAGTATGACAGCTAATATGAATGAGCTCGGTGGCCGGATAGGTATGTGTTTTCTTGCAATGGCCTTCGGGTCGCTTATCGGAAGCCCTGTTACAGGTGCTATTGTACAATCTGTTGGGTATGATAGCGCTAGGATTTATGCCGGCATTATGTTGCTAGCTGGCGCAACAACGATGGCGATAGCAAGATTTGGCAAGACGGGTTTTAGGCTTCGCGTTAAAGCATAAACAACTGTGCTAACCATACATATCCAATGAATCTAATTGATGGAGTAGAGCGAGAGTGAAAATAATATGAATAAAGTGTCTTGGAGCACTATTTTTTACATGTTGCGTATAAGAATAGCTACACAGGTCCATATGAATGCTCAAGATATAGGAGATTGTAACTGATGGAATTACGTGGTGGCATTTTCCGCGCTATTATCGTAAAAATAATCTATAAAACGCCGTCTCGTGAGCTTTCCATTTTCAGTAAATTGGATATTTCCTTTTACAGCATTTGCTGAAAGCATTCAGCGTCCGACTGTGTCTTAGTAAGGCCATTTGAAAGCAAAATCCACAGCAATGGGGCACAGGTCGCGAGCAGGAGGCTAGGAATTAGGCGGTTAACTTTCCCACATTGAGCAAAGCGACGTCATTTATTACTTATCGGCTCTAACCTTACGTAGCGAAATGATATCCCTTGAATCTGCTACTTGCCGCAGTGCATCACAACTAATCAAATTATAAATTCAATATTCCATTATCATTGCATTTGTAAACTGGGAACATACTTGATAACTTGGAGTCTACAATAGATACTCGTAGAACGTTTAGGAACATGAGAATTGTCTTAAATAGCGAGCGGGCGTCCAGAATTATTTTCTGGAACACTAAGTTACAATCAAAGTCGAGAACGAGGTACAAAGTTATTTAGCATTATTGCAACATCCATGCGAAACGAAATGTCTTCTCCAAAGTCAATCCTACTAATTGGTGGCTCTCGTGGTATTGGGCTGGGTATTGTAAAGCAGGCCGCAAGTTTAGCCATTCAACCAAAAAATCTCTTGCAAGACTAGCTAACAATGTTGATAGTTGTCTGTTTTCCCCGAAGCAACTATCTTTGCGACCGCAAGAGATCCAAGCAAAGCAAATGAACTTCAAGACGTTGTTAACGCAAGCAATGGTCGCGTTCAAGTTGTTGCGGCTGATGCCAATGACTCAAACTCGCTTCATTTAGCTGCCGAAGAGATTGGTCGACTAACTGACTCTTTGGACATTGTGATATACAATTCCGGTATCCTAAATGGTTTTGGAAACCTCTTGGAAGTGGGTATTCAGCCATTGATCGAAAATATCACGACAAATGTCTATGGAGCATACTATACTGCAACTGAGTTTGTACCTCTTTTGTTAAAGTCCAAGTTCGAAAAGAAGACTCTGGTCCTGCTTTCATCTTCATTTGCGTCTATGCAATTGAGCGACGAAACCTCATCGGTCCACGAATCACTGTTTGGGAGCGGCTATGATGCGACTGCAATGTATAATATCTCGAAGGTAGGTAAACCCAAAACGACAGTGAGAGATAGATTGGCTAATGAAATGTTTTAGACCGCCCTCAACCGCTTGGGAAAAGAACTTGACATTGTGCTTGGCCGACAGGGCTTACCGGTTGTCCTTATTCACCCAGGATTGGTAAAGACAGATATGAATCCATATGGAGATATTGACATCTCTGAGAGTGTCTCAGGCGTGTAAGTCACTCAGGATCGCTTTGTATCACATATCAGTGCTAATTTCTTTACTTAGTGTCAATGTTATACAGTCATTTAAGGCGGGAAAGAAGAATTTTTATGACTGGAGTGGCAATGAGCTGCCGTGGTAGCTCACAGTACTAATAGAATGCGAATAACAGACACGATGTAATTTAAATAGATAGCTGTCGGATCTTTTATTGAAAATTTCTCACATAATGCATAACTGGGATGAAAAAGCGTCGGCACAGAATGTCACAATCGAGATCTATCAAGTTGCATCTCTGCTCATTTACCAGCGAGCCGATGTTGGGTGGGGTTTAAGACACTGCGGTTTAGTCCTCTTTCCTGTTCAAAGAATCATTGTTTGTTTTAAATTAGAGTGGTTGCAATAATTGAGGTAACGAAAGGGACATTCGTAGGCTAAAGTCTGCGAACGCAAAAACAATTTGTACCCAGGTTAGGAGGGATCATGAAACAATGGATCACAGCTTCAGTGCACACACCAAATGCGCCAAAATCCAAAATAACAGGGAAATACTTTTAAGATATAAAACAACTATCCATTATTAGTACATTTGGATTTCACTTTACTGTTCGTATAGGTTGGAGACTTAATTGTTAATCTTTAAGCTAGGTACTGCGACTTCTGATGGTATCTTGTATGTGTTCGCAGACTTTGGACTCATAGCTGTATATTTAGCGATGTGCTCTAGTGGGGTGTTTCAGTTACTTCAGATGCCTGAAAAGAGCAACCTACGGCCTACTCTTCATGCCTGAAATGCATCAAGTTCAGATTGAGTTAGACACAGTTGGGTTGTAATAGTAAGTATTATGGATTATTATACAATGTGAGAGTCAAATGGTAAATAACTTGTATAACTTCTAATCCACTGCCGACCTGATCCGACCACATACGCGAGGATTTTTCTCAAGGAATCTCAATTACTACCTTGCCAGTATGCTTTCGAGCTTCCTACATATTTTATTAGCATCATCGCATCATAGGCAGTCCGCCGTACAGAGTACTTACCATGTATTCAAGGCCTTCCTGCAGCTCCTCCAACTTGAACACTCTCTTGTCCAAAACTGGCTGAATCTTGTTGGCATCTATTGCTGCCATCATTTCGTCCATCTGATCCCTAGAACCAATGTGAATTCCACGGAAAGTGCAGGTGTTCAACAGCGCATCTAGAATGCTGGCGTTTTTAGTCTCCACGCCCGTTAAGATTCCAATTACGGCAATGATGCCTTCAGGCTTGATCGCCTTCACGCTATGAGGTAGCGTTTCTTGGCCCCCGACGTCAAGGATATGGTCAAAACCTTCTTCATTCGGGGTGAAATTCCGTGCCGTGAGTCCCCAATCTTTATCTTCCGAATAATTGACAATATGGTCAACACCAAGGCCATGGAGTAGCTCGTACTTGCTAGTAGAGGACGTTGTAGCGACAATTTTAGCCCCTCCAGCTTTTGCAAACTAGTATTCGTGTTAGATTGACCATTGATCAATGATGAGGAGCAATGGATAGTTACCTGAATGGCGAAGAGGCTAACACCACCGGTTCCTTGAACTAGAACCCAATCGCCTGGTTTAACTGCCTTTAATCCATAAAGGGCATTCCACGCTGTTAATCCGCAATCCGAGAGAGAGGCACCTTCAAGATACGACAGATTAGAAGCAAGGCGTACTAGCCGATTCTCTTCATATACTCCGTATTGCTGCCAGGTGCCATCGAAAGAGCCGCCGATACTTCCGTTGCGCATTATAGCCCTTGTCATAGGTCCAGATTGGTGCCCTGGGTTGAAGAGCGTAGTAACTCTATCGCCCTTCTTCCACTTGGTAACCTTAGGTCCCACTTCGATAACTTCCCCAGCCCCATCAGAACCGCCAACAACAGGAAGATGAAGATGAAAGATATAAGTTCCCTAATACATGAGTCAGTAAAGGAACAAGCTACTTCGTGCATCCAATGGAAAATATCTAAAGTGAACTCACCTTTGGAATCATATGATCGCGATAATTCAGTGATGCTGCATGTAACTTGACCAGAACACCATAGTCTCCAACTGTTGGAATAGGCCCATCGGTAAAGTTCAATTCATCATAGCCTTTCTCTTGTCCCATAATAACCCATTTTTTCTGTGTCGAAGGAAGAGCCATCTTGACAATGTGTAAGTGTGAATTAGCGCAATGTATCTTAAAGAAAAAAATTCAGAAGAAATTAATGAATATGAGGATTTTCTTTCGTTGTTGAGCGTCTATGAATTCGAAAGTGAGAGTTCTTGATGATTATTATAGCCGCTTGCAGAGGCGAAATTGATTTCATTTATGATTCCTCAGCACTGACAAACCAGCTAGATTATCGGGTTCTACCCTGTTGTAAACTATCAATCTAGCGACTTTTGTGATTTGTAGGCATACAGAGTGATTTACAATGCTGCATGACGTCGTAGAGGAGCTTGCCAAGTAAGCAAACTACGATGCTCTATGTTGGCGAAGTGGCTGCCGAGTAATCCGCCAGCATCACAATAAAGATTCGAGGAGAATGAACACCAAAAAGGGCATTATTGTCCTGAAAACAAGCTCTTCCGCTCATCGTATCTAATAAGGTTTATAATGTTAATCTTTATTATCTGATCAAGGCTAGACTGGGGCAATCGTGGTTCATGTGCAGCGGGGATAGTAGTAACGGTCGCCTCTCCGCAGAGGTAGGACGAGAAGAAAATGGGAATAGTATGAGAAAGACATTTACAATCATCATCAATCTGCTCATTTAGCCAGCTGAAAATCTTGCTGTAGGATTCTTTACTATGCCACGTACAAACCCGGAGCAAGTAGTTACCTAACCAAGCAGCTCCCTAACCATATACGGCGCTTCCTATTATCAGAATATTGCCTAGAACAGCAAACACTTCCGCGCGACCCCACACCACAGCCCTCGATCCCTTGTGCACTGTACATGTGACGTTATGCCGCATGAGCCACCCCGTACGCCTCTTTCACCTTCTATCGTGCTATTTTCTAATCATGGCTAACAGGGTTGAATCTTTTGCTCTTTCAATTTATGTTTAAAGTATATATGATATATATCATCGCCATCGAAAGACTTAGGATCAATGATGATGTTAATGTCAGGATGTAACTTCATGCACCATCTGGAGATACGACACTTGCTAGGTGGCTCATACCTTCTCCAAAACATCATCCAAAGTGCTAATCACCGATACGGCGGACTCTTAATGGGGGGGTTGAGCTATATCTAGCTTTGGAACGAACACAAGTGCGTTTATTGCCCTATGTGGGAGCTTGATGAGAGCATCAACCGTCTGTATAATTCGTACTCGTCCTTTAGTCAAGTCAAAGTGGTCTGTATCTGAACTATCATGCTGCTTTTTCTTGTCGCAAAACATTCTAGCTGTCATGTACGCCGAGTATAACTTGGATTCATTGAAGCATATTGAACACAATTTATTAACACAATATGAACAGGAACTGTACAGTAAACCATTGTCATGAACTTGCTCTGAATTCTCTATTAATATGGATATGAGAATAGGTATCTAGATAAATTCAACATCGTCCCAGGAGTTGAAAACACTAGAAACTGTTTTTGTCGCTCCCTGAGCAACAAGATCAAAGGGGTGCGAAGAGACTGCTGTCAACGGACCACTGCTCTGCCAAATGCCTCTGTAGAGTGTAAAATTGGTTCCAGAAATTTTGCTCAAAGGCTCCATATGAACTATTTCCTGAGTCCACGGGCTAATTGGAGCGCTTTTATTTGAGGGTTGCGGAACAATGAGTGAAACATTTGTGTACAACTCCGCATTTAGAACCTTATCGTTGTGAAAGGGTCAGTTGTGTGAAAAAGAACTACCGCGTGAATCATGGATTGTACTTACTGCTGCGGTCAAGTTGAGTTGTAGCTGGTCACTACCGTTGATAGTTATACTGCTCTGACTTGAAAGGCTAAACATTGGCAGAATAGCATCAGATACAGGAAATCCGCTGCCACCATTGTTATGAACTGTAGCCTTTCCAGTTGAGCCGTCGATAATTTCGACAGTAAAAGACGATACGCCCTGTTCAGCGGGAATTGTAGAGCTGAATCTGAAATAGGTGTAGCTTGGACCGCAATTAGGATAGCCGCAGCCTGCAGTCAGCCCTTGTGATGTCGTTCCAGTGGCCACAGGCAATGCTTCCCCGAATCGTGAGGCTAAATGGATAAGAACTTGTGTTCCATTTGCACCAATTAGGTCATCAACAATCTTTAGTGAGTTCAAATTGCTCTTAGTTAGCCATTCAAGACCTCTAAGTTCTGCGGCGGGTGGAAGGGTAGCACTTACTCGTATAAATCCAGATACTGAGAGGGTTTGATCATCGTTAACTGTAACAGACAACTTTCGAGGCTTTATCTTAAGAGGCTTAATGACATCTGTCAGTTTAACATCTCTCGGCACCGTATTAATCATGCGCTCAAACATGGTAGTGCATGTGTTCAGGAAAAAGTCATTGGATGAGGCCATCTGTGAAATCATATCACCGCCATCTGCGTTGAAGATACGAAAGTCTGATCGTGTTGTTTCATTTTGTCCAAAGGCAAGTGGGTTTTGAGAAACATTGGCGACGAACTCTTTGGCACTGTAGTAAACTAGATGTTAGTTTGGTGGAGCAAAGACTTTATGGCAGGGCGACGCGAGAGCAAAACTAACACAAGGTTGTCAAAGTTGTCCGTCGTTGTGTCAAAAGTAACGGTATTATCATTCGTTGCCTAAAAAGTGTTTTTCAAGTTAGTCAACTGAGTCGTGATGATTCACCAACCCGCTGTCGGTGAGAGACGTAGAATTACGAACACCATTCGTTGGCACAGGATTAGGGACAATTTCTGGAAAGTCCACACCATGCACACCTCCAACACTATGCCCACAAGCAACGAGTGCGATCATTTCAGATGTATCAAATCCCTGTTTCGCAAAACTCAGAGTATGTGTAGGTAGGTCTTGCTGAGGCTCCGGAACACCAGATGGACCTGGGCCGGCTGCGTCCACGCGACCGCCTCTAAATGGAACAATAACCTTTCCATTGGAACACGCGCCAACAGCCATCACAGCGCCTATAGCAAATAAATCGGCCATGGACGCTCGAGTATTGTAGCTGCCCTGAAAAATGCCAAGTGTTTCCCGAAATGCATCTCCAACGTTCTCAGAACGATCCATCTCGAAAACAATTGAAGCGTCAAGGCCACCGGTTCCAGCAGACACATCTGCTGTTGCCATGTCGTGATAGGCGTTTCTAATCCATTCAGCACCAAAACTACGCCCTATACCAAGCGCACGCTCAGCTGGCCCACTGCATCCGTCCACAAAAGAAACAGTGCTGCCGGGACCGTCAAAGGGGTTTTCTTGTTCGAATACTTCTCTCTCAAGCTCATCGATCTGCGCATTCGGCCAAATGTAATCAGCCTTGGCGGGAAGCCAGAATTGCGAGCTTAAAACAGCATACGCAACCGCTCGAGTCCAGGCCATGATTCTTTGATCTAGGGATCCTTATAGTAACCAATAAGTAAGAGTAAACAAGTATGGACACAAGGGATATTGGAGATTCATCCAGAGTGGTTTATTTGATGTAATATATAAGAAAGAGTTGAATATCTACTCAAAGCATCCTTTAACATCAAGGGGGTATTGCTGCATGGGATGATTACTTCTCAACTGCGCTTGTAGCGGTCAAGCGTGGCAGTGAATGTCGGAGATGGACCCCCCTATCGGAGTACCGCTATTTACAAACGAGCCGCATGCCGCCATAAAGGTCGTTGATAATTCAGAGGCTCAAGTTGCAGTTGCAGCAGGTGATCACATAAGAGAAATTGCGTGAGACGCCATTGGTCAGTTTGAAGTCTGTTATAACCCTAATTCTATCCATTATGACAAATTAATCCTTAAGCAAAACCAATTCAACTGGGACGCGTATGTGATTTTTTTGTCGCATCAGAAAACGCGTAACCCTGGGGCTCATTAAGCTTACAAGAATGCATACATCCTTGATGTGGTTCGTATTAAGCTTACAGGAACGCGTAGACCCTGGCCAAAGAATCGTGAGGCCGCGTGTGCGCACCGTGTATACGAACGGCAGTAAATGCTTTGGTGCAAGTCGAACAAAACGTTTGCCTCCAATATCATTACAGGTAGTGAAGAACCTCAATTCGTAGAATGATTTACGAAATACTGATTTAGAGGAATATGTAGTGGTGTCCCCACTTCCCTGTAAACAACATTTAGTAAAAAGCGAC
This sequence comes from Trichoderma semiorbis, assembly GCA_020045945.2. NCBI lineage: Eukaryota > Fungi > Ascomycota > Sordariomycetes > Hypocreales > Hypocreaceae > Trichoderma > Trichoderma semiorbis. Next base: position 289,158 of record CM034695.1, read on the forward strand.
ATGTTAATAGTTATGGTGCTTGGGTAGCGGAGTAACATTACTACGAGACTGATGTTAGCCTTATTTAAATACTAAATGTACCTTTGAAACAATGAAACTATCCAAGAATTACACACTTTTGATTCTCTGTTGTATTAAATCGGTCTATGTTGAACAGCCTAGGGTAGAGTCCCACAAATCACTGATACCTTCATTGTGATACTCCATACAACCGAGAGTTGTGATCACAATATCTAAAACTCGAAAGATTGCAGAATAGGGCAAGGTTTAGAGACTGATTGAAACCAATAATAAGTTATCTTGTTGTCTCGCTCTAGCCAAATTCGAGAAAGAAATCGCTTTGCAGCTCGTTGAACTGTTGGGGTGAATTTGTCGACATACTTGTCCACATTCTCCAACGCCTTGAGTCGTGAGCCAAAATCCTGAATTTCTATTGCCGCGACAATATATGGCATTGTTACACAGCGAGTGGTTTGCTTGGTAGCCCAGTCCGCAAGTTCAAACTCTTTCAGGATCTCGTTTGACCAGATATTCGCCTGGGAGTCTTGCTGGCCAAACGGGTATTGTAGCCGATGAATGATTAGCAACGCCGCTAGTCGATATACCCTTGCTTGCGCAAGGAGATTAACCATGTCTACTGTTTTGACCTGAAAGGTTATATCTCCCAGGGGTGGCGGTTGCCATGTTTCCACGGCAACTCGTACTTCATCAAGCTTTTTGTAAAGGTAAACGAGGGATGCTGTTTCAGTATTATCAACCATTGAATGGCTGATGACACATAAGTCATAATAGCAAGGTAGCAAGGACAAACAAAGTCCAAGATGGCGGTCTATACTTCCGATTTGTCGTGATGGAAATCTCTGTGCAGGTTTTCGGCAATGAACCAAGCAATCCATAGTTTCCATAACTATAAGGAAGCTATGCTGCGATGCTAGGTCTTGGTCCCATGATATGGCGACATTTGTAAATGCCGTTGTGGCGTTCAGGCAGTATTGACAAATTTCAGCAGCGCCGATCCCTATCAAGGAATACACTGCTAGAACTAAAACTTTCCCGAGGGTAAGACATAATATTGCCTCTTGTACATTGGTCACATTTAGCGACCGCAATGTTTCGATAGCAGATGACGCGTAGCGATGGCTAGCATTTATATATGTATCTGCCGCCACATTTGTCTGAGCAAATTTCAGCCCACTTGCATAAGATAGAAGCGCGTCTCTGAGGAACGGCATGGCTGTGGGAAGAAGAGCAACAAGCGATCCATGCTCGGTAGGTTCAAAAGTAGGGCTCACGAGGTGGTGCCCGAAATTTTTGGGCTCACTTAAGAGGAACCGCAACAGTTGTCTTTCCCTGGAGTCGGCGCTGATTCCGTTATGAAACCATGAATCAATGTCCATTTGATGCTCTTTAATTGTTCCATATATGCTTGACTTGGATGACGCGGTAGCATTGACGGAATTATTCCAATTGTTTGACCTGCGACCAGCCGGCCGTACAGGGCGAACAATGGAGCAAACAAGCCTTAATCGGTCACATCTTGCGCAGGCAAGGTCAATAGCCGAGCGGGCGCATCGCTCTTTTAGCTCATAACATCGATCACATGCCGTTCTTGAATTGTGGCCTTTGCGTTTATATGTCGCCATATATTCGGTCTATTTCAGTGTGGCTGCGAGATGCAATGTTCGCCGAATCGTATGATGAGTAGTCTAAGACAAAAACTGATTGATGAGATCTTAGGTTCTCGGCAACAGTTCTACCCAGACTCGGCGACCCGCAAGCAAAGAAACTGTTGGGGCTCACTTGGTGCTGACTGTTAAAATTAACCGCCGGAAGGTTGACCGGAAGGTTATGACAAGGTATGACTGAAATTGGGGACGTTGCGGGGCGCCTTGGATTCCATTGGTCGTTTATAAGTCTGGCGAATTGTGCTGCCTGGTTCAAAAGTTCTGCTTGGATGGGCATCGTCAGCATCTGCAACTATGAGTAGGAATGGCGTGGGCATCGTGGAACCGGAACCGGAGCCGGAGAATTTATTAACGATCACTGCCAATATCATTCAGATCCTCTGGATTGATGAATATGGCCAGTTGATTAGAAGATTGTGGGATCGCAAATCCAGTATAGCAAATAGATTGACAAATGTATATATATGCACATGAGTGCGTCTTTCATAAGAGAAAAAGAGTATCGATCTATCATCTCGCATTAGAGAATATCACGTGACGATAAAAATGACCCAAGGAGACTACAGGGCTATTGCCCATGAGAAAAAGCTACAGAGGTGTCAAAAGATTCCTACCGCTTGGAGACTCGACGATGACAAGCGTCAAGAATCCATTAATCCTTTGGAGGTACCGATTACTTGTGGTATTTTAAACGATACTGAGATCGATATTACGTCCAAATACGACGCAACAAGCCTGCTAATGGGCATCAAAATTGGTACATGGTCTGTTGAGCAAGTCACGACAGCGTTTTGCAAGCGGGCAGCTATCGCTCACCAGATGGTAAATTTCATCAAGTTTGGTCTCAAATAGTGCCACCACTGACTGGAGTATGTGAATAGGTAAATTGCTTGACAGAAATCCTTTTTGACGAGGCAATCGAGCGCGCTCGCCAACTTGATAAACAGCGACAAGAATTTATAGGCGGCAAGACACTGCCTCCACTGTTCGGCTTGCCTATCTCAATCAAAGATACTTTCCAAATTCAAGGCCATGATACATCAACTGGTTTAGCTTGCTACGTCAATGCACCGGCAAAAGAGCATAGTGCTATCGCCGCTATGTTGCTTGACCTCGGTGCCGTCCTCTATTGCAAGACAAATGTTCCCCAGACTGTCATGACAGGGGACAGTGATAACAATGTGTTTGGCAGGACACTCAACCCTAGAAATGCCTCAATGACTGCAGGTGGTAGCACAGGTGGCGAGGGTGCCCTGCTTGCTCTTAGAGGAAGCGTCCTTGGGGTTGGTACTGATATCGGCGGAAGCATACGTGTGCCATCTATTTGTAACGGAATTTATGGAATGAAACCGAGTGCAGGCGTAATTCCTCATGGAGGTACGCGAGAGCTTACAGTACCGGGCACGGATGGAGTGCGATCGAGTGTTGGGCCAATGGCAACCACAATCCGGGACTGCGCTCTCTTTCTCAAGTCCATAATGCAGACTGACACCTGGAAATATGATAGCAATGTCATCTCATTGCCATGGAGAGATCTGAAGCCCAGCAAGAGACTACGAATTGGTCTGGTCGAAGATGATGGTTTCTATACACCAGTGCCCCCCGTGAGGAGGGGCTTGAAGAAGGCAGTGGACAAGCTTCAACAAAGCAACGCTGTGGATATTGTTCCCTTGACTCTGCCGAAGGATGATGGTTGGTATGATGACTTGCTTTCTTATTATACTTTAATGGGCAATGAGGTACGTCGCTCACAGCTCTTCCACTCTCAACTGAATACTAAAATTGACTGTCAAAAGTACTACCTTGAACAGCTTAACCGAACAGGAGAACCATTGGTGCCATCGGTCAAAGCACTTGGCCTCTTGTCGGGGGAGAAAACATCCCTCTTGTCAGGACAGAAAACAACGCTTCAAGGATTTTTCGACTTAAATGTACGTCGGGCAGAAGTCGCTAATACCTATCTTCGTTTCTTTCGCGACAACAATCTGGATGCTATTCTGATGCCCCCAGCACCTCATACTGCGCTACCTTTGGATAATTGGACCACCGTCACTTCCACAGGCTTGTGGAATTACCTGGACTACCCGGCGGTGGTGGTTCCTGTAGATGTTGTGACGGACTCAGATGCCATTGATGACGCCAGTAACGCGAAATACGGCCATCAGGATGCCGAACTTTACAAGCTCTGTAAGTGAATGCTCTCAAGATGTAATACATCATGAATGACTAAAACTGGTATTCTAATTTTGCCCTTTTTAGACAATGGGCCCGAATTTTACAAAGGGCTTCCAATCGCTGTTCAGGTGGTGGGCTACCGGCACCAAGACGAGGCGCTGGCTGCCACAGCTGGGATATTGGATTCAATCATCAATGGAGAGGAATTATAAAAATCATGTCCAAAGATCTGAGAGTGCATTGAAGCAGGCTATTGAGGTTTAAACTATATTATGATACAAATTTCTCCGGCATGAAAGCCGCTCCTATGAACGTGATAATTTCCGACATGCACAAAAAATGATGATGTGTCACAGCCGGTCATGGCGATGGGGGATGAAACTGCTGCCTTCGCCAGAATAGGCGTTGGTATTGGGGAATTTTGAGGATTGTCATACACGGATATCGCGTACAAAGTTTCTAAGACAAGTTGCAGGATCCCCATGAAACGTAACTTGGGTATAACAATAAAGTCGGTGATTTGCAGTTGTGCAAACAACTTGATGTTGGTCCACCGGTTGTTGAACGTACCTACCTAGATACAGAGAGGCTGCGTCATGCTGCAGAGGGTCCTCCTCCTAGCAGAATACAGCGGCGGATTAGAAATTCTCTAAAAAGGCAATTGAGCGGAATATAGAAAGGAGTAAACAAAATATTTGACAATAACATAACAAAATTGCCATTGGTGACTTTTGATGTTTTAAACATCTTCCCAACTTCGATTAGTTACCTACGAATGGCGTTTTAACTCAGCGTAGTGCTCTTCAAGATTGTCTGTCTCTATTGCATCCCTTGACAATTACCACTGTAAGCCCCTGGTGAATGCCGTAGCTCAGCGTGATATAGTGGGCATCACGTGTTAGTTCGCTCCCTCTGGATTTGTAACGAAATCACTCGCCGTCAAGCACCTTTAGCTATTCAACTCTTCTACCACACTCAGCTATCAATGGATCCAGATGGATCTCGCGCGGTTATACCTCGAACAAAAAATGGTCGCTTAGTTGCGTGTGAACCATGCCAGCGCCGGAAATATGCCTGCGATCGCGCCTTTCCAACATGTCAGCGGTGCCAGCGAAGTCGGACAAAGACACCTTGTAGATATCTCAACCAAGCTTCGCAGAATCGCCAGACGTCGGCCATACATTCTGGCAACTCAACCACAATCTTTCCCCGCTTGGCGCAAAATCGTCTTAGGTTCGCTAAAGATTCATTACATGCATTAAATTTACAGGTCACTGCCGAATCAACCCAAACCGAGTTGAGTTTCATTATCTGCGAAGTCAATACCCGCCTTAACAATACCAAGATTGTTCCTGAACGCCAAATTCTTAGCAGCCAGCATTATGGGCATACTTCTTCGTGGCCAAGCGCCAAAGACCTGCAAGTGGCTTTGGATGTATTGGCTAGCTTGCCAAGTCCTGACGCCGAACACATACTTGCTAAGCCTCATATTAATCCGTTTGATGGATGGATTCCGTTATCTACGACAAGATTGCTGGTCGAGCTAAGAAATGCCTTTTCTTATGCATTTTTGCCAGAGATGAATAAGAAACATCTCGAGGATGTCGCATTAACCATTTTCTCAAATACAACACAAAAGTTCCCAGACAGCCAGTGGGATCGACCAGAAGAATGGTATGCTAGCTTTTCTGGCCAAAATATGAGATGGGAATTGATTGGGCTACTCTTCAGCAGCTGGGCACTGAGCGCGCTGCAAAACAAAGAAGATATCGATGGCTATAGGCCAAGAGTTCTTGCTCTCAAGTTCTTTGGCATTATGGAGAGCTGTATCACATTCTGCCAGGATATCAAAGCCAACAATGTGTTGTTCCTATATCTCTTATACCGCACAACCATTGTTTCATCAATTTTACATGGACCCAATGGTATAAATCCTCCATAATTTTGTGAGCTAATCCAGTGGTGCTGATTGATTGCTTTTAGATCCCGGCTTTTGGCCGCTTCACTCAGAAACCGTCTCATTAGCTCGTTCCATGGGTTTGAACGCCATTTCCGATGCATCGATACAAGATCCTCGCATTTTGAAGCAGTCTGAACGCCGTCTCTTCACGGCCATCTATATCTTGGATAAGACTGCTGCTACTCTTTCTGGCAAACTGCCCCTGCTAGTATCGGACCATTGCTCTACGGCATTGCCGCTGGATATCTGCAATACCATTCTCATACGCTGGAGACCTAGTCAAGATGTAAATCTTGCGTCATTTGGCGTTGATGATGAGGGATGGAATGTTGATGGCAAAATATATTCCACAACAACTCTTCGAGCCAGAGGATTGATCGCGCACATCCGAGAACAAATTTTAGATCTTGCCTTGAACGAAAGGGCTAGAGATCCACTAGACTTGATGTAAGAATGTTTCAGCAACATGATTTCTTGGGTTTCTGGCTCTATGCTAATCATGAACTCAAAATACAGTACTTTGGGATCTCAGCAAGTCCATATTTTCAATGGTCTACCTAGCAGTCTGCGGTTGACGGACGTCAACAGAAAGATTAAATTTCTTGAACCTCATGTGCTATATACGAAGCTTTTCATCCGGTTAGAGCACCTTCAAACCCTCTTTCTCATCGAAAAATTACTACAAAAAACTCAGCCCAGCCAAAATCTCGACGGTCTAGTGCAGACTAGTCTGGATATTATATCAGTCACAGTGACATTTTGGACTCGAAACGATACTCTGTTAGGCATGCATGGTGACCATGAGTGGTTTATTGTGGGATATGCACTACCAGCAGCTGTTGTTTTGTGTAGATGCCTTATTGAAACAGAGTCGCATGGTTGTTTTACACCTTCAATCTCTAGCATCATTCAGCAACTGAGCTTGCTCGGAGCCTTCTTGGATTGGCTGCTGGTCAAAGTACCATGTACTGATCACTGCTACAGGGCAAAAGATCTCATTTTAAGGGTGTTGGATCAAGCTCTCAATCCCAATTCCAATATGACTGATCGTTCCGCTACAGATTCAACTGTTGAAATGGTTTGTCTTGATGATTTGATGGATATAGACACTTTGAGCTGGCTTGTATAGCATTTTATGTCACTTTTGCTAGCAGGGACTCATTTCTATACTTAGTAATCTGATGGATAATTCTCGTGCGTGCTGCGGCTTTTCTCCCAACGAATGAATAGAGAAGGCATGAGCATAGTTAATGGCGAACGGAAGCAATCTTGACAACGAAGTCCCGCCATTGCAATGACTTCTTAATATTGCCAATATATCGCGATTGACACATAAGTGCGCATAGTAAAATTTGAATGCGATGTCTTTGTCCAATGTGTCTTCTCACTTTGCAGTCTTTTCACTCTCACTCTACCAGACTAGCCACATTGACTCTCTATCATACAGGTTGATCCCATTCATTCCATTCATTCCTAGTCAATCCAAAGAGCACCGTGTTACTAACCCGGCCATTTTTGCACACAGACATGCGTTTAACCCCTTCTTGCTGATACCTAGACTTTTCCAAAACCTTGATGCTCCCTTTGTTCTCCTCAACCACGATGGCCTCTAGTATTAGGAGTGTTGGAACTTGCCCAAAAATCCAACCACTTAGTGCTGTGATAACTTCCGTCATTATACCCTGACCGAAGTATTTGGGCGAAAGCCAGTAACCAATAACCTTGGTCCGAGATTCCACGCCGGTGAGATGATCAAATCCACAGGCACCAATAACAACATCGCTATTGGCGGTGCATATGGCGAAATGAAGGCTTCCTTCTTCGTTGGCGATTTTAATCCAACTCAATGCCCTTTCTAGCGTATAAGGACTTGGAAAGGATGCCGACATATATTCAGAAACCAGCGGCGTATCCGCGCCTTCAACTACGGCTGCGGCATCCGATGTGCGATAGCGTCGAATAATGCTCTTGCTTAATCTGAGAATTGTTTCAGATGACTCGGCCATTTTATCTGCTAACAGAAAAGCATGCAATAGTGCTCAAAAGGAAAACGATGAAAAAAAGAGAGCAGACTTTTTCTTTATTCTATGAGTATGACTTGTACTCTGTCATCCTTTTGTAGCACAGTATACGGTACAGGAGCATGATTCAATTTGCCCTATATTTGCAAAGTGACTCTTTGCTGGTGATTTTCAGCTTTCTTGAGTGTGGAACCAGTGACAGCCTATACCCATTTCGACTCCGACTCCGACTCCGACTTCGACCCCGACTCCAGCTATCAATTACATTTAGTATCAATACGCTGTGGAGTTTTACCATTGTATTACAATGGGCTCTTTTCACATGAACAAAACATTGACCCATTATCTATTGGGTCTTTAGGCAATCACTCCTGTATTATTCCAGAATATTCGCTACTGAGACCAGCAGCTTCACAAAACATTACTGTTAATGTTACGAATAAAGCCTTTGCTACTTATTCGTATCTCTAATATATGATTAGAATAATCATAAGTAAACCGACGGTTGAGTAGCATATAGCTACATACTAAGATATACGTTGCACCTGAGAATTGCTGTGTCTTAAATATTGGCGGTCCTACGGAACACAGATTCGTCACCTTACCATTTGCGAAGCACAAGTATATTAAAACAAATGAGGATCACCACAATAAGTGCACATAAGATATTCGAATCGTACAGAAGTGCCTCTAATTGGCTACAATTAGTCCCCCAGACGATGAAGCTTGCCATCGAAGCAACTGACGCAGCCAACAACATGTAACCAACGTGCCTTGCCTTCCATTAAATTTGCCACGTCATGTGTTTCAGGCAGCTTTGCCATGGCTCACGTAACTCGAGGCAGAAAACAAACATCCCTATCAATTCTAGCCTCGTAGTTCGGCTGCCCTCTCCATGAGCGTAACACGCCATTTCCGTCGACAACTACTTCTGCTCTTGTATCTTTGTGCATGTTTTTTCTTTCGCTCGCTAATTTGAAATGATCGAAATTACTGCACCGACGGATCTCTGTTCTAGATGCGAGTGGATTGTTAAGTCTAATGGAGAAGACATCCCATGGACATCTTTCGCCATAGTCGACTCTGATGACAATGCCTATTATGGCGTCAAAGAGAGAATGCGGGTAAATAAGCTCACCGTGAAGATTGTTAAAGATAATCTTCAACCTGTACCAGACGAAGAGATATATCCGGTTTTCCCCATGACCGGCCTGACCGCAGCACCAGACGACTATTCCGGCCGATACGTCAAGCGCACGGCATGGGCGGACTATGAGGATGTCAAGGGAACAACGTTTCTTGCTCGGCTTATGCTCCAGGAAGCATATACAATGGAGTTTCCTGCACAGAGACCCCATCCGAACATTGTGAGCTACTACGGCTGCCAGATTAAGAGAGACAGAATCACCGGACTGGTCCTAGAAACCTTTCCATTCAAGCACGATCTAGGATTCGCTGCTCAACGGCCGGAGCTATTCAAGGGTTTGGTGGACAAGAACCGTATCATGTCCGGGCTACGGGCGGCGGTAGATCATCTGCACTCGATTGATTGGCGCATAACGATATAAATCCAGCAAATATAATGTGGGGTGAAGAGGGAGAACCGAAGCTCATCGACTTCGGCTCCTGTCAGCCTGTTGGTCATCACCTCATGTCTTGCGGGACCCCTGGTTGGTACAAGGACGCGTTTCACCTCTCAAACACTGCTCACGATGACTATGGTCTTGCGCTTCTGGGGCCATGGCTGGAAAAATTGTTTGTAGAGGAGAAATAAGGACGGATATGTATCTGGTATGCTAGATGAAAAGTGACGATATATGTTATAAATGTCTTGAGGTAAACAGCCTTGATGGATAGACAGCACTCATAATTTTAATACTTACGCTCTATCTATCTCGTTCCTATAATGGATTATTCGTGGATGAAGCTATGCTTGCCGATATTAGGTACACCGTGTTCGACTGCCGATTTGATCTTGCCACGTTGTTCACATTACAATTATCGGACTAGAAACGCATCATACGTTATGTCCTCTGAGATCAATCATCTCGTGGGCATGACCCGTTTCGCTCTTCTTGAAGGCCGCAGTTACATCATTGAAGTTAAACTCAGAGTCGATGAACGGCCGTCGATCGAGTTACCAATCTTCACGCACTGTCCCTCATTCATACCAAGAAGACTATCTTTGCGCTATCGGAATTGCCTAGATTTTTATCCACGATGTTATTGAGCGTACCATCTTTGCTGTGGCTGAATCGGTCGCGAGTCAGAGTGAAAATGCCTAGGCTTGCTCTTGGGATCTCCTAGCCGGGGAGCGTGGCGTATTTCTCGATCTATCCGAAGAACTTTAATCTATCCGGCTAGCTTTGATGCGTACTACGGTATCCTATTTTGTAAAGTTGGGCCCATTGCCGGATTGCCATCGTGTGCTGGGAAGATGGTGATGCGCAATGACGGGCGGCCTTAATTTACTTCAGGCCTACTGGAGGGCCACTGATTACGCCCCGACCCGCATTTGGAACGATACATCGATATATCGCGCGTAGATGTCTAGATTGTATATTGAGCGACGGTTCTTCTGTAAAGTTGCTTCGAAATCCAGTCTAGTATATATGCATGGTAATAAGCCATCGTCATGACATTGCGCTAATGGGCTTGTCAGGAAGCCTAAGCCACCGAATGAGCCCAAGACCACATCTGAACGGCGTATATATAATCTGCAGCCATTCGATAAATGTTATGCTTCACGTTTACTCCAAAGTCATCCAATGAATAATTGCTACTTGAGCTACATTCGACTCCCTTTTTGATAGCTAAGAAGATGGGTGAGAGCAAGATCGTGCCGGATCCTCCCAAGTACGACAGAAGGTATGATACCAGACACAGAGAATCCATCAAATTCAGGCAATGAGAAGAAGTTTCTTTGGGCCACATCAGCCTTCAAAAATCAGCACATAACTAACACATACTGGCAGTCGACCACTCCCAACCGTAGAGCTTATATACCAGAACAAGCTGCCAAACTGTCCCGGGAAATCTAGCGTCGGCCTCCAGGTCACTTACCCTCCTAACGGGTCGACCCCTCCTCACCGTCATGCAGGAGCTTCCGTATCTGCATTTGTGATTAAAGGGACTGTGCTCAGTAAGATGAACGACGGGCCAACCGAGGTGTTTCAGGAAGGGGAGAGCTGGGTCGAGGCCCCAGGCTGCCATCACAAAGTCAGCGACAACCATAGCCTTACGGATTCTGCCACTCTCTTTGCAACGCTAGTTGTCGATACTCAGGTTGTAGAGAAGGGGGGCGTTGCTGCATTGGTCGAATACGACGAAGAATACAGAAATATCTCACATTAGTTATAGTGTTAGGCGTCATTACTTCAAAACTATAGGAATATACGCCGGTGTTTATTACCAGTTATGGACTATGCACTAAACGGCACAAATTTTGCCTTTTGACTGCATACCGTAAATTTTATAGAGAATTGGCGACACACTGAGAATGAAGTCAGCTTGCAGTGATCTTTAGTCTTCTTGAGTGTATACCTTGACTACAATAGGCACCTCACAAGAAGTATATGAGCCAAGACATACGATGTAGGCATGGGAAGGGCTGTAGAGTAGCCGTCAAGCTTAGTTGGATATATAAAAGTTTTGACTATGCTTGTTTTTTAATTTGAAGGAGAAGAGAGCCCAAGTGTCTTCCGCATCTTTGCTTCATACCCAATGTCTAATACCAGATTGTGCCGTACCATGAGGTTCGCATTCATGTATGTGCCGTAAACTTGCTACGCTTCCGCAACTTGTCACCGTAAATGAATAAGTACCAAAAGCCAATGACGCCAAAAATGCTCAACCCACCAAGCAAGCTGCAGCCTTTGCCTACACCAAGATTGACGTAGAGAGGGCGTCCGAAGAGTATAGCGGCGCTCGCAAATGCGCTTCGTAATGCGTCATTTGCGGCAAATAAACTAGCAGAATACTGTGTATAGCTGCATGGCAAGTGAATAAAAATACCAAGTCCGACCACGAACGAACAGCCGCAGTATATGACAATACCGAGCGTGGGAATTTCCCAAGGAACTGATTCGCGCGCCGCCCAGCCGAAAAGGAACATTCCAATGGGGACTCCAAATACCCCAACTAGACCTGGGCGAAGGAACGACTCCTGCACATCAAAAGTCCCGAGTTTATCGAAGCGGTTTTGAGCGAAGAATCGGTACCAGGTGCAATACCATATTGTACCAATGATACAGGCGATGAGCACGCAGAGGAACACTGCAGATGTTTCTCCCAAGTTCATACCATAGATCTTAGGATACACGAGAGGGAATACTTCAAAGAAAGAGTAGTAAATTCCGTACGTCAGTGCAGTCTAGCATACTCACAAGTCAGTCTAACTAAAGTATGGCAAGATCGATGACGGGGTCCACTAACATAAAGATTGACAAATGCAATCGCAGGATCTTTGACTGTTATTTCGAATGGCTTTACTAGTGCCAGCTGTATTATTTGGCTGCGGCTGAGTTTCTGGGCGGCTGAATGTTCTGAGATATATCTAGGATCCCCAGTTTCTTTTCTCAACCGCTGAGCTTTGTAATAGAGTAACGTTGGTGCCGCTGTCTCTGGAAGAAAGACAAATAAGAGAATAAAGACGATAGCTGTGAGCCAGACCATTTCCCACATTGCCCACCTCCATCTGTTAATTGTCAAAGACTGGTGCAAGTAGTGTTATTATCGGGCTATGACTAGAGCTTACGTCTTTGCAGTAACGGCAAAGCCTGACAACAAGGGGCCAAGCGCAGGGCCAGCGTACATGGCTCCGGACCAAGCAGCGAGGGGATACGGAATTCGAGTAACGGGAAACTATTTCCATGATTAATAAATATTTAAAAGGCTCCTGTATCAATTGTATGTACCATGTCGCTTAACGAGGCGGCTCCCGTAGCAAGGCACGGGCTACCGAAAAAGCCTTGAAAGAAACGAATAACAAGAAATCCAGAAAAATTGTGTACAGTTGCGGATGCAACAAGAAAAATTAGATATAGGGCGAAAGTAATGATATATATCGGATTTCGGCCGATGAGTGGTATTTCGCTAAGAGGAGAAAAAACAAGAGGCCCTAGGCCATCTAATAAAGGACAGTCAGTCGGGCGTAGCTGTTATAGGGATCATCGACTTACACCCAAGAACGTAAAGTGCCAGTCCAAGGGAGGCAACCGTCTCGGAAACGTTAAACTCTTTCATCACTTGTCTATTTGTTCAATTAAGACCTTGCTCACCGTCAGGGATAAAAGGCAACGTACGCCTCGCTCGGGACATATATAGAAGAACCGCAGTACACAGTGAACGTGTAAATACTTCTCTCCAATTTGATTAGAATATAGACAAATGTCATTTATGGGCCAGGATCTCTCACCATATTAATGAACTAACAAAGATCTTCCATGAAAGGGGCCAATTCCGAGGATTTTCGGGGTCGCTATCCGTAGTCCTAGATGCTGCGTGAATCATTGGATGTAGACGTATGTTTGCGTGATGCTTACCAGCCAACTACAATATGCCCTTGAATGTCTTTCTGTGCATTTGAAGTCTTTTCTACCTCTTTGTTACGCTCTGGCAGGTTGGGATTTGGATGGTTTGCATGGGCAAGAACAGACCCCCGTGTAATAAATCGCACAACGGCGCCGAGGGCTGTGTTTCGAATCAGTGCAGCCATGTTTAAACAAGACTTATGGGCTTTGTCAATTTGATCTCAACGTTCTATAAACCATATATATATATATATATATATATATATATATGCGCCAAGCGTTGAGACTCCTGATCTCCCGCCCTAGACTCAGCTCGGGACAATTCGCCGCCCAGGTCGGTGCTTCTCTATTCGGCCCCACATCAGCTTAGGCTATTCGGATGCGTGTGCATCGGAAATCGGATGAAGCTTCACGATCTATTCACTAGGAACTTATACAATAGACAGCCATTTTCTTGATCGGAAGAGTTGGGATTATGCATAAGTATATGGGGCATCTGAGAAATCTCTTCAGGCACAAGGACGTCATCTTATTCATTGAAGCAGACACAGAGCAACCACTCGTGGCAAATTCTTTAATTAAGCATACTTTCAAGGGTATCGATTCTGAAGTCTAGCGTCTATTCTGCAATATTAAGTCGATATGAATTCGGTTGATAGCCCCCAATCTCGTCTAAGATGTAGTATTCTCAAAAGCACACAGCCACTCATTATCAAAGAAACTTGCAGTGATGGTGGTTTCGTCTGTAAGCTGCTGAGAGTCAATAGACGGAGTTGGTGATACTGTCGCCGATTGCAAAATGCTCTGTGCAATTCGCTTTAATTCCATCAAGATTTTCTTCGCGCGCGGCCAAGCATCCTCGTACATTCTCAGCGTTGCCAACGAAATGCGGATCCGACTGCGAGCTGCTTCAGCCTCGTCTGCCTTGAGCGCCAATTTTGACGCCACTAGGTATGCGATGGTTGAGCAAGCTATCATACAAATCACGAACGGCGAAAGCTGTGCCGCTCTCATGGGCAGCAAAATTAAACATTGAGTCTGCTTCCGGATTGCCTGGAACAATTTCTCAGAATGTACGCCGTGGGCGATCCTGGTATATCCAGAATTCTGCTCTAACGGCGGCGGGGGCGGGCCACAAGTAGAAATGTCTTCCGCTGGATCATATCTCAAGTTTGATAGAGGCCTGTGAATGAAGGCAAGAGATCTTAGGCAGGTCAGCAAAAGGCGGCACACTCCGACTGAGTAGGTCATGACATACGTATACATCATCATGTGGGATTGAAACATGAGCTGATCCATCAAGCCCGGCGTCACAGTGAGCTCTCTTTTGTTTAGTGGTAACATTAGAAACCAACTGATGACTCTCGCCTCCAAATCGCCACACAAAATTTCTGCTTCAATGATGTCCTGGTACTGGGTAGAAGCCGTCAATGCGGCGATGAAGATTTGTGTGGCATCAATGAGATATGCAAAAGATGAAAAGGGTTTATCATCCAACGCGAATTCGCGAGTGCGGTATTCGAGTAACGTGGCTGCCTGAAGAGGAATGTCCTATCACACGGCTTAACACAAAATCCCATGGATCAAGGGCCGTAAAATACTTTACCATTTGTTCATAAGGTCCATCTTCACAAGGAAGGTCGACGTCGTGGCTTGATGTGATAATGGGTACAAAATCACGTCTTGTGACAGAAAAATTGGCATCTGTCAAGTATAACATCCACCAAGTACGTCTCCAGCTTTCCGCGAGAATGGGATCGCTATCAGCAACTGTGTCGGCAAAGCTTTTCTCGTGTATACCAATAAAACTTGCTTGTTGAATAGCGCGAGCCAATAATACTTCCGCACCAGATTTGTCGTCACACATGCTCTTAGCCATTGCTCGCAAGAGAGTGTTCTGCACAACAAATCCATCTGTTTCAATGCTAGCGTCATTACCAGGAAACAATTCGGTTACAATCAGAATGTGCCGATAGAACGACCCAATATATTCCATTGTAGTGGTGAGCTGTTGAAGGGTCGGAGATGGAGGCCCAGCTCTTATCCTCGTATCAAGACTCCTACGCGGCAACAGAAATGGATGACTTGGGTGGAAATACTCATAATAAAGATCTAGGAGATGACTATTCACAGGAAGAATAGTAGATCCACTAGCAGGTTCCGTAACAGCTGCGGTGACGGAAAGCATAGAAGGCGATATGCATAGTTCAGGATTAGCTGACAAGTCATCTTCTTGAGACATCGATACCGACGGGCTAGGAAGAGTCGAAGAACTTGGATCGATGCGGTGTAATCTGCTTTTCCATAAAGCCGGGTTCCGATACTTGGCACTCCTGCGGGATTCTGGGTATGAACATGATCTACCCAGTGACCGACAGCGTGCACAGGTTGGATGACTCGCGTCGCATTTGAGATGTTGGTTGCGACAGGGTAGACATGCTACAGAAACCCTAGGCTTCGCATAGCGCTCCATGGCAGTCAACCCAGGCTCAATGGGTGTTTCTATCTTGCACAGATCATATAATAGTTGTAAAGAGCGCCTTTGGGCATTTGCGAAATACGCAGAGGGTAAAAAAGTCTCGGGAAATGAAGGGCCTATACAAACAGAAGTGATTGTATGACACAGACGTTACGGGGAAACGTTATTCCAAGCTATGAATTCCAAGCTATGACTATGAAGCCTATAATGGATCAAAATGTTTACAATAGGTAGTACAGTATTGAATCATAATATGCACTGTATTTCCAACTCTAATTGAACTCGGGCTCGATTAAATACCATTCGGTGGAATAATATTTCTTTAGTCTTACTTAGGCAAATAAGGTCCATGCAAACGGAGTCATAATTGAGAAACACTATGAATATTTCAGGATAAATTATTTTCACAAACGAGACAGCATAATTGTATAACCTCCGTTAGGAGACGTTTTTATTCTGATATCAAAACGGTAACTGCAGAACATCTTCGAGCCTTCCACCGTGCGACCTCATTTGCTTTATAAATCCACCAAATGCGTTACATTATTTACTAACATGATGTTAGGTTCAAGTTGACTTGCCGTTCAATCTTAATGAGCATACCTTAGCAGCCAGGGAAGCAAAGTGTTGCGTCTCCAGAAACGCAGCACTCCTGACCGGCAACACAACCACATTGGCGTTTGTCGAAGACCATGCCATCACGCTCGAAGATTTCAGAAGGAGCTGCTGCAGCAGTCATGGCCAGAGCAAGGGTAACGGCAAGGGTGAAAAGGTTCTTCATTTTGAGGGTGTTTGAAGTAAACTGTTGGTAGGTTGCTTGTAAGATTGCAATGTTTTAGGAGATGAATGGTAGAAGAAATTGTTTGTCGGTGGTTGTGTGATTTCTCAATTGTTCACAAAGTGGACATATCCTCATATTTATATCCTCATGTTTCATGAAACTAATCAATTCACGGAGTTCGGGAATTGGTTATCTTCATGAGATATTTACCGGTAAGCAATAGCCATTGCTATCAACATGAAGTTTTACTGCTGGAGTGCACATTCATGATTCTCACTGTTCACATAAAAATATCCCACCAATCAAGTCCAAGACCTGTTTACAATTTCTGAGACAGTCTAGCATTCATGTGAGTTAGTACATCGCATATCTTGCTCGATTGTCACTAGTCAGATGAGAAGCACATCAAAGATCAAGATTGTAGACATCAATAACTCACCAGGGGTTTTACTAATAAGATAATGTACACACCCAAAGCAGAACACATTTACAGCCTAAAATAAGATTGATCTGCTGTTTGATGCGGGGTACATACTTGAGTACCTCGTCCTTTCGTTTTTCCATGAATAAGGAATTGATTTCCAGGGATACGAGATCCTGATATGGAAATGTCGAGTAAGCTGACGATGTAGCTGCTACGCAGCTTCCTAATTCGTTCAAGGACATGAAGTAGGATTCATTGCCATGCTTGACAAAGGCACTCGAGGTTTTCATTTGCCCTGGTTGAAATATATTATAATCCCTTCGGCTTCGATAATTTGTTGATATCCTTGCATTAGTCTCCGCTACATTTTCTAATGGTGGGCTAACCGTGTAATACATGATGAAGTAACTCGGTCCGTCGGCATTTTATGGCTATCATCCTCATTAAATACACCTACAACCCTGGCTCCCTAAGCCCTCCTGCAAACATAATATCTCCTACACATCATACTCGCCATACGTCCACAAATGTGGCATTATCTTCGTTCCTTTAAACATGTTCACATGGTCCAGAAGATTGTATAAGCCGCTCCAAGATGATGATGGAGGCGAAGACTCTGGCTCGTACAAGACACCAAGTTCAAGATTTTGGCCTGTCTGCTCTGCAGTTTTACTGAGCATTTGCCTATTCTTACTGTTCTTGCTGCAGCAGAAATCCTCTTGTGTGGATAATACCGACGTACAGTCTGTTTCATCCAAAACAGATTTCGGTATGCCTCCTCGATTCCACTCAATTTTTTAAAATAGAGTCTCTTACTAGTAGTAGAGCCGGCGATTTCAGACATACAATATCACCAAGTACAATTTGGAGGGATAGTATTGGATAAAGGCACATTTAAAATCACGGGTGGCGCCGCCTCTCGCCCTTATGTAGGAACCTCATATCACGAAATAGACGAGGCGTGGAATGAGATATTAGAAAGTAAGTTGACATGGCCCCTATTGTTCCTAATTATGTTCAAATCAAGTAACAGATTGAAGAAAGATGGTTTAACCTCACAGCGGAGGAAAAGCAGCACGCTTTCGGCGAGAAAGCTGAAGATTATCTCGATTTTGTGCAGTAAGTATTTAGCAGTTCATTGACTCAACAGCGATTAATTCTTCATAGACTTGATACCTTTCATCTGCTTCATTGTATAAACCACCTTAGAAAAGTCATCGATGCAGACTTCTACTATCCGAAAGGGCTCCCTCCTCTTCGCGTCCATACTGGTACGACTCTGAATATGCAAAGAAGCTTCGTGCATTGCTAATGTTTTAGACCACTGCCTCGATGTCCTTCGAGAATCCGTGCAATGCCATGGCGACCTCACCCCGATTCCATACCGGCCAGACAAGAAGACTTCGTACTATTATAGCGACTCAATCCAGGTCCATACTTGTCGCAATTTTGACACGCTGCGAAATTGGCTAGCAAACAAGCGGGAGTCATTTTCGATCGACCCTTTCAAGCTTGAATAGATGGGACCTTAGACATAGTCACCAGCATCATAGGCAAGCGGTCTGAGCCCGCATTAGGTGACATGGTCGATATTCTCCCAAGAGGCTGGAGCAATCCTCCAAATCTTACTCTGTACAATATTGTGCGCTGTATCCATTTAGCCCCGCGCCAGGCGACAGGCCGGGCGACTTCCGGGAAGCAAAGCAGATGCATCTTCCCCGCACGAGATTGCGGGAAGAAGCACATTCGGGGAGTTAAACAACTCAGCCGGTTGGCCCCGGCCCGGGGGAGGAGGGCGGGTAGGAGATGATAGTTTACCACAAGGCTCCTTGTAAATTGCTGAATTACGAGGGCGCCAAGAAATAAATAATGCTGATACCAAAGGAACGAAAACGCTTCAATACTGCTATTGTAGAGTAACCATAATTCGTTCCAACATGCCAAGCCAAAAGCTCCCGTTCCATATCGCCATTGTTGGCGGCGGCATTGGCGGCCTTTGCGCTGCTCTGTCCATTCACCACCACTGTCCCAAGGATGGAAGTGTCATCATCGATGTATACGAGCAAGCACCAGAGTACAAGGAAATTGGGGCTGGCTTGGGCATTGGGGTAAATGCAGCCAAGCTTCTTCACCGCATCGGTGTGGGTGAAGACCTCAACAAAATCTCTGGCCATCGGAATGGCATCTGGATTTCGTTCCGGCGATACGACACTGGCAGCGAGATTGTTACTGTTCCTGTTGACGACCGACAAGAGATTAGGCAAAGCCCTGTCCATCGAGCTGAATTCTTGTCGCTTTTGTTTGACCATGTGAAGCAACGGAACGCGGCTACTCTTCACATTAATAAGAAGTGCATCGAGCTCAAGGTAGATATCACAACGCTCCATTGAACACAAGAAGACAACGGTCTAACAACTTTTAGGACCAAGGAAACTTTGTCGAGCTATGTTTTGCCGATGGGACGACCACGACAGCGGATTTAGTTGTCGGATGTGATGGAATCCATTCCAATATTCGCTCTCAGTTTCGCTCTGACAACCCGAAATACAGTGGCCGTATGTGCTATCGTGGTCTAGTCCCTATCAAGGATCTCGAATCGTGGTGGCCATTCAATTCGTATTCTGTGAGCTGGTTGGGTCCAGACAAGCACTTTCTGGCCTTTCCTATCAGCAAAAATACACTATTGAACATTGTGGCTTTCGTCTACTCTGATGATGACCGCACCAAGGAGAGCTGGACCGCTACGGGCCACAGAAGCGAAGTTCAGAGGGAGTTTGAATCCTTCGATACTACTGTTCGCAAGACTATATCGTTTATGAACGAGAACCCTTCAAAGTGGATTTTGAACGACCGCGAGCTTTTGGACCAGTGGGTATACGGAGATGGCAAAATAGTGTTAATGGGAGACGCAGCGCACGCAGTAAGTCCACAGCATCCATGTAACGTTTTAAATGGGCATCTACTGATATTTTAATAATTCTAGATGCTTCCACATCAAGGTGAGGACAAAAGGCTTTTCTCGTGATTTCTTAAACAATGCATCTTTCGACTAACATATGATAGGAGCCGGAGCCGGTCAAGCCATCGAGGATGGATACATCCTAGGGAGATCCATTGCGGACTACCTTGCCGCGTCTCCTGAGAGAGACACCCATGCGCTTCAAAAATGGATGCAGTTTTACCAGGACGTTCGCCTTCCTCGCGCCCAGAAGGCTCAGGCAACTGCCCGCCAAGCTGGAGAAGTCTATGAGATGCAGACTGCAGAAATGAAGGGGAAAAACTACGAAGACTGTCTACCACTTGTGCGCGACAGCTTAAAGGATCGTATGCAGTGGATATGGACCGGAGACATTGAAGCTGAATATGCAGCGAAGAAGCAGCTTCTAGAGGATGAGAACAACAGTGAAGTGTATAAAGACACCAAGATGATAAACTCTCTTACAGAGCGTGCCGTGTTGGTTGGGCAAGAATAGTGTTCTTTCTAAGTAGATACATAAAGACGGGCCAGTGTGTAATATGTAGCTAAAGTAAATTATTGGTTATAGTCGTATCATGTACAGAATTGAATCTGATTTGACATCTTTCATATCTGATCTCTACCGCTGATGACCGGAAATGCACCAGGATCGATAAAACTCGTGAAACTCCTCTGGGTGGAATGGACCTTGCAGCATGGACGTTGCTGGTATGCCGTCCTTGTAATCTCCCCGCTGTGGCGTCCGCTGCTGATTATACCGCCATGGATAGATCTGAATAGCTTTTCAGCTAGTTGGATTAGGCTTTAAGCTAGCTGATCAATCTGAATTGCTGTATGACAGCTCAGTAGCTCCGCTATCTCCCATTTCGTTGAGAAGCGGACAGATTGGCGCCGACTTGAGCCGACTGGGAGACTCTAGACCTGGCACTAGTAATGGCGTCTCCTGGCGGATTACCTCTCAGTGCCCCAGATATGCACCCCAGATGAATATTCCATCCAGCTGGGGGTGGCTGCTCTGGGGGTGGCAATTTGGAGTAAGCACCGTCACTGTAGACGAAGCGTTGCTTAGGTCCCTCTCTGTCTCGGACTGTCCAAAATTCGATCCCTATTCTGTCACCGATATCGTTTTACAGCACTAGCTCACTACAACCCAGCACCATAAGCTGTGTGCACAGGTGCTATTGGCAGCTTGAGCGCCGAGGTTCGCGACAGTTTCAACATCCTAAGCACCGCCTTTCACCGTGAAGCGCACGAGAATTCGTCGCAACCTTGTGTCTGCGTTCATTCACATATCAACACGATACAATGGAAAGTCCTTCTACTACACAATCGACAACACAAGTCGACGCCGCGTCCGACCGCAAGGACGGGCCCAGAAAGCGTAGACGAGCGACGGTGGCCTGCCGCAGCTGCCGGCAACGCAAGACAAAATGCGATCACATTGTCCCGGCGCAGGCATCCGATGAGATGCTCCGGGGTATGACCAAGTCAGCACAAGTGTACGATTTGAATTCATTTACTGTTTATCCTCCTAGTTCAGAAAAATACTTACTTGACTCCAGATATATCCGATCGCTGGAACGGCGCGTACGCAACTTTGAAGATATTCAACGAGATGTGAAAAAGTTTCACCACAATCAGCAGATGCAACAGCAGCCAGCACCTACTGTTCAGACTATATCCCCTGTACCATCGACCAGTCAGTATGAGGCGACAAAAATGCCGCCAATCCAGCGACCTGTTCGGCCAACCGGGTGGTCAGCCAGTCACTCTCAGCAGCAACAACCTCAGCATCAAAACATTCTTCCAACAACTCCGGATATATTCCTCAGTGGCAAAGCTGGCGAATCTTTTACCCAGCTAATCCTCAATGCTATGAACAACCCGTCCGTCAAGCTCGACGCCCAGTCCTTCTCCTCTCCCCGAGATGGCTCCGTCGATGTGAGAGGCTCAGATAATCTCTTTTCTCCGCCCGCCAATGTCCGAGAATTGCTCCAGATATACTTCGATTTCCACCATGAGCTTACCCCGATATTCCACGTTCCCTCCATTATGGCCCAATTTGAACAAGTTCTCAGCAATCGTGTTTCTTCTGGAAACAGTGATCATGTGTATATTCTGGCCATCCTCAACATGATCTGTGCGCTAGCCGAGGCTCATAGTCGACAGAATCATGGAGATTCCGATATCACCTCTCGCAAATACTACAATACGGCAATGCAGCTGATGCAACCCAATCTCTTGTCAGACTGGAAGATCGAAAAGGTCCAGGCTCTGCTCCTCGGTGCCCGCTACCTACAGAGCTCTAGCTACAGTGACGAGTGCTGGACGGTCTTGGGACTTGCGATCCGTATAGCCTATGATCTAGAGCTACACCGGCCACCCGACCCCGACCAATTTGATTGCATAGATCAAGAAGTTCGTAAACGTGTATGGTACGCGTGCTTCGGCTTGGATAAATTACTGAGCATGATATACGGCCGTCCCGCTGCTACTTCCACGGCTACATTCACAACCCCTCCTCCAGAGGATTTAGATGACGATTGCATTCGGCCAAACAGGCTATTATTTCCCTCTGTTCACACCACTTCAAGCATGTCATTCTTCTTACAGGTTTCGAAATTATACCGCCTTTTGGAAGCTATAACAATGCTGGGTGACCAGCCGGCATTGGCAGACTTGGTCAGACTGGACGAAGAATTTGAGACTTGGCAAGCCGAAGTGCCTGTTAGGCTCCGGATTCGGGAAGCTTCTCTACGAGGAGATGAGGCGGCGTTAATTCTTGCGCTCCGTGCCAACATGGTGTGCATCTTGATGCATAGGCAGTCGTTGGTGTCAGGTCTTAGTGCGTTGTCGTCAGTATCCAGTTCTTCAATACCATCTACCAAAGGATGGGAAGGCGGCCGACTACGAACCAGCATGCTGCAACGGAGTCGGCAGATTTGTGTGAGTACAGCTGAGGAAACGATCCGGCTGGTGGCCGAACGACATGAACAGACAAAGAGTGCAATGGGACCAAGTTGGTTCAACTTGTATTATCGTAGGTTGATTCGAATTGCCCGTGAGAAATGACCCTAGCTTACAGAGTTATCTAGTATTCACTTCCATTCTCATCATTGTATCTCATGTCGTTGACCCGGATTTTCAAGACGACCGGAGTGCTTTGATGCATCTAGATCAAGCGGTTAATATGATTCGGCAAATGTCTGTCAACCATCTCTGTGCACAGAGAGCCTATGCATTTCTACAGCAATTGCTTGGAGTACTAGATAGAACTATGCCAGAAGACAGACGGAGGTCGCTTGAACGATATAGCACGCCTCCAACCGTCATGCCCGGAAGCAATCGGGGGACAGCCGAGACTACAATCTACAGTAACTGCACAACAATGACAGCAGATGAGGCAATGGAAGACGGCGGTGTCGACCTTTGGTCTCTATGGGATACGACACAAGATCTTACAATGGATCTAGGCTCTCAACTAGAGCTCCATTCATCTCTAGGTTCGGCCACGTGGTCGTGGGGTGTGGAGAATCCCGGTGCTGAGTCGCTGATGCAGTCTCCAACGGCTCTTAGCGGAATCCCCGGATGATTATATTCACTGAGGTAGATGATGGGAATTAGAGCTTCATACTGGCACAACGACCTTGTATTCTTTGGTCCGGAATAACATGAGAGGTATACTAGTTAGTCGCTGTAACTTCCCTTCGTACCGCACGATGTGATCTGTATATACGGGGCAATTGCAGCCTGCTGTGTTGCCAATGGCTGTAGAACAGCATACCTACATACGCAGAATAGCATCCATCTATATCAGCTACGCGAAGCATCTCCGCGTTGACTGCCCCGGCTGATAAACCCCAGACCGAGCTCTCTCTACCGCTGTTTTTAGTGACATTCTACCCCACAGTTCGCTATCCGCTAGTTGGCAAACTACTGCTGCATAGCCTCCCGTTCAGGTATTATCTGCCGTAGATTGGTGGCGTCTAAGAGTGTGGGGGATACATCTAAACTCCCCCCGAAAAGCCGTCCGCCATCACGACCAACATACCGTTTCATCACAAGACCAAGCGCGCTGCAGATGATAAATACCACACGCAGCAACGTTGCATAAAGACAGATTTCAAGAAGAGAATGGCCAGACTTAGTTCTCGATGATGCATAATCAGATTTTTTACCACTCTTCATTTTCTTCAACCCACTTCAAGACACTTTCGATTTCCACTCTGTGATTTCTTACCCGGATCACAATGTCGGACAAGGCGGAGGCATCCGCTGCCGAAAATCATTCCCAGAATAGCGGCACTGCTAAACATGAGGAAGAGGCTCCTGGGCTATTGAAGCTGGACCCTCGCGGTCTGCCTCTATCTCCACAGCCTACGGACGACCCGAAAGACCCGCTCAATTGGAATCGTTGGTTGAAGCTGATGGTTCTGGCCGAGGTCTCCCTTTTTTCGTTTCTTGCCTTGTTCAGTGCCTCTTTAATTGTGCGTGTTTCCACATCTTCAATTCGAAAATCTGCTCGTGAGCTTTACTAACGAGATGTTGGTCTACTTCAGACGCCAGCATTTGTTCCTCTATCGGAATTTCTCCACAAGGATCTGGTTACAACTGCCTATGTGACGAGCACATTCATCTTGCTGGGCGGTTTCTCCTCAGTCTTTTGGAACCCAATCGCCAACGTCTATGGCCGCCGGCCTGTGTATATCGGCACTGTCGCCGTCGCTGTTGCCATGTGCGGATCGTCTGGAGCGGCCAAAAACTACGGGACTCTTATAGCTCTTCGATGTCTCAACGGTTTCTTTGGTTGTGTGCCACTGGGTTTGGGAAGTGCCACTGTTTGCGACATGTATTTCGCCCATGAGAGAGGCCTCTATATGGGTGTCTATACTATCAGTTTCCTGACTGGTGGACACATCGCGCCTCTCATCGGTGGTTATATCGAGAAGAACCTGAGCTGGCACTGGTGCTTCTATGTCCCAGCCATTATCACTGGAGGCGTCCTCGTTATCTTCATCTTTACCGTTCCCGAAACGCTGTACTCTCGCACTCCTGCGGCTCTGGCGCGTCCGTCTCAATCATGGAGGTCGAACATGCTCATGAAGAGGCGGGCACATCCCACGCGCAAGGTGCGGCTTATAGACTTTTTCCGGCCATTCCAGATGATGATGTATCCAAGCGTCACAATACCGACGTGGTGCTACTCGCTGTGCTTCGCCTATGGTAGCATTCTGTTCATCATCACCAGCGCAAATCTCTTTGGCAAAATTTACCACTTCAAACCGCAACAAACTGGTCTCTTGTTGGGTATTCCAATTACGGTTGGCAGTCTTATCGGCGAATTGTTTGCTGGAGGCGTATCAGACTGGATCAGTGAAAGGCGCGCACTGAGGCGTGGCGGCGAGCGCAGCCCTGAAGATCGACTGCTCGGCATCATTCCAGCCGCATTCCTGGTCCCTCTTGGCATCATTATCGAGGGTGTTTGTCTTCAGAATAAAACCCATTGGATCGGAGTCGCTTTCGGAATTGCCATTGCAAGTTTTGGTCTGCAGGTTATTACTACGGGAGTTTATACTTATACCGCAGAAGTGAGTGTCAAGTTAAATCAACCTCTGCCTTTCGCCATGTTTAACAAGCTAACCCTTTGTGCTATGAAGTGCTACAAACCGCAAGCCCCCGAACTCGGCTCGTTGATCAATTTCGGGAGGCAAGTGTACAGTTTCACCATCGGATTCTACGCCATTCCTTTTGCAAACTTGATTGGGATTGAGGATGCTTGGATCACGCTGGCAATGATTACCTTTGCCTTCTTCTTGCCGCTCATTCCTCTCTATTATAAGGGTGCGGAGTGGAGGAAGCGCCTTGGCAAGCCAGCTTTTCACCAAGACTTGTAATAACCAACAAGGCTGCTTTATTCTTATTCATTTGCCAACAAAGGGAAGCTCTGTTGTTGCATCTAATTTAGTAGTAATCTATTCGCGATATCTCTTGTCCACAGTATCTTGCAACATGGAACCCTTGTGTGAACATTGAATATCCATGTAATTCATGAGAAACGTAAACATGCCGGAAAAAAGAAGAAAATTTATAACGATTCCATTATCTTTCAGAGTACAAAAGTTATGCTACTTAATCCTATAAACATTGCTTAAGAAGGTACAACCTTGATCTCCCGCTTATTCCAAGATTTATTGTATAAGCCATAGCATACTTCACCCTCGTCCGCAGCCAGCCTTCCTACTCTACATTCCTGCGGAGTCATGGCCTTCAAATTGTGCGGCTCTTCTGTCAACTTTGGGATAATTTTCAGCACATTGTTGCGACCCATGTTGGTGTAGTCGTGCTGATTAACGCTTGCTGAGACATGCTCATCCCACCATGCTGTATTGAAGATTATCAGAGGGGCTTATTTCATGGACCTTGGTACAAGGGGTGAACATACCGCAAGCATTTGGGATGCTTTCAAATGGATAATCTATAGAAAACATGATAGATTGTACGCCAACTTCACCCATGGCGCACATTAGCGCAGGCGTGGAGAAATGGCCAGAAGTTGTAATGAAAAGCTGCTCGCCAAAATAATCACGAACAAGTTTATCCTTGCGCATGGGCATATTGGGGAACCGGCTGCGATCAAGCTTATGATCGATGCGGTAAATGTCATACGGACTTGAGTGAGGTCAGCATCAGCGTAGAATCTGAAATTTGGAATGCACATGAAACTTACATATGCTCACCCATATGCCCAAAAATCACTTTGACCTTTGGAAATCGGTCCAATACACCATTTGTGACGATGCCCAGAATATGCATATTGAGACGATCCGCGTATCCCAAGGCAGAAAAGTCGAGCCAGGGACGACCGTCCCACATCAACTTGTGAATCAGCTTATTTGAGGGGCGTGGATGCATGTATACAGGAGCATCAAGGTCATTAGCCGCCTGCCAGAATACATCGTACTCTGGCTGGTCGTAATACAGCATGCCGTTGCCATCCTCTCCACAGCTTTGATAATCGTTGAGCAGTACTCCGACAAAGCCCTTCTTCTCCGTCATACAACGACGGAGCTCTGCTGCTGCCTGAGCCGGGTCATGCATACTCAGTGCTGCAAAGGCCGCGAACCGATTTGGTGCTTTCATCACCTCAGCTTCCATGCGATCGTTTGCCAAAGTGGCTTGGGCCTCGGCTTGAGACTTGTCAGAGATGCCTTGACATCCTGGAGAGTTGAATGAGAGAACCATGAAATCAACATTATTCTCGTCCATCTGTTTCAATCGCGTGCCATGAATGTCAAGCAGCTCGTTTGTCAAACGAGAGCCTGTCCCGGCTGCAACGAATTTACCAGGATCATTGTTGGCCAATTCTTCCTGAATCGTCCAGCACTCTTCGAGAGCGATCTTGCCAAACATAATTAAAAAAAGTCACGGTAATTCAATCACAAAATTCTTTATAGGGAAGAGAGTGAAGTGAAAGCTATAGCAACTAATAAAAGAAAAGAAAAACAGTGCGACTCAATTGCTGCTATCACTATTTAATATGGCTGCGCCGCCTGAATCGCCATCCCACCCTACACAGTCTCGGGGAGTTAAAGCGTCTGCCGTGATGGCAGTTGTTCGCGTCAAATTCCCAGCCAGTGGGGGTGAATGGAGGTTCTAGCGCAGGCGAGCAGCCGAGAGAATTCAGCCGGAATCCATGCGCCGAGAGGAGAATTCCTGGGGAAGCAAACTCGTAAGAAGGCCTTATGAACTGGATGCGATTGACGATATTGAGTAATTCGCGCGTACCGAGTCGGTGAGCCCAATGCAGAATGTGAATGTTCAGAAATCTCTCATATCAATCCAACACGCATGATGAATTCAAATACGATATTTCGCGCAAAAATGCCAAGCAAGAATAATTGTCAAGAATCTTGTTTTTGAAATGCCAAAGGGCGCTGCTTTTGGTCATGGGTGCGTGTATTTAATGCTATTTGCGCGCCTTTTGCATCGCATCTTGACATAGCTCCTGTTGCGCAGAGGATGCGTTATGGGAGGATAGCTCTATAAGAGCGCAATTTACAGCCCTGGAGGTCATGGAAACAAATCCCACAGCGTCATTAGCGCCCTTGGTTCAGCAAAGGCTCTAAAAATAATGAAGCCCAATGTCAGGAACACGCGATGCGTCGTAAGTTAGAAGAGAAGAGAAGAGTATATAAACATCACAAAGGCTGAGTCAAAGAATAGAATTAAATCACCACCATCATTTGAACAAGACTACAGCACAAAACGCGAATCCAGATCACCTCTAAGATCACCTCTATCGACAAAATGGCCTCCATCAACCTCCGATTCCGCCAAGCAACTGTCGAAGACGCGGGGCAAATTCAGCAACTTGTTGAATCCGCGTTTCGCGCGATAGATAGCAGGCCGGATTGGACTGGGAATGTGGAACTCGCGTCAACCTTTCGAATCAGTGTTGAGGAAATAATGCCCAGGATTCTCAACCCTGACAATGCCGTTCTTATGGCCTTGGACGACACCGATAACCTAGTCGCTTCCATCGAGGTCGCTAAGCGCGGCATCAACTGTGGTCGCATTTCCATGATTGCAGTCAACGAACGCTATCAACAAGGCGGCGTTGGACGTTCGGTCCTTGCTTATGCCGAAGCGTATTGCCGACAGAATTGGAATGTGGAAAAATTCTCACTCAACGCCCTTTCGACGCGCAAGACTCTGATTGAGTGGTATATGCGTCAGGGATACCAGAAGACGGGAGAAACGTCACCATTTCCACGAGAGAGGTTTCTCAGCGTGGCGCTACCCGATGACATTTGCTTTATCGAGATGGAGAAGGATTTCAGCAGCACTGGTGAGAAGGGACAGTCGGTCTAGTGCAACACTGCGAGTGACCTGCAAGTTTTGAACTCGGTCAATCTGTTGCGAATATTCCCGTTGGCGCTGCTCTTCGCGGAGGTAATGGTCATTTGCATTCGATGTATTCGTAGACATCATATACAGAGGTAGTATTATGGCAATCTTCATTTGCCAGCCTTCTGATGTCTACGAAGAAAAATCCTTGCGGTTTTATAGCCACTGGTGATGCATTTGCTCCATGGTCTCCTTCTGTACGGAGCACTGTGATTCGGGCTACTCTTACGTTACTTTCATCTGTATATAGTAATACAAGTGCCTCGGGCCGTTGTGGGGGTCTTTACCGTTGATAGTAGCGCAAGATGCAAAAGTGAAAATCGCATTCGTTAGATTGGCGATCGGACTGTCTACTAACATGATCAGCTGTTAAGACCTTTATTGCAGGTTAGGTCAAGTGAAAGCCTAAACGCGTACTAATCAATTAGCATTATGATGGTCTTGAAATTCGGTGGCTAATTTCCCATCCCTTCACACTCCCAATTTGGCCAATCGCACAATTCTGGACACACAACTATCCTAAATCAAATGCCCATCCAAGATAACGATGTGATGGATTCCACGGCTACCACTTAGATGCGAGATTCGCGGCGGGGCGTCCTGGATATGTACGAATCAGAACGCTGCCTGTACCACTCTCCAGTAAGTACCAGACGTACATGCTCTCCAGCTGGTGGTCTTCCGGAGCTGCCTCCACTCCCTCTGATTGGACAGCCGCACGTGTCGAAAGACCATGCCATCTCGGCCTCGATGGCTGAGACCCTGGTCAAACAATGTTGCTCACAATGGCAGGAGTCACTCTCCGTGCTGATTAGGCTTCACCACCTCGTCCGCGATTAGGGAGCTTCATACATTTCTCGACCTCGCCATGTCTCAGAGTACGTCTGGCGCGACATCATCGGGTCCTCGTCGGATTGCCCCAGGCCCTATCTCCGCTTCCGCTTCAGCTCCTGCTGCTGCCCAACGCCGAGGCCGTCTACCATCTCGACGGATCGGCGTGAGTGTCGCCTGTGAAGGTTGCCGGAAGAGGAAAACACGAGTATGTCTAGTTGCTGCAGGTAATCAAAATCAAAGACTTGAAAGCTAAGCGTCTGTACATTTCAGTGTAGTGGAAGTCGGCCAAAATGTCTGTCGTGCGTGCAGAAAGGGATAGACTGTCACTACACATCAGCCAACGCGACCGAAACGAACTCAGCAGTACTGAAACGGAAATTTCGAGAAGTCAAAGAAAAGACGAGCGATTATGAAGAATTCTACGACTCCCTTCGGGGTTTGCCAGACGCTGACTCTCAAGCAATCTTTCAGATGATCCGAGGAGGTGCGGATATCAAAACAGTAATGCGGCAGATTCGGGAAGGGAACCTCCTTCTTCAGCTGTCTTTGGCTCCCGAAACACAACGTCGATACGAGTTCCCATTCGTCACTACAATGCCTGCGGTCCTCTTGACTGGGGACAACCTATATCTCAGGTCCTTAATCTTCGAGGCAAACTTTCACGACGAGAACCAGCAACAGCTGAATATACCCCTGAATCCAAATAGCAGAACGGGATCGCCACAGTTCATCTATACACAACCTTACCACAGTGCTGAGATTGTAAACACGCGACTCTCTACTGTCGACATATCACGCTGGACGGCTGTCAGCACTGATAATGAGCTCATGAGGGCCTTGCTACACGCTTATTTTCTTCATGAGTATTCTTCATACACGTCATTTCAAAAAGATATTTTCATCCATGCCCTTACAGACGGCGATGAGCGATTCTGCTCTTCGCTTCTCGTAAACGCCGTCTTGGCCGAAGCATCGGTGATTCCTCCCTTTGAAGTATTCAAGCAACTTTGGAAGCAAGCTAATCGTTACAGCATTGCTACAATGGGGTACAACATCGCGAACAATTCTGGAATCCCGAGAATATCGGTTATCGCTTCCTTGCAGAATTTAGACGACTCTGGGAGTTACAGTCAGAAAGGACAGATCTTCCAACTCTACAAGCAGCCATGATTGTTAATGGCATATACGTAAACAATGGCATAGATAAGCTAGGGCTGACATACCTAGACAGAGCAATCGCCATAGCAGAACACCTGCAGATATTCGGCGATAATAGCCACATTGAGGACAAGACTCTAAGACACGCAAGAAACTTCACTGCCTGGTGCCTTTATAAGTATCAGACGTAGGTCAATATTGTCTTTTGTGGCTTATCAATGACTGACCTGAAGAACAGCATAATGGGCTACTACTACTTCAAAGTTCCTATGATTACAAACCCACCTGTATTCGCCCTCCCCGACCCATATTCAGAACCGTCGTGGTATGGCGACTTCATTCTAAAATATCCTGCAAATAACACCTTCACTTCGCTTTATTTCCCACATTTCTTCAATGCAGACGCAAAGTTTAAAATTCTTGTCAACGCCATTGCGACTTCATTATTCAATCCAGAGAACGTTGATAGGACTCTCCCAGTCCATGTGAAGTCGCATCTTCGAGCCCAACTGGAATCGTGGCTAGCCGGTCTCTCGGTACCATTACATCCTAGTAATATTGTCTTTCCAGCACAATTAAGATTGCAGTGAGTAGCCCTCAATTCTTAGCGTACTACCTTAACATTGGCTTGCTGACACTTCGCGAAAGTATGGAATACCACGCCACCGTTTTGGCACTATTGCAGACGCCTGTCGATAACGACAGATCTTCCGCATCTATTTCTATTTCTAACCCAAATGACAATGAATTGTTACAAGAGGCTATTTCGGCAGCTATGATTCGGCTAGAAACCATAGTCCGCATCTACTATCTACGGCACAGTTACGAGTCTTGCAACACTTATCTTACGTTTTTCCTCTCAAACGTAGGCTTTGCCGCGCTAGAGAGATTAAGGTCTTCTGAAATTGATCATGAGCGTTTCAAGCACTTGATGTCAACGTTAATTCTTTGCATCAAGGGTCTGTATGATCAAGGACATCATGTGCACGTAGCCTCTGCCGTATATCGGCTGCTACGTAATCGTCTATTGCCTCAGGATATGAGGTTCTTGCAAGGATATATCCATTGGAATATTACAGAAGACGATGATCCTCTGATTATATCACATGTCCAATCTGAATGGCCAATACCTATTGCTGACCGAGAGAGAGACCCAGAGGCTGCAAAATTGGAGAATCTTGCACGACGACTCAACGAAATGTCGGTAGAGTCTTCAAGAGAGACAAGTGAGGAAAACGAATCTAAAACGAGATAGAAGGTTATGAAACAAGTCCCTGTTGCTGGAACTGGAAGGATACTAGGGAGACTGAAAGGATGATAGGGAAACTGGAAGGACATTAGGGAGGAATTAAAATAGAATTAGTGGATTATAGAATGACAATATGGGGGATAATGATAATGACATTACGCATTCCAGGTAACCTTGGCCACCTCTGTAAATGTGGACAATGCGGATATTGATCTCTTTAACGCCATTGAGTATTCTGTAGCCTCATCAAGGCTCGTCACACTGTCAAATACAACGGTTAATTCACCTAATAACATGCCACATGGGAACAAATCACAGCACTCAAATCGACTCGCTGAGCACACGTCAAATCACATCCTTCATCTCTAATTGAAGAATCATCTCAATACAAGCGTTTGCCTCAATTTTAGACGATGGATCATGACAAGTTTACCTGTAGGGTTATTTGCCATTATAGTCAAAATGTGCCCCTATACCACCGATATCTTGTTATCCTCGCACTGATCAACTACATGAACTTCTTTAGTGGGAATATCAAGACCACCAAGTATCTGAGCACCCTTGTCAACGTGATTAGCGCCGCCAAAAAGAACGTCAATTTCTTCCAGTGGAATTTGCTTCGTCTCGGGGATGAAGAAATAGACGAATACAACGAGGAGGAAATTCGTCGCCATGAAGAAATATAGGCATTTGAGACCTTCGTTCTTCAAAAATGTCGGAAAGAATTGTTGGAAGATTGTATTGGCGACATTTTGCATCTGGCTACACATGCCGATAGCCTGAGCACGAACATTCATACTGGCATAAGATTGTCAGAACAATGGGGCCGTTTACTGGCTGATGTAGCTTGGTTACCTGAAGATCTCAGAAGTCCAAATCCAAGTGGTTGCGCCCCAGGAGGGCTTATAAAAGAAAATGAAGAGAAATAGAAGGAACACAATAGAGATTCCGACAGGCTTCGATTTGGTGCCGTTAATGTCGGGGGTAGTTTGACCGATTACAGGAACCAACACTATCGGCAGTTAATCTCATCGT
Source organism: Trichoderma semiorbis (assembly GCA_020045945.2). Lineage (NCBI taxonomy): Eukaryota > Fungi > Ascomycota > Sordariomycetes > Hypocreales > Hypocreaceae > Trichoderma > Trichoderma semiorbis. The sequence goes on from CM034695.1 coordinate 322,374, forward strand.
ACAGACCACAACTTTAGACGACTGACTCACGCATGCAAATACCCATACCAATACCTCCGACTATGAACAGCCATCGGCGACCAAAACGGTCGGCTGTCCATGTTGCGTTAAGAGTGAATCTGCCCATTATTAGATCTCAGATGCAATAGACTAATATTGGATGGTGCCAATTCTCACAGAATGCCAAATGTTGCATTTAGAGCGTTAATAAGGTTGATAGTTTGGGTCGATGTCCACACTTTCTTGTAAATGGCGGTGGAATAGGTGTTGAGTGTGCCTTGGCCACTGAGCTGCTGTCCAACATTAATTATAAAGGCGAGGTAAAGTCGTTTGCGAATAGAAGGATCCTTGAACAGTGCAGTGTAACTGTTGCTGATGGCTTCTTTTTCGTATTCAAGCGCTTCACGGATAGCCAAAACCTCATCTTCGACTTCCTGCTCAGTGTCACGGATCTTAAGAAGGGCAGACTTGGCAGCTTCGATATTGCCATTCTTCTTTATGTGCCAACGTGGGGACTCGGGCTGGAATGGTAACAAAATCATGATGATAATGGGTACCATGATCTGGAAAATAACCACCATTTTCCAGTCCCACTCGCCCAATGTACTGCGATGGAGAGAACAAGCGTAGTTAATCCAATAGGCGATGAACGATCCCACAGAATAGAATAGCTGCCAAAAAGCCATAATAAGGCCACGGATGGGAGGTGGTGCCATTTCGCCGATATAGACTGGTCCAGCCGTCAAAGCAATGCCTTGTCCAAGACCGACAAGCACACGTCCAGCAATGAAGCAGCCCAAGTTATGCCGGGGAGCAAAAGTTTGCATGAAAGTGGCGATGACAGTAAGCAGACATCCGGTCCACATGCCCCATCGTCGTCCTAAATAGTCTGCCTGTCCACCTTGTCAATTTATGTAATTTGATGAGATGGCACAGGACGGAACTCACAAGAGGGCCGCCAAAGAAGAAGCCTGCAACAATAGCACCGATGGTGTACGATGTGTTTATTAGGCCAATCATATAAGTGTCTCGTTCCTGTGCGTTATGTCAGTGTCGGATCCAGGCCAGTCAGCGCGACCTACACATCACCCACGGTATCAAGATCAAAATATGCCAGCCAGTTCTGTGAGCCTTGAACAGAATTGTACACTGAAGCATCATATCCGTAGAGAACCATGCACATTGCCGCCACCATGGATATATACCTAGAGATTTCAATTAGATGGGCTCTTGTCCGTAGAGCAACCAAGTCATGTCTTACCAATTGTATGCCCTTTTTGAGGACGCCATGATGAAACACTCAAAGGCTGGTTTCCGACCTATGTGATATGGATGAAATGACACACAAAGATGAACTACGAATGAACATTGAAGATATACATAAGAGAAAGCCTCAGCCAACCTTAAATAATAAATAAACAGAGGCACAGAAGCTCCGTAAAGTCACCACGTTAGCTCCAACACCCAGCTCCTACCCTGAGGTGCCAAGGCCAATTTTATGCACGGTATGGTGATAGTGCAGGCCACTTGCTTCCTTCAGTAACCGATTCCCTGAGTGGTTAGGCTTTATTTTACCTTTTTATACGCGTAATTCGTCTAGGCCATTACGGTTAATTTGTCGTGAGTCTCGCTGTGAAGGCTACGACTGACTCCAAGAGTATGCGACATCCAGCTGTTAAAGCGTGGCCTGCAGCCGCCAAGTCTTGCAATGGCGGGTAAGATGCATCCTACGAATATAGTAGCGCCGGAAATTGGAATTTCCATCAATACCATGAAGTGAAAAAGCAGATCAGATAGCAATTTGGCCAACATACACATGGCTGGAAGAAGAGGTCGGGTAGGCAACGGTAGCTGAGACTACCGCGAGTTGGCCACATGGACGCGCTTGACCAGTAGTCATAATGTACAGTACATGTCTATCGATCTAATTTGATACCCTAGTGAAAAACATCCAATCATCGTAACGGTAGGCAACCTCCATTCAGATATGTGCAGGCCATATCGCCACATTTGGCAAGCTCAGTCACACTCAGATGTTGGCGAGTATTTGGGGGCAGGGCACTTGGCCGAGATAATTCCATTGAGAGACACTTTAACTTATACAAGGCGATTGGATACGGCGAGATGTCATTCACATCTCGTGCCCTTCTGAACTAGAATGCCGGAACGTGTTGGTGGCAGTTGAACTGACTATTGAGCCACATTCGCCATACATGCTATATGGGGAAACCAGAGCTTTTGGAGGATATATAGGAACAGAGAATGCGGGGGAGCTTTATTTTGTCGGACAAATAATTGAACATCCCCAGGCGCCTCGGAAGTGGAGAAACCGACGCAATGATCACATTTAATCTCACCGATGAGTTTTCAACATATGAGTACGTTACTGGCTTTTATTCTATAGAGAATGAAAGTTACTACTACAGGGTATAATGCTGCGTTAGAATGAGGGCATGCCTGGTCGGCTTCTACTCGGCCGTAATTGCCCCGAGCCGTTACTTGTTCTCTTGATCATGAGGAGCACCTCGGGAACTGGTCGGTATTGGGTATTGATTAATACAATTTCTGCTTTAGTTATAGTCTAATTAAGCTAGTAGTTGGATGCAACATGATTCTTTTTGTAGCCCGAACCGCGTTCACATCCTTCCCATGCCACTACTTCATTCGTTCGGATAAGTCTTTCCGCATGCATTAGCCAATATGATAGCCGCTCCATTCAAGGACATCAATACAGCCCCATTCAAAGCCTTGATACCCACCGCCAATGTATGTATGTACGGGATCCAGATCGCGAGTAAATCTGTACGAAGCGTTAAGAGTACTAAGATTGGCATTGTTCGGGCATCCACCCCCGCATCCGAAGATGAGATTTTCGCCCCATGCTTTTGCGGGGGAAGAATCATACAGACTTCGCAAAGTCTTATTGGCGGAATATTCTGACTGCTTCGAATACCTGTTCCTGATTTACATGGTCCGAGGGTCGAAGTAAGTGGCGCCTAATATTGGGTATATCAAACGCCGGTACAATGTATATGTTATGAATGATCTTCGCTTTTGTTTCGCGATTCGAGCAGCAAATAGGCAAATATCCGGAAGAATTGAAGCAATTGTACATAAATCATCTCTCAAATGCATTAAACGTGAACGAATTGTAATATCTCGGGCTCACCGCAATCTGGTTCCCCTAGACATATCCCGTTTCTTCCAAAGCAAGATAATCACAATGACTGTTCTTAGCACCCTCATATTTGGGGTGACTGTTCTGTCCCTTTTGGATCCCATCAACGCCCACAAGACCGTGCTTGGCAGGCCCAACCTTCATTGGGGACCCAAGACGCCAGGACATCCATTTCCTCACTCTCCGAAACGCCACAAGACCTGTTATGTCCCTAGCTGCCATGGCTCTGGCCGTCATGGCAAGAACGACGATGCCCCTGAGATTCTCAAAGCCTTCAAGAAGTGTAATAAGGGTGGAGTTGTGATACTGGACGAGGAGTATACTATTGGCTCCCCACTTGATCTTACGTTCCTAGAGGCTGTAGACGTGGCTATTACCGGCAGTATCAAATTCACCAATGACATTGACTATTGGGTGAAGAACTCATTCAAGTACGACTTCCAAAATTCGTCCTCTTTTTGGCGCTTCGGAGGGAAAGATGTCAACATCTACGGCGGAGGACAAGGCTTACTTGATGGGAATGGCCAAGCTTGGTACGATGCGTTTGCAGCCGAGCCTACTCTTCTACGGCCAATTTTGCTCGTCTTAGACGGACTTAAACATGGGTCCGTCACGGGTCTCAAAATGCGGAATTCTCCTGATGCAAGTAATTCCTAGACCCTAAGTAGGAAGCAAATACTGACACTCTCAGTGGTTTAACCTCATCGCTAATAGTAGTGATATCCTGGTCAGCAATATCGACATTGCTGTGAAGAGTGAGAGCAAAAATCCTGCCAAGAATGGTGATGGATGGGACACGTTTAGAACCGACTCGGTTGTCATTCAAGATTCGCACGTCAATAATAGCGATGACTGCGTGTCTTTCAAGCCCAATAGCACAAACATCATTGTGCAGGGCATGCAATGCAATGGCTCCCATGGAATATCAGTCGGCTCACTGGGCCAATATCCGGCAGAGTATGATATAGTTGAAAACATTTACGTCTACAACATCTCGATGTCGAATGCGAGCGATGGTGCCCGGATTAAGGTGTGGCCTGGTACTGATACTCCATTCGAACCCGGCCTATCAGGAGGCGGAGGAGCTGGATACGTCAAGAACGTTACTTACGACACACTGTACAATGACAACAATGACTGGGCTATTGAGATCAACCAATGTTATGGACAAAGCAACCAGACCATCTGCGACAAATATCCCTCCAACATGACCATTAGCGATGTCGTTTTCAAGAACATGTGGGGGACGACATCAGCCAAATATGATCCCAAAGTTGGGACTCTGACATGCTCCTCTACTGAGGTAAGTAACGGTTTCCGAAGTGTGCCGCCTGTATTGACATGGAGTTTTATAGAAATGCTTAAATATTGCCGCATATAACATTTCGGTGACTGATCCAAGTGGCAAGACTCCTGAATGGATCTGCACCAACATGGACAATAGCCTCTTGGACATAAATTGTGTATCGGCGGATTCTTAAGCTTGTTGAGTTTGTTGAACATTTAAGGTTGCAGCGATGGTTGTTGGCATGGCGGTTGACTGTAAACATCTTCAAGATAAATCCATACTGTGGAAGGGACAAGAAACACAAAACATATACTACCTAATTGAGAGGAAACTTAGCCCATTCACTGCCCTTCGCCCTCCACATACTATTCCCTACTGGTCTTCCTACGATAGACATGCAGATAAAGCTGTTATCTTGCTCTTGGCACTGACGAATGACGGAATGCTGTGCTACTCGAGTTCGAGGCCATCTGCGGGGTATGAATACAACACAAACACCAACGGCGATTCCCCGCTTCTCATGATGAAATGGCAATCTCCATAGCACTTTAGAGCAACATTTATGCCACTTCAATAAGCAGTTGGATGCCATACACCATGTTGCAAAATTTTGAGACCATCGCCGAGGGTAAGGCGAAGGCAATCTTGAATGCTATCCCAGAACATTGGCGATTAAATATTGCCATCCCAGCTGCAGACAAACAACGTGATGTCACAGGCAAATATATTCAGCAATTCTAAACCGCAAGTGAGATTGAAATCACCGAAACTGATGCTGTGGGGATCTTGGAACATACCACAACTGGGAAATGGTCGGCTCGAGATGTCACAGAAGCCTTTTGTCATCGAGGGGCAATCGCCCATCAACTGGTCAGTTGATCGATTTGCTATCTCAATACACCCTCCTTATTCTTGAACTTAGAGGCTAAGGAACTTATCAGACAAATTGCTTGCTTGATTTTTTCATCGATGTGGCATTAGAACATGCTGACACGCTTGACGCATACTATCATGAACACAATAAACCCATAGGCCCACTGCATGGACTACCAATAAGCCTAAAAGACCAATTTCACGTCAGAGGCGCTGAAACCACGATGGGATACGTTGGATGGATAGGCACTTTTGAGGGCCAAAAGGGCACTGGTAAAGAACGACACTTTGAAAGCCAGTTGGTTACAGATTTGCGCCAACTTGGAGCCGTTTTCTACTGCAAGACTACTGTGCCACCATCATTAATGTCACCAGAAACACACAACAACATTGTCGGATACCTCTTCAATCCCAAAAATCGTCATCTAAGCGCCGGTGGTAGCAGTGGTGGTGAAGGCGCACTGCTTAGCCTTCGGGGTAGTCCTGTGGGAATGGGAACTGACATTGGGGGATCAATTCGTATTCCCTCCAGTTTCAACGGTGTTTACGGCCTGCGGTCATCTACTGGTCGATTGCCTTATGAAAGAACTCCAAACAGCATGGATGGTCAGGAAAGCATTCTTTCTGTCGTCGGACCCATGGCTACAACCCTTCGATCCCTGACATTTGTGATGAAGGCTCTGTTAAGCATGCAGCCTTGGTTACATGATCCAATGGTGATTGAACTTCCATGGAGAGACGAACAAGCTAGTCGGCTACAAGCTATGGTCAAGAAACTCGGAGGCTCTGAAAAGCTGTCATTCGGTATCTTAAGAAGAGACGACGTTGTCTTGCCTAGCCCACCAGTCCGAAGGGCTATTGAGATGGTAGTAAAGGCTTTGGAAAACGCTGGTCACGAGGTTTGTGTCTCATCTCAGTCAAGAATTAACAAAAAAATGCTGACAGTATTGCCTCAAGGTTATTGAATGGACGCCACCACCTCATTCTAGGGGGTTGGACATTGCGGTAAGTCTGATTAACTAATACTTGCAGATATTGACTATACTAACTGTGTCTATGCAGATTGAAGCCTGGATGTATGAAGGAGGAGAAGACATTCATAACGCACACGGCCTTTCGGGTGAACCAGTCATTTCACACATCTCGAGACGATATGGCAACAAGCCAGTGGAGCAGAAAAGGGCTAGTGATATTGCGGCAAATAACATTGCCAAGCGCAAATACCGCAAAGAGTACCTGGATTACTGGAACAGTACTGCTAATCTCACGCACTCGGGACAGCCTGTGGATGCTTTCATTTCACCGGTGTCTCCCTATGGAGGAACCAGGCCTAATACCTATCACTATGTCACATATTCGACGATTATAAACGTCTTGGACTATTCTTCAGTCGCCTTTCCAGTCACTTACGTTGATAAGAATGTCGATGTTGTCGACGATGGCTATACTGCTGCTAATCCTACTGATCGGCAGGTATTTGAGTCATGTAAGTACTTTCCCAAGTAGAAACTCCCACTTGATTGAAGCTGAGAATAGCTACAGACGACCCAGAAATACACGATGGAAGCCCTGTGGGACTGCAGGTTGTCGGTAGAAGGCTTCAGGAGGAAAAGACATTGGCACTAGCAAAGGTGATCACAGATCTGTTAGCTTAGTTAGGCTACCTAAGATTCAAGCTGGACATCGATAATTCAATTAGGGAAGGTGTCGACTGAAATATCTCGTTATTCTTATCTATTGTCTGTATTAAGACTACTAAATGGAGTATGGATCGCCTTGCCCACGACTGTCTCTCCTGGTATCATATTGTCCAACGTAAAAAAAGGCAAGGCTATCGTATATACAGATCGGCGATTCTTTTACCGTCCGAAGAACTTCAATTCCAGATATCTGGCCGGTGCATAGGTCAACGCCGTTACCACGAACGTGAACTCGTTGGCAACATCACCGCCGTAATCTCCAATGGTCTTCGCAAGAGGTCCGATGTACCAAGTCTCATCCATGCCCATAACCCAAGATACAATGCCGAGGCCGAATGCAACCGAAGCTCCGATACCGATGGGTAGTCTTGCGGGATCATTCCAGCCATCAAGGTCGTAGTTGTTGAAATTGCCCTTGCGAAAGATGAAGTGCTCTTGGAATAAGATAATGGCGTAGCTAGTGCACCAGTATCCAAGAAGACTCAAAAAGTTTTGCAAATAGGCATTCAGCTGTTCTCTGCCGCCGACAGCTAGAGCAAGAATGCAGAGAAAGCAGAAGATTGTCCAGATGAATCGGGGGATTTGAGCAAAGGGTCGCGAGAGCTGCTGAAAGGAAATAGCGGCGCTGTAAATACTGATGACATTGGTGTTGATACCGGATAGAACGAGCAGTGTCAGTAAGAACTTTGCGAATCCTCGTGGGTACAGCATTGTTTGGATCAGATAACCCAGTCCCTCGTCATACGCATCGCTCCATTCGGGCTTCGAGTTCAACGCCGAGGCAACAACGCAACCGGCAACCATGCCAATTGACGTAGGAATCGCAATTCCAAGAGTAGTCATCACAAAGACTTTAACTCGACTGACATTGGCCGGATAGTGAACGTAGTAATCGCTGACCATGGTGCACCAAGAGGCGCTTGAACCGTACACAATAGCCAGCAAACTGAGAATAGCACCACTAAGGGTAGCACCTGTGGCAGCTGGTGGCGAGGTGTTGTCTGCAAAGCGTCCAGTTTCGCCAAAAACGATCATAAATATGACGAAAAAGATGAACCAGGCATATCGTTCGTAAACCAGAATAGCGTTCAGTCCGACAAACGAGATGGCCAATGCAACCACAGCCAGAATAACGATACCGAGAATCAGGGAGACATGGCCATCAGATACGGCAGTCAAGGCAAGGCCGCCTGTGATACATGATACAGCCGCCCAACCCATCTGCTGGATGCTGTTGAGTAGCGCAATGAGTTTGTTGGGCCACCAGCCAAAGCTGTAGCGGCTGACACTGATCTGTCGTAAGCCAGTCGCAGCTCCAAAGGTTGCACAGTAGCCAGTAACAGCACCACCAAGAAGCGAGGCAAAGATTGTGACAAGAATGGCCTGTTTGAGGCTCAATCCGAACTCAGCGCCCAGAAATCCAGTTGCAAAGCAAGATGTGTTCATGGTTCCGCTAGCCCATAGCAAGGCCATCGTCAACTGCTCGATCCATGGAACCGGTTTCTTGTCTTCTTCCTGTTTGCGTTCGATGGCTTCGGATTCAATACCAAGCTTCTTGTCCATCTGAGCTTCCAGGTTGCGCAGTCGCCACAACAGACCACTCCTTGGTCCGCTGGGAAACGACTGTCCCGAGGTATCATCAGATACAACGGCCGTGACATCCTTCTCATTGGCAGGATGGCCAGCCCTGTGGCCGCTTTCAGGGTCGTAATCCATTTGGAAAGATCTGACTGTGAAAGCCTGGGGAAGAAGACGAAAACTTGCACCTCTTTTTTTCCCGGTTGGAACTTGAGTCAGTGCGGAGCAGTTGCTTTTAACATTCCATTTTTCTCTTCAGATAAGACGACGGAAGTCCCCGAGCGATACCCCTGCTCAACCGATTTTTCTTAGCGGCATCCTTTGCCCGCCCTCACGCGACCCAAAAAGATTGTACGGAGTACGAGGTAGGCTTATCTTCGGTACGCTACCAAAAAGGCCTGAACCAACTCGCCTTTCCCGTAGTTAGAAGGTCTGATTGCTGGAGGCCGTCGGCTCACCAAACCCGATTCTTGCCCCAACCGGAGAATGAAGAACGCAAATTACGTACGCTAGTCATTTGATATTGCGGGGTGGAGACACGATATTCAGGCCGGTAGTTCGTAGTACGAGTATGCATCACGTATTGTTAATGTCTGACTGCTGATCGAGTGAGGGGTCGAGAGGAATGTGAAACCACATCTCGGGCTCATGACAAATCGATATCCCTTCAATAGCTGAGCGCTTTTTAGCATCTTTTGAACACTGTTCTCTCGCTCTTAACTATATGAAATATATAGAGCCTTTCTTCCTTTCTATCATCAAGCTTGGACTCAAGTTTATCTGTATCAGGGGCCAAAGTCGGACTGATATCGAATTGACACTAGTGGCCAAAGATTGAAGGTTAGCAGCATGATAGCACGACGCTACGGCACCGGCTATCCGATATTCGGTGGGCAATTTGCTCCCCGTTGGCCGGAAAAAATGTCTGTCGGTCAAGCTTCCGGGCACTAACGCTGCGCGTGGCAATCTTGGCCGGATCTTTTGTTAGAGCACACGGAGCGCCCCGTATCATCGGATACGTGTGTGCCTGGGGCAAGCGAAGGCTTGATTGTCTGAAGCACACTAAGAACCCAACATGGACTGTGGCGGAGAGAGAGCGTAAGTTGAAGTCAATTGCCCTCCGCATTATTGGTTGACGCTACAAGGCACTATCACTACAACTTGTACTACAAAGTATGGAGTAGACTGACTATCAAAATGTGCCAGTGTGATGACCTTGATTCCGATGTTATGGTTGACCCAAGCCATGCTAGAGCGTAAGCACCTAGGCCATGGTTGGGCACTTGACGGAGGAGGATGGCGGGATCTTCTCTGCATCACCAACTGAACCATTCTCGAAAGAGAGCGATATTTTAGCATCAATTTTAGCAAACGAGGGCCGAGACCCGTTCTCTCCAGAATCGTAGCTACGGGTCCCCAAACTGGGATTGCCAACCATGAATTCCATGTAGTTTATTTTCAGCTCTGCCTCGGCGAGTTCCGCATGCATTCCATCTTAACATGTGCGCTCAGTGTATTTTCACCACCGCCCCTTGCAGTACTAACTTATAGCCGCATGTGATTATACAGAGAATCTTGTGAGGTTGTCTAGAGAAGCCATTGCTGTTGAGCAAAGTGATACTGATGCCACGAGATTCACGAGTTAACCCTGTGTTTGTGATGCGGGGGTTTTTGCATCCGATCTGAGCATCCAAGACCGTGCCAAAATGATGGTATTGTTGTAAATTGCTCCAAATCAGTACACTTCTTTTCAGCAAATTCCTGAAGACATGCTTTTTGAGCAGCCATATCCTTCATTTCTAGCATTGATGATCAGGCCACTATTCCAGCAATCGAGTTTTCGCACTGGATGTGGAGGGCTGCCTGGGCTATATATCTACTCAGATTAAGAATGAAACCGCCTCGTTTTCCTTACAGGGTGTCCAGCATGAACGAATGGTCGTAACTCTGGTTCGGTCGAATGCCTAAGAAATTACTTGGGGTGAGCCAAGTTAGTAGAAATCATGTTTAAGCCATTCATCCCATGAGAGAAAAAGAGAAGAAAGAAGCAAGTCAAGATTTTGTGCCTTCACATCCTCAAATGACAAACATGAGGTCAAATGATCAGTGTTATTATCTTATTTACTATATGTCGTTTATCGAAATTGGCATTCTTCCATCCAAGTCATTATACATTCCCCTACGCATTCATGATGCGACCAATTGTTTGCGATCAAATAGCTCAGGTGAGGCTGGCCAGAATCCATACTATCTTACTACAGTTCTACAGGCTATTTATTTAGCACGAGGCTGTAGGGCGCAAAATTAAAGTGAGTGCATGGGCATAAATCGAGAATGTGGATGTCAACGTACTTGTTTCATGTACCAGTTCTGCTCAGGCACACAAATCATCTCATGGCTAGAAAAATTGATTCCAATGCTAATCGTTATGGATTTTACGTTTTATTCAGTTTCAAACATTTTAGAAATCATCAACCGCTATAGTGCTGAGAGGGAGCAAGCATAATTGAATCATACCAGGTCGGCGCAAAAATCACAGTCATTACGACAACTCGTTTAGTATAGGCATCTGCTATAAATTTCCAGAGGACAGGTGATAAATGAGTCGCATACATCTTATCTAAGAATACTTTACAGTACTTGAATCTGGCACACCATCCAGTAGATGGCAGATGTACGTGATACGCTGCGCAGAATCATGGGTCGCGATGTCGACAGCTTCTCATCAACCAATAATCACCAGCTGCCAAGGTTTGGTGGGCCAAAGCTGCACGATTACAACGCTAAAACGCTGAAGAACGCATGTTTACTGCTGGAATGTGCAGATAGTGCGGTTCACACAGTGCACTAAAAACTCAAAAGCGTTCAAATTTTTATCTTTCTCTTCAACAAAACACATACGTGCAATCAGCCGTTCAGTCCGAGGCTACAATATCAGGCTTATCATTCAGTATTCTTTTCAACTCTTGAGTTTAACAGCTTCACATCATGGGTATCATCCGCAAGACCGCAGTTGGAGTGACTGTTGGCACAGCTGCAGCACTAGGCTATCTCCATGTGGCAACAAGCATCATCGCGCCGATTCCTCTCAACGACGCGATATACAGCTCCAGTGCATACAAGAAGTACAATCCGCATAAAAACGCAGCTAACAATGACATTTGCGTCAAGACAATTCCTCTGAATCGCATTCGTCCGGAATTGTTACAGAAGGAGGGAGACCTGGCCTTGGAGCTCTGTCGTGGCGTATGGCATGGCTGGGGTGAGTCTTTTTTTTTTAACCCCAGCACCCCTCACCTGTGGTGGTATCAGCTCTCGTATTAGGATAGTCACTTGTGCTAACGAAAGACAGGCTATGCCATACAGCGGCGGTACTTGCATCGCAAATGGTACGGCCCTGAGACATCCTCTCAGCTATGGACGCGAGACCAGCTCGCTGCCTCAAACTATGAGGTCGGAACAGCTGTGACAGATCACTTTGAAGTGGTTGATCACACGCCAAATGAGATTATAGTCCGCGCCGGCGGCAGTCCTTGAGAGCAGGGCGGACGGCCTGCGGATGGTTTGTTCGCCATTGGCGCTGTTGTTGACCACGACGCTCAAGTCGCGCGATTAACGCTCAAGAGCTGCCTTTTCTCCAGCCACCAGAAGATAGAAGGCGATAAGGGACCGATCCCCGCGCCAATAGAACTTCTGCACCAGTGGTACGCTCGCATTATGTTGGTGAGCGCAGCCTCTCGGTTGACGCGATGAGCGACTCACAGACATGATCGAAATGGACAACATGTTGGCTGAGAAGCCACGTTGAGATCATGGTGCTCCAGGGGAGGGGAAAATCAGCGTTTTACAACTACTGGGGTACTTGGCAACAATAATATGCATGCTATTCGTCGGTGTACTCCATAAATGAGAACGTGAATGAATAGTACGGAATTACCGCCATCATGATGGTGCAATATTTGCATCGCCATATTCCTCTATAACTACCATGTGATAGTAATCGCGTTTAACTTTTGCAAGACAACATAATTTATAATACATATAGCCGCATAGTATACATAACATACACGACGTTACTAGAGTAAAGTCATGATACTTTGAGACGCATCCCATAACGCACGGCCTCGCGGAGAATGCACTGAATCAATCCAAAAAATACTCCGAAGGATTGTCATCGCCCCTGCCCAAGATTCAACTTCAAGTTGGCTTGCTAACATCGAAATGCCAGTAGCAAACCATGACCAGTCCTCCCGGTCAGTTGCCTCCATACCTCCCATGAAGAACTGCCAAAATAATATGATCCCGTTACTCTTTTCCTGACAAAGAACCATGGGAAAGAGGAAGTTTAGGAGATCCTTTAATTTTGCGAGGTGAATATCGGTGAAAACTTGAAAGGCTAAAAATCGTCTTCGGACTGCTGCTAGACCCAGAAGAGCAGAAATCCTCGTGGCATCTCTTAGACTCTGTGTAATTATAGAACTGCTGAATATTTGGGACTGGATTGAGAGTAGTTTGTGTAATAAAACACAGATACGAAAGCCAGATATACGTGCATCTGTCCAGAGCTCATCTCCCATGGTCCGATAATATTCGTTTAATTTTTCTCCTAGGCTCTTCGTATCGCATAATGTTTGAGCAAACGTGTCCATGCCATCTGGGAAAAGTGACCTAAACGGCGATTTCAAGATGAGATCTCTATAAACTGTATCCTCAATATTTGCGGAGCTGATTTGAAAAGATCCCAAGAGGTCAACTGGTAGGGGAAACAGTGGAAGGCTGTCATTCCGAGCGCGAGAATTCACTTCGACAAAGAGTAGCAGAAGGCGAGTATAAGGTTCCAACGTCATATTGTCAAGGCCTCCACCAATTTGTACCACTTTTTCAAGAGCTGCAAAGTGCACTTCAAATTTTGCAGCGTCGCGGTACATATTGGCATGCTGGGCAAGAGCAAGAATGGGAAGGACAAGGCTAGCCGCCTGCTCCTTACCAGTAACTCTTAGACGACTCAAGACATTGTTTATTGCTGCATTATGGTGAATAACGGACTCTTCCTTGTTTCTTTCTGGAGATCCTGTGAATTTTGCGGCTGCTAATGAAACGTTACAAAGTAGCTGGTGGAATGCAGCAGGATCTCCCATGGCCATCGGGAGCCAGAAGTAACGAAAGCCGCAAAAGTGTTTTTTTGGGTCGACGTAAACTAACTGAAATGTAAGTTTTCTTGAAAGAATTCGGAACACAATCGTTATCCGCTTCTCATTGTAAGTACCCACGCTGTTCAATAATTTCGTGCATTCGAAGAGACATTTGCACAGGATAAGCGGTAAAAGGATCTCGTCGGCCCGATCCTGGCTCTTTATAGAGTACCTCTGGTTGCTGAGTTTCCAATAGCATTGGATTAATAGGTAAAGAGACAATTGGGTTGCGTGGCAAAGGTCGATTGCGTGCAGTTTTAATCTTTCTGGCCCTTCCAGCTTTGATCATCGCAACCTGGCGAATGAGTTGTCGCCGTTCCCGGTCGACCGGTTTGACATCTTCCTTTCCATGAATCTGGATAAATGAATACATGGGTATTGTCGTACTCCTGTTGGTGATCCAAGATGTTTCGGAACAGAAGTAACGGAGAAGTCTCCGTGAAATATCCCCCTAGAAGACTCTCCTACTTGCTAGGGGAGCGTAAGCCTTATACTATCACCCGGCCAAATTGGCCAATAGCGCATACGCACCAACAAGGGCCGCTATACCGACCGAGGCAGTAGACAAGGGTGTTTGTACCTCCTATTGCGAAAGAAATCTTACCCTGGATCATATTTTTAGTTTTGTTTGAGTTTTGTTTCTGTTTGCATGTCATAGGCTTTGTGAAAAATATTTCATCAAACACTTTTGTTACCTTTGCCGTCACAAGAAATCTTTTACTAGGCGCCCGTAAGCACCAAAACTCTATGGGTTTACCTCCAAGGAGCACCAGTAGTTCTTAGTAGTGATGCTGATTAATGCTCAGATCGACTATTTACTAATCAAAATTACGCAGCCTTGAACCTTTTTGCCATGTCTTTCTTAGCCTTGACACATTCCAACAGTGTCAAACCAACTTCATAAGCCAAGTTCGTAAGCCGTGTTCATATACCAAGTTCATATGCCGAGTTACCACTCCGTATTATGTTGTAAACTAGGCGCCTAATCACAGCGTATCATTCTAACCGCTTTTGTACTAAATGAGAACGGAGTGACAGCAACTCGACGGATTAGCTACGTAAATCACAGCTTTCCTCTGGTCAGGCGGGGTTTTCCACTTTGACGAAAACGAGGAATATCGGCCAAATCTAGATCTCATCTTTTGTGTTCTGATTGCTATTTCTTGACCAGACTTCGTGGGACGGGTGGGTTATTCAAGGACGGGGTTGACACTGAGTGTGCATTCGGCCGCGTTCCTTACACGCTTGCACCACAAAGAAACCAACATGCATAAACTATAACTCTGCAAAACAGATTCAGCAAGTAAGCCCATGGCATGTTTGGAACCAACGCCGCATTGAGTGCACTTAACAGATTTTTACTCTTCCAAAAGAAACAGTGTTGAGAAGATGGGACAGTCTAAACGCGCGTCAGCTTGTGCAAGCGGTTAAGTTGGTGTAAACTATAACAGACTCAAAGACGCAAGTTGGTACCAATACCAATTGGCTACAAAGAACTATTATACTAGATCTTTTGAGACCAATCTAATATTTCCCTCCCTATAAGGTGTGGATGGTCCTCCTGTAAGAAATGATATCCTTTTCCAACAAAAATGCCTTTGGCATTGCGCAATGAATTAATGTACCACTAAGCTTTCTCTGCTCTAATAACCCACCCCGGATCAGCCCAAAATAGTAGAGTTGGAATGTCTGCTTGCAGAAGCCAATCATGGGATCTTTTGAGTCTTTCATTTACATCTACCGGCACTCCTTCAATTGGGACTTCATTGGGCCACCTATACAGTGGCTCGCGATCAGATGGTTGTAAGTATGGTCTTGAATAGTAATCCATTTCTGCATCAGATAAAGATCGGACGATTCCATCAACCAATACTTTGTTAATGAATGCATTCTCCTCAATCAGGAGTTTCCTTCCTGCCTGTTCCAGTCTAAATGACCGAAAAGCTTGTTGGATATCCCCTTGGGATGCGTCCTCCCATGTTGGAAATGGCCTCACAAACTCGAAAAATACGATTCCCGCAATTCGATGTTCATTATTGAACGCCCAATCATAACCTAAAGCTGATCCCCAGTCATGTGTTACTAGGATAACTTTGCCAGTAGGAACGACTTTCTCCAAGAATTTATCCAAGTATTCTGCGTGCTCGTGAAAGCGATATGAAATGTTTGGCTTTGATGACGAACCCATACCGATTAAATCGGGGGCAATACATCGAGCTTTGGGCATAACATGAGGAACGATATTGCGCCAGATGTACGACGAGGTTGGGTTGCCGTGAATGAAGATATATGTAAGACCGGTATCATCGTTTAAAGGACTGCCAGTGTCGATGTATGCTATTTTGCCATTCAAGACATCGACGAAATGGAGCTCGAAGGGGAATTCGCTGGAGATGTTGGGTTCGGGTTCTGCTGGAATAATTAGCGTCATGGTTTCATGTGCAGATCGCTGATAGCGTGTTCTTCATGTTCATGATGCTGAGAGCGAACTCAGCACTAGACAATTGGTGCCAAGATAGACGTATTTTATATCTAGCACGTTTTAACAATTATCAGCTTGCAGCAACAGAACAATATATAGCATTAGCTTGTCGGTGGACTAATAGCTAGATTCCCTGCCAAAAGAAAAGATTAAACCTAAGCGAAATATCCGCTTATGCGATTCAAGTAAAGCGTAGCAACAAGAGTAGTGGAATGTATCCAAATTTGGGCAACAGAGTCAACTAGCTTGCATACAAATTTGCCACTCAACTTATTTCGTCGAGGCATGGATTCACGGATCTCGACTACCACGAGATGCATTTAGAAGCTATCCGGTCGCGAATACTATCCGTCGGAGTAATTTGTGACCCCGAAATGGCTAAGTCTCACGCTCGAATACTTAGTATCATGCCTATATTTACAGTTAGAGCTGGCCTGGAAATTCTATTTCGACCCCCCTCCACCCCCCCTAATCTGCAAGACAATAAACACCATTTGCCTCATCAGGTTACTGTTTTTGTAGAAGTTTTGCCAATCATCAGCTTACTACTCCGTATACTCTAATAGCATTCTTATTAGCTCAATAAACTGGGTACTTTATAAACGGCGTGATATTCATATTAAACAGTCTTGTAAGAAGTCAAGCCCGTATTAATCTCAGGAGAGCACTGTTTCTCTTTGGGTTGTGGCATGTTCCATGAATGACAATGACATTCACGACGGATCCATAATCACGTCTTCCTAATCGAGATGCTTTTGCAATTCCACATACCGCTAGTGGAATGCCAGTAACAGTTACTACTTGGTTTGTAAAGTAATTGTATAATACAAAAAATGCGGCTAAAAAAGAACCACTGCCTGCTATAGGCAATACGCCTAGATTCTGACACAAGAGACTTTGTAATTACAAAGTTTAAGAGATCTGAATCGATGTAATTCTATACAGCAAGTATAGTTATCATGTTCTAAACGTGCAAACGCAAATGAATAAGCTCAATTATATAAGGAGCACGTATTCGCCCCCTTCTCGATTATCCTACACTTCGCATACAAACGACAGAATCATCATAGCAACATCTCAATTTCTTCAAGATGGCGATACAAGGTCCTCTCGCAAACAAGATTGCAATAATCACAGGTTCAGGGAAAGAGAATGGAATTGGAGCTGCCATCGCTCTCACCTTAGCTCGTGCCGGAGCCCGTGTCACGATCAACCATGTATCCGACTCGTCTGCGGCAAGGGCTGTGGAAGTTGTCTCTACTATCGAGGCCGCTGCAGGCAATGGAAGTGTGATCTCGATACAGGCAGACCTTTCCACTGCGGAAGGGACCAAAAAGATTGTCGAAGGTACTTTAAGTGCATTCAAGGTCGATCACATTGACATTATTGGTAAGAATCCTTCTCGTTTCTTGTAATCAGGTGTCTTCTTCTTAGACACAACACCCGCAATTACTTGAATATGATCAAATGTTAATTATGTTATCGTTCAAGGTAAACAATGCCGCCATAGCAACATACGCGCCAACGCTTCAAACCCCTCCAGAAGACATTTTCAGAGTGTTTGGAGTAGTAGTGGTTGGCCCGGTCCTTCTTCTGCAAGCTGCATACCCACATATGCCTCATGGTGGTCGTGTCATCAATATCGGAACCGTCTCCTCTAAGATGGGATTTTACCAGTTGCCCATTTATGCCGCTGCTAAAGCAGCCATGGATCAGCTAACCTGGACTCTATCGCGGGAGGTGAGTTTGCGCTCCATTGATGAAACCCTAAAAGATATATATGGAGTCGATTGTTGGAGTCGGAAAACAGAAAAAGGCTTGTGTGACGAACCGGTGCCTATAGGTTAGTATAGGTTAGCTGTTCCTAAGGGATAAACCTTAGAATGGTTCTATGGTTTATATTAGCGGAGCGGGCAGGTCGGTAGATGGGTAATCTTATTACTAGCTGTTTAGAGTAAAGGGTCTGAGTGTTTAATCTAAATGCTATTATATTAATAATAACTAGCTATTTAAGTATTTTAATAAATAATATAAAGTAAACTTATATACTTAGTTAGCTAAGTTAGATTATTACTAAAAGATAATAATTTAGTCGTAGATTATTTTAAGATTTTAATAATTTATTTATAAATCGCTAGATTATTATAATATTTTAATAATCTATTCTTAATTAATTAATTAGTCTAATATTTATTTAAATCAGACTACCCTATAGGCTTATTATTACAACTATAAAAACTAGGTTGTAATATAATACCCCTTTTCTATTAGTTTTATCCTTAAGACCTTACTTATTTAAGTATAAGTAGCTTATCCCTACCTTATAGTATATTTTATAACTACTTATTTTTTATTTATTTCTTACGTATACTAACTTACTTAAAAATAATAAATAAGGTATTTAAGGAACCTTATCCTAAGACTAAGAAATATAAAAGTCTTTTTTATTCTATTATTAAAAACGCTTTTGCTATAGATAAGCGTTATTTTTATTATATATTATGTAGTTATAAGAAGTATCTTTTATTTTTTTTTAATTTATTATATTATACTAAATATATTTATTTAAATAAATTTTATTATAATATTTACAGTTTATTTTTTAAGTAGTTAGAATATATTACTACTTATTATTTCTATTTAAAAGATAAGCTTAAGGTAGCTAAAGAGGAATATTATATTATTATTATAAAAGTTAAGTGTTTTTATAAGGAAAAGAAATGTTAATATATAAAGATATATTATACTATTATATAGGGTATTACTAATTTAGGGGAGTTAAATAAGGTTAAGCGTAAGGAGGCAGAGGTTATTTATTAGGCTGCTATAATATAATTAGTAGAAGGTTTTTTTAAAATTATCCCCGCTTTTTTAAAGCCAGTGGATTATTTAAAAATATTAACAATAGATCCTAAGCTTATATAATCCTTAGGCTTTAATAAAGTTTTTCTACTAGCGCTATTAAGTTTTTAAGATATTTAATAAGTTCTTATATTTTTTCTTTTTCTTTCCCTTTTTCTTATTATACCTTATAATATTATTTACTATTTTCTTCTATTTTTATTATATTAATATCTTTTACTTTATATTTCTTTTTTTTTCCTTTTATAATAATTTTATCTTGAATAAATTTTTTAGTTTTTTTATTAATTTATGCTTTTTTTAATAAGGAGATGTAGAATATTAAGTATATATATTTTCCTTGTTTTTTTTATTATTTAAGAAGTTTAAGTTTATAGTTAACTTCTCTGATTTTTCTTAGAATTTTATAAAGTCTAAGTTTTTTAAAGTTAAGTTTATTACTTAATTTATTTATTTTAATATTTACTTATTTATTACCTTATATATATTAGTATAACTAAACTATATCCCCTTCTTAAAGGATTAGTCTTTTAAGCCTATTTTTATTTATATATTTAATTATCCTTTATTAAATAAATTTAAATTATTATTATAGTTTATTATATAATTTAATTATATTTTTTACCTTAATTATAGCTTTTTTAATATTTTCCCTTTACTTTAGTAATTAGTAAGCTTTAGGTTTAAATTTATAGTTTAAGAAAAATAGTAATTTTCTTATTAATTCTAACTTTATACTATTATATATAAGTTATATAACGGAAAGTAGTTTTACTTAGTTATTCTACTTAAAGTTAATATAATAGTATAAATAAGTTTTAATTATTTAATTAATCCTTTTTATTTATTTATCTATTTATAAATAGTAGACTATACTAGCCTTATAGTTTATTCATAGTCTAGCTGTAAGTACTTTTTAGAACTTAGATATAAATATATTTCCTTTATTAAAGATTATATCTCCCAGCAGTTTATAATTACTTATAATATATTTTATTATTATATAGGCTAGCCCTTTTATATTACTAACTTCCTTAAATAGTATAAAATAAGTTATTTTCGTAAGTTTATTAACTATTATAAATATACTATTATAAAGTACCTTTATAATTAGTTCTCTTAAAGAAAGTAGCTTAGTAATTAAATTAAATAAGATTAATTCTTATAGTTATTATAGTATAAGTAGTAGTTATAGTTATTTATATAGTTTATATTTAAAGCTTTTAGCTTATTTATATATTATATATTTTAATATAACTTTTTATATTTATATTTTAATACTATTAAATTTAAAATATTATTTAACTTATTATATAGTTTTTTAATTCTACGGTGTTTATTAAGCTTATATATATAAACTGATTTTACTACTTTATTTTATAATTCTTTTAGTACTTAGATAAGTCTATCTAGTGTTAGGTATCTAGTATTTATAAAAATACCTTTTAGGTATTATTTATTTTCCTAGTTCTTAATATATTCCTTTATATTATTAATAATTAGATTATTTATTTTAATTTAGTATAATATATTAATTAATTAGATTATTAGGTTTTTATACTAGTTTTTTTTTAATACTTATACTTTAACTTCTAGGATTTTTTAAAAGTAGTTAGGGTATCTGCTAAGTATATTAGTATATTTATTATCTAATTTATTATAATATTTAATAATAAGCTTAAATTTAGAAAATTACTTATAATACTTAACTTATTTATAGGATAATTCTTATATTATTATAAAATAAGTAATATTCCAGTAATCTATAAGGATTATTATTAAAAATCAGCTTCTTTTATAATAGTATCTTTAATACTACTTACTAAGTACTTAATATATAACCAGAAATTCTTTATTATAAATAAGGTATCTAAGTTCTAGTTTATATAATTTCTTAGAAAAATAAACTATAAGCCTAAGTTTCTTTTTCTTAATATTATTAGGTTAGCTAAGTACTTTACTAATTATAAAGTTTAAAATATTAGTTTTAATAGTAATAGGTTTATTTAAGTTAAATATTATAAATATTAGTATATTTATAAAAGCTTATTTAAGATAGTTAAAGGCTATTAAAGTATTTTATATAAGTTTAAATTTAATGTTTTTTTTTATTAAGTTTATAAATAGTATAGTAATTTTTAAAAAGTCTTTAATAAAGCATTAATAATAGTTAGTAAGTTTTAAAAAGCTTTATATTTACTTAATATTCTTAGGTAGTTCCTAATTATTAATTACCTTAAGTTTCTTTAGATTTATTTAGATTTTTCCTAAGGTAATAATATATTTTAAAAATATAACTTTTTATATATAAAAGTTATATTTTTTAAGTTTTACTAAGAGTTTATTATTTTAAAGTATTTATAGTATTTTTTTAATATACTTTTTATATTTTTCTAAATTTTTAAAGTAAATAAAGATATTATTAAGGTATATAATAATAAAATAATCTATATAGTTTTATAGTATATAATTAATTATTTTTTAGAAAAATATTAAGGTATTTATTAATCTAAAGGGTATTACTTAATATTTATAAAGTTTATATCTTATATAGAAGGCGGTTTTTTATTTATTGCCTTTTTTAATATAAATAAGGTTATATACTTCTTTAAGGTTTAGTAAAGTAAAGATCTTAGCTCCTGTAAATTAGTTTTTAATTTCCGAAATTAGGGGTAGTAATATAATATCTTTTTTAATTATTATATTTAATTATTAATAATCTATAATAAATTTATAACAACAATTGGAAAAGGTGCTAATTAAGCCAATAGATCAAAAAGATCCGTTAATACTAGCAGCCTAGGCTAGCACTGCCCTTTACAACAGCTTATAAGGGTCCTTATTAAAATCCTATTATAATTATCCCCTCTTCTATTAACTGGCTTCTAATAGCTATAGCGAGGGTTATAAGGTACAATGGCCTATTAGAACCGTTTATTCTAGTATATTAGCCCTATAATATAGCTAATGCAAACCCCTAAGGCAACCAACTTCCTTATAAGCCTAACGTAAGAGATTTAGAGGGGCCCTGTTACGATCCGAACCAACAGAGGTACAAAGGAAAGGTACCTGGAATAACTATTAACCGAACAACCAATCGCAAGAAGGAGCGATGAAAATCGGCGCTCCTACGATTAAAGTAACTTATATAAACGCTCCTAATACTTTAAGGAGCAATAGGTTATAACGCTCCCTATAGAACGACTAGATATATAAGATTTAATTCTTTACGCTTTTTAAATAACTTAGATAGATAGTCGTTAATAAAGTATTAAGATTAAATATAAACTAAATCTTTATTATATCTTACTTACTTCGTAATTATATTTACTTAAAGCTATTTTCTATCCTTTTTACTAACATAAACTAATTAACCTTAGTTTATTACCTTAAGAACTTACCCTATACTACTTAAGTATTAGGTCAGGACGTTATATATTAATAACTCTTATTTAAAAGGATACTAAGTATTTTTAAGTAATATAAACTACTATACCTAAAGTAGGACCAGCTGCTAGAACTTCTATTACTAACCTTAGTATATTTACCATAAATAATAATAGAAATATTACTATATAAGATTTACCTAACATTACCTTTTTCAGAAATAATTAACTTTTAGCTCTTATTTAAAATATATATAAACTTAATAAGGTTTTAGTTAATAAACTTAATAAAAATAAGCCTAAGATAGTTAATATTAAAATCCTTATTAAGTAACAGCTATTTCCTATATTTAAAAAAAATATTAAAAAACTCCGCTTATATTTAATTTAACTTAAAGTATACTTTAAGGATTTTAAGAATACCTTTAATACTACTAAAAAAAAGGTTTACTTTACTGCCTTATGCCTTAAAGGTACTACTTTAAAATAGTTCAGACTTATCTTAGATAATTACCTAAAAAGTCTAACTAAAGAAGTAGAAGAATAAACTTAATAAATTTTTAATAATTATAATAAATACATCTCTAAACTAAAGAGAGTATTTAGGGATATTAGTAAAAATAAAATAATTAAGAATACCTTAGTTACTATATATTAAAAAGGAAAATACTTAAACTATGCTATAAAATTCTAAAATATTACTATATACCTTAACTAAAATAAATTAACACTTATAAAATAATTCTACAATAATCTTAAATAAGAAGTTAAAGAAAAAGTATATAATATTAATTAATTAACTTATACCCTAATCTTATTTATAAACGTCTATGTTTAAGCTAATAACCTACTATATAAACTTAAAACTAGTATTATTTAATAGTATTAGTAAAATAAATACTAAGTTAATTAAGGTAAAAAATAAAATAAGGAAATTACTAAAGATAATAGTAGTAAATTAAGAAAAATAGATCTAGATATTCTATAGTATAAAAAGGAATTTAAGTACTATAACTATAGTAAGATAAGATATATAGCCTAAAATTGCTAAGTACCTAAGAAAAAGTATAAGGATAAAATTCCAAAACTAAGGAAAAAAGTCTATATTATAGATATAAATAAACAATCTTTTAATCTATTATAATAAAAAGATAACAGCTACCCTTAGCATAAGGAAGAACTAGGAGAATTAAATAAACTAAGAGGAATAACCCCGCTTAAAAATATACTTAATCTAGTTAAGGACCCTGTAATTAAAGCTATAGCTTAATAAAACTACAGGCTACCTTTATATAAAAAATAAGTTAGGAATATTACTAACTTTATTAAAAGTAAATCTAAGGAAATTAATAAACTTATTAAATTCTAGTAATAGATTAATATTTATAATCCTAAGTAAGATATTAAAATACTCGTTTACTAAGAAATTTAAAATAAACTTATATAATAGTAATTATATAATAAGAAATAATAAATTATTATAAGCTTAAATATAGATAAAACATAGGAACTTAAAGAAAAATATTAATAAATACTTTAAGACTACCCTTAGATTAATCTTATAGATAATAACTATTATTAAATCTATTAAATAAATTATATTACTTACTAATATATATATTACTTAAAATAGAAAGTAGAATATAATACCTTTCTATAATAAAACTTAGTAATTTCTATTATAGACCCCTACTATAAAAAATAGCATAGTAAATAGAAGGTTACTTATAAATTCTAAGAATTATAAATTATAATTCTTAAACCTTATCTAACTATACCCTATAAATATAGAAATTATAAATAGACAGAAAACTGCCTAAGCTACTAATGCACTATCTACTAAACTATAAAACTTATCTAATAGTATAAATAAAATAAAGGAACTTAAGTATATACCTTTAAATAGTATTAATAATATAATAAACTAGACTACCTTAAATATTAAAGGCATAAGTTAAAAGACTAGTATAACTTAGTCTTAGAAGAAAAACAGGTTATAGAATAATAATTAGTAAACCAATTATATAATATTAGATTTAACTTTAGAACCTATGTTAGAGCACCTGAGGAATTACTTAGAAAATATTATAAATATAGAAAAACTCCTAATAACCCGTAAAATAATTAAGTCACTTACGAAATCTACATTAGAAAAGTAAAATTATATTATAAAGCAATAGAATAAGACAATTACAAAAACCTACGCTGTAAATCATATATACTACATAAGATTAAAGACTGGTACTTAGAAAACTAAAACAGTCTCTAGATAAAAGGCACTACGAGACTAATAGAGAATTTATATCCTTTAAAAAGGAATATAAATATAATAGTAATAAAGAACGAACAGTTCTTAAGAAAAAGATTACTTTTATAATAATATAGAATAAGGAACTACTTAAAGTCTTAGTAAACTTTAGAGCAGATAGGAACTATATATTAGCTACAACCGCAATATACCTACAGTTACCATAGACGTAAAAGAAAAAACTATACTAACTTTTTTATAAAAAAGGAAAATAATTTAAATATAATAATAAATAGGTAAAAAGATAGACTAATTACCTATATTTTAAAGTATTTAATTAAATTACTCTAGTAGTATATAATATTATTAATATCCTAAAATATAATATTATCTTAGGTATACTATAGTTATACTAATATAAACCCTTAATAGTATAAAGCAAAGGCCTAATTTATTAGTAAAATAATAAAAGAACTTTAGATTAAAAGGAGGATAAAGGAAGCTAGAAACCTTAACTCCCTAAGCCCGAAAAGATCCCTACGTAATAATAATAAAAATAATTTAAAGTTATAGAAGCTTAATCCTTAAAAAGGTTTACTAGAGGAAAATAAGACTTATATAAACTTAATTAATTCCTAGAAGCTATAAAAGAAAAATAAGATAGTTAGGAAAAAGGAGAATCTATAGACCTAATAGCTAATATTCTAAAATAATATTAAAAGTTTAGGGCTCTGTTTTAAAAGACCCTAACTAATCTAAACGAAAGTATATAAATACTACTATATACTAAATAGGACTATATAATAGAATTAAAGGAAGAGAAATAACTAAAATACTTTCTATTATATAACCTTAATTAGTTAAAACTTAATACTCTTAATAAGTAGATATAGAAGCAGAAGGAGAAAAAATATATTAGAATCTTTAACTCCCTAGTATAATACCTTATTATTTTTATTCTAAAGAAAAATAAAAAACTATAATTAATTATTAATTATAAATAATTAAATAATATTATAATTAAAGATTAAACTCCTTTACTATTAATATCTAAAGTAAGAGATTAATTATAAAGAGCTGTAATATATTTTTAGCTAAATTTTACTAATGCTTATAGATTAACTTAAATAAAAGAAGAATATAAATAAATAACAGCCTTTAGTACTTTAGGAAAATCCTATAAATTCCTAGTAATACCTTAAGGATTAATAAATATACCTGTATCCTTTTAGAAAAGGATTAACTATATCCTTTAGAAATATTAAAATAAATTTATTATTATTTATTTAGATAATATTTTAATATACTTTAAGACTAAAGAAGAATATAAGGAATATATACGCTTAATACTTTAAGCATTATAAAATAATTACCTCCTTGTAAACCTTAAAAAATACTGATTTTATATATAAAAAGTAGAATTCTTAGAATATATTATTACCCCTAGAACTATTTAAATAAATCTAAAGAAAGTTACTGTAATTAATAAATAGCTAATACTAACGTTAGTTAAAGAAGTATAAAGTTTTATTAAATTAGTAAACTATTATTAATATTTTATCTAAAACTTCTCTAGTCTTACTTAACCTTTAACTAATATAATAAAGAAGGATTAAAAGTTTAATTAGATAAAAGAAGCAGAATAAGCGTTTTAAGTAATTAAGCAAGCTATAGCTTTAGAACCTATACTAGCTATATATAACCCTAAAAAACCAGTAGAAATTAAAACTAACGTATTAAAATACGTAATTAAAGAAGTACTAAACTAATAAGATAACGAAAAGAAACTTTACCTTATTACATTTTACTTACGAAAGCTTAATAAAGCCGAACTTAATTATATAATCTATAATAAAGAATTTTTAGGAATTAAGAGCTGCTTAGAATAGTAGAGCTAATATTATAGAGGAAGTAAATTCTAAATTAAGATCTTTACTAATTATCGGAATATTACCTACTTTACATTTACTTAGAAGTTATTTAAATAATAGTTAGGATACTTTAAATTCCTAAGTAAATTTAATTACGAATTTATATACTGTAAAAGATTAGAAAATAGAAGAGCTAATATACTTAGTAGAAGAATTAACTATTTTTAAAAAATCCCCGATTACTAAGGCATTATATTATATTAAAATGTATAAGGTAATTATAAATAAAAATCTTTTAATATAATCTTTAAAGTATAAGAGTATAATAAACTCTTTAAGGAAATTAAAAAATATATAAAAAACTAGGAACTATATTAGTTTCTATTTTAGGTTATACTATAGGATAAATATTCTATAAACAAAAGTAAATATTAAGTACCTCCTAACCTACAAAAGAAAGTTATAAAACACATTTATAAGCACCTATTGTTTAAATATTAAGAAATTACAACTATGTATTAATAAGTGCTTATAATATATTAATTTAAAAAAATAAAGAAGACCGCTGCTAATATTATAGTAACCTGTAATAAGTATTAATATACTAAATATAGAAGGTATAAACCTTATAGAAAATTATAACCCCTGCTAGTATCTAAATTACTATAGGAAACAGTTACCTTTAACTATATTATAGACCTACTACCTTTTAGGGAACCTTTTACTAAGGCAACCTATAATAGTATTTTAGTAGTAGTAGATAAATTTATAAAATAAGTATACTTTCTGCCTTATTAAAAGTTATACTTAGTAGAAGACCTTATATATATATACCTAAGAATAATAGTAGCTGATTATAGTATACCCTAAGAAATTATCTTTAATAAAGGATAAACTTTTACTTTTAAATTTTAGTAAAAACTTATAGTAAAACTTAGAGTAAACTATAAACTTAGTAGTATATACTACCCTAAAATAGATAAATAAACGGAATAAATAAATTAAATTATAAAATAATACTTAAGATATTTTATTAACCTGCAGTAAGACGACTGGGTTAAATAGTTACCTTTTGCCTAGTTATACTATAATAGTATAAAATCTAAATCTACTAAATTAATACTATTTTATACTTTATATAAATATACCCCTTTAGTATATAGGCCACCTTAAAAAAGACCTAACGCTAATAAAGCATAACTTAAAACAGAATTAATAATTAATCTACATAAGGAATTAAAGGTATAGCTAGAGCTTATCTAAAAATACATAGAGTATTATATAAATAAAAATAAGATTAAGAGACTAACCCTTTAAAAGGGGGATATAGTCTACCTACTTTAATATATATAAGGCTATAAAATACTAAATATTAAGATAAACTAATTAAATAATAAACTTAATTTTAGAAAAATTAGCTTATTTAAAATTCTAAAGAAAATTAGTAATATTAACTATAAATTAGAAATACCAGAAGGCATATAACTAAAATACCTTATATTTTATATATTACTTTTAGAAAAGGTATAAATTAATAAAGTAATAGGAAGACTAATTTTAAATAAAATTATTATTATAAAAAATAAAGAAGAATAAGAAATTAAAAAAGTTTTAGCAGTATAAAAAAATCTAGAAGAAAATAACAGGATTAAATACTAAGTCAGATAGAAAAGGTATAACCTAATTTATAATACCTAGGAACCTGTTAAAAGCTTTAATATAATAGAACTAATTTAAAACTTTTAAGAAAACTTAGGATTACATTTAAAACTCCTAACACTAGCTACCTAATAAATAAGATAACCTAAGAAAAAGAAGGTATATAAGTTTCCTTTAATAGTATAAGAGGACCTAGATCTTTAAACTCTAAACTAACGCCTAAGGAAAACTAATCTATATTATTAAGAACACCTAATAATTATAAATCTTACACTACTACCTACTCTACAGCTACTTTAGCATTAGCCTTAGCTATTCCTTAATAAAATAACTCTTTACCTTATTCTTCTACCTTTTTATATATTTTTTAAATACGTAATAAATAACCAGCTGCCTTAGCTAACTTAGATTATAATTTAATTATTTAAGTATTTAAAAAATTGAAATACTCCCCAGCCTCCTCCTCTTTATACTTTAAAAAATATTTCTAAGCTATTATTTTTTTAACTAAGGAAAGTTAGTTATTACTGCATTAAGAAACTAAGATTATTTATAAATACTTATAATAAAAATATTATTATAAGATTTCTTTACTTTTATATAGTTTCTGTAATAAGAAGAAGTTTTAGAAATTACGCAGGCTAATTTAAGATAATAATAATAGGTATACGGTATATCTGCGGCTACTTTAGAAGTTAATATACGTTTTACTAAGGAAAAATTTTCGTACCTTTTATAAACCCCTATAAATAAATTAAGTATAACGGAAATATAAAGAAGAAAAGAAAATATACTTTATAAAAATTATATACTATAGCTAGATTAAGTACTAAACCCTATTAGGTCTTAAGGATAAAACTAATAAAAAAGGGGGGTATTATATTATAATCTAAACTAACAGAGGTATAAAGGAAAAGTACCTAGAATAACTATGAACTAAATAACTAATTATAAAAAAAAGCAACGAGAATCAGCGCTCCTACGATTAAAGTAACTTATATAAATGCTCCTAATACTTTAAGGAGCAATAGGTTATAATACTCCCTATAGAATAACTAAATATATAAAATTTAATTCTCTACGCTTTTTAAATAACTTAAATAGATAGTCGTTAATAAAGTATTAAAATTAAATATAAACTAAATCTTTATTATATTTTACTTACTTTATAATTACATCTGCTTAAAGCTACTTCCTATCCTCTCTGCTAATATAAACTAATTAACCTTGGCTTATTACCTTAGGAACTTACCCTATACTACTTGAGTATTGGGTTGGGACGTCACAGGCCCCTAGCCTAGCTAGGCTAGCTTTACCGCTGCCTTATGCTGGATTTAAACCCATAACCTCCAGAAGACCCCTAGGCTGCTAGTATAATTATAATAATAATTAAAAAGGGTGCTAATTAAGCTAATAGATTAAAAAGATCCATTAATGCTAGCAGCCTAGGCTAGCACTACCCTTTACAATAGCTTATAAGGGTCCTTATTAGAATCCTATTATAAAATTAAAGTTTATTATTCTTTTTAAGTATAAATATAATTAAATATCTTACTAAAGATTTAAAAAGTTTAATATAGTTTTTCTTTAACTAGTCTTTAATTTATTTATTAAGTATTTTAAGTTTAATAATACTTAGGTTATAGATTTTATTAAATATTAATACTTTATTATTTATAAATTTAATTTTATAATCCTATTAGTTATATTTTAGTAATTTAGTATTTAATATTTTATTAAAGACTAATATATACTAAAGGTTTATTAATATATTTTTTAAATATTCTAGGGTATCTTAGTCTTAGTAGTATAGATCTTTAACCTTTTATATAATTTAGTTAAGAAATCTAAGTTATTTTTTCTTAAGGTTTTTAATATATTTAACCTTTTTTTAGGAACTTCCTTAGTTCTGTAATAGGTACCTATTTTATAACTATTTCTATTTTTATATATTTTTATATTTTCTTTTTATTTAATATAAAGGTCTTTAATTCTATCGTCGGGGATATTATAGTATTTTATTAATCTTTTTAATTTAATTATAGTTTTGCTAATATATTAATTAATTAGGCGTAAGGTTACTATTTTACATAGCCTTCCTTTTAATTAATATTAAGATTATATAATTTTAGTTAATTATATTCTAAAAGTATATTATATTTTATAATATTTATAATATTAAATTTAAATATATCTTTAATTTTACTAAACTAAATATTAAGGTAATTGGTTTTTTAATTTACAGTTTTATTATTATAAATAAATAGTTATTTCTTAATGCTTATAAGTATATATAATTTCTTTTTTTTATAGTTAATTAACTATAGGTAATTTACTAGTTAAGGTATAATATAGCTTATTATAGCTCTGGAGTTTATATAAATAGTAATAGGTTCTTTATTTAAAAATCCTAGTATTAGGAATTTTTATAATCTCTTCCTTCTTAAGATAATATTTAGATTATAATAAGTTATATTATTAATATTATTATAGTAGTTATTATTATTTTAAGGGTTATTATTATTTTATTCCTTATTATTAAGGTTAGTCTTAATATTATTTAATTCTAAGGTAATCTAGCTTAGTTTATAAGTTTAAACATTATAATATTTACACTAGGTACATCCAGGTTTTAGGATGTATTTATTAATAAGCTTATAGTACTTCCGGAGGTCCTTTTAGCTAACCCTTAGTATCTTAATATTAATACTATATCTACTAGTATATTTTTTAAAATTAAAACTTTATTATACTAGGTTTTTAATAATATATATAAATACACAGTATTATATCTAGT
Source organism: Trichoderma semiorbis (assembly GCA_020045945.2). Lineage (NCBI taxonomy): Eukaryota > Fungi > Ascomycota > Sordariomycetes > Hypocreales > Hypocreaceae > Trichoderma > Trichoderma semiorbis. Next base: position 353,488 of record CM034695.1, read on the forward strand.
GTTTTATATAATCGTCTTTATTATAAAGCATAAATTTATTTTATTTATAGTTTAAAGGCTTATAGATCTTATACTATTCCTTAAGTTTATAAAAGGTATATTATTTATATAATAGTAGTTAGCAATTAGTAATATTAGCTTTATTATATTAGTTTATAAAAAGAATATTATTAATATAGTAAAAGGCTAATTTTATTATTTTAACTATTAGGTACTTATTTATATTAGTTTTAATATATTATTAAAATTAATTCTTAGGTACTTAGGCTTTATTATAGGTAGTATATAGATTAATTTATTTAATCTTACTTTATTATTCTAAAAGTTCTCTTAGTATAGGGCTTGCCAGTAGGGCAGTGTCTAAAAGACTATTATTATTTTCATTATTTTCTATATTATAGTTATCTTCTAAGGGCTTTTATTTATAAAAATATCCTAGTCCCTAAGGTTTTTAAAATCTATAGTTTTTATATAAGTTAGTAATATTAAGGTTTATATACCCTATATTATAATTTTATATTATAGTATTTTAAAAGTTATTATATTATTATACAGCTTCCTATTATTCTTATTTATAAATAACTTCTTTTTTATCCTTAAAATTAGGTAAGTTTTCTTATTCTATTCCTTTATTACTTCCTAGGTACAGTTATATATTTATAAATATAGTATATTAGCGTTTGATTTCTACTATTTCCTCTTAGGTAACTTCCTTAAGTATATTTAAGGTGTTTTTTAGTCCTTTAAGGTATTAACTTAATCTTTATTTATTACTAAGGTAGGTTTAGCATTTATTATTATAATATATTAAAAAGTATAATAGTTTATACTTTACTAAGGGTTATATAATATTAATAGCTTAGTTTTCCTTAGGTTTTAGGATAAGTATAAATTTCTTATTACTATTTTTCCTTAAAGCTTAGTAATATTTTTTTATATATTCTTTTTTTTTATAATTATAATATTTAATATTTTTACGTTATACTTTAATAATACTAAGGTCTATAGGTCCTAGTTTCTTATTATTATATATTATAAAGTTTTTTTTTTTTTTTTAATTAGTATTATTACTAAAGTAAAGGTGTTTTAGGATTATTTTTAGGGGTTGCCTTTTTATTTATATTTTTAGCATTATTAAAACTATTATTTATTAATATAAATAGCTTTTTCTATAAGTTTATTAAGGGTATTAAGTTTTTCTTTAATTTTAAAGAGTTTATTTTTAATATCTAAATTAAGTCCTTAGTAATAAAGTATTTATTATACTTTATTATTTAAATTAGTCCTAGTAACTAGGTATATAAAAGTAATAGTATACTTTATATAAGGTCCTTTTTATTTAATTTAAAAAAGTATATCTTTAGCTTCCTTAAACTTATTAGTTTTCCTATATAGTTTTTTAAGCTATTTTTTAAATATTTTATATTTATTAAATAAGTTAAGTATATATTATTTCTTAGGGGTCTTAGTTTATTTAAAGTCCCTAAGGTAAGGTTTAAACTAGTCTTTAGCAGTTTTAGCTAAGTAGCTTCCTATAGTTTAAATCTTTATAATATTATTAACTATAATAATTAAAAAGTAGCTAAAGTAGTTTCTTATATTAGTAAAGAATTTCTAAATTTACTTAGGATTTCCTTTAAACTTATTTAATAAGGCTAATTTTATAATCTCTTTAAGTTTCTATTATTATACTAGGTTAACTATAGGATTTATTATTAATAATTATCTTTATAAGGTTTAAAGTTATTCTATAAGCCTTTATATAATAGTATTTTACTATTATATAAAAGTTTCTAAGTTTAAAAGTTTTACTATAGCGGTGTTTTTTTATTATATATTAATAGTATTTTTATAGGTTTTATTAAGGTTAATGTCTTATATTTAATTAGCTATTTATATTTTATTACCTATAGGTCTAAGGTAATTGTTTAAATAAAAGTTATTATTATATAATAAACTAGTGCCTATAGGTTAATATAGGTTAGCTATTCCTAAGTGTGACGTCCCGACCTAATACTAAAGTAGTATAGGGTAAGTTCCCAAGGTAATAAGCCAAGGTCAATTGGTTTATGTTAGCAGAGAGGATAGGAAGTAGCTTTAAGCAGATATAATCACGAAGCGAGTAAGATATAATAAAGATTCAGTCTATATTTAATCTTAATGCTTTATTAACGACTGTCTATCTAAGTTATCTAAAGAGCGTAGAGAATCAAATCTTATATATTTAGTTTTTCCTTAATTATTACCAGTGTAAGTCCTATTATACTTAATAAAAATACACTCTTAGGGTTACATTCTTACTACGTAAGTAGGTATATATCTTACTAAGAGAGAAGTCCTTTATCCTAATTAGCTATAGTTATCTAATGTATTACTAAGGATATATAATATAGGATTAGGTCGTAATATAATGCCTCCTTCCATTGGTCTTACCCTTAAGGCCACGGTACATAAGGCCCGCAGTTTCTTTTCTTTAGTATAGTAGGTAACTTCTTCCTTTTTATTATACCTCGTAGTATTTTAAAACGTTATCCCGTTATTCCAAAGAGTTTAACTAACTATCATAAGGCGGCTATAGTTGTAATCGACACTATTGGAATTTTTGTTATACCTTATTCTTTTTATAATACTTGTAGTATCTTATGTAAAATAGCACCGGGGTATTAAAAATGTTTGGAGTATACCCGTAGGGGTTAGTTATGCAATAGGAATAGTATTTCCTTAGCAGCTGGTGAGTTCGTAGGTTTTTCTAGAGTAGCGGAATATTTTCTAATCTTTTTTAGCTTAGCGTTTAGCGTCTAAGAAAAAGAAGTTAGATACTAAAGAGCGTTAAGCTAAGTAGGAATTGCTTTAGTAATAACAAAAGCTAATAGAGTATTAATAATAGTTTATATTATTATCTTAGTTAATAAATAAAAGTCTTGCGTAATTATTACGCCTTCGTAAATAGCGTAAGTAGATTAATGTGCGGGGTGAGTAGATACTTCGCAGAGGTGCTTAGTTGCTTAACGAATTAGATGATATCAAGCGGGTTAAGTCGGGGGTTATAGTGGATAAACAGTTTAATAATAGTATTAGTGGGATTAATTAGGATGTAATTCTTGGTGGTAACCTTCTGGATCCTTCCGAGGTAACTATTAATCCTTCTTCCTCCTGAACCTTTAGTTTAGGGTGTAAAGCTTTAAATCTTTTTATAATAGGGGAGGAAGCTTATGTAGCTTCTTCTTTAGGTTTGTTTTTTAGGTTTGGTTTTGGGTAGCTAGCGTTAGGAGTTTTAAGTATAATCCTAAGTTCTTTTAAAAGTCTTAAATTGGTTCCGTTGTATTAAAACTTTTAATAGGTTCCTAGGTGTTATAAATTAGGTCGTACCCCTTCTATTTAACCTGGTATTTAATTCTGTTGTTTTCTTCTAGATTCCTTTATACTACTAAAACTTTTTCAACTTCCTATTCTTCTTTATCTTCTATAATAATAATTTCGTCCAGAATTAGTCTTCCTGTTGCTTCGTTGATTTATACCTTTTCTAGAAGTAATATATAAAACATAGGGTATTTCAGTTATATACCTTCTAGTATTTCTAATTTATAGTTAACGTTACTAATTTTTTTTAAAATTTTAAATAGGCTGATTTTTCTAAAATCAAGCTTATTATTTAGTTAGTTTATCTTAATGTTTAGTATTTTATAGCCTTATGTATATTAAAGTAGGTAGACTATATCCCCTTCCTAAAGGGTTAGTCCCTTAATCTTATCTTTATTTATATAATACTCTATGCGTTTTTGGATAAGCTCTAGCTATACCTTTAATTCTTTATATAGATTAACTATTAGTTCCGCTTTAAGTTATACCTTATTAGCGTTAGGTCCTTTTTAAGGTAGCCTGTATACTAAAGGGGTATATTTATATAAAGTATAAAATAGTATTAACTTAGTAGATTTAGTTTTTGTACTATTATAGTATAGCTAAGCAAGGGGTAATTATTTAACCTAGTTGTCTTACTGTAGGTTAATAAAACATTTTAAGTATTGTTCTATAATCTGATTTATTTATTCCGTTTATCCGTCTATTTTAGGGTAGTATACACTGCTAAGTTTATAGTTTACTCTAAGTCTTGCTATAAGTTCTTATTAGAATTTAAAGGCGAAAGTTTATCCTCTATTAAAGATAATTTCTTAGGGTATACTGTAATCGGCTGCTATTATTCTTAGGTATATATATATAAGGTCTTTTGCTAAGTGTGATTTTCGATAAGGTAGAAAGTATACTTGTTTTATAAATTTATCTACTATTACTAAAATGCTATTATAGGTTACTTTAGTAAAAGGTTCCCTAGAAGGTAGTAGGTCTGTAATATAATTAAAGGTAACTGTTTTCTATAGTAATTTAGGTACTGGTAAAGGTTGTAATTTTCCATAAGGTTTATGCTTTCTGTATTTAGTATATTAATACTTATTACAGGTTACTATAATATTAGCAGTGATTTTCTTTATTCCTTTAAATCAATATATCGTAAGCACTTATTAGTATATGGTTGTAATTCCTTGGTATCTAAATAACGGATGTTTATAAATATATTTTATAACTTTCTTTCGTAATTCAGGAGGTACCTAATATTTATTATTACTTATAGGATATCCTTCCTATAATATGACCTAAGATAGAAACTAATGTAGTTCCCAGTCTTTTACATACTCCTTAATTTCTTTAAAGAGTTTATTATATTCTTATACTTTAAAGATCATATTAAAAGATCTTTATTTATAATTGCCTTATACATTCTAATGTAGTATAGTGCCTTAGTAATCGGGGATTTCTTAGAAATGGTTAATTCTTCTGCTAAATGCATCGGCTTTTTTATTTTCTAATCCCTTGCAGTATATAAGTTTATAATTAAATTTACTTAGGAATTTAAAGTATCCTAACTATTATCTAGATAACTTCTAAGTAGATGTAAAGTAAATAATATTCTAATAATTAGTAAAGATCTTAATTTAGAATTTACTTCCTCTGTAATATTGGCTCTACTATTCTAGGCAGCTTTTGATTCCTAAGAATTCTTTATCGTAGACTGTATAATTAAGTTTGGCTTTATTAAGCTTTTGTAAGTAGAATGCAATAGGGTGAAGTTTTCCTTCGTTATTTTATTAGTTTAGTACTCCTTTAATTGCGTATTTTAATACGTCGGTCTTGATTTCCACTGGTTTCTTAGGGTTATATATAGCTAGCATAGGTTCCGAAGCTATAGCTTACTTAATTACTTAGAACGCTTATTCTGCTTCCTTTATCTAGTTAAACTTCTAATCCTTCTTTATTATATTAGTTAGCAGTTAAGTAAGACTAGAGAAGTTTTAGATAAAACGTTAATAATAGTTTACTAATCTAATAAAGCTTTATACTTCTTTAACTAACGTTAGTATTAGCTATTTATTAATTATAGTAACTTTCTTTAGATTTATTTAAATAGTTCTAGGGGTAATAATATATCTTAAGAATTCTACTTCTTATATATAGAATCGGCATTTCTTAGGGTTCACAAGGAGGTAATTATCTTATAATACTTAAAGTACTAAACGTATATATTCCTTATATTCTTCTTTAGTCTTAGAGTATATTAAAATATCGTCTAAATAAATAATAATAAATTTATTTTAATATTTCTAAAGGACGTGGTTAATCCTTTTCTAAAAGAATATAGGTATATTTATTAATCCTTAAGGTATTACTAGAAATTCGTAGGATTTTCCTAGGGTACCAAAGGCTATTATCTATTTATATCCTTCTTTTATTTAAGTTAATCCATAAGCATTAGTAAGGTCTAGCTGAGAATATATTACAGCTCTGTGACGAACCGGTGCCTATAGGTTAGTATAAGTTAGCTGTTCCCAAGGGACAAACCCTAGAATGGTTCTATGGTTTATGTTGGCGGAGCGGTCAGGTCGGTAGACGGGCAATCTTATCACTAGATGCAGAGTAAAGTATCCGAGTATTCAATCTAAATGCTATTCTGTTAATAATAACTAGCTATCTAAGTATTCTAATAAGTGACATAAAGTGAACTTATATATCCAGTCGTATATTCTAGATCGTCGTAGATCGTTAATAATTCTCATCAATCCTAAAGGTAAATCAATATAGATCGCTGTCGATTCCCATCAACTATACTCTAATAGGTCAGTCGGTCTAATATTTATCCAAGAGCTCCTACCCTATAGGCCCGTTGTTACAACCATAAAGGTTAGGTCGTGATACAATACTCCCCTTCCGTTAGTCTTATCCTTAAGACCAGGTTATCCTATAAATACCCACTCCTTCCCCCATCTTTAGTAAGTATTCTTCTTCCTTAGCTAGTACTTACTTCTAGTTAACAATATAAATTCTCATATACAGAAATCTACTAATACCTTTCAACAGAAGTCTAAGAGGAAGAAACTAGACAAAAGTGTTATTCTAGCTGCAGCTATCTTATTAAATCCTATCGAAATAAAACCTTATTAATACTACGAAAGACGTGATTTTAAATATTTAGCGTCTAAGTCAGATTCCAGCCGTTACGCTAAGTATATTAAGGCGCATAAGTCTTATTATAAGGTATTTCTTACTCCTTAATAATTATTACGTATTTCTTATTATTGCAATCAGTTAGATAGTAAAGTTAAAGCTGTTAAGGAAGAGATTATAATTCTTATAGCGAAAGTTACGCATCTTCGAAAACAAAGAAAGGAATGGTCTAAGAAGGCAGTGCGTGCTATGTCTTAGGGCATTAATGATCTAGAGGAGTTGGAGCGTGTTAAAAAGGCAGAACGTAAGGCAGTAGACGCTGTTCGTCAGGCTGCTACGATGTAGTTAGCGGAGGGTTCTTCTGGAGTTATCCCCGCTTCCTTAGAACCGGTGGATTATTTGGAGATGTTGGCGGTGGATCCTAAGCTGGCGCAATCCCTAGGCTTTAATAGAGTTTTTCCACCAGCGCCATTAAGTTCTTAAGATGCTTAATAGGTTTCCATATTTCTTCTTTTTCTTCCCCTTTTTCCTATTATACCCTATAGCGTCGTTCGCCGTCTTCTCCTGTTTTTATTGCATTAATGTCTTTTACCTTATACTCCTCTTCTTCTCCTTCTACGACGATTTCATCCTGGATAAACCTTCTAGTTTCTTCGTTGATTTGTGCTTTTTTTAGCAAGGAGATGTGGAATATTGGGTGCATGTGTTTTCCTCGTTTTTCTTATCGTTCAGGAAGTTCGAGTTTATAGTTAACTTCTCCGATTTTTCTTAAAATTTTATAAGGTCTGAGTTTTTTAAAATTAAGTTTGTCGCTCGGTCTGTTTATCTTAATGTTTGCTTGCTTGTTACCTTGTGTATGTTGGTGTAGCCAGACTATATCCTCTTCCTGTAGGGTTGGTCCTCTAAGCCTGTGTCTGTCTGCGTATTTGATTATCCTTTGTTAGATAAATTCGAGTTATCGTTGCAGTTTATCGTATAATTCGATTATATCTTCTGCCCTGATTATAGCTTTCTTAATATCTTCCCCTTGCCTTAGCGGTTGGTAGGCTTCGGGTTTGAATCTATAGTTTAGGAAGAACAGTGATTTCCTAGTCGATTCTAATTCCGTACTATTATACGTAAGTTATATAACGGGGAGTAGTTCTACCCAGTCGTTTTGCTTGAAATTGATGTAACAGCGTAGATACGTTTTAATTATCTAGTTAATCTTTTCCGTTTGTCCGTCCGTTTGTGGGTGGTAGGCTGTACTGGCCTTGTGATTTGTTCCTAGTCTGGCTGTAAGTGCTTTCTAGAATTTAGATATAAATATGTTTCCTCTGTTAGAGATCATGTCTCCTGGCAGTCTATAGTTGCTTATGACGTATCTTATTATTACATAGGCTAGTCCTTTTGTATTACTAGCTTCTTTAAATAGTATAAAGTAGGCTATTTTCGTAAGTCTGTCGACTATTATAAAGATGCTGTTATAAAGTACCCTTGTAACTGGCTCTTTTAAAGGAGGTAGCTTAGTAATTAGGTTAAATAAGATTAAGTCCTATAGTCGCTGTAGTACAGGTAGTGGTTGTAGTTGCCCGTATGGCTTATATTTGGAGCTTTTGGCTTATCTATATATTATACATTCTGATATAATTTTTTATACCTATGTCTTAATACCTTTAAATTTAAAGTATTATTTAACTTACTGTATAGTTTTTTAGATTCTACAGTATCTATTAAGCTTATGTACGTAGACTGATTTTACTACTTTATTTTATAAATCTTCCGGTACCTATATAAGTCTATCTAGTATTAGGTATCCAGTGTTTATAAAGACGCCTTTGGGGTATTGTTTATTTTCCTAGTTTTTAACGTGCTTTTTAATATCGTTAATAATTAGATCGTCTATCTTGATTTAATATAAGGTGTTAATTGATCGAATTACTAGGTTACTATACTGGTTTTTCTCCAGTATCTGGGCCTTAACTTCCGGAATTTCCTAGAAGTAGTCTAGGCGTTTGCTAAGTGCATTAGCTTATCTATTATCTAATCCGCTGTAGTATTTAATAATAAGTTTGAATTCGGAAAGTCGTTTATAATACTTAACTTATCTACGGGATAATTCTTATATTATTATAAAGTAAGTAATGTTCCGGTGATCCGTAAGGATTATAACTAGAAATCAGCTTCCTTTACAGTAGTGTCTTTAATACTGCTTGCTGAGCGCTTGGTATATGGCCAGAAATTCTTTATTATAGATAGGGTATCTAAGTTCTAGTCTATATAGTTTCTTGGAAAAATAGGCAATAGGCCTAAGTTTCTTTTTCTCTATATCGTCTAGTTAGCTAAGTACTCTACCGATTACATAATCTAAGGCATCGGTTTCGATTATAATAGGTTTATTTAGGTTAAACATTATAAGTACTGGCGCGCTTGTAAGAGCTTATTTAAGGTGGTTAAAAGCTTTTAGAGCGTCTTATGTAAGTTTAAATTTAACGTCTTTCTTTATTAAGTTCGTAAGTGGCGTAGCAATTTTTAAGAAGTCCTTAATAAAGCGTTAATAATAATTAGTAAGTCCTAGGAAGCTTTATACTTGCTTAACGTTCTCGGGTAGTTCCTAATCATTAATTGCCTTAAGTTTCTTAAGGTTTATCTAGATCCTGCCTAGGGTAATAATATATCTTAGAAACGTGATTTTCTGTATGTAGAAGTTGTATTTCTTAGGTTCCACCAGGAGTTTATTATCTTAGAGTATTTATAGTACCTTTTTAATATATTCTTTATATTCTTCTAGGTTCTTAGAATAGATAAGGATATTGTCGAGGTATATAATAATAAAATAATCTACGTAGTCTCGTAATACGTAGTTAATTATCTTCTAAAAGGTTACTAGGGCGTTTGTAAATCCGAAAGGTATTACCTAGTATTCGTAAAGTCCGTATTTTATGCAGAAGGCAGTTTTCTATTCTTCGCCTTTCTTAATTTAAATAAGGTTATAGGCTCCTTTAAGATCTAACGAAGTAAAGATATTGGCTCCTGTAAGTCAGTCTCTGATTTCCGAAATTAGTAGTAGCAGCGTAATATCTTTCTTAGTTATCGTATTTAATTATCAGTAATCTATAACGAGTTAAAGTTTACTGTTTTTCTTAGGTATAAATATAACTGGATATCCTGCTGAGGATTTAAAAGGTCTAATGTAACCTTTCTTTAGCTAGTCCCTAATCTATTTATTGAGTGTCTTGAGCTTGGTGGCGCTTAGGTTATAGATTTTATTAAACGTTAGAACTTTATTGTTTATAAGTTTAATCTCATAATCCTATTAGCTATATTTTAGTAGTCCAGTATCTAGTTCTTTGTTAAAGACTGGTATATGCTGGAGGTCTGTTGGTATGTTTTTTAAACGTTCCGGTGTCTGGTCGCAGTGGCATAGTTCCTTAACCTTTTGTATAATCAAGTTAAGAAATCTGAGTTATTTCTTTTTTAATTTCTTAATATATTTAACTATTTTTAGGAGTTTTTCTGGCTCCTTAAATCGTACTTGTTTTATAACTTTTCTGTTTTCCGTATATTTTTTCATTTCTTTATATAATGCAGGGGTCACTGATCCTATTGTCGGGGATGTTATAGCATCCTGTTAATCCTCCTGATCTAGTCACAGTATATCTCTAAAATCAATTAGTTTAGGGCAAGTTCGCTATCTTGCCTAGCCTCTAACCTAGTTAATATCAGGGTTATGTAACTTAAGCCAATTGTATCCTAAGAGTATATTATATCCTGTAATATTTATAATATTAAATTTAAATATATCCTTAATTTCACTAAACTAGATTATAAGGTGATCGGTCTTGCAGTCGACAGTTCCGTTATTATACGTGAATTATTATTTCTTAATGCTCGTAAGGGTATATGGTTTCTCCTTCTTACAGTAGTTTAACTATAGGCGGTTAACCAGTTAAGGTATAATATAGCTTATTGTAGCTCCAGAATCTATATAGACTGTAATAGGTTTATTATTCAACCATCCGTCTACTAGGAATTTCCGTAGTTTCTTTCCTCCTGTTATAATATTCAGGTTATAGTAGGTTACATCATCGGCGCCGTCGTAATAGTCATTATCATTACAGGGGATGTTATCATTCATCTTTTCATTATAGAGGTTATTCTTAATATTATTTAATTCCAAGGCGGTCCAGCTTGGCTTATAAGCTCAGATATTATAGCATTTGCACCAGGTGCATCTAGGTTTTAGGACGTGCCTGTTAGTAAGCTTATGGTACTTCCGAAGGTTATTCTAGCTGATCTTTCGTACCTTAGTATCATAGCCGTATCCATCTATGTATTTCTTAAAGTTAAAACCTTATCATGCTAGGTTTCTGGTAATATATATAAGTACGTAATATTAGTGTTGGTATCTTACGTAGTTGTTTTTGTCGTAGAGTGTGAACTTGTTTTATATGCAGTCGGCGGTCTTATAGTTCTTATACCATTCGGCGAGTTTGTATAAGGCGTATTATTTATATAAAAGTAGCTTGCAGTTAGTAATATTAGCTTTATTACATTAGTCTATAAGTAAAATATTATTAATATAGTATAGTGCTAATCCTATTACCTTAGGTTCAGGGTATAGGATATTTCTATCGTTAAGATATTATTAAAACTTCTTCCCTAATACCTGGATTCTGTCATAGGCGTTAGTTATATTAATCCTTAGGATCTTTCCCTATTATTCAAGAAGTCGTTGGTAATCTTTAAGTTCCTTTTACTATACGATCTCGTCGTAGCATTTATTTTCTTCAAAAATACTTTTAAATCTATATTTATCTTTAAAGCATTCCTAATCCGCTGTGGTTATTTTACAGGGGTGGTAAATGCTTTTAGGTTCTACTAACCTGCATTAGTTGCATATACGTTTTTTAAGGTCGTCTATTTCTTCCTACATTATTCCTTTATAAGGGTCGTATTGTGACGGAGGTGCTGTATCTGGGAGATCCTCGTTATATTAGTATATAGCTTCGTCTTATTCCTATTTTCAAAGTACCTCTTCTTCATCTTTAAATTAATTATTTCGTTCTTATTTATTAAGATTTTATTAAACAAGTTGTTTTATATAGCTGAGGTCTTCTTAGGTAGCTTCCTTAAGTATATTTAGGGTTCGTGTCTTAGGTCCTTTAGGGAACTATCCTAATCCTTGTTTATTACTAAGGTATATCTGGTACTTATTGTCGTAGTATACTAAGAAGTATAGTATATCGTGGTTTTCCGGGGGTTTTATAGTATTAATAGCTCGGTTTTCCTTAGGTTCTGGGACAGGCGTGAACTTCCTATCTTTATCTTTTTTAGGGGCTTAGTAATATTTCTTTACGTATCCCTTTTTCCCATAATTATAGCATTTAATATTCTTACGTTATACCTCGATAGTGCTAAGGTCTATTAGCCCTGGTCGTCTATTATTATAAAAAGCAATATAGTCATTCTGCTTCTTTCCTTAGTTAGCTTAGTGGCCTTGGTTTCGCTTAGGTTATATATTATAGAAGTTTCCTATTTTCTCTCGCTTCTTTTCTTTCTGTTATTCCTAATTGCGATTGTCGATTTCAATAGCCTTTTAAGTATAGTCGATAAAGGTTGTCTTTTTGCAGTCGATCTTAAAGAGTTCATCCTTAACTTCAGGTTTTACACTATTATAGTAGACTTCCTTCTTTATTTCCTCAGTCTAGTTGACTTTAGTTAATAAACGTAAGAAGGCTGAAGTATACTTGCTTAATAATTCTTTTTAGGTAATAAAACAGAGTTCTTACTCAGCTTCTTATTGTTCATCTACAGTACTAAAAGACTTTCTAAGTTATTTCTGAAATTCCGCGTATTTAGTATAGATTTCTTCAGTCTGCGTTTTAAGCTTCTTTAAATTGATCTTTCCTTCCTCGTAATTCTGTATAATAGGTCGGAACCATATTTCAGCGTCACCCGCAAGGCAACTTCCTGCGAAGATAACTCTATCCTCGTCGTCCTTTAAGGTACGGGGAAAGTACCTAAAATAGGTTATAAGTTCCAAAAAGAATTTATCTATCTTACGTAGATCTCCGTCAAAGGGTTCGGGCTTCGTTAGTTTAAGAACCTCACCTTTCTCCCTTTATCTATCTTAGAGGTCCTAAAGCTATATTTTAAAAGCTTCGAACTCGGCCTTCAGTTTATCATAATCTACTTAATTAGCCATATTTTCGGTTAGCGCATCTTCAAACTTAATGTCGCTATTTAAATAATTACTTAGAGTTTAACTCTTGTAGTTAGTGTCGTTTTTAGGTACGGTAAATATTAGCATTTACGTTCTGCTGAAGTTTCTTATTGCCCGTAGGTCTAAGGTGACCGTCTGAATAAGAGTTATTATTGTATAACGAACCAGTGCCTATAGGTTAGTATAGGTTAGCTATTCCTAAGGGACAAACCCTAGAATGGTTCTATAGTTTATATTAGCGGAGCGGTTAGGTCAGTAGACGGGCAATCTTATCACTAGATACAGAGTAAAGTATCTGAGTATTTAATCTAAATACTATTCTGTTAATAATAACTAGCTATCTAAGTATTCTAATAAGTAATATAAAGTAAACTTATATATCCAGTTATATATTCTAGATTGTTGTAGATCGTTGATGATTCTTATTGATCCTGAAGGTAAATTAATACAGATCGCTGTCGATTCCCATCGACTGTACTCTAATAGGTCAGTCGGTCCGATGTTTATCCGAGAGCTCCTACCCTGTAGGCCCGTTGTTACGACCATAAAGGTTGGGTCGTGACAAGCTCCTTATAATTGATCTTTTGCTTTAGATATTAATAGTAAAGGAGTTTAATCCTTAATTATAATATTATTTAATTATCTATAGTTAATGACTAATCGTAGTTTTCTATTCTTTTTTAAAATAAAGATAATAGGGTATTATACTAGGGAGTTGGAGATTCTAATGTATCTTTTCTCCTTCTGCTCCTATATCCATTTATCAAAAGTATTAAGTTCCAACTAATTAAGGTTATATAATAGAAAGTATTTTAGTTATTTCCCTTCCTTTAATTCTATTATATAGTCCTATTTAGTATATAGTAGTATTTATATACTTTCGTTTAGATTAGTTAGGGTCTTCTAAAATAAAGCCCTGAACTTCTAATATTATTTTAGAATATTAGCTATTAGGTCTATAGATTCTCCTTCTTCCTAACTATTCTATTTTTCTTTTATAGCTTTTAGGAATTAATTAAGTTTATATAAGTCTTATTTTCCTTTAGTAAACCTTTTTAAGGATTAAGCTTCTGCAGCTTTAAATCGTTTCTATTATTATTACGCAGGGATTTTTTCAGGCTTAAGGAGTTAAGGTTTCTAGCTTCCTCTATCCTCCTTCTAATCTAAAGTTCTTTCGTTATTTCGCTAACGAATTAGGCCTTCGCTTTATACTATTAAAGGTTTATATCAGTATAACTATAGTATACCTAGGATAATATTATATTTTAGGGTATTAATAATATCGCATACTACTAAAGTAATTTAACTAAATACTTTAAAATATAGGTAATTAGTCTATCTCTTTACCTATCTATTATTATATTTAAACTGTTTTTCTTCTCCGTAAAAGAGTTAGTACAGTTTCTTCTTTTATATCTATAGCAACTGCAGGCGTATTATAGTTACGGCCGATATATAGTTCCCATCTGCTCCGGAGTCTACTAAGACTTTAAGCAGTTCCTCGTTCTATATTATTATAAAAGTAATCTTTTTCTTAAGAATTATTTATTCTTTATTACTATTATATTTATATTCCTTTTTAAAGAATATAAATTTTCTGTCAGTCTTATAGTGCCCTTTATCTAGAGACTGTTTTAGTTTTTTAAGTGCTAGTCTTTAATCTTACGTAGTATATGTGATTTACAGTATAGGTTTTTATAATTATCCTATTCTACTGCTCTATAATATAATCTTATTTCTCTAATGTAGATTTCGCAAGTGACTTAATTGTCTTACGGGTTATTAGGAGTTTTTCTATACTTATAATATTTTCTAAGTAATTCCTTAGGTACTTTTATATAGGTTCTAAAGTTAAATCTAATGCTATATAATTAGTTTACTAATTATTATCCTATAATTTATTTTTCTTCCGAGACTAAGTTATGCCAGTCTTCTAGCTTATACTTTTAATGTTTAAGGTAGTTTAGTTTATTACATTATTAATACTAATCGAAGGTATATGCTTAAGTTCCTTTGTTCTATTTATATTATTAAATAAGTTTTATAGTTTAATAAATAGTGCACCAGTAGCTTAGGCAATTCCCTGTTTATCTATAATTCCTATATTCATAAGGTACAGTTAGGTAAGGTTCAAGTATTATAATTCATAGTTCTCGGAACTTATAGATAACCTTCTATCTATTGTGCTGTCCTCTATAGTAAGGGTTTGTAATAGGAATTACTAAGTTTCGTCGTAGGAAAGTATTATATTCTGTTTTCCACTTTAGGTAATATATATATTAGTAAGCAATATAGTTTATCTAATAGATTTTATAATGGTTATTATTTATAGGATTAATCCAAGGGTGATCTTAAGGTATTCGTTAGTATCTTCCTTTAAGTTCCTATATTTCGTCTGCATTTAGACTTATAATAATTCATTGTTTTTTATTATAGGGTTGCTATTGTATAAGTCTATCTTAGATTTCTTAGTAAACGAGAGTCTTAATATCTTATTTAGGGTTATAAACGTTAACTTATCATTAGAACTTAATAAGTTTATTAATTTCCTTAGATTTGCTTCTAATAAAGTTAGTAATATTTCTAACTTATCTTTTATACGGTAGTAACCCGTAGTTTTATTAAGCTGTAGCTTTGGTTACGGGGTTTCTAACTAGATTAGGTATATCTTTAAGCGGGGTTATTTCTCTTAGTTTATCTAATTCTCCTAGTTCTTCCTTATGCTAAGGGTAGCTGTTATCTTTTTATTACAACAGGTCTAAAGATTATTCGTTTATATCTATAATATAGACGTCTTTCCTTAGTTCTGGAATCCTATCCTTACGTTCTTTCTTAGGTACTTAGTAATTTCAGGCTATATATCCTATCTTACCGCAGTTGTAGTACTTAAATTCCTTTTTACACTGTAGAATATCTAGATCTATTTTTCCTAGTTTACTACTATTATCTTTAGTAATTTCCTTATATTACTTTTTACCTTAGTTAGCTTAATATCCGTTTTGCTAATACTGTTAGGTAGTATTAGTCTTAAGTTTATATAATAAGTTATTGGCTTAAACGCAGATATTTATAAATAAGATTAAGGTATAAGTTAATTAATTAATATTATATACCTTCTCTTTAACTTCTTATTTAAGGCCGTTATAAAACTGTTTAATAAATGCTAACTTATTCTAGTTAAGACGTACAGTAATGTTTTAGAATTTCATAACGTAGTCTAAGTATTTTCCTTTTTAATACATTATAACTAAGGTATTTTTAGCTATTTGATTTTCGCCAATGTCTCCAAATACTTTTTTTAATTCAGAGATATACTTGTTATAGTTATTAAAAATTTACTAAGTTTATTTTTCTACTCCTCTAGCTGGACTTTCTAAGTAATTATCCAAGATAGGTCTAAACTATTTTAAAGCAGTGCCTTTAAGGTATAAGGCAGTAAAGTAAACCTTTTTTTCAGCAGTGTTAAAGGTATTCTTAAAATCCTTAAAGTATACTTTAAGTTAAATTAAATGCAAGCGGAGTTCTTTAACATCTCCTTTAAACATAGGAGGTGGCTGTTGTTTAATAAAGATTCTAATATTAACTATTTTAGGCTTATCTTTATTAAGTTTATTAACTAGAACCTTATTAAGCTTATATATATTCTAAATAAGAGCCGAAAGTTAATTATTTCTGAAAGAGGTAATATTAAGCAAGTCTTATATAGTAATATTTCTATCGTCGTCCGTAGTAAATGCACTAGGGTTAGCGATAGGAATTCTAGCGGCTGGTCCTGCTCCGGATATAGTAGTTTATATTGCTTAAAGGTACTTAGTATCCTTTTAAATAAAAGTCGTTAATATATAACGTCCTGACCTAATACTAAAGTAGTATAGGGTAAGTTCCTAAGGTAATAAGCTAAGGTTAATTAGTTTATATTAGCAGAGAGAATAGGAAGTAGCTTTAAGTAGATATAATTATAAAGTAAGTAAGATATAATAAAGATTTAGTCTGTATTTAATCTTAATGCTTTATTAATAACTATTTATCTAAGTTATCTAAAGAGCGTAGAGAATCGAATCTTATATATCTAGTCTTTCCTTAATTATCACCAGTGTAAGTCCCGTTATACCTAATGAGAATGTACTCTTAGGGTTGCATTCTCACTACGTAAGTAAGTATGTATCTTACTAAGAGAGAAGTCCTTTGTCCTGATTGGCTGTGGTTATCCGATGTATTACCGAGGATACGCGATATGGGATTGGGTCATAACACTAAGGGATAAACCTTAGAATAGTTCTATAGTTTATATTAGTAAAGCGGGTAGGTCGGTAGATAGGTAATTTTATTATTAGCTATTTAAAGTAAAGGGTTTAAGTATTTAATTTAAATACTATTATATTAATAATAATTAACTATCTAAGTATTTTAATAAGTAATATAAAGTAAATTTATATACCTAGTTAGCTAGGTTAGATTATTACTAAAGGATAATAATCTAGTTGTAGATTATCTTAAGATTTTAATAATCCGTTTATAGATCGCTGGATTATTGTAATATTCTAATAATCCGTTCCTAATTAATTAGTCGGTCCGATGTTTATCTGGATCGGACTACCCTGTAGGCCCATTATCGCGACCATAAGAACCGGGTCGTGACAGCTTGCTAATATGCTGATAGATTGGTCGTGACGGCAAAAACATCACCATCAACACTATAGCACCAGGGCCAGTGGATACAGATTCGGTACCTGCCGGAGATCCTCAGTCGCAAGCTATGAAGAAGTGGCTTATTTCTCTCACAAGAGCCGAAGATAGAGTTGGAACAGTGAATGACATCGCCGATGCGGTTTTACTTCTAGCAGACGAGAAGAGTCGCTGGATTACAGGCCAGTACATTTCCGCTAGCGGCGGCATTGTATAATACACTGTTCACAGTCGCAGAAGACAGAAGCTTCATCATGACGGTCCGGCAAATCCCGCTTCTCAGTAAACAGCACTGGTATGAGGGCTTTCGCAAAGAAGGATACGGGAAAGTTTCTCAAAGTGGTATTAAATTACGCCTCGCAAGAATTCAGCCTGTAATACAAAATCCACCAAGTCTCCCGAGCTGCGAGATATCTCCTACGTAGCTAGTTGGGATATGTCTACCTCTGATAACATGTTTAACTCGTAGTCTAATATTGTTTGAGTAAATCTTGACGTTGATTTATGTTACGGGAATCTAGAACCATCTTTTAGACAACAGATGCCATTAACGCTTCTTTAGATTGTAGGATGGATAGATATATGCCTATATGAACATTGTTAGCGATTCTGGTGGACTGTTGTTGAGTTTCAACTTACCTGCTACCCGCCATCTGGCCTGTAGGTGTTGGAGTAGCCATTTGTATATTGCTATTCTTTCCTTAATTTCTTTGTTCGGCTTGCCTCGACCCATCTCAATCGTGGTCAATGCTCCTTGATAAACTATTTGCATGAGAAACACGGGAAACTCTTCATCTAAGCATTGCCCTTCTTCCTTGTCTTTACGGAGACAAAATGCCATGCGTGCCAGGTTTTCCAAGACACGTTCCGACTCTACAAACAGATGCTTGTAAGCGTCTTCAGTTAAACTGATGCGCACGCGCCGCCAGTGAGCATCTTGAAGTAACAATATGGCACTAAACACAAGTCAGTGATTGTCATGGACTTCCTCGCCAGCATGACATACCAATAAGAGACTGCAGTTTGACAGCAGGTTGCAAGATCATGAGCGTCAAACTCCGATTTGGTTACAGAGATTAACGCCCAAATCGTTCGCCGTAGTTGCGCAGTATCTTTTGCAATATCGACGGTGTCTTTTGGGTCACCCGGTGGCGGAAGAGATGACAAGAACTTGAGAGCCTGATTTACTAAATACGTTGCTTGGGCTAGTCGTGTAAACACGCCCATTTTAAGATTGAAAGCAGCAGATATCCGGAGGTTATCTTGAGGCTTTGCAGTCTGAAGAGGAATGGGCTTTATCAGCGGTGTCATCCACTGTTAGTCTTAGAAGAATGGTTCTCACCGCATTCAAAAATGTCCAGTCGTCCACTGGAAGATAATCATCGTACTCTGGATCTTTTGTTGTTAGGCCCCTCAGTGGATTACCAAGGTTCAGGAATCTGTATCTCAGGTTAGCCAATCATCTCACAGAGAGAGTGAAGAAGATTCACTCTTAAAACAAATTACACTGAGAAGCATACCGATCCAATATGAGAATTCCCCACCAAACTCTCCTCATCTCTTCTACTTCCATCCAAGGTCTTCCCGCGTTATTCTCTCCCGTCAAGTCCACAAGCAGCTTATCTAAGCCCAGTGCAATGCCATACCTGGCACAAGCTCCAACGGTCAAATAGGCAGCTGGGTAAATGGCGTGTCCGATCTCATAGACGGCAATCAAGATTGCCGATTGCAAAATACAGATGGACAGGATTCCAGCGGCTTCTACTTCGCAGTAAAATTGCTTTGTTGCCTTGTAGAGTGCTGTTCTTCCATCTCGCTCATCTTGGGTGGTTGGTGTACAGTACAACTTCATGCATAGCGAGAGCAGGATGCCTTCAGTCCGACGGGGAGACAGTGGATTGAGGGCAATGTTGAAGAAGTTCTTGCGAAAGATGACGGGGGTCCATATAACAACTTGTGAGAAGAACGTAGCGGATATGTCGCGAATTTGTTCGAATTCTCCTGTAAGGGCGGCAACATGGCTAGGAATGGTGATGTTGATACGCGGGATCTCTAAATGTGCTTCGCGGAAAAGAGTGGGTGCAATAAACTGAATGGCTGTAGCCGTAGCGAATGATTGGATGGCGCTCGATGTAGCACCTGAGATTTCCAACGGCGATTGTTGCTCCCAATCACTCGAACGCTCACTATCAGCTGCTCTATTTACCAATAGTTCATGTTTTGCCGGTATACTGTCTTCGGTTGTTCCATCTCCCTCTGGAAGAACAACATACTTCTGGGCTCGGCGCTTGGGGTAACGACAATCCACTCCCCTTCGGATGCAAAGCTGACATGTCGGTAGAGTCTTGTCGCAGCGTCTCTTGCTGTGTCTGCACGAGAAGCAGGAAATGCGAGCTATCGACTGCTGATGTTCCATTTTTGCAACGAAGAACATTTGATTCAAAGGCCAACGCGCTGCGGAATATTGCGGTAGTTGCGGTGATTTATCAGCTGTCCACCGCCAGACACCGATACTACCGCCGAAAATCCGACACGAGTCGGGTATTGCTGAGACTAGACCAAGACGTTTACTCATCACGTACCCACCCTTCATCAACACAACTGCAATGTTTCTACTTGAAGGATTGGAATCAAGGATTTCAATCCTAGGCAAATGAAGACGGAATGTCATATAGCGTACCATTCCGTGCGCGTATTGGGATAGTAAGGATAGTAATCGTGGAGCTGGAAGCATGGAACTCCGCGATGCTTCATCAGCAGCGGACCTTTCGTCATTTGCATACGCAACACTAAGTTATGTCTAAATTTGCCTGATGTACAGATTTTGCAACAATATATAAAGTCATAAGTTATCTGGAGTTTTCAGTCTCTTCTCAACAAACAACAAGAGACTCAAACTCAACAGTCACTAAATAAACCCTTCAACCTACCTTACGAAACATCATCTTCACAAATTAGCACAAACATGGCTGCTATTAAAAAGGTTGCGGTGCTGGGCGTAAGTTCATCTACTCTAGAAACATATTCATCAACGCAACTCCTTAGTCGTGCTGATGATCATGTCATAGGGATCTGGAAACCTTGGTCCCCATGTCGTCAACGGACTTTTGGATGCCGGATTCGAAGTCACAGTTATTACACGGCTCGAGTCGCAAGCGACATTTACCGATAAGGTCACTGTCAAAAGAATTGATATAACTTCGAAAGAAGCGGTCGAAAGTGTGCTCCAGGGCCATGATGCTCTTGTTTCTACAATCTCACCCGCAGCGGTAGGCGACCAGAGAATAATCATCGATGCTGCTGTCGCCGCCAAGGTCCAACGATTTTTGCCGTCCGAGTTTGGTGTCGATACGCGGCGCACCGAAGAAAAGAGTCTCGGTTGGATCCTGGCTAACAAGCTCAGCGTAACTGATTATCTTGCCGAGGTTGCCAAGAAAAACCCTTGGTTCAGCTGGACAGGATTGGCAGTTGGGCTGTTCTTTGACTGGGTAAGATCCCAATTACCTGTTAATACGTGCAGCACATATTTCTCTGACAAATAAAACAGGGCATCAAAACTCAGTTTTTACTCGGAATCAATGCCAAGGACAAGACTGGAACAATTGTCGACTCTGGTAATAAGCCATATGCAGCGACACATGTCTCATTTATCGGCGAAGCTGTTGCCGCTATCTTGAAGAAGCCGGAAGAGACTGCAAACAAGTATCTGTCTATATTCTCCTTTGCCATCACTCAAAACGAGGTTTTGAAGATTTTCGAAGAAGAGACTGGTTCCAAGTTCCAGATTACCAAGCTGAAAGGCAGCGACTTGATCAAAGCCGCAACTGACAGTGTGGCGAAAGGTGACTACGGCAACTCTGTGGTCCCTTTTGTCCAGTATACATTCCTGGCAGACGACTCTCAAGACCCAGTCGACATCGGAAAGAATGATGCCGACTTATTGGGAATTAAGGATAACCTGAGTCTACGAGATAGTATCAAGAAGGAGCTCAGTGAGATTCAGTAGTTTACCACTGAGATGTTCCACGGTTGTATCTCGGTCACGAGCTTCGACTACAGAATTAAAAGCACGAGCTCAACTCGGCCAAGATTAGAAGCTAGATAAATCTATAAGTTAAACAGCACTTCTCTCCAGGCAACAGCATTGAGAGCTGATAGCATAGTTACGGCTATTGGAAATAGAGACATGTTATACAGACCACCAGTGAATACAAGTGTGGTATACCAAAAGAAATCTGTTAAGCATATTAAAATCTATTGTTGGTAATGTTCCAGAAGAAATCGGCGCTCAAAAGTTGATCCATGTCGTTATACTGGAGGCCAAAGAATTGGTCCGAAAAATTATTCATGCCAGCTGTATCATCCAGTACAGGGAAATTGTCGGTGACATCTCCAACGGGGCTCATTGGGCGGCTCTTCAATATCTCACTCAAAGCCGAAGCGAACATCTCTTTGCCTCTCTGGTGTAGTAAGACGAGAGAGCGGGCCGTCCTCAATGCCTCCTGTGTTGCCTCCGTGTTGTAGACAGCACATACGTCTTGAAGGCATTGCATTGCGTCTCGTAGCTGAGAGATCGACGAAACTGTATCTATAGCAAGCAACACACACACAATCTGAAAAGGCACATAGGTCATCTGATGCCAAGGAGAGCGAGCGGTTAATATTGCTTGGACAGCTCGAATCCCGTTTGATGTCAGCGTGAGCACCTGCTGGAGCACAGAATCCGTCAGCGCAACCTCCATCGACCGCAGTCGGCGACAGAGACAGAGCGCCAAGTTGCACTGAGCAAGAACTGACGGCGGGCTAGAATGCATGCGGCCGAGCACTACTTGAAGCGCATATTCCAACTCAAATGCCGTGGGTTTTCGCTGCGGGTCGAGCTCTATTGAGAATGGAAGCAATTCTATGAGCTCGCTGGTAAAGTCTCCCTCTCGCACCAAAGGGACTGTTGTGATTGTATCAGGTAGAGCAACGCGGGTGAGCCCCATGTCAAACGACATCCATATGTTGAGATGCTGGGCAATAGACACTATCCTCTTCCTTAGCTCTAGGCTGATATCTTGGTGAGGGGCTGGATCTATGGCTTCCTCCAGGGCTTCTATATTGAGACCCGCAGCATCTATCATGTGCATCACCGTACAGCTTGCCATCCAAGCAGCGTAATGTGTGTCCGCAATCCTGAGATAGATGACGCGGAGCAGCCATGCCGTAATGATATCAGCGGACGGGGCGGTTGACAAGGTCTTCTCAAGCAAGACTCTTGCCAACTCTACCAAGGCGACCTCGGCCGTGTCAGCATCTACCTGCGAGAACAAGCATCCTAGGGCAGCAATGCCACATAGCACAGCATCTTCCACATGAGTAGCATTGCGGGTGGCCCATCTTTGCTGGATGCGCTGAAGGACTTGCTCGCGATCGATGAATCCATAAACCGGGTCAACTTTTAGAAGATACACGACTGCTAGTTCTTGTAGCCTCTTTTGGGATACCACGTCCGTAATCGACTGGACGGTCGGAGTATGTGAAGTCTGCCGTGATCCAAGAAAGGCGTTCCAGGCAAAGCTGTGCATCCGAGGGTTTCTTTTGGGATCCAGCCGCAGGGCCATGCTCCTGACAAATGCCGGACATGAATTCGCCTCCACTGAGCGAGCCTGGGCATGTGAATTCGCCGTCGATGACGCGACATCGTCAAGAGAAGACTTCAGACTCGGCAGCGCTGTTGCTTGTGCCGGCGCCGGCGCCGAGTCTCCGGTCGGGCCCGGGTTACGATCCGGTTCTCTTCTTCTCCTGGCCACCTGGTAATTGCAATGATACTCGAATCGAACGCATGTCCCACACGGATGAGCGCCGTCACACCTGCGCTTGAGCTCGCGACACGTCTGGCATGCGAGCTTTGAGCGTTTGCGCCCTTCTAGTCGAGTCATGGTGACACGATATACGACTTCAACTGAGCGAGGAATCAACTGTCACAGCAATTATGTAAGGTGAACAATTTTCTTTTTTTTTCCTAGCTGTAATCAACAATTTGATGGATTGGTCAAGAGACACTGAATGAAGTTACTTTTGCGAGATCCGGGCTGACTTACGGGGACTTTTACCAAAATGAGAAATAGCGCTGGCGGGAATAACGGTAGCTAACGGGTATCACGCATAAAGCGGGTAGAGGATATCATCGGGGGCGGAGATCTGCTTCAGGCAGTTGATAACAAGGCCGGTATGACAGAAAGGTTTCATTGCTTTATATGTAATGAAAAACTTGGATTCATTCTGTTGACTTTCGGACTAGAAAGTCACTTGGCTCGGCTTCATACATGTTCAATTGCAGTATGCCTATACTAAGTCGTCCATATTAGCACAACTTACAAGGGATCATATACACGGCAGTTGACAAGAGCACAACCACAAGGCTCAGTCATATCGAATCATGGGGTTCGAAAAAGAAGTAGAAGTGCCCGATGGGAATGTTTCATGCGATACAGAAGAGACAGTTTTGGGTACATCTAACCAAGAGCTCGACGATAAGCCCAGTGATCCTCCCGATGGCGGCTTCACGGCGTGGATGCATGTCCTACTCATGCACATCATCTTCTTCAATACCTGGGGCGTAGCAAACGGCTATGGCGTCTTTCAAGAATATTATACCCAGACTCTCGGCAAATCTCATTCTTCCATCTCTTGGATAGGCAGTGTCCAAGTCTTCTTCCTCTTTTCCATTGGCGCTTTCTCAGGGCGTCTGACCGACGCCGGCCATTTTCGAATCGCATTCGCGTGCGGGGTGTTTCTCCAGCTCTTGGGCATCTTCATGACATCGCTTTGCACGGCTTACTGGCAGATATTTCTAGCGCAGTCTGTTTGCCTCGGTATCGGCAACGGCTTGACCTTTTGCCCAGCCATAGCCGTTCTCTCCCAGTACTTTAAGAAGTATCGAGCCTTTGCCGTCGGCGTTTCTGCTGCTGGCGCCGCTGTTGGTGGGCTCGTGTACCCTGTCCTTATTAACCAGCTCATTTTCCACGACAACTTTGGGTTTCCTTGGACTCTAAGAATTATGGGCTTCATCATGCTTGCGACTTATATCCCATGCTTGATCTGGTTCAAGCCTCGTCTCCCACCACGGAAAACGGGAGGGTGGACCGACAAAACTGCCTTTAGCGACGTGCCATTCCTGTTCTTCTCTCTGAGTATGTTCCTAAACTTTTGGGGTCTCTATTTCGCATTCTTCTATCTCGGAACATACGCTCGAGACAAAATCGGGATCAAGGAACCAATCAACTTACTCATGGTTCTCAATGGTGTTGGCATCATTGGGCGCACTCTGCCGACAATTGTGGCCGATAAATGGGTCGGAATGCTCAATATGCTAATTTCGATGAGCTTTGCTGCCAGCTTACTGGTATTCTGCTGGGCAGCAGTATCATCGGCCGTTGGGTTGTATGCTTTTGCCATTGTAAATGGACTGATTGCTGCAGCGTTGCAGGCACTCTTCCCAGCTGTCGCCACAACCATGACTCCCGATCCCAGCAAAACCGGAACACGTGTTGGAATGATTCTTGGTTTCGTTAGTTTCTCAACTCTCACTGGCCCTGCGATCTGTGGCGCTATAATAGAGAGACAAGGGGGAAGCTATTTAGGGGCGCAAATGTTTGCAGCTTCGTGCATTCTTCTTGGGGCACTGATGGCTTTGGCGGCAAGGATTGCCAAAGCTGGACCCAAGCTTATGGTAAAGGTGTAGATCAGGATGGTTTATTTACTAGAGAGATTTTTGACATTGTTAAAGAATCCAATAGAACAGTCGTATATTATATTTCATGTACACTCATCTCACTGCCTATTACTTCCTGAACAACATGTGTAAGTCAAAAACTCCTTCCGCTAGTGAACAGCCAGATACTCAAACGTTGTTACTAGAATCAATGTGTTTAGAAGTTGCAATATGATTCACTATGCTTATAATTTTATTGACTTGAATCCATAGATCAGTTGAACTACAGTATTAGTAGTGAAGCCGTTTGACTTGTAATTGGCGGGAAAATACAATGGAGCCAGCGTCGTAAGTCATCGGTTGTAAGCGGGAGGTGTCTCGGCCGAGGCTCAATACTAAGGGCTAGACCTTGGACTATGAGATATCGGAGATTGTTGCTGTACGGCGAATTTGGCCTTACACTTCACTTAAGCTTATTCTCTCTTCAATCAGATTCAACCAGGGGGCGCGATACATCTCCAAATTGACCGGTACTCTCTCCTTCACATCCATCGCCACTAAAGCCGCAACATGCCCGTCAGAAGAGTGAAGAGGGAGATCCGCACATGCAGTCGCTGCCGGCTTCTCAAGCTACAATGCGACCAATCGAAGCCGTCATGTCAGCGATGTACCAGGGCGAATATCACCTGTTCACTCGGTGTTCGTTCTCCTACGAATGGGTCTGACTCTGGATCATCCATTTCGATAATCGATACACTTCCACAGTCTAAGGCAAAGCTCTCACTCCCTTCAGTCTCACATCCTGAACGTCATTTGAGCCTAGAAAGCAACAGCGACAAGCAACCTGGCCTTGTAAAAAACAGGCAACGGGCCCAGCTCTCTTGCATACGATGTCATCGACTCAAGGTCAAGTGTGACAAGGAATTGCCCTGTTATCGATGCCGCATATCTGGCTGGGGCAAGTCTTGCGCGTATCACCACAGGGCAGAAAAGACCGGCCCGTCAAACGCCAGTCCACAGCAGATTGCAAAAGACCCGGACAGTGTTATCGATGCATGGCATTCACAGACTCGGAGCGCCACCCACTGGACTGAGGTTTTATCCACGGTAGGTATTCGGAGCATAGAGTGATTCGTTTGGACTCAACTAACTAAATGCAATTACAGCTAAAACTGCAAGCTGGGCGTAGTGGCCTTCAGGTCTGTGACCTGATCCCCGACTTTATTCGCCAACAGAAGATGGGGGCTCAGGACGATTCTATAATGCCCGAGAACTTTCCCTTTAACAGTCCAGCAGCTGCCAAATTTGCATCCATGGACGCTGTCCAGGACCTCCTCCAACGCCATAGAGAGAACTACCAATCTTACATAGATGGCTACTTGGTCCTCTACCAGACAAGCCATCCTATTATTGACACTTCTGCATTTCTACCTCTAGTCGAGGTATTTTGGAATGACCCCAAAGCGGCAGATATGGCCTGGCAAGCCAGCTTCTTGATGGCATTAGCACTGGGATGTTTTGCCGTGACGAGGGATCAGCATTCAACAATCGAACTCTGCATGGCAGCAGAGGCTTGTCTGAGCAAGACGCCTTTCATGGTTCAACCAGACATGTTAGCCATAAGGACTCTCTGCCTTATGGTTCTCGCTAAGCAAACGGTTAGTACGACATGCCGTACCTTCGATTCGTGCTGGACATTGCTGGGTATTGTCACGCGTGCTGCCGTTGGAATGGACTTGCACAAACAGCGTGTGCCACTGGATCAGTCGCGTGAGGGGATTCGCGCATGGCAGTCTAGTCAGACGTTGTGGTCCATCATCGTATACTTTTGCGTACAAGTCGCCACGATTACGGGAAAGCCACTGCTTGTATCAGCCGATATGTTCACCAAGCATTCACCACCATCCACCTTCCAGACAAATGACCCATGGGTAATGTTAATTAGGGTCTACCCGTCAATATGCCATATAATCTCCAGAATCACTAGTGATACTGAAAAACCATTGTACAACGAAGTGGTAAAGCATAATGACCATGTGCGCCAACTCATGGACGCCTTATTAGGTAGCATACACGGCAAACCGAGGCTTTACATGACGTTGGATATGTTTTTCCGTCGTATCCTCCTCGTACTGCACCGTTCTCACGCATTGCATCCCGCCGCCCCGTTGCAGTACCAAGTTTCGTACTGGGTTTCGCTGGAATGCAGCCTGGCCATTCTGGTGCATCACCGGGATCTAGAAGAACAAAATCGGCCTGATAACACAAGCCTCCTGGCTCGTCTCTTCAAACTTGACATTCTCTCGGCTATGCTGACTGTGTGTCTGCACCTTCTTCGCCGCGAGGCGCCTCTCTCAACCGGGCTCACGATTCCACCGCGTCGAATAATCTTGAGTACACTGCAAGCGTGTGTAGTAATTTGGGAAAAGGAAACACATTATTCGCTCTGTTTTAAGATAGGACATTTTCTGTTAGTTTCAGTTCTGAAACTTTTGCCAGATATAGATTTTCTCGAGAATTGATCTATTGGCTTCTTCGTTGGTACCCTGCCACCAGCTTAAATTAGATTCGATAGCTTGACGAGCGTGGTATGTCTGTTATGTTATCTTCAAGCATTGGGTGTTCTCTTTGCGTTTTCGATTGATAAACAGTACAATTGATGATGTGGAGTCTGCCTTGCCAAAGCGGCTGTTCAAACAAGGTAGTATCGAAAGCATGATGGATAAAGGTGGAATCATTATAATTTTTGGCTGTAAACGTACGACGGATTTTAACTGCGCCGCCTTCATGCTGTCGGCCGAGTATACAGCCTGTTAATAACCGATTTCTTACGGTATGTTCTTACAGCCTAGCGATCTAACGTAGTACGACGGTACAGATTACGACGATGCTCTAAGCTTTGCTCCGCGTCTACTATGATACCTTCTGCGCTAGTCACTATATACTAAATATATATATACCTTTTGACACTGAAATTGTACTGGATATTTCCAATTCGATAAAGACAGTCATCCTATCCGCTAATATACAACGGCACTTCTGATATACTGGCAGGCAGTTCGGCATACGGTGGTCCAAAATGGCTCTAAAGTACTACTTGGTATCACTCTTATTCGCAGTATTCGGATTTGTCCTTCTTCACTACAAATGCGAAAATCTCCCGCTTCCGATTGTGGGTTATCAGCTAGCGACAGGCTGGTCATTCCCTCCACACTGCATGCTATTCACAGTTGCCTTGGCTGTGAACTGGCTGAACGTTGAGACAGAATTTGAGCCCGACATAGTAAGTAGCGACTAGCATAGTGTATTATTGCAATAGGTTGCTAATCCGAGTTGCTAGTCACCCAGTCTGTCGGCTTGAGGCAGGGGTTGACGCCATCCACGCTGTTAAGATCAGTACACTGGATAGCATGGATCGAGATGAAGGCATATATAGACTTGGTTAACAGCATCAGGATGAATATCGGGTTGGCTACTCAGAGGAAGAAGAAGAAACAAGGTCTATAAGTTACTATGCAGCTTCAATACCACAATTACTTGCTATAATGAAGCTATAATGAAGCTATAAAACACGGGATTACCCATTAACTTTCGCCAATTGATCAAATATCGTATGCCCATACAACGGATTTTACATACTGGTGCCCCGTAATAGGCAGAACCAAGATGACTGTAATTGCAACAGCGTTTCAGCAATAAATTTATACTACAGCTTGCCATATCTCATACATGAAACACACTAGGTGCCTCAAATAAAATGTTTACTTTTTATTCAAGATGCCTGATTCCGTGCAGTGTTGATAATTGCGATTTCTGTATTGCCCATGTACTCGGCCGAGTCCCACACCCGTCTAGGACCGGCAGCTTACGCAGTCGCCGCGCCAGACTCAGTGGCTATTTTTTTTTTCTATACATTTATTGTATCAAAAATGTTGATTGTACTCTAAAATTAGCCTGTGTTGTTTAAATTATAGTATAATTGTTTAAATCTCCGTGTATTTAACTTACGCTGTGTCGCTGTTCCTGAACATGTACTGATCGACAATTCTTTAGACACCTTCAAAATGACTTACAGGCTTTTGCTTTTCTCTCTTTACTTCCAAATATTTTACGCCCCTTTCGCAGATGCGGGATCAAAGCACGGATCATCGTCAGATGGTCATGACTCGTCAGATGATTATGGCTCGTCAGACAAGTCATCTGTATCACCACCGTACAACTACGTTTTCCAATTTCCTGTCCCTATACCGCCAGTCATTAAGCCACTTCGGTACGTCTTGTCAACGCATATTCTGCTCACTCCTAGGGTGTAATTGAATTAATCATCTTGAATAGCTCGTTCAACGATAGCAATACAAACGTAACCATTGACTTTTACCAACTCAACATCACATCGTTCCAGGCCCAGATATACCCAAACCTCGCCAAGACTAGCCTTGTAGGATACAACGGAATATCTCCAGGGCCAATCTTCAGAGTACAACGCGGCGTACAAAGCGTGGTACGCGTTGTAAATCACAATGGTAACCCAACACTCCTCAAGTTACGCTGAGCCGGATCTGACACTTGGCCACGATAGATCAACCATCTGTGCTACATCTTCATGGATCAAACTCCCGCGCAGTCTGGGACGGCTGGGCCGAGGATCTAATCCAGCCAAGCGAATACAAGGACTACTACTTTCCAAACTCGAATACCACCAGAACTCTTTGGTACCACGGTGCATACATACCTTCCTCGCCCAATCCGTCTATCTAGTTCTAACAAGAAGAAGACCACGCGAACATGATCACATCTGTCAACTTGTTCAGTGGTCTAGCGGGCTTCTACATCATCGAAGATGCCGAGGTGGAGGCCCGACTTGGCCTTCCTCAAGGCAAATACGACATTCCGCTCGCTCTCAACTCGAAGCAATATACTTCCACCGGCAATCTTACTTCGGTAGCTCAAGAGACGAGCAGCGTCTACGGTGATATCATCGAAGTGAACGGACAACCCTGGCCGTTCCTATCAGTCGAGCCCCGAAAATACCGATTTCGATTTCTAAACTCAGCGCTTAGTCGAACTTTTATCCTCAGCATAGTGGATAGCAGCAGCGGAAGCAATGTCACATTACCCCTCCAAGTCGTCGCATCGGACTCTGGATTTTTGAGTACCACGGTAACGACCACTGAGTTGACTACCGCCATGGCAGAGAGATGGGAAGTGATTGTCGATTTTTCGGGCTTTGAGAACCGCAATTTGACTCTTATGAACCAACGAAATGTTTTTGACTCTCAGGACTTTTCGGAGACCAATCTCGTCATGCAATTCAACGTGGGATCAACAGTGTCTGACAACACCAATAACAACCCGCCTCCGTCATCTTTAATCTCAATAGCCTCTCCACCCACTGGCAACCTTGTTCACCGGACATTCAAGTTTGACAAATCGTGAGTCTCTATCCTCTATAAAGTGAGTCACCACTAATAACGATTAGGGATGACGAGTGGGTGATTAACGGTGTACCATTTACCGACGTCAAGAACAGAGTTCTTGCAGCGCCTCAATCAGGAGCCTCAGAAGTCTGGGTCCTGGAGAATCATAATCCATATTGGAGCCATCCGGTACGTGGCCTAATCAACGTGACATGCTGATATACTGACATTTGCTGCCAGATTCACGTCCACCTGGTCGATTTCCAGCTCATATCTCGCTCAGGAGGCCGCAACACCGTCGAGCCCTACGAAAAAGCAGCCCTCAAAGACATCGCTGTGCTCGGCCCAGAAGAAACGGTCACAATAGCAGTCTCTTTTGCCCCGTTTTCCGGCGTCTACATGTTCCACTGCCACAACGCCATCCACGAAGACCACGCGATGATGGACGCCTTCAACCTCACGGCCATTCAAGGGCTGGGCTACAATGCGTCGGACCTGATATTTGCTGATCCATTGGATGCCCAGTGGCGGGCAAAAAGTTATACTGGCGCAGTTGCTCAGTCGAGCGTAGACGATGTGTTGGCATCTTTTGCGGCAACAGGGGCACATAACGAGCACCTGTCAACGGAAGCAGTTAACCAAACTAACCAAACTTCCGAGGGTGGCTCTGCTCATCCTCAGTCCGCGGCTTTGTATGTAGTCGGTCTTTTACTCTGTGTTTTTGTTTTCATTTGAAGCAATGTACAATAGAAGGCGTTTAACTATTACCGGTGTTTCTTAGAATACTCATTTCCATAGAGTGCTCTCGAGATTGTAAAAAGCCAGCATTATAAAATTGCAACTAGTTTTAATCATATGCTACTCGAGTCAATTCCAAACGCCCTCGGTATTCTAGCCCATGGCATAGTCATCGTCTTTTTAAAAGCAAAACACACCCATAGATCCCCCTTATCCCCATTATCATGCCAAATGCCCTTACATCCTTGGTCAAATTTATTAAGCCATCACAGCTTCTGGCTGCCTCTGCGATCGATTCCCTCCTTTCTTGGCACCTGGCCGAGCCAGCGTGTATTTGGCAAAGGCGCGTGCCAGGGCCTTCTTGCAGCTGACCTTTTGGCTACCAACAAAACTCTCCACCGTTACCGCAATAGCACGGTCAATATCCTGCGCTGAGCAGTACTCAGACAGACGCATTCTGCAGAACGCTTCGCTGATTCGAATGATGGCTTCAAGATGACGGACCTAAAAGTATTTCATATTAGTATCACATTCTGGGACAAGAGTCGTATGACTCTCCGATGAAAATGGACTCCAAACTTACAGTAATGGGATACGCGCCTGTGGCAAGGGACTCTCTTCGCATGTCTGCAAACAAACGGGCCACCTTGTCCTCGTCCATGTGGTAGAGCTTGGGGCTGCAGCGTTCCCGAGCGTACAGGATGTATTTACGCAAAAGTTCCTGTGAAATCTCCCCCCCACGCTGGCCTCTCGATGCACTTGTCTGCTGGGTATCCATGGAGGTGTCTTGGGTAGTGGCAGTTGCGTCTGGGCGAGCCTGCGACAAGGGATGGCTTCGACCGTGAGAGCCAACGATAAACCTCGCCAGCCGCTCGTCCTCAGATGGCTCTACTAAATCTCGCACAACACACAGAATGTCGAAACGCGACAAGATGGGCTCTGTCAGCTCCACGTTGGCTGAAAAGGGAATCATTGAGTTGTAGCGGCCTCCCAACGGGTTGGCCGCAGCAATGATACCGCAGCGGGCTTGCAGAGTTGTCACAATACCAGCCTTGGAGATGGAGATGGTTTGTTGTTCCATGGCTTCGTGAATCGAGGTTCTGTCTTGGTCGTTCATCTTGTCGAACTCGTCAATGAGACATGTGCCCCTATCGGCCAAAACAAGAGCACCGCCCTCGAGTGTCCATTCGCTCGTCAAGGGGTCTCGACGGACACTAGCCGTCAGACCGACAGCACTGGCACCCTGACCAGTCGCAAACACGGCTCTGTGTGCTGTTTTCTCGACATATTTGAGGACTTGCGACTTGGCAGTTCCAGGGTCACCGAGAAGGAGCACGTTGATGTCACCACGAACATGATGGGCTCCTCTACCAGTCTTGGCAACACCGCCAAACAGAGACAGAGCAACTGCAGTCTTGATGTCTGTGTGTCCGTAAATGCTAGGGGCGATGGAGTTGACGATTCGGTCCACAATGTTGGGGTCGCGAGCCAGCTTGCGAATCTCTTGCTCATCTTCTTCGGTCAAGCGGAATCCAGCAAGTTGATCGTGAGACTTGACGACGTTGTTAGCCTCAAGAATGGTTGCAAAAACGGGGAAACCGTTGCGGTTGTTTAGCTGAGCATCGTAGTTGTTTCGGTAAATGCCCGTAACCTCAATCTCTTCACCAGGCTTGGCCTTGTCAATGAGATCCCACAGCAGGATGACTTCTCGGTGGCGGGGAAGACGTCCGGCAGGAACAGTGCCAGGAGACTCTTGTAGAGTAAGTCTCTGGTAATTTCGGTAGACGGTCTTCTCCGAGTTCAAGGTAAAAGGTCCGCGAGACTGGCAGCTCTGGCAGAACGTAACCTTGACCTCCACATGGGACTCTTGCTGGAAAGGACCCAGCGTCTCGCCACACTTGCCACAGTCGAATTTGACATATTTAAGCTGGGGGAAAACACCACTTCGGCGCGTGACAACTCCGCTGACGCGCACAAGGCAGTTGAGGTGTGACTGGCGCAGCTGTCGAAGTGTGTAGTGAACGGGAAGGTCGAAGATGCGAACATGGATTTCGGAGTGAATTCGCTCGTAATCAGGGTAGTGAAGGAGCACAACATCCATGGCCACTTGGTCAAACAGCTTGAGCATCTCAGCAGGGGCATTGGCAAGGAAGTAGGCAAGGATGGCCTTGCTTTCAGCCAGATGCTCGTACGAGACCTCCAACGACTCTGCGTTGACCTCACCGAGCGTGCGAATGCGGTTACCGTAGACGGATGATCCAGATGCATCAATGTACGATGTCAAGAAGGCCTTGAACTCACGCTTGATGGTTCGCTGGACTGGAGGCTGAGACACCCACTCAGTGAGGTTGGAGGCCTTGACGTCGCCCAGAGCTTCTAGGGAGAGCTCCTCGTCCATGATGTCGGCATCCATGGCATCATCTGGATCTTCATCGTAGTGATGTCTCCGTCTGCGAGGCTGCGCCGTCAGGTCAATGTCGCCATCGTCGTCATCACCGGGAAGATATGCGGCTGGAATCCGTTGCCGACGGGCAACTTCTCTATCTCGTCGGTTGAGCTGAGCCTCGAGTCGTCGTCTCTCGCCCAGGTCCATGGAATCAAAATCGCCCTCATCATCCAGTCCTGCGCCTTCGTAGACGTCATTCTCTCTGTCTCTGTAATCGGCCTCGAAGCCTTCACGGAACAGGTCAACGTCGTCGTCGGCCATCTCGTCAATATCGTCAATGTCGTCCTGGATCTCCTCCTCCTCTTCGATCTCCTCGTCCTCGTCAACTCCATGGGCAATGTTAAACGGCCCAGGCGGAGACGATGGCAACGGGCTGGAGCTCAGCCCACCGGGCGTGGAAACATCGTCACCATCGGGACGTGAGCGCTTGCGGCCTGATCGCGGGGCAGAGCCGACATTGGCAGATGCGGGATGATCACGAAGGGGAGAGCTGTGCTGCAGTGTTAGAAGAAGCTACAAAAGAACACCATTGTGTAAAAGATATAGTGGACGTACCTCATGGTGGCGGCTGTCAATGGGCTCCCGCTGGTGGTTGCTTGAAGAAGCTGAAATTTCAAGGATTGATGGAAATCTGGCGATGCAGCTTCTTGGTTTGTGGGGGGCGAGATTAGGGAGCAATTGGCCAGAGCTCAGTGCTGCTAAACGCGCTGAAGACGCGTTAATGGGCGTGCGCTAAGCCCGTTTGACACGGACGCGTAAAGTGGTTTTTATTCGTTCTCGAGGTGAGACGACAAAATTAGATAAGCATCTGTCCAGCATTTTATCCCAGTCTCGCGTCCAGCTTAATATGTCTGCCAAACAAGTCTCAGTTTCAAGCTACACAGTGCTGTCGTCCTTATCTCCAGCCTTCAGCTAGGCTACCTAGTATCTCAGCTTCTACTGAACTTGATCATCCATCTCATCTTTCGCTGCTGCTAATTTCGTTCCATCAATTCTTTCATTGCTAGCGACCATGTCTGGCGATTCGCCTCCACTACCAGTGATGGAAACGCCGTCCATTGCAGAGACAAAAGCAGAGCGTGTCACCGGCCGCAGCAACAGCTTCTCCCAGCAGTCACACGCATCTGACGACTCTCAAACTGCCGCAGAGTAGGTCGCGACCAGGAATTGGATTTTACTGCTGGATGCAACTGATTGACTGACCTGTTTGATAGCTTTCTCCGCGATCAGCAAATCCTCGAAGCCGATGCTCGCGAAGCCCTGCCCTACGTATGTACCTGTCCTACCTCTACCCTACCATCAGCGTCATCCGTGTATAAACAGCTAACAGCGATACCGTCCAGAGCATCGAGACATGCACCAAGATCCTCGGACCGCTACGACAGAATGTCTTTGCCTGTCTGACCTGCAACCCTGCGCCGGCCAAAGCTGGAGACAGCTGGACTCCTGCGGGCATGTGCTACGCGTGCTCCGTCTCATGCCACGGCGAGCACACTCTTGTCGAGATCTTTCAGAAGCGAAACTTTGCCTGCGATTGCGGAACGACGCGCATCCCGTCTACCAGTCCATGCACCCTGCGTATCAATAGCGAGACCAATACCAAGGGCAACGTTCATTCCGAAGAGCCAGATGCCAATAACAAGTACAACCACAATTTCAAAAATCGGTTCTGCTGCTGCGAGTGCGATTATGACCCGTTCCAGCAAAAGGGAACCATGTTCCAATGCCTTGGGCTGGGAACTCATGAGACTGGAGGCTGTGGAGAGGATTGGTATCACCCTGGTTGCCTGGTGGGCATGGGACCCAAATGGTATGAACAGATGAACAAGGACAAATCAAAGCCGGTATCAAGGGAGACTGAGCATCATACCAACGGGAGTGCCCTTGCGACAATCACCGAGAAGGATGAGGCGCAGTTAAACAATGGCGCAGTCGAAACCAGTGGTGATGTTGCCGTCGAAGACGAAGATGACGAACCACCGATGCCTCCCGGATTTCCAAGCGAAGATGACTTTGAAGGCTTCCTCTGTTACAAGTGCTTGGACGCAAACCCGTGGATCAAACGATATGCAGGAACCTCGGGCTTTCTACCAGCCATCTTCTTAGAGCAGCCCGAAGCCACTGCGTCGTCGCCATCCAACGAGAGCACGGCCACAACTGCGTCCAAGAAGCGCAAGGCCGAAGACGACGGAGATGAAGAGCAATCAGACGCGAAGCGCATTAAGAGCGAGAGCGAAGCGCCAGTCGCCGAATCGACTACTGGAGAAATCAGCACGGCTCAACCTGCCGAGGATGGCGATGACGCCAAGCCAGCAGTTCAGGTCGCAGAAGAAGCCACCAAGACAGATGGCCCAACCTCGTGCAAGCTGCCCAATCTACCACCATCACCCAAGGGCCGCTTCTCTCTCTTCTTCAAAGAGGATTTCCGCGAAAAGCTCTGTCATTGCTCAGACTGCTACGGTAAACTAAACGCCCACCCCCAGTTACTCGAAGAGGAGGAAGTCTACGAACCCCCTCTGTCCGACGACGGCGCTTCTGAACACGGAGGCTCGACACACGGAAGCGGCAGCTTGCTTGATCGTGGCGAGAGCGCCCTGCGCAACATGGATCGCGTCAGAGCCATCGAGGGCGTCATGGCGTACAACCACTTGAAGGAGCAGCTTACGCCATTCTTCAAGCAGTTTGCGGAGAGCGGCAAGGCCGTTGGCGCAGAGGATATCAAGGCGTACTTTGCAAAGCTGCGAGGCGATGAGCAGGGAATCAAGGAGGCGGGCGAGGCTGCTGCTTCTTCCAAGGAAAATGGGGATAAGGATAGTGACGGCAGAAGAGAGCAAAGTGGGTACTAGACTGTTATAAGAAGAGTGGCTTGGTCGCCGCTGTCATATTTGACGATATAATATTCTCTTGCATGTATTATTAGGTTTTTGAGGGATCACAAAGGGCTTGGAAAGCGGGATAACTGGACATGATGCAAATGAGAACAAGGGCCTAGAGCTGCCCCAAATTGGACTGGTAAATCTTTGTGTCATGTTCGTTATATTTCATTTTTGGTTTTAACAATAGTAATTGCCAGTTGCCTAAACACTGATCGTGCCATTACATGTATCTACATTTCGTAACTCAGCCCAGCCCAGCCATCACTTGTGGCATCGTGATGAGGATATCGCTGCTGGCTTTTCGTGTCTCACCCCCCCCCTTATCTCCAAGTTTCATTTTGGTATATGAGGAAAACTCCATTGAACAATTCATGCCTCGTGTCTTGGAAAATGACTATCGTTCCTGTCCGCTTTGATTTGCCCTGGGTCATCTACCGGTTGACCCCGTGCTGGACGCCGCACTGAGCGGCCGAGGAGGTGGTATAGGCAGGATCTGTCCAGAAGACTCCTCTCTCTGCATAGCAATGCCGCCCATCATGCCCATAGACGACAAGTGGTGCTGCTCATCGCTGTCTTCGCCCTGACTATCCACCATATGTTGCTCCTGAGCCGCACGCAGCTCCAGCTCCCTCAGCCTCTCCTTCTCCGCCTCGTCAATAATATCGTCATCCCCGCTCCAGTACGGATCGTCGTCCTCGAGCTCAGGCATAGCCATCCTCTTCCAAAAGCGCACCTCCTGTCTCAAGGCAGTATCATCCACGCGCTTCGCAAACCTCTCCTCGTCCTCGTCGTACTTGCGGCGGAACT
The DNA here is from genome assembly GCA_020045945.2 of Trichoderma semiorbis. Lineage (NCBI taxonomy): Eukaryota > Fungi > Ascomycota > Sordariomycetes > Hypocreales > Hypocreaceae > Trichoderma > Trichoderma semiorbis. The sequence continues at coordinate 390,860 of CM034695.1, forward strand.
TGCGCAGCGACTCGTTGGCGCGGGCGGCGTGCGTCTGCATCTCCCAGATCTGCTCGCGCAGGCGGCTGTTCTCGCGGCGGGCCTCGTCGAGCTGCGCGCGGTAGGAGCGGTGCCAGGCGGCGACGTCGGCGACGTGCTTGGACTTGTAGTCGTGGAACTGCTTGAGCATGAGGGAGAGGGCGTTTGCGTACTGGGTGAGGAGGGCGGCGTTTGCGTCGCGGCTGTGCTTGGCTCTGTCGAAAGATTCTGAGAGCTCGGAGATGATGCTGTCGAGGTTGGATTCTTGGGCTGCCAGGCGGAGAGAGGTTTTAGCAAATCGCAAAAAAGAATTCAAGCGCAGTCGCAGCAAAGATGAAGGGTACACAAGGACGCAAAGACGCACCGTTAATGTCGTCGGCGGCAGAGGAAATCACGTCGCCGTTGGCCAGGCCCTGGGCCTTTGCCTTGTTCCGCACTCTGCCCAGCCCGCTGACAATGTCCTCGGTGACCCTCCTGTTGTCGGCCAGCTGTCGACTCAGCTCCTCGACCATGCCGTAGATGTAGTTGAGCTCGGCCTGGTGGCCGGCGGGCGTGGGCGCGGGCATGACAGCGCCCATGTTGGCGCCGTTCATGCCGTTCATCTGCTGCTGCTGTTGCTGATGGTAGAGGGCCTGCTGCTGGAGTTGCTGCTGTTGTTGTTGATGCTGTTGCTGGAGGTATTGCTGTTGGAGATAGTGCTGCTGGAGTTGCTGCTGGTGGAGAGTTTGTTGGAGTTGTTGCTGTTGCTGTTGTTGCTGCTGCTGCTGTTGATGCCGTGCCTGAGCCTGAGCCTGGGCTTGTGCTTGCGCCTGGATCTGAATCTGGATCTGGATCTGATTCTGCTGCTGCTGCTGCTGCTGTTGGGCCAGAGGATCCAGGTTGAGCGGAGCCGCAAAGCTCATGTCGCGCGTGGCTTGATCTTGGTGCAGGTTAGCGAAGATCTGAGGCTCTGGCGCTTCGGCTGCCATTGTTGGGGCCTTTCAACGGGTTAATGTTGGCGGGCTAGGATCAATCCAATGCAAGTACCAGGACAGCGTATGGCGGGCGCTGCTATACTTGTGCCGTCGGTAGCATTGGTCCAGTCCAGCCCAATTAGTTGAGTACCTGACCTGAACCTATAGCAGGTAGAGGGCCAAGCCAGCGCTTCAAAGGGCGGGACGGTGATTGAATGCCGATGCTGATGCTGATGCCAATGGCAGGTTCGGATTGCCAATTCCACAGCTTTTGCCCTCTCTCTTTTGCTCTTCTTTCGACGACAGCGACGCAAGGGGGCCGCCAGGTGGCTCACAAGTGATACAGATCCAGGTACAGCCGTTTCTGCGGTGTCTCTGGGCGGATTGCATGTACTCCTACTCCGTACTCCTGCGCTGGGCTCCATGGCGGGGACTTTGCACTCTAGCTAACGCGTTGCAATTCGTCGCCTCACAGCGTATCATTTCGATCCATTGTCTCTCTCTCTCCGTAGTGCATGATTATGCATCGCGCATTGTATTATGAAATTTGATCCATCTCTTTTGTCTTTCCGCAGACCATGTCTTTTGAATCAATTGAAAGGTGAAGAGTCACGTGCAGACTTCACCTTGAAGCAATATGATGCTCTATACAGAAATCAACAAAGCTTCAGATGGGGAGTTCGCTTTCGCATTCATACCATACTGGATGGTGATAATGTCCCGTATTAGGTCCATTCATTTTCTTTCCTTCTCTTTTTTTTTTGCTTTTTGTGGTTTCTCTTCAATGTCATCTTGATTCACTTCAAAACCGCCGTAACACGGTAAGCTTCAATGACAAGCCTATCCCTCAGCCATGGTTCTCTTCGTGATTAAGCTTATTTGCATAGCCACACGCCATGCATCTTCTTATTTCATTGTGCATATTATTACTAAATACCTGTTCATCAACTACCTTTTTCTTTTATTCTCCCTTTCTTTTTCTGTTTTGCAATTATGAGACCACCATGCCCATCAGGAACAAGACGAGGGCAGCTAGAATTTCCTGTTCTCTAGGTTAGGTACATGTAGACATTGTGTGTGGTTCAAGCGCACATGTCCGGCCCAACAGTCGAAGGCCATTGATATCACATTTCATTTCTCTGGCACCAACCCCAACGTCTGAATAGCAGCCGAGGTTCCTTTGTAGCATTGCTAGCGGTGCGAGTCAAGAATTGGATACCCGATGATATGCATCTTGGCATCTCATCACCTTTGCCCCCTCCGGAGACCAACATGCGGAGCGAAAATGGAGAATCCACATAGATGCGATTAGTATCATGTAGTTAGTAGGCTGCAGCGTTACATCGCAGCACAGCGGCTTCAGCACATCTATTCTACATAACAGACCGAGGCAGAGCCGAAGAAAAGTGATTCTCTGAAAAAGTTCATGCGCAACCTTGACCTATACAAGAAGGTAGGCAACTGTATAGACGGATCCGCAGCTGCTGAAGGTTCGGAAACGGCAAAGTTGTTATACTAATGTTGTTGCTCACATGGTCCTACCACTTATTCCTGCAGCACTATGGAAGAAAACTATAGTCTCGTGGCGAACATACATGCGGTTGCCGATGTAAAACCATGAACGGATAAATTCTACTTCATTACCAATCCCGGTGGAACTGCAGGAGATCTCTCATTTAATGTTTAACCGGGATCCCATGAGCCATGGATCGTGACACTAACCAAGCCCGCCGGTTGGCAGAACGAACAAACCTCCACACCCTCTTGGCACTTCGGAACTTCGCGGTGAATAGTCGAGACGATGTGAAGCTACGGTGGGATTTCCAAGTTGAAATCTTACGATTGAGCGGGGGAAGCGGAGAGAGTCCGATGATGCCTGTGAAGGCCAAGAAAAGAACTTGGAAACATTCACAACGGAAATGGGCATGTCACATGCGCACAGCTGCTATGGGGCACACTTACAACCTCCAGACCATGATCTATACAAGTATCCTGAGCTTCAAGCTTTTCAATGCCACCCCAAGATGCTACCCTTTGCACGTTTAGGTCTCGGGACCCGTGCCGTAGCTGGACGCAAGGGGTCTCGCATGATTGATAGATCGATGGTAGTGCTGCGACGCTGGAAACGTCGGATGATCTGTGTATGTATGTAATTTCAATGCTTGGGTGTGGGGGGAGAACTGAGATGTTGATGGAACTCACATGTAATAATGAGTAGGTACCTGACAATCATCCCGAGGGCATGTATTGATCCTCGATAATTTGCTTCCAATATTCCATCACCTCCTCACTCATGTCGGGCGCTGGACTCGGTGGTCGTGTCATGAACATGAATCCACCACAACCTCAAAGGTCCCTTGCGCCGTCTTGATGCGATCATCCGAGTGCCTCATTTCCTTCCAACTCCCTTTCATCAATTATAGTTCAGGTTGCAATTCGGCCCGTTGCGGCGGCCTGGATGGAGCGCCCAAAGCACAGTAGCGGCACCTTTTTACTTTTGTTCCCCTGAATATCCCAAATGCCCCCTCCCCTGTGGCGAGCATCAACAACATCCATAGTGATGCAGTCGGTGATAGCATATGAGGCACCGCACCGCACCGGACCTATTCCCGACGGCAAAACGCCATTGTCCCAGCGCTCGCTTAGTGGTCATAGTGGCCTCTGGGGTTTTAGGGCCGGCAAAAAATGACCCCCTGGGCCACTTGGCGCCTTGTACTGCCCTTCTCGGCGAGTTTGGTGCGGGGAAGTTGGGGAGCTGCGCAGGTACAGGCCACCAGGAGCCCACTAACGCCCACTAACGCCCACTAACGCCCACTGCGAGCCCGCTGAGAGCCCTGTAACCCTGTAGCGTCTGGGGACATGGAGGGGGCACGGCCCACCCGCATTGTGAGCTGGGTTGTGCACCTCGAGAATTTGACGCCGTGCCTTGTGACCTTTGTTGAACCTTGTGCTCCGAGGTTGCATCGAGGGCTATTCGAATGAATGCTCGAGACACTTAGATGAGAATTGGAAACGCAAGATGGACGTGTATTATTCTTTCTGTACTGTAGACTCTCTAGCATGTATGCTGCACTCTGAGCTGGGCGGCTTTGTTGTTTGTTGCTTTTATCGAATGCCAATGTTTACAAGTAGTAATTCGTAGATGCCTGAGGACTCCCTCCCCTGCTTACTGGCTGGCATTGGCATGGGTTCGACTCTGCCCTTGAATGGGATCGGCACTTCACCCACGCTCAACTCAACCAACAATTGTCCTTTGATTGCCTGTCTCACTCTCTCCTGCTTGGCGCCTTGTATTGTCCCGCAACAGCCTCGTCCATCTCTCTCGCCCGACCTTGGCGCTTGTTCTTTTCTCTTCACGGCTATAAACGCTGTTTCTCGCTAGAGACAAGCTTCAATATCCCCGGCAACGGCCAATTGCATCGAGTCCAACCAACCCGACTGCCGTATTACTTCAAGTTGATTACCTCAGGTACGCAAGGCCTCAAGATGAGCAAATCCAATCCAGTAGCCTAGCCCAGCTTGCCCAGCTTCAGGGCCCCATTTGCCGGGGTCCCGTGTCTTGTGTCTTGTTATACTCAACTCGTATGCATGATATGATGCATGGCCCCACGCACCTCCTCGTCTCGTCTCCTCCTCCCGTCCCACTGCCTGGAATTGGAACTTGGATCTGCCATGTCAATGTCGCACGCTCGCTGGAGATGTGACGAGGGTGACAGCTGACGAGCTAAGCGTGCAAGGCAGGAGCAACGGCATTCAGTTGTCTTGGACGATTCCGAGCCGGACGAGCACAGCATAATTAAAATTGTATACAAAGATGGGTTCCCCCAAGATGGCCGCTGCCAGGGACGGCCCTTCACGATCCCCAGGCAGAGCATCATCTTTACCCTCTCCCGCCATCCTCATCACCGTAGCCATCGTCTTCGCAGCGACAATGGTTTACTGGAAGGCTCTCCTGTACGCAGGGCTTGCCTCTGCCGCCGCCCTCTTCCACAGGGACGACGCGGTTGCAGGCTCCGTGGATTCATGCCCGGGCTACAAGGCCTCCAATGTTCGCGTCTCGCCCACCGGCGTCACGGCCGACCTGACGCTGGCCGGTGCAGCTTGCAATGTGTACGGCACTGATCTGAAGAATCTGATCCTTCAAGTCACCTATCAGACTGGTAAGTAAACATGCACATGTACACTGCTTTACTCTCCCTGCCGGCTTTGACGGCATACTCGGCCGAGTGGGCTGTTTATTCTTCTTGAGCAAAACAAAACACCCCCCCTCACTCACACACAACATGATTTCAACCGCAAAACGTCATCAATTGAGCTTGTTAAGCTAACATGTTGTTGCTTAGAGGACCGCCTTCACGTCCTCATCCAGGACAAGGACAACCAGGTCTACCAAGTCCCCGAATCCGTCTTCCCCCGTCCCGGCGGCTCTGTCTTGTCCCTGGCCAGCAACCTCAAATTCAGCTACACGGCGAACCCTTTTTCATTCAAAGTCACCCGCGCCAGAACTGGTGAGGTCCTCTTTGACTCCTCGGCCGCCTCTCTCGTCTTCGAGTCTCAGTACCTCCGCCTCCGGACAAGCCTGCCCGCGAACCCCAACCTGTACGGCTTGGGCGAGCATTCTGACCCTCTCCGCCTCAAGACGTCCAACTACATCCGCACGATGTGGAACCAGGACAGCTATGGTATTCCCAGCAATGCCAATCTCTACGGAACGCACCCCTTCTACCTGGAGCACCGTGCCACGGGCTCCCATGGTGTCTTCTTCCTCAACTCTAACGGCATGGACATCATGATCAACCAGGATGCTTCCGGCAACCAGTACCTTGAGTACAACACCATTGGTGGCGTGTTCGACTTTTACTTTGTTGCTGGGCCTACTCCTGTAGCAGCAGTGCAGCAGTATGGTGAATTTGCTGGCTTCCCAACCATGCAGCCATACTGGGGTCTCGGTTTCCACCAGTGCAGATATGGATACCAAGATGCCTACAACGTCGCCGAAGTTGTTCAAAACTACAGCTTGGCGGGCATTCCCCTCGAGACCATGTGGACGGACATTGACTACATGGACCGCCGCCGCGTCTTTACCGTCGACCCAGACCGTTTCCCCATGCCCATGATGCGTGAGCTCGTTGACCATCTGCACGCAAACGACCAGCACTATGTCGTCATGGTCGACCCTGCCGTCGCCTATCAAGACTACCCGCCTGCCAACCAGGGCCTCCAGGACGATGTGTTCCTGCTGAGGGCTAACGGCTCCGTCTGGATCGGCGTCGTCTGGCCTGGTGTCACCGTCTTCCCCGATTGGTTCTCCGCCAACGCTCAGTCGTACTGGAACGGCCAGTTCCAGACCTTTTTCAACGCCGAGACCGGCCTGGACATTGACGCTCTGTGGATCGACATGAACGAGCCCAGCAACTTCCCGTGCAACTTCCCCTGTGCCGACCCGTACGCCGCCGCCGTGGGTTATCCCCCGGCCCCACCGCCGGTCCGCGCGCCTCCTCGTCCGCTGCCCGGCTGGCCTTGCGATTTCCAGCCTGGCGGTTGTTCCAACAAGCGCGATAGCCAAGTTCAGCCTCTCCAAATCAACACCGGCAGCGGCAGTCTGCCCGTCGTCAATGCGGCTGCGAGCAATGGAAACAGTGCAAGCAACCATGGCAAGGGTGATCAGAAGGGTCTTCCCGGCCGTGATCTGCTGTACCCCAAGTACGCCATCCACAACAAGGCCGCCTTCCAGGACTCGTGGAACTCTGACAAGGGTGGCATCTCCAACCACACCGTCAACACCGACCTGATCCACCAGAACGGCCTGGCCATGTACGACACCCACAACCTCTACGGCACCATGATGTCGACGGCCTCGCACGACGCTATGCTGTCCCGTCGACCGGGTCTCCGCCCCTTGGTCATCACGCGCAGCACCTTTGCCGGCGCGGGCTCCAAGGTCGGCCACTGGCTGGGAGACAACATGTCGCAGTGGAGCTACTACACCGTGTCCATCCGCACAATGCTGGCCTTTACCTCCTTCTTCCAGTTCGGCTTCGTGGGCTCGGACGTCTGCGGCTTCGGCGGCAACACCAATGAGGAGCTCTGCGCGCGCTGGGCATCGCTGGGCGCCTTCAACACCTTCTACCGCAACCACAACGACTTTGGCAACATTGGCCAGGAGTTTTACCGCTGGCCCTCAGTCGCCAGCAGCGCCAAGAAGGCCATTGACATTCGCTACCGTCTGCTGGACTACATCTACACTGCCCTGTACCGCCAGCACACTGACGGCACGCCGGCCGTGAGCCCCATGTTCTTCCACTACCCGAACGACGCGGCCACCTTTGCCCTCGAGCTGCAGTACTTCTTCGGCCCCGGCATCATCGTCGCCCCCGTCACGCAGCAAGGGTCTACCAGCGTCAGCGTCTATCTCCCCGACGACATCTTCTACGACTGGTACACCCACGCACGCATCGACGGCGGTGCCACCAACCACCTCATCAGCAACGTCGATATCACGTCCATCCCGCTCTTCATCCGCGGCGGTACCATCCTGCCCCTGCGTGTCAAGTCCACCAACACCACCACTGAGCTCCGCAAGCAGAACTTTGAGCTTCAAATCGCCCTCGACGCCTCAGGATCCGCGACGGGTGAGCTGTACCTCGACGATGGCGTCTCCATCAACCAGAAGGCCACTACCCACGTCACCTTTACCTACAAGAAGGGCCTCTTCATCCTGGGCGGCCAGTTTAGTCTGCGGGTGCCCTTTGTCATTTCCAAGGTCACCATCATCGGCGGCAAGACTGCCTCGGCCAAGTCTAGCTCTGGAAGCGCAAACAGCCAGACTTTCAACGTCAACCTGCCGTTTACCGGTCCTTCGTCTGTTAGGATTGGTTAGAGGTGTTTTCCCTTATTTTAGGATGTCTTTTCACTCGCTTAGCGTAACCTGTGGATATGGTGTTTTGTCTACCCTTTACGCCCGTTGGGCTTCATGTATATAAAGTATCTTCAGAGCAGTAGAGTTTAGTGTATGAAGAATTACGACTTTTGGATGAACTCTTTATTTTATTTCACTGTGTCTTCCTAAGCTAGCAGCGTCTCGCTCCTGGTGCTTCCGAACTGTTCTTGAACTGTTCTTCATTCATACAGAGAGAGTACCTAGGTTGGTGGTGTGGTGACGGTGTTGATAGAAGCAGTAATAGTAGTGTAGTAAAAGGTAGTAGTATGTCGTATACCTTGATGAGGACATCACCGCCCTCATCATGTTCAAAAAGAAATGAAAATCTCATTACACACCAAAAAAGAAACTTTGAAGACTCGCTGATCCAAACGAACTGGAGCACTCTTACTCTACCATTCTAATCGATAGATAAAGCTTGGACATCACACGTCTTCTTCCCCTTTTCCTCCCCTTTTCAGTTCCGATATTTTTTTTTAGGTCTTTTAATTCGGTTTGTATGCTTTGTATCTTTCCCCTTTCCCCGCTCCCGATGTCGTGTAAGAGAAACGCTCCTTGGCCTGCTTTCGAAGAGCACTATTCAACAGTAGCATGAGAGAAACACAGACTCCGTTTTATCACCGTTTGATGCTTTCCCTACGGGTTTCAAACCATACCAACGCCTCCCATGAGAATAGCAGAAAAAAAGAAAAAAAAAAGAAAAAAGGAAAAATAGTACGAGGGCCAGACAGAAACCATATGTGGAAATAAAAGAGAAAAGAAAAAAGAAACGCCCATGGGCAGTAGTAACCTTTGAGCCTTCAGAGTACACTATAATATGATAGCAAAGATGAATGCAACGGGAAGGACTGACGGGATGGAAGAGAAAAGGGTGAAGAAAACAAACTTGACAATGAGCTATGCAAACAAGGCTTCCGTATCGTGGCTTTCGTGAGTCATTCTCGGTTTTGTAGACGCAAAGGAAAGATGTCGTGTATACATGCACAGGTAGAAATTTAATGGAGAGAGTCGGAAATGGTGCCGGCTATGTTATGCTGGTGGAAGAAGATATGTTCATCCTTCTGCCATTTCCATGTCATCTGTCGATTTGACTTCCACGGCTGGGGCCTCATCTGCCGAAGACGCATGTTCTGCCAGAGAGACGTTGGACTCCTTGTGCTCGAGAGATGGCTGCGAAGAACCAGCAACGCCGTTATTCACGCTGCCGTTGCTGCCACCGGCGAGGACGCCGTTTGTGGCGCACAAGCGATACTCACCATCGCTCTTCAATTCGATGATGCCCTCGTCAAGAGCCCATTCCGCCAGCAGCTTGTCAATGCCCAGCCGTTGGCCCTCGCCCTTCTCCATGTGCCGCCCAACGTGCTCCGTCCACTCATCCCAAGACGTGGGCCCCTCGAAAAGGGCGTTGCACTCTTTCCGGGGACAGGCCGACTTCTGTGGAGGATGCCGCCTGGTAACTAGGCAGGACTGCTGCATGTCTTTGACGTGCGCATCCCATTCGGCCTGCAGCTTGCTGTCACCCTTGGCAATGGTCCTTTTGATCTGGAACGGGGCGTGCATTCGGCGGAGATGTTGCGTGAAGAGATCCTTTCGGTTGAATTCATTGCCCTTGCCTTCTGCCGAGCTCTGTGGGCAAGCCGAACAGCAATAGTACGTCAAGCAGAGGTGCTGCGAAGCAATGTGGCGCTTCCATTCATTCTTGGATCCAAAGGTACTGGCGCAGCCGGCAAAGGAAAAAGCGCAGGGAAACGGTCGGGTATGGGCAGCCGCAATGTGTTTTCGAAGAGACGAGGAATCTTTGAAAGGTGCATGAGTACAGTGATCACATCTAGTTTCCTGCTTGGGTAGGGACCGTCGAGGTGCCTTCATACGCAATGGGGTCGAGTCTAGTGCCATGGCATCGCCAACTCCAGATTCATTCACGTCGCGTGGAATGTTTGGCTCAATGTGTCTCGACTCAGGAATGCCATCTGGAAGCGTTGTTCGGTGCCGCACGGGGGGAGGCCCAGTGGCAGCCGCAGGGGGAGCCGGAACGGGGGGAGCCGGAGGGCCATCATCACTTCTAGGTCGAACATGGCTGAGAGCCTTGAGCTGCTCTGCGGCTTCTTGCATCTCTGCAGAATCTTCAACCTCGTCCTTTGGCTTGATTGGAGCGATGGCTCGAGGGGGCGCTGGAGTGTAGGTCGCTCCGGATGGACTACTTTGCGACCTGTACTCGAGGCCATCTCGAGCTGCCGCGTGCAGATAGGGATCGGGATCCCGCCGAGCTCGCGAAGGTGTTCCCGCCGCCAGCTCCCTGGCTTCCAGCAGAATACGGCCGTCTTCTACTTCTTTGGCAGAGGGGCGGATACCAGCAGGCCCAACCAGCTTTTCATACAGATGAATCATGTTGTGAGAGCTAATGTAGCCCAAGAAGCAGCAGACCTTATCGTGCTGGACGACATTCCATATGGAGTGGGGCATGGAGATGAGAAGCATTGTAGGCGGCCCAAGGAACATGCCCTCGACGGCGATGGTAGCGCCCAGGGTCGGCTTGTTCTGTAGCCACTGGTGAAAGTAGGACATGTCTGGACTTGCATCCCCGACAAACGTCGTGCAAACCAGTATCCGGGGCTCTTCAAACCTGATGTCAGCTACGGAATCCGGGTCGATGAGATGATCTTCACGGGCGCGACTACTCTGCCCATCTGGCGGCGCATCTACGCCATTCAGGGGAGGCAGGGGCGTCCTGCCGACCATGGACGCCAGAATCAAGTTTTGCCCTTTGCCAGGAGTCAGGGTGAAGAAGATGGGCATGATGGGCGAGGCGGAAGTCGTTGCGCTACCTGCGGGCGTTGGGCTTTTCGGACGTTGCTGCTGCTTCAGGCCACGAATCTCGTCGTAAAGCCGCTGGACGTTGAAAGGCTGCTGTCCCGCGCTCAGCTTGCGAAGCGCTTCTACCAGAAAGGAGCTAAAGGAGCGTTGACCAGGTTCTTGTCGGGCCTTGTGCTCTCGAGAGCAAGCCGCAATGGCCTGCTTCATACCGTGGCTGCCCGCAGCTGCGGGTTCGGGGTCGGCACATGTATCCAGAAGCAGGAGAATGTCGGACTGGGCATCTTCGAACAAGCACCGCACACCATCCCATTTAAGTTTGGCAGCATCTTCGCGCGCATTGCTAGATGGACAAGTGATTAGAGATGATGATGACGATGGCGACACACATGATGTGGTGATGTAGTGACTGATGTGGTGATGCAGAGGCAGAGTGGTAGAGAGGCAGAGAGGCAGGGGATGGCGAGCGCCCAAGGATGAAACTCACCAGGCCCAATACAGCTGGCCATCGGGGCCGGCATATCCGTGGCCAGCGTAGTATATAATGAGGAGGTGGTTGGGCCTTGCGTTTTCGAGAAAGGACGCCATTTGGACGCCGAGCTTGATGCTTGGGTTTGGTACGGTGGGGATCTGCCAGCGTTGCGTGGTGAAGCCGTACTGCTTCTGCATGACCTGTTCTACCGCGGCAACGTCCTCATCGACTGTACGATCCTCTTCCCAGCTCAGCAGCAAGACGGAGACGTCGCTGTGAGGCGGGCGCTCCGTCTGGCGCTGTATCAGCATGGCCGCATCCTGCAGATGACGCGCAAAGGCCTCGAAGTCTTGTCGTTCGGCAACCGGGGCATCGTGTACGGGGTAAGGCTGTTGTTGTGGCGGCTGGGAATGGGCGACAAACTGTTAGCAACGAATGCGAAAGTACATGTAGTGAGGGCGAAGAAGACGATGGAAAGAGGAGGCGGATGGAAAAGAGACGGTAGCAGCAAGTAGTCGAGAGGTTGGGGGAGAGACGCAAGGCTAACCGTTTCGTGGGAATACTGCGCAGCAGGCTGAGGGTTGGGAGCCACAGAGGTGTTGACCTTGGGAGCCAGCTTCCGCTTTTTACTGGACGGTTCCATCGACGGGCTCGACGACAAGAAGAAAAGACAAGAGGAAAGGCGACGTGAGACGACGAGACGAGACGAGGTGAGACGGTGTTGTGGCAGTTTTTTTTCTTTGGTTGGAGAGGGCGGACGACTGAGGCTGGGCGAGGCCAGGCGGAGCAGTCGGCAGCTTTTCGAACGCCCGCTGAATTGATGCAGCGAAGACGAGGCGTGCACAGCGTTCGTTGAAAGTGGCGAGAGAGAAGCAGCACGCGGCAATTGGAGGGGATTCGAGGCTGGGAGTGACGATGAGGAAGCAGGAGCAAAACGACGGCCGGCTGGGAGAAGCAGAAGCAGAGTATGAGGTGAGACAGCAAAGGAGCGAAGAAGAGGGTAAGGCTGGGTGTTTTGGTTTTGGGGGGAGGGGAGTTTGTGGTTCAAGGCTCTGGCCTGGCGGGCGAGGCTGTAAATCGTCAGTGCAGCCAGTTGACCTTGGGCGGGCCCTGGCTGTAACTGGTACTGGTACTTGGTAGTGGTACAGTACTGGGTACTCTGTAGGCGCTGCGAGATGCGCTACCGAGGGCGGTACCGGGTCCAGTTCCAGCCGGGTCCAATCCAGCCCAGCTTGAGCCCGGCCCAGCCCATTGAGCCCAGTCCACTGGACTGGCCACTGGCCGACGGCTTCCGGCGCTGGTGGGCGCTCAGGGAAGGGCAAGCCGCTATATTTTAGTTGGCGGGCCGCCTGGCTGTGCAGGCCCTAGCGGCGCTGCCATTGGCCCGTAGGCGAGGTTTGACGGAGTTCTGCTGAGAGAGCCTTTCGGGCTGGTCCACAGGCAAGCTGGAGCTCTTTTTTCATTCCCCAATGGATTTGCTTTTCTTTGGTTTGATGCTATTGATTGACTTGATCTGCTGTGGCGGCAATTGGCTCTAGGCTGGCCTGACAGTTGAGCTATTGATCGTGATGTCCAGTGCCTATCGGGGGCCATGCATTCGATGGATCAATCAGTGGCGGCCTCAGGTACAGGTACATGTACATGTCAAGTAGCATTGATGACATCCGACATGACATGACATCCATTGACTGGACGGCACTGGATTGGATGTCACAGGCACGGACTCAGTGCCGCACAAATAGCCGGGAGGTACTCGCATGTACCAGCGCGCAGTTCGGCACATGCAACCAGTACTGCGGCCAGATGGGAGACAGGAGAGGAGAGAAGAGAGGGGGCCGTTTTATTTGGATGAAACGACACCTTGAGGGCAAGGGGTGGTGCAGAGGCTCGCAAGCTGTGACGGTTTTTTATTTTTAATCTGCCAAGGGTGCTTAAGGCTGCTCTAATACTGGGCATTTCTTTTGGGGTTTTTTCTTTGCGGCTCGGGCGAATACAGGTGAGGATATGGTGCATGCATGCTTGCATCTGGTGCAACACATACCTAGTAAACACGAGGTGCTTTGCTTTGTGCAAGTCTATACAGCTGAGGTATCGTGGTGTAGTACATGTAAGTGATGCATCATGATTGTTGCAAGATGCTTCGGTTCTGCCGCAGGGTGAGCAGATAGGGCTCAAACTAGATCCGTGCCTGTACCTAGTAGTCAATAGTACCCATATGCCGTCGATATATTGAATCAATGGTTAATGACATCGCTCCACAGAGCCTCTCCTACATGTACTAGGGACTCAGTTGCTGAAAGCCTCTCAGGTGATGAATACATGTAGTCTTGATCCTTGACTACCTGTAGGATGAGCAACGTTCGAGACACTCGATGCAATGCAATCGGTTCAATGTATTCCTGCCCAACCACTGGTTGCCCTGTACAGGACAGTACCGTATCGTACTAAACTTGAAGGGTGCCCTTCACGGCAATACGCACATACGCAGCTTTGCACCCCCGACACCGAAGGATGCCCGGCCCCAGCAGTCATATCATGGACACATGTACCCAGAAGATACAAGTCGGGATTGATGTCAATATTATACTCGTACTGTAATCATTGGAAGTGAGGAATCCCATTATTGCAGGTGCCTCTGTGCACTAAACTCACCAGACGTCAATACCTAGCCACCTCGACCTTGTCCATCCCAATCTCGTCTCGCGCAAGGGACCACCAAACATGTCAAGCCCGCTACCTGACATGTCATGTTGAATACACACTTGCACTGATTCCTTTGTACATGGTGGCTTGTCTTGTCTAGCCTCGGCCATCAGCCCAGGGCGAATCACCTCACAGCCTCGCCCGGAAAAAACCAAACCTCAAGAGACCCAGATGGGAACCAGGCCAGCCTGATTGGATTGGGCACCTCGCCCTCGCCTGGGGACGGACTAGCGGCCTGCCGAAACTCGCTGCCAATTTACCGTTTCGACGTCGCGTCCTTGCTCTAGGCTGTGCCGGGCATAGTTCGCATGGGGTAACAATGTGGCGGCATCAGCGTGTCTCGTCTCGGAAGCCGTGAGGCCGTGGGTGGGCGAGGCAAGGCTCACCGTCTGGTGATTTGCTCTCGATGAATTGATCCATTGATTCCTGAGCTGAGTCGTTCTTGGGGGGGATCCATCAAACAACACACGCCTTCGTCCCGTGCCTGGAGCCAGTGGCGACTTTATTGGAATCCAAATTCAGCACGACCAGGTACTTGGGTAAAGCTGCAGAAGCTCGGTGCTGCTACTGCCCGTGGCCTCTTGGTTTCCAATTCGCGGCTGAAAGTGCCCATCGCTTAACGCCTTGGCTCTCTCGTCCGCCTGTCTGAAGCACAAGTGCTGCTGCTACTGCTAGTGCCATCATTTCAAATGTACATAGCGTCCATCCGTGTACCTAATGTACGCGAGCGTAGGCCTGACCTGTGAGCACTTGCGGGTACTCGTTTCTGCAGGTGAGTAAATTTATCCTCCCAGCCAGGATCAAATATATTTTTGTCTCTTTGGGATGCTACAGCACTCGTACATCATCATCACTCAGCACCTGTTGCACGAGTCCTCTGCACGTCATTGGATCGTCCCCGGCAAATGGGGGAGTCTGCCATGCCGCCTGAAACCACGCACGAGTCTACGTCCATCACAGACACACTGCCGCCTATCATTTCGCCGTGCTGCTCACACACTTGGCGGCTAATGTGCTGTGCTTGCTTCAGCTTATCAACACTATTTACATCGTCATCGTGTACAGTACGTATCTACATGCCTATCTCACGTCTTGTCGGCAAAGAGCTAGTGACAATTCTTTGCGCTCAAATCCACAAATAACCTGCGGGACGGCACATGCCCTGGTTCGACGCAATGATGCGGACGAAACCCGCGGCTCAATTCAGCTTGTCCTGAGTTTCATTTGATTGCTTTTGAAGGCGTCACAGAGTCGGATTGCGGCTGACCCGTGCGGACTTTTACTACATGTCAATCAATGGCTTTTGCGGCTGCTATTATCGCCGCAGCTGGCATTGAAACGCCATTTACGAGACACGGAGTGACGGAGTGGAGGGAAGGGGGATGCTCCCGTCTCTCGATACATGTAAGTACGATGGCACACACGCCATCACACATACTGCAGCCTCGTAGCTACCATCTACACGCCAGTAGTGGTACTGTGCACCCAATCTCTCAGCCTTGATCCTATTGATAGGTGCACCTCACACGATTTCCTCATTTTTCGTACACACACCAATCCATACTAGTACATGAAATCCTTTGGTGTTGTCGACTCATCATGAATACTTTGTTGTACTACAACCCACCGCCATGCTACGAAAGGGCTGAGATGCCCGGTAGGGCAGAGATTAATAAAAGATTAATAAAAGTGTCAGCTAAGCCGGTTTTCAGCTAATGCAATGTATGCCGACATGCAGCTCCATGCTCCTCCAGCACCTTGAAAGCTCCAAGTGGCGTACGATAGTTACTAAAGGTTCCGGCGGCATTCATAGACTCAATTGCAGAAGCTTGTTTCCTTCTGCCTCCTTTTTCGCAAGATATTGAATTCCTCTCATCAAGGCGTTTTGGAATTTTATTGTACATACTCTGGGATTCGTATACGAGATGTGATAGGTTGTACAACGAGGCTGAGTCGGCGGCGGAAGAGGGGGGTCCAGGTCTCCTAGAGCAAGCGTGGCAATGCACGCTGCCGAATCAGGAGCCGTAAGATGCTTTTCAAATTCGTAGTGGTAAAAGATCATCTCGCGACTCTTCCAATTTGGTACACGTACAGTATACGAGTATATCTACTGTGATGAAAGTGGGAGCTTTGCAGAGCTCATAGGTGCTAATCCGTCGAAGAACTTGCCACCACACCTGGGAAATGCTAGCGGCTACGCGTAATTGACTTTGAATTGATCGTCGGCCACAGGTTTTTAATGTTGCAGCCACATTCTATTTTTGTCTTGCACCCTTTTCAATTGTTCTGTCGTGAAACCAAGTGCCAGAGCTGCCAACATGAAGTTATCAGCTCTTATTAACAACCTTATCAACAATAACAATACTTGATGCATGTACACGTCCGGATTACACATTCGAGGGATTCCATATACGTGGCATGCATTATATACAAGACAAACCGTCTGCGCCTCGAGCCACCAGCGCTAGAGAAGCGAAGTCATCCATGCTCACCCTTGCTCTCACCTTCACCGATTCTTCGCCTCTTGAACTCAGCTATCTGAAGTGAAATGAAATGAATATCTCCTAAGAGGCCTCATGCTCATTATGTCGACAGTGGCGATGGAACCTGTGGTAACGTGAATACGAAATCCTGACGTAAAGACGCTACGTGCATGTGTCTTTGCCTTAGTACTAGGCCCAGTATTGACTGACCTACACGTATCATATTAACTTTGGGCCGTGCTGGTGATGCCGTCTTAGTAAGTCGCCGCGTCAATGCCATGATGGAATAAACATGCGATGCGATGCGATGCGGCACGTCCTGCAAGGGCAATGAGAATCTCATCCCGAGTACGGATGCTCGTAGCCGTAAAGCCTTATGGAATACTGTACGGGGCGCAGTCGGTCTGAAAGAGTGTGTAATCTTCTCCATCCTCCTGACAAAGGGCTTTCTCAGCTTACCACTTGGGCCAATGGGAGATGTAGAATGTCGACCTCAATATCGGAATCTTACATCGGCTGAGAGCGAGAGGCATGTATGAGTACTGCTCTTCCATCCTCCAGCCCAGGGCCAGCCGTGGCGTAGATTCGACCCATCTTCTCGTACCTACACTCTGGCGATGGCAACCTTCAAATCTGAAATAAGAGACGAACAGACTGTTCCAATTTGGTATCATGATGTGCAGCCATCACGTGGCTTGGGATTCCATCCACTCAACTCATCCAGTTCCAGTGTCTCACATTGTCTGCCCCGCCAGGCACCCTTCAATGGGATCCCAACATCCCAACCTGCACAGCCCCCAAAGGCTCGCAAAACTTCCATCCCCCACGAAACAAAGCACCCACACGGACATGGGGGGGTTCGTTAGCGTTTGTCTCTGGAGGTGTGACGAACAGAAACAGAAGGAAGATCAATAGGGATTTTTGGAGAAGGACAGGAACAAGGGTTTCCCAAATCAAAATGGACATCAAGAAGCTGTATCTGTAATGCTTCCAGGTACTATAGTTTCCAAAGCTGAGATAGTGAGAGAGTGAAATCACATGTATAGAGTACTCATGTCATATCGTATCGTGTTGAAGCCGTCACACCCGGCCTCCTCGTGACGGCAACAAGTGAGACTTGGCATCCGGCCTCGATTCTCGCAGCTTCTTGGCTCTCTCAGCCATTTTCTGGCCGGCTGGGCTTCTCTCCGCTTCTCTTCGGAATCGCTTCCCTTCGGAACTTAAAAAAAAAAATCTCCTTTCCCTCAAAAAACAAGGAAAAGAAGAAAGAAGAAAGAAGAAGAAAAGACCGCATCTATTGCCGTTTATCCATCTTCCGACCAACGGCAGCTTCGGTACTTGAAGCTTCGCGTGTCCCGGGAAGCCCGTTCCTGACCAGCGCACCGGATCATCGTCCAGCGCGCATGCAAAGCAAAACAGCCGTTCGTTCGTGCTTCGGGCGTTCTATAACTGCAGCTCCATCAATGCATGGATGTCTGTAGCGCTATTCTGTAGCGGCCCACAGGCGTGACAGTTCCCGCCAACGGCCCTGTGACGTTGCTCAGCGGTTCTTCGGCTGCGCCTCTCGCCCCTCACCTCACCCCTCTGCTTCCATCCATCCATGCTTATTAGCAGCCCTAGAACTTGGTATGTCCGGGCGATTGCGTCACGGCACCGTTTGGGCAGAGGGTACATTCTAATAAGAGAAATGATTCATTCATCAATCATGACTGCCTGAGGTTCCATGTTTGTTCTCTCACCTTACCTTGGCCTCTCTTTGTCTTATCTTTCCGACTCTGTTCTTCCATTGTTCACCTGATCATCACCGACCGCGCGACATATTGCAACAGAAGCCTGCGGAATTTGGACATTGCAAAACCCAGCGCATCCGTGTTTGCGACTCCATACGATACGAACTTGACTGCGAATCAGCACCAGAGAATTTAGGCGGTACTGGATATTGATTGGTCGCATCCCAAGAAACGTGGTTCTTTGATAAGACGCTCAAAGCGCAAAATCTCGACCCAAACAAAGCAGCATCGCTCTCTCCCTCTCTCTCACACATCGCGACAAGACATTCTCCGATCCGAATATTCGCATCTCAGAGCCCGACACACATCCACACCGGTCGGCGACTGTTTCGCATCGAGAATGATGGACTCGTACGGAGTCCGGAGGTCGGACACCACCAAAGGGCCGCCTCTGCGCATCCTGTCTTTAGGTATGATCCCCCCCATCGTTATGTTTATGTCGTCGAATAACTTTGCTAATGCCCAACTCGCACAGACGGAGGAGGTGTTCGTGGTTACTCCATGCTCATCATCATCCAGGAACTCATGCACCGCGCATTTGTCGACATCGAAGGCCGCGCGCCTCGCAGACATGAAATCCCAAAGCCTTGCGATCATTTCGACCTGATTGTCGGTACCGGCACGGGCGGGCTAATCGCAATCATGCTGGGAAGGCTGCGTCTGGATTTGGAGACCTGCAAGGAGCTGTACGTCCGCATGACGAAGATGGTGTTCGAAACCGACAAGACGATTGCCGGCATCCCATACCGATCTACGCTATTCAAGGCCAGTAGGCTGGAAGATGCCATTAAACAGGGAGTTTGGGAGCACACCGTATACCACAGGGAGGGCAACGACGCCGAGACAGAAGTGGTCAACCCGCTTGATTCCCGACGCTCCTCGGGATCTCCAAAGCGACATTCCAGCAACGCCAGCACCGTCAGCTTCAGTGCACGCCATACTGCCGGCCATGTCTCCACGCGGCCAGCCGTCAATATGAAATACGGAAATGGAAATGCAAGATTATACGACGCAAGAGAGAACAGGACCAAGACGTAAGAACCCGAATTTTCTGCCTATTATTTCGTGCATACTTGGCTAACTTGGTGAAATGATACAGTGCCGTGACTGCAATGTACAAAGGATCCGGACGAGGCACACCCCCCGTACTGCTACGATCCTACGATTCGCGCAAAGAGCCACCGCCGGAATTCGACTGCAAGATCTGGCAGGCCGGGCGGGCAACTTGCTCTATTGGCCTTGCTTTTAAACCCGTCCAGATTGGCCAGTCAGTCTTCCATGACGACGGAGCCGGCACCTTCAACCCCTCCCCCGAGGCTCTGGACGAAGCTGTCATCAACGAGTGGCCAGGACGAGAAGTCGGAGTGTTTGTCAGCGTCGGCACCGGAAAACGCCCCCGTGGAAGCGATGGAAATCAGCAAGTGTGGTACGAGGGATTCTTGGGCGAGTTTGCCGAGGCACGGAGAAAGATGATTTCCAAGATCGAAGGCTGCGAGAAGATCCACGAGTACATGCTCCACGAGCACCTGGCGAAACGCGGAGTCAATGTCGAAAACTACTACCGCCTCAATGTCGAGGTGGGAGTCGGCGAGTTCGGAATGAACGAATGGAACCGGTTGAGCGATATCAGCACTGGCACTCGGCGATACATGCAGCGCCCAGACGAGCAGCAGATGATCCACGGCATCTCGACCAGGCTGGCCAAGATTCATAGGGCAAAGATACGGTGGGAACAACGAAGCAATCCTACTGTGCCCGAGTTGGTCAAGTCGACATCGGAGAACAACTTTGAGCAGCCATTTGCTGTAGAGCTGCCCGGTGACTCCCCGGTTGGCTTCCTCTCCCACAGCCCACAAAGCCCCCCGAGTCGTTCGTCCTTTGAATCAGGGGCAGACAGTCTACACCTGCAGGCAAATACTCTGAATTCCCCCAGAGTCTCCGGCGATCATATCCGGCCAGGCACCGGACACTCGCGTTACGGCAGAACCGTCAGTCCCGCATCTGAAAAGGAGACTGTGGACATGTCGCCGGCGCCGAGCCAGTACAGGGTCGCCTATTCCGACGATCCGATTGCCATTACGAGCCCCGACGAAGAGTCCAAGTATCAGCTGCCTGTGGTGCCTCCCAAACAGTACTCTCGAATTGAGCCGCTGTCGATACCCTCCAAAGTAGCGCCGCCTCTGCCACCAAAGACTCCTTTGTCCGAATACGGCCATCGACCGCGAGATTCGGAGACATCGATTCCACCTTATCCCGTTGATGACGACGAAGGCCCGCCTCCGGTCAACATGGCACGGAAGCCGGATTATCTCCAGTATTAGTGGGAGAAACTACGGTGCTATAGTTGATGACTTGTGATACGACGATGCCATGATATTTTATCTTCCTTTTCTTCACTGTTTATATTTTTTTTTTCTGTTTTACTTTTCTAGGAGGACGAGGAGCAAGGGTTGGATCTTTGTTTCTTACGACTAACATGTTGCTTTGATCGATACCACGGACGGCGGCGGCGGCTCAAAAACAGTTACTCCTTTTGGGAATATGAGATGTGACTGTGGAAGGAGGGAGAGGAGGCGGGATATAAAAACGGGTGGCCCAGTGAGGATCTAGCATAGTGCACACTCGGTGGCTTGCTGCGATCCACGGGAGCTGCAAGGGAAAGGCAGGCGAAACATTTTGTGATGGGATGGGAAAAATGATGTGTTGCTTGGATCCAGATCGACGAGTCAGCAGTAGTCAGACGGCAATTGTTCTGTTCCGTATTGGACGCCACTTATTAGATGCATGTACTCCAAATTTAGATGGGGGGCACTTTTTTAGCTTTTTGCCCTCGCATATTCATTATTCATGGGCATATATTTTATCACTTTTTTTTGATTCTGATTTTCCTAAACATGATGAGATGATGACCATGTCTTTGTTGGTTGACTATGTGAATATGGTGAGATGTTGCAGTTTTCTGGCATGTGATATCTCAGGAATGAGTACGTTTGGTGTTTGATTCTGCATACAACACGGCAGGCATGACACTTGGCGTGATTTATGGGATGGATGGATGGATGGATGAATCCTTTTCAAGGGCTTCTGAAAGGGTTGCCTGCTCGGAGGCCATTAACGCGACCAAAAGGGTCCATCCAGGGTGCCTCACGGCAGGATTGTCACAATGTCGATCTGGCGTGTAGCTTATCGAGGTAACGAGGCTATGCTTGCTTGGCTTCTTACGTGCATTTGGATGCCGTGAATCTGAGAATGATCTAGACGAGACACGGCATCCCTACTACTGGCTGTATATGTGCTTTTTTATCCCTTTTTCTACGGCTAACCGAGGAGGCCAACTGTCTCCACGGCATTCCATCTACGCAAATTCGATAGACCGGTTGGGCCAACAAAAGTTCCAGACTGCGTAAAAAGTGCTGTTGGATGGGATGAGGGGGGAACGATGGATGGAATCGTCTACCGAAACTGTGTGTTGGCGCTTATTCTTCATTAGTCTCCCTTTTTTCGCTCGGACCCTTCGACCAACGACAGCCCAAGGCGAGACAATAATCGAGAGTTTTCGGTCGAATAGGATGGACGGGTTTGCCGAGATGCGCGGGGAGGGGCGGAAAAGGGATCTCCACATGGGCACGGGATAGTTGGTAGGATATGGTCGTTTGAATGGATGGATCGTCTGTGAATGAATTGAGGTTCGAGATTGATGGGATTGTTTTGGCGTTGCTAGAGTGGGATGGTGGCGTTGGAGTCGATGGATCCGTTGATGCTGATGTGATGCGCGGAACAACGTGTGGAAGATGCTAGTCCAGTAGGTACATGCGGGATTGAGCGTCAGCAGCCATCGGTGGAAGATGCAACTGTAACACTGTTAATGAAGACGAATAGAATTGAATGGATCAAAGGGTTCATCAAGGTCCGTCCGGCGCCATTCTGGGGAATAAAGGCGAGCGGATTCCAAGGCTGCAGCCCTCTGGAGCCTCTGGAGACAGGAGGATGGAAGAAGAGGATACTCTCCCCTCACTTGCTGGCGCTAAAACCGAAGCCTGCAGAATACAGACAAACTGAGCTCCAGGGCTCCAGCTGCTTATTGAACTGTTCGAGCTGCTTTTTACTTAATAAACGGGCCGTCAGCCACCGGCTCACGGGCCAGATCAGACCATGCCATTTAGTCTCTGCGCCGCCCTGGTCGATTGTCGCACCGGCTTTTAACCCGCTTGGCAGCTTGAACTTGCTGTGTTGCGCTTTTCGCAAATCCCATCCATACTCTGCAGCGCAGTGCAGCGCTGCGATCGTTGAAACCTGCGACAGACAAGACGGTAAAAATAGAAGAGACAGCAAAGGGAAAGACTCGGATAGAAAAAGGGAGGAGATATTCACAGGGTCCAACAGCTGTAGCACAGGAAAGGACAGGGAAAGGACAGGGGAAAAGGCGGAACAATTCTCCGTCGCAATTCGGGACAAAGAGACACAGCGAAACGAGTCCAGTCCAATCCACGAGGCCGACAGACACCGAACCCGAAACCAGAGCCTTGCCTTGCCTTGGCCATTTGGATTCTCTCTCTCCCTTCCCTGGAATGCCGTCAAGCCGTCCAATCACAATCAACTGGCCGGGCAATCGAGATTTGACCAGCGCTGCCTCTGCCGCTGCCGGGTCTCGTGCATCGCATCATCCTTGCCTTGCTCCCTATTGGCGTTACACCCGATCATTTCGCCCTCATCCGAATCGCTGCAATCGCCCGCGTCTTGTTCGATCCAGGAATATGCGCGGATTGTGCTGAAGGGGAGAAGAAGGAAATAGAAAAATCAGAGAAAAAAAAGAAAAAGAAGAAGGGAAGGAAAAAAAAGAGGCGGACAGGGATTGATTGAAACACAGACAAGACGACGATTGGGGAAACAGATCTTCCTCCACCACCGCCTGGTCTGGTCTCCTCTCCTGCTCCTGGACTGCCGACGACGAAACGAAACGACAACCCCCTTTTGATTCCCCCGAAAATAGCTGGAGTGTTTGACGGTGCGCCTGCTGGGAGCGCTACAGTCAGTACTCGCTGACTTTGTGAGACTCGCATCAATCAATCGGACAGACAGAGTCTTTCTCTCTGATTCTGCTTGACTCTGCTTGACTTGCTTGACTGGCCTTTCGAAAGTCTGTGCGTGGCAAAGAGGGAGAGCAGAGCGACACAAGTCCGAGACCGAGACGCATGCATTGCATTGTTCCAGGCGGCCATCGTTGTCATCTTCTGTGCGACCCTCTTCTGTAACCTCTTTCTTCCACTTCCTCTTCCTCCTCACTCATCCCACCTCGCTGCCTGTGGCCGGCGAATATCCTCCTAATCTCTTCTTGTCTTTTCTTTTCTTTTCTTTTCTTTTCCATCCTCTTCCTCGGTGCATCAGGCTATTGCGACAGCGACACAACCGCGAGCTTCAGTAGAGACAAGACAGACACACCCACACACGATACATACCGCTGCGACCCTTCTCTGGCGCCATCTGATCTCAGCCTCGACAGAGTCTCGACCTCACTGCGGCACGGCACTGCACTGCAGCCTGGATCCAATCCAATCTGCAGTCTGCACGCACTGCACACACATAACCTGCAGTCAGTCTGCAGCAGCCGCACGCTAGGGGCCCAAGGCTCAATTTGTCCAAAACCAAACCACCATCCCACACTCACCACGCATTTGCCGACGCGATAGGCCAGCTGCCGAATCTCGACGAATCTGCGGCTGAGGGAGCGGCGCGAGCCGTCAAAACCGTCATCTTCGGGTCGCTGCAGAACTGACCACTCGAGTTACCAATAGCTGCAATAGCTGGAGGGCTCCGTCTGTCCGTCTTGGTGTGGAAGGGAGCAGCAGCGCGTGCGCTTTATTAGACTTCTCATCGCTTTATTTCCTTTTTTCTTTCCCCTTCTCGACTTGTCTCCTCACCGCATCCATCAGCTTCGCTTCCGGCCTTTTTGACCTACTTTTTGTTTTTTCCGCCTTTCTGGCTTCGCTACACCATCGGCCGCGCGCCGGTGCTCACGTTTTAATGTCCGACACAATGCAGGTGCAGGGGCAGATGCCCCATCTTCGCCGGTTAGCCGCAAACATGGCCATCAAGGCTAGGGGCAATTCGTGCACCGAGTGTCGACGTCGCAAGCAAAAGGTTAGTGAGATGCAGTTGTTGCTGGTGCTGCCCAGAGCTTTTTTGGGGGCGATTTTCCCATTTTCCCAGTTCCCAGTTCCCAGTTCCCGGGGCGCCAGCAGTCCTAGATATAAAGTTCAATGTCCGAATCCCCTGCGGTTGGAGCTGGCAGGGACGGGCATGTTCCGAATCCTCGTCACCGACCAGTGGCACATGGGCAGCGTGAGAGCGAGCGACCGCAAATCCTCTCTAAACCCGGTGTGGGCTGTTTAGAAGGGAACAGGACGATGATGATCAAGAAGAAGAAGAAAGAAAAGACGGAAGCAGAGAAAAAATGAATGCTTGGGACAAAACATCAACTGACTCGAGCATGGCTTGTAGTGCGA
The DNA here is from genome assembly GCA_020045945.2 of Trichoderma semiorbis. Classification (NCBI taxonomy): domain Eukaryota; kingdom Fungi; phylum Ascomycota; class Sordariomycetes; order Hypocreales; family Hypocreaceae; genus Trichoderma; species Trichoderma semiorbis. The sequence goes on from CM034695.1 coordinate 415,533, forward strand.
CCAAGGCCGACCGTGTAGCAACTGCGTCCGTCGATTCCCACAGCCGACGTGCGAATATAACATCAAACGAAGCAACAAGAGGTTAGTATTTGCCCTGCCCATCAACCGCCCATCAAACCAAACCACACGACGACAGCCGATCATCCTCTCTCCACTCGTCTGCCACCATCCCACGTCCCTCCCACCCTTATCCATCTCCTTGGGGGCCAGACAGGACAGGGACTTCGGAGGACAGCTCCTGTGGGGAATGGACAGACTACGGCTTCAGCTCCCCCACAAGGCCGAGCAGCCCAACCCACTCCCCTGGTTTGGAGCTTCGCCGGCAGATGCTCTCTCTTGTCTGTCTCTCCCCAATCGGGTGCCAATGCACGCACGCACCCAGACAGAAAAGGGAAAAAAATCAACGGAAAAAGAAAGGAAGGGGGAGGAGATTGGCTTATAACACCCGTTGCCTCTTACAGCACACTGACGCACACACACCTTGCCCGTCTTTTCAAAAGGTTGACCGTTTAGAATGATAAGCTGACATCACCGCCAAATTCCCATAGGCCTGCCAGTGCCGGATCTCCAGGGAGCGCCTCTAAAAATGTCAAGGTTGTGCTGGAAGGAGGCTACGCCCATCTCAACCTGTCCGACATCCAGGATGCCATTCTCCAGGTCGAGGGCGTCGTCGCCGCCAGCGGCATTGCGGACCAGCTCTCGGCTGCGCCGGTAGTTGCTCAAGGCGAGGTGGTTTCTCGCTCTTCACACGACCAGGATGCCTCTTCGCACAGGTCGTCTGCCGGGTCTGCCTCGGACCCTTTTCGCGTCGTAGTCACAGACGAGACGGGCACGCTCAAGCCAAAGTCTGTCTTTGCCATGCTGCGTCTAATCCTGCAGGCTCGCTTAAAGGTCACTAATCGCATCGTCAACGACGAATGGAGCATCGACGGCCCTCAACTTATGCGCGCCTTGCAGCAGGCAGCTCAACCGCCGGTCATGATTGGAGGCTTGGATGATCAACTGCGGAACCTGCCTATGGAGCCAACCAGGTTAAACATTGAGCTCGTCCGAATACGTACGTGACAAATCCCCCTCCCCCTCCCCTTCTCCCCTCCTCTCTTTCCTATTGCCGTAAGTACCACGTATGTGTATGTATGCATGCCTGTGTGCATGGAGTCATAGAAAATCGCCCTTGATACCTCATCAGGGTGGCGCAGAGACAAGCATTGGTGTTAGTGCTGTCTTTAAGCGTGCTGCATTTTCAAAGAGCTTGGAAGGGGGGGGGCAACCAGCTTAGACTCGAACAGGGGGGAGAGCAAGGTAATGAAATTCGGGCCACTGACACTAACACGAATCTTTTCCTTACAGATCTCCAACTTCTATCTCGCTTCAAGGCTTCCATAGACGGAAACCCTGATCCTGAAAGTCGATTTATGAAACATTGGGTTCCGCTGTCCATCAAGGATCCTCTTCTGCTTCAGATAGTACTCTACACGGCGGTATGCTTCCTCAAGGAGACGGGCCGAGTGCCCAAGATGCTTGTCTGGGCCTACAAAGGCGTGGTTCACCGTATGCTCAATGAGCACCTAAGCTCTACCAGGACGCAGACCGGCGATGCTGCCATCATGGGAGCCGCCCAGATGGTCATGGATTCCTGGTACTGGGGGACCACTGAAGAACTACGTGCCCACATGGCGGGCCTCAAGACCATGATTAGAATGAGGGGCGGTCTCCAAGACCTTGGAATGGGTGGTTTTCTAGCCAAAACCGTGCTCATGTGAGTGTTGCTCTCCCGCTAGTTTGTAGTACTATCATGGCCCTTTCCCCCTTCGCATACCCACCCCTTGATTTTTGAAAGCGTGGTGGCCTGTCAGTCGCCGTGCTACTGCATATGCAAGAGCCAACGTGCAGTTTCATCTCGTCTCCCCCGTCGTTCCATTTTCACTACTACGTAGCCATTGAGCCTGTCCTCTCTGGTTGATTTTTTTGTGGTGCTAACTCTTCAAATTCATCTAGTCACGACATTGCCATTGCCATTGCTCATGATATCGAACCTGACATTTACGGCCAGGGTGAATTTGAATTTCGTGATGATTTCATGGTCCCTTATCAAACCGCCTTTAATTCCCCCTTTTTATCTGGCTGGCCACACTTTGTCGACCCGGGATCGGCATTAAAGCTTCATCGAAGCTCTGCCCAGATCCTGGACGATGTAAGATTCATTATACAGACCGTGCAATCCCTGCCTCCATCGCCAACCGCGCAAGACCTGCAGAATGTGACAGACGCCGCTCTGTGGGCGCTTAACAGGCTGGATCGGATGCCGGAAAACATCCCACTCTACGAAGAAGAGGAGGCGACGGGTCATCCGGCCGACGAGGGTGATGACTGCATGTGGGAGACTACTGGATACGAGGGGGCGGGCACTTCCCCAGCGAGCAGCTCCGACTACGACACATCCTCGCCAAGGAGCCACGATGCAGCGTCCTCCAACGGCTCGCCGCCCGCCCCCGTGGAAGAGAGCGCGAGTGCTCGGCTAGCCAGGACCAAGAATGACGCCATGTATCGCTGTATCCGTGTGACTGCCTCCGTCTACTACCGCGCCATCATTGCTCGGGTCCCCACTACCGAGATCCTGGGAGAGACTGATTTCTTGAAGCTCTGGGAGCTAGTGTGGGAGGTGACTGTGCCGTTTTGGAAGACGGCTGTCGGCGTCTTCATCTGGGTCATGGCGGCGGCCGTGCCGAGCTGCCACAATTCACCGCCTGCACGGTTCATCAAGACTTTGTCTGTTGTTGGCTGGATGACGATTGGGCTGGAAAACTGGCACGTTGCCATTAACGCGGCGAATACAGCCCTGAGTCTACAGCGGTGGCTGCGGGGAGGACATGCCCAGCAAGGAGGCATGGTGTATGAGAGGGGGCCTCTTGGAGGAGAGATTGTGGTGGAGAAGCATGGGTTTATTCTGCGAGAGGCCAGCATCCCGGAAGTGGTCGCCAATGTACGGTGCAATGACGATCATGAGCTGATTGAATAAATCGGCGTCAGGGGGTTCGGCTTTTGACTGGGGCCATCGAGGGAGGGTGGTATTTTTGGTGTTGTTATCATGCAAGTGACGCACTGATGGGGAATATCTAGTGTCTAGAGAGACGAAGACCGGACGATTATGACTTCCGCTGCAAGAAGGAGGTGTGCCGGATATATATGCATGTCCCCCTGCAGGAGACTCGCAGGAGTTTTTCTTTGATATTCGAAGCATGCGGCTGCTCCCGACGAGTTTCCAATCGACATACAGCATTGCCAATGATCGGAAGCGACTCGACTCGACTTACACCGGGTTTAGATGGAGACAAGGCGGCAGATTTGCGTACCGATAAGCCCGAGTTGCGAGTTTGTATCGGGACTAAGATGGTACAGGGGCTGACGCATCACGGGGGGAGCGGGACGACCTAACGGCCTCTAACGCGAACCAGCTTGATTTCAATTTTGGCTTTTTATTTGGAGTGGTGAATTACTACTACTTTTGGGTATATCTTCATAGGCGATGTGTTTTTCTCGGGGTTTATTTCGTGAGGGCCAGTTTTGGGTTACAAAAAAGAGATGTGACTGGGGGATTGATTGATATGTTGGGAGTAAAGGGGAAAACAAATGTGGCGAATTCTGCTGTTGGATCTTACTGGACGGAGCAAAGTATCCAAGGGGGTTATTACTATTATTATTAGTTGTTGGTGCTTTTAACTTATTTTAATGCAATACGAACATTCTAATAGGCTGTTTGAAAACATGAGACAAGAAAAAAAAACTTCTCAATTTGATAACTTCATCCATCATGACGTTCGTTTTATGGTACAAGAAGAACTAGCAGAATATCAAACAGTGAATGGTATTATTTCCTACGCTCCCATCTCTCTCTCTTATAGACCAGACCACCAGTACGACTCCTCCACTGTAAACTTCCCCTTGAGCGCAGCCCCCTCTGTCACGACACTGCTGTCACTCACAATGATTTCGTAATCGCCTTTCTCGACACACCACTCGCTGCGCTCCTCGTCGTAATACGAGGCCAGGTACTTTTCCTGCTCGGCAATCGTCACCGTCTTGGTCTCGCCGGGCTGGAGGTCGACCTTTGCGAAGCCCTTGAGCTCCTTGACGGGGCGGTTGATCTTTGCGGGCTGCAGGGGGCGGACGTATAGCTGTGCGACCTGCGCGCCGGGGAGGGAACCCGTGTTTGTTACGGCGAGAGAGACGCTCAGCTTACCATCGGCGTGGGAGACAGCCAGCTTGGAAAAGGCAAAAGTGGTGTAGGAGAGGCCGTGGCCAAAGGGAAAATTGACGTCCTTGTCGGCGAACTCGTAGTAGCGGTATCCGACATAGACGTCCTCGCCGTAGAGCGTGCGGCCGGCCTCGGTACGGTAGTTGAGGAAGGCCGGGTTGTCCTGCAGGCGCTTAGGGAAGCTGAGGGGCAGCTTGCCCGAGGGGTTGTAGTCGCCAAAGACGACGTCAGCGATGGAGTTGCCCGTCTCGTTGCCGCCGTACCAGGCCTGGAGGACGGCGGGCGTGGCGTCGAGCCAGGGCATCTCCTCGGGGGTGCCCGTCTGCATGACGACGACGGTGTTGGGGTTGGCGGCGGCGACCTCGGCGATGAGCTGGTCCAGCACGCCGGGGAGCTTCATGCTGGCGCGGTCAGCGCCCTCCGTCTCCCAGTCGGCGTTGAGGCCGGCGCAGATGACGACTTGGTCGTGCTCCTTGGCCAGCGCGACGGATTTCTTGATCTCGGCCTGGTCGTCGATGACCTTGCAGCCGCCGACGCGGAGCGAGCCGTGGCCGGGCACGATGGTGTCGCCCTTGAGCGTGTACGTCGGGGCCGAGCCGAACTCGACCTTGAACTTGTACGTCTTGCCCTTGACGAGGTTGACGCGGCCCGTCTCCTCGCGCGTGGCCGAGCCGAAGAAGGCGTCGCCGGCGACCTGGTGTGTGGCGTTGTCGACGACGAGCTTGTCGTCGACGTAGGCCTTTGCGGTGCCGCAGACGACGAGGCCGATCTCGTAAGTGCAGTCCTCGTCCGCGGTGTAAGTGCCCTCCATGTCGGCGTACCACGTGTCCGCGGCGTTGGGGTTGTAGTAGTCCACTAGGTGCATGTCCGTCTTGGTGAAGAAGAGCTCGTCAATGTGCTGGCGGCCAGGGGTTCCGGGAGGCTGGTTGAAGACTCTCCAGCGCATGCCCTGAACTCCGTCGCCGGGCGTTGAGCACTGCTCGCCCAGCACGGGGAGGAAGCGGTGGGTGTAGGCGCCGACGGTGTATGAAGGCGGCGTCTTGAGCTGCTTGCTGAGGCCGTCAAAGGGGGTGACTGCGTAGTACGCCTTGAGGGCGGCAGAGCCTCCGCCGTGGTACGTTGCCTGCTTGGCGTTGGGGCCGAGGATCAGCGTCTTCTTGTCCTTCTTCAGGGGTAGGACGTTGTTGTCGTTCTTGAGGAGGACGATGCCCTCGTTTCCAATCTTTCGGAGCAGGGCCGCCGTCTCGGGGGTGTTGTTGACGGTCGTCTCGGGGCCATTCTCCTTGACGCCAGAGGCAGCACACGTCTTGACAAACTGGAGCACTTCTCTGGCACGCTGATCGATGACATGGACAAAGGGCTTTCCGTTGGAGACGTTGAATTTCAGTGTGTCTCCCCGGAATCGTGGGGGGCCGGGCATCTCGAGGTCGAGTCCTGCTACGACGGCAGCGGTGGTGCTGTAAGTGCCGTACCAGTCGCTCATGACCAGGCCCTTCCAGCCCCATTCCTTCCGGAGCATCTCGTCGAGATACTTGGGGTTCTCGCTGCACGGCACGCCATTGATGCCATTGTACGCCGTCATAAACGCACCGGGCTGGGCGTCTCGGACGGCAATCTGGAAGGGCAGCGCGTAAATCTCACGCAGCGCCCGCTCGGTGACGATGCTCTGCACCGTCATGCGCCTGTCCTCCTGATCATTGCACAGGAAGTGCTTGATGGTGGCCTGGACTCCGGTGCTCTGGATGCCACGGACGAGAGCCGCGGCACCAAGGCCAGCGAGGAAGGGATCTTCGCCAATGGACTCGAATCCTCGTCCACCGAGAGGGGAGCGTTGCATGTTGATAGTCGGGCCGAGGATCACATGGGCACTCTTGGCGATGGCCTCCTTGCCCATCATTTTACCTGCCTCTTCGAGCAGCGGCTGGTTGAAGGTGGAACCGAGCGAGGTGCCGCATGGGAAGCAAGCTGCAGGGACTCCGTTGAAGAACTTTGTGCCTCTTACACCGTTGGGGCCATCTGTGAAGCGCAGTGACGGGACGCCATGCTTGGGGAGAGCCTTTGTGTGCCAGAAGTCGATGCCTTTGAGGGGTTGTCAGTCACCAGTTTTGAATGTCATGTCGTGTTGATCTGGTGAATGTGATGGTATGTTTTATAACTCACCTGCCAGCAGCTCGACCTTTTCGGCCAAGGTGAGCTTTTTCAACACGGCTTCAACGTCGATATCAGCCATGTTTGGAGATGTGAGGGGGTGATATGGAGTGATATGGGAAAATTCGTGTGAAATGAGGTTTCTGACGAGGCAATTCTTCCTCGACACACGACAAAATACAGCAGTATCACCGCTCTATGTCAAACAAAGATTGCTCAATGACAGCAACAATAAAATTCACAAAGACTGCAGGGTAGCCTCAAGCATGCCACATCAATTAAATCATAAGAGAAAAGAAGCTCTGAGAAAACCAGAGTCTGTCACAAAGACACTGGAAAGGGATGAAGATGAAGAGGTCAGCGAAAAACAAACCAGCAACAGGAATAGGCCAGCCAACTTATATAGCCGTCGGTCACAAAGATGGGAATCCCTGGGGGCTCGCCAAATTGGATTGGCCGTGGGTAATTCGTCGTGAGAACTTCGGAGAAATGTAAAAGAATCAGCAAGCAAGCAGCTCCTCCTGCCACTAACGGGCTTACTCGCCCAGCTTGGCAATTTCGTGTCGAACGAAAAGCAGCAGCAGGCTTGAGCAGGATTCTCCGAAGCCGCGCCATCATCCCAACTTTCTTATCACGAGATGGATATTGGACGAGTTTCCCCGCGATGCTCCCCGCCATTAGCTGCGGGCAGGGATGTTCAGCCGTGGTATACCCTTGCTATAGCCGAATACCCGCGATTACGCCGAAGATGAGGCTGAATTCCAGCCAATCGGTGTCGAGGCTGTCAGATTCATCCGTACGAGGCCCGCCGAAATAATTGGACACAGAGTCGACATCGGACTCCGCCATCCCCAAGCGAAAGCCGGTGCGGAGAGGCTTGGCCGAGTCGGCTCGGTGAGTTACGAGCGAGATTCCCCGACCGACCCCGAAGAAGCTCTTGGTCATGTGGGCGGTGATGATGTTCGTTGCTCTGGCTTCGGGCTTCGGATAAACGCCGTGGGAACGGGTATCGCATTTGATCTCGAACGAAGACTCCACCATCGAATCTACTGACGCTGATGGGGATGGACAAGGCGATCGCGGTGGATCTGATCCCGGCTGTCGGATCACAGGCAGTTCCACACGGGAACGGGGACGGGAACAGGTGGGCACTTGACTTGTCACGATCGGGCCTTGGTGTTGATGACGGTGTTGACGATGGAGGCTAACACACATTGTTACACAGTCCTTTGCCGCCATGACATACCGGCTCACTCGGACATTGTCTGCTTCATGCCGTCAGACAAGTGACATTCTTGTCCTTCACTTCGGCACAGATGGCATAAACATCACGGCTGAATCTGGGTTCCGCTGTCACCGGCATGGTGGCCTGGCAGTTACAGATTGTCGGCATACGACTTTGTGTCCAGCAGCCATGTTCGCAACCCCCCGTCGGCTTGGCATTCAGGGTCCTTGCGTATGTCAGCAGGCCTCCGTGTGAAATACAACTCCTTGCTCCGTCCTGCTGGCCTGCTCTTATATGCAGCAGCATCTCCATGGCATTTTCCGCGCTCATTCCGCCGCCTGCCAGGCATCTGGATGCTTGTCTGGATGCTTGTCTCTCCAGGGAGGTGTGGTCAACGTCAACGCAGCTGTCAGACTAGAAAATATGAGCCGTCATATCATGCCGAATCCTCATCGCGCAAGTACCGGTACCACAGAGTAGACCGGCGGGTTTAGCGAACAGTTTCGACCTGGGACAACATTCCCTGTATGCAGCTGGCCTCCTACAGTGCCATTGACGATGGCGACGGTCAGCCATGCAATGCGTGTTTGCCTGGACGGCGCGCACAATGGTCTCAGATGTGGTAATTTGCCAAGAGGACGCCATGCTTATTCTCCTGGCCCTAATGTCTCTTATGGCCGAACCTCGGGCTGAAGTGGGAAGAAGTTTGGCATCTAAATGCGACGGCCTTCCCGCTCCACGCCTTCTGCTCCACGCTCTGTCAAATCACGGATTACCTACTACAGACAATCTGGGGTTGGACGGGCTGCATGGCTAGCGGGACTATCACCAAGGGCGCCGCGCAGGGGCTTGTGGGCCGGTAAGGCTGGACGATGCGTGATCTTACGGTGGGATCCTGGAGATCCGGCCCAATGCTACCTTGGTCTCCTAATCAGGGGACCTGTATGTCGGAGATATTTCAAAAGGGCTAAATCGACACATCATCGCCTTATCTCCTTTTCCCGCGGCTGAACGGCAGTATCGATGACATTCCAACAGGGGAATTCCTCACTGTGGCGGCTGTCTGCGAGGACTTTTTGCGGCAATTGTTACGACTAGGAGTGTGCTTGTCTGAGGACCATCAATTCGAAGTCTGCTGCACTTCTCTTGCGCATCTACTGTATTGGCGTTATAGCAGCAAGAGACGATGTAGGAAAAGCATTGGGCAGAGCAAGCCAATGCAATTGGTCCTTGCACGAGGCTCTGCTGGTCTTTCATCATGGATCGTCGTCATCCATCACATGTGCGATGGTCCGCGTGGGGCGCCGGTACCTGGGTCCGGGACCCTGCGATGTGAATCTCACCATTTGAACCGGCCAAAGTCCGAGACAGGCGTGCTTGGACATCCCACTTGTGAGATTGGCCGACAATCTACGTTCAGTGTGCCGACGTTATTCACGCATTCTGATGGTGCCGACTGCAAGGGATTTGATGATTACATGCAGAACGTTTAGCCATCAAGATTGGCGCATCGCCTAAACATACAACCGTACGGGCCGTCAGCGGACAGCGGTAGTGGTTTCGTCTTCTCGCTTCGCACCCCCGCTCGATTACGATTGCATTGCCACGGGAAAGAAGAATGAAAAGTAGATGCGGTCTATGGGCTAAATTCCAGTCATGAAGCCATGTGAGTGTCATGTCACCGTAAAACAAATAAGGGCACAGAAAAAGCCGGCCACGAAATTTGGTACAAAGAAAAGGGACTAAATCAAGGTTTTGATGGCTAATTTGAGCAACTTCAGGGATTACCGATGTTTTACTTGTGTCAAGACTTGTACTTTGATACAATGCGGCATGTCTTTTGTTTTGTGGCATCAACACCTTTTCAAGATGCGGAGAACCTGGTCCTGTCGCCTCCTTAGTCTTGCACATCATCAGCTCGACCTCGGCGGCATGTGGCGACGGGCATAGGCGAATGCCGCTGGATAGTCGGGGCGCAAACCTGAGCGGATACACTTTTACACTCGTATGGACCTGAGACCGCCTTCTCTTGTCGCTTCCTCGACGACCAAGCATGGTGGTTTACGGAGTCCGAAGAGTACTGCCCAGCGTGGCTTCGGTGGAATGTCATGTTGAAACGCCTCCCCATGCAGAGGCATAAAGACGTCGGTTTTGGCATTTGCAAACACGACCCTTCATTGGAGGCAGCCAATGGGGATTGAAGTGGTATTGGGGTGGGCACTCTCAGCTCGCGATGCTACGCAATGTCTCAAGCTACCTTCACGCCTCTGCTATCGCCGCTCAATCGCCTTTGTTGATGAAGCCTATTGCCGAGTTGACGCAAGAATGCCCTGCTCAGCGGCTTTTGTGAGAAATTACAGCAGCACACCATAGGCGCGATTCCCGCTCAAGCAGGGGAACCCATTGGTGCTGATCGACGCGAAAGCCCCTGAACGGCCTCGCACTAGAACGTCTAGTCGAGCAGTCTAGGTTCTGATGGCTTTATCCCACCGTTATCTAGACACGATAGTCTGGATGGATGGGGATGGCACTAAAGGAAACCGATGTTACAGGCTTGGCGGAACCCCCTTTCTCCATTGGATCGTCGTACCCACAGCTGTTGGCTCTCAACCAACTGCCGACGCACCACGCCGTAGAAGCACTACAGGTACAAAGAAGTATGGACAACGAAGCATGCACAGTACAGGTACACACTCGCATCGAAAACACAGGCGAATTGCACAAAGGGTGTGTCTCTGTGGGAATGATCTGACTCGAGGCCAGTAGTGTTCGATATGGCGGCTAAGGAAACACAGCTGCTTAGGCGGCCTCTTTGGATTGGATCGCTTGGTCCCGTCTTTACTACTCGAAAATCGCAGCAAAGGCTAAGAGTAATAGAGCACAAATGGGAAGCGCCATTCCTCGGACACGTGCGAAGCACTTCACGAAGAGGCTCCAATCTCATTTCATTTGTCTACGCGACGCATTTCGGGTCCCCCGATGACCATGAGGCTCCCTCTTCTCCTGCGATGATGTCTTGGGGTGAATCGAGGTGCCACGGGGTTGCTGGTTCCCGAGTCTCACGATGCGTCTTTTTAGTGGACTCACCGACCTCATATTAATTGCAAGTTCGGGTACTGTACGAGTACGGAGCACGCATGAGAGAGAGGGGGAGTCTGGGAACTTACAACAACTATTTGTGTCATTGATGCAAGTGACACGATATGCAGTTTAGTGCTCTGTTCTTTCTCTCCGCAGATGAGCGTTGATGCATACAAACTAAAGCGCCAGGACGGGGACAGCAGGTGGGTTTCGATGGAGTCGCAGCCCTTCAGCTTCCAGCAGGCACCAGCAATTTGACCCCCATGTCTCCCAACCTGAATGGAGGAGGATATTTGTGATCGGAGCTACGGGCAGCGGCGGATTCCAGCCACCAGTTGGTGCCCTCAGCTCAAGCGCTGCTTGATCCACGCGAATCGACACCGGCGGCTCATCTTGCTTTGTCATCTTTTCCCTCTCCTTGGGGGACTTGTTTCTTTCCTTCTTTCTTCTTCTTCCCTTTTGTCCGGCATTCGTTCGGATGCTCGCTTTTCTCTCTTCTTCGTTCTTCGTTGTTTCGCCACAACGAACGCTATCCCTTTTCCCTCGCACCCTCTTTTCTCTCAACATATGTCATCATCCAAGCCAAAACTGGCCTAACAGGGTCTCCTCGTGGAAATTTCTACAGCAAAGGGAGGGGTGGGGAGGGGTGTGCATGCTTGCACAAGTGCTAGTGCCAGTCTTGTTGGAAGTACAGTACGAGTACATACGAGATGCCAGGGCTCTTGTTCAACTTGAGATTCTCACACGCCCCTCCCCTGCGGGGCCAGGATTACCAGAGAACAACAGCAAAGCTTCGATAGTCCTTCTAGCGCGCTTCTCCCGCCCTTCCCCCTTGGTCAGCCACCGAAACGGCTCGGTCAACTTCGGCCAATTTCTTCAAACTTGATACTCGCTATTTTCGCTGCTCCGCTGCCATAAACCCACCGCATAAGGCCCAGCTGTCCAACCAGCGTCTGGAGCGGTCCGGTGGGCTGTTCTATTTTTCAGCCCTTTAGGAGGGGACAGGAGGGTCGCTGCCAGGTTGGTGCATGCAGGAAGCGGATATGCTCTGCTCTCTGGACCAGGAGTCCCGGCGCTCTTCAGTGGGCTTCTCCTCCTCAACAAAGCACGCGGCGGATCGAAAGGAGAGTGAGAGCAAAAAAGAAGATACTTGTACGCCCCTCCCTCTGAGAAATGATGAGACGCTCAAAATGGGTCGTGGTGCTTGCTTGTACCGTTTGTACCCTCATGTACCGTGCCGCTTGACATCTCCATACCGCTGTTTAAGTATTTTCTTCTCTTTTGACAGCTTATACCCTTTTGAGCCATTGCTACCCAGCTAGAACCCGCAATGTGCTTCTTTATTGGTTCTATTGTCTCCAGCAGATGGAAACCATGCAGCTTGTCTCTTCAGTCCTTGAGGTTTAGGGCACGGCAATCGCTTTTCACTCCTATGAGACTAGGGCCCATGTTCGTTTGTGCACACGCAAGCCACACATTACGGAATCAACTCGGTTGCCAGTTGCTGCCGTTTCGAAAGCTCGCAGAAGCCCGGAATCTGTTCGGTGTTCAAATTAGGAGGCCCTGTCCCGTCTCAAACGCTATCCTGCAGGTGCGGCGGCCATGTCCAACGTCCCGTGCCTGATGATCCCGTTGCATCGGTATCTGCTTCTGGGGTCTACTCTTGAACCATGTTACTCTGACAAATAAGTGTTTACACATGGCGGCGATAGGTGTTCATAGCATCTGATAAGAGGCTGAGTTTGATACGACGACACCATCGACAGCTATGCACACGTCAACTTGTTTAGCTCTGGTAGAGGTTCATGTGCACTCTGTGAAACCCTTTGCTTTTCTTGTCCGCTGCAGGCATTGCGTCGCCCGTTCTTGGAATTGACTTCATACCATCACTGGTGTTTCAGTTGCTGCAGAGTTCAACGCGTCATACATATCTCCTTTGTGCAAAAGGACTTCGTTTACAACGGGCGCTGGGACGGATAGACCAGTTGTACGAAACCGAAACTCCCTCATGCATTCCCCCTTTCCCCAGGTTATTTCGATACGGTGATGCCGCTATTCCCTTCACGATGCCCCAAATCGAAGCGGCCGTACTAAGAAACGACTCAATTTCTGCAACGAGTTTAGAGTGTCGAGATGATGCACCTTGCTAACTGTGTAGGGATTGTAGACGCGCCGCGTCCGTCATAATCCCCGAAACAACCTGGATACCCCAGACATGAGAACAATGGCCGCCGCCCTGCCTTGAAGAGCACAGATCTAACTGAATTAGACCGGCCGCAGTCCGATGGGCCACGGAAGGGGTCTGTTGAGAAGAGAGAAGAGAGGGGGAGAGAGGAGAACGACTCAAGCAAACTTCAGATCGGGGCAGCCGTTGATTAGCACAAGGTACAGGAACGCTGCAACTGCCATTATTCCCGCCGCGCAGATAAGGACAAGGCCTGGACCCATGTTCTCTGGGGCTTTGAGGTGAATACCGATATAACAGAGCCGCTAGCGTTGGCTTGCAGGTCGGTCATTGCCTTTTCGCTGCATCCTTAGCGTCGTGATATTCCTCCGGCCATGCAGTACCGCGTTCTTTTTTTCTATTTATACATGTTTCTCCGTGCGAGGATACTGTACCTGGCATAGGGGAAATAACATCATGCTCTTTGATCCATAGTCTACGGCCTGGCGGAGATGAGGAGTGGCAGGTCCTCATCACCTTTCTTCACTCGGAATCATGCACTGCGAAAGGGTTCGGCACTCTCTTCCGAATCTGTCAAATCCCACTACTACACCTTCTTTCCTTCTATTTTCCTGCCTGCAGTAGTGTCAAGCACGATGTGCTCCGTGAATAAGGAGACGGATCCATCTATGTTGGGGGTCACGTAGACCGCATATCAGACACATGCCGTACTAGCTAATGCTCCTACTAGCAGATCACTCACACTCACCACACCCATCCAACCATCGTTACGCAAGCATATGCGCTATTCGGGCGTATTCGACGCGTGCCCTTGCCTTGGTTGATCCCCCCAAACCAAGTCAAAAGAGGGTAGATGATGGTTATGCGTGAATGGGATCGACTTTGACACAGAGCGGGCGTCTAAAAATGGAGACTGTACGAGGTGAGATACGTGCCTCTCTTTTTTATTTCACGTCTATATTACTCATACGGATAGTACAAGGCCAGGCAGATTGGTTGTACTGTACCCATCACCGCCCGGAGTGGAAATGGATGCTCTCTTTTTTTCCCTTCTCGTTCACACGCCCCCCCTTAGACGCCCCTCTTCTCTCCTGTTCCCCTCTTTGTTCAAAACTCCACTTTCTCTCTCTCTCACTCACTCTTTCACATACCGTACAATTATGTATGTATGTATGTATGCATGCATGTACTTAACAGAATTTCCCAGCTGCTTGCCTTGCTCTTTAATTCTCTCGACTCAGCTACAGGGAGGAGAAGCGCCAAGAAGCGAAAGCTGCCTTGGCGGTGGTCATGGTTTGCAGTGAGGCTGAAGCTGAAGCTGAAAATGGAACACGATCAGCTAATCAAAACTACCAGGTTGTTCGTACACGAACATTGACCAGCCTTTCTCCATCTAGCTCACAAACCTTCACCCCGGCATTTCATCATCTGGCTCAGCCCAGATCTTGCTCCATTTGCTCAGCTCACGCTCACGTCTCACCTCGGCCAACCAGATCCTCGTGTGAAGTTAATATAAGCATCCCGCGCGACCCCCCAACAACAAACAGGCAAAAGGGCTAGTACGAGTACAGTACAGGTAAATCCTTCCCACGCCCCCCAGTCCAGTCCAACTATTGCGGCCGGAAAATGTACAAGCTCGCCCGCGAATGCACGTCCGCATGGAAAAGGCATGGCTAGACTCACCATAGCCTCCCCGACTCTCTTTCGAGGAGAAAAAAACGGCGCTTACGGCCCCCTAATTGAGCTTGCTGCGTTGCCTTGCTTGTTGCTCTGCATTTTTTGTTGCTAAAATAAAATAAAACCCCCCGTTTGCTAGTAGCTTACTTATAGTAAGGGCAATAGCCTGTTTGTCTCCCTCCTGGCTCAGTTAGTCTGGTCGAGCTAGGAGCAGCAGCAAAACCACCGGCACTTTGGCTCTTCGTTTCCGGCACCACGCCATGTGGCAGCTTGATGCAGCCGAGGCTGGGGCTTCTAGATTTGGTTTGGTGAGGCAATGAGGCGGTAAGTCGCGGTATAGTAGAAGAGAGCCGTTGATATCTGGGGTTGGTTTGTTGGTTGGTTGGTTGGCGGAGGCGAGTGATTTGGCAACCCCGTCAATAAACTGCTTACTAGCTACTATACTACTGCATTTACAGATATTAACAAGTGCCACATATAGTTTGGAATGAGATAGTCTTATAGGACACCCAATCCAATGGCATAGAAAAATGGACATCAAACTTGCACCACATATAAAAGCTTGGCGAAAAAAGTGATTGATCTAATTTTCATAGTCTCATAGTTCCTCTATAGGAAGTTTGTCTAAAAATCCGTGGTAACAGCGCAAGTCTATATAGAAACAATACATGAACAAACAAAGAAAAGATAAAAGAGTTCGTAAAAAGCATTCAAGAGGAGAGCGAAGATAACCAAACCGAGAACAGAAACAAAAAAAAGAATCCGAAAACCAAGAAACAGTATATATCCGTCTATATCAGTCCTGTCGACTTGCCAGCCGAGTAAATCCTCCCCTCATGGTATCTCCCAAGGCGAAGAAAAAAGAAAAGAGAAAGCGAAAGAGATGAGATGAACAAATAAAAAAAAAATAAAAGAAAATATAGATAAAAAAATAGACCACCCTTCCATCTTGAGCCGCCCGAATCCCATTTGCCCCGCTGATGCATCGTGCTGTGTCCGTCGTCCCGTTGTTTGTTTGTGCGCCCAAAGATTGAAATGCATATGCAAGACCCAAACGCCGATGAATGCTATATGTGTACGGGTGTCGGCTTTCCTTTTGTCCCAGAGCAGACCTGAGCACCCTTCTGTAATCGTAAAAAACAGGCCATCGCCTTGCCTATTCTTCCCCTCTCTTCACCCACTGTCACCGCTGTCTCAGTGACCTGGCTGCGTTGGTTCGTTCTACGTTGTAATTGTAAAAACCAATCCGCTTCATCATAGCTCGTTGTTGTTGTTCTCCCTTTCTCATTGATGCCACGTAAATAAAACCAGCTCCACTCTGCCTTGTCGGCCTTGTCCAACGCAACCCTGCTTTTGTGGCTGTTTGGTGCGACAAATGCTGGATTCTTGGTCTGAGTGCCCACCGCTTCGATGCAGTATACAACCCAGAGTCGTTTGCCATTTGTCGGAGCTGTTTTTTTCTCCCTTCCACGATTGTGCCGATTGGTCGTTGCCCCTCAAGGTTGTACGGTCGTAAGCGTGCAGATGGGCCATGGAGGCCGCTGCGGACTTGTATTCGCTGTTCAGGCATGTCCCTTTTGCGGGCTGTCGTGGCCGAAATCCCAAGGTTCGGTGATGTCAAGATTTAGTGTTGCCAATGATGCGAGCTTGGTTGGATGGCGTCTTGCCACAAAAGACGCACGCGGCCAGTAGTCGATGGCGAGTCGATTCATCGAGGAATGCCAGGGTTGGCGTGGCTATCGGCCATCTCTGGAGGGCAGTATAAAGAATACGCGGCATTCCACTGCGGAGTTCGCTGCTGCAGCGGCGTGTGAGGCGATGCGCTGTGCGCAGGGTGAGGCGGTGGTTGTTGCTGGTGTTGCTGAGCATATGCGTGCAGCGGCGGTGGCGGCGGCGCCTGCTGGTGGTGGTGTTGCGGGTGTTGAGGGTGCTGATGTTGGTGCTGTTGCTGGTGCTGGTGTTGCTGCATATATGCCTGTGGCAAATTATGCAGAGTTGAGGTGTTGAGCCTGAGCCCACCTGGAGGGAGAGAAGCAATTCAAGTCAGCCCATGTGCCCCTCAGTGAGTGAGTGCGTGGCAGAAGGGATAAGGATACATAGGGGTAGGGATACATACTGCCGTGGTCCATCTCGTCGTAGTCCTGCTTAATGTCCTTGAGAGTGGCCGGAATCATCGAGGGCACGCTCGTGGGAATGTAGGCCGCGTTGTACTCCTCGCCATGGGCGGGAGATGAGGGGCTGGAAATGTTGCCGAGGACGGGGTTTGGCGCAACAGATGCTGGCCACGCCTCGCCGCCAGCGCCTGTGATGTGGCCATACGACTGCTGTGCGTAGTCGGGGATCTGGTTGAAGTCACTGGATGGCAGAGGCGACACCCTCGGACTCGGCACAGCACCGCTGCCCGAGCTGAGGTTGTCGTCGTAGACTGATGGGCCTGGAGTTAGCGGTCCAAAGTAAAGGTCATGAGCGCTGTTGGGCATGGTACCTGGCGTACCTGCGGAATTCGAGGAATAGGACGAGTCTGTGGCGGTGTAGCCCATGTGCTCCCGGAGCCGGGCAATCTCCTGTTCGAGGAACTTGTTGCGACGGAGAAGCTCCTGGACTTTTCTGTCGCGGCTCTGGACGCCCTTGAGCTCGGCCAGTTCACGCTCCAGACGCTCAATGTGCTCCTTGGTCCTTGCTCTGATGGCTCTCTGAGCCTCACGGTCGTTGGCCCGCTTGCGTGCCAGCTGTGAGGGCGTCAGGGTCGAAACACTTCTGGTGCCTAAGGGGTGAAGAAACGTATGACAATTAGCTTTTGATTTTTATTCGAAATGAGGTATAGAAAAAGAATTGACAATTGGGATGAATGGAAACGACAATTGTCGCCAGTGGAGTGGGCATTGGGGCAAGAATTGTCGACATGTGAAGCGCCAAAAGGGCGGGATCTCAGACTCAAACTTACCCTTTCGCTTGGACGGTTTAGTTGGCTCTCCGGAAGATGATCGCGGCATGTTGTGTTCGATTTTATATATGAGGGACATGCAAACAAAAAGATCGGATGAGGCTGGCCGCAGTCTAGGCGGCTTTGGTTGGCGACGAGGGCAGAGGAGCCGTGGAAAGGCGATCGAGTGGGGGAGCTATCGCAATAAATAGGGCATCAAAGGCGATGGACCAGCAGCAACGACTCGAGGCAGCTTGTCGTGGGTCGCGCTACGAAAAGAGACGAGGGCCCGCTTCGCTTTGGTTGACGATGGTTGAGATTCAACGGCGTCAACAGAGCAAATCACGACAGAGAAGCCCGTGAATGCGCCAAATGGTGAAGCCAAGATGCGGATGCCGCCACGTCAAAGAAGAAGCAATTGCTGTAGGCCAAGACGTCGACAATGTCTGTAGACAAAGACTTTGAAAGGGCTGCTCTGAGACAAACGGAGAGTCAGAAGCAGGCGGGAAATTGCGTTTCGGATGCGAATGGCAAGAGATCCGGACCGTGATTTTTTAATGAGTGGAAACGGAGAAAAAAAACGAGCCCAGAATATGAAGCCGTCAGGTACCGTATTATAATAATATACTGCTACACACCTCTGAGGCCATCCATCCCAGAAGGCGGTGGTGTGGACCCCGAACAGCGTCTCCTCTGTTTCCGTACCTTTCGGACAGGGATGACGGTACTTTACCTCAGGTAAGTACTTGTACTGGGTGGAGAGGCCGGGGGGTGTCTGCATACAAGGCACCAGACCAAGCACTTGGAGGCGACCAGGGGGGCCAGGGGGGGCGTGAGTGTATATCCAGCTCAGCCAGCGGACGACCGGGTCTGGCGAGACTTGCAGGCTCTGGCACCAAGAAGCGTGCACGCGGGCTGTGGCGTGGCGTCGTATACCCGTAGGATACCTTGGATACCAGCAGAGGAGCGTTCCGAGTTTGGTCCTGGCTGGTACTGGTCCGGTACATGCTTCGTCCGGCATGGCATGGCATGGGCTAGCCAGCCTGCGGGGTGAGGGCATCGACGCCACTGGGAGGGACGCTTGGGTGCAAGTACGAGAGCCCAGAGAGCGTCTCTGCTGCTTCGGACCGCGTTGCCTTAGTGCCAGCCGAAGGAAACTCATGCATGTATTCGCACGTACTCCATGTACTCGCACCGCCGCAAGCTGGGGGATGCAAGCAAGCAAGAAAAGGCGGCCGTGGATGTGTGGACGTTGGGGGAGGCGCTGGACTAGCTGGGGAGAAGTGGTGGCCAGCCATGATGCACCATACAGGAGGCATCAGACATGACAGCCAAACAATCATCCCTACGCAGCGCAGCAACTGCAAAGCACAGCTCAGATCGTTTTTGCCTCTTCAGCAGCTCTCGTCTCTCGGCACTCCAGCCCGCGGCAAGGGAGGAACAGCGGAGGGAGACCAAGAGGCCACAGAGGGGCCTGCAGGCCGATCTTGCTGTGACGCTATTGTCTCTCGCGTCGGCCTTGACTTTTGACTGATGGAGCTCAAGAGCACGTTCCCGTGTGGTTCTGCCGGGCCAGACTGACGGTGCTGGCGGCCCTCGCTGACAAGACGGCACTGGCGGCCCTCGCTGACAAGACGGCACTCGCTGCTAGGATGCTTCAGGCATGGTCAGACGCTCCGGCTTTGCTTTGTCTTGTCGATACAGTGCCTTGTACGGGCGAGTTACATGCTGCAGTGCCGAGCTGGCGGCAATAAATCTCGGGGTTTTGCTGTACTGTCCTGTCCGCACAGTATTCCACAGATGGACTGGATCGCGATCTGGGCTGGAGGGTCGCAATGCTAGCAGGCGTAGTTGCTTTAGCTCCTCCTCCGACCCTACTCCGTGATGGCCTCTGCCTGCCCTGGCCCAAATCATCGCACGTGCTGTATCGTACAGTACGAGTCAAGTTTGATGATGGGACGCCTATCGAGCGAACGGAAGCCTATCCACCGCTACCTCGTTAGTGTCCCATCCCAGAAAAAAAAAAGAATTGAGAGCCCTGGACCCCATCCCGCCATATGGCAATATTCCAGAACACGAATTGGGGGACTCACCACCAGGGCCAACAAGCAAAACTCTGCTGTTGACCGACATGGATTCCAAATGGCATAAATTGATTTGATGGCCTCGGCCTCCCCTTCAAGTAACATAAGAGAGGCACCTCGGACCAGTTCGCTCTCTTGTGATCTGTTTCCTGTTTCTCTCTGTTGCTCCCATACCTTCGCTTTCGCTTTTCGTCCGTCTCTTTCTGGCTCGTTCTCTCGTTCTCTCTCTCATTCTCTTCAACAGCCTCCCTCGTTCTCGCCTGGCGGCGATTTGTGGACCAAAACCCCCGTCGGCGTCTGCGGCATTCTGGCCATTGGCCATGCACTGCAGACGGCAGATGCAGCTAAAACCGCCTGGTGTGCGCCTCTGCCTCTCGACTGTTGCTTCCCACGTTTCAATGGAGAGCGAATGGCGTCTGCGGCTGGCGCCCCTGTTTTTGGTGTAGGGACTACTTTGATACCGCTGACGGCAGGCGAAAAGAGTTGAAGAGCCTAGCAACATGAAGTTAGTTGGACTAGGATGGCAGATTTCGATGGAGGTTGAACGTGCGAAGAGTACTCGTACGAAGTATACAGGCCAGCGGCAGGGTCCAGGTACTCAGGCGGCAACCTCCACTGTACTGTAGCACGCTGCATGTGCAGTTTTAGTGCGTTAGCGCGGTGTAGATTGGCAGGTATGGCGGCCTAGAGCCACTGACCGCCTCGCCAGAACTTCAATCTTTAGCAGCCCAGTCGCTAGCCCCCAGAAGACTTAGAGCCCAAGACCCAGAGAGAGGAACAAGAACAAGAGCCAGTACGGCAACGCAGCAGAGACTACGGGTACAAGTACTTGGATCGAGATCCAAGACTTGGGATTGGATGCTCGGGAGTTACGGTCAAGGCAAAACATCATCATCATCATCATTAGCAACATCATTAGCCATCGTGGTGGCGATGCAGAATTTGCTGGCTTCATTCATTCATTCTTTTGTTTGTTGCTGAAAATCACAGGTAACAAACAATCTACTAAGAATTTACCTAAGGCTCAGGCTCTGCTGTGTCAGCAACAGCAAACCTTGAACCCAGCAAGTACCTGCACCGTACAAGCCACTGCAGGCAGGTACAGGGGCGAGACGGGACAGAAAAAGCAAACACAAGAAACGACGTCATTAATCAGAATGAGGTAATCGATACGCTCGGTTTCTCAACTCCATCAACTCCATCTCAGCAAATTATCAATTTTTTCTCCCATGGGCAAAAGGTGTGCTTGGGACCCCCAGCGGCTAATCTAGCATCACCACCCTCTCTATCGCTTCTTCCACATGCAGCATCGTGCATTTCGCCACTGCAAAATGTCAGCAAATTACTACCGCAACGCACAAGTACCTCGACATCCAGTCCTACTCCTACTCCTACGCACCAGCGGAAACGGAATCGAAATGCATCGCTGGGGATGCCAATGACATCCGAGGACTTCCGACGTAGCGCGGCCAGAGAAAGATCCAGAGCGACGGCTTCCATCTCACCAGATGGTCACAATCGAGAATCAACACTCGTATTTGACACTTGACACCCATCAAATCTGTCAAAGTCGGCCTTAGCGCCCAACCAAAGCCGGAACCGCCGCAAATCCCGGCATCCGGTACGCAGGATTAGTGGGCTGGCGAAGCTTTCGAATCTTTCCAGAAACCGGATCGGTCATCATTATCCAGCATGCCATTTAGCATTTCCGCCAGCCAACGGCCAAGACTCCCCCGAACAGCGCACAACCGATCTTTCACCGAGGGCCCGGCAGGCCTGTAGATGCGATTTGATGCGATTGGACGCGATATAATGGCGCTGATAGCGGCATGGTACGAGTACAGTACAGTCCTGTACATGGACAGACAGGCTCCAGAGATTTAGGTTGGTGGCATTACGCTCTAGCACCGGTTGGCATGTCACACACGCCCCCCCAAGCACTTTGTTCTACAGTATGACGATGTCATCATTCTGCAGTTCCGTGTCTGTGTCTGGCTTTACTTTACTTTGTCTGGCGTTGCTTTGTCAGGCCGGCTGTATTATTCATCGCTTCGAACCCTGCGTTTCTTTGGTTGCCTCATTAGGGTTTTGCTCGTCCGTCTTAGTGCTGCAAATGCAAACATGAGAGAAAAAAACGGCTGCGTGCTAAAGCAACGCGTGGCGCGTGGCGATTTACCAAGCGACTCCAGTGGCCTCCACTGGCGGAGATGATTTGGGCGGGAATATTGAGTGAAGGGGGTGAAAAAGAACAAGACTGAAAAAAGGCGCTTGGCTGGCTCTCATTGTTTCGTGCGGCTCGTGCGGATTGATTTTGCCGCAGAACGGCTTCATCACGGCTTCGTCGCGGCTGACCAAGCTTCGATGCCGCGCGGAGGTAAAAACCTTGATGACGGCAACTCTATCTAAGGTCTGCCAATATAGGTCACCTGGAGTGCAGATGATGTGCAAAGCAACAAGAAAAGAGAAATCCAACGGTCCGAGCTGCAAGCGGTCCAACTCGCACAGACAGCCGACGGCACTTCCCGCAGTATTATCCAACGTGTGAGCCCACCGCACAAAGGAGGCTGTCTCGTGGCTGGCTTCATGCTAGCCTGCTAACGCCATTATGCCATCCAAAACAATCTGCCTAACTGGCACTAATTGCCCCTGGCATCTGCAACATGACTTCTGGCATCCAGAGATTGGCGGAAATGCTGGCTTTTGGTGGTTTGCATGGGGGCTTACTCCAAACGTTTGCAAGACACCATGCGCTTATCAGTCACCCATCAAACGGGACCCAATTCCTGGAAGAGCAAAACGGTCCTTGACGCCCCCCACGAAAGGCCAAGGGAAACGTGGCTTGCACCCACGCCTGCCCACCCTCAGTCTCTTGCGGTGAATTCCTCTACTGTATCTCACGCCTCGCAGGAGATGAAAGGGCTTGGTTTGTCCTTGTCAATACGATTACTTGGCCGTACGAGCACAAATAGTTCGCCGCTTCGAGTGTCGGTTTCGTCGTCATAAAGGCAATTTAGCGTGCAGCTTATCATAACTCAGCTCCGGCCTCCTGGTCCTGGTCTTGTTCATTACGGAGCACAAGGCACGGAGTAGAAGGGAACTAGAAGCCTTGGAAGCACAGGGGGGTCTCCCTTGCAGTCGGTGGCGCCTCTGAGTGGCTGCCCGTCCTCTGGCTCACACGACTTTTCTGGAGCACTTCCATGGCTTTTCTTCATCGGACATGTGCTCCGTGGCCTAGACAAGGCCGTGCCTGGCAGACCGTTCGACTTCAACAAGGGCAAGGACATGCAGCCCAAGGAGCGGAGACGCAATGCCAGAAGAACGATTAGGGCGTGCGCCGCCCCAGCATCAGCAACCCTCTGCTCTGTGCCCGTTTGCGAAATACGATTCGAAGCTGAGGCTCTTCCTGGACTCTCCTGCACCTCGTCTGCGAATAAATTCCTTAGATGAGCTAATGGACACAAGAAGACGCTAAGCAACAGGCCTAACGCCCGTCCTGGAAAACGCTGGTGACGCTGGTAACGCTGCATGGTGCATTTTCCAGAGGCCGCTCGATGTTCGGAAACACCCTCATACAGTGCACCGACACAAGACACACGCCGTTAACAGTGCTCTCCGTTCGGGGATGTGGCATAATCGTACGAAGTAGCCATGACAGTGAAAGCCGAGCACCGCCCGGGAGATCATTTTACAACTAACTGTATCACTGCCGGAACGCCGGCTTTTGATAGAGTGGAAAAGCCATTTTTCTGACTTTCTTCTAGAACAAAGAAACTGCTCCGTAATTATTCACTAGCCGCCAGATCTACGCGTGGATTCCGGCGGACAACTGGGGAGCGTCATAGCCGAGGGCCGGTGACGGCAACCTGTTGACAGTTTGTTGCCATCGCCATCTAGACTAACATGTTGCGCAAACAGACACAAGACAACCCGTGTCAATCTCTAGTTTTCCTGCGCTGTTTGTTGCGAGTGTTGCCAACGTTCGGTGTCGAAACATGCTCATCGGTAGCAACGGCACCCCCGAGCTGCATGGAATCTTGGCGACGCTCCAACGATTCCTCAGATTGTATCTCAAACCAACGCCTAGCTTTTACAGCTGAGACTAGAAGTTATATTACTGCGTCGGCCTAATTCGGCCATTGAAAAGAGAGGCTTTTACCAATCTAGAGAGACTATTTGCTGTGCGGTCACGAGTGGCAAATTGCACAAAGTTGCTCATTGGGGAGCCTTGTGATAGCGTCGTTTGGCGTTGTTGGCGAAACTGCTGAAAGGCAAGTAAAAGGCAAGTCCTGCAGATTCAACCGGACGGGGTCGACTTGTATGTCTCTGGCATCCCATCTGGATCCACACATCAGGGGTGTTGAAGCAACCTTCAGCTCAGCTGGACGAAACCAACACCTAACTGTGTCCATCGCGTGCCGTCTTTTTGTTTGTCTTTCAACGGTTGACAATTCGGCATCAAAGACGGCACCGATGCGACGGCACCTAGCGCCTGACGATGCAACCCAGACAGTCGTCAAGGCTGCGGCTATCGTAAATTCGGCCAACCACACCGCTCACAACTGCTGGTGTACTGGAGATTTTCCAAGATGGACAAGCCATGAATCAATTCCCCTGCATGAAGAGAGATGGGCGAGTTTGGAAAGGCATCTAATACCGCCTGTTTGTGTGTGTATCGGCTGCAATCCTGCACGCTCTCCTGCTTACCTCACGAGGTGCGTCTAGCCGACTACAGTGTAGAGTCATCCTAATAAGCGCAGAAGAGCGGGAATAGTCCGTCGTAACAATGCAAGGGAGAAGGCGTCGAGGACGGCAGGAAAAAAAAGAGGTTGCATACCTGCATCTCGTCTCCCAAGGCTGAACCTATCGCAAGCAGCACACAGAGCCGGGGAAAAAATAGATTCTCCATACTGCGACCCCCTTCTTTTAGAAGCAGAGCACCAACGAAAATTTTTTCATCGCCTCCTTTAGCAAGGCTTTGAAGCTCTCATTGGACGCTGTTTAGTTGGCGGATAAAGGAGATGCTGGAGATGCTGTTGGTCTGTTCCTGTCGTCATTTCAAGTATCCTGGACGCGGCATCAGGCGCATTGACAGACGGCAGAACAGGTCCCTTGCCAAAAGCGACGTTTGAAGTGACGTCTGTCTGTCTCTGTCTCTATTTGTTTCTTCTGCATTACAAATTCCCCTTGGTTTTTCCATCTGTCCGGATTGAAATTGGCCAGATTCGCGACTAGCCCAGGGAGAGAAACGGCCAGGCTGCCCCCCCAAACAACATCATTATACATGATCGGACCGTTGAAGGTGAGTGACCCCCCCTTGGGGGCATTTGGGGGATTGACAAGTGAGAAGACCAGAAGCCAGGGGGGTAACCAACCTCGATCATCATCTATGTTCCATGCCGTTGTATCCATCTTTTTTTCCCTCTAGGCATCTATGAATCCATCTCTCATGCATGTTTGGGCTGCATGCGACTTGCACGGAGAAGCACCCTATTCGACGGCCGATGCAGATGATTGACTCGTTCTAGTTCCACGATATTATGGATTCCCTTCCCCCCTTGCGTCGTGCAACCAACCTTACACTATGTACTTACCAGCAACAACATGCAACAAAACTCCACACCAAACAAGGGAAAAAGGGACAAAAAAACGTTGAGAGAACGAACGGCGTACTGTATTCCTTCTACAGGCTCGTGCCGCCTCTTCTTAAGATCGGGCTGAGACATGGTTCCAGATATTGGACGGACCCGCACTTACCACCGCCCGCCCGCCGCTTTCTCATCAAGGTCCCCGTCTCTTCAAAAAGGGCATGTCTCGCCGATTGTCATTATTTTTTGCTAATACGGGTCCGGGGGCGGTTGGTTTGTGTTAATTAGTCTAGATGGTAAGTGGCAGATTGTGAGCTTGGCTTGGTCCTGTCTGTCTTTTTGGCTCAGACCGCCGGCTATTCCAAATCTCGGTCATGAATAGGATTACCGGACCGGACCGGTCTCTCAAGCTAGACACCTTTTTTGGTGTCTCTCGTTTTCTTACTCAAAGTGTCTATTTTGGCACGCTTCACACAGCAAATTTCCCTCGGCGTGCCGTTTTGAACCTTTCTTTTTTTAGCCACTGGAGCTCGTTACTATAAAGAAGAAGAGGTCCAAGCTGCAGCTGATGATGAGAGGGGGCTGAAGTCATTCTTATTGCCTTGCTGATGATCATGTCTCAGCCTCTCTTCTCTTTCTCATTCTCATGAAATTCCCATGGAAATCTCACTTGCAGGCTCTCTCTTTTTCGGGGAGGCCCCGTTTTTGGCCTCGGTGGCCGGCCCAGTTTAGCTAAACCAATCTCACCCCCTACCAGCAACCAGCACCAGCAGGCCGGAGAAAGCTGCCCAGCACTTAATCTATTTATCGGGGCATTACTCAATCATGCCCGCATATTCGTTCTGCCAAGGATTGTCGAAGCATGAAAGCATGAACATGGAACATGAAGCGTGAACGAACTTGATGAGCGTTTTGAAAGCATTGACCTCCCTCCTCCACCCCATATGAATGTGCTGTCTGTCGGTCAAGCTGCAGGCCGATCCATCGTTCGTCGTGGCAATTTTTGGTAGCAGTGAGCTGAAGAGAGACAGAGAGACGGACAGAGAGAGATTCGGATCTGCAACAGGCCACTTTTCGCACGCTGCTCTCTCTCTCTCTCGCTCTTTCGTTTCTCTTTCTCGTGTTTTATGCTTCATTCATCTGCTCACCTTTCACATGCATTTTGCCCATTTTCCCATCTCTTTCTCTCTTTCCACACCCTTATTTTAGGGCGTGTCCAAATACAATCCGTACACGTGCGCAGCATCTGCTTTTGGTGATGTCGCCGCTCAAGTCACATCATAATCATGTCAATCAATCTACATTACCCATCATGTATCACCCACTCAATGTACATGTATGTATTGTTCCTGAACCCTTGCAGCGCTGAGGGGGGAGGCAAACTCGAAGTCGATCTCGGATAAATTTGCAGCACATGCTTTTTCTTTTTCTTTCTTTGTTCTTTATTTCCTTTTTTCTTTCCCCCGCAAGCTCTATCGTTGCGTTGCCTGCCAATCTAACGCCGGAAATGGCAAAAGGGATCATCTCCGCTCCATGCCTTTGACTGGGACAGGGCCAGGGGGGGCGTGTCTAAATGAGCGAGCAATGAGGTAGTGCCAGGGCTGATCTCGTACTGTAATTGTTCACAAGTCTATCGTTGTTGTATGTATTGTGTTGCATGTGCCTGTGCCTATGCTGTTTGCATAGACGTCGCGAAGGTGAGCCAGGGTTGTTTTACCGTAAACATTGAGTGTCCGGTGTCAAGCATGTGAGGACGTGAAATGGTAAGTCTAGATTTTGGCCTCATATGGACATTTCATCTATAGAAATCGGCTCGAATCCTTCTAGATCTCGTAGCTCTTTGGTGGTTACGCGTCCTCTCTCTCTCTCTCTGTCTTTTTTTGTTCCGTGTCTATGAACTGTACTTGTTCTACTTTCATGTGTCATAACTCATGATATCATTACGCTCCATTGGGGAGTTGAGCATCTTGATTCTCAGGCTCTGTTGGATCGGCTTTAGCTTTTGCTTCGGCTTCTGCCTTGACCTTGGCCTGCACCTCTGATGAAATCTCCGGATTTTCGTCCTTGACGGCTTCCACAAGCTCCTCCATTCCGCCCACGGTAGTCGGGCCACTCATGCCCTTTGGCGGAAGCGCCCATTTCGGCAGCGGGCTGGTATAAGCCCAGCTCCCGTCGGCGTCCTCGTATCGGAGACTGTGCAGCCAGAGCGACAACTCGTGACTCCCAGGGTCAGAGTAGAGAGGCGTCTGGCATACATCGCACAGCTCGCCCGTCATCTTCTCTGCCCTCTGCTTTTCGTATCTGTCCACCATTTCGTCGTAGTAGACCACGGCCTCGGCTACTTCTTCCTTTCCCATGCGATTCAGACGGCTGATGATGTCCTCGTCGGTGTTTTGTGAGCCATCGGCGTCAGCCTGTCCGAGGTTGAGGCCCCAGACACGCTGATTGGCATAGATGGGGTCGTTTTGGATAGGATGACCCAGATACTGTAGGTGCACTCGCAGCTGATGCGTCCGCCCAGTCACCGGCAAGCATCTAACGATGGAGTAGCCCTTCTTCTTCAGCCAAGGCTTACGCGTCGCATCTTCGACATGCTCGTCTCCATTCATGGGCGTGTGTGGTCGCCCATCCTCCGCTAGCATAGCCGGCTCATCTGCATCTCCATCCAGTGGCGGATAGTATGCCAGCCGCTTAAAGACGGTTCTGGCCTCCTTGCCATTGGCACGCACGCGATTAAGCCCGAGCTTCGGCGATATCTGCAATATCGGCTGGTCGCAGACAACCTCTCCGTCTGGGAAGTGGCCAACCACGCGCGCCAGATATTCCTTTCTCACAGTGCGGCCCCTGATCTTAATGGCCATGGCCTCAGCTGACTTTACGCTCTTGGCAATGAACATGATGCCGCTGGTCAGGCGGTCCAACCGATTGCATGGGTGTGGCAAAAAGTCTCTGCCCCTATCCGCAATCATAATCTCGATAACCGAGTTGAAGTTGTAGCGGCCTGCAGGATGCACAGGCACGCCCGAGGGCTTGTTGATGACAATGATATCGTCATCCTCGTGAATGATGCCGATAGGCTCGGCCGTGACTGGAGGCTCGTGTCGATGCAACGTGTGCGAAATCATGTCTCCATTGCGGACGATGTAGTCTGGACCAACCACTCTGCCGTTGACGTAGATGTCGCCTCGCACCATGGAGCTTCGGTAATACTCGAGCGGCCGGTCTCGAAACTCGGACTCGAAGATGTCGATGAGGGCCCGGCCGCGCCATCTCTCCTTGCAGTACGTGTTGTACGTGAAGTGGTATGGTTGCACGCGGCGCAGGTCGTCCTCGAAGACGTATGGCCGCGGCCAGATGTCACCTGCGGGAGTGATGAGGACGGCGTTTTGGTCGGGGATCACGGAGCGGTCCCTGGGGCTTGGCTTCTGTGGCTTCTTCTGCTTGGGCGGCCTGCCCTTGTCTCCATTCACATTCGCATGGGGGCTTCCCTTTCCCACCTCTGCATCTCCATTCCTGCTCCTCTGGGTCGCGGTGGTCACTTCGGCTGCAGCTTCAGGCCCGGGCAGTGCTGCGTCTATCGAATCATCGAGCAAAGCCGTCGAGCCAGTCGCGGGTGCTGCGGCGCTGGTGGCGAGGGCGGAAGAGGTCGTCATCGCGAAGGCTCCGGTTCTTGCTAGCTTGCCGATGCTTCTCGAACAGGCTCGCAGCATCAGCAGACGAACGCTGCAGAAGGGATAGGAGATAGGCTTTTCGAATTCGACCGCGCGTTTACCCGCAGCAACAATTCCAGGCACCAGCCTCTCTCGCCCGCCGTGTTCTTCCGTGGATGGTGGCAGACGGACTTCCCCGGCAAAATGCAAGTATTTGAGATTTGTGTCGTCTGCGGAGTGACGTACCGCCATGCAGAAAAAACGAGGGGCAGCAAAAAATAAGGCGGTCGGGAGCGGCAGAACGCTGCACTTGTGCACTTGCGGGGAATCGTGGCTCCGGTCCGGGATGGCCGGTAGCCCGACCGAAGGCACCGGAACCTTGTGGCAGGTATTATTTGAGATTGAACCATTGATTACCTACCCTGGAGCTGGAGCAGGGGGGAGTACCGAACCTCGGTTGGCTGCTGGGGCCGTTACAAAGTACGCCAAAAACCTCCGATTCGGCTGCCTCGATATACTCGTACGCCTCCCTTGCTATCGAATTCTCACCATATACCTACTAGTAGACATCCAGTGTTTAATTGCAAGACTGTCACTGCAGGTATCTTTGTGGTCTCTTTTTTTGCCTCCCCAGTTTGGCCACGGCTTGTCCTTCGTTGCCTGTTCCTTTAGTGCCTGGTTCATTCTCGAACTCACTCGCGACCTTGCATATGCACTCCTGATTCGCCGTCTCAAAGACGCTTTCCAAGTATGAGCCTCGCTGCACTCAAGACACGCCGACGCCAGGACTATCCGTACCTCCTGGAGTACAGGACAAGATGGTTAGTTGGTTTCTTTCTTCTTCCCCCCCCCCCTCCCCCTCCTCTCCACCGTGGCCTCGACGCAGTCCCAATGCTTCGGGGCGAACTTTTGTGTCAAAGACATGCCCTCCAGCCTATCGTACATCTTCAATCCTCCTCTTGGCCGGCCTTTGAGATGCCGAGGGCCGATTAACGTTGACAGTCGGAGAGATTACTGGATGATATGACGTTCACATAAACAAGAGGCTGTGTTAATGATGTGTCTTTTATCGCCACAGGAACGACAATGACATGTATGATCATATGAACAACTCGGTGTACAACTTCCTGTAAGACTTACTCGTATCTCAGTGTTGATCCATCCGGATAACCTCTGGCTCGGGGACATGAACACCCACTCCTCCCTCTCCACTCCCCGTTCCTGACTCGAGTTGATGCTTATTCCTTTAAATCAAACGGTCTTACGGGAACCCGTTGTAAGGCTTCGCTAACTGGTTGGTTACATCGGATCTGTGACATTCTAGATTCGACTCCGCCGTCAACAGTTATCTTGTCGAAAGATGTGGCATTCACCCCCCTTCATCGCCTCAGTATGGCTTAGCAGTGCATTCCCACACAGACTTTCTGGCCTCCATTGCCTATCCTGCCGTGGCGGAGGTGGGCGTGCGTGTCACCAAGTTGGGCAAGTCGAGCGTCACCTACGAGGTAGCCCTGTTTGAAAGGGGCAGTGATGAAGTCAAGGCTGTGGGAGGCTTCGTACATGTCTTTGTGGAGAGGTCCACAGGAAGACCCCCGAAAGATGGAATGGAACCCCGGCTGAAGGAGGCATTGGATAAGATTCATCTGGGGCCTGTCACTCCTCCCAAGGAGGCGAGCAAGCTCTGACCTTTGCGATTGGTTCTCGTCCTCGCCAATTTCACTTTTTCTTTATCTCTGGTCAGCGATTGGATGTTATTGTCAGCGGCTCGCTTCGTATATATGGATTCACATTGTGTATATTGGCATTAGCGCTACCGTCCATCTCCCTATAGAAGCTCATACTTTTGTGTTGACCCGTTCTCATCTCCACTAGTAAACATCTTCTCCACAAACTCCAAGTCGGCGAGAGCCTGCTCAGGCGTCTGCAAGGGGTTAACCTTGCCGTCGAGAATGCTCTGGGCCCAGGCGGCCACCTCTTCGGTCACGCCATTCGTCCTGGCGAACTCCTTGACATACGCCTCTCCATTGGCGGGCTCTACTGTGACTGTCTCGCCGGCGATCTTCACAGCACCCTTTTCATACGAGAAGCTCCACTCGAAAGCCTGGAGGTGGGATCCAGCCGAGTTTTGAAACACGCCCGTTGCTCCAGATTGTGTCTTGATGATGGCGTTGACAGTGTCGATTGGCGGCAAGTGCTCACACATCTGTGCGGTATATGCCTGCACCGTCTCCGGTTTGTTCTCGTCGCCTGTCAGCAGCAGCCTTGTTGCAGCGGCCCAGTGCACGCCGGCATCAAGCAGGAAACCTCCTTGATAGTCGGGCTTTTGGCGCCACGAAGTGTTGTACCACTTGTTGTCTGCCTCGACGCGCCACAGGACGCGGACGCTAAAGTTGTGAACCTTGCCGAGCTTTGCAGCCTCGCTGGCGGCATAGGCAAAGCTGGGGTAGAAACGAATGTTCTCAGCAATGGACAGGGTGGCTTTGGTCGACGAGTAAATACGTTGAGCGTTGGCAATCAGGGTGCGTGCAGCAGTGACGTCTTTGGCGATGGGCTTCTCTGCAAGGACGTGTTTTCCAGCAGAGAGGGCGGCCTCAATGAAGGAAGGCTGGCTGAGGATGGGGAGAGCAATAATGACGGCGGAAATGTCATCTCGTTGAAGAATGTCTTGATACGACTTGCCAGCGCCGGAATCTTCAGAGTAAAGATCCGGCTTGGGGACTGAGTCGGGAATGAGGCTGGCCGTTTCTTGAGCTGATTTGAGAGACCTTGAGTAGATGGCTTTGAGGCTGAAGAGCTCGCACTTGAGAACAGCAGGCTGAGAAGATGGTTAGTTGGCCGATTTCTTTTAAGGGGCTCAACAAACGTCATGTTTGTGGCGATAGATACCAGATGTGACCCCTTGACGAACAAGCCTCCTCCAATAATGGCAACTCCCATGGTTGGCTTCATGATGGCAATTGGTTATCGTACAGCTTATGTGTGTTTGCCAATGAGTCAGCTCTCTTCAACAGAAACGAAGCTTTGAATAAATGAAGATACAAAGCTCTTCAAGATGAAATGAATTACTCCGAAGGCTGAAATGCTGCCCCTCTAGAGTGGGGGAGGGGTTCCGCTGCCCCGCCCTCGTATAATTGGGGGTTCATCATATCAACAGCCTTGGATGGGTATATGTTTAATATTAGTTCAAGATGGACAAAGTAGTCGTATGCGAGATGTTTGGGGATGAAGTCGTGGTGAAGGTTCATATAGATTCGGGCGTGTAGATCTGCCTTGGTCTTGTGTCAAGTATCTCAGGATGCCATCAGTATGCTAACACATTGCAAGTACTTCTCAACGAGGGACTGACCTTGGCAACACTGTGGCTTAACAATGAAGCAATTCTTATTGACATTTAAAATTGAAACCATTCATTGATATTCGTTAGTCATTATACATCATGAAGAAGGAGAAGCAATTTAGCCTCAAGGCAATCGGATACCATCTACCAGGCAGCCAATATTTTCTCTCCACCAAACGTTCCTCGCATCCAACTATACCTCGTTCGCATTCCAATTCCATATCCAAAGAAATCAAAAGACAAGAGGAAAAATAAAATAAGAAACAGAAAAATCCGCCGTCATGTCGAATTAGTATCGCAGGTAGCATCAATCACAACTCCTCGTAGCGATACAGCTGCTCCACCCACAACGCCCTTGCATCTCCACGAGTATTCCTCTCCCACCGTGTCTCGGCTTCCGTCTCGGTCTCGGCCTCATGATCAGTCTCTTCTTTTGTCGACGATACGTATCCTTCCGAGAGTATTTCAATGCGCCGAATTTCTTTTATAGAGGGCGTCTGGACTTTGCGACGGGAGATCCGGTGGCGTCGGAGAGGATGGTCTGCCTGGAGCCGGAGTCGGCGAAGCGGGCTCGGTGAGGCATCGGCGGTTGCTCGTCTTGGAGCCATTTGATGGTGGTGATGGGACAAGAATGTCTCGTAGATGTAATGATAATTATAGTAGGGAGTCTTGTCGCGGAACAACGGATGTAACGGGATTCCCGCGTAGCAGAGTATTCGACTCTGAACTGCAGGTCTGGGTCGATGACTCGCAATCCGCCGCCGAAGCAGTGGATAGAGATTCGTATCGAGCCAAGCTGCGACACTCCTTTTCATCAATCTCGATGGAAGTTTTTCCTCAAAATCAAGTCAAAATCAGTGGATGAAGAATAAAAATACAATGCGAAAGGAGGAGCAGGCAGCGAGGCTGCATGTCATGCAGGTCTTCTAATGCACAAGGCACATTTCAACCCAATCAGGGCCCAACCCACCTCTTGCTATAGATGCATGTATTGCATATACTGATGTTAGTCTCGCTTTTCCCACCGCTCCTCTTTTGACTCGAATGTGTGCTCTCGGTTTTACATGCGTATAGTTGGATCTGTTTCTTTGGCAAGTAAAGCCTATGAAAAAGGTATGGCCAACGCTGTGTTACCTTTGATCACAAATACCGTCCTTTTGGCTGCTTTGCCCAGCATGAGACACCCATAAATTTCCGTAGCTCCGGATCAGCAGATGCAGCATGCAGCCAGCCACTTGTATCGAAGATTACCAGACCTTTGTTCATCATGATTTGCAATTGGCTCAAGCATAGTCGCACTGGATATCGGATTTGGGGGCCATGTTAAACGTGGCACTGCATGAGGCTGTCTCCGACCTGTTGGTGGCCGCTCTACCCGGGATTGCCATGGGAAGAACGTCGTATTTTATTCAGAGAAACCTGGGATGGAGCAGATGTATTGGACGATGCTGAAGAAAGTACTAACACTACAGATGCAATATTGAAATTCACTGAAAACGCAAATAGAGTGTATATCAAGGCATTAGTCCAGCTGGGTTCTCGCAAACTCGGCCCCTTCTATAATAGATGTTGAAGTATAAGCCATAATGGCGATCAAGGGTTTGGAGTACATGCAGCTTTATCATGTGACTGTTCTTACGATATGAATCAACAGCAGTAGGATAATCTGTCACGATCTGATAAGTATTGTGGGATAAAAAAAGATAGACAATCAACCTGTTAAGGAGAAGAACAGAGCAAATTGGATTATCGACTCCATGTAAATTGATAACTGTAGGTTAGGCCTAGATTGCTCAATCCATCCGTGCAGGCGGTTGTCGCGAACATACCCCGCCATTGCGCCCCTCTGTTGACATCCATGATTAGGCCCCTGTAGAGCGCTGTTAGTGGGGATCCGGTAGCGACTGGAGCTCTACTGACAGCTTCAAAGCTCTAATCGAGATAACTTCAATGTTGATAACTCCAACATCATCTGCTCCTTTCTACATTCACCCAATTCGGCTGCAGAGACCAGATGCCTCCTGCGCCCACAATCACCTCCGTCAAGCAGACGTTTGTCGCTGCGCAGACCAATGTCTTGTCCCAGCCGATTGCGCCGTCTCGAGCCTGGCGCGCCTCCAACGACGCGTCCGAACATGCGATCCCGAACCGCCTCGTCGAAGATGCCGTTGCAAGCGTAAATCGCACGATCCTGCAGCACAGTCGCCGCGTCTATGCGCCTCAGGCAAATCGAAACGTAGCTGAGCAGATCAGCACCGTGTACTCGAGGGATGCTGAGCGCAGGATGGAGAATCCGGACGATGCTGAGGGCGGGATTGGACGAGAGCTTGATCTGGGTAATTGCTGCTGCTGATTCCATGTCTCAGGACGCCGTATCTGACATAATAATCTCTTGAAACAGTTGACGAGAACGCCATCGAAACACTGCCTGCCACTTGGCCGTCAGACAAAGACGTCGAAGCCTATCCAATGGAAGCCAATCGCTACGCCGAGACAGTCCGTCAACTCACCGACCTCAGCCAGCAGCGCAAAGAGTTGCGGCAGCGGGTTGAGCGTCTTCGCAGCCTACAAAAGACGGTCGAATCGTTTCGGACCACGGATGGCGTCGGCATCCAGGAGAATCTGGTGACTCGCGATGGTCCGGTAGAAAAGGAGCTTGAGAAGATGCGCTTTCTGCTTGCACGTGTTGCTGGCCGTGTGAGCAACTTGTCTGATAGCGATGCGACTCAAGATTCGGGCCAAGTAGAGCTCAAAGCCTTGACTGAGGCAAGGAAAAGACATATTGAAGAGTTTCTAGCAGATGGTCGTGTTTTCCCATCCTGAACTCGAGGTCATAACATCATTCATGAGAGGCTGGATTCCAAACAAGATTCCATACAAAGCTCTTTCCCCGGGAGCTGGCAATGCGGACACCGATGCAGCGACTGCAGTTACAGATGTGTGACTTTTGCTGCTATTACCCGAGGGTTCACGAATCTCAGCAGTGTCATTAACCATAGCCAAACCTGGCGCAGTTACATGGCCTGCCTTCTTTCGTAGAAGGGCATTGCATGTCTGACAGTCCAGACAACGTCGAGATTAGCCGGCATGGTTCACATGCAACTGATTCTCAGCTTACACCTGTAGCCACTCGGCTTCGAAGTTCCCGATGCAAATAGCAGGAGGTGGTACCCCATGAAAGCTTGGCATTAGTCGAGCCTCCTGCTGTCGATTCTAGTTAGAAAGAAAGTGGCAAAGCGAAGCGAATGCGAGCCCAATCTCTAAGGAGGCACATCTTACTTCAACAGCCGAGAAGGCTCGATTGAGCCTTGAATTGGGAACACCAGGAATCCCCGCAGCCAGTCAGACGCAGCGGAGCCAAGAGCAGAACACGAACCATTTCCAATAATGAATGTGCCTAGCAGTCCCAATACGTGGATTATACGCGCAACGATGCGTGTGACTGATCCTTGCAACCTCGAATTCATTGCCTAAAGCGGAAAGTTGGGTTGGTCCAAACTCTGACAGATTCGATTTCCGGGCGCGGCGCGGTTGACCAAGTCTTTGAGTTCTTGAGAGCAAATGCAATGTTATTTTAAGACTTCTGACAAGCAGTTCAATACGAGGCCGTCACTTTGAAACTCGACCCATTCGAATACTCTGTAGCAAATGCCAAAGGCCCGGGCGCTGCCCATCTTCATCAAGAAACGCAAGAGAACGCAATGTAAAACCCATTGAATGCCACACCAGCACTTTCAGATCATTGAACGTTGTCTCGAGAAAGAACCCGAGGTATGGCGTCAACGGCTGTTCTGGATCGCCACTTGGAATTACTACCAACGTGACAGCTCATGGTTATTATGCTTCATCGATTAACTGTCAACTTAATGTAACTATAATTCGGCACTGTTCAGCTCGCATTCGCTTGCGCATCGACGCCATGTGGGCCAAAATTAACCTGTGGCTGCCGATGCCTGCATGGCCTACCCCGGCCTGTCACTGTCTCCTGATTGGATGCCATCTCTCCTCCAATGAACGAGATGAACGATGCGAGGTTCTTTGAAGGATCATAGGTTAAGGAGAGGGGCAGAAGGATCCTACTTCTTGGTGTCAAGAGGAGAAAGGTGACGCGTTTTGCCATGCGTGCGAGTGCATTCACTCTGGTGGCTTGTGACTGTGCCCTCCTGGCCGTCGCATATATAACGAGGGTGATCCTCTCATGGAAAGATGGAGTCATGTCTGCCTTGGTCAAACAATTGAACCACCAGCCGTTACTCATTCACTCGACTCTCATATACCATTCGAGTATATAGGAGAGTCTCTTCCATGTACACTCGCCCCCGCCTAACGTCACTGTACAGCCATTTGCGCTTGTCTCTCGTACGTTTGAGCGATCCTGGGCGGAAACAAGCTTATTCATTCAAGCCTCTCTCTCTTTCAAAGTTTTCATCAACCATGGCACTCAACGGCGAAGGAATCATTTCTCGCACGGCACAAGACGCAGGCGAGGATGAGCAGTTGAGGCTCAGCAATTGGGAAAACGAATCGTGGAAGGAATGGCCATCAAAGGCTCAGGTAACCATTTGCTTGCTCTCATTCTTATTCAAACTCGACAAAGATGCTGACAGCGGAAATCTGTAGTTTGAAGGGCTAGAGGAGCATCGTGGACCAGTCCAGCTAAAAGTCAAGGGCACCATTCCATCTTGGGCTGCTGGTTCCTTATTCCGAACAGGGCCGGGCCTGGACAGAGTGGAGGGCACATCTAGGGGCACTCATTTCATTCACCACTGGTTTGATGGTATTGCCCACAGCCATCGATTCGATATTGCCCCATCTGAATCGGCCGAGGGCAGCGCAACTGTCACGTATTCCTCTCGTCGACATGCTGATGCTGTCGTTGCCGAAATTAAAGAAAAGGGCTGGCAGACGAGCCTGTCATTTGCTCAACGCGCCGACCCATGTATTGGCCTATTCGCAAAAGTCATGACCATCTTTCTCCCTAGCAAAGCCAATATCAACGTCACCGTCGTACCAGACATGCCCGGTGGTGATGACGTGAAAGAAGGAGATGCGTCCAAAGGCAAGGCCCTGTATGTCCTCACTGATAGCGCTACTATCAGCAAGCTTGACCCCAAGACCCTTGAGCCCATTGGGAATGCCAGGCAGAAGTCGCTTCACCCAGACCTAAAGGGCCCAATCTCTTGCGCTCATACGCAGCGTGATCCTGAAACTGGAGACTTGTTCAACTTTAACCTGGAGCTTTCTTCTCATCCAACCTACCGCATCTTTCGCGTTAATGCCAAAGATGGGAGCGTCGACATTCTCGCAACCTTTTCAGACAAAAAGTATCCAGCGGCATACATGCACAGCTTCTTCATGACGGAAAACTACATTGTCTTTTGTGTCCAATCGACGCAATACGCGTGGTCCGGCTTGAAGATTCCCTGGCAGAGGAATATTCTCGACGCCATCAAGCCCTTTGATCCCTCTATCCCGTGCACGTGGGTGGTTGTGGACAGAAGACATGGAAAGGGCGTTGTCGCGGAATTTTCTACTCCAGCTGGTTTCTTCTTTCACTCGGCCAATGCCTTTGAAGAGGTGGTGACGGATGAAAGCGGGAATAAGCATACAGAGATTAACATGGATGCCATCTCGTACAACAACACCGACATCCTGCACATGTTTTACTACGACATCCTTCTCGACCGAGACGGTGCCACGAAGAAGACTATGCTTGATAAGAAATTTTACAAAACCACTGCGAATCGCCTATCGCGATATCGCTTTAGGATCCCGTCGGAGCCACAGTCGGCCAAGGAAAAGGCGTCTGCCGTGGCGGAAGAGGTACTCTCCATTCCCTCGCCTCACGTCGGCGAGCTTCCCACCATTCATCCTAAACATGCTGGAAAGCCATATCGATACGTATACACTGTAGCCAACAGAGGTCTTTACCTTTTTGCGGACTCTATCGCCAAGACGGACACGCACACCCAGGGGGCTCTGATCTGGAGCGGACCTAAAGGGCATTCACCTGGAGAGGCGATTTTTGTTCCTCGGCCGGGAGGCACGGAGGAGGATGATGGAGTGCTGCTATCGGTGGTGTTGGATGGGACGCTGGAGAAATCGTATTTGCTGTGTTTGGATGCGAGGACGATGGAGGAGGCGGGCAGGGCGGAGGCGGATTTTGCGATTCCGCTTAGTTTGCATGGGGCGCATCAAGCTAAGGGACATCTTTGAGGGGAGTTGGACTTTTGCTATTGTATAGTATGTTTTGTGAGGGGATGGTGCTTTTGCTTTTGCGGTTTTGATATCCATGTAGTGTTGTTTCTCATTAATCATTTGACTCTGATTTATCTACTGTTTCACTTTGTTATGGGAATTGCCATCGATTGCTTTGCATCCACGAACTGTATCTGAGGTTCAGAATACTTATGGGCGAAAGACGTATATCTTCGTTTTGATCCTGGAGCCTTACAACGAACCAATTTTTTGATGACAGAATGAGAGACTACCACACGTCCGCCTGAGTACGTTATGTGCATGGTCGGTTAGCATAGAGGTCGTATTTGTACAAGGGCAAATTGATCTCATGGAACCTGATCTCTAGTCGCTTTATGAAAGATCTTTATAAAAGTGAGATTACATAATTTACCGATTTGTTTAAGTAGCATGATGTTACTGAGGTAGTTGGTGGTGATTAACTGGCATAAACGACGTGTTCTTATTGTCTAATAGGAGATTGTGTCAACTAGCAAAGTCATTGGTAAACAAGCCAAACAAGCAAAACAATTTCGTGTATTACCCCCATCAACTCATAGGCAACGGTATTCCACCTTTGCTGTATCGAATTCGACATACTGCGGGTTTAGTTCACACAGGGAGCGATGATTGATGTTTCCCGCCGTCCCCGTCAAGCCCGTTACGGGTCTCCATACCACAATTAGCTTCAGCTTCGTCGCCCAGGTCCTCATTAGCATCTTGAGCCTTATCTTCGGCCTCGCTACATGTATCCTTCTGTCTAATACAAGCGCCCTTTACATAGGCCTTGCTGGTTAGCTTACCCTCCCGAGTAAAGCTAACTTTTTCGACTTGGAAGGCAAATATCATAGGTTGGTCAATAGCAGTTAGAATAAGCCGTGGCCATACTTGCACTCCCATTCGTACTGTGAACATTTTATTCATTTTGTTTTCCGTAATAGCCCCCTTGTTGGCAATCTTGACGCCGGTGACTACAAAAACATTCTCATGTGATTCGAGACGAGACTTGATAGCCGGATCGGCTGCAACCTTTGCGAGAAACTCCGGTGACGGTTTAAAGCTTCCAGTTTCCATCAGCTCGCAAGCGTATGTACCTTTCAGCGATGTGGATGAAGCGTAACGTGCGTAAGGGTTTGTACGATCCAGTAGTATGTGGCGGTCTGAGAATGGATGGAATCCGACAAACCATCTACTCGTGAGCTCTATCTTGCCCGAGCAGTTCATGGTCTCCTGAGCGTATATTTCTGTGTCGATATGAGTTGACAGATCCTTATTATGCTGGACGATCTGGTGCTCATCTGTAACAGACATGATGACGCTTCCGAGTGGTACGCTGGATGGGCATATAGACCACTTTGGGGCCATGAAGTAGGACTTGCGGGTAAAAGAAAACATATCGGAAAAGTTGCTTCTTGTGTCGATGAATGCAAACACAGCGCTAGGAAATGCTGTTGATGGCGCTTATATGCCGGTGTGAATGATTCAGGCTCACGTATAGCTTGACTACCTGGTTTAGAGTGAAGGCTCAAGACACGCCTTATATACCTGTATGTATGTGTCGTCCAAATATTCCTTTCAGCAACCCATTATTGGCTGCCTCCGATGGCTGCCTGCGATTATTGTTTGTTTGCTTTTGAACGGACTGCCGTTGTTGTTCAGAAGGAGGGGGTAACATTCTCCAATCAGGCGCTATTTTGCGCTCCCACAACATTTTCTTGTTCAAATTTCCTCTGTTCAGAGACACCTTGTTTGCTAGTATGTCGGGAAGTCTTGAACTTCCACCAATAGCATGCTTTATACACTTGTGCAACTTTTCTTTGTTCTGACCTTTCTATGTTTAGGAGTTGTTTGTTCACCCTCTCCTTATTTACACTCTCCTGGTCCACGCTCTCTTCAAGACTGAAGATGTCGATAGGCCCTAGGCTCTCACCCGATTTATGACCCACGTCAGGATGTCATCTTCACAACCCTTTGGGAAGGTAGTAGAGAAGGAATCTCTTGCGGACACGGCCGAAAGAGTATGTCTCCTACTTGTATGCTGTCAAGAAATCGCAGACGAAAAGATCCAGAGTTTCGCGGCCATCCAGCTGCTTAGCTTCAACGAGTGGGTTGATGATTACGGAGTCTTTGCGGCCCAGCACGCATCGCTCGACTATCAACTCCGAACGGCCCCCTCCTTCATATGCATTATTGGAGACTACCTTGACGCCATCATCGAATGCCTTTTGGCAAGTAAGTTGACCCAACGTCTACAAGTAACGGTTATCAGCTGACATTTTAACTCAGCTCTCAAGGGGTCTACGGAGGTGTCTGATGAGGAAATCGATACCTTTTTAGCCGTCCCCATATGGCATGTCCCCAGCATTGCAAGAAATTTGCTGCTGGATTCTGCATTTGATGGCTGCACAAGAACAAAGCAACTGCAAACCGTCGAAGCCCGTATTACCTCGCTTAGCAATTTTTCTTCTCAAATTCGACAAAGAGTTCATCGGCAAAGCTTGGTAGAAACTCCCGAGCTTCTGGACTTTGATAAGGAATATTTCATCACTCGGGAGCGAATAGGCGATGGTCTTGACTCAGAGTTCCATATTGATGGCACTCATTTCGATGTTGGGAAGGAGTTTGAGAAATTCGTCCGAGAGGCTCTGACACACAAGTGGTTTCATTTTCACTCTAATAACGAGAAAAACCTCAGCGAGGAACAAATGAGTTACCGACAATGGCTCCTTGAGCGTTGCGTTACGATTATCTCAACACGCAGGCGGCAACTGGCGTGTTTCCGAGCTCACTACAGTCACGAAGAGACATTTGCTTTGAAACGGGTGGTAACAAGGTTCAAGTTCAAGCCGCCATTGTCGAACTTGGTGCCATCCTCATCTACCTCGATAATCGCTGATGACGGGTTCGGATTCCGATTCGGGGGCCCATTCGATGTACCGCAACCGCCGAACCTGGCTGAAAGCGAGGAAGAGACGTCGTGCCCCTACTGTTACCTAGCATTACCAGCCGAAACTTTCTCGGCGCAGAACAGTGCAGAGCGCTGGGAGAGGCATCTCCTAGAAGACTTGCAGCCGTATATCTGTCTGTTTGAGAACTGTGATACCCCTGGAAAGACGTACTCTTCGTTCAGAATGTGGTGGATGCACCTCCACCAACATCACTATGACGGCTGGGAGTGCCATTTACCCATAGAAAACGGCAGCAGAGACGCTATCGATGATGACGTGCTCACCTTCTACACTTGCGAGAAGTTTGCAATGCATTTCGAGATGGAACATCCTGATCATAATCTACCATCTGTCGAAGACCTGTTCCTGTATAGAAGTCAGCTGGATGCCTTATCTCAGTGGTGTTTCGTCTGCTATGAAGCGCTGACTCAACGCGATATGCTGTTGGAGCACATTGCAAACCATCTCAGATCCATGTCGTTGTTGGCGCTACCTTGGCGGGACGATATTACAGACAAGGAAGATGTCGCCAGTGAAAAGGCTACTGGCTCGGTTACATCTGACGGCATTGACAACGACGCCCCTGGCAAACAGCTTGACGGCATCGGTTTCTGTGGCTGGGAAGAAACTAAAGAGAGAATGGATAGCCCGGAGAGAAAGCTTGACAAGCACGAATTTGCTTCCCTGCTTCTGGCGGCGAATGAAACTCCCCAAGACCGCTTACAGGTTCTAGAGCTATGGATTCAAGACACTCATTTAAGTGGTACAATACAGAGACGAGCTCGAAGAAACTGGCGGCTATCCTTGAACGTCGTCAGGGTGATTACGAAACTCCGCAAGAACACAATATGGTGGCAAGCGCAGCGTCGGGAAACCCGAATCCAAGAGGACATGATTTGTCCTAGAAACTACACAGTTGGATGGATATGCGCATTGCCAGTTGAATTCGCAGTCAGCGAGGGTATGTTCGACCGCTTGCATCCCGAACCTCTTCAAAATGTAGATTATCATAAGGACTGTGATGATTATTCATACACGTTCGGCCGCATCGGGCATCATGATGTTGTGATGGCATGCCTTCCAACTGGTGAGAATGAAACGGCATCGATATGGAATGTGCTGGATGATATGCAAGAAACCTTTCCATTTCTGCGGCTTTTCTTAATAGTGGGCATTGGGGGTGGCGTTCCATCTACAGCAAAGGATATTCGGCTAGGAGATGTTTTCGTGGGCGATCCTGCAACCGACCCTGGAGGTGTTGTTGAATATGACTCTGACGAAGTCAGTCGAGGGGGTAAATTTGTGTACAGAAGATTCCCGAATTCGCTTCCTAGGATTTACGAAATGCAATGGGAACGCTAAAGGCGGATCGCCAACTTGGGCACAAACTCTCCGAGCATTTGCAAGGGATGCTCAAGAATTGCAAAGAAATGCAGGCTCAATACAGCCGACCGAGCCCCGAGACTGATGTTCTATTCAGGTTTTACGAGGATCATCTCGGCGCCGAGGGTGACTGTTCAGAATGCCCCAAAGATCTACTGCAGTCGCGACGAGCCCGTGACTCAGTGCCTATCGTTCACTACGGGTTAATAGCCTCTGGCGACGAAGCAATGAAACACGG
The DNA here is from genome assembly GCA_020045945.2 of Trichoderma semiorbis. Lineage (NCBI taxonomy): Eukaryota > Fungi > Ascomycota > Sordariomycetes > Hypocreales > Hypocreaceae > Trichoderma > Trichoderma semiorbis. The sequence goes on from CM034695.1 coordinate 458,489, forward strand.
CGAAACGAGAGATGGACTGTCGAGAGAACATGGTATAGAATGCTTTGAGAAGGGGGTAGTTGACCTAATATTTGGCCTCTAGTGCCTTGTTATTCGCGGAATCAGCGACTATGCCGATTCGCACAGGAACGACATCTGGCAGCCATACGCAGCAGCAATGGCAGCGGAATATGCAAAAGAGCTTCTTCACTTTCTTCCTCCGGCTACGTCAATATCGCTATCTACAGATGTTTGCTATCGCCTCACAAAGCACCAGTCACATACCGACAGCATTGAGATCGAAGAAGATCCCACCTCTGCGGATGGCAACGTGAGAATTACACTGGCGCCGAACGACGCAAATCAACCAGGACAGTACTGGAAATTGCAGCCGTGTGACACTGAGAGAGCTTGGATCATCTCTACTTTGGCTTCTCCAGACATGATACTTGGTGTTGACCCTGGTGATTCGACTCGCCCGTGCCTCTCCCCAGCAGCTTCTGTCCCTGGACAACGATGGAACATAATCCAAAGAGATGGCGGCGCTGTGAGCCTGCAAGTGAAATGTTTAGGGCATAGAGGATATCTCTGTGCCAGCGGTTATCCTGCAGAAATAACGCTGTGCGAAGAGGATGAGAATGATGCGTCACAGTTGTGGCGCTTACACGCGACAGTCTTGGCACGCTGAGGATATGATTATTGGTTATTGACGGCACGATTACGATATGAAACAAGATTCTGAGAATTGGGTGTCGACTTATTGAGATTCATTCATTTAGTACAAGTTTCCCTATGTAGTGTTTAGCTGAGCAATCAAGACTGGAACAGTGTAGCTCATATGTGACAGACTCATTTCGCAAGTCTACCTCTGTGACTGTAAGAAGCTGGTTCAAAGAGAGGATTGAGAGCCTTGGACACAAGCTGAATGAAGGTAAACAACCCGTAACAAGACAAACATTCATCTTCGGCTCGATCCCGGCATCTTGAATCGTGTGGATAACAGATCTCAAACTCGGCATGCTGTCGGCAACAAGCTCGGACTTTTCGGGGAAGAAATGCGAGATTTTTTTTTTCTTCTTGGCCCTTGCTGGCGGCCCGGGTCTATGCGCGTGCGGCGCTTGCGGCGAATTGGGGACTAAGAAAAGCAATAGCGCGCAAGATTCCCGGGGTAAGAGTAAGAAAAGTGAGAGGCCGGTGATTGTGAATGAGTGAGTTTGGGGAGGATGAGTGAAGTTGTAGGTACGGAGGAGAGAGACGAAGCAGAGCGAGACACGGTTGGGAAGAAGCAGCGAATATTGTCAAGTGGTTGGTTATCAAATGTTTTTAAGAGTAGCTTTTGCGTCTCTACTTTTACAGTTTCATCCTGGCCCATCGTAAATTCCTCTCAGCGGCTGTTGAAAAGCCGCAAGTAAAATACATACATCGTTTTGTTCTTTGCCCAGCCCTTCACTACTCGATTTCTGGTAGTGGACACGCTCCATTATTCATCTCCGATACCGTTTTAACCGTGAAAAAACAAAGTGAATAGGGAAAGAAGAAGTTAATCAGAACAGTATCCCGATGGAAGAAGCCTTTCAATCTGGGGACTTTTTCTCGTTTTCTGTTTTTTTTTTTTTGTTGGCCTACTCCCACATACAATGCGAGTTATATGTATTGCTCGATCTTCATCCCGTACCATCGCTGGCGAAAAAAGAAACTCGTAGGAAACAGAGAGCAGACATTTTCTTTTTTTGTGTTTTCTCGTCGTTTTCAATCTCACCGATGTCGAGGATGCGCTTAGGCGGCGACAGCCTCGGCAGCCGGCATTTTCATGCCGGTGCCGCTCAGGTCGGTGGGTTTCCGTGAGGGGTTCTTGGTGTAGTAGTCAGAAATGGCGGACTTGATGGCGTCCTCAGCAAGCATGGAGCAGTGCACTGTAGACAGAGAGTTAGTAAGACTTATCGCATATCGGAGACTTGTTTGGGTGTATATGGTAATGGTAATACATACGCTTGACGGGAGGCAGGCAGAGCTCCTTGGCAATCTCAGTGTTCTTGACCTTGCCGGCATCGTCGAGGCTCATACCGCGGACAAGCTCGGTCAGGTAGCTGCTGGAGGCGATGGCCGAGCCGCAGCCAAAGGTCTTGAACTTGACCTCGGAGATCTTCTGTGTCTCCGGGTCGACTCGGATCTGCAGCTTCATGACATCGCCACAAGCAGGGGCGCCAACAAGGCCGGTGCCGACGTCAGCATCGCTCTTGTTCATGGAGCCGACATTTCGCGGCCGCGCATAGTGATCCAGCACCTTCTCGTGGTAGGAGCGCTTGGCCTCGATGGATGCGATGGGAGCGAGCTGTCGAGCAGCGAGAGCTGGTCTGACGAGGGGGGCAGCGATAGCTTGCCGTGAGATGACGCGGAGGCCTCTGGAGAACATTTTGAACGGTTGTGAAGGGTGGATTTTGTTGATTTGGGTTGGGGAGGGGCGAATATCTGAATTCGCAGGCCGCTGTGCTTGTGATGTGGCGGGCGGAGTTAAGCTGCAAGCAAGATGATCGAGAACCTGCTCGGATGCGGATGTGATGCGGCTGATGATAAGGCGATTCTGCGCTGTGATCAGGTTAAGGAGCTGCGGCGGGAAGATTTGCGTTGGGAATTGAGGTGAGGCGATTGACAAGATGGTGGAAGAGTGAAGATGGTAAGAATGAGGGCAAATGACGAAGGTTCCAAAGATGAGGAGCAGCCGCTTAATCAATTCCCCAAGAAAATCCAGCAGGAAAAGCAGCCCCGGGTGCGGATGGCGATTTCGGCCAAGTGCGTCTCGCCAGTGGCCAATCAGCGCCGTCGCCCCTCTCGGCCATTACGTCTGTGCAAAGTTGTGGAGCTCGGTCCTTGTCGGAGCTGGAAGCCAATCATATTGCTCGCACACGTTAGTCATCTATCAGATTCTGATGCAAATACGTAAATGCGTGCAAAAGCTCCGCAAAAAGATTGGAAATCAATCTGATAAGATGCACGTGAGACGGGGATAGGTCACGTGGCCAGGCGACAGAGGACGCGAAATTCACAAGCCGGTTCGGACTTTGACACGTCCTCCGAGGGGGGGCTGCAGCTTTGTTGCTCCGTATTACCCTGGAAGGTGACGCGTTTTACTGGATGCAGAGTAGCTTGGCAATTGAGAGACGGGAGGATGGAGGAAGGATTTCACTGTGGAAGGCGAAACGAAGGGGCTGCTGAATTCCCCGAGCTGCACGGAGAAGAGTGCCTGATACTATCTATAAACTGGGGTTGGCTCGGGGTTTTGGTGACCAGTTGCGCCGAGCCGATTCCGTATTAGACACGGCTTGAACAAGATGAGCATTGATATTGATGCTTGCCTGATATCTGCTACAGTTTGATTGACTTTGGATCTGTCAGGCATTGTCACGACTCCGGTACTGGGTACCCAGCGGCACATTTGCGGCATTGGCACAGTATTGGATCCCACTCTGGAAATATCAGTCAGCCAGCATTCGCTGCAACCCCGCAGTCTGACCGTCCCAGATCTGTCTGTTCCGGGCAAATCGACATGAGGGCTGCCCGCGTTGGATGGGATGGGACGTAGCAGACGGGATGATGTCATTTATAAAAGAGACTGTCCGGCACATAACTCGCTGCATCTACATATTCAATATGGCAGAATGATAACAGTTAAAAAGTACTCACTATCATTATAACAACGACTAAGGCTAGCCTCTCTCATTTGAGGTATTCAAGAAATGACAAATCTTCAACAGCGCGCCCGTTGAATCATGCAACACAAAATCTTCAACTTTTGCCCCTCCACCGTCTGTCCAGTCCCGATACCGTCATCGAGGGGCAGCCTGGATTTAGTGGTGGGTGCCTGGCAGCAGCTGCTTAGGTGGTGCTGTAGTCACTAAGCTTCACTGCGGCACCCACTAATCGCCCAATCGATAGCGCCCTCGGCTTGCGCTACAGCTAGTGCAGACCTGTAACAACTCCAAACGGCGTCCATCACAGAACTTTGTCGTTGATTCTTCCACTTGACAACCTCCTGCTTCTCCAGCTGCCTTTCGCTTCGCCATCCTGCTACTCTCTTCGTCACGATCCTCTGACTCTTCTTGTTCGCCGCCCAAAGACATGTCGTGCCCGCATCTCGAGTCCATCGGTACGTCAAATCTTTACCCCGCCAGCTTGCGCTTCGCAGCTCTTCCAGCTGCCTTGAAGCTCAAGAAAGCTCATCTTTCGTCCTCATAGAGCTCAAGCCGCCGACTCCCGTCCAGTCTGTGTACAAGGAAGACTGCACACAATGTTTTGATTCGATTGTACGTGTATAAACAGCCGTCCAGCTCCCCCTCTCCAGGCTGCAGCCCGCGAAAACTCACCATCTTGTTATATTTTTTCTAGGACAACGCTGGAGGCCTCGATGTCTGCCTTCAGTGCTTCAACGGCGGCTGCACCGGGGATCGGGAGCACTCGCTGCTTCACAATGCAGTCTGGGGCCACCCGCTTGCTCTCAACATCCGCCGCACCCGAAAGGCGATCCATCGCGATGAACCCCCCGCCAAGATGACCAAGCTTGCCATCGCTGCCGAGACGGAAGAAGATCGATACGACACTGCCCTGGCTGCCAAATGTATCGAGTGCCAAGTCGAACTAGACACGACGAATGCGAAGCTGGCCCCCATCGTCGACGGAATTCTCAAGGCACACACCTTTTCCCGAAAGGAAGAGGTAAAGGCGTGGGAGCAAGAGCTCACGACATGCGAGCACATCTTGACCATGCAGCAGCATCCATCCCGCAAGATCGAGCAGGGCGAGCTTGGCCACTGCTCAGGTTGTGATCTGAGAGAGAACCTTTGGCTTTGCCTGGAATGTGGAAATCTGGGTTGTGGCCGGAAGCAGATGGGTGGCGTTGACGGCAATTCGCACGCCTTGGGCCATGCCACCGAATCTGGCCACGGCGTGGCTGTCAAGCTTGGATCTATTACACCGGAGGGTACTGCCGATATTTACTGCTATAGGTGCGACGAGGAGCGCATCGACGAGCTTCTCGGCGACCACCTGGCCCATTGGGGAATCATCCTAGCCGAGCGCCAAAAGACGGAGAAGAGCTTGACGGAGATGCAGATTGAGCAGAACCTCAAATGGGACTTTAGCATGACCACAGAAGATGGCCAAGAGCTGAAGCCTGTGTTTGGCCCTGGTCTCACTGGACTGAAGAATCTCGGCAACAGCTGTTACCTAGCCAGCATCATTCAGTGCCTATTCGACATGCCCTCCTTCCAGCAGCGCTACTACAGTGCTGACAACGACTTGCCCATCCTCCAGGAGCCTGCAGCTGATCTGGAGACTCAGCTGAGAAAGATTGCCCACGGCCTGTTATCCGGTCGGTATTCAGAGCCTGATACCTCTGTAGGATCGGGTTCGGAAATTGCCTACCAGAGAGGATTGGCACCAGCCATGTTCAAGCATCTGATAGGTAGAGGCCACGAGGAGTTTTCCACCATGCGACAGCAAGACGCCTTTGAACTGTTCCAGCATCTCTTCAAGCTCATTAGCCGGTCACCACACAACGAAGACGGCCAAAAGGATCCCACAGCCGAATTCCGATTCGTTCTAGAGCAGCGGCTCCAGTGTCTCGGATGCCACAAGGTTAGGTACAGCTCCAATGAACAGGACAACATATTCATCGACGTGCCGTTGGAGAAGCTCGAGACAGGCGAGGGTGGCGAGACGGCCAACGCCTACAAGCCAGTCACCTTGAAGGAATGTTTGGACAACTTTACCGGTGCTGAGAAAGTCGAGTTGACATGCTCGTCGTGCGGTAGCAAGGCGGGCTTCACCAAGCAGTCGCTCTTCAAGACGTTCCCTAACGTTTTGGCCGTCAATGCACGAAAGATGGCCGTTGTCAACTGGGTCCCTATCAAGATTGATGTCCCTGTCATTGTCCCAGACGAACCATTTTTGCTGGACGACTACCTGTCCAAGGGACTCCAGCCGTCAGAAGAGTTGCTGCCCGAAGAGCCCGAAAACAAGGCTCCCGCATTTGTGGCGGATGCAACAGCAGTTGCCCAGCTTGAGGCCATGGGCTTCCCGCTGAACCGAGCTGAGAAGGCCCTGCACGCGACGGGTAACTCTGATGCCAATGCGGCCATGGAGTGGCTATTTGCACACCTCGACGATGCCGATATTGATGCGCCGCTCGATTTAGGATCCGGGTCGGGAGATGCTGGCACCGCTGACCCAGAAAAGATTGAGATGCTGGGCGCCATGGGATTCGGTGCTCCTCAAGCTAAGAAGGCATTGAAAGAGACGGGCGGTGATGTCGAGAGAGCTGTGGAGTGGCTCTTTAATCACCCCGATGACCAGGGCATCGCGGAGGATGAGGCCTCGGGCGCAGCAGCAGAGGCAGCTCCCAAAGAGCCTGCTGGAAGCGCGACACTGCCGGCAAGGTTCCAGCTGCAGTCCATTGTGTGCCACAAGGGCACAAGCATTCACGCCGGGTAAGTATATATGCCTCAGAATGTATTTTTCGTCTTCGTCCCTAAACTAATTATTTTCATTAGCCACTACGTTGCCTTTATTCGCAAGGCCTTGGAAGGCAGGGAGACGCCCACATGGGTGCTCTTCAACGATGAAAAGGTGGTGGAAGCTCACGACGTTGAGGAAATGCGCAAGTTTGCATATGTGTACTTTTTCAAGAGAACTTGAACAAGAGGTCAATACGTTTTTATAGGGGACGGTGCATTCGGAGAGACGGCGTTTGATGCGTTGCCTCGTTCGTATGGCAGCGCTTGGAGACTGTTTGGAGGTTGAGCCTGGTCATTGGTGCTGGTTTGAGAGGGTCATGAATAAGGGGTTTGTTTGCTCATTTGCATCCGACATAGATGAAATACTGCAGAGAGATCGATACCAACAAGAGAATATTCATCAATATATATCTCCCTAGCTTGCGGACGAAATCTCGTGAAAGCTGCATGATGCACCGATTTATTTCCAGTTCTAACGCCGTACCAAAAAGCCCATTGTCTCGTTTGCAGACGGCCAGCCAAATCAAGAGACAAAACCTCGTAAACCGTAACCCCAACCTGGCCAACCTCCGTTCCATCTATCAGTCCATATTATTATATAGTTTCATCATCAAAATTCGTTCAGTTTAATCCCCCAACCGGTAGCTGACGAGCGTATCGACGCGGTGATTCGCCGTGCTGAAGCCCCTGAGCTGGACCCTCTCGCCGTTCTCGATTTCTTTCGCGTCGGAGTCGCCCCACTCGACGGGGACGTCGCTGTCTGCGTCTGCGTAGACGAGGACGTTGAAGGTGCAGTCGCCGCTGAGCTGGGGGAGGAACGTTACGGAGGCGGTGATTTGGCGGAAGATGGCGGCGATTTCGGCCTGGATCTCGGCTTCGGGCTTGTCTTTTTCGGCGAAGAGGGTTGTTGAGGAGGCAGCGTTTTCTTGTTGTTGCTCTTGTTCGTTGGAGGCGGCGGTGGTGGAGGAAGGGTCTGTAGGGGGTTTGGATTTGGATTTTGGTGGTGGAGCTGAGATTTGGACCTTTTGTGGTTGGGAGCGGTGAATGTTAGCTTTTTCTTTATGTTCTCGGTTGTGTGGTATGTAGGATGGTGGTGGTGGAGGGGAGATTTTGCGTCGTACATCGAATTGCCAGCGCTCGACGTGTTCGCCTGTGTCTTTGTCGGTGATGACGATGACGAGCTTGGAGATTTTGCCGCCAATCATCCATTTGTCGAGCTGGCTCATGATTTTCTTGATGTAGGCTTTGACTTGGTCATCAGCGGAGACTAGGGATCGTAAGGTCAGTTTCGTGTTGGCTTGATTTATGGAGGACGATGTCTTGGCAGAGAAGAGATAGTACCGAGCATGTTGAGGCCATATTTCTTGACGCTGTGTTTTAGAGACGTGTTAGCTGATGGTGTTCTTATTTGGTATGGTTGGGGGTTCTGGGGAGGTGAATGTGTCGTACGCTGTAAAGTCTTCGGCTGGGTAGACGCCTCGTTGGAATCTGTCATGTGAGAGCAGCGTCAGTTATTTCGTTCGGCAGCGAGGAGATCCGGTAGCTTTGAGAGGTCGTAATTCGTACAGGATTGTGTGTATCGAGTATTGGAACTAGAGACGCGAAGAGAAAGCTGTTAGAACAACTGTCGTTTGCACCAATTGACGAGGAAGATGAAGGCCGCAAGTCGGGCATACAAATTCAGCAACTAGCCTGGAGCTGCCCTTGAGCGACAGCTTGTGCACCTTGGAGTCGTCCTTTGCCTTGTCCTTGTCCTTGTCCTTGGGCCGTTTGTCTTTGGACGATGCCGTCTTGGAGGACGGTTTTCTGGCTTCCTTGTCCATGGCTGAGGGCGGACTTGAGGTTGAATGGAGGAAGAGAGGAAGAGCTGCGATGATGATGACGATGGGAAGATTCCAGGTCCGATCTTGGGCCAGAAGATGGCTCTAGCTGATTTTGTTTACTTTGGGCGATGGGCGGTTGCGGGGCGGCGAGCTGGGGGGTTTTGTCGAATCAGAGGCTGGCGGATGGAGATGACCTTGATGGCCTGGAAACGTCAGGCTTGGGGACAATATTATAGTATAAAAGCAGTGTTATATTAGAGCGAGAATAATTTAAAATCAGAATAGTTGGAATTCCAAATTCTTGAATTTGATTCATCTTGATTGTACAGGATGGAAATCACGTGCCGTTTCATATTCCGACAAATTTCCCTTCGCTATAACCTCTTTACCTCATCATCCCCATCTTACATACTCGGCATTAAACTCTTTCTCTCCACGTCTTCTTATACCTCCTGCACAATCTCCACGCCTCTCGAGTAAATCCGCGCTGGCCGAGGAAACACTCCCCTTGCAGCCAATCTTGCCCTCGCCGCTGCTTCTTCCGCAGCCTCGCGCCTCTGGATCGCCGTCCTTGCATACCAGTAAGCCTCGGAGCCATGGGCGAAATACGCGCTCACGTTATCTAAGGTGATTCCAGCTATGAATTCATCTAAATCTCCCATCTGAGGAGTCGAGTCTTGAGCTGGAGCTGGAGCTTGATCGTGGCGATTCGATCCTCCTCCACCAGAGCCTCCAGGTCGAGGACGAGACCCAGCACTTGTCGATGTGCCGTCGCCCTGGACTGCATAGTGAGATACAATGAGGCGAATCAGGATGCCGAGGCTAACCAGCAGCGGAATTGTCTGTCCACTGGTGTTGACTCCGTCGACATTCTCAAATTGGTTCCATTTAATTGTCAGTTCAATGGCAGTGATGTGAAGTCCGTAGACAACCAGGTTGGATATGCTCCGCATCGTGCGCAAGAGATCTTTCTGCTCCTGTCTAGCACGCTCCCGTCTTGCGATGCGTTCTTGGGTATCCTGCTCTGGCCTAAGGCTTTCCTGTCAGATACACCACTGGATGCACGTTCATATGAGCATTGAGAGGGGAGGCTGACTGACTGTCTTGTACGATGCTTCTTTCGACGTCGATGTCTGCGAATTCGAAACTGTCTTTCCCAAAACCCCGTATACGACAAGACAATTCCAACGCAAACGAGAATAACGATGATGTGCAAGATAATGTTGACCACAATGAATCCGACGTTATCGAGTTTGATTTTCGTGAAGAAAAATCCATAATACTCGCATTGGTGCCCTCTCGTGGGAATATAGGTACTAAAGAGCCAGAGTTGAAGAGATGAAATGATGACCATGACTATCATTGTCGAGACACCATAAACCGGCACATGGGGCTCTCTCGTCCACTTGAGCGGATCCCACTTGCGGTCACAGCATGTGAGAGTCTTCCAGATGTATATGGGTATGAGAAAGATGTATGAGCCGCCGGCGAGTTGAAGCATGATGTAAATGTCGGCTGCTTGGAGATTGCGGTTCACAATCTCGACAAGCAGCGCCAGAACAATGGCACCAGAGAGAAGGAGGCCCAGCAATCGAATATCCGCGACGTCCGCGTCATCAAAGAACTCGACAAGAATCTCACCGAACCATTGGAAATAGATTCCGAGGCGGATTCCCAGACCATACATGTCAGGACGCCCCTCTCGCCCGCAAGAGTTCATGATGCCTCTCTGCAACCACGGCAGACATTTTCCATGATTGTTGTGAGAGATTTGCGATATAGGTGCTAGATACCTGTCTCTAGAGGATGTTGAAAAGGGAAATTCGTACAGATGAATCAAGACGGCCGCAGATGTGGTCATTTGCTGCAACTCGCCTCACTGCAGAACCGGAGTTCGCTCTGTCTTTAACCTTAACAGACGTTGTTCATTGTCCGGTTGGGCAAAGAACGAAGCAAATCCGTTTTCCGGCGCCGGTTACATGTTACATTTTTTCCAGTGCGGTGCTTGACAGTCAGTGTCCAGCATTCGTCCAAGAGGCGGAAGAGGCAGGTAAGGCGAGCTGGTGTTAGTGCGGACACGCCATCATTGTCGGACGAGGTGGCACAAGAGAGAGTGTGAAGGGCCATATCATAGGTTCGTTGACACGGGTGCCTTTTGGGGGGGGATTTTGATTGAGGGAATATGAAACAGAGAGCATGTGCTTGTCAGGGCCCAAGTGGAACGTGTTTGTTGGGCTTTTACTTTGTGAGAGTACGGATATTGAGACTCGTGATGTATTTTGGCAGTGGAGGAGTATAGGACTATTACCCTAGAGACTTGTATGTAAGTATTGGAAATTGTCTTGTGTGTTGCGTCCACAAACTAGGCGGGATTTTGTTACACAAAATGGAACAAACATATTTATAGCCCGAATCAAGGATAAAGAGGGCGATGGCTGATATGCTAACCTTTGACCATTATAAAAGATGCATGCGTTGTAGATGCTTTAAAATCATCAAGATTTTCTTCTCAAGGCAAGCAATCGCTGGGCATCCATCTGTGAGTGGTCAATTCTTGGTTTAGCGGTGCACTAGTTACTGTATAGAGGGACAAGTGCTGTAATATGGAGACAGGCTCACTAAAATACTATCTGCACTGAGCACGTCGCGGAACAAGGGCTTGATCAGGACAAGCCTCGCATAAATCCGTTGATGGCATCTCTCCACAGAGGGGCACATAGCAAATATGACTTCATACTAAAAAACTAAGAGCAAAAAAACGCCAAAAAAAAAAAAAAATCGAAACGCATTGGGGCATATGCTCCCGGCAGGGCTTGAACCTGCGACCTTCGCATTACCAATATTTGAGCCGAGGCTCTAGTATTAGTACGAAGCTCTAACCAACTGAGCTACGGAAGCGCTCGAATTGTTGTTCAATCTTTAGGTTATTCTAATCATAAACCTTTGGTGCTCGCTGCATATTAACTCTCACCATTAGCCTCATATTTTCAAGATAAAAATGCGAGCATCCGCTTTCCATTTCCTGAGCCTCTATCTGCCTCCTGGATGAGTAGCTTTTGGAAAATTTCCCCATTGCTTGGAAGTCATTTGAAAATTAGTGGCTCCTACCGAGACGACGCTGATGTACGTGTGCGAGGATGAGTGAGTGAGTGAGCAGTGAGCAGAACTTGAACTTCCCAGCATCTGATTTGGTGGTGGCCTCAGAGCGAACTCCTCGGCCCTTAAGGACCCATCTTCTCAAGGCAATGCAGCTGATGACCTCAAAGAGGCACATCGCGTTGTAAATATGAGAAGCAACGAGACCCTTAGGCGAAACACGAACAGTAGCCGAAACTTGGATATTGTGCCGCGATATGCTAATCGAGAAGCCAGTCTAGCTTTTCCATGGCCTTTTCTAGAATTGCGTCCACAGTCTCTCTGTCGATTATGCCATCCTCATATGACACATTAATAACGGTGTCACCACCAGCCACGCCGGCAACGTTCAGGACAAGACTGCGAGATCCTACATTCCCGTTCGTCACAGCAGCCGAGAATTGCATATCGTCGATCGTCCAGACTTCTTTTGCATCACCCGTCGTCGCAATGCCCTTTGGAGTATTCGAGAATGACCCGAGATTGGACACCAGATATGTATCGCTGGTAAAATGTCCTATCCTTGGCATAGAAGTGGTCATGAAATCCTCGATAGTGTTCCCTATCAATGTACCGGCCATCCAGTCGCGGATAGACCCGTAGATATCACCGTCCATCTTTGACTTGTGTTCTCGGACCAGTTGCCATACAGTACTGCGAAACAAGGAAGCTTTGCCAACCTCGTCATTTGAGCCTCTATACTTTGCAACAGCCTTGCGGAAAGGCTCCATGTAGTGAATATGTGCCGAACCTGCAGCGGCATTCATGATAACATTGCTGTGAACCAGGTCGCCGAATTGAGCCGAGGGGAGATAGGGTCGAAGATCAAAAGCAAATCGTGATGCGCCAAACTTCGCTTGGGGATAAAAATCAACCGCCAGAGTGAGATTCAGCAACGTACACAGTAGGGGCGTGAATGTCGTCTGGTTCGCACGGCAGGCGGAGAGCACAGCACGCATTTTATGTGAGGAAATGCGGTAACTGGAAACTCTGGTGATTGTTCGGTTTGTGTAGACAGTCTTCGCTCCTACTGATTGAGCATATGGTCGAGGCCGGGGAAGATCACCAAAGACGAGCTTCTCACCAAAGAAGAGACGGAGAAGATACCAAATAAACATCTTCCAGAGTAGTCTAGGAATAGATGGCGTAACACTTGAATGCTCGGTTGGCTCAGGTGGGTATTGGATGGCGGAAGGATAAGTGAGTGAGACTTGAGTTGGCACCGGTTTCGAATCGAGAGGTAAGGAGTTGAGGGCGGAGAGAAACTCGCGATGGAATACGGTGCCTGACATGCCATCGCCAATGAAATGATGGTACACAAACACGACGTGTTTTCTTCCCACAACAAGTACTTTCCACCAAGGAGAATCTGGTTCATCGTCGGTCCAGTCCCACGTGTTGTGCGCATTCTCAAGTAGAGCTGGACCAACTCCCGTCTCCTCGTCGCCATCCATGAACACCACACATTTTTGCAAGTCAATCTTGTGGAGTAACGCGAGGTGCAGATTATGCTTTCCGAAGCTGGAAGATGGCAAGCTCACGCCGACGGCACACAGTGCTGGATGTGCTTTGATCACAGATGCAAGAGCCGCGTAAACGTCATCATCCGATAGGATTCCACCATGTGAGGAATATTCTGCTGATACAAGGATGTTCGATTGGATGCCTAGGCGGTGAAAACAGTAGAACATGCGATCGTAGAGGCCTGTTGTGCTGATTGTTAGTTTGCTTATGGCGTGTCTGTGGCGCTGGCGTTGGCATACTAGACTCTCGCAACAGCGTGTACTTTTCAGATAAAGACATAATGTTCAATTGAATATTATAAAGACGTCGAATCGAATGATCCACGGAAAAAGTTCATCGCGTTGTAAATGCATGTGATGTCGGCGGAGACCATATTGGAGATGTCCGTGTCTCTTATATGGTGCTGACATATGTTTTAGTGTTCTCGGGCTTACTTCATCCTACACTAGACTATTGGTCTAGACCTTTAGATGAAAGATAGATTAGTATCGATGTAGGTGATCCTACTCCGTACTGGGAGCTCAATTGGACATCTGTGCCCGAAGCATGGTCTGCATCCAAAGTGAACATAGGGCTTACATGGTAGCATGGGCTAGAGCATGAGCTAAAGTGGCAATACATTAGTCGAAACAAGCGGAAATTGGCATTTACCTGTTAGGTTAATGGCATACTACCCTCAGGCTTAAAAATACTCGCAATAGGCTAGCGACGCAAATGAATACCCGAAGTCGACTTCAATCATACCATCAAATAAGTGCGTGATGTGCCTAATCATATTGCTCTCGCGAGGGGACTATGCCGGGACCCATGACGTTCTCCCATCATATCCTTAATAGATGGCACTGTGTTAGATTCTACCATCCATTTATGTAAGTAGCTACATGCCTATATCTGGTAACTTAGAAATGTCCAGATGTGTAGGGGCATAAACTGCACCCAAGATATACACCAAAACATAGACTCTTGACGATTGTATAATAGCTTTAAGGTGGAATAATGCTCATCTTACTATAACTTGAGTAGACGTGACCATTGAATCCTGCTCAAGGCGATTTCATATTTATATTTGACTGTGAACTCCTTGGTCATCTTTTGATTGGCTGTGCTTACATCTCAACCTCTGTACATTTCACTTCTCTTCAATTACTCCTGACCTCCCCAATTTGGAAAATGACAGCTCTTTTCATAATAGCTTCTTTACATACGCAACCCTCAAGTAATCCGGGAGTATATCGCACGCCATCCCATGCCCTTAAGCAACTTCATAACCTTGCCGCCTCTCGTAGTGAATTACAAGCGTTTCACGTAGTTGCACTTGAAAAGTCACGGGCTGATCCAAGGCCCCTGTATCACCAAAGAGAATAACGTCGTAAGAACTCTCAGCAACAGCATATGGTAAGTCAACAAAATTATAAATTGCTAGGATGAGGACATCTCACTCATCACCGTGACATCAAAGACAGGAGGCCTTGGGAACGGCAACACCATCTTATCAGAAGAGATTATTGTGAGAGAACGATGATTCTGCCCTCAAGATTTAGAAACAGATATCGACTTCAGCATATGTACATTTTTGTGCACTTGACCCTTTGCACCACCCCACGGCTCCAAATCGAAAGACTTGGAGCCAACCTCTTCCCACCCAAGATTCTGATACATTTTTAGCCCGGAAGGGGAGGAGTCCAGCCAGCACCCAACATTGTCGAGGCCCCGGTCCGCGTATCTAGCAGCTACGTCGGAAATCATGAATTCGAGAAGTTTTGTCCCAACTCCGCGTCTCTGGAAGTTGGGATCAACAGCTAAATTCTCCAAGAATGCATGCGGTTCGCCATTGCTAAAGTCCAGTCGAGCTTGAGTCAATGTCCCGAAGTAATGAAGACAAAGAGGCGCATTTGCTCCCTCGGGAACTTCCTCTGAAGTGTGAGGCCATGGATTGCGTTCAGAAGCTCTATGGGAGGACTCATAAGTGTTATATACGGCTGCGCCAATTATGCGCTCAGATGTTGCGCCGTCGGGAGATGTTTCGTATGTAACCGCTTTGATGTAATGTACCGTTGGGTCCGATTGCCAGACATGCTCATGTCTGGCGAGTTTTGAACTTCGAAGAATGGCCGAAGATGGAGAGGGCGATATGGGGTAAATCAGTCGTAATAAAGGTGAGGCCGCTCCGAACGCCCTTTCCTCGATATCGACAATCTTCTCCAGATCTCCCTTGTCGGTCACGGGCAATACTTCTGTCGGAAACATGGCGGTGGTGTCTGATCTTTTCTGTATCTCCTAGTTTTCTCGAGCTGAATGATAAGAATGACACATTGAGAGAGTACGAACAAGTTATGGGCCGTTTGAGCTAGTTGTACTTGTAGGTGGGACGTCGGTGGGACGTCTAGGCGCCCTATCAGCGTCTTGGTATTCACTAGTAACACGTATTTAATAGACAGATATAAGCAGACATAAAATGGCCTATTAGAAGTGCTCGCTGCCTTGCGAATAATAGCTGCCTATTGGACTGGATATGTAGCTTGGCTCCATGGCGGGCGCTCAACACCAATCCACGGGTCAGGTAATCATGCTCAAAAGGCAAAAGCAGGTGACTATTACGGCGTGAGCGCTTATCGACGCTGGGTCATTTGGACCAGCGAAATCGGCCGTGGATTCTATTTGGACACTCGCGCGCTTTTCGTAATATCCGTCTAGGCACCGGTGGTTGTTGAGGTGCACTCTTACCCTCGCAAGTCTACCTTTTGCTCATGCTCTCCCATTGATGAGGCTGAGTAGTATAAACAACTATAGGAACATTCTTTAATAAAGCGAAAAATATTATTCACTGTTATACGTCGCTGTATGCTACTAATCTTGGCCAAACTGCAATATCATTTAAACTTGCGTTGGGTAAGGAGTCCAGTTCACAGCGCAGGATATGGTGATAAGATCTCTTGATCAAATTTGGCAAATGCGACAAGCCTGATCAGTCGTGGAGATGGTGGGTAATCGCTGCAAAATAGTCCAACAAATGTTAGTTGATAATGCTGCTTACGAAGCCTCGCTGTCCCGCGGAGAGCGAGTCGCACGTCATTACTAACGAATCTTCCCCAAAGACTGGTAAATCCAAGTTCAGACCTAAACTCGTCAAAGGCAACAGTCAGAGTGAGCGTGCAGAGTGAATTGATATGGCTGACGAAGTCTCGCTATCCCGCGGAGGGCGAGTGGGCAAGAAATGGAGGCGGTTGGATCTGGTGATCTCGATGTCGATTTTTGTGTCGTCTTGATAACGGCCCTTCTAGCATTAACAATACAGAGCGAATTGAGCTTACAAACACTGGTACTATCGCTTTTGCCGGACCAAGAAAAGCTGATGAGACGACAGCAAAGTGATAGACTCCAGTTTTGTTGCGCCCCCGTGAGAACTGTTGAATCTAACTTCAGGCCTAAACTAACTCGGGGCAGCAGTCGAAGTGAACCTGCAGGGACTGTGGCAGTTTCGAGGTTTTGGTACAACCCTTTATCGTAACCTGCCTGGAATGGCGATGCTGTGAACAATACAGTCTCAATCTATAAACTAAGGATAAAGGATCAAAAGACTCTCGTAGTTTTTATAGATCAACTCGTAGCAAAACCTAGAACCACCTTGAAACCACCTCTAATACCAACAAGCTATACGGCAAAACTCAACTATGTCATATTCTACAGACTCCCCTCAGGACCCAGAGACCAATGTCTCGAGCGAATTCCCTTTTGATCTCAAGCTTGTCAGTGTTGAAGATGCTCAGATGGCATACGTGGATACAGGCGCATCAGTCGACAGTCGCCATTCCAATACAACTGCCCTATTTCTCCATGGTAACCCAACCTCATCTTATTTGTGGCGCAACATCATTCCGCATGTGTCTGAAAAGGTGCGCTGCGTTGCTCCTGATCTTGTCGGCATGGGCGCCTCATATAAGCCGTCTATTTCCTACCGCTTCGCCGAACACGCTCAATTCCTGGGCGGCTTCATCGACAAAGTCTTGCCCGAAGGCAAAGTGTTAAACTCGTAATCCAAGACTGGGGCTCGGCTCTCGGATTTGATTGGGCCTTTCGTCATCAAGATCGCGTGGCCGGCCTTGTCTTTATGGAGTTTATACGGCCATTTCCTACCTGGGATGACGCCGCACAGGGCAAGGCGCAAGAGACGTTTCGCGCTTTTCGAGACGAAGCTACTGGGCGGGAGCTCATCATTGAACAGAACGCCTTCATCGATGTTATGCTTGACCTAGGCTTGGTCCGCAAACTAACGCCCGAGGAAAAGGCGTTTTACGCAAAGCCATACGAGAATCCTGCTCACCGGGAGCCCCTGTTTCGGTGGCCCAATGAGATTCCTATTGAAGGCCACCCGCCTGATGTATATGAGCGAACAACAAAGTATCATGAATGGCTTCTGGAGACACAGGTTCCCAAGTTATTTTTCTGGGCTCTCCCTGGCAGGATTGTGTCTGTAGAGAAGGCCCAATGGTACATGGAGCATCTAAAAAATGTCAAGGGTGTTTTCGTTGGAAAAGGCCTGCATTTCTTGCAAGAAGATCATCCTCATCGCATTGGAACAGAGATGTCATCCTGGTTGAATAGCTTGTAAGGATTATGATCATCTTTTTATGCGGACCTAGGAATATAGAACCTACAATAGCTGCTTCTCTTTGGCTGGTCTTGATTTGTTTGTCGATGTGTATGGAAAGATCAACCAAGCTACTCCTTTGTCCTAGTTAATTATCCATCTCCAAATAACCTATTTTGTTTGGGATTTGAATAGATAAAAGATGCAATGTGATTTAATCGCGATATAATACAAAAAAATGTAAACACAATCTGCCACTCGATCTCGGCTCAAATGTTACCTTTCCAAGCGCAACACTGTCCACAACTCACCTTACCGCCAAAGTTCAACTAAAAGACTAGATACAGTGGTAATGCAATAAAACGGCAATGGTAACATAAGGTGTACAATTTCCACTCGCTAAATAGCCAATATCCTAGATCATGACGGCTCAATTTACGAGGTCTCTCTTGGCTTGATAAATATATTGAGATCTGGCTTTTGCCAAAGTGTAAAAGCCCGGTTATCCTGAAGCCAATCTTTGCTATCAGGGTGCAGGCTGATATCAAAATTCCACAGGATCTTTGCTAGAATCAGGCGCATTTCGGCAAATGCAAGACTAAAAAGAGATTAGCAAATTAAAGACAAATTGTTTGGGAGGGTAGCCACTAACTTCTTTCCGATACAGTTTCGAGGACCAAAGGAAAATGCTTGAAGGACATCTTGAGGGTCACTGGAAAACCGAGCATCACCAAGCCATCGTTCTGGAATATAGGAATCAGGCAAGGTAAAGTTCTTCGCGTTGTGATACATTGGCCATTGCCAAATCCCCAAGACAGTCTATTATCGTGTTAGAGTGAACTGCGAATTGCCTTTGACGTGAAATGATACTTACGTTTTCTGGAACATATTGTCCGCAAATTACGTCGCCGCCTGGCTGTGCCTTGCGTGGTATGGCAGTTGGGACAGGAGGGTACATTCGAAGAGTCTCTTGTAGCGCAGCCATCATATAATTCAGCTTCTGCACACTGAGAAGATCAATCTCGCTTTCATTTGAAAAGCTTGATCTCACTTCATCTGTGGTCTTTTGCAAAACTTCTGAGTGGGTCAATAGCAGATAAGTGACTCCAGATAGGGTGGTAGCGGTTGTCTCTGATCCGGCGATGATAAGCAGACTCGCATTGTCCAGAAGCTCAGGATAGGAGAATTTCTGTGGATCATGTAAGCGACAAAAACCATCCAGAGGTGCTTTGTTTTATGCAGATTCATACCATGGCACCCTCCCTTTTAGTCATGACTTCCATGAAGTCTGCTCGAGGGTTGGTCTCAGCCAGCCTCTTGTTAACCTTTTCCTGGGTAAGTTGATAATGTTCCTGAAACTTTTGGCGGTCTTGCTTTGAGACAAGGAGCTGTATAAGTTTTTCGCCAAAGGGAAAGCGGCGTAGAACATTGTTTGCCGCACTTGTACGAATTCTGTTGAATAGTAGAGATACCCAAGGATGATAATCCGAGTTTTCAAGGCAACCAAATGGCTCCCCAAATGCCAGGTCGCCGATGATGTCGAACGTTGCCCAGTTATACCAAGATGTCATCTCCAAAGGCCGAGTGCCATCGGCACAGTTGTCTCGTAGTCGGCTTATCAACATGTCGACGTAATCTTGTATAAGAGGCTGCTGATCCATCATTGCCTGGGCTGAGAATCCATGAGCCAAGGTCCTTCTCATTCGAGTATGATTTTCGCGGTCAGCACTGATGACACTGTGTTGTTGGGTCTTCCAGAATACGGGATCTTTGCCGTTCTCTCCCTGGCCTCGTTTTCGATGGCCCATGATATCGTTCCAAGCAGTGCCATCAATGTAGGCTAGCTCATCAGGTGCCACTCGCACGACGTCTCCATAAGTCTGATGAAGTTCAAGGATCTTTCGGTGAGATTTGCCAGAAAAGATCATGCGGGCGTATGGGATCCGAGTTGCGGCCCACAGCCGAGGGCCGGGTTACTTGCGAAGCGGATGGAACCAAACATTATAGATGGGTATTGAGATCAAGTAAACAAACCCCTGTATTAACTATGTTAGTTCCATTGCAGGCTCCACGATATAGGCAGAGCGAGTGGCTGAAAGAAGCTCAGCGCTGAGGTATACACACAAGAATAATAGCCCAGAGCACTAGAGCGACTCCAGGCCGTAGTGAAAAGAGTAGGGATTCTGCAGCTAACAGCATAGTGAAATCTTCTTATATAACTTGAAAGTGATGCCCGAGTTCAATATAGGTTCACTGAGCGAGAAAGCGGCTACCTCTTATATCACAATCGAAATGTATAAGGAGTAAATGAAATAGTAGAGATGGGTTTTATATGCCGGAGCCTCCGCGGAGACATAATTCAAGCTTTGTAGGCAGCATGCATTCCATGACACAATGTCGGGGCTCGCGAAGACCGTCGTTTATACAAGGTAGCATCGTGTTTAATAAATGGTGGGCCTTGAGGGGTTGAGCTGCATACCAGGGATACTGTTTGCTTAAATTGGCATTTTGATCGTTCATGCCCATGTGATACCTCCGCTTGATGGATATTGGGCCAATCATGCATCAAATTTGTATCAATGTTATACTGCTCACTTGGAGGGCTTTATGCCGTTGCTTGTTCCTCGATTTGCGGTATCTTAACTCAATTGGCTTGGAGTTTGCTATACACAACATGAATTTTTAAATAGCTTGCGTACACTAGGCTTGAGAATATAACAGACACCTAGAAAACAGTCTCCGTAGAGATATACTCTCCATTGTTGTTAGTTATTTCTCTGATTCGAAGATGTGGATGCAAAACTGGCATTTAATGATCTTATACAGACGCCCAAGTCCAATGAAATATACCTAAAAGATGAAGGCACTAAAGCTACTACGCGTATTGACTGAGCGGCCACTTATGCCCCTGTCTCTCTCTATAAGTGACCGCTTACATACATGTAATCAACTCGAGTGGGTATAATATTTGACAACTATTTCATCGATTTTTGCTCAAGCTTAGTCAAAATGCTTGTCTATCGTGACGGACTCATTCGCCACTACGAAGCCGATGATGGCATCCGGTTAAATCGCTCTAACGGCATCGCCATCGTATAACGCGATGATTGCCGACTCCGTGTCACTGAGTCGTTTTCCGAGGATGTGTCCGAGTAAGTGTCCAGAACATTTGTTAGAATGCCGATCCCGAGGTAAACTGCCTCATTGCGGGAGAAAGGGCTTTATGTGTCCTCTCCTCCAAGTGAAGATGATGTTTCATCGTGGACCGTTCGTATGTAGGGGTTGCGATATTTGCGGGGTCGGAAGGATGTGAGCCGTGGATCGACTGCGGCAAAGTTCCCTTCTGCATTGCCGCAGCGGCTTCCTCCATTTTCCCATGGAATTTAGTAAAGGGGTGCCAGGGTCATATGGTCTATCCCGTGTAGAGAGTGGAGTAACCGCATGTTTCCGCGATGAACCCTTGAAAGCTACGGAGAAAAGATATCGAACTAAATCCACCAAATAAGAGCCACGGGTCGGACCATGAGATAATTATAGCAGTATCAAGCGGTGAAGGAAGGTATCGAAGCTTTGAAGCTAGCAAAATACGCGCAAACAGTGGAAATACGGAGTTGATGCTGATCATTCTTCTTTTTCTTTTCATTTCCGATCCCTTTCTCCACCTGGACCATATGTATGATATTAGCTCTATCAATTTCGCTCCTTTAATAGGTCCAGTAGTATCCTCCGAAGATAGCTTCCAAGTATAGCAGTAATGTCTTCAACACTTAATCAATTGGTAGTATAAATGACACGTATCTCTCTCAAATGTGCAAGAAACTGTTTGATTGGGATAGTCGATACGCAAATGTCACTCCTCGGCAATGACATGGATATAAAACCGCGGCAGACGGAGTATTGTCCTCCTGATCCGCCGTCCGAGGCCCGAAAAGTCGGCTGTAGTACCCTGCCTATTGCGCATAGGTTTATGTCCTTGAACCTCTGTGAAGATCGCCCCCCAAATGCTACTGGGCGTGTGCTCTGCAAGAGCTGCATGTGACGAGCCTCGAAGTTGGTTGTGTCTCATGCGGCCTTATGGCTGGTTGCTATTCCCGCTGTTACGGGTGGCGGTTGATGCCGGTCTTGTCGCGCTCGAAAATTGCGCAAAAGAGAGTGTCAGCGCCACGAGACACAGCTAAATGGGCAATGCTTCTAGGCTTCCGCTCACTGTTCTTTTTGTGTTTCGTTGTCTACCTGAACCCATGGATGTGACATCAACTCTGTCAAATTCGCTCGTCGGGTTGGCTCGACTATGCACATCCTGCGAAGATAACTTCCCAATGTCGTGAGATCCTCTTCATCAAGATCGAGTGTCTCTTTGTCATAGCCATTAGCGTATGACGCTTGTATATCCTCCTCGAGAGATAGAAAACCGTTTGCAGCCGAGACTTTTCCAGAGTTAGCTAGGCCTTAAGCTACATTATGAGGACTGACCGTCTGGCTCTTCCGTAAGGACTCCAGCTTTTAGAGCGTCTTGGATCCATTGATCAGGAACACCACCAAGCACCTTCCGAAACTGCGGTATAAGCTTCCGATCATCCATCCATGCTTCGAATGGCGTGCGCCCAGTGACAAGTTCATATGTCTTTTATATCATTAGTTAGTGTAAAAATATAGCTCGTCAATTCTTACTGTGCATCCAAGGTTCCAGATATCAACCGCTTCTGTTAAGGGGTGCCTGAACACCAATTCAGGTGGATGAAGGGACATGGGCGTAGATATTGATTTGGGTGGATGGCCGATGAAGAATGCTGGAGCCAACAAGGGTCAGCATACCATTCGTTCCATCGAGAAAGGAGAGACAAACACTCGCCAAAGTCAACAAGCTGAATTTCATCGAGAATCTCGCTTTTGTCAAACTTATATTCTACAGGTTCGACCAGGTATTCTGGAACACCCTTTTCACTCGGTGAGCCATCCTTCCTTGACACCTTTCCTAAGCGAGCGTCGTCAAAAGTTGGTATCCTGTAGAGACCAGAGAGTTGAAACAATACGTTGCCCAAGTGTATATCTACAATGATGGTTAACGAGAGAAGAAACGAGGTGAGCTCATTCCAAGTGTACCTCCATGTACCACGCCACATGATCGGATATAATCTATAGCCAAAAGGAGCTGCGAAGAGATTCGACGAGCAAGTCTACCGTCCAGGCGGTAGTTTGGCCGTCTATTGACAACCGAAGATACTTTGGGACCGAGCAGCTCAAGGACCATACAGAGATGGCGCCCATTTGGCCCTTCATGGTAGAAAGAGTCCAAGAGATGAGATACATGCTTGTGGCCTGGATGAGTATGGTCGCCGGTTTGTGTGATGGTCTGTAGGATTTGTAACTCGCTGTTGTGATCGTGCGACTGGTCTGCGACTGCAATTTTTATAGATACGTATGTTTCCTTCCTAGTCGATCCGTAAGCGGGAATGAGCCCAACAGTGAGGATACTCCTTACAGCTCGTCTCGAGCAAGCTAGACAGTAGAAAATGACCCGAAGCTAAGCTTATCAAGAATTCGGTATCGCTCGTCACAGAGTAGATCGTTGAGATGTATCGGATGGTAGCCTCCATGGCAATACTTAGCCAATTCTTCTGCGGGAACGCCGATGTTGTATTGAAGATGATCAATCATTTGTACGGCGAATTGATATGGAGATGCACTACACAACTTGTAAAAAATATCTCAGTGTGTTGCTGTTGGCTGGCTGGTCGCATGAGAACTTCATGAATTTTGATTGGCCCAACCCCCCGGCCTGGCAATTGCAAGAATGTTGGCATCATGCGATGAATTGAGTACTCTGTTTTATAATATAAATCCTTTGATCTACCTACGTTTCTTTTTAGATGCATCAAATCTTATATAAGAAATTGTTTGGTCTCATATACCCTTTCAAGTGATTATATCTGAAATGGATGGAAGTCGGAGAACGCCATTTGCGCAGAATTACGTAGCCTTCGTAAATTATAAAACGGGCCAATCCCCCTTCAGTGACTCCAAAACTCTTTTGCTGATTTCCAAACAAGTTTACAGCATTCCAACATCCATGCACTAATTCCCTGGTATACATCGCCTGCTAGGCAAAAGCAGCTACCATCACATGGGCCATAGCCCAATGGGCCCCAACGCCGCTATTTTCCGATTGTCCCCTGACATTTTCCTACTCATTCTTAATTACCTAGCTCTACATGACAAATTTCTTCTTTCACACACCTGTAAAGTATTTCGACATATTACACATCATGACTGGGATAATGAGATCTCGCGTCTCTCCTCTAGCTCTATCGCTAGATTCTGGGCAGGGTTGGCTTACACTCTGCCTGATTACTGGGCTTGTCCCAAATGCTGCAAACTGCATCTTATCAATACTTCGGACATACCAGAGACCTTAAATAGACAGCAGCTGGTTCCATGTCAGGCCGATGTTTCTCGAGGGATCGGTACAGAACTGTATTCTATCCACCACCATCACATACAATTTGCATTAAAGCTCTCCCGGCTAGGCAAACATCAACAATACCTTGGGGCATTGATGAAGCCTTATACGGATATCAGGGTATCATTGCTGAATCCACTTACAGATTCTTATACAGGAGAGCCTAAGATCATCAAGAAACAATTTCTCTTATGTGAAGAGTGGAATATCAGCAATGACACCAGTACAACACTTCCGCTTTTTCCAGAAAATGGAACATTTCATATGCTGGTGTGCCCACACTTGGGCCTAACGTCTAGTGGACTCGCATCCTCTCGCAGGCAAAAGAAATGGGATGCGGAACGTCTGCAACTGCGTCACAAGATGACTGAGCTTGAAGAATTGACTCTGTTTAAAGAGATGACCCTACTTGAAGATGGGATTGCCTTTGCATTCAGATTCCCCGGCAATTGGATACACAACTCCTGTTTACGCTGTCCTACAGATATCGTAATCATTGTTTCCACAGATGAGCCAAAGGTAACCGTCCGGGTATGGCATAACTTAGGCGTAGAAGGATCACCAATGGATACCAACTGGAGGGTTCATGTGGCGGACACATCACAAGCATGGGCTATACTTGGCTCCTATATGAATTATACTCATGGTAGTGTTCGGACGCTATGGATGGAGGGTATTTCCGACGGAACCAAGTAGAAGGCACAAACAGGCATCCTAGGGAGCAGACTACATTAATCAACAGTGGTTGCTGGTTTTGTAGTAGGTAATAGACTGAGCCTTAGTACAAAATCGAATAACTCATGTTGGCGTCGGAGGAGAAATTGTAATTCCGAGCTTATTGTTTGTCAGCATTAATTATAAATTAAAGTGATAATTCCATTCTTATGAGGTTTCATAATCCGAGGCAAGAATGATCGAAACGGACGGCGCGATATTAATTAAATATTTGTTGATTACTTCTTTCAGTTTGCTGAACTCACTCTAAGCATTTCGTTGCGGTCTAGCTCAAAGTTGAGATATCACGATTGATGCGTGTGCGGACTAGTGCAAGAAGTCGGCTCACAGGGGAAATGCATAGCATGATGGCTTTGGATAGCTAGATAAGTGGCAACTCATTTAATATCCCCGAATGGGCGTGAATGGCGTTCAGGTTTTCGGGGTTAAAGATGCGTCGTAAGGTTTAAGTCATTGAGTAGTCTTAGACAACATACAAAGGCTAAGTCGGTAACCGAAAACCCTTCTTCAATTGGCAAATACGGTCAAACAAAGGAGAAAGAAATATTACGACTCAATATGGTCTCTTCACACGCGCTTACTCTGAAGCTGGCGGGGCTCAGTGCTCTGATATCCGTCTCCCTCGGTGCTCCTGTTGAGCATGCCAACCATTTTGACTTGAAGCCCTTCTCTATCAATCTCTCGAAAGGAGTTCATCGAATGCTCGAACTTATCAAGGACACAAAGCTTCCAGACAGAGAAGAGTATCCGGGGGTTGGATCATCAGCTGGCATTGGACTTGACGTCGTTAAAAGCCTGCAGAGAGAATGGACTGTTGACTTTGACTGGCACAAAGAAGAAGCTAAGTTGAATAAGTAAGTGACACAATATCAGAGCCTTCATTTTACAACCTAACGATTTATACAGGTATCATCATTTCACGGCCGATATCGAGAATTTGTCAATTCATTTTATCCACGAAAAATCGCACGACGCAGGAGCAATTCCGCTTCTGCTTAACCATGGCTGGCCGGGATCATTTCTGGAGTTCTTGCCAATGATAAATAATTTGACACAGAAGGCGACCACTTCAACCGGCAAACCCATTTCGTTTCACGTTATTGTTCCGTCAATGCCAGGATTCGCTTTCTCATCGGCGCCGCCGGCGAATTGGACAGTTGACGATACGGCACGCATCTTCAATACCCTGATGACCAAAGTTTTGGGCTATGAGACATTCGCGACCTTTGGAACCGATTTTGGCGCTGGACCAGCGTACAGTCTCTATGACAACTATAATTCTTCGACGCGCGCTGCACACTTCGCTTTCCTGCCGTTCTTCCCACTCCCCCCAGATCAATTGGCGGCAGAAAATATTACGCTTTCGAAATTGGAGCAGTCAGAGGAACAGAATTTTGTAACCTGGTCAACCACTGGAAACGCATATTTTTCTGAACAAGCTACCAAGGTAATCTAGTCCAGAACACAAATATCATTAAACTTTATTAACCACGAGACAGCCCAATACGATCGGACTTGCGCTGCAAGATAACCCAATTGGACAGCTGGCATGGATGGGCGAAAAGTTTATATCTTGTAAGTCGACCTCAACACTATATCGTCGTACATTTGATGTTCTGAGGAACCGAGCACTGACAGAAGGGTTAGGGTCTGATCCAAAAGCGGGAACTGCTCCCTCAGTTCTGAATCATCACCAAATCTTACTATCTACCTCACTTTACTATCTCACGCGCTCTTTCCTCTCCTCTGTATACGTCTACTTCCAGAACCCGAACGGATTTAAGTCTGTGTATACCAAGGCCAAAACGGATGCACCCCTTCTATTCAGTGCTTTCCAGTATAACGTTGCGTTTTGGCCACAAGCACTGGTAGCAAAGGTTGGAAACCTGGTCATGTATAACAGTGAGTTTGTCGTCGTATCCAGCCTATAAGTGCCAATCTGACGTTCTTAGATCATGAATTCGGAGGTCACTTCCCAGGACTTGATAACCCACCGGCTCTGGTTCAAGACTTGAGAGAGATTGGTAACTACTGGGACCGGGCATGAGGGTTAAGGGTCTTTCGAGTCGGGCTGCAATGTTCAAATTAAAATATTAGACTATCTTTCATAATAGACTGTATCAAGCTAGTCAGATCATTATCTCTAAATAATAATATCATTAGTTCACATATAGAGCACGTTTAAAAGACTTGTTAAAAATTTTGGCTCATACAGGGAAAATACATTATAAAGCTATCGGAAGTTGTGCACAACTCTCAATCGGTACTAAATGTTATAGTCATATACCTTTTCTTGTGAGGCCAAATAACTCTTACCTACAGTGTTGAAAGGACTCTGAGAAGTTGATTGTTGTTAGTCCAGCACAAAGTTCAACAGCAGAAGAGCTCCGCGCATGTGGCTCAACCAGGCTGCTGTAAAACGCCATGACAGTTGTAAGCTGCCACCTGCATCTACAGGCCTAGGAATGCGATCCTGGTCGCCCGACAGTCGAGCCGACAATTTGCGCTAGCCCGCAAACTAACCCGCACACCGACACGATGCCGGCCTTTTGCTGACTCTCGGCTTGTTAGCCCAATTCTTAGTAACTCTCCGCTAGCTGCAGTCAATGTCGGCGGACACTACAGTGAGCGAGCGGCCAATTCCGTAGTAAACCGCACCATTACGGCGCTCCCGAAGTATATCGAATCCTTTAAGATTTAAAAATATCCCCAGAGATTTCTATAAAACGCGATTTTTCTCAGGGTTACTGATATTGTTTAAGTTACCATGGACACAAAGGATTCCCGCAAAGCATTATCCAGAAATTATAGCGGTAAGAGAAGAGATTCTCCACTCTCCGCTCAACTGTGATGAGACGCTTTTAGAAGATAGGGGAGACAAAGCTGGATTGGATGGGGAAAGTAATCAAAACCTCTATCCTCAGATAACTAAACTTTGCAAAAAAAAAAAAAAAAAAAAAAAAAAAAAACAAGGAGGAGGAAAGACTAAAAGAGCAAGAACTCCTATCAAATAGTATTCTGTATTCTTTCTGTAATGCGCACACTCAACTATACACATTCGAGAGGGGAGGGGATTAACCTACACCAAATGCTCTTCTACACAAATCTTGGGTTCAAACGACGAATACCAGGACAGTCATGAGAAATACGAAATCAGACATAGTTTAGGGTAATAGTAATGAGGAAAAGTCTATAAAATTCTCAAGCAGACCTATTACTGCATTCGGATCAGCATTGTTATTTGCGAAATTAAACCCGCTGAGACTCTTGTTGCGGCTGTTAGAGCAGTTGAATGTAACATTGAAGGTTAGCACGCAGACCTATTAGGCAGATACTGCTGCATTGCCGCCTGGGTGATAAATTGAGCTCACTTTGTTGATTGATGTAAGCGCCACAAAGAGGAAGAAAAAGGCGAAAAAGAAAAGTATCCACCATAATTGCCGCGCGGCAGGAGTCGATACAACCTGGGGGTTTGAGACCTGGGGGCTGAAAGCCGACTAACCCTTGTGATTTTTTGTACTTAGAGTTGCTATTCGCTATCTGGGGACGGTGTTGGTCGGATGAGTTTCAAGTTCAAGGCTGCAAGCATGTCATTGCTGCCTTCAACCCAACGTCGGGGGGCAATCCCCTTTAAGTACAAGCCTAACGACCACAGGATTCCTTGACAATTGACAGTCACAAAGATGGTTGACAACCCAAATGAAGCACCTTCAGAAGCTTTAGTGTCCAAGATCGTATCCATGCCTGAGCTTGTGGTTGAATATGAAGAAACCAAAGGTCTCGAAAGTATTGAAGAGCCTGAAAAGGTAGCGGGACTCGCGGAAGATGCCGCACCTCAGCCTGATGCTACGCTTGAAGATGAAGAAGAGGGCAAAGCTGCATACCGACCGGGCGTTTATCATCCCGTATATATCGGTGACATTTTCAACGACAGATACAAGGTTCTCAATAAGATTGGCTACGGTCGGTATTCGACAGTCTGGCTGGTCAAAGACTTACAAGCTACGTGAGTGAACAGTTGCATGATACATCCTTTACACCGTGGGCTGACATTCTCAATTGCAGCGTCGATGGCGATGCATCAAATGTGTACCGCGCACTCAAGGTGTTGAGAGCTGATTGCTACGGCCATGGGACCGACACATTTGAAAGGGAAATCTTGAGATGTCTTCGCGATGGAAGTCGCGAGCATCCAGGCTATCCTTATGTCTGCCACCTGATAGATGATTTTGAGCATCAAGGCCCCAACGGCACCCACGTATGCTTCATCTTTGAACTTATGGGTGAAACACTTCGCAGCTTTGGTACTTGGTTTCTCCTTGATGGCAAGATCCCATACGAGATCATGCTCAGATTCGCGATTCAACTTGTCCTTGCGCTATGGTACGCCCATGATCATGACGTTATTCATACAGGTATGAGTGGTACCCTAGCATGCACCATCAACCTCATGGTTTCTGTCAAAGCTTATCAAATTTCTCAAATAGACATCAAACCGAACAATATCTTTGTAAAGTTCTGTGATTACTCATTTATTGAATCTGGCTATCTCAAAGAAATCCCCGTCCCACAACAGGATCGTGAAGAGACGGAATATCGCCCAGTCCCGTCTCAGCCGCTTCGCTGGTTCTACTTTGACAACAGGGCCAAGTATTCACCCGACTTTGATATTACTTTGGGAGATTGGGGAGTCTCTAGCTGGACTACGAAGCACCTCACTGAGGTCATCCAACCAGTACTTCTTCGCGCTCCCGAGGTCATTATTGGAGCTCCTTGGGACGCCTCCACAGATTGGTGGAACTTTGGTGCCGTGCTGCTTGAGGTCTTTCGCGCTGTTCGAATGTTTGATGGCGGAGTTCCCCCGGACGGACATTACGAGACCAGAGAGCACCTGATTGAGATCATTGACTTCTTCGGGCCGTTCCCTAAGAAGCTACTTGAGAAGGGGAACCAGGATCTAGTACGTGATCTGTTTGACGACGAGGGGCGTATCAAAGACGCAGAACCCTCGGAGGGTCCTGGCTTAATGTCTGAAACTATCACAACTGGTATGGGCCAGAGCCTAAGAGAGGCTTTCGTTTCATTTATGAACTTATTAATGAAGATCGATCCCGAGGAGCGTCCATCAGCACTAGATCTTTTGAGGCATCCTTTCCTGGGTGCAATACAGTAGTGGATTAGAACGAAATAGAACCGACTTTTGGTATACTTCTTTAGCAGCTATAGAACATCTTGCAATTGATTTGCTTTGATTATAGTCTTTTCTCCCCTTTGCATTGAAAAATTTGTTTACCAAAGAAGAAAGTGGCCTTTCTTTAACAGCTATAACCCTGAAAAGCCCACAATTGAGTCTTTGGGACTTTGCATCAAGAGAAGCTCTATCGCGTGCTTCAATCGGTGCAACTCTAGGTCCGAGAATATGGCGTATTGTATACCAGTTTCAACCTCGTTGATACGAGAAAAGTTAACCTTCAAGAAGTGCGGTGAGGTGAGCGGCGGAACTCGTCGCCGGCATTTGACACCTATACTAGTACCACCTTCTAATAGTAGGCGTAATAGATTGAAGAAGTATAGTCTTTAATCGCAAGGGTAGCAGTTACAATCGGCTACTCAATACGGTAAGTGTTCTGTCAAAGTGACCCCAGTCCGAACGGAGCCTAATAGGCCTGCATACTTGAGTACAACTTCGGACATCCCTAGCCTCACGCACCACGGTTTGTTTTACTTAATGTATATGACAGTGCAGCGCATTTAAAGAAACAGCGTAACTCGGAAAAGCTGGATGAGAAATTTTGCAAACTATTCAGCTAAACACAAAACCCGTGGTTGTCAATCAATTAGCCACAGTTAAACAATTACAAGATGCACCTCCAGGCCCCTCGGCCCACAATAGGATGCCAAAAACATTAATATTAACCTTATACTTGCATATCCGTCGGAAATGGCATCAACGTAGCTGAAAGTGCTGCTAATCTGCAAAAGTAAGCTCCCTAGTGGAGTTTCCTTGTGTCTTATTTCTCCGTTTCCATGGAGGAATGGGGTCCCCTGGCATTAAGCTGACACGAGTTACGCCCATGCTACTGTCAACCATCTCCCCTCCTGCCAGCCATTCCTAGGGGGGGTAATTAATCCGATCCAAAGATGAAGAAAAAGGTTGTATGCGGAGGAACTATTTGTCATTGGTATACCTATTGCAACGCTCACCTATAGTTGCTAGGATTCGCATTCCCCCATTCTATCCTGGAGCATAATCGAAGAGAAATAATACAGCAACAGATCATTGCTTCTTTAAGAAAAAGACCCCTTGCATGAATCGGACTCCACATTGATGCATCGGATTGTATATTGTGCCGATCCAAGAAGAAGTTGTTGAAGCTGAGAGAAAGCTTGTTGATAGAAAACTTCTATAAAACGATGCTCTCTCTCTTGATGAACAGAATTACTCAACAGTTCAACAACTCAATCTCACAGATACTCCAACGCTTGCGACTCCAATAACATTCACAATGGCTGTTCTTTCTCGTGTCATGCTGGCTGCTGCCGCCGCCGCTCTGGGTGTTTCTGCTGCCACAGTCACTTTGAACGTGAGTCGCGAATGTACATGTAGCCTTTAGGAAGAAGATGGCTAATTTCCCATAGTTTGACGATATTGCTGTCTCCAACGCCAGGCAGTGCGGCCAGACTGCTTTGAACCAGAAGACAGCCTATAACGTAAGTTACCACTACTACTAACCGCTTACTGCATCTATTGATGAGCTAATTGTTGAAACTCAGGGCTTTCTCATTACTGGTGGTGGCGGAGTCGGCATTTTGAACAGCACGGCGACTCCCAACTGCCCAACTGAAGAGGAGACTCGCCCTTATCCCTCGTGGTCTACCTCTGGCTCCAATGTTGTCTACAACAGCAATGGAAAGCTCAAGTTCACAGTTCAAGGATCACAAAAGATTACCAAGGCTTCCTTTGACGTTGATCTTATCTTCTACGACAACGAGCTCGCACTGAACACCACTGTGGAGATTCAGACTACACTGTCCGGAGGAGAGCAAGACCTCTATGTTTTCCACACTCTTGAGGATGGATTCGGCCCGTATCACATCGAAACTAGTGGCACCCCTGCTACCTCCGTTCTTATTGAGGCTCTTGCCATTGAGCCCATTGGCGAAGGCCCAACCATCAACACTGATCTTGCTGTTGGCACTGTCGTGTTTGAGCTTGCATAAAAGATTGAAGTGCTTATTTATGTCCTTCGCTTGTATATACGCTTGTATATAGAAATTCGTTACTGTAATGTGAACCATTCTAGCTCGTCTGTTGCTTGTGCGTCTTCCTTGGTAGAAAACTCTCCGTCCATCATGCCGCGTACGTAACAAGGCCCTCCAAGCTTGGATTTGCCGCCTTCAGTTCGTACAACAAAGGGCAATTTGGCTCCCTGAAAAATCACGATTTCAACTCCTACCTTGGTCGTTATGGGCACCATGGCTAGATACCCTTTGTCCGTTATCCCCATGTTGCGCCCCCAGGTAATTGAACTGGCTCTATGAGCGTACTTGTATGGCTCTTTGCTGTCGAAGATATTTCGGGCAGCAGTATCAGTGTCGTCCGATCCTGTCACAACTTTCAGCCATGCCTCAAAGGTCTCTTTGTATTCCTCCAGTGATGCTCTGTGATAGCGGAGAGTGGAACCCCAGCAAAGTGTATCTTGAAATGCGTCCGAAACAGTATCTCCAGTTGGGTATGTCTTTAAATCTGACACGAATTTCCACCAGTAGCGCCATAACTCGATATAGGCCCCGTTACTATACCCTATAGAGTCAGGCAGCTGGCCTGTGATCTTCAGAGTGTCAACTTTGTTGCCTTTAATTCGCAAAAGCATTTTGTCGTCAGAGTCTTCATAAATAACAGAGGAATCACCTGCTGCATTGAAAATTTCATCATCAAAATATTTTAACGGAGTGTCGTTCCAAGAAACCGCCCACGAAGGTAGGTTAAGAACACTTGACTTAATGAAGCCATAACACGAGCTTAACACGTCCAGTTTTCCAGTATTGATGATTATGGCTCGCGATACATCTGCATACAGCTCAGCAGCTGTCTTTTTATAATCTGGCTCTGGAAATATATTTTCGGAGTCCTTGCTCGGGGCACCGAAGAATCCAAGGATGCCGTATATCTTGTCTCGGGGGTCTGAGGCTTTGGCGTTCCGGGTGGCATTTAGGATTCGGAGTGCCTTGGCCCCGGGAGCAGATATCTGACCCATTCCGCCAGTTTCAATCATATGCCGTACATGAAACTGATGAAAAGTAGATGCGATGAATAACGTGTTAAACTCCATCACTTCAACAGGCTGCTCTGAACTAATGAGGGCCTCAATGACAATCTTGAGGTTGTGGAAGGTCTCTACCTTGCCACCGCAGACAAGTGTAGGCTCTTTGGATAGGGCGACTTCTTGGATAACCCATAGCCTATCCCACCACTTACGGTGGAATACATCCCATAAGCCGCGCACTCGAGGCGCAAAGACTTCGCTATTAGAATGCTGAAATGCCTGTCGATCTTTGATGAACTCTTGATAGAGTGACCCCTCACAAGGATCCTGGCCTGAATTCTTTCTTTCTGCAATCTCAACAGCAAAATCGTGGATATAGTCCATGCCGAGGTCCGAAAGTGGTTTACCGCTTTCTTCGTCAACAACCGAAGATGACTCGCCCACCCACAGGGCCACCCAGGATGCCTGGCTGTAGATCTGACGCATTAAGCCAATCTGGAGACTCCTTTCCTCAATATTGGACTGATCGATACAGACTACATCAACCCAGATGACTTGGTCTTCCGTCGGTCGTCGCAGTCTTTTGAGTGCAGCCTCGCAGTTTTCGGTTATCTTGAGCGAAGCTCCGTTACAGAGTAATTCTCGGGACAGAGAGGCAACCCCATCTTCAGTTGCCCATGTATAAGACAGCGCCCCAAAACTCGGACATGCATTGACTAGAAATTCCTGGAGGGAGACCTTGATAGGTAGCTGTTGAAATGAGTCTGGATGTAGATATAGTAGTCGGATTGATGCGCCATCTTTTAGAGGCTCATACTGGTAATCAACGGTGGTCTTGTGAATTCCGTTGTCCATTATGGACAACGGTACAGGTTTATCGGCTTTCTTGTTCAATTGCACGAAGTATCATGATACTGTGAGGATCAAGATTGTACAAAAATCCCTCCTTCTTAGCTAGGCAGACAGCGCTCGCAGCCTAGACAAGGGTTAGAAGCAGACTATAAGGTTGTTGGCTTGCATGTGTCGACACCAAGTTTCTTCGTCATTTGCAATTGGTGATCGATGCCCCATTATTAGGATTGAATCCTTATTAATGTTGAAGGTTTCCACGACCTCCATCTTTTAATGAAAGTTGTGCTATGCTTACATCTATTCAGTTATCGTCTAGTAATGGCTGTTACGGTCGCTGTGAAACTTAGCATGCGGAACGCTATATGGCTGCACGGCTTTGGGGTGCTGGCTAGCAACATCTCGAATAAAACAATAGCACATCTCGTTAGAAATACATCATTTCTATTAGCGTACTTATTAATGTGAATCTATATTCATATATCCTTGGTGAAACGTCCTCTCTGCTTCTACCATTTCAGCAATTGTAGCATTGCTACGCCGACATCATTAGCTAAAGTGCATGATGCTATACGAGACTGTCAATAATGAGCCTTGAGGCAGATGTTGCCTCCCGTCTTGAAATCGGTCGTCTTTAGGTCGGGGTAGTCGAACGCCAATGCATCAATGAGTTCCACCAACGGCGTCGGCTGACCGTGCGCTGGAACTGCCCTGTAGAAAAGTCAGCTTCAATCTACTGGAAGAGGAAAACAGGGATGGATGCATACAAGGCGTTACGACTCAACCCGTCAGCGCTGGCTTGTACCAGCCAGCTTCTAGCGAAAGCACTATCGAAAGGAAAGACTGTGGACCAAGCATCGGCGACATAGGTCAAGATCGTGCTGTTAGCTGACGGACAAGCAGTTGTGATAACGGAATATGTCCAATCCACTGAGTGAGCGGCTTCAGGCCTCCACAAGAAACGAGCTTGCATTTTACCGTCAGAGTGGATGTAAGGCTTGTTTTCGCTGCGTCGAATTAATAAATGCTGTATATAACAAGATGTCAGGTACATACTTGAAGGTTATCAACTTGGCATTCGGGATTTGTTTCCAGTAAGGCGCAGAGACTTCGGGAACAATAATCTTTGCACCCAACTCAACGTATTTGCGAACTTCGTAGTTGTGATCATGGTGATGATGCGAAGGCTATATATCTTGTTTAGTAACGGTCTTTGCAAATGCTATGTGATTGCGACAACCTACCCAGAAGTGGGTGACAGGCCTCTTAAGCGTCTCGTTGACCCATTGAATCACTAAATCAGTCTGATGGGGAGGTGCTTCGAAAACAATGATAGAATCATCAAACTCAAGCACAAGCTGCTCCAAGTTTGTTTGGTCTAGGAACAGCAACTTGTGAACGCGGGGCAGATCAGCGGCTGGCTGAACGACACTCAAGTTGTTGTATGTCCCCGTATACTCGCCTCCCCAGAATGTGTTGTACCAGTATTCTCCAATTTCAGCATGCGTATAACCAGCAATCCTCTTCGGGGGAGCTGAGCGAGTTTCGGTTTCATTCGCTGCGAGACCATCGAAAAAGCCTGGGGAGAATGTCGGGTTTACGGAAATTCGTGACACAGTTGTGTCTTCAAGAATTGCGCTTCCATTGTACAATACCATTCGACGATGGGGAAGCTGAATGCCCGAAACCTCAGCATAGTTTGAGAGTTCAAGATCCTGTGTGGTATTTCCAAATATCGCATGATCTTCAAATGATCTTATAATTTTCGGGTAATGTGTATAAGCATCGAAGATTACGGTGATATCAAGGTCGAAGTCGTGGACGGCAAGATTCTCAACTCTGTTCAACTCCACAATCTGTGTAGCAAGTTTATGGCTTCGTATCTATTCTCTCATTAGTCACGGCACAAAGGATACCCGAAACGTGGGTAACAAACATCTAATAGAAGTTTTGGGGAAAACTTGTTGGCCTGGAATAGCAGATACTCTGTAAGTGCAGCTGTTGTGTGTTAGTGGATAGCCCCGATACATAAATGAATATACTTACAGTCGGCATAACCAGCGACCTGATCAGGTGCAATGAATGCATTATTGTTTCCATCGATGTAGCATGCAAACCCATTTTCCGTTCCGTTTTGCATTACAAGCGAAAAGTGACCGGGCGGGAGAGTTGGATTGGCAAAGAAGAAGTAGTCTTTTGGAGCATTAGTCAATGGTCCAAGCATAGCGAGCAATGAAGTAGTCACTGGCCTGAGTGCTGAAAAACTCTGTCAATCCTGTGCTGAAAAGTATTCTCAGAGAAGGAGAAGGACAGGTTCTGAGAACCCAAGTTGACAATATAGCGATCGGTCGTGAAGAGCTTGTAGTTTTGCATTAAGGTGCTGGTATGGAAGATGCTTTGCTGGTGTTAGCGTATTGACATATGGAGTAATAGGCGGCGAATACATACTCGGCTGATTCATATATAACCCCTTTCAGTCCACGGAGAGCATTTTGGCCACCAAGAGCCTGAATAGAATCATCAATGATCTTGAGGGGACTGGGAAGTTTGGCAGTGCCTCGGGGTTCATGTGGATGGGCCGAAGCGAGCCACACAAGCGTGGCAACAACCAAGCTCTTCGCCATTCAGATTGTCTCTTTGTCGAGAAGATTGAATTTTAAAGAGAACGAAAGAGAATATGCTTGGTCGTAGAAAACCACTCGATAGGATAAAACAGAATGAAATTCCAACTTGTAAAGAAGGAGAGGTAGGCCATTCTTATAGTTAGACAAGAACTCACCCCTTATTGTGGATGCTTTACTCGTGCTGGAAAAGAAAGAAAAGAGAGAAAGGAGTATGGCATTGGCAAGGTAATCCTCACCGTAAATGCTGAATTAGACCCATATGACTGGTTTGATACTGACGTAGATCATGCAAATTGCCCATCCGGTGGGATAGGGTTCCAGTTGCGTGTTACGCGCGCGTTTGCAGTTTAAATAAAATTATTTACAGAGTATTCTCCCACAGACTTCCGTGATAGCCTTCACATCAGAAAAAGTGGACAGCAGTTGGCATGGTATCTGGTGCTGACGGATGGATCATCGTGGCTATCCGGTGGGATGTTGATTCCAAAGTCCTTCGGAGTTTCGCATTACGCGTTAGTGGCTTGGATTAAGCTTATACTCTGACTTTGCCGAGGGAACTGGACTGAAATGCCGGCTGACATGCAATTTCTAGTATAGTGGATTATTTGTATGATCTAAGTCAGCTATAGCGCGTCATCCATTTCATGGTCTCCAAGGGGCATTTAGGGCCCAATTTGGAGTATACCGTTAAGAATAGATACAGGCTAGTGGTCAAACTTTTTTTGAGATATCCAAAGGACAAATTATTTGTCGAATTCTCGTGATCTTCCCCGACTTCACAGAGTTTCCTCTTAAAAAAGATGCTGACGTCTTAGAAAGCCTCTGCATTGCCTACCTATAGAGAATATCACGGGCGAATTTGACCCACATTTTCGATCTCATTCTTTTATGCTCTCTTTGTAGATCGCGGTGCCTTCCCTTTCTTCATACGACAAGTCATTTGCTATCGGCGACATGATGATGTTATTTAGTCTAAGCAATAATTGTACGAGGACGAATACAGCTTTACGGACGATCTTACTTGATCTACGTGACGTGTTATATAAGAATACTGATGAAAAGTATGTCAATTGGCCATATATTCTTACTATCTAGTGGCGACTAAGGCCTCCTACTTATACGTAGCTAGTGGACTGACCCCCTGCCTACGAGAGTACTGGTACAACTACTAGTCGTTGCCCCTTATTTCAACAAATACATTGCTGAGTTGTAACATTTTACTTTAAACATTTAAATAATGAGTGTATGTACTTTACAACTATCAAGGGTTAAACTTAGGATCAGGCCAAGTCGTTTTAAGTAGCAGTAATATAAGTATGCTACATTCTTGTTTCTGTGCAAAGTCTCACTATCTTGGAAATGCCCAATATGATATGTGTATTAAAATGATCAATGATGCCACATTAGGTAAACGCAGTAGACGAGTCATCTGATTTCTCTGCCATGGTGCTATTTTGACGCCAATTCCCTACGGATTTGCACTTTTAAGTCCTTGACAGCCTGCGATGATCCAACATTGGAACTGGTCGTAAACAGAAAGGTGCTGGCAATTCTCCAGAGCGGCCCGAGACATGTGCACTCCATCGGTCTAAGTGCTATATCTATGTACATGTTCAAGCTGAGGCGGGATCTCGACTTCCCTTTGAGTTTCCGCGACTGCGTCCATGAATCCATTTAGCTGGCCTTCCAAACGAACTTTTCCAAGATCTCCTGGCATGTCGATATAAGAGATTCCATCCATAACATAGCAGCTGACATGCGCCTCAAAGCTTCTTGCAAGTAAGCCTCGATATGAGGCTGCTCTTTGTAGAATAGTAGTAGGCAAATTCGGTTGCTTTCGAAGAGCTTCCAGCATTATCTGTTTGAAATCCTCATCTTTATGTTCTAGCCATGCCGTTATAGCTTGAACTGCGTTTTCAGGTAGCGCCGAATGAATTCCGGGTACTCGAACCGCCTCCATCATAATGTATCCATCTTCAGGATTAATTTTTTGCGTTACGGCTTCGAGGATCCGCGCCGGTAAAGCCAACTGCGCTTGGAGGGCTCTTAACGCCATCCTTTGAACACTTCGAAACTTATCTGTAAGACGTCCTGCTATGGCGTCGAGAATGTCTTCAGGTAAGGACCGATGGCAGAGCGCCTCTGTTGCGGAGCTTCTAACATTAACATCTTCATCCTCCAGTCGCAATGCCAGAGCTTTAAGGAGCTCATGAGATAATTCTGACTGGTTTCCAAGTGTAGATGCTGCCATGCTTCGAACTTGTTCATCCTGATCTTCAAGTTGTTCTGCTATTTGGTTCAGGATGTTTGTAGACAGCCCTGGGTGATCTTTCAGAGCAAAGAGAGTGTAGTACCTAATATCCGGATCTTGATCCTTAAATTGGCTTACGATGAAATCTAAGATAGCATCTGGTACCAAATACTGCGGGAATAGTTGTAGTATTGCCTCCCTAACATCTTTATCTTCGTCTTTGCACTTCATGGCAAGCTTATAAAGAATTTCGCCAAGAATTCCTTGTTGGCATCGAAGAACTGACAGAGTACGTAATGCCTGTATTTTTACGTCGTTGTCTTGGCTCTCGAGTTGTTCTGATGCAATCTTGAAGAGATCTCTTGGTATTGTGGACTGTTCTGGGAAGGTATATCTATAGCGTAAAAGAATCCGTATGGCGATATCCTTAATATCTTCATCTTGATTCTGAAGCTGCGCTGCTACAGCATCCAAAGTATCATCAGTTAGTTCATCTTCAGCACCGAGCAGTTGCATTGCTGTAAATTGATGATCTTGGTTTTCATTTTCCAGCTGCGCTGCTATCGCATCGGAAAGGGCTAGTCGTTTGTTTGAACGCAGGGACCGAACTTTCTTAATATCCTCATCCTGAGTTACTAGCC
The DNA here is from genome assembly GCA_020045945.2 of Trichoderma semiorbis. Classification (NCBI taxonomy): domain Eukaryota; kingdom Fungi; phylum Ascomycota; class Sordariomycetes; order Hypocreales; family Hypocreaceae; genus Trichoderma; species Trichoderma semiorbis. The sequence continues at coordinate 497,874 of CM034695.1, forward strand.
AGGTTGCTATAGCCTGTGGGCAGTTCTTTGAGTAAACTGGTAGATGTTTGAGTATTCTGCATGCCTCATTCTGTATATTTTTGTCTTGGTCTTGCAGGTGTGCCGCTATTGCGACCTGTATATCATCTGGGGGGGATTTTGGACTTCTAAGCGCCCTCAAAGCGAATAATCGAATCTCAGGATCTTGGTCTTTCAGCTGTGCTGCTACGGCCTTCAGAATATCTTCAGGGAGTAACCCCCCAAGCTTGGCCAAGGCTTTTCGTCGAACAAGTGGATCTTGATCCTCAAGTTGCGCTGCTAGAGTCTCGAGGATGTTCCTAGGCAATTTATATTTAATCGCGGTAAATAATAATTCTCGATAAGCGCTGCGTTGTTGGTTCTCGATATGTGCTATTATAGCCATATAGATATACTCAGGTAAAGTCCGCTGGATATCAAGCAGCGTTGCCGCTTTTCTTGCGATCTCATAATTGTCGTCATATAACCATTTTACCACAACTTCGAGTGACTGGGGTGGCAAATAATTATGTGACCATAGCATCGTAAGTGTAGTAGATGTTAAGAGCCGCGAAGGATTGCCCTTCAACCAGTCAGTTATCAGCTCTATTGTACCCTGTGGCAACTTTGACCGCTTATCTAGCGATTTTATAACTTTTATCTTCACATCTTCAGATGCTCGTAGTAAGACACTGTTCAAGCTCCGTTCTGGAAACTCAATTTCACTGGCCAGTCGTGATGTCTTTCGAAAGTTACATTCGAATTCCAACCATCGAGACAGTTGATCTTCCAGCTCTTTCCGCAGAGGAGCGAAGAATCTCATTTCATCCGACGGTACCACTTCACTCAAGCAACGCATGGTCAATCGTTGATGTACTGGACCCAAGAGGTCGCGTGGCTGGTCCTCGATCGTTAAGAAGAAGCGGCACAGCTGGTCTTCATCGTATTCTGTGTGGAGCAAACCTGCAACAAAGCGCCAAAAGATATCAAATCGTGCGTCGTACTTTCTTTCTCGCAGGAAACTGTTGGGATCAATTTTTATAGCAGTGGCTCTCTTTTGGTGGTTGTCAAGTGCTAATATGCATAAATCCTCTCTATTTGTCCAGCTCTGAACAAAATATTTTGCCGCAAAATACTCTTGAAAGGTCAAATGAAGAAAGTGATAACTTCTGTCCTTGATTTTGGATGACGAATCAGATGTGCGTAGGAAAGAAAGTCGTCCAAGTGTTTCGTCCAGTAGTAACCCAACTGAAGAGAATACCTGAACTATCTTGTCTCGATGTGCGGCGGTGAAATATATTACGTCACTATACATTCCACTGAAGGCAAGAAACTGCAGAATCTCAGCCTCGGATTTGATTCGATTGTTTATCTCAGTGGGAAGAGGCGATTGGATCCTTCCTGAGATTCGCTCCAGTCGCACGATATCCTTCCTCCATAGCCGTTGCTCGATAGCATGGTAGATATCGGTCATAGTGTCCAACGATACCCCGGCGCTGATGTCATTCCAAGCGTAACAGAGTGCATCCAGCTGAATTGGGATTCGCACGAGACTATGAAGCAGCCAATGGTCTCGAAGGAAAGTCTCAATCTCGTTAACTTTTGGCTTTGTGTCTGGGTCAGCGTAGAGGTATTCTTTCACCTGCTTTGGGTCGAATCCGATCGTCTCTAATTCCAGGTCTATTTTGGTTTGGAAATTAATAGACGGCCGAGACGTAATAATAACGTTTGCTTGTTTCAGAATATCTTCGAGGAAGAGGGACATTGCATCTTCGCCTCTCAAATACTGTGACACCTTGTCTAGACCATCAAGCAGAAAGAGAGTCCTGCTATTATCGGCCACTAATGCTTTAGACAGTTCTTGAGCCATCTCTGGCTTGCTCTCTGGCAGTGAGAAATACTCGTCGCTGAAGAGACATTCATAGTTGTATCCTGGTCTCGTTCTTTCTTTCAACTTCAAATTCCGTAAAGGCACTCAAAGGATGCGATCAAAAATCTTATTCCAGTCGCTCCATGTGCCTCGATAAAACTCATGGACAATATTTTTGCACAGTGTAGTCTTCCCCACTCCCGCGGATCCTCGGATGAAGACTCTTCTGGGATTTATCACGCCGCCATCTTCATCTTCGCGTGCATTGAAAAGTGTTGACAAATCAACCCGACTCTTTCTTTCACTTACATCATCTGCAGCTTCAGCTTTCTGTCGGGCGAGTAGTGAAAATGGAAAGGACTGAGCTGAAGTTGGCTTATGTGCCTTTTCTCCTGGCCGCGCCACAATAACAAGGTTGATATAGCACTGCTCCATCGGCAACCTGTCACCAGAGAGTCTTTCAATCTGGAGCCTATCTGCTGTATAGTGCTTGTGGTGGATCCAAATATCCGCCTGCCGCGGTGGTCTATCTCGAACTAGTTGAAGAAGTGCCTCGAGCCTTCCAACAACAGTAATGTAGTCAAGATCATCAGGCCCAGAGAATTTGTTCATCATTACATGACGTCGTTCGAGCGGCAGTGGGTTTGAATCGATATCCAGAGTTGCCGAGGCGCTATTGACCAGCTACCAGGTGTTAGCCCATTTCAATGTCCCAGGCTATTGGAAATATTGTAAAGGAAAACGGTTGTATAGGCAGTTTACCTACGTACAGGCTTCGATTGGTCAAAAAAGGTAAGGAAATAAGACGGCAAAAACTTTCCAGGAAGAACCGTCCCACGTGTTTCATAGAAAGTGTGGACTTTGCAAGGATCGCATGTATCCTGGCATAGCCGAGTGAAGCTGCGCACAAGTTCTTCAAGATAGAAGTTAGATCCCTTTACACTTTCGAGTAGCTGTGTCACCGCTCGGTTTCCAAGCGAGGCCCATGTTTTCAGCAACGGATCTGCCCATGAGGCTATATCTTTAAACGCAGTTCCTCTGAATGGTGTAGCAAGAAAGATGATACCACGCGTAGCTTTTCTGATAGAAATATAGTCGCTTTGTGGATTGTTAGCCATTATAAGAGCTTCCATTAAAATGATGCCTCCAAGGCACGACGCGATAAAAACAATTGGCCGGTCTCTATCCCGACCATCTGCTGCCAAGGGAAGTCTTATACTGTGGATTCCAGCCAGTAGACGCCTAGCAAATTCTCCGACTGTCCAAGGAATTGAGTCTGACTCTTGAAATAAGTCGGCTGGCCAATTGCAAGTGAAGATTCGAACTCTTTTCATCTTGTGTGGAAGCATATCACGGTCGACAAGCCAATTCACGTCAGGCTTGTTTCGGTCTCTGGATCGCCATGTCCACGTGTCGGGTGACCTTGTGTCCAGGCCATGAACGGCAATGATGTCGACATCTGGTCTACCATCGCGTGTATCATTTACGTTGACTTGATTAAGAACGACGCCTCGTGTTTGTTGAGCCATCTCGGCAACGGTGAGTGCTGATATAATGCCCCTGGACCCTCTTACAGTATAAGAGTGGGAATCATAAATTACTTCGCATAATTTCTGGGGCTGTACCTATTTATCCTACATTTTAACCAAAGCATTTTATCGCGGAGACACGAAAACTTGTAGGCAACACTGCAGGGGTGTGGATGTTGGCCCCCAAACAGGCCTTGCAATGCTACCCAATGTTAGGCGCATCAGGCCCATATCAGTCGTGCACCTATGGCCCTCCAACAATACGGAGCGAAGAGGGGTAGTAGTATAAAATCTCCGGCAAAGGCGAGCTATTGAGATGGTGTGATGCATTCTAACTGCCTATTACTCTAGATTGGTAGTGAAATCAACAGCCCATGAAAGGTCTTCTCCGAGCCATCTCGGTTCATATAGCTTGACAGCATCGAGGAATGTAACTTGAACCAAACAACATAAGCTAGCTCACAAACTGTTATGCATTGCAATCATGCTCTCCCAATCTCTCTTAATCTCATCAAGAAGGCCCTCTGTCAACAAAACATCCAATGCCACTCCAGCCAGCCCTTTGGCCACTCTCAGTGTCCTCACATAAGCATCTCGTGTCCCAGCAGCCTCAGCAAATTCCGGATTATGCGGACCTTGGCCTTTTGGCCCAGGTTGTAGGCGGAACGCCGGACTCAGGCTCGGCATCGCGTGGCTAATATCGCCCTGATCTGTACTTGCCTGTGTCTTGCCTCGCGTTTCATCAATATCCTGATCCTCAGCAATCTCACCCGGAGGTTCGAGTGCATTAAAGTATCGCGTATAAGACTGCGCCATTGTACGGTTGGGCATGTGGTTTTTGTATCCCCATTTCTCAGTAATGGTCACTTTGGCTCCTGTTGCTAGAGCTCCGGCTTTGAAGCAGTCGTACACTTTCTCTTTGAGCTCATCAAGACGCTTCTGCGTATCGGATCTGACAACAAACAGGCCTGCAGCGTAGGCATGGATGATATTAGGAGCAATTCCGCCATCAGTGATGTACCCTTGAACTCTGTCTTCAGGCATGATCTGCTGTCGAAGTGCTGAGACGTTGTTGTATCCTGCAATCAGTGCGTCTAAAGCATTGATTCCAAGCCATGGATTCGCCGCAGCATGAGCCTCTCGACCAAAATACTCAACCTTGAACTGCAGATACGACGTCGTCCGCATCAGGGCCGCATTTGGGGTGATGCCAGGATGCGAGATGAGGCTGACATCGACCTTGTGGTCAGAATAGGCTCCAGCATTGAGAAGCCTGATTTTCCCTCCTCCGCCTTCTTCTGCTGGTGTGCCGAACAGGACAACCTTACCTGGCGCTCGGCGCAGCTCCATAACGCGAGCAGTCGCAACAGCGCCAAGGACCGAGGCTGTGGCTATGAGGTTATGGCCGCATGCATGGCCAATGCCTGGGAGACAATCTGTCACAGAAGATAAAGGTCAACATCGGTATCTGCTCCGCCTCAAAGAGCCTCGTTGCACGCAAGCATTGAAGACTTACCCATCTCCGCGTTAAAGGATACGACAGGGCCGCGTCTTCCTGTGTCAAAGACTGCAACCCAGGCTGTGTCCATGCCGTAGGCAGACGGCGTAACAGCCCAGCCCCTTTGGGATTTCATGAAGCCGGTCAAGGCATCGTGGGCGATGAATTCCTTGAATCCTCGCTCTGGGTTGTCGTGGATCTTTTTGTTTATTGGCCAAAAGACCTCATCAAGACTGTCCACCGCCTCACTGATATCATTGAGGTACCGCAGTTCCGACAGCACGTTGCTGGGACCCGCATCACCTATTAGACGGCCACCCTTAATAGCGTCATCGCCATGTGATATAAGAACGAAGCCATCAACTTCCTCGTCAACTGGCGCCATTACACTTGACGATACTTCATACAACAATTGCAAGCTCCCTCGCCTATGCGGACAGCTATGCAAAAGATAACAAGTACAGGTGCCACCGTCCTGAGGGGTCGGCTGAACGCGCCTTGGCCTGCTTCATCCCGTCCCATGTCTCTCATTTCCAGGGTAGCACTATAGCCGGCAGGATGCGCTCCCCCCTGGGTTTAATCCACCTATCAGAGAATGTCCTGCTCAATGAGGGGACCACACTCTATTCTTGGAGAATGCAAGGCGTCGGGCTTCATCACGTGAAGCAGATCCCATTGGGTCCTGATTGTTGTTGGTTGCAGCTGGACATTAATAGAAGCGGCTCTCGCAGCTTGAGCATCGGAACGTGGACAGAGTCATATCCCCTAAGCAGGATAATACCAGAGCCTCAGGAGCGCGACTTGCCGGCGTTTTGTTACGCGTAAATCGCTTTGAGATTGCTGTTGTTCCAGAGAGACTGCAGCCCGGTTGTGTCCATTGCCGGGGGCTCTTTAGCTGTTGGCATTGAGCGAAGCGATCGGGTCATTGAGCCGATTGCGATAACGGCGTGATGCGTCCTTTGCGCTCGCCGCCAAGCAAACGATCGATTCAGCTTCTTGAATCGCGATAACACCAAGAGTCGCTGTTTATTCTCTTTTTTTCCCTTTCCCCTCATCATTTCTTTACTTGGCTCAACGGATACCACGATATCTACTATGCCTCCGCCACAGCACAGCAGAAGTCCAAATCCGTCTGATGATTCATCAGTAGACTTACATGAATCGCCGTCAGAGCAAGGCTCGTCAGATGCCGTGGTCCGCAAACCCAGCAAGCCACTTAGTCGACGAGGCCACTTCAAATCACGTCTCGGATGTTTCAATTGCAAGCGTAGAAGAGTCAAGTGCAATGAATTGCGGCCGTCCTGTTCGCCGTGCTGTCGTCTCGGCTTGAATTGCAGCTATCCGACACCGGCTTCATCATCGTCCGCTTCGTCGTCGTCCACATCCTCCTCGTCACTTGCTCCGCGTGCCGCTTTATCAGGTATCGCGCTGGAAGATTTGCGCTTCTATCACCAGTTTCTTCTGGCGGCTTTTCCAACACTGCCGTTAAAAGCCAAAGATGTCTGGATGGATGCCGCTGCCATGTCACACCAGGTGAGATTACCTCCGTTGAAACTCGCCTTCAGCCCTATGGCGTCTTACATGCATGACTAACAAGGGCGTGCTTGTATGACTACAAGTATGACTATCTTGCACATGCTGTTCTAGGCCTTGGAGCCTCACATCTATCACAACATGGCAACGTCGACTACACGTCGCAAGCTTTACAGCATCGCGTCACTGCTATGAAGCTTGTTAATGAACAACTGGATCATCCGCCAACAAAGCCTGCGGATCAGGATGCGCTGTTCGCAGCAGTGATATGCCTCGTTACCCAATCGTCACTTATGCCGGATAGCATGATTGACTATATTACGACAACAAGAGGCGGCAACTTGGTCGCATCAACGATCATTACAGACTATGAAAAGTCCATCTTCAAGTACTTTACACCCATGGAACATGATCGATCCCTAGAGAGGCTCATCAGCGAGCAACCAAGAAATTTTGAAGCCATCGAGGGCTTTCACACATCTGCACTGCGACTAATGCCGTTGTGTCAGAAGCCTACCGAGATATTATATTGTGAATGTATGATTATATGCATTAATAATTTACGCACTTCATGTCTAGAAGGTATGGCGCATCGCTCATGGCATCATATTACATACCCTCTCATATTTTAAGTATGCGCTGACAAGGCTTCACTTAGCTTGGAGAGAATTTGTCATTTTATTCATCATGCCGACTACTTTCAATAACCAAGACTTTATGGAGTTTGTTGATTACGAGAATCACACAGGTCATCTCTTGATCATCCACACGTTCCTTTTGGACTATGTGCTTGGCAATGCCTGCCTCTCCAAATCTGACGAGCCCGAATATCCTGGGAGGAAATTCGTCATCATCAATTGGACGAGGGATTTAGCCCGCAGATTACCGTCTTCATATAAAGAGTATACCGAATGGCCGCTGGAGTACTGCAAGGTCCTAGCTGAGAGAGATGCGCGGTATCTTCTCAGCCCGTGATCCATAGGATTGAGGGTTCTCTATCCAGACGGTACTCACAAAGCAGCAACTGGTCGCTTGTGGTATCTGTGATCTTTCCCACAATATGCTTTTGTCCATATTCTCAGGATGGCATTGTGCAGAAGCTTGCGACTTGCTTCATTTTGTGTCACCAAGCATCTATCTTATCGCATACACATAGCACATGCTTTGGCAAATGTGCTACAGGTACGATCGCTTTCTTTCCAACTGAAACTTGGTGATGTTAATATCATTTAAGGCTACGCAGATCTGGCCATCTCAGATGCATGATCCTTCTTATAGCGAGGGATTCTTGTGCCATCTACTCCGTTTTAGAGGGCATACGTACCAGACCCGAGATGTAACATCTACATGTAGCAATGCTCACAACCGGCCTAATATCCAGGTGGGACTAATAGCTAATGCCCATATTTTCTTAATATCTTCACACAGATCTCACTTCTAGGCCTTTAATTGCATGGATATAGAAGCATCAGTGATGTGTTGCAAAGTTAGGTTTCCTCAACTCTCTCAGCGGAACGGTCATAGATCCATTTCACGACGACGTCTTTCAACTCATCACGTGATAGGTCTGGTGGTCTAGTGGTATGATTCTCGCTTAGGGAAAACCCTACAGCTCATATGCGAGAGGTCCCGGGTTCAATCCCCGGCCAGACCCTTCTTTTTTCCTGTTCTCTACTGAATCCTTTTTTCTGCTCACCGAGATCGTGATATCTTGATGAGCCGATTACGGTCGCCGATACAGACATCACAACTACTCATCGGTCTGGTGGTCTAGTGGTATGATTCTCGCTTAGGGACAACCCTACAGCTTGTTTGCGAGAGGTCCCGGGTTCAATCCCCGGCCAGACCCTGTGTGATTCTGAACCTCACTCAGAAGTTCTCAATTGTTTTTTCTCCAATTTCTCCTTGTATTATATTTTTTGTAAATGTTGCTGTCTTCACATCTGCCTCATTCAGAGCTGTGAATTCGCAGTGTAGCTAGCATTATTAACTCGTTTACCTATACACTGGGTAGACCTTTTTGTCTCTCATGCTTCATACAATCTCTATAACAATCAAGAGTCCTTGACTCCCCCATCATAATAATGTGCTAATTCTCAGCTGGTATTCCGTTTCAAGCTTGCAATCTCCGTAATTGACACTCCGACGCTAGAAAAATGATATAGATAAAAGACAAGACACTTCTGCCGGCTGCTGGTTCCTCACTTCTTCTTGCCCTTAGTCTTTACACCGGCAAAGTAGTCGTCCACGATATCCTGTGCCGATTTTGGGATATCCTTTCGAAGCATCCACGTAGCCTCTGAGCGCTCGTACCCAACCCACTCAATGAGCAATTTGGTGCGGTTCTTGTTGTGCTTGAGAACGCCAAAGATCTCATAGAGTCCAGGGTCTGTTGGGTTCTCGGGCCGTCCACCTCGTGTGTGCCAATACTCAAACAAGAACTCGGGATCGTCTTCGTGCAGCTTTCTTTCGGGCTCCCAAGTCATCTTGCCACCCTCCCATTCTTCGGCGTCTGCCCATTCCTCGCTATCATCGTGTTCGTCATCTCTCTTCCATTGTACCTGTAGCTCGATGGAGTCCCCTGCCCAGCGATACCCAGCGAAGCCCTCGAAAACGTATTTCGTTTCTTCTTCTTCTGGCTTCGCCGACCTTTCTGGCTTCTCTGACCTCTCTGGCTGTGCTGGCTGTGCTGGCTGTGCTGGCTCCTCTTCTCCAATATCTGGCTGGTCTAGAATCTCCGAGATGCGCCCCCTGAGTCGGAATGGTCTTGTTGTATTTGCTGGATTCCTGTTGCTGAGGGAGCGTGCAGTCGCACGAGGAGTGGATGCTGATGCCACCTCGTCCTGTCCAAGTTGCACCGAATCACTGACATTGTGAATCTCGCTGTCATCCGTAGTCCCTCTCTGTACTCTCTGTAAAGCTGCTGCCTCTGCGGCCTGTCTTTTCGCATACGACTGCCGTCCCCCTGATCCAGGCGTGCTCTTTAATCCCGGTGTGCTCTTTTTAAGTCGCGGTGTGCCACTACCTGGAGTTGTGCCTAGCGAAGTCCGTGTTGAGGATCGAGTTGGAGGTGGTTTAGAGGGTGTAAAAAGAGGAATGGCAGCCATGATGGACTGCATGGTGACGCGCTCTTCTCGTGTTGTAACCGAGCTGGAATTGGGCGCGTGATTGAAACTGAAATTACAATGCAAAAATGAAGCTCGTGTCTGTGGCTGTCAAGATGTTTTTGTTTACTTTCGGTGTTTTTCGGTATGTGGCTATATCAATTTCCCGTGGTTATACCAATTTTCCGGTTCCTGCTGTGTCAGCAGCTTTGGTTGGTGGTCCGACCGCCTTCCAGTTCATCTTCAGTGACGTACTCGATGTAGAAAAGGGGCACGGGGCCTGCACGTGATGCTTCTTTTTCCGGCCGATTCCAGCACAATCGACTTTTTTTTTTACCAAGGTTCAAGGTTCCGGTTCCGAATGCGGTTGACAGAGTCCGCGATGCGATGCTTTTTCATGCCAGTTCGTCACATGGAGCGGGCCGAAGAGGGGCTGCAAGACAGATGAGAGAAGCGGGGTCTGGGGGTGAGTTATCCGGAGGTTGCATCCGCGGCTCGTGTTAGTGCTTGGATCTGGCACGGGACGATTTGATGCTTGATGCATACAGTAAAGACTGAGATTGCGAGGTGAGACGCCGCACAGGCTCGGCTCTAGCCTATACCATCGTTTGTCTGGGAGAATCTTCAAAACGTATATATCATCCAGCTCCATACTCTCCCTTGTTGTCGTGTTGTTGCTCGCTGTGCTAATTGCTGTGGTGTATACTTGCCTGTACAGCATCAGCACCTAGTACACGATGGCCTCATCAGCTGTGCCACCGTCCAGGCCGATCCGCATCGCCAACTGCTCAGGCGCTCTCAGTATGATCAAATTCCCTTCTATGAAGCTATTTCACACTTCGACGCTCACTCACATCATATAACAGCTGATCCGGGCATCTTAATGTACAACCAGGCCAAGTATGGCCCTGTCGACGTCATTACAGGCGACTACCTCGCGGGTATGTTTTGAGCATTTGCTGCCAATTCAACTGCTGGAAAAAAAAAAAAAAAAAAAAAAAAAAAAATTCACATTCAGTTACTAACTTACTAACATCATACTGCAGAAGTGAGCATGGCTGGCAGTGCGATGCAGCGTGCGTCAAACGGCGCTGGCTGGATTCGATCCGCACTGGAGGGGATTCAGCTGTCCCTGGATCTCATCAACGAAAAGCGAATCAAGGTAGTCCTCAACGGCGGCGCCATGAATCCAAAGGGGTTGGCAGAAAAGATTCACGAAATGGTAAAACTATTGTACACTCACCTCATTTCCATGCCTCATTGCTGACACGCTGGGCAAGGTTCATAGCAGAGGCTATAAGCTTCGTGTAGGCTACGTCGAGGGCGACGACTTGATGCACAAAGTCCACCATTTAATCTCAAAGCCTCTCCCACATCTCGACAGCGCAAATCCCGATGTTCGCTATGACAAAGAAACCACCTCATTTCTCGAGTCACCAGATGAGATGCCAGTCGTCGCCGCCAGCGCATACCTCGGCTATCGTGCCATTAAGAAAGGCTTGGATGAAGGTGCAGATATTCTCATCTGTGGCCGTGTTTCTGATGCTTCTCCAGTCATTGGGGCGGCGGCAGCGTGGTATAACTGGTCTGAATCCGACTTTGATCGACTCGCCGGGTCCTTAATCGCAGGTCATTTAATCGAATGCTCGACTTATGTCACAGGCGGCAACTTTCCCGGTGCATCTAAACATCCTCCCAGCGATTTCTTGCGTCTAGGTCCGGGCATTGCGGAAATTCTCCCCAACGGCGAATGCATCATCACTAAGCATGATTCTCTGAACGGATTTGTTACCCCCGATACAGTCAAATGCCAATTTGTCTACGAACTGCAAGGAAACATTTATCTCAACAGTGATGTGAAAGCAGATGTTTCCAACATAGTCATGGTCAAGGAATCCAAGGATCGAGTCCATGTGTCAGGAGTCAAGGGCTACCCTCCCCCGCCTACAACAAAGCTTGCCATCTTCTACAAGGGAGGGTATCAGTGCGAACATTTGCTCAATGCCAGCGGATATGCCACAGACCACAAATGGGACATGCAGGAGTTGCAGTTAAAAGATACACTGAAAGAATGGGGTATACTCGAAAAGTTTGACATCTTGGAGTTTCAACGCATCGGCACTGCCATGAAAGACCCTGATTCGCAACACGCTTCTACCACATATATGCGAATATTTGCTCAGGCTAAAGATAAAGATGTGCTCAGCAAAATGCACAAGGCGTGGCACTATCAGTTCATGGCTCATTTTCCAGGTATTTTCACCGCAGAACTCGAGTCATGCACATGGGGACTGACAATACGTTTTTTAGGAATGCATTATTCGATGGATACACGCTTACTAGCACCAAAGCCATTTCTGGGCTATTATCCAGCTATAATACCTCAAACCGAGATTGAAGAGACTGTCACCATACTCGGCGACAGCTTAGCCGAGCAGAGTATTCGCTATGCCGTCCACCCACCCAAACAGACAGAGCCGCTAGCACGGCGAGAGAATTATGAGACAGCAAATTCAGTACCTCTAGAAAACTTTGGCCCAACTGTCAATGCGCCACTGGGAGATCTTGTCCTCGCCCGCTCTGGCGACAAAGCAGGGAACATAAACATTGGCTTGTTTGTGCAGACACCCGAGCAGTGGGAATGGTTCCGCTCATTCATGACCAAGGATAGGCTACGCTCATTGATGAGAAAGGATTGGAAAGACTGGTACTTCCTCGAGAGGGTAGAATTCGCGAATATCTATGCCGTGCATTTCGTCATCTATGGGTCGTTGGGTAGGGGCGTTACCAGCTCAAGTCGGTTGGACAATCTGGGCAAAGGGTTCGCAGAATTTATTCGGGCAGTCCACATTGATATCCCACAGAAATTTCTCGAAGAGAGTGCTCGCTCGACAAAGCTTGAGCACTTATAGTTATTCTATCCATCTATGTAATTCCGACTGTCTAGTGGACGAATCTAAAGTCTAGACGCTTCATTCCTTCATCTTTGGTGTTGAGCGAATAGTCCTCTTGCTCTTCTTTCGTCATGGCGTTCCATTGCCTGTCTCTTACTTTGTTCCGCCAAATGTAGAATACCTTGACTAGATAGAAGAGGACAATGTTGAAACAGTTGATAGCGAGTAAGATCTTGTTTCCCCGCCTGTATAGAGGCTGGTCATCGTCTCGGTAAATGTTGGAGGAGATGATGTTGCCACTCTGCACAAACATGTTATACAGAGCAGCACTAACAGCTCTTGTACGAACTGCGTTGCTATTCTTGGCATTCCAGCTGACCACAATAGCATGACAGTATGGGTAGCTTAGTAGACCCGTTAGAAGAGCATATCGTATCCAGGGTGATGCATCTGCTTTGAGCGTAACCAGAGCGATGAGCCATGGAAAGATCCAAATGTTGGAAATTGACGAAATTATCGCGCGTTCCTTGAATCGTTCAGATACCCAAGAGATGATGATGAGATTGACTGCGAACAGGAATTGGGACGGAATAGTGAGTAAGTTGGCTTTGAACACCGAAAAGCCAATGTTGCGCAGGATAAAGGACAAATATGTACTCGGAGGGCCGGGTGGGATGTAGACAACGAGACCAAGAAGGTAGAGCGGCCATTGTTCCCAGTCGTGAAGCACCTTTAACAACAGGCTTGGGCCCACGCCTTGTCTGTAATCTAGTTAGTTTTTAAAAAGGGTAAGGTGAGGTGATTCATGTAGTCATACCGGTTGTTCATGTCTCCTTTGCTTGGGTCATCACGTAAAAGTCTGTTGACCATGATGAACTCTTCTCGCTCGGTGAACCAGCCGTCTTTGCCGCGGAACCAATTTCGGGTCTGGCACGGTCCAGGAGGCATAAGAACCCAAGAGAATGTACCGACAATAAGTGTCAAAATGCCCTCGATAAGAAATCTGGAAACGGTGTCGGTCAGAACCGTTACTCTGGAAGTAAGTACAAGATGCGCATGAGATCACTTACAGCCATCGCCAGCCTCCCCAGCCTGCAATTCCTCTCATTTGAAGAACACCAGAGGCAATCAATGAGCCGACAATGTTGACTGTACTTAGAGCAGTCCAGAACCAGGCCAGTCTGACAGGAAGCTCGTTTGACTTGTAGAAATATGTAAGCCAAAGAACAATATCCCTATATCATGTTAGCTATTATGCTTTCTGTATCGATTGCTGACTCGTACGGGATGAAGCCACCCATAAGGAGGCCGAGTAAAGCTTTGATGGCGAAAAAGGCCGCTCTGCTATGGATGAATGCCTGGCTACCAGCAACAATGGACCAGCTCATCATGATGAAAGGAATCCATCTATCCGCTCCGATCCTCTTCGAAATTAGACCGCTAGGCAGCTCGGCAGCAAGGAAAGTGACTAGGAATATCTATCAAAAGAAATCGAGTTAGTTGGGTGTGTCGGAGATGGTGTGTGGTGTTGCCACAAACAACATACCGTTTGTCCGTAATTGAAGTCGTTTGTGTTCATGCCTACTTCTGGAAGCTGAATTGTATTAGTCGAGGTTGTCATAATCATGGCATACCGCATTTCCCTTACCATGTTATCCGAGATGGCACGATTAATATTTCGACGATGGAGATCAAGAGCGCAAAACATGACCCAAGCCCACACCATTATTCTGAGATCAATCTATTAATAACTTAATAATGTGATACGACGTAGTAGTATACATGTACGTATATAGGTATTCAATGGCATACCTTTCTGACCAGTCTCTTCTCTTCTTCTGCCGTCCACTTGAACTCGGGATCGAAGCGATGGCGATTTTCATAGTTTGCCTTTTCGTAAACATCACGCCAATGTGTGGCCATGGCCGGGTCGGCGAAAGGATGGTCATCCGTTGAGCCAAACGGTTCATCTTTACGCACTGGTGCTTCTTCCGTTACCGATGAGCCTTGGGATGACAAGACAGCAATATCAACGATATCTGCTTGTTTGCCATCTTTTGGCGTCTCTGCCGTGCTGTGAGACATTGTGGCAGGGACAGCTTATTGTTGTTGTTGACGTAGTACCACAAAGCCTGGCCCGGAGCTGATACCTCAGAAGCCGGGTGCTCACATCTTTATATTGGCGACGAGCCGGCAACCATTACCGCGTGGTCGGAACGTCTGTTACACCATAAAAGGTTCCAGATAAGCCGAGTTCGCGGGCAAGTGGACAATTTCTTTAATGCTACGCAAGTTGTGCAGCAGAATTTGATACTCCAGGTGTCGCGATGCTTGAGAGCAATCACATCATTGCCAGGATCTACACGTTTGTAATAGACATTGTGAGTTACCATTGGCTCTTCGGCTGATTGGCAACAGCGTGACGACGAGACCTCTACAAACTAGCTCTTCCCATAGGGTCGCATGCAGGGGATATCATAATTCAGAGCCGGTTTATCAATCCCAACCACCAGCAAACGCCGTAAATCTAATACGCGATAGGAAACAGTTCATCGCCATGCCCATTAATTTGTCCGGGACGAGGAAAGCTTCCTCTGATATTTCCACTTTATGCACTTTATGGGGGGACTAGATGATAACGTTGCGTGGAGCTAACCGGGGCTGCGCGATGGCGTTAGATCTTTGCATTGTGAGGAATCGCCCAAGACGGCTTGCGATTGGATCACGGCAATAGTCTGGAGGCATCAGGTGCCACATTACGGCTTAGAGGTGTTCGGTAATTGTATTTAAAAATACGGCAAGGTTAATTTAACATTATAAAGACGGTTGAATAAACTAAATGCTTGTTGCGGCTTGTATTCTGCCACTATTTCTTCATGAGAATGTGAGTGTACGCGTACTATCTATGGCGCAAATGCTTGGAGATGTGGTGTTGCGATAAGTCGCTCACAAACGGCCGCGCCAAGAGAGAGGCGCACTCACAAGCGCATCGTCTTTTTTAAATTGAGAATTAAATGGAAAAAGACGCATCGAATATAATCGGCAACGCGACTGTAATCTTGAAGGCTAGCCAGAACGTGTGCAAAGTTCTCGGAGCGGCGAGTCCATCAACCCATGCACTGACCCTTTCAAACAACTCCTACACATGTCTAACGACGCAATAGCTCATATCAAGGTCGTGACTAATTGCCAACATACACTTATAACCATCTTAAATTGAATAGGATAATTGGATAGATAATCTCTGTCCAAAAGGGTAAACAGTCCCCAAAATAGACATGTCACTTATCGGATCATCGCAATCGAAAAGGCAAGGTTATCAATAGACGATATTATACGAAGGACATTGTCTTCTTCTGCATCTTGCAACACAGCTATCGAAATCATACTACCGGATATTCCCAAGCAAGGCGACAAAGACATGCTGTCGTAACACACCTATCTCCGTAACAAAACGCACCGTAGCCCAGCCGCTAACTCTAGCCGTTGAGTCTATCATTGGTCTGTTGGAGAGATGCTTCTGTTCTGTCCTGTCCTATGATTACCTGGAATAAGACCTATTCCAAACTCCTACTCGTTGGTCCCATTCTAGCAGGAGTTGATGGGTTACCGAAAGATGCATTGTACTATGTTTCATATTTGGAAAGTCGTACCATGTCCTCACATTCAACTCAAGCCGTTTCTTTACAGTATAGCTTATACAAAACTCATTTTGTTTTAAAGCTAGTTGCCAGTTCAATTCTGTGTTCTCAAGCTTTTTACCTTATATCGAGTTGATATTCTAACATACATTCCTAATACCGTATACCTAGGAAGATATGCGTAACTCACCAATGTAAGGCAAATACTCACTGAAGTGTAACTGTCAAAGACTATAACATACAATAGGTGGGCTACGTTAAATCGTAGACAAATTTGCATTAGATACTCAACTACAGCCGCTTCAGAGGATTCCCGATACACTTACTATTATACTACCACACTCAGGCCTGTTGTTGCGTCACGAGCAAGCATCATATATCCACCATCCATAATTTCTAATATTCTTTTTTTTATTTCTTCCATCAAGGTTGCCGCTTACAACCAACTTCACCAGCTTGTGGCGAATCTCAATAGTTCTGGTATGACCCTTCAGGGCGTCCAAGTGTGTATAAGCGATATGATCCATATTTCACCAATTGGGCCTTAACTGATAAATATGCATCTATTCCTTCTTGCTTAGTGACTACTATCTGTCAACTACTTTCTTATTTCATGATTTTTTTTCTGTTGATGAAAGAGCTTGGTTGGGAGGACTTATCAATTCTATGCTGTCAATATCCACAATATGATGCTTTGATGAAATGAGTATTCAAAAGATATATGAGCATATGAATTGATGAATATACGCACAACTCGTTTTCTTACTACAGCAGAATTGCCCTCAACTCCAGCCTCAAACTTCCATCCCTCCATTCACCACTCCCTCATCTCAAGAAACATTCAACACTCACATCACAATCCTCCCCAAACACTACCCTAAAACATCCCAAACAAGCCCCCACAAAGCAAAAAATAACAAAAAACAGCTAGCCACTCGCAGTGGATCCCGTAATCTTCCCCAACCCCGGCACACACGTGGTCTCACTCAAGCTTCTCATTTGAGCTCCCCCTTCCCCCCCGATCGGATCGCCCATTACTTGCACATCCCGCAAACGTGCGCCAAGGACTAATATGGCCAATGTCACAACTCACTTTGATGCTAATTCGATTCTAGACGCTTTCCATTAGAGTTATCGATCAAAATCGTGGGGCGGCTTGGAGATGGGGCGTGTCAAGAGGCTTGAAATTAAAGGTGGATCTTAGAACATCTCCCGCGCGGAAAGCAAAGTGTCGTGATTGGTAAAACGAAGTGAAGGGCAGACTGTCTCGTTGTGTGATTCGAGAGATTGTTACTGAATCAAGACACTTCGCCATTTGTGGTTCACGCGCAGTCAAAGGCACGGGCTGGTGAGAAGGAATATACAGTGATATGGATTTAGTGGTAGGTTATTAAGTGAATAAAGAGCCAATATTGAACCCGTGGTATCTGAATTATTGTTATCGGTCATACCCCATCCTTCGATCGTCCAAACATAGCGATAATACACTGTAATCAAGCATAACTTCATAAAAAAACAAATATTGTCGCACATGTCGTAAGATGATGCCATTCATCTGAGTAAAAAAAAAAAAAAAAAAAAAAAAAACGCCGCTTTGCTAAATCATGTGGAGCTGTAGTCGGTCTCCGGTAGATTCACGCACTTCAAACATGCCAACATGGCCGTCCAAGTCGCCAACGTTCAAGAACTTTCCGTCGGCGGAGAAGGAAAGCTCCGAGACTCGAGAAAGGTCATCGAATTGCTCAAAGCCTGGTCGGGGAGTGTAGTCGATAGCCAAGGCCTCTGGATCGGGCCAGCTCCATACCTCCTTGCCTGTCATGACATCCAGAATGACAATGCTGCCTCGGGCTCCAATGTCAGTTCCGGTCGCGTGGCAATAAGCCACGAAGCGACAATCGGGTGATAGGCAAGACGTCGTGTTAGGAATGCCAAAGGTTCGAGTAGAGTTGGCTGCAAGATCCCACAGCAACACATAACGGTATGGAACAGTGACGGGACTAAGGTTGAAGCCGGAGCCACCATTTGTAGCAGGCACGGCACGGAAAGTAGCAGGGATCCAAATAGAGACACAGACGCTTCCGTAGGTGACCATGTCACATGGGATTGCCGTGTCCAACTCTTTGTGCTGCCACGGCCGAGCCACTCGGTAAGGTTTGTCTGAAGCGCCTTCGGAAGTGTCCCACGCTACCAAAAGAGTCTCCTTTTCAGGAGGAGGGTGGCCTTGGCGCGGAGGACGTGGGCCGGCACCAATGACAAGCAAAGGGCTTGTTCTAGATAGCGCAAGCTCTGGATACTGGGGAACAAAGGGCAAATCAACCTTGTTTAGATCAATGGTGCGCGTCTTGACAAAGGGCTTCTTATCTGGCGTCGCCTTGTAGAGATCAATAATCCCCTTCTCACCGCCGTAAATGGCAAGAGAGCTAAGAGCACCATCGTAGGACTCGATTTGGGCCGAGGTCCACCGATCAGCATTGTCAATTGACTGCAGATTCTTCTTCTTGGCCCAGTTCCAGATTTCAATATATCTGCCGAAACGAGTGGCAATGGCAATGAGATTCGTCGGTTCTGAAAGAATGGCATGGCTGCGAATGAGGTATTCGCGAGAGCGAGACTGGGCCGCAGTGTAGGAGGATATCTTGATGATTTGCTGAACAGTGCCTCCTGCCGTGGACCAGACCTTGATGATGTTATTCCCATGCTTGGTTGCTAGAGTGGCAAGGCTAGAAGACATGTCGAGGTAGTGGATGGGGCCATTCTTCTTGTCGTCAGACTGAAGGCGCTTCCAAAACACAACCTCGGCAGGACGAGACGACTTTCGTGGCGGAGGAAGAAGCTCAGAAGGATCCGGAGGTTTGTAGAAATTAGTTGGGACCCTGCTACGACGAGGGGTTCCCGGCGAGAAGCTGACGGAGGTAGCATCTGGCGTTGATGCGGTCGCTGAGACCTGAGAAGAGCGATGTGTGCTGATGGATGATCTATCTGAAGAGTCTCGGGAAGGTACACGGTGAGCGGGTGCGGCGGTGGTTTTGGGAGTGGGAATTGGTGGCAGCGGCTTTGATGGAGCAGGGTAGAGGCTGTATCCGGCTCCTGCCTGGTAGTAGTTGGATGATGCGTTGGATGACTTGCGTTGTGAGTTCACCGACTCGCGCCGAATGGATTGAGGCTGGTCCCTCGATGACGGTCGCCGGGGGAGGGATCCTCTCGAATCTCTCTGTAGGGGCATGTGATATTCATCGACAACATCATCGCTCTCCTCAAGCCATTGGGCGACGGCCTCGCCCTTGGTTGGGGGAGGCATTGGGAAGCCGCGAGAGGAGGGGACGTGGTAGCGAGGTTCTGAATTCATGATGTCTGAGTTCCTTTCGACAGGTGAGTTGGGGTCAAAGGAAGGGGCATTCTTTCGCGAAGAGTGTGATGAAGCACCAGTGTCGATGCGACGCAGGGTGTCTCTGGGTTTATAAAGAAAAGGCGCCTTTGTTAGCCTCATGGATCCATGCGATTTAAATAGGTACCGTAGGCTATGGTCTTGTCTGCGCTTTGTCTACCCAGAACGGTCGAGCCCCGGGTCAAAACCAAGACTAAAGGAAGGGGGGTTGAGGCAGACTCACGCTATCCGATCCAGATCTGTAGCAAATGGCGGAGACTCCATGTTGGCCGGCTGGGGGAATTGCTCGGGCAGTGGGACCTGATGGCGGATAAAGAGACCCGAGATGGTGTAGAAGAAGAGAATGTGGTGTCTGGTTCCCCGCGGGGTCAACAAAAAAACAGGAGATGTACGCAGACGTAGGTAGAAGGATGCGAGAAGTGATTTGTTCAGTCGACAGGGAACCGGAAGAAGTGCTTTCTCGCTTGTCGACTCGAGCTGGGGGAGGAGCTGAGAGGAGGAGGGAGAAGCGACGGGTGTTGATGGTCGACAAGGGTGGTGGCCCTAGGTGTGCTGGCCGGGACAAGCTCCTGAGTCAAAGGACCTTTCAGGTTCTCGAATGCAACCCAGTTGCTTCCAAGGAGGTTTTGAAATGAAAATAAAATATAAAGAGAGCGTCCAAGGTATGCCTAGGCCAGCTGCGGACTGGGACAGACGATAGCTTGGGGAAAAAAACCGGACCGAGAGTGTATCCTCCGCTTGAAGGCGTTGGTAGCGTCCGTGTGGGAGCACTTGGTACAAAGGATGTCCTCGTACTTGGATATAAATGGAGAGGCTTTGATGGAGACGCTACGGGACCCATGTCTAATATGTACTCGCACTCGTGGCGGTAGCAGTACGAGGACTTGTTTGAAAGAAGCTTGTTGGTGAGTTCCATTCCCCCAAATGCCCCAAGTGGTGGTGCTAGCCTTGGGGAAGAGATTTTGGCCTTGCAGACCCTCCAGACCCTCCGGACCCTCCAGTCGGGGCCCCAATTTCGCTGGACCAGACGCCACAGCGCCACTGGTCCGCTCAGGACCCAATTGGCCAGAGGAAGGGTTGCGTAGTTTTTTGATAGGTGCGAGCTGATGTTGTGCGGGACTATCTCGGACCCCCCTGGACAACCTTTGGCCATGGCGCCTCTTCATCCGGGTCTGTCTGCATATCGTGTGAGACTTTTTACCCGATGAGGGATGCAAGTCCTTGCCGTATGCCTTATTTGTGCGTGTTAGCCATACGAATACCCGTACTTGTACGAGTAGCTTGCCAGCTGCATGTCTCCGTGTACGTGTACTCGGTGCAGAGTGCAGAGTCAGGGTATCATGTAAACTTGCACGCTTACAGCGTCCGGGTTCTCGACATGCAAGTCCATGCAGAGTCCAGCATGCAATGTTGCAACGCGCGGCTGCATGTCTTGCCACGAACTGCTGCGGTTTCAGTCACTGGCTAGTTGCCGATACGGACCCGGAACAACGGGAGCGAATCCGACGCAAATTCATGCATTGACTTGACACAGCGTATTCTATCCTCAAAGCAATTGACTTTTCCATGCAAAAAAAGACGATGACGGGCGAGTGGGCGGGAGAGGAGACGCAGGTACCGGGGGGAGCAATGGCAGAACGTGTCTCTCCGCACCAACGAGCCATGCGGCTGCGGGGTGCGATTCCGAGAGAGACGGGGCCAGCGTTAACGATTCAGCCAGCCAACCAGGATGGCGAACCAGCTGTTTTCCGGGGGTGTCTGTGGCTTCCCCCAGTCGTTTGGACCAACAAGAACAGTGACTGGCAGGGCGTCGAGTGGCAATGCGATTCTGCGAGGCTATTAAAGACCAGTAACAGCTTTTTGTCATCCTGTCAGCAGTCGAATGCGCGACAAGCCCCCGGTGACGGAGATGAGCCAGAGCAGAGCCAGAGGATGAATGAGAGCTGCCGTTGCATCCCTCGATGTGACAGCACCGCGGATCTGCCCTCCTTGGGCTTCCTTCGCGCCGCTTCAGCCATCCGTCACAAGAAGGGTGAAACGATAGCTCACTAGCTCACCTCTAGAGTCGCCAGAGAGACGACAGCCGAAGCCCAGGTTCGCCGGCGTCATGGGTGAAGCGAATCCCTGGAGCGAATCCCTGCCTGCTGTGATGCTCCTCTTGTGCTTGTGTCCTTTTCCGAACATAGCCGGGTAGTCAGCCCTGCGGTGAGGGATTGCAGAATTTTGATAACGTGACGCCAAATGTTGTTAGCAGCAGGCTCGAGTCAGGCCACTTGGTAAGTACCTGCTCTAAGCAGATAGGAGATCAACAGTATGGGAGGGTAGGTACTGTATACAAGCGTCGGATGGTGAGTCCTACCAGGCACGCTTTATGGAATTAAGCGATTCATTCCGCTAGCAGTGTTAGTGCACTGAAGTATTGGAGCTACAGCGCGAGTATCTTAGGCGGTTCCTCGGCTTGTTTCGCTACTGTACTCTCGTAATTGAGCCTCGCATTTCCAACAACTCCATGTTAATAAAAAATTTTAATCTCAGAATCCCCTTTATTTCTCCACGAGCCGCACTATTACGTATCTGCCGCGGTGTGGCTGTCGGCAGCAAAACGTGGCGCTTTAGCGGGTTTGGTGCTTTCACATGCTTCAGTACAGCAACACCGAACCAGCATCTGATTATGCGTAATATGCACAGACCGGGGCACGTCCCCAAAGCTCAGGTCAGGTCAGGTCATCTCATCATGGCTTTTCGTCTCCATTCCCTGCATCTTCTTGCAGCTCCCCCGCCAGTCCGTCCTTGGCAACTCAATGCTACAGACTTTTAGACCGGATTACTGGCACTAGCACGTACGGAGTGAATGTGTTAGGCCGTGCCGTTGCGAGGCTAGAGCGGGAGCAGTTAGCAGTGTCCATGGTGATGGGATCGGCCAAGCTGACTGTCAGATGCGATGCTGCAGAGAGAGGCAGAGGCGTTGCTAACTTGCTGCTAATTCAGTATCGTACAGTACAGTATCCCGGCCGGATCCCCTGCAGGCTGATCATCTCACCGCGGATTCAAACACCATCGTCGTCCATGATGGCCCAGTAGGCTATCTGCTACTTCATCTTGTCTATGCCGTTTCTTCTCTCTGAATCTCGTATAACGCCATAGCCAACAGCAGTCTGTGCTTTGAGCACTGCATCTCACACACAAGACGGCAAGGAAATTGGACAATATCTCGTGGGTGACGACGCCCCGCAGCCACCACCAATGCCATGCCGGCGTCAATTTGCATCGAAATTCCTTTCTCGCCGAGCTCACCAATGGCGGTCCTGTGCCCTCCCCCTTGGCCGAGGTCAACCTTGGTCTTGATCAGAATTTTTAACCCTCTACGGCTCGTTGGCAGCTAAAATGATGTGCCCCGTCTATCCACTTGAGAATCCTGCTGTACGAGTATGTACAATTGCAGCTAGCGGCTCGGACCCAAAACTCAAGACGAGAGAAAATCAAGACAGCCTCCGCTCAGAGAGTGGAGTGGGCCAACTCTAGCAGCATCCCGCTTCATTAACCCCAGGCACCCAGAACGCTATTCAGTGTCCACTCACACAGCCTGCGGGAGAGATGACATGAACTGCGGAGAGCCAACAGATTCCGGGCGAGAGGGAGCAGCAGCTTGTTTTGCTGGTTGGATGGCCGCTTGCTCACCACACGACACTGGGCATGATAATGGCAGCTCAAAGACTGGAAAGGAAAGTCGAATTGGACGTCATGCCATCAGCCCAGGTAGCATCTTCGCAGCATCACGGAGTAATACGGAGCAGACGATTCTATTTTCCCCCTCCCTTTCTGAGCCTGCCTGCTGTATTAAGCCATCATCTGGGGGCTGAATTCTCCAGGTGTGCAATCCAAGACGGATGCAAGTTGGCGCTAAGGTGTCAAGCAGAAAGTAGGACACCATCACAGCGACAGTGCTGTCAACCATGTCAACCATGGCCATTCTCAAACCGCCAGCCTTTCATCTATCGTGCGGCATGGTGCCTGTCACTACCTGTCACCCTTCAAGCAGAAGCAAGAAGGCGCCGGCTGAACTACCACTTGTTCATCTAACCAACACCCTCAGCATCAACCTTGTCCTATACTAATATGCATTCACCATGAAAGTTTCTCCGTGCTGTTGGATGAATCATCCTCCATGTCGCCCACGAGGGATACCACGTTTCATTGTTCCATTTCATCCTTCTAGACGTCTGTACTGTAAGATGGTCCAACCTGAGTTGGAATAGAGAACGGGGAGCGAATGCAGCAATTTGCGCTAGAATGCCTGCATCGTCAGCACCGGCCGCGGCGACGCCACGGACTCTCGACTCGGCCCGCGCTACAGAGCACTAGACCTAGGAAATTGGGATTCGAGATGGGAAAGGAGGTTGCTCTGTCAGAGCTGGTAAAATGAGCACCTCGCTGGATTCCAGTGAAAATTTTCTCTCATGTCAGCTTATTTCTCACTATGCCTCTCACTTATACACAGGCACTCAAGGCACGACGACTATCCACGGCCGTTTAGCTGTGTCTTGTATGTGGCTGCTGACGGGACGGACCGATCGGGAATTTTTTCGCCGTGAAGATTACTTTTCTACTCTACTTTTGCCTCGACTCCAGTGTATTTGTTCCATTGACATGCTGAGAGAGTGTAAGACGGATTCATTTGACAAGAAGCAACAAGTAAGAGAGACAAATTAACAATGAGCTCTGCTGGCCGGAGTCGGAGCCGGTGTCACTTATTGGGAGTTGCTCGGATTATTGACGACACCCACTCATAGGCTCTGTACTACGGAGTGTAATAGATGTCAGATCTACTAATATCGTGAGAGGTGTGCTTACATCACTGCCATCATGACCGTCTCAATGGCACCAACAACCAGTTGTGTTGAGCCTTCAGTTTGACAGCTGTTTCACCAATGCTTTTTCCACAGTTAGCAACTATATCAACATACACGAATCTTGGCACCTCACGTGCTCAAAACGCCGTAGTGTAACTGAGGAGCTTCCCCTCACTCACGCCCTCCTCAATACAGATCTCATCGAAACAGGTACCATTATCCGTGCCACTCTCCAAAAAAATGGCTGCGACGCATGTCTCAATTCCAACACTGGCTGCGCTTTTATTCGGCTTGCCTCGGAAAACCCCGTGAAACCCTCGTGATTGAAGCAATCAAAATCTCTTCCCCGCAGAGGGCTTTAGCTTCAGCTCTTCATCCAAGAACAAGAACCTGCCCGCATCGTGGCGATAAGTAACAACAATGGGAAGTGAATTAGATTACAAGACCTTCAAGCTAGGAGACTTCAAGCTCGTCTCCGGCGAGACCCTTCCAAATGCTTTCATCGCATACAAAACTTTTGGCGATGCCTCCTCTCCCGCAATCATCTACCCCTCGTGGTTCAGCGGTGCCATCTCAGACAACGAATGGCTTATTGGCGAAGACAAAGCTCTCAATCCCCGCAAATACTATATCATTGTCCCGGCTTTGTTCGGTAATGGACAATCCAGTAGTCCATCCAACACTCACCGGGAGCCGCTCAGACCATTTCCCAACATCACCGTAAAGGATAATGTTACGGCACAGTATCGTCTCGTAACCGAGGAACTTGGCGTCAAACACGCTCGAATGGTGCTGGGGTGGAGCATGGGCGCCGGGCAAACGTATCAATGGCTGACGCAGTATCCCGACTTCATGGATCTGGGCGTGCCGTTTTGCGGGAGTGCGCGCACTTCGCTGCATAACCAAGTCTTTCTCGAAGGCGTCAAGAGTGCACTACTCGCCGCCAAGGGGGCATCTTCCGCTGGTAGCGCGGCCGGTGAGTTAGCGCAGACGTACCGGGCGTGGACTCAGGAAGAAAGGGTCAATGGATTGAAGGCCTTTGGTCGTGTATATGCTGGTTGGGGCTTCAGCCAGGCGTTCTACCGGGAAAAGCTGTATGAGACGGAGCTGGGATACAAGAACCTCGAGGATTTCATGATCAACTTTTGGGAGGACTGGGCCCTGAAAAAAGGTTTGCTTCGCGGCTTGTCGAGAATTGTACGTGTCCTTGCTGACGCCGCCCATCTAGACCCTGAGAATCTTCTCACCATGCTTCACACGTGGCAGGCTGCAGACAGCTCAGACCAGGAACCTTACAATAAGAACTTTGAGCTAGCAATGAAGAGCATCAAAGCTAAAACGTTAGTCCTTCCAGGCAAGACGGATCTCTATTTCCCGCCGGAAGATTCGGAGTATGAGGTGCAGCATATGACCAAGGGTATTGGAAAGTGTATTCCATTCCCATCCGTATGGGGCCACTGGTATGTCCAATAAGAGCCAACACTATATCGGAACTTTTGGAACTTTCTGTACACAAAACTAACAAAGGGTCTAGGGCTGGTGGTCCAGGCGAGAGCAAAGAGGATGTGAAGTGGCTGGATAGCCATTTGAAAGCTCTTCTGGAGGATGAAAAGTGGCAACTCGATGCTAGCCAGTTGGAATAGCATTCGACCATGCCGTATCGAGTTACATAAGGAGCTTCCAGATAATCTGCCCATGCAGAGGAGTGTAATACGCCTCTAGTCCAATACATGCACGCTCTTATAAACCATGTCAGTTGAGGTCCGGCAGACTCGCATTTTCTGATCTATCGATCTACCGAATGCCTGAAATGCCGTTGGCTAGTCCATAAATATTCCGGCAAAATGCAGAAGAGTTCTTTAGCCGAGCTCTGCTTACACTGTTGTTTTCACTTCTGCAGCTTATTCTTCATCTGGAAAACACCAGTGTGGAACTTCGTGCTACTGCTATTTAGTTTACGAGCAGCGACAGTAGTGCGGATCGTCGAATTACAGCTCCAGCTGGCTCCATCATACGACTTTGTTCCACCTAATGCACCTAGCCCAACAGAGCATCTTAAAATCAGCCACTTCTCCAATCCCCCGTTGCCCCGGAATAGCTGTCCCCGCAACCCCCCGTATGCTCAACAGGCAGCAATATAAGATCCAATCCTTTATTGTCTCGTCAGGGTCATGCAGTTGAGACATATAGGCGGCACTCGGCAAACTAAAAACAGCACCAACCCCCAACTTGGCTGCGAAGTTCAGGCGTCTGCTTTCACTAGCCGAGTGCAACTTCTTTGCTAGCTTCATGTGATTCTTCACACCTCCCCCCACGAAACTCACTAGGGAACCACCGGGAGCGTTCCCGTTGGATCATAACTTAGACCAGCCACGTTTTTCTTCCATGCAAGCACCACTCCCCCCCTGGTGCTTCGGGTTGAATAGGGATACTGAGGCGATTACTTCGTAATTATTTTAAAACACTAAGAGGAAGCCAAAAGCTCGGATGTGTTTTGGGACGGAGAGCGAAATACGCTTAGTTAGCTTCGACTGCAGACTGATTCATGAGCGCGAGTCATACACCTTGTTCTCTCCAAAATGGGAGCTTATGTACGTAAAAGCGTAGTCATAGGCGAAGTAACTTTTGGAGAAGCTGAGTTGGTTTTATTTCTTAGTCGTAATAGTTGCCACTGGCCGATCATTAGGGGTGGTGAGGATATAGGGGTGGTTGACGAAGTAGATAATTGTATCTTCAAGTATACTGTATTGGTGTGTAGAAGATTTCTTGACTTGGATAGCCCGGGAGATAAGGAAATGAGAATTAGGCTTCCGTTATTGTGTCTTGGCGACTTTTCTAAAAAGGCAAACCAATATTATGACTTATGTCAGATATCTGAAAGTATGTCGCCTCCTCGGAAGCAATTGGCAAATTCGGCCGAGATCATACGCGGAATTTGATAGTAGTGTCTTACTTTAATATAACTTTAAGTGCATGCCCAATGGTAAGATGACAAATTTGGTTTTGTATACGCGTTTCTTTCTAATATATCTGACGAAAGTGCCTCGTAGATATGTCATCGTAGATTTTGATACGAACACCACAAACATACCATCGTCCTAAGATATGATGGAATTGTTACACATTCTCTCTTCATGTTTTTGAATAATTGAAATACTACCCTATATTCTTGGGGCTTTACCGGAAGCGATATATAAACCTCAAAATGCAAACGACAATGAGGTGAAGTTCCCTGAATGTTCGTTTAGTGGGAAAGACTGTATTATCCTACCTTCGGTTGTCATTTGTTCAATGATTATTATCTAACGAAGTAACTGAATGTTTAAAAACAAAGTTTTCTGAAAAGCCGTTCGCGTGGAGTGCTCCTACTGAAGTGAATTCTAGTTGACACGAGTCAGCTCGAGTTCAATCCCTTCGCTAAACTGTGTTAGAATTCTCATTTGGAAAGGATGTTACAATCCTGAGGATCTCTAAAGATTCTACATATCTACCAGGGCTCTGTATTTCACTACATTACGCCTGTCTGCATACGGCATCTATCTCGAGAAGCCACCGTTTTTTGCGCTACAATAATACTGATGCCGTATAATTGCCTGCCTATCAATATCAACTCTCATGGGGTTTCTTTTATAGGCATGTGAAACTGACCCAAGTGATTGACGAAATTCTCAAGGGAGGGGAGGACAAGAAATTGTCGGAAAGTTACAACCCGACGACGTATCAACCTGATCATTGAGGGGAGCGAATTGGAATAAATTCTGAATTGAGAGCTCTGCGATGTCATTTTAAACGCAGCTCGGCATACCAATAATGCGTGTAATTTCCTAACCAATTCATGAGTCTCTAGTAGGCCATGTTCTTTCTAGACTTGAATAATAGTGGTAGTCAAGCTATGAGTGACCTCTTCCGAGATGGTACCATCATTCGCCTGGTAGTACACTCTAACGCTGCTTCCATTATCCCAGTTGGTCGCAGAAATGCGTGTAGCAACTGGCATAAGATTTAAAGATCCTGTAGACTCCCATCCCCTCGACCACCTATAGCCTCTCAGCAGCCCATGATTGTCCTGCCAGAACACACGGAGCTGCACGCCATCTATAGTTTCACCCCATGAAGTGGCAGCAATCGCAGAACTCTTGATCGCAACTCCAGGGCTAAAGCCGCCTGCAATGATATCTTTAGTTTCTAAACACCCCGAATAATATAGCATGATGATTTCTTACCTTCAAACCAGCCGCTATCATAACAGTGTTCTCTTAGACTGAGATCTGGAGCTTGGTAATAAACTCTCAAATGGATTTTGCCCCCGTCCTTAAATGACAAGGCTGCAAGGTCGGATCCTGAGTCCGCTATTGGGAGAGTAGCACCTCTCTTCCAGGGATGGCCCACGCAGTATTCTTGAATGGCATTTGAGTTCTCCTCTGTGGACAGTACCAAATTAGTTCATGTTATAATGATCTGTTATGCTGTAGCATTACCTTGGCAGTAGACCCGAATGGACGTTTTATCCCAGTTTGTAGCAGCTATAGAAGTGTTTGGTGCCACACGCACCCCCAAATCTGTGAGATAACCGGGACCCCAGTGCCCGTTGATACCGCACCACTCTTGAAGCAAACCCTCAGAAGAAACACAGTAGATCCGAACCTACACTTCTGTCAATATTTTCCCCGGAATACGGCGTGGTCAAGGGGTTCACCTGTTTTCCCTCATCCCAACTGATAACGGCAAGTGGAGTGGAGCGCTTGGCAGAGAATAATACGTCGTTGGATACGGTCCAGTTTCCATTGTCATAAGTCACTTCACGGATGCCGTTCTCAGTATCCTGGAAGTATACGCGAGATGTAGAAGTAGATGTTGCCGTAGCGGCGACCGCGGTCCTAGCATTGATGACAAACGGAGTAGCCATAGCTGCTTGTATAAATATTCGACTATTAGAAAGATGTTGTATTTTCGATACGAAATGATTGTGTGGGAAATAGAAATCATGAAGAGCGGCTCAGACAGCTTATTTATAAGTTGCAAGTCCTAGGCATCACTCTACATATACATCAAAGCTCCTAACCTAATGGATGAGATTTGTCTTTTGTTGCAGGCATTCATCATTGGAATGTGTGATGTGGAATACTCACCACCTATAGAATATATGGAGTCAAAGTCCAATTGAGATTGTGGGGAGCTGAGGGGTGTGTGTGGATGCGGCTATACGAATGGGGGAGCCGATGATCCATCTCAGCTGCCTTCGGGAGAGCTTCAAAATTCCCGTTCCGAATTTCATCTGTACCATTGGCTGGACGACGAGACTGCAGCCACGTCATATTATGCTCATAAATTGATCGCCGTATATGTGACAGATCGTTGAATGATTCTAGACACCGTGCTGTTTGACTTCCATTGTTCATTTACCGTGTTCGAGGTAATGCCATTCTTATACTTCTTCTTGCTGCTTTAAAAACAGTCGCGCTGTTAGATTTCTATGTCCAAGGAGTTATTGGCTGCTCTCTTCACTTCCGAAACAACTGCCCTTGGTTTGATGCTGGGCGCGGGGAGTTCATGTCACCGGTAGCTGTGCGGCTGTGCTTTTATGTAAACCAATCAACAATTTCGGACGGAGGTTGCACTGCATATGCGAGTGCTCTGGCTAAGAATTTCGGTTCTTCTATTGGTATAAGCAATAAGCCGTGGCTGGCTGACATTTTGGCTCCAGTATTCACATCATCTGCCACCAGTAGTTCATTGCAGCCTAATAACGACGATCAAGGATCGGTTTCCGACGCACTTTTCGGATGCATTGCTAACACGCCCTCCAAGCCGTTACAGTTTAAGTCAGACCACATACTAGCGGGCCAGACGGGCTAAAGGGCCACCGCCTTTTCCCCTCAACACCAACATTCCTAGATTATTGCAATTGCAATTTCTTAACTAAACCTTTATCAATTTTAAATCTAATTGAATTTTCTTAACGGCAATAACCGACTCTATTAAATCTACTATTTCTTCCGCTATTAATAACGTTAATAACGGTATATTATAACGAAAAGCTGCCTAACGCTGGGGGGTTCCCCGCATAACGCTACAGAAACGTTTAAACAGTAGTTAATTAAGGTCTAATGTAAATAAATATCTCTAACGTCTTTTTAAACAGTAGGAAAGTTATCTAGTTTAATAGATTTAAGTCTAGGGTAACCTAGGACTCCCCTTAATATATTACTAGGTTAGAGAATTTACTATAAGGATTATTTAAGCCAGCAGTAATTATAAACTACTTAGAAAACAATAGATAAAAGGTTTTCTATAATAAAACCCTAAAGTTAGGATTATTAAAGGTAAGCTAATTAATTCCTGCTGTTTAAATAAAGCAAAGGTTAATATAATTAATAATTTTTTTTAGTATTTTAAAATACTAGAGATTAAGGCTATCCCTAGTAAGTACTAATATAATATAGATAAGACTAATATTTTAAAAGGCTGTAGTAGTAATAGGCTAGTGCTTAAATAAGCTAAGAAGAAAGCTATTATAAAAAAGCAGCCTGGATTACGGTATTAGACTTTAATTATTAAGTATATTTTAGCTATAGGCTGGGTCCTTCTACCGTTAGTTATTTTTAAAGGCCTGACGGTCTAGTAGTAATAGTTTTTTAAGGAAATTGAATTCCTAGCTAACTAGAAGTTTACGGTGTTAAAGAAAGGCTGGATTAGTAATAAGATTGCGATTTTATAGCTATAGGAGGTTTTTATTCTTTTAACTTAACCTAAGCTGCTGTTAAAATAATTATTTATCATTAACGGTTATAGTAGCTACTATATTAACGATTTCCTTTAGGAATACTTTAAAAATGATATTTATTTACTATTCCTACTGCTATATAGCTCTTACGTTCTTTAGCTTTTTAATATCTTAATTTTTTCCCTTATTAAGACCTATTACCGTTAGGCTTTATTAGAATTCGAAGACTATAATAATTTCTTACTAACTAGGAAGAGGATCTTTCTTAAATACTATTATAAAGCTAGGAAGTAAGGCCTTATGAGTGATAATGTAAAAGCTGGCTAGCTAGGATCTGGTCTATAGCCTATTAATATTAATAAGCCGTTAGAAAGTAAATTAGTTATTTAAGATCCCCTATAAGTTAATATAACCCTAAAGATATTAAAATCAGCGGCTAGGAAGAAGAAGGAAGATAATTTACTTAATTTTATAACCCCTAGACGATTATAGTAAGTTTAATCGGTTATTTAATTAATAACAGTCCGGTTACTAAAAACCCAGCTGCTATTGCGGAAGATTAGAAGGTAATTAGACTAATAGAATACTACTATCGCGGCGTTAGAGGCTAAGATTTAAATTCTACAGCGTTAGATTAATAGCTTCCGACTGATGAAGAAATAGAAAGTAGAAGAAAACCCGAATAGTCGGTTTATTAAGATCGAAGAGATTATGGCTACGAAGAAGAAGATAGAACAGCAATTACGATACGCTGCGGCATTAGACGAAGTTGGAATTGATGAAAATGAGGATATCTGTCACGTATTTCTATTAGAATAAGAAAAAACAATAATAAGATAACGTTGCGATGCTGTTGTATTGATTTTTTCTCTTCAATTTGATGTCTGTTACGACCGGGCTAGTGTGGCCCTCTAGTATGTGGTCTGACTTACTATCCGTGTCTGTGTATCCGACATCTTCAATTGACTCGGCGTTATAAACATATCTTGGTAAATTGTGATTGTGTGATTATTTTGGTATGCGCTTTAATGTATCGAAAGTACTTCAATAAACTTAACCAACGTCGAAATTATGAACTCAGATAGGTGTTATATAGCTGGGCGCTGTATTCAGATGTTCTGTAGTGTCATGTCGTGCCTGAATTCTAGCGCTTAAGGATTCAATGCTTACCAGCATCAGGCTGCTTGGGTCAGGCTGTTGGAATGGCGAAGTTAGCGATATTAGCGATGTTAGCGTTTGATACGAGTGAATTCTGTAGTTAAGAATCCAG
Organism: Trichoderma semiorbis; assembly: GCA_020045945.2. Classification (NCBI taxonomy): domain Eukaryota; kingdom Fungi; phylum Ascomycota; class Sordariomycetes; order Hypocreales; family Hypocreaceae; genus Trichoderma; species Trichoderma semiorbis. The sequence continues at coordinate 530,169 of CM034695.1, forward strand.
AAATAGCTGGATAAAGTTGGTATGAGCCTGTTCTTAATTGTATGTAGTGCGTCATCTCACAATTTGGATACACATAGCACGCATGTTTGAAGAGTTCGTAATCACTTAGCGATCAATTACATATTGAAACATTAAGTCCATGCTCACCACTATGGGTACCGCCCAGGCTGGTGAGTTTGCCTTTTTTTTTCTGTTCTATGAGCTATGATCTAAAGTCTCGTCCTACTTGGAAGCTAGCTTGTTTGATACCTGATTATCATGCGATCGGATTACATCTTTTGACACTTTTGCGTCTGTTGTAATCGTCGTCGTGGACTCGACATATTTTCGGTTCACTAAAAGACTTTGTTAGGCAGAGTGGACTCGATGGACATCAAATTGGGATACGTACTGGGAGCGCGGTGATACTGATCAACCCAGGTAACTTCGGTGTCTGTCGCGAGTGCGACTCGCTGGACAAAGTTGGGATCGCGCAGAAACTCTCGTGCGACATGCACGACATCAGCTTTTCCATTGCTCAAGATCTATATCGTATAATTCGTCAGTCATCAGACGCACAAGATGGAAAATCAGGGAATGTTATACATCATGAACAGTGTCAGCATCTCGAATCCAGCCAACAGCAGCCACGAATACGTTTGGCAGCTTGAGATCCTTGACAGCCTTGGCGAATGGGACCTGGTATTGTTGGCCAAGCTGAACCTGCTGTCTCCGGTCGGTACCTCCACTCGAGACATCAAAAAGATCCACGCCTTCTGCGGCGAGGATAGGGATGTATCGCAGAGTATCTTCTAGCTCCCATCCTTCTCCCTTTGGTAGCCAATCTACGGCTGAGATCTTCCAAAAGACGGGCATGTTCTCTGGGATATTGCGTCGTATAGCACGAATGATCTCCACGCCGATTCGGGTGCGGTTCTCAAAGCTTCCGCCCCATTTGTCTCTTCGTTTATTCGTCTGCTCACTGGTATAAGTATGACTTCTAACAATAGGCTCGATGAAACATGACCAATAGTCTTACCGCAGGTGATGCGAATGAGTGTAACAAATATCCATGAGCTCCATGAACAGCAATGACATCAACGCCAGCCTTAACAGCCCTGCCCGCAGCTTGGCCGTAGGCTTCGATGGTCTCAAGAATCTCGTCTTCCGACATCTCTCCAGGGGTTGCATAGTTCTCATTCCAGGGCTCAGCCGTAGGACCCTGAAGCTGGTTGGCATACCCATCAAATTCGTCAGGAACCAGGCGGAGACCCAGCCATGGCGGAGTGACGCTGCCTTTGCGACCGGCGTGCTGGAGCTGGATTGCGACCTTTTGGGATTGCGAGTGGATGAGGTTGACAATTTTCTTTAGAGGAGCAATATGATCGTCAGACCAAATACCGGCATCCTGGGGTGTATTGCGGCCCTAATATTTCATTAATTAATACATCATCATAGTCTTGTAAGATCGATTCATTGGAGATTGACCTACTCTAGCTGTCACTGCAGTCGCTTCCAAATGGATCAAAGCAGACCCTCTCATTGCCCACTGTCCATAGTGGGCTACGTGAAAGTCACTAAACATGCCATCTTGGCAGCTATACATGCACATAGGGGCAACCCAGATGCGATTCTGGAACGTGAGCCCTCGGATTGAGATCGGTCGGAATGCAGGAGCAACGGATTTCTCGGTGACACCGTTCTTAGGATCGAGAATCGCCGTGCCGACAGGTACTCTCTGCTTTGGCGTGTAGTAAGGGAGACCAGCCACCACTTCACTGCGGAAGTCTGAGTATTGAGATTCTGAGATAGAGCCCATGATGAATATTTTTGACGAAAATGCTGGGCTGAACCGATATTGGATTAGACAGGAATGGAAGTTCAACGAGGATTCGCAGAGCCTGGTTTTAATGTTTCTCTAAAGTGCACCAGCGACGGTGTCGGCGGCGATGTCAGCAACGCTTCCATATTCAACGCAAAAGCAAATTCGTCTACAACTTGATTTCTAATTACTAACATCTACCACATTGCAAGCTGACTGAATCATAGTTTCGCTCGGGAATCAAGTCGTCTCATTCTCCTCGTTATCATTCTCTCCCCTACCAGATTTCCTTTTCTAGTAATTTCCTCTTTTGAATTTCTCCCCCAACTTCTTTCTACCCCAACTTCGACCCACCCCACCGCCACCACACGATCAACAGGATCATCGGCTAGGAGATGCATGTCGGGATAGGAAAGAGGGGTGTTGTAATTGGAAATTTGCGATGAAATGTGGCCACGGATGACATTATTCATGAGGGTCCGTATCGAACCCTAAAAGTCAGAACGCCTGCATCGTCAGCATCCTTGTTTCCAAGCATTTTCAGGCGTCTTTGGCGTTATCTCACTTCGAAACCATGGCGCCAGGACTCGCTCGCAAGTATGAAATCAATGCCGATATGGGCGAAGGCTTTGGGCGATGGAAGATGGTAAGTTCACACCTCCTTGGGTCAAATTATGTAATTCTCACTAACATGGACTTCAGGGCCCCGATGAAGAATTGATGCCATTCATTGATGCTGCAAATATTGCTTGCGGATTTCATGCTGGTGATCCTTCCATTATGCTCAAGACTATACGTCTCTGCAAAAAGCACGGCGTTAGAGCTGGTGCTCACCCTGGGTTGCAAGACTTGTTTGGGTTCGGTCGGAGAAAGATGGAAATCGATGTCAATGACATGTACGCCATGGTTCTTTATCAAGTTGGTTCTCTCAAAGCCATGCTAGATGCCGAGGGCGTAGAGCTGTCTCACATCAAGCCTCATGGAGAACTCTTTTTCTATATGCAAAGAGACCTGGGCATCATGAGAGCTGTATTGGAGGCATGCGCGACGTTCAAAGTGCCCGTTTATGCTTCTCAGAATCCCGAACAAGAGGCAATGTGTAAGGAGATGGGCATTCCGTTCCAAGGGGAGGTTTACGTCGATATAGACTATTCACCAGAAGGAAAACTGGTGCCTGTTGCACAGTCTCAACAGGTTACGCCAGAGCTCTGTTATGAACGGGCATTTGGGGCAGCAATGACTGATAGCGGAAAAGACATTAACGGGAACAAATTCAGCTTTGGCTTTGATGGCAAGCCCTTCAGCATCTGCCTTCACTCTGACGCGCCCACGGTTCTTCAGAACGCAAAGGTAGTACGCCAAGCGGTTGATGAAGCCAACAGGTCCAGGTTTGCCTCGGAAATTAGCCAAGTCAATGGTAGATCATAGAATAAAAAAGGAAAACAATAATTGCATTAAATATTGAAAGCATAAAATGCATTATAAACTAGGCAATTTGAAGCAGATCCCTATGAATATGCAAGATGCCATTAATCATCTATATATTTATTCCTTGAATGATAGTCCCATTGATCACGATTTAATCCCATAAGTCATTCCCTCTGTCCATCGGTCATTGGAAAGTGGCCTTAACACTTGACACTGGCCTACGCATATATCGGGCGTCACATGAAAGTGAGCCCTTCCCAATGATATTCTCCTTCATTAGAGCACATGTAAGTCATGGCCTCACCCATAGATTCCCAAAGCTTATCCGATACCCCGGGAAGACATTGGAGGTTGGCGGGGGGCCGAGACTCAACCTTGCCGGGGCCGGCCCCTACAAGCTATCTTGTGGGGTAAAGCGCCTCACGCTACGAAGTCTTATCTTTTAGCAACCAAGAAATGCGCTATCGAGAGCTCGGGGTAGAAAGTTATGGCTATCGTTGAACTGTCTAACCTCCTAGGATGATAATAGGGATGGTAGGGAATACAAAAGGCTAATGAAGCTTGCCTGGCCGGCACTACTATATTACTGCCCATTGACCTTGCAATACGAGACTGTTGATCATCTCAGGCTTTCATCAGTCTAAGGTGAAGAATAAATGTCCCCCTTATTCTTTTTATAATAATTGTCTTCAATTCTTCTGATCTATTGAGTCAACCTTTTCAACTTCTACCAACACTGCCAATTATACCATTCTCCATTAGTCTTCGCCATCCATCTGCATCAAATGATCTCAATGGCATCTGAAATCCCCATCCCTGGGACCGTCCAGCTTGTTGATGTTCAAGGCATCTTCAATGTCAAACATGGCCACCAGTCTCGGGACATCGTCCTGGTACCTCAGCCGACTAATGACCCTGATGACCCTCTGCGTTGGAATCCCGCACGCAAGACCCAAGGTATCGTCTGTGCTATGGTGTGGTGCTTCTTTGTGGCTGGTATGATCTCAGGATTGTCTCCAGCATACATTTTGATTGAGCAAGATACTGGCATTTCGATTGCCGACCTGAGCACTGGCAATGGTATTCTCTTCCTCTTCTTGGGTTGGGGCACTATGATCACTCAATGCCTTGCTCTCAGCAATGGCCGACGTCTTACACTTCTTGTATCCATCGTCTTGACCACTGCAGTGACTCTCTGGACTGCCTATGTCAAGTCAAGGGGGGAGTTCTTTGCCAACCGTATCTTCCTTGGTATTGTCGCCTCGCCGCAAGAGACACTTATCGAAGTCATCATCGGAGATCTTTTCTTCACCCACGACCGAGGCTTTTTTATGGGTGCCTATAGCTGGACTCTGTGGTGCGGTGCCTTTCTGACCCCGGTGGCTTCTGGTTATGTTGCACAGGACCTCGGGTGGCGATGGATTCAGTACATCCTGACTTTCATCGGTTGCGGTGTTACTGTTGTCACATTCATTTTCTTTGAGGAAACCATGTTTTATCGTGATCACAGTACCGGCAACGCGAGTGAGACAATCGGCATCGACCCAGCAAAAATTACCAACACCACTAAAGATCTCGAAAGCAATACCCCGGCCACATCAGACAAGAAAATCAACGAGAAGTCCCTCGATCGAGAAGATAAATCTACATCGCAGTCTATCTCGCCTTCTGAGCCTTCTGCATTTGATGAACAAGAGAGCACAAAGACATACCTGGCGAAACTGAAGTTCTGGGGTTTCCGTGACCCGCGACAGCCTAGCACATTTAAGCTTTTCTTCTTACCAATCCGATTACTTTTCATGTTTCCTGGCATGTCCTTTGGCGGTCTGCTTGTAGGCGGAATTCTTGCCTGGTATAACGTTGTTGGCGGTTCCTTGGCTCTGATCCTCGGTAACGCGCCGTACAACTTTTCTGCCAATAATATTGGCCTGACATACCTTTCTTGCGTTGTTGGTGTCACCATCGGTTGCTTCCTTTCGGGATGGATGGCTGACTTTCTCGCTCTCCGCCTTGCACGCCGGAATGGTGGTGTTATGGAACCTGAGCAACGACTCTGGACGTGCGTTATTGCACTTGTCATGCACCCCGCTGGCTGTCTTCTCTATGGAGTGGGCGCATCCTACCACATTCATTGGTTCGGAGTTGTTTTCGGCCTCTGTTTGATCTCCATCACTCTTCCGATGGGTGCCAATCTTGCATTCACCTACATTCTCGATAGCTATAAGGAGGTTGCAGGAGAAGGCCTGGTGTCAGCCATCCTGATCCGTAACATGATGGGTATGTCATTTCACACTGGATACTCAGTTTATCGATAATTGGCTAACATACTTAGGTTTTGCTTTTGGATATGCTGTGGTCCCTATGATTAATCATCTATCTCTTCGTTATGCCTTTGTGCTCATCGCCATCTTGGGCCTAGCAGTATGGTGCACGGCTATTGTGATGATCTTTGTGGGCAAAACCCTGAGGCGTTCCACTGCACAATCATATTGGAATCTGGTTGAACGATATGGAGCGAGAGCTCATTAATCATATTGTCAATGGGGCAAAGTTTGAGTAGTTGGTCTGCATATTCTACACCCAGATGACTGACAGTTTGTAGGATGATGCACGTGAAACAAAAAGTGTGTGAAGTTCGTTGAGAATCCATAGTTTCAAAATCTATAATAATTATTCACTGCGTCTATTTACTTCCATATCTAATTACATTCGAGTTGGTTTCGTCTTTAGCAGATGTGTGATGAATTCAAGGAATGCCATATCTGGATCTGTAAATCTGAACAAAGGTTTATGGGGCCAAGAGATGGACCGAGTTCCAAAGTCTACCCAACAATTCCTCTCTTGAGCCTCATTTTCTCCTGATAGAGGAAGATATACCAACTAGAAGCTATATTGGCTATATTGGCTATTTTAGCCTTTACTCTCTGTCTTCCGGTCCTAGGAGTAGTCTTAGGTATTTACCTAAGAAAAAAACAGAATTTTAACGTATGAGGAAACTTGAAAGGAATGTGTTACGTCTTCAAATTGTAATAGTTTCATATTGTTGTAATATGGCTGAACCTGGGAGATGAACGTTCTCCAATTCCGGCATACATACGCCGTCTTAACATACATCATGACCAAAATCTGGGGTCATACGGCATGTGGCGAAGATAATAGACCGGGTGGCGTTTCTCTCATCCGTCCCAAATACAAAGAACTTAGGTACACACTCTCATTCTAGCAAAGACGAGACACACGATAAGGTGTTTCCTCTTCTGCATACCCCGCGTTGGGGTAGAAATTCTAACCGTGATAGGGATGATTAGCTGCGGGCACAAGCGTACTCCACACCCTTTATCGCTTCTTGAGCAATCTCTCGAACTATTAGGGACCCCTGGACCATATATCTATAACTCATATTCGTTTTCATTGAGGCCTGTCTTATCACTTGTGATGTTGTCTCATTTCAATTCCGCTACCTGTGCTCTCCTCTATCGTTGGCAACATGGGTTCCGTTGACTCAACTTCGCTGCGCAACATTCGCAAGGTCCTTGTCGCCAACAGAGGCGAGATTGCCGTCCGTTGCATCAAAGCCTGCCGCGAATTGGGAGTTCGTAGTGTTGCTATCATAACAAATGCTGATGCAACTTCATTACATGCAACGTTGGCAGACGAGGTAGTCTTGCTACCAGGCGAAGACAGCACCGCCTACACGAATGGGTAAGCATTGCGCTTTATAAAATGTGTGCCTATGTACTTTGCTAACTGGTGTCTCAAAAGCGAGGCGATTCTCAACATTTGCAAACAGACAAATGCAGACGCCATCATCCCTGGATACGGCTTCTTAAGTGAGAATGTGGAATTCGCAACAGCCGTTTCTTCTGCCGGCATTACTTTTGTCGGACCTTCCTCTGCATCCATCAATGCGATGGGACTCAAGCATGAAGCCAGAGCCATAGCCCAGGCCGCAAATGTGCCGGTAATTCCAGGTACACAACTCCTGGAATCCGCCAAAGCAGCCGTAGACGCTTCAAAGCGTCTAGGTTGCCCAGTAATGCTGAAAGCAACAGGTGGAGGCGGAGGAATGGGATTGCAGATCTGTCATAGTGAACAAGAGGTTGAGAAAGCATTCGCCATGGTTGAGAGCCGGGCCGGCGCCCTCTTCAAGAACAGCGGAGTCTTCTTGGAGAAATACTATCCAAGTTCACGCCATGTTGAAGTTCAAGTCGCAGGCAATGGAGAAATCGTGGTCGCCTTTGGAGAGCGTGAATGCTCGCTCCAGAGGCGGCATCAAAAAGTGGTTGAGGAGTGTCCCAGTCCCTTTGTGGAGCGTCATCCTGGCCTACGCGAAAAGATGCTTCAAGCCGCTGTCAATTATGCATCACAGCTGAAGTACAAAAGCGTGGGAACGGTCGAATTTCTCGTGGATGACGAGACTGCCGACTTCTTCTTCCTTGAGATGAACACGCGATTGCAGGTTGAACATGGTATCACCGAGTTGTGCTATGGAATTGATCTGGTACATCTCATGCTGCGACAAGCCGACTATGAACGCGGTGGCTCTATCGGGATCCCGTCTAATGTTCTGAAAAGCTTTGGACGACCTCAGCCACTCGGATCGGCGATCGAGGTACGAGTGTATGCTGAAGTGCCGCTGCGTGACTTTGCCCCAAGTCCTGGCGTCTTACAACACGTTCACTGGCCTGAGGGCGAAGGCGTACGAGTCGACACATGGGTCCGAAATGGACAGAGAATCACGCCCTTCTATGATCCATTAATTGGAAAGGTCATGGCATATAGTCCTGAAGGTCGTGCCGCTGCCCAAAAGAAGATGCTGGCGGTACTTGCTGATACGGCTCTTCAAGGGACACAGTCTAATTTGGAGTACCTGTCGAAGATTCTTGGATCAGAAATGTTCACCAGCGGCAACACGTTGACCAATTCATTATCAACGTTCAAGTTTGACAGCTGTTCCGTACAAGTCATTGACCCTGGTGTTTTCACGACGATTCAGGACTACCCGGGCCGTATTAAAGTTGGCCATGGAATACCTCCATCGGGCCCAATTGACGATCTAAGTGCTCGAGTAGCAAATATTCTGGTCGATAACGACTTCGGAGTCGAGTTATTGGAACTTACTCTGTCTGGCCCAAAGTTGTTATTCCACGAAGCAGCCGTCGTGGCAGTTTGTGGTGCAGAGCTGTCAGTTACTCTAGACGGCGCATCTCAACCTATGTGGTCAAGGATTGTCATCAAGAAAGGTCAGACACTCGGGCTCGGCAAGGTGACGGGCAACGGACTCCGAACATATCTTGCCGTGAAAGGCGGTTTCCCCCAGGTCCCCAAGTTTCTCGGCTCCAAGTCTACAGCCCCAGAGCTCGGCTTTGGTGGTGTACAAGGACGAAAGCTTCAGCTTCACGACATCCTCACTTTATCTCCACAATCAGGATTCTGGGCTGCAGAGGTCACACCTTTGTCTTTGCCGTCAACTTTCATCCCCAATTTCACCACTAGTGTAACTTTTTGTTGCATTGACGGTCCCTATGGATCTGAAGACATTCTGACCCCTGAGGGACGTACGACACTATACGAAACTGATTGGACAGTCAGTCACAACAGCAGCCGAAGCGGCATCCGTTTAGAAGGACCGCGGTTGAAATGGGCTCGAGCCTCGGGTGGCGGCGGCGGATCACACCCATCCAATGTGCTCGACTATGGCTATCCTAATGGTGGTGTCAACTTCACAGGAGAATTTCCCATCATCTTCGGACCTGATCGTCCGGATTTGGGCGGTTTCGTATGCCCAACAACTGTCTGCTCCGGCGAGATGTGGAAGATTGGCCAGTTGAAGCCTGGTAACACTGTACGATTCCGTTCTGTTGCTTACGACACTGCCCTGGAGATTTCGAGGAGAAAAGATGAGTTTCTCCAAGCCCTTGTCGCATTTTCACAGGGAAACACAACCCCGATATCTCCTCTCGTTGTCGAATTCACTGATGAACCCCCATCTTCCATTTTAGACCAGAAGCAGTCCCAGGGAAGCCATCCACGGGTAACATACCGCCAAGGAGGCGACACGAGCATCATCGTGGAATATGGCGATCAGGTGTCGGATTTGCGCAACACTGCCTGCGTGCAGTTTCTCGCCAAGCAGATATCAGCTGTAAATCTGCCGAGCGTGCGCGGCGATCCCAACTTCTCCTCTCTCACTGTGCGCTTCGACCCGTTCCAGGTGGACCGATCCAAACTCCTTCAACAGCTCATTCAATTCGATGACGAAATTGGGCAGACTACCGGCGTCAAGATACCTGCTCGCCAAGTGCGGCTCCCAGTTTGCCTCGACCACTCTTCCTTGAAAGAGTCTGCGCAACGATACATGGAGAATATCAGACCTACGGCTGCTTACATGCCGGACAATGTCGAATATCTTCGCAAGAACAATGCACTCGAAACTCGTCAGCAAGTCTTTGATGCGCTTCTCAAGACACCGTGGTTGGCCGTTGCCGTTGGCTTCTACGTTGGAACGCCCATCCTGTTCCCGCTTGATCCTTGGCACGTATTAACCGGTCAAAAATACAACCCGAGCCGAGTTTATACACCAAGCGGCTCAGTTGGCCTGGGTGGTTCATTGGTGGCCATCTATCCCGTTGCGGCACCAGGAGGATACCAGCTCATGGGCCGCACATTAGGTGGATGGGACGGAACCGGAACTCGCACTGGCTTCTCTGCCGAGCGGCCCTGGCTGTTCAATCATCTTGATTTAATAAAGTTTTACGAGGTCTCTGAGGAAGAGTACAACAAGATTGAGTGAGATTTCGAGACGGGTCGATATGTGTTTGACATTACGCAAACGACGTTGGATATGGATGAGTACATTGCCAAATTCGAAGCCGCTGCCAAGGATCCCGCATATCAGGCCTGGAGGAAGCGTCAAGTTGACGCCGCTCAAGAGGTGGGAGGGCATGAGCAGCGTCTGTTTGACGAGTGGACGGCAGAAAAGAATGCACGAATTAATTCTGCAGCTACTGAGGATGACGAGGCTGGTTCTGGCAATGTCGTCTCGATTGAATCGCCTATCAATGCCAATGTTTGGAAAGTGTTGGTCAAGCCAGGCGATATACTAGAAAAGGGACAAACAGTGGCGGTGCTGGAGGCCATGAAGATGGAGATTAATATAATTGTCGATGAGGGCCAGGATGGCGCTGTAGTAACAAAGATTAGCCAACCGCCGGGAAGTGTAGTCAGTCCTGGGATGGTGGTTGTGGAGGGTCGGAGGGAAGACTGAATGACTGAGGTGAACAGCAAATAAGAGGATTAATAATTAAGTCATGTTAAGTTATCAAGAGCAATCCGAATTAGTTGTTCAATAATCACCAATTCAACACAGTGCATATAGACCATTCCAGCGGTTATTGTACCTCCTCCTCTCCACTGTAGTGTGATCTTAACATGTCGTGCCTCTTCAACTCGATACTATACAGTATCAGCCTAAGGCATATAGTGGGCTGTTGAGGAACAGCTAATTCCCATCACGTGCTGTCTCTTCGACCGGGCCGAGTCTATTGATTCCCTATCCATCCTTGACCGGGCCGGGTCTATGGATTCTCTGTCTATTCTTATCTCCAACAGACGCATTGAATCTGCCAATTGATTGGTTCTCTATCAAACAACCTATGACTACCTCATCCTCCGAACCTCAACCGCTCTCATCATCTTCATCTTACACCATCATCCTTAGTCTTCGTAACATTGTGGCTGCATCTGGCATCGTATCCACTCCGAGATCCTGCTCGGCTTGCCCCACAGTTGCATCATGAGAGGTCGCCCTCGATTCCGTGTGGCTCCCTGCAAGTACTGTAACAAGGAGTTTAAGCGACAGGAGCATCTAGAACGTCACATTCGCACGCGTAAGTATCAATGAGTATCAATGGGCACGCTATTAACTTGGTGTTGATGCTAAGTCTTGTCTAGACACCCGGGAGAGGCCGTTTGGCTGTGTCTGTGGCCGCACATTCTCAAGGCCGTGAGTCATTGCATCCCCATTGTACAACCAGCTCAGTGCATCGACAATTAAGGTGCTTACTATGTATCATCAGAGATCTCCTAAACCGTCATCGCCGATTGTCTCAATGTTCAAACCCAGCTACAAGTATACCTCCAGACACAGCTTCCAGTGGTCAAGAAGCCGTCTCCCCCTCTAGGATTATCTATCAGACATCTCCAACAGGCAATGCTGTCATCTCACCCTCAGACAGCAGTCATGGAAGAACACCTCTTAACCCCGATTTTATAAACCAGACATCTGTGACTCGAAATGTGATTGCAGGACCAACCACCGCGATGAACAACAACGCGTCGGTAGAGTACTCTCAAAAGCAGCTCATGGGGAAATTCTCAATACGCGACCTAGACACGAGCAGCCAGGAGCAGCAGCTTAGCTACTCTCCTCGTGATACCGGTGTTGTGGCTCGCAGCGACATTAACATGGACAACGCCATCGAAGCGGGATCTGACTTTACCCAACTTCAGCTTTTTGACATTGATTTCCTTGCAAATGAAACAGACATGATAAGCGGATATCTCATGGATATCTTCCCGCCAATGGAATACCAACAGCCAATGGTCGAGGATGTATCCGACACCTATGGCGGTTCTCAATCACTTTCCGCAGGTCTGGGTCCCAATAGCCTTGAAATATCGACTTTTATGCAGAATGATATGCCACCATCACAGGGGAGGGCTTCTGTGGTCCAATTGGTACCAAGTCAGACAAACCAGGCACAGGATTCACTTGGCCGTTCACTCGACGCGATTGACGAAATCGTAGCAACGAATCCATGGACCGTGTCGGCAGCGGCGTACGAAAAACTCACTGCCGAAGTTGAAAAGCACATCAGCGTGCTACCAGAGCCGTTCACACTTCCCAGCCGGCAAACACTATCGAGATATGTTGCAAGCTGGATGCGGGGCTTTCATCCTCATTTACCTTTTATTCATATACCAACAACTTGCTTGGAGGACAAGACGCCGATGCTTGTGTTGACTCTTGCGGCGACTGGGTCGTTCTATGGGTTTGAACACACGCACGGCTACGCCATGTACTTTATTGCAAAGTCTATCATTACCCATGAGCTCGAAAAGCGTCGCCGGGCCTCTACTTTGCACCTGCTTCGAACTTTTCCACGATACGCCGGGCTGCCCACCGGTTCCCCAGATGCAACCGCACAGACATGGGCAACGCCACCATCCGCAACATCTGGCTCTGTCGATATTGAACTTTTACAGTCTCTTTTAGTGCTTGTGCTCACAATGGCTTGGCTTGATGGGCCACTTGCACAAGATGCACTCGCTATGAGCAGCCAACTTACAGAGCTAACTCGCGAAGCGCTCAAATATCCCGTTCCAGAAATTGAAGCAGATAACTGGAGTGCTTGGGCTCATGAAGAAGAGAGGCGACGCACTCTGTTCTCGGCCTACTTTGTGATCAATATACTCACTATTTGCTTCAATGTACCACCTCAAATCACCAGCTCAGAGGTCAGCATTCCACTTCCATCTTCGGAAGCAGAGTTCAAGGCTGCCACTTCGAACGCATGGCTTAGCTTACGGCAAAAGAGCAATGCCCGTCAGCCGGATTTTCAACTCTGTCTGCTGCAGTTGCTGTCTGGGAAGCCGCTTGCAAAAGAAGATTCTGCTACGGAATTCGGAAATTACATGCTTGTTCAAAGCCTGCTGATACAGGTATTTTTCGAACGTCAAGTAGCGTCCGCAGTGTTGAGTTCATCACCGAGCCTGTCACTGGACACCATTTCACTTTATGAGAACGCCTATAGTGCCTGGCAATCGTGCTGGGATTCAGCTATCGAATCTGCTTTGGATCCAAACTCTCCTCATGGCCCCTTGGCCTTCAATTCGACTGCCATGCTTCGCTTGGCTCACGTTCATCTCGCAGTTGGCCTCCAGAGTCACTGCGCACTCCGCTCACGCGATCCGAGAATTGTCGCTCAGGCGTTTGAACCTCACCAAAATCCCATTCCGCTCCGCTCCCCCCATCTAGACCAGGCGGTTTTTCATGCCATTTGCGCGTTGAGAATACCAGTGAGAGTTGGGATAGCGTTTGTCGCTCGGGGTCGAACGGGGCATTGGAGTGTTCAGCACGCCATCAGCAACTTTGCGTGTGCGCTCCTGCTCACTCACTGGCTCGAAAACCTCTTTCATCTGGTATCTTCCGATGGGATGGAAATCCTACGATATGAGGAGAAGCGATTACTGTCTATTGTCGACCGGCTAATTGAGGAGACTCATCTAGAGAGCTCCTTAGGCTCGAAAAATGACTACCCTCGTCGAATCCGACGTTTGGCTATTGCTGCACTAAGACTCTGGGCAGAGACATGCAGAGGGATCCAGGTGTTTGAGATTGTTCATGTTGTGGGGGAGACATTGTCACTTGCTGCAGAGTCATTAGAAAGTCGCTTTCTTTGACGCATTGAATCATTCAGCAAGCTGGGTTTAACGCGCATCAACACTGCTACGATGGGTTAGCTTCAATACTAATATCATTTTACTATAACAAGTAAATATACCTAAGCCTACTCATAGAGGGGAACAATTTGTTTCCCCTCGTACCCAACTGTTTGCATCCATTCCTTCAGACTCCTTGGTCGTGTAGGGTAAACTTCATCCGCCCAAGCCATGTCTTCTATCTTCTTTTCTTTCTGCTCTTTCCAGATGTTCCACCAGGCCGAAAAAGATTTGCGAAACGTAAACGAGGTAGGATCAGTGGGATCCGCTCTTCTAGGCAATCTCCCCTCTGGATTTACATGACCAGAAATTGCCTCCATCCATGCGGATGTTGTAATGCTCTTAAATTGAGCCTTTTTGCCTGTGACTTGTTGAAGTGCTGTAGCGATCTCTGGAAAAGTCACAAAAAACGGTCCTGCGGACAACATTTTCCCAATACTTTCCTCTGGATGTGCCAAAGCCCACTGGAGGCGATAACCGTACATTTCGAGCGGTAGAAGTGGCATAACGCTGTCATCATCCATGGGATTTTGAAAGACGAATCCATCCTCGTTCTCAGTCGGTCTTAGAAGAATCCCAAGCATTTCAGCGTAAACGCCGCCTGTCAGGATAGTCCAAGGGAGTCGGTCAAGAGGCTGATTCATTAACCAGCCAGTTAACCTACTCGACACGATATTGTGACTGTTTCTGTATTTTTCATCCATGCCCAAGTTGCCGTATCTATCTCCAGCACCAGCGAAGATGAACCATTTCAGCTTACTTTGGACAGCGATCTCGTAGGCACGAAACGTCCAGAAGTACTCAAATGGCTCACCAACGTTGAAACTGTCTATACTGAAGTATACAACGTCTTGGTTGGCAAAAGCGTTGCGTAGGCCTTCCTCTGTTGTGTACGAGCCTTCAACGAATTGGACGTCCGGAAAGGAGGATGCCAGGGCTGCGGCTTGGGTTGAGTTTTTGTTTCTAGTGAGAACAGACACACGATATCGCTTGGTCCGTGCCAATGCTACCATGGAAAATTAGTATGCATTTTACTCATTGGATGACTGACTTATACCTTGAACAATCGATCGCCCCTGGGCCCCAGTGCCACCGAACACCAAAACTCTTGCATTATCAAAAGACATATCGCCGACCATGATAGATGTTTTGTAGTATTTACTATGACGAGCTTGCTGTTGTGAACGATTTTGGTCACATCTCATAGCAGAGGCTGATAACTTTATATCGATGAGGCCAGTTTATGGATTAGTGATCAAGTAGTGTATATCATCGAACTGACAGTAGAACAAGGGCCAAAAACCATACATCCTGTGGAAAGATTATTAATAAAAAACGAGTCTGAGGGATCCTTTGCGGGAAGTGCAGCCAATATTTCCAACAAAGGGGTCATGTCTGGCAAGTATGGGAGCATCGTCAGGGATGGCAGCATTAGCTTGACGATGATGCTATCGAAACAAGCATTTGATGTTGAGAAATCTGCTGCTGGGGCTTGGAAGCTTGCCGGGCTTAATAGCTGCTTTTGATAGAAGGCTGTTCCTAATAGCTGCTGCTGACTGGATAGCTGTTGGGTTGAATAGCTGCTATTGATGAAAGGTCTTGGGTTGAAAAAGCTGTATCTAGTGAGGTAATCTTAGTTGGAAAGTGACCTGTTTGAGTAAAAAATTTGATAGTTTGAAAATAGCCGTATGTACCTTCCAACAGCATTCCAACCGCGAAGGTGTTACAGTGCGAAGATCATATATTAACACTGTCCCCTACCCGCCCCCCTTCCCCGGGCATAGGTACCTACAGAAAAAAAACGCTCCCCATTACACTATACCAATACAGGTAACCACTTCGATAATTCCACAATTCCAGCCTTTTTATTATTAATAACCAGTTACGTTATCTGCAACCACATGTCATACACGCCAACCATACGGAGTATATTGTAACTGACTAGCTCAACCTTATGACATCGCGATTTCAACGATTACATCTCGAACTCAATACCGCCTTTGGCTTTGGCATATCGAGGAATACCACAGTTGGGACAACACAGAATCATACCACAGTCACCCTGCTTCGCGGAAATGGTTTACCGTGGCCATCTGTCCAGTGCCTGCACAATATGTAGAGCCAAGCGGCGGAAAGTATGACATTCTACCATTGTGAAGGTAGACCAGATCAATTGATGGGAATTAGTGTGATAAAAGGCGTCCATCATGCAGTCAATGCATGAGAGCCGGTGCAGTCTGCTCGGGTTATCGAGATTTGAATCTGTTGCGGGTTCACGACGAGACTGTCATTGTGGCTCAGAAGGCACATGCACAGAAACGGCCGACCTATCATATGACGCCTGAACTCCAACCACGTCCTGTCTATCCTATACTTGACGATTCGAAATTCGAGCTATCCTACGACGACCAAGAACCAACAGCCATCTCCCAATTATCTGAGGAATGGGGTTCCTGGATCACAGTATCCTTATTCAGCGATATCGAGGATTTGGCTTTCAGCTTCTTTATGAATTCCTCTGCTGCTTTGAACTCGTTCTCTTACTTGCCAAAATACTGGAATTCCCTAGAGAGATGTGATACCTTGAATTCTTGTGTGAAGGCAGTGTCTTTAGCCTTGCTGTGCTTTGAGCTTAAACACCCTGTAATGTTAAGACTGGCAAAAGAGTATTACATTGAGGGAATAGCAGGAACGAACAGGATCTTAACCTCATCGAAAGAGGCGGTGTTGGACACCACACTACTCTCGGTTTTATTGCTCAGTACATTCGAGGCAGCCATATTTTGGGAGCATCGCTCATCCGCAGCATGGACGGCTCATGTTCGAGGATCTTCGCTTCTACTTCAACTGAGGGGCAGACAGCAGATGCAGACAAGGCTCGGCCAGGATTTATTTCAGCATACAAGTGCAAATATTCGAGTATCGTGCATTCAAAACTCGCTCCCCATTCCATCAAATTTCACGCTCCTGCATAAGCTGGTGGCCATCGACTCGAACCAATGCAATCTAAGCAGCAAATTAGGCTTGTTGTGGGATCGATTTGTCAGTCTTAAAACATGTGCAGACAGTGAAAAAGACATAACCACTCTCATTTCTTATATTGAGCTCGGACACGAAATCGACGATCTGATACATAGAATGCATCTCGTCTCACCATATAACTCTACAGGGACACATAATGCTTACTTAATGGCTTACAAACGAATGGTTCGTCAATATTCTTCACATACTGTGGCATGCCAGTGGAACGTGTTACGCATGTTTCGACTGTCTGTTAAGGAAATAGCCGCCTCTATATACTCTTCTCTGAGTGAGACCAAGCCAGATAGCTTAAGTATAACAGAAGCAATTTATGCGCCCTGGGGTTTTGAGCATCTGACTCGAAGCACAGATACCATAGCTTTAGTCGATGAGGTGCTAGCTTCGATATCTTCTTTGCTGGACAACCTCGGGGCGCTGTCTTTGCATTCAGTCCGGTCTGTGATGTGGTCACTGGTTGGAGTCAGCCGTTCCCCATTTGCTCCACAGCCTGCTAAGGATCACTCAAAAGCGATGTTGAGTGTATTACAAGCCCAAATTCTACTACCTAATACTCCTTTCATGGCCGCAGAGGCCGAATGGCCCTTAGTTAGTCATGACTGGTAGGTGAAATCTATGTCCTTTATAGGTCATTGCTATTGTTCGACTGACATATTGTTCTAAGGCTTCATCTCTCGTTGATGCCGAATTTAATACCTGACTTTCCACCACAAGTAGTTTGACAGATTTACTCAGAGGAGGATCTAACTCTATTTTGGTATTGGATTCTATCATCATGTCTTATAATCTGCATTGCGCATAAGCTTTAGCATTGTCTCTGATTGAGAGCTTTAGTTCCTGGAGAAAGTTGTTCATATCTAGAAAATATATCAGTGGGTGTATTACTCAATATCATTGCTGCAGTTTGCACTAACTTCTACATAAAATTCTCCGGAGTCATTCATGTATTGGAAGGTAGTTTACGTCAGGTGCGTAAATTGTAATGCACTGTGGTGTCATCAGCAGACGGAAATCTGATTCTGTTGGACTATGGCTATTGTCCAGTATTCACTTAGATGTAACTGTAAGTTACATCACTAGATAGTCAACTTTTATTTTATTTTTTCGAAATGCATACTGAATTAGGAAAGGTGTGTGTAGATGTCACACTGAGTCTAGAGCTGAGTATCTAGAAATTAACATTATATCTGCCTCCCGTGACTGTGGAGAAACTAAGCTGACATTCATTTCTGGGCCTCGAATAAGCTGCGAAAGACCTTTATGGTAATTCTGAAACCCGACGAAACGACTGAGCCATTAAATCCGTTGTGCATGCTTCATAAGCATTATTTCAAAATGTTATTATTATTACTAACTTTAATCATGAACGTCAGATGACAAATTGAATGTAATACTATTGTATCGATGATTAAGTAGGTCGCTTTAGAGACAGTCTGGATTACCTCTCAACTGTGCATATATAAGTAGTAGTTACCTTTTTCCAAGACTTCATCAACCAGACTTCTCTTCATCCACAAGGATTACACATTACCTCCAAAACAGTCAACCTACAAAATGGCCTCCCAATCATCGCGTCTACCCACCAAGCCGATCAAGCTTTACACCACACAGACCCCTAACGGCATTAAGATTTCCATCGCGCTAGAAGAGCTGGGTTTGCCGTACGAAGTCTTTAAACATGATTTTGTCCAGCGAACACAAAAGCAGCCGTGGTATCTAAGTATCAATCCGAACGGACGGATTCCAGCCATCACCGATATACTAAATCATGAAGAGATCCACGTGTGGGAATCTGGTAGCATTCTGAAGTATCTTGTTGAACAGTATGACCCTGACTTTAAGTTGTGGTATCCTCCTAAGTCCAGGGAGAATTATGAGCTCTTTAATTGGGTAAGTAATTCTTGCATGTATCTTGGACGATACATCATTATAGCCATCGCTCGACTTTGAGACGCTGACGGCACTAGCTATTCCACCAAATTGGTGGACTTGGTCCTATGCAGGGTCAAATGACACATTTCAACCGTCATGCGCTGGAGAAGATCCCGTACGCCATAGACCGCTACTCGAACGAGACGCGTCGTCTTTACAAAGTATTGGATACTCAATTAAGCTCCAGCAAGAGCGGCTATATTCTCTCCAAATTTACAATTGTTGATATTGTATACTGGAGCATGGTCGCCGCCTCAGGCTGGGCAGGCGTAGACTTGACAGAGTTTCCCGCAGTTTCAGAGTGGTACGCCAAGCTCCTGGACCGTCCGAGTGTAGCTAAAGGAATGAATGTACCTGAGATACACCCTATCCAGGCATTGATGGATGACAAGACGGGAGAGAAAGCAAAAGAGTTCGAGAAATACAGTCGAAGCTGGGTACTTCTTGGTATGCACAAGGACGCGGAAGCGCTTAAAAATATCGACTACTTGGGTTAGTGTCACGACCCAACACTTATGGTCGCGACAATGGGCCTACTCACTAGGCATGACCGGATTAACTATAATCCTTACGACCAATCAGGTCCCGCTCGTCTCACTAGCCATACGAGCCCGGGATCAACTGGGTATATAAGTCTCATTCGTACACTCGTTTAAAATAGTTTAGATAGCCAGTTGTGAATACAGAACAACGCTTGATTATACTACGAACGTATCATCTACTAGTTGTGTAAACAAACCCCTTTGTCCTTGTTGATTGCCTGCCAGTCCAGCCTGGCCTATCCGCCAACATAAACCTAATGCTAATAATAGACTGTCCACTTTTGCTTAATCATCCCGGTGAAGTAACTCTTCTACTATTTTACGCTCCAACTATACTAACTACAAATCAGCAGCTGGTCTAGGATATTAGCAAAGAACTAATTAAAGGTTGAAACAAATACCGGGCTAGCTCTTGAGTTTCTCTCTACCTGAGATCAAAGGACCATGGTGACACAACGAGAATAGAGCATATATCCAAATTGTGAACCCCAGAAAACTGGTGACGCAAATACAGATTCAAGACTGGGTGAGTATATATGGGCCTGTAGCTCTGTGACAAGCCCTGGACCGGCGGCTGCTATACCAATTCATATTGAGGATCTAGCTATATGCTATTTCATGGTGCTATTTGGCATATCGAGCTTTTCCCACTATGTCCTCCACTACTAGATGAACTCGTCAAAGAAGATAGCTCGCTTGAGCTTTCAATACGAGATTTTTTTTTTTCTTATAAAAAAAAAAAAACGATGATTGAGCGACATGAGCGTCAAAAGCTGCGGCGGACGATCCTCAAGGACTAAGTGCGACAGAATTAGAGACCATCAGCCCACGGAAATTCCATTCTAGAGACACAGAAACCCTGAAAGCCGGTTTGAAATGCCAAGGGCCTCTAAAGGGTTCCATCTCTGAGTCGCCTCTCTCTTCTTAAAATTTAGAAAGCTCGTACATTAGACTTTGTATGCCATCAATGCTATCCTCAGATGTGTTTCAGGATAAGCTCAACCTCGGTTTCTGCAGTCTCTAGGATATGTTCTGGCGCAAATTTCGGTACCCATCCTAGGGTTTCTGTGCCGTGTTTCGGCGTAAGTGTGCATCTAACGGTTCCGCGAATGACGTGAGCAAATCAGTTCTCTTATGTTAGACTCGGCATAGCAGCAACCCTCTGCGCATGTATGCTTCCTCTTTGGCGTAATGGGAGATGTTGATACTCACTTGCCGGCCAATTGCACGCGCACATAGGCTTTGGGACAGTTTAGACCGCGGCCCATCGTCTCAAGGGCCACATCATCCGCCAACTTAACCTGCCCATCCTCTACAATGCCTTTCTCCGCCAGTACTACCGCCATACGGGCATAGAGATCGTCCCATGCTACGCTGCCTGGAGAAGGTAGGTAATAACCTTGTCGTCCATGCCCGATGTTATCATTCCCAGAGAGGATGGCGGCGAGCAGTCGAATGTAGAGATTAGTGTTATCTCTAATGTGGCATACGGGCCAAGTCTAGCGACGATCAGTGTTAATCGTGTCTCTCTGGGTGCGAGGTCTAAAAGGTGAGATTGACGAGTGACTTACCGGAGAGTTATCGTCAACGCGATAGACACGCTTTGCCTCCTTGGCTGCCCTAACAATAGCTACAGTCTGGGCGGAAATCTTATTGCCGAAGCCCAACCCTTCCCCATCTTGCATAATTCTCAGCGCTCAGAACTTAGACATAGACATGCAATAGAGTCATGATAACTACATGTCTCTAAAGGCAGGTGGAAACTCACACACAATGCATGGTGCAATGATGTAGCTCTTTACGTCGAGCTCCTCCGCAAGCTTGATCACGGTGTTGTTCGTGCTAACGGCCTGTGATACATGATTAGGTTCATGTTCATTATGTGCCATATCCCCACGTGGTAATTTGAGTCAGGGCTTGTTAGATGTCCCACCTTTTGAAATGCCGGGAATGGAGCTCGAGTCTGCTGCTCACTTTGGATTTCATACAGCTGGTGATCGGTATCTAGTAGTGGCTTATCTGTCGGAGCACCCGCTAAATCGGAGAATATCTTTGCTCCTGATGTCTGCAAATAGACGTCAGTAAGCGTCACATGGAGATGGTTGAGGGAAAAAAAAAAGAGGACTCCTCGCAAGAAACAATTGGCCCCCATGTTAGTAACCCCATGGGTCAGTTTGCCCTCCGTCTGCTTCCCTCTTTTCAGACGGTAACGAGAGGGCAGACGCTAGGTGGAAGTCACTGCCTACCTGCAAGAAATGGACCTCTTTGCCGGTCTGTTGCCGCAATTTGGCCAAGGCGCGGATGAAAAGCGTCTGTCTCTCGACACTCACTACGTCAATAAACCAAACCACTACTGACACGTCGTGACCTAAAATGAAGCTCTCAATGGCGGCCTCATTCCCTGGATCAAATGACGTGGGCTCAGCACCATAGTCCCGGACGGCCTGGGCTTGAGCATCGCTGCGGACGAGTGCATAAATCTTAGCATGGGCTGGCAGCTCTGTACTACTGCTGCTGGGGTTGTGTAGTTGGGCCAAGATGCTGCCGCCGAGGTAGCCAGAGGCACCAGTGAGGAGGATGTTGTGCATGATGCCTCGTCTGAAATATATCGTAAGAGGCTTGTTAATATTTTAAAAGCTTGGTTAAATCCAATATAGACAGTATTGACTTACAATAGACAACGAGTAATAATTAATGCCAGATGCTGATTCCACTATGGGAGATAGAATCCATTCAGCTTCACTGGTGCCAAAGCTTCAAGCTATTCAAGCGGGAGCTAGAGCAACATTTCTACCCTTTTTATCCTCAGTACCAAATGGGTAGAATTATGTTTCTAGCCAATTACAAAAATCCTTTAGTCTATGATGACTGACTATTACCCTTCTAGGATATTGAAAGCAGAAGTTTACAAATCGACTCCGTCAACCAATCAAGGGCAGGTGCCTACAAATTAATTGCCTTGGACACACAACAGATAATGACGCATATTCCTAACTTCAAGAGACGAGTGCTATTGGTATATTATGAATGATAGAGTCTCTTGTACTTTATTTGACCATCAGGCCATCACAATCTCTACGTCTCTCTTCACAAAAGATTGGTAGATAATTAGAATACATGTCCAATTGGTAGATGTAAGGTCGCACATCTAACTCGCCAATATTGTTTTAGCCTTCTTCGACTCGGATCTATACTTTTCTTCATGAAACAACTTCACAATCTCGTCACATTGCGGTGCCCTGGGAGCAGTGTCTCGTTTCCTGATGTCACATTAAATATATAGGTAACGTTCTTGGTGTGCATTCCAGTATTATCCGGCACTCTTCGTGACTCGGGCGCGCTTAAGCAACTCTCATCTGCCAGGCCATATCCTTTGCCAATTCTCTTTTTAATTTTTTTCCTCTCCCTCATATTTAACATTTCTATCCAAAGCTATGGCTGATTGGAGGACGGAATTGATTCAGTTCCCTCATCATCTGTTGCGCCGTGACTCTTTCTGTCAAGAAGCATGGGCCGCAATTCTGACTGCTGCTTACGATGGAGGCTTATAGTGAGCTTCAGTGGTCTTACCCGCTGAGCCCACTAAACCCCACCACTGACTTCGCTGAACCCCGGCTTTTGGCCAGCTCAACCTCAACTCCATCAAACCTCTGCCACGTGTGATGTTTCATTCTCAAGATCCCTAAATCATTACGCTCGTTCACCTCCCAGGAGCCCATAATGTCGCCTCTAAAAGACGCCAATCCGCAAGCTCCCAAAGAAATCTCCAGCACATCAAATCCATCTCCGCCATCTCAAAGCTCCAAGTCCAGCAGCCCGTCCGTCATCAAAGGCGCCTCCCTGCTCATCATCCTCCAAGTCGCCTCACGCCTCATCACCTTCATCGCCAATCAGCTCCTTCTGCGCTTCCTCACCGCCCCTCTACTAGCTCTTTCTACACAGCTCGAAGTCTACTACCTCTCCATTCTCTTCTTCGCCCGCGAGAGCCTTCGAGTGGCCATCCAGCGCCAGGGCATCGCGGGAGCAGCAAACACCGAGGATGGCGCTCAAGCAGACGATGCTGATGTTGCACGGAGGGAAGGACAGGCGGTGGTGAATCTGGGGTATCTCGCCATTGCACTGGGAAGCGTCGTCAGCGTGACCTTGGGATGGATGTTTCTCGCGTCTGCTTCTGCGACGACTCTCCAGACGCCCTGGTTAGTCGAGTCGCTTTGGCTGTATGGCATCGCCGCCATGGTTGAGCTCCTGTCCGAGCCGTGCTTCGTCTTGATGCAAACGCGTCTGCAATTCGGCACTCGCGCGACAGCTGAATCCGTCGCCACGTTTCTTCGCTGCATTGTTGTTTTTGGATCTGCCGTTGGGGCCTCTCAGAAGGGCTTGGATATCGGTGTGCTCCCTTTTGCACTCGGCCAGCTGTCATATGGCGTCTCTCTTCTCTTAGTCTACTTCGCTTCCGGATACCGCCTTGCGACCAACACCGGATTCTCACTTTTCCCCAAGCGACTCAATTCCAGCAAAACGGTTGCCTTTGTGTTATCCTACTTTTACAAGCCGACTGTTAGCCTTGCGGGAAGTATGATGGCGCAAAGCTTTGTGAAGCATCTCCTGACCCAGGGCGACACTTTTCTCATTTCACTCTTCTCGACTCCCGAGGTGCAGGGAGTATATGCCTTGGCAAATAACTACGGCAGTCTTCTCGCGCGCTTGCTCTTTCAGCCCGTCGAGGAGAGTAGCCGCAGTTACTTTTCCCGCCTCTTATCCTCGCCGTCTTCATCCAACAACGGAGAGGCCTCGTCCCAGCCATCCTCATCAGTCAAGGAGGCGAAGCGCAATTTACACATCATCCTGCGTCTATATATTCTCTTGTCTTCTATCATTGTCAGCATTGGACCTTTTGCAGCCCCCGCGCTTCTCTCCATCGTGGTAGGCAGCCGTTGGGCTGGCTCAGGAGCTGGCCAAGTTTTGGGAACGTATTGCTTCTACATCCCCTTCATGGGACTCAACGGAATCACCGAGGCCTTTGTTGCTTCTGTCGCCACCGAGGCTCAGGTACATCGTCAGTCATTTTGGATGGGCATCTTCTCAGCCGTCTTTGCAGCATCTGCATTCCTCCTTATGAGCGTCTTTCCGCTCGGCGCTCAAGGCCTAGTCTATGCCAATAGCATCAATATGCTGTGTCGAATCATCTGGAGTGGCGCCTTCATTGTGAGCTTCTTCAAATCTCACGGCCTCGACTTTGCACCTGCATCGCTTTTCCCGACAACTACAATGATCGCTTCCCTGTCAACATTGGTACTATTACGATTCCTAAACGTTCAAGACGACGGCGAAGAACGACCACTCGCAACGTTGATCAAGATTGCTGGCTCTGCCATTCCATTACTACTTCTAATGTACGTGAATGCATATCTACATGCTTTGCTATTTCTTCTCGTCAAGATATACAGTCGTCTAACATGGTGCTGTAGTGTATTTCTAGAGCGCAAGTTTCTTCTCGAATGCTTCCAGTCTATCCGAGGCCGCAAAGCAAGCAAACGCGAGTAAGTAGTAACAAAGTAAGACAAGTAAAGAAAAGAAACAAGAGAGTAAAAGAAACCCATTTTCCCGTGCAAAATACCCATGCTTTTTCTATTAATCGAAAGTAATCTTTGTTGCTTTTTGGTTCGGATCGACGTCCTTGAAGAAGCCGCCGTACATGTCGTGTGTCTTCTTCTTGACGACGGTGCCAAACTTCATCAGCTCATCCGGAACAGGCTGGTTAGCACCCTTAAGGATGTTGATGAGGCTGTTTCCACACATTAGTTTCGCTGTTTTACGTAATTGCGAGAGTGATTTGAAGCTACTTACGATCCAGAGTGCGCCTTGTCTTGAACAGTAAACATGGTGATGGCCTCACCAGTCTTGCCGGCTCTGCCTGTACGTCCAATGCGGTGAACGTAATCCTCAATTGTCAGAGGGAACTAAGGAGAGTAGCAAGTTAGACAAAGCCTCAACAAGTCCATAGTTCAAAGTCAACTTACAGTAACGTTGATGACCAGCTTGACCTCGGGGATATCCAATCCTCGAGCAGCCACATCGGTAGCAACCAAGACTGGTGTCTTGCCAGTCTTGAAAGCCTCCAAACTCCTCGTTCGCTGCTCCTGCTTCAAGTCTCCGTGAATGCCACCAACGCGAACGCCCTTGCGGCTGAGGAAGCCCTCGACACGAGTTGCCTCCTTCTTGTACAGGCAGAAGACCAAGATACGGTCATCCTTTTGCTTGCCCTGCTGGTGCTGCTTGATGATTTGAAGGAGTCGGAATTCCTTGTCCTTGCCATCCATGACTTCGACTTTCTGGGTGATGCGGGTGTTGGCTTGGAGCTCAACTGAGCCGTTCTCAGTCTCCTTGCCGCGAGATCCAATGGTAATCTTGACGGGGTCAACCATGAAGGTAGACGCCAGGCTCTGAACGGAGATGGGCCATGTGGCAGTGAACATGAGCGTCTGTCGCTCCTCTCGTGGAGGGCAGGCACCAAGAATCATCTTGATGTCCTCCTCGAAACCCTTGTCCAGCATACGATCGGCCTCGTCCAAGACGGCAAATTTGCAGCCGCTCAGGTCAACGGTCTCATCGGACATGAAGTCCTTCAAACGGCCAGGGGTGGCGACGATGATGTCGGCACCCTTGTTGAGGAGCGCACGCTGGTCATCCTTGGAAGCACCGCCGTAGAGACAGACGCACTTGAGTCTGAGAAGGGCAGCCAGACGAGCCAATTGCTCGTGAGTCTGCATGGCCAGCTCTCTGGTAGGCGAAACGACAACGGCCTTGACGCCTTTCTTGTTGATCTGGGAAATGGCTTCAACGCAAGGAAGAGCGAAAGCCATGGTCTTGCCGGAACCCGTCTCAGCGACACCGACGACATCGCGCCCTGAAAGGGTAGATGGCCATGAGGCAGCCTGAATGGGAGTAGGGGCCTTGTAGCTGGCAAAGGGCGACGGCTTCTTCTCGAGCAAGTTGGTAGAGGGCAGGTGGTGGAACTCTGTGACGGGTCGGAGCTTGCCAGTGGTGTTTCGGGTGTCGGTAATGACAATCTCGTTCTTGGACAAGTATTCGTCGATTTCGGATTGCGGGACGTTGGACAGGCTCATGGTCTGGACGTAGTCGCGACCGTTGGAGGCTTCTTCGGAGGCATTGCCGTTGGTGTCCTTGGCTTTGCGCTCCTTCTTGGATTTCTTCTTCTCTTCGGCGGGCTTCACATCTTGGTCGACGTCCATGCCCTCGGGCTGTTCCTCGGTGGCCTGTTCAGCGCTGTCGTCTTCGTCCTGAGACTTCTTGGACTTTTTCTCTTTCTTGTCTTTCTTGTCCTTCTTTGACTTCTTCTTCTCCTTCTTGCTTTCTCCATCGGCGCTCTCCTCTACGGGGGCGTCAGCTGTTTCCTCGTCATCAGCAGATTTTCTCTTCTTTTCTTTCTTCTCCTTCTTCTTCTCCTTCTTCTCTTTCTTTAGGCGCGCCTTTTCGGCATCGTCACCAGCGTCGGCAACCTTGGACTTCTTGACCGGGCGGTTCTCGGCCACGCTGTCTTCGGCCTCAGCGCGGAGGTGCTTGGTGGCAGCCATTTTGAAGAATTGATTGGATTGAGAAAGTCGGATCGATCTTGTCTCAATTGGCGAGCCTAGGATCAAATCGTCTCGGGGATTGTTGCGACGAGATGGACCGATTGATGCTGCGCAAAAGCCGGTGGGTCTTGGGCGACGATAAAAAAGAAAAATTGGGAAAAAAGTTGTTATCGATAGCGATCAGAAGTCCCACATGGTAGTGCGACCGCGATGTCTGCTGACTAACGAATTTTTTTTCCCCAATGAGCTGCCCAGAGTGAGACTGTGTGCTTGTGATTTTTATCCTCGATAGAATCTTGGGGAGAAATTCAGGATTCGATGTTCAATATGCACGATATCTTTAATGAACTTCTTAATGGCATCAGAGCCAAGGACTCAGCTTCTAGACATACACTGTGGATTGGCCATGTGAATGTTGCATTGTGATGCCTTGTTCTTCTCATTGTATACCCCTCCTCGCATTCTCACCGTGACGGCTCTTGTGTTGGCGAAATCACTGCTCCAAGACTCAGGTCACAGCGCAAATAATGAACATAGGAAGATTCATATCGCTATTAAAACTCAGTATACCTACCTATGTATTAATGTATCAATTATTTATGGTACATTTCTATAACCAATTTCTCTTGCGATACTGGTCCAGCAGGGACGTAACTAAGCAGCTCTTTCGCATACGATGCCGCGGCCAATGCTGCGAATCCTTGCCACTTCTCGTTCTTGTGTGAGTCGCCATAATCACAAATTCCCCGGACAACTATGCAAGGAAAATCCATCATCACACCGGCGGCCTCCATCTCGTAGCAGATCGCTCCGGTCTCCTCCCAAAGTCGCTCTCTTGCTGTTGCGTCTCTAATCTCTGCGTTTCCAGACGCAACAATACCGTAGTGTACTTGGGGATCAGCTTCTTCACGCTGAATTCTGGATTCCTCCCACTCTGTCAAACATCCTTGACAAGTTTGTGCAATCGCAGGATGTTCACAATGCTCCTGGAATAGCCGGTCGGTTGACGGATCAGGCCGAGCAAAGTTGAGTTGAGTTCGTCCACTTCTTTGTATTGCCTTTTCAATGTACTCTGGATACCTCGGCTCATCCGTCAACGCGGCTGCTCTCATATTTGCTACCGCAGTAATGAGCGACCGAGGCGGAGCATTCAAAGAGCCAGTTCTCATTAATTTTCCCTCTCTCACAATCTTCCCCATGTCATACTGCACAACGCCGCCGCATGTGCCTTCCGGGTAGCTGACGACGATGTCGCCAAGCCGAATGTCATGATCCAAAGACGGGATGCCTGCTGCGACGCCCACCATCAGCCCAATCCGTAGAGACGGAGAAAACGTTCGCATCATATTAATTGCTACAGCTGTAGCTGATGTAGTTCCAGACTGCCCTAGGCCCGCAATGGCAACATAATGTTTGCCAATCCGTCCCAAGGTGTAAGAATTCGTATCCCTGCTATCTTGATCATCTAGAATCCCAAAATTCACGTCCAGCATTTCTATAGCTGCGGCTACATCAACTGGCAAGGTACAAATCCAACCAATTTGGAATGTCTCGCGGGCTGGGGGCGACATGAATTTAAAAAAGGAGTTCTACAGCGGATGATTGGTAATTGAGGCCGTGGACGAATCGCACCAGTCGAGAAGGGCCGCTCTCTGAGATGCAAAAGGCAATGGCATTAATAATGGTGCGGAGTTGCAAAATATACCGCATCGAATTTATCTGGCTATTATTTGAGATCAAACGTGATGAGTTGCCTTTGCCAGGAAATCGCTAGACTGGATTGGGCCAATTTGACCCGCAGACTCTCATGTTGTTTATTATACCAGGTAACCGTGGAAGAATTTGTGGAGGCAGGTTAAGCAATGCCTCAATGTAGAGTTTTATTCTCGGTGGCGGAGGCAGCGAATTGTTATCAAGAGCTACAGTTCGGTGTTGTACCGGCGAGTCTGGGCGACATAAGCTGAGCCAACCTATAATATTGATCCAATAACAGAGCATCCTATGTATGACCCCTCTGTTGCGGCCCGAAGGCTATATGACTTAGGTGACAGCAAGTCTGAGCACAATGTACCTATATTTTCTGTTCCATTTTTACGCTGATTATATATCAAAAGTATATCATTTAATTTCAAGTAAGTGGCACCTATTCGCATATGATTAACACATGATGCCGTTACGGTGAAAGTTGCAAGAATCTGTGAAAAAGACTTTGGGGGACCGTGTATATGGGTACATAGTTTGCAGCATTGATGTATCTAGGCCTAGTCTTTTGTCTTCTCGCCATGTATCCAAACTTACGTCAAACAGAAGCTATATCTCACACTACTAATCATTATCCAACCAAAATCTTCATCACACAAGCAGATGAAATCTTCTGATCCCTTTCCCTTCTGCCACGTCTCATGATAGGCTGCAAGGAGGGCTTTTTCAACTTTGACCATGTTGATACCGCGTCCTGTATTGTGGCGCTTCCGTATTGGTTGAAATTATCTCGTGAGACATTCAGCCGCACAAGTTGGGCCAACAGACGAGAAGTACATGTATACATATCCCCGCCTTCAGGCCTCGAAGCAAATGCCACAGATGGCTTTGAACTTGACTCTTCTACAGAACTGTTTAATCACCATACACAAATCGTCAAGTTTATGAGAGTTGTGACATACATATAGGATCACATGGAGGTTGACCGCCTCACCAAGTATCTTGCCGCCACCGGCTTTTCAGATCGCGAAGAGGAGATTAGAACATATGTTGCACAAGGTGCCGAAGATGTGTGCGCCATTATGACTTCTCCCTTCTCTTCGGATGAACTACGAGAAATTGCAGCTCGCGAAGTTCACCCAGCCGCTCGTGGACGTCAAGTCACTGGCATCATCTGGTATCTCACTTCATTAGCGGTTGGACGCAACCAGGCATTTCTATCTGGCGCTTTCCTCTGCTTAGATCCATACGGCCGACTCTCTGCTTTCTTCCTGGCTATTGGCACTCCGCGAACTAGCAGTCATCTCAGGCGTCACAGCGCGCCGGGCTGTACCGGTGGAGTTGATCTTGTTGTTGACGGCGTTTTACCGCCACTCGCCAATGATCACCGACACGTGCTATTCACGGCTATTACCAATGACAAACACCGTGGGAGCTGTTTGTTCCTGAAACCGGAGCCGTATGGAGTCTCTGGAATTAAAGACTTTGGATACCACGCTGATCGCTATGTCCGCTCTCTCGGGCGCCGGTTCCGTTTTGGCGGCAACGATCGTGACGGCATGCGAAAAGAACGCATCCCAGATCGCTGGGTCAAGGCCTTTTCCGAAGCAGTGGTCCATCTTCCGGATGGCGCGAGTGCTATTGCAGATGTCTGCAAAAAAGGAGCAGGCGAAGGCATTGCCGGGATGCATTCTTACCTTACTGAAAAGTCGCACGGCTCAAGTCTCTCCAATCCTGTTATGGTGAAATTGCTGCATCAACTGGAAGCAGAGTACGATTTTGTCAGTGTTCGGTTTGGCAACGAGGTTTGCCTGGATCTCGGGCTCGAGGTGTCCAAGCCACTGCCCAAAGCTCCAGGAATTATCGGTCCGTCGCCGTCTCTTTCGTGGTTACAAACTGAGAACTCGAAAATTGAGATGCCTGTGGTAACTACAGAAATGCTCGAGTCGGTTACTGGTCTCTGAGTCTCTGGTCTTGCACGAAACCTAGTCGATTTATAATTATGTGTTGCCACAAACTGCAGAGCCATTGTAACGCTATTGTCCTTGTCGATGCTGGGATTTCTTTGGAGGCTTACAAGAAGAAACGGGAACGGCAGGTAGATAAAGTCGGAGTAACTGGGCTTATTCACAAATTGATATCGTCTCGCCCGCATCCATGTAATTCTCGTAATCTCGAGCACGGTTCGGCATCCGGCCGGGAGCATTGTGGGTCACGGATCGGACCTTAAAAGACTGGAGCCAAAGTGAATCCCCATAAGCTTAACGGAAAGATCTTAGGCGGTCTTGTTAGCTTACCTGGATGTCAATAGAACGAATCTTGAGTTTAGTAGATGCTGTCTGTCGCAGAATACAGGTATCTAGACAGATAGATTCGAGCTTCATGCATCGCTTAGGCATCCCCAACGATTAATTAATGCTGCAGTACACGTCATGCATTGTCGGCGTATTTTTGTTCCTTTTCCTGGCGAATCCAATGACAAGGCTGCGTTTCTTATAACCCCGGTCTGCCACTCTATTGTACCTTCGTGTTTCACGCATCGTACGATGCCCGCCATGGCGCCCATCATGGCGACCGTCATTTTGGCTCCTGAAATTATCCATAACATCATTTACTTTCTCATTCATGACTATGTTGTCCTTCTCGACGACGATTCGTGGGGTCTCGTCCCAGGCTATGGTCGATATGCCGCGGTCAGCCGCTTCTGGCAAGACGAAATTGAACGCGAGACTTTCGCTTCGTTGCGTCTTGATTTGGATCGACTGTTGCAGGCCAACTTTATTGTCACCCATCGGCGGCGTCGTCTCGTCCGGACCATTAAACTTGACGTCGCACTGCCCATGCCTGGGCCTGTGGAAAGCCCCGAAACAGACGAAGAGAAGCTACGAAACAACCGCAGACTACAAGTCACGTTTGAAGCATTTATGCGATTCATGAGTCCATGGCAACCGTACGATGTGCGTCATGGAGGTGTTAAGCTATATGTTAACACATCTATACCAGACGATGCTTTCAGCTGGCGACCCATCACTCCCCAATCGCGGAAAAGACGAGCGAAGCTAGAGCGAAGACGTGCCTCATCATTGGTAGAGTTAACAAATCCCTCTCGTATTTCAGAATACCCACCAATTTTGGCTATCACGGAGTATAAGGGGAATAGTTCAGACCTGAACATTCACATCTCTGCAGTGGCCACCTGCGTTTTACTGGCAAAGCTACCTGCAGCGAAGGTGGCATTTATTGACTGGTGGAGGTGTAATCACTTTTCAAGGATTCGATCAGGTATAGTTTATCACCGTTAACTGGGCATAGAGACTAGTAAAAGGTTATTGCTGACAGCCGAAATTAGATCTTGCCGCTGCCATATCTCAAATCAAATATCCCATAGACCATTTGAGCCTATCGGACAGTAGTCTTACGTACGGTGATTGGTTTCCATTCAGTCCACCGCCTGCTTCATCAATACAAGAAGTGGATGAGCTTTCCATATCTATACGAAATATGTCACAGCGCCTCAAGAGGCTCGATATATATGATATTTCAATTAGCGATGAGCTATTCTTTCCCAAAACCCCATCCATAGACATGATGCCAATATGGGACGGATTGGTCATGATCAGCTTACACTATCTACCAATCACCCATTCAGGTGAATGGCTTTTCTTACCCGACCCGGATGCGTCCAGCTCTTCTGAAGAAGAGCCGGACAGCGACGATTCGTCATCTTGGGACGGCTGGCCGAGCGAAGAGTCACAGCCAAAGCCCAGCATTGCAGCGCCGGCCATGCAGCATTTTTATCTCGCTGCAGCACACGCGGCTCTACAGATGCCGGCACTGAAGCAGATGAAGCTTATAGCACTGCTTGAGAATGGCATATGCTGGCATAAATTCTGGTATTACAGCGAAGAAATGATGGCGAGAGCTCTCTGGACGAGTAGCTCAGGATTTGTTCCCGATGAGGAAGTGTTGGACCGTTGGCGTATGGTACCAAGAAAGCACATCGAGATAGACCTTGAGGTGGAGATTTCAGAAGATGAGAATGCCTTGGAAAGTTTAGATGATGAGAATGACATATAGAAAAGTGACGAGATCCTTGTCATTGATACAGCGCTATATTTATAGGTTGATAGGTAAGTAGAATAGCGATAATGAGATACTCCGTAGTCTATGGCGCAAATACAGCCTGAACTAAACTGTTGTATTTTCTTTCCCGCTATGTGCGACACCAGACATTGTAGCAATGATGTTTGCAGCTCCTTCGTTTGCGCTCTGCATTGGTTCGTACGAGGTGCGCGACACTGCCCTTTACACCTGCACCTCAGGATGTTAGTGAGGATCAAGCTGATTTGAGTTGCTTGCAGTATCCATTTTGGGACGAGTGTCTCCCAATACAATAAATGCTCGTGAAAAAAGCAACTAGATACTATATAATACTGAGCATTCTGCCCATTACCTTGCGGATTATGCTTTAAAGTTCATCTATGCATGACAGCAACCTTTGTCATTCTAAAGTCGCTAACGTAGTCCATTTGACATAGACTTTCTTCTTCGAAGTTAACATGGCAAGCGGAGACCAAAAAGACAGGGAATCTGGCAATTTTGAACACACAAGCCGATAAGTAAACACACACAAAAATCACAACTAATCTACTCAAACAGTGCCCTTATTATTGACTTTTGTGTGTATATTCATTTCTGAGTCCGCGTTTTTTGATCACCGCTTGCATGGGCAAGGTGCGGGCCATTTCGAGAGTGAACCAATGCAGCGTCACAATAATGTTGACGCATAACATATACCATCCTGTCAGCCGCTGGCCGAATTCTTCAAAATGGATGATGTCAATAAGATTATGGGCCACGGGATCCGTCCATGGACGCGCCCGATCTTACATATACTCGATCGTATAGATCAGGGTGACGTCGACGCTGAACAAGAATAAATCTACGCGGCGCTGAAGTCCTGGCCCTTTTATTCTGCCCAATATTCATCTTTGATCAAGCAGTCTTTCTCATATCCAAAATGTCTCGAAATATCTGCATCACGGCCGTGGAAGGCCAGACGGGCTTCCTCATAGCCGAACTGCTTTTGAAAGAGGGTAAATTCGCCCGACAAATAAGCAGCCTCACTGGACTGGCATTGGATCCATCCTCTCCTCGAGCTCAGGAACTCACCGAACTTGGCGGGAAAGTCGTGCACCATCAACCAGGCCGAGAACGCGTTATGGTCAAAGCCCTCAAGGAGATTGGGTGCGATACTATCTGTTTAGTTCCGCCCGCTCATCGCGACAAATTAGACATAACACTGGAACTCGAAAATGCTGCCAAGAAAGCAGGCGTTTCTAACGTTTTCTTCTGATTAGCTCTGCTGGCTGTGATTATGCGGATAGCAAGAAACAGCCTCGTTTGAGAGAATTTATTGACATTGAAAGTGCGGTTCTTGCAACCAAAGGCGATGCGGGGACTCCTCTTGGTCACTCGCCCTGTGTCATTCGGTTTGTTCTCGATTATTATGGATGGACCAGGTCAAACAGATGCTGACTATTTCAAGTGCCGGATTTTACGCAGAAAACTTGCTTCTCTATTCAGAACAGGCCAAAGCTGATGGTGTGCTTCCATTGCCCATTGGAGAAAGTCATAAATTTGCACCGGTCGCTTTAGGGGTGAGTCTCACAATATTTCTCTAGATTGCCGGGCATGATTTTAATCGGCCTCTATAGGACATTGCTCATGTGGCTGCACATGTTCTTGCTGGCAAAGGCAAGCATGGGTTCGACGATAGGCACCGAGGCCAGATGATGATTGTCACAGGTAAAAATGGCTTTTGGTTGTGCGTTTTGCGCGTGTCGCAGTTAGCTGAAAACTATGCCCAGGACCTCAACTGTGTGCTGGGGAAGAGTTGGCCCAAGCAGCCAGTCAAGCGCTGGGGGTTCAACTTGAATTTGAGAACATATCCGAGTGAGTCGTTCATTTTTTAGGCTCAAAAGCGATTTCTCCATTAACATTGGGCAAAGAAATGAAGCCAAGAGGGTACTGGCCTCTCAGAGTGAGAGCGACGAATCCGAGAAGGAATTCATCTTGGAGTATTACAGTCTGGTCCGTGAGGGCAAGACCAATTATATTGCTACAACTGCCTTCCATGATGTTACGGGAACGCATCCTACGGAGCCTACTGAATTCTTCAAGTCTTATTCCGCTGATTTTCGACCTCGGAAGAGGGCAAAACACTAAGCCCACAATGCTTATCGCGTTGGCTTAATATGATCTATCGGTTCATTTTTATCTACTCTTTTGTTGGGTAGGAAATTGACTTGTTTCATAAATTTCCATGTCCAATGAACAATGCGGGAAACATCCCGGTGAAGAGAATACTTCTCTCATTGATGCCAATTTGTAGCCGGGCTGGAACAGGTACAAGAGAGTGTCGGCGAAAACGTCGCAGCTCTTCGTATCCAAACTGTACAGACGCGAAGCCGACACTTTCTTTGATCAACGTTTCTAACTTTACCTCAAATCAACGTCACCTCAAATGTCACCAATCATGTAAAACTTCTGTGCCGGCAAGCTTCGAGTACATCATCATTACGCACTTGCACGTTCAATGCATGCAATAATAGGGTCAAGGTTAATTTACCTATCATCATAAACTTTGGAGTATTAAGTGATGGCTTCTATGAACAGATGTGTCTATTGCGTAGTGGTAACGCGCTAAATCCAAGATGCTCCGGAGCAATCTGACGCCCATCCCATCAGCCTAAGACAATTCATTTTTTCCGGGAAGATCGCGTACTTCTGCCGCACTATATCCTTTGAAGAGACTTTTTGTTTTAGACTTTCCCATATTTTTAAACCCGTGCACTAAATACAACCGAAAATATGTATGTTGTTTTTGCCCAGTAACCCGGTATACATGCTTAGTTAACATTCTCTGCAGTAATCTGCTTCATCAAATCGTGGTTCTTCGAGTAGTCAATTGTCACATCGACAATGCAGACACCGTCATAACTCAAGGCTTCTTTAACCACATCATCCAGTTCTTTGGAGTTGTTGGCGCGCAGCCCTTTGGCCCCAAAGGACTCGGCAAACTTGACAAAGTCGACGCCGCCGAGGTCGATACCAGCACTTCGCCCGTATTTGTCCACCTCTTGGAATTCAACCATGTTGTACTTGCCGTCGTTCCATATAAAGTGTGTAATATTGCATCCAAGTTGTACAGCCGTAGACAGTTCTTGTGAGCTAAACATGAAACCGCCATCGCCACTAATGCTCACTACCTTTTTGGAACATGGCGTCGGCTTCTGGCATAATGACGCGCCGATGGCCCAAGGAAGGCCAACTCCTAGAGTCTGCTGGACATTTGATGTCAAAAAGGTTTTCGGCTTGTAAGAGTAAAAATAGCGCGAGAAGTAGACATATATACTGCCAACGTCGCAGGTTACGACAGTCTCTTCGTCAAGTAAGCTTTGTAATAGACGAATAAAGTACAGAGGTTGGACTGGGCCGTCAGTCTTCGCAGTAGCAACTTCAGAAGACTGCCAATCCTGCTGCTCTGCGACAATTCTCTTGCCAGCGGCTGTGTCTTGCAATCGAGCCACCTCAGTGACTCGATCAGTAATGGCGTCGATGTTTGCAGTCAGGGATCCAATGACCTCTAACTTTGGCGAGTAGCATTGTACATGGTCTGCTTGAAAAAAATCCAAGTGCAATATGTCCAGGCGGCAGTCTGTATTCCACTGGTCGGCATCGTATTCAGCCTGATCATATCCAATGGTGACAACCAAGTCTGCCTCACTAAGGAGCTTGTCGCCTGGTTGGTTGTGAAACAATCCCACGCGGCCGTAAAAGAGGTGCTTGAGCTCTTTGGAGATGGCGCCTGCTGCTTGAAACGTTTCAATGACAGGAACCGGATGTTTTCGAAGAAACTTGTGGATGCTTGCAACGATATCTGCGTCAATTGCCCGTTGCCCCAAGAACAAGATCGGAGCTTTGGCAGCACTGATTAAAGCTGCAGCTTGATCGAGAACCTCATTCGCAGCGGTGCCATAGCTGGGAGGGAGGTACGCTGAGGGAGGGAACGCCGACACAGTCGTTTTGCTTACCGATGCCAGCATAATATCCGCAGGCAGCGTCACAGATGTTGCTCCTCGCGGGAACGAGCTGGCGGCTCGGAAAGCGTCAAGTATAATCTCGGCAATCTGATTCTCGACGACTGCTGCGGCAGATTTCTTGGTGACGGGCGTGAGAAGCTCAACGCCTCGAAGACTTTGGTGCGTGCGCTTCAATGCTTGTGCACGCTTGACACTCCCAACGATGGCGACAACTGGGTAGCCTTCGTCGTTGGCTGTCACCAATCCCGTCACCAAGTTGCTCGTGCCCGGTCCTGAGGTGGCGATGCAGACGCCGGGTCGACCAGTCAGCCTCCCTACAGCTGCCGCCATGAATGCAGCATTTTGCTCGTGACGGCAGACAACGAGCTTGATCTTTGGGTGGTCGAGCAGCTCATTGAAGAGGGAATCGATCTTGGCTCCGGGAACCCCAAAGACGTACTCTACTCCGGCAGCGATAAGAGAGTCGACCACAACTCGAACGGTTTCGGTCATTGTTGAAGCAGAGTGAGGTTAACTTATTGAATCTGGTGGTTTGTGTGTCCAGGTGAGTTTTATTCGTAGCCTATTGCAGAGGCTTATACGCGATGGTTGATCGAAATTGTCCCCGACACTAGAACGGCGAGAGAGTCAATATATGTATGTACTCTCACGGCAATGCATCACTCTGTGATGCTCTTCTCAAACAATTAGTTCGGTGACTCAAGACCCTGTTAATGGCCGCCAATAGCCCAACATCGGAGAATCAAGAGAAGCTGGAAGATGATGCTCTTTCGGAGCCGTTGCCGGGCATACCGAGCCAGTTGTGATAACTTCAATGTTTACGACGCCAATTGCCCTACGTCGTATCTGGCTTGACGTCACGCCTTAGTTGTTGACTATTCCCGTTGGGTTAGCGATGAAAATATCTCACCAGTAGGCAGATCGGTTATCTTACTCGGGTCCGAAACCGCTGCTCGGAGCATCGGAGGATAAGCACTTCAAGATAGAGACAATAGTTGACTGTAGTTTAAATATGTCGGGGAATATGCCATGCAGTTGAGAAACCGGCAAAGAGATCCGATTCAATTCATCCATGACGACATTATGCCCAGGATTTCGGAACGCGGAACGCTGAAATGCCAAGCTTCCATGCTTTTTAAGAGGGGCCGCCGTCAGTCATAGTAAAACTTTGCCCCATCAGAAACAAGCTCCCGTTTCGCTCCGATTTATCGGCCCTGCGAATGTACAGCCGTTCATCAAGATAGAAGCCGACTTGAATCGTGCACTATCACATTTAATCACGGTACAGTACGGATATATAGGATGAGGAGCGACGGTTTCCATCATCCAACAGACAACAAAACTCAACTCTTGTCACTAGTGCCATAACTGGACAGAGTAGCTGGAGACGCTACCGGTGTAAGCATTCACCTCACTCGTATTTACCACGTGGCAACTTGTTAGACATACTTTCTCTCCGTTGAATCAGACGCATAAAAAGATGGCGCCAAACGAACTATTCCAGTATTCCATCGTGACGGCCTTGATGGACGGCGTGGCAGAGAGTGGCCTTCCTCTATCAGATCTCCTCCCCCGCGGAGACTTCGGCCTCGGCACGTTTCGACACATGGTTGGCGAAATGATTGTTCTTGATGGTGTCATTTATCAGATGAAGGCTGATGGCTCGGTAACCTCGTTTAACCGTGACCAGCTTAATACGACCGTGACACCTTTCGCAATGGCTACGCATTTCCGCCCAACTTTATCAACAAAGGTGACGGTGAAGAGCAAGGGAGATTTTGGGAAACTACTTACCGACCTTATGCCACAAGCCAAAAACATTTT
This sequence comes from Trichoderma semiorbis, assembly GCA_020045945.2. Taxonomy (NCBI): domain Eukaryota; kingdom Fungi; phylum Ascomycota; class Sordariomycetes; order Hypocreales; family Hypocreaceae; genus Trichoderma; species Trichoderma semiorbis. Next base: position 568,639 of record CM034695.1, read on the forward strand.
CTCGTCTATAAGACTGGAAGGCAAATTTAAAGCTGTTGTGGTCCGAACTGTGGGTGGCCAGCAGCACCCCGGCGAGAAGCTTTCGAAGTTGGCAGAATCCCAAGTGGCGCATTCATTTGAGGACGTCCAAGGATCGATTGTGGGATTCCGTTCTCCTTCGTATATGCAGGGCATCAGCGTTGCCGGAGACCACCTACACTTCATTTCTGCAGATAGACGCCAAGGTGGGCATCTTCTTGAACTGCAGACGGATGGCGAAGCAGAGCTTGCAATTGCTGCCATTCGGATCATACACACGGAGTTGCCCACTGGTGACGACTTTATCCAGGCAACATTACAGACGGATAGTGAAGGCATAACAAAAGCAGAGAGCTAATGCAGCATCGTTGATCATTTTAACGCACATATTACATCTAGACTAGTCCTATCCGTATCAGTACATAGCCTTGGTTTTCAGTCTGCTCGAAACCTAGGCTCAAGCTTCTATCTTTAATAATAGCGACTAAATAATGTCATCAGGTAACCAATAGCAAATGTCATCTTATGAAGAAAGGAAAGAAATCGCAATCTACAAGGAAAGAATAAAAGAATGAGATCGAAAATGTGGGTCATATTCGCCAGTGATATTCTCTATAGGCAGGCAATTCATAAGCTTTCTAACATGTTGGTGTCTCATTTTCGCCAGTCAGGAATAAATGTAGGTTTTCGTGTAGCATAGCCTACAGCTAAGGAGCAAATTGTTTAACAAACACCTGTCTTTATGCAAGAGGCCGTAATGCTCGAATGACGTTAAGGTAGATTTGCAAGATGTACCTAGTACAGTACTTGTACCCATGGAAACACATGTCTCGGGTCGCCCCAATGAATTCCCAACATCTTTCTGTTTGCTCCCATTTCCATTCTTGCATCTCTTTTTTTTTAACATACTGAAAATAGCTGACAGTCTTTTCTGACCCAACGCTGCATCCAGGCGAGGACTATTCTTTTTTTATTTCAGTATATGAATAATAGCTGACTTATCCATGCTTTATGATAGGCTCTCGACAATTACCACGCACCGAATCCTGCAAATCCATACAAACGACACATCAAAATACCATCATGGAAAAATTGACGGATGACTCGTCCACTGTGTTTACCCAATTCACGCCGGAAACGTCTGAACAAACTGTCTTGGGTGAAATCTGGGACGGTCGCCGATACGCAGTGCCTTGGCCAGGTAACAAGTACAACATCTTTATGAATGACACCAACCGAGTGATTTGCTCACATGACGAGGGCGGTCTCTACGTCTACGACATTGAACACGACGTAAACAAGCAATATACATGGCTCTGTGTGGAAAAGAATGGATACTTTGGTTTTGTTAATACCCATTCCGGCAGATTCATGGGTCACAACAGCCATGAGAAAATGCACTCGGCAACATTTCATCATGAAGCCTGGGAGTTTATGACAGTGAGGAAGCATCCGGATGGAGGCTACGAGTTGCTGATGCCACACTGGTGGCACACACTAAAGAAGGTGTGCGTGTTGCCAGGCTCGGACGATGTGGTGTTGCGACAGCATGTAACGACTCTATGGCAGTTTGTCAAGGTGGATTAATCACGGTTCACTGTTTTGAGAGCTATGATGAATGCTTCTCTCAGCGAGATCTTCTCAACAATTCTGTTACGTCTCACAATGTACCTATGCCCAGATTATTTTTCTTACTCCAAGATGATTGGTAGCATAGTGATTCTCAATAAAAAGCGCCTTGCTCACAGCCTCTAGGCATGAACCTGGGGTCGCATAAGCGGTCTTGTAGGCCTCCCACATACACAGTCTCTTATAGGTCCAGCTGCGACCATCTCACAACAAATGCCAATCACGGCGCTTAAATAGTAGTGATAATAAATTGTAGTTACGTGGCTGATGAATACTGGACAGTCTCTCACAAATAAGAGCCAACTGCTGCCAGCTGCGATGTGTGTGTGCCTCAGTCCTATAATCCTGAGCCGAACTGACCTGCGTGCATTTCCCCTCCCCTCTTCATTCAGTCAGAACTCATAGCACGCGATAGATCGCGCAGAATTCTTCACCATAGTCGACAACTCCTTTCCTCTTGATACTGTTTGAAGCAAAAAGATCCTTTCCTCGATAACATACGATGGCACCATTTCCCTGCGGCGTTTGCAAAAAGAAATTTAACACTAGACCTCGCATAATCAGCCATGCACTCGAGACTGGCCATAATGCGAATCAATGTTGCCGAGTGTGCTTGCGATGGTTTCAAAGCGCCAGTGCTTTTGCAGCCCATGCAAAATCAGCAGCCCACCTCGAAGAGGAAGCAAAGCAATCACAGTCTCTAAGCGCATCACCGATAGCAAAGAGACTTCAACAGATGCGACCGATAGCAAAGAGACTTTAACAGATGCGCCGCCTCCCGTACAATTGCAATTTGGGGATGTCTGTTACACATGCCTTACACATCAGCAGCAAGATGAGGTCTTCAATCAGCTCTCTGCTAAATGTCATTCCGCAGAGATTCTTGAGAAAGAAGGCTATATACTTGATGTTGAGAAAGGACCGACAACGAAAAAGCAAAAGCCACGGCCAAGCCTGGCAGACTTTCAACAGACACCACCGGTTCAGCCGGCCACTATCAAGCGGCGAGCTGTTGTAGTTGACTGCGAGATGGCAGAGACAACTGACGGATCCGATGAGCTGGTCAGCCTCTACGTGATGGACTTCTTGACTGGTGAGACCCTCATCAATTCAATAGTTATCCCTTCTCGGCCGATCACCGACTGGAGAGCGAAGATTCACGGTATAAATGCTACGATCATGAGCGAGGCAGCAACACACCAAAATGCTTTGCACGGCTGGGCTGCTGCCCGTGAAGAGCTGTGGAAGTATGTCGATGAGAGTACAATTCTTGTCGGACAATCAATACTATTTGACTTTGAGGCTCTCCGCTTAATCCACATGCGTGTCGTGGACTCAGCAATACTCGCATCAGAGGCCGTCTTTAATAACAAGGGGAAGAAGTATAGGAAACCGCGCCGACGGTGGGGACTTCAGGAACTGTGTGAAAAGTTTCTCGGTATCCAAATACGCAACGGAGACGGGATACACAGCAATATGGAAGACGTTCTAGCTGCCAGAGAGGTTGTGCTGCAGTGCTTGCTGAAGCCAGAGCACTTCAAGGATTGGGCGGATAAGGCGCGAGAAGACTTTTGGAAGCCCAAAGAAGGCAGCAAGAATCAGAAGAAGAAGAAGACCAAGGAGCCGACTCATCAAATCGCTAAACAAGCAGCCCCAGCGCTTGAAACGATTGAGGACTCTGAGGATATTTATTATATTCTCGACGATGATGATATTTCTTATGATTTTGAGGATGTCAGAGGCTATTGCGTGGAACGGGATTGGTTCATTAACTTTGGCGCCGATATTGCTTATTATTAATGATCTATCATCCACCTTCAGGTAGCTTCATCTCTAAATTTCACACAATCTGTATCAATTTAGTTGGGCGTACAATCATATGCGATACAATAACATTTAAGAACTGGTGCTATTAATAGTCTGTCAAGTGCGGGACATGAAGCGGAGGAAACATTGAGACTGGTAACAAACACATCCAACTTCTCCCGCTGTTACACCAGTGCTTCGCCTCATTATTGGTTAGGCGTTTTTTTTTTCTTGTTGGGTGCCGTTATCCCGTTAAATCAGCCTCGTATCAGGCATTTCTAATGACGCGTACTTTTGCTTTCCAGCATAAACGAGATAGACTGGAATGTCATTGGCGTGATAACGATAACGATAACCGTAGTCTGCTTTTCAAAGTGAGGCGAGCGCCGATGTCTTGCCTCCGCATGTGGATTGACATGTCCGAAGAGCGGGGGAAGATTCCCCGATCAAGAGACAGCATGCCTCGTTTGTTCAATTCTCATTAGCACCTGGCATCTTAATCTCTAAACAGGCCATGTTTCATTGGAGAGGCCTGATTTGGAACGGTCCCATGACCTGTCATCTGGCTTGAGACCATCGTCATTCTAGAATGATTTTGCGGGCTTGTTTCCGTGCAACGCTATATGTAAGCTAGACGCACTTGTCCGATCTGAATCAGCACTTAATTCCTTCACAGAGAGGAACGTTTAAGTTTAAACTCACCTTTAATAAGCCAAATAAATGGCAAACGCCAGGATCTCTCAGCTGGGTACCGATCCCGGCGCCAATCCCGATTACGATTACAGACAGCGGTTGTGGCACGTATGAAAGTCGACCCATCCTGCGCCAGAAGATGTAAACGACATCAATTGTCGAACTGAAACGAGATGGGCTGTGTAAAGGATATTTGAACAGTTTAATCGGGCATCTCGGAAACTTCCTGATTTCTCATCAGAGTGCTCAGCTGAGCCATGCATATTGAATCCATCCCCGTACCTGCACTCGCAGACCCAGTTGATGATGACAAGCGGGTATAGGTGCCTTTTCAAGTTTAGCCGTCTTTCGCCTTACATTTATCATCACATTCGCGTTGGAAAACCTGGGGTGAATAAATTGCCGTCCTTTTCGCAGCCTCGCGTGCGGTATGATCCTTCTCATGTCGATTCATCGCGCGCAACGCTAGAAGAGAATTGGAGCATTGAGCAAAGATGAAGATCGCCCCGCTGCAGCCAGAGCCGCAGGCTTCTGGTGGCGATTACATGTATTCTGACTTACCGCCGGTTTATCTTGCGAGTACTTCGATCACTCCTGAATCCTCCAAGGGCGCGAATGGCGAGACCCCTAACATTTCGAATGGCGAGATTCCTAATATTACGAATGGCGAGACACCAAAGGTTACGAATGGCGACGATGTCGGCGAAGCGTCAGAAGACATCAATGCCGCTTTTACGAATCTGTCTTTTGAGAAGATCACATTTGACCATAAGAATGTCAGATCTGGTATTTCGGAGGATGCTTGCCTCGCTCATCTCAAGCTCCTCCATGCTATCCAAGCTATGAAGGATGACATTGGCTACACCGACGGACTATGGAATCTCTGGAATAGTCGTGGCAAATGGGCATTGGATGACTACCGCGTTGATGCCGATTGGCCCATGATTCGTGCGCTCGAAAAGACCAATTCCGCAACTGTACTACTGGCCGGCCAAGCTAGGATTCGCGAGAAGAGATGGGCGTTGTTTGTTGCTCGTGCAGTTGAGCGATATGAAGATTGGTGGTATTCTCTTGCGGAAACTGACATGTTGACTGAAAAGGACATGACAACACCTGATAACCCCAAATACAGAACGTTTACAAACCGCGGTGGATTGAGATGGAAGGAGAATATGCTACCACCTTTAGGTGAGAAACACAGAATTACAATAATGAGGTATAGAATTGGTTGAGCTAATCTCTTCTGTTCTCTTTTGTGGCAGATGTGTTGATGGTCCTTCATACGCATATGCTCAATCCTCGAGCTTTCCTTGAAGATTCAATACGTCATGGGATGGGCTCGTTTTGGTCCGCGGGCATGCCATGGGAATTAATACACAAAGCCATCGACACGGACTTCAATTATAATGTATCCCATCAAGCGAAGATAAATTGGGTTGCTAAAACCGGTCATCGCTGGCGAAATCAGGATGATGACATGGAAAAGATACTCAAGTGTCCCTTCTGCCCAAGCAAGAATGAGATTCCGTGGACGACATGCGGAATGAAGGAAGATGTGAAAGATATCGAGTAAGCCAAGCCCAGCTTATGCCATGCCGCCGATGAAAACATGCATTAACATTCTCAGGTTTACTGGACTGATCGGTCACGGCTATGGCGATGGCAACTTTAACCACAGGTGTCCTAATTGCCAAAATGAAAACTATAAAGAGCTTCTATCAGTGACAAAATTCGTTTCCGATGCTTCCGCTCTTCTAGTTCAAAATGTGCCGATGCCAGGCACCATCCTTGATCCGGGCAGCGGCCGTCCTGAGGTTGTGCCTGAAGGAACCAAGGGCGAAAGATATTATAGGACATTCCCCAACCGCATGATCAAACGAGAGTTACGAAGCAAAATTGCCGAGCTGATCAAACCGCCATCTCAGACACCCATCATCAAAAAGTCCAAGAGCAAGGCTAAGAAAGACAAGATAAAGAAAAAGGATAAGAACAAAGAAGAAGAAGAAGAAAACAAGACCCCCGAGCGATTAAATATAAAGGCAGTGAGAGATATGATCCAACGCATTCTGGTGAGCCCCAAAAAGATACGAAACATAGATTCAGAAACAGGTTTGTTTGCCCGCTATCAAATACATACTTGGGCTGGCATATGCATCCGCAAAATGATGAGCCGATACTGGCAGAACTTTTCTCCATTCGGTCTTGATCTTTGCGCCGCTGTTATGCGCCAGGGCGTCTTCGTCGAAAAGATGGTTAAGATAGACTGGCTTCATAGCCCGACTGCACGGGATACAATGACGCGGCTCATTGTCAAATACGACCGCTTCTTGCAGATCATGAAGAAGCATCCTGGAAAAGTTGTCGTGCCGACGCTGGATATCGATCTGGCTTGGCATACGCATCAGCTTATCCCTTCACACTATTACTACTATACAGTTTCGACGACTGGGAAATTCATCGACCACGACGACAAAATTGACGAGGACAAGCTCAGCAGATGCTTTGAATGGACAACAAAGACTTATCAAGATATGTTTGATGCTGTGTACAGCGAGTGCACCTGCTGGTATTGTGAAAGTAAGTCGGCCCATCCATCTGCTCCAAGACGAAAGACATGCCAAGCTAATACTTCGATCTCTACGATAGCAATTCGTTCCTCGCAAATATCGGCCGTGGGCAGACTCTTTGGTATCTCATCCAATGCGAGATTATCAGAGTCCTTTCATAAGTCTGAGACGGCCGAAAAGTGTCCACCAGAGAAATCCGCCCATATATCTTACCATAATTCCGTAAAGACGATCGAAACGGCAGATCGAAGGAGAGTTACCGCACGAGCGCGTACTCGACAGCGCCAATGGCTAGACCAAGAGTACCAAAAGGCGGCAAAGAGAGCAGAGAAGAAGGGTCAGAAATTCCCTGCCAAAGAAGACTACTTTACTCTTTGGGGTGCTCAATACACTAGTGAGTCTCTTACCGCCGATTATCTCAAATCTACAGGTGTTCGACTATTGCATGGAAACTGACCCACGTATCAGTGTATGGGCCGTATCCTTTCCCGCCTTGGTTTGCTCCCGGGATGTACTATGGATGGGATCCATCTACGATTCACAACGGCCAAGGAGCGTGGGCGAACTGTGCTGCCGCGGCTTGCGGGAATGGAGGCATAGCGGCTGGCGCCTGTGGTGGTGCTGGAGGATGTAATAATGGCAACGGAGGGGTATGTACCAATCGGATGGATACATGTTTGCAGTTCTAACCATCTCTTAGATATGCGGATCAAGCGGTGCTGGGGTTACTGCTGGTGGTGCTGGTGGTGCTGGAGGAGGAGGATGTGGAGGAGGAGCCGGCTGTGGTAAGTTTCTGTGGTCACCTGTTGGAATAACTGAAGCTAATGATGATATTTAGGCGGTAGTTAGTGGGAATTTCCCATTACTTCTTTCACTCTGCGCCCGTCGTACTTGTATCATGGCTGAATTAATGAGAATATACACAGAAGAGATTGTATCAAATAATGGGCTACGAGAACATTGCGAAATAAGCCTTCAACTTGCTCCTTTAACTTTGCAAATTTTTCATCTTCATCAAAAGCTTATGCAAATCAAGCTTGCGTGTAACTCTAATACATATTAATCATCTTAATATAACCTCAAACGTACTCCGTAGCTTCAGCGTAAAAGTTTGAGTCAACCTTTTTTCTTTGAACATCCAAATCCTCGTCACTTGGCTCGCAGTAAATTCCAGGGATCCGCTAACAAGTAAGCGTGACGCGACGATCTCAGCCACATTAAACACGGTGCTAATAAATACGAACCGGAGCTTTTCAAGGGAGGCTTAGATCCCTGTACAGGCACCATGCCACGTTCTCCATTTTCCTCACGGTCGCTCGTGGAAATTGTATCAACAGCTCACAACGGCAAGCATCATCATGTGGCTTCCCAGGGCCGACGATGTTGGGCCCAGTGCTGGATACGCTGGGGCAGCTCTGCTATTTGCTACGCTGGCTCAATGGCTGTCCTCCCAAGACTCTGAACTTGACACAGAGATCTTATGCTGGGCTTTTTTGCCAGTCCTGATCAAGTCTCTGAGCCAGCCACAGCCTAAATCGCTGTTGAGACCAGTAGTCTCCGGCAAGGCTAGGGGGGCATCGTCATCTCCATACTCATTGTGGATTGTAGCCGTGAGCGCTGCTCTCTATTCACTATTCAGGTCGGAGACTGGTTTGGTCCAATTTTTGGTAAGAAGAGCACAATTATATAAGGCATGACTGAGCTCGTACTAAATAACGATAGCCTGCACTGACGCCTCTGCTCTTGGCGGTTCAAAATTACTTTGGATCCGCTTCAAAACTGACTGGCTTATTTTCCCCTTTGGTGAGCACAAACCGGGGTGCCATTCTGGCTGCTTCTTTTGGTGTTCTCACATTCTCAAATTGGAGTATTTGGGCATTCTTATTCTCTATAATTCCAAGCGCTTTCCTCTTCATTTTCTATACTGCTCTATTTCCTAGGAATAGGACATCTACAATTTTCCCGTCCATCAACCTCGAGAATACCATTCGCCCTCTTTCTGTACGCATTGCTGTTCTTCTGTTATTCATATCGGGCATCGACATTGTCTTTTTTGGATTAAACTCAACTGGCATAATCCGGACTTTTTTCCTCGCATTTATCAAGGCCTTGTCCTGGTTTTTTGTTATACAGGTGGTAAGTTTCCTCCTGCACGTGCAGCGAATCAAACTTTTGGGTCATTAACTATTGCTCAGGCTCGAGATGCTTCTTGGATTGTTGCTCCTCTGATTACCACATTTAGTATTTCCTTCACCACCAACCCAACAACTGAATCATCGGATTTTCAGGCTGTGGCCTACACTTTAGTTTCCGTCATCACTCTTGGCCAACTGGCCGCTCTGTTACCGAAACAAGCAAAGTTCAGGCTTGTATTATGGTTGTTTGGCGTCGCATCATTTATACCACTTTTATCCAACCTCTGGATGATTCGCGATGCGCAACAATCGGCAAAAATATTTGGCCCTGAGCGAGAGCATCCCGTCGAGAGTCTTGTACGCGGCGGCAAGGCCAACTTTAAGAGTCTTCTCAAGACTCAATCCAAGTCTTACAAAGAGGCTGTCGAACAATATCAGCTCCGATACCATGCTGAACCGCCTCCAGGTTTCGAAGCTTGGTATGAGTTTGCAGTTCACCATGAATCCCCTATAGTCGACGATTTTGACGCAATCTATCATGCCGTGTCACCATTTTGGAAACTCAGCGGGAAGACAGTGACTGAGACTATGAGCCAGATTCACTTTGCGCAAAACAGTGAAATGTGGTTCTGCAGTTTCAACGGTGAATCTGCTACCTCAGACTGTGCGCATGCTTATCGGGTTTTCGATAGGCATCTCAAGGTTCTGCTCGATACGCTGTTCAAGGGATTAGATGGCGCTCTTCCCGACGTCAAGTTTCTGGTCAATCATTTTGATGAACCGCGGATATTGATCCCGACGTGGGGAGCAGAAGAGGCTCGTAACCACCCGCAGTTTAACATCACCAGCATGTCCCATCAACCCATTTGGGACGAGGTGACAAAATTTTGTGCGTCCAAAGATAAAAGCAAGAAAGCAAAGACGCAGTCGTCATCGCAAGCGTTTGATCTACCGTTTGTCACAGATCAATCCTCCGCCATGGATCTCTGCGAACACCCAGAGTATCGCAATATGCACGGCCTCTTCATGAGCCCCGTGTCTTTTTCGCTTGTCGAGGGGTTTGTCCCAGCTCTCTCGACCGGCTCGCCTTCAACAATGGGCGACATTTTACTCCCGAGTCCTGCATACATTGAAGGAGAGTTTATATACGACGACTCAAAAGAGGTTGGCTGGGATAAAAAGCGTAATAACCTCTACTGGGCTGGATCCACGACCGGCGGGTTTGCCACAGATGCAAACTGGATAAACTACCAAAGGCAAAGGTTCGTGAAGCTGGCACAAAACATAGAGCGACGAGAGTATTACTATTTGCGAGAGATTGGCGGTGTAATCCAGCGCGTCGCGTCAACGTTTCTAAACGGTCGACTCTTTGACGTCGCTTTTACTAGGATATTTCAATGCGACAGGAAATATTGCAGAGATCAGAAGAGGTTCTTCAAGGTCGGTGGCTGGGCGGATAAGGACAAAGCTCTCAAGTCACGTCTAGTCTTTGATCTTGATGGAAATGGTATTAGTGGTCGCTATTACAAGTTGCTCGCATCAAAGTCGGCACCAATGAAGCAAACACTCCTCAGAGAATGGCACGATGATCGTCTCGTTCCCTGGGTTCATTACATCCCAGTTAGCCAAAGCCTGGAAGAGCTGCCAGAGTTAGTGTTTTATTTGACATCAACTGAGGCTGGACAAAACCGGGCCAGAGAAATTGCAGAGCAAGGCCGAGATTGGTTCTTCAAGGCGCTGAGGGAAAAGGACATGGCAGTCTACATGTATCGACTGCTATTGGAGTTGGCGAGGCTACAGGACCCGAGCAGGGAGGCAGGATTTCCTGCAACACACTAGTTAATACGAGTTATACGGAATACTACAAAGAAACGATACGTTGCATGCACACCAGGAATGGATGAATCATTTTGATTGGAGACAACAGCAAAAGTTCAGTTCGCTAGATTAATCTAATTGTTGAATGGCCAAAGTTAGAGAATTGGTTCCATCTCATGAATCCTCCAGACATGGATGTCGCTGTGAGTCATTGCGATCACGGATTGTGGTTGCTGAACTCATCTCTGATAAATCACAATTTCGCATACACCCACCAACACCTTCATTCATACGGATACGCAATGATTGCTAGAAATGGCATCTTCACAAAAAATCATGCCGGCGCTGCATCCTTCTCAGGCAGCGGCCATCGCCAACATCAAAGCCCAGGCAGCAGCGCTTAAGCCAGAGGCTCTCCAAACCATATCTCACATTTTTCGCATGTCCAACATCCCAATAGCGAGGCTAAACGATATCCGAAAGACTATAGTTCAACATGCCCGCGTTGCGTTGCATTTTCACCCCGATCGCCCGTCTCGTAGTGGCCGCACTGTCGTTGAGTCTCTCCTAAGGGATGGCACATACCGGAATCAATTCGAAACCGGCATCTCCAATGGCCTTGTTGCAACTCAGCTAGGCGGTGCGCGGGATGAATGGGAGCGAAGTCTTTTCAGCGGTGCTTATCATGACACTGGCAACTCAGACACGGTGGCGAATGCCTTCGATCCGACACTGAGGCCAAAGTACGGTGCTTTGGACTTGATGCGTAATTCTGACGGGCCTGCACCGCGATTCGGATCTTGTTATTTCTTACTTCGACCAGAAGTGTCGTCTCGGTCTACGTTTACCTTTGGTGGTTCTCAAGCAATTCCAAAAGAAAGAGGCACAGCGGATGAATTCGATGCGATATTGGCCGCTCTATTGAAAGAATGTTTTCTACGAGACACTGCTCTGGGTGTAGAAAATGTACGACCAAAAAGGATGGTGGAGTATATCGACGCATTGAGCAAATCGCCTCTCGTAAAAGACATTTACAAAAGACCGCCAAGCCGTAACCTGGATCACTTGATCGAGGCGCAGATTCACGGCGATGTTCTTCTTTCACGAGACGTCGAAGCCCTAGTTGTCGATCCGTCGTTTTTCACGCGGGGCGGCACTGGGCTTCTCCTCCTGGCTCTAGGCGAAACGTATAGATTCCCAGTCTTTGTACATCACGGATTTCAGTTGTCTTCAGCGAGCGTTCCTAGTGACTTTCGAGGGCCAACGATGCCACCCTTGGCAGCTCAAATTGCGCTTAATGGCATCTTGGATATACAGATTATTGGAAAGGCAGTGAAAGATTGGGTTGCTTGCGCTGATTTGCTGGGAGATAGAGGAGATTTAGCCCAAGGGTTGCAAGAGTTGAAGTTGTTGTGGCATGTTTTAGTACGGTACGGATAGGTGACTCGGGTAGTTGAGCCGCTTCGACAATGTTTTGTAAACAAGCTAATAGCTTTTTGGTTGATTAGTATTCGGCACCTCGCTTGTGGATTACGAACTGATGCGGGTAGCTGTTCCGTATATTGTTGAATACGATTACTGTGCTTCAACTAGAAATGTGGAGAGAGTTTCCAGAGGATGGACACGAACACGTAAGAAAAGGCACACGTTGGAGTAAAGAGACTCAAGGCGTAACCCTCCTGGACCAAGTGCTTACTCCTTCGCGTGTTCTTTACGCCTCTTCTTGGTCATTCTCCTGATTGATAAGAAGTTTATCTCGGGACCGCCCATTACACTGCTGACACCAAGAAAGGGCAGCAGTAACAAGTCCGCAATTATGAATCTGCCCGCGCGCTTAGTCGGCCTAATGACTCTAAGAACCATTCAGTCTAGCCTCGGACTCGTCGGGGCGGGTCAAAGGAATCTGTTTGCCCCCCCGGTCGGATTTTTGCAAAGGATCCCACTGGAAAAAGTCCCAGGGGTTCGTCATTAAACTGCTTGACGTCGGAAGTCGGACAACGCGATGGAGGTAGTGCGAGTGCTATATTATGTCGGAGCTGTTGAGGAGGGCGGAGTCTTTCGCGGAATTTGGGCAGCGTAGGATTCTCTTCTTTTACTTCTTAATATACTCCGTATCTTCTGTTGTAATTGTCCTTCCGAGCAACTGAGCTTGTTGTTTGTCTTCCAAGTTGCTCTTCATACAGCGTGGCTTCGGGTTGGCGACAGCCCGTCAACGACCAACGCCACGATGGCTTCTTCTTCTGAGGCTTCTACCCGCAGCGAAAATGGCTACCGATATGATTCAATTTCCGATCCGAATGCGTCTTCACGAACCGAATCGCCCTCTTTGTCATCTCCAGCTCCTACAGCAAAGCAGCTGACGGTCCGACTCCTCGCCCCCGATCTCCAGCGCGGCCTTCTTATGGCCTTGATGGCCATGGATCATCTCGCTCTCGGTCTAAATACTTGGCAACATGGAACAAACATTGATGGGGAGATGGATGGTCTTATAGTGCGCCGCTGGAACTTCACCACTGCCTATATCGTCCGCACATTGACCCATTTCTGTGCTCCGGGATTCACGTTTCTTCTCGGAATGGGGGTTGTTCTCCTCTCTCAGTCGCGTACTCGCATCGGGTGGTCGGCAGGAAGGCTAATGCAATACTATGCCGTGAGAGGTCTTGTGTTGACTGCAGTGACTTGGATAATTGGACTTGTGGCATCGGGTGGCCAATTCTGGTTCATGAACGTGGTTCTATTCTCACTAGGAGTCGACTATGTTTTAGCGGGGATGTTGTGGCTGCTGATGGATCAAACTGAGAGGTGGCTCAGCGGAGTGCTGGAGAGAGGTCTTTTGATAATGGACAAGCGATCTGGAGCCGTATACGTCCCCACGACTGATGATGACGAGGATGAAGAGGGAGGAGTTAGCCAGCCCTTGCTACTCGGACGAAGGCACGCCGCCAGAGAAAGCGAGAGAGCGGCAACGGCTTCATCACTATCATGGCATATCCACAACATCTTCCTCGTTGTTCTGAGCGTCATTACCATTTGGTGGAATATCTGGCTATCCGAGGACCATGGCCACTGCAGCCTTGACACGGAGGGATCAGACGGTTCCGTTTCAACTCAATTCGTCCCTACATCGAAGCATCCTTTCCTCGCCATCTGGTTCTGGTACGTCTCTACTGAGCACGTCATGTCGAATTTCCCCCCTATGGCATGGCTCTCCTTTGCCATTCTCGGGCTTCTCTACGGCCGCATCATTTCTGCCCGGAAGTGGACAATCTCTGCTGTTGCCATCGGCCACGCATCTGCGGGCATCATCTTTGCTGTCGTTTTTGTTCTCACCAGACTCCTGCGTGTAGGCAACCTGTCGGAGGATTGCTTGCATACACCCGCGCAGGATGCTCAGACTGCCAACGAAAACCCTTACCTTGCCTCGGCAGCATCCTTCTTCTACATCATCAAATACCCTCCTGATGTTGCTTTTTGGGCCTTTACCATGGCTGGCAACCTGTTTATGCTCGGAGCGTTTAGTTCCATCCCTGTGCACGTTGCGAAGCGCTTTGGTATGCTTTTGAGCTTTGGTACATCGTCCCTGTTCTTCTATGTAGTCCATCTCAACCTCGTCATGTCTCCTCTGGGCATGTTGCTCAAAAACCTTTTTGGTACTGAAACCGGTCACGGAGATCCCATGCATCCAGGAAACACCAAAGGCATCGCCAACCTCTTTGTTTATTTCATTTTCTGGTGTCTTTTGCTTCTCATTATGTGGCCAGCCTGTTTTTACTATAGTCGTTTCAAGAGCACAAGGCACGCAGACTCTCTGTGGAGATTCTTTTAGGGAGATTGTTGTGGTTAAAAAGCGGGCAAGAAATAGCATTAGTCTAATTGATATAGATGATGGATTCGTCAATCATAAACAAATATATAGTAAAGTGCGTATCCTCAGCAAAAGACTGCGCCATATGTATGCATCCCACATTAGAAGTGAATATATATGGAGAGAATATGTATCATCAAAGTCGTCGTAAGTCGTTATTTCCTTAGCCTGTACCTTTGCAGCCAGCCGCCCTCTTTTTTCGGTGGATTGCTCTCTCTTGTGTTTCTCATGGATTCTTCTCTGAGTTGTTGTTGATGCTTCTGCTCTCGTAGTTGCTGTTCTCGCAGTTGCTGTTCTCTCTGCTGCTGTTCTCTCTGCTGTTGTTCTCTCTGTTGTTGTTCCCTTTGATGTTCTCGTTGTTGTTGCTGCTGCTTGTGTAACTCCTGCTGCTGCCGTTGCTCCCACCTCTGCTCAGCTCTTCTCAGTGTCGCAGCTGCATCCCAGTAGTCTCTCTTCTCAGCCACATTTCTAGCCAATTCGCCTCTTCTATTCTGGATCGTAGGATTGGCTCCCAAATCGCGTAATGCGCGAATCACTTCTCGTCGCTCCGCATCTCCATCCTCGGCAGATCTAGCAGCATAATGAAGTGGCGTTCTTCCATCAGTGGTCTGGCAGTTGGGGTCAGCCTTGCCGCGCTCAATAAGCATCTCTACTGTGGCAGCAGTTGAATAACGCGCAGCCAAGTGAAGAGGCATGCAGCCACCATCAGCACGAGCGTGAACATTTGCGCCATGATCAAGAAGATACATGGCGACGGCCATGTGATCGCGTTCGACAGCAAGATGCAATGGTGTCAGCCCATGAGGATCGCATGAGTCGGGAGGCGCCTGGCGCATGCAGTTGGCCACAGTTTTGACGTCACCCTCCCAGGCAGCATCCAACAGGACATCTTTCGCATTCGGCGGTAGATTTGTATTTCGTGGATCAAGTCCCGTTGTGCTTGTATTAGCAGAGCCATGAGGCTGAGGCGGCTCAACTGATGGTTCTGAGCGCGGAGGAGTCGGCGGATTTGGGACGACTTTTGGAGGAAGCCCAGTTGCCTCAAAATGCCCTTTGGATTTGGGGGACAATTGTGGTGATGGAGGAGGTCGGTTGGGTATTGAAGTTGCCGGCTGCTGCATCGGTATTGATGTGTTGATCGGTGGGTTCATCGTTGCCGTCGATTGAGGAGGTGTAGGGGCATTTGGTGTGGCGATGCCTGGTGATGGTCTTTTCAAAGCTCGACTGCTGCTTGTTAGTGTTGCCAAGTAACTGAGGGGAGAGGGATAGACGAACGCGTAGATATTTGACATGAGAGTACCAAGTTGTAATAGCTGTTGTTGCAACTCGGCATCGGCGGCTTTGATTTGCTCCTCACCCTCGTTTTTGTAATTGTATGAATGCCAAAAGCCTTCCAAGCGTCCAAGAGCTGTGCTGTCCTGCTTGGCAGCTCCAGAAAAACTCGCCAGCAATTTCGTCATCTTCTTCAATGTCTCACTAGTGCTCTCGATGGCGTCTTCAATGTGAGACTTGAGGACCTGTCCTGATTCGTCCTCAATAAGGTCTGGCCTGGCTTCTAGACACTCTTTCATTTGCTGGATAGTGTCACGCGTGGTGGATATCCGAGTAGAGAGAGCGCGGATCTCGTCTGGGGCGTCGTTTACGTCGTTGAACCACTCAACCCATTCTTTTGCCTTGTCGGCATGCTCCGAGAGCGCTCGAATTCCCGCATATGTCGCAAATGAAGTTGGGAATTTGCTGAAGAAGCTGTCTGAGCCTCTGCGCTCGTGCTTCGGACGGCGAGAGGGCGAGGTTGGTTGTTGGGCAGAGCTTGGCTGAGAATGAGAATTTCTATCGTAGCCATCTACAGAAGCGGAGCGATGTCTATCGGAAGCGGAGCGGTGGCTATCGGAAGCTGTAGACGGTCTCTGATAGGGAGAGCTGCCTCGCTTCGCAGGCTGCGGTCTATTATTCGCCGATGCTGAAGGCGGATATCGTCGGGCCTCCTGCCGAGCCTCCCTTGAAGAGTTGTTCCATTCAGCTTTGGGCGCAAGATGTGGAGAGGACGGAGGTACGCCTGTAGCTACTGCACCCCCATATCCATGTCGATCACGCCGGTCATGGCTGCCACTCCGTTGCGACCGTGAAGGCGCTGGCGACTGAGGTTGATGCGCCATATCTCGCGGTCGAGGAATTTCCGAAGAGGAATATCGTCGTCGAGGAGGCGATCGGGACGGGTGACTGCGGCGAGCATCTCCGCCGCCTGATGTTCTCTGGCGAGAGTGAGGCGATACAGACCCTCGAGATAAGGACTCTCGTCGTGGCGGGCTTCGAGCCCTGCTGGATGAAGCCGAGGGGGGCGGCATCGTCGGCCTCTGAACTTCCTGGTGCGACCTGAAATCTTTGGCCCCAGATTGCCGCTGGAATTCCGGGGTCGGCCGCTCGCCCGCCGAAATAGACGCCCGACGACGCCGTGGCTCGCCCGATTGCTTCACCATATCCTTGTGCGCATCGTCGCGACGGCCTCGGGAGAAGAGGTTGGAGCCCATGGCCTTGACAGAGCTCGATCGAAAGGGCAGCTTGCTGCGAGGCATCGGTTCGGTAATGGCATTCTACGGCGGTCTAGGATCTTGTTCTTGTTCTGGAAAGTTGCGCGTCTCGTGTTGTCGACACATGCATGTGTTTGTATAGAGGTTGACAGAGGAAGGGGGGAGAAGAAAAGGAAGGCCGCGGGCCCTTGACTCAACCCTTCAGCTCATCCTGATGCTGTTGCTGCAAGTCAGTCAGTCCATAGCCACTGCAGCCTGCTGCCTTCAAGAGCACGAGGACGAATTCGGCATGACGCTATGCGCACGAGGCCAGGCTTTGGAGGTGGGTGAGACGATGTCTAGTGTGGGAGCGGCCAACCAGCCACAGCAAGCACAGGGTGGCTTTGCAAACTTGCTATGGGGCGATGCAACAAACTTGGTCTGAGTTGAAAATAGTGTCAAGTAGGCACCTCTCTGTCGCAGGAGTGTTGGTTGGAAGTGTTTATCGTGACATATCAAAGCAAGAGCCTCATTTCCTGGGCCGTTCTTTTCCAAATTCTACTCAAGACAAGCACAACGTGAAGCCGTCGACGAGGGGCTTACAACAGCAAGTACACAAACTTCGGCTTTGGCCGACCGAACAGCACATACTGTGTAACCTCATTGGGGGGCCGATTAGACAATTGGGAATACTTCTAGTACCAGATGCCGAGGCTTTGATTTTTTTTTTTACAAATTCAACATATGTTTTGTGTGCTTCATACCCATCACAATCAGAGGCTGCTTCGTTTGGAATGGGCGTCATGCAAGATGCGCTCATCAAGATCCGTGCAGGTAAGCAGTAGACTCTGCTCTGCCGCCGTCCTTGCAGACGCTCTCACCAAGTCAGGGCACAACGGTACTACAGTTTCCGAATTCCTCCGAAATCGGTCGTGTCCGAGACAAGCAGTTTTCAGCTGTTCGTTCTACGACTTCCAAGGTTATCCCCAGATGATCACGGTGACACAGCCACACTTGGTTCGCGTACCACGGATGATTTCTAGAAAACATCAATGTAAATCGAGCACATATGATCGCGACTCTACCTCGGTGCTGACTCCATAAAATGTACTTGACTAAAATACAACGAAGATGGTTCCCAGCAGTACATATGAGCAAAGAGAAGATAAATAGTTGTGTTCGCAGCTCTGAACGATGACATTCATTCCAATCAGATGACGCAGTTTTGCGCTACACGATGCAGGGAGTGGGAGTGGGAGGAAACCCCACCGTCATCGTTCACACATGCATCGACGCGCAAAGGATATGGAGTCACTTATATAGTTCAGCCTATCGCTCAAAGTTCAGCCTCTCCTGTCTATGATTTTGTGTAGTTACATTTAAATTTACACTGTTGCTCAGCACATATGCCTCTACAACTGAAAACCATTCGGACAGCTTGGTATATGTGCATTGCGAACACCGGCTATGGGCTGCTATTGAATATTGTTACCGTGGAACTCGGCACATATTGTCGCCTGCATACCTGTACACTGCGAAATGGCCAGTGTTGTGTAAGTTTAGTTCCAAAAATGATAGTCTATCGCTGCCTACATTGTAATTCAAATACAATCTTTACTCTGCGCGTTTATTTGCACTTTAAATGCCCTCCGTACGACATGGAGTAGCCGTCTTGTTTGGATCCATAGCAGTGCATATAGCCATTTGCTCATTAAAACGGGGCTCTATTCGGCATAGTTCAGGTTCTCAGTATTTACTTCAACAACTTGTCTTTCGGCCACGTACTCAACCTATATTGCATATGCATGAACAATATACATGTACTCAATTACTGGTCATTTCTCTATTTCATGAGCTATTTCGGATGATCAAATCACTACCTACATACGATGGCAGTGTCAATTTTCAGACCAACCCGAAGCTGCCCCTCAACTTGGCGACGACACTTCTCAGCCTCGGCTGCCCGATGCATAAATGCCTATGATAGCACAATCTCGAATCTGAGACTAGATAAAAACACGGCTGTAGTATATCAAGGTAATGAATACGATACCATGAATTTTTGTACCTTACTTATACATCATGTAGGGTTTACAGGGAAAGCGGTAAATGCGAGACCCCTCACTGTCGTGAAATGTCATACTAATGACGAGATGATTCATGAAGGCGACTGCAAATGCCAAAGATACTATTGCATATGGCACCCGCATAGTGGGAGGCATATCGCCTGGCAAGGGAGGTTCGACGCACCTTGATTTACCAGTCTTCAATACCGTTGAGGAGGTGAGCACCCCCTCCATCTTCTGTCGCACCCCCGGGGAATCGTGTTCTCATGCTATTCGCAGGCCATGAAAACCGTCCGACCTCATGTGAGTGCTGTTTTTGTACCTGCGCAGTTTGCAGCCAAAGCCATCATAGAGTCCATAGAGGCTGAAGTTCCACTGGTTGTATCTGTGGCCGAGCATATTCCAGTGCATGACATGCTACGGGTACATGAGATACTTCGTACACAGAGCAAAACCCGGCTCGTAGGACCAAACTGTCCGGGAATTATAACTCCAGAACAGTGTCGAGTTGGCATCATGCCGTATAAGCAGTATCAGAGAGGCTGTATAGGCATTGTATCCAAGTCGGGGACTTTGAGCTACGAGGCTGTGGGTGCAACGACTGCAGTTGGACTGGGACAGAGCATAGTACTAGGTATGGGGGGTGATTTACTTCCAGGTGAGAATAACTACATATTGATGCCTAGACGTGGGCATTGTGGCTGAGACTGTGTAGGTACCACCTTGGCGGATGGCCTTCGACTCTTCTTCGAAGATGAAGAGACGAAAGGTATCATCGTAATAGGTGAAATTGGTGGAGAAGCAGAGCTTAGAGCCGCTGAGATGATCCGAGAATATCGACAATCAACTCCCAGCCCCAAGCCAATTGTAGCAATGGTAGCCGGGAAGACGGCTCCACTGGGAAGGATCATGGGTCATGCGGGTGCTGTGCTCACCCCCCGGGATGTACCTGCAGATATCAAAGCAAAGGCACTTGAGGATGCTGGTGCGGTGGTAGTCCCGCATCCAGGGGTCATGGGAGTGACAATGAAGCGGCTGCTTGAGGTAGATTTAAAGAAATAGCTAAGTGATTGAAATACGAACATCAAAACATGGCTAGCTTAAACTATCAGAAATGCATAAACAGATGCGCGAAACAAAACGAAAATATGCCAGAATCTCTAACCTCCTGGACCTCGCCTTCTCCTAATCCCCTTGTGAACCTCGTCCATATGGCGCTTGGCATTGTCTGGTCGCTCCAATATGGCCTCACACATCTTGCACTTGGTTCGAATTGGCGGACGGCCCGTATCCTCGGCCCATTTTGGGTGGTGACTCCAGATGTGTTTCTCAAGATCTTTGCTGTACTGGTAACGCTTATCACAATCCGGGTGAAGAGGACATTGCAACTTCTTGTCGTGCCATCCCAAATGGCGACTGCAAGAGTACTTGGAGTTAGTCGAGTTCTCTTTCATGTTTCTTGTAGCCGACAGTATAAGATGGGTGAAGTACTATGAAAGCATCATCGTGATATGAAGAAAAGGTAAAACTTACTTGAGTAGAAAATTTTTCTCAAAAGACTTTGAGCATCCGGCTCTATCACACACAAAAGGCAAAGCCACGGTTGGAGACCCAGTTGGAGGTAGCGAGTCGGCCTCAGCCCCGGAAGAAGGACGGTATTCCACCAAAGTACCTGCAGTCAAAGGTCCAGATGTGTCGAAATCCATGGCATCGGGATCATTCTCAAAACTCAAATCAGAAGAAGAGAAATCAGAAAACGAAAAAGAAAGGGGAGACGAATTGTCAACAGCAGGCGTGTGATCCTCTGCTCCATATGAATCAATGCTCGTTTCACCAGTTGTTCGCTCTTGGACTCCAAAAGGCGAACCTGTTGGTAAGCCATTCAGAATCTAAGTCTCGTCATGGGAGCGTTGAATTCCGGAGGAATCGGAGGCGACATCAGCGTCAACGGAGGGGCCTGTCGGTATACCTAAGGCAACCCCGGGGGTCGTAAGACCTGAGCCTTCTAACATACTTGGATCAATGATACCTGAGGCAACCCCAGGGGGCGTAGGAGGCGAGCTGTGTAAGATGCTTGGGTCAAGGGTGGGCCCAACTCCCCATTCCTGTGCGATGTATGCATTGTGTTCGGTAAATTCATTCGTGATTATATCCGCTACAGCCCCCGGGAAGCTTTGATCCTCTTCGCCGCATGTCTCATGCCCCAGGAGGGGATTGACGGCGCCGGGCCTAAAAGCCCCGTTGTCGTCCCAGTCCATTCTGAGTAGTGGTGTCTATGGCCGCCACTCTAACATGGATCCTCGATCTCCTGTCATCGGTATATAAGAATATGTCGCTCGATGTTGCCAATCACGGCAATATTTTGATCCACCTCTGTTGCTGCCGAGATGTTTGGATAGAGATTGAGTGGGTAAATTCGGTCCACCCTTCCGGTGCTACTGGCTATAGTGCCGATGCCAGTGGCGTGCTGCTCTTCGGAAGACTGTAATAATCCAAATGATCCAGTGGCACACCCTCTACATGCACGCAGCAGTCTTACAGAGAGCGAATTGGCAATAAGTATTCAGCTGAGGAAGACAGCAGCACAGTGTATGCTCACCAGATTCTGTATGAAAGTATCTTTGATGCTGCAACTAAAGGAGATGTTGGAAGATAGACTGAACAAAGAACAGATGCAAAAGTCAGCATGGGCCAAGCTAGGGAATTAACAAGACAAATACCGTATATATGAATCCCTTCTATTGAGAACGGGGCTATATCGAAAGCGGACTCGAAGAACTAGAGCCTTCTTAAGTGTGTTTATGTCCACAGGTGTATATCAGAGCACACCAATGTAGTTTCCGTTTGGTTCTTCGTCATGCCAGAGTGTGTGCTCTGTATTCGACTTAGTGCTCTTAGTCGTTCTCCCAGGCTGGTTGGGATGGGAGATGGGAATCCTGGCTTCTTTGACGCGGGTGGCCCACGAGCATAAGTAAATAAATCCTTATCAAGAGCGGAGTCCTATTTGATAGCAGTGGGGACATATCTTTCAAGATGAGGGAGGAAGATGGATGCTGATAGGTTGATGTGACTTGTGGGCGTTGAATTCGCCCAGCGATGTGAGAATCTACGTCTACCCAGTGTTTCCTTGGCTTGTTCCCCCCTCATAACCGATCAGAATGCCTTGCATTGCATCTCGTGTCGGTGCATATCTGCCCAACATGCTCCCCAGATACAAAACTATCTTCTTCATTCAAGCAACAAAGGCTGCAATGCCTCATTTGTGCGCCATCAGCCATACATGGGCCAACACATGTTACCCCTGCAAGCTGCCGCTGGATGAAACCAGGCGCTTGCATAAGAAGCCCGCAAGGCTTGCAGGCTTAATTCTGTAGACCTCCCACAGCCCAGTCACCCAATAAGATGGGCTCGATTAATTCGATGGGATTCTGTAGACCCCATCACAGCCTGGCTGGCCCAGGGGCCCCGTTTGTCGATTGTAGGCCGCCCAGACGTCTGAGACGCGAACGGATTACGGTCACATAGAGGGAGGCCTACAGGCTGACTGAGAGGTGAACTGTGTGGCGTGGCATCCAATGATACGACGGGAATCTCCATATCGGCCCAAATCGCATTTTGTACGGCCTCTCGCCTTGAAATCATGTATGATGATGCCACGCAAGAATTGTACGCCTCAAGGAATTTGGAAGCGGCGCTTTTGACTGATTTAAATAGAAATGATCGGATCAACTCGAATCGGTCAACAATCAACAACAAAGACCACCTGCTCCAACTAATATACACTTTTGAGTTTATTTTTTCTTCTCGGTAAAACCAACTTCACTTCCAAGATCATCAGCCGTAAGATAAGGCGTCGCAAACATGCCATCAGCTACTCGTATTTAACATGTCAACCCAACCTAATATATCCCCTACGCTAACGATTTATGCCTTGAAGGTGCCAGCGCCGATATGACGAAGCCCATTCCATTGCGCGCAAAGCTCGCCCGGCGCTTCTACGAGCCTATCCTCCTCGAGGTAGCTCTGAAGAAGATCCGACCGCAGCAGAGCTTCTCTGCCACGCAGCACGAGCCAAATACCATGAGAGATAACGTTGACAGCGCGGAACAGACTTTTAAGTGTTTTGTCAACCGGCTTGCTCAAGTTTGCGACAATAAACGCGGCGACAACGGATCTACTGTTACCGGCATTGCGGTGCTGGAAGAACCCGAGGGTGTTCACTATATCATAGGGTCTAACAACCGCAAGGCATCAAAGTTGCCCGAGGTTAAGCTCTTTGTGGAGCAGTTACTCGAAATTGTAGCAAAATCTACAGAGCAACCTGCGAGTAACGGATCTCCAGTACACAGAGAAGCGCTGTGGCATATCCTCAAATTCGACGGAAACCGCGTCCGGTTTTACCTTACCACTACTATCTTATATTTGGAGGAATGCATTAGTGACTATGATAGACGCCATGGGGAAACTTCGTTGTGTGAGCCACCCCATTCGCCGTCATGAGTGAGAGACTTGGCTTATGTTTCCTTATAATCGGCAGCATCGGAAGCCTCGAGATTTAGATCTCAACTTTCTAAACTCACGGAATTGGTCAAGTTCGGTGACGACAAACAGCTCGAGGACCCGCAATGTACGTCGATTTCCCTGAAGCTGCTGAAATTTAACCCTATTACTGACAAAGTCATATATAGACTTTGCTGCTTGTGAAAAGCTCTTCTTATTCCTTCACGAGGCTCAACGTCGGAAATTTGGAGACTCGATTTCGGAGCAAGCAAGAGAAGGCGAGATGGACAACTCCAAGCGGTGGTTGGAGCTTCGCCACTTCGTTGGTCGCTTGCACTCATATTACCTCGCTGTCGAAACAATAATCCGCGCGAGCCGGCTCTGGGATCGACTGTTCCACGAGATTAAAGTGACAGTAATTCCATCAGCTTCTATGATCCCGCATCCATTAAACAAAAAGCGACCAAACGCATCCGAAATCATTGGAAGAATGAGTTCTTCCGCAGAAACAATAGAGAGGCACCGGTCCATGGCTGAACAGCTGCAAGTACTCGATTTGGATGCAAAAATTCTGGAGGGGTGCAACTCTGCCTCCCTGACACACATGGTTCATGGTGAAGTTCTTGTCCTGGACTATGTGCTGAACTACCTACGTGACAATGTTGACGCCGAATTCTGGCACAAATGGCGATATGTCGGGAGCAGCAAGCCAACCTGCCGTCTTTGCAATTACTATTTCGAAAATCATCCAGAGGGAGTGAAAGCCCGCGAGTCACACAACAACCTCTATCCTCATTGGCGCGTCCCTGATGTTTTTAACAAGAAGGCGATGGATGCAACAGAATGGCTACTAATCGAAATAAACAAGAAGATCAGAGTAGATGCAGTACAATTGCTCAGAGACCAAGTATCGCAAGGTAGAAAGCATGATTCCAATTCGTTCTCCGAACAACCGTGGCGAAGGGACCCGAAGACTGACCCCAGTGACCTCACTTCAAGAATGGGAGGCTTGTCAATTGGAAGTGTGTCGATTCCTAATACCATCGAAGAAGAGGACAAACGAAGCACTGCTGGACAACCAGACGACGAAGAAGAGGAAGGTGGCATAATTGTGTTCCGTGGACGTAAGACGCGCCCGTCTCGAAGTTAAGAGTCGCTTTCATTTTATGCATTTCATGCTACCTCACAAGTCAGAATATTCGCGATATTTTCTATTTAGGAGATAAAGGGGATGAAGGAGATAGGAGCATATTATTTCCCTTGCATTAACGAGATGTCAATTATTATTATGCATCTGCTTGGAGAAATCGCATCTGATGAAAACTTTGCGTAGCTTGCCTATCCCTTAGAATAGCCCTGTCAACTTATTGTTCATCCTTTTCAGTCTGACAAAATGTAACAGTATTGCCAAATGGATCAATCACAGTAACTTCCTGAGAGTCCGGCCCTCCATAACCCTTTTCTATCCCTGGCCTCATGTATCGATATTTCTTGGTGATAAGCTCTTGATGATACTCGACAATTCCCTTTTTCATGATGACGCGAATCTTTGTGCCTGGGGTTCCATCTCCATGATGCTCGCTGAGGTGTAGTATGAGACTGGCTTTGGAAATTTGACGATACAGTGGCGCGTTATCGTCGAAACGGTGGTCCCAATCTACCGTGAATCCTAAGAAATCTAGGTAGAATTCGTCGGCTTTTTTGACATCGAAGATTCGTAAAATTGGAACGACAGACTGGAAATCAGGACTCATTTTGTACTTTGAGGTCCAAAAATTGCAGATTATGGAAAAGAGAGAGATATTGTGACCACACCTTGGGATAAAGCGATATTTGAAGAAGTCGAATTAACACACATCGACTTCATGGTGAAGCCATAAATTGGAGACTATGTCCGTAGCTTACACGTGACAAAACGAACAGATGCTAATTACGCCTGCAGTAATAAAACAATGGAAATTGCAATATTTTCATGGATTTTCGTCGAAAACAATGAGTTCAATTACCAGTTTATGATGTCTTACTGCCCTGCTTGTTCCCAATTGCCGTTGTGTCTGACCTCTACTACCGCAAGCGAAACACGAGTGCCGTCCTGCTATTGTGCGTATCTCTGAACAGATTGACAGAGTACACGGCGGCATGTCTATGCTCATTAAAAAAAAAAAAAAAGAGCAACAGTTACACGGAAGGTTGATATATAAGCAAGCTGCAAAATAAGTGAGATGCTGCAACCCGTGCACAGAGAAGGAATGTCTTCAAGAGTCAACTGTGACAGATCAAAAAAGCCGAAGTCTCAGGGCCGTGTTCGGGCAATGTATGGCCGACTTCGGGTGCGGGGGAGTTGAGCCCGGATAACTCAATCGGGGAGACGATCCATAATTGAGCTTTGAGGGAGAGGAGTTGGTGCGGAGGTGCTGTTTTTGGTCAGATCTCGAGAGCGCGTGAGCAAAGATCGATCTCCACAGTCTTATGATCAACCAACAGCTTGCAATAGTTGTAAAGAGAAACGGGAAACCAGATTCAGTAATGCGCACTTAGCCATACTCGTACTTGAAAGAGAAGAGTCAGAATACTATTTGACAGATAGTGCTGTGGCAACGCCAATCGCTGCTATGCTATCGATCACGACCACTCCAATTGCATTCATAAGCACGAAATGCGAGCTGTGCTTAATGATCAAATCGCACTCGTGCCTTGGGCTTACTAGTAAATATGCTGTTACGAGGGCGAATTACTGCCGGCCATGTGTACGGTACATGCAGCGCCAATTGTAATTAAATGGGCCATAAATAGCTTTCGGGCCATATAGACCGAAGTAACTGATTTCATCGCTGCATAACAGTCTTTAACTGGAGAATATAGTCTCGCAGCCAGCGGTCTAGATTCGAGGTGGCTTTGGGCTTCTAGACGATATCGGACTCCAATGGGCCATTGTCTGAGCACGTGGACATTCTGAGGCATCATGGCATATAACTCCCTGTGGTTATCTTTCTGCCGCGAGCTCCCAACAAGCGTCCACTTAGTAGATGTATATAAAGTCCACGATCATGACAAAAATTATTGTTTGAAGCACTTGAATGACACCCATTGGTAACAGTTAGTGATCGTTAAGCTGACCTCACTCCGCCGAGAAAATGGCCCACATCATCACATTACCCACGTTCAAACAACAGGGTAATGTCTCGCTATCGCACGCAAGAAATATTTCAGAGCGCTGGGTAAAAGATTTTGAGCACGCTCTGCAAAGAAACGACAGAGAAGGTCTTGAAAAAGTATTTGTCAAAGAAGCCTGGATTCGCGACTTACTCTCTTTTATCTGGGACTTTCGAACTCTTCAAGGTCGCGACAACGTCCTCAACTACCTTCAAAACAACTACAGTGCCGGTATCAATAGCATTCGATTGCGTGACTACGGCACATTTCAGCCTACCTTCAAGAACCCATGTCCGGAAATGCAATGGATTGAGAGTATGTTCGACTTCGAATCACGTCACGGCCGTGGAAAGGGGATGCTTCGACTAGTATTGGATGATGACGATGAATGGAAGTGCTATTTGATCCATTTCACCCTCCAGGAGATTAAAAGCCATGAAGAGAAGACAGGATTTACGCGCCCGGAAGGTTACGTCGACACAGCAGGTGGCAACTGGCAACAGCGACGTGAGAGGCAAAAGGAGTTTCTTGATGAAGATCCGGCTGTGCTCATAGTAGGTGCCGGCCAATCTGGTCTTTCTACGGCCGCTCGACTCCAGCAACTCGGAGTGCCAGCATTAATTATTGAGAAAAGTAGTCGTGTCGGTGATAGTTGGCGCAAACGTTACAAGGTTTGACCCCACGACTCTTACATTGGAGGTTATTCTGCACAAACTAACTGTAAATCATATAGACGCTGATGACCCATGACCCAATCCAATACTGTCACCTCCCATATATCCCTTTTCCTTCCCACTGGCCATTGTTTATGCCCAAAGATAAACTTGCCGATTGGCTTGAAGCATATGCCAGCCTGATGGAACTTAACGTTTGGTGCGACACCGAACTGCAGAGCACCGCGTTTGATGAGACTACAAAAATATGGACTGTGGCAGTAAAGCGATCGGATGGTTCAGTACGAATTATTAAACCAAGGCATGTTGTTCTAGCCACTGGGAATGCAGGAGATGCCATCATTCCACATTTTGAGGGTATCGAAAGCTTCAAGGGGGCTGCTTACCACGGAAGTCAGCACAAGGATGCATCGGAACATTCCGACCTCTCTAGCAAACATGTGGTGATAATAGGTTCAGGGACTTCAGCGCATGACCTTTGCCAAAATTTCTATGAATGCGGTGCCGCATCGGTAAGCATGCTCCAACGTGGCAGCACTCATGTCTTGACCGCAAAGAAAGGCCTCCCAATGCTTCATTCGGGAACGTATGAGGAGGGCGGACCACCAACTGATGATTTGGATGTCGATAGCCAAAGCAAACCGCTTCCTGTTCAGTTTGCACTTAACGTTTTCAAGACAAACGCTATTAAAACAGTCGATAAGAACATCATAGACGGATTGACGAGTGCCGGATTTGAGCTCGACTTTGGAGAAGATGGAAGCGGCATATACCGTAAATACGTCACTCGTGGAGGTGGCTATTATATCGACGTTGGATGCAGCCAGCTCATTATTGATAGAAAGGTCAAAGTAAAATCCAATCCTGGGGGAATCAAGTCGTTTACACCTGAGGGGCTGCTTCTTGCAGATGGATCTGAACTCAAGGCAGACATAATCATTATGGCAACAGGCTACCAAACAATGCACAACACAGCGCAAAAGCTTTTTGGAGACAAAGTCGCTTCACGGCTAGGAAAGGTCTGGGATTTGAACAAAGAGGGCGAAATAAATTCGGTAAGATTTCTGATATATCACGATAAAGATGCACTTGATCTGACAAACTTGCTCTCTTGTAGATCTGGCGATACAGCGGGCATCCCAACTTTTGGTTCATGGGTGGCAGCCTCGCCCTATGTCGGACATATTCGAAGATGCTGGCATTGCAAATTAAAGCGAGCGAACTGGGCATCTATGAGGCGCCAGGGAAGAAGGACATGAGCAACGGCGTGAATAACGAAGTTTAAGTTATTAAAAGACACTGATTGTAATCGCTAGCTCTCCATGTCGAATTGTTTCCAAGGGCGCTTTTTAGCTCAGGGTTATTGTGGGTGTGTCCGAAACTCCCGTTGGTGATCAGCAGCTTACCCCATGATGATCCCATGACCTTCTAGTATTCCATTGTAGAGAGGGTAGCCGGGATTTCAAGTTGCTCTAGAGCACCCCTTTTGTTTTAAGGAGAGATGATTCCATGTGCTTCCTTTGGCATTGTATTCCGTAAAACAATATACTCAATTATAAAATTCGCATTTTCCCTATTGGAACATGCAATCATTACGTTGCTAAAGACGGGTATAAGCAGTACCCTGGGGGCATACCGTGTAAGCACGCGTTCTACCCCGTGTGAAGTCTAGCGGCAGCTGATAAAGCATCCCCAAAGATGCTCAGTTCGCTGGCAACGGAAAATCCGACGCGATATCCAGCGTCCCATTTGCGGATTCTATTCCAGAGGCGGATTTGAATACATACTTGTATCCGCATGACCAAGATACGCCAGGGCTGAAGGCGGATTATCTATGTATCAACACTTGAAGCTAGAATTGGTAAGCAAGCAATCATGATTGCGGAATCGCCTTTCCCCAAAGTATGGGATGAATGACTGCTAACAAGTCTCGTTTCATCTTGTGTAGATGAACTAGAGCGCGAATCTCTCAAATTTAAAAAAGAAATCTCAATACCATCTTCTCTCAAACCGGACGCAGCCAATGTTGAGAAGTTTAGAGATGGTTTGTTTATTCCTGTCATTACTCTCCCAGTAAAAACTTCCAGACTACTGTATTACTTAATTTGACGAGCTTTACTCGTGTTTTCTAATTCTACACGAGCTCTACATCTTTCAAGTGCTGCCAGCGACTTACAGATCACTTACGCACGTGGCCCCAGCCCCTTTATTCTACGGGCCATTGCGGCCGTCATCATTTCTGCCCTTGCCTGCCCTTCCGGTACGATACAAATAAGCCGTGAAAAGTGACTGCTATCTTTGAGCGTGAGATGCGTTTAGTTACCACCAAGGACGCGTCGCTTGAATCGCTGCAAGCATTGCTCATCCTGACGATCCGTGTATTTGGAGCGTCGGGAGGAGATTATTGAACTTGTTAATCACGTCACTATCATTATCATACAGAAGAGGAACACGGCGAATATCCGCCAAAATACATACTGGAGATGAAATAACTTAGCTAGACTATGATGTGCAGGGTCGACACCGAACTCGGGCTACGAGATACGATCAACCATCACGCAGTAAACTTTAGAATTAGAATTGCGTCAGCGATATCCCAGGGAATAAATATTCTTCAATCTCAATATGACTGTAGAAAGCGAGGGGAATGTTAAGGCCTCTTGGGTCGCCGAGACGTTGGACTTGAGCTCAACTTTGGGAGTTGCCTGGCGCTATTCTCCCCCCTCCCCCTCTTCTCGGAGCGGGCGGTCTCGGTGCCTTGTAATAAGAATACCATGCAAATTCCAGAATATGTTCTTGCAGTGCATTCTCTTTAGAAATACAGGCGTTCCCTCTGCAATCTCTCACTTTGTCCGATTGGCGATTCATAAAATTTTGCATGTTCACCATTTCCCACGGCAATTCTGCAGTCAGGGGCTACCAGTGGATCATCAGCAAGAGAACAGTCTGCTGTGATGCTTTATATCAACGACAGACGTCGTAGCATGCTAACTTTGATAGCGTTCTCGTGGTTCGTTCGTCGTCGTTCGTGGATCTATTTTCGACTTGCGATGGTTCGGCTCAGTATTCTGACAGCATATTGATTTATTATAATATCTACAGTAGCGTAATACTACTGGATCAACGTTTCGCCTTCTCTGCCAGCGACACCTCAAAACGATATTGCTGCTTGGACAGGAGCAGTAGAGCATTGCTTATCAAGTTGTGATGCTGTGGCCGTCACCATACGAGGCATCTGGGATGCATCGTTTGATGCGATCGATCCACATGTGATTTTCTGCGTGTCCTCCTGCGTGTCCATTGTTGCCCGCCTCTTTATCATATATGCCAGGCTTCCCTGATTTGCCATCGCCAGAGAAGCTCTACTTGCTCATCTATGCACTGGCTGTTTGGAGAAGTCGATGGCTTGTAGTCAAGCAGCTCAGAACGGTCTAGAAGCTACTACAGCCGGAGGTCGGTCGGTATCGGCCGGTGCGAATCCGCTCCTTATTGCGCTTTATGGTATGCCGTATCTGTCGTAGGATATACGTGAGGCACTAAGAAAGTAGGCGTTGAGTAAGGACAATGCTTCGGTAGGTTTGGAAACGTGATTTGTCTATTGTTAATATGAATATTCATTGCCTCGTTATAATGTCGTCTCTATCATATATGCAAGTTCTCCTTTTTTCCGGCTTCGAGTCATCATAAACCTGGGACTGGGTCAACTTTCTTGACAACCCTGGCTGGCGAACCAATCGCAATAGAAAAGTCGGGGATCGATCTGGTAACGACACTGCCTGCTCCTATTGTGCATCCCTTTCCAATCGTCAAGCCCGGCATGATGGTGGTGTTGCCTCCGATCCAACAATCATCCCCAATGGTGACGCTGCCACCGTACTCGATTCCGCTGCGGCGCGATTGGACTCCGGTCTCGTGTGTTGCACCGAATATTGACACATTAGGGCCGAACAGAACGCGGTTACCGATTGTGACCATTCCGCAGTCAAGAATCACCAGACTGAAGCCACACAAACACGGGCTGGAGTCAGTCTCCAACAGCGAAATGTTACTATTGGTTTTACGTACTTGAAATTGGCATAAAAGTTGTCTCCAATCGACGTGTTACACCCGTAGTCGACGTTGAAGGGCGTCTCGATGAAGGGGTTCGTGCCGATCTTGCCCAGCATCTCGTTTAGGATTCTCTCCCTCTCGGCCACTAGGGTGTCATTCGTGGCGTCGTCGGGGAAATAGGTGTTGTACTTGTGCATGAGTCTCCGAGCCCGAAATCTTCCCTCGATGAGCTCTGGTGCTTGAGAATTGTAACTGTAAGGCAGAGATTAAAATCCGGGAGTCACTCGGCGGTGGCAAAGAGGGGATGGGATTATTTACAGCATGCCTGATATCATCTTTTCGTAATCCTCACACCACGGAATGTGGGTGAGAGTCTTTGCGTGCTCAATCGCCGCCGGGTCTTTTTTTGTGCTAGCCATGACAACGAAGACGATCTTTTTTTTCCAAAGTTAAAATCACCACCAGGTAGCCGGGCTATGAGAAAAGTCTAAGGAAGAGGGGGAGAGGAATCTGGTACGAGGAGAGTCCTCCGCAATAATATACCAAATCTCTCTTATGCCAGCGAGGACAAACGTGTTCATAGTCCATGTTTGTTTGCCCGAGCTCAGCGGCGGGGGCATTTGGAGCCAGTCAGCAACACCCTTTCCCCCTTCCCACCCCCTCTCATACCCGTTAATTCTAGGATGCTATAGTGAAAATGGATCAATAAACTGGATGTTGACAGTGTCCGAGGAACAACCGCTAGCAGCAGGAGGCTACGAATCCTTAGTACATGAACAAGGCCTCTGTAACGGGAATACCATCTCAGCTTTCGGCCGATCCGGCTGCTCCCCACCACCACTGTGGGGATCCGCAGACAGAGACCATTTTTGAGATGAATTTCACTTGTTATACGAAGAACGGGGTTCCCGTCCACTATGAGCGTCCCTTGTAAATCGCGCTACAGGCACTTGGCAGCAGACTTGCGTAGCATGTTTCATTGCTGAAAGGCTGCTTGTGCCAGGGCTGAGCCGTAGTACGAGTACGGCACATGGAGCTTGTCTATGTCCAGGTCCCTTGCCAGTCCGTCAGCCCTTCTCCGGCCTATTATTACGGCTGAGCCAGCTCAACAGCTCGCTGTGCCGCACGCCCAAAGTCCGATTCAACATGGAGCCCAAGCCTAGCATCCGCGAGCTGTCATAACGCGCTACGAGTTAGTCATTTGTCATAAAAGTGCGGTGAAACAAGGGGGTTATAGCATATCCGCCGGGACCAATCTGCTGGTTCTTGTACTCACCAGCTTCAATCCTTCCGTCGAGTTAGTTCCCTGAAGCCGCACGACAAGTGGGACGGCCAGGGTCATCTCCTGCGCGGCTCCAATGATGGATTCGGCAATCATGTCGCACCTAGTGATTCCTTCACAGTGTCAGTTCCGTTTCTGATAACATGGGGCGTCTCCAAGCACAAGCACACCTCCATAGATGTTTATCAATATCGCTTTTACCCGCTTGTCTCCCATGACGATTCCGAGAGCTTGTATCATCGTCTCCTTCGTCGCCTGACCTCCGGCGTCTAAGAAATTAGCACTAGCCCCGCCGTGAAGCCCAATTGCATCGTTTGTTGCCATCGCGAGGCCTGCTCCGTTGACAATGTTTCCAATGTTGCCTTCCATTTTAATATATACCAGGCCGTGTTGTTCTGCCCTGACCTCATCGTGCACCTCCTGAGTCGTATCGCGCAGGCCGAATATGTCTGGCTGCCGCTTTGCAGCATCATCGTCCACCACCAGCGTGGCATCGAGGCAGGTGAACAGCCCGGTGTTTAGTCTTGCGAGGGAGCTTATTTCCAGCAGTGTGACGTCTTTTTCTCGGAATATCTTGTACAAATTGGTAAGAATATCACCTATATGTGTCTCCTCTGTGCTTCCAACGCCGAGAAATTTGGAAATTCGCAATATCAGGTCCTCAGTGATGCCTTCTGAAAAGCCAAAGGTGAATGAAGAACTCCCCTCGCGGAGGTCTCGAAGCACCGTTTCATCCTGGCTAGAGTTGTCGTTACGTTTGGAAATGATAACTACTGGACAGTAATTCTCCCTGTCAATAGTCATAGCCAAGTGCCATTGCTCTTGGTGGACCAGGCTTTCGGAGACCAGGACTTGGCTCACAGTCAAGGAACGGTACCGGATAGTGTCTGAGACCGCTTGGCGTTTAAGCATTCTCGTAGCCAGAGCAAGTCCTTGTTCTGGATTCTCAACCGCATGGACCCCTCCTCTCAGGCCATCCTCAAAAAGGAGTTTGTCCGGGTGCCCACATAGAACTTGAGCTCGAAAGATGCAGCTTTTACCTAAAGTTTTTACTGCATTCTGAGCTTCAAGAGGTGTCCGCACTAATATTCCGCGAGGAACTGGAATTTCGTGCTAACAATTTCTTCATGTAAGCGTTGAGTAATCACCTTGGGCGTAGCTAACGCACAGCTCTAAGTATGTCCTGCGTCTGATAGCCATGTAAGGTGAGACACCTCAGCTGCTTCATAGGCGAGGATCGAGAATTTCTAGTCTATCCCCAGCGTAATCTTAGCCACCAAACCCACAATCAAAATCTGCGCAAAAAGGAGAGAAGCTAGTTGAGTTGTGTTACCAGACCTTCGGTAGTCGAGTCAGGACCACCCCCGCCCGAATCATCGTGGCCTGACCGAGGTTCATTGAAGCTCCTGACGAGATTCAGTTAATTTTGATAAAATCTCAGTTGCCCCTTTGTCCAGTAAAGTAAAGGGTAAGTTCATGAGAAGGCGTTGAAGTGAATGCGAATCTTTTTGAAAACAAACTGGGACATTTAACGCCTTCTCCTGTAGAACAGTTCAAGATGTGTCTCTTGAATGAGCAAGTAGCCGACTTCCGCCTGATCAGATTCCACCTTACCGGACACGGAGTACATTCTACCGAATATTCCGGCCTCATAAAGTATAGGCTCTGTCACGAAGGTCCCCACAAGCCATTCCGTTAGCTAAGCTCTAAGGCTTAGAGACATTGGGTTACAGCGGATTCCCACTTGGAACATGGCCCACTGTCAACGTGACATAATGGTTTAGCGGTATAAAGCATGTATAGATTGAAAACACGATAAACAGAGTACAATGGACTAGATTTCAATATACCGAAGAAAGAAGAATTCATACAGCTTTTAAGTGTAATATTTGAATTGAAAGCATTATATTCAACTCATTGTTTGACCCGCTTCCAAATTCGAGTAAACTTCTCAAGTGAAGTGAACTGTTAGTTCTATCTATGTCTTTTTGATAATGGAGGCCTTCATGATGATAACTCCATTCTTTTCTGCTGCTACTTCGAACACTTTGCTGTCAGTAGTTTCCAATATATCCAGTGTTCGTATTTGATACTCCTCGCCTCCGTAAACTGGTGACATAGCCCGGTATATGATTTCATCGGGGCCTGTGCCCTCTCCGTGGACATCTCTCCAGTAGTCTAGCAAGTTGATTACATTCAGAGGCCCGTGTACCACGATGCCAGGATGACCCTCAGTACTACGAGTCCAATCTTCATTGTAATGAATCTTGTGACCGTTGAAGGTCAGTGCGGAGAATCGGAAAAGGCCAACAGGTGACCACGATAGTTTGCGTATCGGAAAAGCTGTAATCAAGGGGTTAGCCGAGCCAAGCGTCGTATAAACCCAGCCTTGACGAATACATGCTATACTCACCGTTGCTATCATTTACTACATCAAAAATAGATGATGCGGCTAGGATGTTGCCGTCGACGCTCCTCAGCGCTACGCCCTCTCGAGCAGTAGAATGTAGCACTGGCCGAAACACCCATGACCGTGTATCAACCAATGCCAATCCTTGTGATCCATACATCTTTTTTTCTACTTTGACAAGTACCATCTCGCCGGCGGACCTGCTCGTCTTCGCCACCGCACTGATCAACTTGGTATGCTCTTCCACTTCCTCCCCGACTCTCAGGGGGTTTTCTTTTTCAAACTTCATATGACCACCTGCCCACATCCTCCTTGTAAAAGGGGCGGGTGCATTAAACGTCCGGTCACTCCCGTCAGCACCAAGTTCAGCTTCGAGATCGTCGGGCGT
Source organism: Trichoderma semiorbis (assembly GCA_020045945.2). Taxonomy (NCBI): domain Eukaryota; kingdom Fungi; phylum Ascomycota; class Sordariomycetes; order Hypocreales; family Hypocreaceae; genus Trichoderma; species Trichoderma semiorbis. The sequence continues at coordinate 604,200 of CM034695.1, forward strand.
GAAGTAAACAAGGTGGTAAGCAGGGGGTATTGGTGTGCCCGTAGGCACATTCACCCGGCGCGTGTCGTGGCCGTTGAGGACTGGTCGACCAAGCATTATTGCAAGCTTTTGTACTTGATTCGGGTCGATGTATTGGCTGCGTTTGGTGACTTTGTGCACAAAGTGCTCTAACAAATGAGACGCTGCTTCGGCAGCTGTTTTGATATGCGGAGCTGGGGTCGTTGATACATGACGAATTGTCTGAGAAAACAGCTGCTTTACGGGCCTCATCCCGTTCTGTAGTCCCCTCATGGCGTCTGTGCTTCGTAGATACCCGGATGATGCGGCAAGTTTACTCTTGGATTGTGAGATACAACTATCATAAACAATACCGCTTCAGTGTGACCGGCATCGATTGATTTCACTCCAAGCGTCGAGTCTCCTTATTATTTCATGATTGCAGTATTCGCGAGTTGATATTCGATTGAGATTAGTTGACACGATCGGCTACTTAATTTTCTTGAAATGCCGACTCTAGTTGAGATTTACCCCAATTTCAGCCATTGTGTAATAAGCTTACAGCGGCCGACTATCCCACTAACCAACACCAGCTGCTAGCTGCTTAAAGCCCTATTCAATTTTGGCTAATTGCATTTATTTTGTCGTGCGTAAACTACCTGTAAGTTGAAGATTGCTGGCGCTAAATTGCCCAAAATTGTGTAAGCGTTCTTGGTTCTTCATTCAAACAATCAAAATTACCAGCAAATTTGTTGAATAATCACGAGAACCTATCTCGAAACTTCATCATCCTTGGGTGACACTGATGTTACTCTTCTCACTCCACACTTATAGTAGTATTGCAGAACCGTCGGTCATGTAAAAGGAGGTTGAAACATTGCACAGACCCTCATACCTACTCTATATGGCATTATATTCGCTCGGCTTCAAAGCCGCCGCTTCAAGGCTCTCAGTAACGCCGTCAGCTGGTATGTGCTGTCGTTGAATGTCGAATTAGGGGACGGGATTCCCGCATGCGCATGCGACGAGGGCGGGGATAACGCGGTGAGTGCGTAGCAAGACTCTGATAACTGTACGGAGCTCATGTGGTAACAATGGCATCATGGGCTAGCGACATCTCTGTGCCAGATCGCATGAAGATACCATTTGGGAAAAACTTACGCAGCCCCAGCAAGCGAGTCCTGGTGCAGGCAGATCTAAATTAGCTCTGGGAGTTTGGACCAGTCACCGCTAGATCTAGAACCTTGACATGCGCAAGTAAGCAACAGTAGCTCGGCCAACGACTTGACACACGCGTTAGCTCCCGAAATGCTGGCTGCAGCACAAGGCCTGTCTGTTGTGGGGATTTAAGTGCCTATTCACGGAGTACGGAGTAAGAAACACCACAGCTATGGTACTACTATAATAAGTTCCATTGCCTGACATCATCGTCTGCCAGTGTCAAATCTTATTATGCCAGTATTACAAGTACAGGGGCTTCCCACGAGGGAGACGGCGTTGTAATTAAGGGGTGTAGCGGGCGCTGGAGAAGATCCAAGCCGCTGGTGCTGCTTTTTAGTAGTCTACCATACCAAATGGGCATAATTCCATAGGGTCACATACTCTTTTAGAGCGAGGACTGACGCTGAAGCAACATCTACAGCTTATTCGACAAAAGCGGCTCAGACGACAGGACGCGGAGCCACCTCGCCGGTAAGTAGTTGCGAGCGGCGCATCGCAGATGCAGCAGATGCTACATGTAACCATGCAAACACGGGTGGAATTAGCCCTGTATTTATAGAACATTGGGTACACATGCATAAAACGCCGTTGTTAGTGAGTCTGGCCATACCCACTTGCAGCGACTCTATTACGAAAGCACATGTAACATCGAAGCAGCAACAACAATGCGATGGTGTTTGAGGCAGGGATTTAATCCTCCGATCCCAAGACTTGATAGACGGAGTTTCCCCGCCCGTAACGAGAGACACAAGACCGATTCCAGTCGCGCGGAGTCACTGCATTTGGAGATTTCTGTCACTGGCCATTTGGGTACAGTCCACCCACAATAGGCAATTAGTCGTGTGTGCCTTGGGAAGCACTTTGCTTGTGAAACCATCAAATTTTGAGATGTTACGAACAATAGACTCAATTATTATTACCACTGCAACTCTGGATAGCACTACGAGTAAAGTAGGAGACAAGTGATATCACTACTCACTTCAATAATAGCGTGGCGCATCGCTCCGCATTCACTCATGAGCCAATCTGCGATGTCGGACCGGTGACGGATGTGGCTCTGTAGATCAACTCGGCATTTATTTTGAAGCATTTTGAGGTTTAAATATATATGAAGTGACAGTCTTGTTTTTGCAAACAATAATTCTTCAATTAATGACTGCTACTACACACACTGCCTACCTTAGCATGACAAAATGGCCTACCCTACTAATCATGAAGAACATGAATTGAGTCGCGTCCTTGAAAACACTCATCACGACCAAGAAGAAGACTCTGAAGATCCAATACAAAGACCGCAAACATTGCCCCCAGCTGACCATGGCCGCGCCGCCTATCTTGCTCTTGCATGCTGTACCATTGCACAAGCTCCAATTTGGGGTATTCCAACCTTTGTCTCATCACCATGTTGAATACTGATTGGATATGACAGGATACTCTGTCTCTTTTGGCATCTTTCAGGAATACTATAGCGATCCCATGCACGGCATAGATGCTTCTGCTGGAGCCATCGCTACTGTAGGATCTATGCAATTGGGCATCATGTATCTCATGATGCCTGTCATATTTCTGATACTGAACAAATATCCGCATCTCCGGCGTTGGTGTGGCCCTGCCGGCCTATTGATCACAATGACAAGCTTGTCTGCTTCTGCTTTCGTGAACACCATCGTGGGTTTGATTGCCACTCAAGGCGCACTCTATTCCATTGGCTGTGGGCTTCTCTTCAGCCCCATTTCTCTGTACATGGATGAGTGGTTCATTCAAAGAAAGGGACTCGCCTACGGAATCATGTGGTCGGGCAAGTCGTCATTTGGTGTCGCTATGCCTTTCGTCTTCAGCAACTTGCTACGCCGCTTTGGTCTCCGCGCAACCATTCTTTCGTGGGCTGTAGCTTCTGCCATTATGATATTACCGACGCTCTTCTTTCTCAGACCTCGTATTCCACTATCTTCTACAACCCGTTCTCGACCTCTCTCGTTTGCATTTCTCCGCCATACTTCGTTTTGGATGATGCAAATTGGAATCATCATTCAATCCCTCGGCTATCTCATGCCAAGCACGTATCTGGCCAGCTACGCCTCCGCCATTGGTCTCTCTTCTGTAACGGGTCCCATTCTACTTGCATTGTTTTCTACGGCATCGGTGCCTGGATCATTGGTACACGGCTGGTTGGGAGATAAACTTTCAGCGACTAAAGTGATCCTCCTTTCATCCTTTGGAAGCGCCCTCCCTGTTTTTCTTCTCTGGGGACTTGGCCATCAACTTAGTACCATGGTTGTTTTCGTCGTCCTTTATGGATTCTTTGCTGGAGGGTTTAGTTCCACCTGGTCCAGTATGCTGCACGAGATCAAGCGAGATGATGGAGCTGCAGAATCCTCCCTTATCTTTGGTCTTCTTTTGGGAGGTCGAGGACTCGGATATATCCTTGGTGGGCCAATCAGCGGCTCACTTTTGTCTATCAAGGGGGCTATTGCAGAGGAACCGTTGGGTTATGCTACCAAGTACGGTCCCATGATTCTCTGCACCGGTATTACTGCCGTCATGGGAGCCTGGGCTCCTTTGTGGAAGGGGGCGAGGATCGTGAGTAAAGAGGGACTTACAACTTGCTCTCATTTATTCACTACAGACTAAAGGGTAAGAGGACTATGCAATTTGATCGCAAGCAAACATGCGCAATAGCACCACTGGCTTCATAAGCTGTTAAAAAGGTAAAGGAATTGGTGGTACACGTCGTTGAATAGTGCATTCTTGTGATAAGTTTTCTTCTTCTATTTCGCCGTTTTCTCGTCTATCTCGACACACGCCCAAGCATCTGACTCGGGTAGATTCAGGCGGTTGCTACTTATAAGTGCTATCAACTACGGAAGCCCTTTTTAGGGCTTTGCAAAAAAAGACATCGTTCGTTCACTGTACCTCTAATTCCGGGTCTTAGCTCCATCAATAGGGTGGCTTGACTATAGAGCCTTGATAAACAAGGCAACAACAGATTCCGGAACAGTTATATCTGTATTGAACGTCATTCACTTTATAGATATCTAACTTTATCCCACATTTAACTGACTTCGTAGCTGACATTGCTCTGTAAAAGAGCAAGTGCGTAAAGTCTGGTCTGCGTGATGGACAAAAGTTGACGCGTGTCCACTAGCAACTCATTCCGGTTGGTTTGCACACCATGACCGACACGGTTATATCTCCTAGCTATCGATAAAGCAGCCTACCCAGCCTTCAGGGAATCTGATAACTTCCTGCAAACTGATAACACTAATGCATTAACATGGGGGAGGGTGGATCTAAGAGCTAGATTTGCTGTTGGTTGAGTTCCCTGAGTTTATTATTCTCCGTACGGTTCCGTGCTGGGGCAAGGGTAGTGTGGGGAAGATACCTCCAATTTGTTCAACCAATGCCGATAAATGGGAAACAGTAACAGTTGCTGTAACTACAAATGTCTTCTTAATAGTGCTAAAAAAGCCATAGAAGAAGTTCTCTCGTCTTTGTCAATTACAGAGGCGACAATATGAGCAGCTGAACTATTTTCTCGCAGTCGAGGAATATTTGAAGGATATTATTTCGATCCAAGAGGGGATTGCTGAGACTTATCTCAAAAATAACACGTATGACTAACTCACCCATATTTCAGAGCATTATACTATTAAGTATTAGTGATTGTGTCAAGTAAGGGTATGTTTATATGATTACCTTCGACTTCCAACTGACATTTAGCCACGCCTCAACGGCAGATCACCCTAACCAGCTGAAACTCGTTGCACTTGAAGACAATGTGTATGTCGAGTTATTGAGCTTCGTGGCCATCTTTAAGTGGATTAATGCATGGCAAAAGACTACACACTCTAGCCGGCTAATTAGATCATCTCGTAACTTGATGTCGGTGGGAAGGGCTCCAGTCTCATTAATTATATGGAAATGAAGTGCTAAGTGTTTCTACATGGGTGTTAAGGGTTGAGATGTAAGCACCAATATTCCCAATAGTAAATGTTTCTTCTGACTAACTATATAATTTACTCTGATTTATGTCCATGACATTGATGTTCCGCCACAAAGCAACCGCGATGAAGCCACCGGCCCATACTGCCATTGCTATAGTCAACAATTTCCCTTGGGTATCTTCGTAAGCATTCTGGATGGAGATGCGTGTCTCAGAACCAATGGGATATGAGAGCTGGGTAGATAGATCCGCATAAATTTTGGCCACATTTGGAAGCTGTTCTATTGGAACAAACTCCATTAGCTTCCTGCGGAAGATGTTCTGCCAAACTGTTGATGCAATGGTTAAACCAATTGCTCCTCCAATATTACCAAATAACCCTAACACAGCCAGACAAACAGCCGCGTCATGATTAGGGGCAGAAGCCAGAATTGCAACTTCATCACAAACCATGATGACGCCAGCAGCGACGGAAATGAAAATCTGAGACACAACTATGTATCCAATTCCACTTTCACTATTTCCATAATATGACATTGATATTAAACCCAGAAGACTCAATGGGACCCCTACATAGAGGCACACTGGCTTGAAATGCCCAGTCAGGTGAATTAGGGCGCCAACGGCGATGCTGCTCAAGACTGAAAAGACGGTATATAACTGCACCACATAGCTTGCGTTTTCGATACTGAGGTTGTTCACAACTTGGAGATACGAGCTGAAGAAGCTATTCCAACACCAGAAGCTAATGAATAAAGCGGAGGATAGAATGCAAGCGCCCAACACGGTGCGATCAAGAAAAATTGAATATGACACGAAAGTGATAGTCGCATAATATCTCTCCCACACCACAAACAAGATGATGAAGAGACTTCCGGTAATTGACAATGTAATAGCATATATCGAATTCCAGTCTTGTAGTGCGTAGATATTGAGTGATACAAGAAGTAGTGCGACACCTGTTGATAAGAGAATAAGGCCTATAGCATCGAATTGTCGAAAATATTGGAGGAATGTTCGTAGAAGACTACGACCGCTATCACTCTCACTATCACTCTTTTGAGGCATGCTCATTTTCTTGACACTGAGATGATTCAACAAAAGGAAGAAAAGTGGGAGAGTGGTAGACGGCACGAGAATCGAAAACAAGCCAAATGCCCAACGCCAGCCTGGGCCATTCATAAATCTTGATGATATGGGGCCGGAAAGCCAAGATGTAATAAGATTTGGCGAGCTGACTATGGCTTGTACCAGACCCCTGTTGCGCATTGAAGAAGTGTCGGCAACAAGTACGGTCAGGCTATAGAGAATGCCGTTGTTCCCAATAGTCTGGAAGACTTGAGCAATGGCATAGCCTTGAACGCTGTTGCAAGTACTCATCATAACGAGGCCACTCGTAGCGATAATGATACAGAAAAGAAGTCCGTGAGCCCGGCCAAAAATATCAAGAATTTTGGCGAGAGTAAGGTTGATGACACCACCAATCACACTGCTTAAGATACCGACAGCAGGCGTAAAAGAATGCTGGGCAAAAGTGGAAGTGACAAAAGGTGTTAGAATTCCGGTGGTAGCTGATAGAATTCCTTCGACGAAATAGGTGAGCCAAATAATAACGTAGGCAAGTACCAGAGCACTCGTATTCCATGGCACAGTTACAGCTTCGAAATCCTCAATATCCGAATCAATATCAGAAGGAATGGAAGATCCGTCATCATTATCAACGACGAGATCATCGTGATTGTAGTGGGCACCAGTATTGTTGAGGAGATTCACACTTTCGTCATCGAAAAGAACAGTTTGAGGTAGATGGCTGACCGGAGCAGGAGGCGATGGCACCATGACTTGTCAAGAAAGTTGGAAGTTTCAGCAAGATTATAACAGTTCAGAGATAATCAAATTACAAAGAGAGTGTGAATAAAAACTATGTCTGGCATTCAAAATTTCGGCTCAACTTTGATGAGCTGATATCGCAGGACAGCCGCTAAGAAATGACCGACCCATTGCAGGAAAATTGGCGCATAACGGCAGCATGGCACTTCTTGACTAAGATTAATAATCCTTGTAGAGCAAGTTTACAAAAGAACTTGCTCATATGACAATTATTATTTATAGCGAGCCCCGGAAGCCTATGATAACTTGCTCAGTATGCAAGGGTATGGAGAAGATTATCTATATAGATCCAGAAATGGAAGACCATCTTTCGTGATGAACAGTAGAATTTAGTACTGCTATATGATTAAGCAAGACAAGTGATTTGACAAAAGACTTGAAAAATCACGGCTTCATCAAAGCTGTATACATTGTCCTATGTGGCTATGCAGTCCGGTGCTGTATACGAATACGCCAAATGCCAGAGTTGTCAACTTTGATGTTTCAAATGCATAATTAAGACGTAAAATTCCAGTCATAAGACCAAAATCCATCTCAATGTGTTACCTGCATGAACAATGCGTAAATTTAACGGCTGGAACCTACAAGAGTTGCATATTTCGTAAACTCCTCATCGTTCATTAACATCTCCAGTTCCTCAGGGTGTGTACCCATGACCAGTTCCACGCCTCCATCTTGTTTCATTGGAAAGATGACCAAGAATCTAAACCGTCCATTTCCGCGCTCAAGTTGTGGCCGCATAGACTCTGGGGAACCTCCATTAGCGAAGAATTGGTCTCCAAAGCAGATCTCACTAGTCTGGAAGAGCATCATGTTGGAGATCATGGCGTGCATATGTTCAAGGCCCATATTGGCGGTTGAGAACCTTGTATGGTCTGGAAGCGATTGCAAAATTGAAAATGCATCATGAACAACCGAGGGTGTAATGCTCTTAGCAGATTGACGAAGTAGATACGCAACGTCTCCTATACTGGTCTTTAGAGAACAGAGTGTCTCGACTGACATACTGGACCGATTCAAGATGAGTAAGCTGCCCATGTATGTCGAAGGCAACAGAGAGGAAAAATAAGGGCGACCATCAGTAGGTAACTCGAGTATGGAGATGTCGTCAGGCCCAAAGGTCTCTTTGCGGATTTCTGTAGCCACGCGATACCGCGCCTTGATGGCACTGCGCCAGAAGAACGCTTGCACAATATCGCTAATAGAACATGTCACCCCCTTAGCCTTGGCATGAGGGAAGCTGTCCTGTTTCAACTCTTCCAACTTTTCGGGTGGAATTAAAAATAAAGTTGTTTTCAAGGTTCTTTCAGCGCGAGGTAATGGCCAAATAGGATGGAGAGTGAAGTTGAGCTGCGGCGAGAGAACTGTTTCTTTTGAACCTTGCGTGGGAAGGGAATTGTCGTCTTTGCCTATTTTCGCCGTCTCCTCTGTAGCCAAGATACCAGTGTGGCTTTTATCATCGTCTGGAGGGAAGAATGGTAGATACCTCCATGTAGATGGGTCGATTTCATGAAGTGGTCGATCCCAACCCTCTTGCTGATGAATAATCTCCAGCAAGCTGTGATTGAAGCTTTCGGAGTCATACCATTGACATGCCGCTGCCTCGTTGCCTTGCAAATATCTGCAGTTTTCGGCCCAAGCTTTGATAGCAATCATGGCTCCGACACCATCGAGACAGCAATGATTTAAGTCAACTGCTAGAATACATCCGCCAGAGACAAAGTTGGCCTGGCCAACAAAAATATCGGCGGGCATCTTCGGGAATGGATCGTCTCGTAAGACAATGCCGTCTTTAAAAGCAGACGGTGGGAAGCCCGCATCTCGGAGCTCGTCGAATGATGGGAGAATATTAGAGAGATCCTTGTAGACTAGACGGTTTCGTACAGAAGCTGCCATGGAGTCAGGCGGGATAGTAACACAAAGATTTCCTCTAGTATAGCCGATCTCTTGCTCAGAGGAGTTCATAATCTTGCCACTCAGGGCTGGGATTAAGTCGAATGTACGATTGAGGCCTTCTTGTAAGTTGGCAAAGACTTGGTCGTAACTAACACCTTTATGTAGGGAGAAATAGAAGACCAAGCCCATGCCGTGGTTAGGATTGACATAGTCGAAAGCATTCAGTCGAAATGATTGCCGCGCCTTGTGTTTGGCAATGGTATCCTTCAATTGGGCCACATCGCTTTCCGTAGTCTTTTCAAATCTGTTTGCTTCGATCGCACTCTTCTCTTCAGCTACCAGACGTAAGATAGCTGAGGCAAGATTGGCAATACTTGGATTGGCATAGACGTGACGAGGAGCAATCTGTTCACCTAAGCCTGAAGCTGCTCGGATCGCCCTGATAGCCGCAAAAACGCCCAGAGAGTCCAGCCCAAGATCAAATAAGTTCGTATCTGGGGATGCTATTCGGGCTGTGGGGAGTGAAGACGCGAGGATTTCACGAATGCCGCTCTGAACTGACTCAACTGAGTCCATATCGAAAGGGTAGCCATAGCAAATATCGTCATTACGAGAGCTGTAAAAGCGTTCAATATAGTCGGCGTAGAGCGCTAGTGTAGCAGATCTCTTTACAGTACCCTTATCTGTACGAATAAAGGCATATTAGGATCTGAAAAGGTGACAAAGTCTCTGAGAAGTTGGTCTTTGTGTCGGGAGATGGAGTTGGCCTTCTTCACGGTTTCCCAAATACTACCGATAAGTTCGTCAGTTTTAATGGAAGGGTCTTTCAACTCGATCAGTAGACCTGCTTGGGGTTTCCCAGTTCCGAAAATAAGGCAGCTCTCAATGGCAGGATGTGTGGCGATGAAAGCTTCCGTTTCCAAAGGCGTTATCTTATATCCATTGGACAGGACGACAAGATCATCGCTTCGCCCTTTAAATGACCACAGATTTGGTTTCGTTGGGTGCCTCAAATATAAATCCTTAAAGTTAATCGACTCCTTCTCTGGGAAAGTGTGAAATATGCCTTGGAAGAGAGGCCAGTGTTCGTTTCGATGCACCCAATGTTCGTAAGTATTCTCCTCGATTTCCTTAAATTCGAAACCAGAGTACGGGTGAAAGCAGAACCAGAACCAATCTTCTCTCGATGTGACCAGGTTGCCAATAAACAGACCCTCGGTGGTGCCCGTTAGGTTCAGTACTCGGATTGTATCATTTACTTTTCCAGCGGTGATGGGGCTGACGGGGCCGCCAGATGCACATATAAATTTGGACTGGCTCAACTTGGAAAGCACTTCGGGTGTTTCTCCCAGCTCGTCCACAAGAGACGGCACCATGCTCCAGATGTCAATCTTGGCATTCTCTGCCAGTTGTTTCTACAAGATTGACGTTGGGAAGAACACTCCTGGGTCCCAAGATACAGTGCAAGTCGAAAAGGGCAGGCATCAGGATATCCATGATAATACCGGCTCCCTGTGTTCACTACGGTTAGCAAATTTGGCTCCCCCTGCTCTAAATAATGAGGGTGTGGAGAGAAATAACGTACATGGCTCATAGGGAATGATGAATATATCGTATCGCCTGGCTTCCAATCCGATGTCCACGGAAGCAAATCGTCATAGCCTTCAGCGGGGGGTAGTAATCGCACTGCGTCCATAGTACCAATTAAACCGTGAGACCAAGGGATAGGCTTAGGCACTCCCGTTGACCCAGAAGTATGAAGGTAGCAGAAAGGCTCATTGATGGCTTCCTCAAACGTTTTGGTATACGGAAAACGCTTGACAGTGCCAATGCTCAGCAACTCGTTGACCTCAGGGAGCTGCAGAAGGTTCATGGGGCGTTTCTCAAGAATGTCATTGACCAAAGAAACTAGGGGCACGTCTGCAGCGTTAACCCATATGTTGCAGTTGACTGATTCAAGGACTGCCAGCGCCCCCTCTAGGCTATTTTTTGGCGATAGGAATAGTGCCTGGAAGAGGAATTTTGCATTGATTAGTACAATACTACTGGGGTCTCGAAATGATGATCTGCATAAAAGTACTTACAGCATATCCAACTTTGACACAGGCGTATGTCAACAGAACGTATCGCAAATCATCTTGGCGAGTCGTATAGTTAGTACCATTATTTACAATAAGCTTTCTGGGTAATGTAGGGCTTTACTTACGGGGTCCGATATATCCAACTGGCTGAACAGAATCAGGCTTGCCAACCAGGCTATTAAGCCACCAAGCAGTTTTATCAACGGCCTTGCTGAAAATTCGAGCAGATATGTGATCAAAATTGAGTGAATCGCCAGACAGTGTTGCCAAGGAGAAAACAATACGTTCTGGCTCAACAACTGCTACCTTGTCTATAATTTGAGGGAGAAGTCTTCTCCCATATGGTACTTCAGCTGGTGCGGGATCTCCCGGTAATGGAGCAGTGTTAGACCCATCCTCAGCAACGACGTCCTGGAAGCTCGATGCTAAGCTAGGGGGCGAGGAAGTTTCTGAAGCTGAAACTACGCTACTGAGCTTATTGGCGCGAGGCGAAAACACAGGAGAGTTATTATGTGAGGTGGTATTAGGGGAAACCAGAGTAGGCGTGGATGCTTCGCTGAAGTATTCGATGGCGCTTCGTGGCCTAGCTTCTTGGAGGTAGCTTGCTGATGTCTCGTCGATGTTGAGTCCACCATGCTGCAACGGCTTCTCCTTGAAGTAACTAGGCCTACCAGCTTCATAAATGAGCTCCAGTCTGTCATCCTTGCTGAATTCAGCCATAGGAGCGCTAATCCACTCTCCATCGGCTAGTTTGGCGACGCTGCAATGCCATGGGGTCGTGTAGCCTGTTTTGGTGTTGAGCAAACATATCCAAAGCTTGTTTATACCCACAGATTCGTGGATTGAAAGTCGTAAGTGATTGGGGAAGGCATTTTTGATTGCGCGCGCAAAAGCCTAATAATGATTAACAGATAGAACATCACTTGGTAGAGAAGGGTGGCTGCCCCGCTTACATCTCCTCGAAGTAACATTTGTTTAGCAAGATATTTGCACTCCCTCTTATATTCATTGGCAGTTCGATTTACCCCTCGAGGGAATATGTACTTCAAATCAGACTCCAAGAACCTTTTGTATCCGAGGTATGTCAATTTTGTGTCGGGATTTGTGGCAATCTCGTGGTCGATATCCAGGTCGGCCCGGCCGTACTGATTAAGGAGCAATCGGCGGAAGGTGGTACAGTTCGCAACGTAGATTATCTCAGTCATCTTTTCAGGCGCGAGAAAATCGAGTAGGTCCTTCATTCGAGCAAAGTTGATGTAGTTGAACTTCTTTTCGGTAGCCATATCTCGTAGAGCCTCTCCATAAGCCCACGTATCTTGGTCAGATATGCACAACAAGTCTGTGAATATTATGATAAGCAAACAGGTTAACGGTACTTCTAAATATGGGAAGCCCAATCACAGGGTATTGTGGAAGATAACCTACCGTTATATGTAATGCCATCTGATATGATGGTAACTTCAGCACCAGGCGCATATACCTCTTGTATACGCACACACATTGTATTCAGTCTATCCAATGCAAGCTCTTCAGCCTTATCAGGCAAGCTGCCTAGGACTTTGTAAACCTTATTTGCGGATTTGAACGGGAATGCCGGCAAGCATGTCTGTATCCGAGTCTCCGATGCGACGAATTTGTCTATAGTCGACATAAAATTACCCGCACCTCTCTCCAAACGTTCTTTTGAATCGTCGAACTTGTTAAGAGCATACTCAAAAATGATGTCTAAAATGCGACGAGATACCTCCTGAACTGTACTGCCTGTTTGAGAAGTGTTGGTCAAGGAGTTGTCGACATTCCGTGCAACATCATCACTTATTGGCTTTGCCTCCATGATATCTAGATTAGATATAAAGAAAGAAGATATGGTATCGGTTGTTCAAGAGATGAGTGCCTACAACACTCGTTGAGCTTGTAGGTGTGCAACTAGATGTGTGCCAGAAATTGAAGCAGCTGATGGCGATATGTATCAGGGATGTAGCAAAGAGCTCATCATTCTTTTACTACTAAATACTCCTTCCCTTAGCATGATCTTCCGAACACATTTTGCAAGGAAGCCTCCCATGGAGTCTCAAGCGATTACGCAACGGAGTCCCAAAACAAGACTCTTCATCCGTACCGCTCCACTGATATCGTAACGATGGAAATGATGGGGCTGGCGGGCATACTAGGACGGGTCAGCACTAGTAATTATTCAGCTGTTGCCATTTGTCTAGGATTAGAGCATGTTTGAGGCAGAAAGCATCTGCACGCATAAGTACGCTAGACTGCAAGTCTGCCCAAGCGAATTATAGTGAGAAGGTTATGTACATGATTGTTTCCGTATGACTCAAATAATAATTACCTTCACTTTTGAGCAATCTGAATTTCATTCTCAGTGAACCATAAGCAAAATGTCGAGTATGAAGCAACTGAAGAAGTTACGGCCACTAGGTAGTTCAAACGAGATCTAGGACAGTCACGGTGATAATATTGCATATCTCTAATCAGTTAGTTTAGGCAAACTCGAGCAAGTATCTGCATGTTGTCACCACCTAGGATATTTTAACAACGTCGGTCTCTCGGCTCACTACCGTCTCCCGAGATCCTCCTCTTTTGCGGTATCCGATCTACGTAAGCTTGTCTACGCAGCGGCCGGAGATGTGATTAGCAAGCATCCTGTATTATTCGCCATACCTGCCAACGAAGATATCCCCAATGCCTACTTTGTTTCTCTTCCTTCAATCGACCTCGGTCAGAGTGTCAAATTCCTCATACGTTCCAAGCCTTTAAATATACTCGACGAAGGAGAAGACGAAGAACTTGATGCCGTCCTAGAAGATCAGCATAACACCAACTTCAAAAATGATTATGGAACAGTGCCATTCTGGCGCCTTATTATTCTTCAAGACACTGAAGAAGATATGAGCTTTACGGCATCATTCATCTATCATCACGCTATTGGCGACGGCTTCTCTGGTCTAGTGTTCCACAATACGTTCCTCGATTCACTAGAGACTGTTTCTTCTTCTCCTATATCTAGTCTCCAGAGTAAGCAGATAATTATCCCAGATGATGATGTTCAAATAATGCCAGCTCTTGGGGCATTGCACCCTCTGCCGATCAACCCGAATCCGCCTCTTCATTCTGCGACAAATCTCAACGAATGGACTGGCAACTCCATCCGCTGTCCCTGTATATCTCGTTGGATCTCTTTCCATATCTCATCAGGAACTTCCGAATCCTTCTTTCGCAAATGCAAGCAGAAAGGGCTCTCTGTAGCATCCGTCGTGTCGTCTGTCATCGCTACGACCCTATTTAATATTCTTCCACCCAATATTGAAGCCCTCACTTGTATCATTCCAGTCAATCTACGGCCATGGCTTCGATTATCTAGTGAGGCCACTAAGACTGCAATGGGCAGTTACTTTGATGCCACCAGAGTACAGCTCGTACGGCCTAGTCAACACTCTGAGAATCCTAGCCCAGCCGACGACATATGGACCTGTGCTCAGCAAGCATCAAAAGGGATCAGGCATTACTTAGATAACGTATCGCCTTCTGGGGAACCTTATACGGCGGTTTCAGTGTTGGAGACTATTCCAGATATCTCGCCTATCTTCACCTCAATGGTTGGCAAACCTCGCGACGCAGCGTTTGAAGTAACAAACGTGGGGCTTTTCTCGTCTGCTGTAACTTTGGAGAGGAAGGCCGATACTCGTTGGCAAGTAGGAAAAGTTCTACTTAGTCGAAGTTCTTTGGTATCAGGTGCTGCAATCACTATCAGTATCGCTACTGGAGGAGATGGATCAATGACCGTCGGGTTTAGTTGGCAGGAAGGCGTTGTTGAGGATGGTCTTGTTCGAGAAGTCCGCAGAGAGGTTAAGAAATATTTTGAAGATGATAGCTAAGAGAGGTATGGCAAAAACAGGCTGTCACCATGTGCTAGACTTCAATTTTAACTTTAGCTGCTCATTGAGCGTGCTGGATGCCGCCATCTCAGAGATATTAAGATTCTGGGGATATTTCTAGTACAGAATAATAGTATTTTATGATAACTGACCAATATTAAAGTATCTACATGTCATTCATTATTCCTTACAACCGGGATTATAGAAACAGAGATCGTTTTCAGCGTGTGAATCAACGGAACCTCATATACAGGGAGCAGCTGGGTTTCCACAATTATATGCTGGCCCGACTATTTAAGCGCTGAACAGAGTACCATATATACTAGTTTGTACAAAAGGCGCAGCGTCTTCCGTTTGTGTCTACCTCCTACATGCCCAAAACCAGAGCAGCAGAAAAGACTTTCATTGCTCTTGGAAGAATTCCCCTGGACTTTCGTCAACCACTCTTGAAACCTCTTGAAATGGCCCAACAACTTCGGAGCTATCCATTTCCCTACTCTCAGGCGGCACAGCTGGATTCCAGGATTAAAATTCCACGACCAGTTATTGATCCCACACTGGCACCCATCATCGATTCGTTTCTTCTCCCCGAGGAGGTAGACCTCCCACTAATGCGTGGCTTCACTGCCGTTGGTGACGGCGAAGAGTGCACTCACCCTGCATATGCCATTATAAAAAAAGCAGTACATATGAAGCATACTGAGTATCACGCTCTTGGTCCTAATGGCAATAATGTGACGCTATCTGTGTTTGCGCCAAAGACCCCAACTTCGAATGTTCTGCCAGCTTTATACCACATACATGGAGGAGGGATGATTGCAGGTGATCGATTTTCTGGCGTTGCTGAGCTGTTAGACATCATCAAAGGTATCGAGTGCGTCATCATAACCATCGAGTACCGCCTTGCTCCGGAGACTCGAGCTCCAGGAGGAGCAGAAGATTGTTACGCTGGGCTCATTTGGGTATCTGAGAACTCGATCGTCGTTGGTATTGACCCAGCGAAGATTGTTATCTGGGGTGTTTCCGGCGGAGCAGCCCTAGCAGCCGCAATATGCCTGATGGCTAGGGATAGGAAGCTTCCCGCGACTCCCATCAAGGGCCAGATGCTTTTATCTCCCATGCTAGATGATCGCTGCGACAGCATCTCAGACCAGCAATTTGAATATGGGAGTCCTTGGTGCGGTATTACAAATCGCATGGCATGGGACTACGTTATTGGGGAAGACAGGGGGAGCAACACAGTATCACAGTATCAGTCGCCGTCTCGAGCAGAAGACTTGTCAAACCTCCCATGCACTTACATTGACGCGGCGGAGTGCGAAGTATTTCGCGATCCTGCTGTGTCCTTTGCTACCAACATGTGGCGCTGTGGTTCAACTTGCGAATTACACATCTGGCCAGGAGCTTTCCACCTGTTCGACGGAATAGATAACCCTGATGTACCACTTATTCATGCTGCAGTCTCTGCAAAAAGAACTTGGATGGAAAGGATCTTGTCCTGCTAGAGCAGACTCTCTAGGCAGCAAAGCAACACTGCAATTATCATAATTCGATACTAGCTAGTCCTTATGCTTGTGCTTAGGTAGTTATGCCAACATTCCTGGCAATTTTCAAAGCTCAATCAAGTCTGGCAATTTTCATTGTACACCTCGAAGGCTCGACTTTGGTGAGGCCCCAAGACCGATACATGTCGATACAAAGCGATGGTTTATCAAGACGGCTTCATTTTCTCACTACTCCTCGACTACGCTTGGCGTCATTCGCCTACAGCAGGTTTTCATCAGTACCAGCAGGATGAAGAACGCTAAAATTTGATGTCTTGATTGAGCTGCATACCAAGCGCAATGAGCGAGTTAAATTGAGCTAGTTTTATTGGCGAATCCTTCTACAAGGGTTGGATAACACATGCCGAGAGATAAAAAATGCACACTATGCACAATTTGACTGTAAACAGTCGAGACGGCGAGCTAGCGAGTTAGATTGAGCAATTTGTCATTGGTGAAGCTGGAGACAGGGATTGGACGCGGTATGCAGGAGGCAATATAAGAGCACGTAATACGAAGTTCAACAGGGCGTATCATACTCGTATGAAGAATTAATAACTCAAGATAGGAAGTACATAACAGAAATGCCTATTAGTAATTGGTTGAAAATTGACATAGGAAGACGGACACTACTGTTGTTGGGCTGTTACCTTTTCCGTACACGCACGGGTTGGAGTTCCATGTGTGCATCCCACCATAACAAGTGATACAAAGAAGGTTAATAATTCACTGCCAGCCAGCCAGCCTTCCTCCTTACGCCTCTCTTTTTATAATCTTCATTGCCCATTCATAGCCTCTCAACACCCAAGATATGAGTGAAGTGCAAAATTCAACCCCATCGTCCGATGCCAAAGGGGACGCCGACGAAAAGCAACACGCAATAGTTCAAAATGTTGACGCCAAATCTCCGAGCGATACAGAAGTAGCTGTGCACCAAGATGCTCAAGCTGGTGTTCAGGGAGTCGAGGCTATTGCCATAGTTTGGTCGAAAACATCTCTTGTCATTATCTACATATTGATATGGATCGTTTATTTTGTTGTATTGATGCAACAAGGCGCCGAAGCAGCCCTCAATCCCTTTGTCACTTCGGCTTTTCAACAACATTCTCTTACTCCTACAGTTGGTATCTTGGCCAGCGTTATCGGAGGGGTGTGCAACCTGACTGTGGCAAAGATACTCGACATCTTTGGGCGACCGCAAGGCTATGCTATGTCTCTTGTCATTACGACTATCGGCCTCATTATGATGGCAGCGACGACGAATGTGGAGATGTACGCTGCAGCTCAGGTATTCTGGACCGTTGGCAACAATGCGCTGCTCTACACGGTGAACATATTTGTTGCTGATACGACAAGGTTGCACAACCGTGGTCTTATGACAGCCTTGACGTCGTCACCCAATATTATCACTACCTGGCTAGGCGGTCCGATCTCAACTGCTTTCCTGGATGGTCCTGGTTGGCGCTGGTGCTTTGGTGCATTTTCTATTATTGTACCTGTTTTGTGTCTTCCTTTATTTTGCATGTTGATGTTCAACTACTTCAAGGCGAAAAAGCAGGGCATCATCACCAGTACAAGAACCGAAGCAAAGCCATCATTGCAACAGTTCCTCTACTACAGCCGAGAGTTTGACGCTATTGGCCTTCTTTTATTAACAGCTGGCCTAGCCCTCTTCCTTTTACCGTTCAATTTATATGCGCTGCAGCCTTTGGGGTGGCGATCGCCGCTAATTATCTGCTTGCTGGTTTTTGGGTTTATTTTAACCGTTGCATTCGCCTTATGGGAGAGATTCTTCGCGCCTGTTACTTTTATCCCTTACTCACTGCTCCTTGATCGGAACATGATTGGCGCGTGTATGCTCGGCATGGTCCTCTTTATCAGCTTCTTTTGCTGGAACAGTTTTTTCAGCTCTTTTCTTCAAGTTGTTAACGACCTGAATGTCACCGAAGCGAGCTATGTTGTCCAAATTTATGGATTGGGCAGCAGCCTATTCTCAATTGCCACAGGTGTGGTTATTCGATATACGGGTCGGTTCAAAGCGATTACTCTTTACGGTGCTATACCGATATACACTCTCTTTATGGGCCTTATGATATATTTCCGACGGCCAGACATGAATGTTGGTTATATTATTATGTGCCAAATATTCATCTCCGTGGCCGCGGGAGTCGTTATCATCACATCGCAGATGGCCGCGATGACTGCCGCATCACACCAATATATTGCAGTTGTCATGGCCATTCTATCCATGTTCTCTTCCATCGGCGGCGCTATTGGCCTTACCATTGCCGGTGCTATTTGGCAAGCTGTTTTCCCCATCAAGCTTGCTGAGTACCTCCCGCCCGATGAGCAGGCCAATCTCATAAATATATATAGCATGCTAGAAGTACAGTTGAGTTATCCAGTCGGTACGCCCACTAGGATTGCTATCCAACGTGCTTACGGGGATGCACAATTAATGATGCTGGTGGCTGGCACGGCAATCTGGGCTGTTGGATTTGTTGGAGTTGCTCTTTGGAGGAATAACAACATTAAGAATATCCAACAGGTGATAGGCCAAGTAATTTGAGTACATATAGACTTTTTTCTTAGTAAGATGTATGTTTATTGACGCTTTAAGGCGTCTGTAATCTCTTCTACCGCTTAACTTGAACTGGGGCCTGTAAATTCCATATTACCATACCGGACTAACTACAGCTATCGCCGACCGTCACTGGGCGTCTTCACATCTATTATTTTCTCTTCCATCAAATCAGCTACCATCTAAGCGTTAAGATCTGATGTTTTTCTCAGGCTCACGAGTTCATAATATGACCATCCTCCAGATTCTGAACTTGGGATCCTATAATTCCATCTTTATCCACCCAATGATAAAGCACTGCCAACGTTGAACCCTTCCATAGAGGCACGTCACTGGTTCGCTTTGTCCCAACAACAGTCATGAAGAGCGCAATTCCACCTAGCAAATGGACGACTAGGGGTAAAATGAGCCATTCCCAGCGTACGCGGATATATACGACAGCTTGACTCGTTGTACCCTGTGCTATCTGCATTCCGCTACCTTGTCGTATCATATCAGTCAGACTTAGAGAGATACTGTCGAATATGCCTGATACGACTTCCAAAGTTCCATTGCCAAAAAATGTCGTGGCTCCTGGAGAAAAATTATGATCATCAGGGGTACTATCGCCAAGAGTGCCAGAGAAGGTAGACGACCGAAAGAAGCTGGAGGTGTAACGAAGATCAATCGCAGAAAAATAGATATCTGGTAGATCGTCATTGGTGTGGTTCCACCACAAAGACGTCTCCTGATGAGGATGATGTGTATCTCCCAGCATGCCTGAAGTAGTAAGCCCAGTGATTACGCCGAGGGGAATCTGTTTGATGACGCCGATGGTGAAATTATTTGAGATTGACGAGATATCTGAATAGTTGTACAAGGAGACTCTGAGTGCACACTCAGTGATCACCGAACTGTTCTGCAAGAGGTTTTCGAGCTCAGGTATCTCTATGTCCACAGAGTAATCATGTCCAGGTTTCCAAGTCCAGACAGCAGCATAAAAAGCTGGTGAACCGTTCAGGTAATCGATTATGGCCAATCTACTAGAGTTAATATTCATGTACGAATCGGATATTGTCCTTGCCCCTAATTCGAGTTTCACATTGTTGGGCGTACTCATTCTACAAGGCAGACCCTGTTGCCCAGTAATTGAGTGAGTTTGTGGACCATCATTACATTTCAGAGTTTCTAGGGTCTCTTTGGTGGCATCAGTACAGGCACTACTGAAGCCCAACGTTATATAGTAGTTATCCCAAGTGCAGTTTGAATGGCAATTAAATGCAAATGCCCTGCTCTTCGGCTGCAGGCCGTTGAGGACCGCGCTATTTATATCATTATTGATGTCCACTACAGGAAACTGCATTAGAAATGGCGGAGATTAGACCACATGCGGTAGGTTATTAGCTCAAACTTACTTCCAAGTGATTCATACTTGTAGCTTTTGTAGCTTTTGTAACCATGCGCATACCCAAAAGTTGCTGAGCCCTCCTTGTAGCTAGATATTGTTCCAGGTTCCAGTTGGACTACTTGTTGCACAAACGTATCTGTGAGTAGGGATAAAATAACAACTACCGCACTAATGCTCGCAAATCCCCATGAAACCTTATAGAGCATTTGTAAAGAGCCAAGAGGTCCGCGGCTTGCTGTATCAATAATAGCAAAATCCTGGAGGCAATGGGTCCTCTTGGTAAAGCGAGTCCATTTCTCCTGGCTAAGGCAAACCGAAATGGCAGCGAGAAGTGTTGCTCTTGCGGCTGTTATTGCAACGGCAACAGTGGCATTAATGCTGATAAAGAAGGACCACTCTGTCAATAACCTGTTCTGGAAACGCATGAGGATGTAAATAAGCACAGTCATACAGCCGAGGCTGATGCTCATAGTGATTATTTCCATCCACCAGGTGGAAGCTAGCCTGAGATGAATTGTCCTCTTCATATCGGTGGCGTTTTCGACACTGGACTCACTGTCGCAGTCTTCGTTTGATGTATTGGCCTCGTTACCGGGCGTCATGTCTTGGGATATTGGCGTTGCTTCAGCCACATCTGGCGTGACCGACATCAAAGGCTGTCTTGTGTTTCTATCGTCCATGTCGGCGGCTCTGGCTTGTGTTGTATCGCATTAGATGTTCTTTTATCTCTCAAGATATCATTCAGTTTAAATTCGGAGATTAGTCAAAAAATATTGATGATGAAAGAATTGATGAGACAAAGAGGGGTATACGGCAGTATATAGCCGATTGAAGGGTTGCAAACCGCCATGTATCACCACAAAATTTGTTATCGTGTTGCCGCTTAGGCTACACAGATCCTTTATGAGGAGGCTGGGAGAATGGGGCTGTGTTGGTTTCCCGAGCTTATCGACCATTGATCTACAATAATAGAGATGAAAGTCAAGAATGGTGAAAGACAAAGCCTTGTGACATGTGATTAGTCTAACAGAACAACGATGGAATGAGAATCCTCATATGTCGCGTAGCAGTTGTATATTTTGAATCTCCGCAACATAAGGCGCTTTCTATAAAGAAAAAAGTGTATAGAATCCTCCAGATTTGCTGCTCTTATATCGCATAAATGAGGCACCTATACACTTGAGAGCCGATTGGAGATATATTCCAACTGTATACTTTCACCTCAATGATTAATTCATCAAGCTTTTCACACTATATCTTACAAAAGACAAAAAGAGTTTCGGTAGATCCTTTGGGTGTCTTTCATTTCTATATAATACTGGTTCTTGGAAGTGTGTAATCTCTGAGTTCGATCTCTGAAATAGTAAACTAATTTTAGTCCATCCTGAATCATAGATACTAGCACTTACCAGAGCCTACAGTCATCTTCTTAACTCTGCTCTTCTACTGTATATTCCATTAGTGCTTCGGCTTATACAGTATTGGTCACCGAAGTGAAATATCGACTGTCTAATATGAGTACACTGGTCACAGACATGGCATATTTGAGAAATAATGACATAATTTTTTTAATACTGTTATTGTACAACCCTTTCTGGGGCTATACATTTAGCTGTATCTATTGTCTTGTAATTTTGTAAGTCGTTTGGCCGCTTTCATCAAAAGCCTCCTCTCGAACCAGAAGTCCATTGATGTTATGTATGGAATTACCATCCTCTCCGCCCACTCCGATAAAAAACGAGCTTCCATTTTTGTCCCCATAAATACCATCGGATTTTTTCGCAGGGTGGTAACGGATCTCAGCGGTTTTTCCTGAATCAATTTGTGATGGCGGATCGATCAGAGCGATTTCACCCGGGTAGAGGTAAAGTGTACTGCCAGTGGCGTTGTCTATAAATATAGCTGTGTACAATGAATCAGCTCGTATTAGCTTTGAACAGTGATTTCAGAATGCCAGATTGCGCCGGTTAGTGGGTAAACCTTGAACGTACACGACATTCTTAATTGAAATGTTTAAATCACTCTTGTAGTGTTTTGCGTAATGTGTGGATGATAGTCTAGTGGTAAGCAGATACGAGCAAATATAGGGAGGCCAATGCCATCTTTATACTTCATTTAACTTTAGATTTACCATCCATCTGAATGCCGGGCTATGGTATTAACAACGCATCTAGTCACCTCCGCATGTGCAAAACTACCCCTCGTTTGTTACGTGGCAGAACGATGTGCAGACGCGATCAACTATGATCTTGATTGGACAATTATAAATTCTGCAGCTGTCAGATAGCAGCTGAAGATCTGGATTAGGAGTCGCTCCCTTTTAAAAGACTGGCTTAGCACTTTTACGGATAGGCTTATTTTGTTGGCTTGAGACATTTTCCCATTACGAGCAAAATCGGGCACTGCGGAGTACCGTAGTCGAAACAAAGCTATTAACCAAAGGTCAGTTTCTGGTAAATATTAGCAATAGAAATACGGTACAGTCATGAAGGGGTAGATCTAACAACGAACTCGAAAGATTTAGAGCCATGCCAACAACGGTGTAGTCATCACTGTCAACGCGACTCAAAGGGCTGTTGGCGGATTTTTGTTCTTCTTTTTTTCCGTTTTCGCCAACTTCGCTTCACGTTGGAATTTCAGTGCATATTCACTCCGGCCATACTTATTCTACCCCTCAGCGACCGCCGTAAAGTCTTCGCCGCGCCGTTGTAATTGGAAAGCCCTTGCTCATACTCGTGCTTTAAAAAAGCTGAACTATGGCTAAATTGGTAATAGTCGCTCAATCTCTTGCCTTCGTGGCCATCCATGGTGGATTATCTCCTACCTTGCCATACCTTTCTTCAAGTGCGTGAATCGATTCACGGATTCTATCGCACTACATTGAGACTATGAGTACCTTCAGGCTAGCCAGTCATCTAGTTGATGAAAACACGTCGTGCTAACAATTTTGGTAACAGACGTCAGGAGGCTTTTGCACTGGGAGTAACCTACAATTACGTCCCTAATATATAGAAGTAACAGTTGGGTTTGAATAGGTTTATAGTGCAAGAATATTCTCGTAATCAGTACCTATCTAATCCTGATATACATTTCCCAGCCTAAAATTACAGCCGCGCTCTAAAGTAACAAAAGCCTGCCCAGGCTTGACTCCGGGTATTTTACCAAACACATGGGAAAAAACAAAGGAAAGTCCTTCCTATATATCCTCTAATAAAGACCAGAATCCCTTTCTGAGATTATAGTTTAACGTCTTGAACCGGGAAGTTGAACATGCAGTTAGGCAACGGGTTCGAATCATCCATCTCCAAGAAGCCCTCGAAGTCGACAGTGTTACCTTGAGGGCAACCTCTCGCGTTGTTAACCACGTCGTTCATGTTAATACCAAGGTCATTCAGAGCAAAGATATCGTTGGCTTTTTGCGCGCCATCGATGACGTTTCCGGAACCTACGACAGCGCCAATACGGAACAGACCGCAGCCTCCACTGAGTGGGATGCCACCTTCTGCATTGCAAACAACGCCAGGCTGGCCAGGAGGATCTGCCAGTGGAGTGCTATCAATGAACAAAGCATATCCAAGGATGCTGATGATTTGAGAAGCTATCCATGTCTTCATCTGCTTCTCCATCTGGGGAGTAAGATCAGATTGTGCAGGGAGGTCGTCGAGAAACCCGCCGTGGTAGGTATTTATGAAGGCAACAGTATTGACAATCTGGTCGTCATCAACAGTGGTAGGGTCCTGGTTCGGTCCGAATACCTGTGCGACAAGATCCCTCATACGCTGCTGTGTGCCAGTAACAATAGCCTCCAATTGCTGAGTGAGGGTGTCCTTGGTTGCTGCGGCCTGCTTGTCAATGTCGCTGTTTGACTCCAAGACGCTGATGATGTCCTTGCCATCGTCCTTGATATCTTTTTTGGTGGCTTTCCGTATAATCTTGAACTTCTTAATAAATGTACTAGCGGCTTTAATCTCGCCGCCGACGGGAAGAATGTCGACGATCAAGTCGGCAATGAGATTAAAGACAGCTGGCCCGATGGGCTGCTTCTGCGGCGCCAGCTTGTCGACCATGTTGCTGATGAAGTTTTCATTCTTCAGGTTGTCAGCGGCCTCGCGGACCGCGAGGAAGTGCGCGCGCAGGCCGTCGTACTGGTTGATCCAGTTGGCTGCAAGGAACCCAGCCTCGGGCGAAGTGAAGCCCAAGCATAATGTGCCTCCCAAGTTGTTGAAGATGCAATTTCCACCATCCGGGTTTTGTAAGCCGTTAATTTTGCAATTGGTCGGGTCTTCAATATTTGAGCAGTCAAAGCCGGCGTTTACACTCTCTTGGCCCTTGGGGGCTAACTGTGAGAGGATGAACTTTGGGAAGTTGTCTGAAGTTCCGAATTCCCGGATCATTGCAAACACGAAATTATCGATGCCAAACTTGTCCCAATTCGCCTTGTTGATATCTCCAGCCCCACAGGCCGTAACTGGTGTTGGGCCAATAATGCATAGCTCGGCGGCCACGCCCGTGGCGGCGACGAGAAGACAGGAGGCTCTGAGCAGCATCGTTGCACAGAGTGTAATAGAATTGGGTTATGTTATACTTCCAGGTGTGTTTGTCCCCAAAAGACTGAGAAGTTTAAGAGGATATGAGACTTGGAAGGAGGCGATTAAGTAGTAACTATGAGCATCGGGGAGTTGGTTGCCCAACTTGGTTATTGCAAAGTTGCTAACAGTTACAGTTCCACTAAATGATGCTGACCAATATTAAAGTATTAAAAGCCATATCGAATGGTTCAAGCTAATATAGTTACAATTAACTAAAAAAGTAAGCACAATCCTAGTGATATTACACGATAATGGTCTTTTGGGATGCAACTCCACCAACCTGAGATGTGAAATCGTGCGCCACAAAGCACAGCCTCCGGGAGCGTAACGCCCGCCCCGGGAATGACCACGGAAACGTATGTAGCCACTGGTAATACTTAATTATAAGCTTGGATTATTTATAGTCTTAAGCAAAACAGCATGCTTTTGTGAAAGCCTGAAACCGTTGTAAAGATTTATTTCACTCGATGGCGGTCTTCTCACTGATAACGCCTGTTACACCCAGTTCACACTAAATGGATACGTCAGCCGCTAAAAATAATAACTGCTTATGAACTTGACGATATAAGCAAAGTAGTCAATGTTAGCCTCGTAGAAACTGCCCCGTACAGTATACCGGTGTCGAACCACGAGAATAATTAAAGCACGCTTGGTCATGAATACGCTTACTATAGATGCTAAATATAATCCCTCCATACAGCATGACCCATTAAAATGCAGCAAAACAGGCTCCGCGTTAAGCTTAGACTTGTGAGAGTTCACAGGTGGTTTGCATAGCCACTAAATGGGATTTGAGAGTATTTGATCAAAGCATCTGGCAACTCTTCTGGTCTATTTCTACCTAAGTAACACACGATTCAGTTTCTTTTGTTCCATCTGTTGACATCACAATCCAGAGAGTGCAAGCCCTCTTGTCACCAATCATGCCTTCCGGTGATCTAAATCCGCCTATGGCGTACGAGCCGTACGGCCGGCCACTCAGCGCAGAGCATGACCCTCTTCATACTGAAAAGCTCAACCAACAGCGCATCGCCACGCGCAACGCCAAGCAGAAGGAGGGTCGCAGCAAGCGGATTTTGGAATCTGTGCGAGTTGTGCTGCGACTTTTAGCATTGGCTTTCGCCGCCTCAGTCATCGGCGTGCAAGCTCATATTGCTCGAGTTTGGGACCAGTCTAAGAATGAGACGGTTCAAAATTCCCAGACTGGATTCCGCATGCGCGCTTGGGCCGCTCAGATGGACCTGTGGCCGACTTGGGTAAACATTGGCGCAGGTGTAATCGCAAGTGTCATTCACATCTCGTCCTTGTTGACGCTGTGTGGTGGTGTAAGTTGGATTCTGCGCTTTCTGTCTTGTATCGTTCTAATAGTATAATCCCAGCTTCGTACCTTACGGAACAACAAGCTCTACCCTTGGGCTGTTGCACTGACGTCCATATTCTCAATCGTCGCATGGATCGCCGCTGTTGTCTACTACAAGGTTGACAATGCCAGAGGGAAGAAGCACTGGGACATCTGGTCATGGTCATGCAGCCATCAGACTTGGAACGCCCCCAACGTT
This sequence comes from Trichoderma semiorbis, assembly GCA_020045945.2. NCBI lineage: Eukaryota > Fungi > Ascomycota > Sordariomycetes > Hypocreales > Hypocreaceae > Trichoderma > Trichoderma semiorbis. The sequence continues at coordinate 630,778 of CM034695.1, forward strand.
AGCTTCGAACCGCTGTGTGTTGAATTGGTACGTTTAGAAATGCATCGCTCACCTGGCGCGCAGTTCATTTTGTTAATCACCCTTCTAGAACTATAGCTTCGCCGCTCTCATCATCGCAGCAGCCATCGAGGTTATGTGTCTCGTCATCTTCTTTGTCATTCGAGGCCGTGAGAAGAAGCTGCGACGGTACAGGCAGATTGTTACGGTCACCGGCTCGGCTTAGATAGAAGACACATCGGTTTGACTAGTGTCATGAAGAGGTGATATGTGGCAAAGAGGAGAGGCATTGGCGTTATGGAATAGGAGGTGATGATTAGGTTCTTGGATTATTGGCGCATTTATATTTACCAGATGGGCAATAGATGGAGTATAATGTCTAAGCTTGTTCATTATAGATCCCTCACGATTATTAAGTTACGGCATCACTACGGTACTCACTGAGCATGGCAGTGTGTCAAGCATGTAATTGAAGGGATAAATGCCTTTGTAAGGCTTTAAAAGTCTTCGCCGGCTTCCATGAAAATACTCATCAAGGAGCGAGGTTTGTAACTTTGTGTACCTAGACATGCATCCAGAAATGGGAAACAGACACATTGATGTTTGTCGAAGATCTCTCTGCAACAGAAATTCGACAGCGCTTCTTCAAATTCCTCAAAGAGAAGCCTAGGCTTGGGGGATCGGCCACCAGGAACTGTAAATTGATATCTTTTATTTAAACCACTACAAGCACGGAGATCATCATGGCGAGCTGATTTCCGACACCAGCGATCTAGACTTCCGCCTAGATTCAATGCGCTTCCGTAGCTCAGTTGGTTAGAGCTTCGTACTAATACTAGATTCGCTCTAGACTTGGTAATGCGAAGGTCGCAGGTTCAAGCCCTGCCGGGAGCATCAGCTCTTGATGCGCAATTCTTTTTTTTTTTTTTGTTTTTTTTTTTTTTGTTTTTGCGCTATTCTCAACTTGAGTCTATGTGCTCTCTGTTCTCAATTGTCTTCTTTTAGTTTATTTTTGTATTTCCTTTATCTTCATTGTCTCCATTGTCTATAACCTTTTTCAGTTGGTTTCAGTCGAGTCACGCTCTGTTATCTTATTTCCCCGACAAAGATGCTGACTGTGAGTAATCTCATGTTTAACAACCGCCCTAAAAGTGGACTTCAGGGGGGTTTTTGTTCGCTAATGCATAAACAAGCCTTGAAATAGGGAGATAATCTGCTACAGCCTTTATTTCCGCGCAGTAATGATGGCAAAGCTAGAACAGAGGATTTTAGTGCAAACACTGGTGATTAATTTGTCTTCTATTGTCAGCAAAACTTCCCCATTTGGGATTACGACAGCCGTATTGCTAAATAGGATACTTCGATCCATAGAAGAAGGACTTATCTTCAGCTGTTTTACATATTGTCATCCATTCGTACCTAAGCGAGTAAAGTTCGGTCAGCTTCATGCGAAGGTTGTCGCGATGAAGATCGTCTTCGAAATACTTAAACCCTCGTTGGTTCGCAACTGACAATTGAGAAGCAAGTCAACAGATCAGAGACAATAACTCAAGACACTACCCAGTCTACTAAGAGCACAAACTTATACAACAGCAACGACAGCAACACTACCCTTTTCGCCACTTCTCGTCCACGCACGTTCTACTTCTCTTTTATAATCACAATGACCACCGTAGCAACGAGCCGTTATGCAGAAGCCCATGCTAAACAGCATGGCCCCGGCGACGAACGACCTACCGCCTTGCAGATTGTCAAGGACGAGCAGAGAGAGGGAAATATGACCGACAAGGTCGTTTTCATCACGGGATGCTCTTCAGGATTGGGAGTCGAGACGGCGAGAGCAATGAAGGCCACTGGAGCAACCGTTTTCGTCACCGCTCGCAATTTGGAAAAGGCGAAGGAGGCGCTTGGAGATATTCTCAATGGCGATCGTATTCATCTTCTCAAGCTAGATCTCGAATCCTTTGACAGCGTTCGATCTTGCGTCAACGAGTTTAAGTCAATGAGCAGCTCTCTCAATATCATCATTGAAAATGCCGGTATTCGACACGTTCCGTTCGGTCGGACGCGTGATGGCTTCGAAAAGCATTGGGGAACAAACCACCTGTCTCATTTCCTCCTCTTGGAGCTTCTTAGGCCTATGCTTCTGGCATCATCGACGCCAGACTTTTGCTCTCGTGCTATTATTGTTTCTTCCACGGCCCACAGAAACGCGCCTATGGACTTCTCAGATCTGAACTGGGAAAAGCGAAAATACGTGCCCTCGGTTGCTTACGGCCAAAGCAAACTGGCCAATGTTTACACTGCCAGCGAAATTGAGAGGCGATATGGCGCGCAAGGTCTTCATGCATGGAGTGTTCACCCCGGTGGTATTCGAACAGGATTGCAGGCACCAAGCACGTTTGATATCAAGGATTGGCTTGTTGTCATCAAATCCGGCCCCATGGCGACGCTCAACACCATGATGAACGCTGAGCAAGGCGCTTCAACGTCTGTATGGGCGGCATTGAGTAGAGATCTAGAAGGCCAGGGAGGAAAATACTGTGAGAGGAACCGATTCAGTGAGCCGCTGAAGAAGGGCTGGAAGATGATTGATCCAGGACATGCCGAGTGGTGCTACGACGAAAAGGCTGCGGCAAGGCTTTACGACTTGTCCTTGAAAGAAATCAATATGTAACAGTTTGCATTTTGCTGCGGCATATTGATTTGGGGTTGCTATAGATCCATTTCCTAGAAAGTTTACCTAGACCGATTACCCTTGTTTGTTTTGACTTGTTTTGTTTTATAGTTGATACGCGCAATAATACACAAATCCGAATTGTTTGTTCATTAGAACTGTCACTCTGAGTTATCGTGGGGTTTACAAGAAAGCAACTCGTTTCAATGATGATTCTTAGCCTAAACACCACTCTACAAGGTGTCTAGACTCAAAAGAGTATTGCACCTTTAGCATTCAGGGCGCATAAAAGCCATTGATAGATAATTCTTTTTCGTTTTATTTCGCGGCTACGTAGAGCCAGAGAATGGTCACCAAAAGCTATCTGTCTCTCTCTTTTAGCACTCCCTTGCCAATTGTAGCTGTTTTCTAATGTTCGTGTATGCATCTAGCTGCCACGGGCAATCTTCTGAAGCTGCGCCAAATCTCCATTGAAGATATCAGAATCACCACCCCAGGGAGCCGCGTCATTGTTTTGCCAAATAGTATAATAGCTCCAGCCATTGGGTAGCGTGCCCACGGCGCTGGCATATCGTGCAACCACAAGAGGAGATTTACTGCCGAACGAGCCATTGTTTCCAGTACACAGTTGCCACCAGCTTGTAGAAGTGTAGATGAGAGGATATTGAGAAGTAGCGGAGTGATAAGTGTTAATAAAGTCATTAATCCAGCTAACCATGGCGCTGGCGCTCAAACCATAGCAGCTGTCCCCGCTGGGGGCATACTCGAGATCCAACATTCCAGGCAGAGTGATACCATCAGATGACCAACCTCCTCCGTGGGCGAGGAAATATTTGGCCTGGGCGGCGCCGGAGGAAGACGCAGGTTGCGCAAAGTGATAGCCGCCACGGATGAAGCCGGCACTGGTGGCCTTGGTGTAATGATCACTGAAGCTGGGATCGGTATAAGTGGTTCCCTCAGTAGCCTAAAGAGAGGAGTTTTAGCTTTTAGAGCATGATGAGAGATAAAGTCTCAATACCAACCTTGATAATAACGAAGCGCGCACCATCCGAATATGCCTTGGCAAAGTCAACGGTGGGTTGGTAATGAGAAATGTCGAATCCTTTGACGGATGCACTGGCAACAGAGGCAAGAGCCGCAGCCCCAATGGCAATAGAAGCAAGCGACTTCATCATGATAGTGGTAAGGTTTTTTTTTTTCCTCTGCAAAATTGTTATTTAGAAGCTAGAAGGAACTGCTGTACACGAAAAGTTCTGGAAACATGGAAGGGTTTATATACTCAGAAGCTTCCAAGTTGGAGAGGCGAATGTAACCCCTCTGGCGACGATCCCGACATATAAGAGGCTTGTATATCCCTATAAATAGCCGAGATAGGATGTCATGATCTTTTGCGCAGGGCAATGTACGCATGGATGAAGAATCGGGATATGTTCCCGACCTCTCTAGCCAGCTCATTCGACGCATGAGATGCTCCCGTTTATACCCGTGGGATTTCATGGAGTTCGCGGGATCGATCCCCCGCCATAGACTGCGGCACAACTACTCATGATCGGCAGGTAGCTGAGAGCTGAACATGATCCCTGGCTATGAATGGGTCCTTGCATCAAGGCTCTTGGTCGAGTTTGGTAGGTGATGTGCTGGAGAAAACCGGTTGAAAAGGCGCCAACTTGATGGCCGCATTAGCATCGATCACACAAGGCATCTAGTAATTAGAGACATTGACTAATAGTTCAAAGCGTTGAAACACCGCATCGCCTAATTTGAGACATTGACACATTAGAATCATCAAGATCCTGACAAAGAACATCAAAATGCTACAAGAATTACTTTACATGTCGTTACGCAGATAGTATGGTATGCACAGTACCTGGGCCATTTTCCTCCAACCCGTGCTTGTTCGGAAGTTTCAGCCGATCGGGTCATCATCTCCCCATCCTTATTCTACGCACCCATGTTGCTGCGCACTGCATTCTCTACATGGCATAGCGCGCAGTATCCACAGCAGAACAAACAGCATCAAAAGTCCTGGCCAATTGGATGCAAAGGGGCGAGTTGAGATGCATCAAGTTGGGGGCCGAAATGGGCTTCACGTTCCTGAAATTGCACAGCCGTTCGTCCAATGGCCATTTATGACGATGGCCAAGAATGAAAAGATAGCGCCTACCTCCATTAAAAGGAAATGCAAACCGCATGCCGCGTATCCGCTTTTGTTAGCCGGCAAAAGGCAACTACACCATTAGAAGAGAGGGACGTCGGTGTACAGATTTGGACATTTGATTTGATCCATATTTACATCAACCAAGCCGGCTAGAGATAGTCTCACAGGCTTCCCATTCTCGAAACCATGTCATCATACCACTACTACATTCCATTTTCCTCTATAAATGTTTAGTGATGAGAGCTACATAGATATATAAGAAATGGAGGCAAGTTGATATGTATTTTCAAGCAGCGCTGCCGTCAAATCAAATATATTTGTCAAATCTATCAATCAATCAATCAAATCATCGGAAAATTCCCAATTAATCAATCAAATCTTTAAGATCAATTATTTGATAGATTTGACATAATTCAAATAACTCTAGGGTATAAGAAAATATAATACGATAAGATAAGGTCAGGTTTTAATATCTTATATAATTAGGAAGATAAGATAACGATAAGATAGGGATAAGATAAGGATAAGGATAAGATAAGATAAAGATAAGGGTCTAGATAGGGGTCTAGATAGGGGTCTAGATAGGGGTCTAAAATTGTAAAAAATCGCGAAAAAATCGCGAAAAAATCGGGGAAAAAAATCGTAAAAATCATCAAATTTTTATCAAATAGATCAAATATTTGATCAATCAATCAAATCAATCAAATCATGCTTCCTTTTTCTATCAATCAATCAAATCCGGGTACCGGATTTGATTTGATTGATTTGACGGCAGCGCTGTTTTCAAGTGGTTCATGTAGAATAGTCATACTCATATCCTCCTTCCGATTAAATAATTAAAACATACATGTAAAAAGAATCAATGCCCGAAGCAATATGTATCCAAGCTTAGTCCCATCCTTGTCCATATGATATTATTCGAGGGTGCTAGATTCGGAGCATACCCATATTATACCGGCGGAAACGAGAGAGATAGCCATTGTTACCATAAGCAGAGGTCGATACGGATGACTATGGGACCTTTTTCGCGAATTCTTGTCCTTATTCCGTGTAGCCCTAGGTTGATGCTGCTGGCCCTCCGCTAGTGAATATACTCGTACGCCGCGACGCCCAAAAGGAGGCAAGATGTAGTGGACAGGAGGGCGAAGGACGGCGTTTTCATCGACGGAATAGGGACGCAATCTGCGGCTATGGCGCTGTCTATCTGGAGACAGGTTACCATCGAGCACCCAACAAGTCGGATAGAATACAAGGTCTCGCATTTTTGCAATCCTCAATCTCCAACTATTGTAAATGAGTGAATCGTTTGTTAAGAGATACACAGAAAGGGTTCGTGGATGGGAAAGATTATAAGAACTGTAAACAAAAAAGTATCGGGTTTTACACATGACATTCTAATATACTTTTTTTTCGAAATTATAAGATTCTTGAAGCTGTTTTAAAGTCAATTGTAGCAGATGATATCGTGTTCCATTCATCGTTAAACTTTTGCATCTCATACTTGGACGTGGCGTCATATACTCTAAGGCTTTTACATAGACATGGAGCTGAATCATCTTATAGACACAGTTGGGCTGATAAGAATAAGGCGTGTTGAACTTAATCGAGAAACAGCGCACATAAATCATATTTATTATACATACATGTAGTTGATTGTATTCGCTCAGGTTCATCCGTATCCAAGAGTACCAAAAGTACTGATACGGACTCTACAACAGACACTAAATGGAAACTCTGAAGAAAGGGCGGATGTTATACTTTTAGCAGAGGATTGTGGTGAAACTTTTATAATGAACAATGCAGTCATATTAATTAATAGTGTATTATCATAGTCAATCATCTATTACATTAAATTTCGTGGTACGTATTCCCCTCGCCTGATTCATTGCCGTTTCCAATCATCACCAGCTGTTCCATCTGGAGTAAATTGTCCGTTCATATAGGGATTCCAAGCAAATCATGTCATTTTTATGGCAAGTTGGCCGGGGCGTAGCTCTGGTTGGGCGAAACAACCTTGCCGCCCTGAACTTGAACATCGGTATAAGCAGGCCAGGTGATGAGCTTCTTGGAGAAATCGGTAACAGCAAAGGTGGTAAAGCCGTTGTTAGGGCCAAACTGTCCGCTCCAGCTGGATGTGATAGTGTATGGGCCGCAAGTAACGGGGCCGCCGCTGGCCTGAGAAGCGTTGGCAGTGGCCTTGACGGTGTATGTGCATGAGGTGGCGGTGGCGAGATGTGTATCGACGCCAAAGGTCCATGTGCAGGAGGTGTTGGCGGTGTTGCAGACTCTCTTCAAGTTGGTGATTGTCCACTCGGGAACAGCGGCCATCATGGACTTGTCCGCAGGAGTGGGAGCCGCAAAGGCGGTAGAAGCGGCAAAGAGGGTAGCGATGAGGCTCTTGGTGATCTGCATGGTGACTGATTGTATGTGTTTTTATGAGGACTAGTTTTAAGTCAAGTGTTGATAGCTGCTGGATGTAAAGGATGAGATAGACGAGGTGGATGAGATGGAAGATAGACCAGACCGATGGACAATGGGTGTGATCTCTCTCTTATATACTTATTTCAGCTATGCTCGCATACTTTAGACTTAGGCAGGGAACCAACCCGAGTGGAGAATGTATTCTCGTGTTGGTACAGTCTGGATGTCTTCTGGAACCTAAAAACTTGGCTTTTGCCCTGCTCCAGGGATGTCGGGACAGTTCTGCATCGGATGCGATCACCCGAACAGCTTACTAGAAGCGGTCACGGTTTGCAACGGCGACTCGGTACCCTTGCATCATCTCGTACCGTGAATGGAGGCCTGCCGGTAAGGCTGTCGTCTGCCAATGTTGCGGTGGCAATGCCGCAGCACAGTCGGCCATCGTCATTGAGCATGGTATGCAGGGGGTCATCCCACATATCCGGCGGCGATGGGCCGATCCCAGGTCTCAGTACTCTGGACATGACACAACATAACGTAGGCAAGAGACATATTACACGGCTGAGTGATGTAATATCTCTCAAATTTCTTACACTACAATTCCGCCATTTGTGTTGCTGATGCCGAGCTGTAACGTTGCCAGATCTTCAGCCGTTGGTTTACACTGCCTAAGCTCTTTGGCCATCTCATGATGTGCGTTAAGCGTGTGGGGTTGGATCCCGGCCGGGATTCATCTGCCGCAGCTCGTATTCCAGGAATAGGGTCAAACAAGCAGAAAACGGTCGCCGCATTTGGCAGTGCCACCCCTTACTTCCGCAGAGGATCAATGCTATTACGAAATGCCACTCCATTTCAGTTGAGGCTTGGATCTTGGCGATTCATGTTGTTCATGTTGCTCAAGAACTCCCTTGGGTAGTAGTAATTCTAGGTCGCGAACCAACATTAGATCAGACATGTCAGTGCTGTAGGCGGCTGTCGCTATGCAACCTTAGTGAACATACCCCTGTCGGAATAAACGGACAGGCGAGCCACCAATTGAGGTTATAAGTATGCTTTCTTACAGCCCTGATCGGCACGGGATGCGTCAAACGAGAAGCGAACAAGGTGCCAGCTCGCTCGCCTTTTCTTACAGCATACATTCCTCGAATAATTGGCAGCTCGAAGCTGAGCAGAACAGAAGAGACTCCGATTATCTGGGCGCAGTGCGGCCAACGTATTCGTCATGTCGTAATACGGATTATTCTGTGCTCAGACACTTGTGCCAGGAATTCAATACGGCTATCCTCGATTTGTAAAGTGCTTAACAGAAAAGCCCGTGTTAGCTGGGATTAATACGTAGGCTCGGCCGACGCCAAAACGGCCCCGGTCACCTTAATGCCGGCCTCCCCCGCATGATCGTGTTACCCTAAAAGAGGTGAAAACCCGAGGTCAGCTGGGCATGATCAACAGGAGTACAAGCAGGATACGAGTGTTTAATACGGAGAGAACGGAGAGTACGGAGCACAGAGAACTTGTGTAGATTCTAATCCGGCAAGCACGGTGAACATTAGCCACAAGCAACCACAACAGGCTAATGTCAACCGGAGATCTTTGTACAGAGTTCAAGAGTTCAAGTTCCGAGACAAGCAAACCCAACAACTATTGAATGTCTCACCAGCCACCCACAGCGTTCTCATCAGGCTGCTATGAAAGCTGAAATCAACGGAACATGTTACCCTACAACGGACATGTTAAACTGTAGCAGTTGAAGTCTCCATGACGGTTTATTACCAAAGTTCTTACTTTACTGGATTTTCAACCAATTGTCACAGAGTCTTCACAATCAATTACTTTTGCCATCCTTCTTGATGAGAATATTCTCGCCGACAGACAAGCCAATCAGAGCGCCTCAAATGGGCGGATGGTTTAGTGGTATAATTTTCCCTTAGCATGGCCAGTCCAATTAATTGGGCGGTTCAGCTTCTCATTGGGAAAGGTCCGGGGTTCGATTCCCCGTTCGTCCAGAGCGCAAAGCAACGGCTTACTTTTTTTGGTTTCTTTTTACTCTCTTTGCAAAGTTCGTATTCATTAGTTGCTGCTGGCTGATTCATGAACGAAAAGACAAGCAAATACTCGTATGCACGGAGACAAATGCAGGACATGTAGGGAAAAGGGCGCGATGTAACTTTAACCCCCTTTTTACAATTCGTATACTCTCACCGTTCACCGCTTGGAGGAGGTACTTCCGTTGAACAAAGTTAACCCTTCTTCTATACGGTGACTCCATGTAGTTTCGCCCTTTTGCACCACACGCACACGCAGCCCCCCTTTTCACTATAGCTGTTTCACGGCACATGTCTCTCTCTCGTGTTATTAAGAGGCTTTCATAATCCAAAGGGGGGGGATATAGTCAGCTGAATTAGCTTCTATTTCTTTCTGTCTTATCTCACACAACTCAGCCACTGCAATTCAACTCGAGTGCACAGGATTTTAATGCATATATACATCATTCGTCATTGCCTATGTAGTAAACGTTAACTATGTGCATGGTAAAAACCTAACCTCTCGTAAAAGAACCCATGGCAATGTAGGTAGTTACAAAGAGCCATTACCACAGCCTCATACGAGTTCCAATTTTGTCATCAGTCATTCAGTCTGTCTTTCCTCCAAGTTGCTAGCCCAGTTTTCCAGCCACTGTCTGCATCAAATGGGCGACTGAGTCCTCGGTTTCGGCGTTGCATATTGCCATTTCCTTTCCTGCACCGAGAGTTTCCTCCAGTCGTCATCGGTTTGTTGAGAAATTTAGTGGATGGGGTTGTTGCCAGGGAGAGCAGCAAGAGGACCGTTGAGGCCAATGTTCTCAGAAGGAGCGGGAGTCTGGAGCTTCTGGGTGCTGGACTGGCCGGGAGTTCCGTTGGGGCCGACGTTCAAGCTGCAGCCGCGGTCAAGGACACCGTTGGGGCCAGTGCAGGTGGTGATGGCGTTGTTGAGAGCGTTCTGGTCCTTCCAGCCCTGGAAGTAATCGGCGTGCAGGGAGTAGCCGGTGGCATCACCAGTGGCGTAGACGAATCGGTTGAAGTTCTGGACTGAGCCAGTGTCGTAGAAGAACTCGTAGAAGACCGAGAGGATGGCCTTAGGGTGCGACTGCGGGCACACACCGGTGTTGTAGTCACCGATAGCAGGGAAGGCAACCTATAGCTTGTTAGCAGAAGCATCACGCCGTTATCCATGAGGAGACTTACATGGTCCTTGTGGTTGGCACTGTCCAGGTTGACACCGTCCCAGCAGGACTGGAAGAAGGTCTCAGAACGGATGCGCTGGCACTGGCGGGTAGGGAAGCCGTTGGTGTCGGGCACCGGCTGAGTGTCGAGGCAGACGTGCTGAATGGCACGGTCCTCGAAGCTGGAGGCGTTGAAAGTGCTAATGTGATGTTAGAGTAGGAGGCTTGACGGATTTTAGTCCAAGGTCTACATACCGTCGGTTCAAGTCACCAACAAGCATCTTAAGGCCAGCGGGAGGAGCAATGGGGAGAGGAGCTCCGTTGCAGTTCTGTCGGCCAGGAGCATAGTCGCAAGCACGAGCGATGTAGTAGGTAGCCTTTCCGCCCGTGTTAGCTGAAGAAGATGATTTTGAATATTGCTCAGCTACTTACACTGCCCTGGAAAGTGACAAGCTCGAATTGACCATCGTGGCGCTGGTGGTAAAGCTGGGGCTGCCAGTAGTTGCTGTTGTCGAGGATCTTGTCACAAGTGGTGGCTGTGGCAGCTCGTGCCTGGGCAGGGGTGACGGAGAGAGAGAAAGCAGTGCCACCGACGATAGCGTGGACGTGAGAAGACAGAACACCAGGAGACACAATAGGGTCACCTCGGAACTGAGTCAAAGGGGCACAGTTGACAGTGAAGACCTGAGCCTGGGCGCCCATGGCAGCAGCCAGGGCAACGAGAGCGGAGTGCTTAAGAGTCATGTTGATGGTTGAAAAATGTGGCTGTTTTTTTCTGCTCGTGAGCGACTTGAAGAGGAGTTCTGTCGAGGGCTGGAAGACGACTTGATGACCTGGTGAACAACAACTTCAAGGTTGGGGGCTCAGGATGGTTTATATATCAGTCGATACTATCCTTCAAGGCCCCCCCCCCCCCTGGCCCCCTTGTTCCCAATACTATCTCCAATCCATTCCATTGTCATGCTCACACACTCAGCATCCTTGCTTCCCACGCTGACATGTTTCAAAACAAGTTTATTGGACGTCCAAAGATGGCAAGTCTATCGCGGCCGGCGACCAAACTTCCCTGTCGTCTAATCGGTCAGGCTATTCCCGTTCCTGGACAGCTTCATCGGGGACAGCTCAAGCCGTTCAACATTGCCACGCAGATCCGGAATCGGTCCGAGCCTAGAGAGTCTAAAATGCAACCCTGGAGGAGAAATGAAGGAGGATGCTTGGCTTCTTCACCCACCGCACCATCATCTGATGAGTGGCCCGCCGAACAATGGGCCGAAACGCATGTGTGGGCAGCAGAGGCATTGGCTGCTCTCTGCAGAGCCCACTAAATAAAGATGGAAACAAAGCAAGAAGGCCGAGAAACAAAACCGACAGCGGGGTCGAAAGCGCGAGGTTACTGCAGGCCAAGATGGCCGCGATGCAACCGATCTCCAGCATTGCCGCGTGGGTTGCGTAGACTTGATTCGTGATGTGTGGCCGTTCGTCTGCTTTCGCTAGGGGGCTTTTTGTGGAGGCGGCTCACCCGTTGATCGCGGAGGAACCAGGGGGTAAAGTGCCAAAGAGGATGTGGCGTCTCTGTAAAGTCTGGGGTATGCATTGGGAAGCGCCCAAAGGACGGAGTGTGCGGAGGTGGCTTGCCTTTCTTGACAGCTTCGTCCCGGGAGGCGTATTTCCATCGTCAACCAACCATTCCCCCCACGGGCAATGGATAGCCACCATGTCCGAGAATGACAGTTGCAGGGACTGATTGGAAATGATTCGGTTTTTAGATTGGGCCAGAGTAGCATGGCTTACCAGTTGAACATGTTGTCAACGCAAGGGTGGTGAAACTGCTGCATACGGATGTTGTGTGAATTGAGTCGTATAGGATGCCCCGTAATTGGCTAGGGTATACGCTTCGTTGGTCCAATTAGAGTCATGTCCTGTCAGCAGGCATTGAAGCTTCTCTTGATCCATGTCAGGAACTGTCAGTAGTACAGTTTAGCTTTAGTTTATTCGATACTAGGTGCGAGGTAGCCGGAGCACTTGTTCATTCTTAATTCCGTACCCGTAGATGCTTCTCTCCTCGTCTGATAGAACAGAGTGAACATTCGATTTTTATCAGCTTGTTCCATATACATACGCATCAAAGTAAGCTTGGACACGAATGTCATTCACACACTCTACCTGCTGCCATGGCACATGGACCACTGCCCTTTCATCTCAGTTGCCAAGCACATTGCCGGGGATGATCGGCATTCCCGTAGCCATCTGCCTCTTTGGCAGACATGATCGCCCTACTGGCCTGGGTTGCAATGCTCGCGGATTATCGCCGACTATTCCTATACACCCCACATCCGGCAAGGCATGCGGAACGGGGATGATCGGTCGCCTATCTTTGGAATGGGCCCTTCTGCTTCGGGCTCGCGCCGTAGCTTCACCTACATGTACGCTTTTGATGCCAACTCTCAACGGCTTTTGGAAAAATCGTCCAGAAAACCTGATTAGTGACTGTTCCTCTGTAGGCTTTTTTGCCCCAGAGACAGCAATCCTGCCTTGATGGGCTGCTAGGGGTTGGAGTCGGACCTATTAGCTAGTGCGACATCTCGGTATATTAACTTGATGGGGCGGCAAGGGGGTATTGTGACCGGGCATTTTGAATTTTGCCATTTTCCCCGCGAATCAGATTCGATACCAAGCTTATTTTGCTTGCCGCCTCCACGACTATTGGCTGGCTTTATGCGGGATGGCCAGAGCAGAACAGAATGGGATTCGGCATTTGGAGGCTGATAGCCGCTTACCATATGGCCCTTTGACTTGGGCCTGCGGCGGCGGCCAGAGCTCACGTCTTTGTGGCTTGATGCGGAGTCCTTTAAGCTTATGGTAGTATTTTCTGGAGTGCAGAGACCAGGGGTCCGAAATCCAGGACAATGGCGCAAGCAATAATACCCGACGGCATACTCGTACAGCTGTCAAGTCCACTCGTCGCCGCAAAGGGGCATTTCTACGTTATGCCTCGTTTTTCGATTCTCAGGTATAGGTCGTCGCTCTTTGCATAATAAACTACATGTATAAAGGTGTGCTTATGTAGTGTTTCGGTGTGCTGTCCAATCCATGCACACTACTAGGTTGTGGTGCTGGGGTTGGGTGTAAGATATCCCCTTCCTTGAGGTTCCGTTAATTTGTCGCTATTCTCCTCTCGATACATGCCATTCGTCGCAAGGAAAATGCCTGATGAGGTCACTCCTGTAGGCGCCAGGTTTCCCCATGCCCAGTATGCGCCATCCTCGTATGTGTATGTACTCCGTAGTTGTTGGCCCGCGTGTGCCACCTGCAATGTAACACTACCTCGACCTCGGCCAAACGAAGACATTTTGCACACTCGAATAGCCCTAGCATGGCTGGAATTCATCAGAGCTAAGGATAGAATCTAGCCACAAGTGTCACGCTATCGAATGCAGACATGATGTATGATGAAGTATGTGTAATTATTGATTAATGTTTCAAGGTCGTGTTTATTTTAGGCCAAGAATAGCTGATATTAAACTTACCAATGCAAGAGAGTCGTATACAGCCTAGCCTGGATGAGTTCTACACCATTTCTTCATCAAAATGTCATAGCACGCATGTCACGCATGCTCTCACAATACGAGGTAACGCCGCGACAGTGGCAGATTTGTATCGCCAGGTGGAGCTTTCGGGGAGCTCGGACAGCGACGAAATCTTGGAATTAATAGCAAACTGTGATATCAATCACATGTGTGGTGCTGACGATGGCCGGCCCAAGTCTTCCACTTTAGGCAGACATTGAAACCTAAGAATCATAAACGGTCCTATTCGAGGTACTAAACTAGAACCGCTGCAACTCCACTCGGATGAAGAGATAATATTTGTATTCATCACCCTTCATGCCGCCGTATCCGTCTTGAAGAGTCATTTTGTGGCATCTCTTATCTATTGCAACGCTCTCGTTTGACTGCAAAACACCATGGACTGATTATAAGGTATGATCAACTCTTTGATCAATTCTTTTAGAATTCAGATGACTACCAATCGACACGATGTAGAGGTGAACCTCTGACCCTCTAGTGAAAAACAATATTATTCTTTTCTTGAATTATAGAGAATCGGTAAGGTCCTAGGCTTCAAAAGCTTAGCTGATGATATTTTAATTTTCTATCCGCGCTTTGCTGCCAGAATTATATCTCTTCCGGTTTTGGTGTAAAGATAAGACCAACAGATGTATACAGATGTCCAAGGGGGCACTCTAGCCATGCGTTTCATAATTCTTCCTCAATAGCGGTTGAAAGACAGTAGCTGTAATTGGGATTCAAAGTCTACTGGAGTTACCATTGGCCAATCGAATCGTAGAATAGGGGGAAATTTTGCATCCTGAAAAGACAACCTAATTGAGTGGCACAGCTTTTACAATAGAATTATAATTGTCGGACTTGGTATGGGAAAATGACAAATCAAGAGGAATAAATATGATAGCTCTCTATACCCTCTAACTTAAAACTAGCAGCCAAAGATGTGCCAAAGACCACAATTATCTCTGGCTTCTATAAACATAGGTAACAGAGTTTCATGTTGATAGTCTCTTTATCGTCATATGAACTACGTAACAATGTGTACTCTGCTGTTGGCAATAACATTGAGTTAGGATAACTTCATTTTCTTTTCTCGCTTGTTGTCTCCTTTAACCATGCAGAACCACTAGTACGAAATTATTCACGAGCGGCTTTTGGTGAATCTCATAGCCGTTGATGCAGATATACCAGATAAGAGAGTCTAAATTCGAGCCCACAGAAAAAGGATTTACTTGTAGGGTAGATGGCTTCCTCGTGATATCGGAGACGAGGCTTGAACACTAAATTTTAGCATTCGTTGAATCTTAGCCCTCTCTGAACTCAGAACCAACGCCTGCAGTTAGTGCTGATGATCGGAAAGTATGAATCAACTTCCCCACAGATATAATTTTGGGATCTAATTTTGAACGCGCGGTTGTAGAGGGAGTCAGTGTAAGAGCTTCGACCATAAAGTGAGACACCAAGTGTCCGTGTTTGCAATGGAATCTAAACTCATGAAGTTGCCCAGTCTGATTATTAAGAAACCATCTATAAGGACTTGAATATTAATCATGCCTTCTGTACTACCATCTTTGTCGCATCGTCATAGCTCCGCATGGTCCAAGGGCAGACAAGTGATGTCACGCGGCCGTGGTGGCATTGCAGCATTGCAGCGCCAAGTCCATCCAACCCGTCTGACATGCAATTTACCCCCTTCCAATAGCATCCGCCGCTTCTGGATGGACTGGAATCTGTCTACTATATAGCTCAAATTCCCACCTGACCCCCTTTCCGTGCCCCAAGCTGCCGAATCGCCTATAAAATCTCGGATCACCGGATCTGCTTTAAGCTCAGAAAGAACCTTAAAAGCTAGACTGCCGCTAGTCATCACAGCCAAGCCGCGTGAGGGTTTCAGTTGTGTCGATGCTGCGCCTCCAAGGCCAATCAAAAGCCAATTGCATCCGTTGGATGACGCGTCCCGCTGTTTTATTTGCTGTTTGGGATTGCGGATTGGATCGAAACCTTTGTTCCATTTGCCGGGCGGGATTTGTCCTGTCGCTATCCGTTGGCTCATGCGCCTAAGCAGGGGCTAGCCTCTGTCCCAAGCGTCACCATCACAAGATGGATTCCTCTTTTCGGAGCCATATTTTTTTTTGTTTGCTGCTGAGATCGTATAGGCAGTCATATAACTGCCACTATCGCTATTTTATCTTCGATAATAAAGCTGCAGTTGATCTCGGAATCGCTGCCATGCATCACGTTTCTTGATCAAGTGTCGCGGGCCATCCGGCGGCCGCCCGATCTTCAAACTTTGCCAAGAGAATGAGAAGTTGCTCAGCCGCAGCCAAGATTCACTATGACTTTCCTCGATGTCATTGCTTATACTGATTGCCAGTGAGCCAAGATGCCCAAGCGCCACCGCGCAAACCCACAGACTTGGAGTCGCACAGTCCTTTGTTTCCATTGGACCAGTATTGTTATAAATACATGAGGCGCATATTCCGCACACTGGTCTTTGGGTTGTAGTTTTCCGGCTCTGGCTATCTCTCAGAGGGAAATAAAGCATCCATCAATATCTCACATCTCACTTGGGCGCCTCGTTCATCTCAAGTTGGTTGTGCTTTCTTCGTCTGCTGGTAAGACGTTGAATATACTGTCGCTTAGCCTTTGTTTCCTTCGCGCCATTCGTTCAATCTTTGATGCTGTTTTTTCTTTGTGCCAATTTTTAAAAATAATCCTCCCAAGTCCAAGGCATTTGGGCTTTCGCGCTTGCCTGCCCCTCCTCAGCATCCATTATCGCCATTCGTTTCAACCATGTTTTCGTCATTTGTAATCATTGCGACTAGCATCCTATATGGGACAGCAGAGGCTGTTTATCGCATTGACAATGCAGGTAATTTACGAGCAAAACCCGAACGATCGCCCATTTCCCTAATTGATCTCAACCCGCAGACAATATTCGAGATACCGCCCGTGGGCTTGCGTACGACCTAATGCTACAGTACGATGGGAACAAGACGGGTCAAATTCCTGGCATTTTGCCTGGTCCACCGACTGAGAATAAAGGAGATTACTACTGGTGGGAAGGAGGTGCTATGATGGGCACATATGTCGATTATTGGCATCTCACGGGTGATACAAGCTACAATTCGGTCGTGATGGAGGGCATGCTTCACCAAGTAGGCGACCACGCAAACTATATGCCCTTGAACCACACTGCATCCCTCGGAAATGACGATCAAGGCTTCTGGGGCATGTCCGCAATGCTGGCGGCCGAGAACAAATTCCCAAATCCTCCAGCAGATAAACCTCAATGGCTTGCTCTGGCCCAAGCCGTTTGGAACACTCAAGCGGATCCTAGTCGCCACGATGAGACCTGCAATGGTGGATTGAGATGGCAAATCCCTTTCTCAAATGCTGGTTACAATTATAAGAATAGTAGGGCAAGATATCCTATGCTTTAAAGCATTACATTGCTGACGTGGTGACCATTCTTATAGCAATTGCCAACGGATGCTTCTTCAATATTGGGGCCCGACTTGCTCGATATACCCGAAATGAGACGTACGCAAAGCGCGCCGAAGATACTTGGAATTGGCTATGGGGAGTGGGATACATCGACCACGAAAACTGGCTCGTATATGACGGTGGCCATGTTGAAAAGAACTGCACAGATATAAATCACGCCACATTCTCCTACAATGCAGCGGTTTTAACCCATGGAGCTGCCTTTATGTACAACTATGTATGTATAAGCATTGCCGTGATCTGCCCATAAGCCTCATCTAGATGAACTGACTGGTGCTTTTAGACCAATGGCTCAGATGTCTGGAAGTATCGCGTAGACAGACTTCTCGACTCTCTTTTAACGAGATTCTTTCCAGATGGGATTGCATATGAGGCTGCGTGCGAACCCCGCCAAGGTGCATGCAGTACAGACATGCTTTCGTTCAAAGGCTACATCCATCGCTGGCTCTCTGTGGTGACCCAAGTCGCCCCGCATACGAAGAACAAAATACTTCCTGTTTTACGAAAGTCGACAGAAGCCGCTGTCAAGCAATGCACAGGAGGCGATTCAGGCCGACGGTGTGGCTTCTACTGGAGTTCCGGGAAATTTATCGACCCAGCCGTCGATCATACCAGCGGCGCCGGCGAAGCCATGAATGTCTTGGCAGCAGTGTCGAGTCTTCTAATCAATGAAGCGAATCCTCCAGTGACCAATTCATCGGGAGGTATTTCCAAAGGAAACCCTAATGCAGGAACCGGGGCAGACAATGGAGAGAGGGAGCTGAAACCAATTGGTGCGGGAGACAAAGCTGGGGCCGTTATTGTGACACTCATTTTACTCGGTAGCGCAACGGCTGGCTTCATTTGGATATGTTGGATTGACTAAACCTGAACTACTATCTGGCAGAAACAGGATGATTTGACAAAAAACTTCAACATTGGATTGGGCGGCACGGCGTTCGAGGAATTATTGGTGGGCAAGGTAGAGCGCTAGGAACATGAAGACATTCACACCCCATCACCAGGATTTCACTTTTGGCTTGCTCAAACCCCAGACTTTCAAATAGACTCCTATAATGTATTTCTTATATAGATTTCATTCTTATTAGCATGTAATATACTATCCCCCCGTCTACGACTATTGCTCAAGACTGTTAGTGTCTTCACAGTCTCTCTTACGTAAGTTGTCGGGTTCTAGTTTTCGGCCCTTCGGCTTTTCGGCCAGATTTGAAACGAGAAGATCGAAGCTACATCTCAACCAACATACACGGACTTGGACGTGAAGGGAAATTCATGCGAGGCCAACTCCGTCCCTCAGCAAAGTTAGGCATTTACAAGCATAAGCCCTGTTCAAGAGGCCGAGTGCATCATCTCGATCATATAAGTTATGCCGAACAGCTCCGGTGGTGACCCCGGCGTCAGCACAACACTCCGTATCACCAGATCTATAAGTGAGCTTCCACATTTGGTAGTTGCAGTCATCAGGAGTTGCGCTTACAAAGGTTTTTGAAGAGAGGGCTTGCGGAGATTGCCATGCGCGAAAAGTCAAGTGTGACGGTGCTATTAATGGATTCCCTTGCCGCAATTGTAGGCTAGCCAAGGTTCATTGTATTGTTCCTGATAGACGAAAGCGCCGAGCTCGAGTTTCCGGCCAGTCTTCCGCGCCAGGAGAAAAGAGATTGGCTATTCCAGTTTCGACTCGACGACGAATAGTAACAGCGGACCCGGGGCCTATTCCTGCGGAACCTATTGCCCATGAACCTGATGAAGGCTCTGCTCATCCTGGAGTCTCTCATAGAACGGCGGATGCAGAATATGCAAGGCAGAATTTAGTGGAATTCTTCAGCCAGAACCTCCTAGAGAAGCCTATACAAACACGCCTTACCTATATTGGGAGTGATCTATCTACTCTTGGGTATCTTGTTCGCCAGCAGTCGACAAACCAGCGTGTTCATCATTATCCTTCTTCGAATAGCTACGCACCACGCATATCCGGTTTACAAGGCGTCCCGGCGCCTAACCTGATTCCCAAAGATGCGTTCGTTCTTCCACCCAAAAGTGTCTCCGATATTCTGATAGGGGCCTATTTTGAACATATTCATGGCATTTTCCCAATCATTGATCGAGAGGAGTTCCTTACTCAGTATGAAGCTCCGACTTCAGCACCACCACTACTTCTGTTTCATGCCATATGTCTCGCAGGAAGCCATGCCACGTCCACACTTGACAACACTCAAGAACTGAAAAGTGCTTTTTTCCGTCGCGCAAAAGCCCTGTTCGATGGGCGCTACGAAGAAGACCGGATGCACATGGTACAAGCCGCCCTGCTCTTGACCTGGTTTTCCGATGGTGGCGATGATGTTGGCACCAATGCCTGGTGGTGGATTGGTGCTGCTTCACGAATCGCTCTCGGCCTGGGCATGCACCGAGATGTTGGCCCAAGCAAGATGCCGGAACGAGACAAGAGAACTTGGAGGAAGATCTGGTGGTGTTTAGTCCAATTTGATGTACTCGTGTCTCTGTGCTACGGTCGGCCGCAGACCATGTAAGTTTGGATTATCGCTCATTACTTTCCCAAATGTACAAACTGACAGTCTTGTTTTAGCAATCTGGATGACTGTGATACACCACCTCTTGGCGCAGAAGATTTCGATGCCTCTACCAGTGAAGAAGAAGTGAACTTTTGCATTTACCATACGAAGCTCTGCGCAGATATATCCCTTCTACTTAGGACTCATTTTACCCTCAAAACTCAAAAATCCCCCAACAACTGGAGTACCTCTCTCCAAGCTTTGGATCATAAGCTTGCTGAGTGGCTGCTTAACCTGCCCCCTGCACTACGCGACCGTAGCCAGCCAACAAGCTTGTACAAGTCAATGCTATTCCTCACATACGAAACCACCTTGGTCCAAGTCCACCGCCTACGGACGTCTTCTACAGTTGATATGCCTTCGGTGGATCTACTAGACAATGATCGGATATGCATAGATGCTGCTTCTAAAATTATTCTCATTTTCGAAGAGATGGATAAGCTCTCAGCTCTACAGAACTGTTGGTTCTGTGCTCCCAGTGCACTATTCACAGCTCTTGTCCAAGTTCAGACTCAATTACGAAGTGAGAACCTCATCATTTCGCTAAGGGCCCAAGAAAACTACGCTTCAGGCTTGCGGATGTTGCAACGCCTCTCTCAACATTGGTTGATGGCAGCCTCAGTGTGGCGTTTGTTTCAATTTGGCCCGAGAACAAGTGATACTGGGGCACCAGCACAAGAAGTGCTACCCAATATTGGAAATCTCTTGGAGCAAAGCCTGGAGAGTGAAGGGCTTCAATCGATCACAAACCACACCGCTAGTAAACAGAAAGCTACAGAACAAGAAACTTGAGCAGAGGAAAGAGAGTGGATCAACTTTTTGTCATTTGAAGAAGAGCAGCCAGGAGATCTCCATATCCAACCTAACAGATGGGAGGAGAGTTCTTCAGAATGGCAGTCTCTTTATTGGCGAGACTCGTTGGGTGGCCTTGATCTGCAGCAGCCAGACCCTCCGAGGAGTATGCCGTGAATACATGTAGCTAATACGCTGCAGTACATAACGCTATAGTATTCTACCTAACTGCAGAGTACATGTAGCCATCTATTGCGCCGCTTGATCCGTACATGTAGACAATATATCGATAATCTCTCCCGCAGCTCTACTACCAGAAACTAGAGCTCCCTCCATATATCCCTTCCATACGGTGCTCGTCTCTGTTCCGGCGAAATGGATGTAACCCTCCGGCCGCCATTGATCTTGACTGAGGCTCCTCAAGCAAGAGGCAGGCACCACAGGACAAGGCGCTCCCTGTGAAAATTCCTCGTTGCTCCAAATTTGCTCTCGCGTCTCTAGAGGCAGTGGAATGTCTTTTCCATAGATGCGATCAACATGAGCAATCACTTCAATCAAGCGCTCTTTTGCATCTTTCTGTGCCCACTCTGCACCTTTTTGGCCTACAACGAAACATATCAATGCAAACAAGCCATCTTCATTGATCGAGGCATCCCGTGTCAGAGCCACTGGTCCACTGAGACCTTGTGCTAGACCGCAGAGACCGAGTTTGCGCCACCAAGGCTCTGAGTAGACGAGGAACACTTTCGCGTAAAACCCAAGCTTGCTGTGAGTGCTGAGCCAACATTTATCTGCGGAAAGGGGTGGCAAGATATTAATTTGGCTCAAGAAGACACTTGGAATCGTGGAAATGATGCGATCAGAGCGAAAACGTCTTCCGTCCCGAGCAATGACCAGGCATCCACTGCTAATATCCTGCTGGATTGTTTGCACAGGAGTTGAGCATATGACTGTCTCTGGCTTGAGCCCATTCCGGAGTCCATAACACAGCGACTGCGTTCCATGTCGAAAGCGCATACTCTGACCACC
Organism: Trichoderma semiorbis; assembly: GCA_020045945.2. NCBI lineage: Eukaryota > Fungi > Ascomycota > Sordariomycetes > Hypocreales > Hypocreaceae > Trichoderma > Trichoderma semiorbis. The sequence goes on from CM034695.1 coordinate 652,694, forward strand.
GCCTTTGCCGTCTGATCGCATTTGGATGAGACCACCTCCTGTTTGACAGTAGTGCATAAAGAAGACGGCGCTGACTTGGTTTGACTCGACGCCCAACATGGCGGCGGTCCAAATATTCACTAAACGACGTACGATGTTGCTGGCGCCCATGGAAACTGCAAAATCATCCATGTTCATTTCTCCATGCTTGGTTAGAGATTGGCCGAGTTCTGTAGCCTTGACAGCGTGGCATAGAGCCTCAACGCGACTTCTTATTTCAGCAAATATTGCCTTGTCCTCTTGAGAGAGCTGTGGTTCATTAAGTTTTATCTTCAGCCTTGTTTCAATCTATTCGAATAGAAATACGGAGGTATTGAACTTACTGGTGGATCGCTTCCATAGAGAAACCTTCCATGATCCTCCAGGACGCAGTCGCCGATGATGTTCTGTGTAACCATCTCCAGCCCAAACTTTTTGACCAGTGCAGTTACCATGGGCTGATTCACATCGTTGGTCCAGGCACCCCCAAGTTCGACATATCCTTTCTCAGAACCCAGAGGTACAGACCACAGTTTACCACCAACCCTGTCGCGCGCTTCGAGAATGAGACAGGAAATGCCAGCTGCTTGAAGGTCATGAGCAGCTTGTAAACCACTTAATCCACCACCGATAATGATGACTTGAGTTTTTTGTTCTTGAACGGGCGGCTCAGAAGATCTTTGGGGCTGAATGCCGAAAGCAGCATCTTGCTGGGCGGGAGCCATACTGGCTATTGATGCTATGTTATAATAATGGGAAAGATGGATTAACTTTTATTAATTGCACTGGATGCTTTTTTATTAAATACTTCTGCTCTCATATATAAGAAATGAAATCATTGTGTTTTGATGCCCAAAGATGTATACATGTAGTCGTCGGGCCGAAGCAGGAATGAGGAGAAGGCCTTCTAGAGTCGCATCGCCGAAACGCCGAACACAGCAGGCTTTCACAAGCCTCTGGTGAAGCACTTAGTGCGGACAAACTCAGAGCTCAACTTCTACTCTGAATATTGCCGTTGAGGATAAAACTTCGCGCAGAAACAAAAAGCTAAATAGGTGACGTTTTTCCTATTGACTCATTTACACTCTGTTCAACTACTGTTCAATCATGGAGCTGTTTTCTCTAGCTGGCAAAACTGCTCTGGTAACTGGGGGCACTCGCGGTATTGGCCAAGCTATCGCTACAGGGCTTGCTGAGGCCGGTGCAGATATTGTCCTTGTCCAGGTAAGTCATTTTACAAATTTCCAGACGCTATGAGATCATGACTCTGGCTAAGCATGAGAACGTCAAAAGCGAAATACAGAGGAGAGTGTTACAAAGCAGAGCATCGAAGCTCTGGGACGCAAATGCCACATTGTTGTAGCAGATCTGAGCAACCGAAGCAGTGTACATGGCCTCATTGCTTCTGTGACTAAGACACATCGTATTGATATTCTCATCAACAATGCCGGTATCATGCGGCGATATCCCGCAACTGAAATTTCGCAGGAGGTGCTCGACGAAGTCATGGAAGTCAACTTCAACGGCCCCTTTATTCTGTGCCGCGACATGGGCAGATACTGGATCGACAACAAGATCGACGGCAGGCTCATCAACATTGCCAGTCTATCCACATTCCAGGGCGGCGTAAGAATGGCTGCGTATTCAGCCAGCAAAGGAGCAGTAGGCCAACTGACGAAAGCTCTGAGTAATGAATGGGCGCAGCACAAGATTCGCGTCAACGCAATTGCACCAGGGTATGTTGCGAGTGAATATCCTATCTTCCATTACCGTACCGTATTCGGCTTATGAAAGAAAAAATTGCAGATATATTGCAACGGACATGAACACAGACACGCGCAGCAACCCGGATCAGACATATTACCAGTCCATCGTGACACGCATCCCCATGGGACACTGGGGAAAGCCGGAGGATTTCAAAGGACCCGCCGTATTCCTTGCTTCTGACGCAAGTTCCTACGTGTCTGGAGAAACGATTGTAGTACGTTGAAGCATTGAAAGCGATGGTTGCATTATCGAAGCATTTTGGCTAACTGAGAAGCAGGTCGATGGCGGGTGGATGGCGCGATGAACATGGTAGCCTTTGGAAGCTCAGAGCAGAAATTGGGATTGTTTATATAAAATGATGATTAGTCTTCATAGAAAACAGGCGATGAATAAATAATAATTGATACAGATACCTAGGTACCTCTCCTAGACAGACAGACAGACAGACAGGTGTGAAAATGATGACATTGAAGCTTCACGTGTACATGTACGGAGGAGATTGGGCGAGAGAGACCACGTACGCAAAGCTCTCACGCTTCCCTTTAGTTGAACGTTCTTTGCTACCTTTTGCACCAGAAAATATGTGAGCGTGCGTGAGTATCTACATCTCCCTCGTTCATGGCCAAGAGGTAGCGCTACAGCTGGCAGTCACTTTGGCGAGGTGAGCGGAAGCACGTGATAGCGCTGCGCTTTATCTTATCAGCACGTCACAGTCCAAGAAAGTTGAGCAGCGCCAAAAGGCCAAAGTGACGGGCCATCGAGTTTAATATTACTATCGCCTACTTGGTACGACCTAGTAATATTGAGCGCCAATTCTCCCTTTATATACGGCGCGTCTCTCTGAGAACAGGCGATTGCATTCTTCTTTTCCCTTCTTCTTCTCTTCCGCAAGAGATCGATTGGCTTCCGTTGCGCCTTCACGATGTATGAAGACTCGGAGCTTCTACTCCGATACGCAGAAGAAACCGACGACGATAGCTACGACTCGGCCGTCGAATACGAATTCTACAATGGCACAGATCCTTGGGACGAGAATCCCTACGAGGGACGCGTTTTCCACGGGTTTTCTCAGCTGCCTCCAGAGCTGCGCCTCAGGATCTGGGAGCTTGGCCTGGTAGAGGCAGCGCGGCCTCGCGTTCTTCAGTTCGAAGTTCGTGCCATCCCTCGAAAGATGCCCGGTGTTTTTACCGAAAACGAGTATGGCGACCAAATCCAGCGTTTGTTTCGGGATTGGCACGTTCGGCCCGGCAAAGATCTGGCCCGCGTAACCAAGCGGACGCGCATCCTCACGGCCGTCAACCGAGAGGCTCGAGAGGTCGCTCGCAAGATTCTGCCTCACGCTCTCAAGGTTCAGAATCCTGCGAGAAATGGCTATGGAATGGTGTCCTTTAACCGGGATCGAGATGTTGTTCAAATCGACGGATACGAAAAAGGGCACATCAGTCCATTTGCTCCTGATGAGCGATTGGAAGACAGCGCATATCATTTCGACGGCTTCGCGGAAAATGTGGTGCAGCTTGCAATTGACGAACACGCTTTTAACGACAATGACTCGGATACCAACACCAATCCTTACTTCATCCACGCCATGGAGCCATTCCATAATCTCAAACGGCTATTTCTTCTCGCCCAAAGTGTCGTCCCGTTGGCCCCCTACGTGCAGCGCTGGTGTGGCTCGGATTTCGTTTATACACATACTACCGCTATCAAGGACAGAGGCAATGACTATTTTTGGACAAAACGATGCTGGCCAAATGCAGACGACTACGATGACTTTGTTCGTAACAATGTCCCCACCCCCCAGATAAGAGATGTGTCCCGTCCATTTCCTTTTACTCGTAGTGGTATCTCCGTCCTCCCAATGCTCGCATTCGATGATTCAGAGTGTTTAAAAGCTCTGGATAAAGCGAGGGTAAGGTGGCGGGAGAGCTATGAACGCGGCGTTCCCATCTGGGAAGTCTCTGATTCTTCATCCGACTCCGATGCCAGTTCCCAATCTGAGCCTGACGAATACGAAAGCGAGGGAATCGATGACTCCGAAATCATTGAGAATGATAGCGAAGACAATAGTAATGAGGATGATATGTCTGGAGATGAAGTTTATGACGATGATGACGACGTCACCCTAGATGGCAATGAGGTGGGAGAAATCGTTCCCGTCTTTTCCAGCCCAGAGCCAGAGCCAGAGCCGACTGGCCTCGGAAGCTCTACCACGGATGCGCAGAACTCTCGGAAACGGCGAATTGTAGCTGATTCAGATGATGAGGATCCATCTGAAGGACCAGGGGCGAAGCGAGCTCGCACTAGCCGCCCAGCGCGGGTCGTCACCTCAGACACAGAGGATGAAGGAGTGAGCGAGCCCAACGGCAATAGGAGAAGTCGCAAGCGTGCGGCGATTGTTCACAGCGATGAAGAAGAAGACGACGATAATGGTAATGACGTTGAAGTCAATGGAATGGACGAGGATGGATCCAGCAGCAAGAAAGACGGAAAAGGGGCTTCAAATGGAGTAAAGAGCAATCATAGGGGCCAAGAGGATGACGAAGATGATGACGAAGAAGATGAAGAGGAAGAAGAGGAAGAGGAAGTCACAGATGTAAGGCAGTTGAGTTTAGCCACTCGGCTTGATCTCGTGCCACAGAGGCATCCCTCGTCACGCAAGAGAAAGGCAGAGGACGACATGAGTACAGATCCAGAAGAGTACTCTGAGGATGACGATGACGATGACGAGGATGAGGACGAGGAGAGATCCGAAGACGATCTTATCGATGGTATTGCAGATGAATCGGAGGAAGACGATTACGAATGATTTTGGCGCAAGGATAATTTTGGCGTAAACAGGGGATTTTACAGGATCTGGACAATATTGGCGGATTATTTGGATTGCGTTTACGATACTAGGACATCCTCTATAGATGATTATAATGACCAAACCCTCCGATAATACATACCATCATCGCGGTATATTATGATACTCGGTTCTGCAACGTGCCTTACAATGTCTTTCCCTCGGCCAAGAGATTGACAAACTCTCGGATCCTGCGTTCCCTCGTCTCACTCTTCTTGGCTGTATGAATGCGCCACAGGAACGAATATCTTTGCGACTTGCTCAGCCCCTGGAACATCACCTTTGCCGCTTCGTTCTCTGCCAATGCATCCTCCAAATCCTCAGGAACCTCCATTGTCGCTGGCCCCGCGTAAGCCTTATCCCAGCGCCCATCCCCCTTTGCAGCATCCACAGCAGCCATGCCTGCAGGCTTCATCCGGCCCTCAGCGGTCAACATCTCGACGCGCTCGACGTTGCGGACAGACCATAGACTTCGGGGCCGGCGAGGCGTGAAGCGCTGCAGGAAGAAGTGTTCGTCGAGGCGTTTGCGTTGACCGTCGATCCAGCCGTGGCAGAGAGAGGTGTCGACGGCATCGAGGTAGCTGATGGAGGGGACTTTTGCGATGATTGATTTCTTGCTGAAGCGTAGCCAGATGCCGGAGGGTGTTGAGGTGCCGGAGTCGAGGAGCCAAGAGTCGAAATGGGAGGCGGATTGGAAACTGAGGGTTTGTGTGGTTGATGATGAAGATGATGACGATGATGAAGTTAGGCTTGGTTTGGGTTTTGATTTGGTGGGGGCGGTTCTTGAGGATGCTGATGATTCGGTGATCTTGGACTTGGACTTAGACTTGGTCTCGGTTTTGGTAATAAGGGAGTTGCTGGATGAAGCCGTAGATATAGCTGGTGATGATGCAGCTTCGGCAGCAGCTTTAGCCACGGCTGCTCTAGTTACCCTTCGGGTTGACATTTTTGCTAGAATCACCTATATAGTCACTGGTTAGCAAATATCATAATACATCCATGGATGTGAATTGGAAGCCAATACTCTGCAGATCGCCGTGAATATGGCTGTGGCGCATCAGCACAACTGCGCACGGCACGGTTATCACCCCAATGAAACACCCTGAGTGATGCTGAATATAGAGTCACGAGGTATAATTGAAGTTGGATATAGTATCATAGAAGGGAATCCAAGCCAGATATGAGATTATCTGATGCGTTGTAGTCTTTTGATCGAATACCACGAACAGTTTATCGTCACGCTCTGAACCTTGAAGTTACCTTAGGTTGGAGTCGAGCCAACAGAGGTGATGATTGACGGCTGATAGCGCCTCCATTTAGCGTTAGGCGGCGCCAAGACGCGCTGTGACTTTCAAACCCAGCTGCACCTACAGGCTCCAGCTTGTCATTACAGCGCCCTTGCGCGCTGCAACCTCGAGACGGCCAGATGCACCATTTCAATGCAACATCAATTTATCTTCTTTTCATCATCACATCTCGAAATATCAAAGTCGACAACGCTTGCTAGACTCTAACAGCACCAAGGCCGCGAACAGAAATACCACTGCTGATACAACCCAAAGCCCGCCTCTATAGAAGACGCCGATTATATTCGCCAGCTCGAGATCAAATATCCAATTCAACAGGATCAATCACTCCTTGAACATCTCCAACAGCTTCTGGACCGGCCAGGCTCGCGCATCTCGATACTTTTCAACGACAACCCGCAGCGCTTGACGTTCATATCGGTCCGTGAAAAAGTCGCCATACAGCTGAATACCAATGGCAGCATTCAACAGCGCTGGAGGCGAGGCGGGATGGCAGAGGGCGATACCGCAGAGCTCCAGCAACAGTAGACGAACATCGTTTTCTGCCCTTCTCCAGCTCGCCCGCGATGCTGACGGCGCTCTAAAGAACCAAACATTAATACCGGTCGCATAAAGAGAAGGGAGAGATATGTGACAAAGAGACGTACTTGAGAAAGGGATTCTCTGCGACCAGTACCGACTTTGCCATGATGCTCTGTTGGATACTGGTAACCTCAAGATTGGATCCGTACCAGATGGTAGGGAAAATCTCCCCTTTGGCCTTATCTGCCGTCCTCTTGAAGATGGGGCGGAAATTGGCCAGAATCTCGTACTCGAGGTAATTTTGCTGGTCCATGAGCCTCACTAGAAAGGTCATTGGTTAGTCCTCTCGGAGATATATACCGAACTCAACAGATCATTCGACTTACTCCATTCGCGTTCAGATCCGTCTTCCCAGCGCCACTTGGCCACTTGGACAGTATGCATCACCGTCTTGTTCGCTTTGGAAGCGCTATGCCATAAATCAGATGATGGAAACAGCTGCGGCGGCTGTTTTCGAGTAAAGGAGTGGTAGATTTCCTGTCGAAGGGCCATCCAGTACGCGGCTTGGATAAGACTTCTTCGGCCGAATAATGCCTGCGACGCAGAGCTTCTTAATACCGCATTGATGATGGGAAGGAAGTTGACCTGCTTTCCGGATTGGAAATGGGCGTCATCGCCTTGGCCATTGCCACTGTCATTTGCTGAAGCATCCTCTTCCTCCTCGTCGATTTCCTCCAACTGACGGAGGATGACAGCTGTAGCAATGATGCTATCTCGATAATCATCGTCATCAATATCGTGAAAGTGCCGGAGAGCGGGGATGCACTTGAGCATGTACTCGACTGCATCATGCTCGCTGAGCTTGGGTATAATCTGTCCGTGATAGAGAATACCGGCGGGGGTCCGGTACTGGGGAAGACGGCTGAGATGGCGGGCGGCAACTGCGAATATAGCGTTGAGGAGGTGTGGATGGTGGTGAGCAAGTCGAGGAACGGCAAGCTGAAAATGGCGGTCTTCGTCACACAAGTCAAACTATCCATGGAAGTCAACACAACAAGGTCGTCATGCTGTCATATCATATCCAAGAACTTACCCAGTGCGCAATCTCCTCGACAAAATATCGAAAAAGACAAGCCTCTCGGGTGTCTTCCAGGGGAAATCGTCTTCGAAAGGTCTCGTCTTCTTGTGATGATATCACGCTTGGTACATGACGATCATACAATAAAGCATATGAAGCGGAACCATCGTCAGTGGGGTATGTTGCTGTAGATTGCCCCGCGGAAGAATATTGATCAACGTCCCCTTGTCCACGAGGCCGGACTTGGGGGCCGAGGGATGTGCTCCTATACTGAGTAGGTGGCCGGTCGTCATATGGATCCAGGGTCCGAAACGGCGCGGCATCAGGGGTCTTATCTTCGGATTGCTGGCTCAGGTGAGGCGAGTGATTTGAAGGCGAATCAACTGAGGGGCCACCGCTTGAGATAACATGATATGGGGACTGATTGGTCGCGCCGGGAGTAGCCGCGGTCCACGATTCGGATTCCCTATGCGGATCAGGGCTCTCTTGACTTACCGCGGGGCCACCTCCCTGGGAATGGAAGCGAACTATGTTTCCATTTACAGTCAGCGACCAAATCATCAAGTGTCACTCGATACCAGTCTGGCAAGGCAGCGAAATGGCCAAGCATTGGCCTCAAGGGGAAAAGGCCGTTATGGTCTCAGTCTACATACAGTGCTTCACCTCGCTATTGACCCATTTCTGCTCTTTGGAAAAACTGGCGGCGGACCCATGGCGGAAGACGGTCTTCTTAGTTGGGCGTGTGCATGGCAAGAGTTTCAACTGACACCGACGACACTTGGGGCGCTCCTCGTCACCTACGATGGGTTGCCAATGGCAGCATCATGTCAGCAATGCCGCTCTAAAAGTTCCATGGAGTACGGCACATCAGGCGTCCATGTACGAAATGTCTGCTGCTCCTCCGGTCCAAGAGAAGCAGCATGTCCTCTTCGTACATGTACATGTAAGAAGCGCAGATGGATCTCATGCAAAGATGTCATAGCCATCGGCCAAGGCCGGAGAAAAACGAACGGAAGGATCAATCTCACATTTGACGTGCTTCTCTATCGGTACGGTTCGAGTCAGCTATAAAAATACGGATAAAGGGGGCATGTTGAGGTGAGTTGAGAGCGGACCTTTGCACTGGACGCACGGGTGCTTGACCGCAGGCATCAAGTTCCAGAAGCCCAGCTGGTCGCCACACGGGAAATCGTCCGGTATAGCTGTGGCCTGATGGGATAACCTGAACAGCTGACGTTATGCCGATATGCGACGAGGAAAGACGCGAGCTGGAGAACAAGATGGAGAGAAGCAATGCGAGATCCGGCGAGGGCATCCAGATTCGGCCAAAAATCGGTCTTGGGCGTGACCATTTCTTTTAGTAATCGCCGGCGATGATTTCCTTGGAGAAGCAGCCAAGTTGCGGAGAAGATCTAAGCCTAAACGGGGCAATTGGACAAACGGCCGTTGTGCGATCGGTCACGAACCAGGATGTGGGTATAAATTGGAGATGCGGCCCTTGTTACTTTCCGATGGCTGTTGAGAAGTTGTCGGGCATTGGTGATTGTTCAAATATCACCTCTCAAAGAGAATGTTGTTTATGGCTTCGATTGATGAGAGATGAGTTGAACGTTTCTGGCCATCAAAATGGACACAATTTCTGTCTTTAGTGGGGTAACATGAGTTACACGAAGCATTCAACCCCCGAGCTTATTGTGGCTAGGCAGCTGGAATTCACGCTGCAACTAAAGAAGCTGAGCTGAACTTGTGAATTGACTCACGGACTTGAGAATCACTTGCCTTCACCACTAACTAAACACCGTATTATACCCATTCAACGCCTTCCAGCCAAGAAGCATCATGAGCCATCAATCGCAGGATCAAGATTCTCCCGAGTCTCAACGGCTACCCTACACCGGCTCATGCCATTGCGGGGCCATTCGCTATATTGTCTTTCTTACTCTCCCTCCCGCGACGCTCCTCAACTCAGAACCGCCGCCATCTCGGGGAGTCCAGCGCATTTACAGGTGCAATTGCACCATTTGCCATAAATCGGGGTTTCTCCATGTCCGTCCCGCATCTGCTTTCGACGACTTCTTACTTCTATCGCCTCTAGATCCTCTCAAGAGTCTAGGCGACTATGTGTGCAACAATGAGACGCTGCATTTCCTCTATTGCAAAACGTGTGCGGTGAGATGCTTCATCTTTTACGGCGAAGGGGAAGTTGTTGATGTTAGTCTGCCCGAGGCAGTTGCGTTAGCTGGTGCTAAATCTGTCTCCGAGGAGGATGGCGTCTCTGTCAAGGCCTGGAGACCCAAGAAGGTCGAACTCAATGCTAGTATTCCTCACCAGGGCTCATATCTTAGTGTAAATGGACACACGATTGATGGAGGTCAGAAAAACGTTGATTTGAGAGAGTGGGTGGAAACAAAGGCCGTCATGTATCTCGATTGGCTTCCAAGCGATGGAAGGTTGCCTCCACGTTGCGAGATGCCGCATGTCGGTGGTTCATACTAAAGATTGGAGCCGGCATATGGCATCAAGTGGAGGACAGAAAAACCGCGACCGAGAAGATTTCGAGCACCCGCGAGTTAAATTATACGCCTATAAAAAGAATCACTACTACATCTATATTTCCCTATTAACTACTACTAAATCTATATATCTTTACTGAATACCACTAAATCTATATTTTTCTACTAACTATTACTAAATCTATATTTTTCTAGTAGCTGCTAAGTTATATTGTGAAGTCTAGGTGCTCGTAGAATAGGCGTTCCCCTGTAAAAGCACTACTTGATGAGTATGTTAATTAGGTGCACATATTGCTGAATGTATGTGCCTATTCATTTTGCGGTCTCGCTTTCTCTGACCTCCGCTTCGGCATATTGTATTTTTACATCAACGTTGACTCAGGTTCATATAATGACACAGAACTCTGTTGTCGTGATATGTTGAGTTGGCGCAAGCACTCACATCCACATCACTGTGAAATAATGTCACTTGCGCAAAAGTTTATCGAGTGCAATTCATCAAATATCATCAATTCATGCTCATGCTTCAAAATCAGACGCCATCTACAAATCATCCAACTCCATGCTTAACTCAGCATCCCAGATATTATCCCAAAATGCTTGTGAGTTTACGCACTTCTCAAAGAGCCTTTATCAAGACGGAAAAATACAAATCGTCTCTCAAAGCCTTGCCGCCAACTAGGTGAGCATAAGGAAACGGCTTCGTCTTCTCCGTCAACGTATACCCTCGGCGAATATAATACTGAATCAGCTCCTCGCGAGTCCAAATGACGGTCATCTCCATCTCCGTTAGACCCCACGTCTGCTTGGCATATTCTTCCGCCGCAGTGAGAACAGTGCGCCCGATTCCTCCGGCTTGGCGGAGCGGGTTTACGGCAAAAAGGCCAAAGTATCCCACGGTGTCGCTCTGCTTCAGAACCTCGCAGCATGCCAAGATGTCGCCGGCTTCGTCCTGGGCAACAAGTACCGCTCCAAAAGGCTCATTGATCTTTGCCAGGAGTCCCTCTTCGTCGATTCGTTGGTCATCGACGAGCTCTGCTTCGGTTGTCCATCCTGCGCGGCTGGATTCACCACGATACGCGGAACGCACGAGTGCGAGAACGGGCGTGAGGTCGGCCGGAGTGGCTTTGCGAATAGAGAGTGAAATTGGTGCCATTTTAGATGTTATTGATCGTGTGAGTGTGTGAGTGGTGCGAGAGGTGTGAGCGAGTGAGTGAGATACGAGTACTCGGCAACTAATAGTGTAACAGGTGGGTTGAGTATGTGGAGCACACGAGACAACAGAATGTGGAAGAAAGTTGTTGTTTTGTCTGAGACTTCTTATTTGTTTGATGCTTGATACAATCCGGCGGATGGACATTCTCATTTATAAAAAAGGTCAAAAGAGTTGGAGATAAGAGTCTTGAAATGAGTCTTTGTTGTCGGCTATCTCCAAGCCATCTATTCCACAATTCCGAGTCTCCAGCAAACATGTCGCGCTAAGGCGTACGATTGACATTTTCTGACATTTTCGACATGGCGAAAACTGACTCATTGGAAAAGCTGACGCCACTAAGCAATAATGCCGAGTATACACATAAGCTGTGCCCTCCCCCCCCCTGAAAGCTGTCCCTGTGCCCAGCACAGCTTTCCTTTTTTTCTAAGCGGGGCAAACCTGTGCCATAATTTTACCCACTTTTACTTACTTAAGCATCACGTGCTACACAGTATATAGTACATATACCACTAACTCCTAACCTTAACCCTAACACCTAACCACTAACCCTAACACCTAACCACTAACCCTAACACCTAACCCCCCTATAATAATACAGTACGAATTGTTTAAAAAGTACATACTGTATAAGGGGCACAGCTTTGCCCCACTTAAACAAAAAAGGAAAGCTGTGCTGGGCACAGGGACAGCTTACAGGGGGGGGGGGAGGGCACAGGTTATCATAACACTGGCCGCAAAACGCCTCAAAACTGATTAAGTATAATTTAGTCTACCCAATTACCTACTGCTTACTTGGGCGAGGAAAGCACATGGAGCCGCCGGTTTCGGTGCTCCCGGCGTTCTCGAAGGATTCCATGGAATCTCGGCGATCGCGAACAAACTTGGGCCAGGTGTTTGTTAAAACCAGGTACTTTATGCTCTTCTCGGCGTCATCAAAAACGCCGTGATCGAAGTCTTCCGGAATTTCACCCCAATACTGAATACTGTCGCCTGAATCACTGTCTTTTTCAGAGACAGACTTGGAAGCCTCGCAGCATGAAGCCACAGAGGCGGGCTTGTTCCATTCGGGGTAGTTGAAGGGAGTTGCGGGATTGACGGCTTGCTTTTCGCCATACATGGAACGCGCGGGCCCCTCAAAGATGGACTCGAGTTTCTTCAACTGTACTGAAGAGATATTGATCGGAAATGCCGCATCGCTAGCGCTGATGTACTCAGTATAGATCCGAAGCGCGCGATTGAATCGCTCGCGGACAAGCTCCCGCTTCGTATCGTCAGACATAATGCCGCTGCGGCTGCGGACCGAAGCGGGAAACGATGACTTCCACTCTCCTACGCTTGTTAAAAACGCAATGTTCTCGCCGGAAAAATCCCGCAGGGCTGAGAATTGTTGTAGAGGCTCGGGATTCCTCTCCAGGACGTATTCGAGAGCACTCAGCGTCAGAATCGACTCCACGGAAGACGTTTGGATCGAACTGTTGGTCGACCTCCATCCGGTCTTGATGGAGTCGATGATTGTCGATTTGGACTTGAATGATCTGATGGCCTTGCCGAGGCCTGTCTTGTTGTTCTCCCACTGCTTAATTGTGTTTAGCGTCTCTTGGCAGAGGCTTTGATGGCACAAGACTTCCCAGCATGGGAGGAAGACGGTAAATATTTCCATTAACCATATGGAAAGGGCAATCCTATGACGGTGATGAGTGGCTTAGTTCGACAGAGAGATGGAACTGAGAACATACCACTGAGGAGGAATCCACTGGTGATTAATCGCTTCCATCCCGGGAACATAGAGGGCAATGAGCCACATGGGTGCTGCGTGAAGCCTATATATACGCAGATCCGTCAGTAAGAGGCAACTGGATTCCCTCGATGTCCAACTTACCCGGATATCGCACACCAAATGGTTTGAGTGCGCCATCCCTGAGTGTCACGAATATCTCGTGCACGCCACAACGTGAATGGCGCAACAATCCAGGCCCAGAAGAACAGCCACAAGACAGACGGCCACCTGTTGATATCTATGTCAGAAGGCAAGCGGCCGACGCTATCAAGCTTCATGGAAGCTCTTAAAGCCGATGCTGTCTGGAGAACTCACCATTCCCATCCTCGGCCCATCTGGACCTTGTGCTCCATTTCGGTGCCAGAAACCTCGGTGCCTGGGATGCCCCATGAACTATGCCATTTGCGGGAGATGAGAAACATGAAGACTGCCATGAATAGCTGCGTGGGCCATTGTTAGCTCGTGGTATGTAAAACTTTAAAACTCCCCGGACGAATGAGAATGGATGAATATAGATGCACTGACCTGGAAGAACATTCCAGAGCCGACAAGAATGACAACCTTGGTAGTGTGATCGAGTCTGCGAAATCTGCTCAGAATACCACCATTGTTGCTGAGCTTGGCTGCAGTCGAAGCGTTGAGAATATCAGCACGGTCAATGTATTGCTTTTGTCGTTGCGCAACGTGGAGAAAGCGAGTGTTTGAAGCGTGGAAAAGGCCAATACCCAGAGGCAAATATGTGCTCATGATCCAATATTGCGTGTCTCCAGGATATAACGGCCCCAGAACATAGCCCAGTTGCACCGATATCCAGAAGAGATGAAGCAGAGAGATGGCAGACAGCGACAATGCGATCCCTCTTATCCTCAGCATCGGCATGCGGCGCTTGTAGATGAGAAAGCCCATACCCCAGAGCAGCAGCACCGTCCATCCTGTAGTCCAGCAAATCCACCAGATGCCGATCCCGTTGAGCCTGGCCGCGGGCTTGGAGTCAGCCGTGAGGCCCAGCTCAGAGCCCATCGTGGCGAAAAGCCTTTGAAGAGGACTTGAAGAGCTCGCGACGAGAGGAGAGCACAAACGATGCTCGCCTACTCTCTGTCTGTCGATTGTGGGCCGCGGGTATTTGTGGGCGAGACGAGAAAAGAGAAAGCCCAGGGCAGCAACTGATCAAGAGCAAGATGAAAGAGCAGGACGGGAGGAAGAGCTTTAATCTCGGTCGGTGTCGTGGGGTACCGATGTGCTCTTCCGCATGTCTGGTGCCATGGAGCTGAACAGGAAACAAAAGACTGGATACACTTTGAGCACAAAGGGGGTGAGTGTTGGGCCAGAATTTTGGGCCGGAGTGGTTCACCCTCCCACCCTCGTCTCGTCTCATGCAGCTGCATGTACGAGTACTTGCTTCGAATAGTAGTTTGCTGTCTTGATAAACGCCCCTATTTTTCTTGGCCTGCTCTTTGTTTGGGCTATGTCTGGCGCTTCTAACGCAAGGATGCAGTGGAAATCTAACCGAGAATCATAAGCAGACAAGGCGTTCGAAACAGAACTGGTGATCACATTACTACCGTTCGTCTCCGAGTGGCTGCGAATAAACCATGGTAAACGCCGGTGCTCAACCAGCCACAAGCTGCCGATCTCGTTCGTCCAACGTCCCTTGAACCCTGCTCCTGTCACACCGGCCAACGTTGTTCCCGCTGTGGGTGACAGACGCGGGCGTCCAAGCTCCCGAGAAGCTGTGAATGACCCGGTCTCTGCGTTTCTCATGAGCGGATGGGGCCAGAAATAACCCTTGAGACAACATTGACATTGTCGGGTCTGAGGACCCTTGCAGGTGTTGCAAGACAAAAACGATTCCCTTGCGTTACCTTTTAGCTGTCTGTGCTATTCACTGGATCCCGGTACGAGAATGACGAGGGTTCAATGATGTGAGTTACACGTTTGCATGCATGCATGTGGCTGTAGGCTGTGTGTTCTTGTGAATAGCTCCGTATGCGCGTTTGAAGCAGATCGTAGGCAGCTGTGACTATTGAGAGTATAAACACGTAGAGCTACGTATCCTAAGGCCAAACATGGACGTCTTGGTAGTAATAAGATCTTGTTTACGTGTAACAGTACCGTCATTGGTCGCTTAATGCCGTACTTCTACAAGATTAGCGATCGAATTCGGTGGATCTCTCCATGAACCATGATCTCAGCTTCAAGGGAATCATGATAGCCGCACATTTACACCGGTTTCAGGATATGTGCGCTTGAATGGCCTGATGTAATACTGTGCGGTCTTCGTTGAACTCGAGTGATCGACCGCTAACACTTGACTCCTCCGATTAACTCTCTATATAAAAAACACGAGAACGGATTGTGTATCACTCAACGGTGTCAATAGCTCACACGGTTCCTTTTCACATCCGCCGGTTGACCAGCATAACCCTGCCATATTTCCCGCCTCTTCGATCTTCCCGCGCCTCGTCGCATCGCCCTCCGCGCTATTTTGAACCTGTGCTTCACTCATATGAGACTAGCGGCAGTTGAATTACCCTAAGAGGGATTGTTACCTACTTACGGAGCACAAAGTACAGGTATGGGCGCATTAGGAATATTGATGTTGAAATATCAGTTATCAAGTATCAATTCTCGTTCAACATACTATTGACTGTTTCTTGTCTCGTACAGCACATCAATGGAAGAAGAAGAAATTATATGAAACACGGCTGGCCCAAGTTGCGAGCACGGGTACGGCTGAACTTCAGATGCAAGGGGTAACGTGTAAATGCATCGGTAGTATTTGTCAATTTCTTCCCGCAACCTTGAGATTGGCCGACTACGATATGCGGTGGACAGAAGTGAGAGCAGAGATCATCCTGTCAAGATTTAAGCCGATCTAGGATAAAGGCTACTGTTATGGATGATACAATCCGATTGTGTTACGATCGCAAGATGGCCTAAGCACTACGCCTTCAATTCTGTTGTTACCAACGCCACATGCAAAGTACATGTAGCTAGACCATAATGTTGATATTGTCAGTCTCAATTTACGTCCAGTTTGCATCACGTCGGTTACTGGATCCCGGAACTTGATAGGTGACTGATCTTATTGACAGCCTTGATCTTGTTCAACTACCGGGTTTCCGTTGCGCCCGTTTCATCGAGGGGCAGTGAATACAGCGACTCCTGGTGGACCTCGAGTCAGCTCAAGTCACTCGTCTGATCATCCAATCATTCGTACGAGTACATGTGTTCTTATGGCGTTACTTACGGACTGCTTGTACATCCACTCATCTCGGAACGCGGTGAGAGAAGAGTTCAAGCCGCCCCGCAAAGCTACGAGACATGCATAACCCTTGCGTCACAAACAATGCGCTAAGAGTGTTTGCTCAGGCGATGGCACTGTGAATTCTCGGTCAGGGCCTTGGCGCAAATGTAACTGTGCATGAAGCGGGATGTGATGTTGCTGCCGCGGCATGCAAGGGAGAGTCGAACTTTCAACTCTCTCCATGAGCAGAGAGGCCCTTTGCGCAACACTCCGATTGGCCTCCGATGCTATTTGGCAAATGTTGTCTACAGAGAGGAGCACGAATGGTGAATGAACTGCGCGCTTAGATGATTTCATTCGACGAATAGCTGAGAGCTGGGAGCGGTTGCATGTGTACGAATGTGATACACGTCTATCTAATGCGGCGAGCGGCTACACTACACATGTGTATCGATTTGTGCTTTACGAGAAGGGCAGTAAACTGATTCAAGCAGGCATTGGATATCATTTCACAGCCATCTTCTGGTAGAGATTAATAGAGTTGTTCCAGCGAAACTGCCAGTTGCATTTCTTACAGCCATCGTCGTTTCTATTCATCATGCATCAGCATCAGCGCTTTCACGAGCCATATCGTTGATAAATGCGTTCATCAACAGTGTTATATATGACACGCTATTGATAACCGTCACTACAGAAGCATCATGGTATCACACTAGGTCGCCATCATCACTCTTGATGCAGGGCAGTATTGGATGTTGACTTTGGCGATGGCACCAGCATCCAAGTTACTGCCGTGGTGGCAAGAAGAGCGACCAAAATCGGTTGCAGAACTCTCACACCGGCATTGGCAGATACCACGCCTGTGATGATGGGAAACAATGAGCCTCCCATCTGGGCAAAAACAAACACCAGCGGTAGCGCGGTGGAGTGAATGTCGGGCGAGAAAAGCTTTGACCCAAGCGAGATGCCCTTTTTCTCAGTTAGACGGTGCCGAAATTAACATGAGACATGCAGAATAAGCAAAAGCTTACAGTTGGGAACAATGGCCCTGTAAAGAAGCCGATCAAGCTAACGGCGATCGAGGCAGCAATGATATTCGGTACCCTAGGGTTCTACTGTGAGCTTGGCCGTCTCGATAAGTTCTGAGGTTGGGCGGGAGATCATACAACCAAAATATCAGCTGGAGACCAATCGCGGCGACAATGTAGCAAAACACCATCCGGCGTTCTCCAAATCTGTGCGTTGGCTCTGCTAGCAGCAATCGGCCAAGAAGACCGCCGCCGCTGAAGCCAGCAGGGACATAACCCATTTGCGACAGATCACCGTGACGAACATTGACCAGGTATTCCACGACCCAACCGCCAGCAGTAAGGACGGAGCCGAGGTAGAAGAAAAAGAAGAGGCTGAGCAGCCAGACACTGGGCGTGGCTGCAGTCTTTTTGATGAGTTGCGTGGCCTCCTTGTTCCTCGATACAGCTTCATTGGGGTTCTCAGCGGTTTCACCGAGTGTTCTTCCACTGCTTTCACTTGTAACTGTCTTTTGATGAAGCCCAAGAGTATCCCGAAACGCAACGCAAGTCAGCCCAAGATTGACAACACCGAGAGCTAGCGGAAACGTATAAAACAGATACCATCGCGAGACGTCTCCGGCAGACGCTATGGCAGTGGAAACAAACGGCCCAACCAAGCAGCCTGCCATGTACATGGCATGAATAAAGGCCAGCCAGCGGTGAGCGCCCTTGGGAACAGCGCTTGCGACCCACGAGTTTGCGTGAGTATCTTGAAATGCTTGTCCAACACTCACAAGCCAGAATGTCACGACAAACAGCCCAAACGGAGGATCCCAAGACCGCAGGGCATGTGCTGCAATCTGGAACACGGCTCCGAGGGCAAGCATGGCGCCGAGGTTGAGATATTGGCAGAGATGGGTGTTGGCAAAGGCTGCAAACAGCCAGCCGAGAAAGTTGGCGCCATAGCTACATTCATTGGGCTCCTTGTGTCAATGAAACTATTTCTTTGTTTGAAACCAGCAGGAGGGACGCTTTACACTCACACGCTCGATACAATTGCCGTGCTAATGTCATATTCGCGTATTATATAAGGTATCAAGGCTCCGATGCTTCCATCGTTGACGCCGGCTACGAAGAAAGAGAAGCCAGCGCTGATAATCTTCAAGTACACCGACTTATTGAGGCGTTGGTCTGGCCCTTGCGCTGGTCCGGTCTCAGACGAATCAGCATCACGGCCACTCCCTTGCGTCAAATCAGGAAGCTCAATTGCGCTTTCGACTGTGGTCTGGGTTGCAGTGATGGCCATTTTGTATCGCGTGCTCTATTGGCCGTGACGAAGAAAAGAATGGCAGAACCTCGCTGGTTTTGTCCTTCAGTTGACACTTTATAACAAAACTTTAGTCAGAGGCGATGCTCGCCTTGCCTTTAGCCTACAAATCCGGGGTGTTTCCCCGAACCATGGCGTAACTCTCCCCGCATTACTTCGCGGAGTGTCGGAGTAATTGACCTTGGCGCCACCTGTAATAGGGCGCTGTCCAGCGTATTTCTCCGTCAGTGCTATATATTCGATCGGCTAAGTCGAGACAATCCCCTATGCTTTCTTCCTATTGAGTCGGGAGTTAAAAGATGTACGCGCGTGCCGTTCCTGCACTTACGTTATAGTAACAGCGGTTGAAAGGATAGAATTGAAGCACATGATCACAGAAATTCCCAAGTGAGAAGCCTTTGTCTACCACCGAGCAGGGGACGGCTCTCTAAACACATCGCGACTAACAAGGCTGGCAAGCCCGGGCTCAAGCTCAAGGGGTCTAGATTGGCAAGAAATGAGTTGTACATGTATTCAGGATGCCTACTTGACATGTCATCTCGGTTAAGAAGTACTCAAGGCATGAAACACTTAGACAAGATTGGCCCTACATAACAGGTTACAAACATGCTCTTCACACGAAAACGTGACGGGACACTAATTTGAGCCTTGAATGATGTGTATTATGTACCAGAGCAGAACCCAGATCAGTTAAATATGCATTATACACGCATCCTCCAAGGTCCCGCTTTCTCTCATCGGAATAGCAGAGCATTGATCAGTTTCGACAGTCTCAAACCAAAAGCTTGGTACTCATAGGCCCTTCGTCACATTCTCTGAAGCCTTCTTCCCAACGAGCTCTTTAGCTCACTAATTTGTCGAAAGTTTTATCTTGTCAGAAATTGAGCAGTCTAACCGCAGATGTAGCGCTTCACGACGTTGTGTGTCTTGCCCTTGCAGTCAATCTCCTTCTTTTTCACTGGGGCACAGTTCCCATAGAGCGAATTGTCCTTGACACGTCTAAGTCTTTGCGGCTTCTGAGCATAACCCGTGTTAGGGTCGGTGCAGCCCACAAGGTAGTAATCAGTGCCATCGAGTCGAAAGTTGCGATTGCACTCGCGTCCGCTCTCTGGAGCTATCTCAACATCAAAGCTACAAGGGTCTAGCCCTTCAATCCAGGCGACGTTGAAGTGAGTGCCACCCTCTCTGATCTGGTTACCGATGGCGATGGCGCCGTGGACCACAGGCAAGACCGTAACTGAGAGGCAGAGAACGGCTTGAGCGATTGAATTGGTGAGATGCATTGTGAGTGAAAGTTTCAGTGTGAAAGTGCTTCGAAAGGAATTGGTCCTTGGGACGAGTGGTTGAATGTGATTTCTCCAGATATGAGGAGATGATTCTACTATTTATGAGGATAACTTGCCCACCATGATTAACTGGAGCCCTATTCCTTCATCCTACGACGCTCATGAATGACTGACTCTTTGGTGATCGGCACATTCGTGTAAAGACTCGGATGACAAGTTACAAGTTACCTCAAGTTGCCTCTTTGGTGAGGCGGTGTAACCGTCGTATTGGCTTGGCTTGTTCCAACATAGGTACTTCAGCACTTTGTTTCATTATGAAAACATATGATGTCAAGACGTCCACAGTGTGCTATTAGAGCCATAGCACATGCCAATCCTTTCAACTAGACGACCCGACGATGCCGACCAAGCTAGGTACCGAGGCAGATTTCACAACTTTAAGCTTATGTCTGGCAGTATCTAAACGGAAATGATCGTCTGCCAACACATTGTGGCTCGGCTCGTCGCTTCAATTATCTAGTAAGGGGATCGACCGATATGTAAGATGGAGGATCGATCCATCGATCCTACAGGATGGCCATTTGGAGATGATCGCTTGGAGGATCGACCAGATGCGGGACGGCCCCTGCATAGGCAAGATTCAAGATGGAGATTCGCCGGAAGTCGGTCATCTCATAGCTGTCGTAGGATCCCGCGTCCTCTTGGCAGAGATGGGTCATGGCCTGACCTTTCGTTGATCATCTTAGCATATTTTCGGGTCTAACTTGCCGCATTTAACCGATTTCAATCTTCTTCGCTTCTGCGACAGAGGTGTTCTTTATCATAGATTGTGAAGTGGCTTGGATTGAAGTTGTTTCATGCGGACTGAGATGAAGATGTCCACAACCCATACGCAAGGTAGTTTTGACAAGTCTGGACCACTTCGATTTAGTTCATTTGAGTAGGGAATTACCTCATTTAGACTGCCAGAAAGCGTTGGAACTATGCCACACTTCAGCGTACGGACAACGATTTTACTCGAGACAAAGTTTCTAGCTCGGATTTCTTCAGTTTTCAAGCCGAAATTTCTCAGTAGCTAGATACTATTCTCAACGTTCAATGTCTGTGTATTTTTGCCTGCGCACGGGCCACAATGTCCGTTCGTTGTGTTGACGTTGTGAAACTTGACCTCTTCGTTTGTCTGGCAGCTGTTGCTCCGTTCTCCAACTCAAGAGCTCAGACTGAACCGAGGTAAGCATGGAGATTTCCCAGGCCTATTCATACCAGAAGTTCTTGCTAATCCTACGTGGTATCCTTTTCAGGGAGAACCTCTCGCGGCTCATCCATGGCATTTCGACGATTCCCCCCAACTTGCGTTTTGGAGGTGGAGCGGAAATTTCGCTCCTTTGCAGTCCCCAAACTGACCCGATGCGGCGGCATTCCTCACTTCAAAAGCCTACAGAAGCTTCCAATCCAAACCATACGCGACTCTTACTACGACAAGTCGAATCTCCTCTCGTCGGCTGGAGCCTGGATCCGGAAAAGAGACGGGCAGTGGGAAGCCAAAATTAAAAAGGGCGGATTTTTCGCAAATTCGAGATTTGAAGAGCTCAACAACGTCGACGATATCTCAGCATACATCAAACGCACCACTGCCATCGACGATACCGCAGCACGAGACTTTGGTCTCGATCCCATTGCGGTCTTTTGTACTACGCGTGAATCGTGGATAGCTGACGACGAGTTCCATATTGTGCTCGACACCATGGACTTTGGCCACCAAGTTGGGGAGGTTGAGCTGCAAAAGGCCTTGGCTGGCGAACTGACTGAGCAGCAGAAGCAAGATGAAATGCGGGTGATGGATGAGAGGGTAGCTGCCTTTATGAAGACGTATGCATGGGCGTTTTCCGCAGGCCAGCCAAAGGGCAAATTGACGGCATATTTTGAGCGTCGGCGGAGAGATTCTGCATGAGAGATGGAAAGGTGCGGAATCATGGGGAATAGAAAGATAGGATTTTTTGACTTGTGAGACACAACTATGCGCAAGCCATTATTGATTGAGCCTACGCCATATGTGCTATCAAAGTGATCACCAAGGAGGAACTTGGCTACGTAGCTGTGACTCAAGATGGGAATACCTGTTCAGCCCCCCAATTTCACTATTCAGCATCCTATATCGCAAATAATATGGAGTACTAGATAAATATACTTATAGTAGTAAATACTGCAGATATATAACTATATTAGCAGTTACTAGATAATGTAGATATAGTAGTAAATACTAGAGAAGTATAGCTATAGTATCAGATATCTTAAAAAGCCAGGTATTATATTTACTATTTAGATAAATGCTTGCAGTGGTACCAGATACAAGGCTTTCTGGTTCCAATGCCCAGATTTCACGTAGTCGTTGGGGTGCTGGATAGCCAACTTGGGGTGTTGAATAGCTACTCCCCTCAAGATTCTACGGCCTACTAGTACTTTCTCCCATAAGATGACGAGTAATAAAGATGCATGCTGCAAAATTCTCTCTTCCGAGTCTCAGTAGCCCAACTGAGCCCAACCAAACATCGCATTGCGGCATCTTGTACTCTGTGGCATGTTACTCCTCAGTCAAAGATGCCCATTCCCGACTAACTTGCAAAGCATCCAGTAGCTTTTTGTAGGAACTGCTGGAGTAACCACTGGTATCAATCTACCACTAGTTAGACACAAAACAAAAGAATAGTTTAGCCATCTCGGAAGCTTCCTTGCCGTGATGAGCTTTCCAGCCTGCTCGTAGTAAGCAAGGGTTCAATTCTTGAAACTCGGCATTGCTCTTTCTAAACGTCTCGGCATTATCTCCTTCGCGGCCTTGCTTTCTCTGGAGCACCTGAGTCTCGGCCATTTCTTCGGAGCAGTCGAAGAACAGAACAACGGTAGGATGCTGAAACTGGCACAATGTTAGAAACGTAGCCAATCATCTCACGAGTTTAAGTCTGCAAGACGTAATTGTTGTTCAAATTCCTTTGCTTGGTCGAGGTGTCGAGGGAAACCATCCAGGATGGTAACGTCGTCTGCATCAACGTGTGGCTTCAGGATGGGGAAGAGCATCTCCGTAGTCAAGAGCTCTCCGCGTCGAACGTACTCGACAACTGTGTCATCCGCATTTGGCGATGCCACAATTTGCCGTAAAAGATCTCCTATGGATAGATGCTTGAATCCATACTTGCGGGCGAGCTTTTTGGTGAGCGTTCCCTTTCCTGCTCCAGGAGCACCTAGTCGAGACGCGTTAGCTTGCGCAGAGAGTTGTATATCGATTTGACTTACCAAGCACAAAAACTACTTTTCCCTTAATAGAATCCATGGTAATCTTGTAGAGGTTGAAGTTGAAGCACACCGCTGTCTGTGACCGATGCTCCGTTTGTGTAGGAGGGGAAAGAAGTGGTGCTACAATAGGGCACGGGTGGCCGTTGCTCTCTTTAAAAGCGGGAAGAAAATACGTTTGTTATGCCCATTTCTCTCTCCCCTTTTACACTTTCTTTACCTCAGGCCAACTGTGAGAAGTCCAACTTGTTTAGTCAACCAAATCTAACACCTTCAACATGAATCTCTCTACCTACGTTCTGGTCATCATCTTCACTGCCATATTCTTTACTGTCAAATGGCACGTTCGATCTGGAAAGGTTCCAGTGTCTGTCAATTATCATTTCACACGCAAGTGTAACAAGGACTGCCTCTTTGTTTCCACACGGCAACCACTTCTCATGTTGAAAAACCAGAGAATGCCAAGAGGGCTTGACCCTCCTCAAGCAAGCGGGGATGAAGAAGATCAACTTTGCTGGCGGAGAACCATTCCTCTACCCAAAGTTTCTGGGAGAGATGATAGACTTCTGCAAAGACGCTCTTCAACTCGAATCTGTCTCTATTGTTACCAATGGAAGCTTACTCAAAGAAGCTTTTCTTGAGATATGTGGTCGCAATATCGACATTCTGGCCGTCAGCTGTGACTCCTTCGACGAAGCTACAAACATCAAAATTGGACGAGGATCCGGCAACAACGTTCGCAATTTGTACGAGATTGCTTCTTGGTGCCAGAAATACAATATCAAGTTCAAGCTCAACACAGTTGTGAATAGATTCAACCACCTGGAGGATATGAACGAGCACCTCAGCGTGCTTCAGCCATTTCGATGGAAATGCTTCCAAGTCCTCATTGTGGCCGGAGAAAACGATTCCGACAAGACCCTTCGCAACGCTCACAATCTCACCATTTCCGACGACGAATTTGATCGCTTTTGTGAACGGCATGCCAACCAAGCCTCTCTCGTCCCAGAGCCCAATCGACTGATGGCGAAATCCTACCTCATATTTGATGAATACATGCGGTTCTTAGATAGAAATGGCCAGCAGCCGTCAAAGTCCATCTTGGAAGTTGGCGTGCAGCGAGCTTTGCAAGCCGTCTTTTGGGATGAAGAGGCATTTGTTGAGCGCGGAGGGGTCTATGATTGGAACAAGACATCCTGTTCCTCGGACAACAAAGAGTTGGAGTGGTGATTAGGCGGAATGTCTGCTGTTGGATCTCGGCAATAGATGTCTTGTGTTTAGTGAACGAGCCAGCTCTATAAGAATTGGACTTGGTAAGCTCTGAATGTTTGATATGATGCCAAGACCTTTGCCATGTTGGGGATTCCATAGATGATTCGGCTGAATAGTTTGGAGTTGTTGATCTATTCTTCCTATTACAGCCATAGAGCAATTGAGATATTCACAGTAACATTTCGCTTTCTTCCATTCACGTCTTCATAATAAACAACCCGTCTTCCCATTGACACATCTTTTTTTGCGCACGCTCCCCCGCATAACGGCGATCGAAGCACACCCCGAATCTTCAGTATGAATATCGCCATTGATGAGCTTCTACCCTTCAAACTGCTTATATCCGCAACTTCGGAAGCTATACTAGTGCAGTAGTGATGATCGTCGTCATTCCTAGTACGATTTAGGGCAGTAACTTTTTCCCAGGACATGGATAATCTTCGTGTATGCAAGTTGCCGAGAAGGTTGTAACCAACACGGGTACTGAAATGTTTACTATTGGCTTCGCTACAAATGGCGTGGCGATAGTGGCTACTCGCTGCAGTAACCTACATGTATCTAGCCGTGTAGTTTTCTGGGTGGCCTACAATGTGCTACAATGGGTGGCCTACAACAAATGACATGTAGGCATCATTCGGCCTGCGGTAATCAGTAGGCTGTAAACATGCATCTCAAGCGAAGGTCAGAGAAAGCGAGACCGCAAAGCAAGTAAGTACATGTATTTAATAATACAAGCACTTCATCAACTCATTGAGTAGCGCTTTTACAGAGGAATACCGACTAGCATTTAACTAGTATACGAATTACATTATATAAGTATAGCAGCAATTACTAGAGAAATCCTAATATAATAGCAGTTACTAAAGAAATATAGATATAGTAGTAGTTACTATGGAAATGTAAATATAGCAGCTACTTCCCTTGGAGGCGTATGATTCAACTAGTGGGTGTTGGAATTCTTCTCGGCCTCGGTTTTCTGTCATCCGCTTAAATATTTGCTAGAAGGCGGCAACCAATGTTAGCCGCAATGGTATGTACAAGTCAACTCTCATGATCTGATGACAATTCTATGAATAACTTTGTGCAGAAATATTACTGTACGTAGCATCATGTTTCTGACGTACAGTAATATTTCTGCATAAAATTGTTCATAGAATTCTCATCAACTCATAACTTGTACATATCTGCCGTCAAACTGATCGCCAAGGAAGATACTTGGTTGGCCATGACTCAAAACTATTCAGCTTGCTAGTACTTTCTCCCTTTAGATGACGAGTCATCAAGATGCGTGCTGCAAAATGTTCTCTTCTCAGTGTCTGTAACCAACTTAGATGTTGTCGAGATCAGCCTCAAACGCCATTTGATCCTCATCCGCCTCTGACTCGACGGCATTCACAACTTGTTGCTCCTCTTCTTCTCCTTGTTCTGCTTGAATCTGGAGAACGGCTGGAGTTTAAGCCATGATCGTATCCTCACGAACTTGCTGCTGCGGTGGCTGAGATGGAGCCACAGACATCACCACGGTCGGAGCCATGGTATCCTCTCTACCTAGCATCTTGTTTCTGATGTACAGAGGCAAGCGAAGATTAAAAAAAAGCGAGACTGCACTCAACTAACCCGTAGAACGCCTATTTAGCCAGCACTCGAACTTTATTATACAAATATAGTAACAGTTATTAAAAATATCTAGATATAGTATTAGTGATTAGAAATATATATATAGTACCAGCTACTAGAGAAATATAGATATAGTAGTAGTTACTAAAGAAATATAAATATAGCAGCTACTTCTTTTATAGGCGTATAGTTTAACTTGTGTATGTTTAAAATCTTCCCGGTCTTGCTTTTTCTGCCCTCCGCTTGAGAAGGCTATAAGGTAGTACCTGAAGCATCTTGATGTACATAGCCCCCCTTTTTAATCACTCCCTCAGGTGCGATGTTAACGTTGCTCTGAACTATAACATGCCCACAGATGAATTTTGTATATTAGTACCTACTGGGTACCTAGTACTTAGGTCTCTAATACTCTCATACCTGTACCTAGGTACCTGTAGAGACGGACATTACTCGGGACCCCCAATAGTAGCAAAAAGTACCATATGAGAGTTTATATTTGCCGATCTACTCAAAGGTAAGAGATCAGTGGCGGCTTTCTACCCACTTTCTTTGCAAAACGACTTTTGCTTTTGTTTCCGGTTGTCAAATTATGCATCCAAAACAGCAATCAAGCAGAACTGTTAGCTCTCTCTCATGTTCCAGATGGTTGTCACAAAGGTAGTACGGAGTGCTCACAGCATGGCTGGAATAAGCTCTGGAAGCCGATCCCACATTGGCTTATCCAAGTTTCCATAGCTCGAGGGCAGAAGCCCCATTCCATTGTGGGTTGAATCCGATGAATTACCCGCGATCCACCGTCATCTCATAAACATAATATTCTCAACGTTTGAACTATGAGACTAGTAACTCAAGTATATCCATCGAAACAACAGTGATGAAGAATCCTTCCAAAAGAATAGAAGAATCATCCCACTTGATTCTCCTGACGCTGATTCTCCTAACGCTGGTTCTCCTAACGCTGGTTCTCCTAACGCTGGTTCTCCCGTCGCTGATTCTCCCGACGCTGGTTCTCCCGTCGCTGATTCTCCCGACGCTGATTCATCTGACGTTGAGCGTTTGTAGCCGCCCACCACATGAATAAATCCTGGCTATCCTCCATCAAGCCTTGTCTTATCAATTCGCGGACGGCTCTCTCTGCCTCATTCGCAGTGAGTCGAGGGTTCCATCGGCGCCCTACTAATCGGCACCAGCAGCGAGTACAACCCGAAGAGTCGAAGAACCTGTAAACATTTGCACCGTAATAGAAGCGGCTCCCTAGCAGCATGGTTAGACGCGAAAATACGATTGGTCGGTAAACACCGTCTTCCATGCCATGTTATGAAATGACGTACCAATAGGCTGCATTCCCCGCATGATGGCTGATCAAACAGTTAGAATATTCCTATCAGAGGCGATAAGATAGACTTACGGAGCTCTTCAAACTCTTCATCGTCAGATTGTACATCATCTTTATCGAGACGCCACCCTAACAAACGGTGATGGCGAGTATGTGCATATGTCATCTTGGCGCGTGAAAAGGTCGTGGTAGCTTTAGGTGTCGATCCATCTAACGCGTATAATATTGTCGGGGAGAATACACGGGCGTGGATGAAGGCGGAGAGATCCAGTTGTTATATAGGCAACGGGAAAGTCAATTTGATGGATCGTTGTAGAATTACAACGATAGGACTCCGTAAAGTTCAAGGCAGGTATGATGAGACAGTATGCAAGGCAGGTTTTGCCATCACTATGCGAATAAAAAGTCAAAGACGGTGCCACATTGACAGAAGGTTTTGGTCTCATGGCAACTTGGTCCGCTGGCGTCGTGATATTTGTAAAAGTACAAGACTCGGCATCACCATTCGTTGAGAGTCGCATTTCTACCCGTCACAGGTGCAGCCAGCCAGAAGAGCTCACCGATATCTCTTCAGCAAGACTTCCGCTGCATCTCCAAATCTCGACTTCATCATAGTCTCACGGACGGTGTCGGCAATATACTCATTCCCCTCTGATGGGCGAACGTCATGGACGCAGTGACTCAGCCCCATTGCGGCGAGCGTGCCTAAGACATGGGCTCGACTCTCCGGCAGATGTTTAATCAGCCAATTTAAGATGCGCAGCTGTGCAGAGAAGCGACCATCTCCAGGTAGAAGCATCGTTCCTGTGGCGTCCAAAATGGAGTCTTGAGTTGTCGGCTTGGTCGAAGCTCCACTGTTGTCGCCGCCTAATGATCTAATAGGAGACTCAGCTATTCTTGCAGAATTAATGTTCCACGACGCAGCGGTGCTAATGTTGTCGCTTGGCTCTGGAAATATTTGACAAAGTCGTGATGGTCCGGGATTGTCAAAGTAGCATCGGCATGTAGAAAAAAAGGGCGCGTTATAAAAGTCAATCGCGTCTGCGGCACGAGCGGCGCCGGCGAGGTTTTTCTGCAGTCGTTCCAAGGTAATCAGGGCCGTTATGTATAAAGCAGCCTCTTGCATCAAAGCAAAAGTATTGGAATTCGCATCAAGATCTTTGTGAGCACCGTTAGTTGACCCAAAGGGAACGTCTAGGCCAATGGTCGTGCCCAGGTTCAACCCATACACGTCTGGGCCTTGAACTTGGGAGATGCCAGGGCGATACGATTCATCGCTGACTCGAAACAATGCCCAATCGAGAATATTCTGCGCCGCGGGGAAGTTATCCAGGGACCAGTGATAGCGCCACGCAATTAGATCCAAAAGCATGGACTCTAGCTGCGCTTGCAGATCCGAAACTGTGCTTGAAGTTTCCTCGCGAATGATGTCCGAATTACCCGCGACCCATTGAGAACGCTCATTGAGAACTTTGTCAGTCTTTTGGAAGAGGGCGGGAAGACTGGAGATTATGTCGAGAAGCTTGTTTGTGGCAGTCTTTGTCTCGGGACACATCGACCATGGTACTGTCCTCCACCGTTCCTGATCGAGAAACGTGCCCTGCCTTTGAACCAGCGCATTGGCAAGCTATGGACATTGATCAGTATGGCACTGAGTGCAAGTATCGGGAGTCTGGATTGTCGTGGTAACTCACCATTGTGAATCTACAAGACTCGAACACGGGGAGAATCGAAGGGTCTTGGAAGTATTCCGGCCCGCAATGTTCTAGAATACGAGCCAGCCCTTGATGGTGAATAAAGCGGAGATCGGAGTCGACAGCAATCTGTGCGAATGCATGATTAGCGTTTGCGAAATGTCATTTATGCCCCGGCATGTATGACAGAGTCTCCATGTGGAGATGTGGGAGATGTCGCCCAAACGCACCGCATACGATCCCATGACGGATATGGGCTTGATGAGAGCTGCCAACTCCGATTTGGATGCTGTGATGAGCTTTGCTTGCAACTTCTGGAGAGCTGTGCCGTAGATCCGCTCGCCTTTTCGTTGCAGGCTTTGGACCTGGTGATCCCGACCAAAGATTCCATAAGCCAGCGCACGAAGGCTATCATAGCCCAGCTCGTCTCTCTGCTCAGTGAGATGCTGGCGCATCGGGGTATCTTGAAGGAAGATGCTGTGAATATTGATCCAGCTGTAGGCATCGAAAAAGTAGGAGAAGGCGATGTTGTCGATGAATGGGTCCAGGCTTAGTTGGATATTCTGGCTGATCAGAGGTTGCGGAAGGTGAGTATCGAAATTCTGTGATTGTGGTGTTGCAGCTGTTGGCGAAGCACTGTCGGTGATCTGCCGCTTGTGGGGTTTCTTCTGTCTGCATCTCCCGCCTCGGTCATGCCCATGAAGTTCAGGATTGTCATCATTCTCGGCTGGCTCCTTGATGGGATAGGAACCCGATTGGCCTATCTTGACCAAGCTTGAACGGCCAGGCTGTTTGCTCAGCCCGACTCCATGGCTCTGGATTCGGAGGATTCGCTCATATCCCAGGCACTCATGCTGAGACTTTTGGCACTGGCCGCACGACGGCTTCCTCTTGTCGCACTTGATCCGACGACGACGACACGTATGGCAACTAGCGCTGGTTGGCTCTCTTCCCATGTCTCAATGGACTGGATTGTAATTGAAGACAGATTCACACAATGCCACTATCAAACTGATACTTGTTCATTTGGATCACGGGTAGCTGTACAAAGATACATGAGTGAGACTCGCGTCATCACGTGTTGGGAGGCTTCCACTTTTTCCGCTTTTCCGCTTTTCCGCCCCTGTCACTGCCTACGTCATAAGCACATGCATCAAGGGTCCAGTCCATTTATCGTCTATTAGGAACATCGAAACGTCGAAGCTGAATCAGGTCAAACGCCGTTCTTAATGAAAGTATTTTTCAGCATTCTCACTTTCTTTATCAGAAAGACATTTCGACGGCAGATGCACACAAGAATGATAACTTTAACTAGTAGGATTAGAGAAACTTCGTCCATAGTCTCAGGGCTGTTGGGTATGAATGGGTCTCGAAGAAGGGTGATGGAACAAGAATGTAGCACCGGCCCAAGATTTTATCAATCGCATCAGCCAGCAATGCACTCCACCCATGGGCTTCATTTCAGAGACGCAGTAAAAGACCCTGATCTACTAGCCAGCAATCTCGCGGAATGGAAAATATGGGTTCCATCATGGATCTTTCGATAGAAGTTGCACGAAGGTTGCCGAAGAGCGATCGCTGTAGCCGCATGCACCAGAACCCCTAGACCCCTAAAACGCCCCTCCACTTCAGCACCCGAAATGCAGCTGCCAGACACCAATTGCCCGTTTGGCTCAGGTCACTTTTAGGGACCTCTTGAGCGCTGGAAGTGAGTTGGCCCCGCCAGAATCGGGCCAAGCCGCAAAAAGTTTCAGGGCGAGATCGTGCTTACAGTCCAATAACTTCAACTCGTGTATCAACCCATTTCTCTACACCATCATAATCCGTGCAGCTGGCCGTCGAAACTTGTACTTGAGCCTCTTATACTTCTAGCAGAGGTTTCTATCGTGAATTTTTACAAACCATTATTTGCCAGTTTTGAGTTGCTGTGACATATCTTGTTCACCCAGTTGGTTTCGCCTATCTACGCCAAGCGTCGCCAAAACTTTCCCTCGTTCTTAGCCGTTGACTAATTGACTAATGCGCCTTTTCGCCAGAACTTGACCTCAATCTCTGCGATAACATCATATCAATGGCTTGCGTTTACGATCTATACGAATAGGAGGGGCACGCATTACCAAGCGATGTTTGAGTTTCGTAGCCTTGTTTTGCGAGGCTTTGTAATGGACAGATGATGTGATGTCGTTGAGACGAGAGCCAACCGGCTCAAGTTGAATGAGATATAAGATCAGAGACAATCGTTGTCATTAGTATCAGTCTTATCATCACACAACACAACAACTAAACGACATCTCATCCTCACTTTTCTTTACAAAAACTCATAACCAACAACCACAATGAAGGAACACGTTGTTCGCTACGCCGGTCTGACTGCCGCTCTCGAGCGTGTCGACTTCAGCGGCAAGACTGTCCTCATCACCGGTGGAGGCCACGGCATGGGCATCAACATGTCCGAGTCTTTTGCTGCTCGCAAAGCTGCCAATGTCATCATTGTCGGGCGAAACGAGGCTCGTGTCCAAGCCACCGCTGCCAAGCTCACTGAGAAGTTCCCCAACACCAAGTTCACCCCCTTTGGCGCCGACATTTCCTCCAGAGACGACATCAAGAGACTCTTCGACAGCATCGATGCTCCTATTGACTTTCTCGTGAATAACGCTGGTTTCATGGCTCAACCTGGACCATTTCAAGAAGCCGATCTTGACGAATGGTGGTCCGGCTACACCATCAATGTCTTCAGCACCGTCAACGTCACCCAGAACTACCTCAAGCACCGTGCTGCCAGGGGCGCCAGCACCCCCGGCGTTGTCATTACTCTCAACACCATTGCCGCGTATGAGTTTGATCTCCCCGGTCTCACATCTTACGGTTCCACCAAGGCTGCTCTTGCCCGCTTGATGGAGCTCATCGCCGTCGATGTCCCCAAGGATGTCGCCCGCTTCATCTCTGTCCACCCTGGTGCGGTTGCCACCGACATGGGCCACAAAGCTGGTGTCATTGAGTCTCTGACCGTCACCGAGGCTTCTCTCACCGGTGACTTCACTGCTTGGTTGGCTTCCGACGAGGCTAGCTTTTTGGGCGGACGCTTCGTCTGGGTCAACTGGGATGTTGATGAGCTCCTTGCTCGTAAGCAGGAGATTATTGACAAGAATATGTACAAGACTGCCCTTGCCCGTGCCGAGACCAACCCCTTTAAATGAATTATTGTATAATAGCATACTTGTCAAGCGGGCGCAGCATCAATGCCGATAGACAGGAGGAGTTGTGGTTTTGAGACCAATGGAATTAGAGTTACGGGCGCTATCAATATAGAATTTAGAATAGCATCAATCTTGAACTGTATTGCAATTGTGTTTTCTAGCTCTCTCTCCTGAGCATGCTACCGACACTTGTCTTTGACTTGAGTCTCTCTATACCTGCCGATTGCTTTGTACCAACGCCAGCTAGCAAACAAATAATAAGTCGAAGAGCCAATAGGAGATAATCAGGGGCATCTTAACAAAAACCTCCACTAGCCCCCACTCTGGTCTCGAATGGTGCCATCCTAGTTTTCTCCCCTGGAACCAATAACGCATGCACTATTACCCGAAATCAGTTGAAGAACGGGCTTACGGGACATGGTATAATTTATGACATTGAACCAATAAGAAGTGATGCTCTATTTATAGTTAACCCTGAGTAGTACTTCATACTGGAGTCTTCTTGAAAAGTTTCCCAGGAGAAGACAACTTTGGTGGTGACATGGACTAGCGACAATAAGACGTAACCTCGGTGTAGAATCACTGTCGTCGTGATTATCTCCATAATATATTTCTATGCTTTTCAAACCATCATTGTATTAGAATAATTTGAATGAATGGGGAAAGATTTCATGGACGGGGCACTCCTGTTGGCTTAAATATCAGAAGCCAAACAAACTACTCAGAAGAGTCTCAGCTACACCTTGCCTGCCTGTCTATCTGGTTTCATAACATGCCTCATAGGTAAGCAACTTACATATATGAGCGAATATGCTGTCTTCTACGAAAGAACAACGGCCGTCTCGCATTCGTATTACTCCGCACCCACCATGAGACATGTGCAGCATCTAATGCGTCCCAACCACGGTAGCCAAATCGACGCCGTTACATTTGCCGATGCACGATCTACGTAGTTTCTCCTAGCCGCTGTTGGTGACAGTAGAAATGGAACCACCGCTTTCCTGTATTGATATGCAGATGCTGCTCTAGTGATCACGTTGAAAGTATTGAAAGTAATGCTCCGAATCCCTGCGTCAGCAGTGAATTTTCTATACAAACATGACTCGCGAGCGGACTACACACCGCCGGCCAAATGCTGTAAAACCCTCCTTTCAACAACCGGGTTTTATAAGACAAATAAACGGGCGTTGAGATCTTGCCCGCAGAGTGTCATACCAGATCCATGTAGATGGAGCTATTAGCCATTCTGGCGGCTTACATAGGCGGAACTAGCAGGGAAATATCTCACTATATTGCTTTCAAAGCCCGTCTATTTCTCATTGGACTCGCGTCTTTCGCAAAGCAATATACATGTAAACCAGCCAAATCCTCCTTGTCCCCCGCAGGCCCTCGCCCAACAAAGCAAAAGCCGGCCCATCTCTTGCTCCCGACCGAGCGGGCGGACAAGGTTGGGCTGGAAGTTTTTCGCGAGGATTTAAAGCCACAGGAGGCCAGCCAACCCCGGCCCCCAGTCCGATGCGGCCTAGCAGGCTGCTTAATATAGCATCAAAAACGTGCCAGCGTGGGAAGCCATTCGCTCGGGAGAAGAATCCCCACCAGCTACTGCTCCTCTGGGCTCCTCTGGGACGCTTGTCGTGGAGTTGCTGGGGAGCAGGCTGCATCCACTCGCCGCGTGCTCATGTGCAGCAGCGAGATGGGCTAGTCAACAGATCGGGAAGAAAATCGTTCCTTGGCCTACCCAGAGTTGTGCCGCGTCTGGATCCCAGCTTATGGGATTGGGCATGGCGGCCTCTTGTTTGCTATCAGATGGTATTTGGAATTTGGAATTTCGGAGTCTCGGCATCGAAATGACTTGGCTGGATGATGGTACAAAAGGGCGTTGGCAGCGCGTCCATCTTATAGCCGGATCCTCGGTCTAAGCCAAGAGCAAAGAATCGAAGCGGCAGCATTTTCCAGTCTTGAATTGTTTGATATACTCAATTCCACTCCTTCACAGCTACAATGCGTGCTACAACTCTCGCTACTGCCGCCGTCGTGGCGCTGGCTTCCCACGCCAATGCAGACACGATCCGAATCGATGTTGGACAAAACAATGCTTTGGCCTTTTCCCCCGACAGTGTGACGGCAAAGGTCGGAGATATTCTCGACTTTCACTTCCACGCCATTAACCATTCCGTTGTGATGGGCGACTTTGATACCCCTTGTGCCCCGGCCAAGACGGGTGGCTTCTTCTCCGGCTTCATGCCTGTTTCTGGCAGTGGAGAGGCGGTACGTGAAATTCTACATATTTTCAGGGCGTTGCTGTGTTTTCCAACAACTTTCTCATTTGAGATACACTGCATTTGCTTGCCTCTGTGTCTGTATGCGTTAGGCTCTCAGCTAATAGTCTTTCATAGGACGAGAGTTTCCAAGTCAAGGTCAACTCAACCGACCCTATCTTCTTCTACTGCGCACAAAACACATTCTCGCACTGCAAATCGGGAATGAGCGGAGTGGTCAATGGTCCCAGCTCCGGCAATACTCTTGCGGCTTACCAGAGTGCCGCCAAGAACGTTAAGAGCGCTTCAAACCCTGCCTCTGTCTTTGGTGGCTCACTTGTCGCCGACTCAACCAGCTCCCCGACGACCTCTGCCGCTGCTGCCGCCACGACCTCTTGCACTGTCAGCAGCAACTCTGGCGGTGGCAATGGCTACAAGAGATCCAACACTTGCACTTCCGGTGCAGGCTCTGTCCAGGTTTCCCTCGGCATTGTTGCTGCCTTCACTTTCGGCATGGCCATCCTGATGTCCTAGATTAGTTTACAAGTGGAATAGGAATTCCTTTTCCATGGTTGGATACCCAGATTAACGTTCTATTTGTACATGATATAAACGTAATGAATAATTGACCACCTATACACGAAGCCTATTAAGCAAGTCTCCTGATAATGTGAACCATGCTTTGACGTTGAAGTTTACTACAAGCGCGTGAAAGTACCACCTCTCTTATGTGTATATGTATATATCTTCGTCTCTTCTCACTCCAGCCATTTCCATGGCGCGATAAAAACGCGCTTCTTCATTTGCAGTAAGGCTGCCACCAGGGCCGCTTCCTCTGATCCAGTAGATGTCGGGGCCTATGCGAAAGTGAAATACATTGCCGGTGCCCACTGTGCATTGTTAGCCGCAATACTGAAGCAAGGATGGAGTGAGTATAGAGAGAACATACCCCCACGATGAAAGCGGACAATGGGTCTGTTTTGCTCACCAGCTTGGCCATTCTGCTGAGTCTCCTGGGTCTGCTCTTGAGATGTCGCCATGTTCCAGTTAATCAACGCTGTCAGGAGGAAAATAACATGGATCATTGCTTACAGCCATGCGAAGGTTGTTCATCTTGTGCTTGCTGGTTCTCGTTGCTAGACATTTTGGATCTGCTCCAACGCCAAAGTCAGTTTTCAAGCTGAACCCACTTCACAATTCAAATGGTGGAGGTGTTTTGGATTGGAAAAGCTCACGCTGGCCTCAAGTGTGATAATGTAGCTGCGATTTCACGTGATGATGAATTGATTTATTTGCACAGGATCGAGATGAAGACGTAAAGTTGGGAATTTGTAACGCTGCACAAGTGAAGGTTATTTGAGGAGATTCGACGCGGTCTTTTGATGCAGTGAATCAAGGTTATATGCATTGTTGAGCACGTGAGTGCGCGAGCACCGACTTGCCAGCTCCCGACAGCTGTCAAGAGCACTGGTCCTCTGTGACGGCTGTCAGCAAGTGTTCTATGTGCATTCTAATGACTGTTGGCTAATTGATCGACAAGATAACTCGCAAGATGACTATAGGGAGCTTGCTAGTAGTGCTGGATACAGGTACATGTAAATTGATAATTCTCCTCTTCATTATCAGCCTGCTTTATGCGCCTTCTGGGATGCTCCGTTTATATCTGAGGAGATACTAAGTAATTCGTATGCTTGAGAGCCAAACTCTCACTTAGATTGATGATTCATTACTCAAACCGGAGAGAATATGAGGACCTAGAGTAGGCAGACAGATATGAACCCATGCATATAAGTCCCCGAACGAAGATTTATAAGGTATATGGGAAAGTTTGTATTCAGACATCTGGCATAATCAGTATTAAACATGATATAAAACGAAGGGCAAGCGCAGTAATAATATATCAGCCAGCAAAACTTTGGCTTTCTTTGATGCTATATGATAGCCTGTATTTCATAACATCACTTAATGTATAGTCGTCATCTATATGCCCTCATTCGTCGTATCCAACATCCCTACCCTGTGCCTGCATTGATACGTTACCTTGCTAAAGTGAATGCTACTCAGGTTTGACACGTCCTCTGGCTGATAGGTTATTACTCAAGACAGCTGTCATTGCAATGGCAAATCAATACCTCTTTTAAACAAACGTGGATATGCAGTGTGACGCTTCTGAAAAGGTTATTTTTAATCATACGCTTTTGTTCATGACGTCTGTATCCTTCGGGTTATTCCCCGGCGTCATTCTCTACCTATTCGGATTACACAAACGATAGGATTCGAACCATTGTCTTCAGGCTAATCTTTGCTCCATAAACCAGGCAATCAACCGGCATAGCTAGTATGTATTCGTATTTCCGTTTGACATAACCTTGTTTGCAATCGGCTCATCGAACGAGGTGGAGATCAATCACGGCATTTGACTTGACGAGAAATATTCCGTAGGATAATAGATCCCTGGATAGGGTAGTATTGTCAATGCACATCTGACCCGGAACTGCGATTCAATTTAGCCATAAACACCGATCGGACACCTCCCCGCATTGTTGATCGGATTGTCGATCCCCCATCCAAGCCCCTCATTCAATTGGGAATGTGCCATTGGCGGACATCGTATGAGCTTCAGACATTCCGCAAATATAAAATGTGACGAGGGAAGAATTAGGTTTCCAAGCTGGTCTTTGTAGAGTAGCCTAGTAAATGCAGCCAATTGATTCAATATGCTGCTCAAGCAGTGGAAGGCCGCAGCTTTGCTGGCGATTTCGGTCGCCTCTCATGTTGACGCCGGCTTCTTGAACTTTGAAGGGCTAACCAAGCGAAACAATGATGCAACGGCAACCAAACCAACGAATAAAGATCAATTCGTTGAGTCTTTGATCTCAAAGATGACAGTGAGCGATCTGGGTGAGTTGTAGATGGGGAAAACGAGCATGGCATTGTATAATAACGACATGGCAGTCTTGCAGCTGCATCTCATGTTTGGAGATGACATTGTTGGAAAGGATTCCCACAATGAACTTTACGGTAATTTCCATATCAACTTTCTAACTAAGAGCACAATTGACAACTATAGAGCAAACGATGCATCTAAGTCCGACATCTCCCATCGGCGTGATTCATGATTGGTTTGTACACTTCCATCAAAACGCGGTCGCCAAATCTTACATTGGACCAGGTATCCTATGAACAAATCATTCTTCAACACCGTCCAAAAGCTCCAATTGGACAAATCGCACATCAAAATCCCCATGATGCTCGTTGAGGAATGTCTCCATGGTGTTGGATCGTTCAAGCAGTCGTTATTTCCGCAGAATATTGCAATGGCAGCTTCATTTGACACCGACATCGTATACCGCGTTGGACGGGCCATAGGAACTGAAGCAAGGTCAATTGGAATACACGGCTGCTTCTCACCAGTCCTCGATCTCGCCCACGATCCTCGCTGGGGAAGAGTTCAAGGTTCGTAAGCAAGGCACCAGCGGCATCTCAGCGGTGACTGACCATCTTTTAGAGGGATTTGGAGAAGACAAAGTTCTCACGTCGCATATTGGAGTGGCTTACTCTTCTGGCTTATCCAAGAACAAGTCATGGTCAGATCCTGATGCGGTCTACCCAATCATGAAGGTGCGATTCACACTGATTTTGTAACGACTCTCACTAAGACGAAGTAGCACTTTGCTGCTCATGGCGCCGCTCAA
This sequence comes from Trichoderma semiorbis, assembly GCA_020045945.2. NCBI lineage: Eukaryota > Fungi > Ascomycota > Sordariomycetes > Hypocreales > Hypocreaceae > Trichoderma > Trichoderma semiorbis. Next base: position 690,964 of record CM034695.1, read on the forward strand.
GCTGGCCACAACACAGCTCCATTCACAGGCCTTGGAACCAGACAGATCATGGAAGACCTTTTGGTTCCTTTCAAAGCTAATTACGAGCTAGGAGGAGCCAGAGGAGCAATGATGTATGTATCATGAATTCTATATCGAGACACGGCTAATCTCGTCTAGGGCATACAACGAGATTGATGGAATCCCTGCGGCGGTCCACCCGATGTTGTATCAGGCTCTGGAAGACTGGAATTTTGACGGCTTTACTTTAGCAGACGATACTTGCATGAGAAACATTCTCACACAGCACAAAGTGGCGAACTCTCAAGCGGATGCAATGCAGCAATGGTTTAATGCCGGCGGCATGATTGACTTTTATGATTGGGATCTGGATTCATACCTAACAGTAAGTTCATACGGCATCACATGAGTTGCAGGATTGCTAACCATCGACAGATCACCAAAGATCTTGTAGCAAATGGAACTGTGCCTCTCAAGACACTCCAATCGCACGTTCGGAAAATCTTGGGCCTCAAATGGGACCTCGGCCTTTTTAAGAATGCATACATTCCTGACAACATTGATCCGCTTGCCATCGTGGCCAGCCATCAGGATGTTGCACTCGAAGCAGCACACAAGAGCATAGTACTGCTCAAGAATTACAATAGCACACTGCCACTGAGCTCAACATCAAACACCAAAATTGCACTGATTGGACCATTCGCCGACACAATCAACTTGGGAGATTATTCCGGCGCTCTCGGACAGTATCCTGCCAAGTATGCAGACACACTTCGCCAAGGCATGTTGGGCCATGTGAAGAAGACCAGTCACTCCAGAGTGCAAATTACATCCAGCTGGGGCACCAATAGCTGGGAATACAACAACCAATATGTGGTCCCAGGGTATCTTTTGTCATCCAACGGTAAGACCGGTGGCCTCAAGGCGACGTACTACGGTGAGACAAACTTCACCTCCCCAAAAGCAACAAGATCCGAGGTTCCGGCCCAAGACTGGGGTCTATATCCACCACCGGGGCTTTCTTCCAACAACTTTAGCGCTGTCTGGGAAGGTCAATTCGAATCGCCTACTGAACTAGACGTGAACGGATGGATTGGACTCGCGATTGGGCCAAACAGCACATCAAAGCTCTATGTTGACGGCAAATTGATTGCATCCAAGGGCTACGGCCCCTCAGGAAACGTTATTGGAACCATTGAAGGCTACGGATGGACGCAACAGAACCACTCCATCCCGCCTCAAGATGGCGTAGAGTTTACGTTCAAGAAGGGAGCCAAGCATCAAGTCCGCATTGAGTTTCAGTCATGGAACAACTACAAAAAGACGGCAAACATCAACTCGGTCAACTCACAGCTCATTTTCTGGTGGAACTTGGTATCACCCAACGGCGACGCCCTCGACCAAGCAGTCTCAGTCGCGAAAGATAGCGATGTCATCGTCCTTGCAGTGGGAGCTGCCTGGAACAGTGACGGTGAAAGCGGCGATCGTGGAACGTTGGACCTTGCGCCCAGTCAAGATGCGCTAGCCAAGAAGATTTACGCACTTGGGAAGCCGGTAATCTTGGTGCTTGAGGGTGGAAGACCATTTGCCATCCCTGATCATTACGAGCAGTCATCTGCTGTGTTGAGCACATTCTTTGGTGGACAAGCAGGAGGACAAGCAATTGCTGACGTACTCTTTGGAGCCTTCAATCCTGGAGGTCGTGTGCCAATCTCTGTACCGTATTCGGTTGGGCAGATCCCAGCTTATTACAATTATAAGCCGTCTGCTCGGGCAGCACAGTACCTCGACATTCCATCGGATCCCACATATCCATTTGGATATGGCTTGTCTTACACCACCTTTTCGACTACTTCTCCCACTGCATCCGTCAAGGGTTCAGGCTCAAAGAGATCCAACATCGATGCTCGAGCTAATGGCCAGAGTTTTGGCGGTGGTGATTGGATCACCTTCTCAGTGACTGTTCAGAACACTGGATCTGTTTCTGGCAGCTATGTTGCCCAAATTTACCTACTAGGCCGTGTGTCAACGGTCACTCAGCCAGTCAAACAGCTTGTGGGCTTCCAACGAGTGTATCTCAATGCTGGTGAGAAGAGGACTGTCTCCATTGAGCTGGAGGTTGACAGATATTTGATGATTCTGAACCGAGCGAATAAGTGGGAGCTGGAAAAGGGATCTTATACATTTGCTCTGCTGGAGAATGGTGGCACAAACGCCGACACTAGTAAGAGTGTCACACTGCAGTGCGTTGGTTAAAAGTGTACTTAAATTAGCCGGCCATTTGTTATATATTTATCTTTAAGTTGCCAAAAGAGCGTTGAATCATGTAAACTGGGCTGGGCTTCTGTAAAATGTGAGAATTGACGCAAGGGAGACTCAACCCATAAGAGAAGAGTGATCATGAAACATGATACGAGATGCGCCGTCCCGTCAATTCTACGACTTTGGCTAATTCCTCCGCGTCTGTTGCTGTCAAACCACGGCCTTCAGGGGAACTTTATGTAGATCTTTCTACAAAAGCACTACCTTGATCCTCTTTAGGCGGTATCATTTCAGTTATTCGTAAGCTGAACACCTTGAAACAGCGGGAAACCGATTTTTGTCACAGGCACCGCGGAGTCCGTTGTGGACCTCTGGAGACGTTACCTTCCTAATAAGGCAATTGGCATTAAGCCGTGTAAGCCCTCTCCAGTAAAGACACGATACTGTGACTGGATTGCACGGTATTCTGGCTTCAATTCAAAAGGCTCAATGTCAGAATATGACTGCCAAGAAGATGTTAATACGTATTTCTCGATGGTGGTATTGATAACTAGAAAATATTGCACATATAATGCCTCCCTCTTATAGAGCGTCGAGATGTAACCTTCAGGCTGTTGGACAGACGCAAGATAAGGTGCATCTACAATACAATGCAATTTTTCCGTGATCGTCAGTCGCATCTACCATAGGGCCGATTCCGTCCGACCATTCTCTTGCCATTCCGTCCTCCAACAAAGAGCAGCTTGTAGTCCAACAGCGACAAGATTATTGCGCGTTTCATTCTAACAACACGGCTGCCTTTTAGCGTCAGGTCCGCGCTTATACGAGGGAAGATCGACAACTCAAGTTGCTAAGCTTGTAGCACCCGCGCTCTAAGAATCTCCGGATCTGCATTACCATCCTTTATTTGGCGTATCTCAGTTGTGGGTTGTGAATTTGAGATGGCACCTGCCAAGTAGCGTTAATTCGTCTAACAACGAGACTGAGATTCTGCAAAAGTGAAGAACAATGGAAATTTATATAATGTCGTACACATCCCATCGACATGTATTTGTTCATCATACTTCTTTAGACAACAACATCCTTTCCAGGATTGTATATATCACATTTTTTTTGCCGCTCTCATAGGCAATTCCAAGTTGTACATACACATTATTCATTCTTTGATCTTAACTTCAACTTTCTTTACAAAATGTTTGTCCGCAACGCAGTCGCTATTACCGGCCTTTTGGCTTCCCTTTCCAACGCACTGCCCGCCAGGCGTGCTGTTGACGCTGGCAATGCCCGTTTGGTCATCTACTGGGGTGCTGAAGATGACAGCACAACTCTCAGCGACGTCTGCTCGGATGACTCTTACGGCATTGTGAACCTGGCCTTCCTTAACAGGTTCTTTGCTGCCGGTGGCTGGCCCGAAATCAGCATGAGCGGCTTGGATAACTCATCTGATGCCCAGCAGAGCGCTGGCGCGACTGGGCTCAAGGATGGCAGTGGCATTGTAGATGCTATCAAGCAGTGCCAATCTGCCGGAAAGCTGGTTATTCTCAGCCTTGGTGGTGCTGATGCTGATGTCACTCTCTCATCGGACTCTGACGGAGAGAAGATTGCCGATACTCTTTGGAACCTGTTTGGTGGCGGTACTGAGAACGCTGAACTTCGTCCTTTTGGTGATGTTAAGCTCGATGGCTTCGACTTGGGTATGTAATTTGAGCCGATATAATAAGGGTATTATCACTAACACTGTTCAGATAACGAGTCTGGAGACTCTACCGGCTACTTGGCCATGACACAACGCTTCAGATCCAACTTCCAGTCGGACACCAGCAAGACTTACTACCTCACGGCAGCGCCTCAGTGCCCATTCCCCGATGCTTCGGAGCCTCTTGATATTTGCAAAGAGCTTGACTACGTCTGGGTTCAGTTCTACAACAACGGCGACTGCAACATTGCGCAGTCTGACTTTAAGAACTCTGTTCAGACATGGAGTAGCGGCATTGGCAATGCTACCCTGTTTATCGGGGCTTTGGCTAGCGGCGCCGATGGAGACCAGGGTTACGTTGATGCCGACACTTTGGTCAGCTCTCTTCAAGATGTGAAGAATATGAACCTTCCCAACTATGGTGGCGCTATGCTTTGGGAGGCTCAGCTGGCTGTGAAGAATGGAAATTTCCAAAAGCAGATTGCAGCCGGTTTGTAATAGTTATTCTGTATACAGTTTATAAACAACACGGAGTATCAAACGGCCCATTCTCATATGTTTATCCGTTAACTAGTCGCTCCAATTCCATCAAAGCATCTTGCTGATGAATACATCTTTGCCTATTTGCACAGAGCTCCAGGCCAAATTATGTGGAAATGGGTGACATAAAAAGCTTCGGTGACTTCTGAGCCTTGATGGTACTCTCGAGGCCCCTCAAGGCCATAGCTGAGAAGGCCAATGAAGGGACATCAAAAAGCACAGAGGCCAAGCAGTTAGAATAGAATGTATCAGAGCGCAGAGAGTTGTTTTTAGGGTGTCTCCATCATAAATATCACGGCTCAAAGAAATACAGACATTGAAGTGCCTTAGGGAAAGTATCGTCACTCCTAATATTGGCACATAGCTCAGAGAATTCGCAACGAGATATAAACTGAATAAGGTTCAAAGACACCGGATAGATCATCAAAATATACATTTGTATTTATTTTATATACAGATATTATGTCTACCTTAATGGCAAACGGCTCCAACTCACACCATCCGGTGTTTCGCCGAGGTACGTACCTTTCCGCGAATAGCTTCACTTCCAGACATCTAGCAGTACTGGCAAGCTCCCTCGGGACAGTATCTATAAAACAGTTAGCGAAAATACTTCGAAATAGACGTAGAAATTGCTGCCCATGGCTACATGTATAGGAGCAGAGCCCCTTATACGAGTCGGGTTCTCCTGCGAGAGGGCAACCATTACGGCCGTCGCCTGATGGAGGAGTTCCGGCGGGTCCGAAGCTCGTGCAAGTGCAAGGTCCGACCGGGCAGTATCCGAAGCTATTGGAGAGATTAGCAGAGTATTGAACAAGCGCAAAACAAAAAAAATTACCTGCAAGAGAAGCTGCAGAGACCGGCAAAGTTGCCAGACTGGCCAGCAGCGTTGGTTCCACCGTTGCAGTTGGTGGGATCAGCAGGAGGAGCGCTGCTAGTGCGAGAAGCGGGAGGAGGAGAGTTGCTGGTGGGGTTGGCAGGAGGAGTAACCGGGGAAGAAGGGTTGGTGCCCAGAGAAGGATGAGGCTGGCAGGTGGTGACACGGAGGCCAGAAACCAGGGAGGTGAGGCCATCGCCGCTGAGAGGGTCGGAGGGTCCAGCAGGGAGAGTTCCGACGTAGGGGTTGAAGTTGTAGATACCGCAAGCGCAGACGTTAGTGATGTCCATCAGAGAGGTGCCGGACAGGATGTTCTGGCCGTTGCGGTTGACAACAAAGCTCTGCTTGCCGAGGCCGGCAGGGACAGTGAAGATGTTGGCGCCAGCAGGGGCGTTGAAGGACTGGGAGTTGCCACCGGAGGTGACGCTCAAGGTAGCGGGGGACTTGAGGAGAGTGACAACGTAGACATTGTCGTCCATGGTCTGGTAGCCGTTGGGAATACCCTCAAAGTAGTTGCCGCTGTCGTTGTTGGCGGGTCGGCCAGCGGTGGTGTCGGTAGCATCGCAGTTGAGGGTCTTCAGGTTACGGCGGTACCAGTAGACAACCTTTTCGGTCTGGATGTAGTTGGCGACGTTGGTGTCTCCGTTCTTGTAGGCGGCAATGAAGGGAGTGGACAGGTCAAGGAAACCGTCGTGGGGCATGTCGTTGGTCCACTTGGAGTTGCCGTCGTCTCCGTGCTTGGAGCTCAGGGGTCCAACGTAGTGAGACTCACCATAGTCGTTCCAGGTGATGATCTCAACCATGGGGAAGCCCTGCTGGAGGACTTGCTGCCATCGGTTGAACAGGAGAGCGCCACCAGGGAAGACAAAGTTCTTGCTGTAGCTGACCTCGGGGCCGTAGTGAGTAGAGAACCAGGGAGAGACGGGAGCGAGATAGGTCTTGCCGCCTAGCCAGCTCTGGTAGGAAGCATCACCCTGAGCGACAGTCACGTTGGCACCGGGGGTGGGGGCCTTGTTGTTACCGTTGCTGTCCCAGCCCATCCAGTTCAGGGCACCGTCGATGTTGGCGTTGGAAGACTGGCCGGGGTGGAAGTTGGGGACGAAGTAGACGTTGGTGCCAGCAGCAGAGCGCATAGCGTTGACATCGAGGCCATCACCGGCGAAGGAAGAAGCGAAAACACGACCGTTGACTTGGAGCTGGGCGGGCTGGTTGGCGTACTGGGCAATCAACTGACCAACCTTGGTAGCATCGCTGCCGGGGTGATACCAGTTGAAGTCGAAGGAGATGAAGACCTTCATGCCGTTGTTGGCGGCAGACTGGTAGGCGTAGTTGAGCTGGGTGACGGTGTAGTCGTCAGTGCCGATATTGAGGGCAAAGGCGTCGATACCGGCAGCCTTGGCTCGCTGCATGTCGCCATCGTAGTCGGAAGCGCTTCCACGGTCACCGACAATGCCAATCTAGACATTGGAATTAGTCTTGTATTGTAGCGTCTCGTCAAGCACATGTTTAACTAACCATGAAGTGGCAAAAGACCAGGCGGTTACCGGCGGCAGCACGCTCCTCCAGAGATCGGACCTGGATGTTGGAGGTGGAAACAGCGGCGGCACTGCTGAGAGAAGACAGAGCTGCGGCGGCAGCAAGGGCGCTGAGGCCGAGTTGGCGGAGGGTGCCAGCAATCGACAACATTGTGAATGTGTCGAAGAGGTTGGCTTTAGATGTGATTGACCCGGTTGGCGTGAGGAACTCTCTTGAAACCAAGGGCTTCAACCAAGGCCTTTATATATCTGTCTCGGCCCCCTTCCAACGATCCATGACGGCTGCGGACGAGGATCCGGTGGGGAGCGGGACTGTCAGCTCTACAGTTTACCGCCTGCCCGGCTTTCACGAATGAAGCTTCTCAGCGATAGTCAGAGCAATAGTCCACCCCCCGGAACTTGCGAGGTTGAAACATGCCATTGAGATCGGTCCGAAGCGAAGTTGAGTAGGAATTGCCAGGGTATGGACAGCCATCCCCTATGGAGGTCCCTCAACAGCTCTAGCGTGGTAACCATGAAACCCACACAACCGACCAGCCTAACCGGAAACCATATACTCGTCAACGACACACCTCGCATGGCTACTGGAAACGTACAAGTTCAGGTCGTTTTTAGATTCCGGTTGCTTGGGCTTCATCTATCGGTCAGGGCGAACCCGCTGACTTTGAGTAAACAAGTATGCAACGCTCATCTCATCGTATCGTCGAATAGCTTACTCCGTACAGTCAAGGTGGATCCTTGCGCCACGCAGTGTGCCAAGTATACTACGAAACTCATCGCCAACTGGGGTGCTCCGTACACGCATCTGTAGTCCTTTTTCCCTTTTCCACGTCCATCTTCAACATCACCAGCTCACGGGGCCGTTGTGGATCAAAGCCTGGTTGATTGCCGGTTTCAACATCTCGCTACTAGGTACTACTCCCTACTCAGACAAGCACGATCAGAGATTTGGCAGCCAGAGGATCGCGACTCGGGCGTTCAAAGTAAAACCGAGCATCCGAGTAAGACTGGAGTTGCAGTTGTCAGCCGTACAAGCCCTGTTACTCAAGATAGATACAATTCGCTTCCTCTGCCAATAGAGAGTTGAGCCATCCACACAATGCATTCCTGCCGGACTCAGCGGTGGTAATGCTACGGTAAAATGTCAGAAACAGACAAAAGTCACCGTCCAGGGACCTTAAATTAGCGACGGGGGCCAAATCCCCATAATTTGCTCGACCTTTCTAGTTAGGCCTGGTCGATTTTGCCACCAACGGGAAACGCCAATCTAGGAATCAAGTGCCAAGTTGATTCGAGGAAAAGAAGAGGCAGAGAGACAGGCAACGGAGTCCGGACTTCAGGAGTTGAGCACGTTCCGAAGAAAGTGACACGGGATGCCGGCAAAATCGTCGCTCCTATCCCAGTCATTCATCGGCGGTGGCCCGGATCGACGAGCTACGAGTCCGTGAGCCCAAAGGCTATTCGAACACGGGAAATCAGCACAGTTGATCCCCCACATGTTCTAGATCCTCGGCCGCATTCCTCAAAGCACTGGAGCTCCAGCGGCGTGAACATCGGCGTGAACATCGGCGTGAACATGCGGCCATGCGGCCATGCTCACGAAAGCAACCCATGGACCCATGAGTGTGATTTGTCTCTCCGTGAGATCGCTCTCTCGAATGCCTACCTCATGCTGTAAATTACGATTACTTTGTTGGATACGAAGAGCGTCCTTGTGCTCCGCTTGTGTCTCCGCAACTCCAACATTCTGGGGTAATAATCCCAAATTATGAGATTGATACATTTTGCTTCACACCCAATGCGGGTATGCGGGTATGATGTGTTCCCAAAGCGAGTTGTAAGAGCAGCTTTGAAGCGACGATTCATAACGCGCAGCCAACCATTGCAGCTCTGACGGCCACGACCACAAGTCAACCTCAGGTGAGCCAGGTACCTTGATGGTGTGAAGCGTCAGACGCGTTCATCCTACCGGAAAATTAGCCCTTGAAGCGCGAGAGGCTGACTATGCACAGCCAATGCCGCTTGCCGGGCGTTTCGCATATCACTTGCTGTATCTTGTCTAGTATACGAAGCAGTCCTCGGACTATTCGGTGCCAGCTAAGATGCTGGCTTTGGTGATAATCCTCATTCCGGCAGGATGGCGCTGCCACGTTGTATTGGGACATGCAGGCCTGCATAATAAGCTCAGGTCACTGCAGCTAAGCATATTAGACATGCGTTTTCTACATACGGAGCGTCGGCACCCAGAATGTTTCTGCCTAAACCATCGGCCGTTCAGGAGAGAATTCATTTCAAGAATCATTCACTCTTCAGCTAATGCTATCGTATTCGATTAGACTTTAACGAGCCCTTCCTTGATGCAGAAAGTCGGAAAATACTACCCAGCAAAGCTAGAGCCCGAACAAGGGCATCATCGCATGAACAGGCGAAATCGTTGTTTACTTATCTTTGCAAACGACGTAATCGTATCTATCATAGGGTAGGGGGTTCTTGCAGACGGGAAATCTTGAGATGCAAATCCCATCGTCAGCCGCTAAAGGCTGCTCCATCCATGCTTACAACGCCCGCCCTAGGCATTCCCGCAACGGCACGATTCGGCAGTTCGATGCTGGTCAAAATACAACATACTCGTTATGCTTAAGTAGAACTCTCCTTGATCATGAATGTTGGTGAAGAGTCATAGCTTTCGTAACCGCAGAGGCTTTGCTGGACTTGGTTCTCTCCGCATACACGTACATGTAGACACTGCTGTTCCTGACAGCAACTTACGCGCGCGCGATGGACACGACGCGCCTACAAAAGTGGGTTTACATATTATTTTCAGGTCTTGCTATGGTCATACGTGCGGATTTCCAAAGACAGAAGGACCTTAATTCGCATCCATGGCTGCCATCAGCAAAATAAGCCGTGTATTCGTAGGTATCCGTCCGGCAATCCAAACTCGTCGCGGTTTGCACCTCTTGTAGGTCATGCCATGAAACGCATAAGCAGGATTGGCCAATCAGTGCAAATCGGATACGTCCACGAGTGTCTTTTCGCTCAAGCTCCGGAATGGCCTATGGAGATCCTTTTTCCGTGCCTAGTTTAGCCCCCTTAATATGGGATAATCGGTCGCTCAGCCCCCCTGCAACATCGCAAGCGCGCTCACATAGAGGGCATGAGGGCGTCAGCAGAAGCAGCCGTTTTTGCACTAGGGAAGCGATTACTATTCGTCTAGGATTTTGTACCTCGGCGTTTAAAACTCCTCGCGAGTCAATCGCCTGTAGAGCGCTCGCATAAACCCGATCAATTGTCAACATCTCCCTCTATGTGAAATCCGGAATAGTGCTCGGCGCGTTATCAGACGCCCTACAGTAAAAGGCAACTCGAAAAGAAAAAGAAAACGCCTTTGACCCTCCATTTCCCCTTTCCGAAGACTTTTCCACTGCAGTCCCCCCTCCCCTGTCACCGGGACGATTGTCTCTCATTGGGTGTGAAAGTCCGGATACAGACATCAGAAACCATGCTCGATTTGTTCAAGTCTTTGTTGCCGAAGAAAGAACGGCAGTGGTGCGGTGCCTGTCTCTTTGAGCTCAATCCGACGGCTAAATCACTCTCATCCGACATAGGCGGCCGGTACGAGTACGCGTTTGCAGAGAGCGATGACCATCAGTTTAGCTTTGCAGATTTAATCAAGTCTTCCAAGCGCGGCTGTGACCGGTGCAAGGCTCTCGCCTCGGCATTTGAAAGCTTTGGGGTCGCTGGCTTCGAAGTGGCAAGGTGGGAGCCGCACCTAAACTCACCGGGAAGTCCACTTCTGGAGATTACAAGTGCCGATGGTACTAGCCAAGTCTTTGAGATTTGTAGTAGCGAGGCCCCGTTGGACAGGCCCGTGTTTTTTGCGGATGATCCCTCACCGCACGTCGTGCTATGCAAAGGCTACAAGCTCTCACGCACAACCGGAGACAACGAGGCTCTCGATCAGGCAGCAAAGTGGCTAACGGAGTGTCGGACTTCTCATGTCGAATGTCGAGTCAGCGATGCGGAGTTTGTGCCTAATCGGTTACTCTATCTAGGAGAAAGCCGGACAGACAGTAATATCCTCGAGCTCGTCGAGAAGCCGGCTCCTGTACCCTACGCCGCCTTGAGCCATAGGTGGACAAAAGAAACGCCGGCCAAGTCTCTCTTAACGTCCAACTTTCTGGATCGGAAGCAGAATGGCATGCCTATAGCATATCTGCCTCGGATGATGCAGGATGTCGTACTTGTGCTACGTCGATTAGGCATTGAGTACATATGGATTGATTGCCTATGCATCATTCAGGATGACAAAGACGACTGGAAACGAGAGGCAGCGCTGATGGCCTCCATCTACACGAACGCTGAACTTACTGTGGCGGCTTCGTGGTGCGACCAGCCCGATCAAAGTCTCTTTCGAGATCACAGCACGCCTCAGGAAGTATGCGTAGATGTCGCCCAAATAGATGATCAGTCCATCTTTATACGTCGTAGGAAGCATCACTTTACTTGGCTCGGCATCGAATCTAGCGCCGATACCATGGCCGCCGAGAATCCTGACATTGAGTGGCCACTCTTGAACCGAGGCTGGGTGTATCAGGAGCAGCTATTGTCACGCCGCATGCTTCACTTTACGCAAAACGAGCTCATCTGGGAATGCTTTGATGAAACTCGATGCGAATGCGGGTGGTATGACAACAATACGCGCATTTTCGGCGCTCGAGACTGGTATAAGCGATCTCCTGCATCGAAAGCATGGTCTCAGGTAATCAAAGGCTATGCTAAGCGTCCCCTTACGGTCATGGGTGATAGACTTCCAGCTTTGGCAGGGATTGGTAAAGCGATTGCATCAGCAAATGATTACGATGCAGCAGAGTATCTCTGTGGGTTCTGGGAGAAGGAACTTGAAGAGACGTTCTTCTGGTATCTCAGCGAGCCTCCCCTTCACCCACGGCCTGATATGCGTATGCCAACATGGTCATGGGCATCTGTGTCTGGAGGTGTTGAGTGCTGGCAGGTCTCTCTAGAAGGCATTGAGTTCTTGGGAAGCGATGTGCAGTACTCTGGTGATCCTCTTTTAGGCGATGTAGTGAGCGGGATGGTGTCACTCTCCGGACACGTTGCTTCCGGCGTTGTATACCACGGTCAAGAATGGACAAGCATCTTGGAGTCACAGAAAGATGCTTCAGGTACGTCCAGCATTTTGACCGACAGTAGAGCTACGGAGGATTATGGGTTGAAAATTGGAGGGCAGTTTGCCACTTTTAATCCGGACTACAAGTTAGACATATCCGGGAAAGGATTTGTCCCCTCTGGCTCACAAGTTCTTTGTTTACTCTTTGGCCGAACAACCTCTTCCGAATGGGACGAGTCGGGGGAGAGTGCTGAGACTATTACGACGCACCTTCTCATCTTGCACTGTGTTGATGGGGCGCCTCTCCGATACGAAAGAATTGGAGTAAACGCAACGTGTTTCGAGCTGGACGTGTTTATGAGTCAATCCGAGAGGCAGCAACTGACCCTAGTGTAAGGACAGATTGGCATATGTTTATCAATAGTGATTTTAAGGCTGAAATCGTGCCAAGCCTCGAATGTTTATATATACAATGCAGTGAAACCGTAGAGGGATCCTCGAAAGATAGTCTGCCTAAAATGATTACCCGTTGGTTCCACTTTGCAAGAGACCAACTGTGAGCTACCCTCACAGTTAGGCCGGAAATCCCTAAAACGCCCGAAAAATCAATACACACCTAGTTTAATTCTAACCCACATATAATTTACTAGTAAACAATAATAACAACGCGTAATTAACGATTAAAATTATTATTAAATAAAATATTAGAATTTCCTCCTGTTTTTAAGGCTGCTGCTGCTATTATAGCCGATTGCAATCGCCCTCTAAGGATTTAAAAAGCATATTCTATACGGAAGGCCGCTATAGACTTTAACGTAAGCCCTACCGCCGTTTAATACGCAATTTCCTCTCTCCGACGCCCTAATCCTATTCCTTAATAACCTAGCCAGCTACGCTCTTTAACTAATGAAGAAGATAAGTCCTTTATTATATTTATAATATAATTACAGTAAGGAGGATTTTCTACTATAAAGCTATAGGTTATAGCTGCTGTTAATAATATTTAATAATAAAAAAATCTTAAAATTATAGATTTAGGAAAAAACTAATACCTTTAGTAGTTTTTAAACTATTTAAAAGTTTAAAAATTATATATTAAGGCTATTAAAAAAGCTAGGAAGTTATTTAAAGTATTAAATATAAAGAACTTAATAACCTTCTTTAATAAATTAAAAAATATTATTATAGATTATTATATTAATGTATTAGAGTACTAAAATAAAAATAAATATAGTATTTAACTTAGTTACTTTTATAAAACTTTTTAAATTATTATTATATATATAATAAAAGTCTAGCGGTTAGAAGTCCTTAATTTAAGTAATTAAGAGTTTTCTATAATAATAGCATTAGTTAACGCTACTAGCTAGTTAATTCCTTTTTAGCTAATCTTTAAAACTTTCCTAACTAAGTCTTAGTTAAAGATTAAGGCTAATAAGGGTATATACTTTGCCTAATTAAAAACCAGCTTTTCTAATAGTAAGATCTTATTTAAATAGCTTTATTACTTTAATCTATAGTTTTAAAAGCTATTAGTATAAGTACAGCGGCTGGGATTAGACTTTAAGGAATACTTTAGTTATAATATATAGCTGTAAGACTTTTATAAGCTATAGTTACAGCTATATAAAGTCCTATTAATCTAAAGGCCTAATAATAAAAAAATATATTATTTTTTTATTATTAATAGCTTTATAGGCTATATAAGGCTAGACTTTATTAAATATTATATTAAATTTAATATTATTATTATAGTATTTCTATTATATTTAACTTATATTCTTTAACCTTTTAACGTTAACGTCTTCTAACCCCTTAAGCTTACTTATTAAAAAATTATTTAGCAGTTACTGTTTTAAAGTAACCTTACCTTTATAAGGAAGGATTTTATTAATGCTTTTTAAATAATATATAATAAAGGGTTTATAAAATATAATATTATAAAAGGGTTTAAAAAAACTAGTATTTTCCCTCCTAATATATAACTATTAATAATAAAGGTCTTTTTATAGTAGTAGAAGAAGAGGGAGGCTATTAACTTAGCTTTTTTAAGTCTTTTGCTTAAGGAGATTTAATTTTATTAGGCTTTAACCTTAATATATAATACCTAAGAGAAGTATAGTAATGTTTTAAGTTCCTTAATGTAAGAAGGCCTTTATTAGGCTAGCTTAGTAATTACAGAGGCTGCTATACTAAAAAACTAAATTAATAATTTTATAGTTAACTAAAATTAATAAATTAAAAAAATAATAAGTTACCGGAAGCGTAAAGGCCTTATTAAACTATTTAATAACTTTTATATTACTGTAAATCTTAGTTAAATTAAATAGTAAAATAATTAGTTAAAGAAGACTAATAAGGTTAAGATAATAAAGGTATAATTATAAAAAGGCCGCTGTCAGAAGTTAGGTTAGTGGAAGAGAGTAAAGAGGGATAAGGGATAATTACAGTAGCTATACAGCGGATACGTAAACTTAGGGTAGTAAAGTAACTATATTTATCTCTGCCTTCCTATATTTCCTTCCTAAATTCCAGGTCTTTTATAGTATTATTGCTGGACTAAGGGCTTTGTAACCCTTGGCCTACACCCCTATAACGCAGTCGGTGCGCACCCGTTGCACAACTGCGTTCTTCTAGAATAGGCTCTGATATATTACCCCTCCTCCTAAGGCACTGCCCTAGTACCGCTAGCAATAGCCTTATTTAAATTATAGGATTAACCTTCCTTTATTAAGCGTATTTATAGTGTAGGGACCTAGAGGTAGCTGGAGCTTTAGGCTTGCTTTATCTTTACTGTAAAAGGGTTGCTATTTTAGGAGATCCTTTTGTTCCTAGGGATAAATATAGATGGAATACTAAACGCGGTAATAGTTTAGTAATGTTCCTTTATGGCCTTTATAACCTAGGGCCTATAATGCTTCCTCGCGGGGAATAAAGTAATAAAGGAGGATATAAACCTGCGATAATTCCTAGGTAATTAAGGTAAGTATTATTAATATTTTCTCCAGCTACTTTCGCTCTCGTTATAATAATCTTACGTTATACCGCTATATACGCTAAGTATCTTTACAAAGGTAGACTTTACAAAAGCTGCCTAGTATATCTTATTCTTCCTCTTTATAACAGCCCCGAAACTAATCTATAGGTAGACTAATTCCTTACTACCGTTACCTTACCTATATATACCTATAGACCGATAGAAGTACTCCCGTACGCTGTACTATAGTAATAAGTTCGTTTTCGCATCCCTTTTATATCTAGTCTTCTTTTAATTTATCCCTTAAATATTAGTAAAAAGTATATAATATATTCCTACAAAAGCTATAAAAAAACTTATATTCCTATATAAGCCTAGTATTATCAGGCTACGTAAGCGTTATTAGATACGCTTTAGTAAGCTTAACTTAACCTAGTATATTATTACTCCTTCGTTATAATTATTATTTTAACTTACCTTAGGCTGTTATTAGTCTACTGTAACAGCAGTATAGGAAAGCCCTTCGCAGCGTTAATAATATATCTATAAACTTAGCAGCAGTTACTGCGGTAGTAATTACAGTAATTACTACCCCTGGGGTATTAGGTACTACACTTACTTACTAACGGACGTAGGCTTATAATATTACTAATATAAAGATATAGTTAAATATTGCAAATTCCTTAAAGTTACTAAACAGCCTATTATCCGTTTTTTTCTTAGTATGTTCCCTTAATTTTTATAGTATTTTTATTATTAACTTATTTCTTAGGAGCGGCTTAAGAGCCTTAAGAACTATACGGTTACTAATCTCCCTGCTATTTTAGCTTGTAAAGGTAAGATGACTTAGGCTAATATTATTATAGATAAGAGTGTAATAGTTACGGATAATAATATTATTAGTAATTTATAATAGTGCTTATTTACTATAGTTGCGTATATATCCCTCCTTTATAGTGCGGCCCCTTGCGCTATATAGTAGAATATATAGCGAAGGAACTTATTTACAAAACCCTTACTACTAATGTTCTTTAAATACAGGATATATAACGTATACTTTATAAACTAATCTATAATAATTAAAATAGCATTATATTTATACCTTTTATACTTAACTTTCAGTAACCTAGTAATAAAATCTATTAAGATTTTTTTCTAAGGTTTTAAAGGCGTTAATAGCGTTATAAGCTTACTATACAGTAGGTGCTATTTTACCTTTATCATCCAGTATACTATATATGTATTAATATAATTTTTTATATTTTATTTTATACCTTGCTAGAAATAAATACCTGCGATTTGCGCGAGGGTTTGCTTAATTCCTTAATGCCCGGCTGTGGGGTTGTTATAGAATAATATTAGGATTTTAGTCTGTATTCCCAGAGGTATAAAGGTCCTTCCTTTATAGTGAAGTAGTTAGTCGTCTTCTACGAACTAGTTGCGTAACCTCTGCCCATCAGTGGTTGCCTTTTCTTCTACTTTTTTTTGTAATAATTTTATAGTTAAAGCGTCCTCCTTCTGCGTCTGAAGTAGTACTTTAAGAAGTATCTGTTGGACTTCCGGCGACGTTATAATAGTGCTCCTTTAGACTACTTGCCTAATTATAGTTAAAATCTGCGAGGATATATATTAAGGGCGAGCTACTTACCTATTTGCAGTTATAACTCTCCTAACTTAAAGAACTAAATTAGGGCGTAACCCTGACTTTAAGTTATAATAGAGACCCTAGGGTATATAATCGTCTAGGGCTCCTTCTAGCTTAACTATTTTACCCTCTATTTACTGTTTATTTATAAATCTCCTTAGGAAGTTTAGTAAATAATTATAATTTAGTTCCTCCTTTGCCTCCTGGTTTTTAAAATCTGCCCTTTAAGATAACCTATCCGCAGGGTTAGCCTTTTTAGGTTTATATTTAATAATAAAGTTAAAGGGTAATAGCTCCTTTAACTATAATACTTGCTTATTTAATAGTTTCTTTTTTTCTGCGAGGTAGCTGTAATTTAAATAATCTATTAGGATCTATATAAGGTGGTCTACGTATACTACGTAGTACTGCTATGTTTAAAACGCCTTTACTATAGTTAGTATTTTAGTATTAGGTATAGTATAGTTTTATTTAGGCTTATTAAGCTTTTATAATAGATATATAATAGGGTGTTAACTTCCCTTCTATAGTTATAATAGGATAGTATTAATTACGAAGTTTAAAGTATTAGTTTTAATTTCCAGCTTTACTTCTAAGTTAAAATACACTAGGACCAGTACCTTAAGGAGCTTCTGCTTTAGCTGTTTAAACACTGCTTTTTTATTTTACCCTAGCTAAAAGTTCCCCTTATTCTTCCCATAAGTTATATTCGTTAATAGGGCTATAATTTTACTATACCCCTTAATAAACCTCTAGTAGAAATTTATAAATCCTAAGAATAATAGGATTTCTGTAATATTTTAAAAAAGCAGCTATGCTTTAACGGCCTTAATATAGCTATATTCTATATAAATTCCCTTTAAATATATAAAAGGTATTTATTAATAAGCTAAAGAATTTAAAAAATATTAAAAAGCTATTTTAGAATTTTACTAAGGATTACTTTAAACTTCCTTAGGAAAGTTTAAAAAAACTTACCCTTAAGCTAGTAAAGGCAGTCTAGTTGCCTTATTATATTAAAGAAGTAGATAGCCTTATTATTAATATTATCTTTATATTATTTTATATACTATTTATATATAAAGTTAGCGTATAATTATTAATATTTATTAAACTAAAACAGGGTTTATTTCTGCTTTATATCTCCCTTAAGGCAGCTGCTAGTATACTAAATCTTATATATATCTTTTTTAAACTAGTCCTCTTTAAAGTTAAACTAATTACTTAGGTACATAAAGTATATTTACAGCTCTATCTAATCTTAGCCCTTAAACCTAAGGGTTAGTATTTAAACCTTTCCTTATATATTAAAACAGGTTCGCTTTAGTTCCGCTTTAGAGTCCTTACTTAAAAGGCTAATATTAAAAATAAGGTCCTCCCTATTTTTAATTACTTATAGGTACTAAACTATCTTTCTCTTCTTCTATATTTTAACTATAGCTATAGTATATTCTTATAGTTCCTTTAATAAAAGGGATTTAAGCTAAATAGGCTTAGGGGTTTTGCAGTATAGAAAGGTTATAGTACTTACTTACGAAATAACCTACGGAGGAGTTTACAATTACGTATATAGCTAAGTCTACAGAACCGCAGTTTCCCTACTACTAGATTATAATTTATATAAATAAGTCTTATTAGCGGTTATCCTTATCCTTAACGGTCCCTTTGACTTTTATAGGTAAAGAGATAAACCTATTAAAAGTTAAGTTAGTAGAAGAGAGTAAAGAAAAATAAAGGATAATTACAGTAGCTATACAGCGGATACGTAAACTTAGGGTAGCAAAGTAACTGTATTTATCTCTACCTTCCTATATTTCCTTCCTAAATTCTAGGTCTTTTATAATATTATTACTAGACTAAGGGCTTTATAATCCTTAGCCTACACCACCGTAATGCAGTTGGTGCGTACCCATTGCGCGACCGCGTTCTTCCAGAACGGGCTCTGACAGCCGCCGGGTTATTAATCTTAAACTTAATTAATTTATTATGCTATATTATAAAGCTTAAGCTAAATAATAAACTACTAGGCTGCTTAAAATAATAAAGAAGGTATAGTTTAAAGTTATTAAAAAATATAAGGAATTCCTTATCCTTAAAGTTTAAAATAAAAAATATTTTTACCTTATTAATTATAAAGAAGATTTTTTTATAATTAATATATTAAGATCTTAGTTATAGTATATAAGGGAGGTCCTATAATAAGCCTAAACTAAGGTATAAATCTTAAACTAGATGTTTAAGTATTCCTAGGGTATAGTAATTAATAGTTTAATAAATATTACATTAGGGCTATTTATTAATATTAATAATAAAAATAACGAGGCTATATAAGAGAAAATATAAAAAATAACGTAGGAAGCTATATAAGAAGTATTATAAAAGACTTTAGTTAACTTTACTAATAATATTAGTAGTAAAAAGGATTTCTATAGCTTACTATTATTACTAACCTTACCTAGGCTAAAAACGCTGCCTGAATTAATATATAAGAAGATTATAAAAATACTAAAGGAAGAAAAAAATAAGAAAAGAATTTTATAAAAAATAATTAAATATAGTTACTAATTTCTTTAAGAACGTAATTCTAAATAAATAGCAAATAAAATAACATTAAATATAGTCTATTTCCTTTATAAATAGAAGTATATTAATTTTTCGGGTGTTTTAGGGATTTCCGGCCCAACTGTAAGGGTAGCTTACAGTTGGGGCTAAAATACCTAAAACGCCCGGAAAAGTAATATATACAGCCAAATAGGCATTTTTCTATATAATCTAAACCTAGAAAAAATAATAATACATCTGCATTATCTAAACTATAACCCCAAGGCTACGAATACCTACTGTAATACATAGAAAACGACTAAAAACAACGGAATTAATGTTAAACGATTAATTTTAATTAAGTATCGCATTTTTATTTAATTTTTAGTGTACGCTATAGCGCTTTTCCGGACTTTTTACAGCTGCAAAGATTACGAAAATTACAAAAATCGCACTAAAGCCAGCTAAAGCTAGCCAAAGCTAGCTAAATTAATAACATAAAATCAGCTCTGCAGCCACCATAACCCCTGTAATTAAGCAAACAGCATATATAAAAGTTTTTTAATATAGCTTTCTAATGCTTAAACTTTTTTCTTTTTTCTTTTAATACTGGTTTATAGTTTTAAATTTATATATAATAGCTGTAGATTCCTTAGTAAAAACTATGTTGCTTTTCCGGGCGTTTCAGGAATTCCGGCCCAACTGTAAGGGTAGCTTACAGTTGGTCTCTTGCAAAGTGGAACCAACGGGTAGATGTTTCCCTGCAGGAAGTTGGACAAGGCCTGAGGCGAGGCAGACCCCGCCAAGCGGAGGACAGAAAAACCGAGACCTCAAAGATTTTACGCACCCGCGCGCGTTAAACTATACGCCTGTTTATTTAAGCATCTACTGATATATCTATGTTTCTGTAGTATCTACTATTGTATCTATAGTTCTGTAGTATCTACTATTATATCTATATTTCTGTAGTGTCTGCTATTATATCTATATCTCTGTAGTAACTGCTACCGTATCTAGATGCTTATAGTAACTGCTATTATATGGATAATAAAATTTGGGTGCTGTCTGAATAGGATTCCCTTACAGAAGCACCACTTGATAAGCCGATTAGGTGCTCATACCACTGAATGTATGCACTTATTTATTTTGCGGTTACGCTTTTTCTGACCTCCCCGCGGTCGACTTTCCAGTCCTAGTGGGCTATTATAATCACAAGATGGAGTTCCTGCTCGGAATGTTGTGTTGCTGTTAAACTTGCTTGAAGGTGTTATCGCCGCTTGACAAGGGCTTTGAGAGGAAAAGAATATGAACATGCGTTGTTGTGATCATTAAACTGGGGACACGAGATGTTGTTTAGCAACTTTGGGGCTCTGCTTGGCAAATCCATATCTCAAGGCTGCAGGATTCTGGCTCTCTTGTGGCTACGTGTAGGTGAGAATAGAGACCTATAGGCAACAGCAAAAAGCCCATCAAACTGTCCTTAGAACTCCGTTCCCTGCGATGCGGCTGCTCTTAGGACTCCGTTCCTCAAGATGCAAATGTCTTGTATAAAAGCCATGGTAAAACTTGTTGTAAGAATTTCCGAGACAAGACGCTGCTTGTTAGAAGAGTACTTGTCGCGAACTATACTATTATCTCAATCGCTCAATTTGCACCACCCACCTATTTGATAGACAAACATGGAGCCTGTGTCTTCGAAAGTCCAACGTAGCACAGAAACCGTGTACGATATTGCATCCGACCTAGTCAAGAAGCTCCAGGACGCTGGTCAAACTCTTGGAGTGGCTGAATCTTTGACAGCCGGCGGTGTCATGGCAGCGATTACTTCTGTGTCGGGTGCTAGCACCATGTTTCGAGGAGGAGTTGTCTCGTATGCGACGCCTCTCAAGGAAAAGCTCTTGGGTGTTGATGGCGAACTCATCGCGCTTGAAGGTGTCATCCACGCGGATGTCGCGAAGCAAATGGCAGAAGGAGCTCGTCGAATCACCAACATTGACGGCGACGAGACAACGTGGGGGATCGGCACGACGGGTGTCGCTGGCCCTGGGACTCAAGACAACAAACCGGTCGGCATGGTATACATTGGAATCGCTGGACCATCTGGGACTCGTGCTTGGGGACCTTTCAACTTTCCAGGAGCGAGAGAACAAATTCGTGAAGCAACAGTTATTGAAGCGTTGCATCGGCTGCGGGAAGCGCAATCCCACACGACTAGTTGAGATTTGTACGAGTTCGCCCTGTAGGGAGGATGCCCTGGGCATGAGACTGATTGGCTGCCTTATTAAGTGTACCTTATTACCATAGCATGAATACAACCACAAGGGTATCAGCGCGAGATCAGTGCCCAAGCCAATCTCGTTCTGCAAAGTGACATGCGTCTGGTTCCGTAGATGGCGGCTGGGCGGTCATCCTTTGGGTAGGATCAGGCGTTTTGGCATTCCGCCTTGCTGCAGTGCACAGAAATCTCTCCGTGTTTGTGGCTGCATCTTCCATCCATCCCCGACGGACTATTAAATTCTCTGTTCCTCGTAGCACAGGCGCTAAAAATGCCAGTCTTATCGTATTTGCAGATGCTTTGGGCAAAGACGCAGCAGACATCTTGTTTGCATTGGACACACAAGGCTACTCCACAAGGCGAACAGCTCCGAGTCAGGCGTCAGCACTTCCAAGCAGAGCAATGGCAGTTCTAGGGAAGAATACTGTAATGAGACTAGCATGTGGCCTGATTTTTTATGCTCTAGATTAAGAACCGAAGAAACGAAACAAAACTCTGTAAACTCCGGGTCAGCACTTGTGTTGTGCCTCCACGTGGGTAAGCCGGTTAAGATTCGGGGTGTTGGATGAAGCTGTAGATGTTTGGGCGCCACTCAAAAGGTACCCGAGGAGCTGGGCGGACGGTATGACGTCGCGACCAAAAGAGGCAATATCACGAAAAGTAAAAGAGCTCTCAGGATTGAAGCTTTTTGTTTCTATTTTTTTTTTTTTTTTTTTTTTTTTTTATTCAAGCGGTGTGGAAAAGTTACGTTGATGAAACTGTTGGCTGTGACTTGGAAGGATTCGGCCAAGCAATGGCAATGCATGTTGGTCGAGTTTGCACGACATTGAGTAAAATTGCGTTTTCCTCGCATCTCTCGTGTCTATTCCTAGAAATGCTTTGTAAAGCGGTGCGGCATCAAGCAAGCAAGACAAAACAAAACAATGCAAATAGCTCCCCATGCCAGCTTACTGCCAGAGCTGTAGCTGTATGCAGCTAGAACGCACTTGTGGCTGTTTGTCAAATGAGATTGGCGTCGTTGTCTCCATCGCAGGTGATTTATTCATAGTCCAAGGTCTCGACGACTTAGTAAGTGCCCTGTTCCTAATACCCGTTGGCTCCACCTTTGGTGGCCAACTTCTCGTCTTTGCCTCTAAGTTAGCCCTAAAACCCCTAAAATATCTTAAAAACCAGTATATACCTTAGCCTATTTTAATTCCTACTTAATTTATATATAAATAATAATAATAATATATAATAAACTAACTAAATTAGTATTAAAAATAATAAATAAATTTCCCTCTGCCTTTAGGGCAGCAGCTGCTATTTTAGAAAATTATAAATAACCCCTAAGGTATTAAAAGGCTTATTTTATATATACTACCGCTATATATTTTAAAATAAGCCTGTTAGTAGTATAGTAAGTAATTTTTTTATTAATAAGGCTAGACCTAATTCCTTATACTATTAAGCAGCTAAAATCTTTTTTAAATAATAAAAATAAAACCTTAGTTATATATATAGCAATTAATAGGGACATATAACGTTTTTACTATAGACGCATAACCTTACGGACGTATAACTTTTCTCCCTCTGTTATTAGCTAGAAAAAAAATATTAGCTTAGATAATATTCTGCCGCCTTTACTCTAAGTACTAGCGCCTTATTTCTATTACCTTTTCAATCTATAGATTAAAAAGACGCGTTAATGCATTTAGCTTCCTACTCTATAAATTAAAATAGCACTACTGCTTCCTTAATCTATAGATTAAAAACGCCTATAATAGCTTTTTTATTATTAGCTATATTATAACTATTATTATAATAGCTAAACCCCTATATACTAGCTTTAAATAGGCTAAATAATAATATAGCCTAAGTTTTAGTAATTAATTATAATAGGAGTTAAAGTTATAAAGGCTATTTCTAAAATACTAACTATACCTAAGGATAATATAATAAATTATAGGGCTAAGTTATTAAATTAAGCCCTAGGAGTAGTTACATTAGATTTATAAATAACCAGCCTTTGCTAGTAGCTTAGCCCTAAGTATTAGCTAATTTTATAAATTTAATAACTATAATATACTTAATAACCTCTTTACTATATATCTACAGTAGTTTTTAACTCTATTACTCCCTTATAGTTTATAAAGTACTTATAAACCTTTTTAAAACTTTTACTTTAATTATAATATATATTTTTATAATAGCTTCCTCCGTAAATAACTATAAAATTAATAGGTAAAAGTACTTATACTAGGCCTAAAGCTTAATATATTTACTTCTCTCTCCCCTAAGCTAAAATTACTACCCTCCGTTAACCAGCTATTAATAAAAATAAAAAAAGAGTTTAAATCTACTATAAATATTATATAAAAAGTAATTAGTAAAGGTTAGAAGTTAATTATAAACCTTACTTAGTTATATAAATATATATAAGTATAGTAAAAAAAATAAGGCTAGTTACTCTTAAGCTTAAAGGTATATAACTTCCCTCTACCATATTTACCACTACGCTTACTATATATATAATTACCTTAGGTATTACTAATGCTAATTAATATAAATTTATTTTTTATTTAGTAGTTTATAGTACCAGCCCCTAAAGTAATCCTAAACCTACTTATTTTTAATAAACCAGCCTTATTAACTAAAGTTTTATATAATATAGTAAATACCTTTATAAAGGAAAATAAATTTAATATTACTTAGTAAAATATATATTCTTATAAAGAATAGTAAATATAATTTTTTATTTAATATAATTAGTTTAGGTAACCTTATACCTTACGAAGCGCTAATCTTCAGGCTTAGAAATTATAAAAGTATAAGTTGTTACGGATCCGGGCTACGCCCGGACCAACGATAACCCGGGTCCGACCTAAACCCGGGCTGGGCCCGGATTAATAATAATCCGGAACGGCACGGGCCCGACTCGGGCCCGCCTCGAACCTAAGACGAACCCGAAGTATAACCGGCTGTATATTAACTAGGGCAACGGCCGCACACTTTTAGTATATTTCTTTTTCTCTTTAAGAATAATAATTCCATTTATTCAGACGCTTATTCGCAGCAGCCATAAGGCCAGTCTGTTACATATAGCTAATTTAATTAAATTAAAACCTTAAAGACCTAAAGATAAAGAAAGTAATATTAAAAATAGCTATATTTTAGCTACGATTTAAAGTATTCCGGTTTTTGGGGTATTTCAGGGGTTTTAGGGCTAACTTAGAGGCAAAGACGAGAAGTTGGCCACCAAAGGTGGAGCCAACGGGTAATAGGACCAGCTGTGATGTGGCTGACAGCAATTAGCTTATTGAAAAGACGGAACTAGCCCAAGCCGGTGGCGGCGCAGGCTCAAGCTAGCTCCTTTATGGTGCTGACAGCCCCAAACCCAGGCGTGTTGGTCAGTCTTGCTAACGTCCTAAAATTGGGATGGTTCTGTAAAACACCCAATCACGATTCAACCCAGCGCAGCTAGAGGTTCGGAAGATGGCGATGTTAGTGCTGAGGCGGGTGGATTTGGTAATGCCCAAGATGACCAACTGACTAGCACCTCGCTCGGTTAGGATAGCAACCGAGAGGCTGTACTGGACAAACTGCAAATTTAGCCACGATGTTGGTTTGGAACGCACAAGAGAGCTTGGATCGAAACTATGTATAAGTAGGAAGTGTAGTTCCGTTGAAGCATCACACTCTCTCATCATCACAACAAACAACCATCACAACAACACAACTACTCTCTCACACCTTTGCTCACACTTCTCTCTTCGACAACTACTTCCATTGAAGTATTAATTACTCACTACAATCTCTTCTCCGCATTTTCTTTTCACCCCACAAACTTCAAAATGTACGCTTCCAGCATCTTCACCATCTTGGCCGCTGCCGTCGCCAGCGTGTCTGCTGTTCCCACTCCTACTGAGGGCAACATGCTTCCTTCTCGCACTTTCCTCACTGGTGTGACCCATTCCGTCGTTGTTGGACGCGGTGGACTTCACTTCGACCCTGAGAACGTTGTTGCTCAGATCGGTGACACTGTTGAGTGGCACTTCACTGCTGCAAACCACTCCCTGGCTCAGTCCGACTTTGCTCATCCTTGCAAGCCCCTTGCTGATGGCACTGGCTTCTTTGCCGGCTTCAACTTTGTCACTGCCGAGGGCCAGAACCCCAACGTCTACCAGATCACCGTCGTCGACAACTCTCCCATCTGGTACTACTGCCCTCAACCTAAAGGCGAGCACTGCGTGAATGGAATGCTTGGCGTAGTCAACCAGGACCCGTCAACGGACAAGGTTCTTTCCAACCAGAAGACCATCGCAGCTGGAGTTTCTCTTGTGATCCCAGGCACCATCCAGGGGGGAAAAGTTGGAGGCTTCCAACGAGCCAACCCGAACCCTCTTAGCGGCTTTTAAGCTGTGAGATTTTCTTTTATGGCATATACCTTTTATTTACTCACCGGCGAATGCGGTTCGGATGTCGATTAGGGGCGTCGTTTCGGCAGCAGCGTGTTATTGCTTTCAGTTACATAGACTAGACTTTCTCTAAGATACCTATATACACCACTTCATCAAGCATACATTGACCAGACCACTCAAAATGTGCAACTAATATGACAGACCTCCATTCACTGCAGCACAATATAGCATCTTGCCTTATTCACCTGCAAGTGTGTGAGACTTGGGAATGTTGCTGACAGACGTTAGTCAAACACCACGACTTCATGTCTCCGATCCGGGTCGGCGCGCGGCCCCACATATTTCTTTTGTTGCGCCGGCGGTTAAATCCCGGCAAGAAGATGTCCCGAGGTGACATCATATCCTGCGCTTAACCCGATGCATGCCGCGTTTTGCCTTTGCGCGTTTTCCAGATTTCGAGCAACAATGCGATTTCACAACCTGGAAACTTCATCGTGCTTGCGTGCTGACGGCTGTAGAGCCTTAAACACCATTTGCGCAGTGAAACCATGGGGTAACCTGGTCTGCTTTCCTTGAGCATCGGCTCGAATCCATCGCTACTGGTTTTTTGTTCCCGTCACCTATGTCATGGTTACTGCTGCCACGTCCCCGATCTTGCTTCTAGCAGGTACCTAGGTGCCTCTGTCCCTGCCGGTCTCTTTTTTTTACTGCGTGCTTGTCTAACAATTTTACCGTCACGCTGTTTGTTTTCTGCTAATGTCAAAATAGATCCAGGGCCTCCAGAAACTCCTTGACTGTTATGGATGCTGCCCCTAGGTGCTTCATTCCACACCACTCAATCCAGTGCAAACAAATCTTGGTTGGTTCTAGATCTGCCTTGGCGATACCCTCTCTGATCATACTGGCCATCTCTTCTCGGCAGATTTCTCTAAACAACGAGTTTCCAGACATTGGTCACCATCGCCAACGGAGAATCCCACATTGACAATGCGATTGGGGAAGGGACAGCGAGACCTTTTGCGATTCCCAGCTGCATCATTCCAATGGTATGGATCGTCTGCCAAACAATCACCGTGCACGCAGAATCGATCACAACCGGCAAACAGACGGTGGACGGGGTCAAGAAAGTGCCCAGACTGGGCTACTCTTTCCGCCTCTAGCCCTCTTCGCTACCATCAGACCGAGTATGTTTTTCTGTTCCTACTCGTCGTTTTGCTAATTACACTCTAACATCCAAGTAAATAGTTCCGAAAACTTCATATCACCGACCAAGTCCTCGCGATGCCATCCGAATGCCCTCTCCTAACTCGACGCCGTGAGATTCAACCATATTCGCGCACCCCATCAAGCGTCAAGATACTATTTCCCTAGCGACCCCGGAAGCCTTCATTCTTGCAATTACTACCACTCACGAGGTGGCGATTCTCAGCAGCCGCAATTCCGTCATATCAACTTCCATCTGTGGCGAGTAATTGCTATGGCTGGTTGGCGTTGGATGGGGAAGCCGCGTAGGCGCGCTTGGCCGCCCTTTGCACAATCGATGTCGCTTTATTACGCGTCGCCTCGGGGAGTAAACATACGTCTTCTAGGGCACATGGGCCTCAATCTGCATGTGCCCAAGATAGATGTGGCCACCTGGCTGCACCAACAGACAGTAAGAAATGGCCATCCCCCGTTCGCTAAAAAAGTCTCGAAAACTCTTCTCTGACTGCCTCCAGACCCTTTCGGATTTTGAGAATATCCCCGTTCAACCTCGGCCGGCGAACAACGAACACCCAAGATGGACATGGAAACCGTTGAGGGACCGAGCGATGAGATGTTTAGGCATCAGAGGCAAGAAGAGAAAACGAGAAAGCGATGACGGATGCTTTCATCCACAAAAAAACAGACTACTCAAAGGAGGCGCGATAAAACATGTCACGGTCGGCGAACAACGAACACCCAAAGTGGACATGGAAACCGTTGAGGGGCCGAATGTTTAGGTTGTCAGGCATCAGAGGCAAGAAGAGAAAACGAGAAAGCGATGACGGATGCTTTCATCCACAGAAATCATACTACTCAAAGGAGGCACGATCAAACATGTTACGGAGGAGGAGATGAAATACGACGATGTGAAGCCTCGCAGTTTACGCGAAATCCTTTACCCTGAGCTCGAATTTCTAGGCATATCCATTTTCCTCCATTGCAGCGGCTATCTCTCCCGACTGTACATCCCTTCGTCCGCACCAAAATGGCCCAATCACTCAATTGCAAGCGAATCGACGCCATCTTCCAGCTTCAACTCTGCCTTGCCAGGATCAACCAATGGGTAGGTGCAAAGATTTTGAAGCCCAATGCCAAATGCAGCCTGATTCTAGCTGCTGACTGCAAGCCTAGCAAGCGGAGGACAGAAAAACCGAGACCGAGAAGATTTTGAACACCCACGCGTTAAATTATACGCCTGCTTTCTGGGTAAGTATCTGCTACTCTATCTACATTTCCCTAGCAACTGCTACTATATCTATATCTCTCTACTAACTACTACTGTAACTATTTGTAGAATTCGGGCGCTGGCTGAATAGACATTCCCCTACCCCCATGAAATACGCTTTTGTTGAGCCGATGCAGCGGCATGCTCTAAGCTGAATCCTGAACAAACCAATGGTCATGCTTTTGTCGAGCCGATGCAGCGGTATGCTTTCAAGTTGAATCCTGAACAAGCCGCACCAATGACCAAAATCGACGTTATGCTTTTGAGCCGATGCAGCAGTATGCGCTTTAAGCTGAGCCTCGAACAAACCGATGATCATACGCCTTTCTTGAGCCGATGCAGCGGTATACGTTCAAGATGAATCCTGAGCAAACCGAGGCAATGATCATGCCGAGCCGATGCAACGGTATGCATTCAAGCTGAATCCCGAACAAACTGCAATGATCATACGCCTTTGTTGAGCCAATGCAGCGGCATGCATTCAAGCTGAATCCCGAACAAACTGCAATGATCATACGCCTTTGTCGAGCAAATGCAGCGGTATGCTTTTGACTGAATCCTGAGCAAACCGCAGCAATGATCATGCGCCGGTCGAGCCGATGCAACGGTATGCGTTCAAGCTGAATCCCGAGCAAACCGCAGCAATGATCAAAATCGCCGTTACGCACCCAAATGTTCGCAACAATGACATTATAAAGAACGCGCGAGATCTTCAGTTACCTCAAGATCCATATCTATCTCAAGCACTATAGAGTCCAACTAGAAATCTCATTCGCCAAGACTGAGGATATTGGCCCCTTGAAGAATAACAGCATCCTGAGCAGCCCTGAAACCGCATTTTAGAGTACCTAGGTAGCTTTTGAACGCCTTTGTAAGCGCTCAGCATACGCAATATACACCATTTGTGAAGGTATCTATGCAATATAGATATTACAGATATTATAAGATACTACAGATACTATGAGATACTATAGATACTGATACTACAGATACTATAAGATACTATAGATACTATAAGATATTATGAGATACTACAGATACTACTAGGATGTAGGTAGCAGTGGAGGGACATATAGAGGGCTGGCTGTCAGTTGGAGCCCGGCGGTCGTTTAAGTGCTATAAGTTCCCGTCAACAGTGAATTCAGTGCACCTGTCGACCCGAAAGCTCACCTCAAGCCCCGGTGGCCAATGGGCCATTAACGGACATGATGGAGACAGTACTTCTCTGTCATATGTGATGGATAACGGCGCCGAAGCAATTACCTATACTCTGCGTCACTGCCGTAACGAGGATGATATCCGTAAGCATTGCGCATCTTTTGTCTACGAATATAATGACAACGGTATGCAGCACCCATTGCGGCCATCGCCATCACCACCACTACTATGCCACTACTGCTGCTGCTTAAGAATGGGAGGAGCAGGAGCAAGTAGAAGGCCATGAAGAAGAAGACGAGGAAGAAGACGAGGAGGAAGACGAGGAAGAAGACGAGGAAGAAGACGGTGGCCAATGGCAACTTCAACTTCCATGTAGGCATTGGAACTGTGAGAGTCCCCAGCTTTGATGGGAGTGGCGCTGACGACGCACCTGTCAGGCGCAAATGCTGTTCGACCCCGACCCCGAGGTCTTTGTTGGCAGCACCACCGCGGGCTGAGGAAAACCCCCATGAAAGTGATTGCTTTCTCACAGGATTTGCATTCTCCTAATTAGAGTAGAATAACCTTCAAGCCCTTTGCTCTTGGTAAGGGAAATATGCATAAACTAGCGCGAAGATCATCACCGCAACGAAAGATACAGTACGAGTATAACGCATATTCGCAGTTACTTAGCCCACCGCAAGTGAACTCCTTTGGGAGCTTTGAACGGTTACCATTCATTCGAAACTCTCCGACAGAAACCTCCTATAATTGACTTCGACTTCCCATTCCTAAAGTTGCCAAATACAATATGTATTGATCGCGTTGGTCGGGAGCCATTGATGTTGCCAAATACAATATCTTGTTCAAATCAATTCATGAGTGAATCCAACATCTCCTAGCGTTGGGTCTCGAGACAAAAATCCTTTGCTTTTCCCATGGCGACAATGCCCAACCCAGGGACGCTTCGACAGATAGTCGTGTTCTTATATCGTCGTTTTCGCGGATTACCATTTGAACAGCCTTGCGATCCCGTCGTCAAACACAATCGGGCGCTGCTAGACGTGGTGCATACATTTGCATCAAGAAATACTGCAATTGGGCATAAGGATTGTGGCGTGGGCAGATGAGAAGGCATCGTCAATAAACAAAACGATTAATAGTATGATATCACATAACCCATACACTTAGATGAATGTCATATCATAACCTCAAGTTGGCCAATAATGAAGAAGCGACAAGCACACTTTTGTAATTCGGGAGAAAAAATCCCACAACCAATGGGCCGACATTTAACTAAGATTTAACGAAGCAATTGACAAAAGATCATCCCGTACTTCTTCTTCTTCTTCCGGCTCTATTTGGAGCTCTTCAAGCTGCTCCTGCAGCTCTACCATCTCTGGCTCTTCTTCTTTCGCAACTTCTTGTTGATGCTGTTGCTGTTGCTGAGCTTGGTGTCGCTGGTTTTGCCTCACCAACTCTTCTGGGGTCACGGTGCCCATCTTTAGAGCTTCTCTTAGTTGTTTACAGGTCAATGTCCCGTCGTTGTTATGCCCCGCAATGTTTGGGACGGTGACCACGCCGCCGCGAACTCTTCGACACACTGTGAAAATGTTAGTCTAGAATATTACATATTGTAATGCAGGGTGAATTGACAACATACCATCTTTCCAGGGTGCCGGCCGCCCTTGTCTTCGTCCTTGTCGTCGTCGTCGTCCTCCTCCTCTGCTACCGCCACGGCCCAAACTCCCGGCGCCAGAGCCAGCTGCTGGTACATGGTTGTCTGCTATAAAGATGTTAGCCACAATACAAAGTATCGAAAGTGATTGGCATACTGTTGCTGTTGCTGCTGCTGTTGGTGGTGGTAAGATCACCAGCTGCTTCTCCGTTGTTTGTCTAGGTTTGACGTATTAACAACAACGGACAAATACGCGTAACGACAAAGTTGTAATTGCAAAGGGAAAACGTACGGTCGACATGATGAGGATTTCTGTTCAATTGAGTTAGTTGGGTAATCGGCGATGTGTTGATGATGACTGGGTTTGGCTTACAAAAGAGTCCCAAATGGAGATGATAGACTAGATAACAAACTGTTAGCAGGATATGGAGACAAAGTTGTGAGAATGAGGAGGCATAACCAAGATGGCAATGGAAACGAGTATGAAATAGAAGAAAAGGTGCAAGGCGCAATGATACTGATGGTAGTAAGGGGTTGAGACGGTGAGATTGCTTACAGTCTGTGATGTTGATGTTGATGTTGATGATGGTGATGGTGATAGCGATGTTGGGAGAAGAAAACTCTCGTAGATATGATTTGAATAGAAAATTTACATATGATTATGCATAAGAACCAGCATTTGTCACTTTCAGCTGAGCTATAGCCATGCATCATTAATTTCTTCAGATCAAACTCACTTTTGGGATGACCATGACTGGGGGTGCCCCACTTCCCTTCCAATGGCATGATGATATTCAATGTATGAACTACAACAAGAATTCAACATCTGAAATGATCACTTATGTAGTTATAGGTATACTGATAACAGCTGTGGAGTGTATATTACGGCGTAGATATAGTCTGCTAAGAGTATGTACCCGACTTGAGTAACTCTGGTCCCGCGAGAGAGGGGAGGGGGAGGGGATTAATGGGCAACGTGTGAGTAATTATTGGATGATGCTTCAGAAATATGAAGGCATAATAGTGAGCTGTTGATATGAATGGAACTGTGGGATTTATTTGAGAAATGCCTGGGACGTTGTGGATCTCGCAACTCATTCTATAAAAGCTTGGTAGTGTAACGTTTCGCCAATATACACATGATGTTTCTCTCTATTCCGTTGTATTTCGACATGTCCCGAATAAATGTCTTGCGACGCATGACCATGGAAGAACATGACCATGGAAGAAAGGTGAATCGCAACGACGGATGACATTCGATTCGACGCCGTTCCCGCTGGGTCTAAGAAGGATGTTGAAGAAGAAAATGAAACGTCACGGAGCGAAATAATATAAAAACAATTGTGTCAACATGTACTAAGAGTCGAAATAATCGATGTGTCGGCTTCCAAGTCGGAGTACGTTTAACGGTTGGATTGGGCTCGCAGTTGAAAGAGGAACTGGCACTAGAAGAGTTGCTGCTGCTCGTGGATAGCTAAAGGTGTGCTTGGGTGGCCAGTTTCCTTGTCTATCTCGACTTTCCTTGTGTCAGTATCGTTGAACTACGGTGTAGATTCCTCAGTGATGGTCATCAGAGATCATACATGTTCTGTCAATCTTTGTCCATATAGCTTTTGCATGGGGATTAGCCAAGGCTTCAGACCAGTTATAATTCACCGCTGGCAAGATGTCGGGCCACGGTAGGCAAACGGTACAGGCGGCCATTCCGGCCTGTGTAATGGCAGCGATACGACGGGATTGAGGGTTCTTTGACGCAATCCGAGATCAAAATAGCATTGAATGGCTATCACCGGGAATAAATGACAGGGTACTTGGTTCGTTGCACAGTGATTGAACCCGGCGAAGTACATTACGGGGGCCTGGACAAACAGGTACCCAAGCACAGGATAAATTCCAGCCTGCTTCCGTCTCTCTATCAAGAACAAACGGTCGTTGCTCCTACAACCGGTTTCGATCTATACTAATAATTTTTTTTTTTTTTTTTTTTTTTTTCAATTTTAACTGCCTAACACCAAATGCTACCTTATGCATACACTGCTAATCTTGTCTCCTCCAAAACATCACACACCAAACACCACACACTGCCGCGACGCCTTTTCTTCCTCCTTCGCCTCCTTCGCTCTTCTTACTATCAGTCGCCATATTTGATACAGAAGCGATCCACATTTCTCTGAGAATACACCCAACTGACTTGATAGGACTACCAAGCAGGCACTCCGTGAATGTGAGTTCTCGTTTTTGCAAGTTTCTCTCAAAAAGGGCGTCATCGTCGCCGACGCCTCATGGTAATGCACTAACCAAAGAACGCATAGGCGTCTCATTACCTCCAACCTGTTCGGTGTCGAAGACGTCAAAGGATTCTCGAGACGATGATACCAATAGCCAACCCACCACGCGTTTCGCACTTCTCAACCGAACTGTGCTCCAGATTTAGTCCCAACAGAACCGATTTGGTGTCACGATTCCCGCAGATTTGGATAGACTGAAGAACCGCTGGGGTTGAGGGAGCTGAGTACAGCCGTCTGTTGCTAAAGAGGCCTTAGTTCGCTATGACTGCTTGGCTTTGCTTGGAGAAATTCTTGCTGCGTAGATTCCAACGGGCAGAATTTAGGATCAGCGGCGCCTTTGACTGGCGTTCAGCAGGAGGAGCCAACGTCATCCATCAAAAACTTGCTAAACGCCTTAACCACCGAGGTCCTTCCAAGGCGGCATGTTTCGACAATTAGCATATTTACACCACGAACAACGACAACAACACCAGCCACCTGGATAGTATCCTATTTCTTCCTGGTAGATGGGCTTGAGTACTACAGTTTTTGGATAGGGAGCCTCTTTGAACGGGAGGGGCTTATTGTGACCAAGGGAAAGAATGGAAAAAAAAAAAAAAAAGATACACATAGCGTGCGGCTGTTGAGGTGGTACGTCCGTTCTAATCCCCCCTTCATCCTACGAACAGATGCTATCGAGGCAGTAGAAGCGTGCCGAGATCGCTGCGGTGGCCCTGGGCCCTTCAACGCTGGTTGGCAGTGGTATGGACCGCAGAAGTAGCAGCATCAGCACCACCATTTCTAGCTCAGCCTTCAGTTCAACAAAGTCTTTAGTCCAAGCCTCATTTGGAAATCAATGCATGCATCAGCTTAGACATAAAAGTCATAGCAGGAACTGAGTCATTAACCATCGGCCAGTATTCTTCTTCGCCATGGTCAAAAATACGAGTAACAAATTCGATGGGAGGTCTGGTGCTGTTGGTCAGCGGGATATTAATGACGCTTCAGTCAACAAGGTATGTCTTCCATTATTTCATCCCCTACACGTCTATTATTACGCATTCTGTTTCCTTCCTAACACCCTTTAGCCATAGCTGGCAGTGTTTCTACAGATCTTTTTATCTCTCACAGTCATTGAAAATCATGACCCAAGTCTGAGCTTACCGATTGTGGCATAGAGCATCAACGGTGACAGCAAGTCACGAGGAGAAACAAAATGCGGACATCGAGCATGCCCGCCATCCCACCATCGAGCGCTTGGAACATTTGTGGTGTTCATTAGCCTTCTGTCTCTTGTAAAGTAAATGTGATGAAGCAAACGTTGGATGGATTAACGAGAAAATAAATTGCTAATATTAATCGCTCTCTAGCGCAAAAACAACTCGCGTTATGAGTACCGAATGAATCTCGCCGACCGCTTCTTGACGGTAATTTGGTATCTACCTTGCGCAAAAGCAGTCCACGTTACAACTGACTGAAAGCCTTTTTGGACCATCTCTTCCGATACACATCACCGACTTCTGTCGTCATCGAGCAAAAGGGGGGCCTAAACGAGCGCCTTAAGAATTCCGCTGACTGTCATTTCGGCATCCTGACTCAAGTTGTAAATGGAGCTTCTGTTACCCAGAACAACAGATCACATCACTATAAGGTGAGCCAGAAGGTCAATGCTGAGCCTGGCGATGCCAAATCTCGCACCAACTCCCATGGAAAAGGACACGGGGGAGTTATTTCCCAAAAGGTAGGCCTACCATGATGGTTGGTGTCGACGCTTCCATCCTGCGCTGCGCTTTACGGATCATTTCTCCCTTTGGCGGCTATAACGATATCTGTCGACAGAGACGCAACGATACATGCGACGGCAACGAAAACCAACGGCTACAAATGGAGAGACTTTCCTCCGTTATGTCGATTAAGCGTGTCGACGCCCGCGTAGGGTGGCGGAGACCTGGACACCATGGACAACTCAAAGTCAATGCTACAGACTTCAGGTATGGAAGTTCTAGAGGGATATTTTGCCCAAGTTACAGGGGATATTTCAACCAATTAAAGCACTACCACGAGCACATGAGTTCTTTCGGGGTAGATCTTGACCTGAATTTGTGAGACACACATACTGATCGGGCTGAAAGACAGGCCGAGCCGTTCCAGCAAATGAGATCGAAAGTCTATGGACAAATAATCCACCAGTAACTCTCCATTACTTAATTTTATCGCACGACGAAAGGAATCCGATGGTCTCATCTACTGTTATCGTCAAATCGTCAAAGAACATCGGCTTTAGGTCATATCAAGGTTGTTGTTGGATAGCTTCAGAAAAGCATATTTCCCTTCGTGGACTTCGTTGACTGCACCTGGCATAAAAGTATTGCGCTTACGGGGATGCGCTTTGAACGCAAGCAAATGCTCCTATGGCCACTGACGAATGAGATGATCTATGAAGCTGGGCCTCTATTGGAGTCTATTGTTGAACTGAACCCATCTGTCCAAATAAGCCCGGAGAGTAGCTATCTGGATATCAGTTGTCTTGCGGAAGACGAGATTAGGCTTGCTAGACTGTCCAGAGTCCGCCCCCCTCTCCTCTCTGTCACGGTGTCAATATGCAGTCGTCGGTAAGTGGTGGAGAACCTGAGTTTTTGTAGATGGATTGTTATTCGGCTTTTCATCCAACCTTTGCAATGTAATGTCTTTTTTGTATAAGCATATGACGATTTGGTCCCCTTTTCTAGCTTCTGCTTGTCAAAAAGATGAGATTCGGAATGCTGTCGGCTGTGGGTGGATTCATAATCGGGACGTCATGCTTGAAACAGCCTGCTGGGGTGGGCCAATTGGGAATGAATATACCTAAGATGATGGCATCCCTCATTAGAGAGTGAAAACCATCAAGCCAGCGATTTGGACTTCGCGCCAGCCTCTCTTCCTCAGGGAGGGGAGAGAGCGAACTGCGATGAGGGCTTTATGCCTGCTCGGCCATGGTCATATGCTCAGCTTTCCTCCCAGTATCCTAGTAATCTTCTCATTCCCTTTTTTGATCCTCATCGCCCTGTCTATTTTTTTTCACTGTAATAATGCGACTCAGCCTGCCTCTCGATGTTATCTCTGGGCCGGACATAATCCTGCACTCGGGTTAAAATGAAACTTGAGAATTCTTTTCTTGCTGCGTAGCAGCGGCATTTGATCTTGCAGAGAATCAAGAGGCGAGCTTCGAAGCCTGCGTCGGGCTGAAGTCTATCAAATGGCCTCATCCGGTACAGACAAGCTCGCAGTGCCGATATCACCATCTTTATCTGCGACGTTTTGAATGGCCATCGCGGCATTTGCGGTCTAAAATCCATTAGCTTTAGACCAATGAAGAGGATGTGAGTGAGAAAAGCAAATCAACTTTAGAGTAGAAGCAGTAGAAGCAGTAGAAGATGTTTGGGTGACAGTTATCTTCTTGTTGAACTAATTTAGAAAAAGTTTCTCCTCTAGACGCTCTTGGATATCTCGTAGCGTCGACGTGACTGCCGACACGAACTCGCGTAACTCGCTCCGCATGCCTGGGTAATTGTGATCTTCTGTTTGACCTAGTCTCAACAACTCGTTGTCGTTTGTCTTGAGTCTCTTCCGGAAACTTTCAGGGGCAGAGGACAGTCCCTTCTTCTTTGCGTGACCTAACACATAGACAACATTGCTGATGTTCCACGCATTAAATTTCACTGGCTGCTTAGTTTTTGGTAAGATGGATGTAAATTGAGCTTCTGAAGATGGGTTGTTCTCTTCTGGGATGATTGAGATTGGCAGCGCATTTCTATCCTTCTGTAGGGGCGGAATATCTTGCCTCTGCTTGCCGCTTGGGGCTGGCACAACGACTTTGTTCTGGGAAGACATATGAGCTTCTTCTTGACCTAGATCTGTGGTTCTTCTTTACTTGCCTATGTTCCACGTCCTAGGTCCCACAGGCTGCACAGTTGTCGGCGAGGTGGATGCAAGTTGAGTTCCTGCTGGTGGATTATCTTCTTGGTGGATGATTGGGACTGGTAATGTATCTGCCTTCTTCTGCGTAGGTGTAGTATTTTGCTGCTGGGTGAGAGCTGGAGATGGATGGTAGGCGGCTTCGAAGATACCGGTGCAGAGTGAGCAAATTTGGAAGTGTCCAGTTTAAAGAGAAGAAGGTATTAATAATAGCGGTAGTAGCAGTAGTAGCGGTAGTAGCAGTAGTAGCAGTAGTAGCAGTAGTAGCAGTAGTAGCGGTAGTAGCGGTAGTAGCGGTAGTAGCGGTAGTAGCGGTAGTAGCGGTAGTAGAGATGATAGAGATGATAGAGATTGCATCGCCCGTTTCCCTTCTACGCCATGGCCTTCGTCCATGCCGTCAAAGTTTAGCCTCGAGTCGCCAGGCTGAGAGAAACAGGTAAGCTGGCCATGACAGTCTTTTGGAGGGAAACCCATCACTCGAACTGCAAAATCGCTGAAACATCACCAATGAAGTCACATTCTCCCCCAGCAAAGGCTCTACGAAAGAGTCCCTTTGGTCCATGCTCTGTAAATACAATATGTATTGATCACATTGGTCGGGAGTCATTGATGTTGCCTGTTTCCAGTATGTATTGATCACGTTGGTCGGGAGTCATTGATGTTGCCTGTTTCCAGTATGCTTGGACACATCGAACAGCGCCGGGGTAAAGCGGATTACCAAGTTGAACGCTTAGATCCGAAATCTCGAACTTTGGGGGAATTTGGTTATCTGCTGGTTTCGCCATGGTTTGGATTTTCGATCGAGTCATAGATCGCCCAAGTTCTCGAAGCCGTGGAGAGGAGTGCTGTAACTGAGATGGAGGGAGATGAATGAAATTTCCCAAAGGATAAGAAATAAAGAAGAGAAGCGAGAAGAGAAAACAACCACGGTCATCTCCACCGCCCCGGCGCAGTCATGAGCTTGTTTTCTGCCGTGTTGATTCGGAGTCAGAGTGAACTTCTTAGACTCCATGAGTTGTGCTTGCTCACACGCGGCTGTGATTTTGCCTTCATATTTTGGCTTGATCTAACCGACGTGGTCGCAATTCTGAGACTGTTCCCTGCCGTGTTGATTCGCAGCATGGATTTCTCGGACTTCATGAGCTGCGATTGCTTCTGCGCGGCCGTGATTTTGCGCTCGTATCATAACATGATACCCGGTTTTTCCGCACCCATCTTCTGACGTTTGAAGCCAAGAATTGTCGAATAGGGGGATCGTCCAGTTGGGAGAGATCAGTCGACCTGTCTAGAGCTAGAGTAGATGGGGTGGTTGCGGCCTGACACCTGCGTTGTCGCGTTAGTAATTGAGTCAAGTTTTTTTTTCCGGGCGCGACCAAACTCATGCAGAAGTTCGGTCTCTGCGATTCCTGAGGATGTGGTGATGTTGATGAGGGCGAGTGAGAGAAGAACTGTCCGTTCTTCTAGGTGCCGAATACCGAAGCGGCAGTGGTACTTGCCTTATAAATACAGGTACTTACAGGGGTGAAGGTTACCTGTCTCTGGAGCTAGGCGCGGTTGCTTGATTAGCACGCGCCTGTGCTTTGCCAAGAGGTAGGTACTATAGGTAGCACTGGAGGTACTAAGTTTGGGGAGCAACCTGTTTGCTACCTAGGTACCCACGTGCCAGAACTATTGCAGATCATTCGATAAGCTATTGCTAAATGTAGGTACCGTCAGGACCACTGAAACCGGGCGTCTTTTGCTTGTCTGGTGATCCTGAAATGCATTCAGGGTCGCAATCTCCTCGGTATATATTACAATCCCTCCGAACTGCTACCCGAGGGATGTAAACACCTAGGTAGGTATGTCTTTGTTGTGACCGCCTTTGCGAGACACAAATCCTACCCATTAGTGTCAAGTCTTGCGTCTTCCTTTCATCTACCTGCTAGGCACAAGTATGGGAGGAAAGATCCGATTCGAAAGTGTTGATCCTTCTTTCACTGTCTGAATTTGCGCCAGGCAAACTCTCGGGGTCGTGAAGTGCGAGGGGCTCGAGCAATTCTTGGCAATTAATTATCTGGGTGTTGAAAAAGAATGCCCGATGTGCGCTTCGATGGAGTGCCTTTGGAGTATGCAGCACCCACTGTGTCTTTTTCCCTGTGATTGGGTCATGTGTATATGTAGGTACTATGGCCAGTTCTCTCGGCCAGTCTCAATGACAATCTGCTTAATGTTCTCGGTAGTGCTTCCGGCTCGGCCGACGCAAAAGCGCGCGTAAGAAGCGGATATATATTCCTTGGCAAGGGATCGAGCCGCTCGAGGGAAAGTAGCCGAAAAAAGATTATACTTGACGTTGCCTTCATCTTGTTCTACCTATATAGCATACTCATTAGTAAATTAAATAAATAATAATAGAGGGAAAAGACATATACCTCTACTAGAGAGAATTGCTCGGAGCTCTTCCTCCCAGTCCTGGTTGAGCATCTCATCAGCTTCATCGATGATCATGTACTTAACTCGGCGGAGAGTTAGTCTGTCAGGGCGTCCGATGAAGTCTTTGAGGCGGCCAGGAGTTCCGATGAGGATGTTACAGCCTCGGAAGAGGAGACTCAGCTGCTCACGGACTGGGGTTGACCCTTCGTATGTGTCGATTTAGCTCGACACCCACAAGTGTGTTTTGTTCTTCCTCTTCTCCTTCTTCCTCTTCCTGAACCACAGGCCTAGCTAGCGCATGGGCTGGGCGGCGGCGGCGGCGGTAGCCCCAATGGCCGGCTGGGAGGATGGCCCGAAACAAAATATTCTTCTGTCTCCGGGAGACAGACCGCATCACGCGGCCTGTAAAATGCGTCCGTAAGCCAAATCCATGCTGAAAAGAGTGTCGACGTGTGTCATGACTGCGCCGGGGTAGTGGAGATGACCGCGCGAGGGAGGGAGCGTAGCTCACGGAGCCTAAGAAGTCCACTCTGCCAATCAGCACGGCAGATAACAAGCTCGAGACTGCGACGAGGTGGTTGAGGCAGCTGCGAATGAGGCGTCGCACAAGGCACTGGAAGTCTGGGAGATAGCTAAGCTGGCTCTATCAAGTCAGAATACATGTACGAAGGCAAAATCACAGCCGCGGGAGAGCAGGCATAGCTCATGAAGTCTTAAGAAGTCCACTCTGCGAGTCAGCGTGCTGCAGAACAACCTGGAGACTACGACGGCGTATTTGAGATAGAAGTTAGCAGGGAATGAGACATCGAGTTGCAATTCACAATAGGATGTGCCTACTAGGTAGGTATATGTAGTATCACACACCCTTCAGTCGCCGCTGCGTACCCAACCCAATATCGCCGTCAGCACAATAGCCGCGTTAGCCTAGACGTGATGAACTTTTCACAATCGATTGACTTGCCCCCTTGGAGCAATCTTCGGAGGTTCGTTCACGCAATCTT
This sequence comes from Trichoderma semiorbis, assembly GCA_020045945.2. NCBI lineage: Eukaryota > Fungi > Ascomycota > Sordariomycetes > Hypocreales > Hypocreaceae > Trichoderma > Trichoderma semiorbis. Next base: position 731,762 of record CM034695.1, read on the forward strand.
GTGTAATATCTCCGCTGCGTATCTATGTTAGATAGTCGGCCTTGTTTGCGCATCTTATAAAGCAGGATACAACGTGCCGTCCTTTCCCTTGCAGTGTTCGCTATCCCCAAACAACATCATGTGCCACTGCAAACTGATTCACGACCTCAATCAGACTCGCCAACCACTCCCAACTGCATCTACATCATCGCTGTCATTAGCTCGGGCTCTTCCAATCAAAGATCGATCCACTCTTATTTTGAGAAGTAGGCCAAAATGCCTACCAACGAAGAAGCACGACATGAACGGGTGCCCCAAGAGTAGGCATCGGGAACGACTCTAAATCAGAAGCAGATGTAAACTTAAGAGTAGGTTCAGCAAGGCTAAACTCATCGAGGCCCTACAAACATCCTCTACTGCCACCGCAGAGGTGAGCGCTTTTTTTCGGGGGAGGGGGCTGTGGCAGTGTTTGCTATTTCTCTTCTCTCCTACTATTGATAAACATATATACTCGGAAAGTAGTGGTGATGTATTCCGCTTCCCCATAAGCCCTGATTACTATTAGATCGCTGGCAGTCTGACCCTGGGTGTAGAGAAACATTTCTATGGAAGTTGCTGGGGTGGAGAGAGATGATTAGGAAAAGAGGCTTGGTCTAGTTGACTGATGATGGAATACGACATTACTTTGGCGATCTGGGGACGGTTATCGAATATGTCCCATAGCCTGCAAAGGTGCCAATCAAACATGCCTGCCCAGCTTCGATCTCTGATTATATCGCGTGTTTTATCAGCCCCTACCGATAAAACATACTGGACATATATCTAGAGCCAACCGGTACGTATTTGGCACCCTTAGATTCATTTAGAGCCACCAAGGGAACGGCTCTTCTTCCTGCTTTATAAATGCATTGTGCTCACCAATGCCTTCACTTTCTTCTCCTTCCTCAGCCTTCTGCTCGTAAGTCCACTGGTGAGCCTGTTCCTGAGCCTGTTCCTGCGCTTGTGCCTGTGGTTCTGCCTGTGGTTCTGCCTGTGGTTGTGGTTGTGGTTGTGGTTGTGCCTCAGCCTCGGCCTGAGCTAATACTTGAGCTATGGCGCTGCCCAGGGTCTTGATCTGCTGCTTCTGTTGCTGCGGCTGGTGTTCAGGGGCTTCAGAACGAAAAATGCGAGCCGAAGGGCCAAACCGGGCCAACATCCGCTTTTGTTTTCTGGAGAGGGTTCCTCCCGGACCCCTCCCCCCCGGGAACCGCAATCTTGCCTACTGTGACATTGTCAGTGGTGAGATCAAAGAACCTTGAACATATAGATGGCATACTGTCGCTGCTGTACTCTTCTATGTCACTTATGTTAGCCTAAGTTCGATCGCCAGGGAATAACTAGGTGGAGAACATACTCTTCCTCCTCCCTCCTCCTCCCTCTCCTCCACAACCACCCAAACGGCCTATTTGTGACGTCAGTGTCTAGATAGCATTATGAATGGAAGCAGATATCAGACATACCCCTACGACCTCCTCCGCCACCGCCGCGGCCGCCTCTGCCACCACGCCCGTCTCCACCAAACGAGGTTTCGGCTCGCACCCCGTTGGCTCTTCGATCTGTCGGCATCTATTTCACGTTCCTTGAAATATCTATGTCAAGGGAACACAAATGCGCCCGCAGGCAGACAGAGTGAAACTGATAAAGAAGAATGACCGCTTCGTGGAAATTTATGGGTGGGCTTGCTTTGATGTTGATGGTGTTGAAGAAGAAAGAACAAAAGAAAGAAACCCCCAATCGAGAAGTCCGGTGCACGCTTGGTAGGCACCTGGCGCGTCACTCCGCCGCCTACGCTTGGTAACGCGTCGACTTCGCGCGTCTGGCGAACCGTTTGAAAGCCTAATTCAACAGTGCCAGTCTGTTGAATGCCAAAGAGACATGATCTGTTACGGCCAGCCTCGTAGAAGAGGCTGTTGCGGATCTTTGCGATTGTCACTCCATAGTTTCCGTAGTCTGCGAATTTGTGTAGAAATTACAATATCATAATCTTATATAATGCTGTAACATACGTAGTGCGCCAGGGCATTATACTGTAATTAGGTGTGGCTTCGTGAGAACTGTGGTATATGCGTAATAGCCTTTGTACGGGCACGGGCTATTACGGTGAAAACAGCAATATTCTATGGTGAAAATAGGAAGATTCTTGTTGATTTTCGGTTTGACAAGTGAATGAATGAATTGTGTCATCATGTCCAATATTAGTTGCTGCTGTCTGACATGTTTCTCTTCTTTGAACTTGATGCCAACCAGTGTCCACTCTACTTAAAAGACAAAGGTAACCATAACCATGATGGAACAGCCGATAGGTAAGCTTTGTATACGACGCATTTTACACCATCCAGCATCGTATCCACATTACACAAAATGAAACTTCTGAGACTAAGATGAAGTTTGAAGGGAAAATTAAAGCCAATTTCAGCCGACTCTGCGCCTCTACGGATGATCTCAGTTTTTGGAGTATGGAAATAGGCATCATCCCCTCTCGGTCTGTTTAGGGAGACAGACCTGTCACGGCCGAATGACATGCAGTAAAGAAGACAAGATGTCCATTGTATGAGATACAAACGATAATATTGGCCGAAGAAAGCGTAACTACTTGGATAAGGGTACAAAATGCATACTTGAGCCTCACGGTCCCGCTTGAGGACCTTGACGTAAATGCGATCCAACTGGTAGATTCAGGCCAGACTTCATTGGACATGGGGATCACAAGTTGGTCGACATTCCGTCAGTTACAGCTGTAGACATAAAAAAATATTCTAATACCACTGATCACGCCGCAATGGTTAGGATTGCAGAGACGCACGCATGCTGCAAGAGGCGGCCAACCGGCCTCACTCGGCTCTCACTTTGGATTCAGATATCTATGCAGTCCAATAAGTGAACTGAAACGCCGGGGCTGAACAGCATATGCGCGAGCTCAATTATTTCTCCACAGCGCTGGTCTCTTGGGATTTCTTTTTCTCTTCTTCAACAACATCATCAGCCAGTGTGAGCTCCCCCATCCCCTTCTCCCCTGCTTCGATTTCCATTTGCATTCGGACATCCAGCGTCATGATAAACATTGGCATCATTTCCAGCACCATTTGGCAATTGACTGACAAGAAAGAGTATAGTCACGTTGTTGTTTTCAAGTTTTTTTCGAGTTATGTCAGCACCACTACCGGCATCACCATCATCACTATCATCATCACTACATCACTACCATCATCACCATCATCACCACCATCACCACCATCATCAAAGTAAGCATGTCCATTTTTGAAATTCAGGGCCTTTAGCTAATAAAATGATACCAGAATGCCCGTCATCGACCAGCTTCTGCAGCTGCTTCAAGTTCTGATGGCGCCAACAGCGCGCGAAAGAGCGGATGCCCGCCGAGGTCGTGGCCGTGGCCGACGTGCAGGTATTTCCCATCACATTCCTTCCAACTTTATCTCAACAAACTAACGACATTGTAATAGGCCCTGTTCGTTTTCGCGGTGGGAGAGGGGGTGCTCTCTCTCGTAGAGATACCGAGCGCCTGGTTTCGGGCATCCTTATGATCACCCAAGGGCATCAGCCGCAGCAGCAACAACCACAGCAGCAAGCTCAAGCTCCAGCTCCAGCTCAAGCTCTAGCTCAAGCTCAAGCTCAAGCTCAGGTATAAGAAGAAGCAGAACAAGGACAAGAACAACGACAAGAAGCTGGAGAAGGACAACAGAGAGTCACCAGTTGGTGGTGATTTTTTTTTTTGTTGTTGTTTTATAGTTGTTGAGATGAGCTATGAATCAAATTGCAATGGAGAAAGATGCCCATTTTTGAGGCGAATACTCTGTAATCCATGAATGCTTCCATTTATTCTTTAAATCAACTCAATGATGTCGCATGGAGTCGATACGTGATCACTGATAATGGAGAGCACGCGATAAGCACCTGGGAAAACAGTGTGTCCGGAGCCATGCGCAGACCATCAAGCGACATGGTAGAACAACTGGACATGGTGTGGGCTACTACTTGTAGTCTGATGGACTCTGGGGTAGCATGGCGACCATCCGTCTTAATATCATCATGGGTTCACATTATGATTAGTAATTGGACATGGCAATGCAATTCATCAAACCGTTATTTTACGAACAGATTTGATGAGGGCGCTGTCGAGAGTGGAAAACGGAGGGAACTCATGATATCTGTTGTCAATTTGGCTCTTGACCAGCCCAAAAAGCTTGAGCTCTTGGATATGGACCGAAAGGCCGTCTCAACATGGTCCATAATGGATTGGTGGGCCGTTGAGATAGAAATGGGCAATAGACGACACATCTAATCTTACTTCACAATAAAGTCATTGCACGCGCAACAAAATATCGTGGCCAGCACTTGACAATTGTGTAGTGATTGTATCAGCAATAGCGCGCTCAGCCCTCCACCTTGCGTATCCCATCATCATCGAGCTCAAGATCTGCTTCGTTATATTCATCATCATCTGGGAGCTGCATATGCACAGTGCTCATTATCGACCCAGCAAACTGGACTTCACCATCAGTCTTGCAGTCCAGCACATGACCGCCACGGTCTCTCTCGTCAGAAATGAAATGCAGATGATCGCCCGCCACACTAACTCCTTGCAAAAACTCTGGCGATCGGAACCCAATGAGACTCCCTCGAACATTGGTGAACTCGTAGGTTGTTTGGCGCTGGTGTAGCTCTCTGAGCTTCTCGTGCTTGTATTTCTGCCCATCTGCGGTTCGTACAGCGACAGACTGGAAGAGGCCGTCCAATCGAAATGACAAATAGCGATTCTTGGTCTTTGGGAAAAGCGTGGTCATGATGTCGGAGAGGCCTTGCTTGCTATCGAACGCAATGCTTGTGGTGAAGGAAGGTTGAAAGCGCGTAACCATGGCGAAAGGGGCTACATCGTTACCGGTTGAAGGGTCAATCGTCACAATGGAGCCATCAGACTTCATCTGGTAGACTTCGTTGTCCAGGCAGATCATCTCCCCTGCCATCCGGCGAAATGTGCCTAGCCCGTGGTTGCCGTGCGTGACGAGCTCGCTATACGGGATCCCTGTTTCCCCGATGCCCTCCATGAGCGACGAGACGACGGAGTACTGGTACAGCTCGTTGTACGCCATGGCTGAATATCTCTTCCCTCCGATGCCCCAAGTAGCGGTGATGATGAAACGGGCGAGATGACGTCGCCCCTCCGTTGGGTTTGTCGGGCTTCCATTGACCGGCCGTTAACGGCGCCGCTAGATTAAGGTTTCTCATAAAGGCTGGTGTATCATTCGCTGGCATATGCGTGCATAGTTAAACAGCCCAATCACGAGCTCTGAACTAATGCGAGGCATGGGCGGTCCTCCCGTCTCTGCTACAACGCTAGCGGAACGATGCGAAGGTAGCCATCTCTTTGTCTCGTGGCGCGGTTCTAAAATGGCGTGGCAGTTGATGCTGCAAAGTGGCGCAGATGCTTCGGATTTCGTGCATGGCGATGTGAGGGCCCTGGCCAGAAGCGTCAGAGAAACGACACATTCAATTAGATCGTTAATTGGATCAATTTCACCTCACCTAGCTTCGGCGCTTCATCCGGCTTCAATCTCCGTCAGAGACTTGAGAGATTGAACGATTGTGCTCCTGGTCGTCAGCATTGCATATTTCCACCACAAAAGGCATTCTGCATTCTGGTGCTGAGAACCTTGATGGCCTGCGCAGATCCGGATACGCTGTTTCGCCGGTGCTTATCGCGTGCTCTCCATTATCAGTAATCACGTATCGACTCTGATAACCAATAGGATCGCAAGGCTGTTCAAATGATAATCCGTGATAACGACGATATAAGCAAATCGACTATCTGCCGTGCACTGGGCATTGTCGACATAGCAAGACCAAGGACAAGGCTGTTGATTCTGTTGCACGGTGATTGAATCCGGCGAGGTACATTACCTGGGGGCTGAACAAGCAGGTGCCCAAGCACAAGATAACTTAGAAGTACGAGTAGCAAATTGGATGAAAGGTGTAATGCTGATGGTCAGCAGCGGGATATTGATAACGCTTCAGTCGACACCATATATGTTCTATTATTTTATCCCATATACATCTATTATCATGCATTCTTCTTCATTGCTAAGACCTTTCAGCCATAGCCAGCAGCCTTTCTACAGGTCCTTTTATCTCTGGCAGTCATTGAAGATCATGTGCAGTTTTAGCTTACATTATGCAGTTTACCTACAATATAATGAACGCCGCTACAGAAGGTACTCCAGACCTTGAAATTATGATATGGGTATCTTCTTAGGCAATTCATTGACTACCAAATAGTAATCCTGCAGCTTATCATGCGGATTTAGAGGTTAAAGATGTATCAGCCGAGCTTAGGTTAAGGCGACTCCTGGTGCTCCCATAGAAGCCAAGCATTTACTACGTTTGGCTGCTGTCTGATGGACTGAGAAAAGATTGTTCTTCAAATCAATTAATATATACGTACTTATGTCTGCTATCGCGCAGCCCGGGTGCTACTTGGGCATATTCAGACCCATAGATGTAAAGCAAAACTGACGTCTCTCTGAAAGAGTAGATATAGCTCGTGGAGCTAAAAATGAAGTGAGCTAAAAGTGAGGTTTTCCATTCTTTATGCGTAGATACATGTTCCTTTCGAAAAGAGTGTGCGTGGGCTTTTCTTCTCTTATCATCATCATCATCACCACCATCATCACAGACTGTAAGCGCTCCCCAATCTCATTTTCTCCTTGTCATGAGTACTACCATGTCCTGCAACCTTGCTATTCGTCTCTCTCCTCGTTTCGAAATATCACCATCGACCATCTGTGTGTTCATGATACCTTCTAGCTCTATGAGCATCGATTTCCCTTTCTATCATATTTCTATCGCACCATTGCCATCCTCAAGCTCGCGCTGTATTTTTGATGAGAGTATTTACTGACAAGTCAATTCTAGTTTACCATTCTCAATTCACCTGGTTTTTCGTAAGTCAGGCCAATATCGTTGCAAGCAGTCATTGTGTATCATACTAACTTGACACAACAGATACCATCATCATGTCGACCGTAGGTTCTTCAGTTCCTTCCAACATACCTTTGTTGTAATTATCGATCAGCACTAATACACCAACTACAGACAAATTCCGTCAATGATGGCGCGGCTGGTACCGCCACCACCACCAACAGCAGCAACAACATCAACAACAACAGCAGCAACAATAACAACAACAACAGTACGTTGTTTATTCTCTGAGCTCGATTCTGGAGCTAACGTCTTTTAACTAGATCACGCCGAAAGAGCTGGCTCTGGCGTTGAAAACGGGGGCCGTCGTGCCCGTAGAAGACGAAGAAGGCGAGACTGTATGTCTATTTCAATCTTTGTCTGCATACAGTATTCGATATTAATCTTGTTCGAGCAGTCCGCGGGGGGGCTGTTACTCTCCCAGAGTATGCCGGACGCGGCAAAGGCAGTGATGGGACATTGTCCCAAAGCCAAGTCAGAGAAGCTGTGAGCCTGGGGCTCATCAATAGACAACAGATTAGACAGCAGCAGCAGCAGCAATACCGACAGCGACGAAACCAGCGACGGGTCCAGCGACGGCGCGAGAAGCGGGCCGAGAAGCGGGCCGAACAAGCCCAGCAGGCTCAGCAACAGCAGCAGCAACAGCAAATGAACGAGCTGGACCAGCAGCTTGGAGGGCTGCGGTTGGACCAAGAGGGTGAGGAGGAGGAAGAAGAAAGAGGAGAACCGATGGAGATGTGATTTTTTTTTTTGTCTTCTTATTTTTTTTTGTCTTCTTATTTTTTTTTGTCTTCTTATTTTTTTTTTCGACTTGCTTTTTTTCTTCGTCGTAATACAATCTTTTGCTTGACTCTTCAACTGTGCTTAAGACATGATAATGGTAAAATACGGGGCGTAGACGCAAGATCAGATACGACACGACATCTCCGAAAACTTGCGCATATTGCTTCTTAAAGTAGCACGAACTTAGAACACAGCGGAATAACGCGCGAAAGATGATGGATATTTGGTATTATGCATCAACGAGCTAGAATATATTGTCGCCTAGCATAGATTGAGCCTATGGAAGATGTCCAAAGGTCTCCTCAAGACCACTCAATAGGTATTCCACCATCGGCCAACTGGGTCAACTCCCCTCTCCTATCAAACTCTTTCTACCCCAATAGCTTCCATCACTCGATAGAAATGTTCCTCTTCGTCTGCGGTCAAGCTACCCCCAAGGCCACTGCCAGCGATCCAGTAGTAATCAGGGCCAATGCGAAAACGAAACACATTACCACTGCCCTCTGAGTAGATAATTATTAGCGGCTGCATAAGACGAGAAGTAACACAGATGGGAGAGGGAGAAAACATACCGCCACGCTCGTAATAGAGAATAATGGCAGGCTGGTTGTGGGCTTGATCATTCTGCCCAGCCTGCTCTTGAGTTTGCGTCTGCGTCTGCGCCTGATTTAGAGCCGTTCCCGAAGCCTGCTCTTGCGCTGTGGCTATTTACAAGTTAGATGATTTGTTGAGCAGAGAATTGTGATAGATGGAATGTTACCCACAGAGGCGGAGCAGTCGTTCACGTCGTGCTTCTGCATTAGCAGGCATTTTCGCGCCGTAGGAGTAGCTGTCAGAGTTCACGAAGATTGGGTTCGAAAGGCTCAAATAAAGGATGAAGGCGATGCAGTAGGAAGTTCGAGTGATTTGTTGAACTGATTGAGAATGTGCGACTAGACCTGTAACGGTAAAATATGTTGCTTTGGGGAGAGTGAATGAACACAGCTGAAAAGGGCCGCCGCAGTACTCTGCTTAGTAAGGTGGCCAAAGAACACAGAAGACACTGGGTTCAACTCTTCCAGCTCTCGTATTATTGCCTGAGATGGTGTGTTAGAAGTTAATGAGTACGGCTTAGAAGCACAATTTTGAAGTCGGCCAAAAAGGGAAATTGAAAGCTCGCTGGATGTCCCTCGTTTGGCTCAAAGATGGAGAGCTCTCAACGTGAGGGAACAGGCAGTCTAATCGGTTGAGTCGTAACTTGTCTCCCATGTATCGCGGCAGTTCTGATAGAATAAATGCATGCATGTGCTGGTACCTCTGAGACGAAAGGGCATAACCGATGGACATTTGTAGTGGCAACTTCAACGCGATTGCATCGCCGCACGAGAAGAGTCGACAGAGGACAGAACTGTCCGCCCCTTATTTTTAAAGCAAACATCCATGCAATTGCCTGTTTCATTGGACTAGATGTCTAAATTCGGATCTGCATCCGAAGTCTACTTAATCGTAGCTTAACGATGCTCACTTTCTGACCAAGTGAACTCATGCTGCCGGAGAGCCGCGACAAGAGCTTTTTTCGTCTGTTGTGCAGCCGCAATGTTCCATGACTAGAACGCTGGCTTTCTTTTCGGCAAATATATAACATTTTTGCTGGCTCATAGAGACCTTTGCTTTATTATCCTCCTTCTTGCATGGAACAGATGGCAAGCTAGAGTAGAATCTGATGGTAAAACTTGTCGACGGTGCCGGATTCGTTGTCATGGTCAAATTGTTGCGTACCATCGGAAAGACGGGTCTAATGGATGTGATAGCAGACTTCACGTCCTCTCTCTTCCTTTTTCCTTCTTTAACTATTCACTTCTCTTGCAAAAGCTCTGCATAGTGCCGACTCCCCTCTCAATAACGTACTCACTTTTAGTATTCTGTACAGCAACTCCATTTTCTCCTTCTTACACAAATAGTTTCTTCATTTGGCTCTTCAGCGCACTTTGTTCTTCTTTCAAAAACTACGTCTGGTTACAGGTAACGATCTTGCAAGTAAATGGAGTGTATAATACTATGCTTGGTGAATCCACCGTACCATGGGCTGGAAGTTAATGGAACATGAGCCAACATGCATACATATATTTTAATGGGCTAGGAGCCTGTAGCAGCATGCACCAGTCCCAGAGAACGCCGTTATAGTCACAACTTGCTATCGGAAGAAGCATAATACTACGGCTAAACAGAACAAAGCCACCAATAACGACTTACAATCTTCACCAAAAAATTACGCGGGTGCAGAAGGAGGACAATAAAGTCATTAGCTAGTAGCATATGTTTCCAGCTATTCTTTTACCGAAGAACTCGTTGTACAATATTGAAGCCACCAAGCGCGCAGCTCTCGGTGGGAGGAGTCGAGCTTTAGGAGCTACAACAGCAACATCAGGTCCAAAAGCGGTACCTCTTGTAGAAAGACTTTCGGCAGCTCAGCTTAAGATTAGGGGAAGAATAACTCGGAACTCCTTTATTCCAATGGGCTGACGGTCTCGCTGATTCGATCGTTCTTCCGTTGGATGCTAGCCAAAAGTCTGGCCTGCCCGTCATATCAGCCCTCCGACTCTGTATTATTCTGTTCCTGTTTTGCGCTTCATCTCGCGCAACCGTGCGGAGCTTAACTTCGAGATTTCATTGCCGTGGGGATGGTGGCAGAAATGTTTGTATCTTGAGGAAGCGATCGGGAAAGGAGTTTTGGCTAAGTCTAACATTAGCTTCTTTCTGTCCACAACCTCTGAAATATCTTCCTTTGACATACAAGTTGCATTTGTTGCGTGAAAGTCCCATCACTCTGGTCGACATCAGGAATTCTGATAAAAGAGGTGCTGAACGTAGCCCTCTCCATCACCTCATTGATCTGGACCCTGCTCCCAAGTCGCAGGAGCACGACCTGAAGATCATGTCCAAGCACAGCTACTGCGAGGAGAAGATCGACCTGATCGAGCAGGGAAAGCTGGCGCCAAACGGACCATCGCAGAAGAAGGTTTACGAGGGCAGGGACTTTGGCAAGAGAACCACCCGCAGCGGTGCGTCTGGATATCAGGATGACTGGAAGAAGCGACGTGACCAAGACCAGAAGGGTGGATTCAGAGAGGCCGCGGAGGTTGTGGTGTCTGTGGTCGAGGTGGTCTTGGCGGTCGTGAGTCTTGATAGCTTTGTGTTTTCGGTAGAGTTTGACTAAAATAGCCATCACTCCTATCTCGCGTATTCGTTGTGAAGCTCCCTACCGTGTCGGCTCTAGGAGAGGTTATGCGGAGAAGGGCGACGGAAGAGGCGGCAAAAACCAGCTTCCACGTGCCCACGATCACAACCTCAACGGCTCTGAGTTTTCCACATCTAACTATGTTTGTTGAATATGATCTCTATCAGCTTATAGCGTCAGGATTGAAAGAAGGGGTAGAAGAATATGGGAGATATCGACTACTTTCTCTCCATGCTCAAGATTCTAGCGCTTTGGACTTCCATACCTGGTTGTATGGGCTGGATAAAATGCCCTCACTGTTACTCTCGCAGCTTGCACAGCCTCCGCACATCTAGCCGCCATACACAACGCATTGAGCCCCGTCCATGGCCCTTGTGGCGGTTCTTGCACGGCATTGGGGCCATTCATTCAGTCATAAGGGTATTCGAAGCCTCAATATTGGTTTGATGCTCAATGTTAAGCTTCTTGATCGACGTGTTGCTAAGCCGGCCATCGCAGCGCAAATTACGCAGTGAGCTTCTTGGACAATCAGGTGTCAGTTTTCGTACGGGGTTCATGGAAAGTAACATATCCGAATTGAGAGTTGACAGAAAGAACGTTCTCCATTGAAGTCATCGGCTGTTCGCTACCATCTAGGTTCCTGACAAGTAATTTGGCAAAGAGTTGCTTTCTATCTGGTCATGACACTGCAAATGTAATGCAAAAGGATCGTCTGCAATGAACAAAAGGCTTACAGGGTCATGAGAGATATTGTATTTTCTGTAGAGGAACTGAGACAATCTCCGCGTTCGCAAGACTGTGCGGCTCCCAAGTCGAGTAAGGTTCATGTTTTCTCCCTCTAAACAGACAGGCCGGAATATTACCTGCCGCAGCTTAGCATCGAGATCAGTCCCAAAAGATGTATTCCGGTCAATTGCACTTTCGCTTCCCTTTGGTCTCAATTTTGTATATGTTTTTAAAGTCAAGGAACCCCAGCAGACAGGCGTAAATCTTCGTTTCCAGCCTCTCCTTTTTTCTGGCTCAACATGGTCCTCGTCAACATCTGTAGTTTCCCCACCCCCCATCTTGTTCTGTTGGTCGAAACGCTTTTCCGCTCTTGGTATCATGCTCTTTAGTTTAAGGCTGATGTACTGCTTGACGGCGATGGCGGTGGTGGCTGTTGCGGCTACTGTGTGGACGTGAAGTAGTAACTTGAAGCTTTCGCAAAGGGAAACAAAAGAAAACAAAAATTGGTAAGAAGAGGGAGAAGTCTACTTCAACGAAGCATTCGAAGGTATCAGCTCAATCTTGGAAAGAAAGTTGATGATAAATATGATCATAGAAGAAAAGGCCAGGTTTATCTGGGGTATGGTGGAACGAACTCTACCGCTGGGTGACGGTAAAGACTCGCGAGCAGTACCTTAGTAGTAAAGAGATCTGCTGTGGATGGGATTGGCACCGAGCTAATTTAATCACGGCTTAGCGACCCCATCGTGCAGGGTTCTCCATGCACTTACCCATCCAAACGGAGATATTTGAGATCCATACTAGGTAGATCTGTGGATTCTATACTCCGTATGAGTACAACTAACCTCACAGCTTTTCTCACCATACTTCTTCGTTTTGGTGTTTCCTTTATAGAGAGTATGAACAATGATGTGTAAACTACTTCAACCCGTGTCTTGTAGTCCCATTGACTTCCTCTACGCCAGTGACCACTGAGACAGATTACAAACGACACAAGTGGACCATATGGTTCGACTGGCTAATTACATGTGGCCCTTCACATGTTCATCCCCTTCACCGCGTTTGTTATTGTGTTTCTCCACTTTCAATCAACAATTATATTTCCGGTCGGAAACATTTGCTCAATGAGTGGCAACCAGCAAATTATTCCATTGATCGATCCATTTTGACCTTCGTCGGCCTGCATACGACTCATCTTCCCCTCATCTCACTCCGCTAGTTTTACCCTGTTTCATTTCACATTCCACAGAGACTCCATTACCACTGAAGCTTGCTTTGACTGGCCTCGCCCTCTTTGCGACTTGCTCTCTTATAAGTATTCCAACATGGCGAGTTTATTTTTTTTTTTTTTCGCGGCAGTTGACCTGATCAGCTTCGCTGTCTGTTCCGGTGGGTTTCTCGTTCCTATTCTCCTTCCATGCAAAATATCGGTACTGATCTCATAACGGCTAGAGTCCGCTAGGCTTCCTCCTTGTATCCCGCCCGCTCCGACCTCTGTGGCTGCTCTTACTACTCCTCCTTCGACTTCTTCGACTTCTTCGACCTGCCTCGATTGCTTGGGACTGCGCTTCGAACCGCTGACGGGAGTCTAGAAACAGCTCGTCATTCCAACATTCATAATTGCCGCTCAACCCTCAACTGACTGGCCTTAGCTTCACCATAACTCCCACAAGAGAGTCACGGTTACTAATCCGGGACACCGCGAAGAGGTGCCAGTCGTCGCCCCGGGACCGGCAAGATCAATGGATCAATTGCCGGCGCCTCCACCCCGACCACTCGGCCAAGGCTTCGCAGGCTCACCTGTATCATGAGTAACACGTCAGGGAGTAAGGATACTTATCTCGTCTTCACTACAGAAGTGCTGTAGTGGCGTTGTAAGTCGTCAACTACCATCAAATGGCGCTCCGTCTTCTCAATCTCTTGGAAGCTGTACTAAAACGAACATCAAACAATGCAAATCCAAAAGAATGAGCACTGACCAGTTCAAGAATTAGTACACCTCCCAAAAGATTGAGGGAGTCCTCTCTTTTCTCATCACGCCGCGTCGTGGTCTGTTGCCGGCCCGTCAAACGCGTCCGGATCTCCGGGGTCTTGTTGTTGACTGTTGGCCGTTGCCGTGCCAGCCACCGGCGCGCCAGCTGCGTTCGTGCTGGGATTGTTTTGGCGTTGTGCCCTCTTTGCTTGTCTCAAGCAGTTTCTGCATATCCACCCAAAAGGCACATATTCTTTCCACCGAAACCATTGGTCGGTCTTCGTTGCATTGCAGCCCGGCCGGCTGCAGACTCTCGCCTTGATCTGTGCCCTCGTTTCGTGAGGGAAAACGACGCCCCTTTCATATTGGCGACCTTTGTCGAGCCAATATCTATGGCAATCGTTGCATCTCACGTTACCATCACCTTTGCCATCACCGATAAACCCCCTGGTGAAGTTGGTGTAGTCACGGCCACAGAAATCGAAGTTGTGACACCTTCCCAGGAGAGGCCGCTCTGCTTTCGTCATAATGAAGGCGGTATTACATGGCCTGCACCGGGTATTGCCATCCGGGCCAGTGAACCATTTGACGCCGGTGCCGCTCTCTGTACAATCGTTGTTGTGACACTTGGCATCCGGGCGCCAATCTTTGCCGTGCTTCTTGAAGAAATTGTGGCATCGGTGGCATTGATGCCGAGTCTTGTCCACAGGATCGAAAAACCAAAGGCTTTTGTCTGCGCCGGTGGTGCTGCAGTGAACATTGCTGCACGTCCTAGTGGCGGATATTTTCTGACTGCGGACTTCTCTCACGCCTTTATATCCGTGCCGATGGTCCTCGTAGCAAAGATAGCAACGAGCTTGGCCATCAGTTCGCACTCGAACGGGATAGATGGCCGGGTCGCCGTTACAGTCCGAACACTTGAGGCCGGCGCAACCACCACATCGATAACCACCATCGACCTCCTGCCACTCATCATAGGAACTGTATCGCTCACAGTCGACACACTTTGTGGCGTTGAACCTATGGCTAGCGACAGGGCCAATAGGTGGCTTCGGCAAATTCTGCAGCTGCTTGCTGGGCTTCTCGATGCCAATTTGATGGCAGTAATCGCACCGAGCGCAGCGCCAAATGTGGTCCTTGATATTCTCGAGAAATGTCTGCGAAGTTCTGTCGGCCTTCAGTCTTCGATTGACGTCCCAACAAGCAACATTACCACAGCCGGCCACTGTTTTTGGCTGACAGTTGGCTGGAACTTCGTCTTGAAGGAACGAACAGCGAACGATATAACAAGCGCCGCACAGTTCCTTGGGCAAGTCGGGATCTTTGCGCAAATCGATCTTATCCCAAGAGAATATGCGCACGTCTTTTTTCTGGCAGACTTGGCAATCGCCAGTTTGGTCGTCTTCCTGGCTCACCGGAGCATAGTCTTCATGGTGTAGCAGGGCGAAGCTGTGGCATCGCAAACATTTGATGCCGTTTTCAATGCCATACAAGTCAGCAGCAGAGTGGATGGGCACTCGACACCCAGCGTTCTGACATTTTCGATCATGGCCGTCCCCAAGCCAAGCCCGATTGATGGCATCGAAGTCACTTTCATGACGCCATCGACCTGTTGCAAGGCCTTCTCTTGACCTGATCGTGCCATATCTGCGCCAATGGTTGTGGCAAGTTCCGCAGTAGTACGGCGAGAGGAGACCATCAGGAGAGATGAATCTGAATTCATCAGTTGGAACAGTCCCCACGAGTGTACCCTCGGATAGAACTCGAGGACGCCGGCACTCTGGATTTGCACACAGCTCCACCGACTTAACACCGCATGGAGCCCCTTGGCAAATGGGCCAGGCTCTGTTCAAACTGGATGTGGAGAACTTAGGAAGAACAAGTCCATTCCTAACTCTGCTCACGAGCTCATAGGAACTCGGGGAGAAGATCCAAGGCATTATACTAGGCTTGTTGGCCTTTGTATAAAGGCCAAGGTATGCCATGATCAATCCTTCGACCATCGGCGCAATCCACCGTCCGTTGTCTTGGCCTTCATAGCTCTTATTAGCATGAGGATTTTGCCAGACACCCAACAATCGGAAATTGGTCAAGACGTTGGGCTGCGAAACCTCCGTATAGTGCATGCTCGCCTTGGACTTGAAATAGCCGTTGGCGAACGCTTCATGCTCTTGGATTCGATAATACGAACCCATCTTGTTCACACTTGAACCAACATATAGCTTGGTTTGAAGGGCTTCCTTCAGGTCACAAGTGGGTTTGATAGCCTTGTACGGCTTGTTGCCATAGCCATTGTTTTTTGTCACCAGCCTAATTTGGTCTTGGTGAAAACGAGTGGCCACGTCCACATATACCAATCGGTGCTTGCAGCGCGATGGTACAAGGGGAAGGTCAAGAAGATCTATCTCAGATAAGTCTTTCTTGCCAAGGACCTTGCGTACTTGTCGCGGCATCCCATCGAGACAAATACTGACCAATTCAGCAGGATTGGCTGCGGCCCGGCAAAAAATTGCATGGAAGCCAAAGGTCATTTCCCTGCTCGCTCGAGGCTGCTTATACCAATCGGTTCCTGCGATATCGTCGGAGGCCCACCGAATGATGCCTTCAATGAAGCGAGAGAAGTTGCCTTCAAATCTCTGAAGGTCCTCATCATTCTTGTCAACAGGGTGAGACTCATCATATTCCTTCACCCATCGCTCTGCATTGATATCTGCAGATTGGACGGTGGATTTCTTGTGTGCTAGCTCAAAAATGCTGCACACTGCTTCATTGTTGCTCTGAGCAACAGACTTATCTTCTGCAGCGATCTCAAAAGCTGCGATGTTCTCGTCTTCAGCTTCGTCATCCTCAAATGGGATGAATTCATCATCTTCAATGAGGAGAGTATCGGCATCAACGTCATGATCATCTATCATGGAGATGCTGCTGGAGTCTTGCTCACCAGCAGAGGACTTTTCAACAGACATGGGACTAACAAGTGTCCCGTCAGTGGATGTCTCAAAAGACATCTCTTCATCATCCAGCTCGTCTTGAGAGCTGGGAATGACTCTGAAAGACTCCAGAGTTGTCATCGCCTTTTTAGACGGACTTGTCAATGCCTCCTTGGGCAGACATGTATTTGTCTTCGTCTCATCGGACGGACTTGTCAATGCCTCCTTGGGCAGACGTGTATTTGTCTTCGTCTCATAGGACGGACTAGGAGGGGAGGGGGCGAAGAGATACTCGCTGACAGAAGCCAAGCCTTCACCAGTGTCAGAGCAGGACATTGTCATCTGCTTCTTGTTTGGTTCGGCCGGCTCATCGACGATGGCCCTTTTCACTCCCGATGGAGTGTCTGCTGGCTTATCGTCGGCCTTCCCGAAGAAGTCGGAAATCCGCTTCTGGCCCGGGAGTTGAGTCTGTCGTTTGTTCTGACGAGGCATCTCGGAATAGTGAGAGAGGGAGGAGAAAAAAGGGTAAGGTGGGTACAAAGATCATATAAGGGCTCCAGATGACTGGAGCAGAAACAGAAAGTGGTGATGTGAACGGATTGTCGAATGCGAGACGCAAAACTTTCTGTGATGTCGAAAAGAGAAGAGGAAGAGACGCGCTCACGACACTTCGATTTCAAGAGTTGCACGCCCACTGACGGGTCAATCAATTACCAAATCGTTCCCAAATGGGATTAACGTACGTCTTTATCGTTCTGTTCCCGCATGATATAAAGGCATTGACTGATGCTATTACAGTGTTCTATTCCAGATGATTTTACAAACTTCGACGCCGTCTGACCTACTGGCATTCAAACGGGTCGAACGCTACACGAAATTTTGCCCAGTTTCATCAAGAAGAAGCTTCTGACTTGCATAGTCCCTAAATCCTACTTAGTGCTGTGAAAATGAGGAAAAACCTCCATGAGAAAACTACGACCCAAGTAAAGAAGAAGGTATCTACGTTTTATCAGGGGTCCGTCCATCTAGTCCTAAATGGGATCTCGTATCCAGGTACGTACTGGCGGACTAACCTAAAAGACGTCACAGCGAAGAGCGCGTCGCGTCTTTCAGATGTTACTGATTGCCTGCAGATTGCCTCCCAGGATTGCCAATGTGCTTTGAGCATCGGGGCTGCGACCGGAGGGCCAAAAACTGGCCTTCTCCGGCGGAAATATGTGTAATTTTCATGCAATTACACATATTGGTTGTGCTACAAATTGTTCCATCCAATATGGGCAGTTTACCGTTTGCCCCTTGCATTGCATGGCCTTGCACGACACACGTTTAGTCTCATCCCGGATCTGCATCTTCCCTGTCAAAATTTTGACAAGCAGCCACTCAGTCGCCATGGCGGGTGGGCCGCCGGCACTAAAAAGTTGGTTCATGCAGGTACCGCGCTTTTATGGTGGGCATGCTACCTTTAGTGCAGGTACTAGGCAGGTAGCCGACACCCACTACAGGCTGTGCTAGAGGTTCCGCTACAGGCGACCATAGAGGCACTACCTCGGTAGCTGTACTACCTCCCGTGGACCATCATGACCTGAACTACATCTGTAGATGCCGTCCTGCTGCTTAAGTTCGCCTGGGAATGCTCCTACCTCCGCCTGATAAGGTGGCGGGGATATGCATCCGTACACCAGGTACTCGGTAAACCTTGGATCAAATGTTACATGTATTGAGACGGGGCGCAGGTGCGGAGTATGTGCCTGTAAATTGGACCTGTGATAATTCCCTCGTACGGCGCTCCATCTGTCTGATGATGGGGAAGATCAGCAAAAGCTGCGAATGTAAGAATAGCTATAACTGGGATGTAAAACGCCATCTCCATCCGCAGCGGAGAGGTAAGTGTGGTCAAAAAGGGTGCTAAATTGCGCAGATGGAGAGCGCGTATAATCATTGTTGAAGGTGAAATGGGCATCCCGACTCTAGGGCTTTGCTACGCATATGCTATTAGAAGAGCTTGGAATATCATTTGGGTTGCTACCCAAAGTCAATGGACCAAGTCTTTCTCATTTCAACCACAGCTAAGCTCTCATATGCCGGTCGATGCAAAATGACGAGGGATCTCGATCGAGAGGCGCCAAATGGAGCGCCAAATGGAGCGCCAAAATGAGCGACAGTGCCGCTTCTTGATTACGAGGAAACAGGTTCTTACTGCTCTGATAGGGCTTCAATTCGCTTTCCCAACGCGCGATCAATCTTCCAAACAGCCATCACCTAATGCCGAGGTCGGCGCTAATCTCAGCAGCACTGCAATTGACAAAAAAGCCAGATCAATAAATCGAATCATCGTTGATGAGACAGAGATCTACTAATGGCAGAGAGAGATGTGTGTAGAGAGAGATGTGTGTAGAGCTCTACGCGTGTAGACATGGCTTACGTTGCAAGTCTGTGGGAGCATTCTTCTTTGCAAATTCAACATCAATTGTCACAATTTACGCACAAGCAATCATGTCTGAGGAATAACAGGGTGGCAGCATTTGTCTGTCTGCCTAAAACCATCTGAACTTGTGCGTAACTCCAAGGTAGTTTCTTCTCATTGCCAGAAGTTAGAATTCTGTAGTGGTGTTGACTTGACATTTTGCGCCACGGGCCGTTCCGTTGGATCGACGACCTCAGCTGTTGGCGCGAGGCGAGACCATGTCTCAATTAAGCACAATGAGTGCATGTGGCCGCTAATTCCAACGGCGCGATCTCTCTCGGCCTAGGTAGCAAGCCTACCTACCTAGTTGGTACATGTAGGGAGAGACGTCTGGATTGGAGTCAACTTTGTTCGCTTGAGCCTAACCACATTGGTCGGGGGTTGTAAGCTAAAAAGGCTCATCTCATTCGATGTCGGTCGCGGTGGTGTGCTCGATCTGTTGGACCACGGTTAGCTCGTTTGTCCGAATATCAAGCAGATTGAATGGGTGACAGCGATTAACCAACATGAGTTTGGTTCAGGAGCATTGCTGAGGACTGTAACAACAGAGCAGCGCGCCTGCTACTCGGACATCGCTTTGGAAGGAACGAAGACGAGAAATCGTTGAGCAAATATTTCTCTTCCTTCTCCTCGCCAAAAGTTCTACCTCCACCGGGCTTTTTTCTTCTTTTCAACACCCAGATAATTGATCGCCAAGTATTGCTCGAGCTCCTCGCACTTGACGACACGGAGAGTTTGCCCGGCGCAAATTCAGATAGTGAAAGACGGATCAACATTCTCGAATCGGATTCTTCCTCCCATATTTCCGAACGCAGACAAAAGGAGAAGCAATCAAGCGACTCTCTTTCCCACACCGCCACCGCAAGTTTTTCTGCTTGCTGCCTCTTCTGCTTTCTGGCTAGGACGCGGGAATGTACGGTACCTACTAGGTGCTCATTGAGTACCGGGTAAGTCGACAAGTATCGGCGCAGTCATGATTGTGGTACGCCCTCAAACTGTTATGTTGATGATAGAAAAGAGTGATTCAGACCGTCCATACCTATTCCTGCTATCCGATGTGTAATCTCAGTGCAGAGAGAATGGCGAGGTGCCTAAGGTAGTAGTATGCCCAGAAGAAATCTTGAAATGAATTGGGGGCAGGTAGAATAGTTGACACTGCCTTACTAAGCGGGATGCCACCCGTGGACTTTTTTTTCCAAAGCATTTTCATCTCGCACTATATTCCAGATTAGCCTGAACATTTTCAATCGGCTCAATACCGCCTTAAATCACAATTGTATCTTCATTAACACCATGTGAGATCTTCTATCCCCGGCTGGATGCATGCTGACAACTGGTTTTGCAAAGTCAAAATGCCTGGCAGCGAGGAAGCATGACGTGAATGGGTGGTCCATCTCCGTAAGTTCTCTCTACTTTCTGTTGCGTGATGAATCCTTTTCAAATAGCGCGTGCTAACTCCAAATCGCTGCGACTAAACAGAAGCTTCACACACAACTTCGATACTAAGGCTAAAAGAACCTCCAAGCTTGTCAACATTCTGCCACCAGGCTCAATATCCACTACGGAGGCATGTTGGGCTGCGTAAACACGGCCAGCGTGTTTTTCGCTACCCGCATCGCTTATCACACTGGCCCTCACTCCCCTCATAAGGCGAGGCACCGCATTGAACTTGCTAGCCGAGATACATTCCAAAGCCTCGTCCGTTCGAAACGACATGCAGTCACCGGAGTCTTGACCTGCACTGTCTCACCCGCTTGAGACTTGATGCAAGGACCGGCCGCAGCGTCAGGTGACGCAGGGAGCTCTTCCAGCAGAGGCAGACAGGCGCTGTGGAGGCTTGTCAAGTCTACGGTCTGCACCGCCAGGTTGACCTCCTTCTCGTTGTCGTCGATGAACATGGCAGATCTGAGTCCCGTAAGCAGTCCAGATGGGTGCCGCGCCAGTCGTTCTCGTCGCCCTCATCCGTAGTCGATGTCGCCTCGCTTCCCAACTTCTTTTCGACTGTCGCTCTTTTGATACGAACGCTGATCGTTTTGTTCAAGTTGGTAGTGGCAATCTGTTTCGATTCCGCGTTGGCTCTGATGATTATTGGATTGCTGGATGTGGTCCTAGTGGTACCTTGACCATAAGTGAGGCGCAACCGTTATATCAAAGGATGGGACTGGCTGGGATAGAAAGAAGGGAGCGGGGTGAATCTTCGTAAGAAGCGCGATCCTATGAGATGGTTGTAGACTGCTTCTTCAGTGCTAGGTTTAAACAAAGCACTGACTTCCACAGGTCTCAATACGAGTACAGGCTTTTGGGCTAGGACATTACCGCATATGGCGTGATAGGCCTTGGTAAATAGCCAAATATATCCCAGGCTCTCATTATAATGATGAAGAATTCACTACTACACCAATCGGTAGTTGGATCATGTCTGCTCCTCTTCGCAAAGTCCCCTAAACGGCTACCTTGTATATGTGCTGATTAATATTTTCCGCTATCTTTCTCCGAGCTCTCCTTTGCAAGTAAGAGCCAGCCAGTAGGCCTGCCTTACATGAAGACAGATGCGTATGCTGGCCTCGCCACTCAAGACATTTCTAACCATATACACAAATATAAATTTCGCTCCCCCTTCGAGTAGAAGCGGTCAACCCTCGCTGTCCAAACTCAGAACCTGATTCTAAAATTGACTCTAGTTGGTAGCCGCCACTCTCACTTTACGTTTCCCAAAAGATTCCTCCACTAACGCAACGGAGCTAAAACGACCATTATGTCCAGTTCTGTTTCTTTGCCAATCGACATTCTTAAACTAGTTCTCGTGTTCTGCCTGCGATGTCAACCAAGTGCCGCTAACACTTAAACACCTAGTTCGGTATGGACTTTGGGGAACCTGATGGAGGCTGCTTTGCAGCTGGACGGTATCGCAATTGGTGGTGGCAGTACTGCGGCTACCATTACCAATTCACGTATATCCGTTGTCGTTGGAGCCGCAACTGGTTCATATGATTGAATTAGAATCTCATTCTGGCCGTGTGGCCTGAGACGATAAAAGAAGAGGAAGAGGAGATATGTTTCTTCATATCGCTTTGCGACGGTGCAAGATGCGTAAGGCCGTGGTCGCGGTCTTTCCGCCTTGAGCACGACGCTAGGAGGAAAATGCGAAGGCGGCCATCTTGTTGTCTCGTAGCGCTGTTCTTGAACGAGGCCAAGTGGAAGTTGATGTTGATGCTGCAAAGAGGCGCTCAGGCTTCGGATTTTATGCTTTGCGATGTAGGGATAGGTTGGAGTCGTCAGTCAATTGGTATGGCAAATTAGATCGCCGATTGGGTTAAAAGCACCTCACCTGACTTGGGCGCTTCATCCCGTTGTCATCGAATCATCTTTGGCATAGATTCAAGTAATGGAACGGCCATTCCCATCGTTGGCTTTGCAGAATTGAATTGCATAAAGAAGGATTCTGGTGTTGAAGACCTTGACAGTCTGCGCATGGATCAGGAAACACTGCTTTGCCGGTGCTTTTGAAACACCCATCCTATACCCTGTGCTTACATACCTAATGCAACTATTGATCAAGCAGAGTAAACCTGGGGCTCACTAGTGCAGTTGGCATCTTGAATTTTGGAGATGTATTCGTGACTGACATCAAGGGCACATGGTGAAGAGATAATGATGCTGCGGATATCGTAGATACCTACCGTAGTCAGAAATTCTTTTCCCATATCTCCACAAAATAGCAGCATTGGAAGGGGGCGAGATAATGTTGATAGAACTTGTTACACTCCAGGATATCTTGGCAGAGGGAGGTGGGGAGCCCCCTTTCGCTCAGGGAACCCCAAATGACAACAATTTTTGGGACAAAAAATGACATGAAGGGTGAAAATTAGAACCTCCAGCGATGTAATTCCAGCTTTCTATGTTGCTTTGTGGGTGAAATCATGGACCGTCGATTGTCAGAACTCATTTCACTTCCATGTGTCTGATAGCCAGAAACCGGCGCTATCACCGAGCGAAGAGAGTTGACATACTAGATACATGTCAATAATTCTACCGTCTCAGGTAGGCAGTTATCCATATCTCGAGCGTATCAATGCGAATTCTACATTAGGCGCCGCGAAACACATGTACATGGCCATTTGTCAAAAGAGTCATAGTCACTAGTAGGTAGTGTTGTTGGAATTGTCTCTCATCCAATATGTTCGCGAAGAACGCTGGTGCACAGTAAACATACACTTCGCCCAAAAATGTTGTAGTTTATCTTGACATTTAGGAGCCGCGAGTAAAAGAGGCAGCTTACATATAGTTCACAGAAATCACAAAGGATCCAATGATGGGAAGGAAACAAGTAAAGTGCGAGAAGAGACCAGCCACTCATTCATTCATAACAACAACAACAACAACAAAACACACCGCCAAACTACCAGTCTTTACGCCTCTCGGAGGCTCCCGACACTTCTTCTTCTTCTTCTTTGTCCTCTTCTTCTTCACCTCCCCCACCCAACTGCTGCCTCTCTTCGAGAAGCCGCCTCTGCATCTGTATCTGCTGCTGTTGCTGCTTGTCTCGGGCGCTGGCGGCGGCGAAAAGCCCCCCGACGCCAGCTCGGGCGACGGCCTGCAACAAAATTTTCTTCTGTCTCCGGGAGAGAGACGACAGCATGGTGATCTGGCCTATTGCTGGGGTTAGCTTCGATGCTGCAGCTAAAAAGAGCGTTGGGCTTACCACCACCACCTCCACATCCACCAATACGCCCTGTGAAATGTGTTAGTAAAGTCAGTCCATCTTGAGAATCACCGTCGATACGTGAACGTACCGCCACGCGAGCCATCTCCTCTATCATCTCCATCACCAGCACCGCCGAAGGATCCTCCAGTTACGGCCTGTGAAGCCGTTTGAATGAGGTGGACCATTTGGTCCACGTAACCATTGGTATTCGACATCTATTCCATTAATATTTAGTTAATATGATGTCAAAAAGTGCAAATGGTCAGCGACGAGTTAGTACATACCGCGGGAGAAAAAAAAACGGCACAAAGGCCACGACAATGACGAAGTGTTTCTGTTTCACTGTTAGAATAGACAAGGGCAAGACAACCAAATGGGGAAACCAACAAAAAAACGGCCCAAAGACCCGAAAAGATGACAGAATTTTCCTGTGCAGAGTTAGAATGTCTATTAGACACCTTGAGATGCCAGAAGCAGTACATACGTGAAGAAAAGAAAGGCCCGGAGGCGCACCAGATTGTCGAATGTGGTATCTAGCCCAAAGTCAGAGAGCAAACACACGTACAGAGCAACTTAGGGAATACTAACAAAGCTGACAAAAAAAAATATCGTCAGGAATAAATACCTGTAGAGAAAATGATTAGCAAAAAGTCTTTCACAAAAGAATAGCGGGCAAACTTGCGTTGGGTATGATGGTGTTGAAGGAAGAAAAGACTGGTCGGTGAGCAAGAATTCTCATTTGCCTCTAATGCACACATGAAACGCGCAGCAAAAAGTAATCTGATTCACGTTCGTTTTCGCTTCACTTTTTTTTCCCGGCTATCTATCAGGAGGGTAGGATCTAATCTATTATGTTACAATTGGACTGGAGTGTTTGGGCATGCGAAGGCAGCTGAGTCCCCTCCCGACAGCTCATCGACCAAATATCCTGGTCCTAATGACTCATGACTCTTACTTGTATTGTTGCTTATCAGATAGAGACATTGACTCAAACATGGATACCGGACAGTACATGTAGGTTACACGACTGCAAGACAAGATATCATCGAAGTGGATGGGTCATAGAAGTAAAATTAACATCGCATCGATACCTACCCAAACGGAGCAATAATACCATCCAATCCCTTCCATACGCATTAAGTAGCACAAAGTTGAAGGACATCTTGGATGAGTCGATATAACAAGACTTCCTGAACCCAGTGCGATGACTTCATATCTCTATGCTTGCCGAAGAGTCTAAGACCATCTTTAAAAACACTCTCTCCTGTGCATACGCAAAACAGCACGAGATGTGAGAGACAATTGACTGATTTTGACTTATTTTACCATGCTGCAGGCAATCGCCTGCCAATACACTGCTTCAGTTGGTAAGATCCCAGCTCTCGTTAAATCTCTCGTATTCGACTGCCCGTCATAGTTTTACTTCAATTTCAGCTGCGGATCGGAAAAAATATGAAGAGGTGCCAGTTATTCGTCTGGTGCCTTAGCAAGAGCTGGCCAACCTCTTATTGGTAGAGGTTGCAGGACTGCGTTGGGGGACCTATATTTATCCGCTCGCTATTTTCTTCCGACTCTAGTGGCCCTTCGCTTGCTGCCAGCTGGCGACATGTCTCCTCGCTTGCCGTATGGCCTTAAGTCAGCATGCATCGCATCCTGGCATGGATGAGATCACAAGGGCCAGTGCAGCCGGGTCGGACTGCTAGCTGCAGCCGCGTCTGCAGCCGCGTCCACATAGTACAGCCACCACAGCATGCTCATCAACAAAGTGCCAGACGTTTTCTGTCGAGTTCCTGCCTTCCAGAGCATGCTCATAAGCCTTTTGAATGACTGGTTGCAAACCTGTAGGGCTGGCTTGCAGGGACGAGCTACTCGTTTTATCAGCGCAATTTCATGGCGGTAGAGCTGGTGCACGGATTTCCATCTTGGCCAGCTGCAGACGATCCCTCTTTACCGCGCTCTCGTCATAGACTGGAAACCAATCTTCCACACTAGCTGCATGTATATTCAGACCTTCATTCTACCAATGCCTATGCCAAGGCTGACATCGCACAACATCTCCAGTCAATAGGCACCAACACCGCCGTCAAATGTGGTATGGTCATTGCCGCGGGCGTGGGGGATATAGCACTTTGCTTGACCAACTCGTTTGACACCTATTTCCGCGAGATAGCAAGATCAGGGTTCGCAGAGGCAGTTCCCATCCATGGAGATTGACCATTCGACACCATGGGCACTTTTATCAGAATTTTGGCTACGGCAGATGGGGCGCCATCGTCTCCCACGAAAATCAAGGTAAATGTCGTATCAGAGGCAACGATTCTGACTTGGGTTTATACCATCGGGATACCAGCTAACATAATCCATCCTAGTCTTGTCGCAATCAACGTTGTAGTATCTCCCGCTGGACGAGATTCTATGGCCGCGAATTAGAGTCTAAGGCCCTTTCATGCGAAAGTCTTATTTGACAAAGGTGACAGCCATGTTGACTGTCATTGCACTGTCTCGGGCGAGCCAGCGCAAGCTGGATATTGCCGTGTGAGGAGCTTTACCGGACCCAAAGGCCTTTCCTTGGACCGAGCCATCCCATGGTTTTGACCCAAGTACCTTGTGCAAAAATATGCCGCGGCCAAAGATGTCTTGCTCCATCATGACTGTTGTCAACGTTGGGATTTGCCGACTGCCTACTACGCGAAAGCTGCATAAGGCATTTAGCTTTCAGGCTGCATCATGATACATATTCTGTTTGCCGTTTACATACCTATTCAAGAAGACGACGTGCCCACGTGCCCACGAGTGCGCATTCCTTCACCTCATTGCTTCACTCTAGAGATGGGTACTCAGCACGGCTGGTGTCAATTTATTTCGGCGGTTTGTCCTTTGAGCTAAGACGGAAAGGACCAACCCGCCGTCTTGGGCTTTAAAGGCCCTCCTTCCTCGCGGACGGAGTAAGACAATACGGAGACTAGCCCGATACCCCGGACTTTAGAGTACATACTTGCTTGACGCTAAAGACATTTCAGCCTTGGTGTGGAAGTACCACTCCACCTGGTGTAACACCAGCGAAGATTTTTTGACGCCAAAGATGAAGTACTACTCTGAATTGGGTATGTAGATCCAAAACAGGCCCACTGCGCCGGACTCAAAATGCAATTGGCTTTTTGGCAGCTACCCATCTCGATGAGTCATCAGTGCCACTTTGAACGACACTTCTCCTGAGACTGTACGCACGCGCAGAATCTCAGCGCATCAGAGGGCCACAAGAATTGAGATATAACGCATGAGATTGGCAATTACTGATTACTCCCAAGGATGAGAGAGCGGGTGCTTGTTGGAAACTGAGGTAGCATATGAAATGTGGAGACAGCCTCAAATCCAAGTCAGCTATGCGTCGGCAGGGTGACTAGCAAATAATGACAAACCATGGGCATTGCTGTATTGCTTTTTAACTTACGTAGAAGTGAGCCACAGTTCACTTTATTTACTGACTGTAGAGAGACCTAAGCTGTTGCAAAGTGGCGCAGCTGCTTGCACTATGCCAGCCCACCTCCCCTGAAAATATGCCATATTATAGCGAGCAACTGGCGAGACATCAAGCCAATTCTACGGTTACAGACAAGATATTTGTGTCGATGCTAATAGAATGATGGCTATTATATATGCATGATAGAACAATGTGATACGTCAACGTTACTGCAACGAGAATCAAAAATACGGAGGCGCGTGGCCCTGCTAAATGCGCTGATATGACTTGCAACTCACTTTGATATCACCTCACTGAATAACTGATGCAATGTGGCGGTGTTATTGGAGCCACTGCACATGACCAGCAAGCCCTAGGTGCGCACGCCTTGAAAAATCCCCCCCAGCTGCCCACCTCCGGGGGAAATCTTCTCCTCAACAACATCATCATTTTCAGTAAGACCCCCCATTTCTTCACGATCTTGGTCAACATCAAGGCCAAAACCATCATGATCATCAGCATGATCATCATCATCATCATCGTTGTCGTCATCACGTGGCAATTTGCTAACCATAGTCTACCTAGTCGTGTTGTTTTACCCAATTTCTCCCTCTCTCTCCGAGCAAACAAGTAAGTTTAATATTCCTACCTCCTCTGAAACAACAGTCTGGCATTCCCAAACTCTTCTTCTGCCTTTCTTTTCATCATATTTATCCTCTATGTTATTGATCTTCCTCTCTTTTCACCTCCTTGCCGTATCATTCTTGCGTCTTTGTGTGTCCATTTTACTAACATTCTGCCACATAGACTTCACAATTTTCAGAATTTTCTTCTTCGTAAGTTTACCAATTATCCCTCAAAATATATACCTTCACTAACTCAATGCAACAGAACCGCAATCATGACCACGAACGTACGTTTACCACTCTCTTCAATCGACCCTCATCCATCAACACTCACCCACCAACACTCGTCTATCAGCCTTCGTCTTCTGGTTCCAGTTTGGTGCCAGCGTTTTTGATGTGTCACTAACATATAATTAGAACGACAATCTTGTTAATGCCTTCCGAGAGATGGTGGCCGTAGTTTCGGCTAACGCCGGCGCGGGGCGTGGTGGTGCCTCTGCCACCACCCCCAACAATCATCGTATGTCCACTGTCGTTTTCATTACTGGCACCAAAGCTAATGTTGTTGAATTAGAACCTGGGTCTGGTGGAGTGGGCCGAGGAGGCCAAGGAGGAGGACGAGGACGAGGAGGAAGAGGACGAGGACGAGGACGAGGTGGTCGTGGTATGTTTCTTCATAGTCCTTTCGATGTCTACAAACTAACAATTTTGCCATAGTGCGTGGGCGGGGGCCCAATGGGTCCCTCTCCAGGGTCCAGCGTTCGGTCCTGCGTCGGCGTGGCGTCGAGGGCCTCCGAGCCGAAGAACGGGAGCTGGCCGGACGCCAGCAGGCCCGGGCCCAGGCCCAGGCTCAAGCCCAAGCACAAGCGCAAGCCCAGGCTCAGACTCAGGCCCAGGCCCAGCAGCAGCAGCAACAGCAGCAGCAACAGCAACAGCAACAGCAAGTCCTGGGTCCGGCCCAGGCTCCTCCTCCTCAGCAGCAGCAGCCGCAGCAACAACAACAACAACAAGTCCTGGCCGTGGGCCAGGCCCAGACCCAGCAGCAGCAGCCCCCGCAGCAGCAGCAGCAACAACAGCAAGAAGTCCTGGCTCAGACCCAGGCACAGGCCGCCGCGACGGCACTCCCCCCCTCCCCCGGCGCAATGGATACGGCGGAGTGAGGCTTCGGCCTCAGGCAACCCTTCTGGTGGTGGTGGTGGTGGTTTTGCTTTGTTGTGTTTTTTTTTTTTAAAAAAAAAATAGGAATTGACTCTGGCTGGTTTTGGGAACTTCATCACTACATGCATTGACTCTTCGTGACCGACTCTTGTCCCATATGCCAAATTAACTAGTAGGCCCTCTGGATGATGTTGAAAGAGTTAGACGTCGAACTTACGAACTTTTTCGAAGCAATGCCTGGACACCAGCTTGAGCATGTTCTTCAGCGTGCCGTGCTTTTTCTTCCATGACCATGGTAACCTGGGATCCTGATAGTCCAACGACGAAAGCGACCAATGCCTGATATACTGTCGTTAGCTTACTGAGATGTGGCCAGGTATACTGTAAGCCCTTAGCAATGTCCCACAATTACAATACACAGACAGCTAATAGAATCTAGTTGTGGCAGCTTGGCCCCCCGGGGTCGTGGAACGGTCCCAGACTGAAGATGAGGAAAAACTAGAGGAGACAGTATGAATACTTACTCTGTTCCTTTTCGCCATTCACCGCAAAAACTGACAATACTTGTACAGTTTAAAGCCACCGAGGCGGCCGTGGACGGCGCTGTAGGTCCAGCGAGCCATGGACGTAGATTGAAACAACTTCCAAAGACTACATGTACTCATCAGCACCTATTCTGGTCTTTGACTTGCAGTATTGTATTATCTCTGGGATGATCTTCTGTCATAGTGGGCGTCATCATACCGTCGTGGGCTCATCAGTCAACTTGACTTGTTCTTCATCGCAAGAGGGACCAGCAAGCATGTCTCATTTGTCGACGGTGATGTGTCCCTCTTCTGTCAATCAATCGTTATAGCGCCTTGGGATTTCAACTCGGCTGCTTGGCATTTGTGGCGGATAGTTGGTAACCTTACGCTATCCATCCGATGGGAGCAGTGATCCATCGAGACGGGAGAACGGAGTGCTTTGCGACGAAATTTGCACAGTTTCAGGCTCTTTTCATTTTCCATAGAAGCGACAAGTAGTTTGGGGGAGAGAAAGAATCCCCGTAAAGTGTCATTTTACTAGTCTAGAAGAAGGCTGAACTTGACCGGTAAAATGTCTTACAGTGGTGAACAACTGGTAACACTGAATGAATGGAAATATACATAGTAGATGACAGTAAAAGCAGTGGATAGAAATACATAGAAATTGACATAGAACATGCAAGTAGAAGTAGTATATGAAGCCACATGGAAGTAGATGGAAGTAGACTTATTTCTGCTCAAACAAATTAACAGAATCCTCGGTCGACACATAAACACCGTTTATTTGTATATCCAGCTCTCCCCCCCGCTAGACCTGGGTCAGCCGCTGGGTAGAGATTATTCACGTTGGCTGTAGGCATTTTCGGCATATTTCATCATTCAACAGTTCCATTGTCAAACCACTTAAAACACAACTTTATAAACAACTTTCAAACCAACTTTAAAAAACAACTGAATAAATTTTCACCACCAGTCGGTGGTCTGGCCCTGGGGCTGGGTCTGTGCCTGAGCCTGAGTCTGTGCCTGAGTCTGTGCCTGAGGCTGCTGCTGCTGGGACTGGGGCTGGGCCTGAGTCTGAGGCTGAGGCTGCGGCTGAGGCTGAGGCTGGGCCTGTGCCTGCTGTTGTTGTTGTTGCTGGTGCTGCTGGCGCCGGGCTTGGCGCTGCTGCTGCTGCTGCTCGAGAGCCATGAGGGCCGGCCAACCCCCCTCCCGGAAGACGTCACGTTGGCGCCGGGAGAGGACGCCACCCTCTCCCCGGCCGACAAATCCTCGGAGGCGAAAGCCTATTGCGACCGTGTCGGTGTGTTGAACGCCGAAAGGGACATGAAGAAACATACCCTGTCGGCCACCTCGGCCTCGTCCTCGCCCTCCTCGGGCCACACCTCCAGCGCTAGATTCTATTCAACAACATCAGCTTGGTTCCATGATCAAAATGACAGTGGACATACGTGGGTTGTTGGGTAGTGCCACCACCACCCGCGCCTCTCATCTCCCGGACTATCGCCACCATATCGCGGAAGGCATTGATGAGATTATCGTTCTATTTATATGTTAGTGACACTTCGAAAACGCTGGCATCTAACTGAAACTAGAAGACGGAGAGAGTGTGGATGGATGAGGGTCGATTGGCGACAGTAGAAAACGTACGGTAGACATGATCGCGATTCTGCTGCGTTGAGTTAGTGAAAGGGCATATATTTTGAGGGACAATGGATAAACTCACAGAAACAACTTCGTAGAATTGGTAAAATCTATGTTTTGGAGTATCAGTGAATGAAGATGGAAAGGTATGTAGAGTGGCAGTCACCAACTGGGCGAAGTTGAAATCAGATCTTGAATCTGGTCAGCGTGGGGAGGTTGTTTCCACCTGGGGGGAAGGAGGGGATCCAAACAAATGTCGTCAGACGCGAGACCAGCATTGGCGTGCTCTTGGAGAGCAAGGAGCACCGGTTGGTGGTAGGACAAGGGGGACGAGGTTTTGGTCCATCTTTGAAAGGAAGAAATGTGCTGTCGTCTCCAGTGCTGCCTGCCGCCGTTTGTTTCTCTCGCTTAAACTTGACGCAGTGGCCAATCGCTTAGGTACATGTAGAGGTAGTACTAAGGTAGGCTGGCATTGCCAAGCGAAGTACCTCGTATCTAAACTTTAAATCTGGCAAGGCGGTCAATCTTCGAGGCAGTTTCTATAGGTGCCAGGCACAAGTACCTAGGATACCAAGGTAAGATACCTAGTCGTGTGCGCAGATGCAGCCGACCAGTACGTCACCACTGCCACTACTAATTACTACTACTTAGTAGGTACCTACCTACCTCTGCTGCTCCTGCTCCTGCACCTGCTCAAGAGAACAAGGTTAAATTGCGGTGTCTGTGACGGTGAAATGGATTGTAACACAGTCTGGGATAGTGGTAATTCTTGTCAGTTCCTGTTCCTACCTACCCACCTAACTCAAATTTGCCTCCAGGTTGCTTTTCGGACCCAAGTCTTTCTATTGCTCGCTGTACTTGATTTCACCACGGACAAAGTAGTAGATGCTGTCGGCTTCGATAATAAATCATTACCTCCAGGTACTATGGTATGGAGGGAGTACATAGCATGGTAGCATTCAAATCGCGGGCCATCTCTCACCCAGAAACCTCTGATTTGTGATTAAAGTATTATGATTGTAATTATCTTTACGTCCTCCAAATATCCGTCTATTTTTGGCTTTACGTTGCAATTACTAGTGAGGTGCGTATCCTGAAGTCGGAAGTCTGAAGCTTCCTTTAAAAACGAAAGAGAGTAGAAACTGTTAGATACCTGAGTAGACAGAGTAGATAGAGTAGATAGAGTAGATAGAGTAGACAGAGTAGATAGAGTAGATAGAGTAGACAGAGTAGATAGAGTAGACAGAGTAGACAGAGTAGACAGAGTAGACAGAGTAGACAGAGTGATAAATAGTTGCTAAGCGAGCTTTACGAAAGCTCTTTTCCATGTACAAACAGACGTTTGATCCAAAGGGATGTCTCCAAATACCAAATATGATTCAATTTCCACCAGCAAAAGAAATATTCTTCAGAATAAGATTGAAGCAGCAGTGACAGTCGGTGCTCACATCTTGGCAGCTTGGTCAGCCTCATCTTCCAGGATCAATCTCGTCGGCGTGCTGATTCGAGGAATGCCAGAAATAAAAAAAGACTCTTCAGATCGCGTTTAATTTGGATTCTAAAGGCGACAGCGATATTAGATGGTGATGTTCAACTTGAAGTCGCCATTGGCGACTGATATCGCCGGCCCATCCTCTTCATCCTCCTTCTCCTCCTCTTCTTCTTGGGCCTCTTTTTATTCCTCTTCTTTGACCATAGGCTCAGCCAGCGCAGGGGCTGGTGTGGCAGCGGCAGAGTAGCAGCGGTGGTGGTGTTGGCTGCGGTGGTGGTGTTGGCTGCGGTGGTGGTGTTGGCTGCGGTGGTGGTGTTGGCTGCGGTGGTGGTGTTGGCTGCGGTGGTGGTGTTGGCTGCGGTGGTGCTGCCTACAAGGGCTTTAAGGCGCTGCTCAAACAAGATTTGCGCCGTTGGCGCCACTCCCAGCAAGGCCGGGGATCCTCAACCTGCTGTTGGAGTGCATGGATTTGCTTCAGCAGTTCTGCCATCTCCTTGTTAAACTGTCCGGCTTGCTTCTGCGTGGCAGTAAGGACGCCGTTGGCTTTGCAAAGCTGCCCTTATAGACCCTTGGCTCACTGACTGGCCTCGCTCTTTCGCCAGCAATCTTCTGACGATGTAGATGCACTAGATTGTGGCTGCTGAGCAACTGGCTG
This sequence comes from Trichoderma semiorbis, assembly GCA_020045945.2. Lineage (NCBI taxonomy): Eukaryota > Fungi > Ascomycota > Sordariomycetes > Hypocreales > Hypocreaceae > Trichoderma > Trichoderma semiorbis. Next base: position 765,129 of record CM034695.1, read on the forward strand.
TTCATCCAAGGGCTGTGTTTGCTGTCCTTGTCGGCGCAACTCCTCGACCTGCTGTTGGAAAGCATGGATTTGCCTAGCAGGTCCGCTCTCTCCTCCAGTTCCGCCCTCTCCTCGTTGAACTGCTCGGCTTGCTTCTGTGTTGTGGCAAGGATGCTGTTGGCTTTGTCAAGTTGCTCTTGTAGGCTCTTGGTTCGCTGACTAGCCTCATCCTTTTCTCCAGAAAGCTTCTGACGGCGTGGATGCTGCACATTGTAACTATTGAGTGACTGGCTGTGCATCCGAGAGTTGCGTTTACTGTCCTTATTGACGAAGCTCTTTGTGCTCTTGATGGAAAGTATGGATTTCCCTCAGCAACTCCGCCTCCTCCGCGTGTTGAACTGCTCCGCTTGTTTCTGTGTAACAGAAAGGGCGGTGTTAGCCTTGTCAAGCTGCTCTTGTAGGCTCTTGGCTCTCTGGCTAGCCTCCTTCTTTTCAACCGTGAATTTTCGAGATTGTTTCTTAAACTGCTCAGTTAAGCTGGCTGGAGTATTTGACCAGTCAGCGTCACATATCCATCCTTGACTCTTCTTGATGCTATTGATTAATTGTCGTGCGCCCTTGTCGCCGTTAGGGCCGCCTCTGTGAGAGCTTCTCAGAGACTACGATCCTCCTCTCAATCGCGCGCATGGCGCGTCGAAGATGGTTATGAGACAATGTGCCACCAAGACCACATCGTATAAAGCTGGAGAGCGAGCAACAGGAAGCAGATTTTGTGATCCATGGCAGAACGGAGTGGCTTCGCAGAATGTAAATATGCCGCGAAACAATAGAAGGGGCATACTAGAGCCGCCTCAGTCTCCTCTTCCTTGTCATCCTCGAACTATTCGTCCAACGCAATGTCTTCTAGTCTTATTAGCGCTCGTCTCGCCAACAACAACGCAATGAACCTACTATAGGCTGTACCCTTAACAGGGATGTTGGAAATAGTGCTCCAAAGGTAGCTCGCATATTCGTTTGGGCTGCTAGCTGTTCTGGCTCTACGGCATCGTCATTAGTATTACGACTGATTGCCTCTGTAGAGGGCCATGGGAATTCTCATCATACCCTCGCCACTTTCTGCGATTGTTTCAGTAAGAGCGCTCTGTAATCCTGGAGGATTGGAAGATTGATGTTCGCTTGGATTCTCTTCCAGGTTGCATTATTGCAAATTGGGTGGTATGGCCAGACTCCTCCCACCTTCTCGTCCAGTTATGATGCATGACCCACGTGGAACAGTATAACAGAAAGACACAAGATCGAAGAAGCAGCGTGTAAAAGGCAATGTTTGTAGAAATGGGCTAGATAACACTTCCCAGCCCTTGATGCAAAGATGCAAAGAAAACAGACTTCATAACTCCGTAGTGCCGAGCCAGATATATTGAGATTCAAGGCACAATTGCCAGTCTTCGAAGTTTTTTTGAACTTTGCCAACCCGCCGGGTACCTAGCATTGATTACTAAGCACACCGCACTGTTGCTCACGCAACCAAAAGCCCTGGTGACTGTACGCAGTTCTGTTTGTTCATGGGGATGCAGTAGTGTCACTGTTGTACTGCCTAGTACGCACCTTGACATTGAAGTTTTCGTTTCATGATGTCGATGAATGTTCCGCCACTGCAGTAGTGGTTGCGAAAATGGAAGAGGAACATGCGCTGGTTTGTTCAATGTTCTTTTTTATCGTCTTATCAATCCCACAACTGACCCTTAAAAATAGACGTCCCTCGCGCACTCCCGCCCATCTCTGAGAGAATCCCAAAAGTCTCGACACAAGCCGGTCGCTCGTACGGATGCCATCGCAAAAACACCGTCAAGCAGCATCATTGCATAAATAAACTTCAACGAAGAAGGCGAGAATGCCGCCAGTTGACGAAGTCAAAAGGTTGGTACTGGTCTGTCACCATCGCCGCCACATGGGCTTGATGCCCCCCGACATGTTTTGGTGAGGTGGCGTGCATGTGCATCTTCATACGCCTTGGAAATGTCCTTGAACAGTTCAACAAGCCGATAACGTTGGGAAAGAACGAATTGGTGATCTGAGCCTGGAGCTACCTAGGTTTGGACCTGAGACTGCCAGTGTCGTTGCTGATGCTGCTAATATCGCCGCTCAAAGGCCATGATGGGGCTAGCTGACCCCTTTCCCGAAAGGTTGCAGATTGGCGCCAGGAGAGTGCGCCATTTCCGCCTCGTGCGAGAGGCAATTTTGTCGGAACAATGCTTGTGGAGAGGATTTTGGTTGCTATTTTGAGCAAGTTGGCGGCACAGATGAGCCCTCGTATGTTCTTCGATGTTCTTGGTGTCGGTGCAGGCATTAACTTGTTATCCTTCGTATTCTCCATAGCTCCTTTTGCCGGCCTTTGCTTTGCCTTTGCTCACTGCTGTTCTTGTTCCTGTTTCTTCCACTTCGATTCCCACATATGGCCTAAACTCGGTTTCTGTTTTGGCTTCAGCTTTATTTTCGGCTCCAACCTCTCTTTCGGCTCCGATTCCTCTTTCCGTCGCTGTCTCCCAACTTGCCGATGTAGAGAGACATCGAGTAGGCCGCTCCGCCTCACCCAAAGAGGTTTCTGGGGCGAGTGCCACATCCACGGCAATGGCCACGGAGGTAGATGAAGTAGATGAAGTAGATAAAGTAGATAAAGTAGATAAAGTAGATGAAGTAGATGAAGTCGATGAAGTAGACGAAGTAGACGAAGTAGACGAAGTAGACGAAGTAGATGAAGTAGATGAAGTAGATGAAGTAGATGAAGTAGATGAAGTAGATGAAGTAGATGAAGTAGATGAGCTGTTGCCCCAAGTTGTTATACTGTTGCTGCCGCTCCCGTCAACTTCTGAGCCCGCCAGTGCGGCCTCAGGGCGTTGCGGACGATGTTATGAACGCCCTTCTCTTCCTCAGTCGTCCTTGTATGCCTCATGGAGTTCCCATGGCCACTGCGAGTCGGGCTAAACTCTAGCGACATCTCGTGCGCGCGCCGCAGCCGAGGCTAGCGAAGCTCCAGAGGACAACTGTCGAGTCAGTTCTCGCTTCGGCCACCACGAACTTCAAGCTTCATTTGCGGCGATTCGGAGTCGCTGTAGTCGCGCTGCTGCTGAAGCGGGTGGGTGTGTGACTCGCAGTGGGTATATTAGTACGATGTGTGTGCTGAGAGAGAGACTCGGAGACGATGGCCTTCTATTGAGATCGGGTAATGGAGGTAATTTTAGTGAAAGAGCCTGTGGGCTGCTGAAAGCGGATGCTGGCACACATAGTAGTGCTGTATACGCCCCATTTGTTCCTCGGAAAGACGCTGCTGGCGCTGCAACTGCTGCTCAAAACATTGCTGGACTACCTGTTGCTAATGGACCTCGTGCTCCCGCTAGTTGTCCTCTAGGGTCGATCTACTTCCTTTGGGGGGGGGGGGGGTTCGTTTTGTTACCGCGATAACGCGCCGCCCTCTGCAAGTCCGGCGATATCCCTGATAAAACGGAAGAGGCTCAAGTTGATCTTGGCGAAAAGTCGGCGTCTGTAGTGTAGAACCAGGCGTTGACATGAACTATCCGAGATCTTGACAATAGATGGAAGCGTCCTCAGGCCAAAGTTCAGACTTAGGTTACCAGTTGGAGGGAGCCGTAACTACCCATGCTCTCGCACCGCCAACACCAAATCTTGGAAGGAGGTCGGCCTGCCCTCGTGGCCCACGAGCATCAGCAGCTTCAAGCTCAGCTTCAGGCTCAGGCACAAGCCCTGACCCAGGGCCAGACCACCAATTAGAGGAATCAGTGGCCGTGGCCGAGGCTTTCACATCCGAGGTTTCGCCAGAAGATGTGAAAACGGCGCGCTCTCGTGGCGCCAATATGCCATCTTTCGAGAAGGAGACCGACCAGCCCTCGTGGCCCACTAGCAGATGCAGCAGTAGTGACAGGCTCACAGGCCCAGGCCCAAACTCAGGCTGAGATCCAGATTCAATGGTGTCACCACCACCGCCACTAATACACGTATGCCTATTGCCATTTCCCATTTATAGCACTGAATCTGATGTTATTGAATCAGAATCCGATGGTATGCATACTTTATAGAGGTAGTTGGTCTGTATGTCTCAAACACACTGTATTGCAACAGGACAAGCCCGGAGGTGATAGAGACACGGAAGAAGATGTCCAAGGCGAGGCTGTGACTCTTTTCTCCCTTAAACTATTATACTAGAAAGTATCGACGCCTCTATCGAGCCCCAGCCATGGGCCAGCAGAATAATACTATCGTTCTCATGGATGAGGTTGAGGCTGAAGCTGAAGCTGCTAGTGTTTCATCATTCACTGGTCCCGTTGTAAAACAATTTAAATGACAACTTTAAAAAAAAACCCCCACGAGAAAGTGTCGCTGCTCCATATGGTGCTGCGGTTATTGGGCTTGATGTTGCTCTTCGACCTCTTGCTGGTATGCTGGGCGGCAATGGTGAGAAGGGCGTGCGACGGGCCGGCTCGGACGATTGTGGAACGAAATCTTCTGTCCGCGGATGTCAGACCGGATCACGGCAGTGCAGTCTGGTCCTTGAGTTAGCTTGAGAGTAATGCCACCTCCCCCGTATATATGCCTCTGGATTCTTACTTGGGATTTTCGGCAACAGTAGTGACTAAGTCTAAGTCAAAGGCTTCTGGAATGAGCACATGAACATCTCTCTGAGATTCGCATCTCGCGAATGTTATGGGGACATCCGGCAGAGTATCTTCAACTTGATCATGAACATCTCTCTGAGATTCGCATCTCACGAATGTCATGGGGATATCCGGCAGAGTATCTTCGACTTGATCTGTGATGAATCTTGGCTGCATTTTGGAGACGATAATTTGTTGGTTGGTAGAATTGTGTTGTTGAAAAGGTTGCTTTCGAGCTACTGGGCAATTGACATTTCGCACATCAATACCGCCAGCTGTAACTCCAGTGGCAACGAGAATAACGGCTTGACCACTGCGAAAAGCTCGCATAGCTGCCTCTCGCTCGACTGAGTGCGGTCACTATGGATAGAGGTAACCGGAAGCTTTATATTGTATAAAAAGTCGTCCAGCGTACCGGCAGCTTGACGGCTGTTGATAAAGATGATAGTGCGCACACTCTTCATCTCTTCAAAAAGGTTGACAAGAAGCTCGTTCTTCTTCTTTCGGCTTGTCTTAATGATAATCTGTTTGATGTTTTTCGTTGTGCTTCCGGCTCGGCCGACACAAAAGCGCACATGAGAAGCGGACAGATGTTCCTTGGCGAGGGCTTGAGCCGCGCGAGGGAACGTGGCCGAAAAAGGACTACACCTTCTATTCCCTTTATCTTGTACGCATCTATCTGCGGTATCTGTTATGATGAATGCGTAGATGAACAAATGTATGAGGTTGTTATGGTAAGAACTAGACTAACTAACGTTGTAGGACGTTGCTTTAAGTATGTTCGTTAATAGAGTTTGGCTGTAACTATATCTACCACTGTTCTTTCCAACAGTATCAGGTATTATCTTCTATCTTATCTACTACTAGGAGCTAGTAACTACCTAGTACACATACCTACTACTAGGTAGGTAGGTACAGGTAGGTAGCATCTATTAAACAGGAGCCCTGGGGGTACCTACCTATCCTTTCCAATTTCTTTGGCCCGCAAATCTACCTTCGTAGCGGGTACCTTGCACCGTCTCACATGTTTCTGTGGTTACAACGATCGCGACTTGAATTCAGACGCGACGCGCTCCTGTTTCGTCCTCTGTGTCACTCATGGCTTTTATTATTATTATTATCATTTGGTCAGTCTCACATTTCGCAACGCAGCGATGTGCCCTTTGTTCACAACATGTGCGCAGGCTTCAAAACCAACAGAGTATCTTAGCACGTGCTTCTTTTCCACTTCTTTAGAGATTCTCCTAACTCAAAGGTTGTTAATAAGGCAGTCTGAGGAAGAAAGGTATGTCAAGTCAACGTGTCACAATATTACGGCCTCTTGACCAGATGTCATGTCGGTTGCAACGACTTGATGGGACAACCTAAAGGGGCTGGTGGGACAACATTGCCGATATTTGTTTAGTTGACAGCCCCATTCCTTATATTCGCTTGGACTTACGGCGCTAACTTTATCTTTTCACTTTCAGTACCGTGTTCAAGGACGATCTGCGTCGGCATTTGACGTAGCCACCACCACGTCAACCGTATCTTTAGTAAACGAACGACCAGACCGATTCGAGTGTTTCAATATCTCGGCAATTGGACACCCCCAAGTGCGGTGATATTGGCAAGCTCCAGTAGCGACAAGCAACGCGAAGTGCGCCGTTGAAATGGAGCTCCCGTAAGGCCCAGGGTCAATTACCTGCATCCGACTGTTATTCATATGGGATCTCTTTACATTTCTATCTTTCAGGCACTCATTGAACAAACAGGTCGCAGCGAGGCACGACATCACGAAGTGTCGTGCGGCTGGCGTAATAAGCTGGCTATTGATCTTCGTGGACCATCGTTGTGGCACTTACCGATACTAAAGGTAACAGTTGTGAGTATGTCATTCTTCTTTGAATGGCACTTTCTAGTTCTGTAGTTAATCTAGTGCCTGATCAATACTCTGCCTCTTGGTGCCGCGCTGCAGAACGCCAATAAGTTGGAAAACACCGTCAACAGACGCACTAGAACAGTCTTCTAAGCAGGTGCTCAACGAAGCGCTTTTTGAACCAGGCTCGAACGCCTTTCGTCTACGACTTATTCTATAAAGCTGGGAGATCTTCAGATGCGTTATAACATGTGTTCTGATTTAAAGATATATGGAATGAGATAATAGAGGTATGGAAGCTCTGGCATGATCATACTGAAGTAAATAGTAATAGTGAAGATATTACAGTAGTGACACATCTTGAGCAGGTCAATTATGCTATAAGTGACTTATGCTGGTCATTATGGTGAAATTTGTGAAAGATCTTGAAGGGCCGCTCGAGAAGTCGAAAAACGAGGAAAATGTCGCGCCGCCCAACTAGCAGACTTCTTGCAAGACAAACCCAGTTGTCGAATATGTCTGATACTCCCTCGAGAATTGAACATCAAGTGAACACACAAACGACTCAGCGAGTGCAGACACGGATCCTTTTCAATGCATTGCAATAGTGTTGTGTGATGGTGCTCGCTCGAGCAAGAACAACGAAGACAAGCGCGACAATCGTCCAGACGAACAGAAGATGTTTAGTGTTGTTGTCGCTTCTTGGAGGGGTCGAAATTATAGAAGTAACTGGTAAAGTAACAAATGTGTCTCGACTGGAGTGAGTAATAACGACTTGGGTAAGGTCAAAGGTGTGAATAGCGACGTCCGTAATGTTGACTTTGAGAGAATATTGGGGCTTGATTATTGGTCTTATATTCTGAATGTTTGGGAGAGTGATAAATGTCTTTGTCAGTGCAAAAATATCGAGAAGATTGTCGTCTCACTGAATGTAGAAGAATGGTACAGAGAATTAGGGGAGGCAGGGCACCAGGGAAAGAGAGAGGACATGGCACAAATGCCAGTCGCCGTGAAACGATAAATTTTGAAAACGATATCTAACGAGGCAATTGTCCTTGGACTCTTTTTTTAAACCCCCCCTCCACCAGTTGGTACCTTACTCTTGATGTCCTTCTCCAGCTTCGTCTCCCTTTTCCTCTTCTTCTTCTTCTCCTTCCCATGCTTGTGCTTGTGCTCGTGCTTGTGCCAGAGCTTGGCCTTGTACTTGCACTACCACCAGGGCTTGTGCTAGTGCCTCCGCATGATTTTGGGCAAGCTCTTCGGCGTATTGTGCTCGAGCTTCTGCCCGGGCCAGAGCCAAAGCTTGAGCTTGAGCCTGGGCTTGTGCTTGGGCAAGTGCTTGGGCTTGAGCTTCATTTTGAGCTTGGGCAAGCTCCAAAGCATTTCCTTCCCGTTGCTGCTGCTGCTGCCGCTGTATATGCCTGAGGCCAGCCGAAAAGAAGCGTTGTGCCTCCACGAGAGAAAGGGCGCCGTTTCTTCCAAGACCATCGTGACCTAGGATTCTGATCCTCCAACGACGTAAACGAGTAGTGCCTATTACTATGCTGTTAGTTTGTTGAAGTACGGATATGTATGGCAGGAATATGAGGAGAAATACCTTGTCCACGGCCACGACCACGACCTCGGCGGGCCCTCTGACGCGCCGTTGGCGCCAACAAATTCCTCATCAGCTGCTGGGATTGGTTGTTGTCTGACATCCTGGTTCTATTTTATTAGTCGAAAGCTCTACGTCTCAAAATTGGATATGGCTACCTTGATGGTGATGATGGTGATGATGGTGATGATGGTGATGATGGTGATGATGGTGATGATGGTGATGATGGTGATGATGGTGATGGTGGTGGTGATGATGACACAAGGTAAAAGTAAACTTGACAACAGCGTGACTATATTATTTCTTGTCAGTCAACTGCTTAGTAGTGCTAAAAAATATGTAGATGTCGATGATGATGATGAATATCCGGCACAAGTGAAAGTCAAAACAGGGAGCAAGGACAAGGGGGGACTCACACGAAATGATGATGTTGTTGGAGAAGACAAGTTTTCTTCTAGGAGGCGAGCAGTGTGACGAACTCCTTCAATCCATTCACAAAGATTCAGGAGATTTCAGATGTAGCGTTTCAGTTCAGTTATAGCTGAACATGTGAATCCAGAGTGAGAGCTGAGCGTTATTGGACAGCCATATTACATGTAGTCTGCGGGACCCCTAACCCTTTACGTTTCTCGCTGTCTTTGGCAATGGCGGAGGCATCGGCATATCTGTTTATGTAAAAAGGTGTAATTGACGAGATACGGACGAAGTTTTGGTCGGTATATTCACCTATCAGCTGGATCAATTTGGTGTCCTCTTCGATCCCATTTACGCCACGTTCTTAGGCGTGGTGGTTAGGTTGCAACACGGATTTGGTATAATCATCAAGTAGTTAGATTTACATTGCACGATGGTTCTCTGATGTATGTAATTTGTGATTATCTCATCTTACTTGTTACACTACTATGTAATCTGCCAGATATGTCTGTCTGGGGAGACAAGCCGGAGCGACGGAATTTTGCCTGTCCCAAACTCTAAGAACTGAGATCAACTACCAAATATTAAGAGTCTTCCTATTTGCACCGTGACGTATTCCTATCTGAACCGTAGTACTCCACATTCCAAGTTACGTTTACCCCAAAATCACAATTACCACACCCACACACCAAGTTACAGCATAACACACTGGCAGCGAATATCTTCATACAAAATCACACGTCTATCAACGATCAATCGGTGCCAATTCCTTCAGAAAAACGCATCTGTAAACATTTCTCATGGCCCAGCTAGTTCATCCGGGTTGGGTGGCCGGGATAACTTCAGTGATTTCCTCGGCCTCAGACTCGGTCTCGGGGGCCTCTGCTGGCGCTGGGGCTTCTGACGGGAAGAAGGCTCGAATCTCATCGAGGCCAGCGCCGTGTGATAGCGGCGGATCGAGGGCATCGTTACCTACGAGGAATCTATCGTGATATCGAAGTTCGTGCTTCGTGATGTTGAAGTTGCAATTCATGCATGTAGTCTTGTGTGGTGTTGCAAAGTATGTGACTTACCAGGGCGCTGCACAGTAATTGGGTGTAAATTGATGGGTTTGGTGGTGTGTGCGCATTAATTTTAGTACGGACACGGACTACTACGATTTAAATAGGAATATATCACGGTGCAAATAGGAAGACTTAGGGTTAAAGTCCGCTGGACTTTGCTTCTATTTTCTGTTCCGTCTCCATTTATATGTCAGCAGTTCCATCAGCTTTTAATTGAGTACGATGATAAATGGTATATGATTGCTTCGTATACAAGGGCGATTTGGGAATAATATTACAATTCCCTTTGCCTTGTAAGCAGACTATGATGATTGGTATCGGGTTCGAGGAACAGAACGCACCGGACGGTAGTAGGTAGCACTGGAGACAACAATACAACCTGAAACTTTTTTTTTTCTTTTGACAGCTGACAGCTGGCCAATGGCGTGCCTCTTCACTGGCAGCAATTTCGCCATTGGTGCATTCAATTGAGCCCCATGCACCGGTACGTCACCGATTGTACCACAGCGCAACGCCAAATGCATGTACTTCGAGCTACCTAGGTATGCTATGAAATTCAGAAAAAGTCCATGGATATCAGTTTGTGATTGGGCTTGACGATGCTGTCCCAAGTGTCCAGCTTTGTACTTGACAAGTATGAGAAATGCGAACTGGGGGAAATAAAGGCAATGGAGACGAGATGTTGTGACTTTCTTTTGGGGTCAGTAGTTTGAGTATCCTAGTCCATCCATGAAATAATTTCAGTTGGGAGAGTCTTCAATTTGTTGGCTATAAGTACAGTTACAGGTACAGCCCAAAGAACAAAGTACAGCGCGTCTCCGTACCTTCCCAGACAGCAAGTGGCAGCCGGCTGTTTGACCACCTTGGGCCTGAAATTCCACAACAGGCACAAACTCCTGCTCCTTTCCACTTCGGATTAGCTACTACATTTTTACTACAGCCACCGTCCCGACAGTTGTTCTCTTCTCTCCTCTCTCTCCTCTCTAGCAGCTGCATCTTATATAGGCAACATCAGTGAGTCCCCTATCTTCTGTCTCAACAGGCCCCTGATCCAATCTTGATCATCAAGAACCTCTTTGCAATCATCAAGAGATTATTTACTAACTATAGAGGTATATGTATACTCGTGTTGTTATACTTGATTTCGCATAGGTACGCAGACACACACACACACACACACGCACAATCTCTCTCTCTCTCTCTCCGAGTAAGTTTAACACGCACTCGACCGATGTTCACCCCTACTAACTTGCCAGAAGGATTTGTTTTTTTTTTTTTTTTTTTTTTTTTTTTTTTAGAAAAAACAATTTCATCACGTAAGTAGCATACCACCATCTTCCCACTGTCCATGCTTGGCATACAGAGTCTGGTACTAACATCTACGTATTAGAATGCCCGTAATCGACCAGCTCTAGGAGGTCATCAGAGCGTTGTCGGCGCCAACGGCGCAGGAATAAGCCCAGCAAGGGCAGAACCGTGACCGGGGTGGCCGTGGAGGTATGTTTCTTGCTTCCCATCTCTTTTTACTTCGTTTCATTGTTCAACAAACTAACACTGAGACAGGACGAGGAGGAGGAAGAGGAGGCCGCCGAGGTCCCGCCCTCCGAGGCGGAGTCGTGCGTTTGCCCGGTTTTGTTGGGACCGGTGCCCGTGGGACGCTGTCACGCGCCCAGATGAACCGCCTGGCGGAGGAGGGCTACGAGGCCCTCATGGGCACCACCACCACCACCGCCGCCGCCGCCGCCATCACCACCACCACCGCAGCTGCTCCTGCTCCTGCTCCTGCTCCTCCTCCCGCTGCCGCTGTCGCTGCTGCTGCTGCACCAGCCCAAGGGCAAGAAGGAGAGGAAGAAGAAGAAGAAGAAGAAGAAGAAGAGGAAGGGGAAGAGGAAGAAGGACCTGCGATGTCCGTCGCAGGAGTCGACGATTTCGTCGATTGGAATATTCAGATGATGTTGCTGTTGTCTTTAAAACCACATTTATCAGCCTTTGTAAAACCAGCTTAACAAGTATTTATTACTACATCTACTACATCTACTACACCTACTACATCTACTACATCTACTACATCTACCCTATCAAGTTCTATCGCCGTCACTATAATTCAAGGTGGTCGAAGTAGGCGAGGAAAAAGAAAAAGGAGATGAAAGTTGTATCGTGCGACAATACCAACTACTCTCTGAAGGAGATAATACCAACTCCAGAAGTAGCAGGAATACTCACAATCTACCTTGCATTAGTATGTAACTAGGTAGATGAACTCGAGGATCTCGACAGACCTTGGTGAAGAGTTTACTAACTCCTGCGCAGTTTGTTGAGAGGCAAGTGAAGATTCGTAATGCTGTGAATGATCACACAGCTCCAAGAAAATGTGAACGATGGAAATCGATCTGTGATCTAATGCGAATGGTAGACCTCGAGCTGTGATCGCTGGCGTAGAGTGAGGTGTAATAAATAATCACGCGCGGGCCGTGATAATAAACTCGATTGTAGTGCACGCAGTGTTAACAGAGAAAACTCGCGATTTGAAGAAGAAGAAAGTAGGTAGCACATGCAAAACAATCGCTGGCCCAAGTGCAGCACTACAAGTGCTTGGGGCATCAGTTCCAGCAGCTCAACAGCCTCAGGCTCAGCCATAATCCGAGTAGCGAAGAAGGCGAAAGAGTAGGACGCCAGAATACATGCATTTTGGCGACATGATTGATACATAGTGCCACTCATTGAGCTTCTACCTATCCATTACTTCTTTTCTCAGTTCTTGTTCTGCTATGCGCAAATATAGAGAGATTGTACAATGCCAGTTTCAGCAACGAGTAAGACGGCCGAGATATCTTCCACAGCATGTGCTCAACGGCTACGGTGGGAGGGTTCTCTCCAATAATTCACACAGTATAGATGGTACACATACTGATTTCGCAAGATGACCAGCACAGCTGTTCCGTCTTTACGAGTAATTTCCATGCCTTTTTCAACTCTCTTCTTCAATGCAACCACTAACGATTAGTGTTGATCTCAAGCCTCAAATCCTACCAGCAATCTTTGGCCTTGTCAGCTTCGACAGCCGCGCGATCCAAGACCACCACTAGCTTCCCACTCACTTTCCCCGAACGCGCAGCATCAACCACGAGATTGACAGAGTCCAGATCCTCGTAAATGTTGGTCTTGACCCGAATCTTGTGCTTCAACACGAAATGGATCATGTCCTCAAGTCCTTTCTGACCTGACACCAACGAGCCCTCGAAATGCAAGTCTTTGAAGATGATGGCGCGAAAGGGGAACGACACCCGTTGAGGCTGAGCCACTTGAATGATGGTCCCATGAGGTCGGGTGATTGCGCAAGAGGTATCACACGCCGTTTCGTGATCTGACAATACGACGGTCGCCTTGATCTTGTCATCGCCAATAGCTTCCGTTATGGAGGTTGTCAGTTGTTCATCTCCTTGGCGGGCATCAAGCACGAGTTGAGCTCCACATTGTCTCGACAATTCAATGCCTTCCTCGCGGGCGTCTACAGCGACCACGTTGACGCCTGCCTTTACAGCAAATTGTATGGCGAGATGACCTGTTCAAGAGTTGTCAGGTCGCGATTTCAAGCCACGCTGATACTAGAGAATAGTTACCCAAACCACCTCCGCTGCCAACGATACCGATCCATTCGCCCGGCTGCGCCTTTGTTGACTGGACTGCTCTCCACGCTGTGGCTCCTGCACAAGTCAATGGAGCAGCAGTAACAAAGCTCATCGTATCAGGAAGAACGACAGCATAGCGAGCATCGACGACGGTGAAGTCTGAAAACGCCCAAGGCAAGGTGGTTCCAACATATCCCTTCATAAATTGGCAATAGTAGCGCTTCTCAACCGGGCCCTTGCAGTCGACGCACTCCCCGCAAAGACCACGCCATCCAAGTGCGGCAATGCGGTCACCGAGCTTGAAGCCAAGAGCAGCCGCGTCTGCGCCCAGACTGACGATTGTTCCAGTGGGCTCGTGAGAGCCGGCGTGCTGTTTAAGCGAGCTCGAAAACTGTCCATCCAGTACCATTATATCGGTATGGCAGAATGAAGCGGCCGCTACACGGATCACAATGTCATGACCGTCGACAACTTCGGGTCGCGGATATGAGTCTTGGATCTGATATGGTTCGTGGAACTGGGCGATATGGAGAGTTAGGAATACTCTGAATTAATGGCATGGGATCTATACTCGCCTCATTGACGATGGCTGCTCGCATGGCCTTTGGCAAATTGGGAGTGGTTAAAGCCGCCATAATTAATCCTTCTTTCGATCTATTTCACGAGGGACTGACTGGATGTGTAGATGCTCAGAAGCAACGGATGAAGTGATGGAACTTTTGTCTCGATACTTATTTGTTCGGAGATTAGCAATATGTAGAGCGATGATACTGTGCGAGTCGCTTCCACCTTGAAGATGACCATCCAATACACCTTGTGAATAATTTTGGCGGATAACGCGAGGAGAGTTGCCCGATGACGAATCAACCCAAACATCTTATCTGAACACACGTTGTGCGCATCATCGATTATCCCTCTAAGCTGTGATTATCAACTTAAAATCACTGAGAGGAGGCTTGCCAGGTCGTTCTACGAAATACATTACTGTGGATTTGGTGAACATGATACCAGAGTCCATCATAGAGGGGAATGCTAACGCCGATGAAGCGGGGCTTCGCTTTGTTGGTAACACCGAAATAATCAACGGAATGCCTAGCATGATGCGATGTCACAGCGAATCACGGGTAGATTCTGTCAAAGTTTAGTCGTCTAATGACGGTGTTCATTGAGCCAAGTATTACATTTTTGTCAGCTTTGAATGCTATCTATTTACTACCTATTTGCTCTCGCCTTGTCACCAGTCAGCAGGTAGTAGCCTGGTGTTGTAGCCACTCATCCTGTGGGAATGACTGCTAGGGTTGATAATTCAGCGTTAATGAAGGGCAATGCAGTGGATATGGGAGAGGAGGTGAGGAAAACGAGGGAAACTCGAGTCTACGAATCACATAAAATGAAGAGGTGCTAAAATGTAGTATCAGATGGCAACTCAAGATATCTCTAGTAGAGTCAGATATCTCGAGTTGCGCTAGATACCTCTAGAAGTTCTAGATTTTTCTACCAGAAGAACTGGCAATCCTCAGTGGCAGTCTCAGCACAGTACATGAATCGTCTGTGGAGTCAACCTCTGAGCAGGAATATTGTGAATGATGGAAAACAGGCATGCCTCATCCGTGAAAACAAATTCAACATGGGGAGATGATGAATTGTCTGCACGGGAAGAGGTCTTCCTGAAAGGAAGAAGCCCTATGCACAGAAGAAGTCTGCTGCACAGAAAGAAGCTTTCTGCACAGCCAGACAACTTCTAGCTAATAGCCCGTCTATACAAGACCATATGGTCTGTACAGGAATAGCTAGTCGCTCATCTGTTCAAGAACAAGAACACCTGTAAGACAGGGGGTTATTTCTTTAGTTCAAGAACAGGACATCTGTGCAGAGTACGAGAGGTATCATCTGCACAGGAATAGCTAATAGCCCGTCTATACAAGACCATATGGTCTGTATAGGAATAGCTAGTCGCTCATCTGTTCAAGAATAAGAACACCTGTGGGTACAGGGAGTCCTTTGGTTCAGGAACAGGACATCTGTGCAGAGTACGAGAGGTATCATCTACACAGGAATAAGAATGCCTGTAAGAGTACAGGGAGTATCTTCTTCTGTTCGGGAACAAGAATTTCTTCTTAGTTCAGGAACAGGACATCGGTACAGAGTACCGGTAGTGTCTTCTGTGAGGCCAAAGCCGGCACAGGACACTTCTTAGGGGAGCCAAAACGTGCGCTGAGCAGCGTTGGTGCGGCGTCGTGATGAGGGTGTTGGTTCAGAGCCTAGATACTTCATTAGCAATCAACACCAGAGTGTCATGGCGGATGGAGGGTACTCTCACTGTTCGGTGCTCTTGAAAGAAGCTGTTTTGTTGATAGGATCTGGGTTGGATGATGGAGAGCGTCTCGTGAACTGTGTCTGTTGAGAGAAAGAAGTCAGCCAGGGAGCATTGTCTTCGGATGTCAGGTAGTTACTATTGTCAGTAAATGGGAAGCAAAAGTATGTCTGATCGAAGGTGTTGAAAAGAGTGATGAGAAAGCAGGAAAGGAGATGAGGGAAGAAAGACAAAGGATGGAGGGCAATACTCTGAAAGGTGAAAAAGGTGGGGGATGAAAAGGTGCAAAGGGCGTTGCAGTGATGAAAAAGTGAACTGGAACTCAGATGACCAAAAGGTGAGTTGGAGGGTGGGCATCAGGCAGTGGAAATCAGCTGGCAGGAAAAAAGAATCACCCGGCGCGGTACGCGTAGGAAACGCGGGTTTGGTATAACGCGTGCACGCATCGTGAAATAGTATGAGGTATTAAATCTTTAGTTTCGTCTAATCTTTATCAAATGTCCAAGTATGTATTGGATATAGGTAGGTAATGGCATCATTCACGATCAAGAGTCAGGGACCAGGTAATAATTTCATGCTATTGGATGGGATGAAGCCCTCATGAATGTCTACTCTCATGTTCTGCAAGCCACATTGTTGTAGAAAACTAAATACATAGACGCAGTTGACCTGGGCTCGATTTCAACTTGCTGAAGTAAAATTGCATGAAATATTGCAACGCTGCTGTGATGCTCATCTACGGATTAATAAAGCGAATGGAGTGGCACGCTTGCCTATAAGGTACCTCTAATACATTTGGCGTTGCGCTGCGGTACAATCAGTGACGTACCGGCGCATAGGGCAGTACGTACTGTGGATCACAAAAATTGGATGCACCAATGGCGAAATTGCTGCCAGTGAAGAGGCACGCCATTGGCCAGCTGTCAGCTGTCAGAAAAATCGGGGGTGTTATTTTGCAGAAGGGCTAGTACTAATCCAGCACCAGCGGGCAGGGGATAGCAGGTACGTACAGCAGCTTGAGTGGGTATATGGCCTCAATGTGATGGACGGCCATCATCAGCCGTTTGTCCAGTGTTGTGTTGCATTGCATTGCATTGCAAATGTGGCTCAAGGAATCGAGGGCAAAATTTCAGAGACAAGAGTGTAAGAACTGTTCTACTTCGCATTGGAAAACTGGCGCTCGTTGTTCTAGTGATGGCTGAGCCTAGTGACGTCTCCCAGTGGTGCTCGTTTGCAATCAATCTCCAAGACTCGTTCATGTAAGTCAACCCGCGGGCAAGATGATGAACACACCACCTCATCTTGAACAACAAAGCTGATTGCTATTTGGCTATTTTAGATGGCCTCTTTCCACCACAGCAAGCACGACCGAACAAGGTGACGCCGAGTACTTGCAGCCCGAGCAGCACATTTTGCTTGCCCCCCACGAACGCTTCCACGCATATTCCTGATAGCGACACATCCCGCTTGCTTCTTTTCCCGTGCCATTCCGTGGCTAATAAATACACATTCAGAGCCTAGATTAACAAAATCCTCGGTCGACACATCAGCGCCGTCTATTTGCATATCCAGCTCTTCCTCCTGCTAGACCTGTGCCTGTGTCTGTGCCTTTGCCTATGCCTTGGCCAGCCGCTGCTCATCTGCCTCGAGGGCAGGACGGCTACCCGTAGAAAAAAGGGCGAACTGCCTCCGCGAAAGGGTGTCGTCGGCACCGCACCCGGTGATACCTCGCAGGCGGACGCCTTCACCACGACCACGATCTGGTTGAGCGTCCTGCACTATTGCAAAATTGTTAGTTTGTAGACGTCGAAAGGGCCATGAAGAAACATACCACGGCCAGTTCGTACTCTTTCTCCTTCTCGTCGTTGTCCTTGACCTTGGCCTCCTCGACCCATTCCACCAGAACCAGATCCTATGTCAATAACATCAGCTTTGCTTCCAGCAATAAGAAATGGCAGTGAACATACGTGGTTGTTGGGGTGGGGTGAGAGGTAGTGGCACTACTGAATTCGGATCTTGGCTTGGGCTTCGGCCTGTCGATGTCCCTCCTCCTGCTCCTGCTCATCGGCCACGAGGGCGGGCCGGCTGGCCTTCTGCAAGATGGCATATTGATGGCGAATCCTCAGAGGCGGAAGCCTCCACGGCCACAGCTTTGGGCATTTCGGATTGTCCCAAAGAGTAAATGACAGTAGAGGCAGTAGATGGAGGTATATGAAGTAGAGAAACTAGATGAAGATCGATGGAAGTAGAGATAGTAGATGCAAGTAGAAGTAGTAGACGGAAGTAGAGACAGTAGATGGGATAAGATGGAAGTAGAAGTAATGACAAAAAGCAACAAACTCCTGCTGTGGTTGAGGTTGAGGTTCAGGTTGAGGCTGAGGCTGAGATTGGAGCTGTTGAGGAGTCTGTCCACGTCCCATCTGAGCTTGCAACATCTGCGCTTGGTCTTGGTCTTGGGCTGGGCTTAGGCTTGGGCTTGTCTTTGCTGCCTTTGCTGGAGCTGGCGCTGGTGCTGGTGCTGATCAGCCTCGAGGGCTTGTACTCCTCCACCAAGGAACAAATCGTATTGATGGCGCGATAAAGCGCCGCCATCAGAGCGCCCAACAATGCCCTGGATAAATGTCCGACGACGGTCTTGGGCGTCTTGAGCGTAGCCACCTCGGTGGCATTGTACTATATAAGTAATGTATTGTTAGTTTATCATTGTGAACGGCAAAGACAACGGGAATAAGTTTCATACCTCCTCCTCGGGCTCCTCCTCGGCCTCTAGTAGTTCCTCTGCCCCGGGGGGTCAAACTCCCACGACCAGACTCTAATCCAATAATATTAGTATTAGCTGCCTCTTTATTGAAACTGTAGGGCATTAAAAAGACTTACGGTTGTTGGTTGTGGTGGTGGCTGGAGAGCCACCACCACCCACGTTCTCAGAGGTCCCGAGCGTCTCCAGGAGCTCGGCAAAAGCATTCATGCGGCGATTCTATTTGTATGTTAGTGTCAATAGTCGTGAACTGGCACTGGCCGGTAACCAGAGGGCAAAGATGTGTTGGCGAAGGTGGGAACGTACGTTGGACATGATGATGGTTTTCTATTACATTATGTTAGCAAGAGTCTTTCACGCAGGAGATTTGGGCAAACTTACCAAAAAAATCCTTCTGACAAGTTAGTAGGGCTTGCTATCGATCGAGTACGTGTCAAATTTACTCAGAAAGAGAGAGATCGAGAGAGGAGGGGGGGCAGAAAGAGAGAGAGACAGAGACAGAGAATCTGCAACGATGCTCTTGGTGATGATCAAGATCCAATGGCGGGCTGTTGGGGCAGAAGACGGGGGACTCACTGGAAATGATGGTGTTGCTCATATAAGATGTAACTGGAGAGAAGAGAACGAGTGTGGTGGTGGCGGTTGTGGTAGAGAGGACGTTTCAAAGTGGAAAAGAACAGAAGGGTATAGAAAAGAGCGGATGAAAAAACTTGGTTCGTTTGCACCTGTCGTAGAAATTCAGGCCACAAGGCGGTCAAATGGCTGACTGCCACTTGCCGTCTGGGAAGGCACGGAGACGCGCTGGAGTTTACTTTGGGCTGTACCTGTATCTGTACCTGCAGGTAGCCAACAGACTGGAAACCTCTCCCAACTGAAGTAATGTATCTCATGGATGGATTAGAATACCTCTCAAACATGTGCCGTGCTATTAGGACAGTTCAACGGATCTCCACTGTCTAATTGCATCAACAAACGGTCTGTTCAGCGAGCCCAGATGGACGACTGCATTGGCCGGTTTCCATAGATCTAAACATCTCAAATATAATACCCATTCACAGTCAGAGTCAGGCAAAAGGTCGCAGATTAATAGTACCAAGTCTTTTTCTTCTGTGTAGCTACCTAGTATTCAAGATGCAAGATTGGCATCATCTTTCTACAGACTTCAAATGAGCATGTTATTCGTCTCTTTTTCCCTAACCGCCGAAATGGAACGATCCAATCGTCTGGTTAGCTGCCCCGATAAAATCTCCTAGCTCCTTCGTAGCTTCATCCGCGCAGCTCGGCGCCAACGTGATGATTTTAGATCCAAGCCCAAAGACGCCAATCGTCAAGGTACGTAAGATGTTGGAGAAGTTTCCAGCATCAGTTGCGTTCACCATGGACAAGATCGGTTCTTTTTCCATGAAGACACCGAACAGCTCTTGAGTTACGTTGACAAACTGCGACGATACAATTCAGATTAGAGTTGTTCATGGTGCGACAGATGTTGGAGGGTACTTACACCACTGAAGG
This sequence comes from Trichoderma semiorbis, assembly GCA_020045945.2. Classification (NCBI taxonomy): domain Eukaryota; kingdom Fungi; phylum Ascomycota; class Sordariomycetes; order Hypocreales; family Hypocreaceae; genus Trichoderma; species Trichoderma semiorbis. The sequence continues at coordinate 784,918 of CM034695.1, forward strand.
AATCGCAGAGACCTTGTTGGCCACTAATATCGATGGGGACGGTGAGTGCCGCAACCTCATCGCCAATATCCGCGATGATGTCTTTCAAATCATCAACGATGATGGTGAAATCAGCCGTTTGCTAAACCGCAAGTCAGTCTGACAAATTACATGTTTAGGTGACTCGAAAAAGTAGGCGTACTGATTCGTTCAGACCCCCCACCACGCCCAGCAGGTCAGACGACAGTTCGGTGATGTTCTTGATACCACTTATGCCGTCTGTTGGTACGTCTGTTGGCACGTCTGGTACCATTGCGGTTTGTGCCTGGCTTATAGACAACAGGGCGGTCATGAGGGTGAGAGACTTGAACTGCATAATGGCGGCTTCTAGGTGATTGCTTGTATAGTTGGTTGGGATGATGCTTTTCTGTCGGTGGATGGTTTTTCTGAATAAAAACGCCATGTCATGTCCAGTTTATATAGACCCGAGGGCCTGGCAATGGGGGTTTGTGAATGCCGCTGGACTGGCCCATCGTAGGTAGGATCGACCTATGGCTCCCTTTGATGGATACTGCATCGTCATAATGTCAAGCTTTATATCCCCAGTGGAATTGATCTCCCACTTTTGATGGAATAAATGGACTGATTCAAGCATAGTTGGGTAATTCATCAACCATCTTGATCGGCAGGGTGTTCTTTATAGATTCCAAGCTGAATGGCAGACACAGTGAGTAGTCTCAAATTACTTGGTAACCAGACATATTGAAACGAATCCATATTTATTGTCTCCATCTACCTAATGCGTACATAGGTACTAGGTTTACTTACATTCCCTCTACGGAATATTTTCTTCACTAGTTCATCTCATCCATACCAATATGCGGGGATCTGCGCAGCGGAGTAACATCATCAGGGTCCATCACAGCTACGAGGCTGATCAGGGAGGAAACGTGAGACAAATATTATCACATCGAAAGACTGCATAATCCGTGACGACATCAAATTAGTTTTCGGTATACAGACTATTAAAGATACTATCGACCCAAAGTCGGATTATGAGATCACATTATCTGACCCAAATGCCCTTTATACGGCGCTTTATTGGCCTTCAAGGTAAGCTTCAAGAAAAGCTTCAAGCGAGGTGCCATTCGATTCAGGAAGATGCAACTTAATCGGGTATGCATCCAAAGTCTCATTAAAGTTCTTATCAAGCCCCTCCAATTCCTTCTTAGACTCGTCCGCGCAAGTCGGCACTGTCCCGATGACTGCCAAAGAGAGCTTGTCGATATACGTTTCCAGGAAGCGCAAGATGGCACCAATGGGCATGCTAAGAGGTATGGGCCCTAAGAGGCCTTTTTGACTGACGAGCGCCTGGAGGAGATCTTGCTGGGTCTTGACAAACTGTAATTCTTTAGTTTCGACGCTCGTAGCGCGATGGAAATGAGAACTTACGCCGGTAAAGGTTTCGCAAAGGTCCTTTTGGTCATCGTTGGGAAAGGTAGAGTTGCCTGAAGATGTTATCATTGTTGTAGTCTCGTTGGCATCGTGGACAATCTGCCGGAAGTTCTTGAATGCTTGCTAATGAACAAGTTAGCTCAGAGGCTCATGTACATAAGAATAGCTAGGCAGGCATACTAATCCATCTGCCTCCACATTCTCGGTATTCAGACCCTTGACCAGGTCCAACGTGTCGGTCGAAAGGGCAGTAATGTTGGAGAGGCTGTTGGTTACGTCTTTTGCTGTCAAGGCTTGCACGTGGCTCAACGATAGGACGGCGGCTAGGACGAGGGATTTGAACTGCATGATGCCAGTGTTGTAAATCGACTGCTTAAATATTACGGTATGGCGTTGTGGTCGTTCACTGTTATGATTGATGATGTTTGTAGTGGTGATGGAGCCTACAGCTTATATCCCTGACGTGCTGAAGATATATACGTGGATAAGTATAGGCTGGCTGTTACCACGGCTTCAGTCGACATGGCTCCCTTGGGTGATACACCGCCGAGATGACAAATTCCCCATTCCAGTAAACACAAATTTCTTGTTTCACCAAATAGATCAGCTGCTTCAAGAACAGATAAGGCGACCTATCGTGCGCCACAGGCAACTTGATCTGCAGGGTGTACCCTGTGGAATGAGATCGCTCAACTTGTCCACGTGAAACCGAGACAGCTTCCATCTTCAGACACTCTGTAACGCTTGATTATTGTCCAATCATGTTCTCTTACAAGCGATACAGCGTACTGAGATGCTGTCGATACAACCAATTGAGGCAAGGCTAGCTGCTCTCAAGACACGCACATGAACATGTAAACCTACGATGAGGCAAAGATAATCAGGAAGAGTAGGACGTAGAGAAATGGGACTTTGTTACTATAAAGAAGAAACCATCGGTTTCAGTGCATAGGCGAGAAAGATGTCTCATCACATAATTTCCCCCAATGTATCTCAATACGTGTATCCACATGGAACAGGAGATAGATACCCCTGGATAAGACCCATATAGCATCAAGTTACTACAAGTTGGAGATTTGAACCACGTCTACAACATCATGGGAAGATGTTTCCATTTGCAACGATAATATTCGGTACCCGATAGCTCAAGCCACCTGATTGATCAGGGAGACAACATGAGACAATCTTTTGCACGCAACGTCGTCCATGGAATGTAAAAGCCTGCACAACCTCGGCTATGACTGGCTGAATAGACAAACTATGATGGCCCAGTTAATAGGTGGACTGCACCAACTTTGCAAAATTCACAGTGGTCAGAAACAGTATGGTTGTTCAGTTCTGTTCAATTCATTGTCGTCATACTATGTACTGTCTGCATCGCAACTAGGCCACCACGTCAATGCTAAAAACATCCACGCCGCTTTGTAGCTGGCTCTTTGTCGGCGCCTTTCCAAGCCTCATCAACACAGACACCTGCATCACGGTCGGGTCGCGGCCTTGGGACGCAACCGCCACGACGGTCTCGCCCTTTGTGTAGTAGGCGACAAACTTTCCTGCGGCGACATCTCCATCCAAGATGACATCGTCCCATCCAGACGCCATCGTGTTGCCGCTGTATCGCAGCTGGGCGCCAAGGGCCGACCAAAAGACTGGGATAAAAGGCTCGCTGGCTGCAGCTGGGTTCACAATGCGTGAGGCAACGGCACGGCCCGCGTTCTGAGCGACGTTCCAGTGCTCGATTCGGATGAGAGCCCCGTTGCCTCCAGGGCCGTGGTAAGGGTACGAGGCAATGTCTCCGACGGCGTAGACGTCTGAGAGTCCCGCAACCGCAAAGTGAACATCGGTCTGAAGGGATCCATCCTTTTGCAGTTGGACTGCACTGTTGTTTTTGAGGTAGCTGGTCTCGGGGGCCACGCCGACTCCCAAGATGACGAGATCCGCATCGAGCTTGGTACCGTCCTTGAGATGGACAGCACCCACCTTGGAGGGATCCGAGCTGGACGGCTCGGCCTTGTCGACGCCGGCGCTCATGTAAAACTTGATGCCCTTGCCCTCCAAGGCTTTCTGGATGCCGGCACCGACCTGCTCGCCCAGAACACGCTCCAGAGGAACCTTTTCCATGCCCACAACGGTCACCGAGTTGTCGCCGCCAGTGGCGTTGGCAATTTCCATGCCGATAAACGAGGAGCCGATGATGACAATCTTTTTGCCCTTTTCTCCAATGGCATCGACAATCTTCTTGGCATCGTGAACGGTGCGCAGTGTAAAGATGTTGCCGAGTACCTTGAAGCCTTGCAGGGGTAGGAGCCTGGGAGTTGCTCCAGTCGCGAGAACCAGCTTGCTGTAGGCAATCTTGCTCCCGCTTGCAGTTGTAACTTGTTTGCCAGAAAAGTCGACATCGTTGACCTCACCGTCAACCCACTCGACAGCGCCGCTATCGTACCAGCTCTTGTCTCGCCATGCCAGCTTGGAGGCGTCTGTGATTAAAGCCTTGCTCAGCTTGGGCCTGTCAATGGGGAGGTAGCCCTCCTTTGAGATGACGGTGAGATGGCCTCTGTAGCCCTTTTCACGTAATCCCTCGACAACGCCGAGAGCACCAGAGCCGCCACCGACAACGACGACCCTTTCTTGAGCGTCACTCGCGACGCTGCACTGGAAGTTGGGTTTCCTCCTGGAGCCTTTGATGGCAGCTTCTTCGGCGGTGATGTAGAATGCTCCATCATGCTGGGTGAGAGGGAAGACGGGGAGAGCATCTAGGGCAGGCGAGTCTTCTACGTCACCAGTTTTAGCGTTGAAACAAGCTGTTCCTTGTTAGCATGCCATCTCCAGACAAGTCCATGGTCAGAATTACCTCCATGCCAGGGGCAAGTGATGCGTCCCGTGGTGGACAAAACGCCCTTGGCCAGCGGAGCGCCGTAATGGGTACACTTGGCACCAATGGCCTGTACCTCTGCCTTTCCACCAGACTGGAGGCCGACGAGAAGGACTTTGGCGTCTTGGATGCCCTCAACTTCCACCTCCTGCTTCTGACCGGGCTTGAGTGACAGCGAAGTCACGCCCTTGAGCTTGTACTCTTGAGCCATGGCGCGATTGGTGATTGAAAACTGGCGAGACGGTATTGCAAAGGACAAAAGACGACGGTTTGGGAGTAGATGACGGAGGTGGGGGTAGCGGGGTAACGAGAGCATGCCTGGAGGTTTAATAGAAGCTCAAGTCAACGGAGAGATGGATGACGCGAGCAGGTGAGATCCGGAGATACCACGGAGAAGAAACAACTGGAGGAGACATCATGTGAGGACAATCGGCAGGTGTAAAAGGGAGTGGCTAGCTCTTGCATTTGAGCTCCGGAGCTCGAAGCTTGGTAAGCGGATTTGGGAGTGAAGCCGCATGTGAAGCTGGTGAGAGTCGAGCTTTGCTTTGCAACATGTGGGAATTGATTGGCTGGATGACGCAATGGATTAACGCGGAGGGATTGTGGTGCCGTCATTGCTGTGGGCGGGCCTACGTTTGGCCGGTGGTGGGCTGCCTTGGCTACCCTGGAGGTGGACGGATTTCTGATTTCAGGAGATGGTGATCAAGATGATGTTGGAATTGATGTTGATATGATGTTGTACATGTGATGTGATTCCTATTTTGAGCTGCCATGACTTGTACATGCACAGCATGTGATGTACTGTATAATGAAATACCATGTTCGAGTCATGAGCTCCACTTGCGGTGTAGTGTAAGTGGTGAATGATTCAAATGACATTTGACATACGACGTGGGCCCTTTCAGATATTCCCATAATAACAACTCCTTTATTCAACGATAAACACTTTATTTGTATCTTTCTGATAAACTGAACACAACTATGGAGTCTTACGGACCGTTCCCGCCTCCCGTCTCGCGGCATCACTCGCTTGCTCCCACAGCCACGGGATGTCGTATGAACGCTCACACGAGACGACACCGAGCACACGTCAGATCAAGTGCATAATCCCGGCCCGCTCACCTTGGCATGACAAAACTTGCCAGCAAACCGGCGGGCCTGCTGTGCTGGCAATGGATACAACGCTGCCCCATACATTACGCGCTCCCGACGACAGGACAGGACAGGACAGGACAGGCACACCGCAGTTCGATCGCTTTGACAGCCCTGCCCTGTCCCGACACTAGCCACGCGAGAACGGGGGTTTCCCGTGATGACGCCGCATAAAGTTGTGAAACGGGCCAAGCAGAATGTTAACACCAACCATAACTCAACCTCTCTATAAACATGGGATCGGTTGATATAAACCTTTGTGCGGCTGGTGAGGCTAAACCGCTTCAAAAGGCAGATGCAGCTGTGAAAATTCTGCTGCTTCCGGATGCACTGGACTGGGTCCAATATCGTAGGCGAGCTGTACTGTAGGGGAACTCAGGCGCTACAGCAAAGCTACAGCAGAGCTACAGCGAGCTACTGCAGGTGCAGCGCCCGGGCCAGCCACTAATTTCAGGAACAGGGAGGCAACGCGCCTCTGCTCCGTACTCGGTACGACCACAGACAGCCGTACTCGATATCCACCGACGGGTAGCCAGTACTCGAGGCTCGCGGTGTCTGGAAGCGGTGTCTACTAATTGCAGCCGGCCTGGAGCTTCACACCACCAGCCATCGTTCTGCAGGCACGCGCCGCAAACTCTCGTCCTGAACCATCAACCACTCATTCTCATTGATCCATTCCGATCGCCTCGAGCCTTGTTTTACTCCTCCATCCGACACCCTGCTCGAAGCCCCTCAAAGTCGCAGTACTCGCTGCATCGCCACTCTGCGCCTACGATCCCGCTCCTATCGAGTACCGCTACTCCCTCCCTCACCTGAGTCAAATCTCCTTTCGACAAGGCTGCCTCTCTAATAATCGCCTCTGTCTTGCCTGCGGGGTTTCATTTTATTTTATTCCTACCGTACCTGTGCCTGTGCCTCTGCCTGATCCTGATCGATGTCGGACCCTATTCTTCGCCATCGTTAATCCTCACTCACCAACTGTCTTCCGGGCCAACCGCCAAAGATCATGACCGACGCTGAAGCATCGCCATCGTTTCGACGCCTCGACCGAGCGGCGCTTCTTGCGTGCACTGCGGCCACCGACATCTACGTCACCTACTATTAATTTAACCATCTTTACCCATGCGACTCTCGCTCGGCGACATGGAGGTGCTCGATCACGCGCAGCCAGAGTCCGGCTCGCCGCCTCTGCAGTGCTGCTGCGGCAGCGCAGATTGCGTCCACCTCAAGAAGAACTGCTCCATTCTCGAAGCTGTTGAGAAGGATGTGCATACAGCTGCCCAGTTAGGCAAGGTATGTGTGTGTGTGGACGTGCATATGTCTGCGGGTGCCGCGCTTGGCATGGCTTTGCAGCGCTGAGTTTTGCAGAGCTTTGCTTGGTTGGGCTTTCTTTCATTCCCTTCATTCCTCTCTTCATCCCATTGTCTGCACGCGCCGCCAAATGACTGCGGCCATCCCTTTCACCTCGCGTTCAAACTGCATTCCGGTGCGGACACGGCAGTCAAGACCCGATTGAACCCTCCAGTCGTGTATGCATCCTGTGCCTCCAAAATGCTCTCCCAGACCAACAATCATGCTGTGCTCCCGGCAGACTGAATCTCCACTGACATTTGCCCTACAGGCCCTACTTGCTAGGCACGAAGCCTACATGGCCGACGCAGAACTGGATAGGCAGCGACTCAACGGCCGCATAGATCGCCTGCAGCTGGACAAGCAGGAGCTGGAAGCCAACAATGCCGCCAAGGTCGAGGAGAACAATGAGCTCATCGAGCAGCTCGAGCTACTCAACACCACAATCTTTGACTCCGACGCAAAGATCAAAAGCCTCGAAGCAAGCCTTCTCTCGTCGCAACAAGCCATCCGCCGCCTCGAGAGCGCCGCCGCCCGTGCCGCCGAGGCTGACCAGCACCTCAAGATTCTGGAAGAAGAGCAGGACAAACTCACGGGGGAGTTGAAAGCTACCAAGGAGGAAGCTCGCACTCATGCGCAGCGATTTAAAGAGGCACAGCGGGAGATCCTCGACATGCAAGATCAGCTCGTGCGCATGGAGAAGGAGGCCATTCTGGAGCGACAACGCCACGATGAAATGATGGAAAAGGTTGAGCGCCAGCGGGAGGTGGAGAAGCATCTGGATGTTGCCGCCGTGCGCCTCAAGGGCTCCGCGGCTTCAAAATCAATCACCGAACACCGACAGGGGAACAAAATCGTCGGCCACTTTGTGCGGGACCTGCTACAGGACAATGCCAACCTGCAGCTGGGCATAGCCGAGCTAAGGGAAATGCTCATCAGCTCCAACGATGAGATACAAGTGCTGCGAGAGCAGCTCATGTTTCACCAACCCCTTACCGACGGCTTCAGCCCTGCCTCGACTCTCAAGGCTGAACTGGAACCTTCCCTGTTTGAAAACTCGAGGCCGCCGCAAGAGTTTCACATTCACCACCACTACCACGTTGCCAAGCAAGAGACCAGGAAGCCCAAGAAGAAGCGCCAAGGCTTGCTGCCCGGCATTTTTACACCTCCAGCGGCAATCTCCAGCAGGTCGTCGTCTCCGGGCCCCGAGTTCCAGCGACGCCTGGTGTCCTCTCCCACTCGCCCGGTTCTCTCCCACACCGGCGAAACAACACCCATCAAGGCCAGCTCCTCAGCATGGCACGAATTTTCCACCCCATCGGAAATGTCCTCCTCCCTTCCGACTTCTCCCCGCTTTTTCGATCATAGTGAAGCTGAGACAGGCTCTCTCATGTCGCCCACTACCAGCTATGACCCCATGTCTCCTACATGGCGCGCTTCACATAGAAAGCGTGCTTCTGCAGCCTCGTCCTGCAGCTTCCAGTCTCTCTCAATCATTGACATTGAGCCCGGTACAGCCGGAATCCAAACACCAAACCCTTTCAGATTTAGCAGCGGCGTCATCCACGAAGAGGACGAAGATGCACATACTAGTCCGCCTGCCACTGCGGCCGAACAAGACGCTCCCAAAGACGAGTCGGCGGAAGAAGATGATGCCAACGAAACTACCAATGCCGCCGCCATACCGATATTACCGCCTAGATCTGGGCTGCGCCGTGTAGCGTCTCATGAATCAATCATGTCGCTATCGGGCGGTCTCGATATCCACACGCTCCAGATCCGACCAAGCCAATTGACCCTCCGCCCGCTCGGCGGAGCTGATGCCGTCGTCACCGGCGTCATTGCCCAGCCGACAATGTCGACCAAATACTCGAAGCGTAGCGATGCCGCCTTGCGCGATAACTTTGCCGGCTTTCAAATACCCCAGAGAAGCTCCACACCGACGTCGGATATGTCGGGTTCGTCCTCGCAAACATCTCGCAACGGCGCCGGAGGCCTTGGCAAATGGGTTGGATGGCGACCATGGGGAGCAGGTGCCGTCGGTCAAAGCCTGCCCAGGGCGGTGGAGAAAGCACCGCCAAAACCACCTCCTAGGGCCCCTGGTATTAACCAGCCCGGTGCGATTCCTGGTTTCCAAGAGTACTGGGCATCACAACAACGGAAAAGTGCCTCATCCAGAGCAGCAGCAGCGGCAACCATCGACAATGGCTCTTTGTCCCAAAGCTTGCGAGAGGGCGGTGGCCTTTGAGCTGAGCGAATCCCTTGTATAATCTTTGTTCTTTGTTTCATATGTTTTCGAATCGTGGGGTTGTTCATGGGTTGGATTTGGCAGCATCATTTATCGCCAAGGATTGGATTGCATTAGTTGGTTCCCTTGTTTTTCTTTGCATAACCGGACGTTTTGATGGCGTTTTCTTTGAGCGAGCCGGCAGATTGGACATTTGGTATAAAATGGGGTCAGGAGATACCCGGGCCGCACGAGGTCATTTCCTTTGTTGATATAGATTGGACAGCACATATCCTGTTACTAGACGCAGTATAATGACTATATACGTATAATCGGTAGAAGTAGTAAATTATAATGGACAAATATTATTAATTAACGAGATGGTCGCTTCAATCTCCGCAAGCTGTTATCGGCACATTAACCCTTGAGATGTTCTGAAACGACACCTTTTTACATCGACAAAGGGGTTGTGAAGCGTCTCCTATAAGTATACAGTAGAAAACCGGCATGGAACGTAATTATCGACTTCTCCTTCCACCAGCCAATAGCCGTTACCTACTACATCCGCTCCGACAGTACGATAACCTACCCGAGGCGGCTTCGGCCATGACGTCTCAACCTGCTTGTAAAAGGGTTCGGTGTTGGGACCCCATATTGGTAGGATATAGCTGCCATCAACATTGCGCCATATCTCTGGGATTATCTTGTATTGGTGGCGGTGTTGAGCGGCAATTTCGTTCCGAACAGCGTTGTACAGCGGCGTGAATACCGTGTGTGAATGCGACACAGTAAATTCTCTCAGGCTTGTCTTGAGGACGAAGGCGTCGAGGGCCTTGAACACGCTCTGCATATTCACAGGACGAGCGTTGGATCCTTTTGCTGTGAGGGCCAGACATAGCCGAGTGAGGCTTGGTGAATTAGAGGCCAATACAGAGAGATAATCCTTTAAGAGGACAATTTCTGGGATTGCTCCAACTTCGGCTCCATGTAGCGTGAGGGGGCAAACAATCTCAAGAGATGTAATGGTGGACAGTCGCTGGGGTGGTAGCAGCTGAGGGAGATTTAGAATGAGGGCTTGACTTGACATGTGAATGGTGTTTGTTCTATAAAGCACGTCTATCCCTTCCGCGTATCTGCATGCTTTAGTCACAGAATGACATGACGAGAGCCGGCCACCAACTTACGCTTGTCGGCAGGACAAAAAGCCATCCCATGATACCAATCTTGCACTTGGATGGATATGGTTCCGGCCAGCTTTGACAGAAATGCGCATATCCATGACGGCAACGGTCATCCCCCGGTCTCGGGATTTCGGGGTGAGACATGCGTATGAAGCTCCATGTCTTTTCATAGTTGGGCATGACACGATGGCACACAGAGCTCCACCACTGCCAGGATTTGGGTACTGTAGTATCCCAGTTTACCTCAAGTCGGTCATCTGCATTGATGCCGGTATGGGAAAAGAGGACGCGTCCGGGTTCTATAGGAGCAACAGGGTGCACATATGACAAGTCCATGTGCAATAAGCTGCCTCCAAAGGCTCTGAGAAGTATGTCGTATCGCAGCTCTCTGGGAAGCTTTCCAAACAGAGGAGAGCTGGCCAAGGTCAAATCTTCAGTAGATGGCGATGGGGTCAAGACATTTGGTCGAGTAAGAGGGAGGCGAGGCAGGTCGGTAGCATCATCTTCAACTTGGCTGTCCTCTGTTTCGTCTTCCCCCCGCTGAGGCCTGCGTCGTTTGCGGAGCTTTTCTCGAAGCCAGTCCATGAGTTTAAACTTCATTACGCAGCGATGTGATTGTGTTGATGAGGGTTGATGAAGATGAAATGGATGAATGGGTACATACAAGTCCATCGCCGATAGCCTCAGCTGAAGTTGATCCGGATGAAACCAACAGTGACAAACGTTGTCAATGCGCACTGTATCAACCTGCAGGGGTGATTCTGCCTAGCATTACAGGGTGTCTGTGGTTTGTAGTATTTAATTGTCATCTTCATGTACCCATATGCAGAGTACATGGAGTAAGCATTGTTAATGTACGGAGTACTGTTGATTCTATTTGACTCAGGGATATGTGTGCGCAGACACCAGACAGTTGTCAACCGGACGGTGCGCGATGAGTCGGCTCTTGAATGGTTCACTGACTCTAGATGTCATGTTGTCAGCATCCCATCTCGAATTTAAATCCAGGTAGATTGCCAAGTATGAAAAGAATATACTCACAGTAGCAGATACTAGAAGAATACGGTGATAGCAGTAGATGCTAGAGAGATGGCTATAATAGTGGACAGTAGAGGACAGTGGCGATAGTGGCAGATGCTAGAAGAAAGTGGCGGATAATGGCGGAGGGAGCAAACACTCAAGGAACCGGGTATCCCAACGCCAAGAAACAAGTAGGATGCAATACTGGGGAAACTCGCGCCGGTCAGAGCATGGGGGATTTCAATTAGCCACAGTGGATTCAATGCCCCGGCAGACGTCCATTCCCCGTTGTGATGAGAATCCTCCAAGTTTTCGCCGAGAAGCCAAGAACATCTTGGCGATAATTAAGTGTGAAAACGCAGACGCGACTTGAAGGCTATTACAAATACGGTGTCTGGGCATGACTGCAACCTATCACAATGGACGATGAAGTTGATAACAGTTGGAAAATATGTGGAAACTGGAAATATAGCCCCCATGTTGAAGAAATCTCACGTATGGCCAAGAAACCTGCGTGGTGTTTAAGATAAGACATGCGTAACCCATCTTAAGTGTCAATTGACTCTAGTCATTCTTCTTTCAGCCTCCTGGCTTGTTCACTCTCGACCAGGTTCATTTTACTTATTCTCGAGATTCCATTGCTCGGTTACCCTAATTACGGTTGTTGTCTATATGAGGATGGGCGTGTCTGCTAATGATAGACTGACTGTGGCCCATGTCTCGGGCCAGAGCAATGAGCCTATGAGCAAGCCTGCACATGCGCTCTCCGTCCAGCAAGTTGTTGACGAGCTCGTCGCAAACATCTCGGATGGTCTACCCGAGGCAGAAGCCAACATACGGCTTCAAAAATACGGCAAAAATGACCTCGGTGAAGCTGAGGGTGCCCAGCCCATCAAGATTATCATTGCACAGATTGCCAATGCCATGACTTTGGTGAGTCCCTCCTCGTAATATCACCCGTAACTTGAGCTCACAGTGTCCCCTTGCAGGTCCTGATTCTCGCCATGGCAGTCTCCTTCGGAATCAAGTCCTACATCGAGGGCGGCGTAATCACGTTCGTCATCCTTCTCAACGTCGTCGTCGGCTTCTTCCAGGAATACTCGGCCGAGAAAACAATGGATTCTCTGCGCTCTCTCTCGTCTCCAACCGCAACCGTGGTTCGGGATGGCGATTCCAAGATTGTGCCCTCTGACCAGATTGTCCCCGGCGACCTAGTCGAAATCAAGACTGGCGACACAATTCCAGCTGATCTCCGGTGAGTGGCCATGACCATAGCTGACATTGGTTTGGGCGCTGACACCTCCAGACTGATCGAGGCAGTCAACTTTGAGACTGACGAGGCCCTCCTGACGGGCGAGTCCCTGCCCGTTCGTAAAAATGAAGACGCCATCTTTGATGAGGCAACTGGCCCTGGTGATCGTCTCAATGTCGCCTATAGCTCCTCCACCGTCACCAAAGGTCGTGCCAAGGGAGTCGTCTTTGCAACAGGTACCTTTACAGAGATTGGCGCCATCGCTTCTGCCCTTCAGAAGAAGGATAGTAAAGTCCGTCCCGTTAAGCGCAAGCCTGATGGTTCCGCTAGGCCTCATCGATATCTCGAGGCCTATACGCTGACCTTGACCGACGCCATTGGCCGTTTCCTCGGCGTCAATGTCGGCACGCCACTTCAAAAGAAGCTCTCCAAGCTGGCAATCCTTCTCTTTGGTGTTGCCGTCGTCTGTGCCATCATCGTCCTCGCCGCCAACGAGTTCGACTCTAGGCAGGAAGTCATCATTTATGCCGTTGCCACGGGCTTGTCCATGATTCCGGCGAGCTTGGTTGTTGTTTTGACCATCACCATGGCTGCAGGTACAAAGAGAATGGTCCAGCGAAACGTCATTGTTCGTAACTTGAGATCTCTCGAGGCTTTGGGCGCAGTCACCGATATTTGTTCAGACAAGACCGGCACTCTGACTCAGGGCAAGATGGTTGCTCGAGGTGCGTGGATGCCTGGTAAAGGGACTTACACCATGGAGAACTCGTCCTCGCCAATGGACCCAACCACTGGGGATATCCGTTACGATCCACGCCAGCCTCGCGAGATCAACTTTGGCCAAGGTGGCGATGCTTGTGGCACTATTGCTTCTGTCAAGGAGCTTCTCTCCCAGAGCACCAGCGCCCTTACCGACTTTTTGCAAGTTGCATCTCTAGCCAACCTCGCGACTGTTGTTCAGAAAGATGGTGAATGGCGTGCTCGAGGTGATCCTACTGAGATTGCCATTCAGGTTTTTGCTTCTCGGTTTGAATGGAACCGCCTTCGCCTGGTAGGCCATGATGAACACCAATACAGTGAGGTTGCTGAGCTGCCTTTTGACTCCGATGTCAAGCGCATGTCCGTCATTATGAAGAACAATAGCTCTGGCAAACTATTCGCATTCACCAAGGGCGCCGTGGAGCGTGTTATTGGATCGTGCAGCACCTACTGCCCCAACGATTCGAATGACGCTGTTCCTCTCACTGAAGAGTTTCAGCAGGAGATTCTTCAAAACATGGAGGCCTTCGCCAGCATGGGGCTTCGTGTCCTTGCTCTGGCTTCCAAGCCGTATCATGTCGAGCTGAAGAAGGGAGTTGAGGTTAACCGTGCTTCTGTTGAACGTGACCTTGTGTTCCGGGGCCTGATCGGCCTCTATGATCCTCCTCGCCCTGAGTCTGCCCCTGCTGTGCAAGAATGCCACAAGGCCGGCATCACAGTTCACATGCTGACTGGTGATCACCCCGAGACTGCCAAGGCCATTGCGCGTGAGGTTGGTATCTTGCCGTCACGTATGGACATGGTCTCCGTGGATATTGCAAGAGCCATGATCATGACGGCTGCCCAATTTGATGCCCTCTCGGATGACCAAGTCGACCAACTACCCGTGCTGCCGCTCGTTGTGGCTCGATGCGCCCCAAGCACAAAGGTCCGGATGGTTGAAGCCCTCCACCGCCGCAAAAAGTTTTGCGCCATGGTAAGTTTCCCCCACGTTGTTTATTCTGCAAAATGTCTAACATTGGATAGACTGGTGATGGTGTCAATGACTCTCCCTCGCTTCGCCGCTCAGACGTTGGCATCGCAATGGGTCAGTCTGGCTCTGACGTTGCCAAAGATGCTTCTGACATTGTCCTCACCGATGACAATTTTGCCTCCATTGTTGCCGCGATTGAAGAAGGCCGCCGCATTTTTGACAACATCCAAAAGTTTGTTCTTCACGTTTTAGCGGAGAACATTGCCCAAGCTGTCACCCTTCTTGTCGGCCTTGCGTTCAAGGACAGCTCGGGTCTCTCAGTGTTTCCCCTGACCCCCGTAGAAATCGTGTGGATCATCATGGCTACTTCGGGTCTGCCCGATATGGGCTTGGGCTTTGAGCGCGCTGTGCCGGGCATTCTTGACCGTCCTCCTCAGTCCCTAAAGAGTGGCATCTTTACGCTCGAGTTTTACGTCGACATGGTTGTTTATGGTCTATGGATTGCAGCGCTCTGCCTTAGTTCTTTCGTACTCCGTGTGTACGCTTGGGGTGACGGAGAGCTTGGACTTGGCTGCAACGATGGCTACAATGATAGTTGCGAGACGGTGTTCCGCGCTCGTGCAACTACCTTTGCTTGCCTCACGTGGTTTGCCCTCTTCTTGGCTTGGGAGATGGTTGATAAACGACGATCCTTTTTCCGTATGCAGCCCGGTTCTGACAAGTACCTTACCCAGTGGATTCATGATGTCTGGCGCAACCAGTTCCTTTTCTGGGCAGTCATGCTCGGTTTTGTAACACTCTTCCCTGTTCTCTATATCCCTGTCATCAACACCAAGGTTTTTAAACACAAGGGCATTAGTTGGGAATGGGGCATTGTGTTTATTGCTGCCGGGCTCTTCTTTGCTGGGGTTGAGGCGTGGAAGTGGTGCAAGCGTCTCTTTTATCGTCGACAGTCGCGCAAGCAGCAAGATGCGGGCCGGAAAGATGCAGACGTTGAGAAGCGCATTTTTGGCGCGTACTTGGACTTGTCTGCCAGCAGCAGCAGCGCACGCGATGACGAGGAAATGCCTCGTCAATGACTATTCCGGGGCGGGAAGCCCCGTAAGATGGACGGAGAACTTGAAATTAAGGCTGTGGAGGAGGGCGAGATTATCCTTGCTGTGATGCTGGAAGTTGAGTGTTGGGTGAAGTTGGGTGGGCAGTTGGTAGGCGTAGGAGGAGATGGATGCGATATCTTTGGGCTGGATTGCGGCCGACCAAGTTGCTTTGCTGTTGCAACTCTTGGCTGTGGATATGTACATAGGTACTCTTATTCCATACCCAATATTAACTATAACTATGCCTTTTCCATCATTTCACAAACAGGATGAGCACGTAGAGGAGGAAGTTGAGGAAGAAGACAAGTATATGTGCCTTCTTCTCCCGCCTTCATGCCACCTTCGAGACCAACACTTTTTACAGCATAGCTGCGATGTTCTGTAGTATATTTATCTATCTCTGGTAGGTATGCACTTCTGCAGCATTTCTGAATATTTCCAACTAAGTAGTTGATCTGGAGACAATCGCGTTGCATTGGCATTAGTTCGGATTCAGTATATTAGCAATATCTTCACCGTCACATGAGAACCTGATTGGCGAGAACCCGATTGGTATTCGTTCTAAACGATGCGTCATTGTTTCCTGGTTTTTGAGAGAACTATATCAGTCTTTTTGCTTCTTTATTGTAATATTTTCGTCCAAGAAGCAGCCTGGCTGCGAAGATATCCCTGGCCCCTCTGCGCGTCTCGGCATTCGGTATCTTCAACCCTGCGAGGATGAGATGTGGTTGGCATGTCGCTCGATGTAAAGTTCTATTGGGAGACGCACTTCCAAGGCCCGATCCTGAATATTCTTGGCTACATGTAGCCAGATACGGAAGAGAAAGACATATTATGGTCAAGTTGCAACCCTGTGACTGTTGCAATTCTAATCCTGCCATCAGTTGATCCTTGCACGCTTTGTCAACCGTTGGTCCGCCTTATTCATGGGTTCTAAATTTAGTCGCCCAACCAAAAATAACGTTCTTAGCCGGCTTCAACTACATCCGGCGCCAAAGGAACTGTTTTGGCTCAATGACAAAGCCTGCTTGTAATCTCCGCTAGCTCTGGCCACTCGCATCCTGAAGCTCTTCCGTAGCGCATCCAGTATGTCGACCTTTATCCAAAGCGAGCCATGAAGCAAAGGATGCTTGAGCGCTGATTTACAAGTCGGATCACATCCTTTGTCGGCTCTGGCGGACTAGGGAATCAAGGGCAGACATATTAAGTACATGTTGTTGGCTCGGATCGGAGCGGTTTGGTAATTGAGGCACTGCTCGGAAGCGTTATACCCGTTCAAGACTCGGGATGCGCAGAGGCCATTGTGGCTGGGCAGCTGTACCTGCATTGTTACCATCGTGAAGCTAGGACAGGATGACTGTTTTTAGCCTCCAGGAGACCAGCATGACAAACACCGCCCAATTACAGACACGCACTTGACCTGTTCTCCATACAACGCCCGTAGGAGTCCGTAGGAAAAGACGATTGTTTCGGCTAAGGCGGCCAGCTGAAGGCCCAAACCGTTGGCGACGATGTGCCTAGTGCTGATCTCAGCAGACTCAAGCAGAGATTAGGTCTCGACAACCCAATGCCCTGCATTTGTTCGTTTTTGCATTGCTCGTTGAAAGGCTCCACCGAGTATCTGTATATAACCCGATCAGATCTCTCATTACATCAGCGCCCAGCTTCTTCCGCCAAGCATATCCTCCGTCGACGCCCAACTTCCGCATCTCTTTGTGTTTTGTGCCAAGACAACATTCATGTATGTGATGCCGCTCCTTTCCAATGGCATTCCGAGAGCAGGGTTAACTCGATACAGTCTAGTTACGATGCGTTCCAACAGCTTCATCGCCGCGGCCGCTGTGGTTGCCCAGGGCGTCGCCGGCCTTGGAATCAACTGCCACGGAGACGTCCTCTGCGGCATTGCCTACATTAGCGGTGGCCGTCTGTCACATCTCCAAGACGTCTTCAACAAGCTCGACGACAACCGGAAATACGACAACGGCGACGACGTGGCATGTATCGAGCTCGATTCCCTCAACTATAACGGCAAGTTCACGAGCACGCTCTGTGCCTATATTCAAAACTCAGAGGGCGACGTCACCGGCGCTACTCTCAAGAGCGTCTTCAAGGAGCTTCAGACATTTGGATGCGCCATCTGCGGAAGCGTGCCGTTGCACTATGCCAAGGGCGACGACGACGTCAACCACGGAGAGCTCACCATCAACCTCGTCGAGGAGCTCCCCGAGAACTGCAAGGTCAACGAGCCCTGCTCGGCATAAAAAGCCAGACCGGATTGGCAGGATTCATCCATGGGCCGGCCCGGGAATTGATCAGATCCACATTTCCTCGTACATGTATTTAGTTGGTGCTGTGCACATTGGAGATCCCCATTGCGGGCATTAGTTTGGTTGTAGAGGGAACAGGCGTTTGGGCGCAGCAAAGCGAGAATGTGAATTTATAATCCAGCGATACCATCCTCTGCCTTTTATCCGTTTCATGTGCCGTTTGATGGCTTAGAAGAGAATTAGCAAGCCTCGTGAGAAGCCACCGGGCGTATCGGGCCAGTCTCGATCTTCGCCGACGACGACAAGATCGGACTTATTTCGACCCCACTCATGCAGAAGACGATGTTGACCCCTCAATCTAGGAACAATGGATCATCATTTATTGCCTGTTTCTAAGCAATAGGCAGCTTCATAGTCGATCGAATCACTATGTCCGCCCTAATTCCGACTTGGATGGAGGGTTGTTGAAAAATCCCGGAGATAAAAGATAGACTTGGTTGATGTGCTAATCAACGCCATGAGATATATAATGGCGTCACAGAGGCCTAGGAGGGGTAGCTGAAGGATTGAGAATACTCGCAACTTGTTCAATTCGAAACATTGTCAAAACAGTCCTCTTTGTCCAGACACTTTCCGAATAAGCAGAACCAGAAATCACTTCGTCTACTAGAGTCTAGTCTATTATAGTCCATCATGGCCGCCTCACTCTTTGCCCTCTCGGAAGAGCCCGCGAGCGAGCTGGGCCGGTACAGGGTACTCGCCCCTTCAGCGGGTATTCGCGTCTCTCCTTTGGCTTTAGGCGCCATGTCCATTGGCGACAGCTGGTCCGACTGGATGGGATCCATGGACAAGGAGAGCTCTTTTAAGCTGCTAGACGCATTCTACGATGCCGGCGGCAACTTTATCGATACCGCCAACAACTATCAGAACGAGCAGTCCGAAGCTTGGATCGGAGAGTGGGCGGCAAAGAGGGGCATCCGGGACCAGCTTGTGATTGCCACCAAGTTCACCTCAGACTTCCGAAGCCATGAGCTAGGAAAGGGAAAGGCCCCTAATTTTCAGGGCAACCACCGCAAGAGTCTTCACCTGAGTGTTCGAGAGTCTCTTAAGAAACTGCAGACGGATTACATTGACATTCTTTACATTCACTGGTGGGACCACACCACTTCTATCAAGGAGCTCATGGATTCTCTCCACCAGCAAGTCGAGTCCGGCAAGGTCCTCTATCTGGGAGCCTCAGATATGCCAGCTTGGGTCGTAAGTGCGGCGAATGTTTACGCACAAGCCTATGGCAAGACCCCTTTCAGCATCTACCAGGGACGCTGGAACATTATGGTCCGGGATTTCGAGCGGGAGATTATCCCGATGGCTCGGCAGTTCAACATGGCTTTGGCTCCTTGGGATGTCCTCGGTGGCGGCAAGTTCCAGACGAAAAAGGCCCTGGAGGAACGCAAGAAGAACGGCGAGACTCTTCGTGGTCTCACAGGGGCCCCTACACAGACTGCCGACGAGGAAAAGATTAGTGAGGCTCTCGCAAAGGTCGCCTCGGAACACGGAATCGAGTCCGTCACCACTATTGCTCTTGCATATGTGCTGCACAAGGCCGGCAACGTCTTCCCCATCGTTGGCGGACGCAAGATTGAACACCTCAACGACAACATCAAGGCGCTGAGCATCAAGCTCACGGATGAGCAGATCAAGTATCTCGAGAGCGTTAAGCCGTTTGACCTGGGCTTCCCGTTGGCCTTTTTGGGCGAGGATCCCAACGTTACGGGATACTCTGTGCGTCTCGATCGCACGGCCAAGTTTGCTTTCCCCAACGCAGGGACTCCTAAGAGCGTGTAAGCCGGCAATAAACTTACTACGCGTATTCGGGATTCGGGCTGCGGAGGAATGATCAACAACAACTCATATCAGATTGATACCATAAAAGCTGGTCGGTAATTATGAATGACTTTTTACACGAGACGCTCTTGTCCTGTTACAAAGAGCTGTATATAGACACTACTGTTAAATGCAAGCTAGGTCAGCTTTATACCTTTTCCTCCCACGTACGTAATCCAAACTCACTGCAGGCCGTGATGTTGGTTCCAAAAATAGATACTCTAACTTCCCCTATGAGAAGGTCCCCGTATCCGTTTTGCCCCTGCCATGGTCCCCTCGGAGGATTTATAGCGGGCGGATTACTACCCCAGATTGATATGCAAGAGATTTGGGCGTTCCAATGACCTGGTTACCATCAAGATGGCCTGCTTGTTACCCACACGAGCGGGAACGTCAAGTTAGACTGCCTTAGTTTGGTGTCTCGGCTCCATAGAACGTGGATTTGTGCATCAACCTGTATATTCGTGCATCATATCAAGTGAATGAATACTATGTAGAGACTTCTATGTGGTATAAAGCTGCTGGTGAATTAAAAATTACTTCTTAGGGTCTTCTCGTCCACTCTCCCCTTCGGTATGTTGGTTTCCTTTGTCATTTCCACTCTCTTCAGTCTGTCCTTTACTCCCTGTCGCTTCCCGGGGCTCCTGAGTGCTCGTTGCGGCACCTTCATGTCCCTCCTGTGCTCCTTCTTGTGCTCTATGGTCTTCTCCAGTATTGTGCTGTCTGTCTTCCTCCGTCTGCTGAATCACTCCTATTACTCCCGGCTCAACTTCAAAACTAAACTCGCTTGACTCGGAATCTGTAAGTACCAAAACAGGCGCTACTCGACTTCCTTGAAGCTCCGGAACTTCGCTTCCAGGCATCTCGAAAATCTCGTTCGACAATAATTCTGAAATTGGCACCGGACTGGCTAGTTCTGCCATAGGAGTGCCTGATGACTCCAGCTCGCTCATCGGGCTCCTCCTTGCTGCTGTGCTGCCTTCAATCTCCGGCGTTGGTTTCGTTGAATCATCGCCTTCTAGCTCTCGTAAGGTTCCAGGACTCAAGGTCGCAGATTTGGGCGGCTCAGGTGAAACGGTTGAAGTGGTTTCTGGCACTGTCCTGGCTAGGGCATCCATCTCTGTAGAGTCCTCCGGCTTTGTCTTCTTCCGACGAGAAACCACCATGTATCGTAGGATGGCAAGAGCAACAGCCGCAATGACGATACAAACACCAATGACAATGCCCGCAATGGCACCGCCGCTAAGATTATGGCTGCTCTCAGTATTGGGCTTGCTCTCTTTGACTCCGGGAGGCAATATGGTTACAATATTCGACTCAGCACTGGCATTCCACACTCGAGGGTGAACTGAAAAGTTGCCTCGTTCATAGTCCACAATCAAGTACGCCTCCTGCAGAAACGTGCGCCCCAAGACATACTGGGTATCGTTGGCTGCCTGCTTCAGAGGAAAGTATCGAGATGCCGTTTTCAGCAGTGGAGGTTTAGCCTGTAGGTCGAAGCTGGCGTATGGAAAAGTAATGTTAAAGGTTGAGCCGCCCGTAATGGCAGTCGTTATCGTAAATGTGACTGAAGGGTTCTCGGCGGTAAGTTTACTGTGTAGCGAATCGCTCACCAGGTACATCTCAAGCGTAGAGTTGTATTTCAGGCCAAATGCCTTTTCAAAAGCGTGGCAGGCGTCCACGGGAAGATAGATTTCGGCAACAGACGAGTCGATAAACATGGAAATCTGGTCAGACTGAAGCACCGTATTATCTGCGCTGGCATTCGTAGAAATGGATTGAACGCCAATCGTCAAATCGCGCGATTGGTCGCTGAAAAAGTCATACGAGGAATTGGTATCTTGATACGCAGACGTGTCATAGCCGCCCAAGATTAAGCTGCCCAGAGCCTTGTTGAGTCGGTATGGAGCTCCGACGTTGTAGCTGTACGACAAAGATGGAATGGAAGACTGATTCTTGAGGAGCTGCAGAAAGCTCTGCTGCGGATCATTCTGGTCCGTAAAGTTAGTAGGGCGCGGATTCAGTGCAAGCACTCCCAGATAAAACTCAGTGCCGGCGACACCCGCAATGACCGAGTTGTTGACAACCGGACCGCCGCTGCCAAGATATCCAAGTCCAACTGTGAATAAGTTAGTATGGTAACACACAATGAGCATGAAAGAGTCATACCGCTATCGTGCCCGAATTCGCCATTGTCAGTAAAGCCAAGAGCATTCTCAAAGCCTAGACTAAACAGACCAATTTCTTTCCAGGTTTTGGAAGCAGTCGTATTAAACAAGTCGCCTCTGCTGTTGGCGCAATCGGTCACATTGATAATCTGGCAACCCTCTGGCAGCACCACAAGCGTCTGTGTTGACGAAGTGCCGGGCAATATGCGAATGTTTTGAGCTGGCGTTCCTACACGCAACTCAAAGGTTGACCAAGGACCATCTACGCCCTCGCTAAAACATGTGAGTCGTTGGAAGCTATCGACAGCGCAAGAGACTCACAAGAATTGACTCGGCGATACAGACACGGGAGACGGAACGGGGTCGTCGGCTCGCCGTATCAGCCCAAGGTCCAAAGCTGAGGCGAGAGCGTTTGGCATCAACAGCGCCCAGAGCAGCAAATGCTGCAGCCGCGCAGGCATCTTCTGGAGATGTGTGAATGCTTCAAATCTGCCACATCCTAATGGTACTCGCCCTGGAGAATCCTGCACCGCAAGTGGAGCAATGTTGGCTGCAGTTACTAGTGGTATACGAGACAGAGGGCCGGTTAATGAGATCCCCCCCTTAGACGCGGTCCCAGCCTGGTACGAGTTGACACGATACAGTGCTGCAGGTGAAAAGAAAGCCATCATTTGCGAATCTCGCGGAAGAAAAGAGTCAACAGGCATGGGGTTGGTCTTCTCCCACAACCCGCGCGCTCAGAGATTCGCCTTGACGAGCCCACCGACACCGACGGTAAGATTTTAGGAACCAGATGAATCCACATCATGTGTTATGCAATGCACCTCGGCTAGCTGTCGAATGAACCATTGCTCACCCATGATGGTCTTGTTGATGTCCAATATTGAGCTATTCCTAGTTGATCCGGCTTTTTGTCGAGCGTTGCATGGCGACCCACCAAGAGCACCAAGGGAATAACGGCCCTTGGCGTCCCAATGAGCCGGAAAGCCCTTGAATTACGAATCTCTCCCGACGGGGAGCTGTTTTTAACCGAATTGCCTTCTCTTATCAAACGCCGAGCGGCAATAACTGTGGCTAACACGTTGCCAGCGTCGCAGAGGTTTCACAGCTTGCCACCTCTTTGTGAGGCACAAGTGCTGACGGCAGTCAAGCAAAACGGCCCGTACCCGACGGTGTGGCGTTGCTTGTCTGGCTGTGTCTGTCGTATCCAGTTTTCTTATCATTTGTGAATAGCTTCAATGGGGCAAGATTCCGCTCGCCAGACGAATAGCTCGCGACGGCGTGTGGCCCACCAAGGTGAGGCCAGGGTATATTGGGATCATCCCTCTAACTGGAGTAAATTATGCCCACAAGCAGCGGTAGCGTTTGTCAAACTTGTCTCTCTTTAGCAACAACGCCGTCCTAGTGAACTGCGTCTGACTTGTCTTGTCAGTTACGCGATGCCCTTCAAAGAACTGACAACGTTGTAGGGCTGATCATTGTGGCTTGATGCTCGCCGCATGATTGGGTTCAACCCCCGGCTTTATAGCGTGGAGCTGTGCTAGACCGTAAGCACTTGGGGAGGCTGGCACCACTTCTGAGCAAGTCTTGTATGTTTTTGTCAGTTGGGGGCCCATTCAGAGCTCCGAAGCTCCTCCAGACTGTTGTTACAATCAAGGAAAACCTTTGATTAGTATTACTAGCAGCCACAGATGGGCGTCTTGGCTAGACGCCTTACGCGCTTTCTAAGCCGGAGGCAACAGCATGACAGCAGACTATTTTCAGGTACCCTTCACACGTAGGCCATACTCGGTTGACTGCCGCGCTTCCAGGGGTTGAGGCAAGCGACGTGATGATCTTGGTTGGGCTACCGTTGTTGCGAGCCTTGCGGGTTATGTGATGTAGCTAGTGGTATAGAGCGAGCCCGCTTATATCCCCAGGCACGCATATGCCGTCGGACAAAACTTTTCCTTCTCGTTATCCTCACGCTGAGCTCAACTTGCTTGTGTTACGGGTCGAATAATGGCTGGATTAACAGGAGCTCTTGCTCTGCTCGCCTTGAGCGGCGCAGTGCGGGCGTCACCATGTAAGTCATGACACTCCTGACTTGCTCATCGTTTGGGTGGACTGATGCTTATTTCTATTCCTGTCTACAGTTGCTGTGTCCAATGGAACAAACACAATTACAGATCCCCCGACAGCCACCGGAGGGCCGAGTACTCCAACTCAGCCTGCGAATGTCACCTGCGGTGCCACCAGCAGCTTTCCTGCCATTGTTCTCCAAGAGTATGAAGGCCTCTCGACAGATCCAGCATTGCAGTGCCAATGTCTGATCTCGGTAAACAACTGGTTGTTCACAACCAACCCTCCTACGCGGACTCTCACCAGGACCATCGGAACCGGCGTCACCACTTTCACGGAAGTGACTGGCACCACTACAGAGGTGGTGACAACTGTTGTCAACACCGTTGAGACGGCCACAGTCACCGAAAACTTCATCCTGCCTCAGAGCAACGTGTGGTACGGATCCGCAGAGCCGCCATGTGTAAGTCTACTTGTCGTGCACCAATATGAGTGATGCTGATGGTCTTTCAGTGTTACAGCTGCACAATTGCTGCCTCTACGGTAGAGGTATTCTACTGGGCTGATCGTAAGTTGTCTATTCGAAAGCATTGACCAATAACTAACATGATTCAGCTACTGGCACGACGCCCCTGGCCACCTCATTCACGTCTGCTGGTATCGTCTTGTAAGTATCTGCTATTTATCCTCATGTATTGAGCGTTTCTGACACCATCACAGTGAGTCCCCTTCCGTCTACATCGGATTCTCGGCTTTGTCCGCCTATGACTACTGCGGCAATGTTGGAGAACCCCGGTTCAACACGACGGTTGGATTTGCCCCCGGCGAACTGTCTACCATGGTCTTTTCTCTTGTGACTGGAACGCCCGTTACCGTTGGAACCATCACCGGCGGCACCACGCTGAATAGCTTGAGCACCCCATCCTTTTATTCTCCCGTTGGGTCTGCTGCACTTAACACGGATGATCTGAAGAGGAACTGCTCCACCATTGCCGGCTACACCTATATCCCCGGCAATCCCTCCAATGCCATCAATAGTTCTCGTATGTTTGATGATTTAACTCTGCACGTACTATTCGAAGAACATTGCTGACTTTGCGTTTCCTTATAGCTGATCCTTGCCACCCCACCATTGTGATTCCCGATCAAATCCGAAGCTTGGATCCGGCCTGGAAGTCTTGCATCTCTGATGCCTTCCAAGGCTTCTACGACCCCCCCTCGGCCCTCAGCTCCGTCACGGCCTTGGTCCCGACAACTACTCCGCCTCCCCCTCCCCCTACGACCACGCCCCCCAGCTCTCGAAGCACCAGCGCTGCTGGGCCAAGCTCAACACCACCACCACCTCCCCCGAAGACGACTTCTTCAACTCCTCCTCCTCCTCCTCCGCCGCCGCCTTCTACATCTGATGCTGGCAACCCTCCTCCCTCGGGTCCTACATCTACCAGCGCACCTCCTCCACCTCCTCCTCCTCCTCCACCGCCCCCTCCCCCGGCTTCGAGCTCATCCCAACCCGGCGGAGGTGTCAGCAGCCCTCCCCCTTCGTCAAGCTCGCCTGCAGGTGGCAACAACCCCCCTCCCGCGAGCTCCCCGAATGGAGCGGGCAATGGTGGCGGTAACAGTGTCACTCCTTCCAGCCCTTCCACCCCCTCTGGTACTCCAGGTGGCGGCAACGGAGGCGGAAACAATGGAGGTGGTAACGGCGGTGGAAACAACGGTGGCAATGGAGGTGGTAACAACGGCGGTGGAAACGGAGGCGGTAATGGCGGTGGAAACAACGGAGGCGGCAACGGTGGTGGTAACAATGGAGGCGGTAGCGGAGGAAACGGAGGCTCTAACGGAGGCGGCAATGGAGGTAACAACGGCGGCAATGGAGGAGGCAACGGAGGCAACAATGGAGGCAACGGAGGAGGTAATGGTTCACCTCCTGGCGGAAACAACGACAACAACAACGCCGGCGGTACTACTACTACTGAAGGCCCTGGAAGCACGCCTCCAGCTTCAAGCGAGATTCCTCCTTTCACCGAGAACTCTCAGTCTCAGATCGTCTTTGGCTCTACAACCTTGAGCCCCGGAGGACCTGCAATTACTGTTGGTGGCAACACCCTGTCACTGCCCACCTCGGGATCTTCAATTGTTGTCAACGGCAACACCGTCCCCCTCTCCGAAACCTCTCTCGCCTCTCCTGGAGAGTCTGGTTCCCCTGGCTCTCAAGAGACTTCCACGCCCGGCTCTCAGGAGACTTCTGCGCCCGGCTCTGGAGGCTCGCCTGGAGGCTCTGAGTCCAGCACCACTGCCTCGGCAGGCCTGCCAACGAACTCAATCCCAACCGTTCCTGGGAACGCGGCGCCTGGACTGTTTTCGGGCGCAATGACAAGCATCAAGGCAGTTGCCGTGGTTATGCTTATTGCATTTTACTTCTAATAGCGAGGCAGTTTATGCTTGAAGGACATGCTCCTTGTGCGAATTTGATACGCTAGATAACTGAGTAATGATAATGAAGAATTTATGAGGAGTGCACAATCAATTATCCGACGATTTTATCTGAAATTGCCTTGATTTTCGATTCTTAACTGCACGGTCTTTTTCATATTTGGCCTATGTCAATCGTGGTGCAAGGAGTCCGTTCAAATGCCGAAGCAAAGACGTCGTATGGATCGAGTCGGCCTTCGCGCCGATGGCGGGGCCGATCCCCGACCCAACATTGGGGCTTTGTAATAATTGCGTAGTTGCAGTGAAGCTGCTTAGTACAGTATGTCGCCCTCAACAAGATCCTTTGAACAACCCATGTTGGCTGTGCTACGTTGGGATTCCTATACAGGAACACAACAATTGGACCGGGCAGAAAGTGCTGAGACAACTTGAGAGAGATCCTTCCTACCAATGAAAGTGTTGAGATTGGGTTCGCAGGCAGCAAAACACTCTTCGGTCTCGCGACGGAAATGGATCGCATTAACCTCTAGACACAGAGTCAACATTGGTATTTATTGCGGCTGCAGACCAACTGTGAGGAATTGCAATCATCTTGCATAGGCGACAGCGACAAAGATTCTTACATATTTTAGCCAGCGACGCATATACCCTCCAATTTGCCAAAGGTTCACCAGTCCCCTTTGTCAATCATGGCAGATATGGTGTTTAAGACTACAACAGGCTCTACGCTACAGTATTTCAAGCGCGGCAATGGGCCTCTCATGATTATTTCGCCGCCTGCCTGGGGACTTTCCTCAAAGTATCTTCAAGAGACTCTCACACCACTTGAGCAGTCTTTTACCCTCATATACCTCGAATTCAGGGCAAATGGAAAATCCACTCGCCCAGATCCATCTGAAATGTCCTGTTGGCATCTCGCAGACGACATAGAATATCTTCGCCAGGAACTGGGCCTCGAAAAGATTGCGCACTTGCTAGGGCACTCAGGAGGTGGTACAATTGCCCTGTGGTATGCCATCAGGTATCCTGAAAAGGTGGACCGCCTAATTCTCTTGAATCACACTCTGGAAGGCTTCAATGATGGTAAATCGATGAAGGAAGCAATTGTTGAAAAGTCCAAGAACCCAAAAATGCACGCTGCACTCAAAGCCTGGACTGCTTCGTGGGAAGACCTTTCCGATGAGGGATTCGCGCAGGTCATTCGATCTTTTCTTCCAGTGTACTTCTACGACCCCGATGCTTCTACTCGGTCTACAGAGTTGAGCAATGTTCAATCGGTTTCTTTATGGAATTACCAATTGTTACATGGGTCAGATCGAAATGTCCATTATCAAGAATCGGAACTTGGCAAGGTCACAGCAAAAACGCTAATGATCTTTTGCCGAGCGGATCCGGTGTGTACGCCAACACAAGGAGAAGCAACTCACAAAGGAATGCCGGGATCAAAGCTGGTTATATATGAAGAATGCGGTCATTTCCCTTGGATGGAGAAGAAGGAAAGACGTTCAGAGACATTGTCGAGTTTTGTACATAGCGAGTTTGTGATATTGATTACAACCGCTCTCTTCACTTGTATTTCACTAGCCTTCTGTATAATTGTATTCTATCAGCGCCTTAAATATATAACATTGACTGCAATTATCCTTTAATGCCCATGTGCATCAAAGGTGTCTGCTTGACAGGTCATACTGGATCTAACTTGAAGCTCATTATTGCACATGGAAGGGTTAGCATCTCACCTGGCAGCAGGCGGCTCTGCATCTACACTGAGCTTATAGCGACTTTAGTGACGGTTTAACGGTTAGCTAGTCTGGTTGGGGAATGTTTAGCGGCAATTGATTGAGTCAGAAACCCGAAGCGGCATGTTAAGCGCAGGGAGATCTCCATTGCGCGCATTAGTCTGTGGTTCAAGAAGCGACTATTGCAATAGAACTGCTCCGATTCATAAAAGTTTATGCTGTTATAACCATCTTAGTTAGCATGGTTTCACCGAATGGACTTTTCTGCCCTACGAAAGTGGACTGTCCATGGCTCAAACATCCTCTGCGCATGTGGCGTTTAGATACTACCCCGGCTTTGGTGGCTTCAGTGCACCGTTGCAAGACAAACCTAGGCCTAGGCTTCAATCTATGGTGGAGAGTATCTAATGTTATGAGAGTATGGACTAGCATTCATCCCCGCATTCCCCAGACCAAACTTGTCAGCATAGAACAAGGTGAACGAAACTTCAATTTTCATCTCCATCCGCTTTGATCAGAATATGTAGTCGTGTGAAGGAATCTATTGGCAGAAAGTGATTGTTCCATTGTAACGTTAACAGCACTGAAACCTTGCGGCACTCATGGCCCCAAAACGGCGAAGAATAGGTGCGTATCGACTTGTGCTGTATTATTCAGTAACCTGACTAACTTGCACTCAGGATGGTAAGCTCTTTCTCATGGCAGATGAATATCTAGACTCACGAATTAGCACCAATTGCCGCAATCGCCGTATCAAGTGTGACGAGACCAAGCCAGTATGTGGCCGTTGCCGCAGCAGAAACCTAGAATGCAATCCTCCTGATTTCATTGTCCACGATAGGCGGTCAACAAGACCAAGAAGCACGAGACAGTGCCAAAGCAATGATTCAGACATACCATTGCCCATTTTCCCTTCAACCCCAGAGTCTACGTATGATGTATTTCGCCAAATACAGTATGCGCAGTTACCAGATCCAGAGGCAGCTCTGCCCTCAATCGAACCACAACTGCCGATTATGACAGACGAAGTCATAGATCTCGTTCTCAAATACCAATCTGGTATTGGCGCGTGGATGGACGTCCTTGATCACTCGTCCAACTACCGGCGGCAAGTCACTCGGCGTGCGGCGTCTTCTGCGCTTCTCATGTATTCCATCTGTGCCTTGTCTGCGAAACAGATGAGCCTGGTTGGAGAGCACTCGGTTTGGGAGCCAGTAGCCGGCCGCTTTTATGGACAAAGTTTAAGGTTACTCATTCATGATTTGAACCAGCTTGATGCAAGGTACGATGAGGTTTTCGTCGCAACCATTCTTCTTTGCAGTTATGAGCTGCTGGCAATTCCAGGCCCAGATTACAGAAAGCATCTTGAGGGCGTAAGTTCTCTTCTTCGGTCTCATTTGCCTTCCATCACTACGGGTCTCGACAAAGCGAGTTTCTGGATCTATGCACGACATGACGTTGCAATGGCTCTCATCAACTACTGCCCTACACTGTTTGCAGCTAGCGAATGGCCAGATGCCATGACTGGCAGCAATTTGGAAGAAGATGCTGTCGGTAATCAGATCCTTTGGTTACTTGCAAAAGTCATTGAGCTCCGATTTGCGCCGCCTGGTAGTATCATTCCAGATGATGATCGCGAGAGTTTGCGAGAAATTGGCACAGAAGTAGACAAGTGGTGGGACGACCTTCCATCAACATCACGCGGGCTATCATCTGGCGAAATATCTGAAGATGGCCTTTCTCAACTGTGGTTTTGCGTTCAGTCTGCAGGTTAGTTTCAACTTCTTGAGAATACATTCCCTCTGCTGACATTGGCTTTTTGAAGCCGCGGGCTTGCTTTATTTTCACTTGGCAAAGATTTTGCTACTGGAAGGATATATCCAGCCCCAAGATCCAAATTCATCGGAAGGTCGATATGAGCACGAGAGTTGTGTAGAGCAGTTGCATCATCATTCTCGGGGCATAGCGTCCATCTGCTTCTCCCCTGGTGTGCGAGATGGCGTATTAGTTGTTGCAGTCAATCCGCTATACTACGGTAAGGGAAAGCTCCTGCTCAGCGGAAGAAGACGGCTAACCAATGACAAAGCGGCGAAACACGCTCCATCTTTATCTTTAAAGGTAAGGATCTGGGCGCTTTTAGACAAGATTGAGAAAGAATTGGGATTTCACACTCGGACTCGTGTCATGGAGTTGCAGAGGGAGCTTGAATCACAGATATCGCATAATGTATGATCTTAGCTACAAATGTTTTACTGGTCCCTCATATTCAAATGTACATTCAGCTTATTTGTGTAGCACCAAGGCAGCTTCAAAGTTCTCTCTACGTCTAATCTTCAATGGTAGTGGCCCAGGCCAAAGATTAAATGCCTCCTCATGATCCAAATTCCCTTCGGGATCCACAAGACTGAGATCGTAGCGCTGAACAAGAGTCGCCAAGAGGACCGTTTGCTCAATGTAGCTAATGTTTCGGCCAATACAGCCTCTCGCTCCCGTACTAAAAGGGATAAATGTCCCCTGTGTCTCTTTGATGCTGTCTTCCAACCATCTCTCCGGCCGATATTGCTCGCTGTTTGAGAATAGAGGACTTCTATGCGCCGTGTATGCCGGGACGCCCACAAGAGTGTTTCCGGGGATCCAGGTGCCGTCAATCATGAGCCCTTCAGGTGGTGTCATGCGGTTTAAGCCAAACGCAACAGGTGGCAACAGCCTCAACGACTCGTTGATACAGGCATGTAGATACGGTAGATTCTTCACGGTAGCATATTTGGCTATGTCTTGGCTACCGTCTAATGCAACCCGCAATTCTTCACGGAGTCGAGCCAATGCTGCTGGAGACTTCATTAAGAAATACATGGCGTGGGTTAGAGAAATCGCAGTTGTATCGGATCCTGCATCCACTGGTAATGGATTAGCGAAACAGAAGAATTTCTGATACCATCATTAGGAGATGACTTACACAATGTCGCCACCTCGGCTTCAATCTCGGCAATATCTAGGTTTCGAGCGTCTCCATGCTTATCTTGAAAGAGACATCCCACAAAATCTTCCAATTGCTCTCCGTTTTCGTGTCGTCGAAGGCGCTGTTGAACGAGATACCGTACCATCTCATCAAAGCCTTGGCCTTTGCGCCACTGAGTCTGGAAGAAACCTGGAAGTCCTTTCAAAACAAATCGTAAAGACGTAAACCATTTCGTTGACCAGATCAGCATTGATGTTGCCCGTCTTCCGGAGTGAAGGCAGTCGATATAATTAACCGCTTTCTCACCATCTTTAGTAGTTATTGTAACAAGATCGCTCCCTTGAGTAAGACAACCAAGATGGTGGCTGAGAGCAATATCAGCAATGGCCTCAATCGTGAAGAGATTGCTCCACATTCTAAAGTCAACAACTGCTTCTTCCTTGTCATGGCACAGGAGATCAAACTGTGCGACAAGCTTTTGAACTTTGTCTGTGACTTTAAACTCCCACTGTTCGAGATTCCGGGTAGCAAAGGCATGCGATAAGATCCTGCGCTTGCGAGCATGTTCTTGCTTATCCACGACGTCGAGCAGGCTTGGATGTGTACCAGCTGCTGTCACGTAGGTGCCTCCTTTGAGACATGGGGTGTTGTGTCCGTATATAGCCCTGATGGCATCAGGCGTGGAGAAGGAAAGTGAATTGGGGCCAACACGGACAACTGGATGTTGCAGGTGACTTTCGTGAATCTCTTTTGAGCGAAACCCGCGGTATCTCTGAAGCATATAGCCCACATCGGATACTCCAGATAAGAAACGAGCATTGGGGAAACGGCGAAGCTTTTTAGGGTCCCAATAATACGTAAATAGAGGTTCGAGAATGAGCAGCAGCAGAGCTACTGAGAGCAAATAGACAATCATGATGTCTTTTGTGTAACAGTTTCTTGATGAACAAAAGGTGTAGAGCCATCTGTTTCGATTGAGTATATCGCAAGCGTTATATACTTATTGATGCTTACCGTTCTATACAATTAGACTGATGAGAAGAAGCCGAAGATGCTTCACATGCCTAATTCGGTATGCGATCCTGTTTTGGCGGAGGTGCGCTTAACTTTCCCAAACTGGTTTAGTCTCATACAGCGAGATCATTCTCCCAGTTGATGAGCGAATCGAATTGCTTGAATCTTTGAGCTCTAAAGCATTAGACGGCGAATAATGTTTCATCAGCTGTACGGATCATGATATAAACTTGTTTGGTCTTCCAATGGGCTCGCTAATATGAGCTATTGGAAGGTAAGGTGCCAATGACGGCCATCCGGGTCCATCACAGTAACCTACATAACCTGTAATGGGAAGAGATGTCAAAATATCTAAGAGTTTGAGTTCGATGACTTGACGACGTAAATATCCTGGAATGAGATAGTATATTGTTGCTGCTGTTGAAGTCTCATCTTATTGACTCTATCTTGTTCTAGCTGACTATCCGAGACTAATGACAGCGGAGCTCATCCATTGGCATGACATTTCGCATCCATGAGATAATCGATCCGGAACAAAGACATTAGCATGAAACGTTCTACTAGATTGGTACGACAATCTTTGTGCCACTGACTCCACCCCTGAGTTTGTCCAGTGCTGCATGCACTCCGTCCAGACCACCACCCTCAATCTGGATATTGGGGCTGGGGACAATTTCTCTGGACTTGAGACCGGAGTTCAGCCACCCATGAAACACCTCATAGAAGTGCTTGCTCCTTACAGTCTCGTCCATGGGTGGAAAGTTGAAAATGATCTGCGTGTTATCAAGGGTCGGGTGACCTTCGGAGAGAACAGGCGAGTGTACCACCTTGGCGGTGGCATCGCCCTTGGTCTCCTTGAGGATGTCCAGTGTGGGCTGCAGAGCTCCACTCACCACGCAATGAGCCGTGTGCAACTGCACTCCATCTTTCTTTACGGTGCTGATGATCTGAGAGACGACATCGCTGTCCTTGTAGTCAAAGACCGCATCCGCGCCGAGCTTCTTGACAAGATCGTGGTCGCTGGGACTTGCCGTGGCGTAGACAGTAAAGCCGAGGGCCTTGGCAGATTGGACGGCAAGCGTGCCGACGCTGCTGGATGCACCCCAGATCAGGACAGCATGTTTGTCTGCGGGAGAGTACCTCGTATCGAGCGGAATACCAATCGTGGTCCAGGCCGTCAGGGCCGTCGCAACGGCCATGGGGAAGACGGCGCCTTCCTCGAATGAGAGATCATCTGGAAGGGGAGTTACAGCCTCAGATTGTGCCAAAGTGAACTTCTGGAAAGCTCCGTGGTCCGGGGAGCCGTTCTGGTAGAAAGACGAGGCAAAGGCAGTGACTCGGCTTCCGGGACCAGGGACCGTAGTGACATTTGAGCCCAGCTTGACGACAACACCAGCTATATCGGATCCGAGGACGGCAGGATAGATTGGCACCGGAGGCATACCATGGTCTCGCTGGTAATAGTCGCAAGGGTTCAAGGCGACGGCCTTGACTTCAATGAGCACTTCATTGGGTCCGGGCTCAGGGGTGGGACGCTTGCCTACGGCCAAGGGGCCACCCGGCTGAGGGAGAATGGCAGCATCGTGTTCCGTAGCCATGGTGGACGTTGGACGAGTGGATGTTTTGGTTGTTGTTGGGTATGGTTTCGGCTCCAAAGACGAGGCGACCTGTGCCAGCGAAGCACGTAAGGGAAAATTATAATGGACGTAGAGGTGTGGATGAAACTCGTCTAAATAAGAAGGGTACATGATGGAGTTGTCTGCAGTGTTCCTGCATATTGAGCCTTCACTCACTTAAGTCCATAAACCCCGAAACTAGGAGCACTTCTGTTGTTTATTCCTGGTGGCATTGCGGGGACATGATCCTTCTCGCTGGATGTTACATTAGAGAGACTAAGTTTTAGCACCCGTACACTGATGATTGTCATTGAGCCGGCATTAAAGCTTGGCGTTGTGCCATTAAATCCGGTTTGGAGAATGAAGCTCTGCTGTATAACCTGTGGTGGGCATCTACGGTCACTACTGGGCACTTCCCTGCATATAGTTACACTGGCACGAAGTAAAGTGAGTGGTTTACATAGTAGCGTCTAGGACAAAGTTTAGTTCCAATGAACACAAGGCTGTGAAAAGTAATAAGCAGATCTGGTCATCAGCTTCTTACCTACTCGCAAAACTATGTATGGGTAGTTCTAGACTTGCTGCACTTTTCGTCTCAAGATGCTCATTTTGATGGTCCGTCTGTCATTGCTGTCTTAAGAACGAGGCTACTTTTACTCAAACCACGTCCGCCTAAGCAGGTATTTTGGGTGGACGGAGGTAGCTTCGCTGCTAGTTACAAAACTAATCACGATGCAGCCAGGTAAAAGTAGCTGTGCATATTGACGCTTGGCGGATTCCAGAACTCCAGAATCGTCAAACGTTTTTAATGTAAGAACACGAGCTAAAAATATGATATAGACCGTCTTTGAACAGGGTATCCTGAGCTGGCGCTCTACCATCTTTTCAGGATCCAACACTGGGGCATTTTGATATTTAATATGCCGGCTAGCTGTCTCCGCTCGGACCCTGTGAGCCAAAAACGGAAAGTTTCTTCCCATGAGAGCCTTATTAGTGGTTGGATACTCTATGCAGATTCCGGGGTAGCCTCCACTTGAGTCACCTTGAAAGTGGCTGCCTGATCCTTCTTGACATGCAGCCGTGTAGCATTGATCGAACATTAGAAGTGGATTGCATGATATCCTGCGAGCCATAGTTGTATTAGAAGTTGCTGAGCAATCATAATACCATATCAGTTCAGCATCCGCCAATTCTACTTTTAGAGTCCAACCAAAGCTTCCGGACTTGGCACTCATAAGCTAAAAACGCCAGTCAGTT
Source organism: Trichoderma semiorbis (assembly GCA_020045945.2). Classification (NCBI taxonomy): domain Eukaryota; kingdom Fungi; phylum Ascomycota; class Sordariomycetes; order Hypocreales; family Hypocreaceae; genus Trichoderma; species Trichoderma semiorbis. The sequence continues at coordinate 819,630 of CM034695.1, forward strand.
TGTGTGCGGTCCCTTACTGGACTGTAATTATAGACTATAATCACTAAGCCAAACAGTCTCGATGCTTAGGTCCGCAAGCCCGACATCAGTAAACTTTCCAACTCACATTAAACGTTTGGCGTACGTTCGGCTAGGCATACTGAAGGTATTGCTAGGTTCTGCCAACATCAGCATGACGTCGCTGGCCAGACAATATAAGATCAAGTCTAATTCCATGCATACCTAACCCTTGATCTCCCTAAAAGGGACCAAAAAGATACGTGAAAAAGACCAATTTGAACTCAGAACTGGATAATTCTGTTTACACGACATGGCCACTTCTCAACTCCCCATCTTACGCAGGGAAACCACTGAACCAAAGGCTTTTAACGACGCTGTCTGGCGCCGAGTATTCAACCATCGGCGAGAGAGTTCCCGCATTCCTCGTGCGGTTGTCAATGCCTCAAGCGTTGAGCACGTCAAGGCCGCAGTTCAGCTCGCAAACCAGGAAAATTGTAGAGTGTCTGTTCGCAGTGGCGGTCACAGCTGGGCAGTCTGGAGCGTGCGCGACGATGCTATCCTTGTGGACCTAGGCGACTTCAAGTTCATCGAATATGACGAGAAGAGCAAGATTGTATCATGCTCACCGAGCACGACGAGCGCTGAGTTGATGGAGTTTCTTAATGCTCGAGGCCGATTTTTCTCCACCGGACATTGTGGAGATGTAGCTATGGGAGGGTTTCTGCTGGGAGTAAGCGATTCGTTCGCCTGATCGATATGAAGCATGGCACTGGCAGAGCTAACATGACGATAACAGGGCGGCCAAGGGTGGAACGCAAAGGTAAGGGATCTATTAGATATCCGAAGCGCCCGTTGAGATTTTCCTATCTCATCTGCAGTTAGAATTGGGGACACAGCATCGAACAAATGGTGGCGATTGATGTCGTCACAGAAGATGGCAATGAAATTCACTGTAGTGCTGTCGAAAACGAAGAACTCTTCTGGCTTGCACGCGGCGGTGGTCCAGGTATCCATATCGCCTCATCATCTGTTATTTGTTGCTAAGCTTTATTGGCAGGATTTCCGGGCATCATCACAAGCTTTTCCTTGCAAACTAGACCGTTTACCGCCGTATATCGCACTCTGCTTGCGTGGCCTGTCACCGAGATACCGACCATTATGAACTGGATTACAAAGGTAAGCGTCAATTCTCAAATGAATATCATTGGTACTAAAGCTGCTACTCTATGACTATTGCTCAAGGTCTCCGACGACTTTGACACTGATACTGAGCTCGCGGGCTTTGTAATCTACCCTCCTGGGAGCCCGTCACCGGTCATAGCCGCACTCTTCATCAGTCTCAAGGGAAGTGTTGAGGAGGCCAAGCAGGTTTTGCAGTCGCTGAAGGCTGACCAACCCGCCGGAGCTCTGATTGAGGAAATTGCCGTCCCGACCACTTTCAAGGCAGAATATGCTTTCCAAACTGCCACGCTACCTGATAATTACAGGTATTGTGTAGACTCTGTTTGGCTCTCGAACGATGCCGACGTGGGCGCATTGCTCGCTGAACCAGGACGCACTATTCCAGGGAAAACAACGACGATACTCTACCAACCCATTACGAGTTCGCAGCGGCCCGTTAAAGGTGACCCTGCCTTTTCTCTGCAGACTAAACATTACGTCTCTCTCTATTGCGGCTGGCCGAATGCGGAAGACGATGAAGAGCACATTCAGTGGGTAGACAAAACCATCAATAGCTTCAAGCCGCACAGTGTTGGTTCCTTGGTATCGGACTTTGACTTTCAGAGGCGCGAGACAAAGCATTGGAGCGAAGGAAAGGGTGAAAAAGTTATGGCTCTGCGCAGGAAGTATGATCCTGCTGGACGTTTTGCTGGGTTTCTAGATGCCGGCGATAAGAGCGGGCTGGATGGTCTTCGAACCAATTTTTAATGGTACGGTACTTATATCAGTATGTAAATGGTCTCGAGAAGCAAATTATGTTCCAAGATTGAACCAATGTACATGGGTATCACTGTATGGGGAGCCGACAATAGTGCAGAGATGTGTAATTAACTTTGGTACATTATGTAGCGTGTCGATAGAAGTATCAAGACGTCTTAGACTGGAATGTTCAGCACTCTAAACTGGAAATGCAGAATTGTCCTTGGGTTACGGATTCCTGTATTCGTAGTCAATATGCGCAAAAAAAAAAAAAAAAAAAAAAAAAAAAAAAAGAGCTACCCCTCAGAGTTCAAAAAGGAGCTAGATTGACTCCTGTCTATTGGCCTTGCTCAAGCAAAGATGTTCGTTCCATGGGCCACTTGTTCTAGCTCAAGGGTATATACAGCTGTGTACGCATGTCCAACTAATGTACGGCTCGGCGCTTGGCCGAATACCTGAATCAGAATTCGTCAAAACTCCTTCTAGCTATAACTAACACAGCTTAGATTCTCTAGGTGCATGTTGATACATGTCATGTCTATGCGGCATATCTTGTGCTTGCTGACAAACTGTCTGCTTACGACGGATCAACAATCTAGTTATTTGGTTCCAGTAAGTCAGTGGAGTGAAGGGTGGGTTGAGGATTTGAGCGGTAACTAGCGCAATAAGCCCTAAGCATTACACCCCACTGTCGAGGACATAAAAGGGATATGCAAAGTTCACGGGCTCAAGTTGCGATGTCTGTGTGCGGTACGCTCTAGTGGTGTTGCTAATAGGCTGGACGCTATAATATCACTGCAGCTTGTGCTCCGTACTATGGTCATAGAATTCGGGTGCCCCTGTAGATTTATACCCATACATTGTTTCTAGGTTTCCGTGTGGTATCTCTGGGAGGCTATAGCCGCGTTGTCACTGCGCTAAAGTCACCTGGTGACATAGTCGGATGATGCGGGTTTAATCTTGCTTACCTTCATTTGCTTCACTCTCTACTCCGTATATCCTGCACAATTAAAATTTGGACCGACATTTGTTTGAATCCAAGACATCGTCTCTCTCTTTTCCTTTCAATTGATTAGGAGCTCATCTATCAAGCCTGTAACGCCACTCACGAGATGGCCGACGAAAAGGAAGCAGTGCTGGCCACGGTTCAGAAGTTCTTTAACTCAATCTCATTGAGGCAACCCCCCTTCAGTGAAGCTCTTGAACATGTTTTGCCAGACGGGTGGTGCGTTTTATCTCATCCAGACGAGTTCTGGGTCGGTCGCTTCAGAGATCTTGTCCCTATAATTGAAGAGAAAGTGACCAAAACCTTTGGTGATCTTTCGAGTAAATTTGAAGAACGACTTGCAGAACCAGGTCCAGAGGTCTGGATCCACGAGGATCTCGCGGCTGTCTGGGCCGGCTATCAAGTATTCTTCGACAGCAAAGAGATCACCCGTGGAATTAACCTCTTTGGGCTGCATAAGACTGCCGATGGTTGGAAGATTTCTGGAGTTGCAGATACCCAGCTTCCTGAGGGCCCGGAGCAATCTCCTGTCCTGCAAACAGTCAGCCCCGAGGTTATGAAACCAATCGATTACTTGTTGGATAATATGACAGAGGGTAACTGGGACAAAATACCGTCCGTTTTTGTGACGGGTAGTGGTATCACGAACTCTAGAAGAAAAGACAACATGCTGTTCACTTCGACATGGGATGAACTGCTGGTGAGACTGAAAGGAATCATTGACAAGTCCCCATCAGAGATTCGCGAACTCCTGTTTGACGTCGAGACTCGAATCTGTGGAGATTTCGCCTTTGCGTGGACGCCATTTGTGATCGACATAAACGGCCAGACGGTCAGTAAGGGCGTGAACATTTTCACGCTGGTAAGGAAAGAGGGTGAATGGATCATTTCTGGACGCCAAGATACGAGCATGCCAATACAATAAGTTTCCGATGACTTTTTCAACTAGCTTTTACACAGATAAGCAATACAAGCTCCTAAACTCAGCCAAAGTATCTCCAAGTGTAGAAGATTAGTGGAAACCAGTGCGTTATATCCTACTTAACTCGAATCATGCTACCCTAACAGTCATCTATCCTTTAGGAAGGGCAACTTACAGGTACCTCAAAGCGTGTCGACACATATACGCATCTTGATCCATGTAATTACGTGTGAGCTGTGCTGATTTGCAGCATCCCGTCTCTCCTGGATCTATCCACATTAATATCCAGGGTGTGGCCGAGCATCCCGCCATCAATCTTCGGTGCCAAGGCGACAATCACACCCCATAGCCCTTGAATTCTTAGCGAGCGGCTTTAGAAATACGAAAAGATCGTCAACGCTGATCCTTTTGCTTCGAAGCTAAGGGATGGTGGAGTTAAACTGGGTCATGAAAACTTCATCAAGGAGCGACTACAGAGAGCTGGTGAAAGAGATCCTAGGGACACAGTGGCATCCCATCAGAACATGTTCTAAGATGCCGAGGTAAGATGGAATCTCGGTCAAAGGGAACTGGATTGGATTCAAGGGTTATTGACGCCAATATTCTCCTACTGCACGCCCAGGGCAACATTCAAAGCTTGGTATATGCCGTGGCTAAAAAGGCGGCGGATATCACCAAGACAGACTGGAAGCTTTCCTAGCTGTCTACGATGGTAGATTCTCAGGGAAAACGTTTAGATACAACTTGATGCTAACCTAACTCATAATACAGCTCTATAGCTATTAGGCACCCCCTATTGGTTTGCGAGACAGTGGTATTTCGGCACCTCTCGACCATGGATCCATCGGTGTTGGTTACATGCAAGAAGACGTAATTTTTCCGGAGGCGCTATAGCTAGTAAAAATGAATCCAAATGTCCATGGATTGCTTTTTATATCCCGCGGTTATAGAGCTCTAGCTTGTACTGCCCAGAAGCGCTAGATGTCTTACGCCGGGCGATTGCAGGTGGAGTCTTTGAGATCCTATTGCAAAAGTTCGTAAGAAGAGCTGGTAAGCACTGCGATACGATTCAGTAACCTTATGCAGACTATAACTGGTATTAAAGGCTCATTAAATCATGACGTCTTTGACAAATGTGTTATACTATTTGTAAAAATACATGTACACACATGCCGCTACCCCGGATCAAGCTTTGCCAAAAATTTGGAGCACGGGGCACGAACTTTATTGAACAAGCTAAAACGGCAGGTTGATAAAAAATGTTATGATTTAGGAAATAAATGTAAGTCTTAAAAAGGATTAAATCGTTGGGAGCATACAGCGCGAGCAGTGTTTTATGCTTGGCTCAACACTGAAAGGAGTTAAGAATATCGCCCAACTGCTTCGCATTTTTCCATAATCCCTGTCTAGAAAACGAATCAATCGCAGACTAAACGGGATCTAGTACAACACGATATTTAGCACGGCTTTATAATCTCCTCCCGTCCCGTCATCTTTACAAATGTCTCGATTCCCGCTAGATCGTTATACGATGGATGCTCGGCGAAATTTCTGCAAGAAGTCGGTCTGGGCCTAGATGGCCGCTTATGAACCCACCACTTCCCCCATTTAAATGAGGCTAAAGCAAAGCACTGTTCAAGATCAGGGGCTTCTAGAAGACCAAAGGCAGAAAAGAGACATATTTTGTATCGTCCAAGATCTGGACGTGCGATTTTCACCTTCCATCGTCGTGCTGACTGTTCAAGTGGAGGGATAGCTCTATGTCCTTGAACCAAATAGAATCTCAACGGTGTCAAAACGCATAGCATCGAAAGTAGCACATCGTGGCGGAATAATGGCAATATGGATAATGGTGGGTTTATGCCGAGGCAAGTGGTTTGCGGAGAAAACAGATTTACAGCTAAAGTCCAACCCCAGCTCCCCGCCGCCCTTATCAATCACCAAGATATTCCCGATAGAGTCAGTGTGTTGCATATTTGCAGGCTATGCAGCAGCCGTCAGTGGTCAGATCGTATATGACATGGGCGAAGGGAAAAGGACTCTTCCAGAAGGTCCACTTGCTTGGCCGTTACGAGTTCCCAATTCGAGGCAGTCTTCTATGATGCGTTTGATGCCTGTATTTGTGGCAAAAGTTTGTAAGCTTAAATACCGAAGAGGAATAATGTCGTCTTGGCCGAAGAGTTGGCGATCTTGGCGATAATCAACTGTCATACTTGTTAGTAGTCTTGATGATGAAAGCGGACCCCGCCAAGCTACTCCTGAGAGAACAAGCTCTAAGAAGATCATCCGGGTATATTGGCCGAGGAAGCCGTTAATATAAGCAAAACTTGATCTGCACTCATCATTCTATTAGGAAGGAAACCTCGTGGTTTAATACGCTTACGCCAGGCCTCTGGCATAATGATAATACGAATCCAAAAACAGAAGGTGCAAGGTGCGACAGCCGGCCATTAAACAATTCGCCGTTGAACTAATCAATCGTAATACTTGGCATATGTAGTAGATCAATACATGTTTTTAAAGTTTTATGAATTAGAACATTTTATATGCAGAATCTCAAATGCCACATGTCTATAATACTTATGAAGTCCTTTAATTTCAGTGACTGTTTTGTTATGAAAATCCAGTTCATCTTAATGAGTCATAATAAGTCATGTAAAACATCGAGTGTCAGCCGAGTCGCTAAGCCTAAATGCAGATGACCTTCCTACTTAAGTCCTTGTTTGCCATGTTCGCACACTTGTAAATATTGATCCTTCGTAGACTATTTACCCTTGCACGTCAGTACGAGTAAAAGAGCAATTATTTAGAAACATTTTTCTAGGGGTGCCGAGATTTCACGTGTAAACAAGCAAGAGATAAGTCGTGCATACGTGCATACCTGGTAGGTGTTCATATTTATGTAACCAACTCTGAAAAGTCTTTGAGTGCCTATAAAACACTTTCGTGTCTCATCTGCAATCTTGGTGATTTGGTTTCTAATCGGTTGTTCGTCATTTGCCCGGCAGAAAATATGGTAAACTTGCCTTACATTGAAAACCCCCCACGCAAACGCCGGAGGCCTGCTGTAGCGTAAGAGTTTCAACACACTCGCGCATTTTCTTCACGCAACTGACAGAATTAGTTGCGTTGAATGTCGCCGACGGAAGGTCAAGTGTGACCGTGCTAAGCCTTGTGGCCCCTGTTATCAATCTGCCTTGACATGTTATTATCGCCCGCCATCCTTCTCGCAAAGCGGCCCTGCTCCTGCGCCCGCTCCGGCGCCCGCTCAACAACCACTTCACAGCTCATTCCAGGGTACCAGCTTGACAGGATCTGTCAGTCTGCCTATGGATCAGAGAACCTCTCCAAGCTCCGGATTCAGTGACGAATCAAGGCCAAAGAGCGCTATTCAAGTCGATACACATCGGTCATCATCGAGCGTGGGAACTCAGAACCCATTACACGTATTGACAAGCAGTGATCCCGACTTCAGTAGCCCTGATCTTCTCTTTTTGGACGCTCAACAAGATGATAGTCAGCGTTTCATTTCAGTATCTCCACCAGCAGATTCGCCTGTGACAGGTTGTGCGAAACACTTCAAAGAGCATACAATTGCCGGCGTATGTTGACAATCCTACAGCAAGTATCCAGTTTGCTAACGTCTTGAAGCTCGACCGATTGGGACTATTCAGCTCCATGAACGGTCAAATGACTGATCCAACTGGAGAATTTGCAGAAGTTCGCGGTATGCTAGAGAAGTGTTATCAATATGCACGTGGCATCCAATCTATGCGCTCATCCAAGCGAGCACGGCTTTCTTCACTTATAGATGGACCTATCAAACTGCCCCGACGCAGCACTTGTGACAAACTCATGCAAAACTATCTCCGTACGTTTGAGTCTACGATTCGCATACTTCACATTCCTTCGTTCAAAGCGGAATATGAGTCTTACTGGATCAACCCTTGGGGAGTGTCGGATGTGTTTTTGCGCAAGCTGATTCTGGTCCTGGCCATTGGAACTTGTTTTATTGGCTACAGCGATGCGTACGACCCTCAGCTCCGGTCTATGGCTTCAACATGGACATACGACGCTCAGGCATGGTTGATGAGGGCTTTTGACGTACGAGGAGTAGACCTGGATATGCTGGAGGTATCTTGTTTATTAATCACTGCACGGAAAACAGATTTGGTAACTTCGCAGCTGGACTGGATTTCGGTAGACTTTCCGCTGAGAATGGCGCTGAGATTACAGCTGCATAAGGAACCCAGCATTCATTTCCCTCACCTATCGCAACTTGAAGCTGAGAGAAGAAGGCGACTATGGGCAGCTGTGTTGGAAAACTGTTTGCAATCATCACTCGATTCAGGCATTCCGATGTCGATTTTGAACGACGCATTTGACTGTCTACCACCCGGAAACTTCAACGACGTCGATCTCCGCGAGGAGGGCCATCCAGAGCCTGCAACTGAAACGAGCGGCTTTACTGAGAGTACAACGTCCAATTTTTTGATGAAAACAATGCGTTTGAGGATGCGTATTGCGCAGTTTCTGAGTAGCTTACAGCCAGAACTGAGTTATCATGAGGCTCTGAAGCTTAGTGCTGATCTTGAGGCTCTCTGCCGGTCCCAGGAGAAGGACCTTCAACTCTTTACGACAAGAGCCGCGCCAGGTAGCGCAGTGCCGTCTGACTTTCAGAAGAAGCTACACAGCAGTCTTATTCGGCGTTGCCTCCTGGCTCTTCATGGAAGTTTTGCCTCCAAAGCAAATTTTGACCCCTTGTTTTATTTTTCTCATAAAGCCGCAACCGAGACGTCTCTTTTTCTACTCAAATACTTGTTATCAAGCCAGAAGAGCAGCCATGCCATGCCAGAGGATGACTTTTCTTTACTCATTATTTCTGGGTCCAGCATCATAATCAGCTTCTTGTGGGAAGCAACAGCCCATGTCTGTGCTGACGTTATCAACAACATTACGGAGAGTCCGTTTCCACTTATCAGCAGTCTCTCACGCAGCGAATTGACCCAGACTATCCAATGCGCTATTGACACCGCACGAAGCTGTCTTCGAGCTGGTGATACAGCGGTGGAACCCTTGGTGTTGTTTTCCTGTTCACTAGCACATATAAAATCAGTTTCAGAGGAAAAGCCTATTGATAAGAACGTCATGGATGCAGCCAGGAGTAGTTTATTATTCTGTTATAAGGTTTTAGAGTCTGGATATAGAGAGGAAGGGCAGGACAGTCGCCTGGACATCGCCATCGGTCGCCACGGGCTCGAGTTTCCCGATTACGATAGTGGAACTGACTTGTGGGACACTGTAGTCAACGCGCCCATTATGTTATTTGAGTGAGGCTAAGACTGTAAAAATAGCTTTGATGGTTACATCAGTCTTTCGATATCCTTTTTACGTCGGATCCTAGATTTACTGGTTCGCTTAGACTTTAGGGTCGTATCTCGGGATGTGGGGATTGATGGAATTATTAGATATTTACTAGATTCGTCAAAAAGTTTAATTGCATTTATTCGTTCAAGTTAAGCACGATACGCAAATTTATCTTGATATGTAACACTTGGTTGCATTGAACCCCAACTACCGCAAGCTAACTATCTTCGAAGCCTAACCTCCAGCAAGCTAGCCTGCTCTGAAATATCTGAAGCACCCTCAAAATCCGTGGGATTCCAGACCTTTACAAGCTCCAACTGAGCTTTGGCGAACAGTTCCGCAAATTGCTTCTCTGTGCGCTCCAGGGATCCAAACGAGACCATCATGATCAAGTCGGCAGTTGCAGAGGAGAGGGAGGCGTTGGACTCCGGAATCACTGTTTCGTTGATAAGCAGAATTGAATCCGGTGTCATAGCTTCTCTAACTCTCTCCAGGATCTGAACAGCTTGCTTGTCGGGCCAATCATGAAGCACGGTTCGTAGATAGTAGCCCTTGGCGCCCTTGACAGGCTGCTCTTTGAAGAAATCATAGCCTTGGGCTTCAATCCCTGCGGACAGTTCCTTAATATCATCAATCACTACGGGAAGATCCTGCAGAATGAGCTTTCCAGACAGATTAGGGTATGCCTTCTGGAACGCAGTGATATCTCCACCTTGACTTCCGCCAACATCTACAAGTAGAGTTTGATCGGGCTTGACACCACCGAGCTTCTCTTCGACTGGGAAGAAAGTAAACCAGTTGCGGCCTTTTCTGCGATGAGAGATTGTCATGACAGTGTTGAAAGCTTTCTGGTAGTAAGGTTTGGAGCCCAAGAATTCGAAATAGTTGTCCTTGGTATTAATGGCAAATTGGAAGGGGCCGTCATAAACATCATGTGGGCTTTTCCACCCCTTCTCCGCAAAATACTCAGGGAGCTGTGAGGCAATGACCATAAAGTGAGTGCTGTAAACACAACATTTAGCACGTCTTTAATCGTATGAACAGTTGAGTAGACTTACATGTGAATAACGGCTGCTGAAAGAGGCGATGATGAGACGTAGGCAGCAGAGAGCGGTGTTGCAACGAATCGACCAGGCTCTGGCTCTTTGAAAACATTCAAAGCAGTCAAAAATCGAACAAAGCGTGCTATAAGCTGTTAGTCTCGATTATTCATTGAGATACACAGAAGATTATATATCCACTTACTAACTAGCAACTCATCGACGCCTGTGTCTTTCGCCAACTGCTTGACGGTGATATTGTCTTGGGGCTGCTTAGCAGCAGCATCGAAGAGTCCTGAGTCAACTGCCAGACGAATAGCGATGGCTTGGTGACCCTACATACGTGTCAGTTACACTGCTTGTAAATTACCCCTTTACAATTAACATACTGAGAAAACAACTCTTATCGTTGTTTCGAACGGGGTCTCGTATGAAGCCCTCAATTTATCAACCGCGGCCAATAGTTGCTTTCTTTCACTGTCGTCAACACCAGATGCACCCTGCTGAGCGGCCGCATTGACCTGAGCAATTAGCTCTTTCACATTAACGGTCGCCATTTCTGTATCACTAAGGCAAATGATGGCTTAGAAAAAAAACTGGCAAAAGACTAAAAGTTTGAGATTTCTTGCAATACACTATTTAATGAATCTTCAATACTAGATAAAGAATTACTCTCGATATTTTCTGCTTCTGTAACTCCCGAGCTGCCTCTACTTTTGGTGGCCGTGAAACGAAATCTCCGGTATCATCATCGATTATTTGGCCACGGAGAGACCAAGTTGCGTAGTAATCCGTTGTGTCCGAAGCACGGCCTGATCAACCGGGAATTCTAAGAATGGCCGAGACATGGACATTTCACTGCCGGCATTTTCAATGACAGTCCGGGGTATAAAACTAAGCCAAATGAGGCATACGGGAGCGATCCCATGCATACGAGTACTTGATTAAGCAGGTGTTATAAAGAGCATAGCTAAGAGTAAAAATTATATAATATTTCTGACAATAATATGTCAACATATAGTGATTAGTTAAAATTATCAATTGAAATCTATATCATTATTATTCGTTATGTCACATATGGAGTCGGCACTCGGTACTCCGTAGACATATCCTTGTTATGCGTTGTCAGAAGTCCGCGAATCCTTCGGTGATAAGCTTGGACAACTTGGGAAAGCAAAAGTCAGCCCGGGCCACCAATATGCATGTTAAGCGCAGGTCGATCCAGTAAGCCATTGGTGGAATAACAGTATGGACGGTGAATACGGTAATCATGCAGTGGCGCATATTTCTAAACATTGCCGAGACGCAGGCACTGATCCACAGCCATTACGTACTGTATCAAAGTGGATGTAAGTGTTCCAGACGGTGAAATCAGATGAATTACGAACTGCTCGATGCAGATAGGCGCTATGGGATAGGACGGTCCTTGATTTAAATCTGACATCCAAGCTAGAAAAATTGACAAAGACAAGAACAAAGTCGTCTGATTTACCAAACAAAATGTGTCAGGCCATTATGTTGAATATCCCGTATTTCGCCCTTGACTCGGGATATTGTGCCCCAGGGAGCGTTTGTGCAGGTGAATTGACTTAGAGTGAGATATATGGCTGGGAATCTAGAGACGCTATAGACAAAATGACATATACCACCGGATGGTTATAAGAGCTGCAAGGGAATTTAATATTCACTGATAGACTCATTACTAAGAGCTCGCTATTACTTAGCTATTTATCTTGGACTGTAGAGATTGGCTTCTTCGTTAAAGCACGAAACTCGAGCTTAATAAAATGGCTGCTCCATCGGGGGATGTTTCATCTCCGAAGCAAGTTCACATCTTGATCATTGGTGCAGGCCTCACAGGTCTTATTCTAGCTCAAGCTATACGAAACTTCAATCAATCCGAAAAGAGCACACGGTCAGGTGTCAAGTACAGCTATTCCATTTTTGAGCGAGACGACCATGCATTCGCACGTGGCGGTGGGTGGAGTCTGACGATTCACTGGGCTCTGACGGATTTGCGGAACGTTCTACCGTATGATATCATATCTCGTTTCGAGGATTGCTTGGTCAATCCCGAGGCTGCAGAGAAGGGAATACCCGGCAATTTCCAATATCTGAATCTCAAGACCGGAGAAAGGCAGGAGGCATGGCCAATACCACTTGGTGCAGCCTCGAGAGTATCGAGAGAGAAATTGCTAGCCCTTTTGATGGAAGGACTTGATATTAAGGTATGGCTTATGACTTTTGCGGTTGAGTGTTAATTTTAATGACTTGTCAGTGGTCGAAAGCTTTGGACACTATCAGCTACCCTTCGTCAACGACAGTTACCGCCCGTTTCACCGACGGAACTAGTGAAACAGGCAACCTGATAGTTGGCTGCGATGGATCAAGATCCGCAGTTAGACGCAACCTTTGCCCGACTACGCATCAAAATAACCGACTTCCAGTTCGCCTAATAGGCATGCGTGTCGAGTTCCCGGTCGAAAGGGTCCAGGTTTGTAAAGAGATTGACGTACACTTCTTTCAAGGTGGTGATCCTGAGACCAATGTCTACTTTTGGTTCTCTTTTATCCACTTGCCACGACCAATGGATGATCTCAAAGTTGCGACATGTCAGATTATGCTAAGTTGGCCGTATCGAGCCGGCTTTCTGGGCCGAGCCGAGCCAACAGACATGCCCACTACAAATGGGGAGCGTCTGGCGTGGCTTCGATCGTTGGCTAGTGATTGGGCAGAGCCATTCCGTGGGATTGCTAACGACATTCCGGATGATACGGAACTCCGGGAAATTGTCCTAGAAGACTGGCCGCCCCAACCAAACGGCTGGGATAACCACAATGGCACGGTAACTCTGGTGGGAGATGCTGCCCACGGCATGACCATGTTCCGAGGCGAAGCGGCGAACCATGGCGTGATTGACGTCTCTGTTCTGACCAAGCTCTTGTTCAGCGACGATGTCTGTCAGCAAAAGGAGAATGCGTTAGGTTTAGCCGTCCAAGCTTACGAAGACGAAATGATTGAACGGACTCGCCCTGCGGTTCTCAAATCTAGACAGGCGTGCATCGATGCAAACAACTACGAGTCTGTAAATGCGCAAAGCCCATTGATTTCAAAGCGAGTTGTCAAGGATTAAGTGTTACTATGTAGTTCGAAAGCTTACGTGTTGGGATATGTGATGGCCGAGGATGTTCACAGGCAAAACGTGGTCAGGTTACATTTAGGGGCCAGAGATGCGTTAGGGATCCCCATAGTAATAGACTGCACTTTTACTTATGCACCAATGAAAATCTAGCTGCATGTGCTTTTCTCCTTGTCTGCCGAGAGGAAAATAGGGGTATGACGAACCATGTGCCCAAAGAGATAATTTGTTTATTTTTTTTTTTTAAAATACAAGATTTAAACCTGAGAAAAAATGAAGTAATATTATTTCATAACGGTAGATGATATAGAATTATGTTATATATGTATTCATATTATTTAACAAATAATATCCCAGAGTACAAGAAAGAGTCTGCCTAGATACATTGCCTTACCTTTTGTTCATGATTGTCTTCGCTTGTTCCATATTTAATGAACAGAAAGCAGCTCATTGAAGTGTAATAGTAACTCATACTGTCGTTGAAAGAATTGTTCATATTTCTTCATCTTTTACTAGTTTATATATAAAATAAACTACTGACTCTTCCCTCCTTTTCGGCGGACTCAACAACCTCAGTTCGGACTGAAAGTAACTGCAGCTGGTGTTGCGGCCAGAACTTCATCTTTTGGAGTCTCTAACGAGAACTTCTTCAAAACAGTAATGATAGTCAGCTTGAAAGTAATATCAGCGACGTGCTTTCCTAGGCATCTGCCGGAAGCACCACCAGCACCAAACTTCATGAATCCATATCGGCATTTGCTTTGTGGGATCTCTTTGAACCGCTCTGGCCGGAAGTCGTGACCATCAACACCCCATGTAACTGCTTCTTTATTGAGTCTTCCGGAATCAATTACGACAGCTGTGTTTGCTGGTACTTGATATCCTCCAATAGTCTTTGCCACAGCTGTGCACTCGGGAAGAGAGAACCCTATAACAGTTAGAAGGATAGTGAGTTGTGGAAGTAGCTTGGACTCACAGAATGCCGGCGTGTGTCTCATGCTCTCCATGACCAGAAAATTGAGCAAAGAATCCGTTTTCGCGACATACTTGGCCAGATCAAAATCTTTGGCAGCTGTTTGAGAAATGATTTCTGATCGTAATGACTGCTGGAATGCCTGATCTTCCGCCAAGCGTGTGAATAGTGTTTTCAAAACGGCAGCACTAATTTCCACGTTGGTGTATAGGATTTCATCGACAGTGTGTAGAAACTGAGATAGATAAGCAAACAAGCTTGAGTATGTGAGTTTCTACATACCTCTAGTTCTTCTAACTCATTGTTTTGATCTACTCCACGGTAAATTCGCTCAAGAGGGCAGTCGAGGTTTTGCTGTTCATATACCTGGTGAGTAAGTGATAGAAGATAGACAAGAAGATGCGTACCTTTCTGGCTAGTGCAACTGCATCCAGGTTGAACTTCTTCCATCGTCGGTTATACTCGTCCATACGTCTAGATGCTTTGCTTGGCAATAGGTTCCAGAATTTTGAAGTCAGACGCTGATTCAGCAACACATCATGCAAGATTTCCTCATGCAATGAGTTCATCTCGAGTAATTTAGAGAAGAACTAATCAAAATGGTGAGTCAGTATCGCATTTGAATTGAGAAGCTCTTGTTTTACTTCCAATAGCGAACTAACCTCTTCATTGAAAACCTGGCCATATAACTGCTGGGACACAATTTTGAAAGGCAAGAATTTGCCAACACTTTGTACATCAGTAGTAAATGATTTGCTTGCTGCTGGCTTTGATGATGGAGCTGCGTGTTGAACGAGCTGGTCGGCCCATTGATTCACGAGATCAAGAGTTCGTGGCATAGCCGCGACGGTGACCTTGAAGGCAAACTCGGGGTCAAAATATTTTCGGATTATTTTCCAACGCTCTCCTGCTTGAACACCAACAGCATGGCCCAAAATTCTTTATGAAAAAGCAAATTAGCCAACATAAATTCAACGTCTCATACCCAAGCAAGCTTACCTCCCAAAATATGCACCCATATTGAGATTGGCTGGCTTTGGGTGATCTGATGACTGGATTAGTTGTGGCTGATACACTGATGGAAAGAAAGTTTCCTACGTTGAGTATCATTTTTGTAAAAGTCTTTCAAATGATCCGGTTGGGTAATGACAAGCTCCCTGGACTGGCCATTGTGAATCACGTATGGCGCATCACCAGCCAATTCTCTACCTTGCCTGGATAATTCTGCGCTGTGAAGCACCCAGTTTAGCTTAATTTACACCTTTTGGCACCACCATTGTGCAACAGAAGAGTGTTCTCATACCTGAGCGCAAACTTCATCACGCGAGCATTGGTCTTGAGTTCTTTGATCGGTTTGCCATCTTCATCTTTAATTGCGCTAGGCTATAGACGAGTGAGCAGTCATTCCCTTAGTTGAGCTCATTTTTAACATACTCGTCGAAGGAAAATTAAATGCACAATAGATGCAAAAATAATAAGAAGTACGCTTGATGAATATTTTTGTTCAGTGAAAAGGCCAGCAACATCGAGGCCTTGGGCCCAAGTGGCGTTTACCATGGTTGCTTGAGCATCAACCAAATCAAGCACATCTGAAACGCAAAGGGATGGTCTGCTGGGACAGCAAAAGGCAGCAAGTGGGAGAACATACCAAGAAATTGTAACATGAATCTCACCCGGGGTTAATGATTACCCCAGCTCGTCGAATTTTCCGTGATTCACGCCTGTCATGCATATCGACCGGGGTCAATTCCCGGACCCTGCAAGGGCGAGGCCGCCACATGGCAAATTCCCGTCCAGGGCCGTGTTAGAGCCCGTTCAATGACATACAGCAAGCGGTCATCTGCAGTTGCATCGATAAATACGTGTTGTAAATTGGAAATGGAAATAGAAATGGGAAATGTTAGTTAGTAGCCGTTCAACAGTGGCACAATATTGACAATGACCGTTATCATCCCAGGCAGTCAGCGAGCACTGAAGGTTACCGGCCCAGGACAATTCCAGGTGTCACCGGCCAATGCGATCCCCACGGTCGCTGATGATGAAGTTTTGGTGAAAGTCGTGGCAGTGGCTATCAATCCTATAGATGGGAAATCGGCCGAGCTCTCGCCCACCGCAGGGGCAACATCAGGATGCGATTTTGCTGGCTCTGTGGTGCAGCTGGGAAGTAATATCACCAAGCCGCTGAAGTTGGGAGACAGAGTCTGCGCCTGTATCTTTGGAAATAACCCAGAGCGCCTGGACAATGGGGCATTCTCAGAGTTTGTCGCCGTACCAGCTGACCTGGTGCTCAAGATTCCTGATTCAATGTCCTACCAAACGGCGGCGACCCTTGGAGTAGCTGTTGCAACTGTAGGAATGGCGCTTTACTACTCTCTAAAACTGCCATCGCCTCTATCCCTGAAGAGCGAATCCAGATATTTTCTGGTATACGGAGCGAGTACAGCAATGGGAACCATGGCTATCCAGATGGCTGTGATGTAAGTGTCTCACATTTTGCTTCACCGCGACATTCTAACACCAAATTCAAGGTCTGGATTCTCTCCCATAGCCATATGTTCTCCTCGGAACTACGATCTAGTCAAGTCGCTCGGCGC
Source organism: Trichoderma semiorbis (assembly GCA_020045945.2). Taxonomy (NCBI): domain Eukaryota; kingdom Fungi; phylum Ascomycota; class Sordariomycetes; order Hypocreales; family Hypocreaceae; genus Trichoderma; species Trichoderma semiorbis. Next base: position 836,591 of record CM034695.1, read on the forward strand.
TGTCGCTACTTTTGACTACCATTCGCCTTCGTGCGGCAGCGAAATCCACGATTTCACAAATGACACGCTGGTTTACGCTCTCGATTGCATCGCTGACACAGCATCAATGACCATTTGCTACAAGGCCATTGGATCTGCAGGTGGACACTATCTGAGCTTGGATCCCTTCCCTATCCGTTGCCACACGCGGAGGAGTATCAAGCCAAACTGGATAAGCACATTGACCATGTTTAACCAGGCAGTCAATTGGCAAATTGGGTATCGTAAGGAAGCAAAACCAAAGGATCGGGCGTTTGGGCATAAATGGTTTAAAACAGCGCAGGAGTTATTGGACAATGGTCATGTCAAGCCTCATCCCTTCAGGGAGATGACTGGCGGGCTGGATGGCATTGTCGATGGGATAGCACAAGTACGAAAGTCAGAAGTTTCGGCAACAAAGCTAGTATACACAATTTGAGTTTAAGAGATAGATCCTGAGCAATATTTGATAAACTGATCATCATTGGACGTCTAATCTGCAAATGAGTTTTCAGCCCTAGTTCAATCATGGCACTTTCAGTGAATGCTTATGCACGCAATAACTCGTATTTTGATTGACCGTTACATCTTCTATTAGTCATTCGATCTGTAAAAGCGTGAAATAACCATCAGGGTAGCCAGGCCGCAGATCAATATCCGGAAGGAGAAAATTTGGCAGGACATGGCAGAGAGACCCCATGACAATAAACAATGTAGGTACAGTATGGGTAGTATCCTTCAAAGCCAAAAATGGTTCGATAGATTAAAGTAACCGAGATCTACGGAGTAGGAGCGTGGTTCAGGTCCGGGTGCCTGACAAAACCCCGTCCGTAGGCCGTGTCCGGGACGGGAAATTCAGATCCTTCTCCACAGCTCCTCTGCTTAAACGTGATAAATTCTGGGGTTACTCATCAGCCTATTGGCGATCTTGCGAGCTAGATGTCTATCAATACAAAATCAGGATGGCTATCGAAACTCTTCCTTCTGATACCGTTCTTGTCGTTGGAGGCGGACCCGTGGGGTTGCTGTTGGTGAAAACCTTGGCCCATCATGGAGTCAAAAGTGTGTTGCTTGAGCGACACTACACAACGACTACTTGGCCAAAAATGGACCTCACCAACTCTCGCTCCATGGAAATTTTTCGAAGCCTAGGTATGGCAGAAGAGCTTCGAAAGTTGGCCGTACCTGCGAAATTTTCGTTTACTTGTCTCTTCTCCACGGGCCTTAATGACGAGAAGGCGGCATCATCGTGGGATCTACCGAGCGCAGAGAAACTGAACGAGCAGATTCTAACTCAAAACGATGGGTCGCTTCCCTTGGAACCCTGGATGCGTATTTCACAGGTAATTTTTGAGTCATGGTTGAAGAACGTGTGTGTTGAGGATCCTCTGGTGGACATTCGCTCTGGGTGGAAAGCAACAAGCGCCAAAGAAAATGATGATGGTGTCGAAGTGACGGCCATTGACGCAAAAACTGGCGAAGAAACGACATTCCATAGCAGATATGCAGTTGGGTGTGACGGCGCGAATAGCGTCGTAAGGGAAAGCTTGGGAGTTAAACTCGACGGCGGGCCTCTGTAAGTGATCATAACCTCAAGACCTAATTCAGTGCACTAATCATTTAATAACTGTAGCCCTGGTCGCGCTCTTTTGGTTCATTTCAAATCCCGCGATTTGACTCGCCTACAAAAACAGGGACAATTCTGGCACATTTTCTTCCCGAAGACGGTAGAGGAAGGTGGTTCGATGAAAGGCGCCATCATTGCGCAAGATGAGATCGACACTTGGACAATTCACAGATTTCTTTCTGCCGACTTTGACGACTCTCAACTTTCTTCTGAAGATGCAGTTTACAGCACTCTCGGTGGTGCTGGTGAGCCATTTCCAATCAAGATTGATGAAGTGCTTGTACGATCAACGTGGAATCCCAGCGTGGCAATTGCTCAGGGTTTCATGGGTCCAAAGCAACGGATTTTCCTGGCCGGAGATGCTTGCCACCAAATGCCACCTACCGGAGGTTATGGCATGAACACAGGTATTGCCGAAGCATTTGATCTCGGCTGGAAGCTCGCTGCGGCTGTTAATGGCTGGGCTGGTCCACAGCTTCTCGCTACCTACGAGCAAGAACGCCGTGCTGTCGCGCTGCTAGCATTACAAACTGCTAAAGGCCATATCGGAAGACTAATGGCGATGCCAAAGTCAGTCGAATTTTCCGGCAAAACACTTCAAGCTGGCGGAGAAGAGGCACGCACCATGCTTGATCGCGTTCACGAATATGTTCAAGCAAACGACGCTCACAACAAGAGTCTGGGTGTAGAGCTAGGCTATAGATATACTTCAAGTATTTGTTTGCCAGACCAACCACAAGATGAGCTTCCATCACCCCCAGAATTTGATCCAAGGCATTATATACCCACAACAGTCTCTGGCTACCGAGCGCCCCACGTATTTCTTCAAGACAACACGCCGATTTTCGATCACTATGGTAAAGATTTTACTCTGATCGCATTTAAAAACAGCCAGCAACATCTGCAAGCTATCGATTGGCTTAAGCAGTCTGCTGAGCGGCTCAAAGTTCCGCTTCGCATCTCGTCACATGATGGAGAGACAGCAGCGCACAGCATTTGGTCAGCAGATCTTGTTCTGGTGCGCCCCGATGGATTTGTTTCTTGGCGCGGGAATTCGCTGGATAAACTTGACACTGCCTATGAAGTTATCGCGAAGGCTGCAGGACATGATTAAGATATGTCGATGGATCGGCATTTGCTACAGGCTGGTTGTAGGGTAGTTATGGAAAACTCGTAACTAAGGCAAATCTCTTAAGTATTACGGTTATTAAAGCCTCCTATAAATCTAAAAGTGATATGGTGCTATTGAAGCATGAATGATTGCTCTAGTTATCCTTAGTTTAACCAAGACAGTCTTGATCTTCTTTTGTTATCGTCTTTGATGATGTCTGTAGCCCATATAACGACTTGCCTTTGTAGCTCACCTAGCTAATCAATCTCACAAAGCTGTATGTATGCATATTATGTTCATTTCTTTATAAATCTCTCGTATGATCAAAGCAATAATCTTCCCTATAGATTTAGAATTTTCAATGCACAAGATTTGTTTTTGAAGACGCGCTGACATATGCGCCAAAGATATCAATTTTCGCTCATAAGTTTACATATCATTTGCCAGTTCGCTATACCCCAGCTATGCTTAAGCCCTGTAAAGAGCAATCTTGACTCCGGTCTTGCTTGAAGGACCGACTCGCATAACTCCAACATAAGGACTCGGGTCGCGAGATTCGATTCTAGCATACCTCCGTGCAATACGTGCAATCACATAACTGGCCTCGGCTGTGACCAGCATTTGTGCTGGGCATCTTCGAGGGCCTCCACCGAATGGAACAAAGTTCCACATGGGACGCAACTCTCGCCATCGATCAGGGTTGAATTCCAGCACATCGTCGCCCCAGATCTCGGGATCTCTGTGGAGCACGTTCTTGTTGACTTGCACGACATCGCCCTTGCGGACGTAAATTGGTTGTTTCCCGTCTGGACCACCGCCTGTTGGCAGAACTGTGTCTTCGAGACACTTGCGAACCTGTGTTACGCCATTCGGGTACAATCGGTGTGCTTCTTGACGTTAGCTCCCACCTCACACAATATCGTATTGATCATCCAGTGACTCACTTTCATTGAGAATACCGTTCAGATACTTCATTCCTCTCAGCGCCTCAAACGTCAATTCCCCGTCTCCATAAGCGAGGACCTCCTCACGACATTTCGCATAGATGTCTGGGTGACGTGCCAAGTTCCAGATAATGTGGCTAATGAAGATCGATGTGGTGTCGTTATTGGGAACAAAAATCAGGCACATCTGCGAACGGAGCTCCTCTCGGTCCTTGAGATTGCGAGCCATCCACCAGAGCAAGTCTGTGCGCTCATCCTTGACATCCACGCCCTTCGATTTGAGTTCATCAATTTGTTCCATCTCCTGATAAGTTTTGGTGATGTGGCTATCGACATATTTGTGTACGACTGAAACAGCATCCAGCCAATTCTGATGTTTGAACAGGAACAGATACTTGTACCATTGCAAGCGGAGACGCAATCCTCTCAAGACATCAACCATGGCCCAGCAAATTTGAGCGCGGTCTGGATAGACCAATGAGTCGAGTGACTCTCCGAAAAGAAGAAAAGTTACGACATCCAGGAACTGCTATTGATTAGTACATATTTTCGCATTTGCTTGCATGGCGTCTATACTGACCCATCGTTGGATAAGAGGCTGGACATCAACAGTCACACCGTCTTCTTCAGGAAGAAGCGAAAAAAGGCGATCGACGTGCTTTTCTAGTCTCTTCGTGTCGGTGTATTTCTCTCGCATAAAGAACGGCTTAATCAAGAACCGGGCAAACTCCCATTCCTTTCCATCCACAGTATTCACGCCAATATCGGCAAATGGGTGCGTCGCCTTGTTGTTTCGTCTCATTGGGCCCACGCCAAAGCTCTTCCATGTGAAAGCTGACATGCTTTTCATGTTCTCGGGCTCGATGGTCCAAATAAAGCGAGTACCAACAAAGTTGACGAGAAACGTCTTTGGCCGGTTCTTGTGTACCCAGTTAAGCCAATCCAAGAAGTAATGGTTTTTCAGGGACTTGGCCATTCCGAGCACAACATCGAGACCAAAGAAGGGATCCCAATGAGGATAGCTTGGGATCTCTCCACATTGTTTCGCTCTTCTCTTCCGATCCCACTGGATTTTCTCGACGATGCCTCTGAACAGCCAAAATGCGACCGCTCCAATAAGCAGATTAACTCCCCATGATTGTAGAGCCATTGTGATGAACCGTTACAAACTGTGTTGAGCAGAGTGTAACCAACCCGACAAACATGTCAATCGCTGGAATAAATCACAGGATCAATCGATTCTGATTTTATGGCTATGCATCAAGTATTTTGAGAATACCTGTATGGTGACCATCCAATCAGCAGCAACTCCGGGCACGGCTAATCGTCCGGGGATTTCAGGGAAATCGCTGTACAAATCCAGAAGCTGCTATTCTTCACGCAGCTTATCTCCGTCCCGGGATATTCACCACTCACTGTCGCAACCAGGATTGTAATATCCCGGACCTTGCCACATGGGTTACGCAAATCATCTAAAAACGATTTCATCCTTGTTTTTCGATTGTCAAGGGGATCAAAATGCCGAAGCCTGTCGAGCTGTTAATACTAGTCATTAAGTTGAAGCCCGGGAGAGTGGATCGTTCCAGGGACCCTGGATTCTTTTTGATGTCAGACCGTATGCAAGATTCTGTACTGTAAGTCAACTATGATGAGCCTCACTATCGGAAATCTATATGGCATTATTGGGCGAGCAAACTATATACTCCAGGGATAGGATATCGTTATCACTACGGGCTTTAGTATCCAATTCCTGATTCAACACTTCAACTGCAGACCGCCAGTCCTCGCATGATTCAACCTCATATCGTTGGTGATTTCATGTCTGGCTAAACACACGGACAAACATGCCTGAATCAATTGCCATCATTTCCACTGCGTGTCGGTTCCCTGGCGGATCCAACTCACCGGCAAAGCTTTGGGAACTTTTGAAGGAACCGCGGGACATTTTGAAGCCCATTGATGAGACTAGGCTGCGCCTTTCCAAATTCCATCACAATAATGGCGAACACCACGGAAGCACCGATGTTCAAGGCGCCTCATACACACTCGAAGATGATTGCCGACTCTTTGATGCCTCGTTTTTTGGCATCAGCCCGCTGGAGGCGGACATAATGGATCCTCAGCAAAGGATATTGCTGGAAGTCGTCTATGAAGCCTTTGAAGCAGCAGGCTACTCATTAGACCAGATGCAGGGATCCCAAACATCTGTCCATGTCGGTGTTATGAATGGAGATTACTACGATTTACAGATGAGAGATCCTGAGACTCTACCCACACATACTGCCACTGGCACAGCGCGGAGTATTCTTTCCAACAGAATCTCCTACGCCTTTGATCTCAGAGGTGCATCAATGACAATAGATACAGCATGCTCAAGTTCGCTTGTAGCACTACACCAGGCCGTTCAGGGTCTTCGAAATGGCGAGGCCACCATGGCTGTGGTTGGAGGCGCCAACCTGCTTCTTGACCCTCTGATGTACATCGCTGAATCCAATCTACATATGCTTTCTCCTGATTCGCGCTGCAAGATGTGGGATAAGTCAGCAAACGGATACGCCCGAGGCGAGGGTTTTGCTGCCGTCTTGCTTAAGCCTTTGAAGGATGCTATCCGCGATGGAGATCACATCGAGGGTGTGATTCGTGAAACTGCAGTCAATTCTGATGGGCGCACCAAGGGAATTACAATGCCCAGCCCAACAGCCCAGGCTGCGATGATTAGACAAGCTTATAAAAATGCTGGACTAGATCCTACTGTTGATCGCTGCCAATATTTCGAATGCCACGGCACAGGAACTCAGGCAGGAGATCCTGTAGAAGCCCAAGCGATCAGAGACGCATTCTTTCCCCCAGGTTCTGACATTCAAGATGACAACAAATTATACGTCGGCTCCATCAAGACCATCATTGGGCATTTGGAGGGATGTGCTGGACTGGCAGGCCTCATCAAAGCGCTGCTAGCTATGAAGCATCACACGATCCCACCAAATCTTCACTTCAAGGAGCTTAGTTCAAAAGTCGAGCCTTTCTATCACAATCTACAGATCCCCACCAAAGCGATACCATGGCCTAAGACAAGCGATAAATGTTTGAGAGCCAGTGTCAATAGCTTTGGCTTTGGCGGAACCAACGCCCACGTCATTCTGGAAAGCTATGAGGGCGAAAAACCAGCCGCGGTTGAGATTCCCGATGATAAGTTCATAGGACCTCTGGTATTGTCAGCTAGCTCCGGTGTATCGCTGATAGAGTCCGTCAAGTCTTATGCGGATTGGATAAGATCAGATCCCTCTCTAGATCTTGAGAATCTATCATGGATTCTACAAAAGAAAAGAAGTTCATTAACGTCCAAGATCTTCTTTTCAGGTGCGACACGTCAGCGCTTGATTGACTTCATGGACAGATTTGTGGAGGATTCATCTTCCGTGCCACCGGAGACTGTTGGAAATCAGTTCCAGCCCATTGATCCCAATGAGACGCCTGGCATTCTGGGCGTCTTCACTGGTCAAGGAGCTCAGTGGGCCTCCATGGGTCGGGGTCTGTATCAATTATCTCATCTATTCCGAAGCTCGATCGAGCAATGCGAAGCTGTTCTAAACAAGTTGCCAGATGCTCCCAGCTGGTCACTTACTGAGCAGCTCCTGGCTGACGAGGGCACTTCTCGCATTTCTGAAGCGGAAATCTCTCAGCCCATCTGCACAGCGCTGCAAATCGCTCTGGTTGATCTCCTAAGGGCTTCTGGCGTCAAGCTTGATGCCGTGGTTGGTCACAGTTCCGGTGAAATTGCTGCGACTTATGCTGCTGGCATTATTAACCTTGAGAATGCGATGCAGATTGCATACTACCGTGGCTTCCATTCGCATTTGGCGAAGAAGAGTGTACCAGGCGCCATGATGGCCGTTGGACTCAGTTTTGCAGATGCCTACAGATTCTGTAACCAGCCTGAATACTTTGGACGCCTCAAGGTCGCTGCCAGCAATTCTCCTCTCAGCGTCACGCTGTCTGGAGATGCAGATGCCATTATGCAAGCTAAAGCACATTTTGACGAAAGCAAGACTTTTGCAAGGCAGTTGAAGGTTGATACAGCATATCATTCACACCTTATGATTCCATGCGCAGAGGCATATCTGAAATCACTCCTGGCCTGTGACATCCAAATCCAGAGTCCCCGAGAGGATTGTATCTGGACAAGCAGCGTCCGTGGTGACACTGATCTGCTAGAGGATGGGCTGGAGCCTCTCAAAGGACAATACTGGGTGGATAACCTCCTTGGTATGGTTCAGTTCTCTCAAGCTGTAGAACACTCGATTTGGCACGGCGGCCCTTTCAATGTTGCCATCGAAATTGGCCCTCACCCAGCGCTCAAGGGCCCGGCTGAACAAACTCTCAAGACGTATTTTGGAACCGTGCCAAATTATGCAGGATTGATGAGACGTGGCGATGACGAAGTTGAAGCCTTCTCCGGTGCATTGGGATATGTATGGTCTTATCTCGGCTCTTCGGCCGTTGACTTTGACGGCTACCGCAAAGCATTTGATCGTCAAACGTCCACACATCTGTTGAAAGACCTTCCTAGTTACGGCTGGGACCATCGTAGGGCTTATTGGAGAGAATCCCGAGTCTCACGTAACTACCGCCTGCGCAATGACAAGAGCCATGAGCTACTCGGTCGCAGGACTCCCGATGACTCAGACCAAGAGTTGCGCTGGAGAAATATTGTCCGACTTCACGAGTTGCCATGGATTCAAGGCCATTTGTTCCAGGGCCAAGTGCTATTCCCCGGAGCAGGATATATTGTCATGGCGCTACAAGCGGGTGCAGAAATTGCTGATCAACGTGCTGTTGAGCTTTATGAAGTCACTGACATCTCCATGGATAGAGCCATGGTGATCCCGGAGGGTACAGCCGGCGTTGAAACATTATTCACTGCCCGATTATTGGAGAAGCAGTCCAATCTTGAGTCGAGCGAGTCTTTGAGCTTCGAATTCGCTTGCTACTTCTGCAACGATGAGAACAATGGCCAACCTGTGAAGGCTGCTTATGGTCGCTTGACAATTCTCTTCGGCGAGTCCGATGCCCAGCATCTACCCCCTAGACTGATGCCAGCTTCAAACTTGGTCCCCATCGACATGGATCGATTTTACACGTCCATGACCAGTGTTGGCCAAGAGTACCTGGGTGTTTTCCGCAGCATCAAAGAGGGCAGAAGGGCATTGGGATTCTCATCTACAGTTTCGTCGTGGGAGACTGAGAATCTGAAGGGCAACAATTATGTTATGCATCCTGGCTTTTTGGATGTTGCACTACAGACCCTTTACGTCTCGTTTGCTTCTCCAGCCAGTGGAGGTTACTGGGCGCCATACCTCCCAGTGAAGGTCGGTCGACTTTCAGTAAACCCTCATGCCACCTATTCCAACGGCGTGATGACAGAGATGGAGGCTGATAGCTTTGTTACGACGGGATCGTCAACATTGCTCAAGGGCGACATCCACGTTTATCCAAAGGGTGGTGCACAGACAACATTGCAAATTGAAGGCCTTGAGATGAAAGCTGTCTCTGAACCACAAGCCTCCAACGATAAACATCTGTTTTCTGAAACCGTTTGGCGCGCAGATTCATCCTTCAATCTGGTGGACTTAGACACAGAAATCGAGGACTTGGATGATATCCCACTAATGGAGGCATTAGATCGCACAGCTGTATACTATTATCGCAAATTCCTTGCCGATATTGGCTCCACAGATCGCAAGACGTTTGCATGGTACCTCCAGCTGATGACTACTGCGGCAGAGGAGCTCATAGAACGTGCTGCAAACGGTGACCATCCAGTCATAAAGCCAGAGTGGCTGGAAGATTCCGCTGAAGTCATTGAAGAGCTGAACAAGACACATGGAGAGAGCGTCCATCTCAAGCTGATACGTGCCGTGGGCGACAACCTGCTCAAGCTCGTGGCTGGCAAAGTGCAAATTCTCGAGGTGATGATAGCTGATGATATGCTCAATCGATTCTATGTAGAAGGTTACAATTTCTCAATCCTCAACAACAAAATCGGACAGGCTATGAAGCAGATCACATTCAAAAACCCTCAGGCAGTTGTCTTGGAGATTGGTGCCGGCACGGGCGGCACGACAAGAAGCGTTTTCGATGCCATTGACAAAGCTTACTCTTCATATACATTCACCGATATCTCGACCGGATTCTTTGAGAATGCTGAAGAGAGATTCCGTGACCACAGCGGCAAGATGACGTTCAAAGTCTTGGACATTGAAAAGGACCCCCAGAGCCAGGGATTTACCGAGAATACGTACGATGTCATCATTGCTGCCAATGTTTTCCACGCGACCCGAACGCTAGGCGATACGATGCGCCATGTCAGGAGTCTCCTGAAACCAGGCGGCTTTCTGCTCATGCTCGAAGTGACTGGCCCAGAACTTCTGAGAACGCATTTCATCATGGGTGCCTTGTCTGGATGGTGGCTTGGTGGTGATGACGGTCGTGTCTTGTCGCCAGCTTTGACAGCCTCTCAGTGGGATGAGCTGCTTCAAGAGACAGGATTCTCCGGCGTCGATACCATATTCTATGACACAGCTGATGAGGCTCAGCACTCGGTTTCATTTGTCCTGAGTCGAGCAACGGACTCACAAGTGGAACTGCTGCGTAATCCTCTCTCTAGAATTCACGATATCCAGGGCGAGCAGCCCATCTTGATCGTTGGTGGCAAGTCATTGTTCACAACACAAATTGTCACGGATGTCCAGAAGTCGTTGTCACACTGGAAGAAGCGCATTATTAAAGCCAAGAGCTTAGATGATGTACCTGTGTCGACTCTGGTGCCAGGAACGTCTGTTCTCTTCCTCGGAGATCTTGACAAGCAAGTTTTCTCAGAAATGACACCAGAACGATTGATGCGACTGCAGAGTCTCTTCCTAACGGTAAAGAACGTCCTCTGGGTCACTGAAGGCAGAACAGCCAAAAATCCAGAAGCGAATATGATAGTCGGAGTCGGCCGCACTTTGTGGACGGAAATGGCCCATCTAAAGCTCCAGTTCCTAGACATCGATACTGACGTCAGATCTCGAGACATTTCCAAGATCATCACTCAGACCTTCTTGAGGCTAGAAGTCTTATCTCACCCAGAGTACGATGGCGAGAACAGCCTTTGGCAAATAGAGCCTGAGTTGATCTACGATGGAGAAAAGATGCTCATCTCTCGAATCTTGCCAAACAAGACCCTAAATGATAGACACAATGCCAGCAGACGACCAATTAAGCAGACTCTCGATCTGCCATCCGCGGCAGTCGATATTGTCCAAGAAGGAAAGTCATTTGCGCTTGTACCATCCGCTCCAGGTACATTCAAGGAGGAAGACAAGATTCAAGTCAAGTACTCGCTGTCTCTGTACAATGACGCTCAATACCCTGTGTTCCTCAACATCGGCTCGAACCCGCACACAGGCGAAACAGTGATTAGTCTCAGCACATCATGCTCATCTACTTTGGACGCAGCTCATGCTATCAGCCTTGGTAACGTACCTTGCAACGCCCAAGTGTTGGAATCGATTGCCTGCAGCATTTTCTTGGACCTCATCCGCAGCAAAATTCCAGCCAAAGGTACAGTCTTGTTTTACGAGCCACCAAAGACCTTGGTCCACCAATTGCAATCCGATGCCGATTTGAAGAACAGGGAATTCCGCTTTGTGTCTACGGGTCCCAAATACTCGTCGCCCGGCTGGATTCAGCTATTCCCAAGAGCCTCACAAACTGCCAACAGGCTTTTGCTACCGCTTGACACATCCTGCGTTATCAAATTCCAGAATGCTTCAGGCTTCAATATAGAGAGTATCTTGCCACCAAATACCTCGATTCTGGGTGTATCTGATGTTTTGCACGAATTTCAGAGTAAATTGCACTCAAAGCTGCCTAGTTTCTTGAGTGATCTACATCAGCTCAGCTCTGATCTCATCCACACACAAATGATGACAGTGTCTAGCCTTCTTGAATCGTCACCTGAGGGTTTACCAAGTTTCTTTATTATTAACTGGAGTGACTCAGGCGTACTAAATGTAGCTCTTAAACCATTGGATGTATCCAAGACATTCTCGAGTAACAAGACCTATCTCCTAGTTGGCATGACCAAAGAACTTGGCCTTTCTCTAGCCCAGTGGATGGTCAAGAATGGTGCGCGTCACCTTGCGCTCACTAGCCGAAGTGGTAGCGTAGAGGACCCTGGATGGGTTCCAGCAATGAAAGCACACGGAGCAAATGTGCAACTCTTCGGCATGGACGTCTCAGATCTGGAGTCAGTTACTGGAGTCGTCGAGACTATTAACAAGACCATGCCGCCTATCGCAGGAGTGTGCAACGCAGCAATGGTTCTGTCAGATGGTTTATTCGCAGACATGAGCTTTGATGTAATGCAAAATACGCTGAAGCCAAAGGTGGATGGAAGCCGAAACTTGGACCAAGTATTCTATGATACACCTCTCGACTTCTTCGTCCTGTTCTCCTCCATGGCGAGTATCATTGGAAATCCTGGACAGTCAAACTACCACGCCGCCAATCTCTACATGGAAGGACTTTGCGGTCAGCGCCGCGGCCGCGGACTTGCAGCCTCAGCTATGCATATAGGAATGGTGGCCGATATTGGCTACGTGGCCCGCAGAGGCCAATCCATGGAAGACCATCTGCGCAAGATGTTCTTCTTACCTCTTTCGGAATCTGACGTACATCAGCTATTCGCCGAAAGCATTTTGGCAAGTCAGGACACTGTTTACGGGCTGGAGCCTTTTGTAGACTCGCCTGAAGCGCCGAAGCGACCACCTTGGGAAGGAAACCCTCGCTTTTCTCATTTCATGCGCAAGGAAGCATCCAGCAACGAAGTTTCCAAGGATCGTGCTCTAGACACTGACTACAAGCAGCGTCTACAAAGCGATGAATCGGAAGATTCTCTGATTGAAATGGTTCAGCAAATATTTGGACGGAAACTGGAGGCCATGATGCAGCTGTCGCCTAACAGCATCAATCTCAATGTGCCTTTGATCGACTTGGGTGTTGATTCCTTGTTGGCCGTCGAAATCAGAAGCTGGTTCTTGAAGAAGCTCGGCATGGATGTCCCAGTCCTGAAAGTGCTTTCAGGTGATACAACTGCACAGCTGTGCGAGGATGCCACCAGAAGATTCTTAGGCCTCAAGCTGAAACAGAATTCAGCGTCCAAGCCGGAGCAGCAGCCAGAAGTTATGAAAACTACAACAAAGGCCCCAATTTCTGAGAGCAGCAGCAAATTTCTTTCAATCGAAACACCAGCCTTACAAGCTAGTACCGCGTCCAATTCGAGCGGCCACGAAGACGACTCCGCACACTCATCGGGTGATTCTATCAGCGTCCCGGACATTCATACTCCTAATGAAGACTGCTCTCAAAACTCATTTAATTCGAGTTCGACAAATCTTGTTGATTATGAGGCTGAGGTACTGGAGTTTGGACTCAACCAGACTATTAAAGAAGCTGAGATTATGTCTCATGCTCAATCTCGACTATACGTCGCGCAGAACTACGTCAATGACCCAACCACCTACAACGTCACAGTCACCTATCGAATCCGAGGAAATCTCCAGATCCCAAGATTCAAGCAGGCACTCAACTCAGTAATGACTCATCACGAATCGTTGCGAACATGCTTCTTCAAAGATGAAAACACTGGTCTTCTCAAACAGGGTGTCTTGCCATCCCCGTCTTACTACCTCAGAATCGTGCAGTCTAAACAAGGCGATGCCGTAGACCGAGAGATTGCCTTGTTCAAAGCAAAACACTGGGACTTGGAACATGGAAGAACGTTTGGAGTCTCATTGATCGTCCAATCACCGGAAGTGAGCACTATTATCTTCGGCTATCACCACTTGGTAATGGATGGTGTGAGCTGGCATCTCTTCCTGCGGGATCTCAGCACAGCATACCAGCTTCGTCCCTTAGTAAAAACATCGAGTAGCTACATTCAGTTCTCAAAGAAACAGCAAGCAGCTATTGAAAGCGGTGATTTCGCTGGAGACTTGCTATTCTGGAAGCAACTCCATGACCAACCAGCGGAGCCCCTGCAATTGCTCCCCATCACCAGTGTTGTTGCCCGTAAACCGCTCACCCAATACGCAAGCCACGTTCAATCCCGAGTCATCGATACAGAGCTGGTGTCTCGAATCAAACAAGCCAGCAAAGCTTTGAGAGTAACTCCGTTCCACTTTCATCTTAGCATCGTCCAACTGATCCTGTCACGATTCTTGGCACTGGACGACATTTGCATTGGTGTGACTGATGCCAACCGTTTGGATGAAGACTTTTCAGAAACTGTTGGATTCTTTTTGAACCTTTTGCCATTGCGTTTCCAAGTAGATCAAAACAGCACCTTCGGTCAACTCGCCGCCAACACGTCCCGCAAAGCTCTCGAGGGCCTGGCCCATTCGGCCGTCCCCTTTGATGTTATTCTCGATCATCTCGACGTTGCCAGATCACCGGCCTACAGCCCTCTTTTCCAAGTAGCTGTCAACTATCGAGTTGGGGCTTTGTTGAAGACGTCCATGGGTGATTGCGAAATCGAACTCACCCAGGTCGAGGACGCGAAGAATCCCTATGATATCAGCTTTGGAGTCACAGAGATAACTTCTGGTACCTGTCTTATTGAGCTCACATGCCAGAATGCGCTCTATACTGTGGAAGATTCTCAGACGTTGATGGACATTTACATCCACTTACTCGAGACACTGTCCTCAAACACAGACTTGAAGGTCAAAGACTGCCCTTTGTTCGACAGTAAAGCCATCTCTCAGGCAATTGAAGTGGGCAAAGGACCAGATGTCTCTTACGACTGGCCGTCAACTCTTTCGGCAAGATTCAATGAGGTGCAGAGGGCGTACCCCGATGACATTGCAGTCAAAGATGGACTCAGGGATGCTTCTTACTCTCAATTATCGAACCAAGCCAATGGCATTTCACAGCTCATTCTCGCACAAGGTGGGTCTCGTGGTGCCCATATCGCAGTTCTATGTGAACCATCCGTAAATTCGGTCGCCTCCATGCTTGCCATCCTTCAAGCGGGATGTGTCTACATTCCACTAGATTTGAGCCTTCCAGCGGCCCGTCACATATCGATCCTGAATGATTGTGACCCCGCGTTTGTCATCGTTCATGAAGCTACCAAGGAAGCTGGTACGCAATTGATTGCGGCATCGCAAACTAAGGCTCAGTTGCTCAACGTATCTGATATAAAAGCTAAGGACGAACCGATTTCGATTCAAGCACAGGCAGGTGCACCTGCATTTATCCTGTACACCAGTGGCTCCACGGGGAAACCAAAGGGAGTTGTCCTCTCTCAGGCCAATTTCGCCAATCACTTGGCCGTCAAGACGCAAGAGCTTCTCATTGAGCGTGAAGTGGTCCTTCAACAGAGCTCTCTGGGCTTCGACATGTCCATCATCCAAACATTCGTAGCTCTTGCCAACGGCGGTAAACTGGTCATCGCCCCACGCGAGAAACGCGGCGATCCTATTGCACTATCTGAGTTGATGCAAAAGGAGGGCGTCACATTCACAATTGCTACACCTACCGAATATCTCATGCTATTGCGAAATGGTGAAGAATATCTCAAAAATTGCACTTCATGGCAACAAGCATGCATGGGAGGCGAGGTGGTCTCATCACAGCTACTCCATCAGTTCAGATCCTCTCAAGTCTCGGTAAAGCAGCTTACAAACTGCTATGGACCAACTGAAATCACTGCCGCGGCCACCTTCCAAGACCTGTCTCCAGCACTAACAGATGGCTCATTCCAAGTAACTGAAGGTTTGATCGGCAAGGTTTTGTCCAATTACTCGGTCAAAATTCTCGATTCCAGCGGTGAAGCGGTATCGCTTGGTGTGTGTGGCGAGATCGCCATTGGTGGCCAAGGCGTCGCATCGGGATATCTTCATCTACCCGAATTGACTGCAGAGAAATTCGTCCTTGACTCACATAGTGCCCAGAAGGATTCCAGAATGTACAGGACAGGCGACAAGGGCAGACTACGCCGCGACGGTTCTCTAGAATTCCTGGGCAGACTTGACCAAGATTCGCAAATCAAGCTTCGCGGTCTTCGAATCGAACTTGGCGAAATTGAGCATGTTCTCATTCAAGCCGGCGAAGGCTTATTCTCCGATGTTGTGGTCACAGTCAAAGGTGATCCTGCCGTTCTAGTCGCCTACGTTGTTCTCAACAAGGACAGGACTGCGGATCGAGCAACGCTACAAGCTATCCTTTCGAAACTGCCTCTTCCACAATACATGATTCCTGCTGCTATTCAAGTCCTCGATCGGCTACCAACCAATGCCAGCGGCAAAACAGATAGGAAAGCGGTAGCAAGCCTCGACTTCGTCCTGGTCGCAGAAGGCAGCCACTCTAACGAGCGTCTGGACTTGTCTGAGGGAGAATTACTGCTGCTCTGGCAAAAGGTTCTTCCAAATACCAACGAACCTCATGCCTTGGACCGTAATTCAGACTTCTTCTTGTACGGTGGAAACTCGTTGCTACTTATGAAGCTTCAAGGTGCTATTAAGGACTCCATGGATATCTCAGTCCCCATTAGCGAATTGTACCAAGTTAGCACGCTCGGAAGGATGGCTGCCCATCTCCGCAACAAACGAGACGAATTAGCAACCGAGTTCGAACCCATCGACTGGGAGCTGGAAACTGCCATCCCTGATCACATTTTGGCTATATCACAGGACTCACAACCATCAACTCTATTGAGTGCAGGAGGACACGAGATTGTACTCACGGGATCGACGAGTTTCCTTGGCGCAGCAATTCTAAAGGCTTTGCTAATGGATTCCACTGTCAAGAAAGTCCACTGCATCACTGTCCCCAGTGATCAGAGCAACAAGCTTCCGGTCCATCCCAAAATTGTCCTCTACCAAGGCACTCTTTTGTCATCTACCCTTGGACTCTCAGAGACAGAGCGCTTGAGGCTGCAAACATCAGCTACTTGCATCATCCATGCCGGTGCAAATGGGCACTGCTTAAACAACTACTCATCTTTACGCGTGCCCAACGTGCAGTCCACACACTTCCTAGCCTCACTAGCTCTACCGCGAGGAATCCCCATCCACTTCATCTCATCAAATCGAGTGGCTCTCCTCTCAGGAAGCATGGAGCCCGCGGCTGAGTCCATGTCTAAATTCACTCCCCGTACAGATGGTGCAGAGGGTTTCACAGTGGCCAAGTGGGCGAGCGAGCGGTTCCTCGAAACCCTCGCTGAGAAAGCCCATCTCCCCGTCACAATCCACAGACATTGCATCTTAACGGGTGACGAAGCACCAAACGAAGATGCTGTGAATGGTGTCATGAAATATTCTTCATTGACTCGCACAGTTCCGCTTTTCGCAAACTTTGACGGATTCTTTGATTTCAAAGATGTCTACGCTGCTGCTGCTGATATTGCAGCCGACGTTCTGTCAGAGGACAGTACAGACAGAAGCGTGCGCTTTATCCACCACTCCAGCGGCGTAAAAGTCCCGATATCAGACTTTAAGAAGCACCTGGAGAAGCTCTACAGCGGAGTCTTT
Source organism: Trichoderma semiorbis (assembly GCA_020045945.2). Classification (NCBI taxonomy): domain Eukaryota; kingdom Fungi; phylum Ascomycota; class Sordariomycetes; order Hypocreales; family Hypocreaceae; genus Trichoderma; species Trichoderma semiorbis. Next base: position 853,871 of record CM034695.1, read on the forward strand.
GAAGAGGTGACAATGGATGAGTGGATTAGCAAAGTGCTTGAGGCAGGCATCGACCCACTGATTACCAGCTACTTGCAGGCAATGGCTGAGAAAGAAGAGGTGATCCAGTTTCCATTTTTAGGAGCTTCTTGAGCATTGTAGTTTTAGTTTTAGTTTTCTAGATGTTTTGCCTGATGTGGTAACTTCGTATAGCACGTGTACATTAGATAGGTCATAAAAATATGATATGGATATATACATTAGTTCGCCAAATGGCTTCATCATTGCTTTGCTGCTCACTCATTCCAATTAGTCCCAAAAGCGTATTTCGTTAAAAGTCATGGAAACGTTACAAGAGAAATACAAGTATCCATTATGATAGCATAAATTCTGGAATGTCGAAATCGAGCCAGTTCCAATCATGAAACGCCTGTGAAAGATCAACGCCCTGACCCTGGGTATCAACTCCAAAAAAGATATTGTCCATATTAAAGGGCGTTTCTTCAGAAGCAGCAGTCGCTGTCCCATTTTGAGGGTTCTGTTGTGGCTCAGCTTGCGCTGTCGCATTCAGCGGTGGCTCTCCACGCCTCTTGGTCGCTTCAAACTTCTGCCGATAATCCCATAAAGCTTGGATGCCCCCCTGAGCAGATATATCATACGATATATAGAACTGGAAAATGGCAATGGCCTGTTCCCATGAAGTCTTATTTGGCTCCTGGTCAAGATCGACGCCCAAGTCTGGTATTAAACTAGCCGCCAACAGGACTGTCGCTGAACCGAATGTTACTGTAGACTGTCAGATTGGCAAAAAGGCAACATGTTACATGATGGTGTCTCACCTCGTAATGTATGCCAAGTCGATGCCCGGTATATGATGTGGATGTTCTTATGTACTTTATCAAGAACTGTCTGTGCCGTGGTGACACAGAGCTTGTTGACTTCATGAAGCAGTCCCATGGTGAGATTTTGGTTGCCAGTCTTTGCTTTCCGTAGCTCCGAGCGTATTGAACGATTTGCGACGCTCGCTAAGAGACAAGGGCGGAGGACAGTAAGCTTAACATAAATTGAACTACAAAAGATATTAGAATAAGCGCGTCCCAAATGAACATTTGAGCTTACCGTGTCCTCAGTATCTGTCCTTGAATCTGAAAGCACTCATCCACAGCATGTTCATTGGCCTCCTGGAGATGACTGGGTAAGCTGCCGAGAAACTCATCGAGGTGAAGGCAATATTTCGGAATTTCGCTGATATACTGTGTCAAAAGAGAATTTGAGCGCTGTCCTCCTAGATTCTGACCAAGAAGATGTATGTTCCCCGCAATGTCGCGAGGAACATCACACATCTGGCGATAGTATCGGAAAAAGTCGAGCCGAGAGGGCTTATCCTCTGGCTGAGAGCCTTCTCCTTCTTCCTGTAGGTATTCATCGTCAATTGGCTGAGGTGTTGACACCAGATTCGGTACGGTGATATTCATTTGCCACCCAAACGTATATGATGCTATGCTGTTCGCTCGTGGTTAGTGGCCACATCTTGTGTATAGTATATAGGCGCATAATCCAGAACGATGAATACTTACCTATCCATTATTGCTGAAACATGCCATACTCCGCGTCTCATTTCCCGCTCTAATTGGCCCATTGATTCAGGGGCCTCTTTATCGAGTCCAAGCCCAAAAGCTACTCTTTGGGCAATACCGAGTGTGCTCCAGCATCGCGACGCAAAAGATGTATATTGGAGATAGATGACTCTCAGTAGAAACAGTTGCAACACCTCAAACGAGTATGAATCCAGCGTTTCAGCGGAAACCAGATGGACTGATCGCCTATATAACGACTCGGCATCTCTCTTTCTCCAATTGGCAGGACAGTGTTCGGACCGCTGGCAGCCGATAGCTAGGACAATATTGATCGTGGCAAGCAGGAGGATATCATTGCCTGTGTATCTTGAAAAGGATTCTGTAGACTTCCAAAGAGTTTCATACTTGCTCATGAAGCTTGGCCGGTGCAGCACAGGGAAAACCGGATGCGAATATCGCCAGTATGTGCTAATAAGAGAGTCTGCCAGATTCTTCTCTGGTAGCAGTAGGTCGTCCATATCTAAGCCTACATCCTCGGCATTTGAGACGTCAAAACCAATTGGATCTCTGAGAATTGACTTGCTTAACGACGACCTATTAGTTAATGTTGATTTACACGGTTCAATCGTAGCGATGACTCGATTGATGAAAGAAAAAGTTGATGGTGGGCCGAATACATCCTCATCTCGATCGATGGTATCTTTTGAATCCGAGTCCTTTTCAATACAGGTTTCTGTGGTACTGTTCTTGCGAGTGAGTTCAGACGACCATTTCTTGCCTGAGGGTTTGGGCTGGGTGGAGTGTCCAACAAGCGAGTCTCTATTTGAAGCAGCAACAGGGCTTCCACATAAAATCGTGTTATTCGGAGACGAGTGTGGAATATTCCTTAAATGCGTAATGCCAAAGTTAGAATTTCCGCATAACAGTGAGTGTTATGAAGAGAGTCGGGCATACCGAAGTGACGCAATCCTGTGCTCTCCTGGGCGTGTCTGTTCGTAGACACACTGATCAGGGAGACCTCTGCTCAGACACGTCAAGCACGAAGGACGATTCCCATCACACTTTGACTTTCTGGCGCGACAAGGCCGACAAGAAGTTCGAATTCGATTGCGCTTACGGCGAGGAATGGCCAAGGCCGCGTTGGGCGGCTTCTCCTCCATTTTCCGAGGGCGCCGGCAGAGATGCGGAATCTGAGAAGCTTCGGTGGCCCCCTTGAAGCGCGGAGTTATCATGCAAAAGTACAAAGAAAAGACGAGCAGAATGAATAATAGGATTTGAGGTGCGAGACAAGTCACCCGAGAATATCAGAAGACGGAAGATGACACAGGGAACTCCGAGTCATATGGGGCCGGGGATTGTGGGGAACGGTTAGGAAATAAGACGCTCCCCCGATTGGACAGCAGCCATTTCATAGGAGATAACTGCTTCATCTAATTGGCCCATTACTCACCGGGGTCATTCTTCAACGCTAATTGGCTTGGAATAAAGTTCCATGTTGGCCAACAAAGAAATGGTCGCGGAGATATGCCAGGGAGCATCAGGATGATGATGTGAGTCGATTCTATAAAAGATGTGGTAGACGAGGTCTCAGACATGCGCTCCAATCATCCGTCCTTGTCTAGTGTGCCACCGGTAACCATCAGTGCAAAGGCATTGTCTCAAAAGGATGGCCTCTGAGAAAGATTTCGAGACACTATCTGGTGTAATGCAAAGCTCCGACGAAAGCGACTCTACAGAGGTGAATTCTCGAGATGGACAGGTAAATATCGAGAAAGCCTCTCAGGATGAGGAGGAAAGGAAGGAGGGCGGATATGGTTGGTAAGTTTTCACGGACGTCGTTCACTTTTCAATTAGCGACTTACAGAACCATGCACGTAGGGTCATTGTGGCGGCTGTCTGTCTAATATTGGCCCATTCGTTTGGAATAAACTCCGTAGGTGTTTAACATACATATATAGGAAGCACACGAAGAGATTTTTACTAACAAAGCGATTTTAGATGTTTGGTGTTTTCTTAGCATTCTATCTGAAAAGCAACACTTATCCGGGAGCTACGCCTTTACAGTTTGCCTTTATCGGAGGTCTCTGTTTTTCGGTTGGTATGGATCTTGGCCCATTGATATGCCGATTTTACATGACAATGGCTAATGTATTTAAAACCTAGCTTTTCTCGTGCCGCCGGTATCGACCATATTACATCGCAAAGCGGGTGTTCAGATTACCGTTATAGTCGGGGGGATATTCATCTCGTACGTTCGATCAACCGATGATAAAAGATTGATAATTATAAATACATCCTGCTAATTGACGGTGGTAGAGGTGGCTACATCGCCGCATCGTTCTCGAAAACCATATGGCAACTCATCCTCAGCCAAGGCGTCTGCTACGGCATTGGCATGGGAATATGCTTCACCGGAACCGCCAGCTTGGTCCCTCAGTGGTTCAAGAAACGGCGATCTCTCGCAAATGGTATCGCAACCGGCGGCACGGGTCTTGGCGGCCTGACCTATTCCTTGGCTGCAAATGCAATGATTCAGAAGCTAGGCATCGCCTGGACATTTAGAATAATGGCCATCATCTGCTTTGTCGTGATAACAATCTCTGCTCTGTTTCTCAAGGAACATGACAAGACTCCCAAGGCGGCGGTCAAGATTTTGGAGTGGAAATTCTTCAAGATGCTTGATTTTTGGCTGTTTCTTGGGTGGCTATGGTTGGCCAGTCTGGGCTACGTCGTTGTGGTCTTTTCTCTTTCGGCATACGCTCAACAAGTTGGCTTTTCAGCACAACAAGGCTCTCTCGCGTCTGCTATGTTTAACCGTACGTGTAAACTTTTCTTGTTATGCCGTTTAACCCATGACACTAATATTTTTGCTCTGTTAGTATCGACCGGTATTGGCCGCCCACTTATTGGCTTCGCATGTGATAGGTTTGGCACAATCAGAGTTACCATGTTGGGCACATTCTTTTCCGCCCTGATTACATTCTTCGTTTGGATATTTGGCGGCAAATCATATGGAGGTTTGATGGTATACGCCTTACTCGGCATGTTTCCCAGCCTCTTGTGGGCCAGCTTTGTGGTCATGGCCGTGTCAATTTTTGGCTTGAAGCTGACGCCTGCCGGTAAGTGCAAACAGCTTTTAGAAGGGGTAAAGCATGAGATTCTAACACTTGATATACAGCTATATCTCTCTCAATCCTCACGTTGGCACTCCCATATACGTTTGCAGAGGCAATTGGTCTCAGCTTGAGAAAGTCGGGTGTGGATGGCTTCATCAATGTACAAGTTTTTGCTGGCTTCATGTTTGTCGGCGCCGGTATTTGTAGTAAGTCGAACAGTATTACGCAATTCTGCAACATAAATGGCTAACGTTGAATTCCTAGCCCTCATACTCACCATCAGAAAGGGTGAATTATATTGGAAACGAGACTAAAATACTGGAAATCCCACATTGCTCAGGGCGATGCGATGGAGGTTGCAATTCTTGTACAAAACAGCATAGAGCACTTGATGGTTGTGTCACGACCCAACCTTTATGGTCGCAACAACGGGCCTACAGGGTAGGCGCTTGCGGACAAACATCGGACCGGTTGACCTATCAGGGTACGGTCGATGGGAATCGACGACGATCCGTGTCGATTCACCCCCAGGATCGATGAGAATCATCAATGATCCACGACGATCCAGAATACACGACTGGATATATAAGTTCACTTTATGTCACTCATTAGAATACTTAGATAGCCAGTTGTTATCAACACAATAGCATTCAGACTGAACATTCAGACATTTCACTCTACCGCTAGTGACAAGATTGCTCGTCTACCGACCTGACCGCTCCGCCAACATAAACCCTAGAACCATTCTGAGGTTTGTCCCTTGGGAACAGTACTGTCTATACTAACCTATAGATACCGGTTCGTCACAGGTTGCTGTTTAGACATGAGCATGGTGAACTTCAGATTGGTATTGTTCACTTGCTCGATTCGTTAACGTCGGGACTATTATTGATTGGACATAAATTGGCATATAGATATTGATAGCATACGAGTTTAGAATGGTTTTATACGAATTCATGAGATGAGCAGGAGCAAGTTGAGGTGTGCATTCGATCAAATTGGAGGCTAGTGTCTGGCAGTTGGACAAGATGTTAGGCCTATTAAGCCTACATGGATCATGATAATGCGCCTGTCTCGGAGTGCTAAATGCATCTAATACCTGCAAGCCGGTATTATCACAGGATCCCAAATTACATAATTGCTCCGTAATGTCTTGGTATTAGTATATGGTCGATGGATTGACTGCATGTATGTGCATGCCGTAAGTACCTTAAGCAGGGGTGACTGTCTGGTATGTACCCAATAGAAAGACGGCTGAATACGTGATGGCTGAGTCAATCCGCCGACGAGGTTCTTGTTCCATCAGCCAGCTCAATCATACAGTAAGATTCGCGTGTCAACAATGGCATGTTTTTGTGCGGCCGGCCAATTGATTGAGGTTATTGTGTACTCATATGCGTCAAAAGCGCCCTTCCGATATGCAGATACGGGTACATGTGAAGGGTCACTGTTTTCTTTCTCCAAAAGCCACACCCGCCACAGTCGAAAGTTGGAGCAAATAGACTAAAATACTGAGTATGGGGCACCCGACGTTGTATTAGTGACGCCCTTTACTTTACTTACTTTCCTGGAGTCACACAACATGCAACATACGTGGGCAAGTTAGTTGAATGCCGGATGTGCCGAGAAATGGGCGCCGTCTTGTAAACAGCCTCTGTGCACGATGATACGAATGAATCAAAGATCAGATGAATCAAGAACTAAAACCCGACTTGTAGTCATATTTTCCTATTTCCCGTCAGTGGAGCATCGCCGATGTCATTTTCGCTGCCGGTCCAGCGTCCCTTCAGCGTCCACTCCATTAAAAACGTCCGGAGTCGGAGCCTGCAAAAAGACGTCAGTGGGGCCACCCCGCGAATCGGGAGCCCTCAATTCAAGAGGCTGCAGTTTCCATGCGATTTGGATAATTCGCCTCCAAAACCTGCAACCTTCAGGCCATTGCTGTATGACTCAGAATCTTTTTTGAGCCTCTACCCCGGATCATCTTTATTTTCTTTATTTATTCTTCTTGCACCTTAACATTCTCTGTTGGCATTGGACAGCGCAATTCCTCTCGTCCTCTCGCCCTCATCATCATCATCACCCCGCCTAACCCACCGGCCCGTCGCCACTCTTCAAGATGGTCATGTATGCTGGAACTGCCCTGGTCAATTGGCTATCGTGATGCATGCAAAGCTAACCCTGGCAATCCGTCATCTACAGGCTCAAGGAACCGTGGAAGAAGTACAAGCCGTTCAAGGTAAGCCTTCTGGATGCTGGTCCAATCTTCAGCCCGTCAACTAACCACCGTGCCTAGCCGCTGCGTCTGCCCAACCGACAATGGCCTGACAAGGTCATCGAAAAGGCTCCTCGCTGGCTGTCGTATGTCGCAAACACCTTTCTTGACTCTCCCAGCGCATGGGTCGTCGCTAACATCTTCCGAAGCTCGTGCCTCCGCGATGGCAACCAGAGTCTGCCCGATCCGATGGTACGTCTTCGTCTGCGATCCAACATCAATCAAATACATGTGCGACAGCGCTGACATGGATGGGCTGGTCAAATAGAACGGCGAGGAGAAGTGGCGCTACTTCCAGATGCTGTGTGCCCTTGGCTACAAGGAGATCGAGGTTTCTTTCCCCTCTGCATCCCAGATCGACTTCGACTTCACTCGCCGCTTGATCGAAACCCCCGGCGCCGTGCCAGACGACGTATTCCTCCAAGTTCTCTCGCCCTGCCGACCCGATCTCATTCGAAGAACCGTAGAGTCAGTTCGCGGAGCGAAAAACGCCATCATCCACATCTACCTCGCTACCAGCGAGTGCTTCCGCCAGGTGGTCTTCGGCTACACTGAAGAGCAGACCCTGGAGCTGGCCGTCGAATGCACCAAGCTCGTCAGGTCTCTGACCAAGGACAATCCCGAGGCTTCTGGAACGAATTGGCAGTTCGAGTTCTCGCCCGAGTGCTTCTCCGACACCGATCCTGACTATGCTCTGAAGGTGTGTCGCGCAGTGAAAGCTGCGTGGGGCCCTAATGCAGCAGCTAGAGACCAAATCATCTTCAACTTGCCCGCCACAGTCGAGCTTGCAACCCCCAATATTTATGCAGACTTGATAGAGTATTTTAGCACCAACATTGGAGACAGGGAGAGTGTGTGCGTGTCTCTGGCAAGTCATACCCTTTCCCCTTTTCACCTCTCACGTCTGTATCACCATCATGAAGCTAACAATTCTCTTCTCCGCAGCACCCTCACAACGATCGCGGATGCAGTTAGTATATCCACTTCTGGCGGTACGGCGCGGTGCTAACGTTGTACAGGTATTGCAGCAGCAGAACTAGGCCAGATGGCAGGGGCTGATCGTGTCGAGGGCTGCTTGTTTGGGTTCGTACTACCTGTGTTGCTTTTGTCTTTGCGATTACGAGACAGTACTAATCATTTCACAGCAACGGAGAGAGAACGGGCAACGTCGATCTCGTCACCTTGGCTCTAAATCTGTACACACAGGGCGTGAGCCCGCAAATTGACTTCTCTGATTTGAACTCAGTTATCGAGGTAGTCGAATCCTGCACCAAGATTCCCGTCCACCAGCGTGCTCCTTACGGCGGCAGTCTGGTATGCGCAGCCTTCTCAGGCAGCCATCAAGACGCCATCAAGAAGGGATTCCAGAACCGCCAGAATCTGGGCCTATCTGACGAAGACCCATGGATGGGGATGCCCTACCTGCCATTGGATCCCCAGGATATCGGACGCAACTACGAGGCCATCATTCGCGTCAACTCACAATCTGGAAAGGGAGGAAGCGCCTTTATTCTGCGTGCGAAGCTGGAGCTCGACCTCCCTCGTGGTCTCCAGGTTGCCTTTTCCAAAATTGTCCAGCGACGCGCCGAGGAACTTGGACGCGAGCTGCTGGCTAACGAGATCACCAATCTCTTTGAGACAACTTACTTGGTCCAGGAGAACCACCGCCTTAGCCTTATTGACTATAGCATCAGCCCCGACCGATCGCAGTCTCCCATGCCTAATGCATCTGGCAAGACCCAGGATACGAAGAGCATGATCCGTATCTTCGATGGTGTTATCCTCCTGGATGGCCAAGAGATCAAGCTGCGTGGTAGGGGCAATGGACCGATCTCTAGTATGGCGGCCGCCCTCAAGCAAGTCGGCATTGATCTCGACGTTCACGACTATAAGGAACACGCCATCGGTGAGGGCCGGGGTGTCAAGGCCGCATCATATATCGAGTGCAAGCCTACTGGCATGAAGCAGACAGTCTGGGGTGTCGGTATCCATGAAGATGTGGTACAAAGCTCCCTCCTCGCCATGCTGAGCGCGGCGAGCAACGTAAGTTTTTGTTCCTCTCTCACCAACAGCAGAAGGAAGAAACATCTTGATGGCTAACCATGTCCTTTCATCTCTGCAGTTCCTCACTAGCCGGCCAACTAGCCCATTCTTGAAGCCGGTTGCCACCCCTGCTTCTCAAGAGACACCCAGTGTTATATCTATTCTGGAGGAGAAGGCAGCAAACGGAATTTAAATCGTCAAAAATGAAAACAAAAAGGTGTTCGTGTTTATTCCATTCATGTACCCGGAATCTTTTCTACGGTGCATTCTCACAAAAAATGGCGATATGTAGCTACATGCAGGCTTTTCTAGATTGAAAAATAGGTAGCCTAGTTACGACTAACTCTACCAGTTCAGTGGTGATTGATAGGAGAGAAAATGTAAATTAAAAATGGGAACCTGACTAAAAGTTTGATACTATATATGTCCTATATGTCCACAGTTTGCAATTGGTATCATCAGTCTGAGTTGAAGCTCGCTCATTCTGGTTTGGTCATGTTCGAGTTTCCTGCTATTTCCACCGGTATAGATGGTTTCTTACAGTATATGGAACTCCTTCTCTATCAACAAAAGCCCAACCCTGACGCTGGCCAAGGTCAAAATTACATCTTATGGGCAAGTCTTGTCGACGAGGTAGTTGAGTTTATGAGCGCGGCTTGGGCCAACGCACTAAAGTACCAACAAAATGCCGCATCATAATCCCTAACTATTAACTGCTAACGCTCACGGGTTGTGATGGAGGCTGGGAAGGATTGCAGCGAGGCTGAAAGGCGGATACAATACATGTAGTCAAGGACTTTTGTCCCGCAACATGACCGTAGTCGGCGAGCACATTCTTTCTGCAGGAACCAACGTCAGGGATCTTTCCAGGTAAAAAACACGGAATTTCTATATAAGAGATACGGCGATTTAATCCTATTATTCCGTGTCTGATGCTGAATTGAGATCATGGCAGTGGATTCTCGGCTGAATCGGCAAGACCCCTGCGAATAGTGACAGCTAGAACCAGTAATTGCGTGATGTTCGATGCGGGAGGATGGATCTCCAGCCCGCAGTAAAGACAATGACAACTTATGATTCCAGCCCTCGAATTCGATCTGCCACTCCCTGGTCTGGCGGTTACTTCCCTCCAAGCTATACCGCATTTTATACCTCTTCTTACAACGTGCTGTCAGTGTACTACCTCATTGGTGTATGATGTCGAGATCTTCGGTGAACGGATCAGATAACGGTCCAAGAGGATTGAACCTCGGACTATATAATAGAATATCGCAGTATCGTTCCAGCTTGCTGTGTCTGAACGTGATCAATCGGCCAGCTTCCAACAATCACCAGAGTAGAGTCATTGTAAATTGTCGGCAATAGGCGACGAAAATGCATTCCAATACGCTCACTTCAACGCTTCTCCTTGCATTGCTCGCCGAGGTTAGCTCTGCAAGGAGTCTAAACACAGTCATTGAGGCTTCATCCATTGCTGGCGCCGTTGCTTCAGATGCTTACCCCCCTTCTAGTAGTAAGTTTTACTCTAATCCATCTACACAGCTGTCAAAGCAAACAAAGTGCTGATGATTGCCGCCGCATATAAGCACACGTCAACTCGAAATTATTCCCGCCAGAGTCCAAGGTAGGATATCCGGGCCCCACGCCCACGGGAGAGGAGCCCGCTGCCATTGAAACTGCTCCCATCTATCCTTATAACCATGGGCCCTCAGACAGCTTCCCACTTGTTGCAGCGCAGCCTTGGGGAGCGAGCAAATTTGACAGGAAGATCGATATCACAAAGTATTGGGGCAATCTTTCGCCTTGGTATTATGTTTCCTCCGCGGATTACGGCCTTCCTGATGCGAGCCCACTGATCCACGATGGCTGCAACATTGTCCAGCTTCACCTCCTTTACCGTCACGGTGCCCGATATCCCACCAGCGGCGCCGCTCCAGCTACCTTTGCCCAAAAAGTTCACAACGCGACTCAAGCAAAGGGCTTCAGCGTCACAGGAGAACTATCTTTCCTCTCTGACTGGACTTATAAGCTCGGCGCAGAGCTGCTGACTCCCTTTGGCCGCAGCCAAAACTTCAATCTAGGAGTGGCCTATCGCCAGTTGTACGGCCACCTCCTGAACAACTTCACCGCCACCAACACGATTCCCGTCTTCCGCACTGAGTCTCAGGACCGCATGGTCAAGACTGCTGAAAACTTTGTCGCTGGCTTCTTTGGAGTGCCGGAGTACTTGGATCAAGTCAACATTGAGATTCTTGTCGAGTCCCCTGGCCTTAACAACTCGGGTGCTCCATATGAAGTGTGCAACAACTCCAACATTGCAAGTCGCGGAAGCATTGGATCCACGGTGGCAACGGAATTTGCTTTAAATGCCTTTAACAGCACCATTGATCGTTTGCAGTCCCAAGTGAGTCAAAAATATCACCCTTGGGCCATTAATAATTGCTAATAATGAACCCTTTAGATCTTTGGCCTGAACCTGACTGCTACTGATGCCATTGCCATGCTTCAGCTGTGCTCTTACGAAACCCATGCTCTAGGATACTCGGCCTTCTGTAACCTATTCACTGAAGAAGACTTCCTAAACTACGAATACTATTATGATCTAGTAAGTTCATTAAAGTCTCTCGTAATACTTCTCTTATTGACACTAGTAGTCCTTCTACTATAACAATGGCCCCGGTTCTCCAGTTGCCGCTGCCCAAGGCAAAGGATACCTCCAGGAATTTGTCGCTCGTTTCACGCACTCATTCCCTACTGCTGACTCTGCCTTGAACCTCACTTACGACGACAACAAGACATATTTCCCATTGAACCAGTCTATCTATGCCGATGCGACCCACGAGGTCGTCGTTCTCGACACTCTCACTGCGTTCAATCTGACTGCACTATTCCAAGGCCCGCCATTGGGCCTATCTGGCAACCAGAAGCGAAACTCTTTTGTCGCCAGCAAAATCGTGCCGTTTGCCACTCACTTCACGACCCAGATTCTGGAATGCCCTGCGCAAAAGCCTACTCGACAGATTCGTTTCTTGGTGTAAGTATTTGAACCCAAACAGGTGCTATATAGTTTGCTAATCGTGTTATACACAGGAATGATGCCGTTGTTCCCATCTCAGATTCGTATCATGGATGCCCAAAGAATGCCGATGGACTTTGCTCTTTCGACCACGTCGTATCAGTCCTCCAGAAGCGGATCGATGAGATTGACTTTGACTATGACTGCTTCGCCAACTACACGGCAAAGGCGGGAGTTGACTACAACGGCCGGGCTCCGAGAAAATGAGATCGAAGGGCATGCCTCTTCATGTGATTGACGATGTAATGAACATGTGCTATTTAGATGAATGGGGTAAACCTCCCACTAATTAATGACTAAACGAAGTTTATAAACAACTTGTGGCACTTGATCAAGTCTATCGCTGAGAACTTCACTGTCTATGATAAGAAAATGATCTATAATATTGTGTCAAAATTCTCTGAGAGTACCCCATACCGAAAGCAACTTCGAAGAGATGGGTCATGCGCGTAGAATTCATCAAGTAGCCCTGCCATGCTGTAATTCGTCACGCCCTCAGCCAGCCGTAACCAATGCTGATTAGTTACTTTCGTATCATTTACCCACGCATTCGATCCGTTCGCCGCAGTAATAGTGTTATACCCAAAGTCGTTTGCATACGCAAGCATGGGCCGAACACCTATTTTCGAAAACCATTCAAGGCCCAAAATTCCATAGAGCGTCGTAATTGGATCCCACGACGAACGAACGGTAGAGCCCCGGCCCACGTACCATTGATAGGCGCTCAATACTGGAGAATCCGGAGGGCACCGCTGTGCAAGATGTTGCCCTGAGAAGATGTCACCACCCAGTTCACCGCCTGAGTAAGTGACACTGACATTCTTTGGCCAGCGCTGAACAACATATGCCGTACTCTCTGGGTCTTCACCACCAAAGTTGTACTCCCAGCCAGAAGGGTATTGCCCACCCATCACGACCAACTCGCTCACTTTGGCGGAGATAAGCTGCGAGCCAGATAAGTGGCTTATATGATCTGCTTTAGATCGGAGAAGATCGGCAAGATTGGTGAGAAAGCCGATGGAGATGATATGGATGCTTCCGTCATCAGCGGAACTCAAAAGTTTACGATAGAGCTCTACTGGGGTTGGGGTTGAATCCGCTGTTTTAATCGTGCGAGGCCAATTATATGCTAATTTGCTGGCATACTCGCCATATCTGTAACAATTAGGTGGCGGCTCATATATAATCAAGTGTGCCATCCGGGGAACACTAACAAATAGTAGTAGCTGTCGAAGAATGTATCATTCGTAATTGGTCGAAAGGCAGCGATGGGAACATCGTTGCCGAAATAAGTCGAAAGAGACTGAAGGCGAAGGATGATTAGTGAAACTCCTCTTTGATGTTGGCTTTCGCACGACTGTATTTACTTACACTTGCCGCCAATGGTCCATATTGAGATGGCGTATTTATCACAATCCCTCTCAGATCCGCCAAGCCACAGTTGTGTAAAACATTCGCAATTGTCAACGCGCCCACGTCGTCGACGTCACTGAACAGATCGGTATCAATGATAATGGGCTGGCCTCCTTTCTTCGCATGCTCTGTAGCGTGCACCAGTTTTATAGCACCCTCAATGGCCAAAGCCAAGAAAAGGGTGAAGCGCATCTCGATCCCGTCTCTCGTCCAGAATCGTGCAGAGTTGAGGTTTTCAGGAATCAAATTCCTGAATCCAGCTTCAAGTCATACCCCGCATGAGTAGTACAGGTATTAATGTGGGCGGTGAAGTTATCTGCACTAAGGGCTACGGAGTTAATTCGTCGTGTTGACTAAATAAATCACTTATCATGCAAGTCAGGATCATCAAGCCGAACAACGTGAAGTTCTCTCAATCATGGTAGAATCGACACATCTGTCTCGGCCGAGGTATCCGCTCATATTGATCTTACCCTGTAAATGGGCATGTGGCGGCGGCACGTCGTGTCTTTGACAGTGGTTCAGCAACTTACCCTGAAATCAAGATGCAAAAGGAGTTTTGCTGTTACTCATTTCAAATCGCCTCTGCGGAGTCTTTCCGAATCCCTTGATGTAGATTGTGGGAATCTTGATCCGCGTGTTGGAGATGCCACGCTTCAGCCATCGAACTAATCCACCCGTACCGTATGTTAGTCAATTCAAATTCCTACTTTGTCGCCCGGCAGGATCGGTTTTGAAGCCCACAGCACAACACATCATAGGCTCTGTCTTTCGTCTACCAGAGTACGTGGCATAGAAAATATGCGCACTGAATTCGGTCACGGCCCGACTGTGGAAAGCCTATACAACAAGCCACTCAAGATAATGGTGTTGGCTGTGTTTAAGTTACAGCCATTCAGAAAGATATCCTGTATGTGTAAAAGCCTCGCAGTTGATCACCTCTCCGCAACTTCACAGGTCAGTTTTCCATGCTCACATGACAGCAAATTTCTCCTCGCTTTCAAATCTTCCAAGAAGCCGGAAACTAGGCTTGATATCCTCAACTCCGCTCAACCACTTCCCCAAACACGGGATCTAGTGCTTCTTCTCTAGCCTTTGACGAGTGGAGCCGCTACCAAAGGCTCTGGCGCCGGGACTGAAGATGGTGGAGTTGTGTCAAGAGGCTAGAAAAGTCCCCTTTTGAGAAAGTCTAGCGTGGATCTTGGAAAATGGCTTTCCGTGATGGTTTTGTTCCAAGTGCCGAGTGTCCACATATCTGCCTATCAAGGTTCAGCAAAGCATCAGAATCCGACGACGACACGAAACTCAGGAAAAGAGAAGCCTCTTCTCTGCCACGTTGATCAATTCTGGAAGCAGACTGAATCTACCCTAATGACAAATTAACCAAGTAGTTGTTTTAATCACGCGGAGCTATGCGAAACGGCCTTTGTCCGTGGCCGACTCTGTGAATCCCGAACTCGGGAATGGCTTACACAAATACGGCATACAGTACAGCATCTCCTCCGCCTTGGTGATTCACGAGGACGGATCAGACACTTTCAGACGCTATTGAATTATAGTAAGAAAAAATTTGAAAAATATTTCTCTAGGTAATCATCTGAAAATCCTCAAGCACGTCGATTTTCATTTCCGCTCTCGGCGTTGAAGCAGAATCATAAACTGGTGTGGCTGTTTCACGTTGCGCGTACCGTATGGATGGCTCTAAATGCGCACTGCCATATGTTCCTTGCCGCAGCTAGACTTACACCAACGTAGCCTGAGAAGCTCCCTTGCTGTGTGTCCCCCAGAAACCATCTAGATTGTCCAATTTTCTTCTCCGCAAAGAAAACGAACTGGCTCCGTTGTTCTTGTAGCTAAAATTTAGATGTAAATGTAGATATTTCAAGACTCTCACAAGGTTCAGGCTGAAGGCCTCACACACGAGGAGATGTAGCCTCTTCGACAAGCTCTCCATTTGTAAATCTCCCAAAACACAATCTAGCTAGCTAGCACCATACAAGAAAGACTATAAACGGCTTCTACAAAGCGCCACGCAGCCTCGCCCGCCACCAAAAGCCTCAACCCAAGGCTTATTCCAGAGTCCCATCCTCACCCCCTTTACGGCCCTTTTCTCCCCCCTTGCAAAAGAAAAACACCCCAAAGCGTCTCTCCATGGGCATCTCCAGGTTTTTCTTTTCCCCAGCTTCCCGAGTTCCCAAGATCTTGACCACTTCGGGACTGGACCAGACGCCTGGTTGGCCCTTCTCCGCAAACTTCCCCCACAATCGTAGAAAATAGCTTCAGCTTCGAACCCCGGGCAGTCCACGCTCCACTCCTCCAGGAGAACGTCTTGGTACCAAGTATTGCCAATCACGGTGTCATATATGGCTTTGGAAGGAATCATTAGGTTTGAGGCATACCCCATCGGTGGACTAGTTTGCTTTCGCCCCAGAACCCAAGCACTCGCCTCGTAACGCAGACGATGGCAAGTCCCCTTGGGCGTATAAGAAGCGTTTTGGTGTGTTTTGAACTATAAAAGGTCTGCTGTATCCTCTACATCAAGGTCTCGAATCTTGATTCCTCTTATTTATCCCCGCAATCATCCACAAGGCTCCCAAGGCTCCTGCTCGAGATTTCCATCGGCCTACTAGAGTGCGTATTCACATACCTCACAAAGTCCTTGAGCTACATCTTCAATAATATTACTCTCTTCACAATGGGTGTGCTTGAGAAACTCAAGATTCCCAAACCCGACGATGAAGCCGGTGCCTCATGGCCCGCCATCGCAATGGGCTTCTTCGTTGCCTTTGGTGGTGTCCTCTACGGGTAAGTCAAGACAACCCTCTTCCATTCTTTGACACCATACAGGTCAATCAATCTTGCTAACATGTTTTCATAGATACGACACCGGCACCATCAGAGGCATCATGGCCATGCCCTACTGGAAAGACCTCTTCAGCACCGGCTACCGCAACGCCAGCGGCGATCTCGACATCACAACCTCCCAAGAGTCGGCCATCGTGTCCATCCTCTCAGCGGGCACCTTCTTCGGCGCCCTTGCCTCGCCTCTGCTGTCTGATTACTTCGGCCGTCGCCCTGCCTTGATGATCTCGACCTGGGTCTTCAACTTGGGTGTCGTGCTGCAAACCATTGCCACTGCCATCCCAATGTTCCTCGCCGGTCGATTCTTTGCCGGCTTTGGTGTCGGCTTAATCTCTGCTCTGAGTAAGTGACATGTCCTCACCTCCTCTTCTCTAACAACTTCTCCTTCCCTTCAACTATCATCACCATTTCTCTCTAACACACACATCAAAAACAGTCCCCCTCTACCAGTCCGAAACAGCCCCCAAATGGATCCGCGGCGCCATCGTCGGCGCCTACCAACTCGCCATCACAATCGGCCTCCTCCTCTCTGCCATCGTCAACAACGCAACCTCCAACCGCCCCGACTCCGGCAGCTACCGCATCCCCATCGCCGTTCAGTTCGCCTGGTCCCTCATCCTCTTCTTCGGCATGCTCTTCCTGCCCGAGACCCCCCGCTACCTCGTCCGCTCCGGCAAGCTCGACAAGGCCACCGCCGCCCTCTCCCGCATCCGCCGCCTGGCCAACGACCACCCCGCCGTCGTCGCCGAGCTCAGCGAGATCAGAGCCAACCTCGAGTATGAAAACGGCCTCAGCAAGGCTACCTACCTCGACTGCTTCCGCCCGCCCATCCTCAAGCGCCAGTTCACCGGCATGGCCCTCCAGGCTTTACAACAACTGACGGGTATCAACTTCATCTTCTACTACGGCACGCGCTACTTCCAAAACTCTGGTGTATCCAGCGGCTTCACAATCTCTATGATCACCTCCGCCATCAACGTTGCCTCCACCATCCCGGGTCTCCTGGCCATCGACCGCTGGGGCCGCCGCCCCCTACTCCTCACGGGAGCCATCGGCATGTGCGTGTCTCAACTCATCGTCGCAGTCTGCGGCACCGTGTCCACCGGCCAGCGCGACAACGGCGACATCTTCGTCAAGAACCTCGGTGGCGAGCAGGCCGCCGTCGCCTTCGTCTGCATCTTCATCTTCTTCTTCGCCTCCACCTGGGGCCCCCTCGCTTGGGTCGTCACCGGCGAGATCTTCCCCCTAAACACCCGCGCCAAGTCCCTCAGCATGACCACCGCTACCAACTGGCTGCTCAACTGGGCCATTGCCTACTCCACGCCTTACCTCGTCAACTACGGTGAGGGCTTCGCCAACCTGCAGTCCAAGATCTTCTTCGTCTGGTTCGGCGCCTGCTTCCTCTGCATTGCCCACGTCTGGTTCTTCATCTACGAGACCAAGGGGCTCAGCTTGGAACAGGTTGACCAGCTCTACAGCGAGGTTTCGAATGCTCGCAAGTCCACCACTTGGGTGCCTTCTGAGACATGGGAGCAGCACCAGCATGCCGCCGTGGGCTCTGATGGTACAACTATCACGCCAAAGGAGGAGTCTGCTGTCAAGGGTCTCGACACAGCTCATGTTGAGGAGAAGGACAGAAACGCCACAGTCGGAGAGGAGATGAGATAAAACATTTCTGATAATCTACGTGGGGCGGAATCTTCCAAGTTCGTGTTCTATGCTGTAGTTTTTATATCATTGGGTATCGGAGGAGCCGATCCATGATTTGGAATGGGGTTGCCATCATGAAGGATTAGATGGCAATTAGGGAAGAAGGAAAGGAAACATCAATAGCCACTTTTTATTTCAGAAAGATAAGATCCTCAAGGTGTACTCTGTACTTTTGTACTTGATATTTCTGCCTGTCGTTGAGCTAATGGTCTACTTCATCAGGGAGGTTGTTCGTGTTTTGCTTTATTTTTGGCTTACATTTTGTACTTGGGGTTCATGATCCCCTTAGATTGTTCAATGTCTTGGCAGGATAGCCAGGCGGTATTGTTATAAGGGTGGTTAACATCAATAAAAAAGGTGAACCGCAAGGAAAGTTCTAATTTGGTGCCTATCAGCGATGTGAAATTGTACTCATGTTAGAAACGTTTAGATACACTTGTTACACACCAATTAGGAAGCATATTGAGCCATTAGTATCCTTGTATCGTCAGATGGCATAAGTCTATTTCAAAAGTAATGTTCTTAGGTATAACAGCATCAGTATCTCCGCAAACAGCACCCCAAAGCCAAGAGAACCACAATATCCAACCACAACGCAAGACATAGGACAGGAGTAAAGGATTGCACGCCAACGCGCAGTAGCAAGACTGTCCGAGTCTACTGTACCTCGCCATTTCCCACAATACTCTTCTTCCTATCCTTGACTCCACCCTCCAGCGTCGCATCCTTGGCGCTGTCATCGACATCCAAGCCTTTGCTTTTGGATTCTTCCCCCTCCTTGGTATCTTCCTCCGTAGTTGCTGCATCCTCATCATCAGAGTCGGCATACGGGTTAGGACGAACCACCTTCAGCGTGATAACTTCTTTAGCCTTGTCTTCCTCATCAACTTTGTGGTAGACTCGCAGTCCAATCACGACAACCGCGTTCCAGGGGTCTCTCTCAAACTCATCAAGCTCATCTTCGAATCTCAGAGACGGCGGTGTGACAATGACGGGTTTGTTCAACTGGTTGTTCATAAAGGCTTTGACTTGCAAGTCCATCTCATGGTCAGAAAGTTCAGAGAGTGACGCGATACTTATAAGGCCACCGTCACTCTCGGATTCGTAGTATGAAGAGCTTGGTGGTGCGTCACTCTGCGAAGCCGACCGGCCAAATCTATCTGCCGGTGGAATAGATCTTGGACTCCTCCTTTTTGCCTTTGATGCTCCTGCTCCGTCAAGGGAAGATGGCACTGCATGGTTCTCGTCTGGCTGGTCACGTCGCTCACCACCGTCTTCGTCAGGTTTGCCCGTTTCCTCGCCTTTCTTGATCCTGAGCCTTCTTTCCTTATCTTTTGCCTTTTGCTTTTCCTTTCGTTTTGTTTCACGTCTCTGGATCCTCGATAGCTGTTTAATGTTGAGATGGTGGTCATCTCTTCGACGCTCAAGGATTTTCGCTCTAATCTCGCGCTGCTCTTTGTCCTTGACGCGCTTTTCATGTGCTTGTCTTGCAGCCTTCTCTTCTGGACTTTCCACGATCTTGCCTTTGCTATGTGCGAGATCATAAGCAAGACCAATACGGGTCAGCTTCTCTCGTCGTTTCTTGGCATTATTTCGTATCACTGTCTCAATGGGCAAGATCCTGTCGAGACGAGCCGCGTCAATCTTGACACGGATATCATACTCGCCTGCCTCCAAGTCGAGTTCGACATTGACAGAGCGCCTCATGCGATACGGCGCTTGGCTGCGAACGAGATAATCCTCATGGCCAGCTTTGTGGACGCGAAACGCCAGCTCAAACTTGTATTGGCCATGAAGTCCACGGAAATATCGGTCATCTAGCTGCGCCAGTACGATGACGACTGGACCGGGTTTGGTGATGCGCAAAGAAAAATGAGTGTCGTGGTAATCTAACATCCAGGGAACGTTGACAGTGGTCCAGATTTGAGATACCTGCCACGACTCATCAAAAAGACGAGTCCTCTCAAAGGCTTGGTATTTCTGTAGCAAATCTTCGTAGGCGATCCAAAAGTCTCCGTCGTCGCCAAATCGATGATCCAGCTTCTCGAGCCATTCAGGAGTCCATTCTTTGGAGCCGTCGCCTATCATTCATTAGCATCTTCTTATCTCTGGCTGTCAGGGGATCCGCATACTCCAAGGCCCCTTCCATTCCCCTTTACCCCATGGGTTCTTGAGTCGAAGTAATCGTTTGCCATCAATGTCCACAGCTTTCTGGATGGAGTAAGAATGAAGCTCAAGGATCCCCTTCCGCTCACCCCAGTTTATCCCCCAGACGCCGGTGCTGCAGCCAAAGAGAAAATCTTGGTTTACCTTGAGCAGCTCCTCCTTCCAAAAGTACTCCTAATGCCATGATTAGTCAATTAACATGTCACCACCATTGTGCCACTCCTCACCTTGTCAAGAATGTCGGTGGTGAAAATCTCAGAGGTGACTCCGCCTGTAAGATCCTCGATGCCTTCGCCACCATACCCGCCTTCAATGGCGGCGTAGTCTCCGTGAGCTTTTGCATAACACTTTTCAAGAAGCGGCAGCCAAGTCTCTTGCGGATGCTGACACTGAGCAAAATACAGAGCGCTGCTGTTGGACTGGTACACCTTGCGATAGGCTTCTTCCGGATTGACACGCTCCAACTCGTCAAAGAGAACTCGTTCCCAATGCTTCTCGTCGTAGTCGGACTTGGTGAGATAGAGCTAGACAGCATCATGATTTAGCAATATCCCTTGATGAAAGTAATAAGAAGACGTACGAAATCATCCACAATCTCTGAAATCCACTCTCCATCCCTGTAAAACACAAACCCATACACACCAACATCCTGATCATGCGCCACGCACAACCTCTCAATCAGTCCCTTCTTGTTACTCAACGTACACAACGCCGACATGAGCCAACAGTCCCCATCTCTCCCCTGCCTCACGTCATTAGCCGTCGGGCCCTCAATGTAAAACTGCGGCTTGTCAAATATCTCCACGACGCGTTTGGCGCTCCCAGGTCGAAAGTCCTTTCCCGGGTTGTCCAGGGGTTCAAAGTTGGAGAGCGATTCCAGGCAGTCGCGGCGACAGAGCTTCAGGTCGGCCTCGAGGTCAAAGTGCGGATCCCGGTACCTTTTGTTGACTCGCCGGCACTCTTGGACAATCTTTTCGACCTTGGCCCGGCACATAGCCGCCGCGGTTTCGTAAGATGCCTGAGTGGTTGTTGATGAGGATGTAGCCTTGGCATTCTTCCGAGCGACCTTGGCAGTGTACGGATTCTGCGGTATCACAGTTGTCGCTAGGACAGAAAAATTACACCATTAGAAATGACTTCATCCCATGGATATAAACATAAACGTCGCTTTGGCTTCAATCCTCGCGATGACTCACCTTTGCCAGGCGCCTTTGTCGTAAACTTTGCCCAAAACTCATCAATCGCCTCTTGCGGCGTCTGGTGCTTCACCAGCTTCCGTGGGCGAAACGGAATAGGATCCTGAGGCATCATATAATCATCGTTCCCTCTCGGATAGATGCGGCGTCCCGAGCGCGACCGCCTGGTGCGGATGCTGTTGCGCGATCCAAAGCTGTTGTTGTCGCTGTCACTGTTGATGAACGACATTGTGAAGAAGCCAGCGGCCAGCGGGACGCAAAGCAGATGGCAAGAACGAATGGAATGCTTCCTAGAGAAGATGAGAAGCTGCGATATAGACTCTTATGTGAAGTGCGATTGACCGTCTGAAAGCTAATCGGTATGGACGACTTGTCTCGGCTGGTGAGACTGCGCGCCAAAGAGAAAAGAATCGCTGGCCCAGGGCAGCAATCGAATAGACGGAGAATATCAGTCGAGATTTCCAAAAGAGGCAAAGAAAGTATCACGATTCATCAATGTAACGGAACACTCAATTGCCTTCTTCAAGCAAACAAAATGTGAAATTCGCTCATGTGTTGTGTAAAAATAGTCTACATCTCAGAAACACCAAAGCCTACAGCTAGGCAACCATCACCGCTCAGCTGCGTCTACAAGGCTGACTCACTGATCCTCTCTCACTTACCGTTTCATATTTACTTACAGTATATGCAGTCTAGCAAGACTAACATGCAGTAAACCTGCTGGCCTCTCGTCACGGGCCCCCGCGTTTTAAGCATACCTTACTTGTATGTAGCGCTGTTCGCCAGAACACAGACCGTCGGTCTAGAACTTTACGCTGCCTGCCTACGGTCAATAGTACGAGCAGATGCGCAGCCAATTGGAGGCATCATGCTCCCAGGTATGCAGATTGGGGGCCGTTGACGCTATTGGATAAATTGGCTGGTGGATGGGTGGACTCTCTAGTAGGTGCATTGCCTTACGCATGGAGCTGGATATTAAGCCACCACCAGCATGTCTGTAGAATGCAAGCTCCAAGGAACCGGGCACAGAGGTTGCATCCTGTTCCTCCTGTGCGACTCTGACTACACGTACGCGTCAGGGGATGCGGTAACATCCGCATGGCGGCAGAAAGAGAGAGATCTCCTGAGAGAGGCGAGAGTAAACGGAGTTCAATAGAAGAGTCTGCGACGGGTCAGTAGTATCGCATTGATCTCAACAAATAGATGAACAATGTGACTGAACTTGAGCCTCGTCGATGCTTGCAATCTGATACTTACCTGGAATTCATTGGCGGCGCGTCGTTGATTGATGCAATACGCTGGTCGTTGTTGCACTGGCAGATTCTTCCGCCCCTTTTCTGTCCAACAACTCGTCTTGCATCAACCCATCCTCACTCGCCTTGAGACAACACACATGCACACATCTACACACACGCTCATCACACCTAAACACAAACGCGCAGCGCCAACAGTTGCTGTGTCGCCGTCGCCATCAGAAGAGGGTTTCATGACAGGATTTCTTCTTCATCTTCCTCATCTGCGCTTCTCCGTTTGTCATATTTTACTGTATCATTGCATCTTCCGCTTCTCCCAGCTGTCCTCTGCTCCGGCAGCCACGCCAACCACTCCGAAAACACGGGCAACGTTTCTATGCCCGTGATCCCATTCCCTTGACAATCTTGGGGACGTGCTCGAATTCTCCATGCCGCCCAGCCGTTGGATCGCACAGCTCCTATCTCCTCTCAGCATCCTCAAACTGCCCAATTCTTCAAGACATCTTGCATCCACCGCCCTTGGCACGCGCGCGCGCTCGTGTGCCCCAGGAGGTGACAGCCGTCACTGGTGTTGTAGCCAGAGCCTCCGAGCTTGCACAAATAAAGCAAACCCGAGGCCTGCATCGGCTCAACGACAAGCGATACTGTGTGCAGCCCCAAGAGCAGCGCCGCCGATTCAAGCTCATCACAACATCATACACACACACAGCCTCGCGGGGTATATCCATCGCATGTGCCTAAAGTCTTTAAGTCGTCAAGAGCTACGTTGACAGCGTCTGTCGTTTCAGTCCGTAATATGTAGGTAGTTCCGAGTGATGTGATCCAAAGTTAAATTCGTTTGAAAGATGGGGGGTATGCCCAGGAACCGGTTCGGAGAGACCCATGCGTAGCCAAGGGGCTCTCCAAAATCGGACGCTCTTCAATTTGAGAAAATGTGTATAAGAAAAAAGAAAATTTGACGCTTCCGATATCGTCGTCGCTGTCGCTGTCATTTTGGCTCATTCCTTTTTCACGCAGGAGATAGGGGATGCAGGAAAATGTATGTCTCTTGCCGTCGCCATTCTCTCGTATGATTACGTCTGCGATGAGAGAGTGAAAGAAAAAATAAACAGACGCAGCATGAACCGAAGCCAAAGAAAGACTCCGTGTAAGCCGATGAGAAGAAATGTTGCCGACCATCCGATGTAAAAAAAAGAGAGGGGAAAATAATGAAAAGACCAAAATCAAGGAGGCACAATCTGGGGTGTGCAGCGAAAAAATATGTTGCGTCAACCAGAAACAAAAGTTATGTTGAAACGAGAAATGCGGCCTAGGGTCCAGAGTTGGGTTTTTTGGCTTTGGTTTTTGTTACACCTCGTGGATACTGCCCTAGGCCAGTTGTCCGTCTGCCACCTCGCCGACCACCTGTGGAGGAGGGCGTCAGACGGGACACCCGCGACGTCTAGGCGACGGGAGCAATGGGAGCGACGGGGGGAGCGGGCACGTTGTTAAGGTCGACAACCTCGTTGTTGATCTCGGTGCTGTTGTTCTTCTGAGGGCAGTCGCGGGAAATGTGACCAGCCTCGCCGCACTGGTAGCAGGTCTTGCCAGCGGTGTTCAGGGGACCGCCGTTGGGGGCAGTGCAATCCCTGGAGATGTGGCCGAGTTTGCCACAAGCATAGCACTTCATGGCCTGAGCCTGGCAGTCACGAGCAAAGTGGTTGGGGCCACCGCACTTGTAGCAAGTAGCCGGACGAGGGCCGTTGGCGAAGCCTCCGCGGCCATAACCGCCAACGAAGCCGCCACGGCCCATGGGAGCGCCACGGCCCATACCGGCATTACCGGGGTTGGGGCAAGCACGCTACAATGGTCATGTTAGCACATCTCTCGATAGCGCATCGTAATCGGGGAGTGTAAAACGTACAGCCAAGTGTCCGGGCTGGCCACAGTTATAGCAGCGGCCGCTGGTGGCAGTGCCGCTCAAGCGGAGAGTAGGGCAGTCGGCCTGGACATGTCCAAGTCCCTGGCAGTGGTAGCACTGCTTCGCCTCAGTAGAGCGAGGAAGGGGGCAGCCGTTGGACTCGTGGCCTGTCAAGGGAGTTGTTAGAGTCAAGGATGGCGGAGGAGTCGGGAGTCGCTTCGAAGATGCATACCTGGCTGCTTGCCTATTTTTCAACCTGTTAGCCGAGTGTTCCTGGTTTCATTGTTCAAAGTGGATGATTGCACGTACAGTTGTAGCAGAGACGCTCAGCGGAGGAGCAAACCTCGGCATAGTGGCCAACGTTGCCACACTTGTAGCAAGCACGACGAGAGAGAGAAGACATTGTGATAATGTGTTATGTTCTGGTCAAGAAAATGAGGTTAGCAAAATGTGCCGGGAATTTGCGAAACCCCCATTTATACGCCATTAGATCGCGAAAGTATCCATATGCCATGCCCAGTTAAAGTTCAACCGTATAATCCGTTGACAGGCGCCGGGAACCAGGAAACTACCAGGGCTACTAATATATGGCGGGCCCATGGATTGTCGCGGGGCTGTTCAAAACGCCGTTGCTAGCTTGGCTGCAAGAAATTCCCTCGCTAAACAGCTGCAGGGTATTTGGGGGCAAAAAAGCCTGACAGGGCAGAGAAACAGTGTTGGCGACTCCAAAATTGTGTAGACGAAGTGTGTCATCTTTGTCGACGAGGCCACGAACCAGGCAGCTTCGATGGAGAAAACGCTTTGCCGACGGTATAAATGCAGATGCATCGCAATCGATATGGCTCGAAGCATCCTTGAACGACACGGCAGCAGAAATATGCAGATGGCGTAGATCTCATCTTTGCAGTAGAAGGAGGTCGTCGCCTCGATCATGCAGGACAGAGAAGCCAAGTCTCCTCGCCATTTGATGAGCCAGACTTGCACAGCATATAATCGCCGCCAGTGATGCGATCATTCCCTCTCCACTAACCGAAGCATGCGCGGAATGACTTTGCAATCATCGCGCACCTGCCTGGGTCGCAATATCAATATCGAGTCGAAATCGGAGTCGCACCGCATGGATCGTGTCGCACACAGTCGCACAGATGTGGCCTTGATCACGGACCGAGCTGCCGCCACGGAATCGGAGCAGCGGGGAGAGAACAAGTCGGCTTGGCTCCCATCTTGCATCAAATAATCGCAGAATGCTAAAGATGACACTTGCGGGGCGATGCGCCCAAGATACCGGTTGAACTTTGACAGGGCGATGGCATATTCCGTGACAGCGGACAAGAGAAACCTTCTCTTTCTTTTTTTTGTGGGCGCAGAGGAACTGGTGGGCAAATACACACCTGGTGAGAAAAAGATACTGCGTCTCGTAATGTTTCTTGCTTTCAGCAACGTGAAGTGATTCCGACAACGGCGACAACAACAGCGACGTCCACCAACAAACTAATGGATTCCGGTCAAAGGGAAAATTTTTCTTGTCGTGAGGAGATGATTATGATCGAGGGAAAAGGGAAAAATACTGTAGGGAAGTGGAGCGGCGTGGACGAGGGCGAGGGAGCGAGGGATTGGTTCAGCAAAATGCAGGCCAGTCTGATTTGATGCGTTACGTGTGGGTTGCGAGCCAGCTAGTGCGTGCGCGACTGCTGCGCCGTGGGTGTGTGGTTCGTCCACTGAGGCTCCGGGGCGTTGCCTCCCTGGACTCACACTGGAGCAGCGCTGAGGCATCAATTCATCACGCTGAACTTGCAGCGCTGCAGGGCCCTTCCCGCTCTAGCAGGGCGCCCCACCGCTAGCGCTCTTGGGGGAGAGGTGAGGGGTTGCAAGTTCGCCACGGGTGCGCAAATGGCTGATGATGGATCACCCGCATCGAAGGGGCGATACCTACGAGGTACATGCGCATACTTCGTACAAACGTCAACGGCCATACGAAGTACCAGCATCTCGTGTCATTTCATTCAAGCTGAGTGAACTTCAACAGCAAAGAGAAATGATGAATGCATAATGGGAATACTGTAGATGCGACATCAGGTATTATCTACTAAGTTAGTTCCTTACTAGGAGGTATATTCCTACTGCGACTATACATGCAAGGTACCACCTGCAACAGAAATGCTCGGCTGCATCCCATCAAAAGTACAACCAACAACCAAGCAGTGCATTGACCCGGCCAATTAATTTCACCAACTCCCCAAAAACACCGCAGTAATCCCCAAAGTATCCTCGCCGTACAACCACCAAAAATCACCCAGCCCGTCCTTCTCCATCCGGACTAGCATTCCCACTACCTCCTCCAAAGCTCCCCCAAAAATGCGATCCCGTGATTCAACTGATTTCCATCCATCCCAGCCCAATAAGCCCCAGAGCAACGTGTCCCCCGAGCCCTTCTATACGCCATACCCTTGCCTCCCCAATGCAACAATATGCCATCACCGCTGTCAAATAAACCTGCGCGTAATCCGCCAAACAAAACCTTGAACAAATCCTGGTTGTGACTTGACGGAACATTTGCCTCGGCCAGACCAGGGATAGGATTGCTCGCCCAAAACGAAGATGACGCCCGGAGGTCGATGATGACGGGGCTTAACTCTTTGGGGGCATCAAACACTTAACTCTTTGGGGAGCATCCAAGCACTCAAACACGGCCTCCGGATAGGCAAAAAATACGAAGCCCGTCTCATTTCAAGCCCTTCCATTGATCCGTTTCTCAAAAAATTGATGGCTGCAGCATCCAACTCGGTTGCGCTAGCGGAACGTCCCAACACCGACGCAGGCAAAAAAAGACTGTGCTGGAGTGCTGCTCCAAATATTAATTTCTCAGCTGTGCATGCATCTGGCAGCCAATCATGACGCCTTCACCCGCCGGGAAAGGGAACCGGCCCAGTTCTCGACCGACGCCTGGACAGGGCAAGGGACCGTGAGCCAAGACATCCATGGCTGGGAAAAGTGGCCCATGTGTGACTGACAATCAAAATGTAAAAATGCACGTATTACATGAAAGTTATCAAGTAGCAGTACAGTACGAGTACAGCATCTCACACAAAACGACAAAGGGAGCCAGATCAAAAGGGTGAGTTGAGGAAAAAGCTGCCAGAATGGGCACTTCAAATCATGGGCGGGCATCCTATATTACCAAGAACGCCGTCGACAAGGCGGCAATATACAATCCGCCGCCTCCAATCTGGCCTGGACGCATCCCCATGTACCACCATGCCCGTAATTTCATGCCATTGACGCCCAAGAAACACCCGGAGAAAACACCAAGACCCTTGTCCATTTTCTAGCTACCTACCCATCCTCTCAACTCGGAGGTGGCAAACCAGCTCTTCCTCGTTCTGAAGGATGCACCGGCTGGTTCTCGCTCTCTGATGACGGAGCAATAGACCGAGGCACCGCATCAACCACGTAGGATACTCCATCTTCGGAAATGTAGGACGGTGGCCTCGGTCCCGTTGTTGGCGGAGGAGGTGTGGGCTGAGCAGAATCATTCCGTTGCCAGAAGAAGCGGTTTGGATCCACACGCTGGATATCATGTTAGCTCGGTCCTCATAATAATATCCCTCGTAAGGCCTGTACATACCACACTCTCTCGCCAGAGTCCGTAGGCGGGCGGCTTCATCGTCATAGCTTCATTCTCGACGCCGACAGCTTCTTCATCTTGGGCCATCACCACTCGTATGGGGTTGCGCGGAACGGCATATCCACGAGGGTCTATGGCCCTTGGAATCTCCGGCGGGTCTCCGCGAACAACCAGAATCCATAATCGAATAAGGCTATAGCAGAAGAAGACTCCCGCCAGAAGAATGATCATGATTAACATGATGTTCAGCTCGCCAATAACAACATGTTTTGTTAGTGTAAGACCCAGATCTGTGACGGATATCAGCATTTCACGATCAATATTTAGACGCCGTGTAACACCAAAAAAAATATCATATATGCACTTACACACTGCCAGCAGCGAAAAGAGAAACGTAGCAGCCACGAAGCACATGGCAAGCTGTGCTCGCACATGCCTCGACTTGATCCACGGCAAGCAGAACAAGAAGCGCTTCGGCTTATTCTTCTTGACCGGCTGTGGCTCATCCCGAACTTCAGAGTTCATAGTCTCCAGAGCCGCACGACGGGCATCCGATGCTGCCAGGACCGCCGGCTGAGGAACAACCGGCAAGCCTCCCACTGTAGGTCGAGAAGCCATGTTCATGCGGTAGACAGGCGGCGAGTTTGATCGTCTCGAAGGCAACACAGGCGTCTTTGGGCTTTCCAGAGCAGCCTCTTCGTCGTTTGCCCTCCTCCGGCCCCGTGCTAGGTGTGGTAGTAGAAGTCGTCTAGGGAATTTGTGGCTCGTGTTCATCTCTCGCATGATGGTTTGTCGACGTGTGGCGAGGACCTCGTTCTGGCTCTGGTCTTGGGTGGTGCTTCCACGTTCCTCTCCTCGCGCCCTTCTAAGAAGCTCACTGCGGAGCAGCTCCATGCTTCCTTCTGACGGCATGTTGTTTATTCGTTAAATCTTTTTTTGGTTGATATCATGAAAGTGGTGGAAATTGGTAGGTGAGTGAGTGTCTCTCTCCGGTCCTGTCGCGGCGCAGCCGTAACTCGTTGGGAATTTTCGTATGACGTCGGTAAAAAAGAAATGAGATGCAACGAGCGAATTTGATGTGATCGAGTGTGTATATAGAGAAAAAAAACAAGTGAATGATATCGAGGAAAAAACGAGAGAACCTGCTCAACGAAGAATAAAAACGCACAGAGACAGAGAGAGGTGAGAGAGAAAGAGAGAGAGTTCAAGGCGCCGCAAAATTAAAGGAACGGAATAGGATGGATGAATCGGTAGTAGGAATGGCAGCAAGCGAAGAGAAAGAGAATGAAGAAAGCTTGAAGAAAGGAAGATGACAGTAAGGAAAGAATAGAGCGCGCAATCAATGCATTGGATGTAGAGACTACGAAAGAGCAAGAAGGCAAGAAGCACAACTCCAGTAACCAGCTGGAAAGGGCAGATGCTCGCTCTTACGAAGGAAGCACAGACACACAGACACAGACAGACGCAGCGAACCCTCACATCAATGTAAGACGGAAAACCCGCCCTGCGTCCAGAAATCAAAAAATAGGGTGTCGTCACGTTGGATTGCGAAGCCAGCCAGGATGGGCCTCTCTCTGGCTGGGCTCGTATCGCCTCCTCCTCCCCCCGCCACTTTGTATCAAACCAATACCAATATCCAATGTCATTGAACGAAATCAAACTTGATCCCGAGTGGCCGTGCTGTGCAGGGGCAGCCCAAAACCAGGGGCTGGGGTCAGGGCAAGGGTCCTTGAAAAAGAGGCCGTGTTTCAGCCCACGCAGCTCCGCCACCAATGGATTTTGCTGCCGCCAACGCCCTCGACGGGACCTGATACGGCCCGGCGGCGCTCCCCTCGAGAAAATTACATGTTTCGCGATTCGCACCGATTGTTTGATGCAAGTCTGGAGAAGGAAAGGATGCGAAGGGCTAGTGCGAGCATGTGCAGGAGCTGTTGGACTTGTATGGGGTTCAATGTTGGCACGAGATTGGCGAATGGCCTCTTGCTCCATCGCATCGTGATGAGCATCCCAGGCACAGACACAGACACTGGCACTTTGGAGCAGGACCTGTGATATACTAGTACAGGCTGAATGGGAACGTGATTTACCGGACCGGGGTTTGTTATTTTCGCATCAGCCCGGTCATGGTGTAGTTCACTCAAATCACTTATTATTGTAGGTTCCATGTTACAGGCGAGCCGCGGTTGTGACAAACATTTAGCGTAACGGCGCTTATTATAGATTGCAGACTTGGTCCTAAACACGATAGCTTCATGTGATGAGGAGCCGCCTCATTTCCTCTCAACAGCTGGTAATAACCTCCCGGAAGATTGGTTTATTCTTGCAATTATTACTATCATCGATAAGCATCCTTGAATCGTTGTATTTTATATTGCCCTCAACTCCCGGTATCGCTTTATAATCCAGTAATAACTAACATTGACGCCATGATCGCCATGATTTGGGCTCTTTTTTTCCTTCCTGAGTACTTCCTCCCTCCAAATGAAGAGCATTAATATTTGAGTATAGTAGCGCATATCTGAGATGAACATGCTATACAAGGCTCGGTTGTATATGAAGCCTGCTCAATAAGTCGGCGGCTAAATTGGGCGAAGCAAGACATTATATCCAACCTCATTTCATAGCCACCACTGGGCTCTAATGAGAATGGAAGATTCATCGAGCTGCATTTGGCTTCTTTCCCATGATTTCCCGAAAGCTGCGTGTTCCGGTTGCGTACTTTACAGATTACCGTTACAGCCCAGTAACGCAAGGTTCTAAACACTCGGCTCACTTTAACTCGCCGAGAAGCATGGTACGGTCTGAGGAGGCGGACAGCACTAGAAATTTTGTCAGGTAACAATTCACAAAGAAAAGGACGTGCTTGGTGCCAACTTACGGATTGGTTCCTTGCCAGGCGCAAATTCTGCGCAGTTGACCGCGCCTCTATGGCCTGGGAGTTTATACAGCAGCTTTCCGGTCTGGACAGACCAAATCACCACTGTGCCGTCGCCTGAAGCCGCCGCAACCTTCTTGCCCTCTGAATCCCAGCTGGCACGGGCCAGATTCTGATCCACTCCGGCCGTCGCTCCGTCAAACGTTCGGATATGCCTCTCCGTTGGTGCAAATGGGCGAATATCCCACGTTCTCACCGTCGTGTCCATCGAATATGACAACAGAGATTGGGAGTCGGGTGATACTCGCAGCGAGGTGACCGTGTCTGTATGGCCTAGTAAAGAGTACACCACTGCCTTTTTTCTCAAATCCCAGACACGAATGTCGTTGTCGATGCCTCCCGTGTAAATCTCGTTGCCGGCCTGGGATATCGCAACAGCTGTGACAGGAAATTCGGTCTGGATGTAATCGACCGCATTCTTTGACCTTGGATCCCAAATTCCAATCGTCGAATCGTCGCTTCCGCTAATCAGCATCTCCTCGCCTCGCTTGCTAATATCCAAGGTATTGATAATCTCTTCGTGCCCGACGTATCTTCGTATTCGCGTTCCAGACGTGAGGTCCCAGCTGGCAAGATGCATATCAGCCGAAGCAGAGTAGACAATCTCCGAGTCTCGCGCCCATTGCAGGTCGAGAACAGCGCCCTTGTGGCCGTTTAGCACGCCGTAGTTTTCGCAGTCGCCATAAGTCCTCCAGAGCACTATTCAGTATTAGCAAATAGGCAATTTTCATATTCCAAGAAAACAATTTCCATACTTATGCTTCTGTCCATTGATCCAGAAGCAATCAGGTTGCCTGTAGGATCAAACTTGGCAGTGAAGATATCCCCAGAGTGTCCCGTCAGCTCCATCACCGGGGCCTGTAGCCCGCTCGTTCGGGGTGCCTGAGAATAAAGTTAGATTTGCCTCAAGTAGACCATCAGCAATTCCTTACAGCTTGTACCAATGCACTGCTTGATGCATTGAGTCGAGCAAGCGCTCCCTCGGAGGCATTGACATTTTGCCTCTTCACCAAGGACGTGGACAAGCCGGGATCATCGTCGGCTGGGCGCTTTTCAGCTGACATAGTGAACAGTCAAAGAGTCGCAAATGTTTCCAGAAATTCAAAGTGTCGCCAAACAATGGAATTCCAACGAATGTTGAGCTGCTGAGATTTTGGCCGTGTCGCGATCGCGAGGCTTTGCTAAGTTGCGAACTAGGCGGTCCAAACTCGCCCTCCTATTGGCTTTCGGCCCGTGGATTGTTCCTATGGTCAAGGCTCCCGTTGAACAGCGGCCATGTAACTCGGTACCCCACCGCCTGCTGAGCTCCGGCATAACAGTCGCAACATCTCTCCTCCGTGGCAGATCGACCGATTAGTGAATCTACAGTTTATTTCGCTGCATTTACTGTCTACTTCTCGTACAAAGCTGTAATCTGGCCTGTTTCTGCTGCGCTCAGCCCTTCTCTCCTTCTCTCCGTCTCTCGAAGCTTGAACAAGCGCCTCAATGGCGGCCAGCAAGGCGTCCCGCATCGGGGAAGAGTATGTTTCAGCGAGTGGTGATGCGCGTTGCCGTGATCTAACATGAATACAGAATCTGGAAGTAAGACGGCCATGGTATTGCAGAAGACGGTGTTTCTGGTCTAATCGCATCGCTAGAACTCGTATTGACAAGGTGAATGCCGAGTTGGTAACCTTGACGTACGGAACTATCGTCGCACAGCTATGCAAGGATTTCGAGGATGACTACCCAGAAGTCAACCGACAGCTTGACAAGATGGGCTACAACATTGGGCTACGGCTCATTGAGGATTACCTAGCCAAGTCGAATACGATGAAGCGCTGCTCCAACTTTCGCGAGACAGCAGATATGATTTCAAGGGTAAGGGATAATCATGGGCCTCCCTTTGTGTACTCGTGCTAACGCATCATCCGGCTTCATAGGTTGGGTTTAAAATATTCCTCAATATTACACCACAGGTGACGAACTGGACGGCCGACAACAACTCCTTTTCGCTGGTATTCGACGAGAACCCGTTTGCCGACTTTGTCGAGCTACCAGACGACGGAAGGGCACAGAACGAGCTCTGGTATTCAAATATCCTGTGTGGAGTCTTAAGAGGCGCCTTGGAAATGGTTCAGATGCAAGTGGAAGCGCACTTCATCAGCGATGTCCTAAAGGGAAACGATACTACGGAGATGCGGGTAACCCTGATACGCTATATCGACGACGAGCTGCCACCAGAAGACGATTGATAACCTGAGACGATTGTCATGTGTGTGCAAGTACATATTGGCCAGGTTGATGCAGCAGAGAGAGTCCGGTCGGCCAAAGCAGAGCTATTCGTAGATTATCAACAACGGCGGCAGTCGATTGTGTCGAGGAAACTAAAGGCGGAATGATACCCAGAGATCGAGCCGAGCAATCTAGATACGACACGACGCTTGGTGAGATCAATGCAGATGGCTGCAGCAGTACTCCGTAACCCTGTGGATATTACTAGATGGACAGACAGGGATGAATAGATGGCTGCCTTGTTTCTTCAAAGCTGGCCTGCTGAACTCAACCAGGGGTTCCATGGATATAGGTCGGGACAAGGGCAAATGTGCTTTGCGGCTATGTACTGCTTGTTTGTGTAGCATCTCCTAGGCACCTACTCCATATAGACTTCAGAGCGCCAAGCATAGCCTGACAACATAAAGACAAACAAGTGATGCCAGCACCAAGCTGCATAAGCCTCTACGCCTTATGACGGAAACTCAATCTTGATTTTACTACGAAGCGATAACCCGAAGCCGGCCCAAGGTGGAAAGCAAAGCAGGCCTGCCTGATCTCCATGGAATCAGCCCACTCACGCTGTGGAGTGATTCAACGCGATGCTCGCTGAGTGGCCAAAGAGCCACCTCAGGTTGTACGTGGTATGAGCAATCACGTCACAAGCCGATGCAACGTCGAGTTGATCAGATTCACTCTCGACATATAGGAAAATGGAGTTGCTGTGCAGTGCTGTTGACGAGGATGAGGATATTTGGGGGAGGAAACCGGGCTGATGTATGGATTTGTTTGCTGATATCGAGGCGCATGACGCGATGATCGGAATTAGGCATTTGATGTAATTTTGCAATTTACAATTTCCAGCACTGTGCAATTCGCAATTCCAAATCAAAAACAAAAGCTCCTTATGCAGAGAGAGCTCAATCTCTTACACGCAGCTCTCCGTGTTTCCAAGCTGTAGTAGTAAGATAGAGTACATGTATGGAGCAGGCTTACCTCACATGAGATCCTGTACCAATTAGCTCATCCGTTTCATTGGCGTGTCTGTCGCACAGGGCTTGACGTGCGGGATTCGTGCCTGAGGCGCAAACATCTGCCGCAGACCCAAAACTACGCACCTAGTCTGACGCATACGCAGGCACCAGCGAGCCGGTGCCTCATAGTGGGATCGCCAATGCCCCCCGAAGCAGCCCATCAATTTTATGCGCACTCGAATAACTTTTCCCGGCCACTTTCTGCTTTTCGCCGCCGTCGCCTCGCACTGTGCAGTCTCGCGCCCGCGCCTTATCCGTACCGTGCGGCGGCACCAGCCCCAAGGCCAGAAGAGTGACTACCAGACGAGGCTGCGCGCACCAACCCGACGCGGCTCTTGCGCTGTCTCTACCGTGCGAGATTTATTCTGGTACGGACTCAACCGCCACACTCCTTTTCCTGCCCCGTGCGCTCGCCGTACTGTATGAACTCGCGTCTGCGCACCACCATCGCCTGGCCTGGATTCGATTTACTTGCACCTTACCTTACCTTTCACTACCTCCACAGCCTAATCTGATGTCCATCGCGACATTTGTCTCCACGGCCCAGCGCGAGTGCTGACCCTCACAGCCTGGACGACCAACGGCTTCTTGTGCCTCTGTCGAACTGTCGCAGAGCCTCAACGCAGCTCCCGCTTCTTCTGCTTCCGACTCGGCCTCGACGTCTCTTGTCTTATTTCTGCCGGCCCCAGACGAAACTCTACCGCTCCGCTACTGTGCTGTGTTCCCGCGCTGCCGGTACGCAGCACTAAGGCAACCTCGCTGTAGTGCGCTACAATCCCAGCCCCCAGAACAGAGGCCTGCTCAACTCTCTTCTCCATCCTCCATCTCAGCCGTCTCTGCCTTGCCCCGGCAGTTGGACGCATCTCTGCAGCAAGTGCGGCATCTTCGCTGCTCCGCGACGCCTGCAGTCGCCAATTTTCTGCCTGTCCGCCATCACCGACCGCCGTCGTCGCTTACAACGCCACTCTGCCCATTGCCTGGCCTCGACAAGCGCGTCGATCTCGCCGCTGCGTTCGACAACTCTACTCGCTCCGACGCGGTTCGCGATAGCTTTCCGCAGATCGTTTTAGCCCTCTCTCCCGCTTCGGCTCTCTCTGGATTTTCGGGTTCTGTCCCATCTCGCCCACGTTGCCAGCCCTGTCGGGCTTTTCGCGCGGCGGCACCTGAGTGGCTTACAAGGCAAACTTTGTTACACCATCTTCGCCTGATACCTTGCGTTTTTGAGTTTTTTCCCTTTCTATAAAACCTGTCAAATTTCCTCCTATACTTCCAGCAATCATGAATCCCAACGTTGGAATGGCAAACATGACGCCCATGGGTGGCCCAGTTGGCGGCGCACCGATGCCCATGATGAATAATGGCGCTATGAATCCTCAGATTGCCGCTGCAGCTGCGGCACGGCAGCAGCAAGCCAGCGAAAACCAGCGCGGCGTTCTCAACACATATATCTACGAGTATTTCCTCAGACACCAGATGTACGAGTGTGCCCGCTCCCTCCTCAACAGCGACCAGCAGGTCAACGTCAACAAGGACGCCGCTGGCCGTCGCGAAAACGGCAATGCCATGAACGGCGATGATCCCATGGACACCGACTCAAAAGACGACGGTGATTCCAAGTTGCCGGACGACCTGCCCCCGCCTAAGCTGCCTATGCCCGCCTCTGATACGTCGTTTCTCTACGAATGGTTTTGCGTCTTTTGGGACATCTATACTGCCCCACGCGTCAAGGGCGGGAGCGGCATGGTGAATCAATATGTTCAGCACACTCAGGTACGAAACAGATTGTGGAGCACTTTTTTTTTTCTCCTATGCTCTTTTATTCTGGCGTTTGTCAAGTTGAAACACCCTTGCTAATCTGAATCCGCAGCAGCAACAGCGAATGAAGCAGACCCAACAGCAGGAGATGCTACGTCAAATGCGCCCTGATTTGGCGCAGCAGCAATACCAAGCTCACTTCATGAGAAACATGCAAAATAACAACATGGCAATGACCATGAAGCAGAATAATCTTGCTCGGGCGGCTATGGCCAATAACCAAAAGTAAGCAGTCCGGAGAGGGCGGCCTCGTCTCTTCAGTCACAAATTTGTACTAACTATTTACTCTCTCTACCTAGCCCTCAAATGCAGATGCTCCAAGCAAAGAATCAGATGCAGCGGGATCCTTCTAATATGGACGGCAACCGGGATCGGCCATCGTCTCCCGCGTCGGGAGAGAATGCGCCGTCTCCTTCAAAACGCCCACGCCTCGACAGTGCCCCGTTCAATGCTAACCAGCCCGGTGCTATGATGGCAAATGGTCGTCCCGGCCAAGTCATGCCCGGCCAGCAAATGGGTAATGTGGCCAACGCTCAGCAGCTGCTCGCCACCAACGGTATCAACCCCGCGCAGCTCAACCCCCAGCAGATGCAAAACTTTGCCAATACGCCACCTGCGGCACAGCAAAAGTCTATTGCAACTTACTCCCACAACCTTCAGCAGCATCACGGCAACCAGATGGGCAACAAGCAGATTCCCGGCGTAGGAGGACCTCAAAACCAGAGCTCGCCCATGATGCCACAGGGCCCTGATGGCAACACCCTCAATGCCTTTTACAACCCCGAGATGAACCCCGGCGGTATGCGACCAGCAGGCCCAGCCGGCGCTCAGGCAGCCGCCGCCGGCAGCAACCATGCCCTACAGGACTATCAGATGCAGTTGATGCTGCTTGAGCAGCAGAATAAGAAGCGCCTGATGATGGCCCGTCAAGAGCAGAGCGACATGGGTGGAATCCCTCGAGATGGCCAGCCTGGCGCCCCCGGACCCAACGGACAGCCTTTCCCAGACACCTCGCCCCAGGCAATGAGATCCGGAACCTCTCCCAACCCCGCAGAACAGATGAAGCGTGGCACACCTCAGATGAACTCCGGCGGCATCCCCTCTCCTGTTCCTGATGGTGGACAGTCGCGCGAGTCGCCCAACGCCATGAACTTCCTGGGCAACCACGTTGACGTTAGCATGGCACCTCACTTCTACAAGGGAGTGGATGGAGGGAACATAGGACAGGCCCAGATGAACGGCATGCGTCCGCCCAGCTCACACCCTGGCCAGCCATTCAACGGCCCGATGAATGCGCAGCAGATGATGGCTGCCCGACAGCAGCAGCAGAACGCGCAGGGTAACCCGCAACAGTGGCAACCTGGAATGAATGGCCAGATGGTACCTCAGGGAATGCAGCAGGGCCAACAAGTTCAGGGAACTCCCCAGCAGCGATCTATGCCTCCTCCCTCGGCACCCGCAGCCGCGGCGGCCAACACAAACAACAGGACAACTGCGTCGCCCCAGCAGGCTTCGGCAGCGCCTCCCACCCCTAGCCAGACCAACAAAGCCGCACCGAAGAAGAAGGACACCAAGAATGCCAAGGACAAGGTAAGCTCTGCCCCTAACATTCCCATTTTGCAATCTGACGGATCTTATAGCGAGCCGCTGCACAGAAGAAGACGAATCAGAACGCCAACAACGCCGCCGCTGCCGCCGCCGAGAACAATGCGGAAGCTGACGCGGCAGCACCAGCTACCCCCATCACTCCCGTTGTCGGCGGAGCCTTTAAGAACGCTCAAGCCGGAGGCCCCGTGCCAAACGCAACTGCCGCCGCCGCGACTACAGGAATCCCCGCCCCGGCTGCCGCCGCCAGTGCGCCGGTGCCACCGCAAGCTGCCCCTGTACCACAACCCACTCATGACATTCAGAATAACGGTCTGGGCGGTATGGACAACTTCACTATCCCAGTAAGTCATGTCAACACTCCTTTTCGCATGATCGGACCCAAGAAAATTAACCTTGACTTGCAGGATTTCGGAATGGAACTGGCCAACCCACTCCACTCTGACAACGTGCTCAATGACTTTGATTTCGACTCATTCCTGAATGATGGTGATGCCAACAATGAGCCGTTCGACTTCAACGGAGGATACCCAGGGCTGGAAGGCGGCGAGATCGGTGCGGAGTAGGAGGCCAGCCTGTCGCCAGAATCGCTCCAATTATATCGGGACACGGTGCAAGCACATCGCGAATCTCTCGCAATGCAGTCGGTTCTGAGAGCGTCGGGCGGGCAGCTTTCCCCGAAATAGGCGCCCGCGAACTTTTTGTTCGATATCAAGATGGGTCGGCAGTTTTTATCTTTTGTTTTGTTGCTTTACTTTCCTGGGTTATCTCTAATCTGGCATCATTCGATACGGCGTTTCAGTGGATATCTATATCAATGGTCATGCGGCGATCCGGTTTTCCCAGGGTCTTTCTTTTGATGGTTTGAAACGGGAAAAAAAGAGATGTTGTTTGTCCCTGTGGATTTGATTTTGTTTTTTACCCGTTCCCTCTACTTGTCCAACCCCCTTTTCTTTTTTTCTTCTCTTGTCCTTTTTTCTTTCCTTTCCCTCTCTCTCTCAAGTAGTGTTACATGTCATTTCCTTGCTGATGGAAGGGGAACGTGGGTGGTTGGGCGGAAGAAAACAAGGCCCTTCCCCCTTTCTTTCCCCTTTTCCTCCTGTAAAATGTTTTCTTGGCCTAACGTTTCGATAATGGTTTTTTTCGAAGTTTCGCATACCACATAAGTCACTTGTTGTAAAAGATCAAATTAATGTTACCTACTATGTGTACTGTTGTCTATAAAATGATGTGATTCGTCGTTGGAACGGTATTATTGGTCACTTTGAACTGAGAGGAATTTTGCCGTGTAACTAGCAACGTCTCGCTCGATTGATGTTATATGCAAGTCACCAATAGTAATGCAACAGGGTCAATGATATGAGTCAGGAGTCATAACAGTCGTGGTCATAAGGTATCTTGAATATATATACAGTGAATTGAAATGATGTCCCACGCAGGGACATGTTGTCATGACATGTGCATCATAAAAGCGCCTTCTACCATATCTACCCAAATCCAAAATTTCCTTTTATTTTTTTCCCTCCATCTTTTTCTTTTTTGTATGTTCTCCCTCCTGTACATCGAGCTGAACTCCCCTTAGGATGAATAGACGGCGACGTATTGGACTTCAAACATGTTGCCCCAGCCGGGCAGAGTCGCCTCGTTAGGGTCACCCTATTATTTCGCAGGTTAGCCATGCAAGTTGCGTCAAGACAGAAAAGGAGTAAACTTACGGGCCATGTACCACCAACAGCAAGGTTGAGGATGATGTACATTGGAGAGTGCGCAAGCGTCGCCCAGAGCCCCTCGTCGCCAAACTGTGCGCCGACAAGGGTGTGGAAGAGGACGCCGTCGAGGTACCACTCGATCGTCTCCGTCTGCCAGTTGTTAGACGAGCGGTTGATCTTGAGAGCCCAGGTGTGAAAGTCGTCGTCCTGAGGAATGGGAATGCTCTGGCCCAGGCCCGAAGGCTCATTGCACGCACCGCCGCCGGTGTGGTCGCAGTGGGCGGTGCCGTAGCCGGTCAACTGGCCGTTGATCTGCTCAAAGATGTCGAGCTCTCCGCAGAGCGGCCAGGGGGTGCCGTGGCGCATGGAGTCGCCTAGCATCCAGAAGGCGGGCCACATGCCTTGCTTGGTGTCAAGGGGGCTGGAGCCGCCACGCAGAGCAGCTTGGACTTGCATGGTTTTGCCGGGAGCAGGAGTCCAAGACTGGATGGATTCGATGCGGGACGAGGTCCATTCGCCGGTCTCAGCCTGTTGAGGGACGAGCTGGAGAGTTTGGCCGCCGGAGAGCTGCATGTTGGAGTCGGACTGGGTGTAAGTCTCGAGCTCCTGGTTGTTGTGGAGGTCGGTGACGACGGTCCACTGGGTGAGGTCAACCATGTCGCCTTGCTCGCCAACAAAGGTCTCTTGCCAGACGAGGTTCATGCCGGGGAGGTTTGGGGAGAGAGTGGCCGAGACGGAGGAGATGGCCAGGGCCAAGAGGTTGAGAGATTGGAAATGCATCTTGGTGATGAATGTTGTTGTTTTGATATCGTTTTAGAAGTGGGATACAAGGATCTGTATCGGAAAGGAGAGTCTTGCTCTGACGGTCGAGAATCACGGTCAACTGAGGGAATGAATATCTAGACTTGGACAAAGGAGTGTCTGTCTGTCTGTCTGTTTTGTTTTTGGTGTTTTGCCTGCTCAACAGTAACAAGAAAAGGAGTGCGCAGAATCGACCAGCGAAAGGAAGGTAAACGGCCACAGGCCTGAGAAAGGGAATGAAGTTGAAAAGAAAAAAAAAAGGGTATCAAAGCAACCGCAGAGCAAGACGCATGGTGGCAAGGACGGGGAGGAGTGGCAGAGGAGCTGCTTAAGTACATGGACGACTATTGAATGGCCCCAAACCGATGCGTTGTCGTTGCATTCACCGTACCTGCACTAACTACTAGAACAACACTAGATTCAGGTACATCTGCTCGACTAAGATAATGGCCATCGTTGATATCGCGGCCGTCCTCGTTCTCAGGTACCTTGCATGGAAGTCCTAACCTCCAGTCATGCAAGCCGCGTATAGTCCAGATCCACCACGGCCCAAGCGCCCATCCCATCGTATAATGTGACTGGGTCCGAGTGCTAAGAGAGAGAAAAACCCGCGCGCCCAGAACATAAGGAGGATAAGAGAAGAAACAAAGGCAAAATCCCAAAAGGCAGCCAGTAAACGCCCTGGCCGAGGCGGAACGTTGGGCATGCTAAGACGCACGTTCTAACGGGCTTATGGAGTGATTGATAGGCGTGATGCCGCCCCCGAAAGGCAGCAATTCCTTACAGGGCTACAGGGGGGGGGGGATGCTGGGTTTAGGCGCGAGAAAACGTGCAGGGATTGGGGGCCAGGCACAGAAGTTGAAACACGGCGGAAACAGGACCGGGGGTGGTGCAGTAGTGTGCTTATACTGGGTGCACGTTTGAAAGTATGTGCGTGGTAGCGAGCAGGTAGACTTTGTGATTTCATGCGTCGAGATGTGACAGGCTGGATTGGCTGTGGTGAGATGATAATGGATGTGATGCTGATGCTGAGATGCGCTGGGCAAGGGGGGCAGGCAGCCTGATGCGGGCGTTTAGCAGTCATCTTGGGAACATCGTGA
Source organism: Trichoderma semiorbis (assembly GCA_020045945.2). Classification (NCBI taxonomy): domain Eukaryota; kingdom Fungi; phylum Ascomycota; class Sordariomycetes; order Hypocreales; family Hypocreaceae; genus Trichoderma; species Trichoderma semiorbis. Next base: position 895,314 of record CM034695.1, read on the forward strand.
GATTGGAAGAAGAGATGGAAATAGACGGGCTTGCTGTTTTACTACTACCTACTGTACGCCGTTAGCTGAGTGCTGATCCATCAAACGAAGCTGATCGTCGTCTCTAGCAAGCAGAATCCACGGCACGCAATCAATCACAAACGCGGCCCCTGGGCATCACCATCGCATCGCATCTCCAGAGCAGATCGCCTCGCTAGAGTCAATAAATGCCCCTAGCATAGAAGTTCCATCAATCCATTTCCAAATAGTCCATGCACGTTCTTCAATAAACACCTCACAGTAAGTTTAAGTTAGTACCTTTGCTCTACACCTCGGGTACACACCACAAACATGTGAATAAACAGCTCGCATGTGCCTCGTTCCCCATCATTCCCAATCGGATCTCTCCCCAAAGCAACAAGGGAAAAATAAAGGAGAGAAAAATTAAACAATAGCTCGCCACCCGGCAAAGGTAGTTCCTAGTTCCCCTACGAAACAAAAAGAAGCCCGATAACTGCTGGAAACTGCATGATGCTACCGTAGCAAATACGAGAATGCCGCTCCGGATTGGCTGACCGCGGCGCATCTTGGGCCAATGAGCGGCCCATGAAGCCTCGTTGACTCGCGCCCCCCAAGTCAGGAGGTGGCCATTTTTGTTTTTTTGCTTTTTTGTTTTGTTTCGTTTCCTTCAATCTTCTTTTTGTGTGCTTTTGCGTGATGGTATTGGAGAGGCAACGACAAGGGTTTTTATTTTCTAATTTTCTTTTTCTTTTTTTTTTTTTGCCCTTCAAATTCCATGGGTGTCTTTTTGCGCCTTACTTGGGCTGTGCTTTGCTTAGGCGAGAGGCATCGTGGGGGCTCCATCCATGTGCCCCATTGAATCCGAACAGGGGGGGCCACTCACTCAGCATGTTTGATGTTTGATGTTTGATGCAGCGCGGCAAACAGACTCAACATACGAGTACCGGTTACCTGGAATATTCCATTCTGATTCACCTCAAGTCCTCAAGTCATACCTGTACCCGTACTTGACATGGCAGCTTCACCACTATCAACGCTGTTCCCCAGTGAATCCCCAAGCCTCTTCCCCAGATGCACAATCGTATTCTCGTAGATCCGCGCAGCGTCCAGATGTAGCTCATCCTCGTCAATGTCCCAAGACGGACCACCAGCATCGTAGCTTTCGCCCGTTTCTGTTTCGTCGCCTTCATCTTCATCGTCGTCTTCGTCATCCTCCTCCTCTTCCTCTTGTTCGCCACTGCTCATGACTTCCACCATGAGCACCCTCGTCTGTTCTACAAGACTCCGGCACCGGACCATGTCGGTAGTCGTCATGCCCGCCCGTAGCCCGTTTTCAAAGCCCGGAAGTGTTTCATTCGTCTCAATGTCTTGGCCGGAGAGCAGGCTGGCGAAGCAGTGGTCCAGTTTGTGCAGCAGGTCAAACGACGCTTTTGACGATGGCGGGAATGACCGGACGTACTGAGTAAAGTCACTGGCCAACTTGAGCAGAAACGGTATCTGCAAACTCGCTGGTGTTTCATTTAATGTTAGCTTCTTCAAACTTCTTTTACACAAATACTAGGTGATGATAAATACTCACGAGTCCCTGATTTCCACAAGACATTCACAATCTCATCAAGCTCTCGGCACACTTCTCCAAAGGTCCGAAACCCAACCACTGTATCTCCAGGGTTCGGGTTTCCAAACTTCTTCACGTACCGACGTGAAACATAAAGCAGCTTTTCATCTACAAATCGCCTCACCATGTCCTCCTTGTTTGATCCGGGCCGCAACGAACTGTTTCTCGGGTGCGGCAGGTTTGATGCTGCTCGTGAAGAGGTTGAGGACGGAGCCGGTGAAGGGAGTCCACCTTGGGGAGGAATAAAGCCGCCAGGCTGTCGCAGCGAGTCCGCCATAACGGATAGAGGCTGTATAATTGAATACGCAACAGAATACCGTTATTTGGACGCCCTGTGCTTGTGCTCTCTGCTTCAGATGCCGCTGACACGCTCAATGACGATGCCGCTGTGGATAAGCGGGGGCGGGGTGTTTGGTGACTGTGGAAGCTGAGATGGATACCCTAGAGAAAAGCAATTTGATTACGGGAGAGAGTAAAACAAGCGCTGTCAGGGCTGGGAAACGATGAGAATTTATGCCTGGCTGATCAAATTTGGAGAAGCAATGGCGATTCAGTGTATTTCATTTGCAAAGAACATATGCCGACGCGATAATATGGCTATTGGATGAGCTTTGTTTAGTCAGGACGGCCTTAGTGGCTCAAAGTGATGCTTGTGACCTTGAGTTTTACAAGGCAAAGTTAATAAGTTACGCATGTGAAACCCACTAGAAATACAAATTTCTCACAGTAGCAAGAGAGTACCAATGTAGAAAAAATAGGATCAAATTAAAGACAAAAAAAGCTGCTGTATCATCTCATCAACTGGTACTATCGCCAGCAACGTCCAAATTGCTGCAAACGGCAAAAAGAGTGATTCCGCCCGGGCTCGAACCGGGGACCTTTTCGGTGGCGTCAACTAACTGTTAACGAAATGTCATAACCAACTAGACCACGGAACCAGATGCTCTATTGCTTGATACTGGCTTGTCCAATTCCAGTTCATGCTCTGTCCACAAGGCTCCCAATCATGTGACCCGGCAATTGAATGCGATCAATGGCGGGGCGTTTTCGAATTTTCGATGCCCTCAGTGACGTTCGCATCGAAGCAACTCTGCCCATCACGCTTTGCGCTTCATCGCCTCCGATCCTCACCACTTCTTCAGCAAACTCACAATGCCTCCCAAGCGAATCTACGGCGAAAAGGGCGGCCGCCGCGCCCCCAAAGGCTTCGTTGCCTCGACTTACGAGACCTTGACCTCTGCCGAGAACGCCGCCTTTGTCCGCAGCATCGCCATCTTCGGAGTGCGTTTTCCACGACTGATTTCGAACTATGCGCAGGGAAGCTGACATTGGAAAACTTAGGCTGCCGTTACTTTCCTTTCTAGCTCTTGGGGCGAGATCCTCCTGCCTCCGTACGACTCTCGATAAACCGAATCACTATGCGCAACTATAACTAACAACGATGTGATATAGTCAATAATCGATAGGCACTCTCCCTACACTCCCTCACGATCCAACTCCGATTAACAATTCGACAACCCCCAAAATCAAACCGAAATTGAGTCATTGTACATTAGAAGGATGATTGTATACTACGATGCGAGATTTGCGCGGCCTGCTGCACGCGATATAGAACTTGCGGGGCGACTTCAGGTGGATGATGCGGCTCGACAGTGGCTTGTCGGAAATGATTGACTCGATAATGAAATAAAAAGAAAGTCGCTCTCCATTTTTGGAACATTCTTCGAATCTTGTGTTGTGCACAATGTGAATACCTTTCCTTGATATTCGATCCGATCAAGGGTGCTTTAGGAGGTTTATTTCGGTCGTGATAGCCGAACAAGGAGACCTGGTACGGGTGAGGAAAAGGGGTGTTATTTTTAGAAAGAGCTTTGGATACCGCAGCATTTTCATCTCTTCACCCTTTACCTCTTGCTGGTTAAAATGATGGATGAGAAATGGCAGCTGCAGTTGATCGCGGGACCGGAAAGTCAACGACTCGGCAGCTTGACGTAAACATCGGATCCAGGCGCGGCCTCATGGCAGAGCTTTTCTTTTGACTGTATTGCCTGCGTATGCACAGTTGTTTTATTCAGCTTCCCAAAAGTTACTTGTTATTTGTTTTCCTCCTCGTTTCCTCGCTCTCTTTTCTACCCTCCTTTCTTTTTATATGCTCGCTCCGTTTCACAGGCTCTGCAGTCGGTTGGATCCCTTTGCTCTGCTGTTGTATTCTAAGACACTATTTGACGGGAACAATGTCCTCTGTGAGTACTCGGCGTGCGCCTAAGTCGCAGGGAGGGCTGGCCCGGCTGGTATCCAAATTCGAGAACCTTGGAACATCAAAGACACCTCAAGACGTTGGATCGGCAGGTGAAATCAGAAACGATCCGATTCCCGCCTCCAAAATTCCAGATGCTCAGCCAGTGCAGAAAAATGCAAGAGATCGCGTAGTCGGCTCATCAAAAAGCTTGGCACCGCCATCTCTGGATCCTACAATTGCCACAAGAGGCTGGTTGGAAACGCCTCTCAAAGATAGCCATGCTGGCACCACTGCAGCTCCATCGTCCAAAATTGGGAAACTGATCTCAAGGAGAGGCTTGGCGGTTGCGGACATGAGGAGATTGTTCGAGCGAGGAAATGATAAGACCAATACTTCAAGTGAGCTGACCCTAGTTCAATGGCACTTTTTGACCGATATGCATTGACTTCTTTTCAGCCATGACGTGGATGAATTATCAACTAACATTTGGATAGATGTTGCGCGAACGACTACCTATGAACCTAAACGCGTTGCTTCACCTACAACGACAACCGAGTGCAATGACCATAAACCGCTCTCCCTTGCGGGTAGCCCTATGAAAGGATCGTCAACCACAAACGAAGCGAGCAGACTGGCGAATGGGCAAGAAGAAAGAGACATTGTTCCCGACCTGGACTCCATTCACGGCCACGTTGAGCATCCTGAATATCTGCCACGGCCGCTCACTTCGCCAGATCGCTCCCTTCGATCCCCAGGAGAGAGCGAAACTGCCTTCAAAGATGGTAAAAGCACCTGGCAAAGAAATGAACCTCGATTCAAGATACGGGGTGGTGTATTTTTACACGAGACTCCTTCTCCGCTCAAAAATATGGTTGTTACAGACGTAGGGACTTGGCGCCCAAAGCCTCTCGACTCATCCGAGGTGGGCTTGAACTCTGAAGAGGGGAACTTGAGAAATGATGACCATCATTTGGTACATTCTTTTGAACGAGTAAAAGGGGACGGCCCAGAGCTGTTGGAAAATCTGCAAGCTGGTGTGACTCTCTGCTATCCTTGCCGCGACGCTGTGCTATCATCGATGACTTATACTGACGGCGATGCCAAAGAACCACGTGGGCAAAGAGGCCTGCTGTTTCCCACATTTAGATCATTTCCCTCTCAGCAGTCAAAGGTTTCCAATCTCCGGAGAAAGTTTGATAGCGCGTTGCCTTCATCAGTCTCGATGTCATCACTTTAGAAGAGGCAGCCACCGACAGACACGGTCAACGACAAACAGCCGCTCCCGCAGAATAAGGCTGAACAGGTCGAACGAGCCCCAAGATCCAGTCTGGAGACGCCGTCAAGGCCGATTACTTCCCAGCAGGGCTCTGTGGGGCTGACTTCCACACAAGATGGCTCCCAGCCGCCTCGTTCCGGAACTTTGTCTGGAAACGGCCGGAAGCTCAAAGAGACGATTGGTCTTTTTGAGTCAATGAGCCACCAAGGCAATAGAGATGACAGATTGGGGAATATTCCCAAGATATCTTCGTCTCCGACATTTCAAAGGACTGCCGCTACGAAGGGTAAGCTTGCTAGTGACAAACTCGAGCGGGCAGCAGCCAAATCTGAGGACGTACCGCCTCCTCCCAGACTGTTGTCACCGATAGAAGGTCGACCTCCACGGCCATACGCACGATCACCAGGCGTAGATAGTGCCAGCAGCCAGGCTAGTGATATCAAGCCCTTGCTCTACACGACACCGTCCATGATCAAGACAAGGCGCCATGAGAAACACTTTGTAAGTGGTTAGCACTTAATCTTGAGTCCCATAATGGCGTTGGAATTGTATTCAGTGGGCTAACTTTTCAAGGGGTCTCTATTTAGATCGGGATGGAGAAGAAAAGCGAAGTTGAGATCTGAAGACGGTGCCGTGCAACGCCAAGGATACAACATCGACGGTGAGGCAGGGTTCGATTTTGAGCAGAAATACCACAAAATTTCGTGCGATGAGACATGGACGGATGGCAGCGAGGCTTCCTCTACTACGCACGAACCTATGATTGCGGACCGCCACCCTTCCCTTCGCCTTTTGCGTCGCCGTCTGATGTCTCGTAGCCATGGGCTGTTTGTTTCAGAGGCTCGCTGTACTCTTGAACAGCCACAGCCAGTGCGAAGCAATGAGCTGCGAAATCTTCCTAGTCTTTTTAGCGAGAGGATGGCTGTATTGAGGGCACGGGCTCAGACGGAGTAGGGAGAGTAATAGGATCGTGGAGGAGCATTAGAAGTATAATCCTTATGACTAGTCCTCTACTCGAATACGGATGTTGTTATCACTTCATTTGTTCGTTCATGTGCGATGGCTGGCCTTCACAAGTATTTCATGACCTACATCAATCCATATGAGGAGACTCTGTTGCTGGGATCATGTTCACTAGGTAGACAGGCCATAAGATTACAATGTGAAAACCTTAGGACTGAGAAGGTTTCTCTTTGATATATATATACCTATAGTATTTCCTAATCCCCATGATATCATGGACAGCTATAGTGTCCCAACTTGGCGGAGTATGTCCTCCCTGCTTCTCAAACTAATGACTATATGAAAGCAACATTGGCTAAGTTTTCAAAACGCTTGCTAATGAAGTGCAAACAAAAGAAGCAGAATAAAGCAAAATGGCCACCAGAATCAGTACTACTTGTGCAACTGGCTTTCACCTGTCTCTGCCCTGGAGTGAATCTCCTTTGGCTGCGAATATCCGTCAATCTGTCTGAGCTCGAGATCAATTGGGTCGATGACATCGCGGACGGGCGCCAGGACGGTGGTATCGGCGATGTGAGATCGATTAGCAGAGCTGGTGTTTGTGATTGATGAAATGAGCGAGCCGGACTTGAGCGGTGCGCGGGAGGAGTCGCGAGTTGACTTGTACTGGGCCTGGTAGGATGATGAAGGGTATGAAGGTTCGCTGGAGGGAGCTGAAGGGGCTTGAGATATGCGCTGTGCGGCGATGGAGGCGAGAGGGAGAATGATTGCGATGGAGGTGGGTGTGAGGGAGCCGGCCTCGAAGTTGATGAAGTGGCACCATTCGAGGATGGCAAAGATGACTGTAGAGAGCCTTGTTAGTGAAAAAGCATGATGATAAGAGGGAGAGAGAGGAGAGAGCTTACAAGGGATAAACATGAGGATTCCATTGGCCATGATGAGCACCTCCATCGGGGTCATAGCCCGGCGAGAGGGAAGCACGCCACGGTTGCTGATCAAGTGATGGACGATCTTGGAGTTGAACAAGGCGCAGAACCAAGCCATCGAGCAGGTGTTGAAGATGAGCGCCGTCTTGAACAGCCAGGCGTACTTTTGGGACGACTCCAAGAGGAGGATACTCTCGCATTGGACCACGGTAAAGGCCACTCTGAAGGCGGTGGTGATGAGGATAATGAGCAGAGACAAGAAGCAGATTGTGTACTTCGCCTTGTTCGCAAAGAGCGAGACCATGGTCCAAGCCTGATACATGAGCGCCCCCTCCGAAATAACAGCGAGAAACATCGATAGGACAGTTCCGGCGATGCTGGTGCGGTAGTTCCACGCGGGGATCTGGGAGTAGTCGCCGCTCCAGACCTGGTAAAAGTGCGAAAAGGGCGAGAGGAAGTAGAATGCGAGGAAGACGGTGCGGACGGCGCAGACGATGAGGGCGAGGACGTGCAGGAGACAAGAGGCGCGGAGGAACTTTGCCGACGGGGTGGTGAGGAGGATGACGAGGAGCATGGTGAGGGAGGCGCCGAGCTGGGCGCCGTAGTTGATGACGATGCTGACGGTTTCGTCGTTGAAGGTGTCGATTAGGGTGATGGGGATGAGGATGGGGGGATAGTCGGGGGGGCCGATGATGGTGATGTTTTGGGTGTATGGGTTGAAGGCCATTTTGGCGGCTGAGTTGCTCTCGATTGAGTGAGTGAGTGGTTCGTTTGATGGTGATGCTGAGATTTTGGGTGTTGATGAAAGTTGGTGATGTTGGATATCTTGGTGTTGAGGCTTGGTTGAGAGGAGGATATATCGAACCAAAGGAAGAAACGAACAGCAATAAAAAAGAAGCTATACAGCCAACCCAATGCAAAGCAGAAAATGAAGAATGCTTCTAAAAACAGAGTGCCGACTCAAATCATCGCAACTGAAGCCATTGTTCCCAACGCCCTCCATTCAGACCATCGTCAGCTCGCCTCACCTTATAAGAGAAAGAAACAAACGGTCGCCATCGCCCACCACCGGCACATTGTCTCGCACGGCATAATACCACACCAAAATTCCAATCTCAAACAGGGAATAATACATTTGAACTGAAGTGAGCCGCATCACCGCTTCGGGCATTAGGAAAGGGAATAAAGTGAAGATGGGGGATTGAAATGCAGTGGGCGGGAGGGCTTAATATTGTTGTTGCGGGAGGTGGCGTTTTGCTTAGTATTGTTCTTGAGACGGGGGCTGCGGCAGGGGATCCGGATTGGGATGTTTGCGGGTTTGCAGGTGAGGGATCGTTGATTACTGCATATTATTTTAATCTATTTTTATTTTTATATGTGTTTCTCTTGTTTTGATGCTTTGAGTTGGTGGTGTTTTGGTTCAAGGCCGGTCTATAAACTATTCTTACTAGATGCACTTTATTTCAACCACAATTGCTATCCGGTAGATGCGAGTAACTATTCATGATATAAATAACTTTTTGCATGTATCGAAACTCAAAAACACCACTGCACAGATGCTGCAGAAGACAATGAACTGCGCACAAAGTGGCCAGTGTCACACGGAACCTGCCGAGCGCTCTCCCACTAACACGCATCCAAGTGCCGGGCACCTGTCATGTCATAGCTTCGAGGCACTTACGCTCCAAGTTCCCGGTTTCTGGATCCCTAGTAAGCTGCTCAAGGCTGCTAGTCATGTTGCTACTCCTATTGTATTAGACTCGCTCTTCATGCCCTCTTCGCCATTCTGCCTCGTCTCAATATCTGTCCACGTCCATCAGCTCCAGGTGCTACAAGCGAAGCCCGCATGAACCAATAGTCTGCAAACAAACGAACACCCCCTCACGACGCAGCAAACGGCACGAAATTAAAAACAGAAAAATCCTGCTTTCGTCGCTGTGTAACTCCCGGGTCGCCTCCGCGGCATCCTCCGCTCCCTCGTATCGGCCCGCCGAGCCGCTGTCAAATGAGCGGAGAGAGAGACGAGGCTTGGAGACGGTGTGGCGGATGTTTGCTGGACCCTTGCTTGGAGGGGTTTGGGATTGGCACATTTTGCGGCTGAGGAAAGATACAAAGAGTCACTGGCGAGGAGCGGTCTGTGTTACCAAGGAGAAATGAGCAAAAAGTCTTGCAGAGCAGTTCTATGAGTGGTGATGTAGTGTCCATCGTCTATACACAATACAACTCTGAAAAAACAGTCCAAAATCCATGGCCACTATGGGCGGTTCAACTGTCGTCAACTTCATACCATCATTCGTAATCTTCCAGAGTGTGTGTATATCTCTGCTCAAATAAGTCCAACCAAAAATAACAATAACCGCCCGCCAAAACTAACATCTAAAAAAAGCAGATAGTTTACCTCCCATTAAATCCGAGAAGCGTGTTGGTTAGCTTCCAATTACCCATCGAGGAATCTTTGGCGCATTAATACGAGCAAATACCACCAACCTCATCCTCCATCGTCCAAGTCCCGGCGAGACCCTTGACTTCGACATCTTCCGTCTCCGAAGGAGCGCCTTCATCCTCTTTGCCCAGGAAGAAATCACCACTGCCTTCCTTCTTCACCTGTCTCTTCATAAATCGCTTCGTCCACTCTTCGACGGCCGGCTCTCCCGTCTCATCCCGCGCCTGCTTGAGGAAGGGAATCAGAGCCGTGCCACCAGTGCCCTTTTGACTCTTTCCTTCGCTCTTGCGAGAGGCAATGGCAAGGTTAAGAGGCCGGCGGGCGACTTCGGGGCTGCGAGATCTGCTGCGGGCGCGGACTTGGCGGGATGGAGTGATGACATAGCGTGTGACAATGGCGATGTGCTTGTCTCTGAAGGCGCTCAGCATTGCTAGGCAGGCATCGTAGGCGAGGCAGAGCTGAGTATCCTCAGTGTGTTCTTGAACGTATTCGCGGATGTTGGCCACGCGAGAGACATCCTCGAGGAACTGCGCGTGTGGACCTGGCATGTAATTGCGCATCTCCTGGATAAAGTTGTGCTTTGCGCTGCGGCCCCGGCTGTCTGATTCGGATGAAGCGTCTCTCTTTTCACCCGTAGGTCGGTGTTGGATGCCCAAGGCGATGTCGAAAAACTGAATCAAGCTGCTCTGCGCGTTACTACCTCCACTGTATTGTCGATACTTGTCGTTGCCTGTGCCGTCGTCGTAAATGACTCCAAACGGCAAGCCGGCTTCACCCATGTTCTTGCTTCCGGCAAGGAAGGGCCTGATGCGGTTGTAGAAGATTACGGGATCGCAACTCTCGTGCATCCTCTGTAGAATATTTGTCAAGTCAGTCAAGCGCTCAGCGAAAGTCCGCAGACACCGTGTAACAACAGCTGAGTCGTTTTGTCTTGCGGCCGCAATGGCAGTGAGCATGAGAGACATGATGGGGGCGCCGCGGGCCTCGATAGCCACCGACACGAGATAGAACCATGATTCGTCAATTGCCCCGGTAAACGTAAAGAGCGTCGCCAGGTTCTCCAGGTTGTCAATGTCTTCATCCATAAACAGCGGCTTGAAGTTCCACAGGCAAACGGCCGCATAAGTCGCCACAGGCGGAACCTCCAAGTGGCGCGAAATATCTAGCAATGGAATCGAGATTTGAGGCGGCAGTCGATCTGAGGGCGAATCTCCGCCCCAGATGTATCCGTGAGCCATGAAGCAGAGCAGCGAATACGCTCGACGCCACTCGGCATCGTGCTCAAGGCCCACGGTCGACAGCACTGGCAGGCGGTCGATCACGCCGCGCAACCGGCGACTGAGGATCAGAGCCTGTAGATTCGCCACGATAGCTTCCCATTTGTTGTAATAGGGATCTGGTAGACGGGTGAGAGGGAGAGTGCTGGGCAGAAACCCGTGAGTGGGTGAGATGCCGTAATCGGCGAGGACGGGGATCGGAGGAAGCATGTTTTAAGCTTCTCTTCCTTAGTGAGAACAAGGCAAGATTAGATTCGGCAGAATCGAAAGTCGCGCTTAGATCTAGGCCAAAAGAACCCAAGCAACAGAGAGTGAGGCAAATTAGTTAGATGGAGAAGTTGAGAGTGAAAAAAGACCTAGGAGGAGCTTTGAGTCCTGAAACAGTCGTTGGCTTGACAAATATTTTTCGAGTTGCGTTAGCGGGGGGACGCGGCAACGCCTCCTAATTTTCCCTCGGTTTTGCAGGATAAAAGCCAAACAATTTCTAAGCCGCGGCGATAAAAACCAGGGAATCTTCGGACTTGTAAATGCTAAAAGGCAATGACGAGTCACAAGACGGAGTTTTCTATTGCGTGCGAACGCGGGGGAGAGTCGTGTCAAACAGCAAGGAACAAGAGCCGGGGATGGAGAATGTCTCCGGGACGTTTTGATGATGAGAAAATGCGGAAGAGAAATGACACATCGGCCCATGCCGCGCAAAGAATGGTCCGATTTTGGTTAAACCTTTTTGTGGCGAAAATGTCATTGGGTAGGCTATTATTAATGTCTCGTTCGTCTTAGTTTCTTAGCCGAACTATTTTGCTCATCGACTGGGCGTTAGAATCCGATGGTCCGGTCGGGAAAAGCCATCAGACGCCACCATATGGAATCTCCCGGCCACCAAGTTTAATCATTATTCTACGGACGTGCGGAGGATATGAAGGGAGAATTTACAAGGTAATAAATGCTGGCAGTCATGGATGGATGGAATCAGCGTACAGTGCTTGAAAGTCTTGGAGATTCTCTTTTCTCCCGTGGCTTCACAGCTTGGGTTCCACAGTGCTTCAAACTCGCTCAAACTCGCACGTGACCAGACATGTGTCGGTCTGAATACCTTCCCAGTATTTCAATTGCGTATGTTTAAAGATCAAAGAAATCTCTAAAATTTACTCATCAAGAATAGTCTTTATCTAAGGTGATCAATACAAGGGAGGATGCTTACGCTGATGGTTGTGAGTTGACTATTTCCCAAAACTGACCCCTGCTCTAGTTGCTAGAGGTGGGCTTAGTTGTCCAGCCAATCAGAGACTACAGGCACGTACTAACTTGCTTATACAGGCAGACTATTGTCAACTTCAAAGCAGTCTTGAGAATGGCCCCTATTCAAAGCTTGGGCGATCAGTTGCAAAGACGCATATTGACGACAAAACTCATTAATATTCCACCTTAGTCGAGACTATTTGTGGCTTAAATAGCTTCTCGTCAGAAACTCGAAAAAACGTTCATGTCCAGGTTTAGGTCGCACTTTTCCAGTCGCCCACAGTAATCTAGCGATTTCTTTTTTACCACTGCGGATAGCCATGGTAAAAGCATCGAAACCTCTCGAATTTTTGGCCTCAATATCAATTCCATCCACTTCGAGCAACCGAGAAACTATAGCCACACATCCGCTTGCAACAGCCTTGTGAAGAGCAGTCCCGGTCCAATCCTTCTTGAATACGTAGCAGCGGGGGTAGTTGACTTGAATGTCGTACTCGAGGTTGACATCGACTCTGTAATTGAGAAATAAATCTACCAGTACGGTACTTTGTTTGATGATCACAGAATGCAGCATTTCATCGCAAACAATGTCTTCTCCATCTTCTAGGATAAAGCCTTTCGTGACGAGCTGCTCTGCTGTTGGCCAGAGCCCTGATGTTATGGCGCAGTAGAGAACCGACCGTCCAGACCTATCATGGACTGCCAGATCAGCTCCTTGTGCCATAAGGAGATCGGCTGCTTCTTGTGATTCACTTCTTGAGGCTGCTATCAACGGAGTTTCGCCATATTTGTTTCGTGCCTCTATGTCTCCTCCATGTGTGAGCAGTACTTCGACCGCCCTCGGTTGATTAGATTTTGCGGCGAGATGAAGCGGTGTACGACCCTTGTTGTCGCGGGCCTCAATATGTGCACCGTGTGTGAGTAAGAATTGAACTAAGTCATTATTATCCCTTGTTGCGGCAATATGCAACGCTGTCAAGCCCTTATTATCTCGCGCTTTTATATTTGAGCCGTGTAGAAGTAAAAGTTCGACTAAGTTCGGTCCACTGGATTTTGTAGCAATATGTAAGGCCGTCCTGCCGTCTTCATCTTGTATTTCCATGTCTGCCCCATGTGAGAGCAATGATTTGATAGCATCGGCGCCGCTGTCTGATGTTGCTGCCTTATGTAAAGCTGTACAACCCTTCTCATCTTGGGCACTTATATCTGCACCATTTGAAAGCAATAGTTCGACAAGGTTCGTTTGATCGCCCCTTGCGGCAATAAGCAAGGCTGTTGAACCTCTTTTATCCCGAGCACTTATGTCCGCGCCATTTGAGAGTAATAGCTTAACCATGTCTTTTCGACCATACATTACGGCGGTATGCAATGCTGTTAAACCTCCTTTATCTCGGGAACTTATATCTGCACCACTTAAGAGTAATACTTCGGCAATGCTCGTTTGATCGTACGGTGCGGCAAGATGCAATGCTGTTGAACCATCTTCAGTTTGGCTCTTTACATCTGCACTTTTTGAGAGCAATAGTTCAATGATTCTTGGTCGACCGAGCATTACAGCAATATGCAACGCTGTCGAGCCCTCCACATCTCGCATCTCCACATCTGCCCCGTGCGTGAGCAATAGCCTAACTATACTCTCTTGATCGGCCTTTATGGCGACATTTAATGCTGATATTGTTGGTCTGTGGTCGATTTTGGCCTCTATTTTCGCGCCTCTTCTTAAAAGTAGCGCGGAGATGTCTTCATGCCCTTGTTTTGCCGCCAATGCAAGTGGACTGAGGCACCAATTTTCTTCAAAGATATAAAAGGTATCAGTGCCGAAGGGTTGGAACATCTCGTCCACTATCCTCCTTGTCAAACGATCCTTCTCGGAGATAGTGACCGGGCTGCCTGTTTCGTTCCTGTTTTCGGGTTCTAAATCTGCACCTTTATCCAAGAGCAACCTAACAATTAATAATGCCCCTCGTTTTGCAGCTAGCTTCAAAGGCGTTATGTAGAAAAAAGTGTCTTTCACTTCGATATTGACCTTTTGTTTCAGTAAGAACTCGACGATACCCGCATGCCCGTTAAACGCAGCCCACCACAGAGGAGATCTGTTCCGCTTGTCTCTAACATCGGGGTCGCATCCCTTGTTGATCAGCTCTGCCACTACGTCTGATAGACCTAAGCAGGCTGCGACATGCAATTCGACCACTTGCTCCGAAATTTGAAGTAGATCCTTCATTGTGTTTTGAGAGAGGTTGGTGCGTGCCAAGTCGATCTGCATCAACGAATCGTGCCACAAATAATCTGACTTCCATCTTTGTCCAAGGAAATGTATTACCTTTTGGGCTTCTAACCCTTGAAATGATAACGCTTCCTCTGTATGATGTGCCCAGAATTCTGTTGCATAGTTGTAGAAGCGTCCTATAACATCATTTCCGTTCATGAAAACGAAACAAATTGGTAAACATGAAAGATATGACATGCAAGTATTAGCAATCAATTGCTGGGATTTTTCCATCCAAGTGTTATTTGATTTTTCAAAATATTCTTGAATAGTGTAATGGGCTAGTCGAGCCTCTCGAGTTTTGCTTTCTATAACAACAAGCGGCGCGCAAGCTTGCGTGATATGGTCAGCAGTTGGGAAGTTATCCATATCTATTGTACAGTTTTCGATATCGATTGCGAGTATGAATTGAAGTGTGTCAATTGGAAGCGGTTTCTTGGATTTTACCACCCACGCAAGAATGGTCATTGCGTCTGCGGGCAAGTCGCCTTTCTGTTGCTGTATTCGTTCCATTGCCTTGTGGTAGGCTTTGCTCAAAACAAATGATCCATCTTTTGTTTCTTGTGAGGGCGTCTTCAAACCATTCAATGCCCTCCGGACACTAGCAATGGATCTCTTGCCAATAAGAGAGTCAATGTACATCTGAGCCAGGAGAAACCTAATGCGGTAAGCTTATGAATACGAAATATCACTCCTCACTATTTACTTACATCCCTTCGATAGCCGACTCTATGCATTCTTTGATCTCCTCTTGCAAAGGTATGTTGGTTTGCACAAAATCAGGTAGCTGGGCCATACGTCTATCAAGGAACGAAAAAATGTCGTGTTCGCTGGGAATAACCTGCCACTTTATGGCGCTTTCGAATCTCTGTTCAATGATGTGGAAATTTCGAGATGTAGCGCAAATATTAAGCCCATTCTTTTGTGCAGTAAACAGGCTATCAAGCAATCTCGTGCGGCTATAATCATTGTCGTCACACTCGTCCAGAGCATCAATAATAACATAGGCTCTCGAAAGCAGGGATGTTACAACCTCGAGCAAATCGGTGAGCTCTTTAATCAATGGCCGGCTGCCTTTCTTCTCATGTTCTTCATAAAAGCTTTGTATCTTTTCACGTGAAGGTTCGTGTTTTTGGCCTAATTGCTTGATGAGATTTGAAATGAGTTGCTCCGGCTTCTGAGTTTCTTGGCGGTCAAACCTGTAGTAGAAGAAAGCAAGGCCAATCGTATTATCGTTCCAGAATTTACGACTTAGATAGTCTATTAGGATAGCCATCTGAAAAGTCTTTCCGGCGCCAGGGATGCCGGGACAAAATAACGTCGTTCGTGGAATGTCTATCCATTGCTGAAGTTCTTCAGAAATTAAGAGGTCTTGCCCTGTTCCAGGTTCGCACTTCTTGATGTAGTCATGATGCATGGACGCAGAGTCAATAGAACTCAGCCATTCCGTAGATTCATTTTGTTTGTGAACTTTCTGGACTATTGAAAGAGTAAGCAAGAGGTGTACCCCAACCACAAATTACGCATATCTGACCTTCAATGAGGTTATCGAGATGTTTCTTCGTCTCCCCGAAACCGGCCTTGATATCTCGATTTATTTGATTCAGTTTGCCCTTGACTAAAAGCATGGCAAATTCAAGCCTATGATCAGCTCATGATATGACATATAGTTTGTATGACTCACCATCATTCAATATATTTCTTATAGGCCGCTCTCCTTCCACATCACTTGACTGAACGCAGCCTAAAAGCTCCTTTGCAAATGCTGCTGCTACTGCAGCCGCGTATTTCTGCCAATTTTTGTTCCTGTGGGAGTCCGCATAATCGCAAATACCTCGTATGGCAATGCATGGGAAACAGTTCATAAGCCCGGCAGCCTCCATCTCAAGGCAAAGGACTTTCTTGCCCAGCTCCATATTCAGCCTGTCTCGAAATCCTGCATCCTCAATTGTCACATTGCTAGAAGCTATGAGACCATAATGAATTCGCATAGATCGACGTTTTCTTCGAACAGTTTGAGATAGGTCACATGCAACGCAACCTTGTTCCTCTTCATCATCCGATGTGCCGCTACCGTCCTCGTCCATATTATCATCCATTCCATTATCCTCAATTGGTTTTCCTTGAACATGCAGATAATCTGACTTGAACAATACATCTTTGAGGGAGATAGATTTAAGGTATTTCTTCGCCGCTAGCGGATATGCTTCCTTGAATTTCTCAAGAATGGCCGGGATCTCTGAACCTTCTAACTCGTGTTTCGATTCTAGTTTACCCAATGCTGATAATAATGAGCTGGGTGGATTATTGAGAGAACCAGTCCTTTTGAACTCTCCCCCTTCAATTGACTTGCCGAGATCCCACTGAACCACTCCAGGAAACTGGCCATCCGGCGTGCTCACAACTACATCGCCTAGTCGCACCTTTGGGGGGATTCCTCCTCCTATGCCGACCAGGAGACCAATTCTAATGGATGCAAATGTTTGAACCATTTGAGCGGCCACAGTGGCTGCCGAATTTGAACCAGCATGGCCTTTAGGCAAACAAGCGATAACGATGTTATGCTGGCCGATAGAACCGAGCGTATAGGCGTTGGCATCGGTTGGAGGCTTAGATAGACTATCATGCCTCTCATCTAGCATAGCAATAGCTGCGGTTTGCTCTTCTGACAGCGCGCAGATCCATCCGACGTTGTAATCAGCATGAGATCTGGAGTTGGCGTTCATTTTGAGCGTCTTCAATGACGCCTTCTCGGCGATCACTGCACTTTAACTTTGTAAGCGTAAAGTTTCATGCGAATCTACTCAAAGAGGAGTATTTGTCGTATCCAGTGAAAAGATATTAGGGAAGGCAACGCGCAGGCTTATCCTTTGCTCCAGTGCTGAAAAGCAGTGCCATATAAGGACGAAATACGGACGGCGTTTAGGCAGCAATCAATAAGGCTCAATTGGTACAGCCTTGAGAATTAATATATCTCGACCAATCAGCGTGGCGCATCCTTGAGCCAATCGAACGAAGTTCCTCATACTGCGGCAGCATCCTTCCTACGACTCATCTCGTCTACGCAAAAGCAAGATTGCTAGCGTCCTAGAGACAAAAAGCCTACTACGTGGAGAAGTACGAGCTAGAAACGATAGACGTGTATGATTTTGACACAATGGACTATTTCGAAAGACGGCCTTAGGTATGTAAGTTGATGATGAGTAGGCGGTGGATTTGTTGGATTGGCTGCTTCAATGGCATCATCCATTTCGAGAAGAACAACATTGAAGATAGAATAGCCAAGTTCAGCGTTGGGGGAAAATCGCAGACCGCCGGCAACCCCCATCTCCCCATCGGCGCATCACCACCGACATAAGTCGGTCATCGGCGTACTGCTACCGAATTCGGTAACCCATCGCCGGTGTATCGGACCTACATGTGCTTCATATATGGAAATGGAGGCAACTCCCCCGCATAATATGGGGTAACTCCCCTGCATAATATGGGGTTTGGCAAGCAGATCTGGGGTTAATACATGTACGGAGTAGTCTTTAAACAACCCATGAGGTGAGCTCCAAGCACAATATCACATCATTGTCCAGTAATGCTGCAACTGAGCATATATTGATAGTCAATAAACGCATTGTAAATTAGGTACATTGTGAAATGCGATTTTCCAATTGGTACATCATTTACAACTTTCACACATCTTTTCAAAGTTTTCGTCTTGTATAAAGCTTGCACGTCACTCCAGTAGTTGATTAAGAAAGGAAAAAGGCCATTTAAAGATCCATAATGCAGCCTGTATTCTAGTGTCGGACCAGGAGATCGGCCTCGGCCGGGTCCGCCGATGGAACATCTTCTTGATCCATGTTGCAACGAGAAGTTATAAGACACGACCACCATCGATATATATCTTGTTCAATTCTCCATTAATGCTGCGTAATATCTTTCTTTAGCTTGAAACTACACCGCATACGTATCGCTATGAGGCATACTATCTATGGCAGTATTCTGCCCGTGTTGCCTATGGCCTTGGGGTCATCTCAACTCTCATTTGAGCAATTCTGCACAAGCGGATTAGAGGGATATGCCAAAACAACTAACCATGGGCAATTTACCATTACCAATGTAACTTATATTCCAACGGGGGCAATTTCGCTTTCAAATCTCACGCCGACCAATTTGACAAACACGGCTGCATTCTGCCGAGTCTTTGGGTCTGTTCCGTATCCCAAGGATAACCACGTCAGTTTTGAGGTTTGGCTACCTGACAAGGTGAATTATAATGACCGCTTTCTATCTGTCGGTAAGAAACTGTCGCCCCTCCCTGTGGAGCAGATTGCTCATTCCAAATCTTCCATACGGCGTGATGTGTCTGACGTATTTTTGCTTAGGAAATGGTGGCTTTTCAAGCATCATCGACGAGATCTCTCTCACCAATGCAGTTAATTCCGGCTATGCTTGTGCAGGAGGAAACACTGGACATCTAGATAGCGACAACAATGGAGGCAGCGGAGCCCCGGGCGTTTATCTACCGTTTTTGCACGACAAAGAGCAGGTCGAAGCTTGGATTCACAACTCCATCGCCATGTTCACTTCCGCAGCCAAGGAGATTGTGCAGAAAGTATATGGGGGTGCACCAAAATATTCCTACTATCAAGGATGTTCGACAGGAGGAGCGCAAGGCTTTGCTCTTGCCCAGTTTCATCCTACTCTATTTGATGGTATAGTTGCTGGATCTCCGGGAAACTGGTATTCACATCTTGCCTTATCATTTTTATGGAATAGTGTTGATAATACGGTGCGTCGTCTTATTTTAAAAAGGGATACATCTCGATTGTGCTAGAAGCTGACTATAATTCTCTCTTCGGCGAATAAAACAGAGCGCGTCCTACTTACCTCAAGAATCTCTGGATTTAATCACACAGCATGTCTTGGATAAATGCGACACTTTGGATGGCGTTGAAGATGGCGTCATTGAGAACCCACTGGTTTGCGATTATGATATCTCGAGTCTTCAGTGTCAGAATTCTCCCAGTTCCAACTGTCTTACAAAGCAGCAAATTGCCCAAGTCAAGGAAATCTACCAAGGCCCGAAGAATTCGCACACAGGTGCCAGCTTATATCCGGGTTTTTCTGTAGGCAGCGAAAAAGCATGGATACAGCAGGAGAGTGTTCTCGCAGACGCCTTCGCAATTCCCATCCTCCAGAACAGAGTTTTTAACAACTTGTCATATGATGCGACAACCTTTGATTGGAATCATGATGTCAAGGCGCTAGATGAGACCGTTGGCATTCTTATTGATGAGATCACCCCGGATCTCTCAACTTTTAAAGCTCACGGCGCCAAGATGGTGGTGACCCAGGCTTGGGCAGACCCTTATAATGCCGCACTTTGGCCAATAAAGCATCGTGAACAACTTCAACAGGCCATGTCTGGAAATATTGATGATTGGTTTGGGCTATTCATGGTTCCTGGTGAGTAAATAATCTTGTTTGAACGGTGATGGATCACCTGCTGGGCATATATACTCATCAAATTTCTCAGGGGGCGGACACTGCGGCTCTAACCCAGCCTACCCTCAAGTACCGGTCAGTTTTAACCCCAACAGACCGAATCTCGAACCCCCCCTTTTTGATCGACAAATACTAATTGATTGGTATGGAGTAGGGAACTTGGCATTCGCTCGACACCCTTGTTAGCTGGGTAGAGCACGGTCAGAAACCGACTCAGATGTTGAGCACTCAGCCTGCTGACGGAACTAATAGAACAAGGAAGCTGTGTAGGTGGCCAATGGTAGCACATTACAAAGGTGGCAACTCAGATGACTGGACATCATATTCTTGCCAGTGAGTGCTTTAAAAGCAGTGAAGTTGGAGACTCGACTCGAGAAGCAGCCATTGGGCTATGATCTATATATCCCTTGGCAATTGATTATGAATGTACTTTGTAAATACTATGTGTAACAGTTTACTATGATGTCGAGTCAACGGGATAAAATATCTCGTGAATCTACTCGGTGACGGGGTTTTTTTGTACTCAGTGGGCGAAAGGGTAATGTGCAAGCTTATCTTTGCTCCAATGCTCAAGAACTCTGCCATATTGTGATGAAATGAGGAGGGGGCAAGGCAGCAACGCATGAAGCTCAGGTGGCGCAACCTTTACAATCGATATATCCCGAACAATCGGTGCGGAGTAGCCTTGGGCCAATCGAATAAAGTGCCTTATGAGCAGCATCCTTTCTACGTCTCAACTCGTCTAGGCAACGAGAATGATCAAAACGTCATCGTTAGCTCAAAAAAAGTAATTCTAGAATTCATATAAACGGGAAGACAGACAAAATTTAATTTGCTTTAAGGTATTTAGTCACCTCGCTTAGTGTGTACGCAGGCGGACGATAGCCACGATGTGCCAAACACGAGACAGAGGTATATTAATCTATCATCAACTGATACCCGATAGTACATTTAGACAGAAAGGTGGTATGGACTTCAATCTACCAATGAATAAATCTTCACGCATATCATTCCGTGTCCCATGTAATTGTCATTGTTGGGTACTATCTTGCTGATACTGGCACCGGTTCTGGTATACAAGCAAAGTTATTACCGAGGACCTTGCAATCAACCACTCGATAATAATCAACTCACTAATCACCATATGTATCCTTCGGTCGATTACCCCATGTGGTATCTATTATGTTGCATAGCCTGTCAGAAAAACCCTTCGCCTTAAAACATAAAACCCTTCGCCTTAAAACATAAAACTCTTCGCCTTAAAATATAACAGGACGCACTGGCCGAGAGGCGCATTCAAGCTTCAAGTAATCTGTACACGGCCACCGCCCTGAGTATTCCAAGTTATCCATTGGTAGACCTTTGGACCAGAAATTGCTCAATTATATCACTGACTTCCTAAACCGATCTGGTTGAACTTTCCCATCATGTGCCGATAGCAACTGTGCAACGCCACAAGAGAAACCGCAAAGTAACATTGCGATAGAATCATAACTGGAAAGTAAGATTGCGATAGAACCATGACCATTACTTGAAAGTTTTTCATTCGGCGTATACAGACTTTGCACATTAGGAATGCGTATAAATATGGCAGTCCTCTTGCTTCGATGTAGGTTCCCAGTCGTTTCCTCTTCAAACCCAACCAGCCCTCCTGACAAAGGGTTTTGCAACCGCGCAAAACCCGTCGACCTGAAATTTGCAACATTGGGAAATCGAGCGACTACTTGGGTATCAAGAGTGATATGCGCTCAGACTAGTCAAGATACGCCAAACAAACACTCTGTCTTCCAACTGGACGCACAACACGTCAAAGTCTGACGAATCGTGAACCGAATCCTATCAATATGCCTTTCATTCACGATGAGGGGTACGATTGGCCTTACGATGAGTATGATTCGTCTGACGATGAGTTTGATTCGCCTTACGATGATCGGTATGATGATCGGTCTGACGACGAGTACAGGTATTATGATCAGTGGGACGACGAGTATTATGAGACCACCATTGAGGTGATCCCTCAGGAAGATGCACTCAATCGCAACCTGCGGCTGATCAATATCGACTTGGGACCTGCGGTATCAGCAGTGGCGGAATCAGGGCGCCCGATCCACATCATCGTGGAGGAGCCTGTGGAAGGCGACGACTCTGTTGCTGTACCATTGGAACTTCTTGACGGCTGGTTTTACAGCGTCGGGGATTCCTATGTGATATCTCTCCTTGTTGAGGATAGGGCGGATTTCGATCTTGACGCAGAATACATGCTGCGTTATTATTACGGTATCCGGCGCTATACCGCGCGCAGCTTCTCTGGTCTCTTCACCACGGATCCTTTGCTCATCGTCGTTCTGGATTAAGGCGGAGCATATTGCATATAGCAGTCATTCTTGCTCTTGCTGGTTACGGGTGGTTTGACTGCTTGGGACATATGTGTACTATGGCTGAATGGCTGTGTACCAACGGGTGCGATGGAGGGAATTGGGTAGTAGTTAGCCACGGGGAAATTCTGTACGGATTCATCTTTCACGTTACTATGGAAAGATGTATTTTGTCGGATATAATTATGTGGCATGGAAACTCTACTGATAGTCGAAATTTATATTCTTAGCCCCAATCTTGATTACACAACGTTTGCGTGAAAGATGGCAGCTTGGCTCACACCTGTAGTATCCTAAGACAAACAGTTGATTCAGAAATTTCACTTTTACAAATATACGTTCTTGACGAATCATTCTCATTCGCTACTGACTACGACTTGGCAGGGATTTTATTGAAATACTCACCGAATTAGCCTACGATAGCATTCGGTGTAGTGAAGCCGCCCCGTCGACCTTTCCTGCATGTGTCTAGCTCAGCCAGGCACCAAGACATCGGGTCGTGCATATGCATTTTCTCCAGCCAGATCTATCGTAGCACTAGTGATGGGTCGGCGTGTGGGTAGAGGGAGCGAGCGTTCAGCTAATACTGGTGCAGCATGATGTATCCTATCTGTAAATACACGGCGAGGCTATCCGACGATTTCATATTACTTCAGCAGCGAAACAAGCATATCCGTGGAGTTGTAGAGTAGCCAATAACAGGCCACTCAAACAGAAGCATGATACATGATTCCGAATGCAATTACTAATAATATCGAATCCTGAATTCTACGGCTGGAGCATCCGCCAATGTTCCCACTGGTAGGAGGACACGGCACAGACATCACATGTATTGGTAATACGGAATGGGTCTGTCCCGCATTGAAGCTCGAAAGGATAAAAAGAAAATGGTAATTATACCCGATGTTAGGCGAACTGTCTGACATGATCGAAAGGCGTACGGGTATGTGATGAGAAAGACGAAAGAGAAAAAAAAGTTCCTTGTAGTAATAGTGCGGTGATGAAGACTCTAAACCGAGTCTGCTCCCCACCAGGCCCGACGTTGAAGCTCCATACATGGATGGAGTCGAGTTGTAAGTGATTCTCTTTGTGATGCTCATGATAACTTGAACTCGTAGCAACTTTCATATAAAGAGGGCTGAAACAACTTACATGTTTTGACAGCTCTCGTTGAGCCGAATTGATTGACACCAAACACGCAAAACTGCCTTATTTAAGCCACCCATCTAGAAACAATAATTCAAAACTTCTTCATCATCTTCATCAAACAAAATTTTAAGCATCTCAATAACGATAGCTAGAGTCTCGGGTCCATTCCCACGTGGGTTTGCCCCCTTCAAGCTTAGCTCGCAATGACACCATCACCCTTGTTCTTGTCGTCTTTTTTTCTGCCGACGCCTAATGTCAAAATTTCCCCGAACAAGCTTCACCAAAACGGAACACTGAAAGCCTCATCGCGGCTTACTTGGGCCATGACGCATCAGCAAACCATTTCATTGGCGCTCTGCGGAAGAAAAGACGGTTCGGGATGCAAAAGATCCTTGGTCTTTGCTCTTTTCGGCCGAATGGCGGCGGCCGGCAGAGGGAGGAAATAAGTGAGACAGTAAGCTTGAATTTTTACTGGATAAATATTCGGGTAGATGCTCTTTGAGAGAGACAGTATTTCGTAAAAAGCGATTCAATAGATATCGAGAGATGTAGTCAATGAAAGGAGAAGTAGTACATGTAAGTGAAGAACTGGAGACTACTCCTAGGGATTCAGAGTAAGAGTCTTCTCCGAGGATAACCTCCACCAACTGTCTCATTAATTCTGTCCACTTTTTACGCCCAGCCGGCAGTGGTTGAGCTTTTCAAGATGTGGCACTCGATGGCAATCCCGCTTTTAGGCCGAGTTTCAACGCCCCACCGCTGGTGTCTTAATACGAAGAGCCCTAGTTTTTACACCTTCACAAAGGGCTTGAGCCATGGATTGTCATGCAATTGCTGTGTATTCCTCCGTCCTGGTACCCGCGGATGGATCACCTCACACGTCTTTGATCGAGCACATGTTTGTACATAACAGTATCGCCAATAGCATCGTGCTGATCCCCTGCCATTGCGTGCTGCCCCGGCCCTCCACTTCTCGGATATCTTGTGCCGCAAAACTTGGCCGCAGATTGCCACTGTCACTTCTTGATGCTACATTATGTTGCTACTTAGACTGAGACACAAGAGACATGAGCTACGAAGTACTGGTTGGGCCCCGCGATGTGGCGGAGATGGATGGGAAGTTTCTTTTACGTAGCATTTCTCCATTCCTCGAGTTGTGTTAAATAGCCCCTTGCCTGCTCTCGACTTTATTTTCTATTTTATTTTGATAGACATTCTCCTCCAGTGCAGATCTTTTCTATATTCCGTAGAGCCTCTTCTTGTAGAGCTTCGGCTGGTTGCCAAGGCTTTTCACAATGGCATCTGCTCAGCTGGAAAAGACTGATGAACTGGTCTCTGCCGGGCCCATCATCACCGAAGAAGCTCTGAACCGAAAGGAACAGGCTGAAATCATCGGTGTTGATGAAAAGGGTGGCGCCAATCTCGATGTCGAGTCGAAAGAGGACCTCACTTCCGGCAAGACTCTGTACACCCTCACCAATGAGAACGGCGAGGAGGAGGTTGTCGATGAAGATGATCCTAGAATCAAGGACATTCCTCCTTATGTCAGGCGCATCGTCAGCTTCACCAACGATCCTACCGAACCGACTCTGACTTTTCGATACTTCATCCTTACTATCCTTTTCGTCGCCCCGGGTGCCTTCTTGTCACAGATGGCCCACTACCGAACAACATATGCCCCCTACTCCGTCTTCTTCGTCCAGATTGCCTCCAACTATGTTGGTGTATGGCTTGCCAAGGTCCTTCCAGCATGGTGGGTTGGCATCCCCGGTACCAAATGGGGATTCAACATGAACCCAGGCCCCTTCAGCACCAAAGAGCACGTCCTGGTCACCATTTCTGCAGCATCTGGTGCCACTTACAACCTGGGCTACACCCCCATCTCCATGTCCGAACTCTACTTCAACCAGCCCGTCAACGGTGCCGTGGCCACCTTCTTCATGTTGGCCATCACCTGGACCGGCTACTCATACGCGGCACTGGCCCGCCAGTTCCTGATCTACGACCCTCAGTACCCCTGGTTCCAGTCTCTCTGCCAGACTGCTCTCTTCGAGACCCAGAAGAAGCAGCGTGAGAACCCAAGCCGTGCCTCTCGCAAGCAGATGATTGTCTTCTTCGCTGTCATGGGTGTTATGATTCTGTGGCAATTCCTGCCCGAATTTGTGTTTCCCTTTTTGGGCTCTCTTGCGTTCCTCTGCTGGGTTGCGCCGCATAACAAGACGGCCAACTTTGTCGGTGCTGGCTTCGGTGGTATGGGATTCTTGAACTTGTCGTTTGACTGGTCTAGTATTTCAACCAACGGTAGTCTGTTCTTGACTCCTTGGTGGACGCAGGTTGTCCTATTTGCCGCCTTTGTCTTCAACTGCTGGGTCTTGATTCCTGCTGCCAAGTTTGGTAACCTTGGAGAGTGGCACCACCAGTTGATGTCTAACCGTGTGTTCCTGGGTATGTACCTAACCAGCCTTTAACATTCTTGGCCTGTCTCTTGAAACTAACTCACATCCATAGAAAACGGAACGAGCTATCCTTTGACCGATCTCCTCACTGCGGATGCTAAGCTGAACGAGACTGCGTATGAACAATACGGCGAGTTGTTTGTCGGCACTCAAAGTCTGTGGGCCATGTTCTTCGACTACGCTTCATACTCTTCAGCCCTCGTCTGGATGCTGCTCTTCGGCTGGCCCCAGATCAAGGAAAGCTTCAGGAAGCTCAAGGAACGTACGACAAAGAAGGACTCGGGCAAGATTACCGAGCAGTACAAGGATCAGATCAACATCCTGCAGCGACCCTATGATGAAATTCCATTCTGGTGGTTTGCCGCCCTGTTCATGGTCTCATTCATCATGCTCATCGCCATGGTCGGCAAGAACTTGCTGTTTATTCCCGTGTGGACTTATTTCGTGGCCATTGCAACGGGAGCTCTTGTTGTCGTGCCGCTGGGCTGGTTGTATGCTTTGTCCAACTTTCAACTGGTAAGAATATCCCTGTCAACCTTGGATGTCAATGTTAATACTCACAACTCCTTTAGCCTATTGGAACAACAAACGAACTCTTGTACGGTGTCATGGTAAACGCCGTGTCTGGATTCAAGAACCCCTGCGGTGCTTCCACCTATGGTGCCATCGCCGGAGATGCCTGGTATCGTGCGCAGCTCAACCTCCAGGACATGAAGATTGGCCACTACATGCATGTTCCTCCCAAGGCCGTCTTCTTCTCGCAAGTCTTTGGCTCAGCCATCGGTATCCCCATCGACTATGCAGTCATTCGATGGGTCCTCGACACCAAGAGAGATTATCTGTCTGGCGCCAAAGAAGATCCCACTCACCAATGGACTGGTCAGTCTCTGGCCTCGTCTCTCACTTCTGGCGTCCAGTACGTGCTTGTTGGTCCCAGCCGCCTCTTCAAGCAGGATATTTACAAGGCTGTTCCTTATGGCTTCTTGGTTGGTGCCGTGTGCCCCATCATCATCTTCTTCCTGCACAAGATGTTCCCACGAGCCAAGTTCCAGCTGTGGAACACCACCATCTTCTTCTCAGCCATGGCCATCTTCTACGGCAACATCAGCACGGGCTACACATCGAGCTTCATTGGAGGCTTCGTAGTCATGTTCTTGGCGTACCGATACCGCTATGATCTGTGGGCACGATGGAATTATATTCTGGCAGCAGCTTTTGATGCTGGTTTCAACTTCAACATGCTGCTCATCTTCTTGTGCTTTGGCGCGGGTAAGATTATTGAGATGCCCAACTGGTGGGGAAACAATGCGGAGAGCAGCGAGCGTTGCTTTGCGTTGGATGACTGATTTATGTATTGATGAGATGATGTAAAATATGATACCTTTTGTTGTTTTTAAAAGTCATTTGAGATGAAGAGGGGGCTGTATGAGAAGAGACTTGCGCCTAAGGGAAAACCTGGTATAGATGTGAATACACACGACCTAATGGATTGATGCCACTCTTGGATCTTTGTAATTCCAATACAAATTTTGCTTGGTGATGGTGACATTGGGATGGACTCCTAGAAGGTTCCGGATTTATTCAAGTTTAAGTGCCAGGTACATTGATCCCGAATCCCGTAGCCTACAGGGCATTTGGCCCCCCCACAAGGCGCTGGAGCTGCCCTGTGGAGCTCCAAAGTCGTCATCCGTAGGTGGATCCAGTGACTGTAGCTCCAACTTCCAGCCTCTTGTCCATCTCATGCCTCTCCAGCATCGCCACGATGCCTGTCCAACAGCATGTGCTCAACTGGCTCTACAGCGTCCTGACAAGTGTAAGTGACCCTAATCCTATTATCATTCATTCCATCTATTTCTTCACACGAGACTCTCCCCATCTTGCGCCCTCTTAGGCACCACAAACACCCCGCATCTAACCATCTAACAGGAATATCACGATGTGAACCGCACCTACAACGACGTCGCCACCGTCCTCGCTCGATACCCAACACTCGCTCCACGAACCGATGTGCACAGTACGATTGCGCCCCTCCGATTGTCTCTACTCCTTTTCGCGCTCCGAAACTGACAATCCAACTCACAGCTTTCCCCAATGGCGCCAGCGCCCTCCTCGTGCACTTGACCGGCACGGTCCCGGTCCTCTTCCGAGGCACCACGTACAGGTTTCCAGTTTCAATATGGGTGCCGCATGCGTATCCGCGCGAAGCACCGCTGGTGTATGTGACGCCGACGGAGACGATGATGGTTCGGCCAGGCCAGCATGTCGATCCCCAGGGCCAGGTCTATCACCCATATCTGGCTGGCTGGGTCGACTTTTGGGATGTAGGTCACATACTCATATAATTCACAGAGATATACCTGACTTTAGCACACACAGAAATCAAGCCTAAACGACTTTCTCTCCGTTCTGAGCGACGTCTTCGCAAAAGAGCCGCCAGTTATCTCGCGCCAGCAGCCTCGAGCAACAACCCAAAGCCCGCCTCCCGCCCAAGAGCCACCTCCGATCACGCCTCATCCTCCAGCAAGGCCTCCTGCCTCGACGTCTTCGCCTGCTCAGCCCCAGCCTTATCCCAACCAAGCGGAATCTCGTCCACCACCCCCACCCCCGAAGCCTCACCAAGAAGCCCCTCGTCAGGAAGCCTTTCGTCAGGAAACTCCTCATCAGGATGTTCGCTCACCCCCGCCAATTCCACCTCACCCACATCTCTCTTCTCCCTCTCCTCCTAGCTCTGGAGTACCATCTAGATATGAATCAGCCCCTCCTCTGCCGCCTCAACCTCAAACATCTAGACCACCATATCAAAATCACGCTCAGTCTCTACCTCAGTATGCAAATGCTCAAGGGCCTATCCCCCCTCAGTCTCCTCCTCAAGGTCACCCGCAACCTTTGCCACAATTCCAACCGTTAGGGGCAACTCCTGGATACAATGGTCAATTTAACACACAGAGTCAACTACCGCCACAGGCACAATGGCAACCACCGCAGCAGCAACACCCGCAGCAGCAGGCATGGGACAGATATCCCCCTCCGCCACATCAACAGCAACAACAACCCCCTCAGCCTCAGCCTCAACCTCCTTATCAGAAATCGCCACCACCTCCGAACCTTCTTGATGACGGTTTGAGTTTGGAAATCAAGCCACAGACAATTGAAGCTCCCCCTATCCCCCCGAACCCCGAAAAGGACGCTCTTCTGAGGCAGCTTGCCCAGACGCTGGCCTCTATCCGCCAACGCAGCCGACAACAGAATGAGTCTAGCATGGCCGGACTAGAGGCACAGCAGGGTGCTATGCTGTCTGCCATGTCCGCCATACAAGCTGAGATGGGCCAGCTTACACAGTTCACCAGTATCATCACTTCCAACACGAACATTCTTCATGATGCGCTGCGCAAAGCAGATGCTGTCATTGAAGGATCGAGGAACCATGTGGTCCCAGATATCGATGAGCTATTAGTAGCCCCGACAGTTGTATCGAACCAGCTGTACAGGGTAGTGGCTGAAGAAAGAGCACTGGGCGACGCAATCTTTATGCTTGGCCGTGCGGTTGAGAGGGGCCGCATATCCCCCACTGCGTTTGCGAAAATGACACGATCTCTAGCGAGAGAATGGTATCTGAAGAAAGCTCTAGCACGCAAAATTGCGCAGGGAATGGGGCTCATGGTATGACAGTGCTTTGATAGTAACATGCCTCAAACTGGGTAGCAGCGGTATAGTTGAAACGTATCTGGCATATTGTCGGTTAGGATATAGAAAGATATTGGTCAAAGTAGTATAAAGGGCAAATATAGCTGCAAGAGCGAATTTAATAAATGACTATCTGCACTCAGCTCTTAGAAATCATTTAATTGAACTGAATACCAACTAGACATGCTGTACGGCTCATTCTTTGACATCCAATGGTTTTGTGTAGGGTTGGACATAAACTGCACTACCAGGTTGAGGCCCATCAGTATATAGGAATAAATTGCACACAACAACCTGAAAATAATATGAGTACAATCACAAGTGATTAAAGACAACTGTAGCCTCTCATCTCTACATCTCTATATGCATTCAGCTACCTTTCCTCCCATCTAGATCAGTGGCTTGCTGTGAGTGAATCCTGATTATGTAACCGCCTTGTGATTACAAAGTCTCCATTGTTTTACCGGGGCGCTAGTCCTAGTCGGCACTGGCCCCAAGGCTTCACTAAGCACGTCGCGCGCCGCAGCATCTGGCGGGATCCCTTTTGCCTTGAAAGATTCATCACGACGAAAAAAAGTTGCTGCCTCCCGCCATCAATCTTCATCGTGCGCAACCGCCAGTCCCGCAAGAGCTCTTTGTGTGTGTGAGAGACTCTTTTTGCCGGGATCGCTCGCGGATGCTCGTTTGGTGACAGGCATTAGGATCGCTGCTGATTCGTCTGAGCTTCCTGGATCGAGCGGTCCCTCCGCGGCGTGAGGACGAGGCTGCATTCACGACAGCTGCCTTGAGTTGAGCTGGGACATTGGCCCAAGCGAGGATCTGGATAGACCGAATTCTACTTATTACCACTCTTAATTCCATCTCATACCCATTACCGCCACCATGGCTGACTACGAGGACGAATACGACTACGAGAACTACGGAGACGAGGATGAAGGCATCACTCCCGAGGATTGCTGGACTGTCATCTCCTCCTTCTTCGAAACCAAGGGTCTCGTATCGCAGCAGACCGACTCCTTTGACGAATTCACCCAGACGACGATCCAGGACCTCGTAAACGAATACTCCACCATCACACTCGACCAGCCAAACCCTCCTTCGCCACCCGGCCGAACAATAGCCCTTCGTCGATATGAGATCAAGTTTGGAAGCGTCATGGTGTCACGTCCCACTATCAGTGAGACGGACGGCACTGTGACTTCTCTGCTCCCTTACGAGTGCCGAGACCGTAACTTGACCTACGCCAGTCCCCTCTACATCAAGATCACTAAAAAGGTGTCGGCTGCCGTCGAGAGAGAGGTTCCCCTGCACGAAATGGACGATGCTCAGCAGGAGGAATACGCAAGAACCGGCGAACACCCTACAAAGCTCGAGTGGGAAGAGGAGGAGAACGGCGAAGATGACAATATCGGCAAGTCTGATGACTGGAAGGACATGGTCTTCGTTGGCAAGCTGCCCATCATGGTCAAATCCAAGATTTGTCATCTGAGCCGTGAACAGGATGATAGCCTGTTCCTTGTCAACGAATGTCCCTACGATCAGGGTGGCTACTTTGTTATCAACGGCAGTGAAAAGGTCCTCATCGCCCAAGAGAGATCCGCCGCCAACATTGTCCAAGTCTTCAAGAAGGCCCAGCCCAGTGCCTATACCTATACGGCTGAAATCCGAAGTGCGCTGGAAAAGGGCTCACGACTCATCTCCAGCATGATGCTCAAGCTGTATGGCAAGGGAGACTCTGCTCGTGGTGGTTTTGGCCAGACTATCCACACAACCCTGCCCTTTGTCAAGTCAGATCTTCCCGTCGCCATTGTCTTCCGTGCCCTGGGTGTTGTTTCTGATGAAGATATCCTCAACCACATTTGCTACGACCGCAACGACAGCCAGATGCTGGAGATGCTTCGACCTTGTATTGAGGAGGCTTTCTGTGTCCAGGACCGAGAGGTTGCTCTCGATTTCATCGGAAAGCGTGGAAACCGAGACCAAGCTGGTCTGGGACGTGAGAAGCGTGTCCGTGTGGCCAAAGATATCCTTCAGAAGGAGACTCTTCCTCACATTTCTCAGACAGAGGGAAGTGAAACCAGAAAGGCATTCTTCCTGGGATACATGGTGCACAAGCTGTTGCAATGTGCGCTCGGAAGAAGAGAGCCCGACGATCGTGACCACTTTGGAAAGAAGCGTCTGGATCTGGCGGGTCCTCTGCTGGCCAAGCTGTTCCGTGGTATCATGCGAAGGATGAACACTGAATTGGCCAACTATCTGAGACGTTGCGTTGAGGGTAACCGACACTTCAACCTGGCCGTGGGTATCAAGCCCGGTACGCTTTCAAACGGATTGAAGTATTCGCTTGCCACAGGAAACTGGGGTGATCAGAAGAAGGCCATGAGCTCAACTGCAGGTGTGTCCCAGGTGCTTAACCGTTACACATTTGCTTCGACGTTGTCACATTTGCGTCGTACCAACACACCTATCGGAAGAGATGGTAAGCTGGCAAAGCCTCGACAGCTTCACAACACGCATTGGGGTTTGGTCTGCCCGGCCGAAACACCCGAAGGACAGGCCTGTGGTCTGGTCAAGAACTTGTCTTTGATGTGTTACGTCAGTGTCGGTTCTCCCTCCGAACCTCTGATTGAGTTCATGATCAACAGAGGTATGGAAGTCGTCGAAGAGTACGAGCCGCTGCGGTATCCTCATGCTACAAAGATTTTTGTGAACGGTGTCTGGGTTGGAGTCCACCAAGACCCTAAGCACTTGGTGAACCAGGTCCTGGACACTCGTCGCAAGTCCTATCTGCAATACGAAGTCTCTCTCGTGAGAGAAATTCGAGACCAGGAATTCAAAATCTTTTCCGACGCAGGCCGTGTCATGCGACCAGTCTTTACCGTTCAGCAGGAAGATGACCCGGAAACGGGCATCAACAAGGGGCACCTGGTATTGACCAAGGAGCTCGTCAATAGATTGGCCAAGGAGCAGGCTGAGCCTCCGGAAGACCCCAGCATGAAGATTGGATGGGAGGGATTGATTAGGGCTGGTGCAGTTGAATATCTCGACGCCGAAGAAGAGGAGACGTCCATGATCTGCATGACGCCAGAGGATCTCGAGCTGTATCGTCTTCAGAAGGCCGGTATTAACACTGAGGAAGACATGGGAGATGATCCGAACAAGCGACTAAAGACCAAGACGAACCCGACAACTCACATGTACACCCATTGCGAGATTCACCCAAGTATGATCTTAGGTATCTGTGCTAGTATCATTCCTTTCCCCGATCACAACCAGGTATGTTGTCCACCGATCCAGTCTTATTAACGAAGAAAAATACTAATGGTGTGCATAGTCCCCCCGTAACACTTACCAATCTGCCATGGGTAAGCAAGCTATGGGTTTCTTCCTCACGAACTATTCCCGGCGCATGGACACCATGGCCAACATCCTTTACTACCCCCAGAAGCCGCTGGGTACCACTCGATCCATGGAGTTTTTGAAATTCCGAGAGTTGCCTGCTGGTCAAAACGCCATTGTAGCCATTGCCTGTTACTCTGGTTACAACCAGGAAGATTCCGTCATTATGAACCAGAGTAGTATTGACAGAGGTCTTTTCCGAAGTCTCTTCTTCCGATCATACTCAGATCAGGAGAAGAAGGTTGGATTGAACTACACCGAAGTGTTTGAGAAGCCATTCCACCAAAACACTCTTCGCATGAAGCACGGTACATATGACAAGCTGGATGAAGACGGTATCGTTGCTCCTGGTGTCCGTGTATCTGGTGAAGATATTATTATTGGCAAGACGGCGCCGATTGACGCTGAGACACAAGATCTCGGTACCAGGACGACTATGCACCAGAGGCGAGATATTTCGACTCCTCTGCGTAGCACAGAGAACGGTATCGTTGACTCTGTCATTGTGACAGTGAACGCGGACAATGTCAAGTATGTCAAGGTCCGTGTCCGAACGACCAAGATTCCCCAGATTGGAGACAAGTTCGCCTCTCGTCACGGTCAAAAGGGCACTATTGGCGTCACTTACCGACAAGAGGACATGCCCTTCACAAGAGAAGGTGTCACTCCCGACATCATCATCAACCCTCACGCCATTCCATCCCGTATGACAATCGCTCACTTGATTGAGTGTCTCCTAAGTAAGGTCTCTACGTTGGAAGGTATGGAGGGTGACGCTACCCCCTTTACGGATGTCACGGTCGACTCGGTCTCAGAGCTGTTGCGAAAGCACGGCTACCAGTCAAGAGGCTTTGAGATTATGTACAATGGCCACACAGGCCGTAAGCTGAGAGCTCAGGTGTTCTTCGGACCGACATACTACCAGCGACTCCGTCACATGGTGGATGACAAGATCCACGCTCGTGCCCGTGGTCCCGTACAGATCATGACCAGACAACCTGTGGAGGGTCGTGCCAGAGATGGTGGTCTCCGATTCGGAGAAATGGAACGTGATTGTATGATTGCTCACGGTGCCGCGTCCTTCCTCAAGGAGCGATTGTTTGAGGTGTCAGACGCCTTCCGAGTTCACATTTGCGAGATTTGTGGACTCATGACGCCTATTGCGTACGTATTCTCCTTTCTTTTGAATGTTTGTCGAATTGCAAGATGCTAACTTATGTCACTAGCAACCTCTCTAAACAATCGTTCGAGTGTCGGCCTTGTAAGAACAAGACCAAGATTGCGCAGATTCACATTCCTTATGCCGCCAAGCTCCTGTTCCAGGAACTCCAGTCCATGAACATTGCGGCTCGTATGTTCACAAACCGGTCTGGCGCGTCTATCAGGTAAACCTGGGAGCGTTGGCTTATACAAGCCGCTCCTTATTATTGCCGCGAGGTTCACAAAAGATTGATTTGCGGATCTCCATCATTTTTTTGCTTTATGCTTTGTTTCTTGGAGAATGGAAGATGGTGGAAATTGCTCTATGACAAAAATGGATACGGGACGTCTCGCTCCCATTGCTGCGCCAGCCGAGATAAATGCTGAGCGGAGAGTATGATTGTACATGTAGAAAAAAATAATACAATGAAGAAAGTTAAAAAAGAAAAAGAAAAGAGACGTCTATCTATCGTTGGACTTGCTCATGTTGTGTCGTAGGTTGTGATTGCAAAGTGTGATATGTTTGCTGCTGTTACCTCGAACCGGCAGAAGCTTTGTTTAGCGGTTCTAATGAGCTGTGAACGCTCTGTTCACGCTTGTACTCCTCCTCCAGGGCCTTTTGCATGTCAAAGTCCAGTTGGCGTTCTCTCTTGATACGCTGCTGCTCAATGTCACGGACAACGCCGGCATGCATCGCCTTTGTCATTGTGTTAGCAGGGTAGATGTCAGGGGATTTAAGTAGTGGTGAGAAGAGGGAGAGGGCAGAGGTAGAGAGGGGAGACATACAGTTTGTTCAGCTTTTTGCTGAAAGTGTACGAATACAATTACGCCAGCGGCGAAGAGGGATGTGGCGGCGAGGGAGAATTTCGATGCGGAAGACATGATGATTTATATGAGGTGGGTTGTTGAGTTTTTATAGCAAATTGTTGTTGATTAAGGTGGATTGGAGGTGAGAAGATACTATCTTGAGGGATTGATGATAATTTTCTGGAATATCTTAGAGGAATAGTTGGTGGATGAGTGGGTGGATGTATGAGCGTGGGTGGTTGATATTATACGGATATAGCATGAGGATGAGAATGAAGATTTCAGAGCTGTGTCGTGAGTGGTCAGATTCTCCGATTTGGCTAGAGGCAAGTACCGCCAGCGGCATGCACTAACAGTTTAACCTCAGTATTTCTGCGTGTTACTGTTAGTCCAGCTGCGAAAAGCTACTTTAGGAACACACTTCTAACGCCGACCCACGCCGACCTGTGACGACAGCAGGCATTACCTAAGATCGATGCCTCTATCCTCTGTGCATCGGAGCTGCACCAACCCACTGTACAATCAACCACCTTAAAGTTGCGACATACCACCTCTGCGCCTGTTCCCAAAACACCTCGACTGAATTGCATTCACCCCATTTCTTCTGTTCCTCTTCTTTCTAATTTGAGCGAGTCCTTTCAATCTACATCTAGCAATCATGGTGAGTGCGCAAGCCGTTGCGTGAGGAGCATTTAGCTTCGGAATAGCTGACTTGGTACATAGTCTGCACAGAACTCGGCCGGTATCCAGACTCTCCTCGATGTACGTTGATGAAGACGATCCAAAATAAAACTGCGCGCCTTTTGGGAATACTAGCTCGATGGGGGTTACGTGGTGCTGATTTGTGTTTTCTGGGTAGGCTGAGAGGGAGGCATCCAAGATTGTACAGAGGGGTATGTTGGACACCTGCTTGCTTGCTTGCTTTTACCGCAACAAAGGAACTACCTTACTAACGATCGCGTGTGCACAGCCCGAGAATGTGAGTAATCCCACACCGACAGATTCAACCATATATCCAAAACGAGCAATGCCGGAAGCTGACGGTTCGTCGAACGCTCTTAGTCCGCACCAAGCGCGTCAAGGAGGCTCGTGACGAGGCCAAGAAGGAAATCGCCGACTACAAAGCCAACAAGGAAGACGAGTTCAAGAAATTCGAGGCCGAGGTACGACAGGAAAACACAGCACACAGCTTCTTCCAACCTAGCTAACACATCGATTGCAGCACAGCAAGGGCAACGAGGCCGCCGAGCAGGAGGCGAACAAGGAGGCCGAGAAGCAGATCGAGGTGATCAAGGAGGCGGGCAAGAAGAACCAGGACGCCGTGGTCAAGCACCTCCTGGACGCCGTGTTTGAGGTGAAGCCCGTGGCTGCGTGAAGTCTGAGTCGAGAATACCGATAGATGGGGGGAGACGGGGGCGTGTATGCTGAGATGGATGGACGCAATTGACATTCGATACAAGCGATTGGAGGAGGGTTTTGCTGGAACATATCATATGATACTTTGTCGAGATCGTTCACTCGGTCGGGTTTGCACATTAATTTATACTTGAAATTATTGAAAAAAAGACTACATTTTGCTCATTATTACTTGTACGTTTTCCCTTCTGTTTGCTGGCTGACTCGACCATCTCTGGATTCATTAGTTGAGGAAATCTATCAGAGTGCTCAGCATCTCGCCCATATCCTTGCTATCTTCCTCACTGGTATCCAACTCATTCAATTGCTCCTTGAGCGTCCTCTGGATCGACTTTAAAGTATCGTCGGTCTCTGCCAACAGCCGCTTAATCTTTTGATTTGCGCCGCCATCCTCCGCAATGAGCCACGCCAAAATAACATCAACTAGCTGGAGGTTGAACAAGCCGGCGTCCATTTTCTTTGAGAGCAGCTGTATCTCGCGGTCCTCCTCCGCATCTCTAGAGCGCGCTGATTCTTGCCGATGTTCTTCTTCAGCGGCTTTTATGCGCGTGGTATAATCTCTGTGTAGCTTTACTAATTTCGCAGTCTTTTCGTACTCCTTCTCAACGAACTTTGCCAACAGGCGTATCCGCTCCGGAGAATCGGCAGGCAGGAAGCGCAGCATGGAAGAGAATATGGAGAGCAAGGGCCCAATGAGACGCTGATCGTGGCTCTTGTTAAACATGGTAAACGTCGTTTTCAGGCCTCCCGCCTCGACAATCCGCTGGCATATTTCGGCGCTGGTGGTGCCACCTGTCGCGTGGTCTAGTAGGCGTAATGAGGGGTGCTTTGCCACCTTGCTCTCTTTGATTAAGATAAGACAGAGCTCAGTTCCTTCGGCCTCGAGGAATTTGACTCTCCCTGCTGGGGTATCGACGAGACACGTCAAGCTCTCAAATAAATTCTCTACGAATTCCTCCTCTGGGCCTCCCTTTTCTGGGTCGCGTCGGCGGTACGGAGCCACAAGCTGCAGCATGATGTCGATAATATCCAAGCTGACGAGCTTTTCGCGGTTTTCGGGAGCTGCTTGGGAGAGAATCGCCAGCACCTCAGCGGCATATTGCTTGTTCTGAGTTACGGATGATTCGGTGCGCTGGATGCGCTGCAGCAGCCACTTCAGTAGGGCTTCTTCCTCGCACATTCGGGTCGCGACGGCGTTCTGAGAGCTGAGATTCTCCAATACGCTGAGAGAATGATATACGCCATTGCGATCGGACTCGTCGTCTTCGTTGAAGCGCGATAGATTGGAGACTAGCAGACTCAAGAGGTCACTGTCTATCAACGCGCCAACCAAGGTATCCCATTGCTCAGTCTCCGTGACGACATCGTCATCCGTGAGCTCCCCGATGATCTCAATCGCATCAATGGCAATGTCCGAGTTCTCGTGCGTCAGCAGACTGACTAAGCTTCCCGCGGTTCCCAGCTTCACAAACTCTCCATACAGCTCGGAGGATTCGGCCAAGAGCGAGAGGTTCTTGATTTCGGCGTCGAGGTCAGCCTCGCTGTCGATGAATTTGTGCGGCTGGTCCTCGAACCGGGAGCGCAGCTCCGAGTTCTTGGTGATGAGCTTCTCGAGGTTGAGCGCCGTCCTTCTCAGCCAGGCGCTATCAATCTTGTCTAAATCGCCGCCCGCGTCGGCCTTGTCGACGAAATCGAGGATTTCTGATTCTTGCTTGGTGATGCCGCCGCCAAAGAAACGGCCTTCTTCGTCGTCGCCTACATCGTCTTCTGGTGGCAACTCGGGCCCGAAATCGTCGTCATCGGCGGGGTTCTCTGCATCATCTTCGACTTGGGCATGGCGATTGGTGGTTCTGTCCGTCAATTTGGTCGCCTTGTAGATTTCGTCTGATTGAAGAAATCACCGCCTGTCAGCATTGACTTGAGAGCCAGCTTGCAGGTTTCATGTCAACTTACTGGGATCGCGAATTGGCTGGTCTAGTTTCCGCTTGCCGAGGGAGCCAGATGCCTGGAGAAGCAATCAGAATGCCTGTTCAATTGGTCTTGGGAGTACCAAGCGATTCCAGCAATCTTGTTTCATACCTTGAAAAGATCATCCACGTTCGCCATTCTGTTTTAAGCGACGTCGTTTCGTGTTTTCGTCGAGCTGCCAAAAGTCGTGTCGCTGCTATGCAGGTACCTAAGCTCGGCATAGCTCTTGCCTTTATCGCAGCCCTTGTCCTTCAATTACGGCAATTCTTAGCAAACGATAAGCTTCTATGGGGAATTCTTCCTTTAAGCGGGGCATTGCGACGCTAACGGGGTGCTAAGCCGAAACACAGCTGGCTCAGGTCCTGTTCAAACAGGTAGCTGCATTGACCAATTGGGGAGCGGATTTCCTACTTGGTACGAACAAGTACTAGTACCCACCCCAGCGGCCAGGGGTCGAAAAAGGGGACGAGACGTGATGGGTACGGGGTCGGTTTTATGTAGCGGCACTGGCCTGTCGTGATTGATTGCGCGCCTAGCTCTGGCACTAGCAGAAATAGCCATCTGATGCAGCTTCAAGCGAGCTGGCCATCCACCATCCAGGGGGTTTTCGGTTTTCCAGGCCTGGCAGCGGGCCTGACAGCGGTAATACCACTAGCCGGGGAGCACAATCAACGTTAGGTACTGTAGCACGATACAATTCAGTTTTGTACGAGGACGGTACAGGTACGGGCACGGTAACACCGCAGTTTGCAGGCCGCGGGTACCTCCGTTGGGCGGTGAGAGCGCAACTGCAACTCCAAAGTGGTCAGTGGGCGGTTCGCTGAGCACCGCACCGTACCGGGGCCCTGATCATCGCCAGGTACCGGTACTTGCCTATGCACAGCACAACCTGCCTTGCCGCAACTCCCAAGCACTCCCCACGATCCACAGCACAGGGAACCTCCAAATCCCCGATTTTCTTCGTCCCCGGAGCGACTTCTGGATAGGACAAAGCGGTCGTGGGAGCAGATCTGCGAGCCTCTCCTTCTCTGGCATCCCTCCGAGAGATCTGGCGATATACGATATAGTACATACTGATCAGCCTCGCCTCGCCGCGGACAAAGGGCCCTGAGAGCACTACGATTCTTTTCTGTGGTTATGGCCGTCTGCCAAACACGCGCGATAACCACATTGATCTCCATATCCAAGCCCGACCCACGTTGTACGAGTAAGATTGGCCGGAAGAGGCGACTATTGGCTGAGACGGGAGCCCGCACCAGTCCAGCAACTCGCAGAGCATGCAGCAATCGCACTCCTTTGGCTCCTTTGGCGACAGCATCATCACCGGCCTGGTAGACGCACCCAGCCGAGTAAATCTCTCTAGACCACCGTCGTCGCCGCCGCCGCCGCCACCACTGCCGCCAATATCAATATCGCATAATCCTAATCTTACGAGCAACCCGCCATCGCGAGACCCTCCAGCTCCAGGCCTTGACAGCGTCACGCCAGTCCCACGCTCCGTCTTCTCGTCCGTCCGCCTGCCGCGAAGCTCGTCGCTGATCCATCCGTCGCACGTGTCGCAGTCGCCCACTCGTGCCACTCATACTGCTACTACCACTGCCGCTACTACTCATACAATTGCCGCTACTCATACGCTTCCTCCTGCTAGTATTGGCAACAATAGCGGCAATCCACTCCATCAGACGCATCGCGACACCGTGCACCCCCCCGTTAGCCTCAAGCGGCCCTCAACTCCGTCGTCGCATCCCAGCAGGGGCACCACCACCGGAGCATCGCCGCAGCAAGGCTCCCGTTCCCGAAACCGCT
Organism: Trichoderma semiorbis; assembly: GCA_020045945.2. NCBI lineage: Eukaryota > Fungi > Ascomycota > Sordariomycetes > Hypocreales > Hypocreaceae > Trichoderma > Trichoderma semiorbis. Next base: position 935,326 of record CM034695.1, read on the forward strand.
GGTCGACTTCGTCCGTTTCGTCTTCTTCGAGTCGCACGTCCCCTTATGCCTCTCACCAGGCCTCTGGCTCCCATTCACACTACCATTCCAACTCCAACTCGTCATATACCCGTCGCGCCAGTATCGAGGCTGTAGTGGGTGCTTCTCACGGTTCGTCCGCCCTTGCTGCCGCTCAGGCGCCGCACAACCTGCACCGAACCGATCGGAACCACTTCGCCTCGTCAGATCGCAGCGCAACTCCCACACGAGCGTATCCAATGAGGTCGGAGTCGAGCATGTCCATGAGGCATTACGAGAGTAGCCACCTACGCTCCATGTCGCCCAATCCGTACGCAAATCCTGCTGTCACGACGCAGTCTACCGCCAGAATGCCCCACGAGCAAAACCACGATCCTTATGCCCCTCGGGGCCACTCGAGGGACCATTCGGGCAAAAGCAGCAGAGACATGGGCAAGCCCCGCGCTCAGAAAAATCCTTCTCAAAAGGCAATGCTTTCTCGAGCGCTGCAAAAGGCCAACACGGCAGTGCAGCTCGACAATGCCCAGAATTTCGAAGGCGCTCGAGAAGCCTACTCCGAGGCATGTGACTTATTGCAGCAGGTGCTTGACCGAACGTCAGGGGACGAGGACAAGAGGAAGCTTGAAGCCATTGTAAGCCTTAAACCACAGGAACAAGAACTCATACGATCTTTAACTAACATTGAATGCACAGCGCCAAACATACACCAGCCGTATCGATGAACTGGATCAGATGGGCCCGTGGCAGGACGAGACTGTCAAGGCTCTGCCCGCTAGACCAGAGAGTGAAGACTACAGCGCGTCGATATACATGCACCAGGACTACGAGATGATGGAGGAGGCCCCCAGGATCGAGACAGCACGAATTGTTAGCTACATTGGGGGAGACAGTTCACCCATTTCAGGAGGAGCACCGCCACACCAATGGCAGCAAACCACGGGTTATGCAACAATGGATAGACTGCAGCCTTCTCAGCCCGGACTGTTGCAATCATCGTTTTCTCGGGCGCCGAGGCGGCTACGCTCTACTGAAGATCTTCGCGCACAGCACCAAGAGGGCCAATATGCGCCGCCCCCTCTATCGCCTCGCTCGAAATCGCCAGTCAAGACGAACAATGACGACATGTTTGCGGAGCTACCACCACACGAACCCTATCAGTATCAGCAGCACACTCAGCATCACGGCCATCAGCGACAACCTAGCGATACCGTCCTATCTCCGTATGACCAGGAAGTTGTAGATGGAGTCCAGAGTTCATGGCTGGATCCAATTGATGAGTCGGGAGCATCAACAGCATCATCTGTGCACTCACGCACCTCGTCGCTTGGCTACCGTCGACGCCACATCAGGGCTGCCAGCGGAAATACCGAGGCTGAGTTTGACACGGCTCTGGACGCTGCCATCGAAGCTGCCTACGACGACGGTTTCGAGCCCATGGGCCCCGTAGACTATGAACCCATAGACACCCACGAAGACGCCATGGCAAGCGTGCTACAAAAAGTGGAAAAGGCACGTGAAAGAGTGAGACAGACCGAGCAGGAAGCCTATGATGAGCTGGCGAATCTCCGACAAGCACAGCAGCAGAACCTACAGCAGCTGCAGGAGGAGGACAAATATACTGCCGACGGGTTCTACGAGGATGATTCATCTGAAGAGGAAGAGAGGCTACTGGATGAGATTACGCGCGACTTTGCAATCGAGGATTTTACAATGGAACAGCCGTATGGTACAACAGTGTCGGCAAAACAGCAGGAAGCGTGGAACGAGGACGAGACACAAGCGGACTTCATCTCAGGCGTCCGGTCCTTCTCTGCCTTGTCACAGAGACCACCTATTCCTAACACTACCAATGCCATACAGCCATCACCACCAGCAGCGCCGCCTCCAACATCGGCTTTGCCAAACTTACCGCCCCCGACTTCGGCATTGCCAGACTTACCACCAGCAGGCTCGGGTTCTCCATCAGGTGGAGTGCGGAATCGTCGACTCTCTGGACAGAATCCAAAGCAGCTCAAGATTGAGACCTCAAATCTAGGACAACCCCCAAGCAGGTCAATTTATGACGATGACGAAATATCCCCAAGCACTCAGGAGCCGCCTGCAGAGGTGCTGGCCCGAACAGACAGCGCTCAACCCGTCAGGCCGCCGATACCCGAAGGCTTTGCATCTGACTCAAAGATTCCTGCATCGCCAACCGCCAAGAGAAGGCTGCTAGAAGGAGAAGAAGCGCCTAGCGCCTCACCTTCCATCCACAGACTGCGGAAGAACTTTTCGTCGTCCAGTTTGAGAAGCATGAAGAGCAGAAACATGTCAGTGTCGCATCTTGACGACAGCTCCGACGTGTCTCCTGGCACTCCCAATCCTTATGGCAAGGCGCCTGCTGTGCCTGCACTGCCGACACCTCTCATCACGTCGTTCAAAGAAAATATGGAGATGGGAGCCGGTGGTGCAGGATTGCATCTATTTGACGACAATTTCCACGTAGCAGCCACTCCCGGCCCTCAAAGCCCCATTGTTTCCGTGGACGTCCCCTTGCCTCTGGAATCGTGTCCAAACGACTTCATGCTGCGCCCTTTTTGGCTGATGCGATGCCTCTACCAAACACTTGTGCACCCCAAGGGAGGATACGTCAGCACAAAGCTGTTTGTGCCGCGAGATGTTTGGCGGGTTAAGGGAGTCAAGATTAAGAATGTGGAAGACAAGATTGCAAACTGCGACTTTTTGACTGCGGCTCTCCTAAAGTTGGCCAAAGTTGACACTTTTGATGCAGACGCCGTGTTGGAAGAAATGCAAGCCCTCGAGGGCGTTTTAGAGCAGGTACAGTCGACTCTAGCACGAAAGCTAGGGAGCGAAGTAGGCGTCCAAGGCTCCGGCCTTTTATTCAAAGATGCCTCTCTCGCGGATGGAGATAATGGGTCAAATGTGCCACGATCAGGCAGCGTGTCTGGTAAAGCCTCTGCATTCTCATGGCGAAGGCTTCGACCAAAGACATCGGGTGTTGGGTTGGGGGGATCATACAGCAACCGGAATGCCAGTGCTGAAGTCAAGGAGGTGACAACACTGGCGAGTATTCCCATGACACCGAAACCGGCAAGTCGTCCGGCCAAGCGAGATGTAAGCCAAGCTCAGTTCATCGGCCCCAATGCCAGTTATATGGGCTCGCTTGCGCGCTTGTTTGACGCTGCCCAGGCAGTTGGTAAGTGATATAAAGATAACCTATCTGGTATGATTACAACGAGCTAATGGAAATGGTGTAGATCAAATCGCGAGGCAGGTTGACGACCCCGGTCTGCGGCATGCGGACAAGACCCAAGTCGGGTTGGAGCTTTGCACACGACACGCAGCCGAGTTTTTCGGCTTCTACATCTGCCGGTTTGTGCTGGCTGACCTCGGCCTTTTACTGGATAAGTTCATCAAGAGAGGAAGCGAATGGGTTCTGGCCTAAAGAGGAGAGGGGTTGTGAGAGAGTTGCTGTCTGTGTTTTATACAATGTGATACCTAATGATTAAGAGACGGAAATAATTCACCGCTGAAACTTGGAATAATGTTCATAATGACGGAACGATTAGAAACAGAAACAGCAACGGCACGTTTATATGGGATATTCGGCAGACAAGTGGCAGATGAATGTCATGTTTGAGAATCTTGATACAAGGAAAGAAGAGCAGGCGACTGTTTTTGATGGTTCAGTCATTGACGATATAGCCATTCTGTGTATATATATTAGTACATTTGCAGCATTTTGTTGCGAAAGAGCGAGATAGAACGCGCGCATACCTGAGCGAAACTAAAAGAAGCGACCATGAATGGATAGCTTCGTTACAGTCATACAATTGCAGATCATAATATGATTCTTGATGTGATTAGATGCTCTCAGTGGCAGTTGTAGATAATATTTGACCAAGGAGGGGCAGTGGTCGCAAGTGCGGAAATAATCCGCCCACCTTTTGAGCACAGTTTTTGTCTACCTTAGCTTCCATCGACTCTTCCTCTAGCAATCCAACCAGCGACATCGCAGAGTCGCCCAATGCAAGCTTCGTGGATGCCCAGATGAGCCTGGCTGGGAGAGCCGGACGAGCCTGGACTCGAGAATGGCTGCGCAATTCCAGCAGTCGTGGCCTCAACCACAACGCATCTACATCTAGATGGTCTAGCCATGGCCTCAACGCATCTACATCTAGATGGTCTCTGCTTCTGCGCACGACAGCTCCGTGCCGGCATCGCAACTACGCCTCGCAGACGAAGCCGACGCCTGCGCAGCTCGAGGCGCGAATAGCCGCGATCCCCATTGAGCGGTACAGAAACTTTTGCATCGTGGCGCACATTGACCATGGAAAGAGTACGCTGAGCGACAGGCTGCTGGAGCTGACGGGGACCATCTCGGCCAGCGATGCGAACAAGCAGATTCTTGTAGGTGCAGCAGCAGAATCCAATCAATTGGTGGAGAGGGCCGTGAAACTGATCAGTGGGAATTTGTTTATAGGATAAACTCGACGTCGAACGAGAACGAGGAATCACAGTGAAAGCACAGACGTGCACCATGATATACAAGCACAATGGCGACGATTACCTGCTGCATCTCGTCGACACGCCAGGTCACGTCGATTTCCGCGCCGAAGTCACCCGTTCATACGCCAGCTGCGGCGGCGCTCTTCTTCTGATCGACGCCAGCCAGGGCATCCAGGCGCAGACGGTGTCCAACTTTCATCTGGCCTTTGCGCAGGATCTGGCGCTGGTTCCCGTCATCAACAAGATTGATATGCCGTCGGCCGATGTGCCCCGCGTTCTGGATCAGATGGAGACGAGCTTTGAGTTGGATCCCAAAAAGGCGGTGCTGGTGAGCGCAAAGACGGGTAAAGGTGTTGGTGCTCTTTTGCCGGCGGTGGTGGAGGGGATTCCGCACCCTGTTGGCGATGAGAATAAGCCGTTGAAGATGCTGCTGGTTGATTCTTGGTACGACACTTTCAAGGGCGTGGTTTTGCTGGTGAGGCTGTTTGATGGATCTATCAAGACGGGAGACAATGTCGTGTCACTGGGCACAGGCATGAAGTACACCGTTGGCCAGGTCGGCATTCAGTATCCCAACGCAACGCCGCAGACGGTACTTCGCGCAGGCCAGGTCGGCTATGTGTACTTTAATCCGGGCATGAAACGGATTCAAGACGCCAAGCTGGGCGATACATTTACCACGGTTGGAGATGAAGATATCGTCGAACCATGTCCAGGCTTCGAGGAGCCAAAACCCATGGTCTTTGTTGCGGCGTTTCCTACCGACCAGAGCGACTACACCCGTCTCGCCGACAGCATCAACCAACTTGTGCTCAATGATCGCAGTGTGACGCTGCAAAAGGACTTTTCCGAGGCTCTTGGATCGGGATGGCGTCTTGGGTTTTTGGGCAGTCTTCATTGTTCAGTATTTCAGGACCGTTTGAGACAGGAGCATGGCAAGAGCATCATCATCACGGAACCTACCGTGCCTACCAAAATTGTGTATGCCGACGAGTCAGAGGAGGTTGTGCAGAACCCTGCTTTATTTCCGGACTCGAGCGATCACCGGATCAGAGCTGCCACATTATACGAGCCGTGAGTTTCACAAAACCACAGATATAGAAGGAGATGGCTAACAATTTTGGTAGCTATGTGAAAGCGACAATCACTGTCCCTGAAGAGTACCTAGGCCGCGTCATTGAGCTTTGCGAGGGCAATCGTGGAGAGCAAAAGAGCCTAGAGTTTTTCCATACCGACCAGGTTATTCTCTCATACGACATTCCCGCCTCACAGCTGGTCGACGATTTGTTTGGAAAACTCAAAGGCGTCTCGTAAGTTTCCAGCTACGTAGCTACGTTCATTGTGGATTGGATCTAATCTTCTATGTAGAAAAGGTTATGCGACTCTTGATTACGAGGACGCAGGGTGGCGCCAGAGCAAATTGGTGAAGCTCCAACTACTTGTTAATCGGCAGCCCGTCGACGCCATTTGCCGAGTGATACATTCGACACAGGTTGACCGCCTAGGACGCCAATGGGTCACAAAGTTCAAGGAGCATGTCGATCGACAAATGTTCGGTTAGTATCTCAAAAAAGCCCCCTTCTCTTCTATTTTTCACCAAAGTGCTACTTTGCTAACTCTAATTTGTGCTCTAGAGGTTGTCATTCAAGCCGTCGTGGGCAACAAGGTTATTGCTCGAGAAACCATCAAGCCTTTCCGAAAAGACGTCCTCGCAAAACTACACGCCAGTGATATTACTAGACGAAGAAAATTGCTAGAGAAGCAGAAGGAGGGAAGAAAGAGACTGAGGGCAGTGGGAAACGTGGTGATTGACCAATCAGCATTCCAGAGCTTCTTGTCAAAATAGAGTCACCACAGAAAAAGAGGCTATTTGTATTATAGAGTACATCGACATGTATGTATTTTCTCAAAGTTTACATGTATATAACTGTATAGGTATATAACATCTATCTCATCATCTATTTATAATGGACATGTGTATCGCTCTGAAAATCACCAGTCTATCCAAAGCCATCCTGCTCAATTCTTGTCCTCATGAATCTCCTCTTCCGTCACATCCTCCGGCACTTCACTACCCAACTCAGCCCTCTTATTCCACGACCACCCCATCCCCCCCTCCAGCGTAGACTCATCAATCTTCAACTCCAATTTCTCATCCAGCGTAAAAATGCGGTAATCCGCATTATAATACCACCACCCAGACACGCCCGACCTCAAAAATGCCGAGTGCGAAAACACAAAGATTAAGTCCTCGGGTCTCTTGCTCAACTTCTCGAGACAGCGGCGGCCACGACGTAGGACTGCGGTGCGGGTGTACCCGAAGAGACTTTTCGCTAACGGGTCTTCTGTTTTGTCGGGCCAGACGGATGGGATGGCGGAGAAGTCGTAGCAGGGGGATGAGAATTGGTAATTGGTCTGGTTGTCTTTGATGAGGGGCAGGAGGGAGAGGGGAGACCCGGTGTCGCAGGGCTTAGCCGAGAGTTCTACAGTTTTGTGTAAGAGTTTGTGCCAAATTATAAGTTTTCAATACAAGAGAATGAGGGTTTAGAGAGGTGGGAGTGAGTAGCAGATAAGTATGTGATACATAGAGAGAGCATGGTATAAGTCGGATTTTCACATACCCTGCCAATCAGCGTCCGCCTCAATCTTCACACCGCGCTCAACGAGCCAATCGACCGCCAAACTCGCCGTCTGCAGCGTGCGCACCATCGGGCTCGCAATGACGGCGATGCGGCCCTCGAAGGAGGAGAAGCGCTGGAAGAGGTTGTAGCGGAGCTGGCCGCATTGCTTGATGCCGTGGTCGGTGAGACCGGGGTCGGGGATGGAGTAGTCCTGTGGAGAGTGACTTGTTAGTTTTATTTTTTATTTTTATTTTGGGGTGGCTTATATGGAAGGGGGAACTTATGAGTTTCGTTGTGGAGGGCTTGGGCGTGGCGGATGAGGACGATTGTGGGAGGCATTATGATGGTGGTGATGTTGCTGGTTGGTGTAGCTTTTTGGTGTGAATGAGATGTGAGATGGTACTAGGTATGAACTGGTTTGAGTGAGTGAGTCAGTGACAGCATTGATGTCGATCATGTAATCATGTGTTGGTTGGCATTAGCATACTTATGGGGAATTAGTATATTTCCTAATTCGAATAAATCGGAATCGACTCTATTTTATACGCGTAACTGGTGTCTCTGAATGGGATCGGACTCTCACGTATTTTTAGATCGCCGGCATCTGAATAGAGCAAGGCACGGCAAAAATAAATTAATTCGTTGGAGCGCCACACATGCACGATCTCTGATCTGGATGGATGGATGGTACCTCCCGCGTTGTACCTCTTTGTCTGAATGGTCTTCTCCAAAAGGTACGTCCATCAAGGTCCCCCAGGTATTTGATACATCGACCACAGCTTTAGTGCCTCAGGCTCCAGCTACATCTATAGAACAGCTTCTGAATCTTCAACTCTGAATCAGCCTCGTCTTAACCTTTCCCATATTTCAGCCCTGAACAACAGCACCTCTGCCATGTCCCCGCGAATATTGAAGCCGCGAAGAACATCATCTGCCCTTACTCCCAAAGTGAAAACCCCATATGTGGAGGTTTATTTGGCCACGAAAATGGATACTTCAGCCTCACACGACGAAACTCCATGTTTATACTGTCCAGCAGAGTTTGGTCTTGTCAGGAAAGTATAAGATTCTATATGTGTCCTTATATAAAACCCCGGTCCGGGTCTCTGGGTCAAAATGATGTTTGACTCCCGAAAACTAAACCGTGAGTCCAAGTGACGCAAAGCAATACTTGGCCTCTCAACCACAATTTCATCCCCATCGCCAGACACTGACGCTTACACACAAATACAGCAACCATGTTGCCTTCACTGCTGCTTCCTGCGGCCGCCGCTCTGGTCGGTGCAAGTGCTGCAGTTGCAGATACTGCCAATCTCGCCCCTCCATTCGATTGGTTCGCCATTGTCCCCAGCGAGCAGCTCAAGTACCAAAACTGCTACAATGGCTTCAAGTGCGCTCGCCTGGTTGTCCCTCTCGACTGGAAAAATCCCGAGGATAACAAAACCGTCGCCATCGCCATGATCAAGCTGCCAGCTGTTGTTCCAGACAACGACCCGACATTTGGCGGCACCATCATCTTCAACCCCGGCGGCCCCGGCATATCTGGCGTCGATGCCGCCCTCCAGGGAGCCAGGACCATCCAGGAGAACCTCGCTGACAAGCCTGGTATTCGTCACTATGAGATCTTGTCCTTTGACCCCCGCGGCGTTGGGAGAACAACCCCAGCCAGCGACTGTTTCCGCTCCGACCCCCTTGGTCGCATTACTTGGATTGTCGACGACCGTGCCAACGGTCCGCTCGTCTACCTCAAGCCCGCACAATCCTACGGCCTGGGTCTCGCGAAAAACTTCGCCGAGCAATGTAAACTCAATGAGGAGTTCAAGGGGAGCATGGAGTATGTCAACACTCCAAGCGTGGCCCGCGACATGGTGGCTATGATTGACGAAATCGACGAGCTGAGGCAGCGCGAGGCTGCTCAGAGGCAGCCCAAGCCACCAGGCGATCAGCGACTACCACCAATCTTCCAAGGAGAAGCCGAGAGAGATGAAGATGAAGAAGCTCAGGAGAGCCCCAAGACACAGCTTCATCAAAGAGGTAAGACAGAGAATCATGAAGAAGACGAGAACAACTCCGTACCGCGGATTCAGTATATCGGCTTCTCGTATGGCACGATCCTGGGCAACACTTTTGCATCCATGTTCCCAGGCCGCGTTGGACGCATGGTCCTCGACGGCGTGCACAGCGCCATGGATTACTACTTTGAAGACACAAGCACCGCCCTCCAAGACACTGATGACATGTTTGATATGTTCTTACGGGGCTGCTTCGATGCCAATTACGTCAAATGCCCCTTCCGCATATCCTACAAAGACGCCGATGATGTCAAGAAGAAGTTCTGGGATTGGATCTTCCGCCTCAATTATAACCCCGTTGAGGTGAACCCAGTCAAAGGCGGCATCAAGGTCGTCAGAGGATCCGACGTTCTCGCGGCTGTTGGCAGCGCCCTGTACAGCCCTATGGAGAAGTTTCAGCCCCTTGCCTTGGGCCTCTACGATGGCATGAGCATTGGTGACTTGAACCGCCTCGCGGCTATCATCGACGAGGACAGCCCCAAGATTACGATAGATGCCAGCTCGAACCCATTGCAGCCCAAGTCCGAGCAAACATGGGGCGTCACCTGCAGCGACGGCCCGGACTGGCGCGGCAGAGACGTCAACTTTTGGAACAAGCACCTCCAGAAGCTGGAGATGAAATCGAGGCTCTTTGGCCCCTTCTGGGCCAGCGTCCGCTCCGCCTGCGCGAGCTGGCCGTACCGCCCCAACTGGGTGTTTGGCGGACCCTTCAAGACGCCCACCCCCAGCTCCGAGCCGCTCTACACTTCGAAGCCCGCCGCGCCGATACTCTTCCTCAGCAGCCGCTACGACCCGGTCGCGCCCCTCCATGTCGCCCGAGCCATGGCCAAGGAACATCCCGACTCGGGCGTCCTAATCCATTGGTCCATGGGGCACACCACGGTGGGCGGTGGGCCGAGCCCGTGCGCCTGGAATGCCGTCCGCGAGTACTTTTACGAGGGCAAGGTCCTGGGGAAAGAATTCTCTTGTCCCGCCGAGTGTGACCCGTGGGACGATGTGTGCAAAGTCACGCGTCACAAGAGAGCCGATGGGAAGGGGGATAGCTGGGATGTGTGGACGAATATGACTGCGATGCTTCGACAGACTCTTCGACCAAGGCCGTGGGGGATTGGAGGGCCATAAGTGGCAAGATCTTGCAATATGTGAAAGTAGACAAGTTTGTAATAGGTGGTGGGATAGGAGTTTATGGAGTCATAGTTTGTTGAGAATAGGGTTGCCAGTTAGATCATGAATTATGTATTACAAGTGTTTTTGAATTGATATCAAGTACGGTTATATACAAAAGTCCCGTTGTATCAACATTGTTTCTTATACAAAGTAGCAAAAGATGCGCCCATGTATCATTCTAGTGTAACCCAATAACACTTGAAGAGTTATCAACTTTTTTTCATCTTGGTCTTTTGTTTGTTTCTCTTTTTATCATTGTCTCAACCAGACTTAGGCATTGGCATACTTCTTGTTGAAGGCGCGTCCAATGACCATTCTGCGAATCTCCGAGGTACCAGCTCCAATCTCATACAGCTTGGCACTAAAGCAAACCAGTTAGCAAAAGATTCAAAAGAATGAAAGAAGTCGAAACGAAGAAACTTACTCTCTTAGAATTCTAGATGCGGGCATCTCCTCGGTGTAGCCCATGCCGCCCAGCAGCTGAATGCAGTCAAGCGCAACCTCCGTCGCCCTCTCAGCAGCGTAAAGAATAGCGCCAGCACAGTCCTCAGTACGGATAACGCCCTGCTCGTCCACCATGCGGGCAGTGTTGTAAGTATAAGCGCGCGAAGCCTGCAGCTTGGTGTACATGTCGGCAAGGCGGCCCTGGATCAGCTGATTGTGGGCAATGGGCTGGCCAAACTGCTTGCGCTGGTGGGAAAACGGCAGGGCGACGTCGAGAGAGGCCTGCATGAGGCCCAGGGGACCAGCACTGAGGACAAGACGCTCGAGATCGAGACCCTCCATGAGGACGCGCACACCGCCGTTGACCTTGCCGAGGATGTTCTCGGTGGGCACAAAGACGTTCTCAAAGACGAGCTCGCCCGTGTTGGAGCCGCGCATGCCCATCTTGTCGAGCTTGCGGGCGCAGGAGAATCCCTCAGCCTTGGTGTCGACCAGGAAGGCGGTGATGCCCTTGGAGCCCTTCTCAGGCTCCGTCTTTGCGTAGACGACAATAACGTGAGCGTCAGGGCCGTTGGTGATCCACATCTTGGTGCCGTTGAGCACGTAGCCGCCGTCCACAGCCTTGGCCGAGGTGCGCATGCTCACGACGTCGGAGCCGGAGCCAGACTCGGACATGGCCAGAGCACCGACGCTGGTTCCCGCAATGAGGCCGGGCAGATACTTCTGCTTCTGCTCAGGGCTGCCATTGAGCGAGATCTGGTTGACGCACAGCTGCGAGTGCGCGGCGTAGCTCAAAGCAATAGAGCCCGAGGCGCGCGACATCTCCTCCAGCACGATGCAGTGCGCCTGATAACCCATGCCCAGACCGCCGTAGTCCTCATCAGCAGTTACGCCCAGGAAGCCGGCCTCGCCCATCTTCTCCCACATCTCCATGGGGAAGGCATTCGACTTGTCCGTCTTGGCGGCGAGCTCCTCGGGGATCTCGCGGCGGGTGAAGTCGTAGACACGCTCGCGCAGCTCGTCCAGCTCCTCTTGTGATGGCGGAGCGAAGCCCTTGGGGTGCTTCTGGGAGTGCAGTCGCTTCTGGCATGAGATGGAGGAGGCCGGGGAGAATGAGGCGGCAGGGCGGAGGGAGATGGATGGCCGCACGGGGCGGGCGAGTCTGGAGAAGGATCTGAGGCTGGCCATGATGAATTGATGGTTGTGGATGAGAGAGAAAGTGAGAGAGTGAGAGTGAGGCGGAGAGAGAAGAAGTGAAGCTGGCTAGCAGCGGCGTATTATTAGAGAGCCGTGTGTGGATCGGGTTGATGTCACAGCGAAAGAGAAGAAGAAGAGAATCGGCCTGAGATGAATCTATGGCACTCTGTACTCTGTACTCTACAGACTCGGTGAGATTGATGAAAGATGACAAGCAACAATAAGCGAAATGAAGAAAAAGAAAAGAAGTCAGAAAGAAATGGAAAAAAGGGATGATGACGGACAAGCTAAGCAAAAAGAAAGCTGCATGGTTCCCCAAGAGCCGTCCAAGCAGCAGAAGCGCGACTAAGCCGAGGTGCCTGCACCAACCAAATTGATCCAGTGGCCAGTCGGTCCTTCGGCTCCCCGGCTTCAGGCGGCTTGTGGCGGCTCGGGTTCGCTGCAACAGCCGAACAACGTCAACAGTGTTGGGCTTCGGCTGCAGGAAAAGGGAAGAATCCAAGAAAAACATCAAGCTGCAGCGTCGAAGGAAGCATTTTTGGTCTTTTTCTTCCTTCTTCTTGTCTTCTTGTCTTGCTTGTTATTTCACCGCTGCCAATTAATCGCAATGTCTCTCTCCCGGCCCTGTCGCCAGGCCCTGCGCCTCTCCCACCAGCTTCGTCCCTCATCAAACTTGAAGACATCATCACAGCTCCTCCGTCGCTCCGCCGCAACACTCACGCCTCCTCACCAAGCCGCCGCCATCTCGCGCCTGCAAACAAACGTCGATGCCTCCTCCGAGGAATTCAAAGAAAACGAGCGCCAAATGGCCGACGTCACCGCGCGCCTGCAGGAGCTCACGGCCGCCATCCAAAAGGGCGGCCCGCAAAAGGCTCGCGACAAGCACATTGCCCGCAACAAGATGCTGCCGCGAGACCGAGTCGCCGCCCTGATTGACCCGGGCACCACGTTCCTCGAGCTGTCGCCAATGGCCGGCCACGAGCTGTATCCAGAGGCCGAGGTGCCTGCGGGCGGCATCATCACGGGCGTGGGCGTTGTCGAGGGCGTCACTTGCGTCATTGTTGCCAACGACAGCACCGTCAAGGGCGGCACGTACTATCCTATTACTGTGAAGAAGCACCTGCGAGCCCAGGCTGTAGCTCAGGAGAACAAGCTGCCGTGAGTATCTCATCCTCTCCTCTATGAAACTCAATTGACCAAATCAACTAACACTTCGTGTTCAGCTGCATCTACCTCGTCGACAGCGGCGGCGCCAACCTCCCCCACCAGGCCGACGTCTTCCCCGACCAGAACCACTTTGGCCGCATCTTCTACAACCAGGCCCGCATGTCCTCCCAGGGCATCCCCCAGATCGCCGTCGTCATGGGCCCCTGCACCGCGGGAGGAGCCTACGTCCCCGCCATGAGCGACGAGAGCATCATCGTCCAGGAGCAAGGCCACATCTTCCTCGCCGGCCCTCCCCTGGTGAAAGCCGCCACCGGCGAAGTCGTCAGCCACGAGGACCTGGGCGGCGGCAAGATGCACTCGTCCGTCTCTGGTGTCACTGATTATCTTGCCGTGGACGATGCCCATGCCATCACTCTTGCTCGCCGCAGCATCTCCAACCTCAACTGGCCCGCCAGAGCAGCTTCTACTAACCCCCCCGCGGCCACCTACGCCGAGCCCCTCTACGACCCCAACGAGCTCCTGGGCATCGCAACCACCAACCTGCGCAAGCCCATGCCCATCCGCGAGATCATCGCCCGCATCGTCGACGGCTCCGAGTTTGCAGAGTTCAAGCGCGACTTCGGCACCACCCTCGTCACGGGCTTCGCCTCCATCTACGGCCAGAAAGTAGGCATCGTCGCAAACGACGGCATCCTCTTCGCCTCGTCATCCGTAAAGGGCGCCCACTTCATCGAGCTCTGCGCCCAGCGCGGCATCCCCCTCGTCTTCTTGCAAAACATCTCCGGCTTCATGGTCGGCTCCGCCTCCGAGCGCGACGGCATCGCAAAGCACGGCGCGAAGCTCGTCACCGCCGTCGCTTGTGCTGACGTGCCCAAGTTCACCGTCGTCGTTGGTGGCAGCTACGGCGCGGGCAACTACGGCATGTGCGGCCGCGCGTACAGCCCGCGATTCTTGTGGATGTGGCCCAACGCCCGCGTCGGCGTCATGGGCGGCGAGCAGCTCGCCTCCGTCATGGAGACGGTCGGCAAGTCGGTCGACCCGGAGCTCAAGGAGCGCATTGAGAAGGAGAGCGAGGCCACCTACTCCTCGGCCCGTCTTTGGGTAAGTTCACAGACCATCAACATCATCATATTTCACATATAGACACACACCAGCTAACCAATCATGACTGAAAACAGGACGACGGCATCATCCCTCCCCAGCACACCCGCCAGTATCTCGGTCTCGGCCTGAGAGCCGCCATGGGTGGCCGCAACGAAGTCAAGGCCGGAGACACCAAATTCGGCGTCTTCCGAATGTAAACAAAGCAAAGAAAAGAGAAACAAAAAAAGTATCAAAAAAAGATGTAAAAGTAATATATACTACACACTCATGTAGACATGCAAACAACCCCGTGTTTTTTAGTTATTCCATTCCCTTTTCAGAATTAGACACATCTATGTACATTTCACGACCAGCACAACACACACATTCATCAAGCTCGCCCGACTGCTGTCCATCCGAAAAGGTCGTAGCAGCAGTAAAGCCGCCGTGATATTGATATCGGGTTAAATCTAGTCTGCCTCTGATGAAAACGCCAGCGCTAATCTCGCCTTACCACCCCTGTTCTTCGCATATGTAAATGCACATGATAAAGAGAAAAGAAAAAAAGTGAAGAAAATAAAAGGAAGAAAAGGCGCCAAAAATGAAAGAAAGACCATGACATGCTTATACAAGATTTCCCAATCGTATTGCCCTTTTTGCTTCTTACGTCTCATTGCCACAAATAAACCACCCGCCTAATTTCAACTGATATTAATGTCATGTCCCAAAGGTTGTACAAAGAGGTTTTGCCAACCCCCATCGGCAGCCGTATAGATTGGCTGAGATTTTTTTCGACGCTTGTATCCTTTTTCAAGGGTTGCCAGACAGCAGGCCCCTCAAAAGTCGAACAGGCTCCGCTTGGACGCCGCTTTGCCTCCCACAGGGCCTTGGCCAATGTTGACCTTGGTGTCGACTAGATCAACAGTCCTGTTTCCTCCGATAGAGATGCTGGATGCCTCCTTCACAGTCACCTGGGAACCGAGCTTGGTGATAGATTGAGTGGCTTCGGTGAAAAATTGCTGAAGCTGGGTCTGTGCCGTGTTGGCGGCGTCGACACTGTCTTCTTGCAAGACGTACAGAACCGCTGTGCGAGCAAAATCGAGGACTTCTTGTGTAACTGTGAATAGGCTGGTTTGCTGGGCAGAGGGGGACGAGCTCGATGCTGAGGGGCTGCTTCTTCGAGCGAACTGCCGAGAAGTGAGCACGGGCGATGGCCCAGAGCCTTGACTGGTTCCTTTCTTGTTTTTAGCCGAGTCGTCAGTAGTATCTTGAACTTGAGCGTTAGCCAAGCCGGTTCTCGTCGACTGGCCGTCAAAGGTAACAAGGGCGTTTTGCGCGATGCAAGAGAGGTTTGCCGAGTTGAACTTGGCCAGGATGCTCGTTCCCACAAGAGGGATGGAGAAATTCTTGGTAGAGTCGGCAATGATGCGTGGAATAGCCAGGCCAAGGGTGACATTGTTAATGTGAGAAGAGCCGTCCGTGGGAATCAAGTTTGTCGTGGTACAACCCGCGGAGCCGCTTGAGCCGCAGTTGGCGCCGGTGAACCCATTGGTGCAGATGCACGAGCATGTGTTGTTGACGACAACACCGCTACCACCATTCAGGCAGGGCAGAGTCTTTGCGCAGGTAGCGAGGTTCACACCCGTTGACTTGTCGTGGTTGCCCAGGTTCTTGAATACAAAATACTCCAGGGGAACAACGACGGCTGCCGCAATGATGCACAGCATGAGCAGGATGATCAAAATGAACCCCCACAAGGGCAGGCCGCAGCACCGACGACCTTTTGGCTTGGCTGGCGCTGGGTCCTCAGGAGTCACGGAGAACTTCTCACGGCCCGTCACGTAGTTGTTGTTTCCTGGCACAATGGGCCAAGAGCCCATGGGGCCGCGGCCAGTATGCTGAGGAGTCTGTACTGGAGGCGGAAAGGCAGCCAGCATATCAGAAAGACCTGACTGATAGCGCTCATCTAAAATTCATTCGAGGTTAGCTGCAAGTGAAATTTCAAACGAAGGAATATACGAGTGAGATAGCATACCATACGATCGCTTCATTCCATCGCCGCCCTTTTCGCTGAAAAAGTCGAGTTCGTCGAGGCGGCTTGATGGGCGTTTGCCCTTGTCGATCATCGAGGCTAATCGGGTGGCACGTCGGATCAGGTCTGGTAAGCTGGTGAGACTTCCTCTTGACTCCGCCTCTCGCACGGCGTCTATATCCAGCCTTGGCGGGCGTCGGATTGCTGAAAGGCGGCTCGTCGGCTGTGGGGATCCGGCAGCTTTGCGTAAATCTGTTGAACTCATTGCGTTGCCTCTGTTAAGAGCAACGCCTGCAATGTGGCTCGCCATGCCAGGGGTGGTTGCTGGGGTTTGTCTGTTGGTAAAGGAGTTGTTGGTGGAACAGTCGGTGGATTCGTCCACAAGGCCTGTTCCCCCAAGGAACGGGTTGGCAGAAGCTGATTTGTTTCCGCCAGACTTGTTGGGGTTGGAGAGCGTCTGCATGGCATATTCATCCTGGCCAGACACAAGGCCACTCTCGTCGCTGTAATCGTCTGCTCCAGAATTCCTAGTCTTGTCGGTCAATGACTCTTCGTAGAATGCTCCATGCATACTCGGGCTGGCACCCGCAGAATCGACTCTCCAAGCATCTGGCATGACCGCGCTCGAGGCGAAAGAGTTGTGAGACTTGTAGGCTGAGTCTTCTTCGGGAATTGGGGAAACAAAGGACGCTGCGGAGTAGAAAGAAGACTGTCCTCTTCTGCTGGAAGGCGGCGGCCCCAGGTTTGCACTTCTCCTCGGGGGCCCTGAGGTTTCTGAGGAGGGGCTATCAACTTGCTCCAGCGGGCTCTCGGGTCCTCCTGGGACACGAAATGAGGGAGTCGGTTGTTGCTGGCAGGATTGGTCTACCATTGATGGGATTAGACTTGGGCGCTGCGGTCTTTGAGGGGCTGCTCGAGGTCGGTCAGGTGGAGAGCGGTATGATTCAGCATCTGGAGGTGATGCTGCTGGGGGGCTTTGAAGTGGCCACTGGGGAGCTGGTGCTGGTCGCGGAATTGTCCTTGAAGAGCTGCCATTCTGGCCATTTGATGGTCTTGATCTCGTCGAGTTGGGCGGTACTACATCTTGAGGTGGTGCATCGTAACCCGGACTCGTGTCGTGTCTCAGCCGCTGCTCGCGCGTATTGGACTCGCTGCTGAAAGGAAATACCAAGGCTTTGTTTCGCGGGTTTTGAGAGGATGGTGGAGATTGTGCCGGCCAATCCCTGCCTCCATTATACTCCTGACTCATATCGTCGTCGAATCTAGTCGCCAATCATTCAGAGTAATGTTGCTGGATAGTTTACCGATGGTTCAACGGTAATGTCCAAGGTGCGAGGTGCATAAACGGGGGTCCTGCTGGTAACCGATCTAGCTGAAACAAACTTGTTTGCACTGGCAGAGGTGGAACCAGTCACGAACTGGTTGAGATGAAGTTGAAACGATTGAAACGAATGAAGAGGCGCAAAGCATTGAGAATGGAGTCAACAGTTGCGCTGATGGTTCTGTGGGCGTGATTGACGACAGCCGCGCAGGGGAGGTATAACGAGTGGAATCTGCAAACAAGCAATATTAGACATGAGCATAGCCCTTGCATTAAAGACACAAGTCTTGACGATGACTATAACAAATCGAAGCCCATGGTAGAAAGGTCATGAAAGGAATAGTAGGGTGAAGCAAGGAGGGGGTCAAAACGCTTCCAAGATTAACGGCCGGTTCGTACCTTGACGACTGGGTGAAATGCCCAATCTCAGAAGATGTAATGAAATGAATGCTGGTGAAATTGAGAAAAGTCCTGCTCAACGGCTGAATCGACGCACGGTCCTGCTGTGCAACAACACAAATGTGGTGGGAGGATGACAAGATCGGCACGGCGGTTGTCTTGTGTCACGGTTTCTCGAAGACACTGCAAAAGGCTAGAAGGACGAGGCAGAGTGTCTGTGATGGGTGAGTCGGTGGCCGGGGCGGCTTTGGGCATTTGAGCTGGTGTAGAGCAGAAATTTTGAGGTTTCAGGGTTCGCATGAAACATGTAGATCGAAAGAGAATTTTCGAAAATCGAACGATGTGCAGATATCTGGGAGAGGTGGTCGTCGTGAATGAACAGCAGAAACGTACCTACGAGAGAGAAATGGCGAGTATTCACCGGGAACAGAACAGGCACAACGGCAAAGAGAGAAGAGAAGAGAAAAAAGTATAAAAAAATAAATCAACAAGGGAAAAGAAAAGTTAAGGAAAGCGGGGAATCGAATAATTTGCAGCAGCAGCAGCAGTTAGCAGCTGGTGATGAGAGAAAGGAAGAAAGAGTGAAGGTTAACGCAAGCGAGAAAACAAGAACTGGGGGGGAAACGGAGAGGAGGAGGATTGGCGAGCGAGGGCGCTCAAGGGCTGGGATGGGGGGAGAGATGATACGAGCAGCTTGCACTGCTGTGTGCTCTGTGCTCTGTGCCGTGTGCTGTGCCTTGTTGTCGGACGATGGCCCAGCCAGACGCTTCTCAACCAGGAGGACTCTCGATATTGAGGAGGCAGAAGAGGAGTCGAGAGGAGAAGGACAATGCGGCAGTTTGGGTGCGTCAAGGTCCAGGTTTCCAGGTCCGGGTACAGGTACAGGCCATCAGGGCGCATGAAGCAGGATAGCAGGGAGCCAGGCGGTCGGTCACAGGTGCTGTTCCTGGCCTGGTCCCACGTTGTTTGTGGGGGGCTTCGCTTGCAACACGCCAGCCACGGGCCTGAGCTGCGGCCGTACCGGTACATGCAGCACCAGCAGGGATTCCGGCAAAAACTGGGCTCTTTTCATCACAGCGGGCCCAAGTTGAAGCTGCATCAATGATGCGCAGTCGGCCGCAACGCTGGAGTTATCTGCCAATCAATTTCCGCTGTCTGCAAACACGGGTTCTTTCTTGTTTTGATGCTGGCTCTGCCAAGCCATGAGTTTTTTGTTCATCATCCAGGAGCAACATCGCAAGAGTGAAAGAGCCCAGGGGTACCTATCGAGCATACAGTACTATCTGAAAAGCAGAGCAAAGCAAAGCAAGTATACGAGTACATAAAACCGACGCACTTGTAAGATGAAACGATTCAATGGGAAAGAAACGAAAAGTAAAACTCCCAATAGCTTCATCACCAGATTCTGTACCATCGTCGCCGCGCAGCCAATAGCGCAGCCACAGGTACCTGTACCTTCCCCTGGCTCCCCGTTTTGCCCATTGCCCAAACCCCTGGAAGGACGCTCTAGACAAAACACTAGCGCCGCCGTTCCTGCAGCACCCGCAGCTGCACTCGGCCTTTTCATTCGCTTGCTTCGCTGTCCGTCTCTTTTACGCTTTTGGACCTATCGTATTGCGAATGCAGGGCAATTGAGTTCATGTTCTTTTTGCTATTTGTTGCTTGGTGTTCGTAGGTACTGAGACATGAGCGCCCAACTGGCTTAGACAATGCAAGCCATGCATGCACTGAGACATACGTGCATGCGTGCACTCTCACGTGGAAAGGTACCAGGTACAGTATTTCAGGCAGCCCGTTCTAAAAGACTGGCGCAGCCAATTCACATTCGATTCATCATCGCTCAGCTCCAAGCCTCAAATTCGCATGGATCGAGGCAATTATTACACAATTCTAGCCAAATTAATATATTCGCCGGGACGATGCTTCATCAGGATTCGAGCTACGAGCCGCGATGGCGCTATTTTCCGCTACAACTGCACTGCTGCTCAGCTTTGAGCTTTGAGCGATCCAGCTGCAGCGCCATCTGCCATGCCATGCCGTTTGATGTCTTAGATTTAATTCACGCATCTCGGCCGATCCACATGGCTTCCAGAAGAGAGACATTCCACCACTGCTAGCTGCCAGCCCGGTGCCACAGCTATTATTAGCTGGTTCTGATTCACGTGTGTGTTGTTTTGCGTGTGTGTTGGATATTGGGCCAACAGATCTTGGCAGCGCATTCATGTAATAACAGCTTGAGCCCTTGAATACGTCACCCCTCGTGACAATACGGGCTTTGGAAACACATTGTGATATCTGATACTGTACCAGGTGTCTATAATACCGAGTGCCGTTTGGTAGACTTACCCATGTACGGTGCGAAGGGGGCTGCAGAATACGGCATGCTGATTTGTGAACAGCACTTGAGGCGCCTGCGCGTAATTTCCATTGCATGTCACATCCTTTCACGCCCGCAAGGTTCTCCCTGGAGCCATGGCGCGATCTGCACCAGAACAAAGAAAAAAAGACGACACGAGACATTATTCGCTGGTTGAGTGTGTTGGTTCACACCAACGAGAGCCATGTCTCAGACACGCACAACATACTCGTACTAGTACCGTTATACGACTACGCGGAACCAGCTTCCAAGATGCATCACAGGCACCAACCAACAACAAGAAGAACCTACATGTAACATCCACGGCACGGCAGAGTGAGAGCAGTATTTCCGTTCGATGAAATCCACCTACACAACAACCTCTTGCCTAATAAATACGACGGGCCTCCATCATGACTTGATTTTATGGCATGACGCTTACATATCCCTTGGCACCAGCAATCTGTTTAAAACGCTCCGACTTTGCGGCAAAATCCACAACCCTGCCTCTCATCACCAGCGAGATCCACCGCGGCCGGCTCCCTGGAACAAGCAGATGCTTCAAGCCCCTGACCCCTGCTAGGCCGAAAATAGAAAACCTGGAAAGAAAAAAAGTCGATAAGACTCATGGGCAGAGCGGCATTCAAGAGAAACAAAGAAATGGGGTGTGCTCTGTTAAAACATGTCACGAGGAGGTAATGGGATCTTCGCCAGGGCCCATAGAAAGACGCAGTGACTTGATCGATCTGCCACTATAAATTGGAGCCCAGATGTGAGTATATCTTGTGGAAACGACAAGGCCGAAGACGTTATAGATGGACAATACGGAGTACGAGTATGCAGATATGAAGTGAGCTAGATGGTGGTGTTAGAGATGCCATCGGATCTAGCTAGTCTTGGCAAGAGTCGCGAAACTAAGGAAGAAGAAATTATCCTATGGTCGTCAAAACATTTGAGTCCAACAATTATATTACTACATATTAATCTGAGATGACTAACTACGCAGCAACGTCAAGGCTGGCGGTACATCATATGCCAATAATAGCTTCTTCCTATTATGCCGACTTTGCATGGCGTCCTACATGTATGAGAGCCGAACGGGGCATTCTTACTACGACTTGGACATTAGCTTACTAGACCTAGGGCCACGCGAGTCAAAACTCCAGAAACTATATTACGATATGGTTCCATGTTACGCCTACAGGGACGCGGAGGATACAGGCAAGCGAAGGTCAGAAAAAGCGAGACCGCAAAATGAATACGCACATACATTCAGTAATATGAGCACCTGAGTAACTCAGCACCCGAACTTTAGTATAAATATAGTAGCAGTTACTAGAGAATATAAATATAACAGCAGTTACTAAAAAAAAAAAATATATGATACTAGTTATTAGAAAATTATACATATAGTAGCAGTTATTAAAAAATTTTAAATATAGTAGTACTAACTAGAGAAATATAAATATAGTAGGGAAATGTAAATAAATATAGCAGCTACTCCTTTTGCTGGCGTATGGTTTGACTGATGGGTGTTCGAAATCTTCCTGGTCTCGGTTTTTCTGTGCTCCGCTTGACAGGCTACGTGTTGGGCCTCGTACAAGTTTACAGTAAACAGGTTGATGTGATACGGGCGCATAGAATGTTATAACTGACATGACTCGGTTTTCGCCAATACGTAATGCCAATATATTCATTCTCGTGCTTGTACGCCGACTATATAGTGAAGAGTATGGGCAGAGTTGATAGGAGAAGCCATCATTGGCCGACGTTCCGAGATATCTGATGCAGGGATGTCCAAATCAAGAACATTGCATATGAGTGACAGCTTGGCATATCGTATATCCGACACATGGTACTCATATCACTCTAAATATTATCGAGGCACAAAGGGACACATTAGTATAGGCGATTAGGCCGTCGTTTATGCATCGTATAAACTCAGTCTCCAGGTAGAGCATCACAGGGCATAAGATTCATAAACGAGAGTACTATTGATGGCAAGAGAGATCCATTATTCTTCCTCGACCAAGAAGCTCTTCCTATCCGCCCACTATGAGTCTATCCGACCGTGCCTAGATTTTGGCATACTCGAGTTTTCCATAGGAATACTCATTGGAATACTTGAGTCTGGAAAACTTGTGCCGAAACAAAGGATCTTCTTTTGCCTTTTCGCCAAGGTCGGGAAACGCTGCCAGGTAGACACTGTATTTCCTCACGTCAGTTATCATTTCATTCCTAGAAGACATTGAGTAGTGAAAACCCACTTCCAAAAGTCACAGGCGTCTGATGGGTCAGGCTGGAGCGAGGGAACGCCATTGCTGGGATACGCAGGAACATCCCCCGGACACCTGTTGGAGAGAAAGAATACACATTTTGTCATTTGCATGAGAATGGGATAAAACGAGGCCGGGCATGTGCCTCGAGGGGTGCTGAGGGTTTCGTAGGCCTTGAAAGCAGGGTTGTCGCAGTCTGACTTGAAGGTCAGGCGGTCCGAGAGATTATGAGTTCTGGCCATGACGGCTGGCGAGAGGCAGGAGACGAAAGTGATGAGCTCGAAGAGTCGCATCTTTTGGGTGGAAGAATTGGCTGTCTGTTTTGCTTGAGTTGGATGTGTCTAGTCGAAGTGCTGTCGTCAACGTGAAGTCGGTGGTTTAAACATCACATCACTAGTAAAACCGGAAGGTGCGTCTCTCCTTATATCGCTCCACATCTTTAGTCGTGCACTTTCCAAGATTTGGGAGGCGAGATCAATTTCCATATCGACTCTACTTGTGAAACTTTACTAGGTACGTTACTGAGTTTGCTTCCCATTCAGTGCGTCCGTATGCAAGTGACGGTATAACATCTCGTTTACCTCTCATTCCTCTCATTCCTCTCATTCCTCTCATTCCTCTCATTCGACGTTAGGATTTGCAAACACTTATATAGAGATGGAAGAAACGATGTTCAACACTGGAATGAAACGTCAAACAATTGCTGATATTCCGAGATTTTGATAGGTTGTTAGGGAAACGACATCTTGTAGTTGATAGGCCGAGTATCCGACATGTCGCACCAATTCGCGGGGTAGAGCAACGGCACATCAGTACGATGGTCTTTTTGTATACAATTGTATGCAATAATAGATACAATTCCGATTCAAAATACCACTTTGTGGCATGACACTTTGTTACAGCAGCAATATGTTCAAACCGCGAATTTTAAGACGGCAAAATCCACATCCTACAAGAAATGCCCCAGATCCCTGCTAGGCCGGAAAAAATAGCTTAGAGTCGCATTCATAACTCTTCATGTACTTGTCCCGTTTCGTTCAAGGGTCTGGCCTACGGTGTAATGATAGCCCGTACAGCGAGCAAGTTCCTCAAGAAAATTGATGGCATCATGGACAATTTTTCCGCCGTTGTGCAGTACGTAGCTCATCTCATAACGTGCCATAGAGCCATTGATAGGGAATATAGGGTAACACATCTCAGTACAATACTGATGTGTTCATCATTCAAGTAGCCATGCTCTTGGCTCCGAAAAGACCGAAGGTAATTATTCCCAAGTCCAGGTTAAGTCCATCTATCAACCAGTCCCTCTGCATCTATCCGTATATTCATTCCCATTTGTTCTTCATTTATTTACAACATTTGATCCTCAAGGCTGAAAAAACACCTGCTCCAACGGCCTCCACCACGACGGCTCTCCCGCCTCCGAGCTCACCGCGCCCTTGACCAAACTTTCCTGCATGGCATCCGTCATCTTCCACCACTCGCGCACCTTTGGGTTGGCCGCCATCTTCTCCATGTCTCCCGCGTAGTCGTAGCCAATGTACCTGAACGTGCCAAAGAGCAGGCCCATCTCGTCATCGTAGTAAATGCTGTCTGTTTGCCACCCACAAGTCAGCAAAGAACATCCTATATTGCTACCTACTTAATACCTAGGTAAAGGGAAACCTAAACATACAGTCTTCAATGTTGCAGTCCTTGATCTGCTTCAGCACCTCGGGCCACACCTTGGCGTGGCAGGCCTTGTATTCCTCCACGCGGTCCTTCTTGAGCTTGACCGTCTGCGCAAACCAGCGGCCCGGATTCTTCTGTTTCATTGACAACGTCCTGCTGTGGCCCTGGGGAGGGTTGGGCGATGGCGATGTGTCGTCGCTTGGCTGCCACATATTGCCTGCGGATGATCGTTGCTTAGGTATTATTACACAGCGTTCACAGTAGGAACAAGTAAAAAAGAATGAAATACAGCAGAGCAATAATCGAAACAAAAGATTAAAGAAATTGAAAGTGAAAAGAAAGAAGCGAGTTTGGCTGGAGATATTATTCTTGAGAAACCGGGGCCTGTTGGTCGCTTCTGGCTGGATCCATGCACCACAGTGAGGGGCAGACCAAAAAAATAGCTGCCAGCAAAACGAGGGGAAGTTTTGGGGAATCACAACGTGTGTCTCGGCCCCCGCAGACCCAAGAGCAAATGGAGAAGACAAGATGGATCGGAATCGGGCCAGGTTAATAATGAGAAAACAGGGTTCCATCCATAATAAGAATTGCCGGTTGCTACACCAGGGAGTCGCTTTAGTCTATTACCTTAGGCGGGTAGTTTACAGGCACCAGGAAGCTTGGCATGAAGGTTAACAAATAAGGTCAACAGCTTGAATCTCCGTCAATCCTTGGGGAAATCCGATGCCAATTACTAATTGAAGCTCGTGCATTCTTTCTCTGCACATAGAGCACAGCTCTTCACTCGATCCAAGTTCCCCCGCATTGCATTGCCCAGGGGCAACCGGATAGTCCAGTCCGTTGCCCCAATCCAGCAACTCCACGTCACGTAATGAATTCCACCTTGAGGAACAGCACATGAGACACTACGTCGGTCACAAGACTGTCCATGCGGCGAGTTCACACAAGTGCAAACAAGTGGTGGTACAAAACCGTCAGCTTCTTTGCCTGATGGCCTAAGCAGAAAGAGTCTTCATATATACAGACAGAAACTTAGTACACAACTATGTCTGGCAATGTAGTAATTAAGCGACGGGTGAATTCAAGTAGCCAAGCTACCCCAATCTCAAATTCCCCATCAAATTACAAATTAAGGTAGAGAGACCCTCAGGTGATAATTAAAAGAACGCCCCCAAAACACCAGTCTCCGCCTGTCTATAATTCCGTGTCACTCCACATGCATGCCTGGCAACACCAATTACCCAACAAGGCAATCAAAACCCTAGGTGCAAAAGAAAGTAGAAGAAGAAGAGCAAAAAGTTGTACCTAGCTTTGTAATCCAGTATACCAACTAGTAGACGCAATTTGTTTCCCCCACAGTGGGCAGAGTGGGCTTGTTCGACAGCGTACTCGTAGCTCCCCACACGGGGATCAGCATTCCGGGTCCGGCCCCACGCGGCTGAGAGTTCTGAAAGATCGGAGTCATCGTTGAGATCCTTTGTCTTCTCCGTACGGGATGATACAAGCAGGGCTTACTTAAACAAGCTGAAAGATTTACAGAGACTTGGAGCGAGGAGTTCGGTTGTTCGTCAAAGGCACCGACGTCAAACTTATTGGGACTAGTAGAAGTGAACAAAAGGAAAATTGCAGTCTTGGATTAATGAAAGACAGATGCCAAAGCATCTACTCATTCTCTTCCTAGTAAACGCCCCCTCGACTTCGGTATCGTCTTGTCAGATAGTTGTACAGTATGGCTATATCTTGTTTTCTCCTCCTTCTGGTCGTGCCATCACTCTCCACATCTTCACTCCAGCATGATACAAGGAAATAATATGCCAATCTCTTGGTTTCTTTGGCTTCGTTTTGCTTCAAAAGGTGATAATGGCGGTACGTGACCACCTACCTAGTATTTGTCGTCCAGCAACTTCATCACAGGTATAAGAATAACGCAATGGAAAATGATATCAAACGGAATCTTTCCTCCCCTTTATTTGCTGACGGACTCCTCCTCGGAAGCCGGAGCTGGAGTGGTGTCCTGAGCCTCCTCGGCCTCCATCAGACCCCTCTTCTCTTCCTCGGCATTGAGGAATCGAGTGGCGTTGCGTCGGTGGTGAGGGCACCATGAACGACGGGGAGCAGCACCACGGACAAGCATGCTCAGACGGTACACAACGCTGCACATGAACATGGCAAGGCTATTGCAAATATTAGTAAAACGAGACATCACGTCGTAGGAAGAAATAACATACAAGGCAACGCCGACACCAGCAGTGATGCCCATCAAGACGGGCAGGACAATGTGCGAGGCGACGCTAAGGACAAGGCGGCGCCAGTCGCGCTGAGAGTTCCACTCCTCCTCGTGGCCGTGGTGAGGGCGCTCGTGGTGGTGAGGGTGAGGCCTGTGGTCGTGGTGAGGGTGATGCGGGCGGTGGCCCTCCTCGTGGCCTTCCTTGGCGCCGGCGGCCATGGACTCGTGGTGAGGGCCCTTGTTCATCTTCCTGTGGCAGCCACCGAAGCCCTTGAGCGCAGCCTTGGCGCGGCACCACATGGAGTGGCAGGGCATCTCGGGAATAGCCATGAGCTGCATGTCGGAGATGACAATCTCGCCCGTGGTAGCCTTGATCAGGCCAATCTTGACCGTGGGAATATCGTCGACAAATCGGTGGCCGACCTCAATGACCCTCAACTTAATGTCCACCAACTCAAGCTTCTGCTCCTCATCCTTGGCCTTGGGCACGACGGCGAGGCTGTATCCCAGAGTGCGCTCGTTGGCAGCGCCGCTGGCTCGCACCACCTCGGCGACCAAATCATCACGCCACGGGTCGGCATGGGGGTACAGCTCGAAGCCGTTGACCATCAGTCTCGATCCATCCTCCACGGCAAAGTCCAACTTGAGATGCGTGTCTCGGCCTCGGCACTGTCTGCACGGAACCTCGAGGCTCTGGCCCAGGGCTTCGGCGGGAAGCTGGAAGGTCTCTGGCTCGACGGGGAGAGCCTTGAAGATGTTCTCGTCCTTTTCGGATAACTCGGGGACGATGACGAAAGCAGCAGCCGCAGCCGCGAAGACGAGCGGCTTCAAAAGCATGGCGATGGAAAGTGAATCTCGGGTGCTGTTACCGATGAATATCACAAAAAAAAAAAAAACGATGGATAAGAAGCGACTTCTATCGTCGATTCGTCGTGGTTTGACAGCGGGGAGTAAACAAAGGAAAGGCTTAGAAGGAGGGCAGTGAATCCAGCCTTGGGGGGATAAAAGAGGTCCAGTGGCAAAGGATCAGATTGATTGGCCCAAACAGGCGTTGACGCAGCTCGGAGAAGCCTCTGGCCGACTCCCCGATACGAAAGCTGCCCGATTGGGCATAGCTGCACACGCGACAATTTCGAGAGGGCGACGTCAGCTCGAGCACAGCCAAGAAAGATCGAGGCTTTGCAACAGCGCCCAGAAGCCGTATTATCCGTCCGGCTTTCTTTTGCCTGCTTTGGCTCCCCTGGCAAACAGTGAACAACTATTGATTGTGTGAACTGTATGTAGGCAGCTGATAACATTAATCAGATCCTGCTTCAGTCATTTCATAAAAAAGGGGGAATGGCATTTCGTTTAACCATTAGATACTACTAATTAATCAATGCTCATCTCTTGCAGCAGGAAATAACACAGACAATGAATGACAGCATCTACCTATTGAAGCACTACCGCAGATATTGATACTGTGACATTGCATGATCAAGAATGTGCAACATCAAACACCAAACGTACCAGCATACCTGGGCAAATACGAGTACATGTACATGCTAATGTAGGTCATGTCCCACTGCCCAGAAAAAAGGCACTAATACTGTATTACGGGCGGGTGTCGCATCCGCCAAGACTGTGCCGGCTGTCTTTAGGCGAGCAGGGCCCTGACACTTGACACTGACAACCGCTGTAGGTACGGAATACATGCTCTGTAACCACCAATCCCGCTCTCTGTACAGAGTACGACGTGCATCTCTCGCGCAAACTACCGTATCTTTCGAATTTTTATTTATGATTTATTTTATTTATTTATCTACCTATCTTTTTTTTTTTCTTGATCCAGTGTGGCTGTACTTTGTATTTGAAGTTCCGTAAACATTGGCCCTGGGCTGCCCCTGATCCGCAGTCTTCAGATGCTACTACTTGTACTCCGTACATACCTGTACATATCACCAATGCCAACAAGTAAATAGATCGATGAATCCGATATAACAGAGTCCTTTTTATCAGTCACAATATCAAACTACCATGGCATTGAAACTACATGTAGTCCTCATCAATCACAATCCACTACCGATACACTATTCTCAGACCATACTTCCATAACAAACAACAGTAGTCGTGCCTCTCCCAAGACACAAATGCCATGATAAATATCCCCCATAATGACCTTAGTAGTTCCCCCTATGACAATTCCCATCAAAAAATAAAACCGTATCAAAGCAAATGATAATTAGCGTTCCAACATTTCCATATATCAAACCTCATTCTTCAATCCAACAGGATTAAATCACCCCCAGTTCCTACCTAGCTTCTCCATATCATTCCTCACCCTCACCCTCACCCTCACCCTCGACATGCTTCTTAAAAAGAGCTCGCAGGCGATTCGCTGCCATCTTGCTCCAGTCCACAAGCTCACCGCCCCGAGCCATCAGGCCGTCAGTGAAACTCGTCACGTTCTGGTGCCGATGCAAAGGCGACGAGGCTCCCCAGGGGTAACTCGGGTTAGGAGGCAGCGTCTCTACTTGCACCGACTCCGTTGGCACTGGGTAAGCGAAACCACGCGAGCCAGATTCATGGCCCTTTGCCGTGGTCGAAGTCTCAAACGTCGTCGGGAATGGATACGGATACGAGTCTAAGGGGAGCACATCACGTTAGCTTTTCTCTTCGTATTCTCTGCTCTTCTCTCTCTCCTTGATATACTTACAGCTTCGAGTAGTACTGGTGAATGTTCCATTCCCAATCATTGTGCTGTTTGCCGTGCTGGTTGTGTTGCAGGTAGATGTATATAGCGGAGTGTGGTGAAGTGACGACTCTGGGACCCCGGTTGTCAATGGCACTGCCCAGCAGCGAGATATTGTCTCATTGCCGCTTGGGAAATAATGGCAGGTGGTTGTGATGTTGGGGTAAGGATACACCCATGAGTGAGAACAAGGAGGCGTTGCCGTAGTGCTGTTCAGGTAGAGCGTTGTGATAACTACGCTACCGGTTTGGCTGGACTCGTGCTCAGTCGTCATGGTGGTGTTGATCCAGCGTGTAGCAGTCGTGGGCGGTGCAGGCACAGTCTGGATAATAGTGGCGACTATCTGAGTCTCATTGCTGGTCTCCAGTGAAGAGGATGTTTGCGAGATGACGGTACCAGAAAGAGTTGATGATCCTGCTGTTGACAATGGCAGAGTCTTGGTAATAGTACTCTCGATCCCCGTGGCGTTGGATCCTGAAGCAGAGGCAGAAGTTCCCACAGTCAGCGTAGAAACAATTACTGTAACCATCTGTGTCGTTGTTGTAGTGGATACGGCTGAGGCGGTTGAAGACGGAGACACTTGTGTGCTGTTAGTCCAAATGGGTCCGCTGCCAGATGCTTGTGTCGTCAAAGTGCCAACTCCAGAAGAGACTGAAGTCGTTGACCATGGAAGAGCGGATCCAGTTGTCAAAACCAATGATGTTCCGTTTTGAGTGATGGTTATGACTGTAAAATTGCCTTCCTGAGACACTGCTGGACCAGAGCTGCTTGTAGAGCCACCAGAGCCTGTTGTCAACCACGATGTGAAAACGGTGGTTTGGACTGTAGTCTTGCCAGTAACAGTGGTCGGAATGATGACCGGGCTAGATGTCTCGTTGGTCGAACGAGTTGCCGTCCCTGATACCACCGTTGAAGAGGCTGGTGTGTAAGATGTGTTTGTCCAAGACGAGGACGGCGCGGGCAAAGTCGAGCCACTCCATTGAGTAGACGAGTTGGACTGCGTCGTGCTGGTAGACCCAGTGCTGAGAGGGATAGAGCTGGCTGTTCCGACAGGTGATCCAGAATTGGACTTGGTGACTGTGATGACGGAGACAGATGGCGAGCTACCCGATGGAGCACCAGTTGTGAGCCATATCGTGGACAAGTTGAAAGAGTTGGTGAACGACCACGTCAGGCTTCCAGCACTGGTTGTCGGCTGTGAACTCCACCCGGAAGTAGAATTGGTTGCGGGCAGAGGGCTGATGGTGACTGTGATCACACTAGGCCCTGCTGAACCCGAGCCGCTGGGATTCACAACTGTGCCTGACAAAGTCTCAGTGGAATTGTGAGCCGTGGGGAAGGGCGGGTTGCTGGAACCGGGTGTCTCTGTGGGTACACCGGTCCACGATAGCCAAGTCGTGTTGAACTGCGTGACGGACGGGGGAGATGTTTGGCTAAAGTTCCAGGTGGAGGACACCGAATGGCTTGAGATGGTTGACTGCGACACTGTCGGTGCGGTGTTCCAGACTGTTGTAGTCGCGACTTGCCCGCTGGATGACAGAGTTGTATTACCAAAGGGCGGCTGGCTCAGGGTGACCGTCTTTGTGGTGGCATTGAGACTGGTTTGCGAGGCTTCGGTTGAACTGGCAGAGTAATTACTAGTTGAAGAAACGCCTGTAGTAACAGTAATGATCACAACGGTTCCCGAAGGCTGAGAGGTTGCTGTCGAGTTGGCGGAGCCTGAGCCAGAAATGGTGGTAGTGAGAGTACTGAAAATTGTCTGGTCCGCAGAAGTTGTGTTCCCAGGGAACTGAGACCCTGTAGTGGACACAACATTTGATGAGGTCAAGGTCGCATTGGAGGTTCCCGAGCTCAAAGAAGAGGCAGATGAGCCAGAAGGAGCAGTGCCTGTCAGCGTCTGGACAATGGTGGTAAAGTTGAGCGTAAATGGAAGAGTCGATACTGTAAACTGGGGGCTTGATGGTGTCTCCGTCGCAGTCACAGTGGATGTTGTGTTAGTCCATGATACAGACTTGCTCCATGTCTCTGTTGAAGACGACCCAATCTCGCCAGAAAGTGTCAGAGACGTCTGACCGGTGCCGGTTGGACGAATCGAGAAAGATGAGGTGCTTCCCACAGAGCCATTCGTCTGGATAGTCGAGACGACGGTAGAGACAACAGTGCTGTTACCAACTTGCGATGCCGACGCACTTCCAGGCACAGATGTAACCGATGCTGCCACAGACGAATTTGACGAAACCGATGTGGCAGGCAAGATCGTCGTTACGTTTGACTGAACCACCGTGACACCAGTGGTGGTGCTCAGAGTAACTGACGTCTGGTTACCTGTAACCGTCAGAGTAGATGTCCCTGATTGAGCAGTAGATGCCGACGGTGATACGGTGCCTGACAAAGTCAGTGTCAACGACAGTGTAGCTTCGGTAACGCTGGTTGACGGAGATCCTGTGCCACTTATACTCGAGGGAGATACGGTCACAGTCGAGTTGGTGAAATGGTAGGTCGAAGTAGCAATTGATGGGCCGCTTGAGGAGGGCCAGCCGCTAACAAGAGAGGACGATGTGTTGGACAGGGCTGTTGACAAGGTGGTACTGGTCGGTGCCTCAGAGATGGTGACTGTGATGACAGTTCCATTCACGACACTTGTGATACCTTGGTCCGATGTTGTAGTACCGGCAGGTAAAGTAACCACAGATGTGAAGGTCAGTGTTCCGTTTGAAGGAGTGGCCACCAAAGAACCAGACGATGATGAAATTTCTGAAGCAGTTGAACCAATAGAAGAAGTCACATTGGATCCCAATGGGGTTGACAGAGTGGTTGATTCAGATGCTGGCTTCGTCACAGTTATTCCAATCGTCGTTATTGTCACGGTTCCATTCTCAGTCAGCTGAATGGACGATGACTTTCCTGTTGACGCGCTCGATGAAAGCGTTGAAGGCAACGGAGAAGTTGTAAACACGGCTGTAGACTCAGCTGGCGAAGAGCCAGAGGAGGATGAAGACGTCGAATATACAGGCCGAACAGTACCGGATTCCTCACCAGTTGAGGACTTGGTCGAATTGGTAAAAGTCCCCGATGAAGTGCTCGAAGCTGACGTCACTTCAGTTGAGGAGAATGAATTACCGGTATGGCTAGATTCAACCGGAACAGTCTGCGCAGTAACGAATGTGGTAGTAGGCAACGACACGGTAATTGTCAGGACCGTTTGGCTAACAGAAGACACCGTGGTTGATGTCACCTCAGTCTCTGTTGACGAGTGATGCTTGTCCGTGGTGGAAGAAGTCACCGTTCCTGCAAAGGTGGATGACCCAGTTTCAGAAGAGATTCTTGTGCTGGTTGAATTGGCCGAATGACCAGACAGAGTAGTCGAAAAGGTCTCCGTTTTGGTCTTGATGGTCACATTAGACGCCGTGCCCGAAGAAGATTCAGCAGGGGGAGAGTCTAGCAATCCATTAGCTCAAGAAGAGAATAAAAGGCGAAGCCATACTCACAAACGCCAGATTTAGTCGTAGAGGTAACAGAAGTCGTCGAGGTCTCTTCTCCGTAGGGAGGAGGAGGATAGTAGCCATAGTCGCTGGGCTCACCATAGTTGGCCGCTCGAGGACCCAAGACCTTGAAATGGCCATCATCACCATCATGACGATGATCCACGCCTCCAAGCTGAGCCACAGTTGCAGAGATGGAAGCGAGAAGGATCACCACCACTGGCACAAGGCCAGCAGACAGGATGGTCGCTCTCATCGTGAGTGGGGACACGGGAGCTATTCATCGTTAGAAACAATAGGATCTCTGTGACGCGTTGGGTCACCAAAGGCTCACCTTTCCCTTCAATGAGTAGACTGGATGGAAATGCCTAATGCAACTTCTCACAAACAATAGGATGCAGGAAACGCAGATGCAGAATGAACTGTCTCAGAGTTGCAAAGGAGATAACAAGGTTAATGAATGGAACGAAGTAGTGCTCGAAAAGAAGTGATGATTCCTTCGAAATGCAATGTGAAGAAGAAAAAAGGAAGAGTAGAAACAACGCGAAGTGACGCGCCGTAGAAAAGAAAAGAAACAACGCGAACGTTTCCGACTTGGCAGCTGGCAGCCCAGAAGTGAGAGAAAAGTGAACGACGCCCTTTGAAATAGGAGACAGAGAGAGAGGGTACAGGCACATCTGACCCGGGACCGGCCAATAAATGGGCAGACACTCGTCTGCCAGCTGCCAACTGCGAGTCCCCCCTATTCCCTCGAGACATAGTCCGTCAACGAATTGAAGCTGGTCACACATCTTCCCAGGCTGAGAGAGATAACTGCGCTGAGCCTCTTCTTCCCGGCTACTCCCTCCCGAATCCCATGTCGATACCGGCTCAGGCTGTGCAATCGCCACGGGTTACAAGAAGCTGTTCCGAGTCCTCTCCGAAATGCTCGCGAGTCCATGTCTCGGTCATACTGGCTCATATGGGAAGCCGGACGTTGTAGCCAGGAGGGAGTAGCATGTTGATGAGCGAGCTGTCGAACAGGGTTCCCTGTCGTGGATACAGATATAACCGCACAAACTCGCCACAGCTGGAACTCGTGTGCATGATCGGCAACGCGCAGCAAGATCCTGCAGCTGGAGGCAGATGGGGTGCACCGAGATCTGGGGCAACTCTCCATGCACGGTTGCAAACACCGCAGTCCAACCGTCCTTGTGTGACGGTTCGAGGTCAAGGCATCCGTGCCGAAGACACACCGTGAGGAACTAGTTTGTTGACGAAGGGGGACATCTCTCCGTATTCTGGATTCGATATGAAACCATGAGTTGTCGAGAATAGAGTAGGAGTAAGCGTTTGTCTTGACAGAACCGTCACGCTTGTCGTTGCGCATTGTCGAGGTGGTAAACTGAAAGAGAACATTAAGTATCTGATATAAGAGGCCAATGGGTATCAGAGATCTCATATCTGTTTCCATCATGACTGCTTGAATATGATGGTCGAATGATGAATGACAGTAGATCATATCATGTTCATACACAGACTTGGGACATCACTGCTATCTCCAAACAGCACAACACAGCTGACCATCGTACGCAGAGGAGACATCGGATCGTCGATTCCGCGAGTACGCCATCGTAGCACAAGCAACCCATGCTGATAACACTGTTCCCACGTTCGTATTATCGGATATTAGGTGCTCCTCCATCCCTTTCATTTTGGCCGAACGATGCACCGGGAGTATCCATACTCTCGCCGAAATGGGCTGTTAGACTCGGTCGTTTGCCTCCTGCCATCTCCCTCGCACAACGCCTTCTCGCATTATGACAGGGCGTCTTGTGTCCTTTCACAACAATGAGTCCGTGTCATCGCAACAATGAAGTCGTGTCACTCCAAGAGCCTACCTGCAGGTATAGACGAGTGTAACATCCGTAAACAGGTCAGCCGCGGAAGGGAGCCCGGAAGCTCAATTCAATCAATCTCTTTCAAATCTGCTTCCCATGCTCCCCCTGTTCAGCTATGCGTTCCGTGTTTCAACTTAATTTAGACCGCGGCAGCTTGGGCTGGTGTCCGTACCGACTCGACGGGTGCAGACAAATGCTTGAGGGGAGTTGAAGAGTAGGGACGAATAAAGCCTCCGTCCAGTAAGACACCATGTTAGCATGCATCAGGATAAGACAGTATAAGACGAGGTGCCTAATTTGCCACAAAGGAGATTCGGCCCTGGCTGAGAATGTTCCTGGACGATGTTGCTTGTATGAAACTGTCTCACCAAAAACCGAGATCTGGCCGGATTTGTTTCTATGCTAACTACCTATAATTATACTTCAGCGTTTTCGTCATTCTTTTGTGAAAACTTGCACAATTTCAGGTTGTCACAGATGCAAAGTATCTCAAGATACTCAACCCATTCGGGTGTACGTGTGCGCGCGGAAACTCCATAAATAGACGATTCAACCGCGCTTCCAATCTGTTGGCCGCCAAAATCCTAGCAGCGGCTGGACATCCGGTAGCAAACACTACAACATCTGCTGCTCCATCATTCATACAATGCATCTTGAGCACTCTGTTTGACAAAACCCCTAGCCGGCTAGCGATGAATCCTAAAGTTCTTTCGCGTTCTCGGCTGCCTGCCTGAGATTTGGGGCAGTCTCTTTGACCATGGCGTTATTTTGCGATTCAATATCAGCAGCCCAAAGGGCAGCACCAACTAAGCAAGTCAATACCAGATCAAAGGGCTTGCAGTGATGCGTTCATACCGGTGTTTGTGTAGGAGAAGAAGATGGACGCCACCGGGATCATCTCCAAAAGAGTCGCAACGACGCCAAAGCTGTAACGAAATGACAATCAGCAGTTTATTTCTTCTAGGGATTGCATAACATCAATGAGATAAAACGTACGATGCATATGCTCCAGTGTGGTTATTGAGCCACTGTGTCCTCTGTGACTCGGACCAGTTCTTGAGTGTAAAGTACTTTACACTGTTAGCACAAAGACCTCGTTGGTAGTATCCGGGGTGGCAACAACATACTCGACTGTGTACGACATTGCCTCTGTGTTTACCTGTGTATAGCATTAGCAAGCCAATCTCCGTACCATAAGATTTCGATACACCTACCATGTAGAAAAATAAAAGTAATGGTGCCCACGACGGGGATAAAGTTGAGAGGCAGGTACATGAAGTATCGGACCATTGAAGTGAGGCTCATTTTATCGAACCGCTTCTTGAACACCTTGCCTAGCTTCTTCATGGGATCACTACCAGGTTTCACCTCTCGACCTTGTTGGACAACAGCCGTTGCGTTTCTCGACACCAGTGTTCCGTCAAAGGTATCCATGAGTGCTTCCTGAAGTATCCAAGTGCGGGAAATCATGTGAATAAGGATGGAACTCTCGTTGAGCGTGAGCAGAACTGTAGAATATACGGCCAATGGGCCATTGAAGAGCAAAAGAACAGCAAGCTGTGGTAGGTACGTAAAGGTAAACATGGCAGCAATGACGGAGATTGTGAGTGTGCCATAAGGAATAATTCGGTCAATCAGCGGCTGCCATAAGTTCCGGTGAGCGAGGAAGTAGAAAATGCCCTGCCAAAGCCATTAGATTGGGTTGATTGCTGCTGAAGCTGGTGGTGATATGGTGTGCACCTTGATGGGATAGAGGTATGCCTGACTCTGGACGGCATCAGAGGCCATGACCCTCGCTTTCCCGTAGTCCTCCTTGCTGATAGCCGTCAGTCTCTCAGTGCCCATGGCGATTGAATGATTTACGAGTGTTGGACATGCTTACAGAGCATTCTCGGCCCTCCTGCTGATGGAATCGACGACGCGATTGCGCAGCTTCTCTTCTCTGTGCGGTGATTCAGCCATTGAGCCGCCACCAGTGCTCGCCTCGTCCTGTGGAGAATGACAGAAACTTGGATAAAGCTGAAGACTGGAGACGCAAATGGAATGTTGGATAAGCTTATAGTCTATGGCGTGCAGTTGGTTCGAGATGCTGTTTGATAGCTTCAAAAGTTGTGACGCGGGCAGCTTTTTGGCTGAGGCGATGACAGGCGAAATGGTGTCGTCATTGGCATGTGGTGTGGGGCGGGAACTCTAAGCTCTGAAGCTACTTGTACTTGTATCACCGCCAGCTTTCAACACCAAAAACGGAACATGTTGGAGCATTTTGATCCATTAACATTTACTTTGAATTTCCAATAATTAACCACTTGAATGAATTTATTGACTTTACCAATCAGGCAACTCAATGTCAATGGAATCCAGAGGATGCCTCCGAGGTGCCGCCTAGCAGGATCTAGCCGCATCGTGCTAAACCGACCCTCCACCTGATATCTCCAGGGTAAGAATAAGGAACAGCCGCCTCAGCTCGATCATCAACCATTAACATTCCAGAGGGATACAACAGTTGCTCCAGATCTAAAGATTCAAGATCCAAGATTGCAGTCGCCATGGCGCTCAAGTACATACCAAATGATCTCCCGCTACAGTCGCTAAATCATGATCCTCTGCAGCTAATGATCTCGTCCCTGGAGCACATTCTTAAGACGACTCCTCCCCTGCCCGCTTACCCTGATCCGGCGCAACTTGGTGGCTTCATACGAGGCCCAACCAGCATTGCCTTTCTCTTCTTTCGACTCGCCACACTCTACCCTGATGTCCAAGTTGCAAATCACACCCTCTTGCACTGGGCGGAGCAATACCTCAACGCTGACCGTGGAGAGCTTGCACTCACCACCAGAGTCGGGATAAGCTGCGAGAAGCTGGCCTACGAAGCACTCAAGGCCTGTATCAGCAAAGACATCAATCATGTCAAGGATTTCTTGTCCAACATGCCCATCATCGTTGGACCTTATCCGGATTCAGAAAAGGATCCATTCGAGTCAGAAATATGGCAGGGAAGAGCTGGCACGCTCTACTTCTTGAGGCTGATACGCCACCACGTCCCGGACAGCGCCGCTCTTCTTGAGGATCCAATCGCTCAGATCTCCCAAAAAATTCTGGCAGACAGCTTAGACCAAAGTGAAGGGGGGTGGACTTTCCACAAGCACAAGTACATCGGTGCTGGTCACGGCGATATTGGCATCATTACGCAGCTAGTTCTCACCACTCCTGCTCTTGCGTCAAAACTTACCCCTAAGCTTCGAGCTTTGCTAAACTTGCAAAAAGATGGAAACTGGCCTATTGCCAAGGAGATTGACGAAACCCGCCACCCAAGCCTCATGCAGTGGTGTCATGGAGCCCCTGGTTTCATCTTCTCTCTTCGTGCTATCCGGCCACACTTTCCCGAGCTTCATGATGAAATCGATACCGCAATAAGCAAGGGCCAAGAAGCCATTTGGGAACTGGGATTGCTCAGAAAAGAGCCGAGCCTCTGTCACGGTATTCTTGGAAACGCTCTGTAAGATGGTCCGCTCTCCTTCTCTCTCGTAGCTATTAACATTCCGCAGTAATCTACCTCATGGGCCGCGCAGAGAACACTTTCTCTCTCTTGCGACAGTCGAGGCAATGGACAAGGTCAAGAGTGCTGATCCCGAATTGTTCTTGCCTGCGGATTATGGATATGACATGTCACTGTTCTTCAAGTATCACTCTGGTGCAGCTTGGACCTGGGCTGTTTGTGAGTGGGAGAATCCGCCAATGCCTGTGTACACAGATGTTTGATGTTTGAAACAAGTTAAGTTCTCACGTAAAAAGAAACAGGGCGGCGCGCACAAAATTGTATTAATATATATAGTAACGAGCCTCGTCCCAGTTGGCAGTGTCCATCTTGTTGATGGCAACGATGAGCTGCTTGACACCCAGAGTGTAGGCGAGCAGAGCGTGCTCACGGGTCTGGCCATCCTTGGAGATACCAGCCTCGAACTCACCAGTACCAGCGGCAATGATGAGGATAGCGCAATCGGCCTGGGAAGTACCAGTGATCATGTTCTTGATGAAATCGCGGTGGCCGGGAGCGTCTGTAGATTGTCTGTTAGCACTGACTGGCAATTTCAGCATAAAGGTAATGGAGCAGACATACCAATGACGGTGACATAGTACTTGGGTGTCTCGAACTTCCACAGAGCAATGTCATGGTGATACCACGCTCACGCCCGGCCCGGCGCAATTAATATCCGAAATGATTGTACATTATTGTACCGGAAAAATTGTTCACCGCCGGCGCGGGCGGTGGGGGCGGGGGCGGTGGGGGGCGGTAATACGGGCTAAACCGGAAAAACCTTTTTCCCTTTTTTTTTCCGGGCAGTGCTTGCGCACGTGACCCCACTCACCGCATTTGTGGCAGTGATGGGCGGAAAAAGGTGGCGCCGGCGCCGGCGCACGGACCACCTCGGCCGGGGTGGAGGTTGTTGCCTCAGGCTCTTTGGCCGGCTCCGAAGTGGGGCCGGGGCCGGGGGTGGGGCCGTGTCATCGGCCAATCGCAGAGGGAGAGTCTCTGTAGTCACGTGTTAGTCATCAATACAATAAGACAGGGGCGTTGAATGAGACTTACGACTCTCTTTAGTCGTATACGGCACTATATATCAGATGCATTAGCTTGGCAAATAAAGAAATGGGAAAGAGGAAGAGAGATAATAAAAGAGAGAGTGTAAGGGTGAGAGTAAGGGTGAGGAGAAGGAGGTTGATATAATAACGCGGTGACTAGAGTAGAGGGGGAGCAGGGCAGCAAGGCCGTGGGCCGGTGAGGCACCAAGCTCATTGGAACAGAGAGCGAGAGAGTAAGGGAGTGAGAAGAAAGGGGCAATGAGGTGACAAGAGATAGGGGGAGAGCAAGAAGGGACCAGAAGGCAGCGGAGAAAGTGGTAATGGATTCATATACTCACTTGTATCGACGAATCTCACGGAGAGCGACGGTACCAGGCTTATAACGGTGAGGCTTCTTGACGCTGAAACATGTCAGCATCAGAATGAATTGGAAGAGAGGGTGGTGATGGCTTCATGTGCTTACTAGACGCTGGAAGGGGAGCTTGCGGATCAGGAGCTCAGTCGACTTCTGGTATCGACGAATCTCACGGAGAGCGATGGTACCGGGCTTATAACGGTGAGGCTTCCTGACACCGAAACATGTTAGCATCAGAGCAAGATGAAGCAGAAAGTGGTGATAGCTTCATCTGCTTACCTGACGCTGGAAGGGGAGCTTGTGGATTAAAAAAAAAAAAAGAAGAAGAAAGGAGGAGGAGGAAGAGATAGAGAAAATAATATCGTTTGCAAAGATCACATGACGGGCGCAGCGAAAGGGGAGAGTCCTTGCGGGCAGGAGTACGTGGAAGTCAGTACAGCAATTGCCTACCTTGGTTTCACGTATCATGAGGTAATTGAGATAATGGGAGGCAAGTATGGTCCATCTATGTCATGCGATGAAGCAAGAGCTCGCTTGATGCCAAGGAGTACATTGGAAACTGTCGTCATTACATGGGATGTAGGCAACTGCAGCTACGGAGGACGGGATAAAGCAACTCGGCATCATGGGTATTTAGTATTGCTTTGAGAAATGATGGAATGGATTGGAGAGGTAGCAATATGTGAGTACGACGGGTGTTCAACTTGAGGCTTTCGACTTGTATGTGCCAAGTACGGGCGATGTAATAAAATATGAAGATTCATATTCCCTTTTCGCCCTCTTCTCTCAGTACCTACTACAGCCCTCTCTTCCTTGTACCGCCCCCTCCCTTTTCTACACGCTTCTTGAACACCTGCTTCGCCTCTCGCTCCTCTGACGACATCTATGTCTTCGGTAAGGAGCTCTTCTCTAGTTGACGAGATACAAGGGATTCCCACCCGGGTCGGGAACAGTCTATGACCAACTGAGGAGCTCTCAATTGGGAAACTAGCCCACTCCAGATTTACCGAAAAGGGCAGAAGACCAGGCGAGACCCACCCTGCTCATCGTGTGATTCCCGCATTGGACTACCCCTCCAACCACATGGCAAGAACACTTGCCCTGAGAGCTCTCCGCGTCACGTCACATAAGATGTGAAGCGATGGAGGAAACAGCCCGGCAGAGAGCGTTACTGCTTAGACACTGGACAGTGTCCGAATACGAGGTAATGGGCTGAGAATTGGAGTATACGTACCTAGGATATGTCGCTGTGGGTCCGATCGTGAATCTTGCTGGTGATCTGGTAGATGAGTGGGGCGGGGCTGTAGTGCACAGACAGGTGCGAACCCGACGGGGCTTGCGTGGAGATCACGATGACGATGATGTTCGAGGGACAGGGCACGACATCTTCAGACTCTCGCGAATCTCGGTCATCCAACAGTACGATGAGGCTGATGTGAAAATGGTACACGGGGATCGTCGCTGGAATCTTCCTCAATCAAGGTCACCTCGTTGGTAGGGCGTACCAGTATGCAGCCCCTGCGGAGCACAACAGTTGCTTGACGGACGGAGTACTGCCCCTCAGCTTTTGGCGACGAATATATGGAGTACTCTAGTGGCCAGCCATTCTCGCCGGCGCTTGATGATCTCTACTTGTACCCAGCCGGTACCTTACCAGTACGAAGTGCTTCTTTGTACGGAAATCCCTCCAAGCACTCAGATTAACAGGTACCTGGTAGTGTAGGTACCTAATTGAAGTTGGTGCGCCACTCAATTCCCAAAGGGGAAAGCCAGTAGGCCTATTGGTACGCCTCAACACGCCATGAAGCTCGACTCCAGTTCACTTCAATTCCCAACTGTTCCATACGAGTAACGCTGCAGCCACTGGCCGCTGAACGAGACAACGGAAAGCTCAGCCACAGGACAATTGGCCTGAGCTGGCGCGCCCTGACAGAACGAGCTCACCTAGACTCGCCTCAGTGCGCTTAGTGGGAATGGGCGAACATAGCAAACGATCGGCCCCCCTCGCAAATCGGACGATGCCACTCATCCCGGTCTTCAGCTAAGAGTAGCAGACAAAGATGCTGCGATTTGCCCTCCTCAGTCGCCAATACCACAGCTTGGCCAACTCCAGAGGTGACTACCCCAGAAATGGAGAAGACGCCCTCGGAGAATCATAATCGTCATGACATGCTGAAGAGGATGGATCCCAGTTGGTCATACTCTACGCTCCCCTCAACCATGGCTGGTGGAATACTGGGTTGACAGCTCTTATTGCTTGGTCAGTAACTTTAGTGTAGGCTTTCATACCGGTTTGGGGCACAAACTAACTACAGACTACAGCTTCGATCTCGGTCCATCATAAACGTCTAGAGGAATGCGCGAAAATCAACCCGTTTGACGAATTGAGACCCACGCCTGTAAGGGGAAGGGAGTTAGCCGGCCGAAACAACACCAACCCAATTCCAACGAGTAAACTGGCTATGAGACCGTAATACCGGTGGTCGTTCAAATGGAGCCTGCGTCAGTTGAATATCGCGGCGCCTAATCCAGGCGTCAATGGGGATGTAGTCAAGCCGTCTACTGCTGTGGCGCGACGATGAGAAGCTTATGACAGCGGCTGCGAATGCAAACTCCTCTACTATATCGGCGCGGGCTCGACTGGTGAACCGCTTCCGGGAGGCAGAAGGAACTGAAGACTAGCTGTCTCACTGTGAGTGGGTTGGACGACTGACGTACAAGAACGGGTTATTTCCCGGCAATATGTCGTCTCCATGCCGCTTACAGCCAATCATCTTATTCGCAGTCACCATTGAGGCAATGCATGCTGGAGTCAACATCGGAAATATATTGCACCGGGCATCTCCATGCCACCTTTACCATACCTTAACTTCTTCGCCCGTAAGCACCCGCTGACCTTTAGGAAAGGGCAACAGACATTACCGAGGACGATACAGTCCCAATGTCCCGACCTCCTTGAACATCACCAATCAAACCCTGGGTACTTGGAAGTTACAACGTCAACACCCACATATACCACAGTCCGGATCCATACTACCCTCTAAATACTTCTTTCGCCTCCAGCCTGCGCCCGGCTTCTGGAGAAGGGCCACAGACATTACTGAGGACGCTACAGTCACGATGAGTTGCCCAGTCAAGCGGATGGCAGAAAAACAGGGAATGTGAAGTCAGAAAATACTTGTACGCAGCCACCACAGCTATTCCGCACAAATGTTCATCTCAATTGATTTGTGTATGAGTATTAATTTTGCGATCCCTGTTTCTATTTCGCTCGCCTGCGTACTTAAGAATAAGGCAATAGCTCTATCACTCACCTTGGGGATGTCAAATAAAGCCCGAGATCCCGGAACCCCTCCTGGCCGATTGTGAATCCCACCTCTGCCACTCTCCGTCTCTCATCTTCCTTTTCCTGCCTGTTGATTGTAAGATACGCCCGTCTCTCGGCTAGTAACAGGTTGTGAGTGATTACTGGCAGGCCTTATACGACAGGCTGCTTGGCCTTTGAGCACAAGCCACGCTTTCTTGGACCCTGTCAAGATTTTGATCTAAGTGAAGGATCTGAACATGCGATGACTAAACAGAGGCATGCTCTCTCCTGTGGTAAAGAGAGACGG
This sequence comes from Trichoderma semiorbis, assembly GCA_020045945.2. Taxonomy (NCBI): domain Eukaryota; kingdom Fungi; phylum Ascomycota; class Sordariomycetes; order Hypocreales; family Hypocreaceae; genus Trichoderma; species Trichoderma semiorbis. Next base: position 978,529 of record CM034695.1, read on the forward strand.
TGACGATCGATACGGAAGATACGAAAGATTGACAAATATCGGCTTTAGTGTGTGGCCCTGAAGATCAATCCAGCCCTGAGAGATGATCTATGGCGAAAAGCGATTACTGGCTATCGCAGATGTCAACCGTGGCCACCCCATTATCGCAATTGGCTGGTGTATGTAAAGGCCAATGGGCGCTGCATGATCCGCTTGATCTGTGGGAAACTTTATCGCCGCAGCAGGCGGCTCGACGGCTGGCGTAGGGGGCAGAGGCGACAGGTGATCCATGGCGAAACTGTGTTGCTAGCTGTGGCAACACGTAACCAGCATCAATCCATTGCTGCTCTTGATTATGCGACTGGCTTTGAAAGGGGGGTGAAGTAGCTCAAGGGTGAAGTGCCGCGGGTTTGAGAGAAACTATTTCCATCGTTTGGGCCAGCTACAAGAAGCTTCACCCAGTTCTCCATGCCTACAAGAGGCTAAAGCCTAGAGGTTTGCATGCATGCTTGGAAATGGCGAAAATCGAGTGGCAGGGCGACGCTATCAGCCTAATTGGAGGCTCGGCTGTGTTGTATTCGGCGAGTAACTTCGAATCTAGGATACTCGAGCACATGGGGAATCGTGAATTGATAGCCTTCGGGTTCGGTTATTGACCTTGCCCGCCGATGCACACCTAGGAACATGTAGTGGGAGCGGTGCGGTAGTCGAGCCTTGTCAAGCCGGCGCTTTCTGCAAAGACAAGACCCGCCGGCTTGTAGTCTTCAAGCCTGTTGGGTAACCCAGGTAGCGACGCCCTCCAAGGTAAACCGAATTGCTGGCGCCGAGTACTGTCTGGTGAGATGATTTCGTCTAGCTTTGCCCACGGCTGCCACCCGAGTCCACCTGTGCTTGTTGAGGTTTAGTTGCTGTTAGGCCGCCACTCTAGTCCCCGATGTCCACTTTGTCTGCCCTATTTGCCTGTGTAGCTTTGGCGCTACCTCTCATCTGTGCGATCACCATTCCATCTGTAGATTTGGGGAGAAGTTAGTGATTCTAAATGTATGTTGTTGGGGTGCCATTTACCTACATTTTGCCGAATCCTTTCTGAATGCTTAAATTTCCACTGTACGTATCGGGCTCTCGTCCCGCGCTTTACCATGCGTCCTTTTCCGTCCTGCATTCGCGTCAGATATATCGTATAGCGACCGTATAAGAGATGCAACAAACGACCAAACTAAGTGATTGAAAGAGCAAGAAGGAGAAGAAAGAATGTGATGGACGCAAGGAAGAGATTATTAGTCCACAATCTACCGATGTCGCGTGCGACTGACAGTGGTAAACTACCATGTCCTTGTCTCCCGGCCAACGCACGTCTTCGTCCCATTTTGCTTTCCTTTGGGGCATCAGCACTTTCAATTTGACCGTTTTCCCCATCCTTCATATGGTCTGTTTATGGCATGTCCGATATTGCTCGCTCAAACCAGCTTCAATTTCCACTGGTCCATTGTCCCTGCCGTCCGTTTACACATGATACCTTGTACTTACTTTGAGTCTCGCGTTCAGGGTTCCCAATGATTGCCGTCGAAAGCTCGACATCAAACTTCCCCTAGCGACGTTTTGCCATCCGTTTCACCGACGCGCCCCGTGTGGGCGCAAGACTCCGGCAGCTTGGAACAACATGAGCGTACTCGTGTCTGAGTTCCTCGGCTTAGTAAAACCCACATTGTTTGTTCCCTGGACAGTCAGTTTCGCCGAAGGGGGTGGGGATTCTCTTCTTCGCTTCCCCAGCAAGCTGAGAAAGCAATGAAAAGATCAGTCATGTTCACCGGCTTAGTAAAAAAAAAAACCCCCTGCTTATTCCCTAGAGAGTCAGTTTCGCCAATAAAGAGGTGGAAGATCTCTTCTTCGCCTCCCTAGCAAGCCGAGAAGACAATGAAAAGATCAACCAGCCTCTTCCTGGTCAACAAATCAGCCAGCTTCTTCCTGGCAAACGAATCAGCCAGCTTCTTCCTGGCAAACGAATCAGCCAGTTTCTTCCTGGTCAACAAATCAGCCAGCTTCTTCCTGGCAAACGAATCTCCCAGTTTCTTCCTGGTCAACAAATCAGCCGTTCATCATCAACGGCTTGGCACTCACTCTCCTGATTCTTGCTGCTGCGCTTCCCACTGCTCCTTCGCCTTTGCTATCAGGGCAGCTTTATCCGCAGCATTCAGTCTTTTCACACCAGGCATAACAAGCGTTATCCCGCCTTCTTTCACGGAATACCTTTTTATCGCTTCGTTCCTTGTCGTAACAATCGCTTCTGTAGCATCTGTACTATTCCCTAGCAGCTGAATATTCGCCTGCTTCCGACGTTCGCGGCAGTCCAACTCATTCCTTGGCGTTTTCAGAAACGCCTGGACCTCTGCGTTATTGTAAAACCGGCTCCAAGTCTCAGCTCGTTTGGCCGCCGTTTTCTGTGATTGTTTGGCCGCCGCTTCTTTCCCCTTGGTCTCCTTGTAAAGCGGGTCACTCATGGTCTGTAATCGTTTGGCCGCCGCTTCTTTCCCCTTGGTCTCCTTCCAGCCCAGGTCACTCATGGTCTGATTTCCCTTGCCACTCATATATGTATGGACTGTTTGAATAACGCTCTGCGTCTCGTCTAATCCGCGGATCGTGTCCAGAAGCCCCTCCTTCTCAAGGTATGACTGCAACATGGCGATTGCCTCCTCATGTGGAGTAATGGTCCCCGTTTGCCGCTCGACAACCAGATGATTGATGACGATATCCAAGGGACCAAGCCTATGGACCTCCTTGCCAAAATTCGAAAAGTGGCGATGCCTCGCGACCGGAACACGGCTCCATTCGCAAACTCCGTTCCAAATAAGGTCGTGCAAAAACAGCATCTCCTTGGTTGCCTTAACCAGGTGGGTAAAATACATCCCGTGGTAGCTGAAAAACACAACATTTTTAATCGACCCGCCATGATCCCGGGCCACCAGGCAAGACACTTGTCTCTGGTACATTGCTAGAGGTATCCTCATCCTGTATTCCTCGACATATAACCCCTCGGCTTCTTGAAGTTCCCTCCTGAGGAGTATGGAGTTTTGCTTTCCGAGGCAAATCGTAAAGGCGGACGACTTCACCGCTGCTAATGCGAAACGCTCGCATGTTTCCAAGATCTTCTCAGTGGTATCGCCAAACATTTTCTGATACTGCGGCGTGTCGCTTTTCGGATCATACTCAATCCGCATTGGATATGTGTCCTGGGTCCGAACATTGGTATGATCCAGTATCTTATCACACTGGACTCTCAGGCAACTATTCGATGGATCCAGTGTCTGCCCATAAAATCGCCGCGTGGTTCTGTATGTCGGGTAGTGCCAAAGACAGCACAACAGGGCATCCCGCGGCCCAGATGGTTTGGATAATTCCGGGACCAGATCATCCCCAAGACCGGCAGCCTGAATGTTAGTTACAAACCTATTCCACTCAATGTCCATGGCATAATCCCAGGACGCCCAACGGTCCGCAGGCACTTCAGTCTCCTCATGGCAACCAATGGGTGCCCTATACGCGGCACTACCTATAAACGAGATTATCTCATCCCGAATTATCTCCCTACAATCAAGGAGCGACAAAAGAACCTCTCCGAAGCTGGTGCCCTCTGCACCATACTTACTAAACTCCTCCTTGACCTCGTCAAGGTATACTTCGGCATCGGAGAGGGGGGACTGGCGAGCCCGCTTCTGGGGAGGTTGGGAGGGAGGAGGAGTGGGAGCACGACGGCGAGTGCTCGTCAAGAAAATGGGATCAAGGACTGGAGAAGAAGCCATTGTCAATGTGTATGTGCGTGTGTGTGTGTGTGTACGTGCTTGTCTGACTCTGTCTAGATGAAAAAAGAGAAGAGAACGAAAAGTCAATGGATAATTTGCTATGTGTCAACTTTGCATGCTCGAAATGGAAGGAACAGGTTGCTCTTGCTGAAAGTCTTGGTGGCCTCGCTTCAAGAAACGAGAAAACCCCACAAAGCATAGAAGACAAGGATTTCCAGGGAAAGTGGTAGAAAATTGGGAATAGCAATAGCTATACATGGCAGAAGCAGCAGGAAGGCGATGACGAATTGGCAGATGTAAACTCTACAGGCGAGGATTAATAGGAAAGTGGTAGAAAATTGGGAATAGCAATAGCTATACATGGCAGAAGCAGCAGGAAGGCGATGACGAATTGGCAGATGTAAACTCTACAGGTGAGGATTAATAGGAAAGTGGTGATATATTAAAATGTCTCGAGTATAGAAACAAACAGCAGGAGGAGAAGGATAAGAAATTTGGATACGTTGATGGGTATACAGAAAAAGATCAGCAGAAAAGTATTAATAAATTGGGACATCTTTATTATAGGTGACTGGGTGTAATGATTAGTAGGAATGCAATCATTAAGCAGGGTATTGATATAGACTAGATGCTCCAGTCTAGCAGATGCAGATATACATTCAAGCCCAGTTGCAAATGGATTTCTGCCATGGCCTAGCTTTACTTTAAAATTCTATCTCGATACGTGCGATCCTGTGGTCACGAAAAGAATCGTCTCCCTCCCGCGGGCAAAACCCGTTTAATTAATAAGATGGCCATTTTCATTCGATAGACATATTGTTCTCTGTCTATATTAAGCGAGTTTCAAGAGGAATGTCGGCAAGTTTATCTACTATAGCTTTCACCGTCTTAAAATAAAAGAGAGTCTGGCTAATCCAGGATCTGCTAATTTCGACGTATGCTTGGCGACAACTGATGAGAATAGTAAAGCTGTAAGAAGCTGGAATTAAATAATAAGTCACCATGTCCCATCTATATCTCGGCCCAGATGTAAAGCGGGTTAATAAGAACAGGAATAAGTAAATTATAAGCCGCAGCTCTTAAGGAAGCCGCATCAGCAGACTTTTGGGTTATTGGTAGGTAGCTCCGACCTTAACGATATCTCGGCCCAGATGTAAAGCGGGTTGACGAAAACAGGAATAAGTAAATCATATGCCGCAGCTCTTGAGGAAGCTACATCAGCAGACTTTTGGGTTGTTGGTAGGTAGCTCCGACCTTGACGACAATTAGAGCGCTTATTTTTGCTGTTTTTCGTCGGAATCTGGTAGACACTCTTCGCAAAACTCCCTATGGCGACTTTCTCCGTTCGTGATGGGCGAAAACGGAGGCCGCGTCGAGACTCTGAACCGGCTGGTGGGCTGCGCGCAGCAGATGATGAATATGCGACGAAAGAGGTGCTCGTCTGCGTTGCAGCTGATAGAAAAGAGGCCATCAAGAAGATAATGCACAATTCTAAGGTATATCCTACAAACCGGCCTTGAGGGTGTTTGCAACATGACACGGGCACCGGCAATCGGCAATGAAACCAAGCTGAAGTCATAAAAAAACAATTAAATCGATAAATAGATAGATAAATGAATAAAATCATCGATATAGTGGACCAAAGAATCCAAGCCATGGCTTCTGGATTCCGATTCCCATGCACACGCCCAGCAAGCATGTGGAACAGGATGATGTATACATCGAATGTTTTAGTTCAGGGTCTCGAACACAAGCCATGGCGCCCCAACCGAGGCTCATGCATACCCGATTCCAATCTCCGGGCGAAAAGAATGCACCAAAGAATCATCGATATACGGAGCCTGCATGAGGTTACATGTACGTCAAACCGCATCTACATAAAAAAAATCCCCAAAGCCCTGGGCGTTTAGAAGGTGTGAACCCCCATGTGGATACCGAAAAAAGACGGCGAACCTCCGGCACGGCAATGAGGGCCCCTGTCTCGGAGATGCGCATCGGTTAAGAGTAGTTTTTTGAGATGGGGGATGTTGCGTAGATACGGAGATATTTCGTCTTCTTTTCTTTCCATTCCTGCAAGCTTCTTTTTGCATTGAACCTAGACGGAACGGCACCGGCAATGTCGTCATGGCTCGAGATTGGATGAAAAAACACAGTCAGAAATTACAAGACCTAACTTTAGTCGCAAGCCCCTAGACTAAGAGACATCGGCACTTGAGAAACGGGCCAGGAGTGAAGTTGCATCAGACCCACCCCGGATTTGTCAAAAGGACGGGCGGCAAGGCTGTCGGCTGAAGGACGCCGGTCGTCAAACTCGGCAAGATTCAGCGAGGGACTCTGGCAAGGTCTGGGAAAACGGCACAGCTTGTGTACTCGAACCGGGCACAAGCAAAAAGCGCCAGGAGAAGGGGAGAGAGGAGAGCAGCATGCAGGTAGATGGCTATCGGTGCCGGAGCGGCATACTTCACTCGTACGAGCACGGCACACGTACGAGCACGGCACAACTACGAGGGGAAAACGGAGTTAGGAGTTGAGACTATATATTTCTTTCATGCAGGAGTTGGGAGGTTCACCCAGAAAAGAGCGCAAAACAAGGCCAACCGAACGATAGCTCTCCTGAAGCGAGATCCCCTTCTCTCCCAAAGGCCAAAAGCCGCGGGATATGACTCTAAGCACCACAAGCTCAACTCCTAAGGAGGCACAAGACATCAATGGGAGGATATGAGCATAACGAGAATGGGCCACACACAAAAAGTCACGCGAGGGTCCAGCTTGCAAAAGCCATCGTTTCCGCGGAGACTCCGACTCCCCGAGGGCCAATTGACCAGTCAGCACGTCTCCTCGGCACGGTGGAGACTGAAGCCAAACAAGCATAAGGCCAGAGAAAGAACAAATCGGGGGCCTGTCGGGATGGTGGAGTAAAATAAGCCATGGAAATGTCGCGCCACCTCGAACGACCTTGCGCTCCCGCTTTTCCATGCGCTCGTGCCATGTACCTGTGAGTAAGCCACACCCTTTCGCGTCCTGTGTGTAAGTGTCGAACACCGCCCAACGGAGCGCTTCTTGAAGCCGTGCCGGAGAACGGGCAGAAGGGGGAACGGACCAGGGGGGTACCCAAGGACGAGAGAGCCACGATCGACGATCAATCATGATGAAGGGGGCCTGGACACAAAGGGGAGGGGTGGGAGGGGGTGTGCATTCAATGGGCAGGGCAAAAAGAAAAAAGAAAAAAAGAAAAAGGTGACAGCTGGGAACGCTCAATTGGTTTATTTCGTCCCAAATGAAACCAAACAATACTCGTATGTCCCTAGTGAGCGGATATAACACCGAATAACATCACCAAAGCCGTACGAGTATGGAGTTTTGTCTTCTTCGAGGCGGGCTGGAAAGAGGCTAGAACCCCCGAGAACAACCAGGTCGTGACCCAGCCTTGTCTGCATTTTACATGCACCGGCTCAACCCTTCCGTAGAGAGATACCTTGTCCTCTTGCTTTGTAGAATCATAAGACGAGAAAACTCGGGGTAAATCTGACCCCCAGGCAAATCGCATCATGGGAATCGGATTTACAAGCACTCATCTCACATCCCATCTCAATCCCCGAAACCATTTGGACGAATGGTGATGCAGCCCACTGCTCCCAAACACAACAAACCTGCAAACCCGGAAGATTCCCTAGCCTCGTCATCTAGAACTTCCCCAGAGGTCATGAGAATCATCAAAGTTCCAGCTTGCAACAAGTCAAGATGTAATGTAAGGCAAAGCATGACCATGGGATTAATAACGCGAGGTCCGACTCGGGCTCGGTGACGTAGCCCGGACAAGGCCTGCGCTGCTCTCTTTAGGCCTAGCACCGGAGCTTCCTGACTCCTTGATTCTGTACTCGTACTGTGAGCTCTCTTCTCTTTTTGCGGGCTCAGCTCCGTCTGGATTGCAATTTGTCCGCACAAACAACGCAAAGAAGAAGGTCTCCATAAATACAATAACCAACACTAGTTTGGCAATTCTCCTCGGTAAGGGTCTTGTGGTCTCCAGCCGCAGGGTCGGCGACCGATCTCCCGTTTCCCCCGCGGCGAGGCTACGTGAAAAGAGCGAGAAAACAGGGACCCCCTTTTTAGCTTCAATGCAAACTAGATTGAGTTCTTTTTTTCTTTCTTTTCTATTAGTTATTTTGTACATGTTAGTTTGAAGATGTATCATATTTTTCGATTTTATCGTTAAGTTCATTAATACATCTCCTTCTGCATCCATCCAGAGACACCCCCCCTACCCCTTCCCCCCTTGAGGCTCACTGTATAATCCGTATACACCTTGTAAATATCGCACGCTAGCCTCGCGGTTATCGTTTCCAATGTTTTGTCGACACCCCGCGGAACTTGTAAGTCCTCGGCGCCGGCACACGACAAAAAAAAAAATCGACGAAACAGCGACTCCGTTTCCACGCGTAAAACAGAAAAGCTACATTGACAAGCATAACTCACTCGTCTCAATGCGCTTGCTCAATGCTACCTACAACTCGGCATTACAGCTCGGGGTTTTTTATTACTACATAGTTGCAGCGCAGAATTTCGCGCATCGTAAAGCAAGCAATGCCCGCTTTTTTCTCTCTCTCGTCTCGCTTCGCCAACCCATGATGCAACCGCTTGGAAATTAATCAATCAACATCTCACACGCCTTCGACGAAAAATGCCCTTTTCAGATTTTAGACGAATCCCAAGGTTTGTTTTCGCCTGAGCAATGATATCATGCCGCTCTGGTGCTGGAAGTCGGAGCGGCAAAAGCGGCTCAAGCGGACCGGAAAGCAGTTTTGTAAGAGACTTCTTTCCATACAAGGAAATTCCAAGTGCTCCCCTTCGGTACTCCATTTCTTTTTTCTCAACTCAAAAACCTACGAAGAAATGTCTAGCTTGGGCCGAGCTGGTCCCGACAAGCGTCCGCTGTGGGGAATGCTTCTAGAAGGACGGATGGAAACTCTGTTTTTCTGAATGAGGGTTGCGTTCTTTTCGCCTCCTGCAGGGCTGCCCCCCCCATCCATAGAACATGGACCGTAGAAATCGGAGAACCCACCCGGCAAGGATCAGGATCATGGGACTCGTCGAAGGGGCAGGTTTCCTAGTGCCGACGCGATGCGATTTGGAGGTGATTCCACAGGTGCTAGGCTGCAAGCAGTTTGTGCACCATACCAGCGTGAAGAGACAGCCTAGAGTGTGAATTCAAGATTGGTAATCACCCTTGGGAGGTTCACATAAACAACATTTTCTGTGGGGATTCTGGTTTAATAAACATCATCTCAGCCTCGGGACGCAGCACTCAGGACGTCTTTATTCAGCATTACAGCAGCCTTGAGGAATTGATTAGCATTAGCCTTGGCTCGGCTTGCGGCATATTCCGCGGTCCCCATCACTAACTGAATCGTTTAGCCTGCAAGAGAAGAAGAAAAGAAAAATGGAAGAACTTTGGCGAGCACCATTTCGACGAATCACTTGATACGCAATTGGGTCGATGGAGAAGGGGGCACAAGACCCGGAAAAAAAGAAAAAAAGAATCAAGGGAATAAGAAAAAAGAAAGTTGGCAAGTTTCCAGAGTCCCCATTCTGTGCAACGCGAGTCATCACGCTGCAGGCTAGAAAACGCTCCTGAATCCATTTCGTCGGATTCCATTGCAGTAAGAGCGATGGGGGACCCGCCTGGTTAATCGCGATAATAATTCTCATTCCCGGAATCGAAGTGCCTGGAGGGGGGCGTGTGCGATCAAGGTCAAGGCTTGAGGGACCCAGTAGCAAAGTACAGTTACTTGGGAGCACGAACCTTTATTTTTTGCTTACATGGTTATTATTATACCTCGTCCTACAAGTGCACAAAAAGTAATACGTAAAGCTCCGTGGGATTTTATTCATTAGTAGTTAGGAAATTCCGCAGCCCGAGAAACTTGTGTAATTTTCGCAATGCCGAGGGGGTGAGTGAGGGTGAGGTAAGCGGCCCATTTTCGCTGCCGAAACGTGCAATTACACAAAAGGACGCCCGGGAAATGTCAAGGCCACAAGACGGCGTATCGGGGCTTCGAAGGGGGCTTTTTTTCTGCTTCTCGGCCCCGGCTATCCAACCCGATAAGCTACTTCGTACTTGGACTTTGTGCCCAGCCAATTTATCCAAAAGAATCAGGGGTTCTCACAACAACGGGAGCTGCATGACGGCATTCATAGGCTAACGAAGGGCCATAGGCTACCGGAGACATTGCCAGCAAATAGATGGTCGTCTGCACAAGGCCAGATGACTCTGGAGAAAAGCCCCAATTCATCCATTTCCCGTTAAGGCGGCCGAGCCCCAGGGAGAGAGAGTCTGGATGATTCCGCGCCTTTTGCTATTCCCGCCTCCTAGGAGATTTACGATTATTACTACACCAACTGTATTACATTAACGACCATTGCACGTTATTGGAAAGTGCTCAAAAAAAAAGGGAGGGTGTACGGGCTGCTCATTGGCCGCAAAGGTGCGCACATTTGCGGACTTCCCACCAGCGCTTGCGCACGTATTCCCGCTGCAGTGTGATGAGAATTTGAATGAATGCGACGCCCGTCCAGGGCTCACCTAATTGGTGAAAATGTCAGCACGAATCAGAACCTTGGCCTGCGCCATCGCAAGTTCCAGCTCGAAAGAGGTCTCATCAGCATCCCCGCATTCTTTGTTTTTTTGAGTTGCGGACAGGCGCCATGCCCATGATAGTGTATGAGCTGAGATGAGACACGCACACACCACACCACGCTTCAATCAACGAAAGAGAGAACGATCGACCTTTTGGCGCAGACATGTGCCGAACATGTTTTCTCCCGTGCCTGTAAGCAACGACACCGAAAACAGGGTTCTGGAATCCAGCAAATCTTAAAATTAGTTGTGGCTGGAAAGCCTCCCATACATACAGCCTTTGCCACACGCCGCAACCTGCCGCTGTGGGTATGAGAGTTTGAAGTTTATGCTTCAATTCTCCAACTTGCAGGCCAGCCCCCCTCATTTTGCATGCCAAAACACCAACTTTGTCATGTCGTATTGGCAGGCAAAGTGGGTGAGAGGCTGTTAGGGCTGGAGCTGGACACGTGCCTTGCGAAAACTCTCTCACGACGTGTGAAGTGTGTCAAAAAGCTTCGCTCTATTTTGTTCGAGAGCGAACCCGAGGTAAGGTATCTATCAATGACATCAGAGAGTCCATAAGTGTTTACTTTTGACGGTTGGCAGCTCGATAGATAAGCACGGTGTAGTTCTATTACTGCGCTTGTGTTTAATCGATGAAATCCATACTAATTCTGATTACCGGTATATCCTGGGCAAAACGAAAAAAATAAAATAAAATGCAATTAAATAAAATCGTAAAATGAATCGCCGTCCGTTCTGGGAACGTCAAGTTTGGTAAGCGGAGGCCGAAATGAGTCACCAGGACAACGGTAGCAACAGTGCAGTATGTAATCCTTGATACCATACAATTCAAGGTCCAAAAAGCAAGGGCAGGGCATAGCGTCACCTCGTCTTTCAGCCGGCTTCTTTCCGTGAGCCCTACGAATGGACAAGGACCGCTCATACAGGAAAGGTGGGCGGTAAAAGCGGTCCGCACGCTTCAACGAAACGAAAGAGTTGATTTGAGGCTTTTGGTTCTTGGAGTGTGGGAAAGGGGAAGAATTGCCGGCTGCAAGATATCCGATCGGACTCGGCTATAATGGGGTTCCGGGCCAAGTTCCACGGCACAGTACCAAGTTGTGGTGCTGCCAGATGCTCCAGCGGAATTGGGAAGAAAAGGGCGCGGAAAGATTGCTTCGTTTGGCAGTTCTTTAGGTCTTTGCGCCTTGTTTCATTGTAGGACGGGCATGCCAGCAGTGTGTGATTGATCCTTTTTCACTGCTGTGATTCCGGATGTGTCTGTGCTCTTATTTGACGTCGCAAGGAGACGGAATTGCTATCGAGCTGCATCAAGGCCGAAGGATCAGAGGAGACGCTCCTACGCTCCGTGCTCCGTTCAATTGACACCCCCCAGTATCAAGGGATTGCCTGTCAACCTAAAAGGACATTTCTGCTAGCAAAATCTAGGCACCCAGGGCCCGGATATTGGACCTGCTCTCGTCCGTCCGTGGACTGGCTGGCGTCGGGAATGGTAGCGAGTGCGAGCTGTTATCTGTGCCAACAGTGTGGCCAGCAAAGTGCCTTGCATGCCCACCACCAAGCTTCACCGGGTTTATCCCGTTTTATGCCACACACACAACGTACACACACACATCATGAAGAGGCTTATGCAGAAAGGGATCGAGGGAGGCGTGATTCACCTGATGGCGCCACGGGAATCGGAATTAACAACCACAACGCAACTAGCCCGCGCTACCAGTAGCTAGCGACGAGAGCCTCAAGAAAATACGCCTGCTGTGCGCGATGTATCTGCCGACATGCAGAAGCGTTTTTTCGACCTGTTGTTTGCGGATGGATTCCCCAGCCGCTAGACGACGAATGCCTAGAAGCTATGGATGCAGAGGCTCCGCAGACAAAGAGAGAACGACCCTATTGAAGCTTTTTGCTCAGTTTGAGTCAAGCAAAACTAAAATTCTTGGTAACCTTCGGCGTCAGCGACGAGTCCATTGTCGACATTTACGTCACGAGCGCAGCCTTCTTGCTCCAGCCGGCGACGAGTTGAATTCAATGGCTGGTTCGTGTTACGATTAGACTTATCTCGATCATGACAGTGAGAAGTGAGTTGAGCTGAGTTGAGCGAGTGAGAAGTGAGTTCAGGTCCGCGAAGTGAGCCGTGGTGGTACACTCAAAGGTCAATCAGGTCTCCATACCATCAAACCTGTTAGCGCGGGTGGTCACTTTCCCAGCCCGATGCCGTAGCGGCTACCTCTGCGATACCCGGGCTGAGACGCTGCCCCCCAGCGCCGCCCCAAGTCTCGCCACCGGTCCCTGCGACTTGCTCCCACCGCTCGGGCGACTCCAGCGCCACCGACGGCCGAAAGCAAAAAAAAAAAAAACAACCAGAGAAAAAGAGGGTCTCTGCGAGCCGTCAGTTTGGTTTTGCATGCTTCTGGGAGCCCCGCTGGGCGGCCGGGCGAAAATAAGAGAACCTGGAAGCTCGAAAAAAAGAGGAGAGAGAGAGGCGGGGGTGGCTACGTGTAGCTGGCACAGAAAAGTCTCTTGGGGGATTTTGACATCAGCTTATTCTCATTGTCGAGACGAAGGAAGCGGGCACTGCATGCTAAAGGATTTTGGATCAGAAATTTGGATTTCGACGCATCACATCTGCCCAGTGCCAGTGAGAAGGCGGATGGGGCACAAGGCGCTAATCAGTGCTGGCGTTGCTTGTGGCATGGCTGCTGGCATCGAATTCGCTGTCATCGATGGCAGCTGTTTCGCCCATTTGCCCAGGTACTAGCGATACTACTTGGAACTGTATATTCGCTTTCGCGCGCGGCACAAATATTGACATTCTGATCCATCGGGAGCACGCCAGGCGTCTGTAGCGCGCGCTCGCCAAATCAGGGGTGGTCCATATTACACGATCCTTTACTGTACATGTAGTATTGATACGACCTCTATTTAGAGTGTGTACTGTACATACTCGATCTAACCCGCCGTCGTATCGCCAGCGTATCTCGCAATTTCTTGTCCACAAATCCCAATCCCCTTCTCCTCACCTGTTGATCTGCGGGCAATTCCCACTCGCTTGGCGTGTTCCGTGCAGGCCTTGGCAGCTTCCATTTCCCGGCCAAGAGTGGGAGAAAGGGCAAATATAGCAACATACAAGCAAAAAAAAACTGCCGGCGATGGGGACCTTTTACTGTGTCGGGCAAAATGAATGCCAGGTGGGATTGACGCAAAAAGGTGCCGCCTCTGATAGGGCTTAGACACGGCGCCTCCAATCAGAGCCCGCAGATTTCAATGCTACAGCAGTGGAACGAAAGAGCTTTTACTGGGGCATCGAAGCGATCGCCGTAAAGGCAATTGCTCCCTTTGGCGAACAATTAATCAGCATTCAGACCGATTTTTCTTTGCTTCGCTTCGCAGATTGTCTTGTCATGGCATCTTTGCCCGAGCCGCGAGCCTTTTCAACGGGGCCCCCATCAGGGTAACATGTTGAGGAATAAATAAATGCTATTGGGGAAATGGTTATTAATTGCCGTTTCGAGAGAACGGGGGGGGGGGAGGGGTGAAGCTTCGAATTGCTTGCTGTTGTTTTGTATATTCAGCAGACGACAGCATTCCGATGATGCTTTGTAACTAAAGCACACGCATACTCTCTCTCGCATCCAAGAGCTATGACGAGATATGAAGTAGAAGAGGCAGGGCTTTTGACTCAAGCGTATCAACTGAGTGGAAGGTGCCGACTATTTCGAGGATGCGGCTTCTTCCATCGACGGCTTCTTCCTCTTAGTTTACTCCCGCTTACCATTCAATATAGACTCCAGTCGGGCCTCATCACCTAAGCCAACGCGGTAATCCTTCCGGGGCAGCCTGATGTGGAAATTGAATTGGCAGCGGGCGAGAAACTCGCTTGTAAGGCTAAACGCCCAGTTCGGCAATGAGCCGAAGGTTTGACAATCTTTGCGCCTTGTCGTGATGCCCATGCCATGTGTTTTGTGATCACCACGTCGCACTGACAAAATACCAATTCACTCTGGTCCAAAGGGGAAATGAATGAACCACCCCCTCCAAAGCCAAGAGACCCAGCGGCAATCATCAGGCATGCTGTATCCATCCGTACGAGTACATACTCGCACACACTACTCTGCCCTCTACACATGCTACAAGCGGTAATATCTGAGCGTCCTGCTCTTAGGTAGGCAGCCTGATGACTCCCATAGAAAGTACAGGTAGTCAGTTCAGTTAAGTCGTAGGTACAGTACATTCGCACACACACACGCACACACACATCCTTCATTTCGCGGAGGTGATGCTTGCCCAGCGTCATGACGGAACTTCGCCCATTCATGTCCGCCCGCGTCGGCGCGGACTTTGGAATGGGCAAATCGCCTAGCTCAGCGCCCAGAAAAGAGGATAACGGGATTGAAACCAAACAAACCCTTGCCCAGCGCTTTTTCGTGTAGCGCCTTGCTGGCTGGCTCTGGCTGGCTGGGCTGGGCTGGGCTTAAAGTGCTATGGGATGCTTGCTAGCAAGCGCAGACGCTGGGCTGCGTTTACGAATTACGAAGCATGGATTTTCTGCTTAGGCTTTTGCCCAAGATGACTGTTGCTCGTTAATGTTGACGGCAGTTGTGTGTAATCATACCCTTGGGATTTCGCTTCTTGCCATCACCATCACCATAACCATTTACCATCACGCCGATCATTTCATCCATCGTTATGCTTTGACTTGACCGTTCACTTTCGTCATCTGGCCGTGACCGGACCTGTCATCTTCCAGGACCAAAGGAACAAGTCAAAAACGTGCTGCAAGGCCATTGCCGACAAAGACCGCGGCAAACAGAACACAAGCACACACAGAAAAAAACAATCGGGTCGCGCAGCCCGTCCTCGCTTTTGATGCCATGATTCTGTCATCTTCGTCGACGATACCTGCAGTCTCGCCCGGCCAAGCGTTGGCGCGCCTGTAACATCTACCTGCAACTGCACATATGCTTCGACTAAGCCCACGCCTTTTGCGGTAGCGCAAAGGACGCCCTGGGACCTTGCCCGTGGGAAAAGTGTCGCTATGCCTGTTGCGGTACTTAAATATCCTCATCGGGCTTACGTCCAACTCGCCCCCTGCGGCTTAGTGGCCGTCCGTCTACTCTCGCGCCCTCGGACATAATGGCGTTGCCGAGTCCTAACGACACCCCCCGAGACCCTGTTTCGATCCGCAGCCGGAAATACATGTGCATGTACATGGAGACTTGGAAGCCCATCCCACAGGAGTGCGCCATGATCAAAAGCTACCGTTTGGCTTTTTCACAACGACGTTAGTTTGGTCTTGGTTCATAAAGCCTCCGAGGGCCATGATGCTCATCAGCTTGCTTCTCAGTCAGCTCACAGGCCAAGATTAACCCACTGTAAGCCCCACCGGTGCCCATTATTCAGCACCACTGTCCATCTCCATCGAGACAACCTGCTATACCACCCTATCTGGTATTTATATAATCTCTCGGGTCCCGTTGCGCTGGGTCGGGACCTCACCTCCTTCTCTTATTCACTCTTCCGATATTATTCATCTTCATCTTTGACCAAGAAAAGGGACCTGGTCAAAGCAAAGCATAAGCTGTCTGGACCTTGGGGTTAATTCACATCATCACACAAGCCATCCATCCACATTGAACGGTTATATATACCTTATCTATACCATACTCGTATAGCCAACCCATCAAGAGTAAAAACAGTCTCTTTGGGATAGCTTCATTTTCACATTATCACATTCACAATGGTTGCCCATAGCCTGCCCTCTCCTCCTGCGGAGGATAACAAATCATCCACTTCCACATCACCTTCCACACTATCAAGAAAAGCCAGTGGCTCAAGTACAAAGGCTATCAAGGCCAACCACCGAACGTCTAAGCGTGCCGGATCCAATGCGGCTTCCCTCCATCACCACGAGCAAGTTACACACGGCATGGATGGAAGACATAAGCGCGTCTGGAAGGCCTGTGAGAGGTGTCGAATGAAGAAGACAAAGGTACGCACCTCTGTCTTACAACAAGGCTCTAGGAAGTGGTTCCTTTTACTGACTTGAAACCAGTGCGACGGTGAATTCCCTTGTAAGAGATGTAAGGATGACGGCCTTGTCTGCACGGCTGGCGTTCGCAAGAAGATGGAGTACAAGCAGCTGCCTCGAGGGTAAGCTCTTCTGAATCCCATAGCCTTATCCCCAACTTGACTAACACGGGTGTCACACACAGATACGCAGAGGTTCTCGAAAACACCCAGTTCGCCCTCATCTCCACCGTCCACAAGCTTTACCAGATGGTCAGGACCAACCAGCAGTGGGACCTTGGCGAGCCCGAGCTCAACGACCGTGGCCAGCCCGTGATCCACAACATTGCCCAGAAGCTGGGCTGCATCCGACCCAACAGCGACATCGACCTGCCCGTCCACTCCGTCTTCCCCGAGAACGAGCGTGACCTGAAGGAGCTCGCCCAGCAGCTGCACGACCACCACAACAGCACCGATGCGCAGAACAAGGACCGCGACGTCGAGATGGAGCGCGAGTCTCCCATGCCTTATAGACGCACCGACCGCGCCTCCTCCTCGGAGCTGGACCACTCCGACATCGAGATCGACTACCGACGAGCGGCCTTTGGCAGCCACAACCACCCGGTCACCATGTCGCCGCAGAGCTACGCGGGCAGCACCGAATTCGAGTTCAGCCAGTCTGGACAACCTGACCTCGACGCCACGGCTTCGCTCTTCGCCTCGCAGTCCCCCTCGATGAACGTGTTCCCCGACTGGGCCATGAAGACTTCAAATGACATGGCGGCGATGCAGTTCTTCCAGCAGAGCGCGATGCAGGACCTCAGTGGCATGGGACCTACCCTGATGGAGGGCGGCTACGAGACGATCAAGCCTCAGATTCTTTCAAATTCCAATCACGGCGTCATGATGGGCATCAACGACCCGACTTTGTATAACGGCTACGATATCGACCTGGTCCCTATATAAGATGGACCAACAGGAACCAAAGCAAAAAAAGAAGAAAATACAAAAACAATTCGGACATAATGCGAGGCAAACTGTGTTTGACCGGGCCGGTGTAATAGTCATACCGGGATGTAAGAGAGGAGGGGTCGTCTGGTTGCGACTTTGATTCATCATGAGCCATCCATGGCCATGCGACACATTTCTATTCTCGGCATTCTTTCTTTTTCACATATTCACTCTTCATTCCTTCTCTTCCCCTTTTTACCTTCTCTCTCTACATCTTATGGGGGGTTCAATCATCATTTTGGGATAATGGGCGTTACGGGACACACTACAAGCGCGGTGCACTGATAGACTTTGCTTTTTATTATTTTTTACCATCATTTGTTTATTTCTGTATATGTGGTACATATTCTGGAAAGGGGCGGTGGGGTGGACCTTGGGTCGGGGATCAATTGATAATGGGAGCGTGACGAAGTTACGGAAACGGAACCGAAGCAAGCAAACAGAGCTTTTGAAATAGAATGATGGCAACACCAATGCCACGCTTGAAGTAATTCACAAAAGTTGGCTACCTCTACTTGATTGATTTGATTTGACATCTTCGGTGAATGTGACCTAATTCCAATAAAAATCCCATATTCCAGTCGTATCCAACTAGCACATTTGATTCCATCCTAGGTTGGTCATCATCACCGCCGTCTCAAACGCAAAGCGGCCATAGGGCTTACACGCGAGATGCAACAGCTTCATTAGCCCCCCAGCCCAGCCATTGCTGAGATGTCGGGACCCAAGCTAGCCCCCCCTTCTTACTCGATCCAATCCTACCTACCATTCGAACTCATCTCACAAGGCGCCAAATCGCCGACACGTCATGGTATCCCATCCCTCCTAACCCCTGCCGATTGTATCGCCAGAGACGTGCGTATACTACATGTAGCCAAGGAAAAAGCCAAGCCCCCCCTCAGCCACTATGCCGTCGTCGTCAAATCCAATCTATTGCAATACGCCCGTGATTTTTCTTGGAAACGCTTTTCTCGGTTTCGTTCTCGTACAACGCACGGATGACTTCCTACATGCATTAGGCTGGGGTCGTTTATGTTTATTTTTAATTACATTGGCTGAACGCGATACGCGTTTACATATCTTGTGGATTTTATGTTCATTATTTTATTTTGTTTTATTTTTTGGTTTATTTATTTTTTGAAGGCGGACCTCATTAGGTGTTTCCTTTCGACCAGAATACCAGACGGGCGCTCCCTTGTCCAGTTTGCTCGCATCATCAGCCGCTTTAGGGAAATGGTATCGGAGTTTGTCAACACATATTGGCAGGGTTTGTCATCCATGGAGCAAGGACAAGGACTGGACACAAGAGCAACAAGAAAAAAAGAAAGGGTTTTATCCCACCCCCTCCCGCTCCTCTACAAGTGACTCTACTCCAGCTAGCATCGACGCACGCCCTGCATCTAGAGTCATTCGAGACATTTCTGTACATGAATTACGTGTATAATAATGAGCACGGGGGGGAATTAACAAAAGAGAAAGAGGAGCACGGAGTATGCACGGCACCAACAAGTCTAGGCTACTATCCCCGTCCGTCCGTTATACCCATTTCAACTCCGGAGAGCCACGATGTGACCCATCGGAGATAAAAAGCAAAGTGAAAAAAATAAAAAATTATTAACCAACGAAGCTCCAGAAAAATCTCCATGGAAGCAAGCAGTTAGGAGGACGGAGAGAAGAGGGGCCCGCGGCGGCGGACGGCTTTGTCAAGTGATTTATCTGCGCTGACAAACTATTTACCAGCGTTCGGTCACGGAGTAAGGAAATATTTCGATATGGAGCCCCTCTCTTGTCTCCTCCCCCCCGAATCGGAAATATTTCCACGATGCAGACTGGCTTGCTGCGTGTCCTGTGGAGTCTGGTGTTTCTTCTCTTTTCTTCTTGGTGAATTGGAGATTTTTGGGGAGATATTACTGGAGATGAAGGTTCCTGGTTGACAGCTTTGGCAGGTAACGTGGTTTGGTCAAAACAGGAAAATGCTAGTAATATTGGCTTTTTGGGTCCGGCCCCTTGCCTGGTATTGATGACATGAACCTTTTTGGTTTCCCGGCAGTTGGGACAGCTCTAAGTTGCCGGGCGTAGATAACAGTAAGACAACAGCGTAGACTGGGCTAATTATCTCGAACAGAAAAATTCGAACAAACCTCGGGAGAAGAAACGAAATTAAAGAAGAGATCCATATCGAAGGATAGATAGATAGCCTGCGGCGATCGTGCTGCGTCTGCCTGGCCTGATCTGGCCGAGCGGACGGTACCATCAAATGTGCTGTCAATATGTCCGACAGCCTGCTCGACTGCGACCCGCCAGGCCCGCAATATCCGCGGTCTTTTGACAGAACAGACGGACTTGGACAGCTGGATAATCGCACTCTGTTCGGAGTAAAGAAAAACAAAATGGACGATCGGGGTGTCTTGGGTGCGGTGCGCACAATGGAAACAGAAAAAGGCGAAAAGAAGAAAAAGGAGCGGACAAAATCCACTCAAGGATTCTCCCCGTTCCCTGTTTTTGCCTTGTAATTTATCTTGTCGTTTTCTTCTTTGCCAATACGACGCCCCTGAGATCCTTTCAATATCCATTCTTCGTGTTGTGCTTTTTGTGTACATACGCAAACAACGGGCTTTGCCAACTCCGAGGTGAAATCGCTGTATTCAGCAAGAAAAGGGCGCGAAAGCCCGCGTATGCAAACTCTCCTCTCCCAAGGGGCTGGGGCTTTTACCATGGAACCTGAACCAAACACCCCCGAGCTAACTAGGTACTTACAGTACCTGTACCTTCTGAGCTACAGGGCCTAGAGCTACTGGACCTAGTACAGTGAGTGGCCCGTAGACCGTCCGCAGCAACGCAGATTGCGCCAGCCCAAAAAACGGGCGGCATCAACGCCCGGGGCCCGGACCTTCGCAAGACTCCGAACGCCGGGGTGTGTGATTTTGGTTGTTTTGATCCAATGGCCCTTTTTTCCTTTTTCTGTATTTTATTCTTTTTATTTTCCCTTGGGTTGCGGGGTGGGTTACTTTGAAGGGGATCAGCTCATGTAGAGAATTGCTGCATAGCGGGTTTCGACGTGTACATGGGATGGATGATGAGCTTTGGGATGGGTGGGATTGGGAATGGGATTTTGGGGGCGTGGCACGGAATACCGAGTACAGTAATTGGAAACTTGACAAACTAAAGACTAAATAATCATGATTAATATCTTGAGGAGAGTGGGATATGTTTATGTGTGAGTTTTGGGTGAAACTGCTTGAGATTTGGTAGACACTTGGTCAAGATACATGGCCTTATGCAGAAGAGGCATACAGTAATTCATGGTGCATGGGTACAAGTACAGCACAGCTACAGAGCGCACGCTATCTAAAACACTGGAATCATCATTTATTACAAGATTTATAATTATGACTCTTCAAAAACAAAACCAGTCAGAAAACACAAAAAAGGTTTGAATTGAGCCCACCCGGGCTCCAGCTGGAGTGGATAGAAAGTGCAAAAGCAAGCAGGGCAAGCGGAAAGATTCCCACTCGGCAAACACACACTCGGCACATGTAAGACGGGAAGAACACTGACCCAAACCAAAAGGCTGCTTTGCTATTACTCGTACACACTTTCTTCATGCAATGCAGAGGATGGGGATGGTTTTCTGGGCTTCTCGTCTAGCCCCCGCTAGTAGCAGGAATACACGTAACCCTTTTTTCCCTTCTGCGTACAGCTCGTAGAGGCTTGCATATGCGTCTATCAGACGCCATGGATCGCGGAGCCCTGCAGGACGGAGGCCGGAGTGCGCCGAATTTACTCGAAATATGGGCTCGTGGCCACAGCTTTGTCTGTCTGTCTCCATCTCCGTCTCTCTCTCTCTTGTGTCACGCCGAGTTCACGCTGTCGTATCTACAATCCGCCTTCATCTAAATCTCACAGGATCGGACAGAGAGAGGGGAACACAAACTGCTTGTGTCTGTGCGGCCGTCACCCGACGCCGTGCCTGGCGATGCTTGCTTGGCATCCATACTAACATGAACCCTGTGTGCTTGATGTGTGCTTGTAGCTTCCATGTTCCAACGGCTCGGCATGCTACAAGCGGCCGGTTCGTTGGTGCAACCCCCCTCAAAGAACAGGGACGGAATTGCGCTGGACAAGAACGACCGGAATCAAAGTCCGCATCGCCGCATGAGGCCCCCAAAAGGCATGTGTATCGGCACATGCACATAACCATCGAGTGCTACTCCAATATTACACCGAAAAGAGAGCTGTCCGTCTCCAATTCCCGGGCCCCGTATAGCTCATACGAAGTACGCCAGCCAGATTGAATTGCCTGCCTTGTTTCACAGGGCGTACCGCCTGCCTCGCCTCTGTGTGTGCTTTTAGCGTGCTGGGTTGACTTCCTTGTCCCTTGTCATCTTGCATTTTCTTGTATTGGATTAGATCCATTGGATTTCTGATCTACAGGGCCACTTTCCGCTCCAAAAGAAAGAAAAAAAAAGTGGCCGAAAACTTCAAGGTTTTGTCATCCACTTGCCGCCCTGCTGCTGTAATCAAATCAAATCAAATGTCCGCTTTTAGACTACGGCCTGAAGTTTGAAAGTTGCTAGCTTGTGCATAAGCAACGGAAAGCTCTCCCAGATAAAAACGCTACTAGCGAACGGAGTTCCGCCTTGTTAGTCACCGGTTAGCAAGTCCGACACTCAATCCATTGTGAGCTAAAAAAGCAATGAACCCTGAAAAGCTGCTGAGAAATGGAGGGCCGGGCAAATAAGAGGCCCCGTTTGTAATGGGTTGTAAATCGCATCGCAAATAAACAGCGGTCTGTGTGTCATCCATCTTTTTTTCCCTCTTTTTTCTTTTTTATTTTAATTCCATTATTATTTTCGGGTTTATCTCCATCTGGGCGTTGATACGCGCTGCCATTCTTGGAAATGGCTTCCTTGTGGCGTCTGAGTCGGCGATTAAAATCATGCCCTCCCTTACGGTTTGGAGATTCCATAAGCTTTTGAAGCTTACTGGACGGGACCCCTGCTTTTCGGCCATGGTTGGCACGTGGATTGCGTCTTTGACTCAGCGGAGTTTGGGGCCGCTCTCTGTGTGTGTGAATGCTGGGGGAAGGGTTCGTTAACTCCGCGATTTCGTAGTAGTAGCTGAAAGAAGAATAAAACTGTCATCCTTATATCAGGTACAAATCACATTGTTGCCATAGAAGAGAGACACGCCATGGATACATGTACAGTACTGTACAGTACAGCAAATTGCATGTGCTTGCTCTCCATGGCTGGAGGGGGCAACCCAATTCAATATTATGCCATGATCTGATTACATGCGGTTCTCGACTCGTGCATGTACATCCACACACCTTTACCACGACAGAGTACATTAGGTACCTGGCCTGGCTATCGGCACGTATCAAAAGTGGATACGCGTATCAGCAGGGCGCTGACAGGCCAGACGCAGCAAAACGTGGGAAGCGGGTACCAATAAATACCTATTGAGGCTATTCCCTTGCGGTTAACACTCATGTCATCAAGGCCTCATTTCTCTATCGCTTCGCCTATTCGGATCTTCTTATGCGTTCAGGCGGGAATCAATAGTATTCTATCAAGGTCAGATATAGCATGCAAACACCAATGAAACAAAAAAAAAAAAAAAAAAAAAAGCAAAAATAAATAAAATCATCAACCAACACACCCTCCCAGGGGCTCCAAAGTTGCTCCGCTGATGACAAGACAAGACAGAAACTCTCACCCCCCTCCCTGAACCAGCCAGCAAAAAAAGGCAGCATTTTCGTTTTAGGCCCAAAATGCCACACGGCACCCAGCAGCCGGGCACAAATCCAAAACACCTGTGGCGTCTTACAAGACTCATCGCCGACCACCTTAGCGAGCGAATGAATTGCGGCAGTTGCAAACTTTCCTAGCTGGTGCCATGGCGGTGGCGCCCCTGACTGGTGATAGGCTGCCATCGGAATCCTTTTGCCGCGATGCTAAGCTACATGCTAAGCTACGCTACACTACGGTACATGTACCCAACGGACGAAACGATCCTTCAGAGGGGGGAGGGGGCTGATGGAATGAAAATCAATCCGCCGTAATAGCTCTTCCAGTTGTCACTACTCCAGTCGTTATCGTTCACCATCTTCCTTCGACATCAAGGTCCCCTCCCCTCCCTCCACTTCCTCTTCCCCTTCCTTTTAGCTTGGCCCTCCACTGGCGTTTGTTGTACGAGTCGTACGAGTCGTACGACGGACAATCAATCCCACTCGGCCACCCGTTTTGCCGTCGTGGCACAATTGAGTACCGACCGGGCGGTGTCAAGTCAAATCTATCTCAGCCTTGCCAATGAGGTTAGAAGGCAACTCTTTGAGTTGATGGAGGTGCATAGAGTTAAAAGAGTTTATTCCGAATAGCTACCTAGAGGTGGGGGAGGACAGTCAAGATGCCGATGCCGAGACAGACCCTGGGTCGAGCCCAAGTTTGTTTGCTCTTTTACATAACTTGCTTGAGTAAGACGTGTCTTGTTTATTTTTGGTTTCTTTTTGAGTAATTGGTAATAACATGTATCCAACATGACATGCCGTCTCACTACGATAGATGAGATTCTCACGCGGGTGGCAGCACAGCCAAGCGGCACGGTTTGCCCCCAGATCTTCGTCTAGCAATACTATAATTGGAGCTCAAGCGCTTATCATACCTTACCTACATGCAATTGACAGCACTCGACCCAGTTGATGGACTTACACTGAGTCAGGAAGCGCGGGCTGAAGATCATTCAAAGCATGTGCTAGCCAAACCTTGAATAAAGATACCAGATTAAATACATGTATCTGTGCCCAATCGCCCGTCCCCGCTCGCAAGCCATCATGCAATCAGCTCTTCTTGTGGCTTCACCCTAACTGCTCGACTCAGCGCCAAAAAGCGTCAACTTTCAAGACAACACCACGCCCCAAGCTTCTCCTCACTCAGCCCTATCCATCGCTCAATCAGCAAGCAAAACCTCTTCCAACTTTTGTAAACTTGGTCGGGACCGAGAGCACATTACACTCGAGTTTTGCAATCAGTTAGCATTGAGACTACTATACGACTAAACGAAAACTCGTTTGCCATTGCCATTTGCCATCATTCCCCCTTGAATTTATTCTTTATTTTATTAAACTTCTCATTTTTTTATTTTTTTTTTAATTTATCTATTTGTTTTTTCATATCTTGCTTCGATTCACTCCCCTCCTCTTCTCTCGCCTTCGCTTCCCCTCGACGCCCGCTTTCTCGAATATCTGCTGTGGCCTCATGAGGCGTTTCTTTGAGTGTAAATGCGGCGTATTCGAACACGTCTGGCCCTTTCTTCCACTTCCATTGAACGCCGAATTATCTGACACTGACATCACTGCTTTCTCAGCCAGGTACAGTCCCCGTTCCACTGGTATTCGTACCGTCGGCGAATCTGATAAAGAGCTCCAGCAGGTTGTGGCGTAGAGACCCCGAGCCGTGATAATGAGACACCTGTACATCCCGCTCTGCAAAGTAAGCATATAGTCAAAGGAGCGTCTAGCCAAGTTGCTCCATTGCCGTGTATCCGGTAGATCTCGCTTCAAGACTTGACAGCAAAAGAACGTTACGCGAAAGTGAAGGAGGAGGCGGCGTTTACAAATGTTGCTAGTCATTGATCCTCCCACCAGCCCAGTGCCTTAGTCCCATCGCCCAAACGTCACTCGCACGAGCCCAAAACGTGCTTCAAGATGCGCACGTGTGACAAACTCGACACCGGCGCTGCGTTTGCAACAAGGTGGCATCGACTAGAGAGAGAGCCGCGCTGTGTTTGTAAGAGGTGGCATCGACTAAAGGAGAGCCACAGCTGCGACGGAGCGCGATCCAGATCGTGTGATGGAACCTCGGGGGGCGAGGCTGCGGCGACCTTCAAAGGGCAGTTGGCAGCATACTTTGCGGGGTAGTAGCCAGGAGTAAACGGCGACAAGCCTTCTTCAGCTGAGGCCCCTTGTGGCTTCGATAACTTGGGCGTAGCCTTTGCTGTGGTTGTTGGTCCTTGGCAGAGGGGAACGCCTCATTCTGTTGATTGGCGGACCATACGGTGCAGCAAGCGTATCGGTGTAGCTTAACGAGATGATGGCACGATTTGGGTTAAAGAGGAAAGATGAATGAGGGGTTTCACAAGCTCAATCGTAGCTTGTAGGATGCTCGCGAGTCATGGAGCTTCGAGGTAGGTTCAGCTCGTTCGCGTGGGATTTGTTGACAACTGCCATAACTGTGAAGGCCCGATGAAGATGAAGCCATTCCAGGAGCTCATGTGACCCCTATTTCTTTCCATGGCCAATGATGAATCGGGATGTTTTATTAGAGAACTTTTGAAGCTTGTGGAATGTACAGCGGAAAGATTATGCATGATACTTGTAACCCTTTGAGTGGCTTCACTAGGCTGTGCGCCGCAATCAACACCCTTCCAAATCGTCGGGACCGAAGAAAGCTGGCGAGCTATAGTTGCTAAATTGATTCAGTTAGCTCTAAGAACCCTCTTGGATTGAATTGAACCAAGCCTACATTACAAGCTTGGCCGTTGGACTTACACGGATAGACGAGACGGCATGGCCGACGAGGGCACTATCCCGGCGTCTCTACGGGGTCGCCGTTTACAATCTTTGAAGCTCAATTAGAGCATCTTGTATTGGTTTGGTTCATTTTATCTAATTGACATTGTAGCTCATGTCATTTTTACTTCTAAAAGGTGATTTGTGGTTGAGTTACGCGAGAGTTACACCAATGCACCCCCTTGAGGTAATCAAGATACAATTGCAAGTATTGAATAACATGGCCACAAGGTTCAATAGTGTCCCAATATATTCAAAAACATGGCATGCAAACATGCTTATCTTCGTACAATCTTATCTCGTATCTGCCTTTATCATTCCACAGTCAAATGATACTGCGTGGCTGGGCGCTCCTCTATCTCCATACCCCTGTAATCGTGAATAGCTCCCTATTCCAGGCTTGTGACTCTTCCAGTAAACTCCTTGTATTCACATTGAGTTTTGTTGTATACTTAGTGTCTTTATCTCGGATTATGCTATAGTTTTGCCGTATTGTCAATCACTTTTGACGCAGACGTACCGCCTGGTGAAAGTACATGTATATTGACCAAGAGGAAAGATACCTAGATGCAACAACGAATGGATGGCCATAGAATAGAAATATGTGCTTCCTGTTAAAGTGTGTTCTTCCGCGTCAAGTTCTTAGTTTACTTACTCTCTTGGTGCTGGATCAAAGGGTTCCTTCGTCTTATGGGCAGCCTCGTAGAGTATCAATACGGCATATCAAGACGCAGAGTACGCTCAACATTGTCGGTTTTACACTCTGTCTGTTCATTACTCTGGCCGCTAGAGTTGTTTATATTAAATTTGCAATCCAGTTTCTCGAAATGAGCATGCTATTAATGTTACGGAGTTGCGTGTTCAAAGTTCAACATGATTGATCCTCCGATGTAACGGGGATACACACAATGGCATCTCGCAGATCTTACTCCATGGCCCCTAAAGATGAACCATATTGCGCTCATATCATCTTCGTATCAAATTTATACTTCAGAGAAAGAAATTTGCTGAAATAGAGTGTCGATTCGGCGAAGGGCTATGGCGACGCTGAGGTTAAGTGACCATTTTTATATGCAAGACTGATTCAGATCGATCACAGCTGTTCAAATCCTTCCGTTTTGATAGGACAAGGGATTTCAATGCATCAGCAGAAGACGCCACATAACATTATATACATCAAATACTCCAACAATGCGTATTCCAACCCAACCATCATGCCATCCAGCGCCATTCCTATTCTCCCATCATATCTGTCCCAAGGTACCCCCGTAAAACGCCTTAAACCCCAATGAGTCTCCGTAAATCATATCCTCGTAATGTTGCTAATTGCTTCTTCTGGGTATCATGTGTTGATATCGAGTACTTGCTTCAGCATACTCTCACTTGCCCTATACCATCGAGCTCTCTGCTCAAGGTCATCGGCCACTCCTCCAAGAGCAGCCTCCTTTCTCCTGCGAGCCTCACGCGCAGCCGTAGTGCTGCTTTGCCGCTTCACCTCCAATGGCTGCAGCTCGGCTTGCAGCCTCTCCGCTTCCTTTCTCTTCCTGGGAACCTTGGCCTGCAGTGCCTCGAGTTCACGTGCAAGCTCTTGCTGCTCTGCTTTCCGCTTCGCCACGAGGCTAAGGGTCTTTGTGAGAGGCAGTCGGAGATTTGGATCCGATTCTGAAGACTCATGCTTGTCCTTGAGCTCCTTGATCCGACTCTCCAGCTCCACAATCTTCGCTGGCAGCTCTTCCAAGCGCACCGTCTCCAGTTGAATGTTTTCGTACCGCTTGCTCAGATCCCGCCCCCTCTTTTCCAAGTCAGACACTAGATCTGCCACCTCCAGTTTGAGGTTTTTAAGCTGTGCTTTCGCCTCGGCATTTTCTCGCTCCAGGTCCAGGTTCTCCTGAAGAGTGACGATGAGAGGCGGATCCCCTACAATGGCGCGGATGAACTTCTCCTTGGTCACCTGCTCAACATACGAAAACCGGAGTTTGGCGAAGAGCTCTTTGTAGTGAATCAGGTCTGCATCCAGGCTCGTAGGTGAAGGTCCATCAAGCGACGTGTTGGACGCGTCAGAGATGCGGTTAAGGGTGTCATTCGGCGTAGAATTGGAGATGGATTCACTGAGTTTGATGATGGACAGCTCATTGCTCGATTGCAGCCGGCGCAGAGTCTCAAGCACCTGGGCTAGAGTTTTGGCGCTCATCTTGGAATGCTCTGGAATCTTTGATCAATTATCCAATAAAATGAAAGCGTATACAACGCCTATGAGTCCGAATAGCCTCTCCTGAAAATGAATTGAGGTTTAAAGAAGAGCCGATTCAGGCGTGTTTACATTGAACCCGATTCAGTTAGCCTCGCTCACCCGGGAAAATTATGTATGCATGCCCTATCTTATCGGCAGGGATTTGGCTCCCGCTGAGTCATCCATTTTTAAGGATCCCCGATCTTTACACAGCCCATCACCATGGCCGCTAAAACACGTTCCTTTGGTCAACAACCGCCTTTGCTTTCTTTGCGAAATCGCCAATATCTTGCTTTATAATTATAATTACTTTTGCTTTTGCTATGTCAAACGACGACATCCTTACAGACGACTATGTCGCCGGACTTCTGGCCAAGGAGGCCGGCGACTGCTCGATAAAATACTCTGCAATGGGAATGGAAGCTTTCAACACAAATTCTAAGTAATGTCGCCCACTGTTCTTCGCGCATGGGGATGTTATTCTGACGGAGTTTAAGGCCGTCCAACGTACCGAAGCCGAATACGAGGTTTTTGAGGAACATCATCAGGGATACGGACTCGCACAACAAGGCGCTACTGGCCAAGGAGGCCGCCGAGTCGAAGGCGAGGCTCAGGGATTTGGAGCGCACCGAGGAAGCCAAGCGACGGAGAACGAACCCAACGGCCGGAGATGTACGGAGACGGCAGCTGGAAAATATACAGTCAATTCTGGGCGGATCAAAGCACAAACGAGATGACAACTTGAAGCCTGCCGACGACGAAAAATCGAGAAGCAAGAACGACAGCGATCGCCATTCGCGCCGGGCGTCGCGTCGAGATAGAGATGCAGGCACTGATCGTCACAAGTCGAGGAAAGACTACGGCCGATTATCGCGAAGTCCTGAGGGAGACGAGCGAAGGAGTCACCGAGATGATCAGTCACGGAGCTCACGAAGGAAACATCGCGATGGCTCCTCTGAGGATAAACATCGACATGGCCGCGATCGCGATCGCCAGAGAGATCGGTCTAGGTCACCTCGCCGTCGGCGTCGTTCACGTTCACCTGAAACTAAGAGAAGCAAGCATCGGAGTCGCTCTCCTTTGGCTGCGGAGAAACACGCCTCGAGAGATTCGTATCTCAAAAACGACGACGATGACTCAGACCCCTTAGACGAATTTATCGGGCCTGCTCCGCCTCCAAAGTACCGCGGCCGGGGGACAGTTGCCGGAACAGCTAGCTTAGATCGGCGATTTTCTGATTCGTATGATCCAAGCACAGATGTGCTCCCAGATAAGGAGGAGGACAACTGGGACGATGCAGTGGAGGCGTTTAGGGATCGCCAGAAGCTGCGCCAAGTGCAGTATGAGCGGATGAAGGCCGCCGGGTTTGCGGACCACCAGATTCAGCGGATCAACAACAATCAACGAGAAAAAACAGAGGAGGACGTGGTATGGTCCAAGGCGGGTGAGGAGAGAGCATGGGATCGCGGGAAGAGAGAGGATAGTGATGGCGACATTGTCTTGCACGGCATCCTATCGGAGGAGTCGTGAGGAGCATACAGATTTGATTTGGAGTATGGCATTGGATACAGATAAAACAGTTGATTACCTTTCGATGGATATACATGAAGGTGGAGGCTCTTGGATACCGGCGTATCACCGAGGGCGAGTCATGAATTATGAGCTATGATGATGCAACACGAACAATATTTTCTGACAGCGAAACTACTACTACTATTTGGTTCTTCACGAAAAGACTCCGTAGACTATACGATTACTCTGTACTACGAGATAGGTCCCGAGGAATAGACCCAAAGTGGGAATCGCATGTAAATCATCTGCATATGCAAGGGGTCCCTCCCAGGCGATATGAAAATGCCGACTCCCTATGTTCGTATTCGCTTTAACGCGCAGTCTGTGAGGCACGTGTGCACCTCATCCGAGCCATTTTCGCCCTCACCTCGAGACAAACATCAAATGTCTTGATGTGTTGCACGCGCGTGTCTCGCCCGCAAACCTGGATTTTGCAGTTTTTGATCACAAGGGTTTTTGCTTTTGCATCCAGCTGCTGCAAAAAAGTCAGGCCACTCCACACATCATGAGCAGTTGCGTCATGCGGCTATTTTTGCTTCTGCGTAGTGGATCGAAGTGGTGGCCCCCCCTGGCCATCAGAACCTAATTCTCCAGCGGGACGCTGGCAAGCTGTGGGCGGTTAGGCGGCCTGAAGCTTTCAATTCATTGAGGTTCGTAGGACTTTGGATGTGATTGTGCTCTGGGTCTGGGTGGTTATTCCTCAACTATTAGGTTGTTTGTTCCATGTCAAACTGTTCGCTAAATGGGTAAATGTTGATACAGATCAGGTAACGAAATGACATCATCATCAGAAGCAAGCAGCACTGAATCCGTCAATACCTTAATATGGAACAACAATGGATAACAGCCTGCGTTAAAGCTCGCCAAACTCTCCACCATCGTCCCACCCGCCAACGCACTAATCGGTTGCCGCTGAGCTTCCATCACCAAACCGCGATGCTCCGTTTTGTCAGGCCAGTGCGTTGGAATTGCCGGAGCCGAGAAAAAGCCATGATCCGATGCGAATCTGGCGACATTCGGGAATCTAAGTTTGTATGCTGACGAGTGGCAAAACATCAATGTTGTCTGTCTGTCAGTCTGCTCTTGGTCATCAAAACGTCCATGTCTGGTGTGTCAAGTGGTGGATTGAATCAAATGGAGGTCACATCGCCGAAAGCACCTGGATTTGAATTTACAGGCGAGTGCCTTGGCACAATTAGCGACCTCAGCCCCCCGCCAAGCTCCGCCCATCCACTGCCGGCTGCTCCCTAAGCCCCAGAACAGCGTATTAGTATAGGCGGTCCACCTTCCATACCCGACCTCTGATGGCGTCGACCTGCATCTTTTGCCTTTGCCCGCCCCGCCTCGGGCCTGTTTACATACCTGACTTTACTCCTCAGCACCTCAACTTTCTGCCTTCATCTCTAGACATCGCCTCTTTTCCTCCTTGCGCTCCTCTTTCTTGCATCCGTCCTATCGTCTCGTTAGAAGGTTGATTCTTTTGTTATATCCGCCGTCTTGTTGTTTCTTTTCCTTCCTGTACATCCGATACCCGAGTTTCTTTTGTTATCCGCTCGTCCCATGACGTGTCTCCGCTGGCCGACGTCAGCTCCCTGAGGCGGCATTACTTTGACCGGACGCCACAAGAGAAACCCAAAACAAAAACAAAACAAAACAAAAACAAGCAAAACCACTCCATTCTGCGGCCGGCCGACAGCCGCGCTCTTCACGATGCGCACTCCCCGGATTGTGATTCTTGTTCTCTGTATATCCGCGTCCTTCTTCCTCCTTTTCCGCGCAGCGACAGCCTCCAGACGAGCCGCAGACTCCCGATACCCCACTGAGCTGCGACCAAACAGATCAGTATGGGGGCTCATCTTCTACAACACACCCTTCTCTCTATTTCCTCCCAACGCCGCCATCAGCTTGACCGACGACAATAGCACGTCTTTTGCGGCGCGGCCTGCTGCGTTTGGCCCTAGGTTGCGACCCAACGGTCTAAGTGGGCAGCTATGGGTTGGGAGCGGTTTCATTGAGGATAGCCTGGACGGCAACGGCGAGCTGGGCTGCAGCGACCTCCCAGGCTGGGATGGAGCCGGAGCGAAGCATGTGCTGAAGCAATCCTTTCACGGAACTACACCACACAAGAAAGATGCCTCCAAGTCTACTCGCCGGCCGAGGCGCAGCCAAGAGCTTCTTAGCTCGGATAGCTCCGAAACAGACACCAAAGCAAGTCTCAGCGAAGACATCCCCACCGATGACGGCACCGACAATCACCTCCACGAAAGGCTTCCACTTACTCGGCGGGACACTTCTGTATCTTCCCACGCCGATATCCAGTCGATCCAAGAAGGGGCCGAGATTAAGGGAAAGATTGTTCTGTTAATGCGCGGAGGATGTGGCTTTTTGGAGAAAGTAATGTGGGCACAGCGAAGAGGAGCCATTGGCGTCATCGTCGGCGACAACGTCAAGGGAGGTCCCCTAATCCAGATGTTTGCTCGCGGTGACGAGGTCGATAACGTGACAATTCCATCCGTCTTCACTGCCCGGACCACAGCACAGCTGCTTTCTTCGTTGACGCAGCCTGGCAGCTTTATCGAAGATACGCTTGACGATAACGGCAATCCCGTCCTCAAAGTCCAACAGGGCTCCAAGGCTAGAAAGAGCAAAGACACCGATTCCAAGAAGAAATCGCCCTCGAAGAAATCCAAATCTTCAAGCAAGGAAAAACGAATTACGAAGAGAAAGGAGGTCGAGGAGAAGCCAAGCGGTTGGTTCAAGCGCCTTTTCAGCTGGGGCACGTCTTCTCGCGGCGTCCACAGCGAAAGCAGGCCACCCAGCAGCGGCCAGCTGGATTGGGTAATGGTTGAGGACTGGGAAGATGAGCAAGACAGCACCATAAAACCCAGCGTGGCTAAATCAAAGAAGCAACCGAAACGGCCGAAATCTGAGGGCGACGACTTTGTCATTGGAGTTCAAGATTGGCGGGACCCAGATGTTATGGGCAAAAGCAAGGCGACTTCTGGAAGCAAGGACGCGCCAACCAACTCCAACTCCAAGGGCGACGTCTCCGACAAGACGCCCAGCGCTGATAAGCCAAAGGGAGGGAGCATTACCCCGGGCAGCGGCGAGTATAAGCTGCATAAAGTGTCTGAGGTCGAAAACGAAGCCACCTCGGCCTTTGAGCTGAGGGGGGTTTCACCATCCACAAAGGGCCGCGGCCTGATTTCTAGAATCTTTGGCGATGACGAGGACGACGACTTAGATGCTGAGCTTGCCGATCCCGAAGACGGCGACTATGACGACGACTTGCCCGAAGAAGATGAAGATCCTGTACCGCATGAAGGCCTCTGGGTTACCATTACACCAACCAGCAGCGCCAGTCCATTCTTCGATACCCTCCTTGTTCTTGTCATCAGCCCCCTGGTAACTCTCTCAATTGTGTATGCACTTTTAGTATTGCGAGCCAGAATTCGTAGGAGAAGATGGCGGGCCCCCAAGTCTGTGGTCGAACGTCTGCCCGTCAGGACATATCACACAGTTGCCCGATCCCCCAGCCTATCACCCAGGGTCTCCTCCCCAACGCCGACCACGCCGCTATTGCAGCACACTCACAACTCTAGCCCACCGAGATCGCGGCCTCGTTCCAGGACGACCACTGGGGTCATGGAGAGCGCAAACTTTCTTACCCCTACTCCCAGCGATTTAGCATTACCGCAGACATTGCCGCAGCGAAGCTCTCGGACCGGTCGCTCAGGGCACGAACGAGGAGCCATCTCGGCAGAGTGGAAAAAGTACATGGGAAGGCAGGTGGAATGTGTTGTCTGCTTGGAGGAGTATGTCGATGGCGTGAGTAGAGTGATGAGGCTGCCTTGTGGTCATGAATTCCACGCCGACTGCATGTGAGTTTTTCTTCCCCGTTGTGTTTTCCTAAAGCATCGGGCTAACGAGATGAATAGCACTCCATGGTTGACAACCCGTCGACGAACATGCCCCATCTGCAAGGGAGATGTAGTTCGCTCCATGGCTCGTGGCTCATGGGCTGGCCCTAGATACGAGCCATATCATGACGACGGAGATGACGACGACGAGCAAGTAGCTGAAGGTTCTGGATCTAGGTCATCCAGCGGCGACGAGGATCTCGAGCAGGGCGTTGCTGAGGCGGAGCCCACGGCGTCGCGCCGCTCGAACTGGCAAGATAATTTCTTCTTCATCCTACCCGGTGGCAGACGCAGGGCCCAATCCCCACCCCCGCCATCAGATGATCGCCAGACGTGAGGTTTATCTTAATCGCCGACTTTCCTGGAGTTGATCGAACCCGTCAGCTGAACGTTGGCAAGCATTTCAACGGTTTATGCGGGCATATCTCTGCTTTAAAATCTATCTCAACGGTATACCTTGTTGTCAGGGACAGCAACAATCATACGCTTTGGCGTAGTGAACAATGGGAGGAATAGGAGTTTTTTTTCTTTTGTGTTTTCTTTTTTGGGACTAAGCAAGCATTATGGAAGTATCGCCTAGAATGGCGGTTTTGTTTTCGGATGGAATTGTGTACCGAAGCTGTTGTTTTGTTGTGTATCCTTGCCTTTGTGGCAAGGTGGTTTTGAGCTGGCTATGGGGAAGAGATAGAGAAGTGAGGGAGGCTGTTTGATCGATGAGCGCCTGTTGGGTGTCGGATGGAAGCTTACTTATACCCTTGAGTTGATGGCGGTTCATGTGGAATCTTGTATTTAGTTATCGTAGTGCGGTAATGGATGCCGGGCCATGAATGGTGGCAGGCTTTGATCTCCTGTCATTTGAGTTGCAGCCATATTGTACAAGCTCACACATTGATTTGGCATATGGTTAGTTCAGCCCTTGATATAATGAAAGGGCTGTTGACGCGATTGGGTTCAGTGACAGTAGAAACACTCATCGTGAGGCTGATACTACGAGTCGTGATATAAGTCATTGATATTGCATTTCGTCTTTTTCTTCCTTGTAACTAATTCCACGTTTTAACTTTTCTCTCTATATATACATGTACAAAACTGCAAAATGTAATCAGATGTAGCCCTTGAGGATGGCAGCCTCAGCATTTAATATGGAGGAACCAGCCGCTCCAATAACCGCTGTGAAGGTGATTAGCCACATCTACCCTATAACAAAACTGCTACGAAAGAAAAGGGGGGAAGACTCACTGTTATGGCTCAGCGCAACAAACTTCAAATCGAAGATGCCACTCTCGTCAGCCCGCACTCTGCCCACGCTGACGGTATATCCCCTGCCCAGATCGCGGTCCAGGCGCGGCTGCGGCCGGTCATCCTCGTCAAAGACCTTGATGGGCGGGTTCGGCGCAGACGGGCACCCAATCTTCTGGGCCTCAGAGACGTATGCCCTGAGGGCGGCCTTGCACTCTTCAGGCGAGGGAGGAGGCTGGCGCTCAAACTTGAGGCTGACGCAGGCCGTGTGGCCGTCCATGACAGCGACTCGGTTGCATGAGGCGGAGACGCGCAGAGCCTCCTGCTCGACAAAGGCTTTGCGGTCGCCGTCGATGGCGCCGAGGATCTTCCTGGCCTCGGTCTCGAGCTTGTCCTCCTCGCCCTGGATAAAGGGCACGACGTTGTCCATGATGTCCATGCTGGAGACGCCCGGGTAGCCGGCGCCGGAGACGGCCTGCATGGTGACGATGCTGACGGTAGAGATGGGGCCAAAGGCGGCCTGCAGCGCGGCGAAGGGGATGACGAGCCCGATGACGGCGCAGTTGGAGTTGCAGACGAGGAAACCCTTGTTCAGGCCGTGGACGGAGCGCTGGTGGGGGATGAGGTCGAGGTGAGGCAGGTTGACGGTGGGCACGACGAGGGGGACGAGGGGATCGCGGCGGTAGTTTTTGGCGTTGGAGAAGACGGGGATTTCGGCCTTGAGGAAAGCCATTTCTGTTTATCTAGGGTTAGTCAATCATTCTCTCTCTTCTCTCTCTCTCTCTCTTTCATATAAAAAAACATACCAACATCGCCAGCGACATCGGAATCGAGGCCGCTAAACACCACGTCGCAGTCGGCAAACTCCTCCGGGCGGCACTCCCTCACGACCATCTCGGCGACGTCGCCAATGGGCGAGGCCTGCTTCCACCGCACGGCATCCTTGTACTTCTTGCCTGCGGAGCGGGACGAGGCGCCGATTGCGTGCAGCTCGAGGGTCGGGTGGCCTTGCAGCAGGAGGATGAAGCGCTGGCCGACGGAGCCGGTGCAGCCGAGGACGCCTGGGAATGAATTATGTTAGAAAAGACGGATTGGAAGAGGAAGATATGTGATGATGATGTGTAGCCGTACCGCACTTCTTGCGAGGGGATTGCGTTGCCATGGTGGTGGTTTTGCTGTGTGTGGTTGTATGAGGGCGAAGATGGGAGCGGATACGGAGCTCAGATGGGGTTACACTCGATGTCGCAATAATAACAAGAGATTGAAAAAGAGAGAGGGGTATATAATATAATGAACTCGATGATGAAATAAACAAACAGCTCAGATCTAGATTGATAAAAGACCCGGATACCCAAAAATCATCAACCAGAGGGAAAAGAAGTTATGGTTTGAACTTTCTGACTCCCAAAAGTTTTGGCTACCAGATTAAGCTCAATTGCTGCCCCGCCATCGGAGCGTCGCCATACGTCAGACTAGCTTTTTTTTGCGCGGTGTCGGACCGTTTTTTAAAGATAGCACTTGGAATTAGCAGACAGTATCATGTAAGTCAATATTGATTTATTTCTGAATTATTGCCCAAGTGGTGTTTTTTCCTAGATGAGATTGAGCAAAAGAGACAGTTAAAAAAAGAAGAAGAAAATAGCTAATATGATTGCTCTCTTTGAGAATCTATCCCGTGAGACTGCCTGCATCCGACACAGGCAGTTCTTCACAATGGGCCTTTATGCCCTACCTTAGTACCCAAGGTAAACGATATGCAAGATGAGACTCAACCTAAAAGTCCCATATCAACATGCGGCGCCAGAACGCCAAGTGAAATCCACCGTGACGCCTCATCCAATACTAAACCAAACAAGTAAACACCAAATTATGCCGAGTTGAGTGAACCAATATTCCGCTCTACAATGCACGCGCATTCGAGACAAATCCCCAGACAAATCCCAGTCGATAATGCTTTATGCCTGGCCGTCGCTTCGCCTGTTGTTGGCGTATAATCGGAACTGCACGAAAATGGTGCCATCCTCGACGACGGTGCCAAGAGACCCAATCAGCCAAGGGATGGTGTTGATGATGTATTTCCTGTCCTGGGAGTAGGCCACAATGCTGATGGCGTACGTCAGGTTTCCAGTCAGGGAAAGCATAAAGAACAGAATCGAGAGGCCTGTTCATGTTGATTAGCATGTGATCGCGTCAATTCAGGGCTGGTTGTATTTACCTTCGCAAGACTTTTCTCGGTAGTTCTTAATAATTTGGGGAATTCGAGCACTGCGAAAGGTCAGTCTTTCACTTCTGTCACTGATGCGCAAGGTGTGTTCAAGCATACCAGAGGTAGCACACTGCGCTAAAGTAGCCCAACACCATTCCAATCTTCTCCAGCAAGTCCGACGACTCAACGGCGTTGAAGACGACAGGGTCTGCCTCGTTGTACGCTCCAGCCTTGTATGAGAGGTACCACCCCATGAATCCAACAACATATACGGCAATCAAGCTGAATGCATTGGACGACCACGAAGACCGCTCAATCAGTTCGTCGCCGGCCGGCGCAATCTTGCCGACGTCCTGGCTCGACACCGATCGGCGATGCGACATGCGCCGCTCTCCAAGAAGGGGTGCCTCCTCGGTGGCCTCAGCCTCCTCGGCAGCTCGGCGAGCGTTAATCGTGTTGTAGTATAGGCACTGGGAGATGAGGAGGAAATCGGCGACGCAAAAGTACATGGCCAATGCGACCGCTGTCGGGGCCAGATGCGTAAAGAGTCCACCTAATGTAACAGTCAGCTCCGCTCGCAGACGGCTTCTCCGCGGGAGTATTTGCAGAATGGTGAGAATCTTGCAGGAGTACGCACCGATCAAGTTGGTTGCGTCGCCAATCATCCAGACAACCAGAAACGGCATGCTCAGCCCGTCGGCGCTCTTCGCTCGGTAGTTGACAATCATCTGAGGTAGCTATCGGGTGTTGCGCCATTAGATAAACTCATTCTTGCGGGCAAGGAACCAGAAATTCAGCACATACAATAACACATATCCATGCTGCCATGCTAATGCTCCCAAAGATCCCCGATATAGCTTTGTGAAGAGGCAGCTCTTTCACTGCCTCGTTGACCACGACCATCGCGAGAGACGCCATGATAAGGAAGTCGGGCTGGTTCCGGCGGCGTACAGTAAATGCTGGGCAAGATGTGTCGCTTGCTCTGCAGCTTCGAGAGAAAGAGAGAGACGGTCGAGCCAGCAGCAAAGCGTCAAAGGTTGGAAAAGGGAGAGCGAGATTGTGCGGAGAGTCAAAGCACCGGTGATCTCGTGAGGACTCCGACCAGCCGATGCTAGTCATAACAAGCTGAAGAGCGAAGACGGCTTATCGGACGCTCCTTATCGCGGGTCAGCGATAGAAGCGCGGATGCTGATTGGACGCGGCTGGTGGGGGCTAGGCGAAAATAAATCTTGCCTTGCTTGCACATGAGACAGATCAAGGGTCCGGTTTGGTCTGCTGCTGCTGGGGAGGAATTTAGGGATCCATGGATGATGGTGGGGTGCATACATAGCGCCGTACAGTAGCCAGTTGCCAGTGTAATTTCTCGCGCTATCTCTGCTGTGGGCGGGCTTGCATCGTCATTCGGTTTCGGTCAGCTTATAGATAAGATGCTCTGCTCGTATGCGTATGTGGTGTTACCTCAGTATCTCCTAGGTATCTACAGTAGTCGACTGTATTTATCTGATGACTTCATCTCTGTTCTCGTCAACGTATTATCAAACTTTTTGATACTCGAACTCGATAACCATCGCCAAAAGCAAAAACGCCTCGCACAAAAAACTCAATCGCTCTGGCACGCAGCGGCGGTGCCGAGGCCGCAGCCCAGTGACACTCTCCATACCGGCTCATGATTCGCCACAGGGGCTCCCATTTCCCCCTCGAGGCGGGCACATGGCTCAACCGCGCCCAGCAGCTGATGCACCAAAGAGAAGAGCACCAGGCATGATGTAATGCGCGTGATCCGCCTAGACAGCCCCTTACGCGCTTTGTGCTCTTGCTGATGTGAGTAATGCAGCAGCAAATGCCATTATGCGGCGAGGCGCCAGCTGCTACCAGGTACCGCACGCAGTGATTGAGCTCCCTGTGATTGGCGGTTTAGTAGCCGTGGCTGGAGTGCACTACGGAGCTGGAGTAGCTCCCGGGGGTACCTTGGTAGCCTATGAGCTCCATCCCTCCTCAGATAGGTCACTGCCTGCAGCTGCTTCTACTTCTTTTACAACACAACAACCATCCCTTCACCATCATTCCATCTCGTCGATTCATCTAGAATAGCCATATAGAACTTTTGTTTACTGTGTGCGCCGTATCTTTGCAACCTGCAGCCATTATGAAGCTCTCAAATGCCGTGGCCTTTAGCCTCGTCTCCCTGCCAGGGGCCATGGCTTGGGGAGGTGTGTATTGTCTCCTGTCTCCCCCCCGTGACGCTCTCAAGGTAGTCAACACCATCACCAGTCATTCTAACAGCCATGCTCTCCGAATCAAGGTCTGGGCCACATCACGACTGCCTACATTGCAAGCCAGTTTGTCAGCAACTCCACAGAGGCCTACCTCAAGCACCTCCTGCGAAGCAATGAACCCGACTACATGGCCAAGGTAGCCAGCTGGGCCGACTCGATCCGATACACAAAATGGGGCAGATTCACGAGCACGTTCCATTTCATCGACGCCCACGATAGCCCGCCCGAGTCGTGCAACGTCGACTTTGAGCGCGACTGCAAGGGGACCGGCTGTGTCATCACCGCTCTAGCCAACTACACCGAGCAGTCTCTCGACCCGTCGCTGCCGCCATGGCAACGTGCCCAGGCTGCCAAGTTTGTCATTCACTTTGTCGGAGACTTGCACCAGCCATTACACAACGAAGATGTTGCGAGGGGTGGAAATGGTATCCACGTCAAGTGGAATGGACGAGACTTTAACCTGCATCACGTTTGGGATAGCTCCATTGCTGAGAAGTGGCTTGGTCGCGGAAAGCCGTATCCATTGGCGGAAAAGTGGTCCAGGGACCTCACTGACAAGATTAACGGCGGCATATATTCAAAAGAGAAGGATGCTTGGCTGGCGGACTTGGACTTTAGCGATCCGATCGAAACAGCAATGGCTTGGTCGCGGGAATGCAACAAGCTTGTGTGCGAATATGGTAAGTTTGCCGCCTGTCTTGTAAATCCTTTTAGCTTCGCAGCTCAACTCACCGTTTGATAGTCTTCCCTGAGGGCCCCAAGGCCATTGTTGGCCAGGAGCTGAGCGGCGAGTACTATGAAAAGGCAGCCCCCATGCTCGAGAAGCAAGTCGCGCGCGCAGGATACCGAATGGCGGCATGGCTAGATCTGATTGTTGACGAGTTCCAAAAGAGGGATGCCAGCTATACTGGCAAGCGACCCGCAGAGGATTATGAAGAGCCTGTTGATGAGCTTGCAGAAGAGATGGAGGACTATATTGGAGAGTTGTAATTGAATACCTATGCCTAGAAGTGTGGAGACAGACACGGGGTTGCTTCTCCCATATTTGGTCTTATGCATGATAGCAAGCAGATATGATTTTGCATATAGAGAATGAACCGAAGCCTGTGCCAAGGACATCGAAATCGTGAATGCCTCAATTAAATTAACGGATATAGAAACACGACGGGAAATACCATCGCCAAGACAATTGTTTCTCTATCAACGACTGTTTTGCCCTTTCGCTCTTCTCGTTGTTTCGCTCCAGGGTATCCGAAACGGCCAACATTGAAGCCATCACCCCCGCTTAGAAGGGTGAAACGGCAGAATTCGGCAAGCCGAAGTTCACCAAGGAAGCAGATTGCGAGATTCCTAATGCCCTTTACGGAGTATGACGTCTGTGCCAAGAAGATGAGACCGGGAATAAAAAGTTCCTCAAAATCTGTCAGTTGGGAAAGCGAACAAGACGGAGCGTCTGTTTCGGGGGTGCAAAGACGGGGTTTCAGATGTGCTGCTGTTGACGAGCGCCAAGGAGGTTTCATGAACCGGCAAACGGCAACAGCTGTGGGCTCGAGTCTTTTGCCCTTTGGGGCTTATTTCCTTTCTACCCTTGTATCTGTGCATTGGCCCCTGAAGCGTCAAAGGGTTGAATTCGCTTTTCGCTTCTTTGTTTTGTCTGTATGCGAAGAGATGAAAAGAGACTTGTCACAATCAGAAAGGGCAGTGCTGGCTGTCATCTTGAGTCTGTGCTGTTCCGGTTTGCCGGATTGGGGATCTTTTGTCTGTCTTTTTTGACGGGCTTTGGATGAAACGTGCTCCTTTGCAGATGTAATTGAGTCTGTTTCCGTCCGGGGTGCAACGCGAGATGGACGGATATACTCCGATAGACCCCTATCGACGTCTCATCCTTTAATGATTACAAAGAGCACTTTAATATTAGGTACTTTCATGTTGTCAAAGCTGAAGGCGGCGCTTTTGCAATGGCATGCTAGATTCCAATAAAAGCCCATTCAATGCAGCCCTGAGAATGGGCCGCCTTTATGCCGATTGTATCTGATTGAGTGTTGAAGCCAGCTGCAATTTATTGGCTACAAGACGACGAGGCTTCTTACATCTAGGCGCCCAAGATTGCAATAGTGGGGGGTTGTATATATGCCTTTGTGCTGTGTACACGGGAACAAAGAAAGCATGGTGGCACAGCTACTGTATCTGCAGCCATTTAGACAGCAGCTTAATAAAAAGCCAAGACAACTTTGTTCTCCCGAGCATGGACTAATGACGCTGCCAAGTCGCATACCCATGGATCATGTTTCGTGCGGCCTGTAAGCGCACGCCTTGTTGGCGTATTGTATTCGATGGGAGGATTTCGAGTTGTAAGAGGCAGAAAGGAAGCGGAGATCGATCCGGGCTGCAGCATTTGGCCAACTAATATTATTATTACCGAATACATTGGATGTCTGATCTGTCTGTCTATCTGTTCATAGAGATTTCGCCTGAATATCTTGATTTAGTGCTGCGGGTTCAATTCATCCCAAAGCAATGACCATGAAAGTTGCTCTGTGCTCCGAAACGGTACATGGCAATGTAGCAACACCACGTGCCGACCGCCCTCGGATCAATTCCCCCAAACGCCTTCACCTCAACTTTCTCCTCTTCAACGTCTCTTTCTCACCATCCGTGCACGCCCATTACCAAAGCAAAAGCGCTCAAACAGCCAGTGCCTGAGCCCCAACTTCTCGTCTCGGGTCTCCGTATCGCCTGCAACCGAAACGCGAAGCGCCACATGGAGGCTGCAGATCCGGGCTCGCCATTGGCCAGATTGGCCTGGCACCAGCCCCGAGACGCCTGAAGCCGCATCAGTGCATCCGTACTTTAATCTGCGACAGCGCCAGGGTCTGGTTGACCACGGCTAGGCCTAGGGCATTGCGCTGCTGAGTTGCGGCGCCTGAGTGAGAGTCCCTGGGGAAATATCTTTAATTCCGGGGACACAAAGGGCATCACAAAGAGGACATTGCAACAATGCTACTCGTATTGTAGGTGCTACGAATACCGCTCTGTCTCCTTTGTACTGGACATTTTTATTTCTTTGTTTCTGTCCCTTGGGTACTCTTTGCTAACTCATTTCCAGTTGTAGGTATTAGTAGTAATAGTACGGAGTATATCATCTGCAACTGAGATTGCTGGAGCAGAAACAATGGGCTGAAAATGAAAGAGGTCCGTTGCTGCGGCTAGTCGGCAGCCAAAGCGTCCCCCTGGCCAGCGCGCCCCAGAGCATCTCCGGTACCTGCGTGGAGAGGCGTTCAGTCTTCCTCGACGTCTGTTTCGAGCCCCCGACTCTTCAGACAGCGCTAATGCCCTCGCGTTTGGTGACACTGCACCCTCAATATGGGATTGTAATCCTGGGATTGCCCTTTTCGATCGCCGTTCCAAGAGGCTCACCCCGGCTCCGGGGCTGCCTCTAACAAACCCCCCGGCCTCTCGCCCTGGTTTAACTCCTCGGATCGGTGCTGAACCGTTTGAGGCTCATGGAACCGCACTTGCTCGTGGGTGTGGATGAGTGACCCTGTTCTGTTTCTGGAACTGGAGCACCACTGTTCCTGATCTCTAGTCGTGCCGTCTTCCCGATGTCTTGTTTCGTCCCTGAGTCTGCGGTTTGCATTGACGCCAAAGGCCTTGGCGTCTCAAAGCTATAATGGCCTCGCTCTCCCCTCTTGTTGTTTCTCTTTCTTTCTTCTCTTCATCCTCCAACCATTCCTTTCCTAACTCCTCTAAGCGACCTGGTCGTTCGCGGTCTCTTTCGTTTATTTCCTTCTTTCGTGTGTCTGTGACACTTCTTTTTCTCTCTTTTCGTCTCTGGTCTGGTACCATTCCCTCTCACAACTTCAACTCGACAATTTTATTTTTTTCCTTTATACCTTTTATTTTCTTCTTTTAACACCTTTCAATATGCAAATCAAGAACGTTCTCACTGGCCTTGTTGGCCTGGCTGTCCTGGCTGACGCCGCTTCAATCGAGCGCCGATCTCCTTTCGGTCGTACTCTGGCGCGTCGCCAGAACAACTTCGGAAACGGTCAAAACAACGGTCAAAACAATGGTCAGAATGGTCAGAACAACGGCCAGAACAATGGTCAAAACAACGGTCAAAACGGTGGAAACGCCAACAACGGAGGCAATGCTGCCGGTGCGACCCTGGATTCCAACCTGATCCAGACTGGCTCCCAGCAAGACGGCAACAACCCTGGTGCCGATGGCCAGTCCGCTTCTGCTACGTGAGTATAACCCCATCTCATCTGACGCATGAAAGATTACTAATGAGCGGACAGTGACAACTTCAACTTCATCAACTTCTGTCAGGGCAAGACCATCACCAACGGTGAGCAGGTCAAGACCGGATCTTGCAATGGTATCCCCATGGGCAACATCCCCTCTACGGAGAACATGGTCTCTTCTGTCTTTGTTAACCCCCAGGACGGTCAAAACATTGCAGAGAACACCACCTTCAACATCCAGGTGCAAATGATCAACTTTGCCCCTGGTACCTTTACCAACGCCACCTCTACCTACTACGCTGCTCCTCAGGACGTTGATGGCAACGGCAACATCATTGGCCACACTCACGTCACTGTTCAGAGCACTGGTAACACCCTGAACCCTACCCAGCCCCTGGACCCCAAGCTGTTCGCCTTCTTCAAG
The DNA here is from genome assembly GCA_020045945.2 of Trichoderma semiorbis. NCBI lineage: Eukaryota > Fungi > Ascomycota > Sordariomycetes > Hypocreales > Hypocreaceae > Trichoderma > Trichoderma semiorbis. Next base: position 1,022,648 of record CM034695.1, read on the forward strand.
GGTATCAACGATGATGGTAACGACCAGGGTCTGCTCTCCGCTGAGGTTACCGACGGTCTTCCCGCCGGAAACTACCGTCTTTGCTCCATGTCTTCTGCTGCCAACCACCAGCCTGTGCTGATGCCTGTGGCTCAGCGTGGTGCTCAGGATGACTGCGTTCGTTTCACCGTTGGTGGAAACGGAAACGGAAACGGTGGCAACGCCAACAACGGTCAGGGCAACGCCAACAACGGTCAGGGCAACGCCAACAACGGTCAGGGCAACGCCAACAACGGTCAGGGTAACGCCAACAATGGTCAGGGTAACGCCAACAATGGTCAGGGTAACGCCAACAACGGCCAGGATGCTGGCAACACCAACAATGCTGGCCAGGCTAACAACGGTCAAAACGGTCAGGCTGATCAGAACGGACAGACTGGACAGAACGGTCAGGGTAACGCCAACAACGGCCAGGGTGACGCCAACAACGGCCAGGGCAACGCCAACAACGGCCAGGGCAACGCCAACAACGGCCAGGGCAACGCCAACAACGGCCAGGGCAACGCCAACAACGGCCAGGGCAACGCCAACAACGGACAGAATGGCCAGACCGACCCCAACGGCACAAACAACGCTTCTACCCCTGACCAGACCACCGCTGCTGCCGCTGCCGCTACCACTGCTGCTGCTCAGGATGGACAGACCGGCCAGAACGGCCAGACCGGACAAAACGGTCAGGGCCAGGGCCGTGGTGGACGTGGCCGAGGTGGACGCGGCCGTGGTGGACGAAAGGGTGCCACCGCTTCCGCTGCCGCCGGTGCTGCCGCTACTCCCACTGCCGCCGCTGCTGATGCTGCTCCTACTGATGGCTCCGGTAACGTCTCGGTCTCCGCTGCCGCTGGCAAGGGTGGTGCCGCCGGCTCTGTCGCTCTTGGAGGAATTGCTGCTCCCCCTGTCACCCAGTCTGGCAACCAGGACAGACCCTTTGATGTCCAGGGCAACACCTTCACCACTAAGGCTGCTGCCATCCAGCGAGCCTGTGACATCCAGAACAACCAGTGCGCTGATGCCGTCAACGGCCAGAAGCTGAGCGGCGTCACCGTCGGTGACTGCCAAACTCAAGTTGCTACTTGCACTTCAAACCTTGCTGCCTCATCATAAGGTGTTACGAGATATGTATGAAGAAAAAAAACTATTAGGGCTGTAATTCGATGTTCGACGGAGCCCGTCTACAGTCCCAATCATGGGAGAATCAGAGAGGAAGGAGATTTTTCTTTTTTTATTTTTATTTGTCTGTGACACGATTTGTAGCTTATTGGATTGTTAGGAATAGTGAGTATACTCGTGCGGAGTATACAGTGGATCATATACTATATTAAAATCACATCTTGTTCCCATTGCCTCGTGAATGTGACATTTTTTGAGCAATCTCGAATAATCCAGACAGCCTCTTGGAGAGAGAGAGGCAAGGCACCTCACTCTGTTCTTGCGACCTGCCTCGGTGGAGTTGAGCATATACAACTCTTTCAATACTAATCCCGTGAGACATGAAGGACACAGCGGACCAGACAAGAAACACACAATGATACACTCATAAAAGTCCGAAAAGCAAGAGTTTGCGATGCATGGATTATTTTACACGCGAAACGGAGCTCTGACGAAGCGGTTTCAGGATCTAGGCGCCAAGGAGGGGTGCTGCGCCAGTGTCGGACGATGCGCATTTTGGGATTTGCGGGCAAGGGTTTATTGTATGCTAGAACAGGGGGGGTCCGATTAACACATGGATGAGAGAATTGGATGCTATCGGCTGAGCTGAGCCTTTAATTGCACTTTGTTGGTGATTCTCTTCTCTCAAGTAATTTGGGGGCAGATGATTTTTGGGTATTCGGTGGAGGGAGGTCGCTTGAGGATGTTGGTGTTTGTGGAATTTTGCATGAGAATACGCTTATTCAATTAAAATATACGAGATTCTCAATTTCATCTTGAAAACGATGAATCACATTTCAATTGTGGAATGAGAAAAGTCGATATGAGTGCAATTACAGCTGCTTAGCGACTTTATGCAAACACACACACACACACACACACACACACACACACACACACACACACACACACACACACACACACACACACACACACACACACACACACACACACACACACACACACACACACACACACACACACACACACACAGGCATTGGGGAGTTAGATGAGAACATGTATTCTGGGTATCTGGATTGCTTTCCACAAGGCTAACTCTATGCTTGAACTCTTCCCTCTCGTTTGCATGTAATTCCGAACTTGAAAAATACGGCATGCTTTAAAAAAAAAAAACTCCTCAGCTCAGGGCCATCAGGGACTTCTCTCTGTCGTGATGCCTCTCTTTTCCCAATTCAAAACGCCGTATTAATAATTTGTCTGTCTGACACCTCTCATCTTAGTCTCGCGCAGCGAGTCCAAGGTCTCTTCCATGTACACCCTCGAAATTAAATCACCAGCATATCGTCGGTGCATGGCGACTGTGGCGGAAGTGCTCCACGGTTGTCTTCCATCTTCGCGGACATGTAAATGTAGTTTATCCTCGCTTTGGTCTAACGAAAGAGATTAGTCTTGTCACCATACTCCAAAATGTCTCACGCTCAGTAACATTTGCATGTACTTTGTCAAGAGACATAAGATCCACTGGGATGAAGAAAGGAAAACATACCCACATCCCTGAGGCGTAACAACGCCAAAGAAGCAATCACCCGCCTGCCTCTGCACGACCTGGTCCTCGAAAATAGGCGTGATGACAATATCCGCCGCAACGAAGGAAATCGCCGTAGAAAGGAGAGCGAAAACAAAAGACGTCTTCATCTTGATCGAGCGGTAGAAAGTGTTTGTTTGCTTATTTGTATTCGTAAAGGAGAATGAGTGAGATTCGGAAGCTCAAAGTGCCCAGCACAGCAGTAGTTTGCAAATAAGAAAAGTAGATAACCCAAAAACACACGACCCAAATAAAAAAATAGAAACAAATGCGTATACAGACAAAACGAAAAACAATGAAGGAGAGAAAAAGAGGAAGAAAGAAGAAAAAGTGTCGAGAAGGAGTTTGATTCTGGCGTGTCTCCCCCCAGACGTTTCTTGTGTCAAGTGCGGTTTCAGGGACGGCCTCCGTACCCCCATGGTGCGGCGGGCCAATCGCGTCAAAGCGCTGGTTTGAGATGGAACTCAGGTGCTGCGGAAGGGAGATCTGTGGGTTTTTTGTGAAGCTAAAACAAAATCTGATGGATGGGATTGTAATTTGTTTATAATTCATTTTGGATATGTAATTTGTGATGCTTGATCGAAGATGTGTTGAATTGGAACCATCTTCCAGATGTGGCGTATGTTGCGCATATGAGTATGAGAGCTACGACGTCTTCAACGCTGTCGATGCCCCTGCAATAATCTGATGGCGAATCAGTCATTCACTCAAGAGCAAAACTCCATCTGAAAATCACGTAAACATATAGCATCTGCCATTTTTGGTCGTCAAAATTATTGTATATACACCGTCGTACACGAATGTCACATTAGAAGCCTTGCAGCTCGCCTCGTCTCCCTTCCCCCCCCACGAAACCCCTCTAGCCAAGTCCTTCTTTTGATACAATCTCAGTCAGGTATCCTATTATTATCGCCCGCCATTATCCCGCATCACTTCATTCTCTTCCTAACCCAGATTTCCATGTTGTCTTATTGTAGGGGCTGCGGAGGAGGAGGAGCAGTCTTTGCGCCAGGAGGAGGAATAAACATGGGCAGATATGTCACCGCCAGAGCCATAACTGGAATCTCTAGTTAGCCAAACTCATTCATTTCCAATGCCTCAACACGTAAAGAAAGGGTAGTGAGAGAGAAACATACCAGACATGCCAACGGAAAAGTATCCCGGCGTTCCACCGCTCTTCTGGCTATCCTCGCTCTCGCCCAACCACGTCTGAATAGAAAACACCACCGCAATCCTAAAAAAAAAAGCCATAGCCGTCAGTCCACTATATTCTTTTCATTCTTTCTTTCTCTGCTTCGTTCGGAATTCGTCCCCCCAAGGATAGGATCGCATACCATCCGACAAACTTGTTCCGCATAAACATGGCAGCCATGGGCAGCGTCGACGACATGGTGGACGAGAAATCCGTCACCTCGCCCTTGACGACTGGTTCCTGATACGGCACGACTAGAGGTTTTTCACAAGTCAGCTTTCGTTGTTCTCCTCTCATAGCTCTTGGAAGCGCATGACGATCAAGGCGGGCGCCCCAACCAATTGCGGCACACAGAGCAGGGAAATCGCAGCACTCACTCAGGTCCGCGCGTCGCATGTCCTTGGTACTAGGCGCCATTGTTGTTTGAGAGGATCACGAACAGACAATCTCGGTGATGGCAATCGGATTGTGCGGTTGAATGTTGCGCCATGTTTGGCCACGAGAGCCGTTGCGGATAGTTGCAGCTCGCATGTTGACTAAGCTTCAATAAACCCCCCAACCAGGCTTAGCGCAATGTGGGTTAGCTAGGTAGCCTCCAAGCTTTATCGCGCTCCACAAACCTCAGCCTAGCCCAGATGGAACGGGCCTTGTGTTCCGATAATTCACGAGATTCAAAAGATGGAGAATGGCGTAAAAAAATATCACAAAATTATTTTTATTTGTCTTGTCAAATATTTCTGACTTGTCGAGTTGCGAGATGCTTCTCCCATATCAGCCTCGGCGAAAAATGTCGTTCCTGCGACCCTTCCTTGCCCTTGCTGGTAATGATGACCCAATCATTCCCAAAATCCTACTACCTATCATACAACAAATATTCCGCTCGCTCGCTGGCTCAACTTGGAAAAAATAACGACAAAGTACCGATGCTGACCTGAACAAAAACGCTCCGAAAATTCCCGCCACAAACCCAAGATAACTCCGTGACAGAAGGGTATTTCTTCTTCTTATTCCGTTACTTTTTTTTTTTCTTCCCCTCAGGCTGTTTTCGCCTGCATTTTAAGAAAAAATGCCGTGGGGATCTTTTCCCCTTCCATCTTGCTTAACATGCTCATGGTACTCGGACAATGATTTTCCAACCTAGAGCGCCGGCCTCGCGAATTGCGCAGGCTAGACATCCTCGCTTCCTCCTGCTGATGATGGCATTCCACCCTCTTTCGGAGCACAGAGCCCGGATGAGGATTTCCATGTCGGACCCAAACTGTCGCTTTCTCGACTCAAAGTGCATCTTGGCTGCCGCGGAGAAACTGCCCTTTCGCTCAATAGGCGAAGATCCAGGCGAGTCCAAGCGGTCGAGCACAGGCGACTGCGGTGCCGAGGAAAAGTTGGTAATGCAGTCAACTACCAGCACCTGGTTCGCAGCAGCTTGCCCGTTGGGGGGTGTGAGGAGATCTGACAGCTCGGCGTCTCGTCGTCGCAAAAGGTCGGAGATGTGAATAACTGTATAGTTATAATACTTGTGCAAGGGGTGGCCTGCGCGGTTCTTCATTAGCTTACTGCAAGTGGCGGGGTGGCTATCTGGTTGGGCACAATGCTTGCTTACCTGCTCGATACATGGACCGAGATCCGTTCCCAAGAGATTTTGAACCGTCAAAGTCAATCTGCTGCAGCGTTGGACTAGAAGGCGACTTCAAGACCCTGACCCGCGAGGACGGCGAGCAAGGGTGGGCGGTGACAAAGTTGATGTCATACAGAAGCGAAAATGTTGCCGTCTCCGTCTTCTCCCCGTCGATTGAAACGTAAAAGTTGAGCTTGGCAGGGTACGACAGCAGATCCGGAGCTCGGTGGTTTTCGTGGAAGGGAGTCACTACAATCTCCGCAAGAGGTGTTGGGTGAACGCACTCTGCCACTGGCGAGGCGAGCTCCAGCAATTGTAATTCGACAATCACGCCTGGTGGACAAGGCGAGTAGTTGTTCTCGTGAGGGATGATGAAGTCTGCGGGAGAAACCGACTCCTCTTGGCCATTTCCGAGAATCGACGACTCGCGCTCAACTCGTTTCTTGCCCCAGAGCCTGGCCTTTTTGCCAAGTTGAGAAATCTCGGCTGGTGGGCAGTTAGAAGATGGTCATTACGGGGGCCTACTGACAGGGATGACAACTCACAGGCAACATCATGAACATCAATATTGATCCATCCCTCATTCATTCCTTCGGGGATAATGTCTGTCGAAATCCAACCCATACACTCAGCAGATCCCTTCCCGGCAGCCAAAACTCTACCGACAATGCAAGATGTGCTCCAGAAACTCTTCTCGTGGTAAACAAACCCGCTGCTCAGATTGGCAAACGATCCAATTCTGGACAGGGCCTCGCTATCATTCTCCAGTAACGTCGCCATCAAAAAGTGGCTCACAGCATCTCCAGGCATCATGAGACCAAAGATGTACGATTTAGAGAGCCAGCCGTTCTTGTGAAGTGCGGCTGCCATTCGGCGTCGCCTAGCTTGAGCTCGCTCCTTGTGGTGCCCGCGTTGGCATGTGACATCCCAGGCGCCAAAGTACCCATCCTGTTCAGGATCCTTCTTCATTGGCGTTGGTGTCGGTGGTACCAGAGATGCTGGTGCCGTCAGTCTCTGCACGTTTTCCGAAATTCGTCTCTCGTAGGCGTCAATGCCTGGCCACTGGAGCTTCCTCGCAAAGTGAGTCAGGCCTTCGACCTGCCGCTGGCCATATCTTCCTCGAATGGTGTAAAAATGAGGCGGCGATGGAGGTCGGTTCCCGTGCTTGTGTTGGTCGTGGAGAGAAATCTTGCTGGCCAGAGACGCCAGCCAGCCCGGGGCAATACCGCTGCTTCCACGGCGGACCTCTGGTCGTGTTGTAGACCCATGTTCCTCGCGAGCAATCTCAATGTTCTTCATCCAGCTGCGGGCCAGGAGCAGCGACCACTTAACGGAGGCGTTGGCGGCCCTCTCAAACTGGACCACGTCAATGGCTCTAAAGTGTGCGGCGCCGTACTCTTCACCATCTGTGATTGCGTCCAGGCGGATGAGCAACTCGGACGAGACCAAAATCTGCATTAGTAGCCAATACTTTTCTTCAGCTCTCTCAGCAGCGCTTTCGGCATCGACAATTTGCGTATCATCATCCAATTCGTCGCCATGTGGCTTTCCCCAGAGAATCTGGCCGAGGCGAACACGCCATTCGACATGCGTCAGGTCAATCCAGACATTGGGGGCTCCCATACACTTGAGGATGGCGCTGATCTGGTTGGGGAGGCTGTGGGGGTCTTTCTTGTCGACATTGACTGCTTTGTTGGGCCTCATGAGGACGTGGAAGAGGTCCTTGTAGGTTTCCTCAGACGACTTCTTGCGGAGGTCGTTGTTACGGTAGATGTCGGCATTGCGTTTAAGCCGGTCCAGCAGCTCAGTCTGGGGGAGACGGTGCAGCCATCCATCACGAGACAGCATGCGCTCGCGAGCCTCGACGACGGCACGGGCCTTGGTGCCGAGGCTTTCAAAGCCAAACTGCTCCTCCTCAAGCGAATCGCTGACGGCCAGCTCGAGAGCGGCCTGATAGCCCATGGTGCCCTTCTCCAGGCCCTGCATGCTCAGCATGTTGGGTCGCTCAGCGCATCGCACATGGAAATGGGCTCTGTGGGTTTCCTCGGCTTCTTTCTTGGCCTCTGGATCATGGTTGACGTCTCTGGTCAGGTGCGGCCAGACGGTGACGCCACTCCAGGCCTTGGACTCGATCTGGACATGATCCGTCAAGTCGCGGATCTCCAATTCCTCGTCAAAGGGAAAGGCTACGCTGGGATGAGGCGCGCCAGGGAAGTGGCTCTCGCTGCGGGCAAAATACTGGGGAGCTCCCGAGAAGAGCTTCTCAATGTCATCGTCACTAAGGAAGTGGGACGACGACGCCATTGCTGTTCGCTTTGGGTTTCTTTACCTAGTGGTGGTTGGCGGGAGGACGCATTAGCCGTGCATGGACAAAGCAAGAGGCGGTTAGCGAGACTTTATTGGATTTTTCGGTGAAAGCTCGCTGGACCCTCGGCGAAAGGAAGGGGGAGAGGTAATTAACAAAAGAAGAGAAAAATAAAATGTCGGCAGCAGAGCAAAATGGCACTGATGGTTCGATCTTGGCCGGATCTCCGGGTCCCACGAGCGGCGGGGCAGCACCGCCAAGCGCGGACAAGGGTGTACCTGTACTCGTACCTCAGCCAGGAGAGGAGACAGAGAAAAGCGCTATTCTCGGAAATGGTCAGGTGGCCTCCCCCCCGTTAGCATTTTGGGGGTTTCTGGTGTCTGGCTAGACAAGGGCAACAATGAGACATTTGAAGAAGCTTACTTGCACTGCAATATCCCGTCAATGCTTCCAGGGGATGCTTCCAGGGGGGGTTTGCCTTGTGTTGTGTTGCTTTTTGGGGCTTGTTTTGCTTTACTTTGCTTGTCAATCCAACGTTGCGTGGGGATGGCTGTGCATGTACAGTACCTGGAGAGTACCTCCTCCGTACATGCACTGGGATGTACAGTGCAGGTAAATGATGATGTTACCGCAATTGAATGACGCTGTTTGCAGTAGCTGCCTACTGCGGGTTGCCTGTATCAGATTGATTTTGTCAAACTGAAAAACAACATTGAAGCTACACCTCTACGGCTAGTGCATCTCTCTTTACATCGTCAAACAAGGTCGCGTGTCTTTCGCCTCCCCCACGACTTGCCTGCTCCCTTTAATACCTGCCTGTCATGTTGAAGTCACCGGTCTGTCGGCAGGTCCCTAGATTCCCCCGCATTTTACAAATAGCCAAGTGTCACAGTACCAGTCCCGCGTATTAAAAACGTCCATCCCATCTAGTTCACTTCGTATTGTCACCTAAAGTCACCTACCTATAACACACCCATTGGCCTCTAGTGAATGGGCGCTGGGGAGGCAACAAATTCCAAGCGAATGCCACCCACCCAGAACTGCATTGCCTTGCTTGGGTAGGACTAATAACGCCTGGCTTGGGAACTGGACGGAGTATTTCGTGCTTTGTGCTAGTGCTCTGCAGTGGAATGGGGGGAGAGGCTTCTCGGCGCCGCCCAGGGTCCCGTCCATGCCCCTGATGAACAGCGCCTCAACGGAAAGGGCCCTGAGACAGCAGCAACGCAGATACGGACGGGATTCAGCCAGCACGGTCTTCTTAGCCCTCCGAGATTGAGCTCCCTAACGCCGTAATTAATGGGGCGTTTGCACCTGGTCAATCTGGGCGCATCTGGGGTCGGCAATCAGCGCCTCTCGCCCCGTCGATCTGGGCTGGGCGCTGGCTCTTTTTCACTGTGCTGCCTTTGAGCCAAGCCCAAAACACCGTGGCTCATTGGATTGGCTGCTGCTGCCCTTGCAGTTGTCGCCCAGCCCCTGGGCCGGGGCCTCGTACGATATGCACATATGGATCATCAATCATCCGTTCTGGAAGACTGAACAAAGGGATGGATGGCGCCAAATGTCAGGAGGCAGCTGCAGCGGGATGGGCGCATTTTCTGGACTGGCATGATTACATGAGATGCTGCGAGACAGAAAGTTGGCTTGTGATTGACTGATTGATTACAGGCGCTTGGTGCAGAAATTGGGTCTGACTGGGGGGGGGGTTCTGTACTTGAATCTGCATGTGTACATGCGCGGCAGCCCCTTTTTCCGCCGTCAGAGAAGGTACCGGTACCAGTATGTACGCGGTACCGCAGATGAGCTCATGGCTCTTGGCAGTCAAGTTAAGGAGCAGGAGCTGCCAAAAGCAAAAACACCGACGAGAATAGAATTGGACGGGAGATGGAGGGTTATCGAGATGCTTAGATAACTCTATTCTTTGGGCTCCTGCCAATCCCCCGAGTCGCGAGGGCCGCGCGGCACGCGAAATTACTCTGAATCGCAGCCGAGGTGCCAAGGCTGGTGTGTTTCTCATCGAAGCTCTGTCATTGATGGAACACGATGGCATTTCGCAGAAGCACCGCTCCATGTCGCACATGCTCGTTCTCGCTGGGCGAGATGAGCAAACCGTAGTCAGACAAGACAGGAAGATGCCAAGCAAAAAAAGCAAACCCGCGCAAATGAGAATGCCGCAGCCGCACATCCGTGTTCGTTCCAGTTCCAGGCGGTTGGCCGCAGGATATCCTGTCACGCCAGGCAGCAGCTCGGTGTCGGACCTGTATTTCATCACGCACGTGTCGGGTCTGGCATTAACAGTCCTGGGGTATCATTTCGTCATCCTGTGCGCCGTGTAGCTATGCTTCATAAAATGAAAATGGACCATGACAAATTTCCCTCTCTCTCTCTCTCAGTAGTAGCGGAGTTGGCGCCGCTGGCCAAACCCCCCCGGTGCCTTCAATGCTTTCGTACACTTGTATAACCCATTACCGCTTGACCTTCTAGAAACATCGCCGTTCAGTATTATATTCCATCATAGTAGCCCCTTTAATAAACCCGCTGCTTTGCGTATCGGAAAGTCCGCTCCAATTGTGTAATCAGGCCGGCTGAGTATCGTGGATGACCGTCAGTAGATACTTCTGGTCCGGCACTATGACAATCTCTTGCTTCTTTGTTCGCAGTCGCAGTAATTTCAATTCGTCCTGCCAGCTCAGTCAGCCTCTGCGAAATGCCGTTTTTCGCAGGCGATCGAAAAAAGGGGGTTATCGCCGTAATAGCCGTGTTCTACCTCTGTGTCAATGTCCCCTACTAGCTGCCCAGAGCTGTTGACAAAGTTCCAGATCATTTCCGCAAACTCTTCGACGCCCTGCGCCTCGCCCTCCTCCGCTGCAGGAGCGTCGTTGGAGAATGAGGCCGCCGTTGACGCGTTTCGCGATTTCGCCGTCTGGAGCGCGTCGATCTGGCCGCTCGCCTTGAGGATTGCGCCGGTTGCTCGGTCCAAGACCAGGCTGGCCTTGATGCCGGGTTTCCTAGCCAGGCGGCCGAGCTTCTCTTCAAGGGCGTCGTGCCCGTTTGTCTAGAGACGTTATTAGCCAGAAGCGCAAGAAGGAGGCAATATGCGAAACAGCCGTAGTGTCTCGTACCGTAGGATTCTCCGACATCTTGTAGTTGTTTGTGTATATGTGTATGTCTGCGCTCAAAGATACAATATGCGAATCTTTTGCGAGAGCTCCGGAGTTCGGTAGATGCGATCAAGGCGTCCGTAGCGTTCTCAGGGTGCTGCCATCTTCGGCTCATTGACGTAGTTCCACATCGCATCGCGGCACGTCGGAATTCTGCCATGCGCCACCGCCAAAATTTACAGACCCACCATGCAGCCTCTTGAACCTGCAGCCCATTGTAAAAAACCAATCATCAACGAGAAGCATTAGATCTAGTACCATTGAGCCGTATCAAGGACATTTCAAGTATACTCTGCAGATTTTGTGTCATTATTTCATCCGTCTACCATACGATTGTGTCAGTAAAGCACCGCCAAGATGGGTTCCAGCGCCAAAAAGAAGGCGGAGAAGAAGAAGGATTTTCAGGTACGGCCTCTCACATGCTCTGCTTGGCTGAGTGCCATTTACTCACGAGTTGCCAGAAACCCAAGTACAAGGTGGGAAAGGCCAAGCCAAAGGCCTCAAATTTCACAGACACAAGCTTCAGATCAAAAGGTGTGTTTACCTGGATGATACTTTACAAAGCAAAAGCCGTCTCTAACAGCCACCAGCGATTGTTATGAACCAGCAGTCACTATCAACTGTTGCCCCAGATGTCGTTCAGCAATTCAAGCACAATCTCTCTCTAGCTTCCTCCTCACGGAACGATAAACAGCGCCGTGACGCCTTGGCATACCTCACCAGCCAGCTCTCCTCACATCCTCCGGTCAATCCCGTCGGGACCAACATCCTCCTCTCTAAACTCCTCCCTCTTATCTCAGATAGCTCAACGCCCGTCAGGAGTCAACTATTAAAGCTACTTCGAGTACTTCCCGAAGATGAAGCAAAACACAGCACTGAACAGGCCATCATGTTCATCCGGGCAGGCATGACACATCTATCAGCTGATATTAGCGGCGACTCTCTTGGAGTGATGGAGTGGCTTCTCGACGTGGCTGAGGATGAGCTCGTTACTATCCCAGGTGGATGGGTCAAGACTCTGAGTACTTTTTGCGTTACCATGGGCTGGTCCCTGGCATCGGCCGCTCCAGGCTGGACATCAGCTGCTCGGACAGGACTTCGAGCCAAGGATGCCCAGACACTCGCACGCCAGATATCAATATTGTCTAGATTTCTCCAAGCAGGGCTCAAATCAGAGACTGCCGCCGCTCCTGGCCCTGACGAATACTGGGACAGCCTCTACAGACTTCCCCGTTCCTCAAACACCTTCGAGTATCTGAACTTGCTTGGGTCAAGACGAGACGAGGAGGGAGAGATGTACCCGAACCGAGAGGCAAGACAGCAAGTATTTTATCGGCGGTTCTTCGATCCTGTAACAAAAGGAATCGAAAAGGTGAAGAAGGAAGGCGGAGCGGCAGGGAGAGCGGCTGTTGGACTTGACCAGGTGTTGAAGAGTGGGATGGGAGATTATGCTGCTGCTGCTGGAATGGATGCTCAGGATTTGTTGAACCTGTGGTAAATCGTATTAGCTGATACCCTTTTAATATTATCTCTCGGAAATGAAGATGATGAAGCTACCACTTTCTCTCACCCTACTATAGCATGTGTATTTGCAAACTCGCGGTAGAGGCCCTTTGATAAAGTGACTAGCAAGCGGATGACAGAAAAACCGAGGCCGACAAGAATTGAAACACCCACGAGTTAGATTATACGCCTATGAGCAGAGCAGCTGCTATATCTACATTTCCCTAATAACTACTACTATATTTATATTGCTTTAGTAACTATTACTATATCTATATTTATCTAGTAACTGCTACTATATTTATATTTCTTTAGTAACTGCTACTATATTTATATAATAAATATATATATATATATATATATATATTAGCTAAATATTAGTAGGCGTTTTTCTGCAATATAAAAACACTACTTAATGAGTTGATAAGGTGCTTATATTACTGAATATATATACTCATTTCCTTTACGGTCTCGCTTTTTCTGACCTCCGCTCGACTACCTACCTGTAGTTGCTGAATTCCATGGCGTCTGGTTAGGCCGTCAGTACATGAAGCCATAGCAAATAATATAATCTGTTTTCGCTTCGAATTGGGCCGCCAGATTGGTGTGCGCATACGCCCGGCATCAGAGAAAGCAAGTAACAAATGCATTGCCGCCGGAACTCTTTGTTCAGCTTCTGTGCCTAAAGCAAGTAAACATCAATAGAATAAAGCTACAATGACTTTGAGTCTGTAATCTGGTGGGCAGCAAGATCATATTGTATGTAGATGGCATCACCGAGTTCGAAACGAGAAGAATACGTGCACATCTTGCTGTCTCTCTCGCCGATAACTCCGTCTGCCTTACATTCCAAAATAGAAATGCTCAAAAGATCACACAGAAATATCCACGAGCAAACAAGCAAAACCAAGTTCAAGGAAGGCGTTAATGAATGTCTCTTCCATCCATGTAGCTCGGCATCTTGCAGGCACGCTATATAGCATATTGCACCAAGAAATGCAATGACTGGCCACAACACTCCAGGTTATTTCAACCAAAGTGAATATTATCATGTTGCTAGTTTCAAATAAAGAAATTACTGCCAATCGCTGCCTGTTTGTGCTGCAGCTCGAGGTCAGAGGTTCCTTATTGGGGGGCAGAATGTAGCCCTTAACGGCATTGAATGTTTTCCCTTCCCCGGTCACTCTCCCCCGTATCTTTCAGCGGATAGACGGTGTTATCGGTGGTCCAACGACCATGTCCATCTCGACTGCGTATCCTCATGACAGCCGCATTTGAGAGGTATATGTACTCCTCCGCAATAGCCAAGGTGCCAGACCAAACGGCAAAGGTTGCTTGGACTGACCTAACATGAGACATCCATCTGTAGGCGAGTTTTGGTTGCTGCAGACCCCTCGAGCAAAATGAGGTGCGATGACACCTTTGGTTTACTCGCCTGTCTCTCGTTAGATATCTCAGTATTGCTATAGCTATAGCAGAAGAGAGAACAAAATACGCACCAGTAGATTCAGAATTATTTGAAGCCTTCGGCCTCTCCTAGGCTGCCAGCGGCTTGCTGCATGCTGTTTTCAGTAACTGTAGGGATAAGCTTCGGAAAAGACCTTTAAAGAGGGTGGTACACGTACCCGCAAAGCGTGTAGCTGCAGGAAAGAAGTTAATGACGCTCGCAAAGCGAACATCTGGGGCCGGAGAGAAGAACAGTGGACGGCGATCCAAATGCGAGAGAACCTCCGTTTCGAACAGGAAGAGATAGCAGAAGATGAAAGAAGAAATGGAGAAGGGTTGGGACTATCGTAATGGTCTTGGTCCCAATAGTTATGTCGTGCTGGTTCTATGCCGGGTGTTCGCGGCACGTACTACTTCAAATCGTCCACATGTGGTTTCCGCTCTCGCCCATCCGCCCCTTGAACAAGATAAGTCACAGGTGATAGTTGTTTGACTTCACAAACTTGCCCTTTTCCTTTTGTTGCTTATCATATTTTCCCCAGACTTTATCCCCAACTGAGAAGAGTCGTTGTCTCTCCTCTCCTTCCAGTAATATCATTTGCTGAATTAGAATTCAATCTTGAACGTTGTCTCGAGTTTCCCTTCTCTTGTCTATATTGGATAAGGTTACTTCTCGGATCTCTGGCGCATCCGGTAGGCCCTCGTTTTCCTCCTCTCCAAACTCATCTTCACCCTAGCTATCGTGCTAAACAAATAAATTGAAGCCAAACATCACCATGGCGGGAGAGTCCCTGCCTGTTTGTGCTGCACTCGAGGTCAGAGGTTCCTTATCGAGGCTATAGGGAGTTATCTTCCCTCCTTAGGCGCTCCTCTCCCCTATTCTTCTCGCTTCCTTTGATCTATAGGCCTCTGCCTCCCCCAAAGCTTTGCCTCTTGTGTTACCAGTCCGCTGGCAGCTGCACCTTCCTCAAAACTTGCTCTTTTCTTGAGGAATCCCTCTGTGCACGTGCCGTTGCCTCGTCAGCTGCAACTATTTGAAGGCAGCCTTCTTCCCCTCTCCTCCTTTTTTTTCTCCCTTCCTCTTCTTTTCTCTTCTCTTCAGCCAGTCTCTCGTGCAAAGAGGGATCCCAAGAGCATACTGCTAACTTCAGGCTCATCAAGTCTTCAAGGTAAGTGATCCATCTCATCATCTTCCATTCTATTTGCTTCAAACACTTTCGAGTGTTTCGATTTGGCTTCTCGCCTTTCAGCATCTTCGCACCGCCTCTTCTCTCCATCTCCTCCTGCCAGGTGATATTTCCAGGTCGTTGATCACCTCTCTTCACCTATCTGCATCTACTCAGATTCCATACACCGTATTGGATTCCTCAAGTCATCACAAATTCTCGCCAAGGGATTTGTTCCTTCGTGCTTCTTCCCCATCACTTTTCATTCTCACTTCACTTTGCATTCAGATACATCTCACTTCCTGTTACGCATCTAGTCTCTTTTCTTCATTCAGTCTCCCTTCTTAGCAAGGAACCCAATCTAACCTTCTCCAGTCATCCAAACGTCAGCACCCACTTCTGGACATCCTTCTGTCCAAGATGGCCATCCCTGAAAACGCACAAGTCGCCGAGGGCGAGGACCAGGCCGCCGCTGCTGGCTGGGTCGAGCGCACTGCCTTTGACTACACTGCCATGGCTCAGGCCCAAGCTGGCTCTACCTGGGACGGCAATGCTCGTATTTATCAGTGGAGCGATGAATACGGAGATGTCGGTCCAGCTTTTGAGGAGCTTGAAATTGAGCTTTTTGGCTCCGCTGAGGATCGCAACAAGCACATTGGTGGCGGTCTCGATTTTTCTGCGTTCGTCTTCCACCTCTTTACATACTGAGACTATGCTGACTTGAACCACACAGGATCGAGAGCATCGATGTCGTTCAGGAAGGCCCTGAGCGAATTGAGTACATCAAGGCGTTTGCTGATGCTGGGATTCATCCTGTCATGATGAAGAATGTGGAACTTTCGGGATATCAAGTGCCAACTCCCATCCAAAAGTTCACTATCCCAGCCATCTTGCAAGGCTACGATGTCATCGGCGTTGCTCAAACAGGTCAGTCAAAATATATTCCTTTCAATTCGTCACATCATCTGACATTTCTACAAGGTTCTGGAAAGACTGCTGCCTACCTGATTCCCATTTTGAGCAAGCTCATGGGAAAGGCGAAGAAACTGGGCGCCGCTCGTCCCAATCCCCTCACCTTTCAGGAGGGCATTGACAATGTGATTGCGGAGCCACTTGTGGTCGTCGTCGTTCCAACTCGTGAGCTGGCGGTGCAGATTTTCAATGAAGCCAGAAAGCTCTGTTATCGCTCTATGCTGCGACCTTGTGTCGTGTACGGCGGAACCCCAATCCGTGAGCAACTGAGTCTCCTCTCCCGAGGCTGTGACATCCTCATCGGAACTCCTGGCCGCCTCAAAGACTTCATCGGACGCCCTGACAGACTGACTCTCCGCCGAGTCAAGTACATGGTCATTGATGAAGCTGATGAGATGCTCCAACAGGACTGGGAGGAAGAGCTCCGAGCAATTCTCTCTGGTGGAGGTATGTGTCTTTTCTCTCAATTATTTCTACATTTTACTAATGAGTGTACCATGTAGAACAAGATGAAGGGAATGTCAAGTATGGTCTTTTTTCGGCCACCTTCCCTCGCGCGGCTCGAGCCCTCGCCAAGGAATATCTGTCCGCTTCTCATGTGCGCTTTCGTGTCGGCCGAGCTGGAAGCACCACCGAGAACATTAAGCAGATTATTATTGAGACTGGCCGAGAGAAGAAGAATGAGCTTCTTCTCAGCCTTCTTGAGGAGATGAATAGTGTGCGCACTATCATCTTTGTCAATAGCCGCCAAGCTGCCGATACGCTGGACGACTTCTTGTACAATATGAAGCTTCCGGTCACCTCTATTCATAGTGACCGTACCCAGTTGGAGAGAGAGGCGGCCATGCGAGCTTTTCGCAGTGGCCAAGCCCCTATTCTCGTTGCCACTGGAGTTACGGCTCGCGGTATTGATGTGCGCAATGTCATGCACGTCATCAATTACGATCTGCCCTCGATGGATCATGGTGGAATCGAAGAGTACACTCATCGCATTGGTATGTTCTTTCCTCTTATATTTCTTATTTGATAATGGCTAACCTTGTGGCTAGGTCGTACCGGTCGCATCGGTCACCGGGGAGTGGCGACTTCATTCTTTACCGATCGTGACGAGGCAATCGCGAGCGTTCTTACCAGAACCTTGCTGGAGACTAACCAGGATATTCCCGACTTCCTGCAGTCCTACATTCCGGACAATTATGCCAACGGCATCAAGGTGAAGTTTGAAACGGAGTCAGACTTCGACCCCAATGATGTTGCTGGTGCTGGAGACGCCCAGGGAGGAGGCTGGGGAGGCGACGAGACAGCCAACCCGGACTCTGGTGCAGGAGGCTGGGGCGCCTCTGGAGATTCCGGTGATGCTGCAGACTCTGGCGGTGGCTGGGGTACTGGTGGTGATGTCGCCGGAGGTGATTCTGGTGGCACCTGGGGCGCAGAGCCAGCTCCCACCAAGGCAGCATGGTAAGAATAATACTCTTGCTTTCTCTAGGTCGGGCCAGGATGGCAAGACTTCGTCGTTGATTGCGGTCTGAAGAAACCAGGCAAAAGGGAACAGGCGTTATGGACATTTGAACAAGAGGCCATTGCTACATCGTCAGGTCATCTTGAATTTACTCAAATATAGGATGATTTCGTTTTAAATCTTGACCAGTGACTGACACGTTGATTCTGTAAGAGCTGTTTTTGACGAAAACGTAGGCCAGTGAAGCTCAAGGAGAGTAAAGTAAGAGACGCTCGCATTCAGCACGCATATTCAGTGAGCGGATGATATGTGTGTGTGCGGACACGAGTTTGTATATTTATTTTCCTCATTACAATTACAGATATTATCGATTTATAATTTACCATACATAAAGGGCTCCAGCTCATCTTCTTCATTCCTCTCGAGGCACGTTCTGTACTCGTTTAATAAGCCAGATAAGCCCAGTATAGCACTCTCTATACATACCTATCTATATATATCATACGCTTACATGTTCTTCAAAATCTTGGTCACACCAGCAATCTTAGTCGCCGACGAGCCGTATCCCACCTCGACAACGCCCTGGGTAAAGCGCCAAGAGCGGTCCTGGTTCGCAACGGGATACTGGACAGGAGGAGGAATAGCCGTCTTGATGCCCAGCCAGCCGAAGCGGTCCTCGCAGACGGCTTTGGTGTTGCAGAGGCCGCGGAGGCCCTCCTCGCCGGCGAAGCGGCCATAGCCAGAGCCGGCGACGCCGCCAAAGGGGAGCTGGACGGCGTAGTAGGCGGCGAAGTCGTTGACGGCGACCATTCCCGCCTTGAGGCCACGGACGATGGGCTGGAGGGCGGGGTCGCGCTCGGAGCCGTGGACGGAGGCGCCGAGGCCGAAGTTGGGGGCGTTTGCGACGGCGAGCATGTCTTCTGCGGAGGAGGATTTTGCGCGGAGCATGGTGAGGACCGGGGCGAAGCACTCGTTCTGGGCGATGCGCATGGACGGGGTGACGTCGACGAGGAGGGTGGGCTGGAAGTAGTGGCCTCGGGGGTACTCCGGGTGGGAGAAGCGTTTGCCGCCGGCGAGGAGGCGGGCGCCCTGGGAGACGGCCTCGGTGATGAGGGCCTCGAGGCGGGCGAAGGAGGCGTCGGAGATCATGGCGCCCATGTCGGCTTCGGGGCCGAGGCGGATGGCCTTTACGCGGGGCTCGAGCAGCTGGACGAGGCGGTCGTAGACGGGGCCGGAGGAGATGACGCGCTCGATGCCGATGCAGTTCTGGCCGGCGGCCTGGAATGTGCCCCTGAGGATGACGTCGACGATGCGAGGCAGGTCGCCGTCTTTCCTGCCGCCTGCGGACTCGAGGACGATGAAGGGGTCTTTACCGCCGAGCTCGGCGACCACGGGCGTGAGGCTCTTGGCTGCGCTGGCGGCGACGTGGTGGGCGACGGTCTGGGAGCCGATGAAGGTGATGTGGCTGATTCCGGGGTGCGACGTCAGGTGGCCGGCGGTCTCGGGCCAGCAAACGACCGTCTGAACAAGTTGCGGATCATGGCCGTGAGCGATGAGAGCACCGCGAGCAATGTCGAGGAAGTAGCTGCTGGACCAGGCCGTCTGCTCGGAAACCTTGACGAGGATGGCGTCGCCGGCGAAGAGCGCGCTGATGATGGGGCCCATGAGGTTGTGGAAGGGATAGTTCCAGCTGACGAGCGCGGCAACAACACCCAGCGGCTCGTAATGCACCGTGTTGCGCTTGTACGACATGAGCAGGTTCGTCGGCCTAGGCGAGGGTTGTAAAGCCTTTTCGCCGTGCTTGAGCGTCCACTGGATCTTTTCCACCGTCACCAGGATCTCGCCCAGCTGGGCATCCACCATGGTCTTGCCGCTGTCCAAGCCGGCAATACGGCAGATTTGCTCAGCATTATCCATGACATATTTCATCAGCGACCGCAGCACCGCCTTTCTCTGCTCAAACGTCGTAGTAGCCCAGACCTTTTGCGCCTCCGCGGCCGAAGCAACAGCTTGATCGATGCCCTCTGCGGTCGTGGGGTTCACATTGCCGAGGAATTGGCCCGTAGCAGGCGCGTAGCATTGGATCGCCGAGCTTCCGGGGATTTTGATGCTCGTCTGGGCAACTCTGCTGTCTTTCTCGGGCAGCTTCGGCGGCGGGACGACGTAATGGCGTGGACGGGATGCCGTGGCAGCTATGGCGACTGCGCTGGCGGAGCGGATGATGAGGCCGCATATGACGGTGGCAAGGAGCGCGAAGGAGGCTTGAAGGGCAGCCGGACTGTAAAATTGAGAAGAGAACAGGTTAGCATTGTCGTTTACTTTTCATATATTGAAGATAATACAGATAAAAAAACGTACGAAACGTGAAGCTGGGTGCCCAAGCGGCTGCTCAAGGCCGCCACAAGCGACGCGAGCTGCTCCACGAAACGCTCCATTGTCAATTCTCTCGGGCCTCGCGCATCCGTCGACCAACTGAGAATAAATTGAACAAACAAGAAGAGGACTGCCAAAAAGGCGAAAAAAAGGAGCGGACAGAGTTGCAGGTTGAAAGGAGGAATCAATCAGTCGATGCGCTACTGGAAAGTCGTTCGAATAAACTGCAGAAGTGTGGGGTTAGCCAAATGACCCCTGTCAGAAGAGCATTGTCCAATCACTAACGAGAATATCTGCGCCAATTAATATACTTCACGGATAGCATCATTCTATTGTGTGAAGATACAGTTACTTCTACTTCTAATTCGCAATTGGGCCCATGTATATATACCGCCAAAAATACAAGGCACATTTCGAAAAATCAAAAAGATACGCAAAAAGCATCATGAAATATATATAAAGCTTTCTCATTTCCTCCCCCAGAAACAAGCTACTACACTAAATGTGATCCCCCATTGGTCCACGTATCCAGGCTACGGGCATCTTTCTAGCCAGCCTCAACGCCAGCAACCACCCCTTCTCTCCAGCAGCTATCCCTGCTTTGCTTTGCTTTGCTTTCGACATTTAATAGAAAAAAGGGAGGGGGTAAAAACAGCAAAAACAAGAGAAAAGACCAACTTCCTCCGGCACTCTCTCCACCAAGTCTCTTACTCCCCCGCCTTTCGACCAAGTACATGTGTAATAATAAGGGCAAAATATACTCTTTGAGGGATTGAGTGCGTCGCTACTCAGGTCTAGAATGCAAAAAGCAAAGATAAAAAGGAAAGGAAAAAAGAAGACAACGAAGCAGAAAGGAAAACAAGAGGAGAAAATGAGAGAAACGAAGCGATAAAGCGGAATCAGAAAAAAAGGAATATATCTTTCAACCAAAAAAATGAAAAGCAAAGCAAGCAGACCCATAGTTCTCCGGTTCCCTTTCAAACGCCATGCAAAATAATAAAGGCAGGCCTCTCTCCCCCTTTTTTCTCAAAGGCTGAGACAACCTATCCCCCTCAGCGGCGGCCTCTCTTCTCTTTATTTCTTCTTCTTTCTCATTCTTTCTTCTCCTCCTGCCGTTGAATGGCAGGTCGTATTGTGGTGGCACGTGTTACACATTTACACGCATCCGAGTATTTTTTTTTTGGTCTTTCTTTTTTGTGGTAACTGTGCATTGTTTCCAATGCACACCTATATGCGGGATTGTCATTAACAAAGGCGGTAAGAGGGCAGCAATTCATAGATCGCTCATGCAGATCATCAAAAGCATGAATGACCCGATGCAGATGCGTAAAACACCACACATCTCTGCAGCGGGGACATTAAAAAGATGTGAACTAGAGGAGGGAAGATAGAAAGACTGGTCGTGATGTAAATATACAACGAAAAAAAAGAGGCGGGTATTGTTTTTTTCTTGAAACACTCCAGCCATGTCTATACATTATTGCTCTTAGTCAATGACAGCCCGCGCAGCCGTGAAGTAAGGCCCGAAGCAGCATGGGATCGGCTTGACTCGATGCGAGACAGTCGCGCAGCAGAGGTGAAGTCACTGCTGGCTTCGTAACTGTATCGTATGCGGTCCATTGACTGGCGCATTCGATCATACGATGGCCTAGCCCGGTCCATGCTTGGTCGGTTTTGTTGCGCTGGCACCTCGAGAGAGAAGCGGTTGCCAGTGTAGTTGGTGCTGTCACTGCCAGTCTGGCTGTGGTAGTTCTGCGTCGTCGTTCGTGTCACTGTCGACGGGGGGTAGATGGGTCGCAAGTCTTCGTCGACGCTAGCATACTGAGCGTGCTTCGCCGCCCGGCGTGAGCTGCTGGACGACTTGGACTTTTGGCTCTTCTCGTCGCTGACAGCCTCAACCGTGGTGCTTTCCGTCTGGAGATGAGCAAAGGCACCCAACCTCTCCTGCTCTCGAATAATGTCCACATCATAGGGGAAGAAGACCTTCTGCAGAGACTTGATGGCAAATCTCGGGAAAAGGCAGATGACGGGAACAAGCACGAAGACGGCCCAGAAAGTGGCCTCACCATAAATCTCCTTGGCGGCTCCGTAGAACTGGTCAGACGAAGTGAACGATGTGTAGATGCCGGTCCAGAAGAAGATGAAGATGTCACTGAGAGCCACAATAAGGAGCATGAGCCAGTCCCATCGGTACGTGTTCATCAAGATGTATGCGTTGATGGTCAAGACGGCAGGGTGTGCAATATAGGCTCCAAATCGGTACCGGTCTTCCAATCCTAGGCCGTTCATCGTCACGGGTCGAGCAGGCATAAAGAGCAGATATGGGATGTAGAAAACCATGACGGATTGGTAGATACCATCAAGCATGTATAGCCTATTGCATTGTTAGTTTTATATAAACACAAGGACGGATGAGATTAGAGAAGAAACAAAAACTCACCAAAACTTCTTCTGTGTCCATTCCAGTCGTTCGATACCACGGCGATACAGCTGGGGTACGGCCAATGAGACGGAATCCGAAACGTCCTGGTCGAGGATGCCCATGATGGCAACAGGAATCGAGGTGAAGAACAGGTTAAACATCAGGACATAGGTGTACTCGAAGAGATAGGTCATGTCAAAATTGGTGTAAATGGAGAACCAGAAAATACTGAAAGTCCAGACCATGTTCTTGTAGAAAAAGTTGGGAATACACTCGGCCAAGCGGCGGTATGACCAGCGTCCGTGAACCAACACCAGTCGCTGCAAGAATCGGAATTGGGCAATGGCATAGTCAGAAGACATGGAAGCCTGTCGACCCTCAACACCAGCAATACCAACACCAACATCGGCCTCTTGAATCATGGCAACATCATTGGCACCGTCACCAATGGACAGCGTCATGACATCCAATCCATTCTTGACCATGGACACAACGGCGGCTTTTTGCGCAGGGCTGACACGGCAGCACAAGACGGATCGGCATTGCTTGCACAGGAGGAGCATCTTTTGCTTCAGGCGGTCATCCAAGGCCCATCGAAGCGAGAAACCGTCAATGACCAATCCATGAGTAGGGGCTGGGGGCTCGTGGCTCTTTTTGGCTGCAGCAAGGTCTTCCTCGCCACCAGTCAAGCCAAACGACTTCAGGCCCTCATCCAGCTGCTTCTCGATGTGAGAGATGAATATGTCTTCAGCACCTTCGCCTTCAGCGGCCTCCTCGTCGACCTGGATGCGAATGAGCTCCATATCGTTGTTGAGCAGGTTGCAGGAGAAACCAATGTTGATAGCAGTCTCGACTTTGTCGCCAGTCAGAACCCAGAGCTTGATACCGGCCGTGCCAAGTAGCTCAATAGTATCGGGCACGCCATCTTGGAGACGATCTTCAATAGCAGTACCTCCAAGAAGCATAAGATCCTGTTCGATAAGCTCGGCAACAGCCTCGAGTTTCTCTTCACGGTTTTCCAAGGCAGCGGCGGCGATGTCATGTTCCTTCTTCCATGTACGGTATTCCTGTTCGGTGAGTTCCTTTTGGGCGATGCAGAGGGTACGCAGACCTTCGCGAGCAAACATTTCCAAGTGTTCGGCAGTGACCTGTCGCAGCTCCTTTTGCTCGCCCCTCTTGAGTCGGGCGTAGATGACCGAGTCGGCACCCTTGCAGAACAGCATAATTTTACCATCAGGCATCCGGATAATTGTACTCATTCGCTTTCGGGTGGAGTTGAACTCGATGGTGTTGAGGAGAGGATAGTGGCGTTCTTCACCCATGACGTCAAGATTGATACCATCAGAATTGTTGCCCAATACAACAAAGCCCATATCACGAGCCGTAGCGACCAAAGCCTCTTCGTCAGGGGATTGGGCCTTGAAGATCATAGAAGGCGGGTCTCCAGGCGTGCGTTCGGCCATGACGGTATGGCAAAGAGCCAAAGCGAGCATGAAGTTTTCGTTGGCCTGCTGCTGCTCGGTTCCGTGGTGACCAGCCAAATCAGCGACAAAATCGGGTGCGATAAAAGTAACGGCATCGTCGTGGAGATATGGGTTTTCGTAGATTTTGCGGAGACCAATCAGTGCTTGCACTTTGGCTTCGGCGATTTCACCGAGGATCCTCTCGGATTCCTTCTCGATATCAACACCAAGACGCTTCTGCATACCAGCCTGAGCCTCAGTCCAGGCTTCACCATATGGCTGTCCGTTGATGGTAGCCTTCTTGAACTCCATGACGTTTTGGGTAAGCGTGCCAGTCTTGTCCGAGAAGATGTACTCAATCTGCCCGACGTCGTCGGAGATGTTCCAGGATTTGGGAATACAGGGCTGGTCGATCGGCTCGTAATACATTTCCACGTCGTTGAAGATGAAGATGGCCTGCAGGGTCCGCACGATTTCAAGCGTGATGTAGAGGGAAATGGGAACCAAGTTCTGGAAGACGATAATGGCCGCCCAAAAGGTGATGAAACCAGTAACGCCAGAGCTTCCGCCGATAGAACCGAAATCGAAAAAGTGCTGGGAAGCATCACTCTTGGCCCAAGACACGCCGCTGACAATGGCCGCGAGCAAACACATGATGGAGAGGATAATGAAGTTGCAAATGACGGTCCAGTTCATTTCTCGGGCGATGCGGGCACGCTTGCTGGGGGTGACACCAGCGTTCATCATGATCTTGGTGTCGTGTCCGGTGAAGACGACGACGCCCAAAATCCATTCAGTGTTTCGGAGGTTGGTTCCTCGCAGCATCAGGTTATCGATAGTAATTGCTTCGGTCATTTCCTCGGGTTCGTCATCCAGGTAACCGGGAACCTTTTGCTGCCACCGAATGGCACCGTTGTACTTGTACAGGTTGGGATGCGGACCCTCGCTTTCAATGCGGAACTGGGCACGCTCACAGTCTCGGGCATGTCGGATGCCACGTCCACAGCGAAGAGCCTGTCGGACCTTGAGATTCGTTTCGCCGTCCAAGTTTTTTGTTTCAACGTAGCAAGCGCCGTCGGGATCCGAAGTAGCCAGAATGATGACATCGGCAGGAAGCTCATCGTCCTTATAGATACGCACGAAATCACCAACCACAATGTTCTTCCAAGTATCCTTTCCAAAGCGGGCGCCCTGAGTTTGACAATCGTAGTTGATGAGATCCGATTTCATGGTGGAAATGGCGTTGGCTCGTTTGGCGTCTTCACCCTGCTCGGGAAGCTGGAAGTGAATGGCGTTGGGCTTGGGCGAAGTTACCGGGGTCATCTGGATATCGTCGGAGTTGGAGACAATGGACTCGCGGCGATCAAACGCCATGGAATCGCGCGTGGCCCGCCTGGTCCGGACAGTTTCAATCGAAGCTCGAGGCTCGTCTTCAACAGCAGGCATTTTGCGTCTCTGGCGTTCAGCACGAGCTTTCTTAGACCACGTGCTCTGAATGGCGCGCCATATACGCCCGAAGAAGGCAGAATTGGCTTTCTTGAACTTTCTCCAAGCTGAGACATTGTCTTCTTCAACATTAACGTTGGTCCAGCCGTGAAGTCGATGAACAGGTGCATTGTTTAGCTCGTTGTCGAGAACGGTTCGTCGGTAATCTTCAATGGCGTCTTTGATGGCAGTAAGAGCGACGATGACAATCAGAGGAACAGCGTTCAATCCGGGATTAACACTACCGAAGATGGAGAAGAACTGCAGAAGAAGACATGGTTAAAATTAGGGGGAGAGGTGGAGGGGAAACGAAGGGAGGTTTGAAAGGAAATACGTACGCCCAAGATGATCAGAAACAAGAAGAAGATGTTGGCAATATTGTGGAATTGAAACCAAATGTTCTTTGGCACAAACGACAACGGGGTGTACTTGGCGGTTCGGATCTTGTTTCGCGGATACTCGGTGATGGGATGGCCTTCTTCCAGAAGCTCATCAGGGAGCGGCAGGTTGAAAAACAGATAACGGTTGTCCTGGTCATCCTCAGAGCCGTCATCCGAGCCAGCAGCGTCACCATTTTGCTTAGGGTTCTCATCATCCTGGCCATCATCACCATCTGGGTTCTGGCCCGGTGGAGGAGCGCCACTGCGGCGCTTCTCACTGGCACTGGACTGCGTCCGATTATGCATGCGGTTCAGCAGCGACGAGCGTTTGTTCGCGCTGCTCTTGACCGTCATCTTACGAGTAGCCCATCTCGCCCTCTGTGTCTGTGAGAGCTTTGACTTGGGTGAAGTGGGATTGGTGCTCTCATCGGGAGGAGGCGGCGGCGGTGGTGGAATCGTGGTCGTCATTGTGACTGCGGTGTCGCGGGCAAGCGCCCGTTCAGCCGTAAATGGCCAGCCAGGTCGGAATTGAGCGAGGCCGTGAAATGAGCGGCGCAATCAGCGTTGGAAAGATACAGAGTCGCTTCGATGCAGTCGTGAAATGGAGGCTCGACGAAGGAAATCGGGGGCGGAACACACGGCCCAGGCGTCGAGGGCACGATTCGATGCGAAATAGCGAGCGAGCGAGCGGCAGACGGGAGGCGACAGAGGGATCCCTGAGGTACGAAGGGCTGAAGCGCACCAGGAACTCGACGCAGTTGTCGATGCACGTGTCGTCACAGGGGACGATGGGTTTGGAGTTGCAGAGGAGAAGGGGCGGAGACGTGTAGGAGAGAAGAGGGTGAAGAGTAATACGAGAGTAGTAGAATGAAGGATTTCCGATCGACTACCGCCGGGCCTGTGGCGTGGGCTGGGCTTGGGTGACGGGACAAGGAAAAAAAAAAGAGAGGCAGCGATTTTAGCGGAGGTTACGGCGCTGTGGCAGTTGAACTGTTTTAGTTCCCGGACCATCCGACCGACCGAATCCGATGGGCACAGACAAGGCGATTTTCCCCACTCCAGAGGACAGCAGTACAAAATAATGCTATGATAAAATCGAATAAAATAAAATAAAATCAACCCAGATGGAGGGGAGAGGGTGCAGCGGGTTTAGCGGGTGCATACACGGGGGAGGCGGCGCTTGGATGGTTCTTCTGCAATGCGGGAGCAAATGCAATCCCATGCCTTTTGGAGGTGCCAAGTGAGGTGCAATGCATGGAGATGAAATTGGTCAGCATGGGGACTTGCAGCGCCGATGAGTCCGCACCGTTCCCCAAAGTATTCCCTAGCGGCCTGTACTTGCGGGCTCTACGACCATGTATTCCAAACCTGCGTGTAATCCGTGGCTTCATGTTGCTTGCCAAATCGGTCCTTGGCCTCATCCTACTTGCAGCAAACGTCGTCATCGTGTCTTTTGCCAGCTGCTGCTTTGGTTGCGTAATATACGAGTATGCAGCAGGTCCGGTGTCCCGTGGCCTTTTCGCTTTTCCCTGTGCCCAGCCCGGCCTTCCGTCAGTGCCTTTATCCTGCACGGCCTCGCCATCTGTCAACCAGCGATTGACGCGAGCGCAATCAATTCGCACCGCAATGCAGCGGACAACGGGCGATACTAAGACAGCGATCCAGAGGCTAGATCGCCCTGCCCCTTGGAAGAGGCAATGGGCCCTTGTATGTATTCCCGTAGCCAGTGCACGCAATAATGGCAGCGTGGGACCCTCCCCGGAATAAGGCCAGAGTGGACGGAGTGGTCTAATACTTTATGTCCGGGCACATGCGAAAAGTCCAGGTACCGCCTCTAGCCAGGTACCTGGAGCACCGTACTTGTACGGCCTCGATGACGGAGTTGAGCCCCTGGTGTCTGGCGCTCGACTTGCCTGAAGCACCGGAGTGCCAGCGGGTTGGGGCGCTGCGAATCCTGCCCGGGTAGCACTGTGACCGTAGACACGAGTGCATGTATCTGTACCTGCCACCTGCCACTACCAGCCACGGGCAGGGATGTCATCGACACCAACCCGTTCCTCTTGTGCCTCCGCCGCTGCAACAATGCTCACGCAGAAAAGCCTTTTTTTCTTTAGCCCAAAAGTCCGCGGAATCCAAAGCACGAATTAATGACGCTTATCACTCTCTAGCAGCATTTACAAGTTTTTTTTTTTTTTTTAAACTGTGGCGCCGACGCCTCCTGATCGACTTCGGAGTGGACGAAAGCCCCAATTGTCATGAGGCGCTCCGCATAGCCTAATTACCTAGTACAGTAAAAGGCCGGGCGGAGGAGGCAGTGTTTGCGCCGGAACGCTCTGAAGCACGGATTCGCAGCGGATAAAATCACGACAAATACGAGGCTCTCGCTCCGTCATCGAGGTTTGTGGTTGCTTACAAAGGGCGCCGCCATGTGTCAGCGTCTAGATGGCGTATAAGCCCGAGTGTGGGCGGTTTCGTTAGGTTTCTTCCGTCTGTTACTGCCGAAGAGGCGCTCGACATGACAGAGTTTTCGGCAGAGGCTGGAGACTTTGCTTTCTCTTGCCAGAGCCGCGGGCCAACTCATCACCACAATTACTCGTCTGAGTGTCTGCATTGTACCGGTACAGCACTGTATGTACGAGTACTCGGACTCAAACCCAGCCCTCGTCGCGAATAGGGGCGCACGTCCATCGCTGAGACAGTGGATTCCTCCCAGGGGATGGCGGGTGGGGGTGCTCTGCGGTTCATAAATTACAATCTATCACGATGCCTACCATGACTGCCGTGAGATGCGCTGAGCAACCCCCTGCGCGTCAATTGACGATGCTTACGAGTACAGTATTCGTACAAGTTCTACTTGGATTTCGACTGGTTGCTCATCGCGTGCATTCTTGCCCAGCTGAGGAATCCGTTTCAGCTGTAGCAAAAGCTGGACAGTTGATCTCTGGAGCGTTGGCCAGTGCTGGACGCTTGTTTGACGATCCAAACAGCTAATGCCACCTTGATGCTACCACCGCTTCGTATCTGCTCTACACATGCTTACTCCGCCAAGCGCCGTACAAGTATCTGCTCCATCATGAGGAGATTGTCCAGGCACCATTTCAGCCCTGCTGCTTCTCAGTCTCAATTAAGTGCTCAGACCGGGATAAGTGCTGCCGCATTGGCACATAAAAATCGCAAAATATGGACCTGTATCGAGTGTTGCATGCCTGCACGGCTGCTTCTATTGGCAGCAATTGGATATTGACCATCAGGGCCCCCTTTTCAGCAGCGGCCGCTCTGTATCCAATGCTTCTCACTGGCTCGCTCACGCGCATCTTCAAATCCAGACTCTATAAACGAGCTCGAGAGCCCTTTTTCGCCCTTTTCCAAACCTGATTGAACCTTGTCCGTCCGCTTCGTGCCGACCTGATTTGTACGGAAGGGAAATTTGGCGATTGCGCCAAGAGGGTCTTTTCAGGGGTGGTTCCACGGAAAGGGATTGCCTTGACCAGGGGATCCAGGCAATGCAAGTCACTCTTGTGCGTGCTTGTATGTTTGTGGAATACGGTCCTGAGATTGAGAGTCAGGGTCCCAATGCTTGGCTCCAAAGCCAAGCCTGGCTGCCTTTACGACCCTCTCCGTACTAATAAACAACAACAGGCGCTTGCAGCCAACGCTGAAGATGTCAATTTCGGAGGTGGAATTATGTCCACGGACATTACTAATAAAACCCACCGCAAAGGAAGAATATGCTAACTCTAACCTACTAGTACATGATGGCTCTTGGGTTTAGACGACACCCAACGCCGTTGGTGACGGACTTTGATCAACTTCCCATCCCGCCGTGTTATTTCTAGCCGACAACTCGCGTTCCTCAAGGCGGCCGGCTACCGGAAGCCTTCCAGAGCCTTCTCCGCCAGAGCGCGTAGCCGAAATAAGACCCGGCCCAAGTTCCAGGGATGACACGAGCAGATCTAGCCGCTGCCACTGCCACTGCTCTCTCGTTGCGAAAGGGGATTGTCGTCGTTTCTTCTGTTGCTTTACTATTTTTAACCGCCGCCCATCGCACTCCTTACCGAGTCCAAACGAGCAAAAAAAAGCTTGTTGAAGCCCGCGGGCATGTGCGTCCAGACGACCTAACAGCTCCTTGGCATTGCGGCGCAGAACGTGTTTCGAAATGAGCCTCCACCCCAGGCGGCGGGATATCAGATCTCTTGCAATGGCTCACGGAGAACGGAGGAGTCCGCACAAAGTCCGGAGTGCCTGCATTAGTTGTACGAGCAGGGGGGGCGGGAATCTCGCATGTACATACGCGCTCGTACTGGCGCCCAAGTGTGTAGCTGCGGCTGGACAGCTCTTAACCCAAGACATCCAACCTCTCGTGTGTGAGAGACAGAGACATTGCGTTTTTGGGGGGCGCATGGCACCGGGGCTCTCACTCCTGGGTACAACTCCCATGAGGATTGCGAGCGTCAGCATCGCGCGTCATCATTTCAACGTGGGCTCTCGTCCATCCAGAGTTTGTGTTGGAGGCACAGCCCTAAAAGCTACGTCTCAGGTTGAAGCATGGTGGAAGATCCTGCCGAAGCCAGCGTAGCATTACGGAGCTCAAAGGGAGATTAACGGACAGGCATGGCGATCCTCCAGAGCCAACCAATAGGTCGACAGGCCTTGTGCTAAGCTGAGGCTGACTGCATCTGCATGCTACCCGGTAATCATCGTTTGGCGACAAAAATAAAGGAAATGGAGGCTCGAATCGCCTACCCCATGGATGCGTGAATCTGGTTGGATCGTCATTATTGCCAGTAGACGCTCGTAATATTGAAGCTTCGTCGTTCTCGTTCGTGATGTATTGCGTTGATGGCTTGACGAGTAGCCTATCACTGTCCAGTTTCCATTGCCAACGCGGCAGAGGGCGCCTGTAAATCGCCGAACTCTGTAAACCACCGAACACGAGCAATGAGAGAAAATGCCGTGCAGAATTTATGACTGTTGGTGACAGTAAAATCTCATTGAGAGACTATTCCCAGCAGTCAATTATCTGTAGCTGCTACTCCTGGCTCTACAATGTTGTGTCTGTAGTTTACACTGCAACAAACCTTCCACATAGAAATGGAGCCTGGAACACACATTGAGGCTCCAGCGCCCACTAAAGTCCCCTGTAGAGATCTGCCATCGCCTGCGCCACATCTGCCGATCAGGTAAGCTAGGATGCTGCGCCATGCCTCATCCACACGCGCTGGTTGGTCGGCGTTCACGATAGACTTCAACTTCAAGGCATCTCACTCAGCTCATAGTGCCGAATATACCAGCAACCAGACATCGCAACGGAGGAAAATAAAGATACGACGGACTAATACACACCGCCGAAAAGGCGTGGCAACTGCCTAGCCATGTCTGAAAAACCGAAGCCCAACAAGAGCATCCTATCATACTTCCAGCCGTCCTCTCAGCAAACGCCAACGTCACAGCGTACTTCACGCCTATCATCAATCCAAGGCTCGTCACCGCCTGCTCCATCTTCGCCGCTCAGCTACAAGGCTACCCCTGTCGCGAGAAGGGTAGCCCCTCTGGAAATTGGCGCCTCGGATGACGATGCTAGCGATGGCGGCTTCTCAGATGACTCTCTAGAAGACCTGTCCGCTCTCCTTGGGCGAGGGCGGCCCAAGCCAGCAGCACAATCTGCATTTGACCCCCCCAGGGCCAAGAGGACGGCAGCGGTGCCTTTTGTATCGCCCGCCAAAGGTTCACTGAAGCACAAGTTTGACCTAAAGGCCCTGGCCAAGGATGCTCGTCTGGATAATGCCCTAAATGCCAGCTCATTAAAGGCAAAGGCCTCTGCAGACGCCGCAGGACCTCCATCTCCAACACGAGGAGAATCATTTGACCTTGCCTTTGCTGATATTGTCAAAGAAAAGAGCGGGCAAGATGCTCACAAGGTCATCAGAGCGGTCCAGCGGGCGGAGCCAATACAATCTCAAAGTCGATATTGTTTCTTTGATAGAGACTACAAAGTTCCCCCAAGCTCGCCTGTTCCAAAGCTTGCGTCGCCATGGACCTTGTTGACTCAAGGAAACTCGGCAGCGAGGGAACGGAATCTCACTTCTGGGGTTCCGCAGAGTATCCTGACTAAGAATGGTGGACTACCGGATTCTCTGTTCGAGTGGATACTGGATGAGTTGTGCATTGAGAGATCCCCCCTCATTCGACGTGAATATTGTCACATCATTCACGGATGCCCTGATCAAGTTGAACGACTTTTGACTCCTGAGCGGCTGGAGGACCTCTTCCTGAGACTCGGGGCTAGCGATGACATCAAATTTCGAGACTCTGAGATAACCGTCTCCAAACTAACCAATGAACCATATCAAGATCGTGACTGGTCAAATCTGGAGTCATTTATGACGCTTCTAAGTATAATCTCGGGCCACTTGTCCGCCGCGTCCGCCATCTACGCGTCAGAAACTCTTCTCCTAATGTCCATGGACAAGCTGTTGATATACAACATCGACCTTTTGACGGTATACGAAGACGCGATTGAAAGTCTCGTCAATGTAATCCCCAGCTCATCATGGGACTCATTCGTAAGTATAGTTCCTCAGCCTATGTGACCACTTCCGAATACTGATCTGCTCAGTGCGGTGGCGTATGCGTGCTTTTGCAAGCGGTTATTGAAGCTCAGCATATCAGAGTCAATGCGTTGCAATGCCTACCTATCCGCAATAATAGGACACACGACGTCCGGAGGAGACTTGCCATTATGTTCTTGTTTGAAGATACTGATCTTGGCCTCCAGCATCCTGAAGACACTTTCACAGTTAGACATGCTATTGACCGTATTGAAGAAGACGACTTCAGCATCACACCACAAACCGATTTCGCAGAACTCAAAGCCATGGTAACCATCTTGGATATCGCCGTTGACGATGGATCCCCGCCGGAATTGAGCAGTCTAGAAGACGAAGAACAGTTCAACCAAGACATCGATGAGCTCGCCACGAAGCTCAGGGAGATTTGGCGCAAGATCAACGACGCGGGCATGAAGATCACGCGGACAGAGGCGAAGAGCGTCGTCGAGTGGGTTCAGCAACGGTTGTCCAACACGGTTCGCACGCGTAGGAAGCTCAAGAAGAGCATATTCGATCTTCCTGGCCACGAGGACCTGGCATCCTTGCCGAAGCAGCAGGAGTACATGGCCAAGTTTTTCCAAAAGATACCCAAGCCACAAGGCGAGAAGTGAAATGAGAACTTGGCTTAGCTGTCAAATTTCGGTACATGATGACTTGACTATTTTGCGTTTGCCGATTTTGAACATGGCGTTTTGTGTTTTTGGGATTATATATCGGGA
This sequence comes from Trichoderma semiorbis, assembly GCA_020045945.2. Lineage (NCBI taxonomy): Eukaryota > Fungi > Ascomycota > Sordariomycetes > Hypocreales > Hypocreaceae > Trichoderma > Trichoderma semiorbis. The sequence goes on from CM034695.1 coordinate 1,055,645, forward strand.
GTTATGACTATATCAGCGTGAGAAGTTGCTCAACTGGAGATTATGAGTTCAAGAAAGCTTTGTTGTAGTGAAATATGATACAACTTCTAAACTAGGAAAAAGCGCAGACTAATTCGACGAAATGCATGCCTCAGTTTCTTTTCAGACGTGACGGCCCTCTACTCTGCCCTTTCCCCCCACTCTCCAACGTTTCCCTCTTTTCCCAGTGTAAAGGTAATAAGATACAGCTGCCAAGTAAATTACGGGGGCGAGTCTAGTCGTAGTATTTGCGGTTGGGGTTCTTTCCGAACAGGTTCTCTCGCACGGCCGGCGCCGCGGCATGCTCCAGCAACTGCAGCCGGGCCTCTAGGGTGTTGTCAATGTCAATCTTTCCCTTTCCGCCCAGGATGATGACGCCGCCGGCACTGTGGTTTTCCAAAAGTCAATAAAATGAGCCCCAATTTCACGGGTTATCAATGGCCTTATTGCAAACGTACATTCCGTCGTCCAGGGGGTTGGCCTCGTCAATTGTCGCCGTGACGTCCTGGCCAGCCTCCTTCTTGTACTCCTTGGCCGCCTCCTCAATGGCCTTCTTGACGGCGTCGTAATCGGACTTCTTGGCACGGAGCTGCAGCTCGGGCTCGTTCATGGCGTAGAAGCCCTCGAGCACGAGGCCGTTGAGCGTCTTCTGGTACTTGGCCTTGTCCTTGACGCCCGTGGCCAGCTGGTTCCGGGCCTCGTCGAAGATGTTGTCGAGCAGCTCCTGGCGGGCGCCGAGGACCTTGAGCCGTGTCTTGTTGGCGACGGTCGACCGGGTGATTTGCTGGGACATGGTGGCTTGCTTGAACTTCTTCTCGTACTGGGTGTCGATGGAGTCGGTCTCCTGGCGGACGAGCTTTGACTTTTCGATTTCGAACTCCTCGTTGGCCTTGATCTCGATCTCGCGGGCCTTTTCCATGGCTTCCTGCTTGATGAAGGCCGTCATCTTGCGGAGCTCATTGTCGACCTGTCACGGGCGAGCTCTGGTCAGCATTTTATCACTTGGAAGCCGCAAAATGCCAAGCGGCGGGGATGGTGGGCAGCTTGGAGAGCAACTTGCCTGAGCATCGGATAAGGCGTGTTGCGACATCTTGGGGTGCTAGGCGGGGAGTTGATATCGGGAGCAGGAGGGACGATGAATTGCGAATGGATTCACTGCAGCAAGGCCTGTGAGGGATCGTTCGGCCTGTGCCTTGAGCGCTGTGGACGAGATGATGGGGGAGAGTTGGGCGAGAGTCTGGAGCCGGAGCTTTGGAAGGTTTGAGTGAGGGATGAAGCGTAATATCTCGGAGCTGTGATGCTGCTTGGATGCAGTGGAGCAGCAGCACCAGAGTTGCGCTACTAGCAGGTACTAGGCTGAGAGCGCTGGCTCGCACCTACTTCTGGGGCCGCGAGTGCGCACCGCCACAGTTTGTCGGTTGCTTGGTACGAGCGCGGAGCAATATCGCTGCTTCTCGGGAACAGTGAGGCGGCGGGAAATTATTGTATTTTGGTATTGTATTGTAATTAAATATGTATATCATGGTACTAGCAACAAGGTATACCAGAGTATGTGGTTGCAATTTGTTCAGCATGACTCTTCATGAGGTTCTATGCTTAGGTACCTTATGATCTCTCTTTGTTTAACCAGCCACTAATACGAGTACGGACATACAGGCACCTTACTGAAACGTCAAGGGAAATGGGCAATGACGAGTGTCACCTGACCTCATGTGACGGCCACTGTGGCTGGTGATGAGCTCCCAGACTGGCTACTTGGCCATGCACCTTCTATGCAGCTCAGGCGCGCGATGCTCCATTCGCATACCGCTTGACGTCGTCAGGTGGCTCTGCATGTTTTATTGAGCGCCAACGCATTTCTCTGCACGCTGCCTCGTCGGGCCCCAGCTGATTTAGTCTCACAATCCAGGCGAATTACCTGCTGCGTCTGCGACCATAACCGTGATTTGGGGGGCCGGCACCTTCAACCGACAACGACAAACCTTCACGTCTATAACACGCACACCATACCCTGCTAGACTAAGTGCCAGACATAGTGCGCTCGACTCGAACCCGATCAATACCGCTATACCCTCGCTGACGGAAGCGGCGGCTGCACAGAGCTGGAGAAAACCATATCTTTTCCTTGACGATCAGAGCCACGAGTAGGGAGGGAAACAAGGGTGGAAGCAGCTTGAGCTTGCAGCGTTTCGTTTGACACCAGCTCCCTTAGCCGTCCAAACCTATAACGCTGCCCAACTACCAGCACCCTTTCCTATGCGACGATCAAGCGCGCTCTTATTCACATCTACCGGTGGATGACCACAGGCCTGGAGACGGTGTAATGGGGCCTATTGGGAACATCTCCCCGGGAGGGAGCATAGCTGTATGCACGCACTCTACGCAAAGGAGAGAGATATTCGGGCTGGTGCGCTTGCTAACACTTGGTAGCTAGGAATCCTCGTTGGCCTGATCTCGACTAGTGTTCAAAGTCTAGGCCTCACCCTGCAGCGAAAATCACACATATTGGAGGACGAAAAGGGGCCGCACGATGTTCGTCGCCCGCCGTATCGCAGGAGGAGGTGGCAGTTGGGCATGGCCATGTTTGTCATTGCGAATATCCTAGGGAGCAGCATCCAGATCTCGACGCTGCCGCTGCCCGTCCTCTCGACCCTCCAGGCTGCGGGCTTGGTGTTCAATTCGATATGCGCGACGCTCATCCTCAGCGAGCCCTTTACGCGATGGTCGCTTTGCGGCACTCTGCTCGTCAGTAGCGGTGCGGTTTTGATCGCCATATTTGGCGCCATCCCATCTCCAGCCCACGAACTGGATGAACTGTTGGAGCTACTGGCCCGAAAGCCCTTTATCGTCTGGATGATACTGCAGGCACTGTTTGTCGTGTCGTTTGCGATTGTTACGGATGTTGTCAGCAGCCTCTCCAGCCTGTCCCACAATGCCAGATTCCGCCTAATCCGTGGCATAAGCTACGGCGTCATCAGCGGAGACCTCTCAGCACACTCGTTACTCTTTGCGAAATCCGCCGTCGAGCTTCTCATCAAGACGATAGGCGGCAAAAACCAGTTCCTTCGCTGGCAATCTTGGGCCATTGTTTTGGGACTCGTTTCTCTAGCACTCTGCCAGCTCTACTATCTCCATCGCGGCTTGAAGCTTGTTTCTACATCTGTCCTATACCCACTTGTTTTCTGCGTATACAACATCATTGCCATCCTCGATGGCCTAATTTATTTCAACCAGACGAGCCTCATCTCGACGGGTGATGCCTGTCTCATCACATTGGGGACAGTCATTCTTCTCTCAGGAGTTCTAGCGCTATCATGGCGGCTGAGCGACGAACAGCACGCCCCGGCAGTCGGTCAGTCCTCGTTGGCTCCTGGCCTGGGGCTCGTTGACGATACTGAAGGCGAAGAAGAATCACTAATGGGCCCAGAAGCCACAGTTGAGATTGACGAAGAGCTACCTTCCACGACATACCAGACATTCCCCGTGATGCATGGCGACACCACCCCACTGACGCCGACGCGCAAGAAAAGTTTGGGTTGGATAGAGCGGGCTGAAATCTGGGGGGAGTTGCAAGATCAGGATGAACCTACCTCGCCAATGCGCTCGACCACGTTCCCAACAAGGACCGAATCATCGCCACTGTTGCCCCGAATCGGGAGGGCGATGAGTGGCGTCAGCGTTACAGGTCAGGCAGGCCCAAGCGCAGATGTTTCACCTCGAAAATTCACCCGCCGGCGGAGGAAGAGCACGGGGTTCCCCGGGTTGGTTGCGCGTCGTAATCTTCGCAGAGACTCTGCGTTTTCAGAAACACTGGGCGGCATACTCTCGCTGAACTGGCTGAGACGCAACAGCAGCCGTGCCTCGGTGGGCAGCGGTAATAGAAACGAAAGCAACTCTCCGCATCAAACTTATAGAAATGAGCCAGAAGCGGGTTCGGATGGCAGGGCCAACGACTCAAATGTATGAGCTAAAGAAAGAAGAAAGAGGAAAAAAGAAGAGAGGTATTACAATGCATGTGGTTGTGATTTCGATTTGGAGGCATATTTAGACTATTAATTATTCATGGGGGTTTGACGGGAGCAGCAGCGTGTTGTGGGACTTTGAAGTTGCGATTTTCTTGGAGATTGAAGGGAAGCTGGTGATAGCCTTTTTTCTTTTCATTTCTTTGCTTCATCACATTATACCAAGATGGAAATCTATTGTTCATGGCAGGTTTGCACCGCACTAGATGCTTGAATGCAACTTGTAGGAGGAATCTGGAGTCATTCTGTGTTGTGTTTTATTCCCTTATCCGGTTTCATTCCAGTGAGTTTGACCGCTCACAACATGTATTACTATTGCGTTGAGGCACCAAAAACAAAATATTTCTGGCATGGGAGTCAATGGTAAACATCATTCTGCTGAAGAAAAAGAAGAAAAGGAATCTTTGATTAAAAAGTATTTGGAGTATTGGGCAGGCCGGGGAAAAAAAAAAGCAGGACTTTGCAACGCTATAAACCAGGGGCATAACAAAACATGATATTCAGCCTCAAAAGAAGGGGATTTTGACTTTTTATAACCGTGACTATATAACATTGTTTTTTTTTCGTTTGTTTCTAGTTTTTCATTGGGCTCCATTAATTTACAGACGGCCGTAGTCTCGCTTCTGATCGATGATGTAGTAACGCTCCTTTTCCTTGCGCTCTTTGAGGAGACAGGCGATGGCAAGGACAAGGAGGGCATCGATGCCTAGAAATGTATGTTAATTTGAATTGCATGAAAAAGGGGGAAATTGCTAGATGGAGGGGTTTTGGACGTACCGACCATGCCAAAGACGGCGGTGAAGAGGTCGTTGATGAAGGCGTTGGCGAAGCTGGACATGCTGGTGGAGCAGCCTCGGAGGAGAGTAGCCGCTGCAGGGCTGGGACAGACGGAGTCTGTGACGAAGGCGGGAGATGTGCTGTTGAGGTAGCCACAGCATTGGAACTGGAAGATGAGTTTGTTAATATTGAGTTCTTGGGCAATTATTCTAAATCTGTATATGTTTGGTGTATTTGAATGGCTGTGTCGGTGTATATAATGTGATAAGGGGGAGAAAAAGGGGGATTCGTACCGAAGTCTGCACCAACGACTGAATCGACTCATCCTGCGCCGCATAAATAGGCTCAAACGTCTCCTTGAGCCTCAACGTCATGATCCAAAGATACAATCCCACAACAAGCGAAAACACGCCGCAGAGAGTAATCATGTAGCCGCTAATCTTGAGCAAGTTGCGCTTAACCAGTGCCATGGCGGGGATAGTAAAGACAAAAGTAGCGAGGACGAAGACTGCGTTGACGATGCCCGCGGTGAGGGGGAATTGCTGGTAGATGAGGTGGCGCGTTGCATCCTGGCCGTCGGTGGGCGTCTTGTTCTTGAGGTTCATGGCGGCGATGGAGAAGCCGAGCTCCATTGCGCCTGAGGCGAGGAAGAGCAGGTTGGCCACGAGGGTGGCGACGAAGACCTTGTCAGGCATGGTGAAGAGATTGAAAATGACCGGGTTTAAAGAAAGATTGTTTGTCGTCGGGTTTTGACGTCGGGTTCTCGTGAAGTTGTGGTTTTGATGTTTTGTTTGACGGCCGGCGTCCTGGACCTTTCTTTTTTCGTTCTTCGTCTTTCGTCTTTCCAAAACTGAAAACTTATAAAAAAACAAAACCAAGACCTAAGCTCGGTGGAAACGAATCGTAAAAAAATAAAAATAAAATAAAAAAGAAACGAATTGGTTATTTCGACCTCAACTGCCCGGCAGTTCACAAATTTCAACAGCGAGAGTCTGGAAAAATAACCTCTACAACGAAAAGAAGCGAATAACAAGGAAAAAGAGAAGAAAAAGAAAAATATGGGTTCAAAGTCACGTACATGCACCAGGCATACAGAAGGAAAAGAGAAAAAAAAGAAGAAGAGAAAGAAACGAAACCAAGAGAAAAGACAAAACCCAATGCTGCCCCCGTCAACCCGCAAGCGCTTGAAGAATCTTGTCGTTTCCCTCGTGCGAGTCCTCGAACGGGCTGCGTTTCAGGGAGCCAAAAGGTGAAGCAGAAGCGGCGGCACGAACAGGGGTGGCGGCCAATCAGAGGCGCGGATTGGGGTCCTGAGTCGCCTGATTGGGGAGTCTTTGGGGGTTCTTGGCTTGTTTGATGGGCGAGACTGGCTGTCGGGTTGTGGGTTTGATTCAAGATTGCTTGTCTATGCGGGCGTGGGTTGAAGATTTGTGAAGATTTTACTTGATCATGCTGCTATTGTTGTTGCTGTAGCTTGAGCTGTGGTTGTTGGTTTCTGGGAGCTCATATTGATGATTAAATGCACTGAATATACATGTACTTGTTAACGTGAACTCTCCATCATCACCGCCACCATCATATCCTCTTTCGCAAGCTTGCTCTCTCTCCCTTTCTCCCAATAATTGACTGATCAAGCATTAATATCGCTACGCAATGCACAGTCCAGTAGCAGGCAAAACACGTAAAACAGACACAAAACTTCAACGCATCCCGAGCTTCGTTTCACCAGTCGGCTCCAGGGCCACTCCCGCTGCTAAGAATACGAACCTACTACCGAGCTGGTCTCGCTTGGCCACGAGCCTCCTCCCCCCGTCGCGTCTCGTCTCGTCCCGGCTTGTTTCTCTTCTCTTCTTTTTCTTCCGCCCTCACATCTAAGGCACCAACTTATTCTCGCCTGACTTGTTAGGCAAATTCCCAGGCCTGTGAGAATTTGGCCTCGTCCCATCTCTTGTAGCTCCCTCGCTTGCCCGATACCATCACGGAATGCAAACCTCGCAGCCGCGGCGTACTTCGTTATGCAACAAAGCGCGACGCCCGGCCCACAATCTGCGTGCTAACTTCAATTAAACCAGCCCGTTTGATGGGCAGTGGGATTGCACTGTACGGGATCCCGCTGGGGGTGGCACAGCCCGTTGCAAAATCAGCTGCAAGCCTACAAGAGACCCCAGCCCAGCCCAGCCAACCAGCCAACCGGCAATTGGATAATCAGGGTGGTCGGGCGAATCCGAACGCAAGCTTCCAGTTTTTTCAGCTTTTGCCGGGCAGACGCGACCCCCGTTTTTATTTTCTTGGGTTCTTGCTCTTCATTGCTGCAAAAAAGAAACAAAAAAATCATGGACTGTGCGCAGTTGACCGGCGAAGCACTTTGACTCCGACCAGCTTGTTCGCCCAGATTTCGCCGCGGTGGAACCTCAGAATGCAAAGGCCCTTTTTGAATCCTTTGCCGCACTGTGGCCAGCCCTGCTTGCTGTAGCTGCCTAAAGAGGCAATGACCCCCATTTCTGCCGCTGCCCCAAGCGTTCTGACAGCCGCTGCGAATATGGCGTGCCTTGGCTGTGATGAAACGGGCAAACGCGCTCGAGAGAGTCTGGTCGTTTATAGATTATGAGTATTACGTGTATCTGAGTCTTGTCGTCTCGCGAATCGAGGGCACAGAGCTCGTTCACGTAATACGAATCGATGCCCAGCAGATGCCTGGCACTGTGCCGTATCTGTTTGCCCGGGAACCCGTTCGGATACTTACCTAACTCATCCACCATTCTTAGGGGGCCAGCCATCGTCTTTTGCTCCGCATCCTTCAGCAAGGCCGTGCTAGTTCGAGCTCGTGTATTACTAAGGCCCGTCGATAACACTCCAAGACGGTGGACCGCTACAGCTTAGCCCGTGTCCCGTGTCAGCTTGGGGTGGGCATGGGAATATTGGTTGTACCTGTGCGTGTGTGTCGAGTCGAGTCGAGGACGAATAGGTACATGGGAGCATCTCATACACTCGCATGGCGTCCAAGTACCGACCAGAGCGCAGACGAGGTCCAGGGTCTCGCGTCAGGTCAGCTCTCACGCGTCGCTTCCCCGTCCCAAAGGTGAAACCCTGGAACCCATGACTGGCACGAGTCCGTCCGTGCTTGGTACTGAGCAAGACGATGAATCTCTGCAAGCACACATCAGCTCCATTCCATTCCAGGCGCCAGACGTATACTCGTACCTGTTCGTGTTGACACTTCCTCCCACTGCCAGCCCCTCCCAATTTCGCAAACGTCGACGATGGTGTTTGGTAGCTCAGTACTCCGTAGTGGCACGGCTCAAGGGCTAGACAAAAGTTCGCTAAGCACGCTGCGGTACCGAGGCTGGCGCTGGTCGAAAAGCCATAATGTCATTCATGCAGCAACGCAGGGGCTTCTGCAGCGCGTCTCTTCAACTAATGCGAGTACTATTATCGTACTCTTCGTACCTGTATCGTATCAACGCCGGCAGTATTACTCCCACGTTGTGTGTAGACAAAAGCCCGGTTGCGGATACAGTACAGTGCAGTACAGTACGAGTACCGCCGGAACCGTTGGACCAAACCTTTGAATTCATGGCAGGGGGATACTGTACATAAGCAGCGAGTCTCACTCTGGTCAAGCATATCCGTCGTCCAGGTACCCGCGTTGATGATATCGCCGCAGATATAACAGCGAACCAGCAAATTCTACGCGCGGCAGTGGTAGGGCCACCAGCCGTGGGTACATGATGGTCCTGGTGCAACTCCACTGCCTGCTTACTGGAACTAACGCTCGCACCAAGAGGATTCCGGATTCCCCTGCTGCAGAAGGGTGGTCGGCAGATGCAGCAAGACATTCGGAGTGGAGGCCGCTGTGTGTCCGAACGCGCTGACGACAAAAAACACTTGGGATTGGAGCTTGGTGTGAGAAAGGCACATGGAGGAGGATGACGGTCGAGCCGAGTCCAGCCTCTCTCGCCCCTGAAGCTTCCATCTCTGGCGCGGGCTGAAGTGGAAGCGAGCGAACCAACGGCATCTTTGGTCCCAGCCATCCACACCCGTTGGTCTGGTCAAGTGACGGAAGTGATGAGAGAGAGGCCGTGGGACGACGAAATACTGGAATATTGGCCATGGAGTGGAAAATTAAATAAAATTGGCGGAGCCTAGATCAGCGCAAGAGGAGCTTTTGGCGCGGAATACGAACCACGGATAACCATACGAAAAGACTTTCTTTGCAAGCCTCGCGTACGAGGTAGGTACGAGTGCTCTGTAATACGAAGGAGCCAGAAAGTCAATTTCCCCTTCCTCTTGCATCAGCTCCCCTCTGTTTGATCTGTCAGAGCTAGCCGTTATGGAGAGGCGGCGCGAGCGTCCCGTAGATCTCATCACCTTACCTTTACCTTACCTTGTCCCCTAACCTTAGTTGAGCGCATCAATCCCAAGCAAGCTTACACGACCTCTACAGTACACGCATTGTCCACCCAGTGGATTGGATCTAAAGCGCCGAGGCCAAAGAAAAAGAGTCAGGCTGCTGCTGAGCATCTAGAACGAATTTCCATCGTTTGTCTGCTGCAGCAATTAGTAATTGGCAGCTGGAGCGTGATTTTCCCACGACGCACGGTACGGAGCACATGTACATGTCCTTAATCGGCCCATGGGCACCACCGACCCACTGTTTTGTCGAGCCTTGGATGAGCAGCAAAGTAGTTGGGAAGGCTGGGAGTCGGCGAATACAGTGTTTAAAGCCAACCAAACGCACCATGTGGGCACCCCGGATGCTGACTGCCCAGTGGCAGCGGAACAGCCCCCGCTTTTCTACCGGGTGCCAAATTCCAGCCCCGAGGACTTGTAGCACGGCCGGCCACTCACAGGCAGCGCCGCAGCTATCTCAAGGCCGCGCTATGCCACCCCCGTCATCTCGCAGTCACCCGTCAGGCGATAAGCGCACTAAATGCGGGTGCCAATTGCTGCGATTGGGAGGTGCAGGTTCGGCGGGATTGCTGCTGTCGAGTCGATGCACATGCCCGCGACCTGCAAAGGTCTCAAAAGTCTCAGTTGCCCTCACTCGCAGCCTCGAAATGACATAAAACTGGCACAGGGCATCTCGGCGCTGTCGAAAACTTGTTGTTTGTTCCCCCCCCTCCCTCTGGGTCTACAAGCGCCCCGACACAGCACTAGCGCCACTAAAGGCACTCGCTAACTCAAATTCCAACGTCCAGTTCCGCGCCTTCTGCCTTCCTGCCCACCTGTTTCGCACGCACTGCACCGCCACCGTGCGCACCCGCCTCCACTGGCCACTGCCTGCTCCGGCCAGACTCGATCCAGCTCCAGCGCCTCCCAACCAGGACCAGTTCCCTTTTCTTTCCGCCTGTCCTCTCCGCCCAAAAAAAAAAAACCGCCAGATCCAGTATAGATCCATCGGCACCACGCTCAAAGCAGTATCTCCACCACTCGTTGCCTTTTCCAGCGCCGTGTGATACAAGTCGACGACGATTGGATTCGGATTAGGATTGGCATTGGCATTTTATAGTTGCTGTCGCAGTTGCAACCGCAGACGCTCAACATGGCCGACATCACCGACCAGCACGACCAGACGTCGCCCACGGAGCTCGACGACGCGCACTCGGTCGGCAATGGCAACGCGAACGAGGGCCGCGGCGTCAAGCGACCGCGCCCAGCTGCCGACGACGACGACGACGATGACGAGAAGGGCGGCCGCGAGCGTCGCAAGATTGAGATCAAGTTCATCAGCGACAAGTCTCGCCGCCACATCACCTTTTCCAAGCGCAAGGCCGGCATCATGAAGAAGGTGCGTTTTTTTGCTAAGAGCTGACTCCAAGTCGCACCCGCTTGGCCTTTTCCCCCGCGCCTCGACCAGACCACGGAAAAACATCCGTCTTGTTGATTTCTATAAAATGTGACTTGCTGGGCGCGCGCGCGGGTCACGGTCGAGATGGGAATCGCCTTCTTTGCTCGCTTTCCGCTCCATCCGAGAAGAACACCCAGCTAACCAGGAAATCTCTCCATTTTGCAGGCGTACGAATTGTCCGTCTTGACAGGCACCCAGGTTCTGCTGCTGGTCGTGTCTGAGACGGGCCTGGTTTACACCTTCACCACGCCCAAGCTTCAGCCGCTCGTCACCAAGGCTGAAGGCAAGAATTTGATCCAGGTAAGCACCGCCTCCACTGATGATTTCTGTTTTCTTCCCATGCGAGCCAAGAGCAAATGTGGCCACACGGTTGGCGGGCAAATTGGCCGCTCAATACGCTCTTCGCCCCCAACCTTCTCGTCTTCTTCCTCTCAAACGTCGATGCTAATTGTCTCTGTCAAATAGGCATGCCTCAACGCACCTGAGCCCACGACGGGCAGCGAAAACGGTGTCGACGGCGGCGACCAGGTCGATTCTCCTGAGGAGCCTCCCAGTCATCTCCCACCACAGGGCGGCCGTCCAGGCATGCCTCAAAACCCACACATGGGCCCCGGAGGCTATATGCCCCCAAATATGCCCATGGATCCCCAGCAGGCTTTGGCCTACCAGAGCTATGTGCAGCGCAACCAAGGCTACGGCTCTGGCATGCCTCCACAGCCAGGAATGCCCCCAAGCTCTCATCATCAGTCATGAGCAGTATCATAAAAAAAGAACTCTTGGGGAACAAGATAAAGACTGAAACCGTTAATACCCTGCTTTCAACAATCTTTGGAGGTGTTGTTCGCGGGCCTTGATCCGTCTCCAGGATGTTGCCGTCACATTTATGCGAGGGTTCCGATTCGGCGTTGATGATGTTGATATGTTTTTCATATCCTTTTTTATCATATTGTGCTTTGCCCCGTTTCCTTTTTTATTATTTTTTTTCTCATTGAATTTTTCTCTCAAATCTTCAAATTCAGGAGCTACACGAACCCTGACGCCTTTTTTCAATTCATCCCGGGGAAGAGAATCTTGATTGGAACATTAACAAGACGACACATGTCTTTGTTACTGCACTGATGCCGCAAAGACGTCTATCCTTTCAATTCTCGACCCGGATTCAATCATGGGCGTTGTTGTACTTGTGGCACCGAGCGTTTCGAAGCGTCAATGGCGTGTGTTAAGGGAGGACTGAGGACTGTATTGATTACAAACAAGAATGTATGTTGGCGGCGGCCTTTTGTGCAAGCATTTTGAACTCTTGTATGCAAGGGTGAGTGCTCTCAAGATCCACCTATCCAAGGTGGGAGAGTTCTAGCTTTCGGGCGCGATTTGAGCAAGATGTGGTTTCTTCATGCTGGGCACGGCAATCTCAAGATGGGTTGGTACTTGGGTGGCAGGTCTGGGCAGGTCTGGATTTTGGGAGGCCGGAAGGGGGAAGGCAAGGGAAGATGATGGGCTGCTGTTGCAGGGCGGATGATAATGGACACATGAGGGCATGATTGTTGATGGCGGCAAAAATGAAGAAGACATCACATGAATCTGATGAATCTAGCTTGCCAAACAACAGAGAATTTCTCCTTTCTAACTTTTGTACACATTAATGAACATTTTTTGGGAACGTGACTCGCGAATTGCTCGGACCACGTCAGTGCGCGCATGACTCTTTTTTCTTTACTTAGAAGGGCATCGTGTGATCTTCAAAAGAGCCTCTTTGAGGTTAGAACGCGGCATCCGCAAGATCAAACCAAGTCTAGATGGATCAGCCCTGCAAAACACTTGAATAGGCAATTTTTGGTCCCCAGCCGGAGAGGCGGGCCGTTCGGGAGATGCGTGGATTTTTTTTTTTGTCTTTGTCTAACCCATCCTTTACCTTTTTGCGATTAAGCCCATTCTTTACCTCTTTGCGATTAATGCTGTTTCTCGATTTGGACACAATGGAGTTTTTTTCTGGCCACTCCCTCCCCTCCTTTGGCTATCCGCATCGGGGAAGATGAATTGCCATTTTGGGGAGGGAGGGTGAGTGTGATTGGGTTGTTGTTTCTTTTTTGTGGTTTGTTCATTTTTTTATTGGAGTTTTGGGAGGTTTTATTGTTTGGGTTGTTGGGTGGGATGGGGTGTTGGTTCATGTGTTTTAGGTGTTGGGAGGGGATTATTATTGGAGAGAGGAATAGTGCTACTGAAGGGAGGGTGTAAGGTTGGTTTTTGAAGGGTTTTACGGGAAGGGTTGAGAGAGGTGAAGTTGTGTTGTGCTTTGTGTTGGATGTGAGGGAGGTTGAGATTGTGGTGGCTGTGTTGTGACGGTTTGGGTAAGGAAGATGACGACGGCTTTTGTGGAGAGGATGATGGGTGAGTGAATTGGGTTGATGATACGAGATTCTTCGGCGTGTGAGTGAACTTTTCGGGATAATATGCATATAAGTTATTTTGGCCTGTTATTTGGGAGGTTGAAACGCCTTGAGGGAATCTTGTGGTTGAGGCTGGTCTTGGAGATGTGCTGGTTGAACATACGATGGACGGAATTTGCACAAGCGGTGTGAGTTCTTCACGAAGACGGGTTTATTTGAGACTAAACGGCTGAATCACCTGTTTATATCTTGATACTACTTATAATACGAATGACCTTTTCGCCGTCGCCTGTATGAAGAGTAGAAGGCACAGCTTCTTAAATTACTAAGCGTCGTTGGACGGCAGTCAAGAAGCAATACACGTGACTTTCGTGATGGCATCTACTTCCTACCAATGCCATAGCTGTTGCGAACCACAACATGTCTCTGGATGGTTGAATAGTAAAGTCTGTGCATTTTTGAGGAGAGTTATTTGGGCGGTGGCGAGGAGACAATCCCGGAGCTGAGAATTATCCTCTCATAGGCGGACATTCGGACGCCAGACGTCTAAAGAATGGATGGGGGTTTCCCCAGCCGCTTTGGTAATTGTACATTAGAGGAGCTGACAAGACATGGAGTGAGAAGCGATCATGGTAAACGAATAGAGAAAGAGGTTTGATGCAAAAGTACCCCCCTGATTAGACTCGAACCCAAGGGTTTAGTTTATCCCACCTTGGAGTCTACGAACTCGATCAAGCGATGCCAGGATTTTCAGCCATCCTCGCAACTCTGTGGGGCAGAGATGGCAATTATATGCCCTCGTTGCTATCTTTATTATGTGAGTTGCTATTCAGAATCCCTTGGTAGTTGGACACTTAGAACAGTGCGACCAAATAGAAAGGTACCTGACTTAGATGGACCACCGGGTACGTAGACCTTTTATAGGCACAGGGTACGCGGATATACAGGTTGAACTCCCCTTTATCTAATTGCGTACTCTCTCTTCTACCTAGTAGGCAGCCATCAGTATTTGCTCAAGTACAAGAGGTTCGACCCACACTATGGCGTTTTCTGGGGACAATTTATATTGTGGACTCTACCTGGTGATAGTCTTCACAGGGGTTGTTTCCGTCACTACAAGTCTATTGGAAGAAGCCAAAAGGAATGGCATCGTAAATCAAGCACTCGCCTAAACAGATTATGAGCTAGATGTATAGGACGGGAGCTGGGTTTGATGATGAAGGTCGGCAAAGGATACACCCCCCTAAAGTACAGCCTTTTTTGGGGCTTGCTTCCATGGTTTAGAATGATGGAACTCAAAAGTGACTTTATGAATGGAGATAACCCACAGATACCTGTTAAAATTCTATATCAGTACCCACGTAGGTATTATCTAGGCATCCATACGTGGCATCATTTCGTACCTAGCCAAGGTTTATCCTTCGCGCTCCCTCATATCTACATATCTATTCGAGTGGCATTATATATTCTAAGCCCTCGCCCACCCCTTCTGCGTCTTTTTTTTCTTCCTCGTAAATTGCTAAAGTCTCTTGCCGGCTTTCACAATTTTCTTTGGCATGTCCTTTTCTTTACCGAGAGTATCAAATAACACCCACGAGAGCTCCCTCCACCCTTTTACATAATGATGAGCATGACTCCAGACGAGCTGGCGAGAGTCCTCGAGACCTTTGCGGCCGAAATACGGCAGGAGATTCGTAAAGATACTAAAGCCATAGAAGTCAACATACGACACGAGGTACTGGCGAACCAACTCAAAACACGGCATGAGTTGATGGAGGCGCAACAGGAGTTACGACATGACTTGGCGAAAATACGGCACGATTTGCAAACCCTAGCCCACGAGATCGAGATGTCCCAGGAAGTGCCCAACGACAAGCTTGAGGCCCTGAACAAGGTGGTATCTGCTACAGGAGATAAATTTTATGAGATGGGGCTGCTATTAACGTTGGAAGTGGAAGTGGGAGAGGTTTGTTTCCCTCAGCCCATATAGTCTAGCAGGTATAGACAAGAGTGGCTAACAAATTCCAAGGAGTCAGATTGGTTCGGGCAAAATTCGGCTATCGAAGCCTGGGCAGCTTGGATTCTTGATTCATTGCTAGGAGACCCAGATGAGGCGAGGTAACTCATGCCTTCAATAAAGTCTTCTACTACTTGAATACATCGGTACACACTCTGCAGTGTTTCTTGTTGCGGGCGGCATGTTTAGACTGGCCTGCGACCTTACATAATCGCGCCTGGACAGCAGTTCCGGAAACAGCCACGTGACTCTGAGTATTGTTCGTCAGAAAACATTTACCCGTTTTCGGCATGGCGCGAGCAGGTTTGAGAAGGTTTTCTGCAAACCAGGTGGGCGGAAGTACCGGATACTTTGAGGTACCTGCTAGAGACAAGATGAGAACCCAACTGGTTTCAATATCAAGGCATCATAATTGCTTCAAGATTCGATCCATCGTTGTATATTCCTTTGGAGTTCCTCCTCCATGATGTGCCATGCGTGATGACCCAACGCTGTCAACTACCTTATGCTCATGTATCCTTGCACCCGCCAGCTTGTCCTTTTCCTTCCACCGTGACCCGCCATATGTCCAATGCCTAAATACCAAAACGCCAACTCTAAAACAGGGGAATCAAATTATATCTAACCGCCAAGTAATGCCGTTCTCGTATCGCCGTAAATACCAATGAAATATGAAATTTTGTAAACAGAGATGAAATGCCGTGGATGCCAAGTGCTTATGCTGTGATATGCTTTGCGACGCCGTTGGCATTTAGTGGGAGGGAAGGGGGCAATAGCGGCCGACGAGGAGGCTCCCTAGGAATGTTCCACCAAGGACAGACATGAAATATCCGACATTCATGGTCATGACGGCCAACATGCTGGAAAAGAAACATCAAAGTTAGCGTTTTGGTTCGGTTCAGTGGTATATGGGTAGCTAAAACAGAGGGGTAGTAGAGACTCACAGGAGGTATCCAACACCAACAATGACAGTGTCCATGGCAGCTCGGACGGGATCAACGCTGAATCGCCATGGCTGAACCGAAGAGTGCCTCTTCTGCACGACAAAAACCTTTTCCTCGACGCCGTTCTCCGAGAGCATCATGTTCATGCTCTTGGCATCGGGGTCTCTCGAGAGGCGCTCCGACACGGGCTCCTTGCCATTGACGACGACGTAGCGCCGCTGTGCGTCCTTGTCGGACCAGATGCGCTCCTGGCGAATTCTAAAGGCCACCAGCAGGCGGGCGATGACGGTGAGGGCGATGAGGAAGATACAGGTGCCGGCGTAGGTGCCGGCCTGGCTGGGTGTCCACGAGTTTGCGTAGAGGGGCGTGTGGATGTCGGTTTGGAAGACCATGGCCATGAGCATCGTCATGGTGGTAGAGTTGGAGCCGCTCGATGAATCGCCCATGTCCATGCCACCCATATCCATATCCATGCCAGACATGATGATTGTCGTTGGGAGTTGTTTTGCTGATAGAAAGCTTGTTGCGGAATGACAAGATGGTAATGCGTAAGAAGAGAAAGACAAGAGTCTCTTGAAAAGATTCTAGTCCTACACCGTCTTTTATGTGTTCCGTAGGTTGGTCTATAAGCAAGTTGTTATGTCCAGTGGCAAGCAAATTGTGTGACCTGGAAGTCGTTTGTATGTCGGTTCGCCTGTGCAACTCGAGAGAAGTGACAAGATCGCAATGTAGCCGCGACTCCTCCTTTATGTAGCGTTGAAGCAATGGAATGCCCGCTGACTGAGAAAAGAGACCCGCTTATGGGTTTTGTGTGCTAGCTCTATTTAAAGACGATTTGAGGTTGGGTGGAGGGCGGAATGAGAAAAGGCCGAGTCCAAGATGTAACGACCGAAAACCAACAAACTGAGTAAACGATTTTGATGTATGATTGAATAGCTGATAGCTGGTAATATAATTATCGAACATTAGTCTTGTATCGAGAGATAAATTCTTGAAAGACAGATCTGGCAATGAGACAAAGAGCAGCTTCAAGTTATTTATTTACTCGCCATGAAGAGCCAGATTCCTGAACAGCCCACATCATTCTTCAATGAACCATCACCAGCAGCTCCCCCAATTGGTCCCGAAAATAGCGTCGCTCATGGCCTGTTTCACCCTGTGCCATGACTAAAAAACTCGCTCACAATCAATGTCCAGCTTCTTGTCTCGTTTCCGGCCGGTTGTTTGCGATTTTCGTGCGCAAATGGACGCAGGTGTTTTGACAGGGTGGGGGTTTGCGCTGTGGGGTTGCTGATTGGGTCCTTTGACAAGGTACCGGTACCTCCAATGGAGGGGAAGAGTACACGCGAATACCCCGACCGTACGTCGTCCATAAACTCCAGCCATCAAGACATAATACGGTTTCTAATACGAGCCGCGCAATAACTCTCTTATTTTGGATTGATGTTCTTTTGTAAATTTCACTCTCTGGTGTTGTCTGCTCTAATTGGACATCATCAGGCTCGTGTTCTTGGGTTTGAGTCAAATTTCCATCGCTGTTTTCGTTGATAAAATGTCATCTGCTAGTGCGTTGATGAGCATGTTTGCGATATTATTCTCTTGTTGAGCTGACACTCCCCTCAGACATGCGCGCATCTTTCTCCTTCATACTCTCATTCGTTTATCCACATTATACACATGTGTAATACTTTACATAATAATCTACAAATGGTAATTACAACCGACTCTTATACTTATCAGCCGGTTGAAATGATACGGGATATTGGCCAGTCAACTTATACGCTGCCTTACCACTCCATTGCTTGAATATCATTGTCATTACCACCACATAATCTCTAGAGAACTTCACTGAGCTTGAACGTTGATCTCAGCTCGCCATAAGTCATCATAAAAGCATCAGTAGCATCCCTTTCAAAAGTAGCCACGTCCTCCCCTGGATCCAAGGCAGTATCCAACGTCCAAACGAGCTTTGCAACCAACTGATAGATGTCCGTGAGAACCCGGCGCTTCCCGATACAACCATACGAGCGGATGGAGGAAACGGTTAACCGGCACGTCATACTTTGGTGCAGCCAAAGGTGTGGCTGATCTGTTGAGGATGGGGCAAACGCATCCTTGTCTTTGATCATGGCCAGAGATTGGTGCCAGCGTTCTAGAACAAACGAATATACTTTCGAATAACTGCTTCATATGTAGTCACAGGAATGAGCAGGTATTGCTATGAAGCAGACAGTGCAAAACTGCCCGCGTTATTTGCAGCGCCATAGATGGCTTACTCTTTCTAAGTGCATACTGCGGACACACCACTGAAATGCTTCCAGGAACATGAACGCCACCAATCATAACACATTCAGGAGGTGTGAGTCAGTATATGGTCGTCAAATTGGGGGATGGAGTCGTTAATTATCACATTCAGAAGCTCGAGATGCGCCAGACAGTACAAAGATGGAAGCCAAGCTTGCACTTGTGTGGCTGGCGTCTTGTCAGGCTGGTTTCTTTACTTGTCATGCTTATTGCACATAAACTCACCTCCCTGCGCCCATTATGGGCTGGTAATCGCCAATCAATGAATCTGTCTACTCCTGACTTGGTCCCCCCTCAATGAGTCAAACAGGGTCGAAATGATATAAGAGACCTCTGACTCACACTTGATTCGACTCTGTAAACTATCCCGACAAAGTCCGATAAACTTCCACCGATCTCTAGATAATATGGGAATACTCATACCAAATCGTAACAACCATACGGGTAATTGCAAAGCCAGAGGCAAAATCCCAACACTCAACAGATCAATGGCCCAATGGTTCCGAGATGTTTCCGGAATGTGCAATGACTTCCCGAAGGCAAGATCGCCCATGACATCAAAGCTGTAGAAGCAAAGACGCTTTGTTATGTTAATTGGTTGGTTGGCCTTCGGCAGCGATAATTCTCTCAAACAAGGCGTCACGGTACTCTCTCATCCACTGCTTGCACCCCCTGACCCCCTGAGCACCGAAGGCCCGACTCCAAACGCGGCGAAGCTCATTGTGAATAGATCTGTCGCGAATCATATGGAGAGACGTCATGGGCTTGGTCATATCGTAAATGGGTCACTTTTCGCACTTTGACGCGCGTCCATGAGGAGCAATCACACCCTTTGGATAACATATTGACAACTCGGAGAAGCGCAGCAATTTTCCCCCATGTATTCAGGCTGCGGACACGATAGCATAACTAGAAAATTGAGACACGCGAACCTATGGGGCCTGGAAACCTATTCAGATGATGAAAGAAGAGTTGGTGTGTGATGAGGCTCAAGAATAGTCTGTGAAGAAAACATGTATGAAGCTGAGCCGACAAAATGACGGCGGAGATCCTCTGAGCTGTGCTTGTTGAAGATGGAAGACCTAATCAAGACTATGCTAGAGAGGAAACTGGCTGCCATAGCAAAGGTATTCTCAGGAATCCTTCCCACCAGCTAGGCTCTGGGCCAAAGGCTCAGTAAGGCAATCTCGTATATTGTCCGTCTACAAACTACATACCAACTGAAGCATGCATAAATGGTGCAATGTGTGAAAACTACCAAGATGAAACAAGTTAGATGTGAAATTTGACAGAATAAAGGTAATGGATCTTGCATGTGTATCAGTGCTTATTCGTAGATGCATTTACTCAACGACCGTACCATCGCCGCCGGTGAAGTTAGGCTGTTACTGGCATATTCAACTGCCCATGTTAACCTGAATTATAAGTTGGATTAAGTGAGATATCTGGCAATTATTGTGTGGAATTTACAGCATAGATGATAGGAATGTGGTCATTACAACGATGCAGCATGAGTAGAATCCGAATTGAAGGAGTGAAGACTGTGCAATGATCTGGCATCCTACGATATCAGGTACCTAGTATAAAAATAAAGATAAAGAGTACTTGCTCTATTAGCTGTTATAATGGAAATGAAGTCTGTTTTCGCCGTATAATTCCCGAGAGATCTCTTGTATTGATAGGTGGCGTCCACGAGCATGAGTCTCCATTGACAGGATGCCACACTCCATCTCAGGCAAGTTTAAAAAAGCCATAGAGGCACTAGATACACGTATAAAGTCATGTAATAACAGGCGTGAAAACTTCCATGTTGTTTGCATTCACGTGGTGATAAGTATGGTAGCTATCTTGATTACGCGTACGCTCTGAATCACGCCTGCTGCTTCTTCCTTCTTCCTCAAATCCTCCACTTCGTCTACGCTGTTGGTCCTCCAACCAATCCATGTCAAGATTTAGTTTAAAGCTAGCGATTTAAACTATGTCCCGTCTTGATTATTAAGGTTCGATTCTTCGCAACATCACTCGCCACTAAGATTCGGCATCCCCACTATCGCGGATCGTCGGAGTGGGTTGGAAAGAGTGGCCATCGCCTTGTAAGCCTATTGGCTGAGCCATACTTGCAGCAATAGTTCGCGATGCAAGGATATTGAGGCAAGTGATTTCGACCTGTTGGCAGGTTATTCTTACGCCTGTCTATGTTGTTGTCTTTCTCAGGTATCTGCACTCAGTCTGTTGGACACAGATTCAACCCTCACAAAATTTCTTTTCGGATATTAATTTCAACATCTCTTTACCACAGCTCCCCAGCATGGAGACCCTCGTCGGACAGCTGGACACGTTCCACCTCTTCGCTCAGCTGCCTTTCGACGTGCGGGAGATGATCTAGAAGATTGCGCTCCAGCCTCCTCACATACGCAAAGTCCTCTTCCTCGGCACTTGGAGACGTCAGAAGCCCTTGAGACCCGGCCAGGTAGCTTATATCAATCCCAATGCCAGAGACAACACACCCCTGTTAGTCACCGAGCTGGATAACCGCCGTTCGATACGCTCGATAGAGGATATCCTCTGGTTGACCAATGTGGAGGCCCGTGCAGTAATCCGGTCGGTGGACAGGAAGCGATCGAGGGAGCGAGCAATAGGGCCTCTTGTCCGAGATGACCCGCAGATACATATATTGACTGGTCACTTCAGAAATGGACAACGAGAATTGACGTTGACATACGCCTCGGACAGAGACGTGATATGTTTCGAAAGCAGGGACTTGAGGAATATCCTGCACTGGGTCTCGCATATGCCAGTGAAGCCCCCATTCATCGAGATGGGCTTCTTCAACTTTGCTTTGCTCTACCACAAGTCATGGGCCAATTTTTACCCAGAGAGGGCACCCGTAATTCGATACCACAAGCGGAGAACGATGGACGGCATCATCTTCCGCGCATGCGCCAGATCCGGAGCCCAGCACTTTTGGCTGATTGACAGAGTGCCTCGTCCCAAGGAGGAAAAACGGCATGAGTTTGCTGAAGATCCTGGCAAAATTTTTGGCTATCGGGAGCGCTATCTACCGGTGTCCGATAGGACTCATTGGGATCTTCGGGGCTCAAAGTCTTCAGAATTCATGGATAGACTTGAAGAGGCGGTGTTATATTGGAAGAGGCTCGTCATTGGAAATAGGTCGCCTTTGGAGTATTCAAGACCTCCGACGGAGTATGGAGTTCTCTGCTGCGTCGAGTGAGAAAAAGACGCCGCATTATCCCAATGATTCCATGATTACTCTTGGGGGATAATGGTGGTGGTCATTGTGAATTCACGGGCAATGGATGCATGATGTTAGTGAGGAGCTTTTTACCCAGGGGCCACAGGTGCAAATGGAGGATGGAAGGAGATGTAGGATAAGCGGATATCATTCTTGAGCCTCCACAGCGATATTTCCAAACATGTTCCATCTTTCTAAATCGGTCGATGTCCGCTTGATCATATGCCATGTGCCGCCCATCGTAAAAGCAATGTATGGCTTGCAGGGTTTGTCGAGGTTGTGCGACAGTGATGATTTGCTCCATCATCACAAGCGGCTATATATATGCGGTACTATGCTATTGGCTACTATGCTTTCTTTCAGTGATATTTATAGCCTGAGTAAATAAATGGGTGGGCGTGCTGCCTTGTGATGCCGAGTATCTACAAGGCTCAGTTTCATATTAGAGCAACCACCTACGATACTGCAGCATTTGATCACTTCATTTTGCGAGTATCAACAAACATTATACAGTACCATCTCATCTCAATTGCACCAGCCTTCTCTACCACAAAAATTTACATCTTTCTATGCACATTCACCACGACACTACAAACCCAAGCGTCATCATCCATGCACCCAAATGCAGCCATCCGCGGCACGTATCTGCCCGAACCCTCGCATCTCCCACCCGTACCCGTCCAGACATTGCCGATATGCAGCATGCCTCTTTTACCGGATCCCCTCTCCAAAAATACCCAGTCCGAAGCCCTATTTTGACGTCCTCCCTCTCGGAGCCAGCGATTATAAAAATATGATAGAAAACAAAATAGTTTGGAGAGCAGGGGGGAGGCGTGTTTTTCTCTTTTTCTTTCTTGTCTTCTTTCCTTCCCGTGATTGGATCCCACACCTGGTAAAAAATGCAAGACAATAGGGGGCGTGTGTCAAAGGGAAAAGGGATCAGCACGCGGCTTCTGGGGCGTGTGCGTGTGTCACACGGGATGATACAGCAGAACATGGGGGAGAAAAAAAAAGACGTTATTGAGGATTCTCGGTGACGAGGTGGATCTCGTTTTATTTATAAAAAAAAAGCCTCATAGCATAGACAGGTTCAATCCCGGTTTCAATCACACACTTTGAACCAGGAGCAGGGCAGTTTCGACAGCTATAGGAGATTTTGTTTTCTTTTGCTTATAAAACATCGTGGGCAACACAGCAGCCAATATCCCTCGACGCAGCCATACAACCCTCTCCCCCTTTGAGACTAAGCTGGGCTCTCACAAAGCAGGTGGTGGTTGCACATCGGAGCTATGCAAGAAAAAAAAAAATAAAAAGGAACACAAGGAAGCTCCGAGATTTGGGAAGACAAGTAAACAGCTGAGAACAAGGTTGGGATGTAGCTACTTTGACAAGGCTCTTCGATTCGACGATAAAGAAAGAAAGAAAAAAGACTTTGCATAGCCTATGAGAGCTGAAGGAGTGTCCTTTGATCCCGGGTGTTGGGAAGAAGAACCCTGTTCGACCGGTGAGGACGAGGTGCATTAGCTGCTTCATGATATCGACTTTTTTACCATTCTGTAAAAATGACCAAATGCAGCAACATGCGCGTACTTTCTACATGGGGGCCTTAAAGAGCAAAATATAGACACACTCATGACACATTGGACGCAAAGAGTCGTGGCACATGGGGCAACTTTGGATGTGAGTAGCACGTATGCAATGCATGTCTTATTTCTCCTCTCCGTTCCTCTGGTGAAGGAAGAAAATAAAAAAAACTCAACACTCAACACATAATACATACACACGCACACACAACAAGACATGAGATACAAAACACAAAAGGTAAAATAAAATAATGGAATAAAATAAACAAAAGAGACGGACAAAAAGATCGAGCCGAGCCACACCTCCTCAATCAAAAAAATTCCCCGAAATCTTTGCCACTCAGCTGCACTCAGTATCTGTCTCTTATTCTCTCACTCATCCTCTCTCATTGATCCTCCTCCTTCGCCCCCCCTAATAATCCCCAATTAAAAGACAACTTCGCCTCAACAAAAAAAACCATTCAGGTAAACTAAACAATAAGAGCAATAAACCACTCAAGACCATCCCACCAACTCATATACATACATACATACACACACACTCAACATCCTCAGAAACCCCCAAATCTCACCCACAAATGCGTCAGCTTCCTCTCTTCCTCTCCTGTACTTTCGTAGTCTATGTACCACCCCAAAACCTTTTTTCCAGCATAAGACACCTTAAAGAGAACAAAAAAAAAACGCCACTCCAAGTCAAGCTCAAAACAGCGCCTCTCAGCCTTTCTTCCCTCACTCTTTTCTTTTTTTCAGCCCCCAGGGCGGAGAATTCACACCCACACCGGCCCAGCCGAAGCAGCAAATCACAAGTTTCCTAAAAAGCCATCAAATCATAAATTTAAACAAAAACATAAATACATAAAACAGAGTTCCTGCTCTTGTACTAGCACCTTTTCAAGTTTAAGAGCTGGCTTGACTTTTGAACCAAGTCTGTCTAAGCCACCCTTTCGCCCCGCGAGCGAATCATGTACAAACTAATGGACTTGACCGAGACCGATTACATGCATTCTCGTCTGTGAGCTTTTCAGCTGCTTCGCTCAGCAGTCGTCGTCATTTGTTGTAGACTCTTTTCGTCTCAGTGTGTGGGAGCGAGCGTGACGAGGTGGGTGTTTGTCAGGTTGTCATTTTGCTCATTTCGCTTCCCGAAGCGCCTTCAGCCGCTCTCTTTTCGGTTTGGCGGCTGGACGTCTTTCTGCCTTGTCTATTCAACCCACCTGCAGCTTGTTTGTCATTTACCTTGTTTGTAGTTGCTATTGTCTGTATGCCTTGTCTGCTCATGGTAGTATTTTCCGGCATCTGTTTCTATTTTCCTCTGCCTTACGAAGCCCATCCATCTGCCGAACGCTCCTTGGAGCCAGCATCTGGCAGATGAAACGTGCCCCCTTGTCACTGCAACCACTGGAAACAAGCGTACCCATGACAGATGGTTTTATTACTGTTGCTGACTCTGCATCAAATCCGTAAAAACTCCATTTGCATCCATACCGTATGCTCTTGACTTTGACTTGACTTGTCCAGAACCTTGTTTAAACCCGATATCCCGTAGACTATACACTCCCTATAACCCTGCCTGGCCATCCTTGCTCTGTAATAGAGTAAACCCTGGCCCCTCCCTCTTTAAACGCCTGATATGAAGCAGAAGAGGGATGAGAGAAAAAGGAAAAAAAAAAAAAAAAGATACTAAAGAAGGATTAAAAGAAAAAAGATCAGGGTGAAAAACTACACCGGAACAAAACAAAAACTCCCCCAGAATCCATGGAAAAAATGCGACAACCTTCTCGTCCGGTGTGTCCTGTGTGAATTTTTTTGGTTTCCCTTTTGTAAGACCGATGCATGTTTTACCTCGTCTGAGAGGAGCTTTGCATATCTCCATCTTTGAACCCCTCCCCTTTTCCACTGGGTATCAAAACCAACCACATGCTGATCTCCTGCATTCGCTTGCCGTTGCAAGGTGCTCTTGTGCGTATAGTAGTGTACAAGCTGCTCGCCTCATCCGGAGCAAATCCCGGTCCTGTCGCCCGGTCGGTTCCCCGGAACGTCGCGGCTTAACCGGCCTCTCCATTTCGCTGGACCCCTTCGTCTGAAGCGCTGGGGTTCTCGGCAGAAGTCTCGTGGCTCTTGTTTTCACAGCCCTTGACCAATCGGTGTCTCTGCAGCAAATTGTCAACAACCACGGAGAGAACAGAAACACAACAGCAACTACATACCTTTAGAGCGTCCTTTCGTGAAAAGCTCTTGGCACAATAAGTACACGGGAATGGTTTGACGGCAAGGTGAATGCGCTTGTGACGTTTCAAATCGTGATTACGGCTAAACGACTGAACGCATTGATCGCACTTAAATGGCCGTTCAGGCTGTGCCTGTGGTTGTGCGTGTGGGTACATCATGGCCGGGGCCCCCCCGTACCCAGGAAGTACTCCGGGAATCATCGAGAGTGAGCTGCCGGGCTGGTGAATGTTGGACATGACGGGCCCGCCCATCGTTGACATCGGTGCCTGGTAAGTCTGGTAGGAGCGATAGGGGCCGGGGGGCGCCATGGATGGGAGTGGGTGCTGGCCCAAACCCCGTGGAAGCGGTGCCGCTCCCGTGGGCGAGTGGCTGCTCGGCGAGTGCTGGGTTGCGTAGGAGAAGCCAGGCTGGGGCTGGGAAGTCGACGAAGAGCCGTAGCTGGGTCCGCTGATAGAAGATCGACTGTGCCCGTACGGCTCAGCATGGGCTGGAGCATTGGACATGGACGGCGCTTGTGTGATGCTCCCTGACGGTAAACTAGAGTGGCTCTCCTGGCCATTGGAAGACTGAAAGGGATGATGCTCATAGGACGCTTCCCCCGGGGCTGTGGGGGACTGGGGACTTCGCTGAGTGCCGTAGGGCTGGGGATAGAGGGATCGCGGGGCGTAGGCTGCCGTTCCCAGAGGATGCTGGGTCCCGTTGGCCGCATTGACGGTATATGACGGTCCGCCAGCGGTCTGCATCGGGGCGGTTTGCTGGCCCGTAGCTGAGTTGACGCCGTAAGAGGGGTTGCCGGGTGTTGGCCAATTTCCGTGGACGTGGCCGGCGTTGTATGTATATTGCTGCATGGTGTTTGGGGCTTGAGAACCTTGCGAACTGCTTGTGTGGACACTCGACAAACCTGGGCTCAGGCCTTCGCTGGCTCCTGAAGACGGGGGGGTTAGATCGATGTTCTTGACGCTATAGAAAGAACGAGGTCGGGAAGAGTAGTTATCCATACTTGGAACCTCTGACTGTGGCGGGGGGAGAGAAAAGGTAGGCAAAGCGCCAGTTGCCGGTCGTCGGGACGAAAAACTTGACGGCGGTTGATGAACCGATTCCATGGCACTGGCTTTGAAAAGGTGTTGATCGAGTCGACGCTGCTCGAATCGTCGACACAACTGGCTTCTGGTTGCTCAAAGATTAGATAGATGCTCTTGTTGTATTCGGCAATGAGCGCGTCAAGCAACAGCACGAGGTTCCTCGAGTAGAAGTGTTTCTGGGAGGTGGGTTGAGGCTTGTCGAGATGATGATCATGCAAGAGCTATGCGCCAAGACAAGGTAATGCACAGCAGCCCCGAGACAAGTACTCGGCTTCGATCAGAGGGCAAGTGCCGTTCCTCTGACAAGGCACAAGGCTGTGTGATATGATGGGAAGAAGGTGATGGATGAAGTTGAGCAGCAGATGACATACAAAGTTGCGGCGACTGAGCACGAGTACCTCTACCCTCTACAGGCAGGCGACCGCGGTAGGCGAGTGCAGCGCTTAGCGGGTGCAGCGAGTGGCAGCGCCTCAACGCCAGCAGACGATGGTTGGCTGGAATGCCCAACGAAGACGGGAGTGGCGGATGTGCTGGGCTGATGTTTTAGCCGTTTTTAGTGATACGGCGTCTCAGACTTGCTCTTCTATTGCGGTTGACGAAGGGGGGGCAATAGAACGAGACGACGAGTTCGGAGAAATGCCGCAAGGAAAGAAGCCTGGGAGCGAGTTGCTTATATACGAGCGCTGAGATTGTAGATGGGAGCGTCCAAAAAGGCCGGACTCGCTGCTACCGTTGGAAAGAAAAAGGCTTTTTGAGGTGGAGTGGCGTCGAATCTTGATCCGTAACCAGAGACAACAAGCAGGTGGTTGAAAGACGATTTCCGGGAACGGAACAGGAAGCGAGGGGGGCGTATGTAAGACTTTTGTATACGCCTGGATGTGGTAGGAAAAAAAAAGAGGGAGACAAGGAAAAAGAGAGAAGAAGGTCCAAGTGCCACGGAAGCCTTAATATTCCTAGATGAAAGCCCTCCAGAAATAAGGTTGGCACAAAAAGGTGGTTTATCGGGGGTATTCTTTCTCGTCCTTGTCTTTGGCTTTTTTTTTCGTCTTTGTGTCTTATCTTTTTTTCGTTTGCTTTTTTATTGGATTTTTTTTTTTTCAACCTTTGTGTCTTTTACTCTTTTTTTCGTGTTGAGAGTTGAGTTTTTGCAGACAAGGATGCCGCGTTTGAGTTGGGTCGTCGAGCTGCACGCAAGCTGATGGGGAAAAAAGACCAGATGAAAGGGCTCGGAGTGAGCCGAAGGGGGGACTGCGGCTGCTTTTTGATGGATGTACTTTTGGCGTCCCGAGATTCCCTCAATACACAGTCAATAAGGTTTCCCTGTGGTTCCGGCCGGCGTCGTCGTTGGCGTCGCTCTGAGCAATCTGTTTGGCGCAAGCTGCCCACAAGTGTGTTATCGCTACAAGACGGTTTGCCTTCTCCCCATCTGCTCAACTCTGTTTTTTTCCCTCCTCCCTAGCGCCCCAAGGCTGGGTTTTTAGCAGCCCCAGGTGTTGGGACTTGGGTATCTTGTCGCTGAGCCACGCGCTTGTGCTTGTGCTTTGGACGGGACCTGATGCCTTGTCCCGATCCTGGTCGTGGGCCGGTGTGGGTGCGAGGTAGCACTACCGTCATTCGGGTTCGAGAGCTGTATGGCTAGCGCTTTCATAGATTGGAGGGCTGAAGCGGAGCCATGGATCAAGTCGCCAGCTCGTCGCTAGGGGGTGGAGTCTTGAGTCTGTACTTGTGCTAGTCCGCAGAGAGGAGAGGAGAAAGAAGGTGGAGATGCAGGCAGAGCAAGAATTGAGAAGCCAGGGATCCGGTGCTGTTGAGGTACCGCGGTGGTATACCGTACCGGACGATACTCGATTGTATGTTGAGCGTTGCTTTTCTCATCATCATCCTCCTTCTGTCTGTACTGTACGTTGTTCAGCAGCATCATCATCATCATCACCATCACCAGCCCCAGCACAACCCAGCACCTCTCCTCTCTTCCCACAGCCCATTGACTGACTCCTTCTCCTTCTCTCTCTCTCTCTCTCTCTCCTCTGGGGTTGCTCAAAAGTCACAAGCTGCTAGCTGCTGCAGCTGCTGCAGGGGAGTGCCGACAGGTGGGTAGGGGGGCGTGTGGACGGCCAGTGTGAGAGAACAACAGGAATAAACCTTTCCGGCGAATGGCTGGCCAGGACCGCACCTTGGCCGGGCTGGCACGCAGCGGGAAGGGCTTGCAAAGCTACGAGGCCTCGTACATGTACAGCACAGTAGTGCCAATGCAATTCCTTAGTATTGTACGAAGCAGGTAAAGTAGCATCCTGTCGTATTTATTCCAGTTTTGTCAGCTTGAAGCAAAAAAGCGTGCCTCTCGTAAAATGCCCGCCGTACTGAACTGACTGCACCGTACTCGTACCTTGGTGGCCTTGCTGCCGTTGGACCGTAGAGCCCAGATTCGTAATAAACGGCCGCTCTTGAATCATGTGTAAATCGCCTATCCTTTTGCGTGGCTCAGAGACAAAAACGGTCCTGGCCTCGGATCCAATCCCTGAAAGCGTCATGGGTGGGAATGGAATGTTTCGGACGGGCGTTGGCGAACAACAAAGACAATCCCGCACGGAGCGTCGGGCGCCAAGGTACCTGTGCCCATCTTCACGGTTCGCCGTACTTCCGCATGCAGGGGCTTACGTACGCGGGGTACTCCGTGCGCGCATCCCTCCAGATGACACGGTGCCCGTTCTGGCTCTTCCGGATGCCGCCTGGCAGCTCGGACATGCACCGTTTTCTCAGCCGCGAGCGCTCTTCTGCCTTGGCCAATGCGTTTAGTGTGCGGTACGGCGCATCTACAAGGACGCGACCTTCGTCCTGTGTCGTATATGATACTTTGGCCTCAGGGCGCAGTGGCGTAGCGTCTCCGAGTATGCAGTACCTGTGGCCATTAGACCTCTGCTAAGACATGCTGCTGTGTGGAGAACGAGCTCCAGCGCGGAGATTCCCACACTGACACGCATACGCATTGCGAGCCTTCCGAGAAAATGTCTTGCCCGGTCCCGAGTGCTTGTACTTGGCCCGTACAAGACAGCGGAAACAAGGCAGTGCCACACGCAGAGCACGCAGAGACCACCGCGCAGCTGTACGCACAGGTACTTCTCTTTGAGACACGCCCTACAAAGCCGAGGGCCACCAGTCGAGAGTGAGAACAGCACATTTCTCTGCTCTTCAGACACGACACGCTCAAAAAGGCCCTTGAAACATGTCTCCAAGATAATACCAAGACAATACAATCCCCAGCAAAATCAATCTCGAAATCTCACAGCAAGGCACGCACCTCACCTCTGCCGGTACGCAGTGCGGAGTACCCGTCACTTACAACCACGGTACTTCATCTTATATATCCACTCACACCTCAAGCTCTATCCTCCTCATCTCTTCCTCCTCCTCCACCACCATCTCATCCAACAACCTGCTAGTACCGAGTAGCTCACCTCTTGCCCCCCCTCCTCCTTTCATGTTCCCTCAAAGCGCCAAGGGGAAGTTTCTCCAGCCTGCGTACATGCATATGCATGATGCGCCTCCGTACCTGCAAGTCTGATAAGGATGTGTCCAAGTCATACCCCCCTCCCTTTTAGCTGCCCGGTCGATCGTGATTCATGGCAGAGAGCCGACAGTATTGTTCCATCTGTACTCGTATATCCCTTGGGAACACAACGCAAGTGATGTGAGAGACAAAGACAAATCAGGAAAGGAGAAAGCATGCTTCAGCTAGCACAAGAGTCAATCAGGCCAGAAGCGCAGACGCACTCCATACCCTTTGCGGCTCTGGATGGGAACAATACCTACATGGCCAGGTATTCAGTCCCAAGCCTAATGCCTGCTCACCAGCACCCCCTACTCCGAGGCCAGGTTAATGCTCCGATTTTTATGCATCTCCCGTTTTCGCCTCCCCCAGTTCGGAGTACCTGGTCCTAGCTCCAATGACTCCCGTACTGCAGTACTTTCCTTGTACTTGACCGTGGCATTGTCGTCCTTCTCCTCCTTTGCTGCTCACACATGCATCCGCATATTGCGTCGCCAGATTACCATGCGTTTTGCGTCATGCGGCAGAGACAGATGACCGCTTCCTTGATACGCATGCCCTCACTCTCGTCGCCTCTGGCCGCACCCTTGATGGAATGTCATTAATTGGAAAGTCGTGTCTTCGTCCATGAAACTAAATCGATGACCAGTTGGAGAACTCTAAGCAACCTTAGTAGATGGTCTAGAACTCTCGAGCCCACAATTGAAGCTTGGTTAATGCTGAGTGCTGAGTGCCAAGGTATCAGAAGAGAGAGGCACTGTACCGCCTGTCCAACTACTCCATATTATTCCATTAGTACAAGTACGAGCACATGTGAGAGGACATGACAGACCCTCACTTGAGCGTCAATACTGTATAGCGCTACAAGCGGTAGTAGTAGCAGTGGTAGCAGGTTTTAGCAGTAGATTGCTGAGATGCTCCATCATGGCGCGCCGCGTACAAGGTATAACCGCAAGCCGCACCTTTTCTTAGTCATGTCCGTACATCTGTTTGATGGGGAGCTGAAAAGCCAAAGCATGGGGTAAGGGACCCCTAAAAAGGCCTCATGGACTGGTACAGACGAATAGACTGGTACGAGGTATGCTCTTCGGGATTTTAGCACGTCTTTTAAATTTCAGGTGATATGCTAGCCGCAGAAGCTTACCGGCGAGGCCTGTGTCTCTTCTTCTTTCCTCATCGAGTCATGGGTAGATGCCTCTGATGGAGCTGAACTCGACGTGCTCTGTATGACAAACACCGGACACCTGCAGGAGTGGAATTCCTCACACCCAAACGGGCGACTTGCAATCACACAAAAACGGGGTCAATTGCCTCCTGCATTAACCCTTACGGTACGGAGCAGCCAGCTCGTTCGCCGACATCCAGTACTGCGGCCCCAATCGATGGAATCCCCTGTTGTGCGACGCTTCTTGCTTGACAGCCTGGCCTGCTAACTCCATAACCAGCTTCTGCAGCTTGTCGTTGCAGCCAAATGTCGCCCCTGGTCAACCACCTGCCAGATTTGATGCTCAAGAACATTACATTGGTTGTCCTGGAACGCCGTGGCGAGTCATTTCTGCATCGAGGCAGAGTAGCCGGTAGTGCCACTGCCATATGGAGTACTCGTACTTTGATCGTAGGTTATTCTCACTTAGACGCCTAGATCGTGGACAGCGCCTCCATGTACTTGACGAGAGTTGCAGAGCAGCATCTACCTCCCTGTTCCCCCGTTATTCACTACAGGAGGCAGACTCCGCCACGTATCCACACTCCAAACTAGGATCTGTTCCTGCTCTGCATCAGTTCCGCTTAGCGGACCCGTTTCCCTTTAGCCATACCGTTCGCTAAATGAGCCTTCTCTATCTTTGGGCGTATCGATATAACCGCGTCCTCTGTGGCGAGCAGACCCGTCCATTCCGCGCAGGAAGTGAGCGCGTGCTACTTTGTACGAGATGTCCAGTATCGAGCATGGTACAGACTGGGTCACAAAGCTGAATCCCCTTCCCTGCCCCAACACTTG
This sequence comes from Trichoderma semiorbis, assembly GCA_020045945.2. Classification (NCBI taxonomy): domain Eukaryota; kingdom Fungi; phylum Ascomycota; class Sordariomycetes; order Hypocreales; family Hypocreaceae; genus Trichoderma; species Trichoderma semiorbis. The sequence continues at coordinate 1,087,652 of CM034695.1, forward strand.
CCATCGAGCCAGCTAACAAGAATTTTGACAGCTAGCAGTCAAAACTTGGCAACGGCCGCGCATTAGCTAACCCATGTGAACTTGGGACATCGTTAGGGGTCCCACCACCGTTCAGATGGTTGAAGATTCTTGTTGGGTAGGCATGCCAGCCCAGTACCTGTCAGTAAGGAGTGCCCCCATGCCATTGTTATTCCAGGCGCTGTGAGTATCACGTCATGTGTTGGTGGTGGTGCGGGCAGACAAATGACTGCCACTAACAAAAGACTTCTTCTCCTTTGCCGGGGCCACCGGACATGTACCCCATTGTCAGAACCCTTTGTATGAAGCACCACCGTAGTAGCAGTACCTGAACTCTGTTCAGATTACTCACACTTCGCACCGAATATTCGAACACAAAAGTTTAGCTTGACCCATTTGCTTACGTCCTCTCGCCTGGACGTATCAAAGCAAGCCAGGGAATAAGCAAAGGTAAGATCTTGACAGATTGATTCTGGTGCGCACGGAAGAGTCTGCACGCTGGTGAGAGCGCGCGCGCACGGGCTGACAATCCATCCACCCCTCTCAGACCCCACTCCCCCGGTCCATGGCCCCGTGGCAACCCGGGCCTGATTCCCAGCGCCAGCCGCAGCCATCATGGAAAGGCTCAGCCATGCCGACCCAGTGTCTGGGGTGGTGCTCTTTCAGAGACAGCTTCCGTGCCGCCTGGGTACAAGTACGCAGGTCCTTGACTTGGCGTTTGGATGTCGGCACAGGTATATATGGCTTGTTGATCAGCCGGCATCACCTTTTTTGCCAGGATTCATGGTCTGAGATCCGACGATATGGTTGCATCTCTGAAGTCTTGTACGGAGTAATGCTTCCCCCTTCTCCCTGCTCGGCCTCTGTCAGGTTTCAAAGGTTGTGCTTTGTCAAAACCCTTTTCATTGCCGTCTGCAGAGGCTCGACATCCCTGCCAGACATCCGAGTTAGCGCATTCAGCTATCGAGGCCATGCGCCCAATTAGCATGGCCCAGAATGATCTGCTCCATGGACCGCCCCAGTCTGTCCATGACAACCATCTCCACGTCTTCCCACTTGCCCTGACCTTTGTACTCCGTATAGAGTATGGAGTATTATTGTTCAATAGTGGCTTTCATGTCATGCCAGTGGTTCGAGGCTCTCTGCTCCATACTTCCAACATACACCAACATCTCGGTAAGACAATTTCGGGTACAGATTACTGCTCGTAATGACAAGACATCCAGGACACCACGCTGACATAACTCAAAACATCGTGTGCTGTTAGCGAGAACCCAAATGTGGAGGCTTCGCCAGGCAAATGCTCCGCGAGTTCTACTACCAGGTCACTGTTCCGTATTTCAGGAATCACCACCTGCGCCGCATCCCCACCTCCGTGTGTGCTTGTCGGCTGCCGGCGCCTCTAAATTGGCGCCTGGGTAGTGGTCGCACACACGATGCCTCAACCAACATCCGCGGATAGATTAGGGTGATATATTGGAGACGTGCTTTGTCTACGCGATCTTGTCGTAGTATTATCCAGGCAGTTGATTGGCTCCGAGGGATTTAATACCAAGACGGATGTCGACCATGAATGACTCGCGTACTATCCAGCTAGGCTGTTGAGACACATCGCAATTCTCACTCAGCACTCGAGAGCAGGTTTGAAGCGTTTCCAGTGGACAGTAATCGATCCTAGATTGTATACCACACTCAGAAAAATCCGTGGCCAGGTGAAGCTCTTGTCCGGTTCTGCTGATAGCTGGCTTTGCCCGCCTCAAATCTCTGGAAGAAGATGATACCATGGCCCTCATTAACGAGGCCGCTTATGATTCCATAGTAAAACAGTCGATTATCAAACTTGTGGACGATTGTTTCGTTAGCAACCATATGACTCGAAGCAAAAGTCAAGCGCTTGTGCGCCATATTTCCTTCAGACTGTCACAATGCAGCTTTCCCCATTCTTCTGGGAAGGCTGCAAGCAAAGGTCAGAAAAAGCGAGACCGCAGAATGAATATGCACATACATTCAGTAACATGAGCACCTCGGCAACTCGTAGAACACTTATCCAGCCAGCACCCGCACTATACTATATTATATAAATATAGTAGCAAAATATAACTATAATAACGGTTATTAGAAAAATATAAATATAAGAGTAATTACTAGGAAAATATAGATATAGTAGCAGTTTCTAGAGAAATATAAATATAGTAGGGAAATGTAGATATAGCAGCCACTCCTCTTGTAGGCGTATGGTTCAACTCGTGGGGGTTCGAAATCTTACCTGTCTCGGTTTTTCTGTCCTCTTCTTGGGCTGGTCTTCTGACTGGTGTGTGCCTAGACACCAATGAGGTTTAACGCTGGTGGATGGCGAAGTTTGCTGAGAGAATAGACGAGTCCACAATAGCGCGAAAAAGAGCTGAAGCCGTGCAAAAACGGGCGACGTTAGGAGGATTTGCCGCGTGATGGTCGGCTGAAAATTTCTCTCGGAGTTCGGCTCTGTCGGAACATGACAATACGAGTACATCGCATCCTCCATCGGCAATGACCTTTCAGTATCCATCCGTTTGAAAATGGTTGTCCGTACGGAGTAGACAGTGCAACACAGGCTGGGACCGGACTTGTCCAGTCAGTGGTCAATAAACCCCACTACCCAGCACTTCCGGCAAGACTTGTCTGCAGCTATCACGGTCCAGGCATCTTAGCCAAGGAGTACTGCATCCGCGCGGAGCTTTAGACCCTTTCTCATCGCCACCGTCTGCAATGGAGATTCGGCTGTCGACGGGACCTCATCGTGGCGCAAATTCCACCCATTCTGCATGGCGTTAAACAAGGTTGTTGCGGTTGCAAGGGATGGTGCAGGGGTCAGTATCGCTAGCTCCGACTTCCTCGTCAGCAGTCAAGATGGACTGACGCGGTTGGACGGCCACTCTCTGGCTGAGGGGAAAGTTGGTATGCTTGTACCTGTAGAGTAGCATTTCGGATGCTGAAGCTCATCCCGGGAGTCCAAGTATGTATGTTGATTGGGCCAAACCACTCTTGATGGACGCGTCTGCATCGCAGAAGGATCTCTCCCCGGTCTGTCACGGGCACCATGATTCCGAGTGGAGTGGTTTGCATCCTGCCGCGCTGAACCCTGAACAGACCCCTCCGTTAGTGTTGAGAGGCTTCGGAAACCCAGCGCCACTGTCAGAAGCCAAGGCGAAAGACGGAATGGCGTTCCTAGCATCTGGGGTTGTGAAGGCGCCACTACGACGATCCACCAATATCGAAAGATCCATGCAATTTCTTTTTGAGATAGGTCACAATAATGAAATATGCAAGCCATTCAGAGATGAGCTGTGAAGTGGAAGGTGCCGAACAAATAGTCGTGAGCCAACATTGCAATTAAGGAGGGAGTTTTGATGTGGCTTTTATCATGTAAAGGGGAAGATGGAAAGTAAAAGAGCTTGGAGGAGTTGGCGGAAGGAAATGCTGCTATCGATTTGACAGAAGGTGCTACTGATAAGGTGTTTCATAGATAGCCCGATAAGTTGAATGGGAAGGTACAGTAAACCGATTTTGATATCTTCATACAACACAAACGCGACTGCAAAAGAACCGAAAAACTAATTTCGATAGAGCAATAGGCTAGAATTCGAGAGCTTTTTAACATCTGTTGATACTACAGCAACGGCAGTTGAGCAGCATCGGGTACCCAGGTACGCCTCCATTGAATAGCCCAATTGGTCTGCCACGCGCGCATCATGAAACCTCACTAACGTACATAATGATTAGCATCTAGATCAGGTGAATCTTCCTTGGAAACGATGTTAAAAGAGCACAAAGGACTGGCCGGTTCTTTGGCAGCTATGGCTGATCTTATGCGACTACGGAATGAGATCGGCTTCCGAGAAACTGCTGCCCTAAACGTTACCTTTACAAAGGCCAGATGAACAGCTTCGGCCGACCCTTCAGCCTCCATTCGACAGGTTATGCCTGCCGCTTCTACACTTGCTATGGTGTTGTTAGAAATCTGGCAAACACAATACCCAAATTGGCGCATTCGCAGAAACGGGCAAGCAGCATTGGATATGGCCGCAGTGGGACACCAACTCAACCTCCTTCACGGAAAGACCCGGCTGATTCAGTGCTCTGAGACATCCCACTGTGTAAAGCTACTTCATTTGTTTTTATTCCTTCAAAACATGAATATCATTACTAATTCCACGCAAGTTCATATCGTTCTTTCCATAAATTTGTTCCATGAACGCTGGGAGAACCTCCTCCTCCTAACTTGTTGACATGGAACAATGCAAGATCATGTCGTGCAACAAAGACGATAGATACAGAGATGATGACTATGGGATCAAACAGAGCAGAAGTCTACGAATCTGCGTTCTTAAAGTACATTCTATGCCCTTCCAAAGTGATCCGCCATGCGTGCTAATTGGTGGTTCCTGAAGTCAGATCCAACCAACAACTGGCTTACCACCTCCCCCAAAGTTTGACTCGACTCTACAGCAGGAATTTTCATCAGACTACCAATGGGAGCCATAAATGAAGAAGAAAAGAGACCACGGGTGCCAAGGTAAGCAGACAAATATGCATCGTATAAAGGTTAGGAGAGATGGATCATTAGTTGGCACCAATTGGGCCGACAATGAACATTCACCGGCTGCAGCCTTAAATGAACCTATTTCGCCAAGGCATGGTATGGTTACAAGTAAGATCTACCACACAAGCTAGCTGCTCTGGTGGGATCAAAGAAAGGGTTGACGCATTGTGACGCGATTTGACACTCAAAATACCAACTATTTCTCAGTCCACATAACGTCGCCCTTGCAGAGAAATATACACCAGGCTCTATTGGGAATCAAGCGTCAGCACAAGTCCTGTGCTTGGTCCAAGAGGGAATCATGAGAGCAAGCTTTCGTAGGTAAGCACTGCGGAATCCCTACAGGATTGTCGTGGCTCTGTACCAAACTGTCGGGACATTGATTGGATATAATTTTAAACAACACTAGCAGAGCACACCAGATACGAATGCAGGTCTTACGTCGACTCGCATCAATCAGATGCTGGATCAGGGCCAACCTGGGGAGTAGACTTTGGACCATCAATAACGTTTCTTATGCTGATTAAGGTTGTACAGGTAGACTTCGCATGGTGGCGCGAACACGAAGACTTGACGCCCAGATACGAAACTTTCTGGTGTACAGAATCCCCACGTACTAAGAGACCCAAGACAGGGGGTAGGCCATGCCACGCGAGGATCTGAGGCTACGAGCGCCACGATGTGCTCCATACTCATGAAGGGTAAAGATTCGTTAACGATGCTTCTGGGAAGCTCAGGCTCGGCTACGCGAAAACGAAATGAGGATAATACCGGGCCAGACGGCAGCATTCGTCTCTGACATCGTGAGCAACATACCGTCACATTTTATCGTACCGATCACATGCAGTCAAGGTGATACGGAACTCGCAGTAAACTGTACCTGGTGCCCCTCGCACAATACCACCACCACCTTGTACGACGTGCATGTGGAGTGTTGGTCCTCCTCGTACTTGGCGCAAGTGTGTACCCCTTTCACCCCCTGTTTCCTTTATTCCTCGCCGGCGCAGCAGCCACCCCGCTAAAGCATGAAAACGACAAGGGTAGTGATAGCTAGGGGAGTATGTATATGGAGGACAAGGATGACCTCTAGTTTTCTCTGGAGGAGCCGTCAGGAATATGCTCTATTCCTCTAGCCCCTCTCTCCTTTTCAGCGAGGCATTAGCGTGAACGGAGCTCAGCAGCCGCAGGCCCCTGAAGGAAGATAGTGATCCGACAAAGACAGACCAGCGTTGCCAAGATACAAGATCGTATACCAGTAATATTGCGATAGGGCTGGACCGACCGATGTCAGCAGCGCACAGCGCTTGGGAGAGCTCGGCGACGAGGAGGATTTTAGGACCATATTCCGAGCAGCTACGGACTGATGAAGCAAGGACAACGTGGTCCCCAGAGGAGCATACGGAGCATGCAGGTCTCCTGTCCTTTCAAGACAAAATGGACAGAAGGACTCCATTATTACCGGTGAAACTTACAGTGCTCGTACGGAGTGCTTCCTGCGCCTGCCAGTGGGTACTGCTCCGTGCCAGAGCTAGGCCAACTACCAGTCGACCAGGTTATGAGCAGACTTGCAAGCGCCGACACCCGGGAAGCCGGGGAACGAGCGGGATGGCGTCCAAGTCTCCTCCACCGGAAGTACGCGGCCGCAGCCCTGCTCATCTGGCGTTGGTTTGACACACACGAAGCTCGTCTCAGAACAGCCAAATTCGCGCTGTGCATGCCAGATGGTCCTGCGGTAGTGCATTTGCCTGCCCTTAATCACCTGGGCAAACAAGGGCAAACAACTCAAGTATTGGGCGTTTGCTTGGCTGGATGAAGACACTTGATCGAGTTAGCCGCCCTTGGCTACATCTGCAACCAGCTTCTTACCCAAACAAGCAAGGTAACGAGTCAACCAGCGCGTGGCTCAGAGACACAATCCTAGTCGGTCCAACTTGGTGCCGTCTGATGGGCTCGGCATGGAAAACTGGAGACTTCAGCCGTTTGTTCGGTGGTGCACGTCCGTGAGTTAATGACGGGTCTGGGTCTGGTGAGAGTACCGAGTGGGAAAGGTCGGCTGAGCTGAGCTGAACGTCAGCCGATACGAACAAACAACTCGTTTTTTCTCTCTCTCCTCACTAGCTGCTATGAGTACCTGATTCTAGAACAGAACCACAAATACGAATGGCGAACTAACGAGCACGGAAATATGCTAGCCGAGGCAGTTGGTTAGGCGGACAATAGCTGAAGCGGCGGGTTTTCCGCCCTTTATTAGTTAAACAGGACCAAAGACGCCCTCCGAGGCCAAGGCTGGGAGAAGGCGAAAAGACGCCTGGCCATGGACGAGTGGATATCGCCAGGTGCTCTTCGACGGTGCAACCCATTAGTCCAGGCGACTGTCCGTTATTGAAAGAATGGCGGCCTGATGGCCTGGTGAATGGAGTCGAGGCAATAATTCCACATCTCCGGATGTCTGTCGAAATTTATCGAATTTTTCACCCGCAGTTCAATAGTATTACCTCTGGGTGCTCCGGACCGGACGCCGGACTCTGTGTCCGACATCGGGTTCGGGACTGTCGGTACGGGATCGGACGGGCGGACCGTTGTATGTTACTCCCGCTGTCTTCAATTGCTCTTACGCAGTACGCCGGAGTTTTCTGTATATTGTAGAAGCGGTGATTTTCACAGTTGATTAAAAAAAAATTGTGCTACTTGCCCCCTGGCGTTTGTTATTATAGGCTAAATCGTGGACAACTCCGGTATTGATGCCGCTGATCCCTCCTCTTGGCTGGCTGTTTTATGGACAACTGGGAGTCGCACCTCTGAACTGAACGGCCAAGGAATTTGTTTGATTTAGTGTGCGCAGCTAGGAACCACAGGCAAATAATTTGTCTGGTTCGTTTATTTATCTCAGTGGAAATGAGAAATCAGCCTCCCTCATATAGGGTAGTTTTGCTCGCCTGAGCTTCATCAATTCCTTTCTGCAACTTCAACGCGTATGACATAGAAGGTCTTCAATAATGGAACGTAATGAGAGTTCCATTACATGTAATTAGACACCTTTAAGGCTTTATGGAATACTTCCCAGTACAGGTGTTACCAAAGAGTTAATGCCCGATCGTATAAAGCATCGTCAAAAGACTCGCGACTTATATATATCTTAAAGGGAAATGTTATCTAGCATCCCAAATTCGTTATCAAACACCCTAGCGACTGCGTGGGATTCAAGTATTAGAATAGGATGTAAAAGGAATAAGAATAAAAGCCACCTGTCTGCTACTATAACTACTTTCTGCTACTATAACTACTTTCTGCTACTATAACTACTTTCTGCTACTATTGCTACTTTCTGCTACTATTGCTACTTTCTTCTAGTGTCTACTATTATAAATATATTCTTCTCGTATCTGCTGTTATTGCAGTTTTACTTTAGTATTTGAGATTATTCTTTAGTCCGTATAGCTTTTATGTAAGACATGGGATGCTGGATAACAAACTTGGGTGGCTGAATAACTGCTCCCATTTCAAAAGTGTATCTGGTCTATGTACACTGCGACAGCCAGTCCTATTAGCCAAGTTATATAAAATTAATTCTCAGAAAGAAGCTGAACGTCTTCTTCAAGTCTCGACACCACCTCCTGGAAAAACTGTTGGCAGCACTTATCATTCTGCAAGCCAGCCACGTGAAGCACGCTGTCAAAACACCATTCCACGGCCGATTTATAGTTGGCACCTCCGCTCTCCAGAAGCTGGTCAAACAGTCGCTTCCCAGCATCTCGCTTTGAGAGAACCGTGCGGACGTCCATCACGCCCGCCATTTCTAGAGAGCTTTCCACCCTCCCGATCATGACTTGGACGAGTAGAGCTCCGAGAGAGAAAACTGCCAGGTTGATAGGCCGCGATGTGTTTGACGAAGTGATTTGCTTGTTGTACGGAGTCAAGAGATCCCTGACCACAAATGGGCGAGCTAAGGATACAATATCGGCATCGTCGCGATTGTTGGGCAAGAAGAAGATGACATTGTCGAGAGTCAGGCTTTCTTCAACCCACTGAGTGCTGTGAAGATGGAGAGTATTGACCGCGATTGCGTGTGCTACCTTGAGCTTTTCCGGATAGTCGAATCGAGCAACCTTTGACTGCTTCCCTTCTAGTAGCTCCCTAAGCGTCAATATTGCACAGCCATCTAGATATAGAGTTGGAGGGTATATGCCAAAGGTCCGGCGAGTATCTGCAATGTAGCCAAAGCAATCCAGGAATGGCTGCTTGTTTTTTCCAATGAACATCCGGCAGAGGTCTGTTACCTGCTGGGAGGACGTATTCACTGGAGAGATTGTCACTTGTACATTTGCTTTCTCTGGAACTTTATCGTTGCGGTACCATAATACAAACCTTGGCGACTTTGGTGGGGTTGGGGGCACTGTAATGGTGCTTGGCGAATGAGAGAGAGTCGGTGCTTTGTTATCTTCAAAGCTTCCTAATCGAAAGTAGATGTTATTCCAACGGTTCATCAATTGCCCTTTTATAAGATTGTAAGCTTCTTGCGTGTCTCTGTTCCCAATACTAATATCAGAGCCGAAGGCAACGTGGAACTTGAGGCTTTGGGCGACGACTTCATCGACATCGCTAGGAATTAGAATTGCATCCCGTGGCGCGAGTTCAAGACACACTCGATGTGGTGCAGCACAGGCACAGGTTGTAGCGTTGCGAATGGCGTTGAAAATCCCGTTGGAAAGCCCCCGAATGAGTCTAATCAGTCGAGTCTGGGACCGTTTTTGCCTGGTTGGCTCAAGTCCCCGGCTTTTACTAGCAAGTTCAGACAAGGCCAGGTTTCCCCTCTTGATCCGCGATACAATGTCGATATAATCCTTCTTATTCAACGTGAATGATGCTCCCTTCTTCAATTCTCTGATGATTGAGACTTTATCTTTTGGCCTGGACTGACAAACATTGAGAATGCCAGGTTAGCTTTTGAGATGAACTGGGGCTCGACATGCACTTACACTACCGTCACCGTATATACACAGCTTTTCCCTCAGTTCCATGGCTGCGTCGCGCATGTCTAGAGTATAGTTTTTAAATTCCCTCTCTGATTCCCAAAGCCGTAGGCGCAATAGGTGACTGTACTTCTCCCAAGTGGCACCAAAAGGGTCTTTAGTCATGTCGTCTATCATGGAGAATGGCGCAATCCCTTCGAGGGGCACTTCACAGGTCGTCTGCAAGCGGACTTGCTCTGTCTCCAGATCTCGAATCAAGCTTGCCAGATCGCGTGCCGCGTTCCGTATTGAAGATATGATGTTTTTATAAGTTTTAAGTGTGTCCACAGCAACAGGTAACACGCCTAACACACCCGTGATGGCCCCCAGAACCTCTAAGCCGGACATGATGATGGTTTGGTCCGGTCAACGCAGAGCCGCGTGAAAGCTTTGCTCACAACAACGATCCAGTTGGCTACAAATGCCCGGGATGATGCGAGGCTCTGCGGGTGACCCCGCAGTATCCAGATTATTTCAGTGCCCAATCGAGTGTCGATTATGCCTGACCCATGCATGAATCAACGAATAGCAGGCGAACTGTTGGTTACGTTACCGCGAGGGTGGCCTTTATGCCTCAACGTTCAATATCATCAACATTTGCTAGATAAAATACTCAATCATATTCTAGTATTGGAAGTTAAGCGCAGATGGAGCCCAAAATTGCGCCGCTCGTAAAGCGCTGTCTTGCTTTATTCGAAAACTTCAGTGACTCTTTATCAAATCAGAGCGAATGTTCCACGACTCGTTCGCATCTGGCTAGATTTAGGCTGTGGGCAGGTAGCTTGGGAGCACATCGATCGTCTGGAGGTCGGTCACTGGAATATCGTCTTCGTGATTCGTCCTTTGTGCGCAATCACATAATCTCGCTGCTTCAGGAACTTGTTTCATCTATTGGTGAAGGTAGATCATCTCTATTTGAGTGATAATCTCACACGGAAATTAACTTCTTCAAGGAATCCAGTTAGCAACCACAGACAGCGACGATAAGGAAGATTTAGACGATGCAGACTTAGACTTAGAAGCATATTTTCAGTCAGATGATGCCGACGAGCAATCTGAAATTGTGACCATTCTTGGCGACATCGGACATATTATCGATTGCTTGCTGAGGCTGTCAATCACGATCAGAAATCCAGCGCGCCATGACCAATTCAACTCCAGAGCTGGAGCAGATACTGTTTCTTCTTACAGCGAGTGGGACATGAAGCATATACGCGAAAAATTCGACCGGCTTGACGGTAAACTTGTTGATAGACTAGCTATGGCCATGTCTCGCCGCCGCCAATACATCAAATACCGAGAAGAACACAGCAAGAAACTTGCACATGGGCTGTTGGACGAGTCTGGTGAGGGTGAAAACGCAACAACTATTGCGTCTTCAATTCCGAAAAAATTGAAAGACGAGGAGAATGCAGCAATGTTTACTAAAATGGACACACTCTTGGACAACATGTCTGAAGTTTCTGGAACGTCGTATGCGAATTCGAATGCTGCCACCAATGAGCTACGAGTCCCTAGTATACCAAAGGAATATATCGACGGGCCATTTTTGTGCCCAATATGCCATACGTTAATAGTCATTAACGATAGAAATTCCTGGAAGTATGTGTATTTATATTCCAAGTTTCCACCTATTCTGAAAATACCGGGGTTAACCATTGCGGCGTTTTTAGGAAACATGTGTTTAGGGACCTCCAACCATACGTGTGCTTATTCGACGATTGTTCATCTCCCAGTCAAGTGTATCAGCGTCGGAAAGACTGGGTGGCACATATGAAACAAGAACATTGGGTCTCCTGGTCTTGCTCATTTGGATGTTCTAAATCGTTTCGTAGCCAAGACAGCTTTGAGAAACATGTCACATCTATCCATGGGCAAAACTTCGAGTCCATTGACTTACAGGCCGTTCTGAATTTATGCCGCTTTCCAAGCGATACAAATACGGTCGGCACATGTCCTTTTTGCTTTGATTACGAGATCAAATCCGACAAAAGCTATCAATCACACATCGGTGATCATCTCGAGCGCCTTGCCCTTTCGTTTTGCCTAAAACGTTATATGATGATGATAGCGACGACGATGACAATAATGACGAGGACGGCGGAAGCGGTAATAATGATGAAGACGACGATTCTGATATTGAGATGCGTCTTATGAAGGATGACGAGTATAGCAACGATCTTGAAGAGTCTCGCGGGGGCGACAGTTGGGAGAACGAAGAACTAGATGAAGAAAAAATGCGCGCGCGGATGGACTATCAGATGCAGTTGGAGCTACTTGAGCAGGATAATAAGAAGCGCCTCGAGATGGCCCGCCGCCAGGCAATGAGACCCGGAACCCTTAGTATCCGCAACAACTTAACAGGCGAGGAACTATATGAAGACAACATGCAGCCTTTGCACGCGCTGCAGAACTATAATATGCAGTTGGCGCAACTCGAGCAGCAGGCCCGCCAGGAGCAGAGCAAGATGGAAGGAACATCTCGAGATGGCCAGCCCGACATTCCCGCAGGATTTGATGGGCAGCTTTCCTCAGGCACCTCGCCCCAAGCGATGGGGTCCGGGGCCTCTCTCAACCCTAAAAAGCAGATGAATCACTCTAGTATCCACGACAGCTGGGAGAACGAGGAACCAGACGAAGGCAACACAGAGAGTACGCACCCGCTGATGGACTATAATATGCAGTTGGAGCTACTTGAGCAGGCGAATAAGAAGCGCCTTATGAGGGCCCGTCAGGAGCAAAGCGAGATGGAAGGAATCTCTCAAGACAGCCAGTCCGGCCCCGCAGGATCCAATAATAGACAGCCGTTCCCAGACACCTCGCCCCAGGAAACAAGGTCAGAAAGCCCTCCCAGCTTTGAGGAGATGGACCGCGAAATGTCGTGGATGAATAACTCTAGTATCCACGATAGCCGGAGAGACGAGGAACTAAATAAAGGCAACACAGAGAGTACGCACCCGCTGATGGACTATATGCCGCGGTTGTTGCAGCTTGAGCAGGAAAATAAGAAGCGCCTTATGAGGGCTCGTCAGGAGCAGAACGAGATGGAAAAAATTCTTCGAGATGGCCAGCCCAGCACCCCTGCAGGGCCTAACCGACAGCCTTCTCCAGATATCTCGCCAATGGCAGCAAAGTCCGGAGCCTCTCCCAACCTTAAGGATCAGATAAGGCATATCATATCGCGGATGGATAGCCTTGGTTTCCCCTCTCCTAATCCTGATGATGGACAGTCTCTCGAGTCCCCTGAAGAAAACGTCGGACAGGCTCAGATGAACAGCATGGATTCCCCCAGCAAGAAGGTTTCTTTTGCCAAAGGCAAGAACATTGCCGTCCTTCCATCTACAACCCTCAAATACCGGGAAGACAGCCCAGATTCTCATCCAGATTCTCAGGACTCAGCTATGAGGCGCAGCACTGGTGCCGGCAGCCCTCTGCTGTCCCCCTCACTCCAGCAGGAAAACCCTCCCCCTTCTACACTGTTTCACGGATTCTTCTTTGGTGAAGATGAAGAAGACCTGGATGCAGACATCTCGAGCCATGGCCGGCTACCTCCACCGTCGGACACCGGCGGCAGTAGTTTGAAGAGATATGGTAGTCTGTCAACCTTTCACGGCGAAGGTCCCATAGAAACAAGCCCTACATCCGCGCCTCTTGCCGACGGCACAGATACCATTGTACCTCGTCCACGCGATTACAGTGAGACTCAGCGCCTCAAGGAGCAGGAGGATGCTGCCGAAGCTGCCGAATTTGCCGCGGAACAAAGGCGGCTTGAAGATCAGTCGCGACAACTTGCAGAGTTAAAGCGTGAGAGTGACATAGTGGTGGAGAAGCGTAGGAAAAAGGAGATTGAGTATAGGCGTCTTAAGGAGGAAGATTCTGCCGACGCTGCCGAGAAGATGCGACAGCTTGAACAGGAGTTCCGCGATGAGGCTGATCTTCATGATTTACAGCAACAACTTGATGCTATTAAGATGCGTGATGCCAGGGCCGAGTTGAGCCGCCGATTGAAGGAACTCGATCGTAGGATCCTCAAGAACAACGAGGAGGCTGCCGAAGAGATGCGACAGCTTGAAAGGAAGTTCCCCGATGAGGTTGAGTTACATTATGCACGGCAAGAGCTTGATGCTATTAAGAAGCGCGAGGCCAACGCCGAAATGGAGAGGCGCATACTGAAGGAACGTGAGCTTCTGCGCCTCGAGGAGGAGGATGCTGCTGAAGCTGCCGAGGAACAAAGACGGGTTGGAGAGCCGTTACAACAATTTGAAGAGTTAAAGCGTGAGAGTGACATAGTGGTGGAGAAGCGCATAAATAAGGAGGCTGAGTATAGGCGTCTGAAGGAGGAAGATCCCGCCGACGCTGCCGAGAGGATACGGATTGTAAGTGGCATGTTACGCGATGATGCTGAGCTTCGTTCTTTACAGCGGAAGCTTGATGCTATGCAGAAGCCTGAGGCCGGCGCGATTGAGAAGCGCATACTGAAGGAACCCGAGCTGAGGCGTCTGATAGAGGAGGAGTATGCTGCTGAAGCTGCTGAAGGGAAAAGACGGCTTGAAGGGGATTTCTATGAAGATGGGGAGAGTTCTAAGGAAGAAGGCCAAGACGTCCCCATGGATGGGGGCTCAACTGAGCCACCATTTACAGATGGCGTGATGGAAGTCGAAAAGCGACGAAGCGTAAGCTTACAGCCCATCTTGTATAAATAAGCCCCGCTAACAGAGTAACAGAGCGCTACCCTTCCTAAGCGATGCCACAGCTGCAACCGCATCGACACTCCACTATGGAGACGGGATCCTGATGGTGAGAGGACTTTATGCAATGCCTGTGGTCTCCTTTACGCCAATCTGGAGCGCAAACGCGCGCTAGAAGCAATAGGTCACAAGCCTGAGGAGAGAGATGCCGTCGACGCTGCCGAGATGATGCGATCTCTTGAAAGTGACATGTTCCGCGAGGATGCTGAGTCTCCTTTACGGCGGTATCTTGATGCTATGCAGGAGCGCGAAGCCAGGGTCGAAATTGAGAAGCGCAAAATAAAGGAGAACAAGCTTAGACGCCGCAAGCTAGCGGAGGAGTTTGCCGAATTGCAGCGCCGGGACGATGAAAAATATCGTGACCAGATGCAGCCAAGTCAAGATCGGTTCCTCTCGCCGCTCCCTCACTCTATCGACACTGCTGAGCTTGAGTACCGGGAAGATTTACGACCTCAACAACATGGAGAAGAGGGGAGGGGAGGACCTAGAATGCGAGATGGAGAGGTTCTAGTGGACGTAACGGGTACCAAGAATGAGATATAGCTAGAATAGAAGATATGCTGGGGCATGGGCAAATAGAAAGGCATTAAATGAGTACGGAGTACGCGCAAAGGGGAGACGTAGAGAAAAGGAGAGAGACCGCGAAACATTTTAGGTAGACAAATAAGATATAATTGGAATAAATAAACGCTTTTAATTAGACTTATTTCATACTATCGTTGCACTTAATAAAACATGTCAACACCCAACCTAACAAATTACAGCTTAGATGCCGGCGAAGGAGAACCAGGCTTTGTAATCTCATCATACAAAAGACTATCCCAAAAAAGTCAGTCACCAAAGAACAATCTTCATCAATAATCAGGAAGGAAAAACACTCACGTTGTCAGGAAATCGGCATAATCTTCTCCAGTGACCTGTGTAGAAAAGTACTGGGCGGCAAGATGAAACTTGTTGCCCTGAGGAGCCTTTGCAGCAAGGCCCTCGGTGCACTCCTTGAGGAGCTTGAGGGCGTAGGCCTTGTCGACGCGCTTGCCCTCGGCGGTGGAGACGCCGTGCTTGACCCATTGCCAGAGCTGGCTTCGGGAGACTTCAGCCGTGGCGGCATCCTCCCTATTTTGAACTTATTAGTGATCATGTTCATAGATGTGGGTTTGCATATGACTTACATGAGGTAGTTGATGGGGACGCAGCCAACTCCTCTGATCCAGGCCTCCATGTAGCCCAGACCAATGTTGAGGTTCTTCTTGATGCCCTCCTCGGTGATGCTTCCGGGAACGTTCATGTTGAGCAAGTCATTCTGGCTAATCTTGACGTCCTCGCGGCGGACAAACAGCTGGTTAGGAGTAGGCATGTACTTGTTGAAGATTTCGGTCGCGATGCTGGCGAGAGCAGGGTGAGCAACCCATGTGCCGTCATGGCCGGCACGGACCTCGCGCAGCTTGTCGGCGCGGACGCCCTCCATGGCCTTGTCATTCGCCTCCTTGTCGTCCTTGATGGGGATCTGGGCGGCCATGCCACCCATGGCGTGGACACCACGCTTGTGGCAGGTCTGAATGAGGAGCTTGACGTAGGCATCCATGAAGGGAACCGTCATGGTGACGGCAGATCGGTCGGGGAGAATAAAGTTGGGGTTGTTGCGGAACTTCTTGATGGTGCTGAAGATGTAGTCCCAGCGACCGCAGTTGAGACCAGAGCTGTGCTCACGGAGCTCATAGATGATCTCGTCCATCTCAAAAGCAGCCAGAATGGTCTCAATCAAGACAGTGCCTCGGATGGTACCACGAGGAATGGCAATGTAGTCCTGGGCCAGGTTGAAAGCGTCGTTCCACAGACGAGCCTCAAGGTGGCTCTCCATCTTGGGCAGGTAAAAGTACGGTCCGAAGCCCTGCTTCGTTGCCTCGACGGCGTTGTGGAAGAAGTACAGACCAAAGTCGAAGAGACTGCCGGAGATGGGCTCGCCATCAACGAGGAAGTGCTTCTCCTCGAGGTGCCAGCCTCGGGGGCGGACAATCAGGGTGGGGAGCTTGCGGTCAGTTCGGAGCTTGTATTCTTTGGCACCCTGCTTGAAGTCAACCTGGCGGCGGACAGCGTCGTACAGGTTGACTTGGCCATTGATCATGTTGTCCCATGTAGGAGCGCTGGAGTCTGTAGTTTTGCCATCAATGTTAGCAATTGGCGTCACTCAATTACCTCGGGATGAGAATCTCACCTTCGAAATCAGCCATGTATGTCCAGACATCAGAATTGAGAGCGTTGACGACCATCTTTCGGTCAGTCGGGCCTGTGATCTCAACGCGTCGGTCAACCAGACCAGGCGCGGGCGCTGCTCCCTTCCATGTGGCATTCTCGCGGATGTGCTTGGTCTCGGGCAAGAAATCAGGCAAAACGCCGCGGTCCAGCTCAGCCTGGCGGATCTTTCGGCGCTCAAGCAGGTTCTTGCGGGTGGCGTTGAAGGAGCGATGTAGGAGAGCAAGGAAGGCCAGGGCAGGGGGTGTGAGGATCTTGCGCTGAGAATCGTCAATCTTGCCGAGGACGGTGACTCCTTGGAGGATGCTTTCTGTGGAAGCCATTGCGAAGGTTGTGGAGAGAGAAATTGAGTTGAAATGGAGATGCCGGGTTGAATTGGTTATGGATTGATATGGGTGAGGTTGGCAGAAGAAGGATGCCAAAAGGGTGTTTGATGAGAGGATGATGAGAGAAAGATGCTTTGATTGAGGCTGGGCTCAGAGGAAAAAGGCCAATAATGAGTTCAATGGCGGGCAATGGGTTTAATGCATAGGCAAACTTTCACGTGTCAGCGACGGTTGTTCGCGGCAAGCTCCAAACTTTCCGGAATTGGGGTTTGGACAGCTTGTGATCAATGGTGGCTTACAAGATAATTCGAAGATGCTCTGGTCTGTGAGTGATGGGATTTCACACGCCGCGAAGAGGGAATTGGATGATAAAATGAAGAATCAAGATAAGAAGCGAAAAGAAGGGGGAAAGACACAGCGAACCATGGCTGATATAGCTTTATCGAAAAAGGTTTCTGCCAATGCCCCGTGTATGAGGGTATGACGCACCCGCGTCGCCATGTCGGCAGAAAGATTAGCCTCTGCTTGCTCTATCAACTTGCATCGGCACTACAGATTTCGAGACTAGGATCAGTATGGACCTCCTACTAGGTAAGCTCAGAAGGCAAAAGGCCCAACCCCGTTTGCCCATTCTCGTTCCTTGCTCCATTCACCCTTTTGCCATTGAAACTTGCTGGGCCGTCAGCCGGTTTCTGGGGCACTTCGGCACCTGTCGGTCTGGCTTGGGGCCTCGGGTGGACGGAATGGGCCTTTGTATCGGGTACCTGGAGGGCGGGGGGAAGCCTCAGCCGCTAAAGCATGTGCTCAGACGCCGCAGCGCCAATTTGCGTGCTGAGAGCAGCCCGTCACTCGGGGGAAGAGACGCTGCGGGGTAACCGCCGACAAGTACCGAGTACAATGTCCGGCCGGAAGCGTGCTATAGAACGGCACTTTGGATCCATTTGATGCCGTCGAGTTAGCCATGGGGGAAGCTTTATCGATAGCCACGGCACTATATAAAGCAAGCTTCTCCGTGCGAAGATTGGCAGAGCTGATGCGTTTTTGCCGAGGGACTGAGTCGTTCTCCGGGGTCTCAATCACAAGACGCCGTTATACCCAAATCCGGAACTACAGTATTAGAGCATCGTTGGATCCCAATGACGCATTGCCATAGATAAACATCATCATATTCATCACGACAAACCACGCAGACTCTCAATGGATATGTGTTTCGTACTATCTCTCCTAATATTGAGTAACTACATATATATTTCATTCACCCGCCATCCCACAATTAACCATCCCCTTCGGTAACACAGCCATTCATTCACTCACTCTTCTTCAACCCGGGTGGCAAAAAACCAACACTTTAATCTTCCCATCGCCCATCCAGCTCAGCCCATTCGCTTCCTAGTCCCGTCCCGTCCTCTACCCCAAAATCCCAAGGGATAAACGTTCTTGTATCCATACCCTCCCCATACCTACCGAGCAGCAGCCGAGGCTTCCCCAATTCTCCAACAGCCGCAATCAGCAACCCCGAGACTTTCCGAGCTGCGACATCTCTTTCTGTTCCAGATTTGTATTCCGTAGCTATTATCGATATATCTCACTAGCATGTCTTGTTCGCTGCGGGTCTGAATCGTATCTCGAGGTCATCAAATTTCCAGCTGCAGCCCACTACGACAGTAGCAATGTTGCTCTACATGCGCTTAGCACCTGCAGTACTAGCCGTGCCAGGTACCCGATACCAAGCTACCGGCTTCTCCCGCTTATTCTTTCATCCGACCAACTTCATCCTCACCTCGTGACAAGATTGAATCGTCTCATGATATTTAACTCTAACAAATGAAATACAGTCCAGCTATGGGAAGCAATGCTCATATCACCTAATTACAAACTGATTCGACTCACCAGCCCCTGTAGCTCTCCCATGGCCCCCATTAACTGCCTTTGTTGGCTCAGCTTTCTTCGTGCCACTCAAGTCGATCAACATAACCCTGCTTCCATCATTTCAGCCCTCAATATCAAGTCTTGTACAATGAACATAGAGCCAACGGTAGTGCTGCACAGCATATGACAGCCCTTCGATCCAACAGCATTAAAGTATCTTCAACCTAGCATTGTCGTTCACCCACTGCCTTCACAAAATAAACCGACCCCGTTGGAAGAATCGTTGTTGTTCTCCATTCCGAAATGTTGATTAAAAAGAAGAGAAAATTAGCTTCAACCACGTTGAAATTTTGTCGCAAAGCGTAACTCGAATCCATTCAGATCCCATTTTGGTCCACAGCCACGGTGTGTCGGAAGGGCTCCCTTGTTGTCGTCGCCATATATTCAGTCGTCTTCGAAACAGTTAATCAGGTCTGTCCCAGCGATACATCCCAAGCACCCAGGTAAAAAGAAACAGAAAAGAAAAGCAGAAAAGCAGTAAAGCGCCGTGCATCACGAGTTTAGAGTCTTGATCATCATCTTCTGCTTGCTTGGGTCCTTAACCACGAGATTGCGATCGGTAAACACAATCCTCATCGTATCCACAACTTTGTGGAAACTGCTTGCAGCACCACGCTCTTGGGTGAAGCGGATGATACTAAGCTGTTGCTTCTTACCATGCTCAATCACCGTCATCACCTCTGCGGCAAATGCAACTGGTTTGAGGTTCAAGCCTGTGACATCAATTAGCTGCCACTCAAGGACATGGACGTTAGCACATTTGGCAACTCACAGTTCTCAGCTCCGACTCGCGCAAAGACAATGTTGCGTTCCTTATCCACTTGTATATCCATTATTCCGTATTTGCGCCATTTCCGCAGCAATGTCGACACTTCCTGTCGCGTGCGTTTGCGTGACAAGTTCATACAGATGTAGCTCGTTGCAGGTTTGACGCGGAATAGCCTAGTAAGCCAATTCTGCTTTACTTCAATGTTGCGGCTGCTGCCGCCAGATGATGACTTCTGCAATCCTTGTCCTTTCCTATCGGCTTTGGTGGTAGCCGTCTCCTGATGTTGACTTGTGTCATCTATAGAGGATTCCAGGTGGTTAGTCGAGAACTTTCCCAAAATAGTTGAGCTGCTGCCATTCTTACCTCCGTTAATCATCGTTGAATCTCTATGCCGATTGCTTTTCCAGAACGGGAAGCTAAAGTTCCTCTTCTTGGTCGAAGTGGCGGTAGTAGAAGTTGAGCTGGACTGGCGAGTCTCGCAAGAAACGGTTCGCTGCTTGTCATCCTTTGATTCTACCAATGTCTCACCGTCTGTGTCAAGCTTAGACGACCGCTTGAACCACGACCTCTTCTTCTTTACCGGGCTAGAAATGCCAGCCTGCGAGGTATCCTGCGCGTATTGCTCATAGTTTCTCACCATATCTTCCTTTTGTTCTCCCTGGTGTTGCAGAGGATGTCCAAGGCCCTCTTTTGTTGACTTCTTTCGCACGTTGAGTGGCTCAGGAATCTTGACAGGACTCAACGCGGATGGAGAAGCTACTACCCTGATTGAGTTTTCGACTTGGTTCAGATATTCGACACCACTCATAGGACGGCTCGCTTTCTTTGGTGGCGTATACGGGGGCGCCGACACGATCCTTGGTTTGTCCACATTGACAGTGCTGACACCTGGATTCTCATTGATGCATGGTAGAGTACCTGTTCGTCGACTTGCCTGGCCATAAGCAGGTGCCGATACAATTCGGCGATCTGGCTGGTTAGAAAATAGCAGTGGAAAAGCCAGTCGGTTAATCTCATCCACAAGGGTGTCATTGTCGGCAGCTCTTGAGGCTGGTCGAGAGTTGACCGCAGTAGTCTGTTGACTCATGAAGCCACTTTCGGATGGAATTGGCGGCAGGGGGCGGCTGCTCCAGGACTTGCTGGAGAACTCTGTATGTGCAGTCGCCTCTGACGGAGTATCGATTGTAAAAGAAAGAGGCGTCGATTCGCGCTGCTTTCTCTGCACATCTGCCACTGATTCCGAAAAGGAGTCATCTTGGATGAGGGAGCTCCCAAATGCGTCATCACAGTCCTTGGCAATGTTATTGCTAAAATGACGCAGCTCTTCGTTAAAAAGAATCGAGGCGTCCTTGGAGACGGGACCGCCTTTAGCTTTGGGATAGGTACCATCCGGTAACTGAGGCATATCCGGCGTTGGAGACCGAGGTCTCAAGGGGACCTGATGTTGTGGGATTCCACTCGTAGTGGTCATCGAGTCTGTTCGCGAGGGGTGAGGTTCCCGCTGCACCTGCGCTGCAGAGGCCGATCGCTTGCGCATGTGTGAAAAATCGACACCTCGCTTGTGCCGTAGGCCAGAGCCATGCGTCTGTGGTGTGCCTTGGCGAGTACTGCGCAGGGAGCCCATGGATCCTCTTGACGACTGGGAGCGGCCTGTATGCGCTCGCATAGAACTGGCTCGTCCGCGGCGAGTGGAGTTTGATCCGCTACGTTTTCTAGTCGACTGAGATGCTTGCAGCATCTCGCCGTCCCGATGGACAGTGATTCTCGCATGACTGGCTTGCGAGCCGCAAGCCTTCAGCATTCGACTGCCTCTATAGGGGTCGTAACTCTGGACGGTCCCGTCCTCGGTTTCTGCTGTTGTGGAGATGACGGTAAATCGAGAGATGGATCTACCGTGGCCGTTGGCTCTGGGCTGGGAGAACTCGCATGTCGACACGCGCTTCTTCCAGGAATTTGGCTTGAGATGATGATAGTCGCTCATGGAATGAGACAGTTCCGGCTTGAAATCCTCTAATTGCTGCTCGCGGTAGTTGTAAAGAAGCCAGTAAAATGCCTTTTGGTCATTCGGCCTAGATTCATTCACAGTAAGCACAATTCATTACATAGAGCGCATCGTTAA
Source organism: Trichoderma semiorbis (assembly GCA_020045945.2). Lineage (NCBI taxonomy): Eukaryota > Fungi > Ascomycota > Sordariomycetes > Hypocreales > Hypocreaceae > Trichoderma > Trichoderma semiorbis. The sequence continues at coordinate 1,109,399 of CM034695.1, forward strand.
GTTCGTCAGTCACTCACTCTTTGGAGCCCAGCTCTCTCTCCAATTTGTCATCGCTAGACATGTGCCATAGGGAGCGCAGCTGTCGAAGCAGCTGAGGATCAATCTGGTGCGGCGGAATTGGAGCATACTGAAATCCCTTCCGCGTGTCTGGAGGCTGGCCAGTGTCCTGGCCAAAATCGTCTAGGTAGTTGTATTTCTGGATCAGAAGGTGTTGCCAAATCTTCATCATTGTGATGCGATGATCGGGATTAACTTGGAGCATGCGATCGATGAGGTCCTCGGCTTCGGGGCTCAGGAACTCAGGCATTGTGTATTGCCCCTTTTTAGTCTTGTTCATCATGACACGCAAATCAGGATCATCAAAAGGCAGAGTTGCGGACAGCATTGCGTAGAGAATCACGCCCATGCTCCAGATATCAGCCTTGTCTCCACGGTATTGTCTATTCTTGAGAAGCTCGGGAGCCGCATAGTGTGGACTGCCACAAGCTGTTGCCAGTCGATGAGTATTCGACTGGTGAAGAGCCGCCATGCCAAAGTCGGCGATTTTTATCTGGAGATCGGCAGTGATCAAGATGTTTTCGGGCTTCAAGTCGCGGTGGCACACGTTGAAGGAGTGGCAATAGGCAATGGCACTGATCATCTGTCGGAAAAAGTAGACGGCCACTTCCTCGGACAGTCTTCCTTTTGTGTTGATGAAAGTAAAAAGATCACCTTGGTCAATGTATTCAAGAATGAGATAACTGGCAGAATGTAGGTCAGTGACTGCATCAAATCATGGGCAAGAGAAAGGCAACAAACATTTCAGAGCGATTCTCCCATATATCATAGAGCTTCATGATATTGGGATGTTCAATAAGCTTAAGGATGGCAACTTCGCGTTCAATCGACACGGGAACTCGCATTTCGCCATTGACCTCGGGGAGGCTCGAATCCCACTTGCTAAGGGCAGCCAGGCTACTATCTTGAACAAGATACGCCATCCGACGGTTGACAATCTTGACAGCGGCGAGCTGCTTGGTGATGTTGTGGCGACAGAGCCGAACACGAGCCGACGAACCCTTTCCCAAAGTCTTTCCTAGCTGCCATGGTCCAATGTGCGTCTTGTAGTTCCTCCTGCTTTGACTGCTGGAGGTGGAGGCGTAGGATGCTTGGGAGAGACGCTTCGCAGCCTCTACAGATTGCTGCGGCTTCTGCACAGCAGGAGCATAGGCGTTGTAAGCCACTGCCTGGCCGCGTGAATCAGGCCGCATGTTCTGATGCGAGTGGTAGCTATTGTTTTGAGTAGCACCAGATTGGCTGTATCGTGCCTTTTGGCTCTGGTGATTTTGAGCAGGCACAGGAACATTGAGGCGATTCGTGGTCTCGGCGAGAGGCGCACGAGTTTTTGGGGTGTATTCGACCATGCTGATCGCGGCGAGTTGCAGAAGAATTAGCACATAATATTCGAAATCAGCCTGCAGAAGAGTTGGCTGGGATACGACTGTGAAGCGGCAAGATGCTGATGATTGGTAGGAGAATTGAATTGGTAACTGACGAGGCCTAATGCAATATGCGTAGAGGGGAGAAAGACAACAGGATGCTGTAAAGAGATTGGATGAGGAAATCACGAGAAGGAAGAATCCTGCAGAGAAGCATCGAGACTGGAGGAGGCAAAGTTTTGGCAGGCGACGTGCTTGGAGAAGGGGGCAAAAGGCAAAAAGGTCTGGTCGGTTACGAGGAGGGGAACATGGAAGGCATGCCAGCTGGTGAGACGCAGCTGTCCAGAGACAAGGAATGCAGCGTCTGCTTCTGCCAGTGGCGGCCTTTCAGTGGGTGCAGAGCAGCTGGCGAGCAGCCACAGGGGAGACCACAGGGGAGAGGGAGCGGGCCAGCACTGGAATTTGGGTCAAAACAGGTGCGCATCATTCCTCGGTTGAAGACTGAAGTTGGGTTGTTTGGTGGTGCGGTTCGCGTGTACTCGGCAGTCTAAGCGGATGACTGTCGCGATGCATTCCAAGTGTGGTTGGAATTTATCCCCACGAAGGTACCATGTCACAATCACCCTACTATCTCAGATACGAGTCAAGGTAGATACTGAAACACACAGACACACGACACAGGTAGTATTCTTGCCCAATAATATTACAGAAATTGAGGACTAATTGTAGAGTCTCGGCCCATCGCTTTGCGTGGGCACATTGCCGTCCATTTGATATTGACGCAGATTGTAAGCTCCACCTATGCGACGAAGGAAATTTGGCCAAACGCGCTGCGAGGGATGCTTGGGTGCATGCAGATAAATAACGTAAATACATTATGCATATAATTAGTCTCCTGTGCTATTTGCCCAATTTTTAACTAACTGAACATTGCAATCTTTGCTCGCACACCGTCTATGTTATTCCAAAGCCACCTCACAACAGGCGTGAGCAGAACGCGAAAAGTTGGCCTCTATCTAAAGGTAACAACCGTACAAAACTCTATCACATTATCGCTACCTGTAATATTTACACCATAAATCCATTCTATGATATATCAAGTACACAGTCTAAAAACATTACAATTCTAATCCCAACAGCAAAACAATGCATGATTGAGCGTCGAGTCGAATACACAGAGAAACAACTTCCCAAGCAAGGGATGAGGTTAAAACATGACTAAGCCCGCCCCACACAAACGAACCACCAACACTTGGTCGAGGATCGGCCCCTCCTGTCCAAGATAGGAAAAATGCCAGTGCCGGTGCTAAAAACCATCTCTCCACTCAACTCCCATGACCCTGGTCTTGAGCAGATCCTCCTTGAGAATCTTATCTTTCTGCTGCTCCAGCTCTTCCATGTCCCATGTGGCCAGCACAAACCGGCCCATGAGGAAATTGGATCGATCCGTGCTCAGGTAGACGGCAGTGGCCCCGGACAGCTCTGCCTTGTCCGTCATCCTGCCGATGATGGCTTCAGGGACGACGGTGTTCTTGATGAGGTCGGTGAGGACGCCTCCAGGGTGCATAACCACGCAGCAAATGTCGTTGCCCGCGGCTTGCTGCTCTCGATCAATGTATTCGGTAAAAGTGTTCATTGCAACTTTAGAAGCAGCGTAGGATGATCGTCCATAGACATAGCGCCACGATGCAATCGAGCCCACGTTGATGATTCTGGCCTTTGTCTTACCCGCTTCCTTGAGAGCGCCGAGATACGCTGTGGTGATTATGTACATGCCTCGGATATTGTTGTCGATGTCGCCCAGCCACCAATCAGGATTAGACTCGTCAATGGCAGCAGTGGATAGTGACACTGCCGCGCTGTGAACAAGGATATCGGGAATCTCTGGTAGGCTATCCATGAGATTTTTGACGGACGCCTTATCCGCAACGTCGGTACCGCCTCGAACAAGAACTTGACATTGGGGAGCAAGAAGTTCAATTGACGTCTTTGTCTCCTCTAGTGGTTCTGATCGTCGACCAGCGATAATGACAGAAGAAGCTCCAGCAACGGCGAACTGTTCAGCAATGGCCTTTCCTATGCCAGTACCAGCACCCGTGGCCAGCACAATCTTACCCTGAGCAACCCCTTTAAGGCTTGCCTTAGGGTCAATGAATGAATAGACATCTGAGTGTCGTCCCACAGCAAAATCTTGAGGGTAGTCCATTTGGATAGGGGGTAAGGCGATTAGTCTCTGTGAATAGAGACAAAGTAAACGACAAGAGAGGCTTGAAAAAGGACAGGAAAGGAGAGGGAATTAGAACCGGGAATCTTTGCATTATGGAGAAAATATGAGTCCCACGCGCAACTCCGAATGTCTCCATCAAGCACTTTAGCGCTGACAATGTCATATATCATTCTCAAAACGAAGCTACCATGATTCCATTATGAGTATTTCCCTGACTGGTGTTGTCATATAAGTGCTTATTCCGGTACTGGAACATATCCAGTGCAGTACAGCTGTAATAGGGATAAGCGTAATTGGTTTAGTGGTAAAATTCTCCGTTGCCATCCGCAACGTCGGGGAGCCCTGGGTTCGATTCCCAGATTACGCATCGATTCTCTTTTTGCCCCTTTGGCATTGTGTCTATTTGTTTGGTGCATCGCATGTTTGAAACATCACGAACAGACAGGTGTGGGCGTGCATTTGCTTTTTTTTGTGCTGAGGTGGTAGGTGTTTTGTTTGGCAGTTGGTTCCATCATAACGTGCAGCGGATATTAAGCTCGAGGGCTATCAAAGCTTGTCCATCAGATATAGTTTCTCCACGTTTTGCTATTATGAATCCGCCAATATCTTTTTGGCTGAGAAAAAATTTCTCATTAGAGTTTTATATTCTACACAATTTGTGGATTCGAAAAAGCCTTACCTTGATAGATAGAACTGGTTGGTGTCTTGAAGAGCAAATCTAACAGTCCAAGGTGTGCTTAACTGGTACCTTGGCGGGAGAGGGACACTAAAGAGCTGGCGTTAAGTGGTGGTGGGGTCAAAGACGCGTCCAACCGCGTCGCAAGAAACTCACGGCTGCCTTCTCACCACCAACTTGCATGCAATAGCAGCACCAGCTGTTTTCACGGTAACCTCACGAAGCCGGTCAGCTCCGACGCAGCTCATCAGTAAACATGAGTTCCAGCACCTCACGCCGGCGGCGGCGTTTGGACGACGATGAAGACGACGATGACAGCAGCACTGAAGGCCACGGTTCGCCTTCTGGAGACGAGAGCTCAAAGCGACGACGATTGGACTCCGACGATGACGAGCAGCCACGGCGAAGCACCGGTCAACCAGATAATGGCAAGGGAAAGGCCAGGGACGGTGGCAAGGACAGCTTTCAACCAGGCGCCATCGTTAGAGTCGCTGTAGAGAACTTTGTCACCTACGAAAAGGCTGTTTTCTTCCCTGGCCCAAATCTCAACATGGTCATTGGTCCCAACGGCACGGGGAAGAGCTCTTTGGTCTGTGCCATCTGCCTGGGGCTTGGATATAGCCCCAAGCACCTTGGCCGCGCAGGGACAGTCAAGGAATTTGTCAAGCATGGCAAGGACACGGCAACCATCGAGATCGAGCTTTACAAACGGCCCCAAGACCGATCCAACTATGTCATTCGAGTCCAGATTCGCCGTGAACAAAATATTCAAAAATGGTGGCTGAATGGCAAGGAGACGACGCACAAGAGGATACAGTCGCTGATGCACGCGCTCAAGATCCAGGTGGACAACCTGTGCCAATTTCTTCCACAGGACAGAGTCGTCGAATTTGCCGCCTGTACCCCGGTGGAATTACTAGGCGAAACTCTGCGAGCCGCTGCTTCCGAGGAAATGCAAATGTGGCATCGACAGCTCCGAGAACTTCATAGGGACAAGAAGGGACTGGTCGAGGCCGTGCACGAGGACACCGAAACCCTGAAGAATCTACAAACTCGCCAACAAGGCTTACAGGCCGACGTGGATAGAATACGCGAACGAGAGGAAATTCAGGAGCGAGTAAGCAATCTCAAAGGCGCCCTTTCTATCGCCCAATATCAAGAAGCACGCAATAGCCACCTCGCAGCAAAGGAGCGTAAGAAAGAGGCCGAAAACAGACTGAGGCGTCTTGAAAGCGAGAGCGGGCCATCCTTGGAAGCAGTCAACCGGAAGCAGGTCTACGCTCAAGAGACTGAGGCCGCCATTCCGTCAAGGGCAAAGGCCGTTAGGGACACCCAGGTAGCGGCGCAGAGTTTGGCACAAGAAATCAGTGCTGCAGTTGACGACGTCAAAGAGTGGTCCAATAAGATAGGTGCAGAGCGCAAGGGGTTTGATGAGAAAAAGAAGGAGGTTGCAGCATCAAAACAGAGGATCACAAATCTACAGGGAGACTTGAAAAACCGGCCTTCTGACTTCAATGCAGGAGAATGGAATCAAAAGATTGTAAGAGCTTTCTCGTCTTGTCATACCTTTCATACCTTGACTTTCCTTCTTCCATTCTTAGAACTAACAATTCCGGTTTCTCTCATAGCGAGCCGAGGAGCATAACCTGCGCGAAGTTGAAGCAGATCAGCGTCGACTAGTCGCTGAGACAGAGAGAGTCAAAGGGGTTGGAAGGGCGAAGATGGATGAGCTGCAGAAACTCAAGGCAGACTTGGAGTCTCTTGACACACAAGAGGGCCAACAGCTTAGCTTCATGCGGAGACACTTCCCGGAACTAGCTACGGCCTGGGACTGGGTTCAAGAACATCAGGGTGAATTCGAAAAGGAGGTCTTCGGTCCACCCATGCTGTGTTGCTCAGTTAGAGATGAGCGCTACTCCAACTCAGTCCAGGCCTTACTGCAAAACGATGACTTTCTCTGCTTCACAGCACAGACCAAAAATGACTACAAGAAACTGACCAACCAGTTGTACCGCGAGATGAGTTTATCTGCCGTTATCAGAACCTGTTTGCAGCCTCTCGCTGCTTTCAGGTCTCCTGTCAATATTGATGAAGCTCAATCGCTAGGTCTGGATGGCTTCGCGCTCAACTATTTGGACGGGCCTGAGCCTGTTCTTGCCATGCTATGTGCTGAAAAGAGATTGCATCAGTCCGGCATCTCGTTGAGAGAGCATACTGATGACGAATATGAGAAGCTTGTTCATAACGGCAAAATCAACCAATGGGCAGCCGGGAAGCAGCAATACATAGTCCGCCGACGAAAAGAGTATGGTCCTAACGCAATGACAACGGTTGCCAAGAGGATCCAGCCGGGAAGATTCTGGACATCTCAGCCCGTAGATTCACAAGAGAAGGTTGAGCTTAACAGGCGACTAACAGAGGTCAGCGGCGAAGCAGAAGTCTTGAAGTCAGAATATAAGGAGCTGAGAGCAAAGAGTGGCCCTCTTGAACAACAAAAAGCCGACATACAGGGTAAAATTGTAAGTCCGCCCACATTTTTAGACTGGATATGAGAACTGCCACGTTAACGTCAGACAAGGAACAACTGAGAACGGAGAAAAACGCGTTGCAGCGAGAGTTCACCAAGTGGCAGTTGATACCACAAAAGATAGGTTCGCAATCCCACGAACCGGCCTACAATTTTGTTCTGTGACCTGCTAACCAAATCAGAATCCGAGGAGCGCCATAAACAGGCAAACGAGCTGGCCATGAGAGAGGCCCGAGAAAGAATCATCGACCTCGGCTTTGGATGGGACAAGGCAGTGGTAGAAAGAGCCAAACTCGTTCTTCGCCATCAAGAGGCCCTCGGTGACGTTGCAAAGGCCCACGATGAACTCATCGAGGCCAAGATACGACTCATTGAGGCCAAATCCGACATCGAGGGCCTCAAAGCCCGCAATTCTAGTATAATGGAGAGGCTTGAAGAGGAGAGACTCGTCGTACAACAAGCTACCGAAGAAGCTACCCAGGCCAGGGATCTAGGTCGCGGACTGCTTGACAGGGTTCGGGACCTCATCAATGACAACCCCGACAAGAAGGATCTTTACAGCTCCTTGGCTGAAAACAGATCACCAGCAGATATAGAGATGGATATATCTTCCGAGCAGGCAAATCTCGAGCTCATTCACGCAGCCAACCCCAATGTCATTCGAGAGTTTGAGAGGCGTGAGCAAGAGATTGCTAAACTACAGAAGAAGATGGGTTCACTAAGTGGCAAACTTGCCGACTTGACTGAACGACTAGATGATCTGATGGGCAAATGGGAGCCCAAGCTGGATGCCTTGGTGTCCAAGATCAATGATGCCTTTGCCTACAACTTTGAGCAAATCAGCTGTGCTGGTGAGGTTCGCGTCCACAAGAACGAAGATTTTGACCAGTGGGCTTTAGACATTATGGTCAGATTCCGGTACGTCTTATTCCCGCTTCCTCTCACTCTTCATACGTGAGTACAAGAGCTAATCAGGAGGATGTATAACGAATAACAGAGAAAACGAATCTCTACAGCAGCTCAATGCCCATCGCCAATCCGGCGGCGAGCGCGCCGTCTCCACAATCTTCTTCCTCATGGCCCTCCAGTCCATGGCCCAATCCCCCTTCCGCGTCGTCGACGAAATCAACCAGGGAATGGACCCCCGCAACGAGCGCATGGTCCACGAGCGCATGGTGGAGATTGCTTGTCGCGAGCATACTAGCCAGTACTTCCTCATCACGCCGAAGCTGCTCACGAACCTGCGGTACGATCCCAAGATGAGGGTGCTCTGCATTGCGAGTGGGGAGCACATGCCCAAGGATGGAACGAAGCTTGATTTTGGGAAGTGTTTGAGGATTCAGAAGACGCTTATGGCGGCTGCGGCGTAGGTAGCATGAATTATTGCTACGCATTTGGATGGATTTTTGCTTTGCTTTATTTGGCCTGAGTTTTGGGCGGCAGGGCGTTTGGGGGATTTATATACTCGTAGAATTTACATGTATAGGGCATATGAAATGATTGAGTCCCAGCAGCGTTGCATGCATGGGGTTGAAAGCCTTCAGCTCAAGCTCGAGTCTTCCCCGGCTTTCTTCACACATATATATCACATAAAGGTACCAAATGGAAACAGTTATAGTGTGGTTTTAAAAAGAACCAGGCAATTCATCTCTCATCATTTAGTAAAAGTAATAAATAAGCCAAACCATGCAAAAAAAAATCACACGAAAAAATAACAAACAAAGTGTGTTAAGGCATAAATCCCCCTTTTTGCATGATTCTTTTTAAGTGTCCCCCGACAATGGAAAAAAAGAGAAAGAGAAAGCAGGAGGCAGCGATAAAAGTGCAGAGGAAAAAAAGATCACGCGTATACTTCCACAATTATTGTACAAACCAAAGTGTAAAAAGGCGTCTTGTGTCCCCCCCTTATATTCTTCCCACGTTCGACGCAAGTGTGTGTGTAAAAAAAAAAATAAGACAAATAAAAGCAGGACACGGAGAGAGAGAAAAGCAAAAAAAAGTTGATAATAATAATAACCGAAGAAGAAGAAACAATATGGCGTTTCAAAAAAAAAAACAGCGAAAAGATTCACATCCCTCCTGGAGAAGAGAGCAAGCGCATGCGCCGTACGCGACAGGCCGTTATGTGTATCATGTCATAAAAAATAGGTAACCAGACTCATATTCAAACGAGCCGTGCCTTGAAAGATGGCAAAGAACCGGTATTAAGGAGAGAATAGGAATTGAAGATGAGGTGTACTAGTAAACAACGAAGATTTAGGCATATCCGTGACGTGTAGTTGAATCAGCCATCGCGAATGGCGAGTAATAAGCAATAATCATCAGATTATGAAAGCGGCGGGGGAGGCCACGACTCTTCAAAACAGACATGGGCAAAACCCAAAGATTTATCTGAGAGGCATAGAAAGGTGGCAGGATGGTGGGTATATGTCGTCATGCAAACGTAGCAATATCCAAAACATAATATTTTGGTTTAGCCTTGTTTGGGTTCTCCTGCGTCGGAGTGGTTTTCCGTATCAAGTCGCTTTCTCCAATCCGCAAGGTTGCCACTCATGCCCATGCCGATAGGGGTATCGTCCTCTTTCTTAGAGGCGTTGGCGGACTCGAAATCAAAGTTGGTACTCAGACGGTAGTTCTTGTTTGTCGTCTCCCAGTGGTTTCGAAGAGTCTCCAGCTCGGTAGCCAGATTGTCAAGCGCAGCGCTGTTTCGGTTTCCTAGGTTGCTATCTCCATAGATGCTCTCACCCTCAGAGCTTTCGTTACGGCTGTGGCCGAGAGCGAGGGTGCCGAGGCTACCGAGACCCATGCCGTTCGCCGCCGCCATTGCATCGGCGTTCATGCTGACAACATGCCGGCTGCGACGACGGTAGGTATCGACAGAGTGCTCGACTTGATCAAGAAGCAGCGAGACCTTTTGTTCAGCATCGGACGCGCGCTGCTCGAGAAGGGCATTCTCGGATTGCAATTGCTCAAGTTCTTTCCGTTGGCTGCTCAGGGATTTGCGGGCTTCGTCGCATTCGTGCTGGCTATCTGCCAATTCAGCTTTGAGACCTTCGAGGCTCTTCTCTAGCTGTGCAGCAGAATCATGGAGCTCAGCCTCCAAGCCAGATATCTTTGTCTGCAAGGCGGCACGCTCGTTCTCCCACCCAGCGGAACCAGACTCATTGGGGCCAGCCTGCAGCCTATCCTCAAGCTCCACAACTTCGGACTTCAACCGGCCATTCTCTGTCTTATAGCGTGCCAGTTGCTCCTGAAGCTGTTTCAACATCTTCTCTGTTCCCTTGACATAATGCACCGCTGACTGATAATCGCTCTCAAGCTGGGATAGCTTCTCGCGGTACGCAGTTTCAGAGTCTTGGGCTTGGATAGCAAATGTCTGCTTAGTCTCTTCGTGAGCGGCACTGATGCTGGCTAGCTGAGCCTCAAGCTCTCGCAGGCGATTTTGCTGCTCAGGAGAAGTTGTCCGGGGGCTCGTGAGGCCACGAGTTCTGGCGGAACCAGTGGGGCTGATACCTCGTTCAACAAGAATATCCTTGAGTGCGTTGTGCTGCACAGTCATGGCGTTTGTTTCAAGCTGCTGAGCCGCCAGCTGGTTCTTGATATCCGAATGAGCAGCCTGGAGGCCCTGGTTTTCCCTCAAGGCAGATTGGAGCTGTCGTCGAATACCAACGCCCTCACGGCTGGACTGCTCCTGGTACTGCTCTAGTCCAGCAATGCGCTCTTCCGCACTACGCAGTCTGTCGGCAGCGATGTCCGCTTCCTGCTGGTACTTCTTAACTAAAGCGTTCGCAGCAGTGAGCTGGTTCTGAAGTGCAACGGCACGTTCAGCATCGCCATTATGCGCAACTGAGTCGTCCTTCGCAGTGAGCTTAGAAAGTCCTGAAAGGACAGCTTCCCGATGTGTGCGTGCTTCAGTAGCGTGCTTCTCGGCAAGCTCTTCGGCGTCCCGTAGACGTTGGGTCACAGCAACTAATTCTGCTGTGCGCGCTTCGTGTTCAGCTTTGAGTTTAGTCAGCTTCCCTTCAACCTTCTCCCTTTGGGTTCTCTCTTCTTCAAGTTTTGTCTCGAGGTGGGCGCTCGCATCCTGCGATGCTTCAATGGCGGCCCTGAGAGACTCAAATGTCTCTTCTCGACCATTTGATGAATCGGCAACTTCGTCAAGTTTCCTCGAAATAGTCTCTTTTTCAACTCTCAGCAGTTCCAGAGCAGCCACAGCCTCAGCGGCGGCCACTGCTTGCTCCCGGGCTTCACGTTGCGAGAAGTGAAGTTCTGCCTTCAGACGCTCGACTTCTCCAGAATTTTGCTGTTTGTAAGCCTCCAAATCGGCCATACGCTTCTGGGCAGCCGATGTTGTGTCATCGGCAAGCTTGCGAGCTCTCTTCTCAGCATCAAGCTCGGATTTCGCTGCCTCCAGCTGTGTCTGAAGACTCTTTTGGTGATTGAGGGCAGATGCGAGCTTCTTGCTTATATCTGCCGATCGAGCAGCAAAGTCCTCTCCACCTTCAGGCTGAGGGGTACTTGATACACTTCCGCCACTCTGAGCAGCCAGCTTAGCTTTGGCATAAACGGCTTCCTGAATGGCGACATCTCGTTGCCTTTCCGCTTCCGCAATCTGCTTGGCAGCAACAATAGCTTGCTTGTCTACAGCATTTTGAACGTTTGCTAATTCTGTGCGCATAGCCAAAAGAGCCTCGATCAGTGGTCTGTCTTCGTCGTCAAAGGACTCGACAGCTTTTCCATCCAGTGCAGGCCCCATGGAGGCATTGGGAACATAGCCACCTTTCCTAGCCAACTCGAGTTCCGATGCATACCACGCATTCCGATTTCGGGCATTGTCAAGCTCCTTGAGAAGAGCAACAGTCTGCGAATTTCGGCCTGATGAACGTCGGTTAAGGTTGGCGCTCATCGGCTTGGTTGTATGCGGGGGTGAGGCCGGTCGAGTTGGCGCAGGTCTCTGCATGCCTTCAGGGGGGCCTCTCTGCATTCCCTCGGGGGGACCTCTTTGCATTCCTTCGGGAGGGCCTCGCTGCATCCCATCTGGTGCAGGCCTTTGCATTCCGTCAGGTGTAGCTCTCTGCATACCCTCTGGCGTGGCCCTCTGCACTCCTTCTGCCATGCTATCGATCGAACCTGGTCCTGGGCGCATTTTGCCCCTGGGGGGTTCGTTGCCGCCCAAGGACCCTTGTTTAGATCCTGTCCTTGAAACTTGAGTAGGCGTAGTAGGTGTTCGTCGTCCGTTAACAGGGTTGCCTGCTGCAGACATGGGTGCAGAGGTAGGTGCAGGTGCATCGTCCTCAGGTATTATTTCGCGGGTTATTGGCGACGGGGCAGAAGCCAGCTGGGGTGAGCCCGTCGGCGCCCGATCAACTGACGCACCTCGGACACGTCCCACGGCAGACGGATCAGGACCCGGTTTAGCAGGGGTTGGGCCTTGCGGAGGCGGTCCGGAGGGGCTGGCAGTTGCGGCAGCTCTAGGCATCTGCATTTTGTTTCCTGGACCTCCTTGACCTCCTGGGCCGGGGGGCCCTCTAGGAGGACCTCCGGGTGCTCTTGGTGGCGCACCGGCCGGAGGAGGTGTACCTGGCCCTCCAAGGCCTGGTGAGCCAGTTGGTTCCATGCCATTAGAAACAATTCTCCGAGTAGCTGGTTCGTTGTTGATGCTGGATGGGCCACCGACAATCATGTTTCCAGGTTCGGGAGGGCCTCCTCCGTTGGATACATCGCGCATTGGGGGCTGTCTATTAGGATTCGATGCATCGCTTGGCCGTCGCGCTTGGGGTATTCTCTGGGGCCCTCCTGGAGCATCGTTGGGATACCGAATCTTAGTCGTGTCCAATACGTAGAGAATGCCAAGATCGTTAGTAGACGAAGAAGCAGTGCTAGGTTCTCCGCCAAGCACAACAATGGATTTTCCAACTGTGGTCATGCTGTGTCCAGATCGAGCCGAGGGAGAGGGACCCATATTCTGGAAAGTATACCACCTCCGCTGCGTGATACGGAACGCTGCAAGATCTCCCAGATCAGTGCCTTCATCGGTTCTTCCTCCGAAAATATACATGACATCGTCCACCAGAGCAGCAGCGTGGCCTTCTCGAGGAGCGGGTATATAGCCGATGCAATCTAATTGCGACCACTTGTTGACTGCGGGATCGTAACACCAGACGTCGTTGAACCATTGGAAACCATTCGTGCCACCAAACCTAACAATAGTGGTCAGAGAGAACAACAGCTGTATAGGGCCGGTTTATCACACGTACAGATACATCTTATCATTGAATGTCACCATGGAATGGTTCGTTCGCGCGGCGGGCATCTTGGGACTCGCTTCTGCCTTGAGAAGAATTTCCCATCGATTGGTCGGCGACTGCAGTTGGTTGAGATCAAACGCAGAGAGATCGTTCATGAAGAAGCCCTCAACTTGACCACCAAAGATGAATATCTTGGAGCCAAGAATGTTGAGTGAGTGACCATATCGTCCCGATGGACGAGGCCCTGCGGGCAGGGCACGGGACCAGTGCCGTGTTGCTACAAACAAGAACTGTGGTAAGATTCTCGATGTCCTTGCCATTTAAGGGAACTCAATAGGTGATAAAGACTCACAAGTATTAAGTAGATATAGCGTCTCATCCAAGATGTCATTATCATCAATTTTGGTGTCTCCGCCATAAACGATGAATGCATTGCCGACTAGCAGACTAGCATGGCCGACACGAGGCCCTGGGCCCTCGGCGGTTGTCGCCAGTGGGTAACATGTCATGCTACCACCGGCCTCGATCATCCAAAGGTCGCCCTTTACAGTCGAGGAGTTGATCAGACCACCCATCAGATAAACGTCTCCCTCCTTGGAGGCGACCGAGTTGACGGCGGCGCCATATCGAGGAAATGGACTGGGATGCGACGAAGTGTATGTCAAGCGCCGCTGCGACCACGGATAGAGCGAGGCATTGGAATTGTTGCTCACGGGCGGTTGGTTTCGAAACTTTAGGTTTGCGCGTGTTAGATGTCACACTGCGGTAGTCGGTGGGATTAGCTCCGAACAAAGGTCACTCACAGGCAAATCACTCGGCTGGGACGTATCAACGCTTCCTGTGCGGCGGCCGTGGCCCTGGACTTGGCCCTGATCCGGGCTAGAGGTATTGGTGTCGTTGTCGATAGAATGCAGGCTTCCCGTTGGCGTCGCGCGCTGCAATGCTGTGTTCTTGTCGTCTCTGGCGACTGCGCGCCCCGGGGCGTTCTGGATGGACCCCTGAGAGCCTGAGCTGCCGTCGCGACTGGTAGTCGTACGGTCCTGGTGCTTCTTGGACTTGAAAAGAAACGCCATGGTCGGCTGCGGACCGCTCGCTGGCGGAATACGGGCAGTGGCGTGTTCGCAGGCGGGCGAGGGACGATGTGGTGGTTGTCGAGGTTGTTGAGGTTAACGAACGTGGGTGAATGGCGACCAGAGAATAGAATCCCCAAACAAAGCAGCAACGAGAGGATTGCGCGCACACGCACACGATGACACGGACGGCTCAACAAGGCCAAAGAGAGAGTGACTGGAGAATTGTTAGGAAAGAAGGGGGTCGAAGCTCGAGCGTCGAGATGGCTGGACAAGCATCTGTGGGAAGTATCCGGGGGAGTATCGCCGAAATTTCAGTGGCCACCTATTTTGGGGGGCAGCGGGAGTGCGGCAGGAGGGAAAAGGAAAAGGGCCCTGATCCGTGAAAGCAGCAACGCTCGTTTGCTCTGCCGTTCGCGAACCTGCGGAATGGAGATAGCAGCTCGCAATTGCTCGGAAACAGAGGACAGTAAAGCCCAACGAGAGAGAGCTGAGGACTGAACTCGAGGCGGGAAAAGCCACAGCGACTGCTGGTGGTGATGGATTGGATTGGAGCTGGCACGGGGGACAAAGACAAAGGCGCCCATCCTGTTCACCTCAGTTCGTTTCTGGTGCTGGGCTGCGTTTCGGCCTCCTGTCACAGTGCCAGGGCCAGGCCAGCGGGCCAATTAGCGGGCGATGCTGGTCGTTGGGGTGCTTGAGTGAACATTTTTAGGGGCTGCAGGCTCACCAATGTGCACTAACCTCCTGTAGGTACTGACGTACCGCCGTGCCTCAGCATGGCGTTGTGGGGGACTCCTAACAGCAGTGACCTAGGGGGTACCTGCAGGTGCGCCAGGAGCAGCGGCGATCTCTGTGTTCCTCAGCTGTAGCGCTCTGCAGGTCGGAGATGGCGACGATGTGGAGCAGGCCAGAAATCAAGGGGCTGGAGGGGCAGCGACAGGCATTTCAGCGTCGGATACGGGAAGGCTGACGCAAGGAACAATCTGAAGTGGCGAGCCAATGCTCTGCTTCTGCGTTTCGTCTGGAAGCTCGTCTGCGAAAGAAAAAGAGTCCACTGCTGACCTCATCGTGCTCGTGCCTGCATCGGTTGGAGCAGACAGACGGACCCCGTAACAAGTGCTACATGTCAGATATAATAATAATCTACGAGTGCCTTATGCTTGAAAATAGAAATGCGCCACCTTCTGCAGTATTTCGTATGATTTCTTCACGTCCATTTGATTCCCGACAGCTTGGTTGCTCCGCATACCGGTAGGTACACACTGTAGTACATGCCACTTGGTAGCCGCCCGGCAATTCCAATGCTGATCGCGGTTGGCTTCATGCTCCTGATCATTTCCTCCCCTATTGTCTCGCGGGCAATTATTAGTACTACTCGTGCTATTAACCCGGAAAAGCCCTGGCTGAGTCGGCAAGCTGATTTGCCCCAGTCGCACACGTTTGTGAGCCGCCCACCAGCAGGGGCAGAACCTCGTCGATCATATTTGCCTGCTCCTGTTACCCTGTACGCGGCCCAGCAATGGGGAGATTTGATGCTTCTGGGCAACACGCGAGCTAAAAATATCAGTGCTCTATTGACGGCTGTGAAAGATTTTTTCTTTCCCCTCTCTCTCGAGGTCAAGAAAGCCCGCACTTTGTTGACCCAGTCGGCGTGAATTTGTAAGTGAGCCCGCTACTGTAAGTACCTGGAGCTAATGCATCACGCGTATTTCGTTACCACGAAGGACTCGTAGAAATGGAAGCGTCTATTTCGAGCTCCAAAATGGCCTTGGCAGCTTCTAACCTAATACGCGCACAGACCGTCTAATCTAGATTCCTCGTTCGAGTGCTAAGCCCTAAATGGCCATTATCGAAGTAGAGGAACACTGTGTGCTGCTTAGCGGCGTGTCTCATTCAATGTCTTGATGCCAGTAATCTTCACATCAGCTCAGGTACCTGTATTGTTGTTTCGTCGGAACGCGCCGATGGTAGCTGAGCATCAGCTACGAAGTACCTCGCAGGGCACTTACACCGGTCTCCCATACTCCGGGCTGATATCCACACTGTCTCGCAAATGGTTCCATTCAGCTGCTCAAGGTGCTACCGTAATATATTGGTTTGCTTTTAGCTTGCAGGCAGATGGTTAATAATAGCTCAACGACCATTGTCGTCAAATTGGATCTCAGCCATCAGGGGAGCATCGGGACTGACAAGCGGAGGACAGAAAAAGCGAGACCGGGAAGATTTCGAGCACCCACGAGTTGAACCATACGCCTACAAAAAGAGTGGCTGCTATATCTATGTTTCTCTAGTAACTGCTACTATATCTATATTTTTCTAGTAACTGCTAGTATAGCTACATGTTGCTACTATCTTTCATTTTGCGGTCTCGCTTTTTCTGACCTTTGCTTGCCTGATTAGTATCAGCGTGGATCGCCTGTGAACAAACATCTTGATTCTAGGGACATGGGGTATCACGTGCTCTTTGTCGATATCAGCAAAAATCGGTCAGGGGAGGCTGAGGCTGATCCTGACAAACAACGGGAAAGCTTCAATAACCCAACAACCAGATGCATGCCGACTGGGTAAGCTCTATCGGAATGCCTCGTGTGAAATGCGGTGCCTGAATGGCTTGTTGCGGGATAAGCTTTTTAGCGTCTTTCTCTAGATCGCCACGACATCAGTATTGATCTCGTGTCTGCCGCTTAGCTTATTCACAAGCAGCGTGCTCTGTGTCATAGCTATAAACACCAACTATTTCCTAGCAAGACCATCAACAGAATAGATTATTCACATGCCATAGCCAAACTTCAATTACGCCCCATGACTCCGTGGCATGGAGATAAGCGTTTAACCTTTTTCTCGGAGTGCTGCCTGCTGCCTCGCCTCCCACCTCTAGAGCTTCCGGCGGGCTACGGCAAGCGGCGGGATGGATGGCTTCAAGAAACGCTGGAGCCGCCAGTCACAGAGCTGGGCCGTACTGGATAGAATGGATGGCCCAGCTTTGGGTAGTAACAGTCGGTGTCTTCTCGTTGTGATAGCAACCCGAAGACGCGCATATGCATGGCTGTGGGCTGTACCGCTGCATCGGCCAGTTAGCAGCTGGCAATAGACTTTCACAGGTGCAGCGTAACGTTAGTAGTTGGCAATAAGCCATCCCTCGCCCCAAACTCTCCCCTCCCCAAGGCTGGAAGTGACTTTACCATTCAAATCCTCCATCTCCATACTTTTTAAAGCCGTGCATCACCTTCATCGCCCGCAGCATCATTTTCACGGCCGATGAAAACAGCATTCCATTCCGCGCACTCGCACCGCTGAACATGGGTGCTTCGATATGATGATTTAGAATATACAGTAGTGCCGTGCTCCACTTTAGACCGCGACCGTCATGTCTCTGCCTCAACCGCAACAAACTTCGCCTCCTCGGCACCCACAGCAACGCGCTGCGAGCCTCCGAGAAGCAACGCCCGCCCATCTCGACCATCAGCAGCCTCTGCTGACCCCGTTGCCTGCGCGATTAGACGAGCTGCGAGCCGCGGCTCATGGACTTCCAGCCGAGATGACGCAGCGATCCGGTGCAAATGGCTCACACGCATCCGCCGCCGCAGTGACCAACGGCGGTGAGACTTCGAGATTCAAGGTCCAGTCGACCAGCAGCTCCGACCGCGACTCCCAGTCCAACGAGACGAACGACAAGCGGCCATCGAGCGCTCCCGGCCGCAAGAATGGCATTATCGCCGGCGATGCCAGGGACGACACCAGCATCGAACCTGAGCGACCGATCCGACCGGTAAAACCAGCCCTCCAGCGCTCAAAGAGCGAATATGCGCCGCGACAGACCGAAGAGTCAGACCACGAAGATGACGAGATTCACGAATGGGGTGCCAGACATGGTTTTGAAGACCACTACCAGTCGGAACATATCATTTCCCAGCTTGCGAATGTACGTTTCGTCATCCTCTCCTATCCCAGCCCTATCTTCTCGAAGCTTTCAAACACCCCTCCTCCCCCCCACCACGACCTTGGTTCGCGGTCCCCCAACCCTTGGTGCATTCCCGTATTGCCCACGACAACGTGCTGACCCTAGACCCTAGAATTGGTACATGTATTTTACGGATAAGCGGCACGAAACCACTGCCAAGCCCAAGGCGGTGCAGTACGAACTCCAAGATTGGCGCCAAAGAGACAGGCTTAAGACGGTGTCTGCAGCTCTCGCTGTTTGTTTGAACATCGGTGTCGAGCCTCCCGACCAGCTCAAGACCAATCCGGGCGCAAAGCTAGAGGCCTGGACGGACCCTACCATCCCTCCTATACAGAAGGCTCTTGAGAATATTGGCAAGTCCCTTCAAGCGCAGTACGAAACTCTTGCAATCAGGGCTCGTTACAAGCAGTATCTGGACCCATCGGTTGAAGAGACGAAAAAATTCTGCATCTCCCTCCGTCGCAATGCAAAGGACGAGCGCGTGTTGCTGCATTACAACGGCCACGGTGTGCCAAAACCAACGGCGTCGGGCGAGATTTGGGTGTTTAATAAGACTTATACTCAGTATATCCCAGTTTCATTGTACGATTTGCAGCAATGGCTTCAGGCGCCCACCATCTTCGTGTGGGACTGTTCAGAGGCCGGCAACATTCTTAATAACTATCATCGATTTGTCGATAAGCACGACGAAGAGGAGGAGGAAGCCGCACAGCGGGATCCTCACTATGTCAAGACAAACTATAGACCTTATATCCATCTAGCTGCGTGTGCGGTCAAGGAGAATCTTCCGACTAATCCACTGCTCCCGGCCGATCTTTTTACGTCATGCCTGACGACCCCGATCGAAATGGCACTCTGGTTCTTCGTTTTGCAGAATCCTCTCAAGACGAATATTAGTCCTGAACGCGCCAAGAAGCTCCCAGGTCGTCTCCAAGAGCGAAGGACACCACTTGGTGAACTCAACTGGATCTTTACTGCCATTACTGACAGCATTGCATGGACTACGCTGCCTCGGGATCTGTTTAGGAAGTTCTTCAGGCAAGACCTGATGGTGGCCGCCCTATTCCGAAACTTTCTCCTCGCGCAAAGGATCATGACTGTGTATGGATGCCACCCTCAATCATTCCCTGCCTTGCCAGACACTCATCAGCACCCGTTGTGGGAGACGTGGGATTTGGCCGTCGACATGGCTCTGGCGCAGCTACCCATGCTGGAGAGAAAGGAAAACGAAGGTATCGACTACGAATACCAGAATTCATCCTTCTTCACCGAGCAGCTGACTGCTTTTGACGTTTACCTCACCAGAGGTGACGCTGTGGCCCAAAAGCCCCCCGACCAGTTGCCAGTCGTCCTTCAGGTACTTCTGAGCCAACAGCACAGAGTACGTGCCTTGATATTGTTGGGGAGATTCCTTGACCTGGGACCATGGTCGGTTCAGCTGGCTCTCAGCATTGGCATCTTCCCTTATGTTCTGAAATTGCTGCAATCTGCGGCAACCGAACTGAAGCCTGTCATGGTTTTCATCTGGGCGAGACTCATCGCGGTGGATATTTCGTGCCAGCAAGATTTGATTAAGGATAGTGGATACAGCTACTTTGCACAAATCTTGAAACCATCCGAGGCTTTGCCCGTCGTCAATGGCGATGAGCATAAGGCCATGTGCGCCTTTATCCTAGCCATGCTATGCAAGGGCTACAGAAACGGCCAAATGGTATGCAACCAGACGGAAATCATGAGCTACTGCCTGGCCCACCTGCAAAACGAGGGCAACCCCCTCCTGCGTCAGTGGGCCTGTTTATGTATCAGCCAGCTGTGGCAAGATTTACCAGAGGCCAAATGGCGTGGCATTCGAGAAAACGCATATGCCAAGCTGGCGTTCCTCACCAAGGATCCATGCTGTGAAGTACGGGCGGCCATGATCCACGCCCTTACTACTTTCCTCGGAATCCCCGACCTGACGGAAGAGGTTGCGCGGATCGAGGAGTCGATTGCCTGGACAATTCTCGACATGGGAAATGACGGCAGCCCGATCGTACGCAAGGAATTCTTGGTCTTTCTGTCTCATTTCATCATTCGCTTCGAGAGCAAGTTTTTGGTTGCCGCCTATGAACAGCTCCAAGAGGAGAAGGAATACCTGGTATTCCCCCCACAAGAGGATGGGCAAGATCACAAGATGGGCCTGCACTATGCCAGACCCGATAACCGACAGAGAGACGGGACCATCAAGCCAACCGCTCACGGCCTCTCCCACAATACAGTCTACATGGCATTTTGGAAACACGCCTTGATTCTGAGCGTTGATCCCCATCCAGAGGTGCAGCGTGAGGCTACGACGGTTATTGACTACGTCCACAATGCTTTAATCAACTCTAGCCTCGGCGAGGCGGCTCATGGCTTGATGCAAGAGGTCCAGAGAAGGGCAAACAGGGCGTCGCGCAGCAGAAGCACGGCTTCTTTGGGTCCGAGGTCTAACGGCGCTCTCAGCCCCCAGCCATTGCAGTCTCCTGGCCTTCTCCGGCGAACGGCTAGCCTTCTCTTCCAGTCCTTCATCACTAGCGAAGATAAGTCTCGCCCTACCACTCCCAATAGTCCGATTCCGCCAAAGTCGCCTTCTTCAAAGGTATCTCCGGACCGTGTATCTGCGCCTCCTGAACAGAATGACTACTCTGGCCGCTCGGCAACATACCACAATGCCCGCGAGCCTGTTTCTGGCTCGTATGAGGAGCGCGACTTGACCAAGGAGCCAAGCCTGCCACTCACGAGCAAGTTCCTGGAGTGGTCAATCGAGTACTTCCGTGAACCCCAGATGAAGAACACTGAGGCGGACGAGCCTGGCAGCACCGACTACAACGAGAGATTGTGGCGGAGGGCCAGGAATGAAGCCATCATGAGAGAAACGCAGCCACTCAAGCATATTGCTGGGGCTCACCGGTGGAACAACCAGCTGGGCATCATAAACAACGGCGCACAGCCTGCCAAGATGACGTTCCATCAATTCGAAGACCACTTGGCGGTGGCAGATGACGCCAACACAGTTTACGTTTGGGACTGGAAGAAACAAGGACGCCTGAACAAGTTCTCCAATGGCAACCCGGAGGGTTCCAAGATTAGCGACATGAAATTCATCAACGAGGACGACCAAGCCATTTTGATGACTGGATCGTCAGATGGCGTAATTCGAGTATATCGCAATTACGACTCGGAGCAGGACATTGAGCTGGCCACGTCTTGGCGGGCACTCACACACATGGTTCCCAGCAATGTCAATTCCGGAATGGTTTTCGACTGGCAGCAGGCGACGGGGCGCGTCCTCGTTGCTGGCGATGTTCGAGTTATTCGAGTGTGGTTTGCCGGGCATGAGACGTGCACAATGGACATTCCAGCCCGATCTGGCTCATGCGTTACATCACTCACATCGGACCAGATGACGGGCAACATCTTCGTGGCCGGATTCGGTGATGGTGCCGTCCGTGTCTTTGATACGAGGCTGAAGCCGCAGGAATCCATGGTACGCAAGTGGAAGGACGAGTCGGATCGCCAATGGATCAAGAGCGTGCACATGCAGCGTGGAGGAAAGCGAGAGCTGGTGAGCGCCAGCCGCAACGGCAAGATCAAGGTGTGGGATATTCGCATGGACAAGGCCTTGCATTCCTTCCAGACCACTCGGGACACTCTGCGGACAGCAAGCGTTCACGAGCATTTGCCAGTATTCTCAGTGTAAGTTTTGGGCCTCACGTACCTGACTCCTTAAACAGTGAATCGCAGCTAACGCAATTGTTTATAGGGGCACCTCTGCGCATGTCGTCAAAGTGTTTAACCTGAACGGCAACGAGCTTTCTCGACTCGAGCCATACTCAAGTTTCCTGCAACAGAACCGGGGATCTCCCATTTCTGCCACGGCATTCCACCCGCATCACCCGATTCTTGGATGCGCGGCACGAGGCGATCACCACATTAACTTATTCACGTGTGAGAAGACTGAGCCGCTGCAGCTTGCTTAGTGGTCCAGGTCACAGCGCTAGATTTTTATTTTGAAAGGGCGCTTTTGCCCATGGAGCATGTTCTTTTTACCCTTTTCTGGCTGGATTATAAACCAACTCTTTGTTCAATTTTCTTTTTCTTCGATGATATCAAGCGTTCGACGGTGAAGGGGGGGGGCGGCGCCACTAGGTTCCTCATGCTTTGAATAGATGCATTGATACTGTACATGCGGAAGGGTTATTATGCCCAACGTGTCCTCGACTTTTCAATGTGAATGGCTTTGGAGGAATGGCCTCGGTAGGATTCTGGCGTTTGGGAGAGAGGGACAACAGTATTACTATAGTAAAGCTTTCAACAGATGAATTATTAGTATAATGAGGAACATTAGTGCGCTGATTTATGAAAATTCTAGTATTTATCGGGCCGGTGATGTTCGCTTGCAGTAGAAAATGCAGGAGCGATGTGATTATGCATGAGAGAGAGCGCACATGGCAAATATAAAGAAAGTAAACGAAGCTCGGTTGAAGCATTAAAAAAGATATCAGCTGAACGATTTTCGCCTCGGCATCTACTGTAGCTTGAAGTTTTTATTTTGCAGAGTAGTATTTTCGTATGGATTTTTATTAGAGGGTGGACGCCTTGCATGAACGAACATGGTTGGTTCTGTTCTGCTGAAGAGGTAATTTCCGATGAGTGGCCCTTTTGTTTTGAAAAATACTCGCTGTGGTTCTACAAAATATCGCAAGATTGGCCTTTACTCTCTCTGAATACGGGAAATCGACGACATGAATGGAAGTCGGATTTTAGGTGGCGTTTACTAATCACTAGGGATCGTAGAGCGATCATGAGCCTCGACGACACGTTGTTCTGTGGCGAGCCTTTTTTGTTTTAGTTGGTTGGCTCTATTCTCTCGCCAAGGGACTCAGCCCACTTGGCTGAAGGTAACGTGGTCTACTATAGATTCGCCAAGGGGGGAGAGGGAGCGAGGCTTGGAGATGGAGTATTTTGAGGTTAGTATCGAATATGTAGGTTTTTAAGCTGCTGTGGTTTTTGGGGTCATATGACGGCAATCGTGTATGTATGTTTGCCTGCCTGGGCGACTGTTGGGATGCTTTCTCATCCGTTTTGGAGAAGGCATGTGAGCGTTATGCCTACCCTGGAAAAAGGGCACATGTACTCGGGGCTGCAAGAACAGGAAATACTGGTAGATGGCCGAAGCGTAGGATGGAGTGGAATAGTTCGTATAATGTGCTGCTACCGTCTGGATGCAAGTTTTGCTGGAAGGCTCGGTGTTTAGCAAAACGGCACGGCGCGGCACACGGCTGAATGGCATGTCCGCATCTCGGGTGTTCGGGAGCTGCGTCACCAGAACAAGGTTGGCCCGAAGCTGGATGTCGCTGCTGATGGGCTGAGAAGTCCTGATATTTCCCATTGGAGTGCCTGTAAGCTGTCAGTCACACAATCAAGTCATCATATATGGCTCGTAATGCTGAGGTTCGACCTTGTTCGCGGGTTTCGGGCCTGGGGGGAGCTGTTTTATTGTATGAGTAACCGCACGTTATTTAAGGTGGTGCCAGATCGACGAGCTGGGACCAAGTACGGGTACATGGAGGAGCAAG
This sequence comes from Trichoderma semiorbis, assembly GCA_020045945.2. Taxonomy (NCBI): domain Eukaryota; kingdom Fungi; phylum Ascomycota; class Sordariomycetes; order Hypocreales; family Hypocreaceae; genus Trichoderma; species Trichoderma semiorbis. The sequence goes on from CM034695.1 coordinate 1,133,129, forward strand.
GTACAAGTACGAGGACCACTTGGTGCAAGTACGGTTACCTTGGCCCTCCTACTGCACCTGAGCGGCAGTATGTCATCATCATTAACATCATCATTAATGGATAGCTCCTCCATGATGGATGTTCTCAAGTACCCCAGAATCTGGGCATCAGACTTGGCAATACACGTGTACCTATCTGTATTAATAAACGTCAAAAGAGTGGGCGTTATACATCAAGGTGCCTTACCCGTACCTCGGAAACTGACTTCAATTCCCAAGGTAAGGTAAGATCAGGTAGTAATGTGTCCGGCAGCACCAAGACAAGTACCGATACCTCTCATCCCGGACCCCACGGCATAAAAATCGTAACGACAGTCGCGGCGAGGGGGAAGCAAAGCAGTTGAGCTTAGCGTCAGACAACCCATGCAGTGTCTGGACCCAACAAAATTCCCCCAGAACGCCACCAGACCCGGCAAAAATCAAGTTGCTCTTGGCCAGGTTGCAGGGGTCGGTGGTTGGAGCAATCACAGTAGCGCAGCTTCAAGTTGCAGCTTAGCTGCCTTGAGCTAGGCCTCAGGTAGGCGACTGCAGCGCTGCAATCAATCGTTTGTGATGGCCTGCAGTGGCTAGAGCTCCCCTAAATTATAATGGAAAGGGCATTGGCTGCAACAGGTACATGTACCGGTACGCCGCCCTGGTCGCCCGCCTGGCCTGGCGAGTCCCGGCTACGTAACTTGTACCAACCTAAGCTTTAGCCTTGCCTCGCGCTGCCTCCAGCTTTTTGCCTTTCCATTGCCTCCAAGCTTGCTCGCTCTCCTCTCCCTCTCTCTCCCTGCATCTGCCTGGACTGCACTGCACTGCGCTGCATCATTGCCCAACTGTGTCCCAACTCCCTTTTCCTTCTTCCTATTTCTTAACTATTCTGTCTTGATTCCCCTCACTCCTTCGTTCTGAATTCTCCCGCTCCGTCGTCGCCGTCAAAGCGTGTCTCGTTGCCTCTCCTGCTTATAGCTCTAGATCCGTCAGACAGGAAGCTTCCGCTGCTCAGACAAAAGCCGGACCCTCACCCCCTCCCCCCCTGCAACTCCCCCGGCACGAGCAAAGTTATCCTTTCGACTGCTCTAATCTCCTCCACGTCCTGTCTCTTCTTCTCTTCCTCCCCTTCCGTCCTCCCTCCAGGCCACTCGTCGCAGCAAACAATCACCAACAACCCTCAAGATGGCGACAGACTGGACTGTGGGCGTCATGCCCTTGACGCAGGTGCGCAAGCCGCCCTTCACCATCGAAGCTTCCGGCTACGAAAAGGTCCCTGGCGAGACCATCCCACGTCGCCACCCAGCAGCCAAGGACGGCCTTCTCACCACTCCTCACGATGACGTACACACTGTCTTCGACATTGTCCGCCGCAGTGCCCGCGAGTATCCCAACCACCTTGCCGTGGGCCACCGGAGGCTCATTGAGCTGCACAAGGAGACCAAGAAGGTCCCCAAGAACATTGATGGCCAGGTTGTCGAGGTGGACAAGGAGTGGCAGTACTTTGAGCTGTCCAAGTTCGACTTCTTGACCTTCAAGGAGTATGAGACGCTCGTTCTGCAGCTGGGTTCCGGCCTGCGCAAGCTGGGCTACAGCGGCTCTCACAAGCTGCACCTGTTCGGCACAACTAGGTAAGCCATGCAATTCTAGTAGCCAATGCTTTCAGGGCGTGGAATTCGCTAACAATGAATCCTTTTCTCGTCTTGTAGTGTGAACTGGATCTCCATGTCCCATGCCTGTGCCTCCCAAGGCATCTCCATCGTCACTGCCTACGACACCCTCGGCGAGAGCGGCGTCGAGCACTCGCTCGTCCAGACCGATGCTGAGGCCATGTACGTCGACCCTCACTTGCTCAAGACCGCCGCTGGCCCCATCCGCAAATCAAAGGTCAGGACTGTCATCGTCAACGAGGACTGCATCTTTACCGCTGGCGGCGAGATCGAAGCCTACAAGAAGGAGAACCCGGATATCCGCGTCATTACGTGGGAGGACCTCCGTAAGCTCGGCGAGGAGAACATGGTTGAGCCCAGCCCCGGCAACCCATCCGACGTCTTCTGCGTCATGTATACCTCTGGTTCCACTGGTCTTCCCAAGGGTGCCTGCATCACCCACGAGGCGCTTGTTGCGGGAGGTATGTAGCCAGCCTTGTTGCATATTGGCATGATTTGATACTGACTTTTTCTGATATTAGTTACGGGCCTCCTCGCCTCTGTCGGCCAGACCATTAGCGATAAGGAGGTTGTCCTTGCCTATCTTCCTCTTGCGCACATCTTCGAAATGGCTCTTGAGAACCTCGTCTTGTCCATTGGTGGCTGCCTGGGATACGGAAACCCCAGGACTCTTTCCGATACTTCCATGAAGAACTGCGCTGGTGACATGCGGGAACTGCGACCAACCGTCATGGTTGGTGTCCCCCAGGTGTGGGAGACTGTCAGGAAAGGAGTCATGGCGAAGCTGGAATCTTCTAGCCCCGTTCTCAAGTCGCTGTTCTGGGGAGCCTTTAGCTACAAGAGCTTCATGTCGCGCAACAAGCTTCCGTTTGCCAGCGTTTTCGACAGCATTGTCTTTAGCAAAGTTCGACAGCTGACTGGAGGCCGGCTTCGTTTCACCATGAACGGTGCCAGTGGTATTTCGGACAGCACGAAGCACTTCCTGTCCCTCGTTCTCGCCCCCATGTTGACTGGCTATGGCTTGACCGAAACCTGCGCCAACGGCTCATTGGGAAACCCGCTCGAGTACACTGCCAACGCCATTGGCCCTGTTTCTGGTGCCATTGAAGTGAAGCTCGTTTCGATTCCCGAAATCGGATACTCCACTGATGCCAAGGTTCCCCAGGGTGAGATTTGGATGAGGGGTCTCCCCATCATGAAGGAGTACTACAACAACCCCGAAGAGACTGCCAAGGCTCTTACCGCCGATGGTTGGTTCAAGACTGGTGATATTGGCGAGTTCGATGCCGACGGTCACTTGCGCGTCATTGACCGAGTCAAGAACCTTGTGAAGATGCAGGGTGGCGAGTACATTGCCCTGGAGAAGCTGGAGGCTGTTTACCGAGGTTCCCAGGTGGTTGCTAATGTCATGATCCACGCTGATCCGGAGCACAACCGCCCCATCGCCATCATCATGGCCAATGAGAAGGTTCTGGCTGACAAGGCGGCGGAGCTTGGTGTTGATGAGCACAGCATGCACCATGACCCCAAGGTCCAGTCGGCAGTTCTCAAGGATCTGCAGCTTACCGCCAAGCGATCTGGCTTGACTGGTTTGGAGACGATTGGCGGCGTTGTTGTTACTGATGCGGAGTGGACCCCTGACAGCGTAAGTTTGCATCCTCTATCGGCTGAGTTGTGTGCGTATACTGACAGTTCTTCTTTTTGTAGGGTTTGGTCACTGCTACTCAGAAGCTCAACAGGAAAGTCATCCGAGAGGCTTTCAAGAAGCAGATCGACGAGTGCTTGAAGCACGCTCCTTAGACATTCTTAACAGACGCAATTCTTTTGTATCCTTTTTTTCTGATTTTTTTGTGCTAAAGATGGCGAGAAGAGGCTAAGAGACGGGAGTGATGAAGGGTGTGGCTTGGTGTAGATGGGAATGAAGAAAGGTGGTGGGATGATGATGATACCTGATACCGCCGTTGTGATTCAGGCCATGTAGCACGACGTGATTTGATTTGCCTCTCTTGTACTGCTCTTGGGGCGTGGGCTTAATTAATGACATTTATACCACTTTTGATCTCTAATGCTTCTTGTTTCTCTTATGCTTCTCGATGTTATTGTAATAAAGCCGGTTTAATACAGTTACAATACAATAGTATATGTATAAGTTATCAATGGGGGAAAAGAGCCAAGTATCATCGTGCTCCAACGTAGAAACTCCATTGCCATGCTTTCGCCTACCGATCCTAAGGTGCTAAAACATACAAGAACCAGGAATACAGAAGTAAAAAGGTAAAGTAGACAGACATACAGGCTGAACAAGTAATGTAACAACAAGAAAATGGCTCTTTATATGCGCGATGGATATTGGTAGAAAAAAAGGAAAAGGTACACTCAAAAAAGGCAAGGCAATGCACGCCAAAGTACACTGAAGGGGGAAAAAGAAAAACAAATGTACAAGTTCGCATCTTCTCTTTCTCCTTCTATTGCTCTCCCCATAGTCATGATTCTTTCGTTGTTTTTATGCCTTACAAAACATTGTGGAGGTAGAATGGGGGAGAAGAGAAAAGAACTATGGCGGGTTGCGTTGCATCCCTCTCCATTCAGCTATCTTTCCTCCTGAAAAAAGCCAGATAAGGAACCGTGTCTCGCCCGGACCTAAACACGTTCTCCTTGTAATCAGTGGCATCGTTGGTGCCGATCCGCACCTTGGTGACCTGGCTATCTTCGCAGCGGTACCACGCATACTGATCGTGAGTACTCGAGTCCCGCACATACGCGTAATAGTGTCCATTGTCGGTCTTGCTGCCGCTGTGAACAATGACGGCGTAGCACTGATACTTGAACGGTCCCGAAAAGGCCCTGTCGCTCGAGTTTTCGCCCGTCCGCATAAAGTACGGGGTGAGGTCGATCTCGTTAAAGTCCCAAGTGACTTTTCTCGTCGATTTCTTAATGTCTCCAACAGATTTGTCAAAGTCAAATCTGCGGAAGCTCAGGCACAGCAAGGGAGGCATGCGGGCAAAGCAAGTGGTTTGCATAGCCTTTGTGTTTCTCTTGCACGTGTCGCATGCAAAGTTGTCTAGCGTGTTGACAACGTTGTGTTCTCGGAAAGAGTCCTCGAGAGTAATGTCTTGGTTCTTACCGACGGGCGCGAAAACCAAGTCAAACGTTGAGAACGTGTGTGTCTGCTTATGGCATCGCTGGCAATCGACTGTTGAGAGCTCAAGACCACGCCAGTAGCGATCGACGATGGATCGATTCAGCTCTTGGTAATTCTTCCAATACTCAACAGCAGCCTGTAGGCGTGCTTGCGGAATCGTGCTTGGCTGTGGGATGTTGCCTTTGAGGTTCCGGCGAGAATTTGTTTCATCGTGGAGGTAGTCTAATAAAAAGGACATGAATTCTTGAGCGTCCTGTTGCCCATTGCCACCAAACTTGGAGATGGTTTGACTGTGCTGGCAAAGGTGGAGGGAATAGTCCTAAAAGAAATCTTGTCAGCGATGCACTTGAGATGAATGAATGGTTACGAAAGAAGAAGCAACATGACATACCATTAGCGTCTGAGCCTTCATGGTTTTGAACTTTCCCGTCGTCATCCAATGGAATAAATTTGATATTATTTTAATCATCAACTGTGGTTGATCAATCTTCTCATCGTCTTTTCTTGGTGCCGAGTATCTCTCAACCCATTCTGAATTGCTCAATTCTCTCCCAAAATTTGGCGACGCCAATAACGACTGTAGAGTACTGTTTGCATAGCACCAATTGTGAGGGTTGTTCAGACCGGTGTAAAAGACCTTCTCGGAAGGTGGTGGTGCGGGTGGTGTCGGAGCTGGTTCGTCGTACATGTCATGTTCTTCTACCGTTTGAGATAGACTGCTGTAACTTAATCGTGGTAATGCTGGAGCTGGCCTTGTGGGAGGAGAAGGCAGGTCGGTATAAAGGTCAACCTGGTGAGACGAGCCGTAGCCCGGGGTCCTTTGTTCAACAATGGCGGGTGAAGTCATTGATTCCTGCAGAGACAAAGAAGGAAACCTCCGCAAGAAAGACTCCGTTGAGCGGTGAAAGGCCTGCTCTGTCGCCGTCTCAGTCTCCTTTTCTTCAATCTCTACAGCCTGCTGCCAGACTTTGACAATGTCCGGTCTCAGTGGCTTTCCCAGATATTGAGACGGCCGCCGTTGGAATGGACCCTGTCGAACTAAGGAAATCTTCTTGGGTTTGGGCGGAGCCGTCGACTGCAGGGAAGCAGAGCCCATGAGATCGACCCATGCATCCAACCCGCCTTTGAGTAGCTTTGGGGAATTTCGCAGCTCGTGTCCGTAGCTGAGGTGTACCAAGGCGCGATGTAGGGACAAAAGAGCAGCTTCTTCGGTATTCCAAGGGGAGGGGATCTTTTCTGAGTACTGGTCATAAAATACCACCAAATCGTAACTGGCTCGTCTTTCGAACTGAATCTGCTCCTGATTTGGGGACAGAACCAGGCTCTCAGCTATTTCATCGGCAGAAATATTCGGCCTAGAAAGTATGCTGGGGTCAATGCATATTGTGGAGGAGGACATGATGTGGCCCTCATCAAAGTCCTCGCGAGCACGGACGTCTATGATTAAAATAGAACCCTTTGCTTTCATGGCTTCAAAGAGCTCTTCAGGTGTAATTCTATCCCCTTCCGGAATCTTGAAGCCACTATCCGGGGGGTATGGAGTATCAATGTTTCCATTTTTAGAAGAGCTTTGTGATTGGGCTGAAAAATAGTCATTGCTCTGCTGCTGCTGCGGTAAAGGAGTGGTTGTCGCGCTGCCAATGGATACAATTGACCCGGCACGGCTGTAAGGACCTCGTGGCGTGCTAGGTGGAAGACGAGCGGACTCTCCAGATATGCTACCTCGCGCAGGGCTGTAAATCGCATCGGGCATCTTTGGCAGTGCCGGGATTGCGCTATCTAATGATATTTTAGGGCGCGGCGGTGGCATATCTCGGGGCCCGGCAGGTCTGCTTGGCGGCGGGACAATCTGGTGAGTCTTTATGCGAGGATCCTGCCCCGGTGAAGGCTGAGGGCCTCGTAGGTTGGCAAATCGTGCGGCAAGATCCGACATGGCTTGAGTCGAGGAGATGGCCGAGGCAGCAGAGGCGGCCCGGGTATGCCCGGGCTTGATGGCATGGCCAGCTAAAGATTGAGGCTTGGGGTGCACAGTAGGCTTGACCTTCCCCGGTGAGCCGTTCGTACGAGACTCGGGCTGCTGTCCATTGACAGGTTGTCGTGTTTCTGGACTCGCATCTAGAATCGAGGAGGTCTGTGATAATATGGTATTTGCGGTGGGTTTTTGTTGAGTCGAGGCGGCAACGGTTGGTCGTACGCCAGTCCTCTCATTATCTGCAATGATATCTCGCTTGATTTGTTCGTATATTTCACTTTGTTGGGATATCTTTTTCAAGAGGGTCTGGTGCCTTCGATTCCAGTCGTCGCGACGGCTTTTTAGTTCTACATATTCACGGTGAGAGGGGATGATTTGCACGGCAATGACCGAGGCTTTGACGTAGTCTCTGAAGGCAAGAGTAGGTTTCCCGAATTCACGGCCCATTTCAGACTTGGCTAGTGTTGTTTCAGCCTGCTCGAGCAAATACTTCATCGTTTGATTTCGGTTGATGTCCTGGGGAAAGGCCACCATATCCTCGATGTGAGGAAGCGGCGCAGTTGCGCCTGGGGGAGGGACATAGCCGCCATTCATGCCATCGTAGCCCGAAGGCGGCATGCTGTGCCTGGCATTCACGGCCATGTGGTGCCTCGCGCTATCAATAGGGTCTGCCGTTGTCATCGATGTTGGGAGAGGTTGGATATGAGGTCGGTGGTGGTTGGCGCCCAGCGTCGTTGGCTGTGCGGCGCTTCAGCGGTGATGTCGCCGGTTGCGTGGAAGGGACAGGCGTCAATGGGGCGCACGAATCGAATCTGATGTGAGGTCTGGTCTTTTCATCTCAAGGATACAAGCATTGAGAGGCGGGACAAAGACGTGCTTCCTATGACAGCGGCTTTCGGGGGCCCTGAGGAGGGGCTGTGGCAGCACAAAGCATTCTCGTATGACTGGGGGGTTCAGAGTCGGGATCTCGAGCGTCGTTCTTTGTGAAAAGGCGGGAATCGGTGGTACGCAGGCCAAAGGACGGACCGGCCTGGTCTTGTGCGTGGGAATGGAGAAGTGAAGCTGTCAACAAAAGGCGATAGAGTGGTCAGCTGCTTCGGCGACTCGGTTTGGGGACTTGGCCTATTGGGGGCTGCACCACTCTGGGCCTCTAAATTACCAGGCTACACAGGGTACAAGTGTGGGCGGAATGGCATACGTACGTGGGGTATAAAGTACATGTTATTTTATCTCTGTACTTAGTATTCAACTCTACAATAGCGGAGATGCAAGTAGCCCCCACATGAGCTACTGTACTGGGAAGCATCTCCAGCCTATGCCGCAACTGTCATTAAGTACCTCGAGACGGCGCCGTCAAATTACACACGCATCAGCCACAACCGGGCGTCGTCATTGGCTTGGCTGACGCGCTTTCAACTTTTGATTCCTGATACTCGAAGAAGCACTGACACAACACACATCACGACCAAATAAGTGCACAGACTTGTGATATATCAAAACTCTCTTATTTATTCATTGTTTTGTTCCTATTATTTGAGTTACAGCGTTCAACGGCATGCCGGTGTCGCCGTATTCAATTTGCCTCTCACCGCCACGATACCTCTTTTAGAAGCTCTGTTCGATGCCCATGACATGTCCAAGTGGCTATTTGACATCTCGCCGCGCTACGTCATCGCAGCACGGTTCATTCACCATTAGTGAAGCGGAATGCACCGTTCAACACTACCACAGTAATAGAAATATTACATGAATCTCATCAGCCATTTGTTTATTCACCGTGTTTGACGCATAAGAGATTTTATACAAGCTACGCTGGTGGGCAAGTTTGAGCTAAGTAGAAACCTTAGTAATACCTCTAATACTTCATACCACGCCAGCAACCTAGAAAAGAGAACTGCGTGCAATGTTCGGTTCTTACCGCTCTGGGACGAGGCATATTGGCTCGTAAGGATCAGATTTCTGCCTGGCAAAGTCAGTGGTAGTCAAGGCTCAAGGCAGATGATAATGGAAACACCGAGAGCCGACTGTGGATGTCACTAGGTATCCGTGGCATACTGGTGCTTGTAAGGAGAAAAAAACCTCAAAGAGAGAACCCGAGACAAAGAACAAGGGGAACATGATGACTCCATAATTCCAGCATGTACCTGCAGAAAGCACATGCATTTAATCAATATTCATTGTTCCGACAGTGCTGTTCATCCTCTGCACAAAGTGTAATTACAGTTATTACAGGCACAGGAACGGCTTGGCTTAGGCCTGCCTCGGCGCCTGTAGCGGATTAACCACTGTTCCGGCTGGTGCCTCCGCGGCCGTGACGCAACTGAACGGCGTCGTCAGCGGAGCCGAAAGTACCTGGACTTGGCTAGGACGGACTGGACCTGGACCTCATAGCCTCACCTTCAGCTCAGCTCCATCACCATCGCCATCCCCGAGCTCTTCTTTTCTTCTTCTTCTTTTCTGCGTCGCATCTGCATTTCCGATCTTCCCTTGTTTCTCCTCTCCTGTGACGCCAAGCTTCCCCTCGCCGCCGTCAACATGATGAGCTGGTGGTCAAACTCGGCCAACACGGCTCTCGATGAGCAGGTCGAAAAGGCCACGAGCAGCAGCCTGTACGGTGATCTCCAGCCGCTCCCGTAACGAAGCCGGACTAACGACAAGGTGTGTAGGGAGGATATTGCGCTCAACCTCGAGATCTCCGATGTCATCAGGTCCAAGACGGTGGCGCCCAAAGAGGCCATGCGGTCGCTGAAACGGCGCATCGGCAACAAGAACCCAAACACGCAGCTGAGCGCCCTCAACGTATGCTATCCGACATGCCCTGTTCTACCATCTCCTCCGTTGAGTTTGAGCTGAAGCCTAGCCTAACACCACTCTCCATTTTTAGCTTACGGATACATGCGTCAAGAATGGCGGGTCTCATTTCCTCACGGAAATCGCCTCCCGCGAGTTCATGGACAACCTGACCTCTCTTCTCCAAGCCGTCGGGCCCGTCGCCGTCAACGCCGAAGTGAAATCCAAGATGCTCGAGCTGATCCAGTCATGGGCCGGTGCCACAGAAGGACGATACGAGCTTTCCTACATCGGCGAAGTCTATAAACGTTTGCAGCGAGAGGGGTACCAGTTCCCCCCGCGAGTGACGGTGGCGAGCAGCATGATTGACAGCAGCGCGGTAAGAAGCCCATCGGCACTCCAGGCACGATATTTGTATGGCTGTCAGCTAACGAAAGGTCAAATAGCCGCCTGAATGGATTGATTCGGATGTTTGCATGCGATGTCGAACAGCTTTCACGTTTACCAACCGAAAACACCATTGCCGAAACTGCGGAAACTGCTTTGACCAGCAGTGTTCAAGCAAATCCCTCCCACTGCCTCATCTCGGGATACTTACTCCTGTGCGAGTCGACGATGGGTGTTATGCTAAGCTCACGAACAAGGGGTTCAAAGAACCAAATCCATCCCTCGACCGCACACCGACGTACCCTCATAAAACTCGGAGCACATCTGCCATGCAGCCCCGAAACGCGCGCGTCGACGAAGGGTTTGATGAAGATCTTAAAAGGGCATTGGCGATGAGTTTGGAAGAAGTCAACAATGCATCCAGAGGCAGGGCCCCCCCTGTGACAACCAACGGACCTCGCACGAGTGGAGGAGACGCATCCGCCACCAAGCAAGCTGAAGAGGAAGACGACGACCTAAAAGCTGCCATTGCTGCCTCCCTAGCAGATATGGAAGAGCAGAAGCAGAGACATGCTGCTGCGCTCAAGGAACAGACCTCCGGACCCGCCGCCTCGTCCTCCGCCACCTTTACGCTGCCAAAGAACGACTACGAACTGACGGCAGTGGAAGCTGAGAACATCAATCTCTTTTCCACCTTGGTTGACCGGCTCCAGACCCAGCCTCCTGGCACTATCCTACGAGAACCGCAAATTCAAGAGCTGTATGATAGCATTGGGTCGCTGCGTCCCAAGCTTGCGCGAACATACGGCGAAACGATGAGCAAGCATGGTAATGATTCCCGGCATCCCACCTATGATTTCGATGGCTAACAACACGACTAGATACACTCCTCGACCTTCATGCTAAACTGTCTACGGTTGTCAGATATTATGACCGGATGTTGGAAGACCGGTTATCAAAGGCTTATAGCCAGCAGAGCCTTGGCGGATATAATCTACCACCTCCTCGCCAATCTTCCGGACCTTACCCTTCAATACCTTCTCACGCTCCGAGCAACTCTGTGGGCGCCGAAAGTTTCTACACAAACCAGCAGCAGCCGGGCTATGCGCCACAAGGCCAGCAGCAACTGTACCAAATGCCTCCTCCTCAACATGCGATGCCACAGTCCCCTTACCCGCCTTACGCTGGCATGCCAGCACCTGATGCCCCTTCTGGACCTTATGCGCCTCAACAGCAGCTACAGACAGCCGATGGCTGGAACAATCAGACACCTTCAGCACCTGAGCAGTTTCAGCAGCAACAGCAGCCGCAGCCACAGGAAAATCCGGAAGACCGAAGACAGTACTCACATCAAACAGCTACTTCGCCTTCAGCAGACCCCAACGCTTCATACTACTTCAACACTCCTCAACCTCTACAGGCCGTTCCCACCGGACCATCCGCCCCCGGGTCCGCGCCAGACGCAAGCCAATCGCCTTATCCCAACCTGAACCAATCACCTATGCCATATCATAGAGGCTCAGTGTCGGCACAGACGCAAGCAACTCCTCTACAGACTCCAGCCCAACTCGCACAACCCCCCAACGCAACGCCTCACATGCCTGTTCATTCTCAGGCCCCATCTGCTCCGGCCCAGCAGCCCTTCCAACAGGAACTGCCACAAGGATCACCCTATCAGATGCCCATGCCACAGCAACAGCAGCAGCAGCCACCTGCCCCTCCACCTGAGTGGGCTGGCTATTCCCAGTACTCAATGCCCGCGGCACCACAGCATGAGCCCGTTCAACAGCAACAGCCGATTAAGGAGGAGGCACTTATTGAGTTTTGATTTTTGTTATCTAATTTGAACCGGGGGAAATAATGGCGGCAATTGTCATGAGACGCAGGTTAAAAAGTGACAGAAAGGGGAGTTTTATACTGTGACGCGGCGTTATACGAGGACTGGACAGCAGGTGATGTAACATGGATGTTACGTAGCCTGTCAGAATGACCTTTATTCATCTTTCCTATGATATGTAAACATGGGGATGTTTTCTTTTGAAGCACATTGGATCGCATCTTGAGGACGTTTTGAGCTCAGTCGCGTGTCTTTGTACGTGAGAAGCATCTCGGAGCTCCGAGGTACATGTCGTTATATCATTCTGCATGACCATCAATGCAACAATGGCAAACCAGACCGCTCAGCGCCCCCAAAAGCAACGCATCGTGTCGTCTATCCACTCATCCATACACGGGGGGCTCACACTAAACCGCAGTCAGCCACAGGAAACTAAGCACGCCACAGGCACCAATTAGAGCATCCGTATCCTGGCACGAGCCGCATCCACGGCTCAACTAGGTAATACTCGTATATTCGAGCTTTTTCATTCCCCGGTGGACGGTTTTTGAGTGACCGGTCGTCGGGCCGGAGTTTGACGTATCTCATGTGAGGAACCTTTTTTAGGGAATTTTGTACTCATATGGCTGGGGGCGTGTCCTGCTCCTATGTATATTTGCTTCCCACTCACTGCCTTATGGATACGAGTATTTGCTTCCCACCCGCTGCTCATCGCCGGAGCCGGAGGTAAAAGATGGGGCCTTGTTTTTTGCTGTTTTCGCCTCCCCCCTCGGAGCCGGGCGACCCTCTCCGCTGTGGTTCCCCAAGACTTTTTTTGAGTCATTCGGAGTGAGGTTTTGGGCGGGATTGCTTAATGTGGTAGGTGAGCCGAGTATTACGTTCTTCATCTTGGCTGTGTAGGACTTAGCTGTTTGTCGTTGGGTCCGTATTTCTTCATTCTCGTAATTCGATGTACCCGGATTTCTTTCTTTCTTTTTATTTCTCATAGACTCATAGTTTGATCAATTCGACTTTCATTGCTTCGTGTTTTGAGAAAGTCATCCAGCACACATATATCTCTCATATACACCAAAGAACAAAGCCACATACCCCTACAAAACAATGGCTCCCACGATCCATCTCGTGCGCCACGCCCAAGGCTACCACAACCTCTGCGCCGAAAACGAAAAACTCCCAGACCCAGACCTCACGCCCCTCGGCAACGAGCAATGCAACCATCTACGCAGCACATTCCCTCACCACGCCCAGCTCCGCGGCCTAGTCGCCTCAGGCATGCGCCGCACGCTGTACACCTGCCTCCAGTCCTTTGGCACCGACTCGCTCGGCCCCGTGATTGCGCTGGACACCCTCCAGGAGTGCTCTGACGCCCCCTCAGATACAGGCTCGTCAATTGAGAAGCTGGCGGCTGAGTTTGGCGAAAAGGCTGACCTGAGTCGGATGCGCGAGGGCTGGAACTTCAAGGGTGAGGGGAGCGATTTCGAGCCCGCGCTTGATAAGCTGGCGGTGAGGGCGAGAGAGGCGAGAAAAACGCTGAGAGAGATTGTTACTGGTTTGGGAGACGATGCGCACATTGCTGTTGTTTCTCACGGAGCGTTTTTGCACTTTTTGACGGAGGAGTGGCACGGAATTACCAACACATATCGTAAGATGCAACCCCTCTTTGCTTTGAAGGATGATGAAAAGAGGGAAAAGATGATGAGAATCATTGTCAACTGACGTCAGCGCGAATATAGCCACAAGCTGGAAGAATTGCGAGTACCGCACCTTTCAGTTTGTTGATTCCACGGGCCAGGATCCTGATGCCGAGATACGCGAGACTGACGAGAGCTGGCGCCGGCGACATGGCACTTTGAAGGTTCCCACCGCAGAGGAGCAGCGTGAGCTGCGCCAGATGATGGAGCGGGAACTATTGCCCTTTTTCAAGATGAAAAATCACATATAAAGTCCTGTATTGTGCATCCCCAGATGCGAGACTGTAGACTGTAGAGGGCACGAGGTACAATCATCGATATGACAGACAGACACCTCGGAGGGAGAGAGTAAATTTTGACAAAAGAAAGGGACTGGGTAAGAGATTAATGAAAGCCTGGTATTACACTATAGAAAGTGTTATTTTAGAAGGCACCACATAGAAAACCGTAACATGATGAATAGAACACCGATATTCTTTGAGAAGAATAGACATTGAAATCTAGCTGCAATTCAGCAACCCAAAGGATAAAGTCTCCACTACATTGCCATCCATTGACCGTCTGCTTAACGTCGTACCAAATCATTCTAAACCCTGTTTGCCCAAGTTGGCGTGGACGCTCCGAATGGTCTCCCATGAGACAGGCTGAATATCGTAAATGTAGAGAGACCAGCCAAGCGCCGCCCTCTCGTCCTCCACTACGCTGCATCGGCAGTAACATTTGTCTTCGGTCTTTGTCGCCGCAAGGAACGGGCTAGATTCGCAGTAGATGGGACTTTCTTTGTCCTTGAACATCATAATGCCGTTGATGTGAGGTTTCCCACCAAATAAATCTTCCAACTTGAAGCATTGGAAGCTCTTCCAATCGAAACCACCACAGCCAGTGTGCACGACTCGTGCAAATAGGTCAAATACATAATGCGAACCAAAATATCGCCTATTCTTCGCATGTATCATCTCGCTAATATGAAAAAACGTCTGGCTAGGAATAAATTCCATATCTTGGATGAGCTTCTCACTAGGTCCCTGTTGGTTAGGTGATGACATTCGATACCAATATGATCCTCCTGTCTCTTTACAGAGGGAATCCTTGATATGATCCTCTACAGTCGACCAATCCAAAGCCCTCCAGATGTGGTCATCATCCGGACGCCATAAAACCGGCGACGGGGGGGCAACCACGTGGAATTTGCCAGGAGAAGTCGAGCAGAAATTCCCGGGGGGAGAAAGGCAGATATTCTATTGGTTTGTGTCAGCAAGACGAATGTGCAGATTCATTCCAGAAAAATTCGAATCAGCTCACAATGGCACTCATGTCAATGTCTTGAGAGTTCGCATCACCCAGTCCCATAGAAATCGCAGGGCGCTTCGAATCAGGCTCTGCCACATCATTCGAGTCCGACTCCTCCCATTGACGTTTTTGGCCAACGATGACAACAGAGATGGCAACGTCATGAGGTAGGGAAACCACAACTCCGGGAGCAGAATAGTTGGCATGCGGAACAGGGACCGGATGTTCAGATAGTTTGCTGATACATGTCAGTCATGAAGCTTCGTTCCAATTTCGGTGTTAAATCGACTCACCTTTGATCATACATCGATTCATCCGCCATGGTGATGAAGGATGGGGCAGAAACCCGAGGACCAACTCAAAAGAATGGAAAGTTTGCCGAGAAAACGACTTTTTCGATGATGAGGACACCGGCGAGACAGCAGAAACAAGAGAGGCATGCAGCTTCAACAAAAATAGACGCGTAGAGGCCGAGAATCAGAAGAGAAATATCAAGGCTCAGAACAGAAAAATCAGGGCTCAGAATTGCACAAGGACAAACACAGGAGGCGCTTAGAAAACGCGAGAGAACATCCGAAACGACGTTGGCACAGAGAAAGACACAGAGAGGCAGACAAAAGAAATAGAGAGTAGAAGAAGAAGAGGAAGGGAAAAGGCCCTACATTTTCTCCCTCTTCGACTTGAATCTAAATTTTGTGTCTTTCAGATAAACGAGCGTTGCAGAAGGGAGAAAGACCTGCTGAGCAGCTGCCCTGTGGATAGGACCTGGCCTGGGGGTTAAGGCATCGATTGCGCTCCTGCCTTGATCACTTGGTTGGCATTGCGTCATGGGAGGAAGTGAATTTGATGCCAAGCAAAGGATGAAACAATTGAGACGGAGGTAAGTACCTAGTATCTGGTACCTTAGAGAGTATCGGATGGCAGAGGTAATTCTACCAAGCACTTCTAATACCTTTTAACATAATGAATCGTATATGCACTTCTTGCCCTAGACCTCTAGTAGATGCATATATGTGTTAGATACAGCCTCATTATCTGCTTTTTGGTATTCCAAACCAAGTTCTTGAGATGTACTGATCATCTCTCGCATCACCGGTACCTGCATTGGGCCTAATAAATTCGAGGCACCTGTACCTAGGCACCTGACAGCCTCACCAAACACCACGTCGCATCTAGGGAGAAAAGGTTCGCCAAGTGAGGTAGCTTAAGCGTAAATTCACTTCATTCGCTCCGCTATCATCTTTTCATACATGTAAAATTTTCAGTTCCTCGTCCGTCATAGCTCTTCTCAGCCACCGCCCCTTTCCCTTCCCCTTCGTGTCCCTCCAAGATGCTTTGCCAACCGGTTCCCCGAGACGCCAAACGATTTACTTGGAGCTCAACATAACGCGCAGACATCTTGCAAAAAAAGAAGTGCAAAAAGATGCCGGGACTAGT
This sequence comes from Trichoderma semiorbis, assembly GCA_020045945.2. Taxonomy (NCBI): domain Eukaryota; kingdom Fungi; phylum Ascomycota; class Sordariomycetes; order Hypocreales; family Hypocreaceae; genus Trichoderma; species Trichoderma semiorbis. The sequence continues at coordinate 1,149,357 of CM034695.1, forward strand.
AGTAATTATATAAAATGTGGCTTGTTGGTTTTCTCTCAAAGACTGTTTCCCCCCACCGTCAGGGTATCTTTTGAGAAATGTTGGAGGAGTGGTGAATGTATGGGGGCGTAAATGGGTCAAGAAAAAAAAAAAGATCAAAAAAATAGAAGTGAAGAAGTTGTTTAAAAAAGCATGAATCAACATGAAAGAATCAATGTGAAAAGCAACGCATGGTTATAACATGCGAGCCGAGAGAAGACGTGATCAAATGAATCAAATCACATGATAATGGCGGGAACGTCCACGTTGGCCTTGATGGACTTGTGAGGCAGAACGCTACCACCGTTGACGTAGATCTCGTCGCCAATGGTAACATCGTCACCGAGAACAGTCACGTTCTCCAGACGGGCCCAGCGGCCGACGGTGCTGTTCCAGCCAACAATCGTCGACTTGACCCATGCGTGGTCCTTGACCTTGGAGGCGCTCAGGAGCACACATCGCTGCAGACGAACACCGTCACCGACGACGACGTCTGGGCCAATGGTGACGTTGGGGCCTATTCTGCAGTTCTTTCCGATCTTGGCCGAGGGGTGAATCAGGACGTTGCCACCGTGGACGTAGGACTCGGTGGGAGGAGTGAGCTCCTTGCTGCCCTTCTTGGTGAGGGAAGACAGGTACAGGCAGGTGCCGCTAAGGAAGTCCTTGGGCTGACCAACGTCCATCCAGAAGCCCTCGAGGTCGAAAGAGTGCAGCTGGTTGTCGGCAACCATGGCGGGGAAGGTCTCCTTCTCGATGGATGTGGGGCGAAGCTCGATGCGCTTCAGAACGGAGGTGTTGAAGATGTACATGCCGGCATTGATACGGTTGCCGACGAACTCGACGGGCTTCTCAACGAAGCGGTCGATGCGAGATGGGTGGTTGGGCTTGTGGACAACGACACCGTACTTGGACGGCTCCTCCACCTTGGTAACAACGATGGTACCCTCATCGCCGTGGCTCTTGTGGTACTCGAGGAGCTCCTTGAAGGGATAGTCGCAGATGACGTCGGAGTTGAGGACGAAGAAGGGGGAGTCGTCCTTGGCAAGGATACCCTCAGCAAGCTTGAGGGGACCGCCAGTGTCGAGGGGCTCGGACTCGACAGAAAACTCAATGTTGATGTTGTATTTCGCCTCGTACTAAGGATGGGGCGTACGCAATCAGCTTCATGCTCAACGTCATTGGAGGGGAAGCTCAGCTGGGGCAAAAGCTTGTTGGTGCAACAAATAGGCAAAAAAACCGGGCAAGGGTTGCAGTGAGGGGTCATGTGCAGGACTCACCTCAGCCAGGAACTTTTCCATAATCTCTGGGCGGTAGTTGACGGCGAGGACAATGTCAGTAACGCCAGCGGCGACGAGAGCCTCGATCTGATGCACAATCATGGGCTTGTTGCAGAACTCAACGAGAGGCTTGGGGAGCGTCAGGGTCTAGATGGCGTCGCACAATGGTCAGTCTCTGGGGTGTGGTGAAGCTGTGGTTCTGGCGGTTCCCCCTCCATCCCTCCCCCCATTGGCGTTCAATGCGGTGGTGGGATGTAGGTCGGATCGCTGGCGTGGAACGTACGAGAGGGCGAAGGCGAGTGCCAAAGCCACCGACAAGAATAAGTCCTGCGCAGGGGGAATGTTAGCCTTGCCATTGGATTGGAGCACCGGTTTGGATGGTGGTTGAGAGGCGCGTCATACCCTTCATGGTGAATGTCTGCGACGATGCTTGATGTGCAGGTTTAAGAAAAAGGGGGGGTTTAAAGAAGAGGAGTAAAGAAGTAAGGCAACTAGTATATTTTGGTAGTGAGCGTAGAGAAGAACGAGCGACAGTCAATGCTCGCAAAGCAGAGAATCAAAGTCGACTCAAGAGGCAAAAGGTGAAAAGGCTGTGGTGTTTTGCGGGAGGATGGGAGGGAAAAGGAGAGAGGAAATTGCCATCTATTTGGGCTGGGCTCAAGGTGTCCAGATGTCACGAAGCCAGTACACAGATTAGCACGGAGCTCCAAGTACTGCCGCTCCGGAGAAGCAATGCGTTCGTACCGACTAATTTCACGCGCTGGGCTTAGCGGCATCTCAACTCGTACAGGGCCCGGCGTCCCCTGAAAGCGCCTCAAGCCTCCCAGCAAATCACATCACCAATTGGCACGGCTAGGCCCCCGTTTCCCATTCCCATTCCCAGCCTATTGGCATGACAGCTGCTGAGCTCTGCCTTACTAGTTGCTAGCTCAGAGTGCTGTAAATTATCGAATGGAACTGGACCACATAGAGATTGAACACGAAGCGTCAGGACGAGGCAGTGCGGGGGCCTGTGATCACTTCCATGGTTCAGGTTGCCAGGGGTCCCCAAAGACCCAAAGACAGCGCGGCCAATCAGCTCGACAGGCCTGAGCATGAAAAATTTCCCACGCGGCTTGGGAAAAGCTGGAGGCGAAATTTGGGCGGCCCGTGAACCTGCACAACACCCGTAAAGCTCCGTATCATCATGCAATCAGTTGCTTTTGATACTTCGTATAATATTGATGCCTTTTTATCACGCTGCTCATCTAAAATTGTCTCGTGTCATCACTGCTTATAAGATGCATGTACGGAGTATAAGTTGTAGATAAACCGACAGATCGATGAGGTGACTGGCGTATAAGTGCCAACGATTAAGTGAGACATTTCGCATCTCTTGTCTCACATGAAATCTCATACTCGTACAAATGCAGATTCGACATACATCGAGCCCTGCAAACAGTCACCTGCAATCGCAGCAATACGACCTCGTTCGTAACGTAACGCATCGCATCACATCGTGTCCTGGCGATTCATGCGATCAAGCTGCAACCCGCATTCGGCGAAACCTCCATCACGCCAGCATCCCAATAGTCTCAAACCCACCAACAAACGCAAACAGCCAAAAAGAAACCATTGAATTCAATTTTTCAATTTTTCATTAATCTGCTTTATTCCCATCCAATATTCGATAATTCGTATAATCGCTCAATGCCCGCAGCAGGAATAATAACACGGACCCGTCAGCCCGGCGACTGCCTCATTCATTTCTATTCGTGGCGCCACTTAAACCGGCCGGTCAGCACCGTGATTTGCCCCCTATTTTATCTGGTCCTTTACTGTAAAAGCACGCATCCATCGCTCTCTCTCCTGACGTCGGGTTCGTGTTAATTACATCCGATCAGCCCTGCAACGTTGTACGCATAATCTCATCGACTCAAATCTTGACATTATGACTCTCTATTATTATTACTTTTCTCCTTCTTCCCATTATTTCTCTTAGAATGTAATCAACACAGCTCTCATAAGCTCCAATATAAGCTCCATCCACTATAACATTTTACATACACACACAGCCCCATCCCATCGTATCGTATCGTACCGCATCACATCATCAAAAGACTCCATCCCGCACCTAATTACTCGTACAACACCCTTCGCTAATCTCACGTACCACAACAACCTCGACCCGAAACGAGACAAAACAAAATGTAAAACCAAGAAAAAAAGAAAAAGCCCATCCCATCCCGTGTTTCATCTCCCCTTTGACAAGGATCGCTCTCGTTTTTTCTTGGTTATAACCCCCATTTCATGTGGAGTTTTGTCTTTTTCAGCCTAGTTGAAGCCTTGTAAATCCTACAAAGACCCCTGGCCGCTAGATGAATTTAGGATCGTTTTTTTTCTTTGGGTGGCTTCATCAACCGCATCCTAGACCTAGTCGTTTTCTGTTCCTGGAGCTATCTTGTGCCACATTACGTATGTGTGGCTAACTAGGCCGGCTCAAGTGGTCGGCTGCTTTCTTAGGGAAGCTGGTCTTCTGTTCTGTGGTGCTGCAAATGCAGAGAATCTTCAACTCTTCATCTGGTAATTTAAGATTAAGCCCGGTCTTAAAGCTAATCACATTGTATGATGATCGTCATTTGGAGACTACCGGGTTTGTCTTGGCATGGACATGCATGCCATGATACACCATAAATCTCTCACCACATCTTGGTTCTCACTGCAAAGGACGATCTCCAATAACGCCTTCTGCCACAGATAACATTTTATATTAGATGAGTTGTGTATCGCCTTAGTAGCAACCATGAATCTTGGCTCTCACCACAAAGAGAACATCTCCAATAACGCCTTCTGTCACAATAACATCTTTCATCATTAGAGCAATTGTGTATCGCCTTAGTAGCAATCATGGGCCAATGAAATATTGTCAATATTCACATATATTCACGATTCTCCAAATCTACATCACATCTCGCGTCGCAACACACCACCGTCCAAGACAAATATCTTAAGAAATGAAACATAATAATCATCATCTTCATGTCATCATAACCGTAAACTCTTTTTTTTTTCTCCTCTTCAATTTTTTTATATTCCAAACCTGCATTCAGATCCGTCATTGCTTCGTATCATCCAATCAATTCATCTCGTCCTTCTCTTCGTTTTCGCTTTCATCTGCGTCTTGACATCATAAAGGGAGAACATTCCTCCTGCCAACATCGGCTCGTAAGAAAAGACCCCAAATTGCCTCAAAAAAGGAGGCAATCACAGCGAAAATCATAAAAAAATGAAGAGAGAGATAATAGAAAACAAAAAGGCATCGCCCGCTTCGCTTGCTGCGAGACGCCTTAAAAGGAAAGTCAAGGAGCCGTCCTTGCGAAAGGCACGACTGCCCCTGTGCAAAACGAGGTACTTTGTCTTATCGCAAGAAAACATTCATAAACTCGAGGCAAGATGAAGAAACACTTGGCCTCTGTGTTGAGTGATCGAGGGCTTTCAATGCCCCTGTAAGTAAAGGATGGACAGGTATATCATCAAACAGTATCAACCGCCCAAGCCAGGCTGTTTGGCCTGTAAAAAACCCGCTTCCGAGAGATAGTAATGAAGAAATGTACTTTTTATTCCTTGCCAAACATCATTAGGCCAACAGACCCAGGATATTGGCTCATCAGTTGAGACGAGCGGCAAGGTATCGGGGAGGTGAGCATCAATGTCATGAATGCAATGCGTCTAATATCTAAACACATTGCCAAGGGGAAAAACAAAGTCAACATCTAGGTTGATAACAAAAGGACCAAACCGGGACATGCCGGCCGCCGAAAGAAATATGAGACGTGTCTAAAGGTCGTTTCGTGTCGTCATAAAAGTCGTTGCAACATTTGCATCCACAAGAATGCCACTTTATCGCCAAGTCTTTTTGTACGCGCTTTTTTCCGTACCTTTTTCTTCTTCTTTTTTTTGGACTCCTCGCTTGTTCAACCCTTCTTTTTTGTTTGTGAAAAGGAAAAATAATAGCCGCCATGAAATGGATAAAGCAAGGTTGGCGCGATGGTGGTTATATCCTCAAAGGGACTGCCGTGAAGCCTTTCAACCACGTGTATATGTGCGCCATTGGCTGCCTGTGAAGGTCCAAGCCAAAAACCAAGGGGGAAATATGGAAAACAATGCGGGTAAATCACCACCTTAAAAAAAAACTCCGAATCCGTTCCAGGGATCAGCGTCTGGCTTATTCGAATGAAGCAGTGGAACTGCTGCTCGAGTGAGTGCCGGAGCGGCGGCCGTGACGTTCATTGCTGTCCCTGGACGATGTAGGGCGGCTCTTGCGTCGGGTATCAGCATTGGCTGGAAGTCCCTGAACAATACCGTTGCGAGCAAGCATGCCGCCGTTGACGGAAAAGTTGCGGCAAACCATGAACGCACGCATGGCAGCGTTCTCTTGAGCCAACAGGTCGGACTCGTATGCCAGGTCGGTCTGGTACTCGCGTCCGTTGACTAGGACAAGGCAAGTAAAGCCATTGGGGTCACGGTAACACTCGTACGAGGGGTCTGTCCATCCTCGGCGCCGGCAAAGGCCTATCAATTACACCCATCGGTTAGTCTTTCCGTCTCCTCAAAAGTTTTGAAAAAAAGACGAAAAAAAGAGACATAAAAATCACAGCCATTAGCTGCCAAGGCAATGTAAGATGCTGCAGAAAACACAGATCACGGCAACTCGCCAGAAACATGCTGCTGTAGGAACCTCATTCGACCGGCTTCTTGCAGCCTGAAGGATCCCTGCATGAACCAGCGGTACGATTGAGCAAGAAGAGGGGGGACAAGGTGCGGAAGGGTGTAATCATGTGCCTGCGTCAAACCAATTCGCGGGATTGTAAACAGCGGTAAGAGTTCGATTGGGCGGCAGAAAGCAATTGAGAAAACAATGCTCGCTCCCTCTCAATCAGCCCTCTGAGCTGCCAAGGTCGCCGTGGTGGCCGCGCGCAAGGCTCGATTTATTTCCCCCCCCCCCCCTCCCCCCAAATCTCATACGCCACCCCCACACGAGATTTCGGGGATGTCGGTAGCCATTGGGTTGAAGTAAACAAAGCACACGAGAGGTTCAATTGATCAACTTACTCTCCAGGTACTGCATGTAGAAGCCACCCATGATTGCGGTAGTTGTTCAATGGATAGCGGAGGAGAAATGAAGAGAGGAATTGGGTTCAGGCAATGAAATTGTCCTGGTGTGGGCAAAAAAATAAAAGTGGAACAGAGTCCAGAAGCCGCTGCCGCAGATATGCGTGTGTGCGAGTTTGAGTTGAGAGGAATTGGAGTATGGCTGCGTGGTAACCTTTGAGAGAGCAAAGTCAAAAAAAGTTAAACCAAAGTTCAAGGTGTAACCGAGGCGGGATCCAGGGATGGTTGGAGAGAAGCTACAATCGAAGCCCCGGCGGGAACTGAGAGGGAGACGAAGGGATTAAGAAGAAATCGAAACAAGAAGCGCGGGCTTCGGCGGAGGAGAAGGCGGAAACGAAACAAGTTCAAGAACAGAAGCTGGCCAAATCCAAGGTGGAGCACGAGGACGGCCGAGACGGAGGCCAGGCGCACCGCTCCGGTAGCAGCAGCGGCGGTAGACAAGATCAAGCGGCGAGGGATGTATGCGCGCGCGTGTACCCCGTACGCGGGATGTGAGAATCTGCGCCTGGATGTGTGTATGTGTGTATGTACGAGTATGTAGGTCGTCCTAGTCGGAAGCTGGCATGGGGGCCACAAGGAGAACAGTCAAGGGGGAGGAGAGAGAGATGTGCAATGAATGGCTTCGATGGGATGTGTAGCAAGCAGTATTCTGGGCATGCATATGTATGTGTCTGCCTGTCTGGATGCATGTACTCGTAGTGGTAGTATGTGAGTATGCATGTACGTGGTATGCCGCTGTCCTGATGCTCCGTTACCACGCATTCCACGGGCCTTGTCGCAAGAGCAGGATGAGCCGGTCCTTTGGCGAGACATGTGGGCTTTATTGCAAACGTCGTCCCTAGCGCGGGGCCGAGGGGTGTCTGGAGAGAGAGCGAAACGCGCGAATGGAGGTTGATGCGAGCAACGATGCGGCTCTTGGAAGAGTGTGACCCCATCGTTGATGTGTTGGCAGCTCTCATTGCCAGTTAATTTTGCAAACCGCTGGGGACTAGGCCGCTCCACCACAAAGTGTACGAGACGACAAGTGTACAGTACAGTTTGGGTGCCAGAGAGACGCACTGCCTAACCATACCTGTATATGGTCGTCTCCCCATCTCGAATAAGTTTCGCCCCAGCGATGCGGACGAGTCGTAGCATGGACAGAGGATGGAGGTAACTAGAGAGCGAAGTGGTAAGGTATGGCCAGGCTAGGGGCCTGGCTTCTTTTCGTCAAGGGTCGTCCACCTACTCGAGTCAACCCGGGCCCTTTCGTCTCTCTCAGCATGGTTTCCTAGCTTCTCGAGCTGTCCTCATTTGTTCATGCCGCTGCAATCATCTTCCTACAGGTAATGTCGGCCGTTCTGGCCGCCGGAAGGGTCGCTTCTCTAGGCGCCCAATCCCCTGTCTCTGCGGCGGGGACCCATGTTTGGCGCTTCGGCCATGTTCAATTGAGGTCGCACGAACGATTAATCAATCGACAGCAAGAAAATCATCAACGGCAATACTGGATGGGCAAGGGCTCCCCCTCGTTCGTCCTGAATTGGCCAACGGGGGTGGTGGCAAAAGAAAATTTGAGAAGGGGAGAGAGGGGCCAATGGCAGCTTTGACGATCCTCAGCTCGACCACAGAGAACAGCATATCACCACATCTAATCCGTAAATGTTGGTGATAAGGAACGACGAGTACTGTAAAACATCGCTTAGGAGAGAGCCAGCCCAGCCACACGACGCCATATAGCTGGGAGAAAACGTATCGCCTGGTAACCACCATCACCCAAGAATATCCTTCCGAGATCTATGCTTTGGCGGCCGCTAATGCACAGCAGGATCCCACAGATGGCGCCTTGTGCAGATATCTGTGTATTGTCGGTGACCTTGGGTGCAGAGCATACACCGTGACTGGTAACATGAACTTGGTCTACAGCACGAACTTGTAACAGCCCCAGTTGGAAAAGCAGGATGAATGCTCCAATTGCACCCATTGGATTTGCACGAATAGAATATGTGCACGATTGGAACACACACATGCTGCTTGGCGGGCATGGACACATCTTTCAGTCGTGCTCACATCCCTAGAAGCATTGGTGGTCAGCTCGCGCAGCTGTTTGGTTGGATTGGTTCACTCCAGGTTAGTCGGTAGTGGCTTCGATCGTCGGTAGGAGGAAGCGTGTGCGTTCACAAATCTTGGGATGAGCCGTCACACATACGTAACGCCGGCCTTGCTGTGCTTCATCTGTACCGTGCCAGCAAAGAAAGAGGCTATATCCCTTTGGTACATACCGGGTGATTGGCACCGAGACGACATGCTAACAACCTCCCCCCCCCCCAGCTGCACTTGGGCAAATCTGGCAGAGTGCCAGTGGTCCTGGCGCCATGAAGAGACGCTTAACGGAGGCTATTTCCTAAAGCTGCTCGGATTGCAGGCCGAGGTAGAAAGGGGAGGTCCTCGTCGGTGCTTTCAGACGTCGGTGAAGAGGCGCGAAACTGCAACCACTTGCATGAAAGTGAGCAGACCAAGAGCGCACAAAGTTTTAGTGATAAACATACTCCGTGCTCCATACTCCCAGGCCATTGCATCGCAAGGTCTAATCTCTTTAGCGTCGCAGTAGCTGGACTGGCGAATAGTGGGCCAAAGGTTGGACGCAAGGTGATCCCGGTTCGAGAGAACCATCCAGCGGCTCTCGAGCTGTAACATAATATTGCTCACATCCATTGTATCTGTATCATGTATGTGAGTTTTCGTACGGATTCTCCCATGCCTGCCTCGACCTCCCAAGCGCGCACACGGTGTGTCGTCGTCGTTGCACACAGGGTTCCAGACTTGAGATAGAACAATAGTGACAATTACGGTGAAGATGGCCCGATTGATTGGACAGATCTGCGAAGAGGGGGGCGCAAGGCAGCCAAGTATGAGGCAGACGCCCTCGGACCCTTTCGACCCTCTTTAAGTCTCTTTGTGAGGAGGGGGGGTTTAAAAGGCCGCATGCAACGATGAGCTGGCAGTGCCGCCGGTTGATATTAAGCAAACACACGCAGCGAACGGTTCGTCGAAGCTGGCCCAAGGTGCCATGTACAAGTACTCGTGCTCGGTGGCTTGCACACTTGTGTCCCGGCTTCTGTGCAATAGTACTGGGACAGCGACACCCTCAGTCATCCTCACATGCGCGGAGGCCCGAGCGCTGACGCAGAGCTCTTGTAAGTAGTATACCATTGGGAATTGTGGGCGAGGATGGATGACAGGAAGCCCGCTGCGTGCCCGGTAGAGGTAGCACCGATTGTATGTACGAAGATGTACGAAGCAGCAGGAGTAGGAGTAGTGCTTCCTCTTGTAGTACCGAGACCAGGGGGGGCCACTTTCGGCAGCGGTTTCTTCTTGACCTGCTTGTCAATTGCTGATGAAAAAAGCCCCATCCGTCCTCAGGCGTCGCCCAGGAACGGAACCACACGAGGAGGAGACGCCACCCACGCTGGATGACACTTTGGTCTGGGGTAAAGATCCGTTGCGTCTGCTGCGAAACTCGGAAAATACCATTTGCTATCCATTGTGATATGTGTGATGGAGGATGCTAAAAACAGCATGGCAAAGAGCAAAGGGGGTTTGACGCCTTGCCTAGCACAAGCGTAGCTGGTGGGCGGATCGCCAGCCAGAGCTTGTGATTCGACAATTGGACAGCTCTTGGCACCGAAACAACTCTCATCGTTCGCCTAAGAGTTCCGCTAGCTAGCTTGCCAGGTGAAGTCAAAAGCAAAGTCCCTTTGCTCCGTAGCGCCAACTTGATGGCACTGAGTGGCCAAGTCTCTGGTGGGAAAAATGTTCTTGTTTCTTTTTTACGGGGTGCCCTAGAGGCCAATCGCTGGTGATTCGGATCCGGCCGTTGGTCCCAGCGACCTGGTGCGGCCGCGATGGGATGGGCACGAGGCAGATGGGCGTCGACCACTCGGCAGAGGTTGGATGATTATGGCCAATGCCGTGTAGACGCGTGCTGTCGTCCCTACCGAGGGAGAAGGGCATTGGAGCAGACGAGACTGCAACCAATGCATCCGTGAGGCGGTATCGCCGTCACCTCGGCCGTCGTATCGTCAGACAGGCAGCGCCGCCTCTCGATGGCCTGCCCTTGCCTTTGCCTTTGCCTCAACATGGCTAAATGGGATGCAGCGGTATTCCGTACGAGTACAAGCACAAGCCTGCATCTTCTCCACGTCTTCGTATGTACGGAGTGGTGAAGTTGACTTGACCCACGCCACGGCATGGCGAGGGCAAGCGTGTAAGGTACGTTGGATTTTTACATTCCAGTCTACAAAGATGGTAAGGTACCGTGTCAATGCCCATGTACAAAGTACTCCCTGCTTTGCTACGTCAAAAAGGCCCATGCCAGCGGTCAAGCAGGGATAGCTCCTGCCCTTTGGGAGCAATCGATGAAGCTGACCTATCGGAACTCAGACAGCAAGGTACCTGGTACATGTTCCTGCGGGTCGCAGAAATACCTAGCAGTACCTAGCAGTGCTAGGGCATTACTAACGGGTGAGCCATTAATATGGACTCATGCCACTTGCAGCAGCCTCACTACATTAGTACTGTATATCCAGGCAATGGCAAGGCCTTTTGGCAGCACTGCTTTGACATCTCCGATGGCTTTCGTGCTTCCTCAGCGTATGCCGGCGGACATGAGTTGAGTCATACACGTACTTGGTAAGACGCTGCGTTTTATACAGGCCCTAGGCCAGAAGCGTCCTTGTCTGCAAAGGAAGGCTTCCTCCTTGCTTCGTGTAACCCCTATGCAGCAGCATGAGCCCATCAGACCGGATAATCAAGGGAGGAGGTCCCTGCAGAGCCAGGTGAAAAGCCGGGAAAAAAGAAGGATAGAAAACAAGAGAAAACTCTGTGGCAAAGAAAAAAAAAAAAACACGGCGATCCACATCATGCAAATGCCCACTTCCACTTCCCTCAATCCCGGTCCCTTGGTGGCGGGTGAACGATGGGATGTAAGCCGACAGGTACCTCCTGAGCGGGCGGCTCCAATGAATCGGCAGAGGAAAGACCTCGAACAGGCGGCTTGATATTAATGTTGGGGGTGGGAGAAGAGATGCGAGAGAGAGAGAGTCGGCTGTTAGTCCTCTGATATGGCTTCAAGGTGTTTGCCACAGTCTTGTCCGAAGAGCTGCTTCTTCGCTCATACCTCCTCCTCAGAGGGGAAGTGATAAACTTGATTCCCCTCCTTTTATTCTGTGACTCGCCGCCGTATGCAGAGGAAAATTCAAACGCCTGTGCAAATTCTCAGAGAGTTGACTTGTGCAAGTGTACGGAATAAAAGCAGGCTGGCCATGTAAGGCGGCCGCATGATATGCGGCCCTATAAGCGGAGGGGGCGTGTGCGTGAGACCTGTGCCATTTTGACAGAAAAAGAAGAAGAAGACATTTTGTTGCCTCTTCTTACATTAAAAGAGTGCATATGTACGGCGCAATCGGTTGATGATCAAGGGCGACGCTTGCTGGAATATTGAGTCTTTTGGAGGGTCGGGGTAACTCCGCGGCAACTAATGGATTCATGCCATGTATCTATCATTCGTAACCGGCTTCTCCCTGCTGGACTAGGAGGTATGGCAATCCAGCAGAGCAGAAGGGATCGTCCAGAGGATATATTCAACAAGAGTTGTATGACTCCTGGTGATGTGAGGAAACAGGTGTTGTCCCAACCCACGCAACGGCTGTCTGCGGACGCATCGGGCGGGATGCGGTACGTCCTCGCATCCATGCCGACATGAATCTGTCCAAGAATATCAGCCCTCGATACAGAGTAACCCACCCTTGGTCCGGCGATGATGTGCAGAACTGCGAATGCGGTGTGGCGCAAGGCAGCCCCCCTCCCATGAGTCTTCATCCGAGACATGCTTCTTCAACTAGTGCTCCGGAATCTGTCGGCGGGCGGGCAGCTGCGTGTTGGCATCATCCTCTTGTAGGCACCGAATAAAAGAACAGAACATCACGTATAGCTCCTACTTACACGCAGTACTCGTACATGTTCAATTTTGTAAGCCGTCTTGTACAGGTTACACTCCGCCTTGGGCATGATCGGGGCATCTGAGAGAGTCGCACAGACAGCCGGAGGGCGAAAAAAGACAACTTGCTACAAACAGAAGCTTGAAGACTTGGCAGACCATACCCTTGACGGGTAAAAGAGTGTGGGGAACGAGCACTAGCACGGAGGACTCCGTACATGCAATGCACGGCCGTCCAAACGAGGAGCCTTGCACCGTACTTCGTGCTGCTTCGGGATAGCCACCCCAGACGGCCTGCTTCGCGAAGGAATAAGCCCGATCTACTTGTACAGCATTCAGATGCCACCTTGAATCACTTTTCACGTGTGTGGAAGATCGTGGGTCCTTCCATTCGAAGCGAGCCGCTAGAATCATAGTCCGGAATAAAAATATGTTGCTATGCTCATAATTGATTCAAGTACATGTTGGTTTCCTTGCAGTGCCGCCAGCTGGTGAGCCGTCAACCAAGGAGAATAAGAAGACAAGGAGAATTAATCAAGCGGTGGCGGATTTCATCAATCCACGGCTAGGCGGTCGGATCGGCCACGAGAAACCCTGTTCACCGTCCTGTCCCTCGAAGGATCGGATAGTACTGCTGCTTCTGCTGCTGGTAGTGCGTCGTAGCATAGTGCTATTGGCGGCCATCGCTCGACCCACTCGTCTGCCATCTCAACACGTCCTCGTTTCAACGACTCAACATCAAGGACTGTATCTAACCCCCTGAGGGACACGTGATTATAGCATGTGGTTTAACCCTTATCGTGCGCGAATGCATGCTTTCTCAACGGCTTGGTAGAGAACAAATGACTGGACAAGTATCGGGTTAGTGCTCTTTGATTGCTCCGCTAGACCGGGTAAGCAGTGTCTGCTATGTAATATCGAATAACCACTTTTTACCCCATTACAATTAGAAGCTCTCCTTTGACAAGAAGTAACTTCGAATCTCGTCGACTCTGTGTTGAGGAATTGCATAGACGGGATGGGTGGTCGCAATCCGGTCTTCTTCGTCAAAGATTTGGACTCCATTCGTGTGAGGTGACGCCTCCCAGCGATCGTCTCCGAGAAGGGTTTCATCGGCACGAGAGGCAACCAAACGCCACTTGGTTTGTGCGGAGCTGAGGCCGGATAGAACGTAGCATGAGTGGTACGCGTCCGAGTACCTGTGAGGAAAAAAAAAATAAGGCATCAGTATGATTGCTCTGCAAAGTCTCGCTCTGAGGAAGGGAGCACCCACTTGCTAGGTTTGTCCCTCAAGCCACCCCTCTTAGACATGTCTTGACAGCAGCAAAGGATGTATCGAATCAAACCATTTCGGCTGAACAAGCTGTCGTCTGCATCGGTGGCTTCGAGCGGGCGACCTGCAGGGCCAGCTGTCGGCCCCTCAGGCCCGCTCAGACTGGCCTCGATCAGGGGCCAACATCCGCCAACCCAGTGGCTATAACAGCCGTCGACAAGCTTGTTCGTGCGGCCTGAAAAGCCACCTTCTGGAGCATACTGGCGAGATGAGAGCCAAGAGATAAGACGTGGCACATCCATGTACCTACCGCGCCGGGGAACGGGTCAGAATGCAGAACTCTCATGGCACTGCGTCAATAGACAGCACCCTAGATTGAGACACTTACCGTCTAACGCTTCGGTGTGGGGAATCAATAATTGAGAGACATCCTAGAGCACAAAAGGCGTATGCGCCATGCGCCTCGATCCCGTGCTTTGCTGACACGCCTCCCTCGTACGTCTGGCCTGGATTCTCATTCTTGTTAGACAGAGGGGCAATCAAGACGGGATGGTCGGAAAAAGACATGTACGGGGAGAGACAACTTACACAGCCGTACCCATTCACCCAGCCCACTAAAGAGATCAGTGTGGCCGGCGGCATACGCAGGAGATTCTGGCGACAGGTTCAAGGGCAAGTTGAGCAACGAAACCACAACAGCCGCACAGTAGGCACCCCTGAGCGAGACGTCAGTTAACAGCCTGGTATCACAGCGTGGGCGTGCCGATCAAAGACATACCTGACATCCTCCTCGCCCCCGACAGCCATCTGGAACCCACCATCCGGCTGCTTTAGTTGGCACAACCACTTCCACATGCTTCTCCTGTCAACCACCTCGAACGCTTCGTCCCCACCAACCAGTGCCAGCGCAAGAACAACTGCATATGTGGTGGCGAGGTGTGAGGCCTGGCCAAAACCCCCTCCGAATCCACCTGTTTCGTTTTGTATCGGACGCACTGTCTCGACCAGCTTGGCGCGATAAGGCTCAACATCCTCACCAAGGAGAGACAGGGCATTCAGGCACCAGTAGAATATCCACGGCCGGCTTGGATCCGCTCCCACGTACGCGCTCGGCAGCACTCCTAGCTGCTTTGTTAGGAACCTTGCATGCCGTTCCCTGTCCAGTCGAGGGATGCCATGGGAGTTGAGGTAGCGGTGCTCTTTGCCAGTCAGGAAGGGCAGGACCTCCTCGACGGTTTCATCCTGGATATGAGATGAGTCCGTCTCCAGCGTATCGTGAATCACAGGAGGTTGCGTGAAAAGGCTAGGCACGGGTGAATCAGACGCGTCTTGGTATACGCCATGCGCCGCTGGGCCTGGCTGTTGTTCCACGGCTGCGGCCATGTTTCTCAGATGATGCCTAAAAATTACTCGAGGACGGTTTCGTAAAGTTGCTCGAGATTTCATCATGTGTCCGGACTCAGGGCCTTGTCATCTTTTTAGCAGGACAGCAGATGTCAACCCCGCTCATCCTCCCACCTTGCTTGCGCTTGGGAGCTATTGACAAACAGCCCGGGAACGGTACACTCAGTACCAACTAAATGGTCAGGCCGTAACAGAACAATGGGAAGAGGAAGTCTAGCCAAACTATTGTTGCCGGCAATATCCCGGATAGCAATTTAGCGCCCCCTCTCTCCGCGACACCCACTTTCTGGTGCAAGCGTTGTTAGATGGGCTCCAATCCTCAACCCAACGTCCTAGCTCTGCCGAGGCTGAATACAAGCGGCTAGACATTGGAGATGATGTTGTTGATCTGCCCGAATTGGCTGGAACCGGGCAACGTAGGTCAATAATGGCATTCTCCAGCTGCGCCATCATCACGCCGCTGAGGGCTCTGGCTAACTGACTCAAGGATTCATTGATTATAAACGAAACCGAAACATATTGTTGAACCATGTTGTGGCTTTAGCCTTTAGAGTTTAATCGTTAGTGGCGATCCCTTGAATGGCATTCAAACGAGATTTGCTTGGGCTATTCGGGACATGGCTGTAACCCTAGATCTGAAGAGACCTATTCGGGTCGCTTTCTATACATCTCTTCTTACAGCCTCGTCGTCATTACCTCCGAAACCCTTCATTTCTCCGGAGAAAGCAACATTATCAGGGGTCGTGGCTGTTAATGAGTTGCCTATTCTCTTACCGTGTTGCCTGTTACAGTATCTTCGTCTGTTTCATACAGATTGATGTAAAACTAATCACCGATGCCCGTTTCATGTTTTGACAGGACATCCCCTGTTGATACTACTATCTAGAAATTGATATCAAGACATGGCTATTGACTAACCAGTCAGCTGGGAAGTAAGAGCGGCGATGCCTGTCATTCGGTGCTACTACTCATCGGCAATCGTAGTCCTACAGCCTACAGAGTGGAAGATCCTAGTCTCACCAGGCCATAGTCTGCTACTAGCAATACTTCTAGAAGATCAGTCTGCATCTTCCATCTACGAGCTGACTGTCTATCCACCGTGGCCCGGACACATCCGGATTACTCTGCTGCTTTGTACGATGAGGTACCAGCCATGTCCCGTTCGCCGAGTCGCACGACGACACTTCGCTTGGATGGATGGATAGCAGATGGCAGTTGACAGCCGGGTCTCGAGTCATGATTCGGCGGGGCAAAACAGCTTCTCGGCCGATTAATCCTCAAGGGTTACTGGTGTCAGAAATCATGATTCTCAGGAGACAATATATACTCCGATCTTGTTCGTGCTGACAAGACCCTGATATTATGCAGGATTCAAAGTCTAATGGTCAGGGCTGAGATATACCAGAGCTCCCCTGAACTGATGACCATACTCGGACCTGTAGGTGTAGTCTAGAATAACTCATAGAATGTCATGGATTAAGAACCCTGTTAAGAAGTGGGTGAGTGTTCTGGGAAGAAGATCAGGCATCAAACAACTTTGCCAATAAATCTTCGCATGGGGGGCTTCCGCCGCAGACAGGACGGAATTAGGTCTTTTGATCGACATCGTGGCATATCAATATGGGCAGACCCTTCAATCAATCATTTGGCATGAGCAGCAAGCAGTATATCATGACCATGGGAGCATGGTATCAAGCGCCGCCAAGTACGGAGTACTGTCGTCGGCTGTGCAAGGGCCCTCCTCGGCTCTTGGCGGGCTTCTCTTTTGCCTTGGTCCTCCCAGATCTTCCAAAGTGGGTAATGTGATCTTGTGTCTCAGACAACCGAGGGCAGGATGTAACACACATCAACAGCCTGAGGCGGGGTTGGGCCGGAACACGTTCGCCGAGGAAGGCATTTCCGCATCTTCGAGTCTTCGTTGGCCAGCCGTTTAGTATTGCGTCCGGCTCAAGTATCTCGGCGGGTCATCTCAATGCTCTTTGCCCACGGCGAGGTTTGGCGTAGCGCTCTGACCTTCCTGACTCCGGTGGCTGGCGATGGGTCTTCCAGGGGTGCCTGCTAGCAGAGAGCATCGCAGCGAAAATAGTACGAGATCGTGCGGTACAGTCTGCCCAAACAGAGCACGTTTGAACACGCGCTGCAGCTAAGAGAGAGAGAGAAAAGCAGGGTAGGCCATGGGGCAATGCTGTAGCAGGGGGCCATGCCATGGCGGTTGGGCAGCGGAGCGGTTGCGGCAGTCGAGGAATTGAGAAAAAATCAGGCGAGGAGTGGCCGTCCACGCAACAAGAAGCTGCCCGTTTGGAGCCATGCAAATGCATGACAATTGCTAGCACTAGCAGAGCAGCGCGTACCGCGACTCAGCATGTTGTTCATGTACTCCGTACCCGTATGGAGCTCTATCGGCAACGGCGTTACGGAGTATAAATTTTCATCGGCTAGCGGACCCAGATGGCGAGGTGAGGCTCAGATGTTGGTGTTGAGACTAGCCGTCGTAGTGTTGTTACGTCGCTTAGCTAATGTAAGTCGAGTGGCTGGGGTATGGAATGGAGAGCCCTTGAATGTTTGATGTAAATATAGAGTATTCCAAGCCTAACTGCGGTCTCATGATGATGAAGACTGACTGAAAGGATCAAGCATCTGATTCGGCCGTCACCGAGGGCCAGGTCAGCAGCTTTCTTCCGGTCTCGTACTACTGGCAGCTCACCATTTGCTGGGCAGATACTCGGTCGAATAGGCCTGCTTCCTGCACCGTCAAGCGGGCCAACAGACAACGGGGAGGACGGTATCTATCCGAAGGCCAATACGCCAATCCTCCCTTGCCTTTTTAAATAAGTCCCGAGTCTCTACTTTTGTGCAATGGTCCGGCCAATGCCCATAGCCAGAGTTAACCCGATGCAGCAAAAGAGATCAAGCACTCTAAAGGCACATGGGACACCCGCATGCATATCTCAATGATGATCGATCGCAAAAGTGTAGGTGAATACCGATCTAGCTGGATTCTGCCTGGGCGCACATCATTCTTGCAAGCCTTACTGTAGAGGAATATGTATGTCTCGGATTCACTGTTCTCTTAGCTTAGGCATTGTGTAGCTTAAACGGCTTTAGGCAAGGGAGGCGAGGCTGGGGGATTGGCTTGGCTCAGATGTCCGCCGTCCACGTATCGAGCAAATGTGTGTTAGTAGGTATTACAGGGCAGAGTGTCTCGGCACCCTGCTTCCCATGCATGCATGTACTGTATGAGTACGAGTACACAAGATGTTGCAAAGGTTGGGTTCGGCCATTGTTGCATCACGCTGCCCGACTGGCTGGCGGCTATGGCGAGGGCCGTGGCAAAAAGGAAAAGGATCAATGCTTTCCGTCCGAACGATGGTGGCACTCAACGCACGCACTCGATTCGTGCCGCCCGCATTACACGTAGCAGAAGCAGAGCAGCAGATCTATCGAGTCTGGCCATCCATGGATGATCGGTGATAAGGGTTTAGCTGGAGCCTTAGCTGCTTTGGTGTGCACGCCACAAAATGACAGCGCATCACTCCTATGCGCAGCTCGACGGGCAATGCATCAGCGGCGGCGTCGACCAGCGAGTTATAGGATGGCATGTGTACGAGGGGGCTCCCGGGACTCTGGGGACGGATGGGACGGCCAACCAGGGTTGCAAGCCGCCGCCTGAATCGAGGGAGGCGCTCGTTCTTGATTTCTTGTGTTTTGGTTGACCCATGGCGGGATGCTATTGGATTCTAGGTCAGTATCATGAGCTAGACGCTCGTCAAGCTGGGGAATCACCCTGTCCAGAAGCCGAAACGAATCTGCTGCGAAGGCAAACAGCGCCGCTCTGTATCCACTCAGGCCTCGCTCTCACATTTTTTCTCACATTTGAATTTTTTTACACTTTTCTCTTCTTACTTTTCCGATGAACCCTTGCTGCAATGGAACCTTGACCAGGGAGTCTAGTGGGGGGAGACGCCGGAGCTTGATGTGGCTCGCTCGAATCGTGTAGTACTAGTTGGACCACGGGGGCAATATACGATGTGCTGTCTGAAGTCGCACTCGTATGTACGTATCGTACGGAGCGCATGTGCAGTGTGAGGCGTTTGTTCGTATTTGGAAACGTGCCAAAGACGTGGCAGCCCAGATCTGGCAGAGGGCAGAGACGAAGGACTCCGGAATGAAACGCCGTTCCTTGGTGTGCGCGAAATGACGGCATTGGGACAGTGCAAATAGTCACCAGTGCTGGAGAGTCATGATGCCGGACTTCGCTCCGTTTCTGCGCAGCCAAAAACGATGCTACTGCAGTCGCTTCTTCTGGCGATGGTTTTCGCGGCGATGCTTCGTCTGGCGTTCCATCGAGGCCGTGGACAGTGAACGACGGGATCTCCGCTAGATTAAGTTAGGCTAACAGAGGGAAGAGTCAAGCCATGGCTGGGCCTTATCGCGCGGTGGCACGAAGCACAGACGAGCGAGAGCTATAAACGGCTGCTAGTATCGTAGTGTAGCAGTGTTAGTATCATGACCAGCATGATGATAGCCTCCTTGTCCTGGTCGAGTGCTTGTATGCAGCAAGGACCCTCGGATCCTTTCTCTCCTGCGGTGTCTCGCCCCGATGCCCCTCCTGCTCCGATACGTGCGGGCAGCGTACTCCGACACTGTGCGCGGTGCGGGCGAAGCGAGCAGCAAATGGCGCCATTGTCGCTCGGACGTGGCCAAGTCATACTGTCCTGGCGGCGACACAGTGCATTGTTTGGCTCCGATTGGGCCCTGGGGTCTGCGCCGTGGCCCTGTAGCGCTCTGTCCCCCTCTGAGGCCCTTCTGTGGCCCGCTGTGACCCTCTGTGGCTCCCTGGGGCCCTCGCTGTGGCCCTCGCTGGATCGCCGGCCGGCCGCCCCACACCTGTGCAGCTGCAGATGTGCCTTGGCGGCGCCCATTGGCTGCTCGTCCCGGCCCGGGGCTGGGCGACTGAGCTCACCGCCTCTTCAAGCCCCCGCTCGCGATGCCTCCAAATCATGCCAACCCGCCGACCACCCACTCCAACGTCCATCCATCTCCTCAATCCCATCCATCCACCACCACCACCTTGCCAGACTGTCTGAACTGTACAGACCACCGCACAGCACAGTAGCACCACCACGGTAGCACTGCTTTGCTTGCTTGCACTGACTAACTGTCTGTCTTGTCTGGGCGCCGGAACCTGCCAGCGGCTGTTCGTCTAGGCACCCAAGAAAAGAAAAAGAGCGTCCCGTAGCGCCTTATCCAGCTGGCCTGCAGCAAACCGTTTCGTTTCTCTTCGCACCCCGGACGCTTCCCTTCTCTTCCTTTTTCCCATCTCTCCCCGCCGTAATCCCGATCATCCCTCAACGCACCGAGCGTGCCACTGCCAACATCACGAAAGAGCGGTGTCATCGGCTCAACTTCATACAATACGCCCTTTGCTCGCATCCAAGCGGAACGCTTGACTGTTCCTCTCCTCTTCTCTCCCAGAATGACCCTCGACTACAATGTCAACGGCGGGGGCGATGCCTTACTCGATCTGACCTTTGAACAGCACCAGCGGGACCGGGCTGCTGCGTATAGCTACTCAACCACAACCACAGCTCACTCGAGTCCAGGGCCTGCATCCAACCTCGTCACTGGTTCTTGGAATCTTCCCATCGACATGAACGCCAACGCCCACAACTCGCCTCCGGGAGCTCGAGGCAGCTCCCCCGAGGAATACCACCCAAACTCGCCTCTCTCACACATGTCCAGCCCTCACAGCCAGCACTCGCCGCTGCAGCACTCGCCTTACCAGCAACACACGAACCCTCTAACCGACTGGGCTCTTCACCACCATCAGCAACAGGCGGCTTCCGCTGCGCAGCACCAGACTTTGCCCGCTCACGACTTGTCACATTACATCCAGGAATCTACGCTGTTGAACTTCAATGCCTTTCCCGGATACCACCCTCTCGAATATCTTCCGGCGACGACCCAGGCTGCCTTGCAGACCCATCTGCTTGAGTCGCCCTTCAGCTCGATGCCTGCCTTGGATGACACCGCACACGCAATGCACTGGGGAGGCGCAGGAATGGGAAACTGGCAGGACTTTCAAAACACTCTGCAGCTCGAGGGTCTGCCCACTGTCGGCAGCAATTCACCCACTGGAACGTATCTTGAGGTCCTCTCATTACCATCCTCTTCATCTGGCGATGGGTGGGCAATGGTAGACTGGGGACACCCTGGCCATGAGCTATTTCAGCCTGCCCCAAGTGCCGCCATCTTCAACCCCTCGCAGACACTTCATCTGCGAACCAACTCTGATTCTTCAGACGGTGGCAACTCGGTCGAGGTCGGTAGCTTCGAGGAAATCCCCCCCTTCCCTTATTCGCCTTTCTCACCAGACTCTGATGGCCAGGCGGACAACCACAACGGACACCGGAATTGCTATTCTGCAGATGGTCACCACCACAGCCATGACAACAGCCATGGTCATAGCCATAACCATAGCCATAGCCACAACCATAGCCCTACCACGGTAGCTGCCCCGGTCTCCATCAAGGGCGAGTCCTCCACCCGCCACAGCCCCGGCAGTGGAGCAGGCTCAGTGTCTCCCTCTTCATCTAGCACTACCTCAAGGAGGAGCGCTGGCACGGGCATTCGCAAGAGCCCAATTGCCAAGACTCCCAAGACCGTCGTCAGGCGCATTTCCAACGGAAAGAAGGATGGATCTGTCGAGAAGAAGGTAGGCCGCAGAAAGGGTCCTCTTTTGCCAGAGCAGCGAAAGCAAGCCAGCGAGATAAGAAAGCTTCGTGCTTGCCTGCGATGCAAATTCCTTAAGAAGACTTGCGATAAGGGAGAGCCCTGCGCTGGTTGCCAGCCATCCCACGCTCGTCTCTGGCAAGTTCCCTGCACCCGAATTGACATCAAGGACATTGGCTACTTTATGAAGGACTGGAAGGCCGACTATGAGAGGCACATGGACCGTGGAGTATCTGTCTACAACGTCAAGGGCTTTGCCCAAAAGGAGACACTCATGTGGATCACCCACGGCTATGGCTTCGCCCTGCCCGTCATGGTTCGTGAGGTCTACGTTGCCGATGACAGTTGCTTCTCCGTCGAGTGGGTCGAGTCGTATGTCACCACTAACGACACGATTGACTTTGAGACTCGCACTGAGAAGCTCGACGTTGGCGCTGAGGGCATCCGCATTGATGCTCTCTCTGAGTATCTCGACAAGCACATTGAGGGCCCCTTTGAGGACTTCATTGACGACCACTTTGAGGGTACTCCCTTCATCACCGAGATCCTCAAGACTGCTCACCGTTACTACGTCAAGGAGAAGATGCCTGTCATCCGAAAGGCCCTTAAGTTGGTCCTTGCTTACAACTTGACTATGCACATCACCATGGTTGAGAGCCAGGGATCCGAGATGCCGCTTGACGGCCAGATCGACGACGAGGACTCCAAATACTACGGCCGCACCGTTGCGCCTGTCATGATCAACTTCCAGATTAAGTGTGCTCTGGCTGACATGTGGCGCGAGCTTCAGAAAGACATCCTGGAGGAGCTCTCTGCTCTCTACTCCGGTGTCTACAGCGGCGAGAAGATGAAGAACTGGCCCACCATCTTCCTCCTGGCCTCCATCCTCCTGGCTGTGTGGGAAGAGATGCAGTTTGACTGCCACTACCGCGTCCCTGACCCTGTGGCGGTGAACAAGTTCTGCAACGACATGGAAACTACCCCTGTCGGTGTTATTGTGGGCCTCTTCCACGCCATCTCTCAGAAGCTCCCAGCCTTCACCGACTGGGACACTCGTGAGCACGGCCACCTGCTTCACAACAATGTCGCCGTCTGTGATGCCATGACCGAGGTGCGACAACATGTCATCAAGCATGGTAAGTTTGCACACTTGTGCTCCATCAAACATGGTTACGTGAGTGTACGATATGCTAACACCAACCTTACAGAGGCTTACTTGCGAACTCGGAGAGAAGCCAAGTTTGACCGCTACGATTTTGATTCGCTTTCAAACAAGTTTTTGTCGAAGCTTGTTATTCGGGCTAACTAATAGAGGGTTTCTAATTGTTTGTTTGTTTCAATTTTTCCTTGTCATGTATGGGACAGGCTCTAGTAGACGCGCTCGTCACCATCATTTCCTTCACGACTTTCTTTTTACATGAATCTTTTTTACGGTCATTCAGCGACGGCGTTGTGATAAGATTCTCTGCATAAATCTTTGAGGACGACTTCTGAGCTCGCCATCTACTTCACCTTAGCGTTTCTATTCTCTTCATTGGTTGACCGCCGCCATACACAACACGACGGTATTGCGGAATGTCTTACGAGCTTGATATGACTTTCTTCCACGAATGTATGACTTGAAGAAGAAGACCTCTCCTTTCATCCCTATCTCTATCTATCTTTACACTTTTGGTTTTACTCCATCGGGCAGCTCATCTTTCAACACGGGAATTTGCGATTTGCGATTTGATTTTTTTTTGCTTTTTTTGCGGCGGAGAGGTGGACACTCTCGGTTATGTTCGTTATGGGATCATGTTGCATGATGTAGTGTTATGGGATCTACAGACGAGTGGTTATGCAGCATAGACGAACATGCATGGTATTTAGGCGCCTTGGGCCACGGCTATTGACCTGGCCTTGGATGGAGCGGGATGATTTGACATGATGCCTTGACCAGTTAGGCAGTTGGGTGCGATGGCTGGGAATGCCACGAATAAAAAAAACGGCTTTGACTATTGTTAATGGAAGCAACTGTTTCACCTGATATGCTTCTCTTGACTAGTGATGAACATTTACTTGTGTGAGTAAGCCCACAGCCTTGCCATAGGTAGAGTTGCTCCACCGCCACACACTCGAGCTATGCTTTGTGGTAGCTTTGCTTCCGTTGCCTTCACCGAGCACTTGATATGTACCGAGGGCAGAGTTGAAGTTGGAGATAAGATAACCACTTCTTGAAAGATTCAATTGCTATCAAGAAAGGTAAGGGCGTAGGTGCTGAAAAAGAGAGGCCGTGTTTCTTTCAGTCAGCACCGGCTTCATCGGAGAAGCATGCGGGAAGCGGTGTGCATGATGTGGTGAGATTAGAACTATTCCTGAAATATGTTACTCTGCAGAAGCAGCTAATGGCTTAGTACCGTAGAGACATGTACATGCACCTGAGTGATTATTCTTCCGTGAAATGCGATCGTCTGATTGAGCTTGGTTTGGGGATAAATGTCGAGCTATGGTAGGATGCTGGATGAGAGCACTTATTTAGAACAGTGTTATGAATCATATATACACTAGACAGCCGTCAAATAAGTAACGTTATATATTCATACTGGACGGCGTTACTTTCTGGAGGTCAAGATATAGGATATGAGAGAAATGGCATGCGTACCTGTTAATTGGACACATCATCTAATTTTTCAAAGTTTGTTGGTGGAGAGGAGCGGATTCTGGGGATTAAGCAACCTACCCTGCAAATCACCGAGACTTATTTACCAACTCGCCAGAAACAGAAGAATTACTTTGGTGCATTGAAAATGAAGTTGGAAAATGAATAAATTTTGTTCTCTTTTTATTTCTGGTGAGATGAACTCTGCTCTTCAGCTTAGGGAGTTTGTGGTAGCACTGCGTAACTGAGAATGCGAAAGAAGGCTTTGTTGTTCTCAATATGTCGTCTTTTTTAGGTGGCTGGCTGTTAAATTGAAGACATATCAAATTGGCCAGAGGACACATTTTGGCTAAGGTAAAAGATTAAGTCCCATCAATGAGCATGTACTTGAAAGAAGAAGAGATGGCTACGAGAGGAATAGTGCCGAGTCACAGTAATGAAAGAGGGTGGCTCTGAAGATAAAGCGAAAGTGTCAGGTCCTACAGTCTGATATGTTCATTGTCAATTGAACATTGTGTGGAGGTATAGGCTGTGATACATGAATATGTTACGAAACGTCTTAAGAGAGACAATGGTATCCTTGAGGTGCGACTGAGAAGAGGAATGCAAGCCTACACTGGAGGAGGAGGAGAGTGATCTCAGCATGATACCTATTGACGCTGCCACCTGGCTGCCAGGAGAGAGGTGCCTTCGTGTGCTCGTGCACCTGCTCTGCTTTTGATGCACTCTCTCATGATCCTGACAGCCTGAGGCTGCAAGGAGTTTGGGTACGCCTATATATTCCATGCAGCTGCTCGCGGCTTCTCTCATCTCCCTCTTCCTCTTACACATCCTATCATCTTCGATCTTTGATACTACCACGCCCGCCAAGCACCACTTTTTGGTCAAGATTTTCTTCTTCTATTCTTTCCGCTACAGCTCACTTTCAGTTCCTCACAATGAGCGATCTCAAGATGGAAGACGTATCGCGGGAGGATATTCCTCATGAGAACTCATGCGCCGTTCAATCAGATTCAGATGCAACCACCCAAACCGACGCTCACCCGCGTCTTGTGGATGGCCGAACGAAAGACAAACCACGAGAGAGGGGAGGGCATTTACTTCCGAAGATATACTACGGCGGGGTTGATCTCCTTCTAGGAGAAATCCCGAAAGCATCTCATCCTATTTGGGCTTCCTTGAAGAAGCAACTAAAGAAAACTCCCGAGTCTCAGATGTCAAACCGAGTCCTGTTCCAGCAACTCGAGGCAGCCTGCTCGACGGAGGAGCTTGACTGGAAGAAATTCGATTCTGTCAAGAGAACTTGGAAAGATGAGCTACAAATGATAAACTCGCATGCATTCTCAGCCTTTCTATTCAAGCTTATGGGTTCTTCTCCTCAAAAGGAGCAACGATTACATTTCCCTCCTGAAGATGCTCGATATTGCAACGCTCTATCTCTTGACGGTGAATTGGCCGACTCGATATATACTTTTCTGGCATTGTCCAAGCTTGTACAGTGGAGCAAGGGCCGCAAGGGGACGTCTCATCTATCTCCCCTCCTACAAAGCAAGTTCCAAGCCTTGGAAACTCGCCTCGTGAAGAATAGAGGTGCCCCCAAGGTTCGTGAGTTTATAGAAGAATGGGGCAAAACTGCCTATACCAGCAGTGAGTCTGAGGATGACAACAATGAGGAGGATGGAGAGTAGTCAGGCAACAACGACACTGCGCTGAGCACTGGAGCTTTTTGAGAGACGCTTGTAGAAGCAGCTCGCGTAGGAGAAACTGAAAGACACGGCGGCGTTGGGGTTTGCTAGGGAAAAAAGCAATGGGTGACATTTCAAATGGGTTGAGCTATCTGTGCTGCAGAGGCCACTGCTCTATCATCAGCAGGGAGTGGAGGCGATTATCATATGTCAAACCTGACAAACGAAGCGGCACCAACGAAACAAAAAAAAAAAAAAAAAAAAAAAAAAAAAAAAAAGAAAGGTATGTGCATGACATGTAGACTCAATTTGATACGAGGCTAATGTACAAGCAGGGAAGCGAACATCTCGACCCATACGTCGTCGGCCGCATATGCCTTTATTATTCGGGACAGAGAAGATTGGCGCAAAAAATGGTGATCAGGAGAGAATGGAGTTTGGTGGCTTTAAGGCGGAATTTACTATTTCTTTCTTATTTTCTTCTCTATCACGCTACATGATCTGGTTTCATTTCAACACACCAAGTTGCTATTCATTTTCCTTTTTTTCACTTTGACTCTCAGACGGAGCTTACCCTAAAATTGGGATTGCAATATGCGGTGGAATGGTTTATCTTGGGGCAGGCTCCTTTTATGGCTGCTACTAGTACTAAACCTAGTTGATGCTTGAGATTCTACATCTCGACGGCGCCTTTGAGTTGCTAAGGATCCCCTTCAACTCTCATTATAGGTAGCTCTACAATTCAAAAAGTTTGTGATTTTCGGATCTTGAGAAAGTAAATCCTGCGAAGTAACATGTCCAGAGAGATTGCCGAGTTCTTCTCCAGCTTAGCTCCAGTGGTCCTGAATCTAAAAATACAGCCAAGTGTGGAACAAACAAGCTTTGCGGGTCTTCCATCCAGGTTCTCAATTCAGCTGTTAGTCTCCGCACTCCATCCGTAAAAAGATGCAAGCGAGAGAGCATCACTTGTTGATCTGCTCAAAACACTCGAGATCTACCTAGCTGAGTACTAAAAGGGTATCACGTTGAATTTTGGCTCAGGAACAAAATGTTGTCTTTGGGCGATCTACGGCATCTCGTCGAATATCATGGGCTTCAGTCAAGTCACTGTCCGAGAAAAAGAAGTACTGCTTGCTATTTCCGGCTCCTTGAGGGAGGGAAAGACATTTGGCCATGTGCTCTTTAAGCGCCCATGCCATTGTCGGCGTCTCTTTCAAGTTTTTCTTCACAATCATTGGCTACTACGCTCATTGCTGTCCGATGCCATCAAAGGCCGTTATCGTGCAATCGTCAAAGCGACGGTTCATAGAATGGATCTCCACCGTGAATGGCCGGGCCCCGCCCGGTATCGCGCGAAACCAAGTCTGGTGGCTGCTAAAAACGGACGCCTGTCTCGGCCCCTCCTGAGGTTCGAAATCGCGGAGGTGATGCAATCGCTGCATCGGACCCTGGCTCGTATGACGAAAACCTGATTCTGGTGGCAGAAGATTCTTTCCTGTTCCTGGACCGGCGCTGGCGTTTTTGAAAGGAATGAATAAGCCATCCCATGCCAAACTACCGCTAGTAGCAGATTGCAACTTGCGCGGTAATTTGTCGTTTCGAAGCTGCAGCCCAATCTAGATGCAGGCAGAGAAGGACCCTCGAGATTGCAAATACGTCACTGACGCTGACCGCTGGTCTGATAACGCGATGGTGCATCCGAGCAACTCCGTCGCATCATCCGTATCTCGGGCGAAGGGCGGCATCTACGCCTGCCACAGTGAATCAATGCATCGTGCCGTAGAAGAAGAAAAAAGCCAGCTGAACTGAGGTGTCAAAGACGATGCGGCGGCTATTGACTCACCTTTTGTATTCTCCGCGTTTTGCCTCCTGCTGGGTACTGTAACAATTAGACTATTGCCACTGCACGCTGCGCAAACAGAGCACAAGGGAACAAGAGGCTGGCAGCGCTTCACCACGGCGGAGACAGAGGCACAAAGAGGGGCGCGGATGACACGCCAGCAGCCTCCGCTATTGGACACAGCCGGGCGATAAGCCCCACCGCGTTTTCGATAGGGTGACTGACTTTGGTGCTTAGTGGCAGCGATTTATCCGGAAGCGGGCCCACAAGTACATCGAGTCCCACCGGCCAGCTGCGCGCGGTCGAGGTACCGGCAGCACCTCGCCTTCCCCGGACGGTTCTGGAGCATTCTCGGGGCATTTGGCGCCTTTGGCTGATGAATCATGGCCGCTTGCCACTCACTCGCCGGTACGTACCAGTGACCTCCTGCAAGGCGGCGAGATGGGGCGCCCAGCTGGTCACTGGTCACTGCGCCTGTCTCCTCCCCTCGCTCGGCCTTGCCAAAGCGTCACCGCCCCCCTTCAGGCTGCCACTCCTCTCCTCTCGTCCCTATTAAAGGACCTCTTGCCCGTCAGCAGCCATTTTCACATTCTTTCTCCCTCTCCTCTTCTCATACCACACTCAAACACTTTTCTCATCTCTTCCACCCTAAGGAATATCCGTTAACAGCGCATCTTCTTGCACTCTCTACGAATCTCCCAGCGGCCAAAGCTTAATCCGCCACCATGCAAATCTTCGTCAAGACCCTCACCGGCAAGACCATCACCCTCGAGGTCGAGTCTTCCGATACCATCGACAATGTGAAGTCCAAGATCCAGGACAAGGAGGGCATTCCTCCTGACCAGCAGCGTCTGATTTTCGCTGGCAAGCAACTCGAGGATGGCCGAACTCTGTCCGACTACAACATCCAGAAGGAGTCCACCCTCCACCTGGTCCTCCGCCTTCGTGGTGGTATGCAGATCTGTAAGTTATCTGATTCAGCCTTTCTATTTAACCAACTGTGACTAACAGCATCCTTCAGTCGTCAAGACCCTCACTGGAAAGACCATCACCCTCGAGGTGGAGTCATCTGATACCATCGACAACGTCAAGTCCAAGATCCAGGACAAGGAGGGTATCCCTCCTGACCAGCAGCGACTGATCTTCGCTGGTAAGCAGCTTGAGGATGGCCGAACCCTCTCCGACTACAACATCCAGAAGGAGTCCACTCTCCACCTTGTCCTTCGTCTCCGTGGTGGTATGCAGATCTTCGTCAAGACGTTGACCGGCAAGACCATCACATTGGAGGTTGAATCATCAGACACCATCGACAATGTCAAGTCAAAGATTCAGGACAAGGAGGGTATTCCCCCGGATCAGCAGCGTCTTATCTTTGCTGGCAAGCAGCTTGAGGACGGTCGCACCTTGAGCGACTACAACATTCAGAAGGAGAGCACACTTCACCTTGTCCTCCGTCTTCGTGGTGGTATGCAGATTTTCGTCAAGACTCTGACCGGCAAGACAATCACCCTCGAGGTGGAATCTTCCGACACCATCGACAACGTCAAGTCCAAGATTCAGGACAAGGAGGGCATTCCTCCTGACCAGCAGCGCTTGATCTTTGCTGGTAAGCAGCTGGAAGACGGTCGCACCCTGAGCGACTACAACATCCAGAAGGAGAGCACACTGCACTTGGTTCTGCGTCTTCGTGGTGGCCAGTAAAGGTGTCTTTTGCTTACGACCGCACTGTTACGACTGAATTGGACGGTTGGGCGTTTTTGGGAACTTCTTTTTAAAGCAGATATGGGAACTTGGCCATTGCACTGGCCATCATAGTTTATGATAGCACATTTCAGCGTTACCGATATCACGGTACGCGACAATACACCTCTGACTGTCAACATTGACAAGTCGCAAACAATTATCTCTCCATCATGAATTTTAGTGAAATGAATTCGATATCGTACAGTAGCAAGTCGTAATTGAGAATCAGGCCATGGCATCGAGTTGTCATGTATGCATATATCGGAGTGGTTGCAGTTAGTGGGGCCAGCTTCAAGGTAGAGCCGCCACTTTGCTTGCGGCTTCGTGAAGCTTCCAGCGATTCGTAACCTTCCTCCACCAGCTCTTTAAAATGTGTCCTTCGACCTGACATTTATGCTCGGAAGGTATCGCCATGTTAACGAATCGGCTCTCCTCGGCCCGTTCCAGAATTAAACATTTTTTCCCGCCTTGATACCCTTGATACTAATACTCGACTCACCCACTGCTTCTAGCTCTCCAAAATTTATCCCTGCAAACTTGTCTCTCCGTTATCTCTACTGCAACTTCACCAGCTGGCGCATCGTACCTGAGTAGCCTTATGAGGGTGCCGAAAACGGTGGCTTGGAGATGACTTCGTTTTATTTCCATATCAAATTCGAGCTTTATCCGACCGAAAACCCTGCTGCCGGAGGAGACACATTTGCGGCGCAGAACAGCCGAGATATTTGGCTTCCATCGAACGATTCCAGCATTTTTGACGACCTTCCGGCCCATCCCCCACCTCATCGATCGGCGGCGCGCAATACAGATATACCAGACAGAAGTAGACGTATATCCTTTGGAGCTCTGGCTACGTTGGACCGCAGAGCTGGGCTTGGCGCAAACTCGAAATCTGGAGCCATAGATTGCGGGACCCCGCGACCACCCACAGAACTCGGTGGAGGAGAAATCGAAGACCTGCCAGGGCGACAATTATTGGGACGAGCGAATAGCTATCCTCTACCGCCGTCAACGGCTGCCTTGCAACCCCAGACTGCGATCCGAGACTGGAGATTTGGGCGCATCAATATCGAAACGTTAGACCCCGGCTTGTACAAAAACAACAACGACATGGCTGGAGAAGGCAAGGTGGCGGCTACTGCTGTCGCTGGACCATCCGCCGCACCAGATCTAGGCCCCCCGTTTAGCGGCTCAGGAACGGCGACAAAGGCAGAGTTTGTTGAGCTAGAGGGCAAGAATACAGAAGTTGGATGGGGCATTGTGCATTTCTACAGGGAGAGCGACGAGACTGCTGGGCTTGCCTCCAGCCACGAGGTGGCAGAAGAGACTGAAAATATGCAAGACTGCACCACGCTCTGCATCCCTGCTGTCCCGGCCTACATGACACCCGGAGATTTCCTGGGCTTCTTGGGAGAACGATGGCAGAACGACATTAGTCATTGCCGAATGGTTATGACCTCGCGGATGAATCGATACTTGGTCCTGCTCAAGTTTCGCGATAGCAAACAGGCGAAACTGTGGAGGCGAGAGTACAATGGCAAGATATTCAACTCTATGGGGGTAAGTCATTGAAATATGTTCCTCCCTCTATTGCAAAGCCCACACATGCTGACCTTGAGAACAGTCACAGTCCCAAGCCTGCCACGTGGTGTTCGTAAAGAGCATCACATTTGAACGACCGAGCCCATCTCGGGGGCACGAATATTCTCTTTCGTCGTCTTCATCGGCCATTTCAAATAGCCTGAAGCCTTTCCCACCTCCGACTCCAAGCCTTGTGGAGCTGCCCACATGCCCCGTCTGCCTAGAAAGAATGGACGAGACGAATGGCTTGATGACTGTGCCATGCTCCCACGTCTTCCACTGCACGTGCCTACAGCGCTGGAAAGGAGCCGGCTGCCCGGTCTGCCGGTTTACGAACCCTTCCGAAGAGAGAGATCCGTCAAATCCTTACAGCCAACCATTTGGAGGGTCGGCCTCGAATCTGTGCAGCGTGTGTGATTGCGCTGACGATCTCTGGATATGCCTTATATGTGGTTATCTGGGGTGTGGCCGATATAAAGGAGGTCATGCCAAAGATCACTGGAAAGACACGGCGCACTGCTTTGCCCTGGAGCTGGAAACACAACACGTGTGGGACTATGCGGGCGATATGTGGGTGCATCGTCTCATTCGTGATAAAGGCGATGGCAAGGTCGTCGAGCTTCCGGGAAGAGGTAACTACACCGGCAATGGCGAAGGGGCGGATGAGGACATGGTCCCGCGGGCGAAATTGGAGACGATTGGCCTTGAGTATACTCATTTGCTAGGAAGCCAACTCGAGTCTCAGAGGGCCTATTACGAGGGAATGATCAACAAGAGTGCTAACAAGGCTTCGAAAACCTCGGCCGAGTATGAAAAGGCAATAGCGGAGCTGTCAGAAACTTGGCAAAAGCACGCTACTCTGCAGGAAGAATATGGAGTCTTGAAAAGAGAGACGCTCCCGCAGCTAGAGCGCGATCTTGAACGGGAGAGGAACAAGGCGAAGAAGGGGGAGAACTTGGCCAGGAGTCTTGGCCAGTCACTACAAGAAGAAAAACGGCTCAATGAAGGGCTGATGAAGCGTATTGAGCATCTGGACACTGATGTCGAGGCGATACGCAAGCAGCTGGAGGAGCTCAGAGCAGAAAATACAGAGCTGAAGGAAATGAATCGCGACTTGACCATGTTCATCTCTGGGCAGCAGAAGCTTAAAGAGCTGGAGAATGAGGGGCAGATCGAGGAGGGTGAGCTTGAGGGGGGCACTATGAGTGTTCCTGAAAGCAGGAAGAAGAAGGCGAACAATAAAAAGAAGGGGAAGAAGTGATTGGCAGTTTCAAGTGTTATAGCGATTTGGTCGTCACAGCGATGAGTTGGCTATCTTGAATGGAGTTTTGGTGGTGGGTGAGCGGAGTTGGTTACGGCGATGGCATCTTGTTTAGGATACTCCAATAGAATCCATTGTAATACTAGGTAGTAATGGCATTTGATTCTTAGAAAGAAGCAGAACACAGCAGGTGTTGCCCCTTGCATGGCCCGCCATCTCGCATGCAGCCTTGGGAGTGTGTATGCATGTGCTTACAGAGTAGTACAAATCTCCGGCGGCCGAATGAAACCAATCTCCGGGGTTCGGTGCCGGACACGGTTACGGGGGTGTTTTTACAATTACATGTGACAGAGCGACAGGGATATCGCGAAAGAAGAAGAAGAAGCTCACGATGAATGGTTATTTTGGTATAAATACGCATTGATGTGATTACGTGATGAAAATGCTTAGGTTGGATGAGATATGACAGTAGCTGTTAGAGTTTGTTTAGAGCTCACGGCATAATAACAGACTGCATTAACGTCAAAGTTGGTGTCTCTTTTAAAGTTTCGAGCTTGCCGTGTTGTGAGTTGTCTCAAACAACTGCATTTGCGCTGTCAAAGACACATTCCGAATGTTGGCCCTCCTTGCATTAAATCACAACAGTAAACCCATAATAGTTTTATTTTTATTTCTTTTGCATTTTGCTTTGGATGGCGTGCTGAGCAAGTGGGACAAGGAGCACATGTTAATTGCGAGACCTCGATGGCGAAAACAAAAAAAAGGTCAGCACAGGTAACCATGGCCCCTTGTTTCTCAGCAGCCCTACCGTGGTATCGACGGTGGATCTTTGCCGTTCGTCCGCCCGAGGCTAGCGCTTTGGGAGGGCCGCTGGAGCTCCCTGTAGCTGTACAGTAGGAGGGTTTCGACAGCATCCCCCCATGTTGGAGATTGTTTGGTCTATGGACGTTGCAGTAATTCGTTGTAAGTGGCGCGTCGGTGATTGGGGGGCAAAAGGGAAACGTCGCTTTTCAGAGGCGCATGTAACTACGTAACCAACTACATGTACATGTAATCTAACAACTCATTTAACTCTCTCTTTTTCTTTTTCTTTTCCCGCCTCTATTTTTTATTTCCCGAAATCAACAAAAGCTGAAGCTGAGATCCTTCTTGGCGTCGCGCAGCTAAACAAAAAAACCTGGGAAATAGCCCCTCTTCCCACCTCCGCGCTGGAATCGTCATCCCTCCCGTGGCCCAGCTTTTTGCTCCAAAAGCTCAAGCTACTTGTTGCCTGTCCACTTTTCCCTTCCATCTCTTTCTTCTCAACCCAAGCTTTCGCGGAGCTTCGGATCTTCACTCACCCTGCGCATCGGTTACAGTGACGAGCAGGGTCATTATTTAGCAACGTCGATCAAACAGAATCAACTACTTAGCAAGCGGCTGCAATACGATACGACAACATCAACAACTCAACAAAAAAGGCTCTGCAGCCATGGCTTCGCAAGAAGCTGCAGTGTCCAAGGCGGGGGCCGAGCCCCGTGAGGAGCCGGTGGAAGAGTCTGAGCAGCAGCAGCCCAAGAAGGAGCTGTATCCCATGGTGAACTGGAAATACGACCTGTTCCTCTACGGGATGGGGAATCTCGTCAACCTCTTCTTCAGAGAAGTCGTGCCGCGGGGCTCGTGGAGGGTTCCGCAGACGGGGCCTGTGCTTTTTGTCGCCGCGCCACATGCAAACCAGGTATGGACTATTTACTATATGATATCTCGTCGCGCCAAGCCAGAGGGCAAAGGAAAAGACATCAAGCTAACCATGTTTTGTGACAGTTTGTCGACGCCATCCTCCTGCAACGGACGCTGCGACTGGACGCCAACCGACGAATCTCCCTCCTGATCGCGCAAAAGTCTGTCCACGGCTTCATTGGCTGGGGATCCCGCCAGGTCGGGTCCGTCCCCGTCGGGCGAGCGCAAGATGCCGCGAAACCCGCGACGGGCCTCATCTACCTCCCGGACCCGATAAACGACCCGACGCTGGTGCGAGGTGTGGGCACAAAGTTTGGTGTGGGCGAGGGAGAGCCACAGGGCATGCTGTTCCTGCCGCCGGGCAAGAAGACATCTGGCGAGAGTGTCAACATCGACCAGATTCTGGGTCCTGAGGAGATTCGAATCAAACGGCCGTTTAAGACTGCGCTGGCTTTGAAGCAGCTCACCGGACGAGATGATATCGACAAGGAGGGCCGGTTTACTGACAAGTCAGTCAACGGTTCTGCGCCGGGATACAAAGGGACCAAGTTCAAGCTTGCGCCGCATACCGATCAGACCAAGGTGTACGAGGCTGTCTTTGCGCGACTGAGGAATGGTGGATGTGTCGGCATCTTTCCTGAAGGTGGTAGCCACGATCGCTCCGAGCTGCTTCCTCTCAAGGCCGGTGTGGCCATCATGGCCTTGGGAGCGCTGGCCGATGCACCCAACTGTGGTCTCAAGATTGTGCCCGTGGGCATGAACTACTTCCACCCTCACAAGTTCCGCTCGCGCGCTGTCATTGAGTTTGGAGCCCCCTTTGAGGTCCCGCCGCATCTGGTTGAAATGTACCGGAATAATCAGCGAAGAGAGGCAATCGGCCAGCTTATTGACACCGTCTACCAAGCCCTCAGCTCTGTGACCGTCTCAGCCCCTGATTACGATACTCTGATGATGATCCAGGCTGCGCGAAGGCTCTACAACCCCACCGGCAAGAAGCTACCTTTGCCAGTAGTGGTGGAGCTGAACCGCCGTTTGGCATTGGGCTACGAGCGCTACAAGACCGACGAGAGGATTACCAGCCTGTCCAAGAGCGTCAAGGACTACAACTCGCAGCTGCGCTATCTCAACCTGAGGGACCACCAGGTGCAGTACGCCACCATGTCCATCTGGAAGGTCATTGTGCTCTTCATCTACCGCTCCATCAAGCTACTGATCCTCTTCCTCTGCACTGTGCCGGGCCTGCTTCTGTTCTCACCAGTCTTTGTGGCTACAAAGATCATTAGCAGGAATAAGGCTAAAGCGGCGTTGGCGGGCTCAACCGTCAAGATCCGCGGGCGCGACGTCATGGCTACGTGGAAGATCCTCGTTGCCTGCGGACTGGCCCCGACGCTTTACCATGGTTACTCGATTGCTGTGGTCGCTAGGGCGTGGTACGACCACCTCTGGGGCTATTTGCCGGAATGGGTGCCGCTGGTACTGGTGTATCTAGCTACGTGGGTGGCATGGATGGCTATTTCTATTGCGGCGCTGCGGTTCGGCGAGGTCGGGATGGATATTTTCAAGTCACTGAGGCCCTTGGTGCTTTGTCTGGTCCCGGCATCTGATTTCAACATTCACAAACTGAAGCGGAAGCGAGCAGAGCTCAGCGCCCAGGTGACGGACTTGATCAACACCCTCGGACCCGAGATGTTCCCCGACTTTGAAAAGACGCGGTTGGTTCCCGACTTTTCCAAGCTCGAGACGGGAGGAACTCAGACGTCCCCGACAGAACACCATCCCCGGCGAGACAGCGAGGCGTCAAGCGCGGGCCCCGATATGGAGACACCGCCGCCATTGTCACGACGCAGCACTACACAGTCCAGCCGCTTGCTTCCTCGAAACGACTCGTTCAGCAACATTGGCAGAGTTGGCATCTTCTCTACACGGCCTCCGTCGCGATCAAGGAGTCGCTCCAACAGCGCGGGCGGCGGCTTTGGATCCAGCGGATTCCACATCAGCGGGTTTACAACTCTTGACTCTGCTGAGGGTTTCAGCGAGGCTAGCCGTAGACTTAGAGAGGCGATGAAGGACAGGCGGAAGAAGTCTCACAAGGTCAAGATGGAGGCTGGTGGAGATGAAGAGGACGAGTCTGATAGCGATGAGGATGGTTACAACGAGGCGAGGAAGAAGAACATTTGAAGGGCCCGTTTAATGAATATGGATTGGGTGCTGGGTCTAGTGCCGTGTTACAACATGTTTTTTTCTTCTTTTGTTTTGCATCACCACTTGTTAGTTTTGTGTTGGAGTTTTTGCGCATATACTCCGTAGGCATCTTGAATTTACCAAGGGAATTTATGAACGCGGTTACCGTAGATACGGAAAGTCTGACATTGATGTGACGCAGCGAGTGTGCAATGGATAAATCCCACATGGCCCTCATGGGTTGATTATACACAACGACGGATGAAGTTTGACGCTTCTTCGTGGGGTTCGGGATTGGCGCAGGGGGGCACTAAACGGAATCCGAAGATCGGCTTTATGTCCAGCAGTCTGCGTTGAATTGGTATTGCAAAAGGGCTTTACCCTAGTATGATAAAGGGAAAAATCAATGTTTGGTAGTATTGCGCATGTCCGCATGATGAAGTTTGCTTACGATTTTCTACATTTCTGGCAAGGTTAGTTGGGATGGTGTAGTTGTGATTGCATATGAGGCCATTGGGGATGGGAGACGGACTCGGCCGACGAGCCGCCGGTGAATTGGCAAGCTCGGAGATGTCGGCGATTTGATGGCGGTGGGGAAACCCTGAAAGAATGTAATGTATTACGTGTCCAAGCAAGAAGCACGATAATGGTCTTTTTTACTAGGTTAATATGTATTTGACCGTCTTATTGGTGAATCCCGGAATAAGAGATGACGACGACAAGTCAAAAAAAAAAAAAAATCAGATACAATGCGCAAGAGCTGGAAAGATTCCATGTGATGACGGGAATTTCCCGTTTGGGGCGCGTCGGTGTCCACTCCCCGGCTTCGCCTGCCGGACGGGAGCTGGGGAAGGCAGAAAGATTGAGGGATGGGCGTTTTTTAGTTTGTGCTGTGAGTGGCTGGATTGTATTACTCATTTGTAGGGCGAGACGCCGGAGGATCTGATAAGGATGTTGGGGGGGGGAGGAGAGTGGGATGATGAGGCAGGGCTGTTAAATCCGAGGTTTATAAGACTGGGGGAGAAACCCTGATGGCACCCTTTTTTCTTTTGTATTTATTTTATAAATCGATTGGGGAGTTTCTTTACTTTCCTTTTTCATATTTATTTGAGTCCTTTTGATTTAGCGGTACAGAGAGGCAACATCTGGAAGGAAAACAAGAAAAACGAATTAAGGGGGCGAAAAAAAAAAATAGGGTTCTATATATCCACTTGGACCATCTCGGAGTTCCTTTTCTCTTTTCCCTTTTTCTTTTCCCACCATGCCGCCTCCCGCAGCCACGAACAACAACACCATCGGCAACGCGCCTCGCATGCCCGTGAAGCAAAAAATGGCCGTGTCGCTCAAGTCGCTCGTGAGCTCGGTGCTGAGCGCCGTCCCGGGGGCCGCCGGCGTGGGAGCGGCCGTATCGGGCCCGGCGTCAAGCGGGGGACCGGCACGGATCGAGTCCCTGTTTGCGCGGACCGAGGCCGAGGTGGACGGGGAGGAGTGTCTGCATGATTGCGAGAGCTGTTCGGTGAAATACCCGCGCGGGTTCAAGGTGGATGAGGAGGACGTGCTGTATGGGCAGGTGAAGGGGTGGAGCACGCATGTGCTTGTTGGGACGGGGAAGACGGATTGGGTGAGGGATGTTGCGGATGAGAGGGGGAGTGTGATGGAGGCGATTCAGAGGGTTGGCGGGGTGACGAATGGGGTGAGTTTTCTTGCTTTCTCTTTGTTGGTTGTGAGGGTGATGAGGTGAGATGAGGTTATGTGAAGTGAGATGAGATGAGATGAGAAGAATGAGAGAAGAGTGATGAGAAAAGGGGGAAAGTGGAGTGAGGATAAACGTTACTGACATTCATCATCAGAGACTCATGCTGTCCGCCTCCAACCTCCCTACGCCTCACGACACCACCGACTACTCAGAACCCACCACCGTCCTCCTCCTCCCAGCCTTTGCCATCGTCCACAACGTCCACCCCCGCAACGTCCCCCAGCTCATCTCAGACGTCGTCAACGTCGCTCCCACAAACTCCTCCCCCCTAACCCCCTGGCGCTCCGTCATCCCCGCCTCCCTCCCCAGCCCAGACGCCTCGCTGGCCGACCTCACCATCAACGCGTGTCCGCACAGCGCCGTCGTGCTCATGTGCAGCCAGAAAACGCGCGACGCTCGATGCGGCCAGAGCGCGCCGTTGCTGCGAAAGGAGCTGGAGAGGCATCTGCGGCCGTTGGGCTTGTATCGGGATTTGCATGATGAGAGGCCTGGTGGAGTGGGGATTTACTTTATTAGCCATGTTGGTGGGCACAAGTACTCTGCGAACGTGATGGTGTATCGAAGGCCGAATGCGTTTGGGAAGGATGATGAGCCGTTGCCGGAGGGTGTGGAGGAGGCGACTGAGGCTAAGGAAGAGAAGAATGGTGAGGAGGAGAAGGAGGAGGGGAAGAGTGATGTGGGGGCTGCGCAGTGTATTTGGCTGGCGAGGGTGCGGCCGGAGGATTGTGAGAATTTGGTGCGGTATACGGTGCTGAAGGGGAAGGTTGTGAAGCCGGAGAGGCAGTTGAGGGGAGGGTTTGATAGAGGGAGGGGGCTGATGAGTTGGTGAGGATGGGTATGGGTTTGGGGGTTATATGGGTTTTCATTTGGGTTGGGTTTATGAGCATATACATATATATATAATTCAGGTGAACGTTTATAAAAGAGAGGTCCGTCGGCATTATCCGGTGGAATGATTTACCATCTACTTTCATCAAGTTGAGACTTTGTATGCTTGAGCATGTTGACTATGAGATTCGTTGTAAAGGTTTTGTGAAAGGGGTGAAAAGTTTTATGACGGTAGTATGATTAAGGTTGGACGGATTGTAGGTAGTCTAATGGAGCTCTTGTGTCGGACATCTATGTACTTGACCTGAGTATATCCCTTAAACTTGCCTGCTTCATTAATACATAGATACATAGATCTAGTAGACACAGCTAGATCTAGTAGATTATTTTGAAAGGGAGGGGGAGGGGGTGGGCTGCTTAGACAGAATTTAAAATGAATCTGGTTGAGTTACCAGTTGGGAAACGCGAAAAATAAGAAAAAAATAGGCCTGCTGAATGGTCTTTCAACAATCTGTCAAGGGTGTAATTCTCTGCTTGCTCTCTAATATCGCGTTACAGCCTGGTTCTTGCTACTACTCCAAGGGCTCGTAATAATTCCCTTTCATGTTTGAAGTTGTAAGTCTACCTTGATGCATCACCACTCGACAAGAAATTTCTAGTCTGTGTTTATCCAACTTCTGTGCAAACCCCTTTTAAGCAGTGCTCTTGACTGGAGAACCAGCAATCGCAGCCTGCGCCGAACCTAGCACACACCATTTGGAATGTCTGCAGCGAGAATGTGCAGTGACGTTTACTTGTTTATGCAACCACATGTCTGTTCGCCTGGCCGCTCCGGTGCAAAATGATTCGCTTTTGAGGCTGTGGTTGATGTAAATTCAAGCGTTCATGATTTTATGCTCGCTGGCCATTTCTGTCCATTTTCGGCTCATTCGAGAGGCACGCAAGCAGCTGAAGCCCCACGCAGGACGTTTGCTGCTGGACAAGGATTGTAATGGTATAAGCCTAAAATGAAACCAATGCCAGGCCATGCCCAAGTTTGAACTCGCAACTACAAAAGAAATCCGTCGCCGTCGGCGAAGGAAGAGAAAGAGAGAGAAGGAAAAAAAAAAAAATGCGGCTGCTCAACACCAAAACATATAGCATCACCGAATTCTTCGAGGCCAACATCCCCAGATATGCCATTCTCTCTCACACTTGGGGGTCGGGAGAGGTGACATACCAAGACATCGCCCAGTCGGTAGAGCAGGCGCGGGAAAGGAAGCCTCAGGGGTTTGCCAAAGTCGAGGGCGCGTGTGCGCTTGCATATGCCGAGGGATTCGACTACATATGGATCGACACCTGCTGCATCGACAAGACGAGCAGCGCTGAGCTGTCCGAGGCCATCAATTCCATGTATGCGTGGTACCGAGAATCCTCGATATGCTATGCGTACCTAATTGACGTTCGATATATCGAGCATCCGACTTTGGAGACGGGGAATAGGAACTTTGATGAGGTTGAATTCGGGGCATCACGTTGGTTTACGAGGGGATGGACGCTACAAGAGCTCATTGCGCCTTCTGACGTCGCCTTTTATTCTGGAGATTGGCATTATCTGGGAAGAAAATCCTTTCATAAAGACGTGATATCCAGAATCACGGGCATCGACGTGAGCATCCTCGCCGGGGCCGACCCATCCCTCATCGCCGTAGCACGCAAGATGTACTGGGCCTCCCGCAGAACGACAACCAGAATCGAAGACATGGCCTACTGTCTAATGGGATTATTTTCTGTCTCCATGCCTCTCATCTACGGTGAAGGTAAAAAGGCGTTTCTTCGACTCCAGGAGGAAATCATCAAGACTGTCGACGACCAGTCTATTTTTGCGTGGCAGCTACGGAAGCTGAGTTCCCCTGGACCAGACTTTTACGGACTCCTGGCCGACTCTCCGAGTGCCTTTGAGGACACTGGTGGAAACGTCTCCCCATTCGCATCGAGCCACTCTTCTACGCAGGCAACACGTATCATTAATAACACTCTGCAGACTACGCTGATGATCCAGAACAAGGTGATTCAGGGTGTCCATTATGCTGGC
Organism: Trichoderma semiorbis; assembly: GCA_020045945.2. Classification (NCBI taxonomy): domain Eukaryota; kingdom Fungi; phylum Ascomycota; class Sordariomycetes; order Hypocreales; family Hypocreaceae; genus Trichoderma; species Trichoderma semiorbis. The sequence continues at coordinate 1,190,492 of CM034695.1, forward strand.
TTTGGTAAACTGCCGTCTGGTCCCCTGTCAAACTATCGCCGTGCTGTTCTTGGCTGCAGGTATGGTTTCTCTGGAGACTCTTCGCCTTGCATTGAACTGTGGTGTCTGGACGAGGAACAGTCTCAGTTTGCGAGAATCCGGCCTTGGAATCTCTTTAGGGAACAAGCACCGTCCATTTCCCCTCCCTTGCGAGTGAATTCGCTTTCTAAAATCCCGTCTCTGCTTTACGAGGTGCCTCTATGTAAGTCCAAGCCCCGATCCTATTTTCTTCTTGTGAAAATTAGGTATGCTGATATGGAGTCCAATGTGATATGCAGACTTTGGTACCATGTCCATGGACTTGCTTTTAAATCGTGCGCCGTGGGAGTACAAACAGATCACCGTCTCTCACAACCCTCGGGAATTCATACCTTTTGGCTTCCGCCTTCAATATCTAAGCTACAAGATTGGAACCCGTGAGGGTTATCCAGCTGATCGATGGCACGGCAACGACCGGGTATTACAGCGAGCTTACCACCACAGAAACGGCCCTCAGCGAAATACTTCGATGACCTCCCAGCCAAATGTCGTATATTACAATGACCCCAAGAGGAATGTCCACGTCGCCCGTGTCACAGAAGGCGCCGTGCGTGTCATTTTCAAAGAAAAGTCGTTTAAAGGGTGGTGTTTATTACATGCTCTTGTCTTAGGGATGGACATAATCCACGATGAACGAGGGGATTGGGAACGAAAACCGTGGTGTCGCATTGTGGAACTTGAGCCGTGGATGCAGGTGGACGAATACAAATACGAATTTGACTGGAACGAAGGAGAGAGTAGCAAGATTAAGTGTTCGTCGCACGACGCTTTGTTGCTTGCAAAGGTCATTATGCTGCCTGGCGATGAGCTGTATACCGTTCAGCTGAATGCTGCTAACATGAATGAGTTGGCATATTGGTGGCCATGGTGATGACGAAATCAAAGTTTATGAGAGCACGAGTGGGATGAATTATGAATATCTAGGTAATACGATTAAGAACGAAGCATTTCATATAAGAGAAGTTGTACGGGCATCGCCGTGTGCTCTATCTAAGCGCTGTTTCTATCAAATCCCAGCCAACAAAGACCTCAATGTCCCAGCAAGTACCAAATAATGCTAAAGCAAAACTATAGGAGTGTATTGATCGCCACATTTACAGAGAATGGTCTCGACAACACTCGGAGTGGCATTGTCCTGAGGATCCGCTGACAGAACCACTGCTATTGTCGTCAATGACATCGTTGCTGGTTTCACCAACGTTCAACGATGTGGCAGGCAAAGGCCAATTGAAAAAGCTACTCAACATAGCAGAAGCGTTGTTGTTCGAAGATCCCATTGCCTCGACATTATGATCATAGTCAAACCCTCCGAGATATTGACCAGCCATGTAATCGCCTCTCTCCAATGCCGCCGCCTGCTTCTCTAATCCCACTCTCATAATCGCATCAGCGCACTGCATCTGCTTCATCGTCTTGCGCACTCTCTCCTTGGCATCGTGCTCATCGTCCTGCAAATCCCGTAGCTCATCCAACTTCCGCATCCAAGCCTCGCTCTCGTGAGCAGAGTGTCGTTGCAGAGCAATTCCTCCTTGAGAGAGAATGGCGCTCGTAGTGGCGTCGGAGAGAATGTCCATCTCGTGACACATGAAATCCAGGGGGCTGTGGAAGAAGAGCTCCCACGTGGTCTGCACTTCGAGGCGCGAGATATGTTCGAGACGTAGAGCTGCCTCGTCATGGCGTTGGCGGAGGGTGCGTTGGATGTGGCGAAGGATGTTGAGGCATGTTGATAGACGTTGTTCGTGGACAAGCCGGGCGGCAGAAGAGTGTTGATCGAACTCTGGGATCTTGGATGAAGATGGGTGTGCGCCGTTGTTAAGATTAGGGGCCTGGTTCTCATAGTTGCTTGTAAATTGCATCTTATAAGGCTCCTCGGGGCGTACAAAGATGGGTGGGATATCGGAAGTCGGCTGCTGAGGCGGAAAGGGGAAGCCCTGAGCCAGGAGAGAAGATGGTGAGGCCATGAGATACTCCTGAGGAACTTCGTTGGGACTATCTTCAAACGCAGAAGAAGCGCCGCTCGAGGATGTAGATGGAGGCGTAGAGTTGGTGAAATGTTGCTGCGCGAGACCGCGAGTGTTTAAAGCCGAGCTTGCATCCGCCATTGCGTAAAAGTGTAAGTGAGTGATGCTGAAGGGAGTTTGTGTTGGCGAGTGTCGAGGCGGATGAAGCTGATGGAGGAGAGGGGAGAAGCGAATGTGGTGTTGGAGGAAGCATTTTTATGGTGAATTACAGCACAGTGATTCAGAGTGTTTGGGGGAGTCGTGTCTTGACGAGAAGACGTTCTGTGTTAATCAGAGGAGAGGAAAGAGCTCTGAGAGGCGTCTGATTCACGTAGAAAAAGGACCATGAGCAAGGCGCTCACACTGGTGATGAATTTGAGTGTATTAGAAACAGAACAGATGCACGCATGAGATTTACACATTCATATATATCGATACATCTATATAGGTTGTTTCTGTTGAGAACGAGACTCGACCATAATAGAGATGATTCATGTCGTGATTTGGGCCTCTTAAAAGAGACAAGTATGGCGCATCAAAGTGTTCAATTGTATATCCCTTTCACTGTGTAAACGCACAAAGGCCATCTCATAACATGCATGCTGCGATATACACACGCCTTCATTGCTCTCATTATTCCCACCTCATATCCTCATTACACACATGCCAATTCATACCATCCCACTAAAGTCATATACAAACATATCCAAAAGAGCCCCGAGGGCCATATATTCCGTAAACAGATCCCCTCATCATCCTCATCCTCATCCTCAAAGGTATCAAGAACCAATGCAGAGATGCTTCAAAGCCCTTTCATAAAAAACCATGCTCATAACCCAAAGAACAAATCATGCAATTCCGCTGCGCCACATATATTCCAAAAATGTAGAAGGGGGGAGGAAAATATAAAAAAGGTTGGCAGTTTCGAGCACAAGAATCCTACCTCGATTTAACCCCAATTTATTTCATCGGGAGGACTCTTGGCTCAGTGTTAGTCTGCCAGGCTGTGCGAGTTGCTGCTACTCGACTCCGTCGTGATGGTGAGCTCGCGGCGCGCGCCGTGGACCAGCTTGTAGATGCCGAAGGAGATGGCGGCTAGGACGACGAAGAGGACGATGATGATGATGGCGATGACATAGTTGCGCTGCGTCATGGCGGCGGTTTTTTGGTGTTTTTTTTGTCTGTTTGTTGGGTGTGTTTATGTGTTGTGTTTGTTCGTGTGTTTAGTGTTTCCCCCCGTTTGTGGACAATGTCGGTGAGATTCTGACGGTGTGGTTTGCGTCTGTCTGTTTCGTCTGGCTCGAGAGTTATGAGCTTTCCAAAAAAGACTGAGAAACAATTAGTATCCCACTCATTCACATTCGATCTCACAGCCAAAGCTATGCAAGGGAGAAAAAGGGGCGCAAAAGAACAAAATGCGGCGGCCAGACTCACCAAGTAAACAAAACCTCGTCACCGCAAAATAGCCCAAAGAACCAAAAAAGCGTGGGAAAGCCCGCGCAAAATCTCACTTCAAATCGCTTCGATAAAGCCAGTGGAATCAAATCAATTAGATATTAATTCAAGCACTCGTCGTCTTCGTCTATGTACCTCATGTAAAAGGAACAACAGAATCAAAACAAAACACGATTTCCAATAACAGCGCGAAAAGAGAGGGAAGAAAAGAGTGCCACCAACCCCCCCAGCTACATATATACGCCGTTGCCCCGCCACCCGCTTTTTGCGTCCTCCTGCCGTCTGTCTTTTCTCTTCTTAGCTACTTCTGGCGTTTCTTTCGAAAAATCGCAAGGCTGGGGATGGGAGGAGACGCAAGCTTAGCTCCAGCGCCTTTTTGTGTGTACCTGGGCTAACGCGGGCTGATGTGGGCTTACGCGCAAACGCTGCTGCGGCCCTCCCTGTAGCTGCGCTGTGCTACTGTGCTGTTCAGTGGGGCTGAAGGGCTACAAGCTCACCTAGGCAGCTTCCCAGCCTCGCCATTTATCGACGAGAGCTGCGCTGGTGGCGTGTCATTGGCGACATCTTGAAACGCGATGCGGAATACGGCACAACAACACATTACACGCTGATGACTGACTCTATCAGGTACTCCATTGAGGCTCTACAACTTGAGAGTAGAGAGTCGATGGCAATAACATCGTTCATCATTTCAATATGAAACTATAAGAGGCTACTTCGCAAAAATACCCGTAGCTGTTGATACACATTACGCCCCCCCCGTCCTCCTCCCTTCTGATAGATAGAAGCTAGCCGAGTAACACATAAAAGTAATAAACCTGGATGCTTCGAGAAACCGCAGCCCGCAAACCAAGGGAGGAAAATCAGTAAAAACCAAAAAGATCAATGCGGTCCGTATACGCCAGCTAGTCTTCCGGCCATGGCCATGAATCTCAGTCGGAGAAGTCGCGTATCTACTCCTTTGCATCGCGTCTGATCCAGCAGCCATGCATCTCCACTGAGTGTAAGGAATCGTCCCCATTCACCCTGATGCCATTGTCCATCTTTACTCGGTCAAGGCCTTGTTCTCCTCCCGGATGATTCGTACATGTCGTTCGTAAAATAGTAGCATCTATATCGATGTCAGTTTTGCAGCAGGTCTACGATCAAGCAGGCGGCGGCTTACCTTTTGGGGGCACTTCTTGTAAATGACCTTCGTGTCATGCTTCGTCTTACGGCCATTCTTCCACACAAGGTAAACAACGAGCCGGCCACTACCTTCATCCTCGCAAGCATCAATCGTGTCGATTTCGTCCTCCCACGACCCGGCCGGAGGGCTCCATTTCTCTGCCGTAGCTGGCGGTGCTGAGTCGCCAGGATGTGTTCCGTTTCTCTTGGAACGCTTCGTCGTGGCGGCTGGCGTTGTGCTGTTCGTCCTATTGCGCTTCTTGCCCCGGGCAGCTTCTTGCGTGTCCTCGAAAATCTTCTCTCGTCCACCAATGGACTCGAGATAGGCACTGAGAATCTCGCCCGCAGACTCCCTAAATCGCACCAAAGTCAGTCGCTTCATCCGGTAATCGCGTGCCGTTTGCCCCACGCTCCATGATTCGCAACATACAATAGATTCTCTTCAGGCTCCCAAGTCATATCTGACTTCTTCTCGTAGCCCTCCCACTTGACGTGGAATTTCAATGTTCCCTACGCGACGTTAGTCATGATGTAATCAAGCAACCAAACGCGACGGAGGCGCATCCTACGCACATCTTCGTCAATCATGTGCTTCTTGATAGCTTCAACAATGAACCTATAAGCAATTGTTAGGTCTCAATGCCATATGCCGTGCAACACCCGGTGCTTTCATACACATCTTCCTCGAGGTCATCCCCCTCCTCATCCTCGTCTTCATCCCCATTCACATCCGCATCCTCGATTTCGATATCATCGTCCTCGTCCACCTCTCTTTCCACCTTTTTTGGGACTCTTCCGTTTCGTTTGGGCCTTCCGGTCGCTTCGTCTGCCTCGCTTGACGCGGAGTTTCGTGACGACTTGACGGGTGGCGCGCTCTCGTAATCCGTGACTTCCTCGTCGCTGAGTGCTGCTTTGCTCTTAGCGGATGATCTTCTTTTGTTTCCTCTGGGAGCCATGACGCGACGGTAAACAGCGATTAAGCGGTGTTACTGTGGAGGCAGAAGAGCATTCAGGTGCAAGTACTGAGCTGGAGCTGTCTCCGGCTAACTTGGGGGCAATCATCTATGCACTTTGCACAGGCGCGATTCGTCCGCTGGGGGAGGGGAGGAGACAAGTGGCAGCCAGTTGGTGCACGTACCTGGAGGCATTGTTGCAATTCACTAATTCGCCTGGCAGTTACAGAATTGATTCGCAGTCCCAGACGGCGCAACCTGGTCGCAAGCGCTTGACGCTGTCCAGTAAGCAAACGCGATGGGCGCGGGCCTCAAAGCTTTGGTGTTGCCGAGTGACGTTCGGTCACGTGAGCAGTTTGTTTTTTCTTGGTTCTTATCGTTATCGATCTCAACAGCTGTAAGCTCCCCACTTTCAACGCCGCGAGTCGTGATATTCCTGTGTAGGTACAGCTGCAACACCTCAAAGACCATTTCATCCTTCGTGGCAAAGCTTGATGAGCTTTATAATGCATTGGAATCTTGTTGACCGTTTATCCACGAGGTTCCCACCGCTTCTACTCACCTTTGATAGATGAAGCATTCTTTGTATTCTTGCTCCACGTCTGTGCTAACAAACATGTTGGATGACGCCTTGACAAAAGAGGAAAACAACAACCGGACCTGGTGGTTCTATACAAACTTTTGCTCATACTCATACAGTGGCCCGTAATCTTTGTTCGGGCCATCAAAATCATTTAATAACTGTAAATGAATTTTCTGTCGAGCCACCCATCTAGCACAAACGGCGCTTTCCGATATCCGGCACGCTCGGCTGTCGCTGACTGCCAAGCGGAGGACAGAAAAACTGAGACTAAGGTTTCGAACACCAAGGAGTTAAATTATACGCCTATAAAGGGAGTAACTGCTATATTTACATTTCGCAGATAACCACTAATATATTTATATTTCTCTAGTAACTGCTACTATATCTATATTTAACTGCTAACTGCTACTAGATTTATATTTATCGAGCTAGTAACTGCTATTATATTCGTATAGATAAGAAACATCGAGTGCTGGCTGAATAGGCGTTCTCTAAATAAAAGCAGTACTCGATGAGTTAATAAGGTGCTTATATTACTAAATGTATGCACTTATTCATTTGCGGTCTCGCTTTTTCTGTCATCCGCTTGACTGCATATTCCCAGCTCACATGAGCAACAAAGCGTGCCTCAAGAGGCGATTGCTATTTAGAGTTCTTTTGCTCCCGTACTTGGCACACATGTTTGCATGCATGATTCTCCATTGTTTGCCGTCAAATTACAAATTCTGACGCTGTGGCCGCTTGCTGCTCACCTGCTGTCCATTTGCCCAGCCAGAAGGAATCGGGATCAACAACACGCCGAACTGCGATATGCCGCATATCCTGAAACGAGCCGGCCATGTAGGCCAGTCGCAGTTACGCCGAGTCCTGAGTCAACGAGAACTACCGTCGGGAAAACAGCAATTGTGAGTCGGCCGACGTTCACACCACATCAATGGCTGCATTCAACTTGGCCTGCATGAATAGCCGGATGGTGGTTGGCGCAGTCGACTTTGCGCCGGTTCCTGCGATGGAAGGCTGTTGGTAGGGCGTCGTATTCATTAATCCACGCATAATGCTATATGTCCCGCAGGTGTGCGCCCTTCCTTTGCTCCTTTGGCTGGCTCATTGAGCTTTCTTGGCGGGCTCTTGGAGGGACAGCTGCTTTCTACTTACCTAGCGCTAAGTAATTAACGTTAGCATGGCTATCAAGCCCTGTCCAATTCGCTAGCATCATGTAGGTATAAATTACTGCAATATCAAACGGCCCTCGTCGGAATCACATGCTGCCGCCAGCAACCCAGGTATGCAGTAGTGAGTACCTGGAAGATCACCCGAAGAGGCTCTTTGTACGCGGCTAAGCAAATTTCTTAGCTAAAATGAGAGTCCAACATGGCCCACGCAAGGCCAACTACGCCAACGGTCCTTTGTGTAACGGGGTCATCAAGCAGACCGGCCGGCGTAACTCAAAGGGAGCAATCGGCCTCGTGTTTGGAGCGCCAAAAGTGCCACGGTCCGGGGATCCGAGCCCACCAGGTCGAAAAAAAGACCAGCGCGGCAAGATGCGAAACGTTGCCGATTCGAGAAGGCCGGTTGGCATTCCTGTTTGCCCGCTAGAATGCACGCAACCACACTCGCGACCGGCAACAAGGGACCTAGCCAGGGGTAAGATCGCAGAGACTTCCATGGATCTTTGCCGGAAAGCTTAGTGTGTAATACGACTCTGCTGCTTCGTAGCGACAGCACGGCTTCGTCAGAGGTGGTATCCATTGCAGCGCCGTCCGTGGAGGGTACTTAATTAGACGTATGTAATTTGCCTGCCTACCTAGCCGGCAGCCCTAATGTCTCGTGTGCCAGACTGTATTCCGCCTCGAGCTACTCCTTGCGGGAGGACGGAAATAGATCGACCCAGCTATGGGCGTATCGAGATGCGATCTCTACAAGAGATAGGGTGCTGAAATGGACGATTTTCAGTCGTACCACACCAAAACTAAAGCACACCCCTTGGCCATTAGCTCCAAGGTGCTAGTCAGCAACGCCGTCGTCTACTGTCTTAGTATGCAGCGCGACACCAAGACAGCAATATCCGTCCATGTAAGGAGTACTCAACGGCGTGGCAGTGAACGAAAGCGCTGCATCGTAGAGGAGGTTATTGCTGTTGGAGAGTGGCCGTCTCCAGAGCATATCCAAGACAAACCTCATGCCTTCGGCGATTACGCACCCAATAGGCTCTCAGGGCACTCCCCATAGGCGACTCTATTCCCCGGCTGAAATCAGCCGCAGTAATCTAGGAATTAAGAAACGGCTAAGCATAGCCAAGCTTTTCGAGACAATGTTTCAACGCCGGTCCACGGCAGCTTTCCCGGCGAGGTCTCATCTGCGGTCCAGGGAGGAACGTTTTTTTCTTCTAACCCTTCTCCCCACCTCGTACTAAAGCATGGCAAAGGCAGGAGTCGTTGTAGTCGTCGTACGGAGTACAGCGTGCTTCATTTGGCCAAGAAGGCAGAAAGACTGATGGGTGGAACTTCTCAGACTTGGGGCTGCAAATTCTTCTGCAGTGGCCAGGGAGTCCGTGCAGGCACACTTCCCTCGGCTACGAGTATGCCAAGGTGCCGTCTTGGGACTGCTGCATACGAGCGTATGTACTGTAATACTACTCGTACGGAGTTGTTGTGCTGGTCGTGAGAACCCATGTTGATGAAGTCTCCACCGTCGCTGCGCTAATCGCACCAAGGGGCTTGGTCGGCTCTCACGTCAAGCTCTTTCCCACGAGACAAGAGCAGGGCAGTTGTTATGTGATGCGCCCAACCCTGGCCTGTTCTGGCTCAGCATGGTCATGATCCTGCCAGAATGATAAATCCACAGAGAACCACGAAGCATTCTGTCATAGGACGCGGTGATTATATCAGACCTGCGCTCCTCTACGGCATAAGGTCGTAAAATGCTAGTTGGACGAGAGATGGCCGAAAAAAGGTTGGGTCTGCGACAAGGGGACCCGTTGTCGTATGCCCATGCAGTAAAGACCAGGCCAGACACGCAGTTAGGCCGTTGACGAACGGTCGAACAACGGCGGCGCGGAAGTGATATGACAGCTCCCGGGACGGACAAGGGGTAATGCTTCGATGACATGACAGGTGTGTGTGCTCCTTGGCCACCAGCCAGACACTCTGGCTCTTCTGGACACTCGTCTCATTCTCTGTCATAGACTTGTATCAACGGAGTAAGCGTCTGACTTTAGCTTAACCAAGGAGAATGGCTTCGCTTTGGCGTCAAACTTTGACCATAGCGTCCACCCCCTGGACGGCCTGGGTGATCTCCCGAAGTGACCCCCCTGAAGCCTCGGATCTTTTTAATCTGGCCTGTGTTTGGAGGACGGAGAGCACTCGAGTTTTGAATGCTACGAGGACGTTGTGCCATCGATAAGAGGGTATTCTTGGGCATTGAATGTGACACTGATACTTGCCGTTCAAGATATGGGGCTGTAAGCAATACATAGCCTGAAGTAACAAAATAGCCAACAAGCCATGATGGCATTCACACTTTCTCTCAACTTGCCTGAAATCACAAAGCACCCTGCTGCAACAGCAGAGCACGCTAGGCATCCGAGCCTTCTCTGATGCCCACTCCGTTCATTGGCGGCGCTCAGCCGGTCTGGATCTTTTGCAATTCGGCCGGTGCGAAGTAGGGTGGCTGGCACGGGCGCAGGAGAGGTGGGATCGCGTGCAGTTTGGCTGCAAGAATGAAGCGATTGGATTCAAGAACGCCACGAGAAACAGCTGGCTGGCCATGCCCTTGGCTCTGGGCCAGATGGGACACGGCCTCTGCTTGTAGGATCCGTCCACGTTACTCCTGAGATGGCTCCGATCGCTGCCACCCTTGCTGGCGAGTCTTGATCGAGTCCGTCTGGGCATCGTCTAGTCTCTTGCGGCCGGCTGCCCGATGTCTTGTCGTGTTGTTTCTGTGCTCCTGTGCTCCTGTTCTGTACCGTACCTGTACATGTAAGAGGCACGAGTAAGGTGGTATTCGTACTGTAGGTATGGAGTTCGGAGCACCGAGTATGTATGTACAGCAGGTCCAGTCCTCAGCTGCTGATTGCTGCTGATAGCTGCTGGCTGATCAAGCTCCATTCATGTTGCCAAGGCATCTGGGCAGTGCATACCCATGGGCTGTAAGGTAGTAACAAGGTCAATCAATCCAATGGCTTGAACCTGAGAGGCCAGACGCAGACGCTGATGAAGCTCCATGACGGGAGTCTCCATCGACCCATGATGTAAGTTACTCCGTACACGAACAGGACAGCAGGGCCGGAATAATTCCCTGGGCAAGAGTGGGCAGGCAGGCGCCATGACAATCTCCTGCGAGCCTCCTTCCTCCAGCGGCGCCCCATTACGAGTACCTACATGTACATGTATCCGGACGGAGCACAGCGCAGGTTGCAGGTCGCAGACGGCCAATACTCCGTTGCTCCTGCATCCTACCGACGCTACTGCTGGCGTAGGAGCCTCTAAAACATCGACTACAGGTAATAGTAAGGTGACATGTACCCGTACTTGTGCTCCGTGCTGTACCCCGTACCTTCATGGCGCTCACTCGGAGGTACTCGCAGGTGATTGTCTGCTGGTGGTTGACTCGAGGATGAGGAGGCCCGGAGGATGAGTACAGGTCATATCGCCAGTAGCCAGTAGGAGGTACATGCACCCGACCTCAATCTTTGCTCTGCCAAGTGCGGCAACCCTCAATTGGTCCCCCCAGGCTCTCATACATGTAGGTACCTGTACCGATACGTGCCTGGGTTGGATGTCTCTCTCAGCCTGGGAGTCCGACCTCGTAGTCTCGTAGATGCCCGACTCAGCTTCCTCACAACTCAAACCCGGCTTCGGCGGCTGGCCTGGCCTGACCAAAACAACTGAACAACTCACTGGCAGCCCTGTCCACCGCCAGCAAACCGCGGTCACGATCGGCACGCCTGTCTCCCGCTATCCGCACCACCAGTGGACGGTCTCTCGGCGACGCTGACAGCTGGAGCACTAATCTGGGGGGCCGGGTTCTGGCGCTGCGCCGGACAGGGGGAAAGCGGCCACACTGGCGCCTAGCGGTGGGCTGCCAGCTACTACTGTACAGCGAGTGCCAGCGCCTGAGCTGCCCGCTATGAGCCGCCTGTAGCGCCTGGGCCCGGTGCGGTGGGGAGCCATGGAGGGGGGTCGATGTTCCTTTTCCACTTCTCTCCCATGGAAGCGTCCCGTTCGAGGTCCCACCCCTGAGCCGGCTCACCACCTAAAAAAAATAATTAAAGGTTTCCCACGGCTTCTCCTGACTTTGAGCTTTGTTACGAGGGGATTTGAGTGAGCTGTTTCTGGGCTGTCCGTCGTCGAGAGGTCTTGTTCTGCTTCTTGTTCTGCTTCTGCATTGGCTTTTCCCTGTCCGCTTTCACGCTGCTCTGAGTTGAATAAGCAGCCTTGACGTTTGTGAACCGCCTCCCCCTTGAGGGCATTTGCTACCCACGCTCGTTTTCCAAATCCGCCCCTGGTCCTTTTATACGCTCCTTATGATCTTCACAGGTCCTGCTCCACGAAAGGAGCTGTTGGCTTTGGTCGTCTTCCATCAAATCACCTTCTCTCTGCCTGTTTCGTAGCACCAGAACCAGAACGATATCCCCCCTCCTCCAGCCGGCCGATCGATCGCTTCTGCCGACGAAAGAAAGAATACCAACATATCCTACATTTCACCGCCGTCTCTCTTCCCCCGTGGCACACTCTCTCCTCTAGGAATCGCAAGCAATGTCTGAAACGCCGGTGCCCAATGCCGAGGGCAACCAGCCCAAGGCTGTAAAGGACAAAAACTGCGAGTACTGTGGCCAAGCCTTCACCTCGTCTTCCCTCGGCCGACATCTCGATCTCTATATCAAGGACAAGAACCCCAAGCCTCCGGATGGTATTCACGATGTTGATGCTATCCGGAAGCTCCGTGGCAACATCACTCGACGCCAGCCTCGAGGCTCTCTTGGTGCTCGAAGAGATAACTCCACCCCCGCCGGTACCCCGAAACCAACGGCTAGGAAAGTATCGCCTGGGCAAGAGTCAGATAGCTTCAAATTTTCTGCCATACCCAAAGAGGGTCTATACAATATTGGACCCGTCAAGTACTCTTATACCACTCCATGGGAGGCCACTGGCGTTATAAATGATATTCCGGGCAAGAATGCCTGGGATGGCAACGCCCCTCAAGATACCAACAAGCGTCCTGGGGTATCAAGGAACGCTAGCAAACAGATGGCCCAAAAAGCTCAGTTCGATATCAAACAAAAGCTGGCAGACTCCATGGACACTGCTAGAGCCGCAGAGCTGGCTCTCAGAGAACTGATCAGCTCATGGCGGGCGGCGAAGTAAGTTCTCTTGTCTCTTCAGGGCTTGGTCAAGAGCTGGTGTTCGCCATAGGGGCCGGGATTGACTAACACCAAACTAGACAGCAAGTTGATGGTAATTCGACACCTTTCGACTTCGATCCTCTTGCTCTGGATTTTCCAGCTCTTACTTTGCGGTGTCTTGAGCCACCGCCAACTTTGTTCTCTTCGACTCAGCACGCTACCTCGAGATCCTGGGCGATACAGTGGCCAGGCCAGCGCGAGTTTGAAGCGCTTCAGACCTACTTCCTGGAGGAATTCAAGGCATGGAAAATTACTTGCGCTTCGGCCACGACCACGGTGATGGAGGAGATGGCGTATCCCCCAACTGGGGGCCCGTATAGAGACGTGAGAGAGGCCGTGAAGAGGGCTGAGAGAGCTGCTGAAACCCTCGAGCTGCATGTCAGCGAGCACCTGAAGTCTGCGTATGCAGTGTGGGAGAGTTTGCCCAGCCAGCGGAAAGGTGAACTTTGGCTTCTCGAGCTGGCACGTGGAGTGAGTCGCAAAAATAAAGAAATGGAGAAGATGAAAGAGCAGCATCATAAGCTCAAGCAAGAAAACGCCAATCTCAAATCACACATCGACCAGCTCAACCGACTGCAGCAGCCGAGAGAGTTCAAGGTGCTTTCGCCCTCCACTATTCCTCTCGAACGAGACGTTCTTGCATACGCCTATGAGCAGGCTGTCACGGGGACCAAGCTTGTTGGCTTTGAGCTCGAGGATCGACATCTGGACTTGAATACCCTCGTAGCAAAGTCAATAGACCGATGGAAGAATATGATTGTGTCGAGTCGTGTTACTGCTACAGGGATGCCCGCACAGCGGCCTCTGGACCAGACAGCGGCCCAGACTCCTGCTGTGGCAAACCAAAACAGTCCGTCAGAACCCCCAAGCGCTGTGCAAACACCTCAGTTGACGCAACCGCCGCCGCCGCCGCAACAGCAGCAGCAGCTCGACAAAAGGCTCTCGACCGCAAGCACGAATGGTCCAGCAAGTGAGCAAAGCGCTTCGTCTACGACCAACACAGGCCCGCCGTCGATCGAAGAAACCAGCGATCAAGATGCTGATGCCGAGATGGAAGACGACGATAGCTTTGTTATGATGAGCCAATCACCTATCAAACCGTCGCACCCACCTATACAGCAGCAGGCGCAGCTTGATGTTTCTCGGACTCGTCCCATGGCCCAGCAGCAGCAACAACAGCAGCAGCAGGTCCAGCAGGTCCAGCAAGTCCAACAGCAGGTCCAGCAACAAGTCCAGCAACAAGTCCAACAGCAAGTTCAGCAACAAGTCCAGCAACAGGTCCAGCAGCAGGTCCAGCAGCAGGTCCAACAACAAGTGCAGCAGCAGCAGCAGCAGCAGCAGGCTCAACAGCAACAAGCACAGCAACGTAACACAGCAGATATGCGTTACATGATGCAGAACGGAGCCGGCAGCCCTGCAAGCAGAGCGGCCATGGCCATGAACCGTGCCATGCCCAACATGAACATGGCAGCAATGCAAGCCAACGCCATGCATGGCGCAGACATCACCATGGCGATGCAAGGGGTGCGTGGTGACATGTACTTGGAATAATTTTGTCGATGAAAAAAAAAAAAAACATATATCGGAAGAGGGCGTATTTTCGGACGGGTTTAATAGAAGGAACGTCTCATTCATATAAACGGTTGTACACTGGCCATCATGGTTACCGGCATTCATTTTCGAGCGACGGCCTCATTACAAAAGAATTCTTTTCACTTTTTTTCTTTTCTTTTCATGCGATATAACAAATCTCACGATTATTTCAACAAAAAAGGAACAATCAGCATTTTCTGTGCGCCTCCATGATGTGTTAATATAGAAACCGCAGCATTTGGGCCGGATAAGAAGCATATAGACTGGTGGAGGAAAGGGATTAGGGGGACTGGGAGAATATCGAATTTACCTTTTCATTATTTGTGTCTTTTGGTTTGTTTGTAGAATGGGATAGGGCCGAAGAAGAAAGAGGGGTTGAATATTTTGTGAAACTACTATTGGGTATTGCTGACTAGAAATCGAAAGTAAGGAGTAGGCGTCAATAGATGGAATTTATATGCAGTTTTTATTTTAAAACAGAATCCTTTTCCTTGTCTCGACCTCTATATATGTCTTGAGTTGAGTTTTTATACATGATTTTCTGTCGGGATTTGTCTCTGGCAATTGTTCCTCCGTGTAGCGTAATAGTACATCATCTATTTTATACAGAGAAGCGGCTCGCTTCATAGCTTAACCTGCTTCAGCTTCTTCTCGATCATCCGCACCGTTGACTTTGGGATGTGTAGTCGGTGAGCGAGCACCAAGGCGCCAGTGAGAACAGCAAGGCTGCCAGCCTGGTGAGTGGCCGCCAAGTGTGTGGGAACCATGTAGATAAGGGTGGAAATGCCGAGGGCCGCTTGCAAGGTGACAAGATGGACGAGGCCGGTAGTGCCCTTCTTTGCGTTCTTGGGAAGCACGGCGGCGACCTTTCCGGTGCGGGCGTATGCGAAGAGGGCCAGGATTGTGCAAAAGGTCGTAATGGCCATGATTCGGTGGTCGAGCTGGACGGTGCTGGGGTTCTCGAGCATGTTGCGCCACCACAGGTCAGAGCCGTCTTCCTTGCGGGAGTAGAACTTGTCCCACAGCTCAGATTTTGGCGGGGTGAAGCCGAGGCCCATCTTGGGGAACTCGTTGTAAATGAGGCCGGCGTCGAGACCGGCAACCAGGCCACCAGACATGGCAGTGAGGAAGACGAGACCGGTGACACCAAGAACTGAGCGCCTGAAAGTCTTGAGGGCAGGGTTCTTGATGGCGTTAATGACAGCGGAGGCGGCGGCAGGGTCCGCGAGCAGACGGCGAGTGCGGAGGATGGTCAGGCCAGACATGAGCATCCAGGAATAGCAGACAAAAGCGGTAGCCAAGTGAGTGGTCAACCGGTACTGGGAGACACGTGGGTGGGAACCAGGAGCAAAGAGATCGTCCTTGAGACCAGACTTGACCATCCACCAGCCAATGAAGCCCTGGAAACCGATCAAGCTAGAGATACCGAGGAGGTTGACAGCCATTCTGGGGGAGACTCGGCGGCGCGCGACAAAATACAGCGAGGGGAGGACAAACGACATGCCGATGAAGCGACCCCAGAGGCGATGGGTCCATTCCATAAAATAAATCTTCTTGAATTCTTCCAGCGTCATGTGAGGGTTGAGCAGCTGGAATTCCGGGGACGCACGGTATTTTTCGAATTCAGACTCCCAGTCGGCTAGTGACATGGGAGGCAAAGAGCCGGTGACGGGTCTCCATTCCGTTATGCTGAGTCTATATACAGAATATCTGGTTAGCGACTGACTCTTTCATTGCTTCCCTTGCTCGTCCGAAGCGAATTGGAATCATACCCAGACTCGGTCAATCTTGTTAGTCCACCCCAAACGACGATGCCGAAGCAGCTAGCAGCACTGCCAATGAGCCAATATGCGACGGCCTTAGAAGTGGTTTTCTTAGGAAATGCTTTTGAGGCCTTGGCTTGCACCTGAGATGCAACCGCTGAAGCATTTTGAGCCGCCAGGCTTTCCAATGGCTTCGCATCGGCATATCCTCGTGATCGTACGATGTTCAAGATTGTCGAAGGAGAGCGTCTGGGCGCCTGTCGAAGGCATTGGTTGCAGACAAAGAACCTCGAGGGCATCTGGAGGGCAGCCCTCCGAAGCCCAGCTGCAAAGACGGCCATTTTGTGCTTGTCTGCGCAATAGCGCTCAATGTGAAGACGAAGAGGCGCTGGATCGCACGATTATTTCGGGAGATCTGAATTATAGCATGTCGTCGGAGCTTACAGAGCGCCGAGGCGGGCGGGCCACAGCGGAGTCGGGAAAGAATTAGAGGGGCGCTGATAGGTGGGATGTCGCCGGGGGTCCCCGCCAAACTACTCTCACCGCCAAATTTTTCACACGGCAGAAAAAAACGTAAGGCAAAGTTGAGCAGCAGCGAAAAAAAGAGAAGGAAAAAAAGCTTGAGAGAGAGGCACGACAGCTTGGCGTCGCAAAACACCTGGCAATAACGCCCTCTACTTTACAAATACAGAGCCCGTGAAGATGCCGGGTCGACAGGCCCATGGACGGCCGCTGTTAAGTCAGCCAAAGGCCAAGTCTGGCCCCAAGAAGTCCAAGTCGAGGGCGCAGACGAACGCGCTGAACGCCTTCAATATTGCGCAGGAGAGATTCCCCACAAAGGAGAAGAAGACGCCGCGAGCACGAGAATTGGATGCCGAAATTGAGAAGAAGCATGCGCGAGAGGAAGAGGACGAGGATGAGGAGGACGAAGAGGAAGAAGGTCCCAAGCGGAAGAAGATCAAGGCTCCCCAGCGCAGTGCGGCAGGTGGTGGCGATGTAGAGTTTGGCAGCGACAGCGAGGGAAACGAGTGGCAGCTTGGTGGAATGGCAGACGACGACGAAGATTCCGAAATTGAGAGTGACGATGCGTTTGGCGACAGTGACAATGAAATGTTTCAGGGCTATGCCTTCCGCGGTTCCAAGTCTGGCCAGCGAAAGGTGAGAAATCGCAACTGGTAAAAATACTGATTCATAGTGCTAACGCACAGAAAATTAGGACGACGACTCAGAAGACTCTGACGATAGCAATGACGATCAAGGAGAAACTCTTGGCGAAGAGGCCATTGATCTGGCAACGGCTCTGGATCAGTTCGAGGAAGAATCTGAAGAAGAAGAGCCAGAAGGCGAAGAAGGCTCCGAAGAGGAAGATTCAGAAGATGAAGAGGATTCTGATGAGTCGGATGGCTCCGAGGATGTTGATGATGACAGTGACGAGGAGGCCGATCCAGAGAGATTGAAAGAGCTCAAAGGCTTGATATCTGGCTTTGGTGGCGAGGAAGATGACGACGAGAATAGCGCGCCAGTTTCCAAGAACCAAAAGATCGATCTTGGCGACCTTGGACTCTCTGGATTAAACGACCCTTTTATGAAGCAATCAGTAAAGCTCCTGAAGAAGGAGTCGAAGGAAACACGGCCCGGAGCGTCAAAGAAGCTAGATGTGCCGCTATCAAGAAGAGAACAGGGCCGTATCGATCGAGCAGCTGCCTACGAAAAAACAAACGAGACACTTAACCGATGGACGGAGACTGTTAAGCAGAACCGCAGAGCCGAACACCTGATATTTCCTCTCCCTGAGAACTCTGAATCAGCTGGACTCGATCGGACAGAGCTTCAACCTCTAACGCTGAAGAGTGCTGCCAACGAGCTCGAATCTACAATCATGGGCATCATGGAGGAGAGCGGTCTGTCTCTGGAAAAGGAGAAGAAGCCTAAGAAGCAGGAATACGACGAGGAGGGTAACTTGCTTACTCGGAAGCAGGTTCTGGAAAGGAAGCGTCTCGAGCGAGAGATCAATTCCAGAGAAGCAAAGCGCGCCAAGCGTATCAAGAAGATCAAGAGCAAGGCCTATCACAGAGTGCACAGAAAACAACGGGAGCGCGACGAGATGGCTACTAAGGAAGCAATGGCCGAGGCTGGCGAAATCGATTCCGAAGAGGAGAGGGAAGCTCAGGATCGTCGTCGCGCTCTGGAACGAGTGGGCCAGCGTCACAAGGACAGCAAGTGGGCCAAGATGGGATCCAAGGCGAAGCGTGCCGTTTGGGACGACGATTTCCGATCTGGCTTGACGGAGATGGCTCGCAAGGACGAGGAGTTGCGTAGAAGAAAAGAAGGCAAGAACTCAAGGGGAGCAGGAGATGATTCGGACGAGACTAGTAGCTCCGGATCTGACGATGATGACAATGATGACTTGCGGCGACAGCTGGATGAGCTCGAAGAAGAGGATGACGAGCCCCAGTCGAGGCTGATGAAGATGAAGTTTATGCAAAAGGCAGAAGCAGCGAAGAAGAAGGCAAACGACGACCTCATCAAGGAAATCCGCAGAGAGCTAGACGGAGAAGAAGCCCAAGTCTCTGACGAGGAAGAAAAGGGAGGCGAGATTGGCCGAAGACAGTACGGCAACGGAGCGGCCAACCCGTTCTCCATGCCGCAGAACATCTCCGCCCGAGAAGCCAAGAGGAACCGCGTCAAGGACTCTAGGGAAGAAGAGCAAGACGTGAGCTTCGCAAATGGCGATGGCGCCCCTCATATCACAAACGGCTCGGTGAACCATGCCTGGTCAACTCCTGCTGAAGCAACGACTTCTATAGCGGGAGCGTGGTCTCAGGGCGACTCGCGCAGAAAGAAGACTTCGTCAGCACGCGCCGACGACCTCGATCTCAACGCCAACATCCTCACTGCTTCTCAACCTAAACCGAAATCCAAGCCAGCCAAGAAATCACAATCTCAAGCCCAAGACGACTCCGACTCCGACGACACCTCCTCCGAATCCGAGTCCGACGCCGAGTCAGAGAACCGCCTGCCCCTCGCCATCCGCGACAAGGCCCTCGTAGCACGCGCCTTTGCCGGCGAAGACGTCGTCACCGAGTTCCAGCGCGAAAAGGACGAAATCGCCGAAGAGGACGACGACAAGGTCATTGACAACACGCTCCCCGGTTGGGGCTCCTGGGTCGGCGAAGGCATCAGCGCCCGCGAGAAGAAGAGGCACCAGGGCCGCTTCCTGACAAAGGTCGAGGGCATCAAGAAGAAGGACCGCAAGGACGCCAAGCTGGATAAAGTAATCATTAACGAAAAACGCATCAAAAAGGTTCGTCTCAACACCCTCTTCCCCCTTGTTTTCTCAATATTTTGTTACGACAAAGCTAACTCTCTCTCTCTCTCTTTTACAGAACGACCGCTATCTCGCATCCCAGCTTCCCTTCCCATTCGAGTCGAGACAGCAGTACGAGCGGGCTTTGCGTCTGCCTGTTGGCCCCGAATGGATGACCAAGGAGACGTTCCAGGACAACACGAAGCCAAGGGTGATTATGAAGCAGGGCATTATTACGCCCATGTCGAAGCCTTCTGCATAGATTTTCTTTTTTATTAATGCTGTCAGAATGGAAAATAGACTTACTCGGATGATGGATCTTTCTTTTCCTTCACAATGTATACACCATTCAGGTTTGATTTTCATATGGCCTAGATACATCCCGGTTGTCAAAAGTCAATTCACATGAAATGTTCATAGCTCTTCTATTGGAGATATCACGGCAGAGGTCAGGTGCGAAAATTTTGTTACTTTTTCACAGGTATCATTAAAATTATCAATACAAACACGATATAACGCCATCATTTTGCCCGTTTGATTCCCAAAAATCGAGAGAGAAAAAGGAAATAAACAAAAAGGAAAAAGAAGAAAAAGAGCAAAGTGACCACCGCTACCTTGGGGCACACATTTTGTTCCGATGCATCTAGCAATATTCTCTGATCCTCAGCCGTCCCTTGCAATGACTTCAAATTTGCAATCCTTGGAATCCAGCACAATGCATGAAAAGTAATAATACAGGGCTAGGAAAGGGGCTGGTATAGCCAGGAGTAATCTCGATCCGAGGGTTTTTGTTGCAGTAAACAAGTCCCGCGTTCGTCCATAACATAAGAAAAGGATGTTCTCGAGATATTCATAGCATCGATGGCTATGTTGTATTTCAATGGTCGGAAGAATGTCATCTTCGACCAAGATAGTAGATATCGACTCGTATAAAAGTCGTCGATGTTATTCAGTCGTGCTTAGTTGCTGCCGCTGATAAGATCTGTTGCCTTGTCCAAGAAGTCTCCTGGCGTGGCAAAGAAAGCAACGGCAATGATAATGTAGAGGCCGAGAAGCATGGCGCCTTCGAGATAGTTTGATTTGCCGTCTTGAACGGTATAAGTGACAACCAAAACGGACACGGCGAATGCAACAGTCTCGACTATATCATGGTTAGCTTTCTCCAAGGTAATTTCTCTAGACACAAGTGTAACTCACAAGTCTCGAAGTGAAGCGTCATGTCACGTCCAATAATCCATCCGACAATAACGAGGAATGGAGTGACACCCAACGCAATCTGAATGCTGGAGCCAATTGCCACGCCCATGGCCAAGTCCATCTTATTGCGAAGGGCGACGACTACGGCAGTAACATGTTCTGCAGCATTTCCAACAATGGGAATCAGTATTAAACCGATGAATGCTTTGCTGATATTTGCGCTTTCGACAAGGTCATCGATGCTTCCGACCAAGTAGTCGGCACAGATGGCGACCAAGACTGTTACAACAACGAGGACTGCGGTAGCAGCAATCGGACCCAGAGTGGGTTCTTCAGGTTCCTCACCGTCGGCAGTGAGAGGATCTTCGGGGTCGAAAAGGTTGCTGTGCGTCCGAAGCTGGAAAATAAGATACATGGCGTATAGAACCAGCAGAATGATGGCAGTGCCGCGAGAAAGAACCAGGATACTGCGGTCCTTGTCGCCGATATCAGTGTTCTTCTGGTCGAGGACGCCGTACAGCTACAGGATGATGTTAGACAAAGCTCGTATTAAAAACATGCGACAGGGGAAAACATACCGCAGCGGGAATTACCAGGGAGGCAGAGGAGAGGGCCATGAGGGAGCAGGTAGTCTGTGCAACGGCGGCCGAGAAAGTCTGCTCCGTACCAGCTCCCGTCGAACCACGGTGTCGAAGACCTCCAAACAAAAAGCACATCCCCATGACCAGCAGCAAGTTCGAAAGAATGGATCCGAGCATGGAGGATTGCACAACCTCAATCTGGTTCTCACGAAGAGCCACAATGCTGACCTGCAAACAGTCAGTACCTACCGAAAGATGGGAAAATATTGCGCGCAACATACAATCAACTCAACAGCGTTTCCAAAAGTAGCGTTCAGCAGCCCACCCAGAGCCTCGCCGAGCTTGAGAGATATTTCCTCAGTCGCAAAGGACAAGACGGCAGCAAGTGGGATAATGGCGAAGAAGTTGATGGTAAAAACGGCGGTTGAGTTCCAGCCGAGGCGGCCAGCAACAATACCGATGGGGACCATGATAAGCAGGAAGTTGACATAGTCTAAATTGTGAGGAAGCAAGGATATCAGTATACAGCTATTTGCTGAACAGCCCGCGGATTTGCTATTCTCGCGCAAAACTTACTGCTGAGGAGAGTCACCTTGGTGACATGCCAGGTGTAGGCGAGGCTGCGGACGACGAAGTTGTCGCTGTCATTGCCGGGCGTGTGCTTCGAATCGAAGAAGAATTGGAAGGCCGCGGAGCGCTCGCGGTGAACGTCACCTAGAATGTGATTCTGGTTGCCATTGGAGCTTTCGCCGTTGAGGCCATTGAGGAGCGGCGTGCGCTCGTTGTTGTTTGGTTTGTAGCTCATTGTGCGCCGAATGCTTCTCGTCCAATTTAAGTTGACTGTAGTCGAGGACACCAATTGAATGTGGTCAGTTTACAGGAGATCGCAACGAGCGAGATCGGTAGTTAAAAGAGAGAAAGCGAAAGGCGGCGCAACGACGAAAAAGAGAGTAGAGAGCAGCTGAGGATTGCACGAGTGAGGCAAGGGAGAGTTTGCTAGTTGGAGCTATTCGCAGCAAAGGGCAAGGCAGCCGTGTCGTAGGAAGCGGGAGGATGAAGAAGAAGAGGAAGAGGATCAGCGATGGCAGCCACGATGCCAATTCCCACTGCCCATTGAAGGTTGCAATTATGGAGGCGCTATTTGTGTGGTGCAGGATGGAGACAGAGAGGGCGAGGCAGGGATAAAGTAATAAAAGTTCAAGGCGATGAGGCTGGGCAGGGTGGAGAGGGGAGAGAAATTGAGGTTTTAAGAGTTGCGCGTGGCGTTTTTGTTTGGTCCGGGGGCGTGGTATGTCACAGAGCTAGGGCGAAGGAAAAAGAACAAAGGGAGATTTGATTTGATATGAGTCGCAGGAAAGCACTGGATCGGATCGCACGCCTGATATGAACAAAGAGAATAGACAGCAAGGATGTCACTTACACAGGCCCCAGACCATGGCTGGAAGCTCCGGAATGGCCACAGGATACGGGACAAGCGAATTTACCCGGACACGGCGGGAATATCGAGAGCAATCGGGGGTGTTTTGGGTCTCAGTACAACGTACAAGCCTTTGTTGGAATCTCGGTTGAAGCCGCGGTCGAGTCGGTCGAAGGCGAATCTCGAGAGATGGAGGGAAAAAGATTGAGCGAGTGACCGCGATGTTCAGCGAATGGGTATGCCGGGGCCAAGGCTAGCGCGGGTCCACAGGGGTCCGGGTAGGTGCGTGTGAGAATTCGAGGTTCAAGGTTGCCAGGTACCGGTACCTTAACTTTTCATGTGTGGCTGAGGCTGGAATAACTGACAACTGCACTCGTAAGTGTCGAGGGGCTTGTGGGCGTCGGATGACTTGATTTTTGACGCTGCACTGTGACGATTGATTTGGTGATTACAGCATCCAGAGCACGATATGCTGTAACTGCACTGCAGGCCCAAGGCACGGATGTACGCAAATCTTGGCACGCGACTTGCCTTGCCGGGAGCTGGACTGGAGGCCTCCTTCCCCTCCAAGAACCAGAAGCCCCTCTTGCGCCAGCCTGCAGCTGCAGATTGTATGACAGCTATACCGCCCTTGGTTGACGTATGTCTACGTGCGCACATTGTACGAGTACTCCGTATCTGCTTCACCGTAATTGTTTGTCTGGGGCATCTTGGCACTCAGCTAGCACTGTAGTTCTGCAATGGTCTGGATCTCACTAGACAGGCCGCAGCTACTGAACTGCACTGTGTAATGTGGTAATTGAATATTAAACCTTGAAAAGGGCCAATTCGCAACGCTGTTCCCGCCCCGGGCGCTTCCAAGCCTGGCGCAAGCATCGCATCGAAATCAAATCAATCCAATCAATCCAATCCGATATTAGCGCTCCCCGCTTCCCAAGACATGCGCATGGGATCCCCCCTCCAAAAATTACCCACAAAAAAGCTTCGCCAGTCTAAAAAAGCTTGTTGTGTGACGGAATGGAACTGTACAAAGAGCCAAGTAACTGCATGTCCCTCGCAGGGTGGAGAAGAAGCTAACGTAAAGCCGTCAATCCACGACGTCATGCACGATTCAGCAGCAACGCAACGCTTCTTTTTTCTCTCTTTGTTCAGCGCGACAGGGCGGCAAAGGGAACGGAGAATGCCGTCCTCTTGCTTTTTCATTCGCTCGCCCGAGGATCGGTACCCGCGCTTGTTTGTAAAAGAACGCAACGATTACCAAATGATAGCCCTACTGACCCATAACCTCGCGCCTCGGTCGGAGAAAAAGAAAAGAAAAAGAACAAAGAAAAAAAGGTACACACGTATCCGAACCTTATACTCGCACGTTCCAATCTACAGTAGCCGCTTATAGTGTCCAAGTACTGTACTTACCTCGGTGCCCAAGTACTACTGAACTTACCTCATCTACTCCGTACCTTACTTCCACTCCATAACCTCGTACCAAATACAGGGCAATATCAAATCATCCCCAAAAACCACACGCATGCATGCATGCAACGACAAAAAAGCCAAGACAAAACCCTCACCTACCATATCCCACGTGCTCCCCCTTATCCCATCAAATCCCTTTCCGTTCAAACACGCAAACTCGTACAAACATCGCTTCTCCAACAGCCACCCCTCTTACCAAGCAACTGCATCGCCCTCTTCTTCAAACTTGCACAGCCCCCTAAATCCACCTCTCAAAGGTGAATACTGCAAATTAAGCTTAATTTTCCCCCCTCACTCGTGACTCCGTTAGACAAATCGTATCGCTCCAGCCTCATTATTCATGATTTTGAATTTTTGATTTTTGATTTTCAACTACCATCTACTTTACCCGGCTGCTTCTAGAACCGAATTTACCCCCGCCGTCCGACTCGTCACCGAAAAGGTCCCGACTCTCCAAGTCCAACGTTTCCGATGGGCTATACACTACACCAGTGTCTCAGCCTCTCGCCCGGGTTTAGGCCAAGATTATGGCCAAGGCTCTAGGCTCTATCCAAGGCTCTGGCTCTGCCGCAGTGCCCCTTGCACGGCGGATCTTATCGATTAACAACTTAGTATCGCCAAGCGCCCACGTGGAGATCTTGTTGATTACCGTCACACTGCACAGCCCGAGCACCTCGATCTAGGCAAGCCGAAATTAAGGGTCCCATGAGAAATGAAGCATCTATTCTGCAGAATGTACAAGTATCGTGGAACCAAACCGCGTCGTAGTAACCATCAGGTGACAAGAGCATTGCGCCCAGCATAAGTCACGGCGTGAGCGAGCGATCCCGAACCTCCCGCCAACATGTCCGACGACGTCACGGCTTTGAGAACACCAAACGGCCTTAGTCAGCGCCGGCCACACCTCACCAGGAACAAGCCGGAACAGAAGCAGAAACAGGCAATTGACAATGCCACTACGCCTCTGCTCAGAATCCCGCCCGCAAAGTCAATTTCGCCCTCGAATGCCGCATCTGTCCTGCCGCCGACGTGCTCAGCCTCGCATCCCTTCCCGCATCAACTTCCCGCATCGGCAAAGGCCCGGCAAGATACGCATCGACAAAATACGCCGCCCCGGCCCCATCCCACCGGAAGCAGCCAAGACGATCTAAAGGATCGCTTCAACGTTTAGCTTGCCACGCTTGCTTCCTAAGCCTCCAACCGACAATTGCCAAGTAGCAAAAGACCAGAGGCCATCCTCTCCTTGCTCATCATATTTCCCCAAGCGCTGTTGCTGCCTGTTAGCATCGGATCCCCAGCTCTGACAGATTAGAGACACCCTAGAACTTACCAGCAGAATAAGCCATAAACCACGTCAGCGATGCTCCGCCATCCAGCCACTGGGGGCTAAATGAGCGTGAGCTAAAGAATTCCCAAGCCTTCCTTGGCTCAACCGACGCATAGCTGGCCCAAATGATGCCCTTCCAAGCATTGCCAATGTCGTCGATCCGCCCATCGCTGAAAAAGGCATCCCATTCTTCTTGGACAAAATCCTTGGTCCTCACAAACGGCGTCGAGGGTAGAATAGGAATCATGTGGATCCCCTGAATTGCCTCGATGTTGGGATCGAAATACGTCGTGTGGTCCACCTTGTTCTCGAATAGGATGCCTGCGACCTTGTTGCCAATAAACTGCTTTGGCTGTACCTCGTTGTCGCTCTTGTACAGGTAATAATTCTGCAGGCTACGGGCAATGATGGAGAGCTGCAGATTACCCCTGTTACAGTCTTGGCATCAGCTATTTTGAAATTCTCGGTTCGTAAAGGGGCAAGTGAGTAAACGATGAAAGTAAGAAACAAAGAGAAAACGTGGACATCACCAGAGTATGAGCATGAGGAATCTCGTCTCTTACCTTGCCTCCAAATCGGCATTCCTGCTGACCTTGCCCCACATCTTGATGGCATATGCATGCATCATGTCCTCAGAGCTCGATTCTTGGTCCTACTGGCCGTTAGCTATCGAGAAGTCATGCCGTCTTGAGAGTCCAACTCACCTTGCCGTCCATAGCGGCATAGAGACCATGTGCCCAACTGTGGCCGTGGTACCAGTCAAAATTCCGCCACATGGGAAACAGCTTGTCCTTGGCGCTAGGATTGGCCACATCTCGGACCAGCGCATTGATATAGTCCTTGTTCTGCTGCAGCCAATTTGAATCGAGGTGGCCAATGATTGCGCCAGCGAGGATATGATAGCCGTAGTGGAAATGATGGTCATTGTAGTACGTGTTTCCAAAGTCAGCACCGGAATTTCCGGTAACATAGCTTGCCGACGACACGATACCACCCCAAGCAGCTGCCAGTCGCAGAGTTAGCATCTCTTCAATAGCCTTGGGACGAGGTCAGCAGTAAACAAGTAGCAAGCTTCTACTTACATTCGTAGACAAGAGGAAACTTTTGTTTGTTGGCCGCAAACGTGGCAAACGCGGCCTTGAGCTGACCCAATCCAGTTTGTGCTAGGGCGTTGTCCCCTAGCATCCATCTGACCACGTAAAGAATGGTTGCAAACTTGGCCAAGGCCTAGAGAGCAGTTTGTCAGTTGAATTTCCATACCACAGCGAGAGAGACGAGAAATCATCAAAGACATATACCTTTCCGCTAAAGTACATGGAGTCTAGATTGCTCTGCGCAATCATATTCTGTGCGATTTCCTTGGCGGCTGCCGCGTGGATGATGCTCTTCGCATGACTTGATAGCTTCTCCATGTTTCCTCTTTCGGGGTCCCAGGGAGCAAACGTCATGTCCACCGGCATCTTGGGCTCAAGCATGGTCCATCGATTCCCCTTGACCAAAGTGGCAAGGCCCTTCGTAGTCGATTGCAGCTGCGCTTCCCGTTGTATACGCCTCTTTGTCTCCTGATCAAACGAATCGATATGGTGAGGGAGAGCGTACATATAAAGGTTACCAGTCTGATGCCCGTCTATCGCAAAATTGAACGAGTAGCTGCCTTCATAACCGCGAGCCGTACCTGTCAATTCGAGCGTGATGGGCCAGATGCCGGCGCCATCGTCCAAGATATCCTCGGCATCCTGGCTCTTCGGACACTTGCAGACCTGAATGATGCCATGGAAGGGCTTCTTCGATTCAGCTAGTCCATTGTTGATAACCCTGAGGTCCAGCGGATCCCCCTTTGTCGCCCAGGCATACATCAGCCAAGTGGCTCCATCCTCGAGATGAAACGTGAATTTGGCTACGCCATGCTTGAGTTCTCGTGTTACCCGAGTCATAGTCTTGAAGAATACACCAGTTTGAATGACGGGGGTCGATCCGCTATACTGTGCTGTAATGTATGCCATTCCTTGCACCAGGGGAAACGATATGGCGGGTGGAGAATCGTTGTCTCTGCTCAAGTGAACCCGCGCCGAAAAGGCTGTCATGCTGTCAATGGAAAGAACTGTTTCCTTTCCAAGCTCCTTGGCGGAAAGAACCAGGGAATGGATGCCCACCGGGTTAAGATAGAAAGACGAAGCACCGTTAAACTTCTCTTTACCAAAAACCCTTTGGCTAGCCTCGGTGTGAGAGCATGCCATGCCCCAGCTGGCCGTTATGCCTTTTCCTCCAGCCCAGGCCAGAGAGTAGGGAAACGTAAAAGTCGGACATCGCTGGTCTTCCAAGAAGAAGTTGGAGTAGAACTTGTTTGTTTGAAGCGGCGCATTCTCCCAAATACCCTTTCGGGGAACGGGGTGGTCCTTTCGAGTGGCGATTTGGGAGGGAGGCAAGTCGACGCCTATGGGCTCCGCGAAAATATTCTTTGATACCATGATGCTTTCTTCTTCAGCGGTAGCGGCCTCCATATCGGCTATCCGTGTGTTGAATCTGACCGTGGTCTCTGTGGCTGGCACTTGAGGCAATCTGGTTGGACCGTGGTGAACGTCGCTTTCAGTTGTGCTTAGTTGACTGATATGCGATTGGGGCGATCTTCCTGTTTCAATTGGAAGAGAGCTCGCAGTTACAGTAACTGTCGTTGTGAAGCTATTCGTGGTACACGAGGAAGACTCGGTGCGGGTGAGCTCAGAGACTGTCGTGCTAGAAGCCAACGTTTCATTCAACAAGAAGTTTCTAAAGGGAGAATGCAACCGAGTCCTAATCGGGCGCTTCGATTTAACGGTCTTTTCTGAGGTGACAAAGCGGGCTTGACCAGTATCCAGACCGGGTAGACCTAGAGTCTCTTGAGCGAGTATCAGCCAACAAATCCATGATATGAAACGATATAAAGCCATGATATTGGTGAAGATTTGAAAATATCCATGTATACATGGTGGAAGGCGTGTTTTTAACTTGATATGCTCAAGAAAAGTTCTTTAGATGTCCAAGAGAGACATATTATCAGAACCAAGAGGTGTCTCCAACGAGGAATTAAAATATCCATAGTCACAGAGGAATGGGTGCCCTGAAGATGTTTTGTGGGGGACTTGATTCACAACCATGCATGGCTCCAAATTCCCATGGAGCCTGGAATGCAGACCGGCCACAAAGGGGAAGAGACAATCAGTGGTGGTTTGTTATCTTGGAACATACCTGTCTGACGATTCGGAGCTGAAGTGCTAGTCTCGGAGACTGTAAGTGGTGCGGATGAAGGAATAGCGATGGTGATTGTGGTATAGGAGGGAGATGTCACCGAAGCTGAACAGATAGACAAAGGATGAAAATATAACTAAAAATGGCAAATGCACAGTGATGCTGAATAGGAGCCTGTAGGAAGAAAAGAGGTGCTGATATCAGGTATGAATCTGTGAATGCTGAAGAGTTAAGAAAGACAGCTCGCGTCTTTGGAATATTTGGTATCCTCTACCCTACAAAAACCGAGCCAGCTTTGGCAAGAGGACTCGAGAGGGTAAGTACCTTCTAATTATGCCTCCGTTGCTTTTCGCCTATGATCTTTTAAGTCAGCTGCCACTGGACATATGGATATGTAGCCTGGTGATAGCTACTTACTAACAGAGAAGCTTTCTTCCAATATTGAACTTGGTGTTACCCCCCGTGAGCGTGTGCTGAAAACCTCCGCAAGTGGGTCACGGGCCACCGTTTGTCTTTCCCTAATGCAAAGTTTGAGAGTCTCGATCTTTTGGTGGAATTGGTTGTTTAGACCTAGACAGGAGCTGAGCTGGGCAGTTATGGTGTTTGGTGTTGCCCCGGCGTTGGTATGAGCTGGCTTGAGACTTTTGAGTAAACAAACATCCCGTGCGTTGTTTGAGGGGAAAATAAATCGATGACCGTTGTTGTGGAGCAGCTACATAACCTTGGGAGCTTGGCGGCTGCATGAGCGGGAGGATGGCAATTTGAGCCCGTGTGATTGAATTGTTTGGATTGGTGCCATTTGCTTGCCTTTGTTGCTGATTGCACGGTAGGATATGATGAGGTATCGTTGCATCGGCGTGCTCATGATGTGCGCTCGGGAATTGGTGAAGCTGCACAAGTGTTACTGCTGGAATTCCAGAATTTATTTGGTTTGTATTACGGAATACACATTACTTTCCAATCCTATCTTATGCTATGCTATAACCCAAGAGCATTATATTTCCCCGTCGATGCGCCCTCCCGAATGGTCCTCTCTGCTGCCTTGGCTACGCTGTCGTCACGCGAGCTTTTGCTCTTTGAATCTCTTGTAGGCAGCTTCGTAATCCCTGATTTAGCTTCCTTGGCCCTGCTTTGCTTCTTCGCTTTCCTCTTCTCCGCCTCAGCTTCTGATCGCTCTGCATCTCGTCGGCATCGGCGTACGTCTTTGTCCCGGAGCACCCAAGGCACGTCCAAGACCTCGCGATGAAACTTTGCACGCTTTTCCCAGAGGACTACTTCCTGAGCCGTGCTCTTCACAACAGTCATCCTCTCGATATTGATCTGATGTTCGTTGCGGAACGATGACACGCTTCCTTTCACATCCACCACCATGCCAACATCGATATCTGCATAAGGATCGGCCTCTTGTGCATCTGCGTCCTTGTCCGTCCGTTGTTCGCCGGCGGTCGATTCGTTCTTGGCCTTTGCGGAAGCTGGCGGGGTAGTCACAGCAACAATGTTTCTACCGCTGCTATCATCGATGGTGTAAAGCCGCCGGTTGAAGAATTGCTCGATGGCCACGACGATGCCAACCACTCGCACCCATTTTATCGGGAGATTTCTGTAGAAGAAGAAGTTTTCTCCTAAGAACACCGTAAGTTTCAACTACCATAATTCAGATTGATACCGGTGGATGCGCACCTTCAAAGCCAGCATGTTGATCTAGAGCGTGAATGTCGGCAGCTCGTAGCAGACACCAGGTATTCACGGTAGGCGATAGGTGGAAGCAGTATCGCGGATAAAGAGCAGCTTTGGTAGCCTCGGTCATGGAATGCGCGTCCTGATGCCTTGATTCACTGGCGAATCAAGCGCATGCACCCATATCTGCGCAATTGGCTTTGCGCTCATCGTCTGGTATGTCGCCAAAGGAGAAGAAAATCCAGGGTTGGAGCAGATGCGTTGAGGGAAAGGCCGTTGGTTGCTGTGGCGCGTCACTCTAAGCCCCGCTAGCTCACGGAAGCTTGCATGCTGTACTTGTAAGCCTTGTAAGCTGCACATGTGAATTCCATCCCATGAC
The DNA here is from genome assembly GCA_020045945.2 of Trichoderma semiorbis. Taxonomy (NCBI): domain Eukaryota; kingdom Fungi; phylum Ascomycota; class Sordariomycetes; order Hypocreales; family Hypocreaceae; genus Trichoderma; species Trichoderma semiorbis. Next base: position 1,221,070 of record CM034695.1, read on the forward strand.
CTCTAAACATCGGCGCAAGATGATGCGAATCATCATCAGTGTATTTAACTTATGCAACTTTATCAACAAATACTCGTATAGAAGATCTACCCAGGCACACTCAGCGCCTGACTGAGGCTGTAAAATACCAACAATGTTTCCGAATACCATGTGCTGCGTGATGTGACGCCGTAAACCCAAATCTCGAATCCTTTTCCCCTTGCCCTGTGAAATAAAAAACAGCCCAGCCTATATCCCATACTCAAAAGCATACGCTCCATTGACTCTACCGGCGAGATCTCGTCGATCGACGACCCGTACTTGAAGCAGGTTTCTCGTCCTTTGAAGCCTTGGCCTTCTTAAGCCTGGCTGCAGCTGCTTGGAACGCCTCCTCCGAAGGTTCCTCTTCGTCTTCATCCACAGCGCGCTTCTTTCCCTTGCCCTTCTTGCCCGCAGAGCTCTTTGCGCCATACTTTTCCTCCAGGTGGCTGAAGAAGTCCCCTGCACGGTCTTGCTGCCGCTTCTGAATCAGAGCTGCCAAGCTGTCCTCTGAGCTTCCCTTGCCTTTCTTGCCCTTTGTCTTGCCGCCAAAGATTTTGTCGTGGACACCAAGCTCCTTGGCCAGCTCCTCTGCTTCTGCTTCCTCAGCCTTTGCCGCCTTGGCACGAGCGGCGCGCTTTCGCTTGTTCTCCTTCTTGTAGGCTGGGAAGCTGGGGACGTCGCCCGTCTCAATTGCTTCGTCGATGATCTTGCGGAACCGCTCGTCGTCCTCAGCAACATCGCTGAGCATTACTCGTTCGTACACCTGGTCCATGTCGCCTTCGCACTCTTCGTAGGCAATGAGGAGGTCATCCTTCTCTTCGTCGGAGCGCTTGTACTTTGCGGCAAACTTCTTAATGGCATCTTCGGAGATTGCATCCTTGTATTGCTCCCGGTAGTATTCGCTCCAGTCGAAGCCCTCTGAGTCGACAATGGACTCGGATGTTGATCCAGTGGTGTCGTATCGCTTTCGTCGCGCGGGGTCTGACAAGACGGCGTAGGCAAATGCGATGCTCTGGAAGGTCTCATGAGCTTTTTCCTTTTCAGACTCGGAAACCTTGTCTGCAGCGTTCAATGTTAGCAATGGCGAGTGACGACGCCTCCAGACCTCTCTCCAACCAACCCACCTGGATGATTCTTGAGCGCTGCCTTGCGGTATGCGCTCTTGACCTGGTCAGCAGTTGCGGTGCGCTCGAGCCCTAGGACCTCATACGGGTCGATTACGGGCGGCTCGCCGTCGACGACATCTTCGTGGTCCGACATTTTCAAGGCTCGATGGAACGCTGCAAGTTTGTGTTGCAGTGCAGAGTCTCGGAGGAGGGTAGGCTGATCAAAGAGAAGCTCTTTAGCTGGGTCACGCGTCGCAACGCGCTTAGGAACACCGTTAAGCTTAATGGAGTCGGCAGCCGGGATCCACTAACTGCCGCCCTATATCCGGAGGTTGCAGGCCTCAGCTCACTAATACTGACTGATAGCTTAGAATGCAACTTGAACTTTGACTGTCAAAATCGAAGCAACCAGCAGTATTGGATCCCTACAAGTAAATTGGTTGAATGCAACCTGAACATGATGGATTCCTCAGCGAGCCAAGATCACAAGACGTCAATGCAACATGCATTGGAGCTGGCAAAGAAATCCCCGCCAAAGCCGACAAACTTCCGTGTCGGCGCCATCTTGATGAGGCTGGAAGACGGCCACATCTCTGCTGAAGGCTATACTTTGGAGCTTGAGGGAAACACACATGCAGAGGAGTGCTGTCTTTTAAAGCTCGCAGAAGAGCATTCGACCACCGAGGAGGGGCTTGGAGCTGTTATGAAGAGCCCGCATGTCCTTTACACCACCGTCGAGCCCTGCTTCAAGCGGCTCAGCGGCAAGCTGCCGTGCGTTGAGCGCATCCTTCGCCAGAAGTCGTGGATCAAGAAGGTCTATGTGGGGGTTCTGGAGCCCGAGACTTTTGTTGGAAAGAATTCCGGCCGCCAGCTGCTCGAGGAGGGCGGTGTTGAAGTTCACTATATCCCCGGGTTTGAGGAGGAAATTCTTGCGGTGGCAGCGGCTGGTCACACAGCATCATGATACTGTCGACCTACCTTCATCTATTGCGTTTGACCAGCTGACTTGCTGCCCGTGATCCATGGGAAGTTTTCCGGATCAGAATACAAGCACGAAGAAACCTAAGAGGCGGGTCTATTGCAACAATTTACATATGCGAGCTATTTTAGACATTTGGCGTTGTCATCTCTTGAAGAGACCATGCACAAGTAACCTGGAAGCTTTGCGCTCAAATATTAGACAATGTGTACTTATATGGTGGGGAAGAGAGAATCCGATATCCTGGCAAGTATTTTATGGCCAGGCCATGAATGAAGGCTCTTTTGTACATAATCAAGCTGAATTCTCCTATTATGCAAGGCAGTTCATTGAACACTGCATGTGATGGAGCTGCACGTTCCTGTTGGTGACAAAAATAGCGACGAATCGAGATGGTGTGGATGCTGTAAACGCGGGGTTGTACCGCTGATGAACCTTGCCTTGTGGCTGCGGAGATGCTGTAAGACGTCTCATCCCTTTGCCTCACTTTCAATGGCCTGTACTCTGTATCGTCAATCAATTAGAAAACAATAGACATGAAACTTGATGGTTCACGTTTAATCGCATCCATGGATGACTGAAACAGCCACTGGCATCTACAGTAAGCCCAACATCTGCAAGAAGCCAAAACACAGATCCAAAGCTTCAATCACTTTCACGACTCCCGCCGTCTCGATCGCCATCCCTGGCTAGTGGATCAGAGTGCCCAGGCCCCAGTCAATATAATATCCGGTCTTCCATCGGGTCTCCAGCCGATCCCGTGGCGTCCGGTAAATGAGGAGAAGTCCATCGTATTACCCGACACGACAATCCATGCCCGCGTGACGTCGTCACGGAGAGAAGCTGTTTATGAGCTGATACTCGGTGTACCTGACCCTAGATCCCAGACGCATGTTCCGTATAGAGCTTCACCAGCTACAAATAAGCTTCATTCCTCTCCTCTGCCGTCTCCAAGTTCTTGCGTCATCACACTCGTTCAGAGCCTGCAGCAGCCATGCTTGAACAAAAGGTAGTAACTTTTGAGCCCGGCGACGGCTTCAGCATCGTCGGCGCTGAGATCTTCGTCGACGAGCAAGACTACGAGGGCGTCCATATTGCGGCAAACAATCTCTCGCAGGACTTTACCAAGGTCACCGGACAGCGCTGCAATCCAATTGTCAAGACACGCCCTTCGGCTCCACCGGCTCGATCATGTATCGTCATCGGCTCTCTCACTAAATCGCCCTTGATGCAGCAGCTAAAAGAGCAAGGCAAGATTGACCCTAGCCAAATTGAAGGGAAATGGGAATCTTGGATCACGACTGTTGTTCACGAGCCCTTTGATGGCTATGATGACGCCTTGGTCATTGCTGGGAGCGATAAGCGAGGGACCATCTTTGGAACCTACTCCCTCTCGGAGCAAATTGGCGTGTCGCCGTAAGCTTCTCCCCAAATCACGAACTGAGAGTGAATTAGTGATTTCTGACAAGCCGCCAAACAATAGATGGCATTGGTGGGCTGATGTGCCCCCAAAGAAGCAGCAGCAAATCTACGCTTTGCCTGTAACCACAAGCAATGGCGAGCCCAGTGTCAAATATCGTGGCATCTTTATTAATGATGAGTGCCCTGGCATGGACAGCTGGGTACACGAGAAATTTGGTCCCACGTTTGATGCCAACCTGTATCATTACATCTTTGAGCTTCTCTTGCGCCTCAAGGCCAATTTTATGTGGCCCGCAATGTGGAGGGGATATCCGTATCCGGGACGGTCGTTTTTCGTCGACGACCCCAAGAACCAGGAGCTTGCAGATACTTACGGTATTGTCATGGGCACTTCTCATCATGAGCCCATGCAGAGGGCCATGAATGAGTGGTCTACTACTCAACCAGGAGGCACCTGGAACTGGGATACAAACAAAGAAAAGGTCACTCAGTACTTTGAAGAGGGAGCTGAGAGAGCTGTGCCTTACGAATCCTACTTTACCATGGGCATGAGAGGCGAAGGCGATGTACCAATGACTGGAGGCGATCCTGTAAAGATCCTGACCGAAGTACTTGATGTACAAAGAAATATCATCAAGAAGAATTATGGCAAGGAAGACGGCGTTTTGCAGCTCATGGCACTCTACAAAGAGGTTCAGGGATACTATGAAAAGGGACTCAAGATTCCCGATGACGTGACCCTTTTATTTGGCGACGACAACTTTGGAAATCTTCGTCGTCTTCCAACAGAGGAAGAGAACAAGCGATCTGGAGGCTCGGGTTTCTATTATCATTTCCAATACACGGGCTATCCGCGCTGCTACAGGTGGATCAACAGCAACACCCTAGGCAAGGCCCTTCATCAGCTCCAACTGGCTCACCACCGAGGCGCTGATCGTATTTGGATCTTTAATGTCGGAGACTTGAAGCCTGTTGAGATTCCCATGAGTTTTGCTTTTGACTTGGCTTGGGATATTAACTCCATCACGGCAACCACTCTGCCGCAATATTTTGAACATCTTGCTACTCGGGAGTTTGGTGGACAGTATGCCGGTCGGATAGCCAAGTCCTGGTATGACTTCAACAAACTTGTGGCGATTCGAAAGCAGGATCACATTGATGCATCAACTTTCGTCATCCAGAAATACCATGAGTCTGACAACATCATTGCTCGATGGCGACAGCTCTTGGGCGAAACCGAAGCCATCTACTCGCACATTGACGAGGAGCACAAATCTGCCTTTTTCCAGCTCGTACTTCATCCCGTCAAGGCCACTTACATATTCACACAAGTACGCGTTGCCCAATATACGAACCAGCTCTTTGCTAAGCAGCGCCGAAACACGACCAACACCATGCTGAAAAAGTGCATCGAACTCTTGGATGCCGACCATGATTTGTTCGAAGAGTACAATTCTATTTCAGATGGTAAATGGGATCTTATGCTTCGCCAGCCGCACTATGGCTACGGCGATACTGGCGCTGAACCGTCGCGCAACATGATTGATGGGCTTTGCTATGTGCAGACGAAAGAAGACTCCAACCCGAGTGTTGGCCATATGGGTGTCGCGGTGGAGGGTATCGAGGGCATCAATCCCGGTCACATCAACGAGGACTCGGACAGAACCCATCCGTCCCGAGGCGGCCTTGAGCCTGGAGTGACTCTGCCTTTCATCACACCTTATGGAGAGCAGACCCGCTACTTCGAGGTCTTCCATCGCGGTACAAAGGAGTTTTCCTGGGAGGCTCGGCCACAGTACAAGTGGATCAAGCTTTCTCAATATCAAGGGCATCTGAACCCCCGAGACGACGATATCAGGGTCATCATCACTATTGATTGGTCGGAGGTACCCACTGATTTTGACGCCAAAGTTATTATTGAAGTCATTGGTACTCGTGATGGTTACGAACAGGTTCACATGACGGTGCGCAATAGCCGCGTTCCCGCAGACTTTGAAGGATTCGTCGAAGAGAGCGGCCACTTGGCCATCGATGCCGGCAATGTAGTTACGGCACCATACATTCTACACCCTGCTCTAGGTCGGCCAATTGCTGGAGCTGTCGCTCTGCCTCTTGATTACGATTTTAGCAAGCCAGATGACATTCCGTTCCTTCGATATCCGATTTATGTCTTCTCACAGCATGACAATACCAATCTTGAGCTTCAGTTCAACATTACTCTTGAGACTGAAAAGACGAGTAGAATGCAATACGATGTGCGCTTCGATGGGGGGCCCATCAAAACATTCCGTCTTACTGACGATGAATCGAACGCCGATGACGTTCCTAGAGGCTGGGCGGGGGCTGTCATGGATTGTGTCTGGAAGAAAGGGCACAACTTGGGTATGGTAAAGAAGGGTAGTCACACTATTGAAGTGCGATTCCGGAGCCAGAATATCTGTCTGGAGAAGTTGATTCTTGATCTTGGCGATTTGCGGTACACGTATCTGGGGCCTCCGCAGAGTGCCTATGTCAAGAAGGGAGAGAGTCAGGCTGTGAGTGTTATTGGGCAATTGGATAGCTTGAAGATTGATTTGGGATTTTAAAGGTAATTTTTTATATCTTGTCTATGAAGGGATTGGATTATGCAAGAAGGTACTTTCGAGCTACCAAGTAACTATTTTCGCTGGCCGAGGTAAATTTACAGATCGTTCCCAATGCTATAATCATGATGTTAGTTCAGAAGTCTACTATACGCGATCTATGTTCTCAACTTACCGCGCCACAAGCTTCTTCGCACTGACTTTCCGGTCAAAGAGTGCCTGTATACCACCAACTACGCCATTCAGGCCATCCGTAAGCACCTCAACTGGGTGAGGCTTGATCTTGCCCTCTGCCAGCAAGTGGCTGAGATACCTATAGAACCAATATGCAAACTCCCGGTCCACTTTTGCTTGCTCTTCGTTGATGAAGCCCCAAGTATCGCCGTGAGACGAACCAACCATTGTGCGTGAAAGTTTCACGCCCTCGGGGAATGTCCAGCCCGGCTTGACGGGGTCGACCATGTTGATTTCGCCGCCGCCCGATGCGACGAGCACCTTACTGATGGGCTCGTAACTGACGGAGTCAGAAACAGAGTCAAATGCAATCTTGATCTTGGATGGTCCTGCGGCGTCAATGATCTTCTGGACTACATCCCCTTCCCGGTAGTCGATGATGTGGTCTGCTGCATTGAGTGACTTGACAAAGTCGATTCCATTGCCGGCGACGGCGATGATGGGACCGACTTTACTCAGCTTGGCGAGTTGCAGAGCGAAAGCTCCCACAGCAGTGGCACCGCCCCAGATCAAGATGGGAGTCTTTCCGGCTGCAGGATCTTGCAAGGTTGTTGGAATCGGTAGTTTCAGGCATTGATACAAGGCGATGGCGGCTGTCATGAAGGCTAGGGGAAACGCAGCGCCGGATTCGAAAGAGATGTTTGGAGGGAGATGGAACGTTGTGGATGCGTTGACAACGGTATATTCGGCGAAGGTGCCGTGAGGATGGCGCATTCGGTGGAAACCTGCGACACGGTCCCCCTTTTTGAACTCGAATACTTCTGGGCCTACTGCTTCGATGATGCCGGCTACATCATCTCCAGTATTGAAGGCTTCTGGTTCAGTTAGCCCTCGTGTAGCCTGTAGTCGGAGTATTGTTAATGTTATGACTTGAGTAATGATGAGTTAATTTGTCTTCGTATACCTTCCAATCTTTGGGATTCAACCCCGCAAATGCAACCTTGATGAGAACCTCCTTCGGCCCTTGTTTTCTGGTGGCATGTCAGTGAAGGTTTGGAACAAGATTGGGAGGATAACCTACGGGATTTCCGTTTCCTTGATTACACCACCGTACTTGGGCTCCTCATAGATAAAGAGTTCCTTCATTATGGCGGCTTTGGTTTGCTGAGATGAGAGATGGCGACTTGAGATTGGTGTTAGTGAGAAATCGTAGGGGTGGGAGTGTTACTTGTATGTTAGGATAACGTAGAGAATGGAAGGAGTACTTATAAAAGCTTTGATGGCTAAAATAAATATCAAGTCCCTATTGAATACACAATGAAACTACTTGCTCGGCATTTACTGTTGTTTGTTTCTCCTGAGCTTGATCATTCAGAGAGTCAAAACCCCGCCGCGGAAATAAGACAGTTGTCCATGGACAAGGTGGTATTTTTAGGTAATCTACGTTGCGTTATACCAGGGCTACTTTTTACAATCACGGCGAAGCACGATTCGAAGCAGCAGTAATTTGGAGAAGCGGCATCATTTGGAAGGTTTCTATAACTAAGCCGGATGGTTGATCCCCCCGATTCTACATCGCCAAGTTGACATGAATCGCGCCTCTTCCACATTTGTCATCGCGTAATGCGGCGTCTAAATAATGCTCTGTCAATGAGGACCAGGCAAATTTGTCAGCGGCTTTAGCCAATTCCGAGGTTCTTATACCCATAGTAAACCCATGGAATGTGATATAGTTTTACGGACTTTTAAGATAGAAATGCTATCCACTCTTCGGAGTATCGTTCGAGCTCATGGATGACTATTTTTTATGAATAGATGGTCATCATCTTGTAATCTTGAGGGTTAGGCCGATTCTGACCAATAGGGAATGGAGCGAAAATGCTTATTGTCTTATAGCTCATAGATGAGACCAATAAGAATGGATCAACATATTAGTTGCGCCTAGAAAGCGGGAGCAAGAGTCACTTCAAGAGAATCGCAATGTCTCAAATATGAATTAACTTATTGCCATAGGTCTGACCGTTCATACACCATGGAATAGCTCCTCCTTGAGAATATGATCATTTCGAAAATAAAAGACGTCGGGGCGGAATGTCTGTCGCTGAAAACAGTTCCTATGAGAAAATTCGCCCTCTCCATATAATTCACTGGCATTCTCTTTTACACTTGTCGCAGATCTCCGTTGCTGTTGTCTTGATGTTTTCCCAAGCAAGGTCCTTGCACTGCGGCACGATGTAGCTATTCAGAACAAGCTCTGGAGGGCCATTCATAAACCACCAGGTGCAATAATCCCACACTCCTCGGCTGGTGGTATCAACATCGATAATATGGCCGAGTCCGTTGCAAATATCTCCGTAGTCAACACAGCCGGCATTTCTGCAGGGGCACATGAGGAGGATTCGCGTTCTGGTACACATTGAGGCGGAGAGGTTTGCTTTGAGAATAACGGATGAGGCTTTTATGGTTAGGTAGATCAGGTATAAGACATCGGATAGAATTAGAGGATATTTGTTCAGTTAAATATTTGTTTGAGCTCTCTCGATCATGATAATTCACCTCACAATAGCACTGCTTCACTCATTGCCTGGTGTATATGAGCAACGAGCATTTTGCGCTCAGCATCATAGATTACAGGGTGGCATTCATTTTCTCACTGTTAGTAAAGAACAGTGATGAGCTGTCATATGAATTTTGTGTTACTGGGGCGTTTTCATCGTGAATATGAAGGAGGTGTACATCAGCCTTTGGCGGGGAGATGGATGATTGGTATCGCACACAGTATACAAGTAAGCGTTGGTCAGTAATACGCGCCTCATGCAAAATATTATACATAGCAATGAAGATGACAAAAGTCTGATAAAGTGACGATAAGCACAGTGACGGACAGTTATGTTAAAGTGGAAGATAGATATACTATTGGTTGTATAAAGTCTCTACAAATCACCGACAAAGCCATCTTGACAGCCGAATCTAATACGAAAATGTGAATCCACGATACCCATCATCCACCACGTCCTGAAGAGCCTTTCTATAGTGAACCAGGCCTCCAACCCAGAAAAGAATGTTCGGCTTCCTTCCTGCGATATTGGCGCCGAAAATATACGACTTCTCCTTTCTGAAGAGGTTCTTTGTTCCAAGCACACGACACGCTTCCACATACTCATCTTCAGCTTGCTGGGTAGCCTCAATGAGGACTACCTTGCCCGAAGCCTCTTCCTTTCTCTTTGCCTCGGCCTTTGATATCAATCCCGTGATAAAGTCGACCTGGGTCTCGATTGTCGGTGGGAAGTTGTTGAATGGCGACAGAGGTCCCACGACTAAGAACATGTTGGGGAATCCTGCTTCAGTCACGCCCAAATAAGAAGTCGTCTTTTCGGCCCAGTGCTCTTTAAGAGATTGCTGGCGACCATTGATAGTGAGGGTGGTGTAATTTCCATCGGCAACCTCAAAGCCAGTGGCAAAAACGATGACGTCCAGCTCGTGTAGCTTCTCATTGGTGAGAATACCCTTCTCAGTGATTTCGGTAATGGGTGTTTCTCTCAGATCAACAATATCCACATGCTTCTTGTTGAATGTCTCGTAGTAGGCGGGCGCAGTAATAGGCCGTCTAGCATAGTATCCATCAGGAGACAGCTTTCGAGCCTTGACAGGATCCTCCACGATCTGAGAAATCTTCTTTCGAATAAATTTGCAAGCTTCTTCATTAGCTTCTTCGCTGATGACGATGTCGGAGAAAGCTGAAAACATGAATCGGAATCCATTTCCTTGCTGCCAAAGCGATTCGAAGACACGCTCGCGCTCTTCAGCGCTAACGCTCATGGCCGGTATTGTGCTCTCTGGCACATTGTGCGCAGCGTAACTGTTACGAACACCGTCCCAAATCTCGTCGTAATTCTTGTTGACTTTGTCTCTGAATTCAGCCGAGACCGGCCCATCTCCGTTAGGGACGATGTATTGCGGCGAGCGTTGGAAGGATATGAGCTCCTTCACTTCATCGGCAAGGGCAATCGTAACTTGGACTCCTGTTGAGCCACTTCCGATGACACCGACTCGTTTACCTTTGAAGTCATAATCTTTTGGCCAATTTCTACAAAATTTTGTAAGACCTTTGTTTCAGCTGATTAGTAGAAAGACGTACCCTGTGTGATATTTTTCGCCTGCAAATTTCTCGATTCCAGGAATGACCGGATAGTTAACCTTGGACCAAGTTCCCAAGGCGGTAAGCAAGTATCTCGTCTGGATGGTCTCGCCAGTGGACAGTTGAGCAGTCCACAGAGATGAAGAGCTGTCGAACGATGCGGACTCTAGTTCAGTGCTGAATTGCATATACTTTCGCAAGTCATGGTGCTTGACCACATGCTTTAGATAGTCCCAAATCTCCTTCTGAGATACATAGTGATTTGGCCATGGATATGTTAATAGATCCTCTTTATCCCAGCTGTATCTGTATACTTCACTGAGAGAATCACTGTTGGCGCCGGGATAACGGTTCCAATACCATGTGCCGCCAACGTCGGAAGCCTTGTCGATTAACTTGACCGAGAGTCCAAGCTCCCGGAGCTTATAGAGCTGATAGATTCCAGCGAATCCAGCTCCAACCACAAGGGCGTCGATTGATGGCATGGCCGATTAATAGTGATTAGATAGATGTTGTTGAGTACTAGGTATTGTATGATCCAGTTGAGAAGATTAGTAGAAAGGATTCCGCTTTATATCAGAAACATATCCTTCATAGGCATCGCTCAAGAGTAGCATTACCAACGTAGAATTTGTCAGCGGGTCTGTTTGACATCTAGTTCATCCACGGAGACCTTTCTCGGATTGCTAATGGGCAAGAAATCAGGTACATCCTCCGAAATATTATGTACACATTTAGCCAAGGCATGCAGAGCTATTTATTTAAGCATTTGTAATAGACCTTGGGCCAGAAGCTTTCTCACATCATCGCATTCGTGGAACTTAATGTTTGCGGAGCCACTCGCATAACATCGTTTATTGTTGATCAAATTACTGGATTTATTCCTTTCGGTGTTAGCATAAGTGATAGGAAACCAAGTCTGACCCAGTCTTTCCGAATAGATTCTCAACGCCCCATGCAGATGATTACTCGTGGTCACTACGCCATTCAACCTATTGGCGTAGAAATAGAGATCTGTTCAAGATACGACATATGGCCTGATACGTGTAAACGTTAAATATGAGCTACGGGGCGCTACGGGGCACTACGCAGTAAGGATATAGGAATATCGTGGCATTATGGTACCTTGTCATATGTTATGGTGATGTTGCGCAATGCTAAGGCTAGATGTTGTCGCTTCGGAAATCGTTTTATTAAGAGTTTACTGGGAATAATGCTGTGATTGTGCAATTTATGTCCGTTTCTTGGCAATGTAACAGAGCTCTTTTCAGAGCCATCAGGAGGAGCCTCAACCGCGTAGCTCCCTGTTTCTCTTGCTTGACCGAGAAAGGCAACACTGAGGCGTTTTCTGACTCTTTCTCGACAATCACGCCACAAATATTTGTAACAACCCATTATCCACTTTAAGCCTCAAGTTGATTGCAAAGCATACAGTTACATGTGACGTATTGATATCGTTCAGTAATTCTTGGAGATATTGGTGGAAGCGGCATACAGAAGAACACATGTAGTCTAACCTGTTGTAGAAATCTCTCGACCACGGGCACCACCTCTTTGGAAACCTCGCGGAGACTTATGATTTTATTAACCCTATCTAGTAAAGCGTTTCTAGATCTAATTTCAATTCAGTAAAGTGCATCATAAGCATATATAGTTGGGAATAAAAAGTACACCACCTTAGGTACACCAAAATTTACATACATTTTGATACATCTTGTATCTTACATTACAACGCCAGAAAACTGCTATCATAACTCAAACCGTAGTTTTAGCACATAGCGTTAAGATATATCGCTTCAGCACACACATACAGCTTTAAGCAATGCTCCCGGGCAACAGCTTCACCGCTCTTAGGCAGGCAGCTTTTAGGCAGCTGTGTTCGCTTAGTCGGGCCGTGTTAGAGCGCTACAAGTAGCCCGCTTACACAGGGGGCTTTTTAGCATACACAGCATTAAAATAAGAAAAGTTATAATACTGAAGAATATTATTTTATATACTGAATTACAAAGCTTCAGATTACGCTTTACTGAACGTAGCTAGTGAAACAGTGGCTTTATCGCGGGTATAAAGAGGTGCCCCTCAAGTCCATTTCTTCCCTAACTGGGAAAATCCTTTGCATATCAATGACAGGCTTACCATTAGTTGTAGATGTAAAGAACACATAGACATTTCAAACAACAGATCTAGTGACATATATAAAGATGGTGGTGTTGGCAGAGGTCCAAGTAGCGTGATAGTGCTTGAAATGTACAAGAACTTGCTATCACCCAGGATTCAAAATACCAACAGGCATTCACAACGGCGTATCTTGAATAACCAAAATCTTTCTCAAATGAATTTCTGTAATTTCTTGATGGTAAACTCTCGTCAGCACTGCTTAGAGGGCCTACTCGATTAATCTACTTATACGCTAAAGCTTTGAATATATCCGGAGGCGACCATCTACACAGAGACTAGATGCCAAATCTTAGAAGAAATGAAAACTTCCCAAAGATAAAAAAATGCTGTGACTACTCAGCATCTTATGTCGCTATAAAACGTAAACTTTCCTTCAGATTGCATCAAACACATATGCTCAACCGGTGTCTAAGTTGATGAAATGAAAAAGAGAAGAGTGAAAACCCCCCAGATGCCGCCCAAAATTCTGGCAGAAAGAATTGCACTATGCATATCCTGGTCCGCTCTTGGTCCGCAGTTCAGCTTACGTCTAGTTACCTACACACGTAGAAAATTCCACACCCTCTTCACCATGGTACAGTGCTAACTTAGATACCATTGCAATTACTTACTCGTTCAAGCATGATATTTCTCAGGTCTCATTATTATATGTTGGCTCTTAAGCTATGCAGCTAAAATGTCCTTCCGTACATATTTATACTGACGGCAACAATGAACTGGATATATTTTTCAAGTAACTCTCTTCCTCTCCCCACCCACCTCGAAATATCCAGTTCAGTATCTTGCCGGAACAAATGGATGAGTCCCGCCTTTTTATCCCTTTGAGTATTGGCAACATCGAAATTAAAAATCGAATTGGAATGGCAGGGGTCAGTCGGTTTCGGGCTGATGATCAACATGTACCGACGGATCTCATGAAAGAATATTACTGCCAAAGAGCCTCTGTGCCAGGAACTCTCCTGACTACCGAACCTAATCTCATATCAAAGAGGACAGTTGGCTTGCGTAATGCACCAGGTCTTTTTACACGCGAACAGACAGCTGCTTGGAAAACGATTGTCGAAGAAGTCCACATCAGAGCAAGTTATATATTTGCTCAATTATGCGTACTGAAACACGAAATACTGGGAAAGGAGGCGACCATCATCAGAGGCCCTGGTATCATCTCTTTGGACACAGATCTCCCTACGACAAAGGCTATGACCATTGAAGAAATCAGGGATACTATACAAGATTTCGTACGGGCTGCCAAGAATGCAGCCGAAGCAGGCTTTGACGGCGTGGAACTTTTTGGTGCAACTGGTGACCTCATCGACGCTTTTACTCAGGAGAATACTAATCAGCGTGACGATGAGTACGGTGGTAGCGTTGAGAATCGGTCTCGATTTCTATATGAGGTTATGAAAGCTGTGGCTCATGCAATTGGGATCAAGCGTGTTGGACTTTGCCTGAGCTCAAGGAGCAATTCACGAGACATCAGATTGAAGGAAAATGCCGCTCTTCAATTTACAGACGTTATAAAAAGAGCAGACGATTTGAAGATTGCTTACATCCACTTGACTGAGCCAGGCGTTGCTGAGTCGAATGGTATTCGAGATAATGAATGGTTGGATTTTGCGTGCACCGCTTTCAGAGGACCGATTCTTGTACAAGGTGGCTATAACTCAAAACTAGCCAGAAAACTTGTTGATAAACGCCATCCAGGCAAAGACATTGCGGTAATGTTTGGGAGGTATTTCACGTCAAACCCGGATCTTGTTTTCAGGATACAGCATGATCTGGAGTTCACTCCTTATAGCCGACAGGACTTATTCGCCCCCAAATCATTCAAAGGATATACCGATTACGCATTCAGCAAGGAGTATCTTGGAAGTCTCAACATGTTGACTCAGCTGCTCTGTTGAAGACGCGATGGCTAAAGAAAGCTGGTGGTAACTACTTGTTGCCCTCTGAATATTACTATTATTTGGCTGTTTGAGATATCTCCAGCGCTGCCGTCAAATCAATCAAATCAAATCCGGTACCCGGATTTGATTGATTGATAGAAAAAGGAAGCATGATTTGATTGATTTGATTGATTGATCAAATATTTGATCTATTTGATAAAAATTTGATGATTTTTACGATTTTTTTTCGCGATTTTTTCGCGATTTTTTACAATTTTAGACCCCTGTCTAGACCCCTATTTTTATCTTATCTTATCTTATCTTCATCTTTATCTTATCTTATCTTATCTTTATCCTTATCTTATCTTGATCTTATCTTCCTGATTATATAAGATATTAAAACCTGACCTTATCTTATCGTATTATATTTTCTTATACCCTAGAGTTATTTGAATTATGTCAAATCTATCAAATAATTGATCTTGAAGATTTGATTGATTGATTGGGAATTTTCCGATGATTTGATTGATTGATTGATAGATTTGACAAATATATTTGATTTGACGGCAGCGCTGGATATCTCCCCCTTCAGATGCTATGTTTCAGCTGTTTTCTGCTATAGCAAGACTCTCTCTCTCTAGTATGATATCTACTTCCTATGGTAAGACTAGAAGCTGAAATTAAGCTATTCATTAATAACGGAACTTATATTTACTGACATGCGTGCCAAGGATTTGAAGCCACTACTCTTTTCTACTCTTTCCGAAACAGGGAATTTTATTATCCATGGTATATTCCAAGACAGGAAAGATGCTTTTGTTAGCTCCCGGAGATGCGGGGCTCCCGCGTGGTTCCGAGATGCGCGTATTCTGCTCGTGTAAGCAGTTCTTTCAACGGCGCTGCCGGGCGAGAGAGGAGAGAAATACGAAGGTTGAACGAATGGGTTTCGAGTAGGAATCATTGAACTCGGGCAATGCTTACAGGTAAATAGCTCATGAAGAAACCCGAAGATACATAGCACGGCTACGGCATTTGCCTCTTTTGCAGCGGACCGCAGGCAAACTACCCCAACATCCGTTTTCTTGATGTCCTCCAAGGTAGAATTAGTGTATAAGGTTAGCTCAATAATCTCTAACACAAGATCTATAGTTGCACTGAGACGGAAGTGACGGGTCTGTTGTATGGTAAAATTGCATCCATTAATAAGGACAGGAGAAAGAGGGCAAGAAATTGCGAGTTTGCGCTAAAACTTTGTACCATTATATACGTCATTAATACATGTTCGTTGGAAATCTACGGACTCTATCTATTCTTCCCATGTAACCATTACTTTTGGCCAAAGGCCTGCTGATCGGCCTGCATGCCCTTGAACACCCAATCGGCATGACGTTGCTGGTACTTTGCAGCGCCTTCCGGGTCATCGCTCTTGATGCCCAGTACCTTGGGGATGTGGAATCCTCTAGTGATGGCAGGTCTTGCGCTCAGCATTGCTTCCCACTTTTGCAGATTCGGGAAAAGATCCAAGGGAACGTCCACATAGGGGCCAAAGATCACCCAAGACAAGGCCGCGATGTCTGCAATTGAGATGTGATCTCCGACTAAGAACCCCGACTTAGATTTCGAAAGTTGAACGTCAAGGACATTGTACAATCGCTTTGTTTCAGTGACATATCGGTCAATTCCATACTGAATTTTGGTGGGCGCATAGCGGAGGAAATGGGACGCCTGGCCTTGCATGGGTCCAATGCCTAAATAACGACAACAATTAGTCGATTGGTCAGATGCTGCGAGTACGCAAGAGGGAGAAGGGAAACCAAAAGGTCTAGTGAACTCACCTCCATGCTGGAAAAATAGCCAGTTGTTGCATTCATAGTACTCTCTGCTGCCCTTGGGAAACGAGAGCTTGTGTTCGGGATCATAGCGATCAGTCAGGTATTGCAAGATGCTTCCACCTTCAAACACTCTAATTGACTCGCCGTCGTCAAATGTGTCGACAATGGCAGGAATGCGGCCATTGGGATTGATCTCAAGATACCAGGGCTCTTTTTGGCGAAGGGTGCTGATGTCGAGGTGCTCTAGCTCATACGGGAGCCCAAGCTCTTCCAATGCTGTGGTGATCTTAATTCCATTGGGAGTTGAGTCTGTGTATAACTTGATATGTGGTTGAGGTGCCATTTTGGGAGACTTGTGATAATCTAATTTGTTGGTGTGAAGAAATGATCGCTTTTGTATTTGACCGCTGTTGTGAAACTTGCTAGAGATATTGTCGCGAATACCAGGATGAGGGCCTAATAGTATATAAATACTTCTCAGACGAGTTGAATAGGGCCCAAATGCGCCAGCAAACAGCTGCTTAGAAATACGCGCAGCAAGGTGCATTGTTTGCTATAGTCATTACTCACAATAAAAGAACTTATTCATTTCTAATTGTATGATATATAATGTGAGAAGCTTGGTAGGTTCCATCATTCAACATGTGATGATCTCATAATCGAGACAGCTAATGCTCTTTTAGGCAATTCCTGGAACACGGCCTATTCCGGGCAAGAGCACTTGAATTGTTACAAATCCACGCACAAGAGGCTTTAAAGGAAGAAAGCAACTGAGAAGCTGAATAATAACATTTGACTGATTAATCATATTTGTATAGCTATACTCCTCTCATTTCCAGCAATATCACTTACTATTCACTATGTAGCTTCAAAAACTTCGAGACACTGGATATTGGATACTAGACTTAAGATTCTGGCTAGTATTTACCTTGATTTATAATTACAAGTGTTGAATTGGCCATAGCTTAACTTTACTAAGCAACAATGGCTGAGAAACGGCTCCTATAAGAACGGTTTATCTGGCGTAATTGATGACTTATTAAATGATTAACACAACAGTACCCATCTGAAAGTGTCTTTTATTGCCATCTGCATAGAGGATATGGGCTGCTCTATAGATTTGCTTTGCTATCTTTGTCGGTCTAGTTGATAGCCCTGATTACTCCCATAGAAAACATCTGAGGTGGTACCTTCGTAGTAAACGACTTTGTCCCATACACGTATGCACGTGCATCATTCCGAGAATTAAAACTTTGCGTTTGGATGATGGAATGCTTAAACTATGAGGGCACCCCCTAGGATACAACCTACACTTAAGGTTAGCACAGGAGCTATAGGTGCTATGCCTCCTTATCTCCATACCTGAACAAGTTGCGAGTTTATGGATATCCTTATCAGTCGATGCTATCATAGCGTCGATGTCGTATTCCTTTAGTACGCGCTCTATGACCAGGTCAGAATTCTGTTTGCTGAATTGCACAATATTGAGTGAACAGGCTCTGCTCTTCTATTAGATTACATCTACGTAGATAATCGGTAGCGATACGCTTCCAGCTACAAAGAGCATTGCATTAGAACGAGGCTTACATGTCATCATTTCTATTTCAATGGAGAGACTAAGATTGAATCACTCTGTACGTATTTTTGCCTTGGCAAGTGTACTAGCAAGACTTATTCTTAACTGTAGAAACAATCTTCGTTCCTAGGGAGTTGAGCTTATTATGATTCCAACGGTCCCAATAATGAGCGACAATTTTCGGCTCCCGGCGGTAAATATACGGAGGTATTCAAGCAGCCAAACATTATATGGGGAAAAACTCTGTCTCTCCTTGTTTCTGCCATCTTCAATTGCGCAGCCACAGTTGTGATGACTGATGCAATCATTTTGCTATATACTGTATGCATGAAATATATTAAAATTTGAGCCTACTGGATTAAAGTACGGTTATGTTGGACTCTCAGACCCAGCACAGGGGTATAAAATTGAATACAGTTACCTCTCGTATGGCACAAATACCAAATTGCGAAAACTACTAAGCCAGTGGCAAGGACAGACGTTATCGCTCGACAGTAGCACAAGCGTCTTACAGTTGGGGGCTATGTGCTTTCCCGTACTTACTTGATGCTACATATATGCAATTACCCTTTTCCGTGAGTACTGACCAGGGTATGTCTCCGTATATATATATAGAGCATTGTACTCCGTATATTGTTGGCGTAGTATGATATTCTAAGTCCATGTACTTTCAACCCCCATCAGTCAGGCATGATGTCCTTAGGAAAGTCTTCGACAGCAATCGCAATAACACTACAACTCGATATTAGCGCTCGAAGGGATGAATTCTTATCCTACATTTTGCCCAACTCTCGTCATGATGCGCATCCCTTGAAGACTAGTTTGGTTCCTTGGCTTTTCTATATCGAGAGTCAACTTCAAGACGGCCTATGTGCTAGCAATGTACGTGAATTCATGGCACTTATGGGCATTCCTCATCCAGACTCTTCCGCATCTGTTTATGATCTATTACACGATGTAATAGAAGTTATACAAACACCTAAGCAGCAATCAGTAAGCATTGATCAAATCATAACGCTGGTTTCAAAGCGACGAGGACGCTCCATAATCGATGGCAATGTCCCACCCGCTGCACACCAAGCTCTGTTCTGCATAATTGGTTGCCTCACTCTTTTGTTTTGCTGGAATAATCCAGCTTCACCAGATGAATTCGCCATCAAGAACGCGGCCGGGATCACACAGGTCAGGGCAAAGGCTGCGCAACGGGGGTTTGGCAAGGTTCTCCGAAATTTTGGGAGACAGTTTGCACAGCCAGCGCCAGCAGAAGGCCTTCTCGTGTGCGCGAATCTGGATTACTCTACATTATCTGCCGTTACAAAGCTGCAACTTGAGTTCGTATCTGACATTAGTCAACATCTCTTGTTCAACCCAGTAACACGCAAGCTTTGTATTTTCTCCTTTCCCGCATTTTGTGCCCTCTGGTGCAATCCCGCTTCAGACTGGACTTATCTTGACGGGTAAGTGTCTAGAAAAGGATAGTCTCGTCATGTACCTAAATGTACCTTATGTATTAACTACATTTCTCCCCAGGTTCATTGTCGACTTGTACGATAAAAACTCAGCAGAGATCGTGCGCCTCCAATTCCAAGAGATTCTCTTATCTTTCAGAGTTCTTTTTGCGTACAACCCAGAATCTCGGAAATTGTTTTTCAAATCATATTACTCCCAACCAGATATCCATCTTGAGGATAGAGAATTCTGGAGAAGTCCGCTAGCCAAGCCCAAATCCAAGCGACTGGCATCCCTTCCGACATACTACTGGCCACCTCCAGCGATAAATAGCGAGGGTTCATTGCTTGACCAGCCAGATTTTGATAGATCTTGTGACTTCATTGCGTTAGGCGACAGACTAGAGCACTTGCAGCATTACTGCATGAAGCACAATCCTCAAAAGCTACGCGACATGTGGTACGACAGGAGGAATAGGCAGCAATGGGTCACATTTTGGGCGGCCATCATTATTGGTGTCACGTCTATCATGCTATCATTATTTCAGGTTATTCTTGCTGCGATTCAAATCAAGTCTAGCATTTAGAGAGTATAAGTACTTAAAGCGAAGGAAAAGGCGGCGCAAATTTATCCAAACATTTCTCAGTGGTCTACCCCAAACAAACGCGAGACATAGTGACAATATTTTGCTCTTTCTCCAATTAACCACCTGACTTTATCATTAGAATGGCGACAAAGGAAGTTTACGTACAGTACATTAGAGGCCTCTCCAAGTACGAAACTGAGAAGCCATTCAATTTATCGTTCTCCTCATATCACGAAGGACTCACCACCAATGTCGAGAAAGAAGAAAAGCGCATTATCGTTGAAGATGTTCGAGGGCAAGAAAATCGATTTAACATGGAGAAACACTCGTTTCGTTTCCTCAAGTTTCCCACAAAGCATCCAATCGATGGGACTGATGATACGACGTTCCGTTATCTCGAGGAGACCAAAAATTTTCTGCTTCAGGAACTTGATGCTGACGAAGTTATATGTTATGATGTTCGGGTAAGATACCGAATGTCCCTGATTAAATGCACTCAGTTACAGAGTTGGTGGCTAATACTGACACCAAAGCGTCGCCGATCTGACATAACGGCTGAGCCTCAGAATCCAGATGGGAGCTATTTCGGAGCACTTGAAGATGCTGCGCCGCCAGTATATAGTGTGCACGTCGGTTAGTCAACCAAATGTGCAATTGCAGACGACGAAATGTGGCTAATGAATTGGTATTCGAACGCAGATCATACACTTGAGGGTGGATTTCACAGAATTGAGAGACACCTAACACCAGAGGAGTCGAAGAGATATCTTGCTGAAGGATGGAGAGTGCGGATTGTCAAGTCAGTGATTCTTCTTCCGATTTCTATTGGGATGTACTACGTATAGGAGGCCACAAATTCAAAGCTAACATTATTTTTACAGCATCTGGAGACCTCTTTATACAGTTGCCACAGCGCCGCTTACTGTTTGCGATACAAGGTCCGTGGCGGCCACGGATCTTCTTGAGGTAGACCAGATCAATGAATCTTGGTATGGAGAGGTCTTTTTGCTCAAATTTAACCCTGATCACCGGTTCTACTGGCTCAGCAATCAAACTCCAGATGAGATATGCTTGATGCTCATGTCCGACTCCCATAACGGAAAGGCCGAGCCAGACATGCACTGTAAGTTGGCACAAACATCATTCAGAGGTATTAAGAGAGGTCTAACTAAACAGGCTGTGCACACGCATCGTTCAATGACCCAAAAATGTTGGGTTCCGGCTCCGGAAGAGAGAGTGTGGAGGTCCGCGCCATTGTCATAAACAGACTGGTCTGAGGAGCAATGAGATGGAGAGGCCATTGTGCAACACAACGTAGTCGTTTTCGCCAAGGCTTTCGGGTATTCTTAGTTCTCAAGCAGAGTCTTGTTTGAGGGATAGTGAGTCGACGAGGATGTTGTGTAATATAACCTGCTTAGCTATTTTCGTCGAGGTGTTACCTTACAGCTCCCGCGGTGAAAGTATGTGAAAGACCGTGTTATTGTAGATAGACTAGTCTCAGAGTAACTTAGTTATTGTGACTATTGCGTAACAGAGCGTAGCCATTCTCATCAAAATATGGCTCCCAACTCCCAAAGAGAGTGTCCATCGTGACCTACTGTTCAGGGGTAACCGGTGAGGCTGTTGTGCAACGCCGCTCGCGTCGCCATTATCGTGGAGGCGCTAAGCAAAACTTTTCATTTGTTACTTTTTCCGATGTATCTTGATACAATTAACGGATTGTAAATAATTTTTTATCTCAAGTGCGTTTTGATTTAGACGATAATTTAGTTATCGTCGAGCGTAACACAGGCTGCATCCTGCACCCGTACCATTCATAGAGCAAGAAAATGAACAAAAAGTTTTGTATAAAGTCGAAGATCTTTGTCATTTATTGACGGTTAACAGAAGACAACTCCGCTAAAGTACCAGTACAAGCAGTCTCGCATCCCCAAATATTCCAAACTTACACTCAAGTTAGAGAGAGCAATAACTCATTTAAGCCAAATTTGAATCTAGAGGTCATCATGCCTGCTCAGGAATCTAGACGCAAAAATCCTGCACTTTCTTTGAAGTTTGAGCCTCTCGCACCGGCCAAAGATACCAAGACTCAGCCGTGGAAGGCTCTATGCCAGCCCCAGCTCATCAACTACGCTCAAGACACTCGCGCCGACTTCCCGAATATTAGACTTCAATCACACAAGGACGAGCATATGAGCATGGGAGGTTGATTAACTCATTTTGTAAGGGCGGATACCCGTTAGAATTAGTCCCTGCTGACACGATTTAGAGAACAACTTCATTCTCTGTTGCTTCACTGCCACCATTCCTCGAAAATTTGCATTTTATCTATTTAATTTTCAAGCATCTTATAACAGGAATGTATTTTAAATGTGGATCTCTAGAAAAGTGATGCATGAGTTTATGCATTAAGTATTAGGAGCTATTGTAAACTACAAGTTTACTATACTGTCAACGACTTATCCCACACACCAGTGAATCAAGGAGAGCTTCTGTGATCTCTGCCGATAAATCTTGTTGTGGTCTCAGTGCCTGCACGAGGTCCCCAATTTCCTTCTCCAAGTTCTTGATTTCGTCCATATTCTCGACGCCCAACGTCCTCAGTGCTTTGCATAGCATAAAGCGGACGCGTCCAAGTTGAGAGCTCATCGGATCAGTTAATCGAAGTCTCCTGATTGATTCGCGAAATTTCTCTCTATAAAACATTAGTTTTGTTACATCTCTAGATGATATTGTAGAGGCTGATAGGAATGGGGTGATAGCTGCTCACATCGCATCATTCAAATCTCCCTCTTCCAAAGCAACACGCCCGATCTTGTAGAGACAGGCCGCAGCATCTGGGTGGTGCCTGACTTTTCCAGTCTCTTCGTACTGCTTCAGAGCATACAAGAAACTCTTTCTGCTATTCTGGAAGTCTCGCACTGCAAAATGGTAGTTCCCCCAAGCAATGAATAGGCTATAGTCGAAACTCATTAGCTTTCTATTGACTTTAGTATTTGCAAGTGGCTTACTGTCCAATGAAAAACCAGTTATTGATGCTCTCAAAATACTGTAACAGCCCAGGAAATAAATCTTTTGCCTCTTCAAGCTTGTTCGTGGCCAAAAGCAATCTCAACAACACCAAGTCTCTCTTCTTAATTTTGATGTCTCGGGACTTCGATGCTGGGTGCTTCCAGCAGATTTCCAAAGACTTTTCTCGGTATTCAAATGCCTCCCTGAATTGCATAGCATTTTCGCAAGCCAAACATAGGTTATTAAGAATACCAGAAATTTCTTCATGATTTGCGGCAAGTATGCGTTTCCGTATATTCAGGACCTGGTTGAACTTTTCAATTTGAGAGTCAAAAAATCCTCGAAGTCCATCAAGGTGCGCACTAGTGTTTAGCATGCGGGCATAGATGGCATTGATATCATCTGATTCAGACTTGCTCTTCAACTTCTCATACGCGTCGAGGCCACCAATTAAAATTGCTCGAGCCTCTATGTCATTACCTTTCTCGCAAAGGAACCTAATTATGTCAGTCATATCCAGGATACACTGGCCTTCATAGCTAGATTTATGCTAAAGAGAACTTACCATGCGCAGTTACTAAGTAGACGAGCGTAGTGTAAAGATGGATGGATTTGGGGAGATGAGGACGGGTCAAGATAGTGTCGATTCAGCGTGACGATATGATTCAGAAAAAGATTGCCTTGTTCCCAGTCTCCATGTAGATACTGGCCTTCATCCCGCTTAGGAAATGCATGATATAAAAGGAAGGCTACTTGATCAAAGGCAAGCTGTTTTTGGCTTCCATTTAAAAAGTGGTGTGTCTCTTTTTGAATGAGTCGGTGAAGTGAAAGATTCCCCTCATAATCTTTTTCGATCAACGCCCAGTTTAGAAGGTCGCCTTCAACAGTTTTCAGCCTAAATGACCGATGTGAGCAAACTTAGATCGACGAAATTGGGAGGACATGTTTACACACTTGAAACCGCTTGAGCAAAAGAGAATGTTACCAGGAAATTCCCCTTGTGAGAGTTTTGGCATGAACAATGCCTCGGGAATTGCCTCTGCTGCCAGGTAGGATAGCATCCCAAGTAAACTCATAGCTTGAGATTTTTCGGATATTTTTTTGAACGACATATTCCATATTGTACAGATCTCTTTGGGGTAATCATCATATTTTTCAATGGGTGATGTATCTCTTACTTCTTCCAAAGCCAGTTCGATTTGATCAGCGCATTCCTCGATGCGAAGCTTACAGGAGCGAGCGAAGGCTGCCACGCGCACAATCGCAAGGGGGTGGCCACCAAGTTCCTGGTTAATCTGCGCGGCCGAGATTTTATTCATCTCAACCGTATTGTCAAGAGAGAGATGATTCAGTAGGCATCCTATCGCCTCATCATCAGAAAACGCGGGTACCCTGATACTATAAGGGTTGAGGTTGAACACAACGTCTGAAACAACAGAAGTGACGATGATGGATCCTAGCCCTCTACGGGGCCAGAAATCCGCAACGATAGATACATCATGTAAGTTATCAAATATAACAAGCCAAGGGGTGCCTAAAATACATTCTATTAGTATATTTTGCTATAGTTCAGAAGGTAATGTAGCTATGTGTCATTACCACCACAGAAAGAGGAGGTTTGTGGGATGTTACCAGATCGTTCTAATCTGCCTCGTACAGCTACTTTATTTTGGAAGCTGTCTGTTTGTAACACATTGTCTAGTTTCAGCTCCACTGCCGCTTTGCGAAGGCTTTGATCCAGAGAAAGCGCTGTCTCGGATGAAATCCAGAGTATGATATCATATTGCTCTTTCCACCTGTAAGCGTATTCGCGAGTAATTTGGGATTTCCCAATCCCACCCAGGCCACTGAGAGTAATAGCAATGGGTCCAATGTCTGGTTTGTTAATTCGTAGTATGTGATCAATCTCATTTAATATACCTTCGCGGCCAAAGAATTTGGCATTTCGCAACGGCAGCATGGCAACCGAATGAGAACCAAATACACGCTGTTGTAACGGTGCGCCCGCATTTGCGGGAAGGGTAAGTGCAGTAAATTCTTGGTAAAGACCAGGGTGAATTGTTTTTACTTCTCTTAAATCTCTTATATCAGAGTACGCGCCGGCGAAGGCCTTGGTGAGGTTCGAGAATTGTTTTTCGACCCCCTTCCAGTCCTTTTGAGACAAATCGACTATGAATTGGTAAGATATTTATGACTGTACTTTCTAGATGGTTTATAAGATCCCACGAACCAATAGGGCCCTGACTTTCTCTGAAACATGATATTACCTGGGTAAGAAACAGCATTATGTGGCGGTATATGCTAACAAAGGTTCGAAGTAGTTTCTGAATAGGTGAGAATCCTCTCGACAATTGGTTGTATCGATCGAGCTTTTCCACCATATCCGTTATTTGGTCAACTAATCGAACAAAAGCGGTATTGCCAGTATCGGCTAATTGATTAATGGGAATTGCTTCAGTAGCGACCTTGGACCTATTAGCAATCTGACGAATAAATCGGCCTGGATATCATACATCGATAGACGCGTACATATGCCCCAGAAGTCGGCCTGTGTTCGCTCGTTTTAGAGCGACTTTATCGAGAGATGCTTTCTCAAGGTGTGATAGGAATCCACTAAGAGTTGACGGTAATTGTTTTACCTGAGCCAACAGCAGAGTTGATTTGGATGGGTTCTTTTGTATCCATGATTCGATGCGTTGCTTAAAATGGTCCTCAGTGTCAATCGTAATGATAAGTTTCCGATCAACTTCTTCCAGACGTTTCAGACAATCTTCGTTAGTCTAAGACAAGTTAAAGAGCTGAATCGAAGCCTGCTCTGAGCGGATATCCATTGTTTGTACTCGAGCGAAAGATTTAAGCCTTTGATTGATCTGTAAGTTTTTCTTTTCACAGCAACGGTTCGTAGTGTAGGAATGGCAGTTACAAAAATCTTTGGTCTAGCTTCATTTCATCAGCAATGTTCTTCTCCTTTCCTGTTTTTCTGTTTTTCCCTTGGGGGCTGGAAGAAGGAGGGGGGGGGGGGTTACACTCTCTCTACAGCTCTTGCAGTTTGGTGCTCGCTGGGTTTAAAACCTATCAATTTCGACAAAATCTCGACATGAACATTATATGTTGCTTCTAATGTTTACAATGTCACGGAAAAATATCTATTGAGTACACGTGAAGAATATGTACGGCGACGTACATATGTCCATGATGCAATGAAGGAGATGAGTGGTCCAGAAATACGAAGTGAGTATCACAACCCCCTCACTTCCAAGTTTGTTGGCACGGGCCAATGCATCATTCCTTTAGGTACCTATGCATTTGGGTAGCACAGGATATTATGTTGCAGTTCACCGCCTCTATTTTTGTCGGTGCCTTGGCACAACAAACTCTGCCCTCTCCTACCTCTCCCCTTAGTCCCTCTTTCAAATAATTTCGTATGTTTCACCAACCAGTGTGCCATTATTTTTGCCTCTTTTTGCCGCTACAACAACCATTCAATCAAGAAGCAGGAATGGCGCTTGCAAAGCAAAACGTGCTTATAACGGGAGCAAATCGTGGCATTGGACTAAGCCTTTGCAAAGAGTTCATTGCGAGAAACTATAACGTCTTTGGTTCGTTGCGCCAAGAGAGCCGTGACGACCCAAGTGCGGCGGAGGTAGAGCTCATCCTGCTAGTATGTTTCCACGTCCACTGATCAAATTATTTAGTTGAAGGAAACCGGAGCGAATATCATCGAGTTCGACGTCACTGATGAAAACACTATTGCCGCTGCGTTTGACTCTTGGGGAGATAAACCTCTCGACATCTTGATCAATAATGCCGGTAGTTTTCCCCCAGAAAATTATTGTTCGAGCCTTTTTGCTAACTTTTACTTTGAATAGGAGCTCCTACACCTCCCAGGATGTGGGATGAAGTCACAGCTGAAGCTCTGATTGACAAGTTTCGTGTCAACGCTGTGGTAAGTATACCGTAGGTTATGCCTCCATTCAAACGGACATCATTAACAATTTTTATCATCAGGGACCTTTCATGGTCTCCAAAATCTTTATGCCGGCTCTAGAAAAGAGCATAAGCCCAAAGATTATAAACATAGCTTCAAACTCGGGCCAGATTGCTGGTAAGTAAGGAAGAGTTAAACGTACTAATGCAATACGAGAACACCAAGGGCCATAAACGGGCAGATGCGTATCGTGAATAGATATTTGTACGGCTAACCCATAGTGTAGCAAACAAAGATGGGAAGTATATGGCCTACAAAGTCTCCAAAACTGCCCTGAACCAAATCACCAAGTCTCTGGGCATGCAGATGGAGATGACCAAGAGCAAAGTCATTGTTGCCGGTATTCATCCTGGCTGGATTCCAACGAAACTCACCGGAATGACTGGTCCGGACAAAATGGACGTGCAGATTCCGAAAATTGTTAAGACAATTGAGAACATCGGAGCCTCACAAAACGGCGGGTTCATGGATGCCGAAGGAAAAATTATGGAATTTTAGTACCTACTAGAGCAGAGATAGGAGCATGAATTTATTTTTGGCTTACTTATTAAAATGGTTCAAATAATTAGTTTTAAATCTAATATTTTATATATAAGTCTTTTTTCGTCAACCTAAGTCTCTCGATCAGGTCAACGGCTCTTGTCCGGCAATTGGATATGGTCGATGAGGAATATCTGGAGGATCACTTGCGTATGTGTTTAGGCGGACATGGCGTCTCGGCCCCTTAATATTGGGCACCGCCTCCTCGGTCAGCTTAGGGGAAAATGCGGTGCGAGAACGAGAATGCCGAGGCAGCCGAGACAATGACCATAGACGCGCAAGTATACGCAATAGCCACGCGTTTTTTTCTCCTCTGCTTTTGGGAATGTATACCCGAATATAGTAAGTAGGATTTGGATCCTAGCATACCTATCCGCAGTTATGACAGATTCCTATTATTATCTCACAGAGACGCAGAAACTATAATAATAGACAATTGTGCCGTTCAAAAACTTCAATCAATATTTAGTACAATGAGTGTATTCCAGTTTAGTTAAACTATAACACACACACACACATATATATATAATTAGCAGCTTACACATTTATTATAATGCGACTTTTCCTATCCTCTGGGCTTTCTGCTGCCCTTTGAGGCATTAACTCGGCGTTCGCCCAATCAAACTTCCCACCGGAGCCTATGGACTTAACAGAATTCTTCTCAAAGCGGTGGCCGGGGGCGACTATTTCATACAAGCAGGCAAGTAATACAATGGCCATGTTATTCACAAGGGTGGAAATAACGATGGAGCTATGTGCTGACAAAATGAGTTCAAGACTTCGATATGCGAGACCACTCCGGGCGTAAAGGCTTGGAGCGGCTATGTTGGTATGCCCTGGAACCTTCTCAACAAGATCCCAGATGTTCATGTCAACTATGATATCAATCTTTACTTCTAGTACTTTGGTAAGCTTCTTGTTTCCTTCTAAAAATGGCATTATTAGATGCTAAGAACATAGCAAGAGGCTCGTCATAATGCTGAGGATGCACCCACTTCTATCTATCTGGGCGGTGGCCCTGGATATACCGCCCTTGACTCCATGTCAGGTTTCCCCTGCATCATTGGCAGTGATTCCAATAGCACGACTCTAAACCCTTTCTCATGGAACAACCACGTCAATATGCTGTATATTGAGCAGCCCGCCGGGACAGGCTTCTCTTACTCGCGCCTAGTGAACAGCACATTGGATGTATTAAAGACGGACGAAACCGGTGGACCAGTTTCTACGCCCCTAAAGGAAGGCGAGGAGCTGCCAGTAACGAATGCTACCGTCCTGGCGGCAACTCTGGACTCGCGGGGCTTGGATACGACGCAGAACACGACGGCACAAGCGGCTCGATCTCTGTGGCAGTTCACCCAGATCTGGTTCCAAGAGTATGCGTTTTGAACCTTGAATGGGTAGCAGGCAGTGCAAGTCTAATACGGACACAGGTTCCCTGAATACAAACCAAGAACAAGGAAATATCTCTTTGGAGTACATCGGTAAGGCTCCAGCTATTGTCTCTTACACATTTCGTTTCTCACCAGTGATCCTTTCAGTATGGTGGTATCTGGGGCGCAGGCTTCTTCTCCTACTTTATCAATCAAAACGAACAAGTCTCAGCAAACAAGCACGTCCTTGCCAACGCCGTTGTCCTTCCCCTAGCAACTCTGGGCCTCGGCAACGGCTGCATCGACATCCGCGCCAGTGCCATTGGCTATCCGCATCAGGCGTACAATAACACTTACGGCATAAAGGCGTGTGGTAAGGACCTCTATGACTTGGCAGACCAGTGCAGGGCCGCCGCCAGGGAGCTGGACCCTACGTCGCAGGGCAACAATCCGAAGGTGAGTACAATATGTCAGGCAGCGGCAGAGGTGTGCGTAGATGTCGTTTTAGGGACATATATAACGGATACAATGGTGATTATTTCTACGCAAGGAGTATTTCTACGCAAGGATCGCCTTTTCGGAGCAAATTTCTGACGCTTTAGCATACAGCTATCTAATGAAGATATCACGTATCCCAACATAGTGTCGAGCGTTCCAAACTACTACAACGGCTATTTCAACCAGGCATGGGTGCAAAAAGACCTCGGGGTCCGCGCCAACTTCACCAGCAATGACAACGCGTACCAGGTGGCAATGTTTCAACTCACCGGCGATGTCGTGATCCGGGACATGTCCTCTCTCGAACATATCATTAGTAGTGGTATCCACGTTGCTCTCATCTACGGCGATTGTGACTACCAATGCAATTGTGAATCTCATACACCTCTCTCCTCTCTACATTTAATCTTCCGCAATATCGTGTCTAACACTTGGCCTAGGGATCGGCGGGGAAAACATCTCCCTGTCTATGGATTTCCCTACTGCGCCCACCTTTCGAAAGGCCGGGTACGCCAACCTCGTCACCAACTCCTCTTACATTGGCGGCGTCGTCCGCCAACACGGCAACGTGTCCTTCTCGCGCGTCTTTGAAGCAGGTCATTCCGTAACTGCTTACCAGCCGGAGACCGTTTACCAGATCTTCCAGCGCAGCATGTTTGGAAAGGACGTTGCAACAGGTCGAAATAAAGTCAACGACAAGTACAGCACCAAGGGTCCGATCAGTAACTGGGGTATTAAGAACAAGATTCCGAAGCACTCTCCCGAGAATCAGTGCTATACGTATTTGGCAACACAGACGTGCACACCGGAGCAACTTCAAGCATTAGAGGATGGAACTGCAGTGATAAAGAATTTTGTAGTATTAAAACCAGCAGGGATTGCGACAAGTCGGTTGTAGCATCTTCCTCTAAATAACATCTTATGGGATCTCTTAGCTTCACAGCTTATATATAAAATCACAAACAGTTGCACCCTCCTCCACCATCCGGCGTGATCATATCTCCAGTATCCCCAGTCCTACGCAGGTGGGCGCTGCGCCTCGTGGTTCCCTAATGTCTGTAGAGTACCTGTAGGTGAGAAGGCATGCCGTGATCTGCAGCCAATAGATCCAAGGGGTGAGTGAGGTGAACAAAAACTTACCCATATTTCGTCCTGAGCATGCTCATCTTTGTCGAACAGCTTCCCGGGATAGCCCTCCAGTGATCTCCACCAGTACTCCGTACATGTACATGTAGTCTCAATGCTGGGTTCTGGGGGTGGTACTTACCAACTGGACGATCATGTCGCCCCGATGCATGTATCTCAAGACATGCATCTCGCTTGCTGCTGGTACATACTAGGTATTTCCTAGCCAACATATAGACCTGCAAATGGGCAGTCGATAACATCGACCACTGCCCCTTCTTGAATCAGCTCCTGCCGTTCTGTTAGCCGGTTACTGTCACTCTTTCCATGGCATGAGCGTTATCAGCTTCTTTTTGGGTAGGTACGCATATACATAGCTTTTGATGGGATGCGTTTTGCTTCTCCTCTTTTCTCAGGCTGGTTTCCTTTCTCTTTTGCAGAGACGTATCGCATCTTGTACTTGATTGCATTGGAAACTCCAAAAGCTGGCTCATCACCGACATTTACAGTGTCGAGATGGGCGCTGATGTTGCCAAAATACCGCGTAAAAAGTCTCCGGGCTGCGTAAAAAATATTGCGTAAAAAGGACTGTGTAAAAAGACTGCGCGCGTAAAAAGATTGCTCCTTCTCCGAATTGCCCAGTTCACTGGGTATGCGCCTGCTCTCCGTTAGCCATGGCCGCTCTTTCCACGACGAGAGCCTCGCTTGACACAACTCACTAAGCGAACACGTGCTTCTCAGAGGTATAAATTCCCCTTCGCTTCTTCTCCGATTCTGTTTTCTTTTCTACTTTCTCTATGCACCCAGTATCGTAACGCCGGCTCGTCACTGACGCTCAAGAGGTCGGGACGAGTGTTGACATTGCCAAGGCCCTGCGTGAGGCGACTAACACCTTGGGATGATCAGCAGGTCTGCTTAGTACCCCGGCACAATTTTTGATCCATCTTCTCGCGCCCCTGGTATTACACTTCCTCCAGGTGGCGCTGCTTCCTCTCTTCCTCTTTTTTCATTGCATTCGGCGGCTTGTCTGCTGGTGCGAAGAAGAAACACCGTTGAGACCTTTTCTTGTTGCCTCCGTCTTCGTTTTCATCTTCGCTTTTCTCACGAAGACCGGCTCATCACTGACATTCAGGAGCCGAGACTTGTGTTGGCGCAAATGTCCTGTGGGATGTGGTTAGCATGGACTGGCAGTTTTGGTGACTACATGTACGGCAGTGCAGGTGCGGAGGATGTTGGGGCGAGGTTCTTGGTCCGGTCTGGATGGCGAGGGGGAAAGGATGGGAGAAGGGGAGGGAGGATGGGGGGCATTTTATAATGGGATCCATGTAGCCAGCAGCTTGTACTTTGTACTATGACTCATGGGAAGTTGGACAGATCAAGATTTTTTTCTCTCTTTGCGTTTGCACTGCCATCATTGGTCAAAGTATGATTGAGATGATGGCGTTTTTCTTGCGCAGGCTTCCAAAACTATATCTTACTATGTAGGTACCTGGAACCTAGAAGGTTTGTAGGAATCCACCGAGGGATTTTTTGTAGGTACCTAAATATTTATGGGAAAGATTGTCAAGATAAATGGGAGGTTATTGGACTACTTCATTGGTGCATGGAAGAAGCTCAGTTCTGCATGGCGAGCTTCAGGTATCTATCCACCGTACCTGGAGCACGACCGACTGGAGAACACGCATCTCGTTGCTTTCCAGGTTGCGATTTTGCTCCCGCTCCTTGGAAATCTTGAACTGTAATCGTCATTTTAAGTTTGTGTATAAAATGTATATATTATATGGATTCCCAACTAGCTCAAGGTTTGAGAGAATAACATCTTGTGAACGGAGGGGACATCATATTGCCATATGCAGAGCTGGCGCTTTTCATCTCTTCCCATTAAAGCATCATTCTGCGCCTGAATAATAACTTCTAGACGCGCCGGACAAGTCCAGACTTGACGTCGTAAAGATAGCCGCTCGCATGGTCCCTCAGCTCCCGACGAATGATTCTCGATGTTTTCAATAGTTTGACATCGTCTCGAACGCTTTGTTCCAGGCTGTGAGAATTAGCTTACTGCTATTTCCGACTGATACTCGATGGGGACTTACTCGGTAATGAACGGAAGCACTAGCTGTGTCGCATCTTCGATGGAAACTCCGTCTTCCTTCAAAACGTGGTCGTGAATCCTCTTCTCAGTCATGTGAGTAGCTCCGCAATCTGTATTATACAAACATCAAAAATAGGTTAGCTCGCAAACAATGCAAACATATACGATCTCCGTACCTGTATGATGGATCACCATAATCTCTTTGAGGCTGCCGAGGAAGCAGTCCAAGGAAATAATTTGGGCGATGAGCGGAGCGACTCTACCACCCCCGACGCGTAAGATAGCAGCATCTATGGGGAATGTCAGCTACAGGATATAGAATGAAATTGTGGAAAAATTATACCTCCTGGTAAAAGACTGAAGAACTCTTCAGGGTTGCATCTTGGGTCGAGACAGGTTACTTGAGGTCAGGTCAGTAACGGGGCCTTGTCTATAACTGCATCAGGTGGATCTTACTTATCAGAATTGACGGTCTCTTTTGGCCTTGGCTTTCAGAGAAGAATCTGTATGGCCTATGGGCTACGGCAAAGTTCCTGTGGCCAAGCGTTTAGCAGGTATGCACAACGAAAATGTGGGTTTCTCATACTTGTTTCGCTCAAGAATTTCGTCAACCAGAGATTCAGCCATTGTTTAATCTTGTATGTGATAATATGGGTAATGTATTGTTGCTCGACTACTGATGCAGCTGTATATACTCATATCTCTGAGAGATTTTGTCAAGGCTTTATATATCTCGAGTATGTCGCTTTAAACTGCCCCTGAAAAGGAGATATCTAATCATCCCATACACTTTCCAGCCGGGTATCACTTCGGATTCCCGAGATCTTATGCTCCCATATTCACAAGAAACGTTTAAGGAATGTATCATCGTCTCAGAGCGCCGGTAATCAACGTGCAACATGCTTTCGACTAATACTGGGCTTCACTGCTAAGTCAACTGCCCACTTTAGATCTAACCGAAACCGGGAAATGGTGCCCTGGCAGATCTATGAGACTATATAGCAAACAATATCCACCAGCAGATCAATGTTTGCGTATGACTCGCAGCTCAGCAAATCACTTTGTAAAATGGAAGGAAGAAAACAAAAGACATTGTGAAAATTTTACAGATTTAAATAGGAGATTTGTAGGCTGTTTTAGTCTCAGCGTACAGATCTTGGGATGACTTGTCATAATCCCCCGCGAATCGAAGAAGAAGAGCATACTGAAATGGCAGAGATGATAATGATGTTCTGGTAGAATTAGCATATCATTTTGTTTACAAACTTTCCATTAAGTTGTATATGCAATACAGCATTGTTTGCGATTGTATTGTGCGTTGTACGACTTCGGTAACTTCCGAATCCTGGATTCTGCTCCTTCAGGGTCACCATACTAAACACCGAATGATTCCTGTACATTTTGCATCATCATCTCTTTATGGGTTTATGGTTCCCTGCTATTCTACAATTCGAATACCCGACTGTAAACTTGGATAGCCTATGCGCAATGTGTTACAAATGAGCATGAGGAATCTTTTCAGACGACATAGCAGGAGATGTTTCTATATAACAAGAGCCTTAGAACTGTAATGAGATGAAGAACACATACTCCATCAGATCAATACATCAGATACATAAAGAATCATGTCAGACAAGCCCAAGATCCTCATTGCCGGTGCCGCAGGTCGCACCGGTAGCATTGCTACCAGGATGCTTCTTGAAAGAGGCTATCCTGTTCGTGCCATGGTCCGCACAGACGACGAGCGTGCTCACAAACTCTCAGACTTGGGCGCCGAAATCTTCGTCGGCGACTATCTCGACCTCCGCTCTGTACGACGTGCCTTTGAGGGAGTCAAGCGCGCCTACTTCGTTTACCCTATGCAACCCGGCCTCGTGGAAGCGACAGCAAACTACTCCATGGCAGCTATAGAGGCCAAGGCTGAATTCATCCTCAACATTTCGCAGCGGACTTCCCGCCCGGATGCCACCAGCGACTCGGCCATGCACCACTGGCTTGCAGAGCGAGTCTTTGACTGGGCACCTATTCCAGTGACCCATCTTCAGCCAACAGCTTTCAATGAGTGGTTGACCTTTATGCAAGGGATGATTCGGCAGGGACGTTATGCGGTTCCGTTTGGACCAAATGGTCGCTTTGCCCCCATCTCATGCGAGGATCAAGGGGCCGTCATCACCGAGATCCTTGCCGACCCTTGGTCTCATGTGGGAAAGACTTATCGACTCCTCAGACCTGTGGAGTTGACGCCGCCTGAGATCGCCGAGATTGTTAGCAAGACTCTTGGCAAGGAGGTTCGCTACGAGCAAATCTCCGGAGAGCAGTGGGTTCGGGAAGTAGCGGGCCAGGACATACCGTACTTGTCTCAGCACGTTCAGGGTATTGTCCCGATGCATGAGAAGGGGCTTATGGATGGGACAAACGATGTCGTGGAGAAGATTACTGGACGTCGCCCAGAGACGGTGGAGGACTTTGTCAAGAGACATCGTGAAATCTTGGGAGGGTAAGCATACATGTACTCTGAAAGACTGAATAGGCTTAAGACCATTGCTTGGAGTTATGGCTACCTTAGTATCTATCATCAAGTGGACTTGTCTAGCTGTATAAGAGGTTGTGCGTTCATGTATGCAATATATTAATCACAAGCTAGATAGAAGTATTTACCTAAATTTGTATTCCCACATAGAAGCATGATTTACATTATACAGGAAACATATAATATGTGTTGATCAGTGCGTTCATGGGCAACTCACCACTGGCTCTGTTGACCCCGGTTTTCGTCACAATTTCCAACAAAATACACATGTCTCTTTCAATTTCGTATTTTCTTAGACAATGTCATGATCCTGTAAGTTTCTATGGTATTTGCGCTTGTACTCGTTGTTGTTGCTGAAATGAAACTGTAATGTCAATGAGGGGCCATGTGCCACCTCCAAAACTTGATGAGATACATCGTCAAACGCCAACCATTACTGTTCTCAAGCAGCTCATAATACGCATTATACTCAACCAGCCGGTAAATGTGACATTAAGAGCAAGCTTTGACCTCTTGAATACCACTAAGGCGTCTGTTTGCGCAAACGACTGCAGATCCAACCTTTTATCGTAGGCCGATTAGTGCTATATAAGTTAAACTTTGACCAATCGTATGCATCAAACAAGCATATCCGACGTGGTGTAGTGGCTAGCATACCGCGCTTTCACTAGAAAGTCCCGCGGCGATCCGGGTTCGACTCCCGGCGCCGGAATTGAATTTCACTTTTTGCCAATATTTTGACTATTTTCATTTTTTTCCCGTTTTTTCTTTATGGCCTTCTTTTTGTCACTGTTCAGGGTCAGGTGAAACTGTCTGTGGTGTAGCTTATCCTTGGAATTGCGCAGCCTTATTAGCAGCTTCTCCAGCGAGAGTCGTGTGTGACCTGCGGCTACCTAGGTGTAGAAGACGTCTACGAAAATTGTATGAGGATATTGGAAACATGCAGTCATGGTCGGGCAGATACTCTCTACGGGGTACAGAGTTGTAGATGCCAAGGATGAAGATAGTCCTATCCTTGAGCACCGCTGATGTGCGCAGTGTGACAACGCCCGCCGTAAATAAGCGAACGAATGAATGACAACACGGAGGATGCTCCGAAGACACAGGTCAAAACAAGGATGCTGTATCTGTGAGTGTTGCATAAGAGAATCAACGCCCACTGGCTATGTGGTAGGTCT
Organism: Trichoderma semiorbis; assembly: GCA_020045945.2. NCBI lineage: Eukaryota > Fungi > Ascomycota > Sordariomycetes > Hypocreales > Hypocreaceae > Trichoderma > Trichoderma semiorbis. Next base: position 1,257,335 of record CM034695.1, read on the forward strand.
CCTCCCTAGGTGCAGAGTACATGCTCCAAGATACCAAAAGGTTGGGCGTCAATATGTACATTAAAAGGTGAGGAAAATGGTACTCTGGAGTGGCAAAGGTGAATGCCTACATCTGCATACATGTAATGTAATGTATCCTGCATGCAACACTACAAACAGTATGCAACGCTGTGATGAAGAGAACAAGGCCGCTCCATAGTAACCATAATCTAGATACTACTAGACTCAATGGGCTCAATGAAAACCAGCCAAATGAAGAAAATAGCACATCACATTTATTATTCACAACCGCTGCAGGCTGATGGGCCGCGTGCTAGGCCAGAGGTCTAAGGCCCGCCTTGATGACGATGCCGCATCCATCAGGCTCTCGACAGGCACAACATCAACATTCAAGCTTTCATGGCCTGACGCGCCGTGAGGTGGCGTGAAGCGCGGGTGCAAGCAACCGACGGCTGCATGTCAATTCTCAGAATCCAGGCCCCCTGCTCCTGGCCTAGCTAGTTGTCGAGAAATGTGAGGCTGAACCTCTGAATCGGCGATGACGGAGCGGGTGCAGACAGATGCTGCAGAATGCCGCAGATGGTGCCCAGCCAGGCAGAAAAAGAGGCGCCCTGTCACTCTTGTTGCTTGGAGCGAATCAGCCTCGACCTGCGCGGGCGGACAGCGGGAATAATGGACGGTGACTCTTTGGGAGGCCGACAATGGGCAACGAGTCCCATGCCAGCGGCTTGCGCAAGGGTGAGAGGGAAAAGATTTTGTTTGGCTGCTGCTGTCCGTCCGATGTTGGGAAGTGGGTGTGCATCAATGAAGATGGACATCTCAGCTGCAGATATATATGGTGTGTTGATGGCTGCATTGGCAAGCGGGATCTCTCAAATCTTTACATCAACGCATTACATATTCGTTCTCGGGTGTTCTTTGGTATTCAACAGCTATACAAAGCTGACCTATCCATCTGCCTCTTCGTCTTCATTCATATCTACCTACAAACAAACAAACACGCATTGCCCAACTGCAGCGTGTAGGTACATAGCCAGATCTCAACAAAGGCGTGCAGATTTCGGTGCAAGGCAATACGCAAAATTCACAGCCGACGAGCAAACGACACAAACCAACAAGGAGCTGCAGGCATGCGATATCTTGCATGAGATTGAAGCTCTCAGACCTCTCTCTGGCTGACTCGGCACCTGTGCTGTATTTTCACCCCGCAGAACCCCGATAAGGCCCCTCTTAAAAAGACCCTGTGGGGAGCTCTCGGACTGGCGTCATTCCTCGCCTCCCAAAAGTCAAACCTCAACCTTCCCATCCATTGAGTCTCTTTCCAGACTCACGGCGAAAGAGCTGCTGCGCAGTTCAGGCAGCTTCTACTAGCTGCAACTCATCACAACTTGCTGCATTGGCCGGTTGCTGTTCTTGATTGACCGGTCAACCACACCCTTCTTGCGTTTGACACTTTCAGAGCGACCCATTTATCTGCTTTTCTGTCCTTTGTTTATGCTCACATACCGTCTTTTGCTCACCCATCAATTACATTGTCTCTTTGGAAAACTATCTATACCCTCGCTTTTCACTTCAATATTTTGATATCCCTATTCTCATCACAGCGCTTTTGCTTTATCCCTGATATATATCACTTACAAACCTTCTTTGATACACATCTTGCTTCCTTCAAGTCGCGCAGAGCTTTCTCATGGCTGACAGAGGCAACCGCGGCAACCGCGGAGGTGACCGGGGCCGGGGTGGCGATCGAGGACGGGGTGGCGACCGTGGCCGAGGTGGTGATAGGGGCCGGGGCGGTGATCGGGGTCGAGGCGGCGGTGACCGAGGCGGTGGCGGCGACCGGGGTGGTGGCCGAGGAAGAGGAGGCTTTGATCGCGGAGACTACGGCGGAGGCCGCGGCCGGGGAGGCTACGATCGTGGAGATTACGGTGGAGGCCGTGGCAGAGGAGGCTACGATCGTGGAGGAGGAGAACGCGGCGGTTATCGTGGTAGCTTCAGCGGTTTCCGGGGAGATGGCCCACGAGGCGGCGGTCGAGGTCGGGGCCGGGGGCGTGATGCCTCTCCTGGTATTTCCAGGGCCTTTGGGTGAGTCTTTATCTTTCACATCATGATCAACATTTGCCTAACTCATCCTATAGCTACGGTGATGCGATTCCGACTCCTAATGCTGAAGTCGCTCAACTCGAAACTCAGATTGTCTCACGGCAATCCGCCTCGCTTGCATCCATCACCTCTCATATGGCAGGCATGAGTGTTAAAGGCAAGAAGAGAGGAGGTGGCAATGTTGGCCCCAAACCCCCGCCTCCAATGAACGACCGGCTCCCTGCCAGGCCAGCCTTCGGCTCACAGGGCAGACCCGTCGTTCTTTGGGCCAATTACTTCAAAGTCAATGTCACCCGTGACTCTTTCTTCAAGTATAACATTGAGGTCAAGAAGAAGGTGACCAAGTCGGCAGCTCCTAAGAAGAGATCCAAGCGTGGCGGCAAAGCCTCTTCAGGACCAGCTCCCGACACAGAGGGGACACAGGAAACTGAACAGGAGGTCAGGGGCAGGGAACTTTTTCTTGTTATCAAGGCGACCCTTGCAAAGCTTTTGGAGCAAGACAAGACTTTTCTCGCTGCCTCGGAGTTCAAGAGCCAGATCATCACGCTCAAGAAAATCAATCTCCCTGAAAACCCCATTATTATCCAGATTCCCAAAGATGAGGGAGGTGATGAGGTCTTGGAGACCTATAATGTCCATGTTCATGGCCCCACTGAGATTGATGTGGGAAGCATGAGGAAGTATTTGACGTCCTCGGGTGACGAGCCGGTTGCTAACGAAGACGTCGCCTTCCCACGCTTCCCCGAAGCCGTCGATGCTCTCAACACCATTTTGGGTCACGGGCCAAGGAGCGATTTTGACAAAACCGGTACCATTGGATCACACCGGTTCTTCCCCTTTGGCGACGACAAGGTTATCGAAAGGCTCACCCATAACTGGCATGCCCTGTCCGCCGCCCGCGGCTATTTCCAATCTACACGTCTGGGAACAGGCCGTATGCTGCTAAACGTCAACGTGACGCACGGTGTCTTTAGGCTGTCGGGCTTATTAACAGACATACTCGACAACCTAGGCTTGAGGGCTGCTCCAAGGACCGACTACCAAGCCATGAAGAAGCTTAGGGCCTTTGGTAAGTTCCTGCCCAAAGCGCGTGCTTGGAGAACCATGATTCTCGCCACAGGCAAAACAATTCGTCGATCCAAGGCTATACAGGGGCTAGCCATTGCTGGGGATGTAGGTAAAAAGAAACGTGGTATTGCCAATCCACCAAAGTTTGACCGTGATTGGGAGTATGCGGGACCAAAAAATGTCCAATTTTGGCAGAACACGGATGGAGGCGGAGGCCGATACATCTCAGTCTTTGACTATTTCAAACAGAGTAAGCATTCTTTCCCCCATTTTTTTCTCTTTTTCTTTTCAGCATTTGTTTGTTTTCAAGAGATTTGGCCTAACATGAGTCGAAGGCTTTAATATTATACTGAAAGATTATCCGCTGATCGACATGGGCACTGACCAAAATCCCTTCACTTACATTCCGGCCGAGATGGTGGAGATCCAGCCTGGACAGGCGATCAGAGCCACTCTCACCATGGAAGAGACAACAGCAATGCTTGAATTTGCATGCCGCTCGCCATATTCCAATGCTCTGTCGATTAGCGCGGCTAGCCGTCAGGCTCTCAATCTTGACGACAACTCACTAGACAAATTCGGTCTCTCTGTAGACAAGAGGTTGCTGACCGTACAGGGAAGAATTCTCAATGCGCCGATGGTGAGCTATATTGCCAATGGCAAGAGGGCTGACGTAGCTCCATCTAAAGGCCAATGGAACATGAGATCAGTTAAGGTCGTCAAGCCAGGCAAGAGGATTGAGCGCTGGACTTGGGTCAATCTCATGGCAGATCATCAGCGCAGGAGGGCCGTCGATAAATCGGTGGTGTTAAGTTACGGAGAATGGCTGGTTAGCATGGGCATTGCCATCAACAAAACCCCCATGGATCCATTCCGGGAGGTGGCCGATCCCTCGAATCTCGAGAATGTCTTCGACTGGCTGAAAAAGAATGATGTCCAGCTCTTCGTCATCATCCTTCCCGAAAAGGACTCCACCGGCCTATATAGCAAGATCAAGACGCTGGGCGACTGTACGTATGGAATTCATACGAGTTGCGTAGTAGCCCAGCAGTTTGCAAAGGCAGCTCCAGCCTATTTTGCCAACGTCGGGCTCAAGATCAATCTAAAGGCCGGCGGCACCAACCACAAGCTACGAGACGATTTTGGCATTCTAAGTGATGGCAAGGCCATGATTGTTGGCTACGATGTTACTCACCCAACCAATATGAGCCAGAGGAAAAGCAACGATACTCCCAGTCTGGCCGGGTTCGTATCCAGCATCGACAGAGATCTCGCCCAGTGGCCTGCGATAGCGTGGGAGCAACCTTCAGGGCAGGAGATGCTCAGCGACAAACTACTAGATGCATTTATGATACGGCTGGATACCTGGAGCAAGCACAATGGAAACAAATATCCGGAAAACATTGTCATCTACCGAGACGGCGTCTCCGAGAGCCAATTTTCTCAGGTGCTCGATAAAGAGCTCCCATTCATCAGAGAGGCCTGCAGCAAGAAGTATCCCGCCACCCAGCCCCAGCCAAAGCTCACGATTTTGGTTGCAGTGAAGCGGCACCAGACTCGCTTTTACCCTACTTCAGCAGATGACATGTCCAAATCCGGCAACACCATCAATGGAACGGTTGTGGATCGGGGCGTGACCCAGGCAAGGTACTGGGACTTCTTCATGACAGCCCACGAAGCCCTTCAAGGCACCGCTCGACCAGCCCACTATACCGTCCTCCTCGACGAAATCTTCCGCGCGAGGTTCGGTGAGAAGGCGGCCGACGAGCTGGAGCGTCTGACGCACGAGCTGTGCTACCTCTTTGGCCGCGCCACCAAGGCCGTCAGCATCTGTCCGCCAGCGTATTATGCAGACATTGTCTGCGAACGGGCTCGTCAACATCGCCCCGAGCATTACGGAGCTGGCGATGATACGGAGAGTGTGTCAACGATATCCGGGGCCGGAGCTGGCACGGCAGGGAGACAAGTGCATGCCAATCTCAGGGATAGTATGTATTATATTTGAGCGGTTGTGTTTTATGGGGACAGCAGATTTAGGATAAGCCCAGATTGTCTTTGAGAAGCTTATACGGCATAGCTTAGTATGTTAGATATTCAGCGGCTTTTTAAAAGAAATTGAATGCAAGCGTATTTTTAAAAGCGGCACCCAGAATGGTAACAGATGTCCTTTGTGACGGCTGGTTATATAATGAAGCATATTGACTGCAAATATGGCATGTTGTACTTTATTTCCCGGTAGTGGAGTATAGATTTATATCAAACGTATCATCATTCCTAATTCATTGATGGTCATTATGTATGAATCGGACTGCCGGCATGCTATCATCAAACAGGATGGTGAATCCTGATGCCAGATTTAGGCTATTTGCAGCATCATCAATCTAATACGATTTGTATAATGCAAAATAGAAGAAAATGAAGAAAAGCCTCTATCTAAACGAAAATATGCTGCCAAATCAACAAAAGAAACAAGCCCAGAAAAAGACATTGTCTACTCTACAAGTTCGCTTTCGTCTTACGATTCGGCACAAGGCGCTTCATAAACTCATCGTCCAACGTCGATTTCTCTTCCAATGGCTTCTTCGCCCATTCTTCATACTCTTTCTCTTCCTCCCACCACTTATCCATCTCTGTCTTGGTCCACTCGGCTGCAGCCTTTGCGCAGAAGACGGGTTCCTCTAGAGGCACGAGGTGGCCGCTCTTGGGGTGCGTGACTTCTTTTACGCGGCCGGCTTTTGCGCCTCCGCTGCCTCCGACGCCGGTGCCTGTCTTTTCGAGCTTTTCGCGGATGATGAGGTGGGGGAGGGAGACGTCGCTTGTGGCGCCGAAGATGTAGAGGACTGGGGGGCGGAGGTGGGGGAGGCGGGCTGCGGTGTTGTTGCCCTCGGAGCGGTAGAAGGTGAAGACGGGGGGAGTGTCTGGGTCGAAGTCGTGATCGGGGGCGTTACGGGAAGGGTGAGTGATGAGTTTGCTGACGGGGTCGATGGCAGGCCAAAGGGGACGAATAAATGTGAAGACCTCCTGGTGCTTTGTTGTAGTGAGACGGACAGGAGTCTGGGATTTGTCGTCCAGCTGGGAAGTAGTAGACGGAGCCTCGACCTCACGCAGGCCGTAGCGTATGAAGAGATCAAGCACACGAGGATCCCAAGCCTGGTAGAAGGGTTTAGAGCGGAATGCGGCGGCGGCGGCGGCGCGGGAGGGCCAGACTTCGCGGCGGGTGGCGCTGAGGGACGCCGGCCCGCGGTACGTCTCGGGCGAGCTGGGGAGCTTCTTGGGGGCTGTGAAGCGATTGATGACGGGGTCGAGCATGACGATGCCGGTGAAGAGGCGCGGGTGCATGAGGGCGACGTTTGTGAGGGCGTTTGCGCCAAAGGAGTGGCCCATGGCGATGATGGGCCGGGGCATGCGGAAGGTGTTGATGACGTGGAGGATGTCGCGGGCGTAGTCGAGCCAGTTGGCTGTGTTTACAGGTTAGTATTTTATTACATGTATATTGTAGGATGAAACATATGAGATAGGAGGTAGAGTGAGGTGAGATGAGAGATGAGAGACACGTACGGTCATTGCCCAGGTTGGCCGCATTGAGGATGCCGCTTTGGCCTTGGTGAGCGGCATCAGTGATCCAAATGGCACGTAACCGAAGACCCTGCTTTTCCAACTCTTTCAAGAATTCCTCATAAAGAGGCTCATAGAGTTCCTGGATTTGATTAGCGCTCTTCATCGTGTCATTTTCAGGGTGAGAGAGGGACGGACCTTTGGAAAGCCATTTGCATGAGAGCCCACGATGGTGATGTCGCCTTTGCGCGGAGGGCCGCCGTGCCGGGGGGTGTATTGCTTGACGCTGAGCAGAAACGGTTCGTCTTGCGAGACTGCTGTTGCGCGAGGGTATTCCCGTATGTGCGATGCCTGGACGGTGTGCTCGCGAATGCCGAAGACGGCGGATGAGGGTGACGAGGAAGAAGCCATGGTGGTGTCGCTCTATCTATGTATACGTGTGTATATACAGTGTATGGAGTCTAGTTGTAACAAGGCACGGAGGGAGAGGTGAACCCTGATGGCGGTTGTGCCTATTTGAATTGATAAAGAGGAAGAGAGAATGAGAGGCCGTTTGTATCGCGTTGGGATACCAGGATCAATAGGTAAGGAATTGCCACGATACTTGGTCTATATGTGAGTCGCCAGCTCAGTCAGACTCTGCAAGCTGATCGCTAAATCTTAACAACCTGGCTTCGTGAATAGGACAGTCCTGGATAGCCTCAGCTCCATTCTTTCAGAAGCAAACGGCAGGCCACATGCAAGATGCTCCTTATGGGCTCTGCTCGGCATGGCTGGGTTTTCTGGGGTTCGGGTGGAGATTGAGCCTCGGCAAAGACGATTGGAGATGCTGGTACCTGAATCGGGGCTGGAGAAACACGCTGGCAACGGTTCTGAAGGCCGATTCGATTATAGTGGCGTTATGGCGACGGCTGATACCGTTTAGGTGCTGACTAGTGCAAATCTCAGCTTCATTGTCAGTATGGAGAAAGTGTCTTAGGCGCCTTAGTAATGTAATAACGGGGTTTTAGAGGACACGTGAAGTGGAGAGTTTTGTTTGTTGTCGTTTGTCTTTGAAGCTTTTTGACACTTTCACGCCAACTTCTCGAGACCCAGGTACGAAATGCCACATATCAATGCCTAATGAATAGCATATTTGTTGCATCAATACCTTACAGAGCAGAACGTCACAACCAATATCTCAAGCCTTTCGCGTGTGCGGGTTACATGTACATGACCACATACTAAATCCGGGGCATGACAGGGGTCTGGTGTTTTGTGGAGGCGGCTGGTTGGTTCAACAGCTTCGAAGTAAGAGAGAGATAGTCTCAAGCCGGGACACACAAACACGGGTATAAAGGGACCAGTGCAACGTCAATTATTTACAAAATCAATCCTTTACAGCATTCTCATTGACCAAGAGATATGCCTGCTCCAGCACCAACGCCGTCACCGAGCCTCATCCTCTTCGTCGGTGCCCCGTCTCCAGCCTCCGTGAACCCCCAATCCTGTACTCTCAACAGCTTTGAGGAGCCATTTCATACCATATTTGGCCCTCTAGACACCGGTAAACCCAAACTGCGGCAACACACGGATCCGACCTCGGGCGGTGAAATTGCATCACAAACACATGCCGTTTGGCGGTCTGTGCCGCTCAACCGTCGTCCTCTTCACACTGGTCTGAGCCAAAACCACAGCATCTTAGACATCTCCTTTCAAGCTCATCGTGACTTCTTCACCACGGCGGATGCTCTCCCTGGAGATGACACACAATCCTTTGATCGTGGTGACGATGGAGGAACAGTCCTTACACAGTTTGTTGAGGAGTCGCTGGCAGCTCACAACTTGATACCATCCAGTCAACTGGGCAGCTTCAGCTTGAACACAACTGAAGACACTGCAGCATCATTCACCACGACGTCTTCAAACGAGGTCTCCCTGCAAGACCCCACTCGGTCACTACCGACGCCTGTGCCGTCACACCTCTCAGACTTGGAAGACGTTCCTTCAGCAGCTCGCATCCTCGCCCTGAGCCCCCAGACAGTGACACTCAATTTAATTGTTGCCGTCATCTCCATCGCCCAGCCTCGGACTGTCACAACGCGTTGGGGCACAACTTTATCGCTGGTCGAAGTCCTCGTTGGCGATGACACCAAATCGGGCTTTGCGGTAACCTTTTGGCTATCCAACGACCAGGTCTCAACCAGCCAAGTGAGCAAGCTCCGCCGACAAGACGTTGTTTTGATGGAAAATGTTGCACTGCACGTTTTCCGCGGCAAGGTCTACGGCCAGAGTCTGCGCAAGAACTTGACGCGAGTGGGCCTCCTATGGCGGAGCGAAGGGGGCGGTTACTATGATAATAAAGACATCGCCAGACGAACTGCTGCGAAGCATCCTCAACGAGAAAAGACGAGACTCGTCAAAGATTGGGTTATTCAGTTTGTTGGACGGGATTTGGGAGCAACCACACGAAAAGATGCCAGTCGGAAATCGTGGGATCGGCCTCCTGATGATACGCAGTAATGTGAGTGATTCATGCTTCTATTAGATATTGCCAGGATCTATATGTGATTCCTAATTTAATTACACTATGCAGCTCAAAATATGCAGTACTATTTGTACATGTCCAAATTCCATGGGTATAGAAAAACACAAAGCTCGAAACAAAGGAGTCGGAAGAGTGGAGTGGTAACTTCAGCCGGGTAATTATACCATGGCTAGTGCCATCTCAGTCTTCTTACCGTCCACGCCCTTCTTGACAGATCTCCATTCGAATGCTATGCAGCACAGGAATGCGCATCCCGCACAGGCAACGGAAATGTAATAAGTATGGCGCAAACCCAACATATATGCCTTCAGGACAGCGTCAAATGCATCAAGGCGGTTGATCCCTGCAAGCACGGATTTGATCTCAGAAGCGCCGCTGTTGATGAAGAGCTGAGGGTCGATACCGAGATTGTCTTTTTCAAGCTGGTCGATGAGTCCGTTTTGGAAGAGAGTCTGGGCAACAGCAACAAAAACGGCGCCTCCCAGGACCTGGAAAAACTGGACACAAGCAGTGCCGATAGGAACCCATTCCTGGGTGAGGACCGTCTGCACAACCAAAACGGCAGTCTGGAAACCAGCTCCGATTCCCAAGCCGGCAATCACCTGGTAGCCAAACCACTCCTTGAGCGGGCTATGGACGTCAAGAGTCGTAAGCAAGCCCGTTCCGACGGTATACAGAATCATGCATGGGATGATGATGTAATTGTAGTAACCAATGACCGAGATGAGGCCACCCGAGAGGACTGAGATGAGCACAGTAGAAAGGAGCAGCGGCAAGATCTTGATACCGGCCGTGACGGCACTGACGCCCTGAATGGCTTGGAAGTAGAGGGCTGTTGATTCGGTTAGCATATGGATCGCTATCGTTGACATTGTGGAGAGGCAACTTACAAAGATAGTAGACAAGAGGGAAGAAGCCAGCGCCGAAGAACAGACTAAAGAGCATAGCAGGGAGCACATTGCGGTCCTTGAACATGCGCGGCGGAAGAGTTCCCTTGTCGCCCTTCCAGAACTGGATGCCAATGAAGATTGCAATCATGAGGCCAAAGCCGACAAAGAGGCCGATAATCTTTGAATTGCTCCAAGCATATTCCGAGCCACCCCATTGCAGAGCCAACAGGAGACACACAATGGCGGGGATGAAGATGGCCGTGCCAAGGATGTCGATCTCGAGGATGCGGGCCAAGACGGTCATATTAAGCGTATCTTCCGAGTTGCGGTTGACGTGCAGGATGAGGACGACAATAAGCATGGCGAGGCCACCGATGGGGAGGTTGATGTAGAAGCACCATCTCCAGGAGACGTTTTCAGTGAAAGCACCGCCGAGGAGAGGACCGGCGACGGAGGCGATTCCCCACATGCCGCCGATGAGACCAAAGGCAAGGGGACGCTTGTCGAGAGGCACTACAGAAATAATCCGATTTAGCAAGCTGATATTTTATGTTGACGACGGAAAGGGAGTTTGATTTAGGAATCATACTTGATAGAGAGATGATGACGATGGAGCCAGAGAATAAGCCCGCCGTTCCAATCTGGCCGTTTCAGTCAGCACCTTGATATTAAGCTACTATGACATATGCCTCGAAAGGCAACTTACTCCTGCAATGGCTCGTCCAACGATAAGTGCCTTGGATGAAGGCGCTACGGCTGAGAGCAGACTACCGATTTCAAAGATGAAGATGGCGGCGAGATAGGTCCACTTGACGTTGAAGTATTTGTATATGGCGCCGTACATTGGCTGCAGGGCCGTGGTGGTGAGAAGGTAGGAAGAGCCATACCAGCCCTGAATTAAGAAGTCAGTTATTTTGTACAACAGCAATACACGAAAGAGGCAATTGACATCAACATCTCAACGACATGAGAAGAAACAAAATAGCTGACCAAAAAGAGATGCACTCACAATATCCTTCACACTCTGGAACCTCGCAGTAATAGTCCCCAACGCAGGCGCAATAATCGTCTGATCCAGCGCAACCAAGAAAATAGCCATGCACAAAGCGAAGACGATGGAAACGAGCTTGAGTCCCTTGGGATAGTTGTCTGCAGGGTTCGTCGCCGAGGTTGTCGTCTTGGTGACATCTTCCATGACGCCTCCGTCCTTTTCCTGCGTCACGACATCCTCTCCCGTCACGGCAATTTCCTTTTCGACATCGTCGTTGTTGTGGTTCACAGGCGGCGGTAGTGAGCCGCGCTCTGTCTTGTCTGATGAAAGACGCGGAGTTGGCGATGCTGAAGACATCTCGAACTCGCTTTATGTATGAAATAACGGGATGAGAAAAACAGAAAAAAGAAAACGAAGTTGGCTCCCTGTTAGTTAGTTTTTTTAAGTCCTCCAACAAAAGGAGCTGAAGAGGCGATCTAGGCTGAAAACCGATCACTGCTAGCGCTTCAGCCTCTCTCGATCGGCTGCGTGTTATCCTTCTTTCGTCTCACTTCCCTGGCCAATGCAAGGTGCAGAGGGTAGATAATAAAGGAAATACGAGAATCAAGAATGTGGTACACCTTTTCAGCCTTATACCAAACAGTCACATCACATCAAATCAAACCCACACACCCCCTAACGACAAAAATCATCGTCTCATCATTCACCGTAAAAACCGTCTCGGCCATCGGAATGACTCAAGCCCATGAGATGGCACACTAGAGTCCAGTCCCATTTACCCAGCAGACTAGTACAAACAAGAGCATACACGTACAGTAGAAAAGAATTAACAAGCCGTGAATTAGATCCGGAAAACTCACTCCATCCAATGCGGCAGATGGCAAGACTCACACGCCCCTCTCATCCCCACAAAGAAAAGACGTGGCGAACTGCTTCACGATACAATCAACCCTCCCTTCTTCCAAGCCTCTTAGCAAAATCAATCAATGACAAAGCACAACTCCACTCTCCTGCAATCCTTCCTCCCCTTACACGGAAATTAAAGCATTAATGGAGTTTTTTTGGGCTGGCTCTATTGTTTTTTTAACCTTTCGTGCCGCCCCGAACCAATCACCAACCTACAGCGTTTTTAGTCTGCAAATCCTGCTCATGACTCAAAGGGTGAATGACGCCTGAAGCAGCTTAGTGGCCCCAAATGCCCAGCTGACCCTAGGAAACGTGGTAGTAAGACGCGGACTTGGAGCTTGACCGATGTCCGAGGATCGAAGAGATTTGGATTGAGAGGGGGTGTGCGAAGGTTTCTAATGCTCTACGGGAGAATAAACTAGCTGCCGCTGGTATGGACCGGGGGAGAGGGAGCGTTAGTCATTATATGTTGGAAATCAACACACGATATGGAAGAGTTGGCGTTGAGTCTCTCAGTGTAACAGCAAATGCATCATATAGCAGAGATGTAACATCAACAAGAAGGATCAATATCCCAAAACTACAACTCACTCACAACTTCATGTACTAAAATCCTTTCCCAAAATCCATCCATACATACATACGCGTACATTCACGCTCCTCAGATCCTACAACCCGCTAAAAAGGCCCAGAACCCACATTCTTACAAGGAACCGCATCTCCACCCGCAAAAGCTTAGCCCAACTTTCCCCCCCCCCCCCAATCTAAGATCTCAGACACACCTTCTCGGTGTTCTGTATTTTCCGCGTTCATCGGCATCAATTTGGACATAGGAACCGCACATTGTCCGCGCCCACAACCACTTCGCTCTTCATTCGTTGTGCGCGTGTACGTGTAAATGGCCGAGCCAAATGATTGATAAGATGCCGGATTTTGCACTCGCCTTTTTATTATCACCGCGTCACGTCACGGCTATTTCCTCACGGCTATCGGCTAGGCTAACATCCAGCCTACATCTACCCTCAGACGAAGGGGGGAGCAGTTTAGAGTCAGACGGCGTGAAATCATTTTCCCCTATCTAGTCTAGACAAAATCAATGCTGGAGATTCTGCGTATTGCATTTGCGTATTCCTCGGGTACCTATCCCTCCGCCTTCTCTTCTGCTTCTAGCGCTAGAGGAACCCATACCAGCAGCCCGTCCTTGTCAATCTTCATCCCCTCCGTTGGAATCACCCTCAACACCTTCTGGAAATACTTGTCCCTCACTACCAATCCCGGCCGTATGTAGACGCCTCGTGCAAGCGGCAGCAGGCGATACGTCTTGGTGCGTCTTGACATTGGCAGCAGATGCACCGTCGTCTGCTTCGATCCAGAGAAAGCAAATGCATCACTCGGTTCCATCACCAAGCCGAATGTCAAGAAATGGCTGGACGGGTTTTCAATCGTGATATCGAGTCGAACCAAGCCTGCCTGCTCCTGCGAGCTGTGAAGCACCGATGCCAATACTCTAGGCTCTGTCCCAAGCACCATGTACTGCCCAACCGTCATCGTCGTGACATTGATCGTGTTGTTCTCGCCCTCTGCTAATTGCCGTCGCCGTCGCCAGCGGACTACAAACGCCAAGTCGATTGCAACGGGATGCCTGTCGTCCAACGTAATCTTCTGCGCCACCAGACCAAATCGAGCTTCATACATCGTCTTTGGAGCCACAATCGTGCCATCTGCTGAGAGTTCGGGCTGATTCACAACCTGACACCGGCCGCCAGGTGTCACAGCCGTAACTGCCAGATCCAGACCAATTACATCCAAATCCTCTGTGGCGAATGATGCGTAGTGACAGACCAGACACCATTGCTGTGCAAGGCCCCTGGCCTGAATAACATCTCCATCAGACACATCTTGCAGGTCTTCATAGTCGAACAGGCTTGGCCAGGGATCTGGGTGAAGCCGTGGCATCAAATCGTAATTGGCTTCAAACGCGTTCACGATATTCAGGTGAATCGGCAGCACCTGGACAATCGGTGTTGCGGCGTCTGATTCCAAGTGGTAATCTGCCCGAATCTGTATTTCGAACGCTGTGGGCGCTGGCGCAGGGTCGAGATGAATCGACAACTCCAACGACGAAGAGCTGTCAATGTGACCAAGGGCGAGCCCCGTCACTTGCGACTCTTCTTCGGCGGTGTCTACCTCCCGTTTGTGTTCGCCAGCGTCCACTCGGAACCGAGGAATAACCTTTCCGACAATGCGAATGTCCAATTTCACATTAGCAGAGTCGTCCTCTTCGTTGTATAAGCCAATCCGCAGTGGAACCGGCTCATTAGCATAGAACTGGCCGAGAGGCTCTACCAGCCTCAGTTTCATCTTGGGAGGCCTTGGTTGTATGTGTAAAATGTGCCCATCGGGTCTCGACAGCCGTGGTTTTGTCGCGCCTTGAACGAACCATCCTGTGACTTTGCCTGATTCTGACAATGACAGCCTGTAATCCAACTCAAAGGTATCAGTCTTGTAAGTCAAAACCACGCGAGATGCCGACGCCTGCCCTGGTTCTCGCAAGGGTATGTTCATCTCAAAAACCTGTCTGTGGCCAGGTCTAAGCGTAAGATCGCATTTGCCAGTCAGTTGACCCTCCTTTTCATCGTCCTTGTCTTCGACTTCGTCTTCGTCCTTTGCCTTGTCTTCGTCTCCGTCTCCATCATTTTTGTCCTCCTTTTCACTTTGATCACTTTCCTTGGCATCTCCCCCAAGTTGCTCCGTCAAAGCTACGAGGGTTACAGAGACAGGAGCTTCGGAAGAACTCGTCGGCAAGTCAGAGCCGTGTATAAGCGTGATCGGTTTAAGGTGTCCCTCGAACTCGACCCGGATTGAAGACAAAGTAACTGGCGCAGCTGCTTGAAGCGCTTCAGACTTTAGCGACAGCTGGGCCAAGCATGTCTCACCAGCCCTGCCCTCTTTAGAACGGAAAGCAAAGGATGTTGATATAAAAGACGATGCTACGTCATCCGAAATGGTAATAAATGGCCTAGATGTCGATGATACCCCATCTAATGACTTGGCCAGATCATAGTGCCAGTTTTTTCTTCGAGTAAACCCTGAATGTCAAGAATTAGCGTAGCTCCAAGAACATGTATCAACGGCATCAGATCAAACTTACGTTCATTCATTAGTTCCCAGTCAATTGCGACCACAATATCCGCCCGCCCAGTTTCCGCCGCCGCTCGCCTCATTACCCACAGGATATCTTCAGAGATGTCTAACCACCATTCGGAGCGGAAAGATTTATCTTCCCACAACGGCCTAAGCATGGCCAACACTTCATTCCAGCTCCCCAATGTCGCCATTTCTCTCGCGCACTCTAGGGATATCTCTGCTGCAATTCGATGCTGCTTCCGCGCTTGAAACTGTCCCCTTGCGTTGAGAAGACAGTCTATCATTAGCTGTGCATGATTGATTCCGTTTCCGTTCAACGGATATTCCTCGTGAGGCGGAGGACACATGTATGTATCGTAGCGAATCGCCTTACTCGCCACCCTCGATGCGGGCGAAGCGTCCGGCGCTCCTCTATCATCATCAGGTATCCTATGGGCTAATGTTCTGCGAGCTCCAAGGTGGCGCGCAGCTATCCGGTACCAATAGCCTGTATGATGCAATAATTCCCAGGGCTGCAATCGCTCTCCAAAGAGAGCCTTTTCTGGCTGAAGGAAAATCGTCATGGTTGAAGGCCCTAAGCCGGGAACTTCGACCATCTCAATCATGTTGGCCATCACCATCGCCCACCGAGATTCCCAGGCTTGCCAGCCATAATTATTGGTGCCTCTTCCTCGGCGGTCGACAAAGTCGCTGATGCGGTCACGGTGAGACTGCCATCTCCTAACTGCCAGGCTCGTTTGCCCCATCCACAAATGCAGTCGTAGACAGCGAATAGATATGATATCCGCCAGAAGTCGTGCCTCGTTCCAGCGAGGGCTCCAGCTGGGGATGATATCGAGCACGTCTTGACCAAGCAAGATCTCATACGCCTGCTCAAAAGATCGAATCGCTGCGTCGATTTCTTGGCGAAACTCGGCGAAGATAGCAGACTTGAAATCGTAGCGGAAGTTCCAATCCGGCAACGACAATGTTTGCGATGTTCCAGAAGTAGGTGGTAACGTCGGCTGAGGAACGATTCCTCGGGATCTCTTCTTCCTAGCATGTCTCCCAAGATCTCGATAATACTCGATGGCCGTGTTGTATAGCAGAGCGAAGATACTATCCATCACCCTCCTCAATTCCGACGGCGATTCCTGGGGAGGAATATAGAAAATCGATTTGGGGTCTAAACCAGTTCCCCTTCGAACTCCCTCCAGTCGGTCTTGTCCAATTTCGGCAGTCAGATTAGCCTTAGCCTCTGCATCGCCGAGAATGATAACAACCAGGCGGGTCTTGTATCCCGATTCCACCAAAGTCGCTCTCATACCGTTAAGAGCAGACTTTAACCGATTGTCTTGTTGCACGGCAATCTTTGAATCGCTAGTCAAGGTGTGGAAGCACACGAATATGCTGGGTATTTCTTCCTGGTGCTTCTTGATCCACTGCGCATTCATCAGTCCATCAGGGTACAGAGCCGACGAAGGGCTGAGCGGCGAGAAGGGCGAGTGTAGAATCGGGGTATTTGTCAACGGCTCGATAGTCTCAGGCAGCGTCGCTCGTCGAGATGGAAGGACAAAAGTCTATATTCATATCAGAAATGCGCTGCGCAATCGGCTCGGCTCCCATTGCACTCGTCTTACCCTGCCGACGGTCTTGACACGAAGCCTGAAGTGGTCTTCCCTCGTGACCACAGTCCATGACTTCCCGCGCTCGTCCACCTCTTCAAAGTACGATTCCAAAAAGTTCGCCTCCTTTCCCTCGAGAGGCGGCAGATCAGACCGAAGAAGAACGCCCTGGCCTTTGGCCTTGGGAGGCTGTTCTGGCGGATCCGAACTCAACCCCGACACCACAATCAGCGGCACATTATGATCGAGGCTTCCCAAAGGGTAGCCATCCATGGTGATTAGTTCGGCGTCGAGAAGACATAGGCCAGGCGTCTGTTTCGTGCCGAGGAGCTTCGCATTCAGATCGGAATTGCGCAACTGGTTTCACTTGCTGAGAGGTGGTGGAGCAGCGTTAGCATCACTCAAGAGCAAAAGCTGCCCCTCGTTGCGGCGCAAAGCAGCCCACCTTAACCTTGAAGACGAAGGTGTCTGAGGCTTTCTCTAGCAAACGCCGATATAAAAATAATATGATGGGATATTCAGAAAATGGCAACTAAATTATCAATCGAGTGTGCATTCTGATCCGTGATATCTGGATTAAATGGGCACAAGCTCGCAGCATAAGAAGCTCAGAAAGTGACAACTCTGTAGACCGGGCTGCCATTAGCGGTAACGTTAGCTGGAGAGCTCCTGGTGGGCGGCGCCGGAAGAACGCCGGAAGCCGAACAAGCGCCCAAAAATTCAAGATGCAATAGAATGATGCAAAACAACCTCTCAATCCACCAACCAATCTCCAACCACAATCCCACCAATTCCCAAAGCCTATTCGACAACGCAACTTCACACCTTCACCGTCCGACTCCCGCAAACATGAGACCCACGCAAATCCTCAGCGTGGGCAAATACCGCCACCTCAAGCTCACAACAAAGGACGTCGGCCGCGGGTTCTACAAGGGCAACCGAACGGGATCCATGGGTCGGCACACCAAGTACGGAGGATACCTCATCGAATGGAGCAAAGTGCGCACATACGTTGTGCCCCAGAACCTCAGCGAGTCCAAGGTACGAAAAAGAAAACACGACCAAAAAAAGAACACACCAAAGTTGGCATTGGCAGAAAGAGAGACTAACATTGTGTGGTTTGTAGCTCACTCCGTTTGTGAGCAGAGAAGTTCGTTCCGAGCCTGGTGATTACAAGGGATTGAATAAGGGTCCTCAGGATCCTTACTTTTACGTCGAGCAGTGGAAGCGGTATAACGGTGTTGACTAAGTGTCTTCTATAAATCATACGGCATGCGAGGCGAAAGAAGAAGGGCAATCTACGAATAAATCTATAGCAGGAGTCAAGGGTATTCTGCTGAAGTTGTATATATACACCCTACGAACATTGTACCACCACCATGTATGATGGAGTCAACCGGTGAATGGAGAGGGAGAGAAAAGGGATACCATCACGGACATGTATGATTAGTTACGGTATCTAAACATACACCATACAAAAGAGAAGGAGAAGGAGAGAAAGTAAAAAGAAATTCAAATTCAAATTTAAGTAAATAAAGAGCGCGCCACTATTGATGTGGCCAGGATATCACTAGGTATATGCTCGCTGACTGGCTGTCTTTCGTACCTCCAATCTTCTCCCATTATTCCCTTCTCTTGAAGAAATTATTCACATCTCCCATCTCTTTCACATCTCTATCTTGACCTGCGGCAAGCCTTCTTGAGCTGTCACAAAAGTCTCAATGCCCGGACGCTCTGCTTCAGCTTTCTCATTGTCTTCAGACACCCCATTAGCAATAGACTTCTCCTCAACCAGGTCTGCCTTAGAGTCCGTCACGCCAACAAATGCTGGTCCAAGCGACGGGCTCATAGGTCGCGACCCAGGCGTCATTGCTGAGTTGAGCGTAATCATGCTCGCCGTTTCCGCGTCATTCTTAATACTAAACGGTAAGGCGATGCCGTCGAGGAACGGCCTCTTGCCAGCCACGCCCGTGTCAGGCGAATAATCTGGGCTAAGGAGACCATCGTGAGCTGCCTCCTGCTCTCGGCGCATGGCAATCAATTGCTCCACAACAGTTTCCCCCTCCGTCTCTTCGCTGCCAGTTTGATGCTCATCTCGAACAATCCGCTGACGAGAAGGCCTGCGGCTATGTCCACGTTTGTCGCCGCCGGAGTCCACCTGAACCTCGTTGGTCAGCTCCGGAGTAACGGCTTGCATCTCGGGCTCGTAATTCGCCTTCTGCTCTCGCTCTACCGTCATCTCGTCATGCTTTGATCCCCAAAGGGACCAGATGGCTAGGCCGAAACTCTTCCTTCTCTTTCCTGGCTGCAACTCAGTACCCAGGGGTATGCGCCCAGCCAGTGCAGTAGGCGGTGGACGCTCATCCGGGCCAAAATCTTTATACCCAACAATCATTTCTTTAATAATCTTTTTATGCGTTTTGGCTTTGGCACTGGCATATTTATGGTCCCATGTGCCTTTAGTGTCTAGCCACTTTCTAACAGGGCCTTCTTTGATGATTCCAATCTCCTCGGGCTTCATGTTGCATCCAGGCAGATCTGTTTCAAGGGGAAGAGGCAAAATGGCGCCATTTCGAGCAATTCGCTGTCGAATCATATAATTCTTGAATGGTGGGAGTGGATCTCCTGCCCTTCCAACCTCTGATGGAGTTAATTCATCCGCTGGCTCCTTGTCTTTACTCTGGTCATGCTCTTCCTGCCCCCCAGCTTCTGTATCAGAGCCAGAGCTTGTAATGACGGAAATCGCATCGTCATCCATAATCTCAATATCTCTGTTCTGAGCACGCGCCAGGGCCCAGGCTCCAAACTGTGCAATCGACCTGTACATGTACTTGGCAGGGCTTGTAAAGCTCAGCGTCGGAGCAACGTGGCACAGATCGTCCCACACTTGAAGCTGCACATAAGTAGGCTTATACTTGGCGAGTAATCTCCTTCCGTGATCCGTCAAGTCCGCGTCTGGCGGTGCGTATTTCGTCGGGTTGGCGCACTTGTGAGCCAAGTAAATCTGCTCGTCACGAAGAAGCTCGCCACCTCCGACAGTAATTAGAAGAGGCGGCAGTCCACCAAGCGTCGGCTGCTTGACGGGGCTCACCAACGGGTGTGATAGAAGAGCATTTTTTGTATACATCTAGCAGAGGTTAGGCTCTATTTCCAACCGAACGGTAAACAAATTGGAACTCACTTGAATCTGGTCCTTCATGGTGATGAGCTCTCCATCGATGGTGACGGTCAAAAACTTTTCTGTCTCGGTGTGAACGCCAGCGCTATCAACATGAACGCCGGTTTTGCCATCAACTATGGGAACCACGGGGTCCTGCTGCTTCTGCTCTAGCTCGGCCGTGGACGGAGCTTTTTTCTTATCGCTCTTCTTGCGTTTGTCCGTCTCCTCCTTGAGCATCTTCACATCATCGTCATTGGGCGGCGGCCACGCCCTGGATGGCTTATGGTGAAACCCTGATTGCGGTATGTAATCCAGCGGTGTCTCGAGGGCAACGCTTGGAAACGAGTGCGTCAAGTCAACCCAAGGACTGATCAGGATGCCACCGGCAGGTAATGGAATGCCTTGGTCTCGGAGAAGGCACAACATGGACGTTACCATACCACCACCAGCTGAGTCTCCAGCAAAAATAATCGTGCTCGGGTCTTGGATTGTCAGCAGATACAGATAAGCTGCGATACAGTCCTGAAGGCCACATGGAAACGGGAATTGAGGAGCCAGTCGATATCGCGGTGCAAAGACTCTAGCTTTCAGCTTTCTCGCGTGGCGTTGTAACTGGTACCGATGCTCGTCGACGCTCCCAAAATAATAAGCACCTCCGTGTACATAAAGCATCAAACGACGCAGTGGCTCGTTATTCTTCTTCCGCTCATTGGCATCCGCCCGCATCTCAATCCACTCGGCCTCCAAAGGACCCTTCGGACCTCGCCAGTGCCACCATTTCCTGCCGCCAACCTGGCGGATGCCGTCAGGTCCCAGCTCCCCCTCGATTAATTCTGCTGCTCGGCCGAGGTGTTCGTCAGGAATGGTCACGCTCTCCAGCTTGACCCATTGCGGGTGCGGGACCCATTGGGCTGTGAATCCCTGGATCTCTTCGACAGTGTGTTGAGAGGCATACTCGAGGAACGATCGAATAAGGTGCAGCCCCTCGTCGTACGACAGATGCGTGGTCGGGTGCTCTTTCAAGCTCTTCTTGTTCAGGTACTACAGCGATCCCGCCCCAGCAGAGCACGAGTTAGACAATTGTGCTGATTGAGAAGCAATCCAAAAGGTTCCCCCTTCTTCTCTTTAAAATCAAACGCCAGCAATATCAGACCCGTCGCCATTGAAGTGTACATACGTGTGAAAATAAGGTGGTAACCACCGTTGGCGTTACGGCCAGTGAAACCGACGTCGTGTTAAGCCTGTTCATGGCGATCTCGTTTGTCCTCCAGGTCCCATCGATTCGTGCGGATCGCTGGTTTATAGAATACGAGTATAAAAGGGACAGCACCGTCTAATTAAAAGACGGGAAAATACGAACACCGACACACCGGCATAAAAAGGGCAGCGAGGTCAAAGCATCTTGATATTGGCATCAGGGGCCCCCATGATGTCATGCTTCATATGGCAAGGGATGATCTTGGCTCCCAATCCTCGAATGTCGGTTGGGAAAAGTATGTTACTATATTAGTACTAGCGCAAGGAGCTTGGTTCAGCCAGGCTAGTGGTCCGTGCACAGGCAATCTAGCACAGAATTCGCGGGTAGGAATGGAAAAAAAAAGAACACCAAAATTTTTGTGCAGGCTGGAGGCCGTTTAAATTTGAGCCCCTCCATATCCCCGCTTAACACATTCAAGGCCAGCATCAGCATCATGGCATCTACAGAGGCAGCGCAGTTGCCGCCGGCGGGTAAGTGGGAGCAAAGGCTTTAATCAGGCCTTGGGACATTGCTTTATTAACTCTGCATAATACAGCACTCCGGCAGTCCAACTTCGAACAAGCAGTGGCATGCGCCCTTCACCTATGGCCGGCCCTGACCCTCGCGGTACAGAACAACTGGGGAGGACCCGACTCTGCAGACAAGCGGGATTGGTTTGCTGGAGCCATCGTGGATCTGTTTCCTGAATTCACCGATGCGCAGCCCGGAGCGCCTACAAACACCA
Organism: Trichoderma semiorbis; assembly: GCA_020045945.2. NCBI lineage: Eukaryota > Fungi > Ascomycota > Sordariomycetes > Hypocreales > Hypocreaceae > Trichoderma > Trichoderma semiorbis. The sequence goes on from CM034695.1 coordinate 1,279,268, forward strand.
CCAGCGCCGCCGATGAACCAGATATGGAGGACGTCGAGACGGTGCTGCTACAAGTCATGATTGACGAGTTCGAGGTCAACACAGATGATGATTCTGGTCTTGAAGTTGCCAGATCCATTGTCAAGGCGCGATCCGAGTGCGCCATTGGCGAATTCAACGACGAGGTCAAGAAGCTGAGCGAGCGATTCGCGAATCGAAAGGGCACCAAGGTGGATCAGATGTTCAAGAAAGCCGAGGATGAGGACCAGGATACCGACTGGGAGTCTGGCGACAGTGGCGAGGACGATGAAGATAATGAAGGCGATGTGGATATGGACGAGGCGCCACCCCTGGCACCTGTTGTCAAGGAAAAGCCTGCCCCTGAAATTGACGAGGACGGCTTCATCAAGGTCACCAAGAAGAAGAGGTAAACCTCGAGTAGCAGAGAACATGAGGGGAGCAAGCTACCGCTGTGGGGTAACATATCCCAATTGGCATGATCCAAGAAACACAAGTACACAGCGCCGTGACGACTCGACTTGCCGAAGAGGCGATAGCAATTCCAAACGCCAAACCGCCCAAGCTCTAAGAAACAAATTATACCCGCAGACGCACAGAGCAAACATGGGACAAATTTACTCCCAGTCCTCGTCACTGTCGTCATCGTCACCTTCGCTATCATCGTCGCTGTCGTCACTATCATGCTTCTCCCCCTTCTTCTTGGGCTCCTTTGGGCTGTTTGGTGTCTGGCTAGGTAGCTGGCTCGTCTTTCCTGAAGCCGCTCCAACAACATCATAGCTAGCATCGGTTTCCGCCTCGGATTTTTCATCATTGGATTTCCTGGACTCATCAGGCTTCGCGTCTTTGGCCTGGATCGTGGTTGATGAAGCAACAGACTCGGGCTTCTTTCCCTTGGCAGCGGCAGCGGTGGATTTCTCGGTTGGGGTAGGCTTTGTGGACTTTTCGTCTTCCTCGGAGTCTTCTTCTTCCTCTTCCTCCTCGGAGTCATCATCCCAACCAACCTCATCTTCAGTAGACGCAGCTAGAAAAGAGTGTGTCAGCAAGAAATGATTATTAGATAGAATAGGTATAAAGAAGCAAAAATAGTGCATATGATTAGCATCAGCTTACCTTTCAGAAGATCACGTCGCCGTGACTCAGCAGTCTCAATACCATGGCGCAAGAAGTAGTATCTCTTCCAAAAGTCGGCGTAGGGAATCTGGTCCGGCACTAGCTTCTCCATAGTTGCACGCAATTCGGGATATTTAGCCAAGTCGCCGCTGATTTCATCTGTCTGCTCATCAATGTCAAAGCCCTTGGTCCATTGGTCATATTCCGTAGCGGACGGATCCTTGGCGAAGCTCTCCGGGGATGTGTGGATGACATGTAGCTGGGCCTCGAATCTTGAAGTATGAATCACCCGCTTTCCTTGAGCATCTTTGCTCTCAAACATGACCTGGCTGCCTTCGGTTGATTCATCTGGAGGCGCGACACTAATCGCATCTCGCAAAAAGTCTCGAATATTACTTCCGAATCTGAGCAGAGCTTCGTCGGCGGCATCCTCAGCCTGCTGCAAGTCCTTTAGGCGCTTTGCGGCCTCAGTCCTTAGGCGCGACAGCACAGTTTCAGACTCTTGGGTAGAAGCGCCATCTCCAGCTTCCGGGGCCGTTGTATTCGTCGGGGTCCTCTGGCTATCGTCGGCCTCGGCGTTGGACAAGTTGGGAATGATGGTGGTAAGAGAAAGCGATCGGGTTCTGTTTACGACGGCTTCTCGCAGACTAGTGAATCCCTTTTGCGCATCCTCGCCGACCTCTGCAAACTCCTTGGAAGCTTGAGTGTAGACGGATTCGCCCTGCAGCAGATGAGCCTCAGCCACGAATAGCGGTGATACGGCGGCAGCCCGGTTGTCATACCTGCTTGATTACATTACCAAAGAAGCCTCCGATCTTGGCGCCCCACGGGCTTGCGGAGAATGCCTTGTAAGCTTCCTGGATATCGCTATTCAGGGAAGTTTGCGCATCTTCCTGCTTAGAGCTCTCTCCAGGCTCCTCGGGGATCTTGTAGGCTTCCTCCTGGATATGATCATATGCGAGATCCATAATGTGTAGGCGCCGGCTTCGTCCGCGGCGTGGAGAAATAACCCGAATATCTTGATTTCGCTGTCCTTGTCGAAGTTTCTGGTACGAAGCTCCGGAATCTGTTTTCAAGGGATAAACATGGAAATCAGCAGCTGAGCTGGTGCTGGTTCACGAGGCTAACGGATGCGGCAGAGGGGGGTGGGCGGGGAGTGTTGCAATCACGTGAGACTCTAATACGGCCATCATGGGAACAGTGAAGTCCTACCCTGTAAATCTCTACATCAGGTCAATTGGTATGCAAAACTTTCTGCTGGAACAGCTTCCTATGAATATAAATTTCATGGTGTTTTCTGTATTGAATGCTGATTATTATGTCATCTATCAAGTCACCGTCTACAACGGATTTACGGAGCAGCCATCTGTCAATTTAGCGGGCCTGTGCTTGTTCATTTAACTGCCTACTAGCCTGCCTGCTCATATACCAAAATGGGAATAATGAGAGATGAAAGTGAAATACAACAACAACGCTAAATAATGCTATAATCGGGAATATTTACCGAATCATATGCAAGCACTCACGATATTAAAGTGGTATGATTTCGGCTTGAGAGGGGGAACACTTTATTACTAACTGCTGTTGAGCATGTGACATCAGTTCAATGTTGTCCAGAATGGATACATATGGCGTGATGGAGTAACGGGGGCAACATAGGACATAAGCGGTAGGCATAGGAGACTTATTGCTTGATGTTGAGCGCAGTGACAGTATTCTATTCTATACTGTAGCTTACCTGGCCGTTCACTTGAAAATCGTAGAACAAGGCGTAGAACGTCCATACCAGACCCGGCCACTCTCAGTGCTGTCCTCCCGAATATCATGCTATAGTTCCCAACAAGATGAGGTGGCTTAGATGTACGTCAATTGTCGTGGCGTAGAAGTTCAGCAAGGCAAGTCTCGTGATTGCAAACACTGGATAAGCCAAGGCCAGTTGAAAGCGATACTGGCCGTCTTACGCCACGTCTGAAAAGGGATATTCAGGGTATTGATCCGCTCAGATGACTACAAAACCTGTTATACCACTGCCCTGCCCGCGTTGCCGCGGTTGTTGTGCCAAGTTTTTTGTCTCCCTTGTCCCGAGGCTAATGCGACTGCGAGATGCAACCAGTGTTTAGAGTTACGATGGTTCGCTGGGATCGGATAGAGGTTGTTTATTAGATTGGATGCGTGATGGCTTTAGCAAGACGTCTATATGGGCTACATGATAGTGTATGGCAGATAAGGCATCGACTATATTTGGGCTATCTCAAGTCCTACAACGGCTTCTCATGGCCATTTGTGCCAACTAAGATCATCTGTACATCAATTACCTACCAGTTCATCGACATGTTGCTCTGCCATTTGCTCACTCTCAAGGTGCTCGTTGACGAATCTATGCCGTCATAGTGCATTGTGAGGAGGTCCCAATCAGATCTAGATCCAGGGCCTGAGCTAAATTGCCCCAGTAAGCTCCATGTTCTCCGCATCGTTTACGGTGAATCGACCGGCTGCCTTGAGGGCCAAAACTCGATCCTCTTCAAGAGCCAAGATGCTGCGATCGCCAGAGGGTTTGTACATCTTGGTTTTTTGCGTCATTACTCGCCCAGAGTGGAAATTGTGGAGTGCATGTGATTTAAGCTTTGTCCTGGGGCAGGTGAAATGACGTATGTGTCACCATTCTCATTGGCGGATGGTCCAATTTTGGCCCACTTTACTACCGGATCCGCTGCCAATTGAGTGTCGATTGTGCCTGACAAGTGACGATCATGGCTTCAGGGAACTCGTTTTCATGACATGGAAATGTTGAGAATGAATCGGAATGCGGGTTTCGTAGGGGATTACATGTTCCTGGAGGACTCCGCCATTGTTTATTTAAACCTCGTCGACATCCCGTCTCTGGAACAAATCTAACATCTTCATCACACTCTCACACACACAACTCAACTACACTTTCAACTCTCAACTACACCACAACTTACAATCTCATCTCGAGACCAACCAACTTTCACAATGGAGACTGTCAAGCAAGCCGTCAACTACGTCGCCGAGTCTGTCCAGGGCGCTACCTCTGGTATGAGCAAGGAGACCAACAAGGAGATTGCCAAGAACGACAACGTCGACGTTAGCACTCGGTAAGCCGGAGCAAATATTCCGAGAGCCTTTGTGCAAGGTCAATGTCCATAGTTCGCTAACACATCCGCAGTTTGTCCGCTGGCAAGGACGCCGTTGGTGACAAGATCGACGAGACTGCCCACAACAACAAGGCCGAGGCTCACAAGCAGCTGGCTGAGCATAACTAGATTGGCATAAGAAGCTTCGATTGCTTCACAGGCGTTGAAACGGATCAGAGCGAAGGGACTATATAGCCTCATTAGGCAGGAATTGATGATTTGAATTCGCACATTCGTTCTTTTGTATCCACAGGTGATGATGTTGTAGCATCCATTTTGTCGTGAAGCAATCTGTCCAATTCGTAAGGCCTTTTTGTCGTGAATCTGCCCCTCGTTTCATCATGAACGCCCAAGTCCAGCTGATGGCTCAAGTTTTAAATCTCTCAAACCACTAAGCTATGCAATGAGTAACTGCCGACAGCGTATGATTGTCCGGATGGGCATAAAGTCGCCTCCCATTAGTCGCATTCTTCGTATCGGTTGAGTTAGTTGCGCACACTAGCGACCATATAGGAAAATACTCGACTGCTGATAACAGCCAGCGAGCTTGGCCAAAATTCAAATTGAGCAATAGCCTTATCCAGCTCACCGGCCAATCGTAGGGCTGTTTCGCCGCGGGGTAACAGTGGTAGCTGGGAATAGTAGCATTCGTCGTCAATCTTGGAGTACTGTAAGAATTCGACGAAAACCGCCGAACGTCGGCAAGAGTGTGCCGCATGAATTTTTCCGTGATCCTTCGGATATAGTTTGCCTCTAGCTTCAATTGCCCCTCGATCTTGATACTAGGTAGTATCAAAGACAGCTAGGACCGCCGAGCGCTCAGCCATTGTGACGCATACGGCCAACATGTCATCAATAATTGATGCCTTTGCGCTTCGTATGCGCCCAAGGGCGTATTATCGAGAAAATCCGAAATGCTACTCCGTGCTCCATTGTCGGGGATACGAAGCCAAGGGTCCTTTTTCCGGAAGCGGGACAGCCGCTAATTGGTCGTCCACCCCACTCAACGCCCGGAGATTGTAGCATAGAGGTGCGGAACTGCGGGCTTTCGCGGCTAACAAGAGCGGGCATGCGGTGTATCTGCTTCTTCTGTGTCCTTTTTGATGGCTACTGTAGTGGCCCCCGGCTGTCTGACAAGCGTTGCAGCGAAGAGAAAAGGGTCTCCCATGTTATTGGGGGAATCTGGCTTGGTCTGTCCTTTGCGCAGCGCTAGCTGCATCAGATGGCAAATCACCTCATCGGGCGACGGGCCGCTGGGCAATCGAGCAGGTTGCTGACGATTGAACGCCTTTCGCCATGTCTGTGCTGTGTCTTGGATATCGGGATGAGGGTGGGAGCAGCCATGGAAGGTCTCGACAAGAAAAGAGACATGGCGACACAGTGACTTGTCGAGTCCTGGCTTTCGGCATTGCTGGGGATATCGGTCGGACACAGCACAATTGCCGAAGGGGCACAGGCTGACACAGCTCGATTAGCACTGTATTTCGCGGTCGATGGTCATTCGGGTACTCGTAAGTACGGGACAGGTACCGAAGTCGTCAGCAACTTGTAGTGCCTGTTTTGGTAAGAGATCAATGGTCACGGCCAAGGTACTCCAGGTACTCGCATGTCGGCTGTATGTACATATTGATGTATCCCCCGGTTCATGCTGGACAGGCGATGTTGCTATCATGCACTAACGGACGGCCGTCCCTTGGAGAAGGTGAATAAGCAAAACGGGGAGAAGGGGAGCAAAAGAGAGGAGAGAATCTCGTCGGGACGCATGCAAATAGGGATGTCGAGTTGTTATAGTAAACACGAGAGGACGGAGCACTCGCGGAAACATATCGCCTGGTGTTTGCTCGTCAATAGCAGCACGAAGCACGCATTAAGCGTCTTAATATTGCCGCCGGGTCAAGTCGCAGATGCTCCGTAAGCAAGATCCAGTGATGGAAGCCATCCGGGCGACACAGTGCACAACACACTGTATCGACAGGCGCTGTCAAGCCTCTGGGCCGACACCGAGGCGTCGCGGCAGAGCGGACAGCGGTCAGGCCGAGCAGGACGTCGAGAACGCTCCAATGGCAGGCCAATGGCAGCCCGGCGGCACGCTAGCCAGACACCCTATTGGAAGGGCTGAAGAGCCGGACGACTTTTGCTGCCCCCGCCCTGCGCTGCCGCTGACAAATGCGGCAAGATTCCTCATCCTCATCCTGTCCAGCATCAGTCGAGTCGTCTCCCCAGCATCACCACATGCTGCTGCTGTCCCCTCTTTCTTTTCCTGCATGCCACAGTGCGCAGCGTTTTCTTTGACGATACAGTACTCGTACTGCCTCTTTGCCAGGCCGCACGGAAGCGCCTAGAAGAACTTTTCTGACTCAGGCAGCAAAAAAAGCCAATGTCTTCCCTTTCCCTGGCCATCCGCTTGCCCCACAGCTGCTAAGGAACGACGCTGGAGAGCCGCTACCAACGTTCTCATTTGCCTCCCAGCCGTTGTTCTCTTGCACCAACCAAACATCATCACCACGACACTCCTGGGCATAACCACTACGTCTGTCCGTGACGTGCAGTGCATCCGGGATTTCCTTTTTTGCCATCCTTCATCTATTCTTATCTGCTCGTATCCCCCATCGTCGCATCTTTTGCTCTCGAGACTTCTTTTCCCCTGGATCTCTGGCGCCCTAGCGTCTGGCATTTCAAATCAATCTCCCCGCCACCCGCGGCTGTGGAGGGAACCGAACAAGTCCGTGCTGAGAGACTGAGAGAGACCGGCGCTCTTGTCTGCTGTTCTCAGGGCAGCGATATCGTCAAGATTGGCTTCTATTTCTGATAATTTCTCCTCTCGACACTTGCTGAAATGGCGACAACCGGTTCTGGAAGTGGCTCGTCATTGCCACCGAATTTCTTCTTGACCCCGCAACAGCAGAATCTTCTCTTCACGGCTCTCAACGCGAACAAGCAGCAACAGGCGAATGCCAAGACGGGCCTCTCGCTGTCCCCGACTTCTTTCAAGACGAATCCGCTTCAGAGCCTTGACGGCGCTGCATTCCAGGAAAGCCCCTTCCTCGACAACTACGACTACGACTTTGGTGACTCCAGTTTTGATTTTTCATTTGCCAACGATGCCGCTCAAGCCAGCATGATTGGCGATGTTCCGGATAGTGCCATGAGCGCCAAGTCCGACTCGACTGAAACTGACAGCCCCGAAAAAAGGAGCCATCCTGATGATGAGGATGACGACGCCAGCCCTGGCAATGAGTCCAAGAGGCATGAAGGATCCGACAAAGTCCCCAAGAAGCCTGGCCGTAAGCCGCTCACTTCAGAGCCAACTTCGGTACGCTCCAATCTTTGCTCCCCCTTTAAGTATTATTCGAATCCTTGTCCACTAACAAAGCCCACCACAGAAGCGCAAGGCTCAGAACCGAGCCGCTCAGCGTGCCTTCAGAGAGAGGAAGGAGAAGCATCTCAAGGATCTTGAGACCAAGGTTGAGGAGTTGGAGAAGGCTTCGGAAGCCGCCAACCATGAGAACAGCATGCTTCGTGCTCAAGTTGAGCGTATCACTGCGGAGCTCAACCACTACAAGACGAGGATTTCCATTCCTACTCCCAAGTCATCTGTCCCAACTGCCCGTGCCCAGCCCTTTGGTAGCGCAGCCATCAACAACATCAATGATGTGAGCTTCCAGTTTGAGTTCCCCAAGTTCGGAACCCTTCCTGGCCCCGCCCCTGCCAAGTCTCACCAGAAGTCCATGTCGCAACCCATCAGCCCCAGTTCCCAACAGGCCAATAGCCCTGCTGCCACCCAGAACTTGGACAAAGTTGTCTCCCAACAGGCGGCACGAAATGCGCAGTTCAAGGAAGATCTCGCAAAGTTTAACAATGGCGTGTTCAACATGCACACTCCGTCCATGAGCAGCAGCTCTGCCGCCACTGGATCTCGGGCCAGCGTCGACTCGGCCAACTACAGCTTGAATAACACCACAAGCTCCCCATCAGCATCTTCCCATTCCAATGTCGGCGCAAGCTCATCGTGCGGCACATCCCCCGAGCCATTCACCCAGTCCCCCATGGGTTTCAAGCCCGTTGATACCCTGACCACAATTGGCGAGGAGCATCCCTCCATGGCTACCACAGAAGGGCCCTTTGCTCAATTCTCAGGTCTCGACTTCAGCAACAACAGCTTCGATTGGATCGTTCAGCAGAACAATGGCGGCCAGTTTGACCCGCAATTGTTTGGCGATTACCGCGAGCCCCAGGAAAACGTCATGACTAACAACACATTTGACGACTTGTTTAATGACTCACTTGAGGCCGATTTCTTCACTCCTTATAACATTGCTGCCAGCCCCAACCTGCCGAAGAAGACCAATCTCATTGATGAAATCGATGCAAAGCAAAACGCGGACGATGATGTCACTACGAAGTCAAACATGAGCTGTAACCAGCTTTGGTACGTTACCATGAGTTTGAGTTTTTGTGTAGTTTATATACTGATATGTTTCCAGGGAAAGGCTACAAGCATGCCCCAAGGCTCAGAATGGCGAGTTTGATCTTGACGGCTTGTGCTCAGAACTTACCAAGAAAGCAAAGTGCTCCGGAAGTGGACCAGTCGTTGCGGAGCGAGATTTCGACAGCATCCTCAAGAAGTACATGGGTAAAGAGGCGGCTGATTGCTCGGCTGAAAAGCTGGGCATCTCACTTGAAAAGAGCCAGCCCGAGCCAAATCTCGTGATGCCATGATTCAACAGAATCACAGGCATTCCAGTGGCGCACAAGTGTACGTTAAAAACCGATTTTCGGGTGCAAAGAGGACACAAAGAATCCATGGATTTTACGGCGTTTTGAGCAAACAGAGGGGCATGGCCAAGGCCAGTGACCCCGGGCTTTTTCAAGCATTGGATGGACATAGGACGAAAGGACAACTCGTCATTCTTGAAGCATAATTTTGGTATTATTATTTTTTGATTTTACGATTAGGGACTCTGGTTGTTGTATCTCTACTATGAATGATTACGCTCTACACTTTGCAATCAATCGATCTTTTTGGCTTTTTCTCTTCGCTCTTTCGCATGAACGAATCGATTTGGCTCTGGACTTCAGTTGAAAGGTTTTGAACTATGGGCGGCTACGTTTTTGTTTTGCTTTATGGGAACATACACGAGGGCAGTTACGGAAACTGGTCTTTGCCTTGTTTTCTTGGGGGGCAGATACGCTCTTATCGATCTTTTTTTCGTATGTACATTAACTGAGAATAATCACAATGGAAAGTCTAGGAATTGGAATCTACGAGTGTCTAGTCTAAGCACTTGATGGTGTATCTATCCAACTGTCCTAAACAAAGAAATCGATACCAAACATCTTGCTTGTCCATCCTGTTAATTCTCTCGTCGGATAATTTTTCTGCCAAGTTGCATCATTTGGATAACCCCGAATCCTCTTGGCCGCTAGTATCGGAATAACCCGCACTTGGCGTCGAGTCATTACATATCAACAAAACGTGTGTGTGTGAGTGAGCGTAGTGTCATGCTTGGATAATCAGGAACAAATTAAACAAATCCGGAAGCGCGGCAAAAAAAGGGCGCGGGCGTGGGACAAATAATCAGAAAATAAGGCAGTGTTCCTTTATTAGTCCCTACTTTTAAGGCTGGATTGTTTTTTCCCCTTCTTTTCTTTTGCCCCCTCATTTTGGAATTTGCCTGAATTGTCTGATGTGATGTCGTCAGTGGTCAGTGGTGTTGACTCATGGGGTATCATGAGACTACCTAATAATGCAAAGAGGAAAAAGGCCACGTCTAGATTGTCATCATGTGGTTGGAATGGACTTACTTAACAAGATACACATCTCTTCTAATCATTCGAAATCGAGATGCTTCAAGTTTTTTTCGTATGTCCAATATACTGGATATTGTTTACGTCAGGGAGTATTCGTGCAAGCGGAGGACAGTAAAAACCGAGACCGGGAAGATTTCGAGCACCCAACGAGTTTAAACCATACGCCTATAAAAGGAGTAAGGTAGCTGCTATATCTACATTTCCTTACTATTTCTATATTTTTTTTTAGCAACTGCTACTATATCTACATTTTCCTAGTAACTGCTACTATATCTATATAATGAAGTTTAGGTGCTGGCTGAACAGGCGTCCTACGAGTTGGTTAGGTGATCATATTACTGAATGTATGTACGTATTCATTTTGCGGTTTTGCTTTTTCTGACCTTCGCTTGTCGTGCTACTACTATACAGTTGGACAGCATATATGAAAGAAATATATTCTTCGCTAGGAGGTTCGCATTTCTCGTAGCAATCTGGGAACGATTAACACATATCACGCCACAAATCTCAGTGATATGTCTTCATCCAAGTGTCGAGAAGTCCGAAGGAGGCTAAAATCGAACCCAAAAGGATATATAATAACATCACATGCTCTCCCGAAATCTCGTTAGCATTGTCTTTTTGCCAATGCCAAATATCAGAGCGTGTCAAGTTGCTCTTCTGGAGCTGGAAACCGACTTTCTGCTTCTGCTTAGCCTTTGCTGTTGACCTCTGGGAGTCATTGGAGATTTACCAATCCAAGTTCATATCATGAATCGTGATTTTCGTCTGTTGATCCTGACGGGAACCATCTATTAATCCGCATTTAGACTATCGAGATTCGGTGGAGGATGGATGGTGAGAATAAGAGTCTGAAAGCCCACCACGAAAGAATAATGCATGCACCCTTCGTAAACATAAATGTGTAAAGAAAATCGTTTCATTCCTAAGCATGATGGGAGGGGAGGACGCTGCTTTATGCTCATTTGACTATATATTTGGTATTTGGTATGTATGCATCATAATTATGGCCAACTACATAAAAAAAATCTCTTCCTCCATCTGTCTATAACATTAGGCCGAGTTCCAAACGACATCATGGTGTACTTTGAGTGAAAGTATGATACTACGAGGGGATGATGCAGATATCGATATTCCCGCTAAAACCGCCCGCTGTTTCTGCCCGTGTTCCACGTCTAAAAATGTACCAACGCCGAATAATAAAAACGAGTAGAGCAATTGGTGAAAAAAACATTGCCCTCTATCCAAGAAAAGAAATTCGAAGATGAGAAAAAGCGTTAGGACATGCATATGTGAATCCCTTCCGGTAGGGAGGTATATCGTACAATGAGATGGGTATCGACGATCGAAAAGGCGTTCTAGCCGTCAGATATGGAACAGGAGAGGTGCTCTAAATGTCTGCCTCTGAGATGTTTCATATGGGGACGAAAATCGGCCAAAAATAGAAAAAGGCATCGTGTTCGTGTTCATCCGCCTGCCTGACATGGCGACTAGACAAGCAATGCTGAGGTAGATTCCGTCCCAGGAGGTGCCGAGGCCAGCGCTTCAAGCGGGCCGTATGAATATCAGTCAATCTTCCGTTAACTCCGCGTGAACCCATTAGCCCGTATCGCGTACTCATTCTCCCCGTGGGTATCGCATCCAGCTCGCTGTTCTTGGAGAGAAAAGACGTTGTGTCGTCGCAAATCCATCACAGTCTTGGTCTTGGCTCTTCAGCTTATGACCACTCTGGCTCCCTCCTTGCCCAACACGCCACGTTCTTTGGGCTTGGGGCTGTTATTTCTCCCCTTCTTATTCCTCAAGAATCCAAACATCCCCCCTGACCCTTCGTTCTTGGCCTCTGCTGCGGTAGCAGCATCCTTGGGAAGCGTTGCATCTTGACGGGCAAGATCTGACCAGCTGCCTCCGCCATCCAGTGTCACCTGCACTCCACCTGTCGGACTGGTAACTCGTTTGCTCATGGGCGGCGGTCGAGGGGCGTATTGGGGCTGTCCGGGGTAGGCAGCCTGTTGACCCTGAGGAGGCATCCGACCATCGGCGCTGACGGTGAGTTCCACAGGGGGAGCTGGATAGGTCTCTGGCGGCGGCTCGTTCATCTGCGTAGCTTCGTCTGTCGTAAGGGCCTGGGCGGCAATTGCAGCTGGATCGACGTCTTCGCCATGAATGGCAGTGAGTCTGTGGAGGTTAGTATTCCATTATTGTGCATTTTGGATGAAAGGAGAGCATCTCGACTTACTTCTGGTAGGCCGCAATGTTATAGTCAAACGGACGGAAATCCGTTTCAATCATTCTGTACAGCTCATCTTCGCGAATCTCCTGATCGGTGGCATCCTCCTTTAGCCTCTCTCTAGGCTTCTGTCGTCTTGCGCGAGCTTCAAGAGGGGCCTCTTCGAGCAGCAGCTCCTCCAAGTCGTAAGTTGCGTCAAAGTTGGTCTTGTCCGACGAGGGAACGAAAATAGGCTCGATGCGTTTCTGCTCGAGCAGATCGAAGTTGATGGTTTTGAAGAAATCGTTGTAGATGAAGCTCTCCCATGTTGAGCCGAGTCGATTGTTGGGATTCGGCTCGAGTGCGGCGCGGATGGCGTACAGACATGTCAACGAGACGGGGGGCTGCGTAACGGGATACTTTGGCTGAGAAAACTGAACCTGTTGGCTGAGCGAGTTTTCACTGTTGCCCTCAAATGGTCGCTGGGTTTGGTTAGCCACAAAGATTCTCGAAATCGCAGTCGGGAGAGTTGCATCGCGGGAGCGGGAACTGCGAAAGCATAAAAACCAAAAACATACCTTGTTATAGATGCACTCGTAAAACAAGACACCTAGTGACCACCAATCCGCACGAATGTCATATCCCTTGCCTGAATAAACTTCCGGGGCAAGGTAAGCCAAGGTTCCGGATTTGCTAGTCATGATGCGCCCCGGAACGATGTCAGAAGCCACGTTCTACGCAAGGAGTCCAGTCAGCTTATCAGCCCGCGCAATCTCACAATTTGGATAGAACCTACAAAATCGGTCAAATGGACATGTCCCTCAGCGTCGAGGAGGACGTTGTCGGGCTTGACATCTCTGTGGATGATGTTCTGGCTATGGACGTAGCGGAGGGCGCAACCCAATTCAGCTATCCAGAAACGGACGGCTTCCTCGGTAAAGGTCTTTCTGGAGATGTGGAATCGCAAATCGCCACCGCTCATGAGATCGACGACGAGATACCTGGTAGATGTCGTTAGCATGGCGTCCAAGGTTAGGGGTCGTCTGACACGGGCTGGAGGGGGCTCACATGTATTCGATATCCTGAAAGCTGTATCGCAAGTTACAGATGAAGGGGTGGTTGACGTGTTCCAGCATTCGCCGCTCACGGATGATGTTTCGGACGCTTTCCGACTTGACAACTGTTTAGGATGTTAGCCATGCTGTTTCTGCTGTGCCGGTGCAGCTGCACACCAATCTTGGGTGTGCAGCGAACATCACGAATCCTAGTTTGACGGACCTTCATCTTTGCGAATGTATTTCAGCGCAAACGCCAAGTTTGTGTCTTTGCGCTCGACGATGCGGACCTTGCCAAAGGCGCCTCGGCCGACGACTCGTAGCAAGCGGAAGTGGTTGAGGTTGGCTGTGATGTTTCGGTCAGGTCAGCTTAGAAAAGACAAGAATGCAGCCCTCGTCGCTGCACCACGCGCCAGACACGTGGGAGGGGGGAAGAAGGAGGGAGGGATGCTGGAGGCAATGATTCGCTCGGGGGTTTTGCACGTACTTTCGCCAGTCAGGTCGACGGGCTTTCCCTGACCGTTGCCCATGATGAAGGCCTGGGGGAGGATTGGAGGGACAAAGTTGCAGCTGGATCGTTCAACGACGGCAAAGGCTCATGCTGTGGGAAATGGCAGTCTGTCTGCTCGGGTCGCTGTTCTTTTCTGCGGTGGCCGAGGAATCGGCAGGCCGGTGGGGGGGGAATTTAGGAGTAAGAGGTATGGAGGTCAAGTCTGGTCGCAAATGGGCGGGCTAGCAGATGTGGATAGGCGGCGAATTGACCGAATTCTGATGGCGAGCTCGACCGTTGGAGTTCTGGGGCCCAATGCTGGCTCGTATCTGAGTTGGGGTATTACGGAGGTGTCGTCCCGCTGTTTGCAGCCCGTACTGGAGGTCGATGAAGCCGTCGACGATTGCTCTTTCGACAAGTCAGGTGGGATGAAAGAAAGGACCGTCGCGGGTTGGGAATAAGACGAGACGAAAGAGGATGAAAGCGTGGAGGATGCGTAAGAGGAAGAAAAGGCCTGGTCGAGGAGAGGAGCGAAGCTCGCAAGGATAGGTGGTAGAGGGCGATGATCAATGCTCGCCCCAGACTAGCCAGTGCACTGAAAAAGATGCGGGAGATTTGATGGAACGGGGGGGGAGGTTAGCGGGCGAGGGCGCCCTGTATTAGTGGAGATGTGCGCCGGTAGAGCAGCGACTGAGCGCGGCCGTGGCGGCAATGCAGTGGGCAGCTTCAGCGCCTTTTAGTGCCTGTGCCAGCTAGAGACCTGCAGTGGTGCGGTGCAGGGACCCGTTCCCAAGAGTGGGCGCGAATTCAATGCCTCCGGTGTGCTTGTGTGAGTCCGGCACATGAAGTTACAGGGCCTGGTTTCAGGGAAACACAGCAGGAGAAGATTCCATGTTAGTCGTGACGGACGCGGGCTTGGTTTGGTGCTGGCTGAGATTTGTGTGTTGTATTGCAGATTGATGCATCGTGGGAGTGAGACAGACTCCGGATGCGTTGATCTGGTGTACAGTACTGGACCTCACAATGGATGGATGACAATAAAGCGGTGGGTACGGGGTATGTACTACTACTGCTAATACTACTCGCAATACACAAAGCTGAGAGAAGCAGATGACTCGAGTCAATAAATTGGAGCCATTGCTTTGATACCAACCTGCAAAAGGCATGGGCTCCGGGATGACGCAAAGACGAGCTGGAGAGATAGTGCTCCGTACGAGAATACAAATGATAGCAATCCATCGATAGCATAGTGAAGAGGACAATGTCCCAAATCCTAGCCAATATAGACCAAAAATGACAGACAGACAGACATGGCATGCATGGCAACATAGTCAACGGCACTTGCTCTGTCGAACCCTGCCAGTGGAATGGATGGTGCAGATATGGAGTCGTACGGAGTCGTCAAGAGTCGCACAGAAGGGTTCATACTAGCGGTGTGTCGCATCCATGACCAGCTTCTCGACGAGATGGACCACACAGAAGCCGCAGAGCAAGGGGTCACTACAAGTACGGAGCACACAGAGCGCGCTGTTGCGATAGGAAACGAGGCACACGAGTCGAAACCGGCCGGTGAGAGTGTGATTCTGCTGGTGTTTTGTTCGTGTTATGTTGCCCGATTCATCCATCGCAAGCTCACCTGCATGACGGGATGCGATGCGTGGGCTCACCTTGTTAGCTATGCTCCAAAGATGGGGTAGCAGTAGTAGTGCCACTAGCAGCACATTTGGATGTTCCAATATTATTCCAGTACTCCTGCAGCGACACCTCCTGCATCCATATCCATTTCATTTGATGCATCTCTCGACTTGGACTACATGTGCCTACGGAGTATATTGGCTGACGACGATACCATACCACCGACGCACGGGAGACGGTCTGGGCTCTGTCGACGTGAGTCTTACACGGACTTGCAGCTCGTATCAGCAACACCATCGTCCATCAAGTGCACATGTAATTACCGGTACCTACGCTCCGTTGTGTGCGTGGTGTTGCATCGATGCGACTGCAGCAATAACTCAACTCGCAGCGCGTGCCTTTTGGGTGTGCAGCAAATGTATGCGACTGGCCAGCCGTGATTCGATGCCGCCGCGGGACCCAGTCTATTCAATGATTGATTCTGGCCACTCAATAGCCAAGTTCACTGTCTTTTTTTGCTCCGAGGCGTGGATTGCGGTTGGTGTGGTGGAGACGAACTACTGCGCGTACCACGTTGTCAAAGCTGGCCATGGAGCGGCCGGGACTTTCTGGAATGGCATTTGGAAGCTGACACTTGGACTCTACTGATGTTCCTTTTTTGCTTGGCTTATTTTGCCCCAGAAACCTGATGCCGTCAAGTTGCCACCCGCTAAGAATCGGGATATGGGTATGAGGAGATAGAAAAGGAGAGAGAGGGAGAAAGACTCCGGAATGCATCAATGTCAGCGAGTACTTGCTATACTCGCACACGGGATCCGCATTGCCGATACTATCTCGTACTTGGAGAGGCTACCGTGGATTGGTATAGCACAAGATAACGAGTCAATAAGGCAACGAGCATCAATCAGTAGCCGGGTTTCACGCTCTGCCACTATTGCAAGCCCGGCTCTTTCGCCATGTCGTCCATCCATTGGTACATGTACGATATTATCAACGCACTCCCGTACCAGCCGCTCTGGCACTGTGGGGAGTGTCAAACAGAACAAGAACAGCCGCCTGGTCGGCGAGTCCGGCGGCGGATTCAGAGCTGACCAACGCTGGATTGTTCGCGGCCGGGGGGCTCCAAATCGCCAAGCGAAGGGCATTAGTGACCGGCTAGCAGCAGCTCGTGGCGCCCATCTAGCTCAAGTGCAAGTAGGCAGAGCTGGCTAGATAAGACGGCTGCTCGGAGGAGATGACCAAGAGGAACCTAGCTGGCTTTTTTTCTTTTTGTGGTGATGGGCCGCGACACGTGGTGAGCTGAAGGAGGGACTAACTGCGGGTATTGTTTTGAACAATGGATTTGATGGATGATTGATTGAATGGATGGATGGGTACGGAGTCAGTAGAAGGATCAATACAGTAGACAGAAGGATGGTAGTCTGTTGAATTGGCGAACCAGACGGCCGGTGCAGGTGCAAATGCAGATGCAGATGCCCACACCTCAATCCTCATCAAATAGTAAATGCATATGCAGGGCGCTGGAGCCGGAGCTGCACTGTTTCGGCCACCGTGTCAGAGGTAAATTGCCCATTGATCCAACATCCAATTCTCTGCTGTCAATTGCTGAATAAACCTGTGCGACACCAAGCACGTGCGGCTCAATTGCACTGTGCAGCTGCAAACGACACGGCCAATCAACCGTCCTCGTCATGAGCTGAACCTGGGCATTTTACAGAAACTCCCCTGCGCGCGCTGCAAAGAGCGGCGAGCGGCGTTTTGCCAAGTTGAATCTTGGCCGCGGCGACGGGATGCCTGGCAAAAAGTCTAAATTGAGACGATCCTTCGCCTTGCCTTGCGGATGCTTGCAGCTGATTTGATTTGCCTCCAAGCCCAAATGTTGGTGCTTTCACCCTTATTCGTTCAATTCAATATTACTGCATGTATCAAAAGCCCCGACTACTACACACAGTGCTAATTAGTAGCTGGCCAGCCACTTTTTAACTGATCAGTCATATCAGCTTTCGCTGTTCCCCATTCATTATGTACATGGAGTCCTTTTATCCGGACTATTTCCTCGGTCCAGACACCAAATAATCAGCTCTTCAGTTTTATAGCTGGCCGTTTCTTCTGCTTCGCATCCCTGCTAGCCCACGTGTCGCGCCGATCCCCAGTTGCAAACTCGCCGCTATCTGGAGCGTCACGAGACGACTCTCACAGACGCCGCGCCACACTAGGTGCTGCCCTTGGGCGTTGGTTTGCGCCGGACTTCGCTGGAAAATCGCAATGTCCCTTGCAGGTCGAGCTTGTGTACGGAGCACTTGCAGCAGCTACTGTATCTGAGCCCCCAAACTGTCACTGTAATCTGGTCGCGGACATGGGATAGATACAGGCAGCAGTGAGCTTAGTAGCCCGTGCTAGGCTTGCTTCATGTGCTCTGCTCTAGCCTCCTGCAAGATTATTATTGTTTCCCCGCGTCGTTGTGATGCCGGGCCACTCTAAGCCGGTTTCCGAAGCTGAAATCTAGGTAATATAATCCATTACTCATGCTCTAGCTCTCTCAAGCCCATTGTCGAGTAATTATGTCGATTTGACTGGGACTTGCTCTGTCTGGTTGGCAAGTTGTCGTGCGTCAATCCACGCAGCCGTCGCTACGTCGCATCCAGATTACATGTACCGCCGCTTCGTTGGCTTGACCGCACCAGGCTCAGCGGTCTAGGAAGCTGCTTGCAGATAGGACGCGGTCAATCAGCAAGAGGTCGAAGTAAGAAACAAAGACGGAGCAAAAGCGTGACATGAATCATACTTGGTGCCATTGGCTCGCGTCTCATCGTGACAAAATAAATGCATATGCCTAGCAATAAGTTACCCATCTGGGGTTGCAATGATACCATCTTGACAGGGGCTACGACGCCAGGAGGGACCCCAATGTCTCCATACTTCGGATATGTCGAGCGGACCTAGTACTGTATATGCCATTCAATGCTACCTCTTTGTAGTATTTAAACCATGTATGTCTGCGGAGTATTCTATATATAAGTGGAAATCGTATATGGACTCTCCTGGCCGGTGCTTCATATGCCGTGACTAGCTCAGAAGCCGATCTGGCCCCCTATTTCCCCAGTTATAACGGAGTTGCAAGAGATATAATAGGATCTGCGACATACATTATTACTTCTATTGCCACTGCCGATATTCGGCTCCTATTACTGGTAGACGTGTCTTGATTATTACTAGTGCCGAGCAGCTGCCATAGATCTTTGTACTTGAGTGTACATGTATCTAGGGAAATCTGTGATGACTTGCTGGGGCACACAAAGTTTCACGGCACATGACACCATCAATTGACTGTTCGTGGACGAACTTAGCAAGATTGCAACCGGCGTAAAGAACAAGTTCAACCTCCTCAAAAAATGTAGAATGAAGGCAAGGAATAAAGGAGTGTTCAAAGCTTGAGCAACATTAGCCCTACAAAGGGACATACCAGACCCTAACACATATTCACTTCTAGCCCAATACGAAGTTACCTCATTGTCTGTTATCTGGCCATATGGGGAAAGAGCCGTTTTCCTATCTCATCGAATAGTTCTTGTTGGTTAACCTATGTTATGAGCGGGATGATGCTAACACGTATATAATTGCCAGTACTAACATGCGATTGCATGTTACTTCAATAACCAAGTCAAAGAAACAGATATATCATACTCTTGCATTATCGAATATGGAGCGGTATACATATCATGTTAGGCATGGAGGTGACCTGATAGCAACAATTCCCATTGAGTTAACCTGTATGCTCGGTCACATAAACGGTCTCAATGCAGCCGGATTCGACTAATTCCAGCCTTTGAACGACCAACTGGTCTCGTTTAAGCGATGACTCACTCATTACCAAGTAACTAGTTAGAATACCTAACTTGGAGAACAGAAGGCGGTCCGCGGCACTGATGTTCTCCTTGCATAGAGATTCAACCATGCTTACCACACTGGTCCTGCATTTTCCAACTGCGAAGTTTAGGCACAAGCTCAAGCACTGTAAGATGCGGCACCATGTTTTTAGAATATCTCATCTTGTTGTCGTAATCGAGAGAAATGCATGATTACCCTTCATATCTCCTCCCAAGCGAATGATTCAGCCTCTCGTTTCGATCCCAAGCACGTCCCGGCCTTGCCAAAACATGTGCGTCGTCTCGAAGATTGAGTGGGCCAAATGTTTCCGATGTCGAATCGCCCGGATGTTTTAGCGGTCTGTTCGCTCACGGCCATCATATTACTGGTCGTACAACATGGGCATGCAGGACCCCATAGCATGCAGTGCACATACAGAGAGCAAACTTGTTTATTTCTACCGGCGGCACCTCCGAAGAAGCCCCTTTCCCATTACGGGAGCTCCGTAGACTGACAGTCCTGTGCTGAGGTTACGTTTCGATTGTTTGCAGTGCGCGCGCATGATGGTGATGCTTGAGAGGAAGCGACGTGAGCACTAGGAAAATGCTACATGGACCGTGCTTGTGGTTACTCGTAAAGGAAAGAAAGGAGAAACACTGACGATAGTGTCTGTGTACAACTTGGGGAAAAGTTTCACAGCAAATTGATCATCCGAGTTATATCTCTTTGTTCATGGTAAGCTATGCGGCTTGCTATTAGATATGGTGAGTTTTTCATGCTGGATTTATTCGCTCCAATCTAATTAGAATGGAGATACTTCTGCTGCTGTTTTCTACAGAAGTTGTGTGTTATAAGCTCAAGTGGTTTTGCTATTAGTGTTAACTCCTGTTATTATGAGCCTTAGAAGGTGACAAGAAGTGATGAATAATATCATCAATGGGTTCGCTGAATGAACCGAAGCGAGACTACCTATGTATTTACTTGCTCCATTGAATCTAAACCTGGCATCTATAAGCGACAAGCGAACACAAGACACGTGAAGCAACAGACTGAGACAACTACCCCACTACGGTTACTACCTCTTGTTGTCTCGATGTACAGTAGCCTTGTTTAAAGTTAAAAAGACAATTGAATTTAGTTAATGATCGCCAGTTCATTACAACGTGAATTCACCTTGCTGAGCCTGTTTAAAAGCATCGATTTAGTGCTGCGTGGAAACGTGATGACGTCAACATACATGTACGTTGACAAGCTTCACGAAGCGTCACAATGACCTCAAGTATTTCGGCAATTCAAAATAAATATAACAGAAAAAAAAGCCAATTGAACCAATTTTGCAAGAAACATTGAAAATAAAACCATCAATCATATTTACCATGGCATCCAGCATTCGTAACCTCGCTCAAACTTCGCGGCGATGCATAACAGCCGTCCCCCGACTGTATCACACCTCCCCCGCCCTTCGACTCCCATACAAAGACTCCCAAGACCGCCAATCTCTCAAGCCTCAATCCAACAACGGCACGAGATCCGGTCGAGATGACGATGTCGCGGCGCAAAAGGACGCTGCCTTTGACCCGTCCAAGACGAAGCCGACTCCGGAGGCGGAGATGGAGACAACGGGTCAGGGCAATGAGATGAACCCTCTGCATGCGAGCGGCGCGAACCAAGAGTTTAACAAGCCGATGGGAGAGGGAAAGGAGGCGCATGATACGGGACCGGGCAAGGAGACGAGGAAGGGAGGGAGGAGTGGTGGAGGGAGTCCGCCGAAGAAAGGGAAGACGCCTGGGAAAGCCTGAAGAGGGTGCAGATGCTGCAGAGGGGCTCCAATGAATGATATGGCAATTGTTATAAGAGTTGGAACCATCATCAGGCATTTTTTGGGTTTATCAGGGTACATATATCCTATTCTGGAGCCTTTGGGATAGTCGTCTTAAAGGCGATGATCCAGTTCGACAACCTCGCATAGTAATTTCATGTTGCACAGATAAAAACAGACAATCGAGTCGATCAAGAAACAATCAAGAATACCAATATCATAGGATGCTCTTGAAACTTATAAGAGTCGTTTGGAACAGCCACATCTGGTGAAGCCCAGTAACGTTACACACGCCCTATTACATGTATTTAGCTCGGGACACGGCAGACCGAAGGGCTGAAGGCGGGGTACGATTCAATAAATGGATCGTAATCATCCGATCGACAAGTTATATAAAACCGCTCTCTTTGTTTCACAACTCAAATCTTAACAGCTCAAGTAGAGAAAAATACCAAGATTAAGACAAGGCAGTTCGGAAGTACCTAAGTAAGCAAAAGGGCAGAGAGACGTCACCATGGCCCAGGCCAAGTTTGCCGTTTATCCCAGCCTCGTCGACCGCACCATCGTCATCACAGGCGGTGCACAGGGCATCGCCGCCGACATGGTCGAGCAGTTCTCACTGCAGGGCTCTCAAGTCATATTCCTCGACGTCGAGGACGAGCTTGCCGCCGCTTTGGTTGGAAAGGTGTCTGATCAAGGCGTCAAACACAAGCCCATATACTACCACTGCGATGTCATCAAGATTGACGAAGAGCTCAAACCCACAGCGGCCAAGATCCTGAAAGATCATCCCAAGATCGATGGACTCATAAACAGCGCCGCGAGGGCAATGGTGAAGCCCTCGCAGGATATCACGACCGAGTGGTGGGATGAGAGCGTCGCTGTGAACCTGCGGCACCAGTTCTTTCTAACCCAGGCCTTGCTGCCGGGGCTTCTCCTTGCTGCCGGAAACGCTTCGGTGATCAACATGGGTAGCATCAACTGGCTCGTCTCTGCGACGGGTCAGGCGGGTTACACGACGAGCAAAGCCGCCGTTGTGGGACTGACAAGGACGCTGGCACATGAGTTTGGACCTCAGGGTATCAGGGTGAATAGTATCATGCCGGGGTCCATTGCGACGGAGAGGGAGAGGACGGTGGTCATGACGCCCGAGTACGAGGCCAAGGTTCTGGGCAGTCAGGCGATCAAGAGGCTGATTGAGCCAGTGGAGGTGGCGAGGATGGCCATGTGGTTGATTGCAGACGATAGTGCTGCGGTGACGAACCAGAGCATGAGGATTGACGGTGGATGGACATAGGGTGTGGGCTTTGAACAAGTAAATAATGTCGGTTTTCAGATACTATGCTGATTGTTGAAACACTGATATGGGATGTATAAGAAGATTTGGCTTTCATGATACTATGAAGATAAAGTTGGATAGTGCCACAAAACACATAGAAATAAAGTAGTCATTGCTAACAAATTTTATAGTCGAGAGCTTCTACGTCTTGTCAGCCGAGCATATAACATCTATATACCTCGCCATTGCCACTGCTGCCTGTTTAATCACCTCATCTACAGCTTGCATGAACGGAATGTTGTTGACTTTCTGTTCCAATAGCTTGTAGTGGCCCATTAGTATATTCTTACCGATGTTGACCTTGGATATATCAGATTATGTGGTGTAGAAGGAGTAGCGCAATTCCACCTTGCCCAACGAGTCGTACGAGGATGGGATGACGTTGGAAAGGTTCAAGACAATTGCGTCCCTCTGAAAGTCTATCGACGTTGGTCTCTGTGAAGCCTATAAGCATTGTGGTTAATAAGTGATTACTTGTGAGGAATGTTGCCTGTGTTAAAGGAAAGAAAGAGGAGAGAATCAAGTCCCGAAATTCTCTAGACATTTCGGGATGCTTCCAAAGGAACAGGTCAACTCCCACTTCCACACACCGCCGCGCTTCATTGGTAATTGTCCTCCGTCGAAATAGATCATGTTCATACTGGCAGAGAACACATGTTGCTCTCTCAACAGTCCGAGCGTTCTGCTGGCGCCACTTTGTTGTGGGCTTGGCAGTAAACAACCTGCTCCTTCGTCTTGGCAATTTTTGTCTTCTTGGAAGGATACGGTACAGCCACCATAATGGAGTCCAACGGTAGCTCACATGCCTGTTTAATCACAATCGCATCTTGGCGGTCGAAGAGATGCTCAGTGATAGGAACAGAAGCTTGACGGGCGGCTTGGGCGGCGGTGTGGACCAGGACACCATTGGAGAGTGTGACGACCTAGAGCTTGAGCTGGATGGCGAGGGACGGTCTCTTGCAATCTGGGGCTTTGGCAAAGCCTAGAATTTGCTAAAGGTTGTATCTAACTATGGAACGAAATCTTAGAAATGTGATATTAATTCGACGTAAATGTGATGCCGATATTCTTTTGCTCTTGGAATGACATTGTTCGCCTTGCTGCTTACATCGCATAACCTGAATGCCCTCCACTCCTTCTCAAGTTTTTGTCCATCCTTAACGATGCCATTACTCGTATTCGACGTGTTATGCAAAAACTCAATGAAATTTGGATGATCCATCCCAATTCACCCCTTCTTAAGCATTTGCGGAGCTGAAGTCTCTGCACAACGGGCCGTCGCTTCGGCTCTGGTCTTCCTAAAAGGGTAATCGAATTATCAAGCAGGAAGAGAGAACGCATGATTTTCGATTACAAAGATTAGGGAAGGGAAAATTCCAAGAGTATTATCTAGGCTGAAGATTGGTCATGTCGTAGTTGCAGAAAGTTGAGTTGTTGAAGACTGCGCAAGTTTTCTTGAGCTGGGTGCAAGCAGGGTAGCTGAAATTGCTCGTGCTACGACGCCCTTGGCAGACATACGACTTGCACTGCATGATGAGATTCCCCCACACGTATATCCTAGGCTTATGCAGGTGGCAGGTGGCTAGCCGTTGATGATTGACCCCTTTGTCGTATGGAGAACTTCTAGATTGCAAATTTGTGGCCAAGACTCTTGGGTTACTTCGCTACGGATGTCCTCAATCAGTACTAGCAGCAACATATCATTCAGCTCCATAACGGCGAGGCTTGAAATGGTATCACAAGGTGAATGCCATCGTTTGAAATACGAAGTTAACCGAAATACCCGAGGCAAATGCCTGTGATATCGGGCTGAAGATGCGGAGGTGGCACTGCATATCCGTCTGTCTGCAGTTCCACACGCAGCGCCAGCGGTGAGACTACGATGGAATGGCTGATAAGAGTTGTTGAGATTTCATGAATTGTTTATCCGAAGCCAACGAATGGTATGATATGGAGAGGGCGTCTTTGGCGTTTTGGGCGCTTATTTCAACAAGGGCAGCGAGAGTGTTGATCACGACAGAGGCGCTATTGCAACTGGGGCTGGCCTCGATGATGACTCCATATTTGACAAGTGAGATAAGCAAATGAATCTTTGTCCAATCACTTTGTCTCTAATTTAATAGTTTCTCTCGGAGAATGCGGTAGTAATTTCTTGATCGTTACTCCGAGATAAGTCATGCGGCATGCGGACCGGTATAGCTTCAATTGTACAATGGATGACTGCGTTCGTTTTCTAGCACAAGCATGACATGTGTACCTTTAACTGTGTCATCTCCATTATTTCTCTTTTCTTATCTGCTGAATTACACTGCTTACAATGCTCTCATAGTAACTGAAATGATCTGATGCCTTCCAACACGAGACAATCTCCTGATAACAAACACAAGAGTCGTTCAACAGAAAACCAACCTAATATTAGAGTGATAAAGCTACTACTGCCTGTCAATATCACGCCCTAAGTTCGACAAGTCAGCTACAGCCTTAATCTGTCGATATGAGGCCATCCATCCCGTCGGAGAGCCAGCATCAAGGCACCTAGGCCAATCACCTCTCAGGGCACCCAAACGTGGCGCCGCCTCATCGTTAATCAGCCGCTGATAAGACCAACCACCCGACGGTTTGCGAAGTTCTAGAAGCCAAGTGAGCACTACGAGAACGATTCTGGTGCTGGCGGAATCAAACCGGGTTCGGGAAAAGGCAAGCATCGGCAATCTTTGGGGGTGGGAGGAGAGACATAAGAGACCGGCGGCCGTCGCGGGGTCTGGGGCAGGTCGGGGAAGCGGGCCAGTTTGGGGGCTTCTCGAAGACATGACTCGCGGGCCAGGGCATTTTAGTGGACAAGGGCTGAGTTTTCTCTTGGGCTTCTAGCGAGGGCGGAGGAACAACTCTAATTGCGCCCTCTTTTTGCTTGGCTCTTGGGCTGTGAAACGGTTGGTGTGGGCATGGGTTGATGGGAGGGATGGGTTCAATTTGCTGCATGCAGCAGCTGATTTGCCCATCTTGCCTTTGTTCGTATTGCTAATCACGCAGGCTTCTCACTCGGGATGTATAACGCTCAAATGTCCGAGTCTATGATGGCTAAGTCACATTCATAGAGCTCAAACGCCAACCTGTCCATCTTCGAGACGGTTTCTCAACATCAACCAGAAGATCCGGGGTATCAACTTGCCAAGAGATCACAGCCCGTTTCCCCAAAGTCTGTTACGTTTTGTTTTCTTTCAAAATCTGGAGTTCCCCGAATTTGCCCCCACGAGCAAGCATCTGATGAGTTTTCCAAGCCCTCTGTGGAAAAAAGCATGTTTGTAAAACTTGGAGTCATCCACCAAACTAAGTGGAGAGCAACTCAAATCACAACCCACCAAGACTCTGTGCCACCACCAATGCCGCCAATACAAATCCAGTTTCTGACGAACAAGCGCTGGAGTCTTCTCGTGAAACCACATCTCAGCATCCTGCCCTAGCATGACAATTACCTAACAGCAGCCTCGCGGACTGGCCAGCCGTCTCATCACAAGTGGGTTCCTGTCGTTCGCGCCCTATCCATCTGCCGGGATTAACATGTCAAGCTGGGTCCCTGCGATGGCGCCGCTTCCCTTGGCGACCCACGAGCCTTTCTGAGTGGCGGGCTACGAACGGTTCCGCTGAGCTACGGGCTACGAGAATCCTTCTCTGCGTCGGAATACTTGCCCTTGGTGTATGGAGCTAGGCGCAGACCATGTTACTGCTTTTGTATGTTACGAGGAGAACCAGCTCCGTGCTCTGCCCCGTTAGCCTGCGCAAGGGCTCTCGAAATGGAATCAGATCATACAACCGGCCTCGACTTGCCTCTCCGGTCCCGGCTATCGGAAGCTCTGATGGCTCTGTCCACTGACTCAGGGTTCCCGCTTCCTGGTTTCTCCCGTTCAGCTTTGTTGTTGGCCCTGCAAGCTGTGTAGCATTGGGCGTGTTAGTGTCAGTATCACCAAGAGGAAGGGGGTTGAAAAAAATATAAAAGTAATGAGCCCTCCCGGCCCTCCCCTTGCTGCCCTGTTCCGTGTGACGTGCTTCTTTGAAGGCTTCTGGAAATATTCTAGCCTCCGCCCTGCATTAGATACCCGAAGACTCGGGCAGGCTGTATTCTGCGCCCAAGATCTCCAAGTGCCGGCACCAACCCGCGCGCTACGGGCTTTTTTTGTGTGTGAATACCCCAATTTCTGGAAAATCTCCAAAAAGAGCAACGAAACAGCCCCAAAATGTCCCAGCGGGCTAGTTCGGGCGACTCACCGTCCGTGGGAGCAGAGGAGAAGGGAAACGCAGGCAAGGCTGTGCAGGACACTGCTGTGGTGCAGCAATCAGACGCTGCTTTCACAAATTCATACGATGAGGAGGACTTCTGGACGAGGAACGGCTTGAACGCCAAGTCGTTCCAGAAGAAGCACTATGGATTGGGACTGGTGGAACTGGACCGAGCGATGAAGACGCGGCACTTACAGATGATTGCCATCGGAGGCTCTATTGGTGCTGGTTTTTTCGTTGGTTCTGGTGGTGCTTTGGCCAAAGGTGTAAGTGAGAATTGAAAACGAAAAGGAAAAAAGACAGAAAAGGCTATTTGATAGATGCTGACATTTGCTGCGCTGTACAGGGTCCCGCTTCGGTTCTGATTTGCTTCCTCGTCGTCGGTTTCATGGTCTTCAACGTCGGTAAGTCCACGCACGATTCATATCCCAAGATACCTCTCGATTTATACACATTTACTCACAATTCGCCACAGTCTTTGCTCTTGGTGAACTTGCTATCATGTACCCAGTTTCCGGTGGTTTCTACACATACGCAACTCGCTTCATCGACCCCTCGTTTGGCTTCGCAGTCGGATGGAATTATTTCTTCCTCTGGTTTGTCGTCTTACCACTCGAATTAACAGTCTGTTCCCTCGTCATACAATACTGGAATCAGGATATAAGCGTCGGCGTCTGGATCACCATCTTCTGGGTCGCCATTATCCTCATCAACATCTTCGGAAGCATTGGCTATGCCGAGGAAGAGTTCTGGTCTTCGGTCATCAAGCTGGCGGCAACCCTCGTCTTCATGATCATCTGCTTTGTGCTTGTGCTCGGCGGTGGTCCTTCGAGTGGAAGATATTCCGAATATATAGGAGCTCATTATTGGCACAACCCTGGTGCGTTCCGCAACGGATTCCGAGGTTTCTGCTCCGTCTTTGTTACCGCTGCCTTCTCCTTTACTGGAACTGAACTTGTTGGCCTTGCAGCGGCCGAGAGTCGTAACCCGGTCAAGTCACTACCTAGCTCTATCAAGCAAGTGTTTTGGCGAATCACCCTCTTCTATGTGCTTGGCCTCTTCTTCGTCGGTCTTCTGATTCCCTCAGACGACAAGAGACTCCTGTCTAGCGCGGCTTATACCGACGTCAAGGCGTCGCCTTTCGTCCTCGTCGGTCTCTATGCCGGTCTTCGCGGCTTCGACCACTTCATGAACGTCGTTATCCTCATCTCCGTCATCTCCATTGGTGTTTCCAGTGTTTACGGTGGCTCCCGCACACTGACTGCCATGGCACAGCAGGGATATGCTCCCAAGTTCTTCACTTACATTGACCGCTCCGGACGATGTCTCCCTTCTACGGTTGTCATGCTTCTCACAGGACCTCTCGCCTATATTAACCTCAGTGCCTCGGGACCTACTGTTTTCAACTGGCTGCAGGCCCTCTCTGGTCTTGCCGTTCTCTTCGCCTGGGCTGCCATTTGCATTGCCCATATTCGCTTCCGTGCGGCATGGGCTTACCATGGACATACCCTGGATGAGATTCCTTTCAAGGCAATCTTTGGCGTGGTTGGATCATGGATCGGATTGTTCATTTGCTTCATTTGCTTTGCTGCTCAAGTAAGTTCAACTCTCGACGTGTGTAGGGACCATTTTGATACTAACATACATCAGTTCTTCACGGCCATCGCACCCCCAGGCACATCCGAGCTCAACGATGCCGAGGGCTTCTTCCAATCCTACCTCGCCTTCCCCATCGTCGTTGCCTTCTGGGTTGCTGGATATATCTGGAAGCGCACTGGTTGGCTGAAGGTGTCGCAAATTGATGTTGACACTGGCCGCCGTGAGTTGAACTGGGATGAGATCCGCGCATACAAGGAGTGGGTAGCGTCTCAGCCTGCTTGGAAGCGTGTCTATTATAAGCTGTTCCAGTAGGCGAATGCGTACAGGGCTATGGAGAGCCGGCATGTAGTTGTCAGTTTAAGAATCAATGCAAGTAATCTAATATTTGAAGTACATATAATATTATCAACTTTGGCATCCGTCGTTTACTCGTCGTCTTACATGTGATCAATCACCATACTGGGTCTCTAAATATTAGCCCCAAGTGATGTTCGTAGTCTAACATCCATCAACACCCCACCGCCCATGAGTCAGGTCATCTCCTAAGAATAGCGACCAAGTCTTGCAAGTATGGGGGGTTCAGACGGAAAAGTTCTTCTAGACATGGCCACTCCTATATACTCGTAGACTTGTTGCGTGTATTCCATCAAACGATCGAGTATGAAGGATGCAAATGACAAACACCAAAAATTGATTCTCATGACCCAAAGTCACAAGCAAAAAGTCCAAAAAAAGAAAGTTCCTAAGCCGAAGCTCCGAAGAACGGGTCTGGCCGGGGATTGAACCCGGGACCTCTCGCAGAACAACTTTGGGTTTTCCCTAAGCGAGAATCATACCACTAGACCACCAGACCGATGATGATTTATTGTTGAAGTGGCCGGCTCGTAATTTGCCCATCAAGGCATCGAAATTGTCCATTGTGGGCTGTCTGTGGATCGTGAAATTTAGATTGTGGACTCGGTGGATGCCAGGGTTCGAAGAAAGAAAATTGTAGTGGAATTTGAAGCGGTATCGGAGGAGACCGGGGTGGAGACTGGAGCACTTGCATCACGGAGAGCTCCGTATTGTGCTCCGTTATGTGGATGAAGCTGACGAAAAGAGAAGGAGAAGAGAAAAAAATAAAATTGAAAAGCACGTTGATTAGTAGAATGCTCCCATCAAGACGATAATGAGTAGAAAATGAAATCTATAAACTTGTAAACGGGCATCAAAGTGTTGTAAATGAGATACAATGTAGCAGTTTGAGTTTGTAATTATTGAGACTCTTTCTACTGTGGGCGAGCCAACCTGTCAAATTCAACGGTTTGAAGAAAATTATTCTTGGCTGCCAGGATCAATTCATACTAAGAAAACGCTAAAAGTTTGACAAGGTACATGACACATGGCCTGTCTAAGACCCAGAAACGGCTTGCATAACCTCCAAGACGCTGTTAATAGCTCGCTCCGCCATCGCCTTGGCCTGATACGCCGTCACCACGGCAATCTCAACCACCATCTCATCATACGGGACTAGCATCTCAATCTTCTGATCGCCAAACCCGGCCTTCTTCGTCTTCGTCTTAGCAAGCTTCTTGCCGTTGCTGTCGCACAGCGTGAGAGTTGAGCCTCCCGTGAGCTGGCTAGCCTTCCACTTCAGCTTGCCCATCGGCGTGCCGGTAACGGAAAAATCGCCCGATAGCTGGCTCATCTTGAGCTTCATGGCACAGCCGCGCATGTTTAGCTCGGCTGAAGTCTCCGAGCTGCATGCGATGTGGCCAATGGGACCCATCTGGCCGGTGGGATCGGGAAGGCCGCGGTAGACGATGAGCATGCCTGGCGACATGGCGTGGGGGGCAATGGAATATAACGGTGGTGTATTCTGTGGAGCGCCGTCATATTGCACAACTAGGAGGCCGGGATTTGTTGTGGATGTGCTGATACAGAGAGTTGGAGATGTGCTGGTGTAGTCGTAGGCTCAAGTATTGGTTTCGAGATAAGAAGAATTGGCGTCGCTAGAAGCTTTAGAGAAATGTCGTGAGAAGAAACTCGTCATTGTGTATGTGTTACTTGACAATCAGAAATTAATTACATGTAAGTGAAGATGGAGAGCATTGGCAGTCATCAATGTGGGCAGTGTTGCATGTTTTGATGATTCGGGGGGCGAAAGAGAGAACCAAATCGCCATCAGGTTATTCGCATATATCATTTATAACCTTTTTGATCCTCCAACTTGCTTTAGTTACAGCTAGTCTATACTTATTGCGTTCATGGCTGTGTCGTCACCATCCTTCTTTGATGATCTACATACGACTTCCCCAAGGGGAAATACCATGCGCTGTGGCCAATCTCCAACAAAGCCGCAGCCAATTATTCCTATTCATGACATCCAATCAATCCTACAGCAGGGAGTAACAAGGTTGAATCCTTCGCAACTTCAAGTAATCGTACAGGTTCTACGTCATCCCATGCATTACATCGTCTACATTGGCTTCTATTAGTGCCATACCTCGCCATACATCTGCTCTGTCACAAATCCTTCAATCGGTCCCATTACGGAGAACAGAACCAGTAATTTTACATCGTTATCATCATCACCGTCAAAGTCCCTCTTTGGCAGAATCGCGCGCTTGCCCTCCCTCTCAAGGATATGGCCGGGACCCCATCAAGTCGTGGCTGCGATGCCTGCCGGGAGCAAAAGAAAAAGGTTCGTAGCTTGACGCAGTTCTCAAGATAACACCAATCACGAATCTGTTACTAAACTGCATGTGCTAGTGCGACGCATTGAAACCAGCGTGCTCTCGTTGCGTACGTCTTCAAATCCCTTGTATTGGTGCAGGTCAGCGCCGGTTTATGTTCAAAGTCCAAACCGCAGCAAATAGATCAAAGAGACCAATTGCCGGCTCTGAAGATCACGATCAGGAAATTGGTAGCCCTTCAGCCATACCTGTCGGCCATCCATCATCTCCTCCCAGTAATGCCATGACTTTAGCAACAGGGGCCTTTGTGTCAGTCCTGGAGGTTGATGATCCTCGGTACGATGTCACCGGTTGGACTGTCTTTCTGAATGAAATACCCAGACGCATGGGCACAAGTGATTTGCTTGATGCACCAGCAAAAACATTCGCGAGTACTCTCTCCGCGGTACAATCCAAACAACCTCAGCCCGTAGAAAACTTATCACAATTCGGCAATGCTTTGCAAACCCTCCGGGGGTCATTGGTAGAAGATAAGGATCAAATAGTAGACTCGCTGTGTGCCATATACCTGATACTTCTTTGTCAAGGATGGCTCTCCGAATCACCAGGCCAAAATGTCAATCACATAAACGGCATAATGCACCTTCTAAACAAAGTATCCGACAAGGACTGGCGAGGCGAATTTGAACGTCAGATCCTGGTAACAGTGTGCATGGTCGTGGTATGGTATTCGTATATTCGCGAAGATAGAAGGTACTAATCATGTCTTATTACAGATATTCGAGAGTATTGCCAACCCGAGTATAAAACTAAGCCCCTGGCTCGTTAACCTGAAGAAGACGTACTACGGGCCCGAGAAGCCATGGGGAGTCGATGACCACAAAGGGATCGGTACTCAAACAATCGCAGTGGAACACATGGTCAAAATACCAGGTTATTTCCAGGAACCAGAACTTCACTTGCATGACCTAAGAAGCAGTTATCATGTCGCCTTTAGCGAATCCAAGAGCCTCTGTGCCTATGTTACAGCCATGGCCGAATCAATTTCGCCTAAAACTGATATATCCTCATTTAGGGCATATGTGCGTATCCAAGGTGTGACATCCGTTTTAGTCTCTATCGGACTCCTCCTTAGCACCATCCTGCGAATATTCGAACCAAGCAACGAACTTCTCAAGATAGAGTCTGCATTTCTCATTTCCGAGGTTGCAAAAATCGCAGCAAGAGCATCGAGTTATAGGCCCTTGGGCGCGATACTTATTCCGCTTAGTTTATGCACTGCCTGGGCTACGGCAGACGATGCAGGGACAGAATCAGAAATTGAAGGCATCATCAGGGATTACGAAACAGATGTTCCAGGTGCGAATTGGTTTGACATTGCAATCTGGCTGAGAGCCAAATTTGAAAGTTTGAAGCAGAGAAGAAAGCAGACGCCGGTGCCGGTGCATCACGAGATACTACTCATTGATGCAGGAAAGGAGCTTTCGGGGAGGAATTCGACGGCCCCTTGCTGTGTGATGTAAATGGAAATGTTATTACTCATGTAACACTAGATAGATATAGAAACTATGTGTTTGAGATTTGAAGTATCTCATGGAACTAACTTCTTAGTCAAGACTGATAATAACACCAAACATAAGACATATCCGTTCAATTATCACTGCTCCTCTCCGACCTCACATCCCACACACCCTTGTCTCAAACAAAAAGACCCTTCTGTAGCCACTCACATCTATGTCCGGCAGTGGAATCTTGTCCGGTGATGATACCTTCTGGAGTCAAGATATTGGCACTCGCATTCTGTCCCTGCTGAGGGAATGGCGGCAGGCCACGGCCATTCGGATTGCCAATCTTGATAAAATTGGTGATATATCCTTGCCATGTCGATGCTAGTGACTCAATCACGGGAGCTCCGAAATTATTTCTCCCGTATCCCTTCCAAATGTACGATTCGTCGTATGCATGGAAAGGGGGACTGATGTTGAACTGCATGTTGTATGTCTGGTTGGAAAACGCCCTGGCAAGCCAGTTCGTGTTGCATGCAAATATACTATCGCCCATAAAATCAATGGTCCGCACTGCGCCTTTCCCAGGATAGAGATCTTTGATGATAATATTGGCCACTTCATCCACGATGCCTGGGTAGAGCTGATGAAGGAGGGATTTAAAGTCACCATCAGTCCGCACAAAAGGCTGTGAATACTCGCCGCCTTCATATCGTGTTTGACTGAGTAGTAAATCGATGTTTTTGTGAAAGTTTCCAGAAAGGAGCGATAAGCCTGGTAAAGCAGGCACAAAGTCTCCATCAACCGCGGGACCGTAGACAAAATTGGTCTCAACACTGGATGTATGCGCAACGTTCGCCTCCATCAGAGCCCGGGCTGGGAGCTTACGAGCTTGCTCGATTGTGCTCGCATTAAGAAACTTGGGGAAGTATTGTGTGATGTTTTCGGCTTGGAAGTTAGAACCAATGGGAAAGTATCCAGGAGAGTTGATGAAGGCTCTGGCAAAGGGAGGGGGTCCCTTCTTGCCACCATATGCGGTGATATGATGAACTGTACTGCCACCACCGGCCGAAACTAAAGATTATACAGGTTAGTCTGAGGTTGTCTGAATATCAAGTTAAAGATTGGTACGTACGGCCGCTAAGTGTCACCTTCTTCGGATCTCCTCCGAAGAGATGAATGTTCTTCTGCACCCACTGGAGAGCAAGATGTTGGTCATGGAGGCCGGCATTTGCGGTGCCATTGGCGGCTTCAAGAGACGGTCCAGCAAGCCAGCCAAAAGCTCCAAGCCGGTAGTTTAAAGATACATAGATGAAGCCGTCCGAGCCATCGCTTCGGCTTGCATTGATAAGACCAGCAGGGTCAGTGGCATCAACGACATCATTTTTGTATCCGAAGATGTAGCCGCCTCCATGCATCCTATCCAAGATGTCAGTAAAATGGCATAGAACTTTTTTTTTCTTTCAGTGAGACAAACCAGACTAAAACAGGAGCTTTCTTAGCCTTCGAGTTTCGGCGTTCAAACACAGCACGAGGAACAACGACGTCGAGAAACAGGCAATCTTCTGTCTGGGGGAGCTCCAAGACAGTCTGTGCATTCTTCTTCGTGGTCAACTCTTGCGCTGCGTGCTCTGCTGTGTAATTGTAATCAGACAGGTTCCCATTTATAAACGCATGACCGAAATCCGCATTCGCGCTGCCCCATCCTGGCGACCCCTGAGGGCACATGATTATTGACCCATTACCCTTTTGCACCACATGGTTTCGGCCTGTTGGTGGCTTTGGAGCAGAGAAGCGCAGGTCACCGATAGGAGGCTGGGCATATCGAATGTTGCTAAAGGTGTAGAGGTCGGTTGTCTCCTATCAGAAGTTAGTAGGGCTGTTTCTCTGTTGTGGAAAGAGATGAGGGGGCCGTACGTTGTATTTCAGTGCCTCATGGATCTCGTATCCCAAATCCACCTGAGGAAGGCATTCGCCTTTTACAAGGGATAGCTGGGACACAATTACCCCTAGGATGAGAGAGGCTTTCATATCGGTGAGATCTCTCGTGGTGTGACTTAAGGATTTATTGGTGAGATGAGAATATGAAGAGAGACGATGATTGTTCTGTGTAGTTGCTTGATGTAGTTTTATTTCCAGTCTTTGACCGGAGTTGCCAGTGCCTTATATACAAGTAATGGACTGCTCTTTCTCAATGAGGCCTCATGAAGATATCTTTTGTAGAAACTAGATCTGCAAACTTTCATCCTTCATCCAGGATAACCACCCGCCAACGCATAGTCCATCTGCTTTTACGTAGGCCGAGCATTCAGACAAATTATCTCTCTGCTTTAACAAACAATGGCATGGCTTAGACGTTGGAAAGCCTTGAGAAGGATCAGTATACAGCATTATCCAGGGATGTATGTGCACTCCACATGTATCACGATGCATTCTCCAGGAGATTAAAGTTTAACTCATTGAGTTTCATATAAAGTTGACGTCAAGACTGCACAGACCGCAACTTTATTGGACAAGGGAACTAATTATAGGTGAAGAATGGCGAGTGCCGAGTGTCGATCAGTACGAATTAGGAGAAACCGTGCGCTGTGTGGGAGCAGCCGGTTTAGAGTGGCCATGAATCCTTCAGGAACGTACGCATGGATCTAGACTAGGCGGATTTGATTTGATGGATGGAGTGCCGAGCTTTTTGTTTTGAGAGCGGGAGAAAACTATAGGAGCATGGGTATGAATGGATTTGTTACGGTGACGCAGAACAATTGGCAGTTATTATAAACACAATTGACAGTTGTGAATCAAAAAATGGTGGTTTCTGTAGGGTGAGGCATCGTTAAGCCTCAATCAAGCAAGGTCGAGTCAACTGAAGACATACCTGCAGGAGAAATGAAGTAGCCTCTAAATTTTATCTATTGCACCTCTCATAGTCTTTCATCAAATAACAATATCTACAGAATCAGAATAAGCTCAATTGAACGAATTGAGTTTTGTCTTTTAGCCACACGCCATCAGTGAGTGACAGACAAGCTGGACCCCTTCTTGACAACTTCCGCTTAAACTCCGGCAAATCACGGCAATGCTACGTCACAGTCACAGCGCAAACAAAACAGCGAGCGCGGCATCGGCAAAAGTAAGCTTCCGTGTCTCGGCCTGTGATTGGCCCTGGCCGTGCTGGCTGCAGAAGCTCCGGGAAAAAAAAGTGGGCAGAGCCAAAGCAGCCTTGTCCAGTCTCGCTGCTGTTCTGCCGCTCTCCTCGTCGTGGGCCAATTTGCTCCTCCAGCCTATTGTCTACTATTCATACTTTTTGTGCATGACACGAAGCCCTGGGGTCTTCTGAACGAGGCCTACAGGACCCTATGAAGCCGCCTTCAGTGCGCTGAACGACTCCATCACAGACTCGCTGCCGACTCGGTTCTGCTCTTCTCTGCTCTCCAACCCTCGTGTCCGTCGACCTGCTCAGCGCTCCTCTGCCCTCGTTCGATCGGTCGGCTGGCCTCGGGATCTGGATCTGGATCTGCCCATCATGGCATCGCAGCAGGTGCTCTTTGCCGAGACCATCGCCGGCATGAAGAAGGCCTTCAAGCGAAGGGCCTATGGTGAGCTCTCCAAACATGAACACTCGCTGCACAGGCGGATCACGCTAACCCGCTGGCGTCGACAGAGTCTGACTCCGACTCGGAGATCGAAAGCTTTACGAATCGAGGCAACAAACTTAAGAAGAGGGCGCGTTTCGCACACAAGGGACAATTGATGCCCTCGGCAGGACCTGGAGCCTACAAGGAGGTACGGCCGACCGTCAATACATACAGACACAGCCCCGTGAGGCGCGATTCCTGACTTTGCTGACCTGACGCAGACTGTCGAGTACGCCGGCGTACGAAGGTCCATTATCCATCGCAACCCTCCCTTGGTCGACGAGGACGGCTACGAATTCGACAGCGACGACGATGAATCCCGCGTCGAGGAGGCCATACTGTCAGCTGCAGAGCTGAATCCATATGCAAACATCCGCCTGGAACGTACGTTTGCCGTGCAACCCGCCTGGGCAGGGCTCGCGCTGACTTTGACAGACATCCTCGCGCCCCTCACTGCTTCAACCGACCTCCCAACCCATCCCGTCCTCTCCAAGCCCTTCACCTCCAATACCCTCACAGAGCTAGTCAAGCAGAGTTCTGGCATAATGCAAAAGGAAAACCGATCGCTGTGGCAGGTTCGACATTTATGGACTTCGCTCTGCGGCGATTCCACCTGGGTGCCGTGTTCAACCATGGTCGGCACCAACGACATCGAATTTTATACTCAAGATAACGAGGCTCACCAGCCTCAGGATCCCTCCAAGGCGGGCGATAATACATCTTCACCGTCCAAGGTGAATGGCGAGAAGAAGCCTGATGGATCCGCGGCTCATGCTGCCAATACAAATGAACCGGGAAAACCGGGCGAACAGGGCACCGCTGCTTCAGCAGATGTCGATGTGCCCATGGGTGATGCTGAATCACCCGGGAAGAGGAAAACACCCCCCAAGGAGCCTGAGGCAATGGAGACAGATGACGGAGCTTCCAAAGAGCAGCCTAATGAAGCTGAGGTCGCGAAAAAAGAGAACGGCAAAAGCATACTTAATGGCGATTCAGGGAGAAATACAAACGGCAGAGAACCATCGGCCGAAAATACAAGTCAAGGTCGCAAAAAGGGGAGCCGACTACCCAGCGAGGACGTCCAAATGCAGGATAGTGTTGAAACAACAAACAAGGCTTCCCAAGAGAACTCGGAAGCCAAGAAGGATGTGGAGGCTTCATACATCCACCCAATGTTCCTACCGCCTACAAATGCCTCTCTCGACAGAAACCTTGGCTTACCAGACAACGAAGCCGAAGACATCAGGCGTCTCCTAGCTCTATACGTGCAAAAGCAGGAAGAGGTCTGCCGAGGGGCGGCGAGACTGCACCTGGGTCTTCTGAGAGCACAGAGGCTCCGCAAAGATGTGCTGGACTGGTCAAAAGCAGAGGCACACTGCGGGCCGAATCGAGATATGTCCGATGGCGAAGACTGGTACGACAAGGAAGAATGGGGCCTGACAGAGGACCTCAAGAAGGGCCAAGACGAAGAAGAGGAAGATACTGCAACGGCAGGGAAGAAGACTCGAAATAGGCGGTAAACGTGTCACTATGGGCGGCGTTTTAAGGCGTTGTGAGGGAGGGAGGATATTTCAAACCAGCCACGACTCGTGGATGAGCTGATGATGACGATTTCTGTATTGTGAGGGACGTGAATGGATTTATAGATACCAAATGCCGACCAGTGTCGGCAGGAC
Source organism: Trichoderma semiorbis (assembly GCA_020045945.2). Lineage (NCBI taxonomy): Eukaryota > Fungi > Ascomycota > Sordariomycetes > Hypocreales > Hypocreaceae > Trichoderma > Trichoderma semiorbis. Next base: position 1,317,117 of record CM034695.1, read on the forward strand.
ATAGGCTTTTGTCCCCTTGGCGACGCCGTGAGGATTCAAATTCCGTGGGCATCGGAGGGGGATTCTTTGGACACGCGAGCTGTTGCTACCTCATACATGGGCAGTGTATTTTTAGGATTAGCGGTTACATTTCCCCTGGTTATTTTACCAGCTAGTGCTAGTTTTCATCCTCTTCTATAGGTTTCTCTCTCTTTTTTTTTCTCATGCCCTGTCATTTTCCAGGTTGGCAGAGGCGGCTTAATGGAATTGGAATTGGTAAATTTGCTTGTGACAGACGCCAATTTTGTTGAGGACCCCATCCAAGTGACCAATCCCCGCACCCGGAAGGAGCTGGAGCTGCATGTACTCTTCGTTAGCAGGTACCTTCAATGACGCTATGCCCTGGACTTTGGTTTGATTCAAATTCCCGACCTGGTACATACAGCCACGTTTCTCTCTCGCTTGTGATTGTGTGCATTCTAATATCGCCTTTCTCACTCTCTCTTCTGATTTCCCATCTGGCTTGTTTACTTTCTGCCTTTCAGTCCGTCAAACTGCCTAAACACACGTAGCCCGCAATGGCGTCATCATTCAACATTACCGACCTGGCCGAGTATGTCGATCTGGACAAGCAGAGCCTATTGAGTAAGCGGCGCGAGCTGTTCCGGCAGACGAGAAGAGAGGCAGATGTCTAATCAGTGGGAATACAGTTTCGGCAGGGTCAATCATCTTCAACCCGCTCTTCTGGAAGTAAGTAAGAATCAATCCAATAGAATGGAATCTCCTGTCCGCGTCTGTGATACCATACAGCTTGCTTACACATCGTCTTCCTGCAGCATTGTCGCTCGTCAAGGTTCGAAGCCATGCCCCGATTGATCTCCCGATTGGCAGGTCGCAAAACAGCTGACAATCAAACCATTCTGCAGAATACCACAACAAGATCCTGACAAGGCTGTTCGGGGGCAGACCCTACCCAGCCTGCTATGCCCTCGCCGCGACCATCTTCTCGCTAGGCCTCCTCCGCGATTGGCTGTACAAGACGGCCCTGTCCGAGCAGCCCTCGCACCCGCTCCTGGAGACGCTGTACTCGCAAGCTGCCGGATACACCCTGTTCATCATCGGCAACATCCTGGTCATCTCGTCGACGTGGCGCCTGGGCATCACGGGCACCTTCCTGGGCGACTACTTTGGCATCCTGATGGACGAGATGGTGACGGGCTTCCCCTTCAACGTGACATCGGCCCCGATGTACTGGGGCTCGACGATGAACTTTCTGGGAACCGCCCTCGTCTTTGGCAAGCCTGCTGGTATTGCGCTGACCGTCGGCGTGCTCGTCGTGTACATCATTGCTCTGCGGTTCGAGGACCCGTTCACTGCTGGGATTTACGCCAAACGTGAGCGCGAGCGTGAGGCGGCCAAATCTGGCAAGAAGCAGAAATAGAGAGAGAAAAAAAATGGCTCTCGGGTCTACATTTGACTGCCGATATTGCGTGGCACGCCATTTAGATGTACGAATATTGATGTGATGGAGAGAGGGGCTGGGAGGCTCCATGGGCAAGGATAGAGAGGGCGAGTTGAACACCTAGCATGGCGTTTTGTGCTACTACCAGGAATGACTGTAAAACAAAGAAACAAAGGTCTTTCAACAGACTCGGATGCGGTTTGTTGGAAGGAGGATTGATTATTGAGTAAAACATGGTTGGGAATTCCACATATACCACTAGATGGGATTGAATAGGACAGGATTTAGGAGAAGAATCATATTCCGCTTTTCTTCGCGTATGTCTGTGGATGTATTGTTATTTTACGTTACATCTTACTGGAGTTGTCGTGAGCTTCGATATCGAGACCGGCACGACGGATCCAGAGTCGTATTCCGATTGAATGCCGGCATAAGACCGATGACATTGCGCGGCTCATGGAGCTTTGCACTGCCCCCCACCCCCGGCGCAAAGAGTGCTTGCTACTCCGTACTTATGAGTGATTAATGTATCTGACACGATGCCTCCGAACCATGGGGCCGCAATTGCTCTAAGAAGGAAGTATTTTGGTTCAAAGATGCGCGCAAGCTCTGGTGCCGCAACGAGAGCAGCTCCTATGATGTCAAGATCGCCAACGCCTCTCGGCCTAAAGAGAATCGAAACTCGGCCAGACGCGGGGGAACTACATCTGGGGAAGAAAACTAAAAAAAGGTCCAACCTAACAGAAAACGTAAGAATAAAAACAGCCCCCAAAGCATGTGACCGCTCAAACGAAGGAGAAATAAGAGGCGGCGCAGAAGCTAGAGAACCCGGATGGGAGCGGCAACCGGCTAGCCGAAATGCTACTTCGTTTCCCTCAGCCTTGAACAATCTCCACTTAGGTAGAGAGAGTTTTGACTCAAGGAAGGGTGCCAGAAAAAGGTTCCGGGGAAACCCGGTCGGAGAGGGGCCCCGACGGTGAAGGAAGATGAAGATTGCATGTATGTGATGTGATGTGTGTATTACGGAGGTATGTTACATGTATGTGCTCCGTCAACGGCACTGAGATCCCGGGCCTTTGTTGCAGGGTCTACATGCACATCGTCGTTGCAACAAGGTCGAGCTTCGCAGCGAGTCAGTTCGTAAATACCGAGGCCGCTGCTCCGTGCTGACGAGAATCTTCTTTCGAATTCGTTCTCTCTTTTCACGATAATCGACACCCGATCACTCTTGATCGCGGCTACATATAACCACTAACAAGCAAAAGGCATCTGCATCGGCACAGCGCCTCTTTGGCCAGACAGTGATCAAAAGACACAAGCTTCCGCCTTGGCTTTTTCGGCTGTTTGCTCTGCCGCGTGATTCACAAGAGTTTTTCTTACCCCTTGCATTAAATCTTCTTTTACGAAAAACCTAGACCGTTCCATTTTCCCCGGCTGTCATCGCCGAGGCGGAGCATACCGGCCGGGACTCTATCTCGACGACAATCTCATCCTGCATCTGCATCTTTCATCGGGAGCACATTCGGGCAGCAATATCGTTCAATCTTCTTCCTTGCATCTACTCTAAAAGCACGATAATAAGATTGTGCTTGTGAGTGGAAGGCGAGTCACAAGTCAGCCTTTTTGTCGGCACCTTTGCACGCCAGTGAGACCGGAGCCAAGTCTTTCCGGGCAGATTCGGGCTTGTCGACCCGATGCCGTAAGAGATTCAAATACTTTACACTTCTACTTCTGTGTTAGTCCAAGCTTCTTCTTTCAGGAGGCGAAACCACAAGACTCATTAATTAGCCTTCTCTCTTCCACCCCAAACATAAAGAACAGAACAGAACATACACATTCAAGACAAGCAAGCTTGAGACAAAAATAAGTCCAAGACACATAGAGTTCCGGAAACGCCAGTCATCCAAACCAGCGCAAAGCAGTCCCCACTTTCTTTTTTCAGCGTCCGTGGTGTGGCTGTGGCCTCTCAGAACCAAATCGTTTCCGTCTTTTCTGTTTCTCGATTTTTTTGCTTCTGGGGCATGCATGCCACGACTGTCTCTGTGCCGCGCGATTCTTTGATTGGCAGGGGTGACGGATTGATGGACGGGGGACCAAATCGAGGTGCTTGCGTGCTTCTGCTTTGACGAAGATTCAAGTTGCAAGAGAAAGAAAAGAACGACGACAAGACTGGCGCATTTACCCAGAACTGGTCATTTCTTAAACAGGGATCCTGCTTGGCTTTCATAGGTGGACGGCAGCATCAGCGCAGAAGAAGGGGGGAAAGAAGGCGACGAACCAGGAAACACCTTCAGCTTTTGAACAAAAGGCCAAAATGGACAGGATACCCGGGACCGAGGGCGGCGCTGTCGCAGACAATGATTCAATCGTCCGCCAGACATCGCCGCCAATTGTTTCCTTCGACAGAGCCGCCGACAGCAAGACGCAGAACGCGCAGATTGCAGCGGGCGTGCTGCTGGGCACGAGCGACGAGGACCGCGGTGCTGGCGATGGGAATTCAGTCGCGACTTCGAATGGGCGCGGCTCAAGGACGAGACGCAGGACGCCGCTGGCGAGGCTGAAGCATGTCTTGATGACGTTTGGCAAGTTTGTGGGACCTGGCTTCATGGTTTCTGTTGCGTACAGTAAGTTGGTCCCCTTCATGAATGATACGTGATGTGACGACAGAAAAAGAGAAGGACGAGACAAAGCTGACTTGATATCCTTCGCATAGTCGATCCTGGTAATTACTCTACCGACATTGCGGCAGGCTCTTCTTACCGCTTCAAGCTCCTCTTCATCGTTCTGCTCAGCAACATCTTTGCCATCCTCCTTCAGAGCCTCGCGATCCAGCTGGGCACCGTCACGGGCCTTGATCTGGCATCGGCATGTCGTGCTTACCTGCCACGATGGCTCAACTATTTTCTCTATGTGCTCGCTGAAGTTGCCATTATCGCTACTGACATTGCTGAGGTATGCAACGCTTACATCCCCATTCGGAGCCATCTTGTGTGCTGATTGTTGTTTCTTGTTAGGTCATTGGCACGGCCATTGCGCTCAACCTCCTCATTCCCAAGCTACCTCTCGTTGCCGGCTGTGCTCTATCCATCCTCGACGTCATGGCCATCCTCGTCTTCTACCGCCCAGACGGCTCCATGAAGGGCCTCCGCGTCTTCGAGTTCTTCGTCCTCCTCCTGGTCCTGGGCGTCGTCATCTGCTTCTGCATCCAGCTCTCACTCATCCAGCACACCAGCGTCGGCGAGGTCTTCAAGGGCTACCTCCCCTCCTCGGCCATTGTCCAGTCCAACGGCCTCTACCAGGCGTGCGGCATCCTCGGCGCCACCGTCATGCCTCACAGCCTGTACCTCGGGTCCGGCATCGTCAAGCCGCGCCTCAAGGACTACGACCAGAAGCACAACCTCATGCCCCAGGAGCCCGTGTCGGCGGCGTCATCCACCATGGACGAGAATTACGATAAGGTCTACTACATTCCCTCTCTAGCCGCCATCAAGCACTGCCTTAAGTACTCCATCACTGAACTTGCGCTGTCGCTCTTCACTTTTGCGCTGTTTGTCAACTCGGCCATCCTCATCGTTGCTGGTGCTTCGCTTTATGGCAACCCAGATGCCCTTACCGCAGACATCTTTGGCATCCACCAGCTGCTTTCCAAGAGCATCTCCTCCGGCGCCGGAACCATCTTTGCCCTGGCTCTACTTCTCTCGGGTATCTCTGCCGGTATCGTATGCACCATCGCCGGCCAGATGGTCAGTGAGGGCGCTCTGCGGTGGAAGATGAAGCCCTGGTTACGACGCCTCATCACGCGATCCATCAGCATCACACCTTCCATCATCATCGCCGGCGCGGTTGGCCAGGTGGGTCTCGATAAGGCCCTCAACGCCTCTCAGGTAGTGCTCAGCACCGTGCTACCGTTTGTGACATTCCCGCTCATCTACTTCACTGCCCGATCACGGTACATGACGGTGCAGCCCGGCCGAGCCAGGCTCCAAATCGAGTCGAGGGAGGACGGCCGACCGATTGGCCAGGCAGGGACGGACATGTCCAACGGCTGGGTGCTCATCATTATCAGCGCACTTGTCTGGTTGCTCATTGCGATAATGAATGTTGCGAACCTAGTATTGTTAGGACTGGGCAATGCATGATGAAGTCTTTGCTTTTTCTTTTCTTTTTAGCTTCTTTTCTGATTAAATGTTCGTTTCTTTATTATTGCTGCATGGCGCTGCGATGCAAATGCTAACATTAGACCTCGGTTCTGATAGAGTTGGATGGGCGTGGGGGTTGAAAGTATGGTTACGAACTTACACAAACCATGAATCATGTGTATACGCGTAATAGTATTAGAGATGTAGTCGATATATATACTTATATTAGTCCCAATACTATATTCTGACACTTACTCTTGAGCCTGACACTACGTATTATACTATTTGTCTTGAAGATCAGTTGATCGCTGTCTCAGCAAGTAACAGCCTTTAGACCAAAACCTCACGCATCATTTACCACCCAAGCGGAGGACAGAAGAAGCGAGACCGGGAAGATTTCGAGCACCCACGAGTTGAACTATACGCCTACAAAAGGAGTAGCTGCTATATCTATAATTTTCTAGTAACTGCTACTGTATCTACATATTTCTACCCATGTACGTATTCATTTTGCGGTTTCGCTTTTTCTGACCTTCGCTTGCCAACGTATAGAGTAAATGGAATCAATTGCACAGCCTTCCAAATCAAGCCATTAATCCACCACAGAAAATGCACGTAAAGTGCTCAATTATACCCAATCCAAATCTTCCGTTGGAACCTGGAATAAAGCGAAACCCCCAGTCCAAAAACAAAGCCGTTTCAAAACCAGACTTGCACGACAAAAAACCAGGGCGGACAAAAAAGCGACGTCACCGCATGCCCCCACCGCCAAAAGCCCCGAAACATCTCCAGCCCCGCGTTTTAATCACCCAAACGGACCCTCAAAACTGGGCAACGACATTTGCCGAATCTCCCCCTCCAAGCGCCGCACCAAAAAGGATCATCATCGGCTGATGCCAATCGTTTTTGCTGGCAGTTTGGGCGTCGAAATCCAAGAATATCACGCGAAAACCCCGGCGAGCGCTCGGGATTGCGCGACATAACGAACAAACAAGGAGTTGAGCTGTTGTTTGAAAAGAGCTGCCTTATTAGCTCAGCTGAACTGCCTTTGCGACAACGTGGCGCTGCGGACGTTTGGTTTGAGCTGAATATCGTGGCACAAGAGAGGAGCTCGTCAAACCTCACAGCTGTATAAATACACCAGCGACCGCGGCGATACCAAAAGACAGCTTCTGGAAGCTCCCCCACTGTGCGGTGTTGCTCGAGCATCTAGACTTATACTACTGCTCTCTACCTGCCAGCTAAGCTTCACCTCCATCGTCCAACATGTTCCAACAAGTACAGCCAGCTCCACGCCTCTCCCCAACCTCGTGAATTGCTGTATCCAGATGCTAACGTAACGCTCCCTCCCTACAGAAGAAGCCATACTCGGCCGTCACGGTCACCATCGAGAGGCTCACCTCCGAGGCCTACGAAGCAGAAGACCTCAGCGGCATCCCCGACCTCGTCGAGGTCATCACCATCCAAGCCTCCGGCCCCACGGAGGCCGCCCGCGCCATTCGAAAGAAGCTCAAGTACGGCAACGTGCACCGCCAGATCCGCGCCCTGGTCCTGCTCGACGGCCTCATCCAAAACGCCGGCCCGCGCTTCACGCGCACGTTTGCCGACGAGCCTCTGCTGGAGCGCCTGCGCGTGTGCGGCACGTCCGACCTCTCAGATCCAGAGGTCAGGAAGAAGTGCAGGGAGCTGTTCAACAGCTGGTCCCAGTATGGCAACAAGCCCGGCCTGGAGAGGATTGCTCGGCTGAGCAAGGAGCTGCCGAAGCGAAAGGTTGGCGTCACGCAGGAGAGATCGCGCGTGCTCAAGGAAACCGAGAACCCGTTCGGCGATGAGGAAGATGATGAGCCAACGTCTCCGAAATCCCCATCTCCTCCTGCCGCCGGCCCGTCGTCGTCGTCCCACAGTCGTACGTCTCATAGCCGCGAGTCGTCATTGGTCGATTCGTTCAAGCGTCAGCAATCCTCTGTGTCCAGCAGTAGCGGGTCTATATTCAGCAGCTCCGACAAGAAAAAGAAGAGCGGCAGCAGTAGCAAGACCAAGGGCAAGAGGAAGCCCTTTAACCTAGAGGCTGAAAAGGAGGGGATGAAGTCTGTCATTGCAGAATCATCGCTGGCGGCAACGAACCTACTCAACGTCTTGCAGACGATTAATCGTGAAAGGGAGCGTATCTCCGAGAACAACTTGGCTGTCGAGAGATTTGAGTCTTGCAAGCTTCTCCGCAGAAAGGTGTTACGCTTTGTAAGTCGTCATCACATACCCCTCTCTTGACTTTTGCCTCGTTTCAGCAGATCTAACTCTAGAGCAGGTTCATCACGTCGAACATGAACAGTGGCTGGGTCCACTCCTCCACGCAAACGACGAACTGGTCCACGCCCTTATGACCTTTGAGCAGCTCGACCAGTCCGTCGATGCCGACAGCGACTCTGACGACGAACTTGCGGAACAAGCTCACCTATACCGAAGTAAGAACCACCTCCCTTCTGACAAATCCCCAAAACCTCGCATTCGTTTCAACCCGGAGACTGACCCCGATTCCCCCCAGTGGCTGCTATAAAAGGAAAAGAAGAACTGGCCGCCAAGGACGCTTCATCCCCCCCAGCCCGGGCCGAGCATCCCGACATCGCCGGTCTGAGCATCAACTCGTCCCCAAGAGCGACCCCGCCCCCTCGGCCTGCCTCGAAGCCTGCGTTTTCAGCACCCCCGATACCACCTCCGCTGCCGTCGAACCCTAGGCCTACGGCTCAGCAGAGACAGGGCTCGTATTTGTCCGATGAGGAGGACGATGACGATCCGTTTGCTGATAGAAACATTGTTGAGTGAGGTTGACGCGGATATCACTGGAAATTTGTGGTTTATCCTTTTATCCTGCGGTTGGTGTGTGTGTCAACATCCATCATTTTGGATATTCTCCTACTTTTTTTCGATTCACTTCTTATTTTATTTATTTTCTCGTTGTTTGGAACTAATTCCCCGGGAGGGTTCCATGCGTGCCTTGGAAAGCGGGCAAAAATCTAATGATTCATGAGGCCATGATATCGCGTGTGCAATTTCAGTGCGTGCCTTTGGTCATCTGAAAGATTCCCAAAATGAGCTTGTGAATTTCTCTTCCTCCAATAAAGGTTTTATTTTATTTTTGGTCTATTTCAGGGAAGGATTATATTTGGTTTTGGGCTAGTTCGTGATGTTGAATTGAAGATATCTGAGTCGATATGGCGTCATGTTTATCCTTGGGTCCGACTTGGGAGTCGTATGTTTACTGTTTCTAGTACATCATACGATGAGGTTCAACAATACCTGGGATGCTATTTCATGTGATAATGCGTGAGGAGTTTGCTAATGCCAAGAGTTTGATATTGAATTGAACCATATTGAACTGCGTCATCAACATTACTTGATACAACCTAATTACAAGGATGGACTACTAACTCCCACAACTACTTCTACGAGTTTCACGATGAGTCTATCTCAACAATGTAGATGAAACTGCCATCATCCGTAGAACTAGACTAATTCAGTCTCATCCAGACGGGCTCCAGACACATCTCTTCAAACCCATCTGCAAAGCTTCAGGGTAAGTAGCTCATGCCAAGATATTGCAACTCAAGATCGTCACAATACAGAGAGGATGCAACATGTCTCAACCCTTCACAGAATCAAGTCTCTTCCACTCACACCCTCCCCACATGGCAGAAAGAAACAAAGAGACAGGAGAAGAGACAACAAGATCAGACCCTCAAGGTGCATGCCGCCCCCTCATTTGCCAGACAACAATGCCGAAAATACGCACGGTCCGTCTCAACGCCCACCCCCCCAGGGCCCAACCACCAAGAGCCGGTGGTTTTCGGAGACTTTGCACGGAAACCTTTTTCTCTCGTTTGCTGGCGGGCGTACGTGCGTGCGTTGTTGACCGTTTTCTTCCTTGCCTTGCTAGAGAACATTCCTCAATGGGCGGTCTAAAAAAGCTCCTGAGGGTGTGGCATTCCGGCGTTTAGGTCGGCCGATCCCTTGGGACTTTGACGGACCGGAAAACGGTCAGTCAGCAATAGCCAAGGGGAAGACAAACGATTGATGCTGGCTGCCCGAACAAGGCGCTAGCGATGCCGGATCAATGCTTTATTTTTGGAAAAATGCCACTTCTGCCTTAAGTTGGGCCAGATCGGCGCGTGTAAGTGAACACATAGGGGGATCCCGTACGAGAACTTCGTAGAGACGACGCCATAGATGGGTGTCGGTGCGGATGTTGTCGGAACATTCAGATCAGTTGATGTGAAAAAACCTGTCCTAGGCACCCGTCACATCTTGCCTCCACAGCCAAATGGCACCAGATATGCATTGAGTGAAATGTCACAATAGCAATCAATTAAATGGTGCCAATAGTCGTGGGGAATGTCGAGAGTATCGAGAACCCCCCCTTCTATCATGCACTCACAATGCATATGCAGGCTCTCATGTTGAGGTCATCGGAAAAACAAACTGCTCTGGTTCACTCCCTAATGCCCAAAATGGAGAAATATTCGAGAGTAAGGGTTATGTCACCTAGTACCGGATAATTACGCACGTTCGATACCACCACGAGGTGACGACGGCTTTGGCCGGTGCCTCCCCCGGACGGGAGAAGGAAGCTCAGGACAGAGAAAGGATCAAGCCATTACCATCATCTCGTGGCATAATCTTCAAGACGCTATACCCTCCCTCCCAATACCGAAATTCAGGTGCCAGATGAAGCGCTGTGAGACACCACGTTGCCGGCGAACAAGGCGTCTGAAGCTGCCACATAGTGTCGTGTGCTCCTCACCAAAATCGGCATCGGATGTCCCCTTTCTGACGGTTTTCCAAGCGTGGGGGTGCACGGAGTTGCCGGCACTCATAGCTGGCTTTCCTTTGTTGGTCAGAATAAGCCCGGTGTAGGTAGTCTGCAAGGATAGGAATGTAGTCAGCACTTCATTTTGGGTTCCAAGTCGCTTGATGCTTGATGCAGAGGGAATTGAGGCGTCTCGTAAAGAAGCAGACAATGCGTCGATCTCTCTTCCCATTGGGCTTGGTCATTCTTGCAGGCTTTCATTGGGCGCTCCTAGTTTCATTAAGCGATCAAGGCAGCCTTCCGAATGAGTAGGTGGTGAGGATCCGTTTGCATGTTTTCGTATGAAGTCGCCGAAAGAACGGAGTACTCCGTCATCCGTCGTCCATATTCGGGACCCAGTCGACAATAGTAACAACTGGCCTCCGAACCAGGCCTAAGCCATTGTTAGACACCGTCCTGATCCGTTGCCCCAGCTTGCGGCGGGAATACTTTGCGCTAAAAAGGCGCCCATGCACCGCAAAGGTAATGTCCTAGCTGGCCAACCGTTTAGCCCTATGCAGGATGCAATTCAAAAAGGGAGTGGCTAGTGAAATTAGCAGATATTGAGCCTGAGTAGCGAAGAGTACAGTAGCGGACACTTGAAGGGCCAGAAGACAAACGGAATTTCTCATCTGTGCCTTGTTTTGTAGCGACACCCGAGGTCCACGTATTCACTTGCTTGGGTGTTGGTTGGCCGATCTGCAAAAAGCAACTGGCGCCAACAGCAGCTTGCTCGATGACCAAGGCCCACGGGGAGAGGAGAGGGAGCCCTGTTGGTGGCGCTGGTTTTGGAAACTCGGCATGTGGGAATACTGTCCTTCTTGGTTGTTTGCCTTGGGAGGGCCTTGAGAGGGAAACGAGGTACGAGGCTCGAATATCATCGGGCCGCGGCCCATCCAAACGTGATGATGCTAATATTAACTTGCCCGTTGAAGCTTTGCGTACATGTAGATCAGCTGCCGCAGCACTTAATATCATATCCTGGTCCCTGGCTTGTGGTGACTGGGGTGGGCGTGATGGTCGGTCGTTTGTTTCACCTGCGTGGTTTCAAGATTAAACCGCCGTGGTGCGACGGATTCCTTGCATGCCACCAGCCACTTTGAGCGCGCCATGCGTCTCTTGGCTGCAAGGTCTGCAAGGTTGGGATATAGCGTTGGAGGCTCATCCGATATCGCGATCCATGCCACGAGTATTGGAGAAGGGGTGTAAGGTGTACATGCATGCACGAGCACAGTTGAACGCAAATCTTTGGTTTGTGCGCACCTGGACCTGTAGCTTTGATTGGTGGATCGAATTGCAACAGATCATCATGGATGAATTGAATTGAAGCCTCGAGTTGTTCCGACTGGTGAAAGAAGGGCTCTGCGGCTCTTGTTGGTCACGCGTCATTCAGGTGACCTTGCCCTGTTGTCAGCAGCTACTGTACATGTATTTTTTCCCCACGACTTCCACTGATGAGGAGGGGTGGGCAGTGAGGTGAATGGGCAGCCAGCTGAATTACTGTGCCTCTGGGCTACTTTTGTCCCGATCCACCACCTCAGCCCCTTCATTATGGGCGCGCATTTCGAGTAGGGAGGATCATCCCTCATTACATCATTCATTCATTTATTTTTAAACAACTTTGGAATTGCAAGAAACTGACGCTGCGGGTTTGATTTCGATGCAGAAGAGAGAGAAATTGCGCTGAGCGATGCGAGTGCTGACCTGTTGCAGAGCGCCGACAGGACACTCTTGTCTGGGAGAGGAACCTAAGCCAATACGTGGCTGACGCTGGGGACTGCTCTGCGACGGATCACGGAAGCCAGCAGCCGATCATGGTGATCATACTGGCCGGCACTGACAGCGAGGGGTGGAGGGCAGACAATTACACGTTACTGCATCGCTAGGGTCCGTCAGCCATACGACGGTCGGTTCATTGGTGGAGGCCTGGCCGGGGCGCAAGCTTCTGGAACGCTTTGAGAAGGATTCCTTATGCCATCCTGTCCGTTTGTGCATGCTCGCGCTCCGTCCCTGTGCGCAGCTAGCGCCTGGCCGGCGGGGCTGCGAAAGCTGGAGTGAGTTAGGGAGATGGTGGATGGCATGGGGCTGGGCAGAGCCTTGTCGCACTTGGCATCATATCCCTCGTCGCCGGTGACAAGGCGACAAGGATCGATCCAGGAGGGTGGAGCCGCCTTCGAGGAGAGAGCCGAGAGAAATTCCAGAATCCTGCCACGTATGGCTAGAGCAATTTCCGCCAGGATGCATTGGCCATCGGCCTCTCCACGCAGCCAACCAGATGCACAGACAGGGAAACCGAGGCGGCACCCCTGGCTCTCGCAACGGCGACAACGGAGAGGAAACGACGTTTGTGTGTTTCTCGAGGCCGTTGGCTGGGAGCTAATGACGGTGGGTGGAGTGTCATGCAAGCCTTGCGGGAAAGCGGTCATTCTCTGGCCGTCTCATCGCTGCCTGGAGGTTGGAGGCGTGACCCGTTTCTCCTGTTCGCCATTGTCACGACGTGTGGGTGTCCAACAAGTCTGGTCTGTCGTCTGCAGATGAAATGTTTGCTGCGAGAAACTCGAACGACTGACGGGGCACTAGGACGGCTAGCACTGGCAACCGGTCGATTTGGCGGCTTACTATTCAATGCACATGCAAATTGCATACGACAGACCATATGCAGCCTGTTTACGAAATACCTCTTTGTCCTGTTGTCTGAGGCATGTGTGGCGAGATGCCAGCGTGGTCACCGTCACCCTCCAAGCGGGAACGTCTGGGTCCCCCAAGTATCCTGTCCTGGCGATCCGGGAGCTGAGCTTGTATATTGCACAGTGCCTACGCAATTACTCGCACGCGCGGGCCGCTCCATCTTATCTCATTTAGGATGAGAGATGTGATCGATTCCATATGCTAACCGCCATGGCGGGCACAGATGAAACGTGCGCCTGGCCGTAGCGGCTGGTGCGCTCTGCTCTGCATCTGCATCGCGTGAGCACGAGAGAGAATGAGGATCCGTGGGCAATCGCCTGCGGAATCCCAGGCCGAAATCACCAAGCTGCAAGATGAAGCCGTCGCGACAATGCAAGTGGCCCGTTTCTCGCTCCCTCGAAATAACGTGGCGCCATTAGCCCGGCCCCTATGCCGCCGGTACCTGAGGTGCGTCGCTCAGTGGTGCTGCGCCTCTGTCCATGACCTATCCGCATGATTAATAGAATCCATTCTATTATCCAATGTGTGCATAACGGCTATGGAGCACTGGATGTTCGTGGCATAGCACAGCCGTCCCCGTAGCATTGCATCTGGCTACTCGTCCTAGCACTAGAGCAGTTTCTGTTCCGATTCTTTTGCTAGTCCCTACGCTACTATATTCCTTACTAACCTAGTGGTGTTATGAATGATCGATTGATTGACTTGATTTGATTACCTTGCAGCCCGACTTGTTTCAGATGGCCCATTAAAACGCAGAAGGACAAGTTGGTATAGTTTGTACTAACTCTCACGCTGGCGTTGACGTGTAGCACGTACCACCTCTTATTTCCATCATCATCGCGGCTAACAGGCGTCAATCTGAATTACATCATTTGCATCTCTATTGTTGGACCCGGCCAGTCTAGTGACAATTGCATGCCTGAGAGATAAAAAAAGAGCACATGGGTTCATTAGATCGCGAGAGGCGTCGTCTAGCAAGAGTCTTCATTGGCTGCACGACTTTGCCAATCGGCCGAGGCCTTTTGGGCTGCGCTATTGATCGCCCGCCATGCACGTTTGAGGGAAATGAAATTGCTGCATGTGCAGTGCATTACAACATGTACTCCATGTGCCTGCACATGCATATTCGCCGCATCTTGTGCTTTGTGTCTAACACCGCAAGGCCAAGTGGTCCACGACTAGCTGGGCCATGCCGTCTCCTCCCTACCAAAGGGGGTGGCTCTGTCACCGATACTTGCGAAGATGGGGAAAAAAGCGCCAAAGGGAGAGAGGACGCCATTGATGTTTTGAAGCGGAAAGCTGAAATTGGTTGCTGACCGCAAGTACAGCTGCCTCTACTAGAAAGATTGACCATCGACATAAACTTGACCTACTATTCTTCCGTGCCGCCGCCAACTGTCTAATAGAAGGTGGCGGGAGAATGGCCCATTGCCACTCACCCTAGGACGCCTGGCTCTCGCAGGGTCTGATGAGATGCTTGGCCGGGGAATATCGAAAAGTACAGGTATGGATGTACAGCGCACACGCCAATCCCTGGTAGTTGTTGGGGATCCCGTTTTTGAAGGGGTCTAACATGGCATGGCAAGTCTGGCGGTGGCTGCGGGTGCGCATCATGAATTGCTCCGTGAGTTGCTCCGGCGGGCGAAACGCATCGACATGTGCTCGTGTATGAACTGCATGAAACGTCAAATACGAAACAAAACGAAAGTGTTTGCCATTGCATGCAATGTTACATGCTGATGTGTCGGCTTGGGTATTATCGATAGAATAGGGAAATGGCTTTCTCACCGGTCAGCATGCTCCAGCGGACCCCAAGCAACAGCCGGAAACGCCGTGCCTGGTGGGTTGCGGATGTGGCACCAAGATGCTAATCCATCACATAAGATGACTGCCAGCCCTTATTAGTGGCAGCCGGGGAGGAGAGCAGAGCAGACAGGCAGAGCAGAAGGCGCTTGTTCTGAAATGACGGCAAAATGAAGGGCCCATCTGGCTGTTTGTTGTTTACATTTGATGTAATTTCGAGCAGCCGGAGACGTTCAAACGCCCACATACCGTGTCTGAGATGATGCCCTGCATGTCCTCCCGCTCTCTCTCGCCATGCCACGGATTACCTCACCGTGAATCTGGCATGCTTGTGTCAGCCAGCCAGGGCCCTTTAGCGGCTCTGCCGTGGACGATTTGAAGCCACTGCCGCTAGGATCAAATACCACCTGGTGCCAGGCATTACCTTGCAGCCAGCCAGGTATCCCTAGATGGATATGGATGCTTCCAAGGACTTGCACGTGTGCGTCTGCTGCCGTTGCTTCTCTCTGTCTCTTGGGCCGCCATTTACATGCAATGCAACAGGTCGTATCAGTATGCATCCAGGGAGGGGCGTATGTGTGCACGCACCCATGGTTCACAACCCACGGCGAGCATCAATCAATTAATTGATTCATCTGGGCCTCCCTTTGGTATAGCACTCGATACTACTGTCATCCTCTTCACACCGCATGTAGCCGCCACTCGAGGACTGGCTGCTGCGAAACCCCAAATGCCCCAAAAAGGCATCAATTCAACTGCATCCCTGCTCCGTAGTGGCTTTAGCGCTGGGCCAGGCTGCGCTAACAGAGCCTGGCAGCGCTCCACCGCAATGAATCTTTCTTTGTCCATCGGGACACTGTGGAGTGAGACTTTTGCGTCCTGCCCAGGTCCCCAGAATGGTACTTGCGTACTGGGTACGGAACATCGGTCCCGAACCGGCGCTACTAGAAAGTACTGCTACCTGCCTGACCCGAAGGGTACTCGGACCGCTAGCAACGACGCCAGCTGATTTTCACCCGAGAGCCAACCCGCTTTCTCTTTCTCTTCTCACCTCTTGAGAAAGCTCTCATGATCGAGATGCCGCACCTATTCTGAACCAACTCCTTTCGCAAAACAAACGCCAGAGAAGCGGTTTCTTTCTCCTCACACGCCCCCTCCACCCCTTCTGCCAAACTAATAGTACGGATACTTGTCCAGCTGGGAGCAATAGAGTTTGCCGTCTGGTTATATTAGACTGCAGCCGGCTTTGCTCCTTGGGTCTGAGCCCGGGACCCTTTTGCGATCAAAACGTCGACCTCTCGGTTTCATCCCTCAGCTGGCGTTCCAGACGAGCCTCCTCCTTGGTACTGGTAGCCCCAGCCTTACACGACTTGCCGTTGAAGGACACGCACTGCCAGGCAAACGTCGAACCACCAAGCATCTTGCATTCCTGAGAGGATACGCACAGAGCTCGCCTCTTCTTCACGTGTTCTCATGCTTTGATAGCAAACTCGCAGACAACGCGAAGCACAGAGCACATTGCATCATATCCAAGGCCATTACCAAGTGAGTCGACAGCCATCCATCCATCCATCCTGACTGCATTGCATTTCTCAACAGCATCAACGCACCGAATCCATCCATACATGCACACCCCTGTTTGCTTGCTTGGGTCGCTGGCGCGGCGCAAGGGTGAGCCGGTCCAGGAGATTTTTTGTTCCATCTTTTCTCGACAGGCCCACCCCTGCCACTTCTGCCCTGCACCCAGCCAGCAAGCCTGTCATAAAGGCTTGGGCCCCTAAAAAAAGTTACGTCGTTCGCCAGTTCCAGAAGCACTTGCTTTGGACGACCGCATTTTGGCACCGACTTCCAATCCATTTTCCCACCCTTTTTTTCCCACCTCAACCCACAGGCCGTTCGTTGCACCGTTTCTGCTTCACGCCTCTTCCTTCGTTTTTCTTCCTTTTCTCTTTCTCCTCTTCCTTCTCTTCTCTTACTCTTCGCCATCCCTCCTTTAGCCTTGAATCAGCCCACCCTCCTCCCGCAACGCGGCTGACCGAACAGGACCCAGCCTTGACCACCCGGCAGCACCCTCGACCACAGCGCCCGTTGCATATTCAACGCCCCGGTCCGGCTTATGATCAGTCTCTCTCGCTAGCAGCTTGTTGCTTTCCGCT
This sequence comes from Trichoderma semiorbis, assembly GCA_020045945.2. Taxonomy (NCBI): domain Eukaryota; kingdom Fungi; phylum Ascomycota; class Sordariomycetes; order Hypocreales; family Hypocreaceae; genus Trichoderma; species Trichoderma semiorbis. The sequence goes on from CM034695.1 coordinate 1,334,184, forward strand.
CTGCAGGCTGACTCGACTGTTCTGAATCCTCGTGGCCAGACGGGCCCTTTTCTTCCTCCACTTGATTGGCATCTTGGGTGTCAAATCTCATCTGCGAACAACGTCGGGCTTTCCGTCTCGCATGCGACATCTCCTTACGACTTGAACAAGTGCTGTCCGATCTCGTTGCTACCTCGTCCAATATTCGATCAGCTTTGCGCTCTCCCGTGACGAGTTCGCCTGTCCTATATCGTCCTCTCGCTTGCCCGCGCCTGCATACAAATATCCTGCGACGCTGCCCCGCGGTGGCAACACACGTCAAGTTATTGCAACGCTGCACCTTTCCTCTTTCGATAGATATATTCCGAGCTCAGGCATCGGTTCGCAGAAGCGGGTAGAGTGCGCAAAGATACGTTTCGTGGCACCTAACATAGACGTTCGTTTCCGCGATCCCAAATTGGAGGCGACGACCCGAGAACGGCGGCGGCGCGAAGAAATCAAGGACGAAAGCCCTGACATTCTCTACATCAGATCAGATCTCGAAAGGTACGTCTGAACACTGTTGATATTTTCCGGGTCATCTTTCCAGGAAGGGGCCAAATGTCGGCTGGTGCTGTTGGTGGGTGGCCCAAGCTCTTGGGAACCTTCAACTGCTACCCAAGCCGACTGGGCGGTAAGAAAAAAGTCTCCGCGATGGCTTCAAACGGCTGGTGGACGACTGATGGCTTGGCACCTGATGGACTTCCTTCAAATGATGATATACCCCATGGTCTATTGTATGCGCATATCCTTGACACTGGGCTCATGACTGACTGAAGCCCAATAGCTTTACAACCTGGCTCTCATAGATCGCCGATTGGCATTTGGCCATACCATGTTACCCCATACCCTCTCTTCGTCCGCAAGGCCGAATGCCGTCATGTCTTCGGCGTCACCCGAGGTGATGGACATCACCAACATGCTGAACAACAAGGGCGGCATGACTCACGGGCTCGGTGGAGGCATGCCCGACCACCATCACCATCAGCATCACCTTGGCCTCGTTAAGCATGAGCCTACGATGGACCGATCAGCCTCTCCTCACATGTCTGAGCATTCTTCCTACTCCGCCCACAGCCTGTCTCGCGCCTATCCCTCACCAACGGTCATGCAAGCCCCCATGCAAATGCAGAACCCTATGCATAGTGCGATGCAGATGGGTGGCTTCGCAGACATGTCTGGTATGGGCGGCGTGCCCAGCATGGCTATGCATCATATTCCGCAGCAGCCACCACAGCAGCAGCAGTCCCCAGCCGCTCCTGTTAAGGCCTATCCCTGCAGCACTTGTGGCAAGGGCTTCGCCAGAAGAAGCGACCTTGCCCGTCATGGTGAGTCCAGCTGCTGTCGAGACTGAAAACTCAAGAGAGGTGACTGCTAACATATGCAATTATAGAGCGTATCCACACAGGTGTCAGGCCCCATGTCTGCGACTACCCCAAGTGCAACAAGCAGTTCATCCAAAGATCAGCCCTGACTGTTCACCAACGAGTCCACACCGGCGAGAAGCCCCATCACTGTGAGACTTGCGCCAAGGTAAGCTAGTTATCAGCGTTGAGTTCACTACTATTTGGGAAATGTAGAGCCAACCTCGCTAATTCGTGATATTGCAGCCCTTCAGTGACAGCAGCTCTCTGGCTCGGCATCGAAGAACGCATTCAGGAAAGCGTCCTTACAAGTGCCCTTACGCCGACTGCCAAAAGACATTTACGAGGCGCACCACTCTTACACGGCACCAAAACCACCACACGGGCACCATCGAAGAGGCTGCGGCGGCTACCGCGGCGGCACTCGCGGCCTCAAGGCCTAAGAACGGAAGCCAGGCTCGCTCCGATGGCGACCACATGTCCAGCCACGGCTCTCCCCTGACGACGCCGTCACCCAGCCACCACACCATGATGTCTCCTGCCCTGGACCTCTCGGGATCCAACGGCCTCAACCGACATGCCGAGTTCCAGTACATGACACAGAGCGGCACGCTGCCTCCCCATCTCCGCGTGGGCAGTCCTACTTCGACGACGTCGGCCGCCAGCTACAACACCGGCATTCGGCCAACCTCGCACCCTACCGGCTACGGTCCTCCTCCCACGCTGGAGCCCAACTTGGAGCAGCATCCGGCAGGAACTGGAAGCGCAGGCGGCAGTCCTCACATGAGCCAGGTTGGCTGGCAATCCCCCCAAACCCACTCGCCATCTCACAACGGTGGCAGCTACGTCTACCCCGACCCTGATGGCTACCCACCCAACCCCTCGATGAGCCAGATGTACTACGGCGCACCACAGCAGATGCGACGGCCGCAAAGCACCGAGCCTGGTCTGGTACACATGGCTTAGTGGGATCCAATACCATTGACGAAAGCCGAGTGTTTGCTGCCTGATGGCTCTTTCCCATGATGACTTCAACATTGACACGCACATTGCTGTAAACCACTTTCCTAACTTCTCACACCAACCACGTACACGACTATTTTTGCCGGCTTGGCAGCGCAGAGGCCGGCTATCTGTATGCACCAGGGCTGACTCTGGGCCTTGGCTGTTCTCTCTCCTTATCTCTCTGTCCTCATATTTCCTTTATTTTCATTTTTGTTATTCTCTTCATATAGACTTTGGGCGATAGACTGGCGGACAGGAATCTTGACGATCATGGACTGAGCGTTTTTCATTTGACACGACGCCGGCAGGGGAGGAAAGACTGGAGTTTATAAGGATGGGTGGAAGGGCACCAAGTGTGTTTGCTTGCTCGTCTTTTCTGTTCTTTTTTTTTTTCTGGGTGGCATACAAGACGGGCTGGGAAACGGAAACAAGATATAGACGGCGGGAGAGCTGTCCACCTCTCTTCGATGACGCATTTTCCTTGGCTGTTGGCACAAATTATTTAGACAAGGGCGCTCAAAAGCGCACCTCCTCGCGAGAAATTGTACGGATATACATTACGGAATACGCAGTGACCAATTGTACACGAGACGTGACTTGCTTCTTTCTTCTCTGCTTTTTTTTTTTTTTTTTTGTTTTGTGATCAAAGTAAACTTTCAGCTTGTGATGCCCGACTAGCCGTTGTAAAAAATCGTGTGAAGCGTGCAGAGGGAGAGAAACTAGGTGAGTCGATATGACGTTGCAAAAGGAGGAAGCAGGGCGAGGGGCAACGCGAGAGGCCGCGACGCTATAATTTATGATTAGTCGTCGAGCCTTGCTCGGGCGGGCAGCGAAGAGCCAATCCGTTGCGCAGGGAATGATGCTGGAGAAGAAGTGGGAATGATGCGGATTTGGCCGCTGACTGACGCGAAGTGAAAACGGGTTTTGCAAAAAAATGGGAAGAGGAAGAAGAGAAAAGGGGAAAGAGGAAGAAGTTGTTTTTCTGGATCGGGATGGATGTTGGATGGTTTGGGTGGTTTGGATGTGTGGCGCTGTGGCGATGGTTGATTTTGGGGTTTTGTAATCAGTTTTTAAGGAGTAGAGCATGGAGGGTATTTGGGTGAGTTCAATGTTTCATGATTTTGGGGCATGTAGGGTTTAATTCTGACTTGTATCCGAGATGAATTCTGCCTGTCATCCCATAGATGTGTAAAATGTTATACTGTCATCTTGGACGATGAGATGAGATGGGGAGTTCGTGCCTGGTATAAGAGTCGGGAAGGATTGCTTCCGGCGTAAGGTAACGTAAGGCGGCTTTAGTAGGTAGTGATACAACGGAAGAGCTGACACTGACATGGGCCACCGAGTTCCGGGCAACTGGGCGATGATAAAATGACAGAGATGCTTATCTGTTGTATGTGTTATTAGAGTAGTGGCTGCTAAGGAGAAATCCGGGGAGATTAGCTGTAGTTCCTTGAGTGATGTACCAATGTGTGATATGTGTAATGCATTACATGTGTTTTGTCGAGTCGTGAATTTGTTAGGATTACTGGGGTTTATCCGAGACGGATGTGATTACTGTACGCTGGCGGATATACAAGTAAGCCTTGCACCGTCAATGGGTGCTCTTGTTTTGCCTCATTCTCCTTGAAGTCATGATATTTTCTGACCATCTTTTGCCTCTGGGGGATTGATTACAGACCTTGCTCAAATATGAAAATGCAATATACAACTTATTCCCCGGTATCACAAATTCAAAAGTCGAAGAAAAAGATTACTATTCATTAATTTCTCCCGTCCAAACTTTCTCGTGAACGAAAACTAACAACACACACGCAAAACGGGAAAGCTTACATACTCGTCGCCAGCCACCCAAGGGCATCTTCACTTTATACAAGACAAAGGAACATTCCGCTTTCTTGGTTCCAGCCTTTTCTGCCTAGCACCAATCAGGATAATGGGGGGCGATCCGATCAGTAATCGTCGTGAATTTCATATTACTATTCAGTCCGTTGAAGCCAAAGTCCGCGAGGCTCCATCAGGTAATTTTCGTTTTCCTCTTTTCGCCTGCCCCGAATTTTCTTTTTGGGTTTGCAGATGAGAAATCCCTGTTTACCATGTGTTTTTCCATGTGATGTGCGTGCGTTCATGTCGTCTTTTGAACATCATAGTGATGGATCGTGGGTTGATCGTACTTCATTGAGAATACAGAGAATGTAGATGCATATCCGTAACTTGGTAATCCGGATTCCCTTTTACAGTAATTGTACGGAGCAAAAGAGTAATAGTGCCCGCGTGCCCTGAAAAACAGCAGTAATCGCGGGACCGGTTTACTGGCCTTGAGCGCTGTAGCTTTTTGTTAGCGGCGTTAACCCGCAGGGGCCGGAGAGATCCGCGTGGGATGAAGAAAATGAGAAAATGTCATCAAATCAATATTTCGACTCAGCTCGACCGAAAGAGGAGCCCAGGAAGGAAGAAAAAGGCAAAATCAATGGAAATGAATGGGATGGGATGGCAAAAGAAATCAAGTGGATTCCAGCCGTGTCGGTCCTATTTCTTGACGCCCTTCCCTCACACACTCTCTCTTTTTCCTTTCTCACACAAACATCGTCCAATCCATCTCTGCTCTTCTTCTTCTTCTGTTTTCTCCCCCTGGGAAGATCTAATGACGAAAATAGTCGTCGCCGATTAGCACACCCAAAAGGATTCCCCCTAGTCCGCACTACAAAACTCCCTGCATATACTGCTTTCAGTCGCAAAGTCCACTTTCTTATTTAGGTGCACCTTGACGCCCTCTTTTTTTATCCTTCCCTGCTTCTTTTTTCCTGCTCTACCTATTACAAGTGATTTGAAATCCCCTTCCGCTCTGAGGGATTCGAAGGAAGGCTTAGGAGACCCCCCGGAAAAAGAAACCACGGCCTGACTAAGAAAAGAAACAGACTTAACCTCGTACCAAGGCGGCGAGAGCCGAGGCTGCGGGCGGGTAGCGTCACTTTTTTTTTGGCTGGAATCATTAAGAAGCTTGAAATCCGATCCCATCCAATCCGCAACTCGCGCGGACTAAAAGAGGCAACAATAACCTTTTTTTTGGATTTCTAATTTCTTGCTTCCGTCTATTCCACATCATTACTCAGTCCTTTGGCGTTTCTGTCTTGGCCTTTCTCTCTCTTTTTCTTTCTTTATAATATAATACCCTCACACGATATCAATCCATCCATAGGAACATCTTTATCCGTTCCCTCTATTCATATAGCCACTCATCCCACTTTCCCGCCGTCGCATCTCACTCAACCACACCAACGGTGGCAACCCGCAAAACGAACAAGATGAGTGCATCACCAGTCATCGGCGTGCCGTCGCAACAACACCAGCCGAACCACCACTTCCACAACGACAACCTCACAACATCGCCCCAGCCCGCGCGCCAGCCTCTGCCCTCGTCTGGACGGAGACCGACGGCCACGGCGGCGATGCGACAGGACAAAGCGGCGAATGCGACGGCCGGCCGCGGCGCCGGAGGGCTGATCCGGCTGGAGATTTACATGGATCTGCTGTGTCCCTGGTGCTTCATCGAGAAGCACAGCCTGGACGCGCTGATGCAGCGTTACACGGAGGAGCATCCCGAGGTGCGCTTCGAGGTGGCCTATAAGCCGTATTACATTGCGCAGACAATGGCCAAGCGTGAGTTGCCCTCTTTCTCTCTCTCTTTCGTTGTTTCTTCTTCTCCTTTTTTGGTGTTGTTCATGCGCAATGCAGCTGCATCTTGACTTACAAATCATGATGCGCATGGATGACCTAATCACCTTGAACTTATCATGATGTTCTCACCACACCCCTCCGTCATCACCATCGTCATCATCACCAAAGCTAACTAACACCCCCCGGCGCAGGCAACGTCGAGAAGCGCTCCGTCTACGACCGCCTCAACAACCTCTACCCAAACTTCCTCTCCCGCATCCGAGTCACCGGCGCAAAGTACGACATCGCATTCTCCATCCGCGGCATGACGGGCAGCACCCGCCCCGCCCACCGCCTCATCGCCCTCGCCCTGCACGAGCTTGGCCCCGCCGCCCAGGCGCGCGTCGTCGAGACCCTCTTCCAGGGCCACTTTGAGGACGGCCGCGACATCAGCGACGAAGGCTGGCTAATCAGCGTCGGCGTCGCGGCGGGGATGTCCGAGGCTGTGGTGAGGCTCGGGCTTGAAGATGAGGACGCCGCGAGGAGGGTTGATGCCATGGCTGAAGCGGCGAGGGATGTCATTGGGGTTGAGGCTGTGCCGTGCGTCATGGTGCAGGGGCGGTACAAGGTGGGAGGATACCAGGAGAGCCAGGTCTTTGAGAGCCTGTTTGAAAAGATTCGGCAGGCTGGCGAAGCTTTCTAGATTTTACGCATGGGGTCTAGGTTCTGATATCCTTTTTGCTTTCTTGATTTTTTCGTCATATCCCCGGTAGGCGGTCTTCATATAGGAGCATTGCTTTTATCATTTCTTTTTTTTTTTTTCTTGTCATGGTGTTTTGGGATGAACTTGAGGTGGCGCCGGTTGCGAATGATATCAAATATAGCATTAGGTCAGTGGTGTTGAAGGCGCATTATCACAGTTGGTCCAATACCCTGGGTAGATATATCCAGGGCGGCGGCTTGGGAATCTTATATCATTTCCTTTTTTTACCTTGGTTGTCTTTTCTGTTAGTTTCACGGAATTTTCCCATTAAATTCCTATTTCGTTCAAAAACATACAGAAGCCAAATCTGTAAAGCATCGTCCGCACTTTCCGACTCTCTATCTTAAAGAAAGAAACATAATGCCCCATTACCCCCGTGCTAAGCTGTCGATTCATATCGGGGTGAATTTTTTGCCTCGTCTTTCGTAGTATAAGAAAAAAGAAAGAGAAAAAAACACCAATGCAAAAACTCCTCAAAACTCCATTCTAGTGCCTTCCTGCCAAGCCCACCAATCTGTGAGTGAAAACCAATCTTTGTCGTCTCTTTTTTGTGTGTGTGGCCATTCATTCTCCGAATCAAGTCGATGTGGAAGAAAAAGGTAAAAAGATGTTGAAAGTAAAAAACAATTCGCCAGCAGTTCCCCGTAAAAAATTATGTCCTTGCGCGTTATCCCGTACAGTTTGAATATGTGCCCCCCTCACATTCGCTTCATCTCCGCATCATCGCCTCATGCCGCTGTAATCGTTGAGCAGGTGCGTCATGTGCGTGTTGGTCGCCTTGCCAATGCGCTTGCCGGCCCTCTTCTTCTGTTGCTTGGGCTTCGCCGCCACCGCCGCGGCCTTGCGCGGGTCGTCGCTCGTCGGCTTCTGCCCAACGCTCACCAGCTTGCGGTGCATGTCGTCCAGGCTAGGCAGCTGCACGCGGCGCCACATGGCCTGGAACTCGGGCTCGACAGAGTTGTGCAGTGACGCGTCGTCTGCCCACACATACCGCGGGAAGTTGTCCTTCTTTGTGCGCACCACCAGGACCTTGTGCTCGTGCTCCAGCTTCGCCAGCGTGTCCTCGCAGTCGGGCCAGCCGTCCTTGAGGTCCTTGACCGACACCCCCGAAGCATCCGTCTTGCGCTGCAGATGGGCCAGTAGCGACGTGGCGTCCTTGACTCCCGGGATGATGGGCCGGTGCTTGTACGTGCCCGTCTTCCACGTCTGCTCGCTCAGGCTCGGATCCGGCTTCCATTCCACCCGCGGGTGCCCCCTCAGCCCCTCCATCAGCTCCTTCTTATGCTCCTCCGTGTAGTTCCTCAGACTCAGGTGGTCGATGATGTCCGTGATGGTCTTTGCGTCGCCCTTCTTCTTCAGGTACTCCACCGCAAACGTCATCTGCGTCTTGACCTCGGCACCGTATCCCGTCAGCTGCGGCTGTGAAAACGGCACTTCCGGAGCGACATCACGCTTCCTCTTTGATGTCGGCGTGTTGCTGTCTGAGGCGGCGGATGGCGAGGGCGATGGCGGAGCGAGAGAGGCCGTGGCTTTGAGGCTCGACGGGTTGGACAGTTTGGACGCGGCCGAGGCGAGGCTGCCTCTGAATACGGAGGACTGCTTCTCTAGATACGACGACATGTTGGGCGGGGATGAACCTAGCAGCGGCAGCAGTATCGTAGAGGGCGGAGAAAAGAGAGGGAGCGAGGTGGTTGACGAGGGTTGATGAGCAGAGGTTGAAGCGGATGCAGAGTAAGTTCGTATGGGGACGGGAAGAAGAGGCTGATGCGACACAGTGTGGCGCATTAGGCAATCAAGGTTGTGGCTTGACTCTTTTTTTTCGGCTTATCAGTCTTATCGTTTGTTGAGAATGCCACGCAAGCAGAAACTGAGACCAGGGTGAATCTATATTTCAGACCTATTTGAAGTTCAAGTCAGTGCGTCTTCCGAGCATATATTAGTGCTTTGAAGTTGCCATTGCAATCGGGCCTATGAGAAGAGCCGGTACAAAGAGCCTCGTTTCTCTTTGTCATTGCCAGCATCAGTTGCGAGTTTTCATATGCGCATCGTGTCAACCAAAAAAACATTGATTATCGTAGATATCTAGCCCTGTATATTTTCCGTCAAAGGCATCATCTAGTTCATTCCTGTAACAATGACTCCCAATGGTCTAGTGCCCGAAAATTCTTGACAGCACGCCTCTATACTGTCACGCTTATCAAAATATCCCAGATCCGTTCCCCGGCGTGTAATTGCATGCTCGAAAAAGGTAACATGTCACAAATCCTCTCCCCAGCTCTTTGTCCTGTTTACAACTTCGCGCGCTGAAGCGAAAGCTCGGGCATGATTTCCCCCTTTTTCTTTCTTCTCTTCTTTTGTTTTTTTAAATTTTATATTCGTTGTTGAAACCCTGTCATGGATAGGATGCGATTTAGGCAGCCTGGGCAGTCTGCTCGGCGTTGGCCTGGATGTACTGGTAGGCGAAGTAAGCGATGAGACCGCCAATGGCAACAACGCTGTAGAGGCCGAAGCCGCCGCCGGTGGTGGAACCGCCAACGGAGGGGGTGTTCTGGGAGACCGCCTTGGGGACAGGGTCGCCGGGCTGCAGACAAACAAACGTTAGTTGTGAACAAAGGAAGAGTGTCGCAAACAAGAGTTGAGGGGGCGCATACCTGGCGCTTCAGGTCGCCGACAAGCAGCGTGGCGAGAGACTCGCGGGCCTCGTCGCTGTGGCCGACATCCTCGAAAGCCTCGGTGGCATCCTGACCGGCGACATCGAGCATGACCTCCTCACCACCGCTAAGACACTGGTGTCAGCAAATAGGAAAAAAATAGATGACATTTCCATGCAACATTGGCACTGTTTCCCCTCCTAGATAAAAAAGAGGGGAATCTAGCAACTGGCTGCCGGGGTCGGGAATTGCAAAACGTACGGGTGCTCGTCGACAAACTTGGAGCAGTCGTAGACCTTGTCGTGGATCACGACAAAGAGGTCCTTCTTGGTGTTGTGCTCGGCAACATCCTGGTAAGAGTACTCTTGAGACATGGCGGGCGAATTGGGCTTAACGCAAGCAAATTGTTTAAAAGAGAGAGTAAAGAGTAAGAGAGAGAGAGAGAAAAGGAAGAGCGGCGAGGAACCCCAAAGGAACTTGGTTGGCAAAGTCGGTCAAAAAATGATGGTGGGAGAGAGAGAAGAGGAACAGCCGATGCGAGTACGATAAAATCGCTTTAAGCGTTATGGCCATCTCAGTCCCAGTTCTGCAAATGCCAACTAGCCATTTCACTCTGGCTGCTTAGCGTTTGTCGGGCCCCATCAAATCAATTCCGTTGGGTCCGCAGAGGTCATTGACTAGGCCAATCAGCCGCTGCAAAATTACCGCCTGGGCTGCTCTGATTCGCCTCGCTCCAGGGCATCTCATCAATCCAGATTCTGAGGCGTTCCGGCGGCGTTCTCAGCCAACTAACTACCTGAGGTAGGCCTAACCGTCCAGCGAATCCCTTCAACGTCGGATTACTTTTAAGCGCATCCCTCGTCTCAAATCCCAGCATCCTCCTGTTGACATCCTGCTACTAGCTGGTCTTCGGGTCAGCGACTGGCGGATCTCACAGGAACCCGAAAAACCGGGGGTACATCGGGGGTGTGGTAGCATTCGCTGATATGGAAGGCTTTGGAAAGCAGTGGTAGTAATACTCCGCGCAATTCCCCATGGCATATCATATCAGATGCCCTACACTGAGAGGAAAAGGCTCCGTTATGGACGAAAATCTCAAGATCCCTCCCACTAAGATCAAGACAATCTCATCGCCACCGGCTGTCTCGCCTACATGTAAACTGGCCTTGACTCAATGGCACCCCAAAGACATCAATCATATCCAGTCGTACCAATGAGCTTCGAATATACCGGCATTTACAGTACAGCAGCAACCAACTAACTCGGGTATCTCGAGCTCGGGATATGATCGGAAAGGCACATGCTAGCCCATCCCATCCTCTTATTCGCATTGCCCCAGAGTAGCATTAGCTCAAGAGACCAAGAGCGGGCTTATCTTAGCCTTGCTGCTAGGCCATTCCCCCCTCCTCTTCCGTGCTGTCCTTCCGACTCCTCCTCCAGAACGGGACTTGTCCACGGTTGTTGATTACCGTGGTGAGCCGTTCATTTACTTTTCATTACTGTATGCTGTGGCTTTCTTCCTTGGTATTCATCACGTTCCGATTCCGAAAACCTCGGAAGATGCTTTTATGCATATTTCTGTCTGTTAATCCTCACCTCTCCTAGATGATTTCTTGCGGTGGCGCCTCTTCCAATAACCCCGGATGCTCGATACTGTAATGTTACTGTTACATATACGGAGTACTATTACTACTACATTGATATCACAGAGTGTCTTGTCTCACTTCGTAATCGCAAACGGTTGGCTGGCCTTGTCTCTTGTCTCAGCGGCCCCGCGTCATACCCGGAAAATCCATGGACTACAGGTAGCTCTCCACAGGTCGGTCTCAAGATGCAAGGCTGGGGTATCAATGACCTACTCACGCTGTAACGCATATTCTGTAAATGATCGCGCCAAGCACGGAACAGCAATCGCCCAAGTGAAAAATTCTTTTCAACGTACCAAGTATGCTTAGTACTTCAGTTACTACTCATTCTTACCACTTCTTTTAGCGATGCCGCGCTTCCATGCAGTCAGATGGACGATTCCCAAAGCAGAATTTCCCGTGATACTACGGAGTACCAGGGCCGGGATATTCATGTTTCTGTAGTCAAAGCAGTAAGTAGGCCTAGTACGTATGACCGGAGGCGGGGCAGTAGTCAAACAGCAGCTGCTCTGTTCATTGCTCATATTCATTCTTTGACTCTATTAATCCATCGAAAAGCATCGTCTCCGTCTTGAAGCACCTTTCTTCCCAAATGGCCCAATCTTAAATCACTAAAATCATCGCTTTGAGCTGCCACCACCAATGTCCTGACCCAGGCGGTATCCCGTCACTCGGTCCCACTCGATCTTCTGCCTCGTCACCGGCAGCTGTCGCCGCAGGCCCTTGAATGCACCTTCGCTCAGGCTCACGAAGCTCTTGTTGAGATCTTCCTGGTACTTCTTCTCTATCGACGCAATTTCCTTGACGATTCCGGCACCAGTGCCCGAGGGGATGGATGCGCTGACGGCCTTGTTGGTGAGCAGTCGCACATTGCCGTCTTCATAGTAGTGTACGTCGACCATGATGGTGCCCTCGAGGTTACCGGAGCTTGGGTTAAAGGTATATACGGATCTCCATCGGCCGTTCCTGTAATCTGTAAGTATCTGTAGCATATCGTATACCGTTGAGTGTTCGTACCAGAAGTTGTTGGGGCTGTATTTGTTTGCGACAACGACAACGGCAACCTTTGAGTCGGATTCGACAGGGTATGCGCCAAGGGCAGCGTTGGGAAAGTGCTCCTTGACATAACCTCCCAAGCTCTTCAGTGTTGATTTACTACCACGATGTCAGTCGGCTTGAAACTGGTGCCAGCATAGGTTCCGCTGCCGAGCACTCACACCAGGTCCGCTTGTGATCCTTCCAGCACGTAGCTCTGCACCGCACTGGCTTTCTGTATCCCCAGTTAGCTCCAACTCGCCATATTGTAGCTGCTCGTGATGTCAAACGTGCCTGAGCCACATGGTCGACCTCGAAGCTGGAGGAGCTCTCGACATCGTAGTATCGTCCGCCGCCCAGCGAGTTGTGCGGGCTGATCAAGACCTTTCGGCAAGTTAGCCGTCTTCCATTCCCATAACACAAGTATCCTCGAGATGCCGTACCGGCTGGCTGCTTCCCGGCAGCTTGAGTGTGATGAACTGCTCCTCATTGTACCGCTCGAAAGCTGGCGCCAGCTCGTCAACAATGTTGGGCTCGGAGGCCGTCAGGGCCTTGATATCTGCAGAATCCGCGCGTCAATGGTTGTCCTTCGAAGCTTCAACAAATATTCCGTCTTGGGCCGCATCGTACCGGCAACGACATCTGCGAGCTAATAGAAGTCGGGAGTTGGAGGTTAGCTTGCCAACGATGACGCGTAGGGGGGCTCGGGGGCAGCTCACCTCTCCCGGAGGAGCTCCCTGGACGAAGGAAGAAACCGTCTCGATATGCGACATTGTAGAGGTTTAGCTTGGAGGAGATGAGAGAAACCGACCAGCTCTTTGGGAGCTTTGACGTACACCGCAATCGGGTAGGGGCCAGGAGATGAAGCATGGGCGGGGCATCGACACGAGGGGCAGTTTGGTCTCCATGTCCAATCGCTAGCGGGGTACACCGCCGGACTATGGCCCTTTGCAGTGGTCGCACGTACTCTGTTAGCAATTCAGCTTGCATTGATCCCTAGTCGTAAGCGGGCATCAAGGCAGTTACAGATGATCTTATTATAGGTATGCAGAAGAGCTGCCCGAGCTGTCTTGTGTCTTGTTGCTTGTGAATGCTGCTTGTTGGCGCATCGTGAGTCGGGGAACTACATCTCTCGATGCGCAATCAAGTCCCCGAAGCATCGAGTTCGGACAGTGGCATGTTATGTGTTACATAAAGCTTTATTCTCTATTATTTACATTTATGCTAGGAAGAAGCTCTAGAAATTCAAAGATAAAGACACATGTTACTCGCTCCCCACATCTTTAGTACTGAACCGTCTTTTTAATACTGTCGTAAATTCCTGAAGAACACACTGTTAGCAAACCGACTCAAGCTACCCGAGAGGATAGAGATGGGGATACTCACTTGCAACATCTGGGACGTGAAACTTTTCGAATATCAGAGCGTTGTGGATACTCCATCCAGCAACACGAGACACAGGAGCCTCGAGCCTGTTGAAGGTATCTGCATTCTCTTGAATAGCGGCAGCCACCTCGGCGCCAACACCGGCGTTCACCATGGATTCATGGACGACCAGGACTCTTCCGGTCTTCTGAACGCTTTCAAACACAGTCTTCTTGTCCCAAGGATAGATTGTGCGTAGGTCAATCAGCTCGACAGAGATGCCCAAATCCTCCTCTGCCTGCTTGATGGCCGCCATGCAGTTGTACAACGGCTGACCATATGAAACAATTGTGACGTTCTTGCCCTCCTTGATGACTTCCGCCTTGGACAGAGGCAGCTCATACGGTGCCACGGGAACCTCCTCCACGGCGGCTCGGTACAGGATCTTGGGCTCCATGAAGATGCAGGGGTCGTTGCTTCGGATGGCCGCCAGCAACAGTCCCTTGGCCTGCAGAGGCGATCGAGGCATGATGACTCGCATTCCGGGGACGTGTGTGAATAAGGCCTCGGGGGACTGAGAGTGGTACAGGGCACCGTGGCCGACGGTTCCGCAGGGCATGCGGACGGTCATGCCTCCAGCACTCCGGCCATTGGCACCCTCGTAGTAGCGCTTCTTTGCCGCTTCGTTGACAATCTGGTCAAAGGCGGGAAAGACGTAGTCGGCGAACTGGATCTCGGCAACGGGCCGCATTCCCTCGACAGCCATGCCAATGGCAAAGCCGAGAATGCCCTGCTCCGTCAGCGGCGTGTTAAACACCCGGTCGGCTCCGTGCGTCTCTGCGAGCTTCATAGTGCATCGAAAGACACCGCCAAAGGCAACGTCCTCGCCAAACACGGAAACCGTCTCGTCCTCTGTCAAGGCGATGTTGAGAGCGTCGTTGATGGCCTGGAAGAGGTTCATCTTCTTGGTCGCGCCATGGAGGACGTCGGAGGAGATCTCCGTGTTCTGCTTGGCTATCGCCGACGTGTGAGCCAGCAGAGGGGTTGTCGAGTAGTCAATGGGCAGGTTGAGCTTTGCGTTCGGGGGGTGTGTGGAATAGCATCGTGCCAGGTTCAGAGGTGCTGCTGATCGAGCTCGGGGATGCGCCAGCGCTCCCTTCAAGTGACGAACCGCCTGACGCTTCATGGTGATTCTGATGCTGTGGGTGAGGATGAGGATCGGAAAAGAGTCGAGAGATACGGGGTCCAAGATATTGCGATTCCTACGCCCAAAGTAATTCTCATCGGTCGTCGTCGGTTTAGACGGATGGCAATGGCGCTCGGCTTGCTGCGGCCTGTCGCGGGGCTGGAGCCGGCAGAATTGGCGTCTGTGGTTTAGACGGTGAAGCTAAGGTAATAAGCATGGGGTAAGTGGTCTGGAGAACCGAGGACGTGCGAGACTTAGGTAATCTGGAGTTTGTATTTGTTTGTAGACTAGTTCAGTAATAAGAAGCATATAAGCAGATGCGCTGTCAAAAAAAGAGATTGGAGTTCAATGTTATCAACAGTTTATAAGTGCAGGGTAGTGTGCACTTAGTAGAGGTATGGAGAGCCTGCTCAAGCCACCAATAAGTTGAAATGAGCTAACGAGTGTGCTACTGTTACTTCTCACACTAATCTACAGAGTCTCTGTTGAAGAGATAGCTACAATTGCTCTGGGAAAACCATGAGTAACTCTTTAATGTATTAAATGATTGGTCGCGCTTAAGATTATCGCGCAAATCCCCGGCCGGTGGTTGGTGTTGTTGCCAAGAATCGTCTTCGTATAACTTCCGCATAGAGTACATCGTCCTTATCGCTATACCAGAATCAGTACATGTGCTCTCAGCAATGTATGTGCACCAACAAATCCTCTCCGATAGCCTTCTTAAATCTGCTTCTCGTATTTCTACATGCTCAATATAAATCGGCGGCGGCAACCGTTCCAATTATAACTCTGCATCTTTTGCTCCGCCGTGCCGCTTCCGGGCCTCGTGCCGTCCTCCCGGCCGAATCTCCGATTTGGGTCGTGTTGCCCAGCCAACGAGTCAAGGCTTGGCAATCTGACCTGCAAAACTCAGCCCGGTGACGTGTATAATCGGTTAAACGGCCATGGCATTGTTTTGAGTCCTTTGTAGAGCATGTGGAATTGTGTTTTTCTTCTTTTAATGGATTCTTGAACTTATTTCCAGCGTTAATTTAATAGAGATCGATGCGGTTTCGAGTTTATGCGTTTTGTATACTAGCGAGCTCCAGCTCGATCACGACGTTACGATGAGCGACACGGACGTACCGCGTGCGCACCACCACCGCAACCGCAGCGCACGAGGCGAATCATCCAGAAGAGACAGGAACAGAGACAGAGAAAGGGACAGGGACAGGCCGCCACGGACGAAGGGATCGCGGACGCGGAGAGGCGCCAGCAGCGCAGATGAAGGCAGAGCCGACAGACGCAGCAGGTCGCAGTCTCTTTCCGCAAATGCGCTGGCGCAACTGAACCAGGACAATGTGAAGCAGCAGAGACAGGCTGATCGCGAGCGGAGGAAGCGAGACCGCGAGCGAGGGAGAGGACAGGTAGACCCTGATGAGAGAGCCCGAGAGCGCGCGGAGAGGCACCAAAGGCGAGAGCGAGAACGCGAGCGCGAACGGGAGCGGGAGCGGGAGCGAGAGCGGGAGAGGACAAGAGCAAGAGAGAGATCGCCTAGTCCCGACCCAGAGACTGAGCCAAGCATTGTGCCAAAGAAATACCGCAAGCCTAGCAAGCAGAAAAAGTCCAGAGTTGTCAGCGGGGCAGTGATGGAGGAGGGGAGGTCCAAGGGATGGCGGTTCGGGTTCGGGTTTGGGGGTCACTCGCGGGATGATAGCTACGACAGTCTTAGAAAAGAAGACTTGTATAGTCAGCCGGAGAAGAAGAAGAAAAAGGGGATGTCCAAGAGAAAGAAATGTAGGTTGGCGACCAGCGACTGCTTAGAAGTGTCACTAACCTTTGTTGCTAGGGATCATTGGAGGAATAGTTGCCCTTGTACTACTCATTATCATTATCGTGGCCGCGGTGCTCGGATCAAAGCACAAATCAGGCGGTGGTAGTAGCGATGATTCGTCATCTGGGTCTTCTGCAAGCAGCAGCGACGTTCCGCTCAAATACAAAAATACAGATCTCGACCCTTCGACGTGGGCGAGCACGGAGGATTTCAACACCACATTTACCGACGAGATGGTTGGAGGTCTTCCTGTCATTGGCCTTTACTCAAAATGGGACGATTCTACTCAGGCGAACAGCAAGGTGCCTGCGCTGGATAAGCCCTGGGGGGACTATTCGAAAACACCAGCTAAAGGAGTCAACTTGGGAGGGTGGCTATCGATTGAGCCTTTCATCACACCATCTCTCTTCAACTATCCTTCTGGTTCCGGAATCGTGGACGAATGGACCCTATGCGCGCATCTCGGGTCCAAGGCGGCATCGACGATTGAGAACCATTACAACACCTTTGTTACTGAAGACGATTTCAAAGCTATTGCCGACGCTGGTCTGGATCATGTCCGCATTCCGTTCTCATACTGGGCTGTCCAAGTTTACGACGGCGACCAGTACATCTATCGAACATCGTGGCGATACCTCCTGCGCGGCATCGAGTGGGCTAGGAAATACGGTCTACGGGTCAACCTCGACTTACACGGCCTACCAGGGAGCCAGAATGGATGGAATCACAGCGGTAGACAGGGCACAATCGGCTGGCTCAACGGCACCAACGGGGCTCTAAACGCACAGCGATCCCTCGACATTCACAACAGTCTCTCCCAGTTCTTCTCCCAGGACAGATACCAAAACATCATCACGCACTACGGCCTGGCCAATGAGCCTAAAATGACCTTCCTCAAGGCCAGCGACGTTGTAAACTGGACAGAAACGGCATTCACCATGGTTCGCAAAAACGGCTTCAAGGGGCTGGTCATCTTTGGCGATGGCTTCATGGGCCTGGACAACTGGCAGGGTCTCATGCAGGGCTACGACGGGCTGGTTCTCGATGTCCACCAGTACGTGATCTTCAACCAGAACCAGATCGACTACACGCACCAAAAGAAGATTCAGTATGCCTGCCAGGGATGGACGCAGCAGGCGCTGCAGAGCCAGGACAAGAGCACGGGCTACGGGCCCACGCAATTCGCCGAATGGTCTCAAGCAGACACGGACTGCGCCCAATACGTGACAAACGTGGGCCAGGGAAACCGGTGGGAGGGCACGCTCAACACGGGCAACGCGAGCACGGCAATCCTGTCGCCAGACTGCCCGACCAAGAACAGCCAGTGCTCGTGCGACAACGCCAACGCGGACCCGAGCAAATGGAGCGCCGAGTACAAAAAGTTCTTGTCCATGTTTGCACAGGCGCAAATGTACAGCTTCGAAAAGGGGCTCGGGTGGTGGTACTGGACGTGGAAGACGGAGAGCGCGCCGCAATGGAGTTATCAGGCTGGTATGGCGGCGGGCGTGTTGCCGTCGAAGGCGTGGGAGCGGGATTTCAACTGCGATACAGACGTGCCGGACTTTGCGGCGAGCGGATTGCCAGAGTATTATTGATTTTTTATTGTTATTTTGTCTTGTTCGGGGGAGGTTGATTGTTACATATCCGGCCGGGGGAAGGGGGGAATATGGGGAGGATGCGAGTATACATAATTTGGAGAATACCCTGTTGTTTTGCGTTTATAGAATGCCTGCTGGTGTACATACGAAGAGCTCATGTTGTCTGCGAGCAGGTCGGGGAGTTTTATGATTGGCGTTGGGTATGTTGTTTTAGACTTGTATATCGATATTGGAGGTGACGATGCCTGATGATGATGGCGTTGGTGATGCCTTGGCAGTGCGCTGTACATAGATAGGCTCGAATTTGAATATACGAGATCGTGAGGATTGGTAATCTCGACGACTTTCTGGGCCCCCAGATGTGTTACGTTCGCGAGTCAGCAACAGTCGTGATATTTTCGCTTGGCGCGTGAGCAGCTGCAGGGCGACGGTGCAGCTTTACATTGGCATCGAATCTACGGATTAAAGATGACTCTTTTAAACGCGAGAGCGAGAGCGAGGCCCGGCCGCAGCACCCGCGATACCCGAAGCCTCGCTCCAGTCTTTTCTCCTAAGGCCTAAGGCCTAGGGCGGATCGTAACGCCGAAGGGCCTTTACGCAATGTGCGTGTGTGGCTGAACCTGCTTGAAGGTCTGAGCTTTTGGTTAGGTACAGGTAGGCTTAATTGAGTTTACAGTACGTCCTTGTTCTTTCGAGGTCTTTATTAATTCGTAATGCTAGGTATGTAAGCAGCTCACACCGTTCTCGTATCATCCGGATTAGTTGTAGTATCAACCCCCCCGGTGCCTTTGGTCTCCACGTGGGAAACAATGGGACGAAGACCCTGTCATTACTCGTACGCTGGAAGAATGAAAATTTGGGTTTTCTGAATACATTTGAATACGTGAGGAAGGGCGTCCAATCGCCGAGACGGGAGCTTGCGTTTCTTGCTTGTTGGTCATGGGAATTAGAAGGGTTTACCAGCTCTAGGAACAAAGGCCCAGGAAGGATCAGAGCTGCAGAGCATGTACATAATAACAGTGTTAGTTGGACAAATAAGAAACATAAGCCAAGCAAGCCAGGTTGAAAATCAATTTCCTCCTGGGGTAAGTATTGCCGCCGAGAGCTGCCGGGGAGGAGTCGAAAAGGACCGGACGTATGCATAGCCTGATTTGGAGTGTGCCCGGCAGTTAGCGGACCGCACCTCGCGTTTTGCTCTTTTTGGTGTTTGGCCTTGTTGGATTTGCTCGCTCTTCGCCTTTATGTAAAACCGTCCGGGCGGGATCCACTGACTGACGATGGCGATTGACGACGGCTGATTAAGAGCTTTTTCGTCGAAGGCTGGGGCTGGTGATTGGTAACATTGAGTCCTAATTCTGTGTGTTCGTATGGTTGCTTTTGCCCATTCCTTTTTCTCTCTTTCTTTACTCCGAGTGGGTTTTCGGATGAGAGAGATTTTATTCCAACGATCGACTACTTGGCCCCCGGGGATACTCGTACAGATTCGGGCGTATTCTGGAGGGGGGGTTCCATTGATAATGCTTCACCGTCACGTCACCTCCTGATTGATAATGCCTGCATAGCACATCTTGGCCACCATTGCCAGAATCTGCTATATACAAGGGCGTTGATCCACTGGGTCATCATCTTGACTCAACTCTCATCAAACACACTAGCATTATCTCATCAGAATCCTCTTTTACACAGCTTCACCACAGTCTCACACTCTGAGACTGTGTTGAGAGATACACATAGAGAGACACAGAGTTGCTAACCTAATGACGGCACCGACACCGGACGGGGACACGGCATCGACGCTCGCGCCCGACATGGCGGACCGCGAAAAGGGCGAAAAGCCCTACGAGACCCCCAGCCTGGGGGAGGACGCAGATGACCTGCGGCTGGAGATGACGCCGTCGACAGGGAGCTCGGTGAGGGAGGACCTGGACCGCACGCGGTCGCAAAACGGCTACGGCGTATCAGATGAGCAGCGCGGCGAGAAGGCATTAGAAGCTGGCCAGCCACAGACGGATCCCTACGAGGTTGGCTGGGATGATGGGGATAACGATCCGTTGTGTCCTCGGAGCTTTAACAAGGCGCGCAAGTGGCTGATTGTGCTTATTTGCGCGTGTGGAAGCCTTACAGTGTAAGTCCTTGATGTTTTATTTGATTTTGATGTGGTTGATATCATTGTTTGGATTGTGTGAGACAAGAGAAGCAAAAAGAGAGACATGGACAATGACATGGACACATGCCTTGGTGGAACCTTATGGCGCTTGTGTCCGTTGCATTTGTCTCACTCACGGCACATTATGTTCAGGTTACTAGTAACAAAAGTTCAATGGCTGACATGGAGTTAATCTCTTGTGCCATACAGGACATGCGCCAGCTCGATATACACCTCAACCTACGCGCAGATGGAAGCCGAATTCCACAATGTGCGTGAGATTTCTGACCTCGGCCTGTCGACGTTCGTCCTGGGCATCGCCATTGGGCCCATGCTGCTGAGTCCCCTGAGCGAGTTCTACGGCCGCCGGCCCATCTACCTGGTATCATGGACCATGTATCTCATCTGGCTGATCCCCTCGGCCGTGGCCAAGAACATTGCCACCATGGTTGTCGTCCGTTTCTTCGACGGCCTGGCGGGCAGCGCCTTTCTGACCGTGTCTGGCGGTACTGTAGGAGATTTGTTTGCGAGACACGAGTTGCAGCTGCCCATGGCGGTGTTTAGCATTGCCCCCTTTGTCGGGCCCAGCCTTGGACCTCTATTGGGAGGCTTCATCAACTACTTTACGCATTGGAGATGGACGTACTATGTCCTGCTCATCTGGGCTGGCGTCATGTGGGTTGCCATCGTTGTCTTGGTGCCGGAGACGTACCGTAAGCTATAATCTCTCTCCCTTATTAACAAGTACATCAACATGAGAAGAAACCATTGAATGAATGACTGACATGTGAGTTTGACGTGTCAAATTATAGACCCGATAATTCTCAGAAATAAGGCTCGCAAGATGCGAAAGGACACCGGTGACGATCGGTGGTTGGCCCCCTCGGAAAAGACGCAAAAGACTGTGGTCCAGGCCGTGGGCACCTCCTTGCAGCGGCCCTTTCAGCTGCTCATCTTCGAGCCCATGTGCCTCAGCCTGTGCATCTTCACCGCCATTCTGCTGGGCATCCTCTACCTCTTCTTCGGCGCGTTCCCGCTCGTCTTCGCGACGAACCACGGCTTCAACCTGTGGCAGATTGGCCTGACCTTTGTGGGCATCGGCGTGGGCATGGTGCTCGGCATGCTGACGGACCCGGTGTGGTTCCGCATCCGCGCCAGGCTCATGGCCAAGCTGGAGCAGGAGACTGGCGTTCCGGGGGGCAGCGAGCCCGAGTTTCGGCTGCCGTCGGCCATCGTGGGGTCCGTCCTGGTGCCCATTGGCATCTTCATGTTTGGGTGGACGACGTACTCGTCGGTGCCCTGGATCGTGCCCATCATTGGATCGGCCATCTTTGGATTGGGGTGAGTCTATCTGCATCTTTGAGCCACGGTGACGCAGCGTTGCAAATAGTGGGATCCTTGTTTCTTTGATTACCACCCTCCTTCTTCCTCCCCCCCTCCCTCCAGCCCTCCCTTACTCTTCTGCCCCTCCTCAGCCGGTTTCACGTTTTGCTCTCAGTGGGAGGAGCAGAGCATGACCTGTTTCGGTTTGGAAAGTAGACATCCTCATTGGATCTTTGATTCGGTGGCTGACTCTGGATTTCCCCTTTGCAGCAACCTCCTTGTATTCACCAGCGTCTTTACGTTTTTGGTAAGTTATCAAAATCCGTTAGATGGCCTGACTCATATTGGGTTAATTTCAGCAACATGGACTGACTGACGGATGTGTTCAGGTCGACGCCTATCCCATGTATGCCGCCAGTGCCCTCGCCGCCAACGCATTTGTGCGCTGTTCATTCGCAGGTATGCCAAGTCAATGATCTGTCATGCTTCGTATGAAGCTGTGGCGTGATATGCGATGCTAACTTTTGATGGTCTTGCAGCTGTGTTCCCCCTGTTTGGTACACAAATGTATAACAAGCTCGGATTCCAGTGGGCGTCGTCGCTATTGGCGTTCCTAACCGTGGCCATGATGCCGTTCCCCTACCTTTTCTTTAAATACGGCAAGAAGATTAGGAGCAAGAGCAGATTTGCCAAGAATTAGGAGGGCGGCTGCTTGCTCTACCCTCTGGCTTTTAAAAGTGGCTTGAAGAGGGGGAGGACAAAGGACAAGGGTGGAGGCGTACGATGCACTGTAATCGTACCTGTGTGGGAGTGCAATACTAATTAATATCAGGGCATTTTGGGATAATACGTTTTGTTTCAGGGCGTAAGGGAAAAGTCAAGAAAGAGAGAAGGAAAAAAGAGAAAAGAGACAAGATGTGACGGATTTCTTTTGGACTATGGACTATCGGATAAGACACCACGTCTCGGCTAGACCCCGAGGCTGTAGCATGGGATGAGCGACATGACGGATATGACTTATAGACTATGATACTAATAAGAGAGAAGAAATTGGATTATATCACACCGATGAGGGGATGAATGACCAATCGAGTAAGAAGAGTTGCCTCTTGGGGACAGGGATTGAATGTGAGTCACGGGCATCTGCATGAGAGCGTCTCTGGGCGTAAAAGCAAGAAAGAGCACGCGTCAACTAGGACGCAAGGGGGATTACTATGGAGAGGCAGGACAAGACTTGCCAAGGCCAGAGAGAGAAGCCATTTCGTGAAGCTGTGTGGTGTGGCCTTGGGTTGTGTGGCCTTGGGTTGTGTGGCTTGCGGAGAATGGGTAGCCAAGCCACGGATGGCTTGTTGGGATACATGAAGGCGGCGTTTAAAGTTGAGAAGAGGGGGCACTTGTATTTCTACCGTTAATGGAAGAGACAACTCATGATGAGCTAGGAGACAAGAAGGATTCAAGTTGGGTAAAGAACTAAATACATCTATACTATACTTGATATTACCTAGGTAGTGAGTGACGCTCGCCGAGGTTTGGTGCATTTACAGTCCCAGTTTCTGCCGTCCCTGATTTGACAGTTGAGTCCATGGCACGGCAGGATGCGGAGCTGAGCTCAAAGAACCAATGGAGAGGTTGCTGTGATGCGCAAGGGCAGAAACAGGGCTTTTCTTCTTTTTTCTCCATTCGAGTCTTTGCCCTTTGGGGGTGGGTTGCAGCAACCAGGCTCGAGAGTCTAGATGCGGGTGATACGGGCCTGCGGATTACGCAGTACAAAACGTCTGATCCATGCAATTGACTTGATAGAGCGGTGGCATGCCGTGGCATGTGAGACTGCATGTAAGGGGAACATGGATTATCCATGTGAGAGACTGGAGAGTTTATGCTGTGTTTGAGACAATGCGGACAGCGTTTACTCGTAGATGAGATGGACTTTGCCCCAAGTCCCATGTCGTTTTGGGGGCAGGCCGAATAACAAGGACATGCATGTTTTACAACAATGAGGAGGCAGGCAGGGCAGTTGGTCATTGTTTTCCAAAAAATGCTCAACTTGCCTGCACGACTCCTCAATAGGGGGCAAGCTACCTTCGTATACAATTTGGAGCTGCATTTGCATTGACACACACAATGTTCAGGGGGTTGGTTTGGTTTGGTTCATCGAGCGTGCTTGGACGGGCATACAGAATGTGCTTGTTGAGGAACTCGGAGCGGCGTCCCTCGGGAACTCGGTTATCGCTGATCGAGCATGGGGAGGGGGTTCCGAGATTTTTCGTGTTAGCCGTAGAAGCTCAAGAAGCCAATTTTTTCTTTTCCTTGTTTTTCTTTTTACATCTTTTTTGTGGGTACGTGTATTCCAGACTATTTCTATAGCCGTGTTGTGTGTTGATTGACTTTGTTCTCTTGTAAGTGCCAACATCTTTTCCCTCCAACTTTGTTAGGAGCCGTTTTGTATTCATCGCACAAGACCTGCAGAGATTTTCCCATTCATGAACCTGAAAATTTCTCCCGTCCCCCGGCTTGACACATGCAGCGAACCTGCATTCGCAAGCCCAAAAAGCAAATAATGGCACCCCCTGGGCTTTGGAGCTTCTGGATTGGTGCCGCTCGAGTTAGCCGCACCCACCGGCGAACCCCAGAATGGCGGCCGCGGTTGGGACTAGAGGAACTAGGGGAATACCTTGCGCGTCTGTGAGATTTGTGAGGCCGGGCAGAGTAGACGGCATGTACAGACGAAGTTTTCCAACCGGGATGCTGCTTGTTTGAGGGATCGTCGTGCTGGAGATGTTGGCACTTGTAGACCCTCACCGGTGAGGAGCTGTGGGTAAAAGATGCAGTGAGTGGATGGAGGTGAAGAACCAGCTTTGAGCCTTTGAAGGATCGCAACCCGGTCCAGCCTGGAAAGCCGGGCCCCTCTTGGCAAATCACTGCCGCAATCTAGTGAATTGACCTGCAGGCCGATGCTGTACGAGCGCCTGTAATCAAAAGGACGGACACACGCGACACTCCCAACGCCTCAAACTTGCATTCAGTTGCTGTGCTGCTATTGATTGAACCTGAATGGGTTAATGTTGTTGGGGGACTCGCCTCAATTGTAATTGGCCCAAACCAACCATGCAGCACAGCACACTGGACGAATTACTCCATTAGTCAAGATTGTCCAGTTGATTCGGCATAAGCCGTCCATTTGATCCATTGATCCATTAGGTGTCCATCCTCGTACCTGGTTCGTCCTCGCTCGCCCCGTGCATGCGGCTGCGCCCAAGTACCAGCTACCAACTCGCGGCCAACTCTGCATGTACCATTGGGCCGTGGCCACTCAGCGTCCAGCTGATTCCCAAACAGCCCCAAGCGCCGCCGCCACCGGCCCAGTTCGGGTCAAGGCCTGGAGCAAAAACCCCGCAGTCCTGCACAGCGTTACGGGGGATCCCCAGCGGTCCAGCCCACTAGCAGTGCTAGCACCAGCCCAGCACCAGCCCGTCCCCCCAGCGGCACTTTCAGCGGTGCTGTCCATCTCCGGCGGGCTCCAGCGGGCACGGAGAACCTGGAACGCGCTGCGCACCCACCATCGCCCGCTGCAATTGCGAAATGCACATGGATGCCCGTGGGCGAACCTCGCTCGAAATTCTGACGGTAGCTTAACTCGACGACTAAGCAACGTCGGCACTTCTGACTCCCTCCCGGTCCTCTTTGCGCCTCAGCTTCTTTTGTTTCCTTTGTCTTTTTTTCTTCTTGCTGGGCCTTGATTTCTTCCAACCAGACCGTCCGGTTGCCGTGGCCAGCAGCCGCATTGCATCGCTGCCAGCGGAAAGGGGCCAAGCCGCACAGGCGCAAACGGGTCCTTTGCCGTCATCGCCGTCATCGCCGCCATCGCTCCGGCTCAGCGTCATCCCAGCCGAGCCGCTGCTGCTCGCATGCCTCGTTGCTGCGCGCCCTCAACTTCAGCTTGCGATCCTCGGGCCCGATCCTCACAGCGCCGTGTCGCCTCCCGCCTGCTCTGCTCCTGGCCTGCGCATCACTCAACCCCCAATCCAATGGTGGGCGCGGCCAAGCGTATGGGTAACGGGTAGCTACTTCAAAATCTCTTCGCGCGCTCTCTCTCTCCAATCTCGCAGTTCTCCCTTGGGAACCGACCCCCCCCCTCTCCTCTCCTCTCACTCCCATTATCCTTCGTCCGCCCTCTGCGCAGACGCGGCGTTACATCTTGTCTCTCGAACCTGGGCCGATCGATCACACACCCCCGTTATCCGAGAGAGGACAGATCCTGCCCGGCTGCGCTTCCGCGCTGGAATTCACTGGCCTCCATGCCACCGGCGCCGCCGCTCTATTGATTCTGCCGCCTTGTCACACGACCAGACGCCCTCCTGCGTGCTTCACGAATCACAGACGCCCATTGGCCTTCGACTGCTGTGAGAATACGAACTTGGCCAACCCCGACCTATTTGGCCCTGCCTGTCGCTTTCGGCCTCCCGTCCGATCAACTGCCGGGAGCCCACACGGATCGTCCCTCCCGCGACCGGTCAGCGCAACACTGTCTCATACATACCGCGCATACAAGCACGAGCAACGTTGAGGCTCTGCTTCTGCTCCTGCTCCTGCTTTCTACTTGTGCTTCTGCCCTCTGCTCAGCTCAGCTTAGTCCAGCCCGGTTTGGCTCGGCTTCCTGCCATTCGTCCACCTTGGGTCTTGCCAGCTGCATATATCCCTGGCGCGCTTCAAGCCACTGTGGATCGCTCTTGTTTTAATCGCACATCCCCAAAGAAAAGTCACAGCCGTGTAACTATCAGGCCCTTGCTCGCTCGTGCCACGAAAGCCGTGCGTTGGTGTGGTTGATCAGCGCAAGAGTTGGATGGATTTGGGGAGACGAGACTTCTGGGGAACGGAGCCCGATCGCCGCCCTGATTCGCAAAGAGCAAAACGGATTACCTGCTCTGCTGTGTATGCGCCAAGGAGGGGCTTTGTTATTCTATAAAGACCAGGCAAAATGCCCCAAGACATGTCAGATAACGGGGCAGACGTCTCAGATCCCGTATCCGAGAACGAGGAAGATTCGGAGACTCTGTTGAAAGACGAAGACGAGAGAATGGCCGACCCAATGGCGGCCAATGGTTACGACGATAAGAAGAAGTATGATCCTAAGGATCCTTTGAGACCGAGGCGGAAAAAAGCAAGGAGAGCATGCTTTGCTTGCCAGAGGGCACATCTGACATGCGGTGCGTCTTTCTCGAGAGAATGAGCTCCCCCCTTTTCCTTTCCTTTTCCCATGCAGCCTCCTCTGCCAACCCAATTCCTCGGATATTCAATCAAACTCGTTATTTCTTTTCTTGACCGTGTTTAGCTTCTACTGCCGTTTGCTAGCTGTGACTAACATTTGATTGTAGGAGATGAGAGACCGTGTAAGCGGTGCATCAAACGTGGCCTTGCCGATGCTTGCCAGGATGGCGTGCGTAAAAAGGCCAAATATCTGCATGATGCCCCTCCAGAAGCCCTTCGACCCGTCCTCGGCCCCAACTTCAGCCCTCCTCCCTCCGCAAAGGCCAACGGACAGCGCCATGATTTGATTCACTCCGATAACGTTCTTGGTACGGCTACGGGCGACGGCTTTCTATCACAAGGCAGTGCCACGTTCCCAGTCTATCCAAGCGTCAGCCAGCCGCAGGTAGCCATCCCTGAAGCCATCCACCTCAACCCGCAGGCATCACCCATCTCGCCATCTTTCCACAGTGCCTCCGCGGCAGGGCAAGCTCATATGGGCGGCATGCTCCAAGGAAACACCATGGACTTTAATGCTCTGTTCGACCCTAGCAACCCTGCGCTCTACAACTTTGATCTCGAAGGCTTGAATTTTGGCAGTCAATATGCTGGATGGGAGTTTGGCATCCTTAACAAGATGGGCCTTGGAGCCGAGACTCCTCCTCGAGAAAACTCCATCTCACAAACTCCAAAGACTGAGGCGAGTTATGCAGCCATGTTTGGCAACGGAAGCGGATCATATGACGGCGCCATGGTGGGCGACTATGCCGGTATGGATCTCGGCAGCTCGAACATATATACCCAAGGCAATCTCCAGCATGGCCTCCCCCACGCATTTGCCATTGCCGCCGGGCCCAACAGCTTGGCCAGCCCGAGCACCGACGCAACTGCCAGTCCGCAGGCTATCATGGATGGCTCCCCGAACCCGGCGGCAGGGGGATTTCCCGGCTTGCCAAACATGACCGCGGCTTCTCGCCTGAAACCGAAGCAGGACAAGATGGTACAGTCGATTCTCGGCAAGAGACAGCGGGACTCTGCATCCATCTACGCAAGCGTCAAAGAGCCCTATCCCTATGTCGCTGGATTCCACAACATGATATCTGTCCTACGCAACAGATTACCGCTGAGCAAGCTGTGGAAGATTGCGCAGTCGCTGGGGGAAATTCGACCGTCGTTCATCTCCTGCACTAAGGATCTGACGCGCGAAGATCTCATCTTCATGGAAAAATGCTTCCAGCGGACTCTTGTCGAGTTTGACGACTTTCTGCAGCACTGCTGCGCGCCGACCATTGTATGTCGACGCTCCGGAGAGGTGGCGGCTGTAAACAAGGAGTTTGCGGCGTTAACAGGTTGGCCCAAGGACGTGCTCCTGGGCAAGGCGCCTAACCGGAACATCTATACTCGATCCTCAGACGAGGGCACAGATGATGGCGATAGCTTGGCTTCATCTGGCCAAGTGACGCCTGCTAAGAACCAGCCGATGCAGACGAACAATAATAACAATAGCAATAACAACAACGGACGGCCACAACCAGTCTTTTTGGGCGAGCTGCTTGATGACGACAGCCTTGTCGAATTCTATCGCGACTTTGCCCAACTTGCGTTTGAAGACAGCCGAGGCAAGGTGCAGCGCAGCGGCCGGCTGATGAAGTATCGCACGCAGGAGATGCTGGAGGCAAAGGAAATGCTGGGGCCTCAGAAACACCCGCGGACGGGCATCCTGAGTAGTCGTGTCACTATGATTGACAGCGAGCATGGCATTTCCCGCATTGAAAAGGACGGTAAAGTGGACTGTACGTACTGCTGGACGATTAAGCGGGACGTCTTTGACATTCCCATGATGATTATCATTAATGTGAGTTCCGGCTTCCTCCATCCTGATGTCCAGTGGTGTCAGTATGCTAATGAGTTATAGTTCTTGCCCCGATATCACCCTAACCAAGAGCCACATCAGCTCGCTGTATGACGCTCATCGTCGCCCCTAGTGGGCACACTCTCTATACGTTAACCTTTTATGCATATAAGGTGTTGGCAGTTTTTCAATTCTTGCTTTTCTCTTTGAACGTTTTTGCCATGGGCTAGGGTGAGGTTATGCATTATACGGCTTACCCCTTTAAAAAAAAAATCGGTGGGCTATGGGCTAGATTTAGGACTACTTTGCTTCTTTTCTGCTGTCATTCATGAAAGGCACGGGGCATTCTCGTGACGGGTATGATTTCTGGCTTGGGTATTTTGTTTTCTGTTTTTCGGAATCGCTATGACATGAAACTTTTAATGACAAAAGAGGGGATTACTTGGATGATACCCGCGTGCGCAAACACACACATACAGACACAAAACACATAACAACGCATACCTTACCTACACACATTCTCAAATTCATGTACATTTAGTATATAAGTGTGAACTGGCCAAGAGGGGGGGATTGTGGATTTTGGCCGGTATGATGCTATTGGCTTTGTTTTATTTTTCTATTATCCAAGAATATTTGCGGTGCTTTTCTCTCTCTCCTCCATGTCTATGGTGATGCCCATCCCAACCTTGTATCCTCCCCCTCCCACCTGGTGTAATAAAAATAGCCATCTTGTCCTTGCCACGCAAAACCTAAGTCCAACAAAATTGAAACAAAATAAAAAACAAAATCAGTCAAAGAATCATCTATAAAGGCTTAACAAACCACTCCGCATCCTCCTCACTCCCCTTATCCCACGCCCACCCCTCCCTACTAAGACTCTTCTTCGCAACCTCGCAATCAAAGTTAATATCATCAATCAACGCCTCAAGACTCTTATAATCCTTCTCCTCGCGAATGAAACCCAGAATCAAAAGACGCATGTGCGCATCGTAGAAATCGCGCCCGAATTTATGCAGGATGTGCACTTCTGCGCTGCGCACGGTGTTTTTGTAGAACGGGTTGTACCCGATGGACATGACCATGGGGAAGACGGTGAATGCGCCGGAGGGGGCGGAGGAAGGGTGGTCTGGGTGGGAAGGGGGGAGGGCGAGGGAGGCGTAGCCGAAGTAGACGCCGGAGGGGATGTTTGCGATCCAGGGGGTGAGGGTGTCGTCGACGGGGAGGTTGGCGGTTGGGATGCCGAGCTGTGGAATTTGTGAGGAGGTGAGTGAGTTTGAGAGGGGGAGATGGATGTTTACCTCTTTGGAGCCGCGGCCGAAGCCGGAAATGACTTTGCCTTCCATTTTGTAGGGGTAGGGAGATTCGGGGCCGGCTTGAGGGCCGACGATGTCGGGGCGGGACGACATGGTGATGATGGTTGACGTTGAGTGAGTGCGTTTGTGATGAGTTGAGTTGAGTTGAGGCGGGATGAGTCAAATGGTTGAAGACAAGAGGTGATGAATGCGCCGGCAGCTCTCGGTTACGGAATTCCCTCAAAAACACTCTCTCAAGGACTTTAAAACTCTTTGATTATATGTGTAGACCCAACGGGACAAAAATATTCTGAATCTTGGGGAGAAGAAACTCGGTATATGACTCTTTTAATTGATAGATACCTAGGGCTTCCGTAATTATGCCTTATCAGCCGCGCGGGATTGCCTGGATCAGAGCGAGATCGCGTGCGGGCCCAAGATTGGCGGGGCAGAAGCCAAAGGAACGGCAACTTTTTTTCCTTCTTCTTCTATTGACGCCGGTCTAGTTTTCCAGCTCGGGCTTCGGCCGCGGGGCAAGTCCGGACACGGGTAAGCGGGTTTTCCGTTGTTGAAGGATTCAAATAGTTGTATATGCTAGACAGAAGTTGTGATTTATGACTCTTTTTAATCTTTGAAGGGGGGAATCATGAATTCCTCAATAGCAAGATAGGAGCGTCTACAACCCTTGTTTTTAAAGAAATGATTGGAGGTATCATTTGAATGCAATTTCAAAGCTACATGTAAGCCGTAAGCCGTCTGTTGCTGACCAATGGTCCCAGCAATTCCGGGGCGTCAAACGCCTTGCAAATTATCAATCTGCCATCATCATATTGTGTGTATCATTCTGTTCCCCTGTTCCTAACAAATGCGCAATTCACCTGAGCATTGGGTATTACAATTCCAATTCCGACAATTTTGAGCCTAACAATGGCTCTCTGTCACGAGTTCAGACGAAACTCTGCGTGTTAAAGAGTGTCAAAGGAAAATGAAGAGAAAAAAGAGAGAGGGAGCGGACGGGTATTGGTTCTTGAGAGAAGCCGCAATACAATGCAGCTCTCCGTGATATGTCGGGAAAAACAAACAGTCTTGCCGTTCACTGAGCCTCCTCCTTAGCCTCCTCCTTACTGGCCTCCCACTCGGTCCGGCCAAGCCTGATAATGTCGCTCTGGCCGAGGATCCAGAACTTGCTGGGCGCCTTGCCCTCGTCGGCCAGCTGCGTGGCCCGAATGGCCGCCCGCGCAATCACCTCGGCATCCTGCGCAAAGCTGTCCTTCAACCCAAGAAACCCCAGCCCGCGCGCAAACGTCATAGCAAGTCCCTCCACAAGACGCTTCTGCTCGCGCTCGCCCATGATGAGGCCCGGGCGAACAATAATGCCGTGGTCAAACTCGAGCTCCTTGACCGTGGTCTCGACGCCCTTCTTCATCTTGCTGTAGGGCGACGTGGACGCCAGGATGCCGTCGGACCCAACGCTGGAGATGAAGACGAAAGTCTTGACGCCCGCCTGCTTGGCGGCGCGGGCCACCTCGACGTTGAGATCGTGGTCGATCTTCCACTGGTTCTCGATGCCGCCGGCGGCCGCGCGGGTCGTGCCGATGGCGGAGAAGGCGACGTGGGGAGCGGGCGAGATGGCCGTCAGGGCGGCGGGCCACTTGTTGACGTCGGCGTCGATGATGGAGTTGAGGTTGGGGGATTCAGCTTTTGGGGCGCGGCGGCCGACGGTGTGGACGGGCCTGAAGGGGCCGGAGGCGAGGAGGTTGGAGAGGATGAAAGACCCCACGAGGCCGGTCGAGCCAAAGACGGCGGCGGAGTTGGGAGCAGCCATTGTTCTTTTTGGTGATGGCGATGTGTTGTGTAGAAAAGAAAGAGTCTGGAGAAGCAGAGATGGAAAGCTATGTGGGAGCTATACGGAGTAGGTAGGAGGAGCTAGATGGGGAGAGAGGGCAGCAAGCAGCTTGGCTTGGGTACCCATCATATATACAAGTATCAATGCCTTCGTGCCTTATAACATGCGTATGATGGAATGGAGTTAATAACAAATGCGGCCCGAAACGCCCGAGCTTCTGGAATGATTGGGCCCATGTCTGTGTGTGATTTCCGCCCGTAGGCGCGAATGGCAACATCTAATCAAGAACATGGAACCAACGGCTACCATGTGATACGGCGGACAGAGCGGATAGGAGCGGACTTTGGGAGGTACTAATTGATAAGTTCTGGTCGCCTGGGTGTGCTATTATTTGCCTGCTTGGTTCTAGGCATCGTATTAATCTTCTTACCAGGCGGGATGTTGCGTGACGTGATTTTTGGGTTGACGCTCGAGGCATCAATTGGATCGATGCAACTGGTGGAGGTATCGGGACAATTACGCCGCTGTACCCGTGCTTATGATCAAATGTTGGTCGAATTGACTGATGTCCTGTTTGGGGAACTGCATGAGCTTACATGTGCTGCAAAGAGCTCAATTCAATTTCAACCTCCAGGGCTGAGCTACAGCCGAGCTACCTAGGCTATAGCGGACCCTCCAGGAGGTGGGCTGGTGCATATTCGCATTCGCTAGGCGCTATCGGTGCCCCTCCAAACTGCCCTACCGCCAGGCATTGCCCCTCCATCACTGCTAGGCGCGAGTGGGCTTGCGACAGCTTCTCTGCCTGCGCGGACTGAAGCTTTCCAATTCCCATCAAAAGTCCGCCATCGTCACATCCATCATATGCGCGCTGCATGATTGCGATCCGAGAATTACTGTTATACCGACTCGCATAGCCTCACATCACGCAAAAAACACCTACACACCCAAACTCTGCCTATCATGGCCACTCAATACGAACGTAAGTTCAGTCATCAATCCATTACAACTCCAGATCTAACACCACGCAACCTCTTTCAGTCGAACACAATGTCAAATTCACCGAATCTCGCCGCGCCGGCCGCCGCGTCGACATGGCCTCCTTCTTCTCCCTCCTCAACCAGCTAGACGAGCCCGCGACCACACAAAACCCGCACAACAACCCGCACGCCACGCCCACGCCCGTCGACACCGCCGCGCTCTTCCGGCTGCTGCAGAGCCAGATGCAGACGCTGCTCACGACGGCGCCGACGACGGACAACCGCTCGTTTCTCGAGGACCTCATCAACTCGCTCGAGGAGGACATTCACGACCCGCCCACCAGGCTGCAGGGCGCCAGCCAGGAGTTTGTCGATATGCTGGACCGCGTCAACAGGAAGAAGCTGGATAAGGAGGATGACTGCGCCATCTGCAAGGTGCCTTATCTGGAGGATGAGTACTGTCTTGTTGTGGAACTGCCGTGTAAGGGAAAGCATAGGTTCGATCTTGAGTGTGTTGGGCCGTGGCTGCGGAGTAAGGGGACTTGTCCTATGTGTCGTGAGGAGATGGGAAGAAAGAAGGAGGTTCCCAATGTGGAAGATGACGAAGAGGAGGATGGTGATATGATGTATGCGTAATGGTATTGAGCATGGTAGAGTTGGGCGTACTGGAGTTTCTGCTGAACTTTTTATTTGGGATGGATATATGAAGCCATGGCTGCTCATGATATAGAAAGCGAATATTTATGGGTTGCCAACATTTGGCCCATGCGGGAAAAAAAAAGAAGAAGAAAAGATTCATGTCTATTATTTTCGTCTCAAGATGGCTTATGCCTCCAGGCTCTTGATCACTTCCAACGCCTTCTCCGTCCTCTTCTTAGCCTCGGCCCTTGCATTTGCGCTCAGCTCTTCCAGCCTCTGCTTCCAAAAGCTCCATCTCTCCTCATTGAATCCCGACTTGGTTCCCTCAATCAGAGAGCCCGGACTTAGAGCTTGGGTAGCTTGTGAATCAAGCTCGACACTGTTCTTTGTCTCGTTGTACAGCACCTGGCCAGCCTGGGTGATCCACTCAGATGCAGTAATCAAGTGCGTGTCTCTGGCCTCATCAGTGGAAAGCGGCTCTTCCAGCCCGTCGCGAAGCTCCCATATGGCAAAGTTTGTCCAAGACGAGACGGAAGCGCCGAGGAGGCGGGCGGCGAAGGAGTTGAGGGAGAGCCACTGGGCGATTTTGGTGGCTTGGTCAGGTTTATTGTCGAATTCAGGGGAGGCTGAAAGACAACCAAAATGTAATCAGCAAATTTGAAACTTTACTGTTTGTATATATATCATTCGCTGATTGGAATAAGAGGCTGCAAACTCACCGTTCCACTCCTCTCTCATGACGGCGCCAAAGAGCGGCATGTCGGCCCACAGCTCGTGCTGCGAACCCCAGATCTCGACGCTGCCGGTTTTCTTGGCGTTGAGCGCCTTGAGGATCTCGACGAGGTGCTGGAGGCGCGGGTCGTCGAGGGGGATGCGCTTGGCGACGTCGGCGAGCAGTGACCACAGCGACCAGAGGAAGCCCTCTGCATCTTCGTTTCGGGGGTTCAGCTTGTCGATGCCGTCGGCTGCAGCTTCGGGGCTTGTGCTGCGGTTTATGGCGGCGTCGAGGAGGTCGGCGAGCTTGGACTCGACTTCGGGGGTAAAGTCTTGGCCCTTGACGAGGAGGTGAAAGTCGATGGATGAGGTGGACATGTTTGCTGTTGAGGGATTGTGAGGGTGTGAGTATGACCAGGAGTTGTAGCCCGTGAATTGGTGTAAGTGGGAGTGGTTGTGAAAGAGGGCAGTTTGCGAAATCAGACGCTGAGCTGTAATGAATGCTTGTAGTTGACGTGCGTATCATAAGGAAGAGTTTTAAACAATTTAATTCTCTGCTGTCTGCAAATCGACGAGCTGCATCCACGTGTCATTCACAAGGCCAGCTTGGCAGAGCTCATCACATCTGAGCTACACACGCATCATGAACCAACTGCGTCACCGAATTGATTGCGGCGGGGCAGTGTGTGTTCTATGGAGGGGCACAAAATAGCACAAACGAGTTCAGTCTATCCAACCAATTGACGCACGCTCTCACGGCATCGAGACTATCAAGGCCCTTTTCAAAACAAACACCAATTCACATGCGGCAGGTCAGTAAACATACAATTTCTTATGGATTTCTATTAGGTACTGTAGATCTACGCAATCGTCATCCGCATGCCGCCATTGGCGCACACCACGCTCCCCGTCGTCCACCCGCTCTCCGCCGTGCACAGCATGTCAATCGTGCCCGCAATCTCATCGACAAACCCGGGCCTCCTCCCGCCCATCTGTTCCCTCACTAGCTTATCAAACTTCTCCGCCTCGTCGCCCGCCTGCCGCAGCACCTCAGCCTCGCCGTCGTACGCCATCAGCGGCGCCGCGTCCACGTACGGCTGGTTGCGCTTCCAGAACGTCGGGCCTGCCTCGGCGTACATGTCGCCCCAGGCCGGGCCCGGGTTGATGGAGTTGACCGTTGCTCGTTCGCCCAGCTCGCGCGCCCACGTGCGGGTCATGACCTCGAGGGCGCCTTTGCTGCCTGCGTAGACGGACTGGCCCAGGTAGCCGATGGACGCCGACACGCTGGATACGTTGACGATGCGACCGGAGCGGTCGGTGGGGAGGTGAGGTGCTACGGCTTGTGTTAGAAGTAGTGGTGCTAGGACATTGACTGCGTAGACGCGAGTGAACTCGGCTTCGACGATGGGGCCCTTTTCGGGGTCGTTCATGAACTGGTTGGATGAGACGCCGGCGTTGTTGATGAGGATGTCGATCTGGAACTTGCCGTCCGGGTTGTAGCTGTGGAACAAGGTCCGGGCGGCCTCGACGATGACGGGAGCTGCTGTTGATGCCTGGGCGAGATCTGTCTGGACTGATTGGCTGTGGATCTTGTGCGTAGATGTGAGCTCCTCGACTAGCTGCCGCGTCATTTCCTTGGACGAGTCTGAGGTAAAGGTGATGAGGACGTTGCTGCCCTTGGCTGCAAGCCGTCTGGCCGTTGCCGCTCCAATACCTATCGTCTCGTGAATTAGTAGGTGGTGGTGAAGAAGAGTACATGTAGCTCATCACATAGTGTAGGCCTATATGTAAGCTGCATGCATCGACGGGGGAACCAACCTCGCGAGGCACCGGTGACGATGGCCAGCTTTCCTTCATACGGTCGCGCCATTTCAGTAATTGTGAGTGAGCTTGATGAAAGATGATGATTTCAAGAATTAAAGTCACCTCGAGCATCTATTTCAACGGGCATCGGGCATCCGTCCATCGCCCAGCCGAATATATTTCCGTCCATATAACCCCACCAAGATATGCCCCGCGGCATGTTTCTCCGTCTTGTTTCTCCATAGATACTCCGCTGCACATGTCGTCATTGGAGCGCATGGAACTCGGTGGGATAGTCAGGGGAAAATCAGTTGTTCGCCTGGCAATACTAGTGGGAATAACTCAGTTATTGATGGGTTATGGTTATGTATAGTCCGTGGTGGCGTCCTTGCCATTCGCTCCAATCAGCGTCTACCTTCTGCAAAGCGCTTACATGATGAGGATACAGTATAGCAAGAAGAAAGGTAGCAGTTTGTCTTATAACTGGTAGATGGCAGCCAAATAACTGAGGTGTCTCATCTCAGCCCTTTTCCATTATTGGAGCGGCTGTCTGCTCGGTTCATAATAGGTAGATACCTGATGTACATAGGCTTGCTTACCCTAGTTGTCGCATTGGTAGCGCATATATACCATTCTGCTTCATGATACCTCGACGTCTTTTGTTGGGGTTTCCCCTCCACGTCGATTTAGAGTTTGTATGTACCTATCATTTCCACGTTGACGAACGGGCGTTAGTTAGATCTCGGTTCATCCACTCTATTCTAATCCCACGTTGCCATCTGCAAAGTGACATCTGGCAAAGGCGGGTGAGATCTGATAACCTTAAGCTTACATATTACCTCCTGTCGCAAGTTATGTGTACGTAACAGTTTAATTTTTTTTTTATTTTTTTTATTTATTATTTATTTTTTTTTCTTTCGCGGTTGTCTAGTGCGGCTTGTTACTTATCCGGCATCTATCCGTCAACTCCCGCTTGAATCCTATCCATTAGCACCCAGCTAGCACCCGGTGGCACATATAAGAACCTGGAACCATGCCGGATAGGTGCCGGATACATGTAACAGCCGGTGCTTGGTTGAGTGCTACTATACCAGCATAAATACATGGTGTATATGTATGTAGTGATGCTTGACGCAAATTAACAAGCCAGCAAGTGATTGCGCTATGCTTGATAAGTCATCTCGTCATGAAACTACCTAGGTAATTTCTAATTACCTAGGTAATAGCTTGGATCTTGGAAACACAATCCCCAACGGCGGCTTATATGGTTCCATCCATAGAACACACTGTTAGGATGTAGAAAAAGAAAGTTATCGTAGGGACTTGGTTGGTCGTAGAAGCTTGGCGTTGAAATTGTATAAATGCCATGCTTGTTTCATAAAAAGAGCAAAGTCATGTCTAACATAAAGCTTTAGACTCGTCTTCTGATTCTTTCCCACAAGAACACAGCAGCACAAACAAGACATAATTCTTCAGAATTCCACGTGTAACAGTCATGGCAAATGTTCCTTCTCCTTTCAAATCGCACATTCTCATCATCCCCGGAGCATGGTACCCGTCCTCAAACCTCGACACATTCATCGAATCGCTAGAAGCCGCAGGATATTCTGCTGAAGCCTTCTCGCTTCCTAGTTTTAACACAGCAGGCGTCTCTGTCCAAGACGACGAAGATCAGGTGAAAGTTTTGCTCACCTCTCTAATCGACAATGGAAAAGATGTCATCATCGTCGCCCATTCCTACGGCGGGTTGGTTGCAGCGGGAGTTATCGCCAATCCGGGTCTAGACCAGAGGACCAGAGAAGCACAGGGGTCAAAGGGGGGTGTCGTTGGTATTGTATATCTGGCCGCCATTATACCTGCATAAGATGAGGGGATTCTTCAGCTGGTGGGTGGAAAGTGGTTGGAGTACATTGATGATACCAAAGTGAGTGCTAAACTGTTGTTGCGCCTTCTTCATCTTCTTCCCTCTCGACAGGTCAAGATTCGAATGGCTTTACCTTTCTTGTGCTAATAATACATTTTCTTTTAATGCCAGGCTGAAACAGAAGGTCTTCTCTTCACATTCAACCCAACAGAGACCTTTCATCATGACTGCTCAGCCGAATTAGCCAGCAGCGTTACAGAGACCCTAATGCCACACTCTGAATTGGCCTTGAAAACAGCCTCCTCGGCAGTAGGATGGAAAGATAAGGCATATGACGGCCGCCGCGCCTACATTCGCTGTCTTCAGGATAAGGCGCTTCCTATTGGTATACAGGATCACTTGATTTCTCGATCGGAAGTCGAATGGGTGGTCAAGTCTCTGGACTCTTCGCACAGCCCGTTTCTGTCAATGCCGGGCGAGTTGACGAGGGTGGTGGAGGAGATTGTAGAAGAGCTTGTAAAGAGCTGAGTGCTAAGGCTACATGTACAAGATGCCACATTCATAACATTTGCATATAATCTTAACCGCATGATCAATAATAATTTATTTGGCTGCCTCTTGATACAGTATACATCTGCCTAAAACCCTTGTATCAGAATGATGGCGTGATAGTAAGTATGTTGTCACAATACCAACCAACAGGATGTCGAGGAATTGGTGTTGGTCCCATTGCATCGTGTTCGTGCATAATGGGATGCCGCCTTGCCTAGATTGAGGCTAAACCTATCGAATCGAGAGTTTCCCAAGGCGAGCATCCAGATCTTCGTTTACGCCTATACAGTACTCATGCAAAAGTCGAATACCATATAGCGATTACATACATGTATTCAGTAGCGCAAGTTCCGCATCAAGACCACATCCATGTATAACCCCATATGCAACGAGCCTATTGTTGATGCGTTTACAAAAACTACATTCAATTTACGCGCGCCGCAGAGGCATCCATATGGCCTCTTTCATGGCCGCTGGCTGTGCTCAAGACCCCTGCAAGCCATCATCAGACTCTCTCAGAATGCCTTATAAGCCTCCCGCGCCATTGCTGAGAACCACTCACACCACCGTCGCAATACTAACCTGGCCAAGGCTTTGCGATAAAAAGCATGAGAGAATCCCTCTTATTTCCGTTAGTTTTGAAATAGGATCTTGTGATTAATTTACTTGTCCAACTTTCAATATTGTATAATTTGAAGTTATGGATTCTAAAAGACGGCGCGACGACAGTTCAGAGGATGGCGAAACCAGTTCATCGAGCAGGCTTGACGCTACAAATGGACATAAACGCCGGAAAACAAACCAAACGGTTAATCTCTGCCAAGAATGCAGACAACTCGACATTGACGGTCTCTTCCGTAAAGCTTCCGAAGACTTCAAAAGAGCCAGAAAAGGCCTAATCAAGCGCCCTTCAAAACTATATGGCGGGCGCAATGACGGTCCTTTATTCTATGGAGATGCCTTCTTTGCGCATTCTTTCGGTAGTCGCTTATCAGCGAGAGCAACATGCCCTCTATGCCGCTTCTTTTGGTCCATGAGGATCCAACCGGATAAGCGTCATGCAAAATACAAGCTTCTTGGGTTTTGCAGCAGCGAGAGTTGGATTTTTGGCCTCTCCGGATTGAAGAAGAGTCCAGCCTGGCACAATGCGCGAGATACGGTCTGGATGGGCGTCGTGCCAGATGTTCCGTCTATACCACAGTCAGGTCATGGCGAGAATTGGCTGGATAAAGACATTCCAGCAGTTGGACCCATCTATCTTCTGCAGCCTGATGAGAACGAGAAGGATATTCCTGCCTTATTAGAAGCACGGCATCTCAGTGACGCAGTCGATTTCGCTGTTGCACAGGAGTGGTTCTCGTTCTGCCAAAAGTGGCATTTGAGCTCCTGCAGTCGACCAAGCAAGGGTGATACCATTACTCGAGGATTTCATGTGATTGACTGCGAGAAGGAGCCGTCGGTAGTAGTGGAAATGCCATGGGGTGTTGAATATGCCGCACTCAGCTATGTATGGGGTCAGCGTC
Source organism: Trichoderma semiorbis (assembly GCA_020045945.2). Taxonomy (NCBI): domain Eukaryota; kingdom Fungi; phylum Ascomycota; class Sordariomycetes; order Hypocreales; family Hypocreaceae; genus Trichoderma; species Trichoderma semiorbis. The sequence goes on from CM034695.1 coordinate 1,374,063, forward strand.
CGGAAGACTTGGTTGACTGGCCTGCAACAGTTCTCGATGCCGTTGCGGTATCTCGTAAATTGGGATTGCGGTACTTGTGGGTTGATCGACTGTGCATCAACCAGTCTGATCCTGTGGAGAAAGACTATCTCATATCCCGGATGACTACGATTTACGAATATGCTGAGCTCACTATTGTATCAGCTTCTGGGTCGGGAGCAAGCGATGGTCTCCCTGGGGTACGATTGACGCCTCGAAAAGGTCAGCCCAAGATTCTACTAGATAATGGGAGTCTTCTAGTGTCTGCACTCCAGGATCCCCGTCAAGAGATTCTGGCATCCGAATATTGGACGAGAGGATGGACATACCAGGAAGGCGTCTTGTCGAACCGGCGTCTAGTATTTACTGACCATCAAATGTACTGGGAGTGCCGTTGCATGGCTGCACATGAGAGTCTCCAGATGCCTTTGGAGCTACTTCACAGAAATCACACCTCCGTGACGAGTGCTACAGATTCGCGCAGGAGGGAGATTTTGCCCCAAATACCCAATGGACAACATATGGAGGACTATATTTTGGGAGGAATCTTCAAGAGTGAGACGTCTGGTGGAGATTTGGAGATGGGCAGCCATCAACGAGACGTTATACAAACAGATGAATATCGGCTGGAATACGGATTTCCTGCGCCAGACGAAGCATCTACTGGCTCACAACTACGATTGTTGAATGACCATATCCGTGCTTTTTCGGCAAGAAAACTAAGTCATGGCGGAGATTCACTCAAGGCTTTCCTTGGTATCGCCGGCATGTACAGAGACAAGAGACTTTGTATATATCTTGGCATTCCCATGTGGAAAAACGATATCTTAGTCGACCTCACGGGTTCTTACGTTACATTCGCCCTCTCAGTCTGCTCATGGTACCATCGCAGCGGTACAGAGCATCAAATGTTCATTTCAGAGCCCTGTATTCGCAGAACACACCTGCCATCCTGGACATGGGCAGGATGGCAAGGCACGGTATCATGGCGCGCTCCACCGTCGGACGAGCATAGCGTCTTTATGAACGATCTGATTACTGCAGAGCCACTACAGATTCACCTGGTATGGGCAGCAGATCTGTATCTAAGGTCATCATGTGAGCCAGTATGCTTACGATTGCTGAACTTGTACTCTACAGATGTACTAGAAGCAGAAGTTCCTACGCTGCTTGAAATACGGAACCCCCTAGTATTGAAGTACTCGGTAAGGCATGAAGTCAAGGGAAGCTGGGAATGGAGGCGCCTAGCAGGCAGAGCAGGCGAAACACGCCGCTACCAAGCCGAACGACAAGAGTGGGATAAGAAATGGTACCTCATCGCCGGCAGGCTCGCCTTTGTAAGCATGTCCATTCCAATAACAGAAGAGGACTGGACTCGAAAGCACGACACAGGCGAACTCATCAGCGTGCTCATCTTTGCTGCTCAACGGCCCCGTGCAGAACATGGCCGCGCAAGGTTTTTGACGCTGCAGAGGGTTGAGTCTGATTCGTTTGAGACGAGGTGGGAGAGGGTTGGGACGCTGCAGCTTACGATTCCGGAAGTTGACTTGGATAAGTGCTTTACGAATGAGGAGTTTCTGAGGAGGATTCCTGTGAGGGAGTGGAGGGGTGCAATTGTCATTCAGTAAGATATTGAATGTAAGGAGAACAAGCATTGCGAAACACTTGATCTTGTAATGGGCGATGTTCTAAATTTAGCGAGAGGATGCTAATGTTCATCGCAAAGAGCTCAGAGGGATATGGGCTTTAATGTCATATAGAGAGCGGTATTGATGAATGATCATGACTTGTAGAGAACTGTCAATCTATTACTCTGTACTTTGAACCTCCCTCTACCGGTTTCTAGGAAAGAGATTGAACTTCTTCGCACTGAATTGTAATTGCGTGAAGCTGCTTGAATGAGAAGCTCACGCCCATCATCAAGAGCTCATTATTAGAGTTGCGGATTTTCGGTTGTACTACTTCTACGGCACTTGCCACTATTTGTTAGACCTCAGCTCAGGCCTTGGCAAGCTCATCCAAACCTTGGTCCTGAGACATCATCATATCCTGAAGCAGTAGACCATATTAGTATGCGGCCAGATTCGATCGACTCATCCCATTCAAGGTGGCATATATATATATATAAAAAAAGAGAATGCTTACAAGTATCGATACTGGTAGCCACCTTGTCACAAACCGGATGATGCCACTATACGATCCTCTCCATACAATTCCGGTTCTGTTACTTCCAATGATATCCAGGACAATAGAATTGACGAGCTCCTGTGCAGACTCTCCTTTAGGACCGAGCTCATTCTTGGCCCACTTGGTGATTGTTTCGAGGATTTTGGAATAGTAAGATGTTTCGGGAAGCTCAGGTATCGGCTCATTGGCATGAAATGGTGTGGCAACGGTACCGAGCAAGATGGTCACGACGCTCACACCAAAGGGGGAAAGTTCCAAGCGAAGCGTCTCGGAGATGCTGTTGATGGCGGCTTTGGAGGAGGCATAAGTTCCTGTGAGAAGCTTCTACGTTAATCACGGTGATTCTTGCCACACAACGCAATGACAGCTGTACTGGATTAAATCACACTTACCAATCCACGGGGTGTTGACCACTGAGCCCACGGAGCTCATGTTAACCACTCGGCCGTTGCTTCTGATCAACTGCGGAGCAAATGCTTGAACAGTTCTCACCACCCCCCAGACGTTTGCATTATATAAGTTTTGCGCCTTGTCAATGTCCACGTCCAGAATTGGCATCGTGTATCCGAACCCCGCGTTGTTCACCAACACGTCCAGACAGTGTCCCGCCTCTTCGACTGCCTTTGCGGCCTCCGCTACAGACTCTTTGGATGAAACATCGAGGGCTATTACAGACACGTTGGGGAGGCTTCTGAGCTCAAAGGGGATTTTGGACGTGTCGCGTGCAGTCGCAAAGACATGGTGGTGTTGTTTTGCGAGAGTGAGGGCGAGGACGGCACCGATGCCGTCGGCGGAGCAGCCAGTGATGAGGATTGTCTGCCTCTTGGCCATTTCTATGCGACAATGGCTAAGCCAAATGAGAGAGATATACTACATCCGAAGGGAAGATGAAGAGAGGTTAATGATGGGAGGGGAGGCAGCGATTCAATAAGAACGGGATTTTCAGCTTTCAATCCTTCCACTTTATTGTCACGTTCGCTGCAGGAGTTACAATAATAGCAACAAGGAATTCTTTTTGGCTATAAAAAGTTCCTCTACCGAACGTTGGTTCGCAACATGTGCTAACCAAATCTCGTCCATGCCGTGTAATTCCCCTCATTTGTTTGGCATCTAGCGGCTTGATTTCGTGGCTGTAGACAGGGTTGAGAGCTTCTCCGCAATTAAAATTGGGCTTGACTTCATCGTGAGCCTGAAGGATTCGTGGGAGCATGTACATACAGGCATTCACGCAACTTGTGTGTGAAGTCAAGATGGACACGATGAACGAGGCAGATCTAGTAACAGCCCCATGTCGGCACACGTCCCGATCGCCAGCAATAAACAATTACCACGGTGATATGAACATCAACCAGCTTTACAGAAGTCTCGACGAGGATCAGAATCTCCGTCTTGTGCGTGCTTTCGGCCTTGGATGAGAATCGGCTTGGAGATGGCCCCGCTCGTGTAAACCAGAACCAACAACAGAAGATCCTTGACGATAAGCGTCGACTCGGTTTGTCATCCTCAACTTGCAAGTAGTAATAGCTCTTATTATAGTATCTAGCTCAATCCATAATCTCGCTTTATTAGGACATCTTAAAAGTGAATCGAGCATACAGAGGAAAGGGAAAGAAAGAAAAAGAAATCAGAAGACGATTTTGAGTCGCAATATGCAGCCGCTTCTAAACCATATGCTCAGGATAAACCTCCTGCGTGATATCAATGTTTCGAACAATTCCATTCGTGCCGGCATTTGCCGATTCCGACATTTCATTCTCCTCCTTGACGCCGCCCTGGATATGAACTACTCGTGACGAATAGCTGCTCGCATCGTAACTGCCAGAGCCCTGTCCGTGAGATACAAAGTGCTTGAGATTCCCCTCTGAAGCAACTTCGTTTTCATAGGTCGACTCTTTGGAGTTGTCCGTGTTGAGATAGTCTGGAGCAAGTTGAGGGCCGCCACAATGTCTGTTGCCGTCTTTCTCAACGTCTTTGTCGTCTCCTTCATCACCACCTCTGCCGCTACGTCTGCGGTGGATTTTAGATATAAGCGCCTTCCATACACGAGTTTCGGCAATATGCTTCTTGCACATGTTCTTGAAGGCGGGCACGCAACAGACTACTATAGCGACGTTGTTTTCGACGATGCTGTGCGTTTGTTAGACAAGATGATGTGATGTTCACTGTCGGCGATGCTGTACTTACATGCAGATAAATAGTTGACTCTCTAGCCAGGTGAGGTCTGTTGTGCCAAGCAATTTAACGCGAGCCCAAAGTGCGATGACACTGGCGATAACTCCCCTGTTGCCTCCATATTAGCACATACACGTGTACTCGTTAGCAATGGTCATAATTGAGCACTTACATCAAAGCAGTGAAGAAGACGGCGCACAAAGCGATGCGTCTTCTAAGAGGCATGTTGAGCTTCCATAGTACGGGCAATGGTAGTATGAAGATGGCTATATCGAGGACGACAGCCAATGAGCCCTGAACTGGCCCGAAATAGATGATTTTTCCGGGATTGCCACTCGTTAAAAGATCTGTCCACGTCTCGCCAGGACGTGGACATGCAAAGGCAATCTCGAGAACTGTGTTGGTCCAGTAGGTGAGAGTGAGGGCGACCATCAGAATATAAACAGCTATACGGATGGTCCTATTTGCAGCGAATATTTGAAGATAGAGCAACAAGATGGCAGCTTTGGCGAAGAAGATGGCGGGCCCGAGCAGCATGCCAAATGAAAAGATAAGCTTCATGTATGTTGCAGTGTACCAACACACAGGGATGTTCCATTGGTGACGTGAATACCGAGCAACTGGCGTAATTAAGATAAGCATGTGCTCACAAAAGCTGCACTCAAGTGTAAATGCAACATACCTGACAGTATAAGCCCTGTATACGCCGCATTAAGAACGACGGCGATGATGGCAAAGTCTATGTGAAGATGATCAGCATGCATTGTATCGTTGCCGTTACTCGGTCCTAAAACTTACAGTCCGCCAGCTTCAAGTTCCGCCAATTCATCCACATCCGCGCAGCAAAGAATATTGTCGACCATGTGAGCATGACCACCGAGACTGCGATGAGAGCTCCCGCAAGAGATTTGGGATCGACGAAATTCGGAACAACACCTGGAGGAGGAGGAGATGCAGGGATTTGGCAGAGATCTACGCCTGGGGGTATGGTGAGACTGCTCATTTTGTCTTTTTTGGTGCTTTTCTTATCCTTCTTTTCTCTTATTCTTTCGCATCCAGTCGAGGCTTCCTAAGAGAGGCGGTCTTCTGCTTGTTGGCCGCCGTCGTGAAAGGTATAATGGTAGCTGTCAGTTATATATAAAGGACCAGATGGAAAGGGGTGGGTCGATCGATTAGTTCATCATAAGGACTAGGTGATGCCAGCTAGAAAATATATTGGAATTACATCCAGGACGATAATGAGGCGAGTGAGGATGAAGAGAGCAAATATAATAGACACGCAGTCAAGTCGCCCCTCCCGAACCGACACATTGAGATCCATCCTCTTTAAATCTCCAAAGAGTATCGGCTAGTCTTTGAAGAGCTACAGCTGATGAACCAAAAAGGTATGAATGAAGAGCTAAAAAATAGCATTGGTGTTGGTTCAATAACAGTGTGGAAGGCGCTTTACACATTAGTCGATTTAGCCACTCTCGAGATCTCCGAGAGCATCTGTATTTAGGATATTTATTGATATAATCAATTGAAGTGTTTGATAACGATAGCGATCGAACTCCCAAACATCGCGGTGATGCATGGAGATTTGTATCGTGTTCTTCTTTTACGGTTCAGGAGCAAATGTTTTGGGAGTTTCATCACATCGAGCAGCCAAGATGTAAATCTTCAACCTGCCTAGCGCGATCTACGAAGGCTTCTCATTGTGCTCCATCTCCCTTCTTCGCACGTTGGTGTTGGTGGCTTGGCGAGCTGGAGCGGGGGAATGAATGTGCATGTTCCGGATTGGAGAAGATGTGGCCAAAGTCAAACCACAGAAACAGCCAGTGCGTAGAGGCTCTAAGGGTATCCTGAATCAAAGCTGAAAATGAATCGCAAAGTATATGAGCGCATAGAAGAGCATTTCGTCCCTCGTGTAGGCCATAGCCGTGTTGCTAGGAGCCGAAGCTATATACAGAGGACCTCTCATCATATCCCTGAGTAATAACAGCAAGGAATACAATTTATTCGTCCAAGCACGATACGTTGAGTTTGAATTTCAACGTTGGTCGATCCGCAGAGCCTTTTCAACGGCATCAAATCAGGCATCAGACTAACATGGGATGCTCCATATATGATCGTAGGGCGTACGAATTACACATCAGAAACAGCTTCAAGCACAGACCTTGCTGCAGATTCTCCAGCCAGCACACCGGATACGACTTGCTAGTCCAACTAGTTCAACACCAAGCTGATTCAATTAGCAAGGTCACGCCGTACGCGACGGGGGCATGAACCAGATAGATTCCCGCAACCTAGACGCCTCCAATACGAGAAGAATAGAAATGAATACTAGCCCCTCCCATATTCATGCAGGCGACTGTGGCTCTGGGATTGGCCTTCAGCCAGCCGTGGCGCAGCGCTCCAAAGGTAATCGATCTGTTTAGTGGCACTTGTGTTGCATTAGGCCCCTCCCGTAGCCACTTGTTGCGCACTTGTTGCCTCACTGGCTCATTTTCGTCGTTCTGATGGTCAGGGCGATGCTCGGCAGCGGTGGATGAGATCTTCTTCAGGGAGGGGGGCACGGATACTAAGACAGAACCTGCGTGTAAGTCCAGTCTGTGCACATGTGTGCCGGAGTACCCCGGCGAATCAGATCTCATGTATCTGAGTGAGTGAGGCTGACATGAGCTATGAGATTCGAAAAATGGGCATGGTCTGTATAGAGCGCCGAGACTGTAGTTGCGGAAGCTTGATTTTGCAAGCGGCTTCTAGGGGAGGGACGAAGACAGGATGAATGGAAGAAAGAATCACATCGTTACAAAGAAGGTGATATATGACAATATCATTATTTTACTAATGTGCTAGATCAAAGCATATTTGACAACAGAAATCCAATAGCCCACTCAATAAGAGAGTTCACAACGCGCATGAGTGAGCACCTGGTACCAGATAGTAACAGCGCAGTAAAACAAATTACTTTTGCTATTAAATATGTCTTTTGCGAAACATGATGATGGTGCTGCTCCGGGGCACGATGCTCGACCTCCAGGTCATGGATCTTGGTACTTCAGGATCTAGTATCTTGCACTCCCAGTCTTCCAAGATGCGGATCAAGATGAGCTTGGTCACTAGCGAGGCATAGAATCGGCCCGGACTGTTTTTGCAGATCATTTTCCATTAGTACAATACAACGCCTCAGCCGCTCTCTTTGAGCAGATCATCCTTGACTCACCAAGCCGCATTGCCAAGTCCCCAAATTGGCCAATCAAGAGTGGCATCTGTAAATTTGGACTCTTTCTGTCTAAGTATGTGAGCAGACTGCTTATGCTGCTGGTTTCGGGCGTTGTAATGCGCAAATCTGAAGCCGTCAAACGTCTGCGGGTCTCTGTATCGCGTGCTGTCTTGCATCATAGCTCGCTGGGGGATACATGCCCAATCGCCCTTTTTGAGGAATGAGCCATCTTGGAAGGTATACGGGATGAGAGCCTTGCGCCGGCACGTAACTTAGGGTACCGTAAGTCAGTATTGTCAAAGATAGGCGTCGTCTTATAATAGTAATGTAGCTAACTTACTGGCATCGAAGTTGCTGTTGCGAACCGATTCCTTGATGAAGCTGTCAAGCAGCGGCAGTCTTTCAACATCTCTTGGAGAATCTTCCGCATGAAAGCAGTCTCGAATCTCTACAGCCAATGGCTCAACGTACTCGGGATGCAGACATAGATCTTGAATTGCGTATGTCGATGTCTTGTCAACAATTTTAGCATATTACAATGATGTGGCATAAGAGGCGGACGTTTTTCATACCATGGCCAATTGATGGACTGATCCAAACCAAACAGCCATAATTTCGCCGACCATTTTCGCAGGCGTCCAGGGGTTTTTGCGAGGCGAGTTGTCAATCAACCATTGCATGCAATCCATCTAGGCTGTGTCAGCTATACACACAGAGTCACGTACGAATTAGCTTGGCAATTCGTCAACCCACAGGTGTAACCTCGTTGGACTGAAGTCCTCTAATTGCGAGTCGCTGCTCAATAATTGGCACCAGGTAGCGGTAGATTGTTGTTGCGGCTTTGTGTCGATTGGTGGCGATGGATGCTACCAGTGGCCGCATGAATTCTGGTGTTATACGTAAAACCTCGGCCGCAATGGCGACGGCTTGAGGGAAATCCAAGGCTGCTGAGGTAAATTCTGTGTTTTGGGCTATTCTCACGTAGTAGTCATTAGTTAATAGTTGCTTTTTTAGAAGATATTGAGAACGTGGGGATCGTACAGAGTTCTTCACCAAAGAAGATGAAGCAGTTGACTCTGGTAACGAGTGCCTTCATCAAAGGGAAAATTTTCGCATGCGCAAACCCTTTAGAAATTATGTTAGGAAGATCTCCCAGTGCAATTGAAACACGACAGGATACAGTTGGCTTTAATACCGTCTGATTGCACGTCTCTCAGCCGAGTCAGCAGAGCATTCTTCACTATACCCTCTAGATGAGGTTGGAATTTCGGGAGGTGAGATGTAAGAAGGCTTCGAAGAGCACGGACATATCCCGTGCCTTCAATCCCACGATGATCTTGCACCTCAAAACCACACATTGTGTAGTTGGGTTGCAGGATCTGCCTCTTCGTTAGGTATATAAGACGTCGGGTGTTGATCATGGCATCGTATACCTCTTTAGCTACAGCATGTAGCGATAAACGCTGGGATGGCGCATTTATGAGCTCCTTGATAAGACTGGTAGACGTGATGAAAAGATGGTCATTAGATGGAGTGGAAACTTTGAAGGGTTTTCCTTGGGCCTATCCGATGTCAGATTCGCTAGTGAGTGTTTACATATGCCATCTTGCAAGCTTCTTACCCGATTATATGCACGATCGATGAGCTTGGGTCCTGAGAAAAGATACAGAACGCCCTGAATACGTCGGACCAAGAATGAAATTGCCTACATTTCCATGATCCGGTAAATGTCAGCACCCTCACGAATCAAGGAATCTTCCCTGTTAACTGACCGCTCTGGCCCAGTGAAACTGAGCCACAAGCAAGACTGCAACTAAAAATGTGACTCCAAGTAGCTTCCCTTTGTATAGCACTGGGGTAGCCAGCTTAAAAGTAACAAGAACGGTATCTATAATGACACACATTCTATCGCTTCTATCTTTTGGAGGGGCTCAGGAATAGAATACGGGTGGTTCAAGAGTTTCTAGAAGGAGAAAAGATAATAAAGATTGTTAGGAAGCTCTCTATTTTAAATGGCTGAGCATCCTTATGATATAATGCGATCTACTGGGCGCATATCTCCAGGGTCACCCCTTGGTATACAACCAATCTTCATGTCTCTATGAGCAAACTCCTGCTTTTAACACTACTGAGAGCTTCTACTTCACATTCACATACGTAGAAAGCCCCTATTAGGGGACAGTTTGCTTCACTACCCTGTTCTCATCCCACAGCCCTGTTGCTGATAGTGCGAAGTAGAGAGACAGGCATTACAATCCGTTCAGCCCCAACTGATAGATCAGTTAATATGAATCTAGCCAAGCTATGCTCGCATCCTGGTTTATAAATAGATGTTATTGTAGGCCACACGATATATACGTTCTATGCATACTTGATATGTACATTGCCCATTACAAAACTATGCGCTTCCTCAGTTGTTATATGTTCTCACAAGTCTCCCACTCTCATCACCTATTGTCCTCTATGTGTCTCTTCAAAGCCTATCATTTTCCCCCGCAAAGCACGTACCCCGCGAGCACGGTCCAAGTTCATCGGCTGATGTTGTGACACCGGTAATTGTACCCCTGGAACTCTCAGAAAGAGGCTGCATAAGTGCCGGCTGCGTACGGCGTCGTTAGACTCACATACCATCAGATCGTAGACGGCCAAGGAAATTTGTGGAGGCGCAGCTCCTTACCACGCACATACCTTGATATCCAATCACCCGTTTATGATTTGCGGCTGATAGAAGGGAGTGGCGGGCGAGGATCCTAGTCGTGAGTCTTGGGAGAATGCCCAACAAAAGATAAAAGGGATATCTGCTACAAATCTGCTGGGTATCTTGCTGGCATGATAAATGGCTGTTCAATCGGTATAAAAGTTCCCAAATATAGTTATCAGCTAAATGAGCAGCCCAATAGACTCCCACTCTCTTCTTCTTCTTCCTAGCATAGCAAGGATGGAAAAACATATAATATCGATTCTCAGTGCCATAAGAATGACTTCAATTGCTGCCAAGAAGGGATGGAAATATGAAAAGAGATAACATCTTCCTCAAGTGCATCCGGGAGGTTTCGTCCGAGGCAGGGGTTATGAAGTTGCTATTGGCCAGCCCTGTCTGTTTGCTCGGGCACAGCCGAGCGGCTGAGATGACATCCGGCCCCTGTTCAACAAACAACAAACACCACTAACCGTGTAGCTGGGTCAATCACAGGGCTGTTGTCTGATATAAATGCCTATAGTTTGGAAATTAGAGGGTGATAGTGGCGTTGGGGCGTTCTGTCACCAAGGAGCCGGTTGCTTCTGATGGTGGCCCAGCCCGTACGCCCGACCCATGAGTTTGGATTCCTTATGGGCCAGATATTGAAGAGGATTCTAACCCTGCTATCATTATGGTAGACTAAAATGTAATTTCGCCTGAGATCCTGGGAAGAAAAGTATACTGGGATATATATCATACTTCTTGTACAGGTCTTGGCATATGGTACTCTGATAATCCGCTGGGAACATGCAATCATATAAGTATACGTACATGTCTGGCTATATATCGCACGCATCATTATATAGATGAGTATCAGGTCTGCCGTAACCCACATAAGTGCTCCCCTTCTCTCATTTATTCTAAGCGACAGTCTCCTCCTCTTCCTCTGTTACTGCGTGTTTTTCTCATGCCCAATCCATCATGTTACTCATGATACTAGCTTGGCAGGCGATATTGGTCTTTGATGCTCTTCTGGAGAACTCTTGGGACAATTTAGTCCTAACTGTAAGCGCCATCGCGTTGATGTCTGGATGGCTTATTTGGAGGCTTTGGAGATTCACTGTCTTTCCTCAAATATACCCGGACGATCCCCAAGAATTGCCGTATTGCATTCCTAGTAAGTCAATCAAAAACATCAACTACAAGTGCTTCTTTCTTCATATTCATTTTGTCATTCCTTCTGTGTTTTTCAAAAGGAACACATTGGCTAATACGCTCCTTAGTTTTGGGTAAGCTGCACAAATTAATAACTAGAGGCAGACTTCGGAAAGCGTTGACCACAATTTATATTTAGGTCATGCACCGGCGTTCTTCAACAACTCCAACACCCTGTTAACTAAAGCTAGGTAAGAACTTATAATTCACATCATTTCTACCACACATCGAGCTAAGCACTACCTCGCTCAAAGGACCTATTTCGGCAGCACCAACGAGCCGTTTGCTTTGACCATCGCCGGATCGAAGATATATGTCATCACAAAGCCCAAAGACGTCGCCAGCGCGTACCGAAATACAGAGACCCTATCTTTTAATGAGTTTGTCCAGGCCTTAATGCGCGCTTGGGGGAACACCGAGTCCTGCATCCAGGCAATGTATACACCACTGCCAAAGGACAAGGGAGGCTTTGCGAACCCCCAAGGAAAGCCGTTGGCGACACTGGCGCGGCAGATACATATTCACCAGCTATTTCCTGGAGATGGACTGAATTTCCTCGGGAATTCTTTCCTAGAGTGGTTCGATGTGCGCATGAATATTGGAAAGTTACATACAGTCTGTCCCTATGCCCTCAATTCGACTGACGTCGACATTGTGCTCCCTCTCATGGAGTGGTGTTCCGATTTCTTCACTCGTGCTGGACAGAGGGCATATTTCGGAGATGAGCTTGACCAAATTGATGCCACGCTTGCTAAAGAATTTGTCATTTATGACGAGCTTAGTTGGCAAGTTCTCTACCAGTATCCCGATTTCCTCACTAGAGAGATGAAGCGATCCAAAGACATCATTCAGCGCGCGTTGAAAAAATACATTCAACTGCCTCAAAGCCGGAGATCTGGCGAGGCTTGGTTTACTAAAGTCATGGAGAACGAGATGCGGGCTTTGGATATCAGTGAGGATGACATTGCAACCATGTTCATGGCTATATACTGGGCGTACGTCTGCTATCTAACTTTTTTGCTATTCCCCTCTGTAACAATTCCGCCTAAATCTCACTTCAGGACTAACATGCATCATAGAATCAATACGAGTACGCGTAAAGCCGCCTTTTGGTTGCTCACGTACATCCTCCACGCTCCCTCGCTCATCGAAGTGATCCGCGAGGAGACAAAAGCTGCTTTCAAAGACGACGGCAACATCAATCTCGAGCACTTGCACAATCAATGCCCTCAACTCAACGCCATGTGGAATGAAACCATCCGCATGTCCTCCTACGCAGCCTCCGTACGCTTCATCACCGAAGACACCATCATCGGAGGCAAAGTCTTGCGCAAAGGCAACAGGCTCATGATACCGTTCCGCCAGCTGCACTTTGACCGGGGCGTCTTTGGTGAGACGGCGGACTCGTTTGATCACGAGCGTTTCCTGAAGAAGGCGACCTTGACACAAAGCAACAACTGGAGGCCCTTTGGAGGGGGAAACACCATGTGTCCTGGAAGACATATGGCCAAGAGATCCGTCTTGTTGTTTGTTGCCATGCTGTTTCATAGGTTTGATGTCGAGATGGATGGCTATCAGCCTATTCCAGCGGCAGAAGAGGGCAAGCCGGTGCTAGGCATCATGTCGATCAAGGGCACCGATGATCTGAGAGTGAGACTGACGACGAGAAAGGCAAAGGCATAAGATACAAAGTCATGTTGAATGAGTTTAAAATGTCTTATCGATCATTTGGTGGAATTGGATAGGAGCGAAGCTTTTGTGAGAGATAATGTAGCTAGATGAAGTAGATGTGAATTTGTTGGTTACGTGTATAGATCATAGTGCGTGTGAGTGAGACATGCATGAGCTGCAGTGACACCGCGTCAAGAAGTGTATTACTAGTAGAACTACAAACTCAATCTCCATCTACTCTGTATAAAATACATTGAGCGATTGATTCTGTATCAACACGAATATGCTGTTATCAGTTCTCGTCTGTGCTGCGATTTCTAATACTACCTTTGCACCAACTCGTATTCCCCAACCACCTTGATGGTACGTAAACAAATGAGGCTGGTGCATCAATCCTTGTCCGGCCGCAAACGCATGTCATCATCGCTCCTCTCACCGTCGGACTTCCTGGCTTGGCCATCTCTACACTTTTCAACCCAAACAGAGGCTATCATCATCTCATCAATCAAGTCAAAAACCAATGGACGGCGCTGCACGTAGAAATCGAGACCCTCTGGAGTCCTTGGACGCCCACGAGAGCCACGACGAAACCACCCGCCAATTCTTCTCCCACACAAGCGCCAAGCGTGTCAACACCGACGCCGCCATCGCAAAGGCCCTGCGCCAACAATATCCTAATCTCTCCGTCTCCATCGCTCCAGCAGACTCATGCAATCTGCTCGCCTACGCATCGGGCGGCCACGCCTCATTCACGCCCGTCGGCAGCGACGACGACTCCCACGTCCCGTCTTCGCTGTCGTGGAAAATCTACGTCCCGCCCTCGAGGCGCATGGATGGCGACCTCGGCGTCATTGCAAAGGACGTCTTGTTTGAAAAGTACCTGTTCCAATGGAAGGACAAGGACTTCATCGTGTACCTCGTCAGCGGCCGTGACGGAACCAGCGCCTATCCCCAACTCACAAACTTCTTCGTACTCTCGACGCGCGAGGAGCTGGCCGAGCAGCTGATTCTTGCCGCTGGGCGGTGGACCAGCGAGCTGCACGAGGAGATTTGGGTGTTTGACGGCGGCTACTGGTCCAAGAGCGCGGAGCTGTACCAGAGCGCGATGAAGTCGTCGTGGGAAAATGTCATTCTGGATGAGGACATGAAGAAGGCTCTCATCGAGGACCACATGTCCTTCTTCCGATCGAGGGCTACGTATGCTCGGCTCAAGGTGCCTTGGAAGCGAGGCATCATTTACTACGGCCCGCCTGGAAATGGAAAGACGATTTCTATCAAGGCTACGATGAATATGCTTTACCATCTGAAGCAGCCCGTGACGACCTTGTATGTGAGGTCTCTGAAGTCGGTATGTTGTCGCCCTATATGCTTGCTCCGTTAAATTCGAGTCGCTTTCATATAGAAATCCGGCTAATGAAAGTATTTGTAACACAGTTCATGGGACCAGAGAGAAGCATTGCCCTTGTTTTTGCAAAGGCAAGGGAGTTTGCGCCCTGCTACCTCGTCTTCGAAGACCTCGACACCATTGTCACCGACGACGTTCGCAGCTATTTCCTAAACGAAGTAGACGGCCTAAAGAGCAATGACGGTATCTTCATGATCGGAAGCACCAATCATCTCGAACGCTTAGATCCAGGCATTTCTGTAAGTCGCCCCTAAAACGCCGCAGCATCATTTCATCGTATCTAACGCATCCATCTTAGAAACGCCCTTCGCGCTTTGACAGGAAATACCTCTTCCCAGACCCAGACTTTGACCAACGCGTCGCCTACTGCCAATTCTGGCAGAAAAAGCTTGCCGACAGCAAGTCCATCAGCTTCCCCGACAAGCTCTGCACTGCCATTGCAGAAATCACAAACGACTTTAGCTTCGCATACATGCAAGAGGCCTTTGTGGCCGCGCTGCTTGCCATTGCGCGCAATGAGCAGCCTGGTGACG
The DNA here is from genome assembly GCA_020045945.2 of Trichoderma semiorbis. Taxonomy (NCBI): domain Eukaryota; kingdom Fungi; phylum Ascomycota; class Sordariomycetes; order Hypocreales; family Hypocreaceae; genus Trichoderma; species Trichoderma semiorbis. Next base: position 1,389,152 of record CM034695.1, read on the forward strand.
GCGAGGATGACGACGCTGAGGAAGATGCCATGGTTATGACGATGGATTTGGCGGACAACGAGTGGGTCAAGGTGCTGGATCGGCCGGTGGAGGAGAGTCCGGAGCTGGATGAGCTGGCTCTTTGGGTCGAGATCAAGAAGCAGGTTGCCATTCTGCGTGAGGGAATGGAAGAAAAGACTGCATGAGCCTGCTTTTTGGGTGTTTGCCAGTTACGATTCAAGAAGGAAAGCATGACGGAACAGAATGTTAATATCGTGTTATGTATCAAGCGTGTCACAATAAGCCAAAAGAGAGATATAATCCTACTTTACTTTCTTCATTGTTCAATTTGCCCTAGTATACAACAACCAATAGCTAAAGGCGCGAGAGTACATGTAAAATGATCATAACTAATAAGTACATAGAATCATAAGTCTTGCTGCTCCTCAGGTATCCAATACGAATCAGCGAATAAACCAAAAACGAAAGATGAGCTGGTGAATCGATGCCCGATACTATAATCCCCATTTAAACCCGGTACCAAGACAGACAAGCAGACATGAATGTAAAAAAGCTCTCAATGGGGAATTTCCAATAGAAAACAATGCCATGCGAGTATCAGCAGGAACATAGCTCAAGGCAAATAATCGTCCATCTTCATCAAGTTTGAAACCTGCTTATCGATTAGCGCAATTAATCTCGGCTTCAGGAGTAATGATGATCCTCACATTTCGGGGGAATTCGTTATTTCCTCGAATGTCTGCAAAATATCGAATCCCATGGCCACAAGAGGCTCAAACGCATCATCGACAACCTGCATCGTGTTAATATTGCAAAGAAACAAGTCAAAGGGATTCGAGGGAAAAGTACCCAGCTTAAAACCGACTTGGTTGCCTTGTGGCCCTTGTTCTGTCGAAGGCCCATCAAAGCAAGGCCCTGCAGCACCAAAGTCGAAAGAGGAGCTGGAGGGACAATTGGGGCCAGGAGACCGCCAATGTCTTGACCGAGAGACACCAACGGGGGAACATATCTGGCAAGGGGGCTGTTTGGCCTGCAAATGATGATGGTTCCTAGCAGATTTCCTCCTGCATCCTTGGCTCGCACAATGCCACATGCCTTGCTCTCTTCCAACGCGGTTCGGTAGAGTTCGAGAACTTCCGGGTTTGCGTGGGTTCGTACATGATGCATCACCGTGTCCCCACTTTCGACGCCGTAAATCAGATCAAAGCTAATGTTGGCTCGCTGGATGCTTTGCGAAAGTCCCTCGGGAGCATACCACGCACTCAAATCTTGAATAACCATGTTTGTGAGTCTTCGTGGGAACTGAGTGTCCCACCCACTGTTGCTAAACCATTCTTTTGTCGTCGTCACTTCGATATCGAGGGGGATTCCAAGGAATAGAGCAGGGAAGCTTGATCCTAGCTGTACTTTCTTGATGCCTCTCTGCTGCGTTAAGCTCCTCAGTGCTCGGCGATGAAGAGATCGTCCAATCGACAGATTCCGTTTGGTTGGGTCCACAATGAGGGCTCCAAGCATGCCGACATTTTGGATGAAATAAGTAGCAACGAAGCCGTAAAGGGCCTGTGTGCTACTGTTTCGCACCACGAAATGGGTCTCTATTATGTTCGGGTTGTCAAGGACAAAGGTATCTGAAGTAGTGGTCTGCAGGTACCGGAAATCCTGGTCGCTAGCCCTGTGCACCGCCCGAATGAGGTCGTTCAGGCCTTTTCGATCCCGATTGCTATCAAACTCTTCCACCAGCCAATGCTGTCGAGACTTGAGAACTTTCTTGCTCTTTCGAAGGGTTCCTGGCATGGTGCCAACCGGGTTGCTGTCTCCGACCAGGGCTCGGACCAGGGCAGCCATGGCATTCTCCGTAAAGTCGTATGTGCAAATGTAAGTACCTATGGATTTGTCCATGGCGAAGTCGTATGGAGAGCTCACGGCAACGACAATGAGCTGCTTCTTTTGCCCTCTGCTACGAAGCATAGAACACATCATGTCAACGTGTTTCGTAAATCCCGCCTGATAGAGATTTCTATTCGCATCTGCCGTAAAAATGATGATGCAAGATGCCCTGTTGATAAGGTTCTCGTGTACTACAGAATAGAGTTAGCGAATGCCTTGGAAATCCTTCCTGCCACCACCATATGTTTTTACCTGGCCTGACTCCGTTGGCTGTGTAGCTTGTGTGTAGAAGCTTCTCATTGCGATATCTTGCAAGCGTTTTGCCAAATTCTCGGAAAACTCCTTCGCCGCTCATGATGGCGCTTCTTTCTCGAATTTGATGACTCCATCTATCATGCATAGTGTGTATCATAGATGCATCGTTCTTTGACTCAAGCAAGCTCTTAGTCAAAGAGGAGGCCGGCAGTGGCTTGACCAAGGGGGTCAGTAACAGGAGCTCCTCGCCGGGATGCATTGAGAGAGAAAGGGGCAGCAGCTTCTCCTTATCTCGTACAATGGTGATGGAATCATCATAAGCTCGCCGAGATAAGGCAAGATGAGAGGGACGAATCTGTGAGAGTAGATTTATGCCCGGAGGGTTTAGTGCTTTTGCCCAGGATGTGCAAGTCGACTTTAGATGAAAGATTCTTCTCAGGGAGGTAAAGATCCTCTCCTTTGTAATGATGCCGTTCTCGTAGCCCAGCTTGAGGCCCTTGATGGCTTCCAATTGAACGTCGTAGGCTCGGCAGAGCAGCACGATATCGCATCCGGCCTCTACGGCCATGACAACACCGTTCTGGACTCCAAGATCTTGGCTTAGTGCCTCCATTTCAAGGCACTCTGAGATGGCGACGCCTTTAAATCCAAGTTCGTTTCGGAGAAGGTCGTCGACAACCTGATCAGACAGACAAGCATGGCTGACATTCATGGAAGGGTTGGAGATGCCACATCCGCCAATGAACATGCCGTCGAGCTTCCCAGAGGAGATGGCGTTTCGAAAGGGCACCAAAGCGCTGAGGCTCAGCTCTTCTAGTGTCTGAGTAATGATGGGTACGTCAAGATTGGAGCCAAGAAAGTCGAGGTTTCCATAGGATGGGAAGTGTTTTCCACAAGAAGCCACGCCAGCGTCACGAATTCCACTCAAAGCTGCCAATCCATACTGAGATACTTCTTGGGGGTCATCACCCGAGGCTCGCACTCCAATAACTTGATAGCGCGCATTGTTAAGAACGTCCAAGACCGGGCCCAGCATGAGGTTAACACCACAAGCCGCGATTTCGGTGGCGGTTGCCTTGTTGACTTCATACGACAACTCAAGGCTGCCAGTGGCTGCAATAGCCATGGCGCTGGGGAACTGGCAGACATAATCCTCGTCAAACAGACTGTTGACGCCGCCATTTTCTTGATCTACGGCAATGAGGAGCGGCTGTGGGTGACCGGAATTCTTGGCAATCATCTGAAGCTCTTGAACGAGCATTGCAGTGTGATGCGCCGCTAATTGGCCAGTTAGCAAGATGCCTGGATCCACCACAAGAGGTCTATGTAAGTGCGCGAGTAGGAATACGAGTAGGCTTATTAAGAATACCAGGCCCATGGAACACATGAGGATAATGTGATGTTGAAGGGAGGGGGAATCACGTACATTTCAGGTTCTTGGCCGTCAGAATGATGGAGCCGAGATGGTGATCCTCAATGAGGCTTCTGATTTGGGGCGTAACTTGGGTGCCATCCCAGCCCATGAGCAGCATCTGCCCTATCGCCCTATATCAAGTAAACCATGTCAATCATAGTCATTGCAACTAGCAAGCCAGTCACATGTAGAGACTCTAAGCAGCCAAAATAGACAGCTACAGCAGCAGCATCGCATCACTGAAGCCGGTAGAAGAGATAGATAGAGGGACAGTCGCAAAAGATCAACAGCAGAGCCACGTACCAATCAAGATTCTGCCATAGCGGATCCAGCTCAAACTTGTCGGCAGAAGAGCCGCTGATGGAGTTGGCCATTGTGGATGAGACGCGAGCCTGTCATCAAAATCACCTCCAGGACATGGCAAGCGAAGCACCGGCGGCGCTGGTGGGCGCAAGGCGAGTTCGAGTCGAGTCGAGTCGAGTCGAGGAAGCTCAACTGGAGAGAGTCTCACGACAAGTGACGGCCCGGGAGTGGGCTTGTCTGGCTATCCTCGTACGGGGATCACACAACACACAAAAGGGCATTCGCTACGTCTCAGCTGAAAGGCCCATGTCTCGAGCATCGCTCATGACATGAGGCCGCCGCGGTTGGAAATCCGGCTTAATGTCGGCTAATCAGGAGATAAACTCGGCGGGGGCGCCTCACGGGATTCGGAAGTTCAAGGCTCTAGACTATCAAGATTAGTCATCGGTAGGCCGGGGGGTCTGCTATTGGTAAACGGCTGTCTGCAGTCTTGGGAACACAGTGGCAACACAGGTAGTGGCGTTACCAAGTTCAACGGTAGTACAAGACAAGCCAAAGTGTTGAGCTGATGCCCTCAACTGTCCTCAATGAAGAATTCACTACATGTACTACAGGTAACTAAGCCTTGGCGGCTCGGCGGAGTCGCTCCTCATCAACGGTGCTCCGATTCCAGCGGCCGATTCCAGTTCCAACGGCTCCTCCAGGATTGGCTTCAGCGCGTGTTCCCCAAAGTGGGCTGTTGCCGCACCGTACCGTACTCGTCTGGTACATTCGCATGTACCGCAGTATCGCATCGTACCCTTTGCCTTTAGCGCATTGCAAGTCAACGTTACATGCCAGCCCAGGCTTTTGATCGCCACCCGCACTGCGTTTGTGCCCGTTTCAGCAGCCACTGTAAGTTGGGCCACCTCAGGTAGCAGCGGAACTGGGTACATGTGCATACAACGGCATCTTGTTAGAGTGCTAGCATCTACAATAATTCGCCGTAGCCAAAATGGATGTTGACGACGTTAGTTATGCACGATAAATGAAGAAAATGGACTCGAGCTTTTTACAAGGACAATGTAAATCATCAAGTCTTTTTTTGAATCCAGAATCTAGAGATTTAAAAAATGAAGGCATTCAGCCTGTAATAAGCGGCCTTCGGGAGAAAGGCAAAAGACACACGTCAAAACCAAATAGCTCTCAACCCATTTTCCTAGCACCACGCCCTATCAAAGCGCCACTCACTATGAGACAATCCAGTCCATCTCTTTTCTGCACGTCATAGCCCAAGTACAGCCCATGTACTCCCATAACTCACCAGATCTTGCGTGCAACAGCTCTGGGCCCCCCGTCCAGACTCCAGCCGGGCAAGCTCCACCGCGAAGGCACATGGCACCGTGACTTCAACGGATAGGCGAGGATTTTTTTTCTCTCAGTCTGCTGCTTGCTCCATAACCTAGGCGCTTGCTACCATCGGACGCTAATCGGCGTTCAGGTTTCGAACTCTATGTAGTTACTCGGCCGGATCAAGGGAGTGAGACCAAGGCGTGAGGCGTGAGGCGTGAGGCGTGTGGTTCTCAACTGGTGTGTGGTGTTTGTAAATGCCGTATATACATGTACCGGCCTTGCTCTCGGGCGTTGAAGCTGCTTCCTGTTCTGCTATGGAGCCAGTATCAAACGGTGCCGGGACAAGCAGCCCGAGTCTTTCTTCTCCCAGAGCGCTCTTTCTTGAATCTTTGTTTCCACCACATCCTCCGTGAAGCCCGAGAAAAAGCATCTCTAGCATCAGAACATCCTATAAAAGACAAAAAAGACTTATACAAAAAAATCCTTTGCTCACAAGGGGAGCGCCGGAGCAACAACATGCCCATAGCACTGTCCCCTCCCTTCCGGCCAAGAAATGGCTTGACCAAGTTCACCAACTGCCGCCTCCTGCGCGGCGATAAGCTGGTTGAGGAGGATCTCTGGGTCAGCTCGCTGTCCGGCAAGGTTGTCAACAGCCAGGCTGCCTTTTTCGACGACCTCGTCCTCCCCGACCAGACCATCGACCTCGGTGGCCGCATCATCTCACCTGGCATGATCGATGTGCAGCTCAACGGCGCGTTCGGATTCAACTTCTCGACGCTTCTCGATGACATGTCACAGTATGGCAAAAAGGTCAAGGAGGTGCAGAAGTTGCTGGTGCAGACGGGCGTCACATCGTACAATCCCACCATCACCAGCCAGAGGCCAGAACTATACCAGAAGGTGGGTCGCCATGCATATATTTCTGTGTGCTATAATTATGTTCATTCTCATTTTCATTGTGGTGGTGTGGTTTACCTCGACCTTGTGTTATTTACTAGCTTGCGCATGAACTGACTCTGGTGGCATTTACATGTAGGCTCTTCCGTTCCTGGGACCGTCAGGGCACTTGCAGGAGGCCGAAGATGGGGCCGAGTCGCTCGGCGCTCACTGCGAGGGGCCGTTCCTCAGCCCGACCAAGAATGGCGTGCACAACGTCGACGTGTTGATAGAGGCGCAGACGTACGAGGATCTCGAGGCGTGCTACGGCAAGCACAATCTCACGCCTCGCGCCGAGGGCGAAAAGATCCCCATCAAGTACATCACGGCGGCGCCGGAGCGCGGCCAGATGATGAAGCTGATTCCGGAGCTCACGGCAAAGGGCATCATCTACTCGGTGGGACACTCCGAGGCGACCTACGAAGATGCGTCCAAGGCTGTTGGCCAGGGCGCGACCATGATTACGCACCTGTTCAACGCCATGCGTCCTCTGCATCACCGAAACCCAGGCATCTTCGGCGTCCTGGGCATCGCCGAGAGCCTGCCCCGGCCGTACTTTGGCATCATCGCCGACGGCATCCACTTACACCCAACCACCATCAAGATTGCCTTCAACTCACATCCCGACGGATTCATTCTCGTCACCGACGCCATGCACCTTGTCGGACTGCCTGACGGCGCATACCCGTGGACCAACGGTGACACGACGTGTAATATCGTCAAGGTGGGATCCAAGCTGCTCCTGGAGAACTCGGACACCATTGCCGGCAGGTAAGCTCACTCTTATTTCTTTGCCACTTCCACTTCTTCGCCCCCAGCAGTTATCGCAGCAGGTACACCGCAGGATATGCTAACATTAGAATCAACCCCCCCAGTTCCATCACCCTCCTCGAATGCGTCAACAACTTCCTGCAGTGGACAGGCACCGGAATTCCACATGCGCTCAAGGCTGTGACGGCGACCCCCGCTGCCATGCTGGGCTTACAGGGAGTCAAAGGATCGCTTGACGCTGGTGCTGACGCTGACCTGGTCATCTTTTCAGAGGCGAAGACGCCCGGTCAGCCCAGCACTCTGGTATTGGACGAAGTGTGGAAGTTTGGCACCAGAGTTCACCGCGTTATCCACAATTTGTAGAGGGAACAGGAAGGTCAATTGATGGAATACTAATTTTGTCGATCCATTGACCGGATTGACGCCGACGGAAGACTGATGAATGAATGAACGAGTCAATGCATCTGACAGCTGCAGGAATTTAACACACAACAATAAGCATAACACCAAAACCAAAACCAAAAGGGACAAAGTTTTTTTTTTTATAACTTCTATAGATTGGGGGCATTTTTTCTTGGAAATTGCAGGGCGTCATTAGCAGATCCGTGTTAGGCAAAGAACATTAAAATATCCTTGATATGAGTAAACATAAATCAGAAGATCTGGGGGCGAGAGTCTGAGCTGCGATTGGAGATTGGAGCATACGATTGGAGCACCCCTTTGTGCAAAGTTAAGGAGGAGGCCCGTACGGGTGCTCGTGCCTGGGAATGGGACACGTCAGGTATTACTCGTCGGGTTTTCAAACCATGATACGATGTGCACAGCTTTTCCGTGCCAAGTGAGCTTAAATTACCGAGCCGACCCTCCGTCAGCTTTCTGCTTCAATGCCGCCGGATGGATCCTTGTTGCCTGTCTCTGACAGCTCTGGAAATTGCAAATTGCACGTGCGATCCTGTGACGCTGCGCGAGTTGGCTCATGACCGCTTGGCGGCATTTGTGGAGGAGGCGAGTGTTTCTGTTAGCAAACAAATCGCACAAAGTACATCTGGGCCAAGCATCAATGGCATCGGACACCTCCTCTTTGGCAGGGCCTGCCCATGGGGAAAATGGCGCCAGACGATGGATGATACCCGACATGGAGTGACTGAGGCGAGTGCCGACCAACCGTAGGTTCTGGCTAGTGCGCGTCCCGTCTTTGCAACCGGCCCCGGACTTTTTGATGAGAAGAGCTGAGCGGATTCCAGGAGTCGAAGTGGCAAGGCATGGGTACATGTACTTTAGGCGTCGGGGGGGTTGGAGGGCACATGTCGCACGTCGAGAGTCGAGTTTCGGTGAGGAGATTGAGGTTTGCAAAATCAAGTTGACGGTGACAAACAGATGTGGAATAGGAGGAGATAGAATGCACGTGGGTTCAATTATTAAAGAGATAGATGTCTGATAGCACCTTTAGCTCAAGATAGCTGGAAGTGCCTATCTGCTTTGACAGCGACAATCAGACGGCAGGCAAAGATAGCAGTGGATACGGCACAGCTCTGAGCCAGAGATAGCTGCGCTGATCGAGAGATAACGGACGGATTGACAGCGTCAAATCACGCAGCAGCGATAGGGCTGATTTGGTTGATGCTATTGATCGGAACGTTCCAGCCAGCAACTGGCCATCAGGAACCGCCATGGTCCCCACGATGCTCCCAGCAGTTCGATGCAATGCAATCACTTCCAGATGGATGTCACCAAGAGCAACCTCAAGATGGACACAAGACAACCTCCTCACTTGTCCCTGCAGTGCGACCGGCTCTAGTGGCCTTTGGGGCATCTCATAGCGGGCAGCCCCGCTGAACCATGGCGCTGCACGCGTTTTACCCCAAAGTCCCCGGCTTCTCACTTGGCTCTAGAGCGTCCTTTCGGAGGGTCTCGAGACGCCAGCCCGCGTGCAGCTCCACGCTCCACTGCCCAGGGCCGGCCCAATGGCGATGGACGGTTGTCAAAGAGTCTGGCCGCGGGCATTTTGAATTTTCATTTGAATGCCTGTGCTGCGCGCGAGCGAGAGCCAGAGCCTGGAGCCAAAGCCAAAGCCGACCACCCCCCAGCCCAGCGCGGTACAAGTGCGGGTTACCTTGTACTGTACTGTCCTGTACTTGTAGTGGTTGCGCCTCAGCGCCTCCAGCGGACGCAAGGCTCTGGGACCCCCCCGAAGCAACGTCCGGTTCGGTCCTATCGCTGCTGTCCCGTGCCTGGAAACTCCATCGTCTCCCCATCTTCATTTGCACTGCTTCTCCAGAACCTGCTGCGAACCGGCGTCATCATTGCTGCTGCGAACCGGAAAACCCTCGACCTCGGCCTTTGCTCGCCTTTCTTCTCCTCGCATCCTCTTCCTCCTGTGCCTTTTGCTTTTTGTCTCCGTCTCGCTACCCTCCCAGTGGCTGTGCGACTCGATGCGTAGGTGCTGGGCTGGATGATGCCATGGCTGCCTTCAACTCCATGCCGGCCATGCCTGCTGCCCCTACGGCGCCCAACGATGCGATGGGGATGAATCACGGTCCGCCTCCGCCCATGGGCATGGATTCCTTTGATCCCGAGCTTAACTTTCACGAATCTTTACTGTATGTTGAACCCTTTGAGCTGTCCTTTTCCTTGGGCGTAGCCGGGAACCGCTCTACAAGCCGTTCTCACCTAAGCCCATTTCCCCCCTCCCCCTTGAATTTTGCCACTGACTCTCAGCAACGCATGTAGCGACGGTAGCGCGCTGGCACCTCTACCGTTTACGCCTTCGTACGAGTTCGACAACTTCGTCACCACCTTTGAAGATCCCTTTTCTTATTCGTCTCGCCCGTTCGAGCCCATCACCAACCAGGATGCCGCGAATGACGAGGCATCTCCCCAGGAGCTGGACAACAAGCTCCTGGGCTTCTCTGACCCGATCATGCATGCGACCATAGTGGATGAGGCGGGAGCGTTTGCCGATCTGAACATGACGGCGGAGCTATACGGCATGTTCTTCGTTGCTGAGGATGTGTTTGGCGGGGAGAATACTGGCCGTCCGCTGGAGTTGACGTGCTATCGTCGGAACCTGTGGCAGTGCTCAGGGCAAATTACCTTGCCTCGCGCCGTGAACAACGTGATAGATGAACAGGGGCGCCAGACAGCCATTACGGAGCTATATGCGTCCATCACGGGCTTGGAATCGATTGAGGGGAAAGCCGCTGAAATCATCACAATACCGTGGAAAGGCGCAAATCCTCAATTAGAAGAGGCCAAGATCGCATCTGCTCCTCCCAATTTGACTCTTGACCTAAGCATTGGCCGCGAGATTGACGCCAACAGAGTCTCTCTGCCCGTCTCCTGGAAGAGACTACAGTTCAAGCACGCCACCGCTAACAACGGCCGGCGGAAGGGATTGCAGCAGCATTATGTAGTCCAGATCAATTTGCTGGGCAAGACGAAGTCGGGAGAGATTATCAAAATCGCCGAGGTTCAATCCGGCCCGGTCATTGTTCGAGGGCGAAGCCCGCGGAACTTTGACAGTAGAAAGGACGTGCACCTCACCAGTGATAAGAAGCTAGAGAGGAGAAACACAAACAGCACGGACAATCCCACTCCCAAGGCGGAGAGAGACAATTTGCTGGCTTCCCTGCCAAGATACCCATCTGTAAGTGGCAGTTCCCTCAGCACGCCCCTGGCCCTGGCTGGAAGTGTGCTATTCATACATGGGGTTCTATTTTCAGCATCAGGATACTAACATGACATGCCCAGTCGAATGGAAATGAATGGACTACTCCTCAGGCTGCACCACAGCCCAGCCAGAGTCCGCACCCAGCGAAGCGCATGGCTCTATCTCCTACAGTCTCGCTTCCACCAGTCCCGGCATGGACGACAGAAAACCCTACGGGCAAAGGCCCTCCACCGAACCATCGAAATTCCTTCTCACGGCCGCCCAATCCCACGGTCCCCATCACCCTTTCACTATCAGAGGACGAAAAGAGCCCCAACAGATCAAGTGCTGAGCTGCAGAGCCCACAGCTATCCAAAGCCTACCCAGCGAATGGCCAAAACGCCAGCAACAGCCCGGCTGAGGAAGCAGATCCTCTCTACGAATACTTTCCCCTTAGTGTTGATGACTGGTAAGATGAGACAACTACAAACATTGACGTTTTACGGTATTGATATCAGGAGACTAACTCTGTACCTGTAGGATGCCACCAGTCGATGCTGTATATAGGCCGCACATAGTCCACCACACCATCGCGCCGCCAGAATTCAAGGCCCAGCAGATAGGCCGAAAGGTCAAGCGCTACTTCACCGCCGATTAGAGATCGATGTCCGGCGTCATATCGCACTTGCCAAAACGCAGTGCTACCATTTACGGCGAATTTTGCAACGGGGACATGTTTTTAACGAAATCACGAAGGCTCCATCCCGACGGATCGCAGCATTTCATTGTATCATAGTGCGGAATCTTTCTTCCTACCTTGTCGTTGGGGAGCCCGTGTATTCAAGGGATATTTTTTTGTTTTTTAAAGTCGCGGGCTATTTTTCATTATGCGACGACATAACTGGGATACAGCAGGGATATATATACCCAGGGGCTCTTTCTGGTTCTTGTGTTTTTTGTTTCTTTCATTTTTTTTATCCCTGTTGGTATTTTTCTTTTATTCGAATCGTGGGGGGAAGGATAGTATGAGTGCGAGGGCGAAGAGAAGAAAAAAATGAAATGTAAATCATTCGTTAAACATTACGGTGTCGATTTCTTGACGGTCCATAAAAGAGAAGTGCTGTGCCTGTTTGTTATATCTGGGTCGTTGTATTAGTCGGTCTCGTCTCAAGAGTTTCTGTAACCGCTTTTTGAAGATATGGCGTGTTCAATTCCTCATGTAATCCTCAGAGGATGACGAAATGCCCAAAGATGAGTTTTGCGTGAGACTCAATCACATATTTCCGAATACGTAGGTAGGTAGCCCTTAAGCATAAGGAAGTAGGAAGAAATGGTATAGCAAAGGGAGCTCCGAATGAGGAGGCTTCAGATCAAGTGACAACAAATTTCATGATCACACCATTAACGCAGCAATCACACCAGGAGTGAAGTGAAAAGAACAAGATTAAGAAGCAAGAAGGAAAAAAAAAGGAAAATACGCAAATAAAACATGAATCGCGTACAAGCACGCTCACATGCGATGAAACGTAGCCGTCGTCCACAGCGCGATCCAATTTTTTGTCAATTCCCATGTCCAAGACCCTTACTTTGTAAGGTTCCCGCTTTTAGCTGGGCAGCATTCTCGGGCGATTTTGTTGCCAGGTGCATTGCATCGGACACTTTTTTTCTTTCTTATTTTTGGCTCGTGATTATTTTTCCTTCCCTTAGGTACTAATTCGAAATCGGGAGATGGTATGGCATGATGTACTCGTAGGCGAATTGTTCGATGGCAGCGTAGCACTCGTTTGGGCTTCAATCTATGTTTGTTATTTGTCTCGGCCGATGTACGGCACAGCGAGCGTGATATGCCTTGTATCGTTGTATTGCAGATGATGCTTACATTACCACCTTTGTGGACGCGTTTCCGGCTCGTTTGGATGCTACTCTAGCAGTGCCGGGGGCACCTAAGTTGCAATTGTCAGATGCTAGAGTCGTATCGAGAGATTTTTCAATGACATCTTCCCAGAGAGAGACAATAAAAAAACTCTGTTGATTGGAATATGTTTCTCATCGCGTGGTTCACGTTGTGGTTATTAGTGGCCAAATAGCATGATCATCATCTCGCTTCGGATGGACGGCAAGCATGGGCAGAGTATCCACATTTCGCATCACACGTGTGCCAGTTTCGGTCCGGTTATGTATGTGTGTATGCCGAGCTTCAAAATGTAAATCCTATTAGCTATGAGAAACAGAAAATAGGACGTTTGATGAAGATTAAACGAAGGGGACGGGATGGGAGAGGAATGGGCAAGTAACGTAGCAGTTCTTATGAGACATCACTCGCAGGAGAGACTGTTCCAGACTTTTGATGCAAAAAAGAGAAGACAGATTCAGGGTAAATCACGACATTTGGATATCCATTGGAGTGATGACTGTGGAAACCCCGTCTCGGACTGTACAGTAAAGAAGAGAAAGCCATCAGCCATCGTTGGCAACTAGCGTCATCTTGTGCAAGACACCGGGGAGAAAGGGGGAGAAAGGCAACAATCCACAGGCAAACGAAACCCTAGCAATCCACGTTACGCATTTCGTATTCCAAACCAGCCCACGTGGATCAAAGAAGCTCTGCAATACCATCCCCACGACGCAAAATGAAACAAGAAGAAACCAAATCTGAAAAACGCAACAGCATACAAAACAATCTTAAAACCTACCAGCAATCAACAACACCCGCGCCTCAAATCACATCCCTCCCCACGCATCCCGAATAAGACAACCCCCAATCCTCCCCCCACGCATCATCCCAAGTAAACACCGTAAAATGGGGGTCCCCAAGCACACATCCCATCCCCATCGCCAGCTCTCCCTCTTTCACCGACAGTACAGTAGTCCCATCGGCCACCACAAAAATAAGCTTGTATTAACTCATCCCTCCCTCCCCCAAACTTTCGGGAACCCCCTGCCTGTTCCCCCAAATAACGAACAGCAAATCGGAATCTCAAGCGTGGCCTGGACGGAAGAAGAAAAAAAAAGAGGATACCAAGGGGAGGGGCGGGAATGTCATCTTTTCCCAGCGATGGAAAATCGGCTTCAGCTAGTTTTGGGACTATTGGTGATAGGGAGGGGGGTGTCTTGTAGTAGTTTGGATTTGCCTAAACGGGGCACTTTGATTGCCTTTTAACCGCTGTCTTTTTTGGTTATCAAACGACGACGATGGGCTTGATTTAAATTGATGAAAAGTACCTTGAAAGTACCATTGGATTGAGTAGACGATCATGTATGACGTGCATGTCTCAGCTGTCAGACTTGATGCTGGGTATGCGTGCGTGATACGTGCCACCCTAGAGCTCAATGACGATAATTGTCTTAACACGTCTTAACACACACTTACAGAAGAAAAGTACAAGGCAACATGATGGAAGGATAATACGTTGACAGACAGCCAACTGGCAATGCCTCTATGTCTTTTGATGTTTTAATCTTTTTGCTAACCCTTTTTTGTATTTCTGTGTTGTGGTATATATATACATCATTCCAAGGCTCCTATTCAAAAACCCAAAAAGCGTCCAAGATCCTACGTGTGAATAACGAGAGAATAATAAAGCGAGAGCCAACCAATTCTAAAACTCCATGATTTCATGTTCCTTTTTTGCCGTCTAAGCAGTAATGGCATTCTGCTGAACAGCCTGCTGCTCAGGGTTAGGGGTCAGCCTGTCGGTAAGGTGGGGCTCAGGGATGCGGGAGGCCATGCGGTCCGGGACCAGGTCCGGAGACACGGAGCGGATGGGGTACTCAGTGGCCGGAGTGGCCCGGAGAAGACGAGAGGTGGTAGGCTGAGGAGCGTGGATGGTAGGGGAGGAGACTTCTTCCACCTTGGTCTGGGGGATGGGGCCATTGCCAGTGCGGACCTTGGACGGCAGGATCTGCTCGAACCCGGCGTCCATGGCCACCTTTTCAATGCTCTTGAAGTACTATACAATCCTTGAGTCAGCCTATGTTTGTAGATACAAGATGAGACGAGAGAACTTCTTACCTTGACAGTCTTGACCTTGAGCTCGGCAGTGGCATCCTCATCAACCACAATCATGGGGTGAGGGTGAAGCTGCAAGCTGGACAGGGTCCACATGTGGTTAACACCCTCCTCAATGCACTTCTGCAGAGCAAGCGACTTGCGCTGGCCAAGGATGATGACGACAACCTCGCGGGCCTCGAGGACGGTCTGGACACCGACAGTCAAGGCCATGCGGGGCACCTTGCTGATGTCGTTGTCAAAGAAGCGGGAGTTGGCCAGGATGGTGTCATAGGCCAGAGTCTTGACACGGGTACGGCTGGCCAAGCTGGAGCCGGGCTCGTTGAAGGCAATGTGGCCGTCCTCACCAATACCGGCGAGGAACAGGTCAATGCCGCCAGCTCTCTTAATGGCATCCTCATAGGCGACGCACTCGGCTTCCAGGCTGGGTGCGTTGCCGTTGAGGATGTGGACGTTGGAGGGGTGGATGTTTACATGGGAGAAGAAGTTCTTCCACATAAAGGTGTGGTAAGACTCGGAGTGGTCGCGGGGAATGCCCACGTACTCATCCATGTTGAAGGTGATGACATTTTCAAATGAGACCTAGCATGATTCATACATTTAGCTACTTTGCGCTTCAAAAAGCTTTAAATGCTGCATATTTGCTTACCAGGCCGGCCTTGTACTTCTCAACCAAGATCTTGTACACGCCTAGAGGGCTGGAGCCAGTGGGCAGGCCGAGCACGAAGGGGTTCTCGGCAGTGGGGTGGAAGGTGTTGATACGGTCGATGATGTAGTTTGCGACATAAGCGCTGGCGCCGTTGGCATCGTCACGAATAATCAAACGCATGGTGTTTGACTGGAAGAGGGAAGAGGACTAGTGTGGCGGAGAGAGATAAAGATGTGTGAGTGTTATGAGGGGGAGAATGGATATACAGGCTCTCCGGGGAGGTCGGAGTAAGAGGAGATTTGAAGCTGCTTCTGGGGTCGAATATCAGGAAGAGGATAAGAAGATGCTTGGACTCGTTAGATTAGAGAGGAAGAAAAGAAGAAACTTTTTCTAAAGAAAAGAGGGAGGGCAGGACTACGGCTCCCATGGCTTAAGAGAGCCCAGTTTGTATGGAGGGGAGGAGGGGCGCCCCTTCAAAGTGAGCGACATGCAACTCTGCCAAAAGCCGCCCCAGGTTCCTGAATCGGAAGAGCGCTTAACGACACACTTGACACAAAAGTAAGTCATCGCTGGGTACCTATGGGTAACGGTCATTGGCGACACATGGGCGAATACAGCAGAGTTACAGCCCAACGAACCGAACGGAACGGAGACTGCGGGAAGAGCGTCTGGGCTGGGGGCGTGTTTCTGCCACTCGAAGGTGACGGGCTTGTACTGCACTAACATCGAAAGTCGCAGCGGCAAACTAGCACGCTTTGGAGGTGCCATGTGAGCGGCGCTGGGAATGTTAGTGGGCCGGACGATTGAATGATGTTCGGTTTGGGTGTGCGAGAAAAAAAAAAAATGGTTCGATGGAACGTCACTGCATGCTTCCATCGGTTGCGCGCCACTTTGGGTCCCCGTAACTGATGGACGTTGGTGGTGGGGAGGGTTTTCAAATGGATCTTCTTTTGTCTAAGACAGATGGGCTCCGTTCGAGCTTCCTTACTGCCGTGCTCCGTATTCGATACTATACCGTAACCATCGCTAGGATATCCATAACATAGCGATAGTGCTGCAATGCGAGTTGTTGCATCGCGGCATTGCAAACGGGGCAACCCTTTTATTCGTGACGTCTATAACGGGCAATCCAGCTCACGCCCGTTTGCCGCTAGGGCAGCCAATCATGAGGCTCGTCCGACTCGACATTTTGATCATCTAAAACAGCTCCCCTTGTAGACTAATAGTGGTAGATGGAGCAGAGCCGTTCCATGTCTCATTACTCCGGCTGGTGGATTTCCCATCGCTCAAAGGTCTCATCAATAGTGGCAACTGCCGGATCGGTGGTACGTGACAGAGGATTGACTGACTACCTGCCTATCCATAACAGCAGCACGGCAGTACAACGTTTGAGGTTTAGTTGTTCACGATGGATCGCATCAGGTGAAGAAGAATCTCCTTCGGCCAATTATGGGCGGGGCCATGTTGCCTGCCAACCGATGTTCGACGACGTCTTGTTCAATGTTGCTGGCCGGCCGTCTCGTGGCTTCAACGTTCCCAGAGATGCTAAGCCCAATCAACAACCCCCTGGCATGTCGAGATTCAACACTGGCCACTCATTCACGACTGTGACCCCAGGCCGTCGTGCGACTCGTCTCCTGTTTGCAAACTCTTACTCCATCGTGATGCGAGTATTGTCTCATGTCATCTCGTCTCATCGTCCTGATGCTGCCATGTATCCACGCCGAGACATCGAGGCAACATTGATATCTGCAACGGGCACCGTAACACAGGAGGTTTGGCGAAGTGGCTTTTGCGTTATACGAAGCACGGTGCAGGCAGTACCATCGAGATTTGTATGCATCTCTTTGCGACGCTGGCCGGGTTCCAGATCCATGCCATGCCAGAGTCAGATGCCTCTTCAGCTGGTGACTTGTTGTTAGCCGAGACTGGCTTGCAATATTACTCGCGTTTGCACAGGCAAAAAGAGCGTCATGTTTCGTTCAGGCATTACGGCTCGAGTAAGCGCTTCCATGGACGAGGGTTAGACGATCTTATGAATGCACAGATGGCTTCGGATACAAGATACCGCCGATGCTACGCTGCTCCGTCCGGGAAGCATACTAATCTAGTAGGAGGAAAGGTGATGCACATGCTTATCCGGGCGATCTAATGTCGAAATGCTACAAGTTCAACTACGGCCGTTAGATGAGGTTGCACCTGATATCAAATTATCCTATCAGGTGCAGCTCGCTATCTACAATCTCTGCATTAACCCAGTGCCCAGGGCTGGCTTGGCCCTGCGAGGACGATATAGGAAGGCGACTGCAGCCGAGGCAGGATTAAAGTTGGGATTGGGAGGACGAGTGTTTCGAGATCGAGGCTTAGCGTTTGTGCTATATGCGATTACCACTTTCTCTTGCTGGACGCATTAAGAGACAACCTTGCGGTCACGAGGGTGCATGGATGGACGCATGCCTACAGGCACTCCTTGTTGAATGTACGAGTACAGCATAGTAGCTTTCATGTTCCCATCAATCTTATCGCCGGCCGCGAAGCTCACCCCACGAGAATGCAGACACGCCTCTAGCTCTGCCCAGGTCCTCACGAAGCTGAGCTCACCGGAGCCAACAGTAACAGTAACAGTAGCTATGTGGCTTCTTGGCAGACGGAGCGCCCCCAAAGAAGGACCCCTAAATGGGGGCAAAAGGCAACAAGAGAGAGAGAGACATACTCGTAGGCAGCGCTGAGTGAGTTGGAGACCAATGTTGGAGACGACTGAATTGGAGAGACATGGGGGTGCACACCTCGAGTTCTATTGGCGGTTGGGGCTTTCTGCGCCACAGGGAGATTTCCATGGCTGCATATACTCCGTACTCCGTACTATCGAACGAACTGCCCCCGTAACACGAGGATGGGGCGGCTCTTGGGAGACTGACAGGCCCGGAAATCACTATTGATTGAAATGGAACAAGTAAGGTTGAAAATGACATGAAATGGATGCGGTGGATCATGGCTTCGATTGCAGGCTGTGCGGAGCTGTGGCTGGTGGGCTGTACCCGCCACTAATGGATTAATGGATTGATGGCCCGCAGCTCACATTGATTGCATTGGATCCAATTTGACTAGGTGATCAACATTGATTGATTAAGCTGACTGGCTGATTGATTGGATTGATAGATTCTTCAGTTGAGTTGCACCATGTACATGGACTTTTCCGCTGAGCCGCCAATATGTGTATCAATTCCGCAGGTTCCCTGTACCTGTACCTGTACTCCGTACTTTGCTCCGCGCCGTTGCATCTCTGCAATTTCAGGCCATCAGCACGCCTCCAAATCGCCGGACCCAATGGCAAAATTTCCCGGCCAGCTGGGCCAGCCCCCCCTGTCCATCCCGCGCCTAGTCGCCGTCAAAACCTCCACGCTACCAACTCTCCACCGCAACGTTACAACACCACAAACCTCTCGACTTTCTGCTCAACTTCCAACAGTCTACGAGTACAGCACCTATCCTTTTGCGTTGCCTCTTTGTCTTGCCTGGCCTCACCTTGCCTTGCCCATCCCATGCAGCGCCACTCCCTCTGCCTCTCCACCCGCTAACGGCTTCCCCCTTGGCTGGCCCCCCTGGAATGGAAGCGTCGCCCGCACCCAGAAGCCCTCCATCTCCTTTTACCAAGGTTGATCTCGTCGAACGTCCCTTTCCCTTTGGGCCGTCTCCATTGTCGCATGCGCTGCTGTGCCAAATACGTGCAAGTATGGAGTACACGCGCCACTGCGCTGTTGACTTGCTTCGTATTGCTGCTGTCTTGCGAGTGAGCGCGTGCCCTGCGATAATTATTGCTTCCAGACAGAAAGCCCCGATGTGACCCCCATCCCGCCCATTGACTCTCCCCCTTTGCTCGCCCTTTCGCAGCATACGAGATACTGTACTGTACAGCCAGCTACGACTACTTGTACAAGTACCTGATCTTCTGCCAGTGCCAGTGCCCGCTGAAGCCAGCCATTGATCGGCTCCACCGTGCCGTGCGACGTTATTTTGGCTTCCATTGTCTGGTCCGGCGAACAAGCTCTCGGCAGTCTGCATACGAGAAAAGCTCCATCTAGCTCAAGATCGCCTTGTCGTCGCGCAAGCACGGGGCATGCCCTGTAACCTTTCGAGGCACACGCCTTCTACTGACTGACCTGCCACCATACATTACATTACATTGGATTGGCAAGGCCCATTAGCTGGTTACCTTTCTGTCGCTCACCTTGTTGTGGCCATCCGGACGCTGCCATTCGCCGGCCCTCCGCATATCCATCCGACAACTCAAGGGAGCTGGAGACCTACCACCTATACGGACTACTCCGTGCCCAACCCTCGACCTGGCTGGACGACCGCATCTCTTTTTTCCCCATGCGACCCTCTCTCGACCCTCTTTCTTCTCCCCATTGCCAGCTGTGAGGTGGCCGTTGCCCGAGATTGCATCAGCACGGGGCAGGTTCCATTCCACTTCCCCTTCCATCGCTTCTTCTACTACCTAGTAGTTCTCTCCCTCGCTGCCTTCTGTTGGTCCACGGCCCTTCTGTTGGTCCACGGCCCTTCTGTTGTTGTTGCTGTTGCCGCTGCTGCTACAGATCCATCAGTCCCGCGCTCCCGAGTCGTGCCTGTCGATCGGGTCCCAAGCCTGACCTCGTGTTTGGACGCCTTGTCTTGCATTTACCAAGCAAAGATACGGGAGACGTCGCTTTCCCCCTTGTTGGCGTGGCAGAGTACGGTCCGGCTTTGTACCTCTCGATTGTTCGGCGCTTCTTTTGCCGCGATCACACCTCCACCACCACCCTCGTTACTTTCTGGCTGGTGACCTTTGCTTATACCACATCCTTGATGCCCTACAGTCTCCATACTTTCTTATATCAGCCTCATCTCGCCCTAACCTCATCCGACTATCTTGTTCCTCTCGCCTCTTTTCTCCTCTGCCTTGCCTACTTACGCTAGGTCCTTAATATCTTTCAGCAATGTCGCAGTTCCGGAAAGCATTCATGGCCGCCGTCGTCAAAAGCTTGCTTAGGGGCAAGTCCCTGATACAGGCCATCTTGTCCTTTTGGTTATCGAGCAATAAGAAGAGCAAGGAAACAGACGGGCAGAAAAAGACTCTCCAGCAGTTCCTAAAGGATGCCGAGGCCGCACTGGTCGGTCCCATCAGCGGCGATGGCCTGCAGGAGATTTCGATGAACTTGAAGAAGCAGATCCTGGAGGGGCTCAACGCAGATTTGCAGTGCATGCTTCCTTCATACAGCCACCAACTACCATCAGGTTCCGAACGTGGACAATACTTGGCCTTGGACGTGGGAGGATCGACACTAAGAGTTGCCTTGGTGGAACTGCGAGGACGCGGGACAGAATCTGGAAGCGCTACTGAGATTGTGAGCATCCAAAATTACAAAATCACCAAGGAGGTCAAGGATCTGGAGGGAATAGCCTTTTTCGAGTGGATGGCTGCGCGTATTACCGAAACGATCCAAGGCACGCTCAATAGACAACACAGCGCCGAGGATCCCCTGCCTCTTTCTTTGGCGTGGAGTTTCCCCATCGAGTGAGTCCTTTTCTCTCCATTTAGACTGATTTGTGCCTAAAACTGACATTTTAAAAAAGCCAAACTTCTCTTGGTGGTGGCAGACTTGCAGCAATGGGTAAGGGCTTCTTGGCCGATATTGGCCTCGTTGGACAAGACCTAGGAGACATCGTCAAAACCGCATGCAAGAACCAAAATCTCCACGTCGAGCTCAAGACCATTTTGAACGATTCAAGTGCCTGCTTGCTATCACGAGCGTACTCTCACTCGTCGACTCGATTTGGCCTCATCTTGGGTACTGGTGTCAACATCGCTGCCTATCTGCCCGTCTCAGCTATTGGCCGAGTGAAATTCGGCGAGCGGCCGGCCGGCTGGTTCGATGAAGCGTCTCACGTCATCGTCAACACAGAGCTCGGCATGTTTGGATCCAAGATCTTGCCCCTGACTCGATGGGACAAACAGCTTCTCAAGGAGCACCCCAGACCCGACTTCCAGCCCTTGGAGTACATGACTAGCGGCATGTACCTTGGCGAGATTGTCCGGTTGGCCTTGGTGGAGGCCATTCAGACGACTGGTCTTCTGGGCGGCATCGTGCCGCCTGCTTTGACTGAGCTTTATTCTCTCGGCACCGAAGTCATCTCCTTAATAGAGGGGTAAGTCGCCTTTGCGTTGGATTGATGATTTGTCAGCCTGTAGCAAAACTAACATGTTTGCCCATCTAGTGACACCACTACGGACCTATCACAGGCCATCAGCATTTTTACTGAAAAGTACCCTTCAACTCACACTCCCACCGTTGTTGACATGAGCGCCATCAAGGCCATTGCATCATTCGTTTCTGTGCGTTCAAGCGCATTGATTGCCTCCGCTGTCTACGCCCTCTGGGATATTCGCTTGGAAGGTGATGAAAAGTTTCTGTCAACCCTTCCTGAGTCCTCCCCTCTTCGATCCAAGGTTGAAGACGACATCAAGATGGAGAAGACCACCGTTGCGTTCAATGGCAGTGTCATTGAGCACTACCCCGGCTACTTGGCTAGTTGCCAACGATATATCAATGAGTTGATGGAAGGCAACGCATCCGGCCTGCCAAAGTTCATTGAGCTTGTTTCCGCCAAGGAGAGCTCATTGACGGGAGCTGCCGTCGCATTGGCGTGCGTGGACTCATGAGAAGAAGAATAAAACCAACAAAAACCGAAAACCAAACATTCTTTTTCGAGCTTGTCTAAGAGAAAGTGCGTGTGTGTGTGTGTACGCAAAGACATGATACCTGGGATGATGTGTTATGTTTACTGGGATATACGGGGTATGCGAAGGTGATGCATACGTAGAGGCGCCGGTTTCAGCATTGCTTCTTTCTTATCTGGCGCCACTGCCGGGGTTTTCTCTTATTATTTGTTTTTTCACTACACACTCTTATTCACTGTTTTCCTTTCTAAGTTGTATGTTTTGATTCCTTGTAATTTTCTGCTTCTGTTCTTTTATTTTATTTTTCTTTGTTCTTCGTGGGCGATGGTTATAGTCTGGAGCATTTGACGGTGCGCTGCTGCAAAGAGCGAATGTTGCGTCATGTAGATTCAAACAGCAACAACATGTATGTATTGCATTGCATGTCCTGGATCAAAAGAAAAGCATTACATTACAATCTTGGCCACTATGTCTGTGACTGCCATTATTTATTTTTTATTTTATAAATAAAGGTGAGGTATTAATGAGTCCCATCTCGAGAGTTGTTGACAATGTCACTGCTCTCGTGTCGTTGGAAGTCTGGCGGTTGGCTGACGTTGGGCCTATAAAAAGTAACATGCCTTCAATGTTGTTTGATGTGCCTCCCGCGTTGCAGCTCCCGATGCTATTTTGAGCAGCTGTCGATGGGCGTGTAAAGTGGATGCTCCCGTGGCTTGTCGCGCCAAAGTAACGATACGACTCTCAGGGTCCCTCTCAGCCCGCATTTTGCGTAAAGTGCAAAGTACTGTGTACGTAAAGTTGTAAAGTGTAAAGTACCGTGTACCCCGTTCAAGTCATGTGACAGCCTGCCTACTTCGCGTAAAGAGGCTAAGGAGCGCGTCTGGCCACAAACAAAGGCAAGGAAGGCGCCAAGGATAAGGCGTCGGGCTACGTCAATCTTTCACGATCATCTTTTTTTCTCCTCCTTACTCTCCTTTGTCAAATAGGAGCTTGTGCGGATTACGAGAGGCACTTTTTGAAGGCGTCAATCAGAGCTTTTCGCTGCTTATTAACTTCTGGAAAAGGAGATAAAGCTGACTCTTGTTCTTGGAGATACCGCCGCATTTCGCGATATGGCTGATGCTGAGGGCATCTTCAGCGAATGCTTCATCGCATTCGTGCCCAGCGCGCAGCTGGCCCCGAAACTAATCAGCAGTGTACGTGTGCTAACCAGTGGTCTCTACGGCAAACTTGAATTCTTGTTTCGTTTCGCATCTAATCTTCGTCATTGACAGCTCTCGACTATTCTAACGGAGAATGGCGCCACAACAGTCGAATATCGACGCGATGGATCCATACCGATTGACCGAGTCACGCACATCGTCTCCAACACGATTGACTTCCCGCAGTACATCGACTCGCAGGCGTACATGATTCCGGTTGTGAACACGCACTGGATCACCATTTCAATATCTCGGCGGAAGCAGGCGCAAGTACGGCCGTTTTCGCCCGATCCCCGCATGATCTTCTCCGAGGTCGTTGTTACGTGCGCGGATCTGCCGCAGATGGACAAGGAGAGCATCTTGGGAGCGACTATGGCGCTGGGAGGGCAGGAGTCGAAGGATGTGGGCAGGTTGACTACACATGTCTGCGCGCTGTCCATGGACCATCCTAAGGTTGTGGTTGCGATGGGGAAAGGCTGGAAGGGCAAGGTGGTTTTGCCGCACTGGTAAGTGTATTAATGGCGGTTGTGAGGAATTGAAGGAGGCTAAATACCTTTGGTTAGGTTCGATGATTGCTTCAAGTTGGGAAAGAGAATCGACGAGGGTCCTTACCTTCTCCCTGACCCCGAAATCTTGAAAAAGGACCCCGATGAAGAGCTCGACATTCCGTCAAACAACAACTTGGTCGGCGCATCCTCAGCGAATCCTGAGTTTATATCCTTGTCTGACGGAAACTCGGCCAGACCTCCCGTTACCGTCTTCCAGGATAAGCTTATCTTGCTCGGTTCCGACCTAAAGATAACACCCCGCCTTGAGAAGGCTTTGAAGGATATCATCGTGTATGGTGGTGGTCGGTTGGTGGAGGATGTGGAAGAGTGTACTACCTTGATTTGCCAGTACCGAGACGGCGAGCAGTACGTGAAAGCCTCTCAGGCTTGCAAGGAAGTTGGCAACTTGTCCTGGCTCTATTTCCTCATTGTTCACAACGACTGGACGTCGCCCCTGCGTCGCTTACTCCATTACCCCATCCCCAGGAATGGCATCCCAGGATTCAAGGATATGCGCATCACCGTATCCAACTACGGTGGCGAGGCCCGAATCTACCTCGAGAATCTCATCAAGGCTTGCGGCGCCGAATTCACCAAGACTATGAAAGCGGATAACACCCATCTCATTACTGCTCGCAACTCTAGTGAAAAGTGCAAAGCTGCTCCTGAGTGGGGGATCACGGTGGTAAATCACCTCTGGGTCGAAGAATGCTACGCCAAATGCGAAATCCAGCCTGTCAACATTAAGAAGTACAACCATTTCCCTCCTCGAACAAATCTGGGCGAAATCATCGGACAGACCTCTTTCAATGAGTCTCGGCTGAGAGATTTGTTTTACCCCGGAGGCGAGGAGAGTATGTCACCGAGAGCGAAGAGAAAGAGAAAGATTCTGGAGGCTGCTGAGGACAATGCGTACTCACAAGGGCCCGCGGAGGGTGTGGTGATTGGCGAGGTAGCGCACGGAGGGGACTCAGACACCACAATGCAGGAAGACAATAGCGAGGAGGATAGCATTCCGTCAGCTGCTGCTGCAAAGAAGGGTCGGCGTAATACGCAACAAGTTACGCCAGTAAGAGCCCGACCTGGCAAGGAAAACATGACGCCTGTTGCCAATTCCAGCGGTGGACGTAGTGCCAAAGCAAAGGCCATGAACGTGCTCTCAACAATCGCTTCGGATATTGCGCTCTATGAAAAGGAGAAGAAGAGAAATACCAAGCCAGGAACTCCATTTGGTGGCAAACGGGCCGCAGAGCTGGCAGAAAAGGAGAAGGCTGAGAGTGCGAAAAAATCAACGAGCCATAAAGATGACGCAGATGACGAAGACCGCCCGGCCAAGAAGTCGCGGCCATCTCTACCTGGTGTCGAAATGCGCGTTATCCTAACGGGATTTACGAGATGGGTGGGCAACCAGAACAAGGAAGATCAAGATCGGGTGAGTTGCAACTGTTTTCCTCCTTTTGTTTTTTCTATTCCTTTGCCCCGGCCGATCAAGTCGCATTACTAACAGTATATCTACAGAGAAAACTCCGCGATCTCGGTATTCAAATTGTCCTAGAGGGTCAACCTTGTGACTACCTAGCCGCACCACATGTTGTGAGGACGGTCAAATTCCTGTGTGCCCTGGCCCGCGGCCCTACCGTCATATCCTCTACCTTTATCGAGAAAGTTCTCGAGACTGGTAAGCTTCAGGACGTGGACGACTTTATCCTCAAAGACTCCGAAGCCGAATCCAAGTACGACATTGACCTCGAGAGGTCCGTCAGCAGGGCCAAGGCTCACCGCGGCAAGCTCCTCCGAGGCATTCCCATCTTCTGCACCGACAAGATCAAGAATGGACCCAACAGCTATCGCCTTATAGCAGAAGCCAACGGTGCCATGTTTATGATTTATCGTGCACGAAGTGGATCGAATATCAAGCCAACCACTGCAGAGCAAGACAACTTTGCGCCTCCCGAGCCGGTCTATCTTCTGAGCGGTTCCACCCCGGAGGAGAAGCAGCTGTGGCCACGCTTCAAGGACATGGCGGAAAAGGGCCATATGGAGCCGCGGGTGGTATCACCTGACTGGCTTCTCGACGTAGCAATGGCACAGCAAGTGCGGTTTGACAAGAAGTTTCTGCTCGATACAGAATAGGACATGTATTTACGCGGAGGCAGTGATGACGTCTTTGGATGATATAAGTATATGACGGAGTTTTTGGAAGGGTGGATTGCGGAATCATGGTTGGTGTTGGGAGGACAGTTACTAATAGCCTTGCTGTGGATGGGAGGACAGTATGTCTGGCTGCAGTTTGTGGCATGTTGCTCTGCGCTTCTTCTAGTTGTGCAATCTCCTACTTTAGAAGAATTTGACACCGAGAGAGTCTTCGGAGCCGAAGATTTGAGCTTTGCCCCGTTTGACCAAGATATTCAATGCCTTCATGAGCACTTGGTTGTCCATGCCGTGGAACTCTGCCATGTCTTGATTAGCACAGGCTGGACCCGAGTGACGTGATTTCAAGCGACAAGAAGTCTCTTGGTTCAGCTTACCTGTTCCCCTGGTGTTTTCTCCCTCTGTCAGCTCATACACCGTCAAGACGCTTCCCTTTTGCGCAGTCTCTTCCACAAAGGCCTCAACAAGAGCAGCCCACTCCTCCGGTTTCCGCCAATACAAAAACACGACATCACCGCCGGCGGCAGCAGCAGAAGACGAGGCGTCAGCAGCGCCATTGCTTTCGCCGGGGCGGAGAAACTCTGCGCGGCCGTCCTTGCGCATGAAGTCGAGGACCTCGCGGATGTCAGGCGGAGACAGGCGGCGATCGATGCCGCGGTTGTAAAAGAGGTCTGACTCTGCGGCGGCGGAGATTGTTATGCGGAAGAGGCGGTGGTGGCGGGCGTAGGCGAGGATGAGGGCGGACCATTTTGTGAGCTGGGCGTGGTGGATGGTGATGTTTGTTTGGCGGGTGAAGAAGGCGGGGAAGAAGTATTCGCGGGGGAAGGGGAATGAGGGGGATGATGGGGATGAGGATTGTGGTTGGGGGGGTGGTGATGTTGTGGTGGTGGCCATTTTGGATGTGTGAGGGATGAGATAAGATATGAGAGTGTGAGGATGAGTATGAAGGTGTGAGTGAGTGAGTGAGATGTGTGTGGTTGGTGGTGTTTGTATGAGGGATTGGATAAGGGACTTGAACTATAAGGCGGGATGACGTTGTGCCACGTGCTGGGAGCTGCCAGGTACAGACGGTGCTTACCCTGGAGTGAGAATGAGAGCGACAGAATTGGGGAGACGATGAGGAGAGAGGCAAGCTTTGAGAGTATTAGTAGTAATGAGGAGAAATATCTGGATGATTCTTTGTCTTTTCTATCTAATTTAGCTTCATTTGAAGTAAATTCATGTGATGTGAAAGCAGTGCTGCAGATGCTAGCCGGGAGAGATGATGCACCAAATCCCGATATGAGTAACTTCACATTGATGGATATGTCGGTCCGTCATTTGGCAGCAGTTTCCGTGCAGAGAACTTTCCTTCTTTTACGAGGGTATCATGTTGAAAGCTCTATCTTTACATATCCGTCGATACTGCCACTGGTCTGACGGCTCCTTCCTCTGTACAAGGCCCCTTTACTCCCCTTTCTATCACGCGAGAACTGCCAACATCAAACGCTCTCCCAACATTCTATAGTAGCAATATTCATCAATATTCTTCCAGTATTACAATTAAGTCTACACACGGTCTTTTACAAACCTATACTCATCCATGCAATGGAGAATCCTCGCGGTCTAACCACACCACCCAAATCACGAGAGTCGGACGGACCAAGCGAATCAGCGGAACAAAATAGACCAAACGAACATGAGTCTGAAACACTTCAAGCAGACGCGCTCAAACCAGATGGTGAGCTTGATAGAGGTAAGTTTGGCTTGAACATGTTTGAACTGGAGGACTATGCGCGGGAAGAGTTTGAAGCAGACAGTTTCGGGGCATTGAAGTTTGAAGGATAACAATTTCGAAGCAGCTGCTGAAACTGGAGCGGACGACACAGGAGCAAACGATGCACAAGCGAATGACTCAGATTCATCATTTGAGGACCCTGACATTCGATCTCGACGACCTGACGTATATAATGGAGGCGTATCTAATCCTGCATACAACCCATACGTACATTCCGGCCAAATTGTGAGAAGCGCACGTCACGGACCAGATGGACGTCCCATGTTCGCGTGGGTAACCCGGGTATATGAGCGCAGAAGCAGCATTTTCTATCCCCGGAGCCTCTTTACGGGAAGACGTGGAGTGAAGAGGGGGGTGGTCACCGAACAGACTTCCAACACTATAAAGCTAAACGGCGGCTTTTTCTGCAAGACCCTCAGAACCAAGACGCAGCCCTACTATGACGAGAGGGAAATCTATTTCGTTCAAGAGCAAGCAATGTGCTCGTACTGGAGACGGAGTCGTGTTGGAACTACGCCCCATCCTGATGTGGTTCGTAGAGCCAAAATACCAGCCCGGCCAATGTGACGTGTATGGACGGAACGTATCCATGTTCAATGGGGCTTTTGGAACAGGACAATGATGCGCACACTTGGGATTGGGATTCTTCTGTTTGGTATAGTTGTGTTTGTTGGAAGGGTTTGGTATTACACAGCGTGAATACCTAGGTGTTAGACGCCTGAATCTTTTGGGGGAGGCTGTTCAAGGGGCAATGGGTCTCGAAGGACAAGACTTTGGGTGTGCAGAGCTCATGAAATTCCTTGGCTCTTTAACTTACTTTACGAGTAGATCAAAAGCGTTTTTATATAGCGATGAGTAGAACATAATGCATACTTTATCCTATATATCCCCTCTTGACCGCATCACTTAGAGTCCTGAATGTGATATCTACCAGATAACATTTGTAGCCCTTGGAATGTTCTCATCTCCCTCAGAGAGGTAGTGTAAGGTGTTAACAAGCATCAAGTACTGTGTCAGGAAATAGCCTAAGTTCTACTAGGATATGAGTTGCTACCCAACATCCAACCAGGAACATTAAACAGTCAGCCACCCTTTATCAAAACTTCCTATCACAAAATGACCAGAAATCGTATCACATCCGATCGGATCTACCCGTAAAAACGAAACACCCACAAACCCATGGCACCACCATTACATCAAGATCAGCTAATCAACAAGAATCTCCCGATAGACCAGAAATGCCGCATAGCCAGCTATTACTCCGTTACCCCGTTGAACGTACACACTCGAATATTCACAGTAAATCGTTGAACGTACACACTCGAGTATTCACAGTAAATCGTTGAACGTACACACTCGAGTATTCACAGTAAAGTAATGAATGAGACCATTGAAAAATTGAACCAAAACATCTTTTTTTAACTCAGGAATGTCCCTTATCCTGTTCTTTCATGAGTGCCTAAATATGAATGAGGCCCTAACACTACGCCCCGCCAGGTATCGAACCGCAGTAACAAAATAAAACGATAAGATAAAGAAAAAGGGGGTGAGGAAGAATAATACTAATGAAATAGAGGAAAAACAAAACAAATCAAGTCCCAAATAGCTCAGATAGATGATGAACACGCGTCCCTTGCCATGAAAATACAGTAGTTAGTTTCCCTTAATCGCCCCTCCCAAATTTCCCTCTAGAATAATTTTTTTTGTCCTGCCTTGTTGTTGCATGATAAAGTCGTAATGAGGCTAGTTGACTCCTGATACAGAATTCTTTCTTATATACACATACATCTCCCAGGTATAAGATAAGGGGTCGTCGTTTCTTGTCTGAAAAAGAAGAGTCGTCCTCCATAAAACACCTGTTTGCCCAGAAAAGCAGGAAACCGGGGGAGAAAAATTAGCAGAAAAAAAAGGTAATGATAAAAAGCCAAGTGAAGTGGAGTATCGTAAAAGCAGATTTCGAAATGCAGTTGCGCATAGACTTCATTCTCTCTTTCTCCTCCTCATTAACAATCATAGGAATCCCTCGTCATCTGTCATGCTGTCGTAGCCTGTATCTACCTCCATCCCCACTATCCTCTTTGTAATGCCCAAGCATTTATTGATGACCTTTTCCTGAAGGTCGGGG
This sequence comes from Trichoderma semiorbis, assembly GCA_020045945.2. Lineage (NCBI taxonomy): Eukaryota > Fungi > Ascomycota > Sordariomycetes > Hypocreales > Hypocreaceae > Trichoderma > Trichoderma semiorbis. Next base: position 1,418,878 of record CM034695.1, read on the forward strand.
GGTACACCGCAATTGAGTGCTAGTTCGCTACCCATCCAAAGACGCAATATGGCGGCTAGTCTTTCCACCAAGGGTGCAAAGTTGTTTGTAGTATCTCTATGGGCTAGGATTTGCTCCAAAACTTCCATGACCGACGTAAAGCTCAACAGCGTCATTCGTGTTTTTGTCGTCAAGTCAATCACCTTTTCGATCGAGGTGCGGATATATTGTTTCGTGCTCGCCTCGCCACCTAGTCGCTTGAGGTGAGCTGTAGCAACTGCACAGCGAAGGCAAAGCTGAAGGTCGGGATCGGCAACGTCTGATTGAAGAGGAGTCGGTGCTAGGCCGGTATAAGGATTCGGTTCGGAACAAGTCAGTGCCATTGGGTCCATCAGGCTGTTGCTACCAGTGTCGACCCGAAGGACCTGAACAGCAGCAGCAATGTTGTCTCCACGGGATTTGTAGGCGAGGACGGAACGGGCCAGGATTGCCCGCGCTCGAGCATTTGAGCCCAACGGTGCGACTTTGACGGCCAGGTTCATTACTTCGTCTTCCGACGCCTCCTCATCACCATACAATGTTGTCGTCAAAAGGTCGTGCACCTTGGCTGTTGACCACCAGGCGGCGAGAGCATCCATCGGGGACCCAATCGCCGTATCATCGACTACCGAGTCCATGCCATCAATCGGGGCCGAGTTGTGTGTTGTTTCCATGTTGAATGCCAGATTGTGGGCTCGTTGAATGACGGTGGCGGTGAGAACGGCGTCACACTCCTGTTCGACCAGGGCAGCCAGGTGATCTGGTAGCACGTATCCTGCTCGCTGCATCTCCAAAATCTCGTCTTCTTGTAGGCCATTGATTAGTCTGTTATTTAGGTCACGAGCTGCGTTCCACTGCCGTTGTGCAACCTTGGTAGCGAAGAAGTTGACCAAGCCTAGCTGATACCACTTCTGGCTCAAGTCCCACAGAAGGACTCGAACGTGAAGTGCTTTGAGCATCAGACCGCTGGGGGTATTGGGCACGGTGCCAGACGCCAACAGCGTCAGGATAAGGCGGCTCATGCAAATCTCCGCATCTCCTCCAGTAAGCTGTGCGTCGAGAGCAGTAGCCCAGGCACGGACTCGGGCCACTTCTTGGTCAGGAGTCAACCCGGTCAACAGTTGATAGGCGTGGACGCCAAAGACGTTGCGTACGCTCAGCTTGAGCGTCTTGAGCATCAGTGCGGCCGCTTCGAGGAAGAAGTTGTGATGAGGCACCCAAACAGTTTGGATTGCAGTCTCCCAAGCGCGGCGACGGACGCTAATGGGAGAAGCCAGTGAAGGGGCGGGATGTAGATCAGTGGATTGCTGCTTCTTGGGCTTTCGGTCCATTGCCGAGAACAGCGAAGGGATGAAAACCCACAAAACAAGGCCGAAAAGAAGCATAAACTTAATGGAAATGTCGGCTTGGTACCCTGCCAACCCTACATTGAGATGAGATGGCATATGCCTAAGAAGCTGCACGGGCAGAGCAAACAGTCCACGGCCCTGGGGCTCTTCATTGCTCGTTTCCTCTTCTCGAACCGCTTCCAATATCATCAGGCCGGCGAGCGAGCCCACCATCAGCTTACCAAAGTAGGGGCTTGCGCTCCATCCGGGCTGGCCCTGTTGCTGCTGCTGTTGTTGCTGCATCGGCCGAATCTGTTGTTGACCAACCACGGTCGGGTTGGACCGAAATAGTTGCTGGGGGACGGGATATGGCTGGCCGGGCATCTGGGAGAGGATTCGTTTCATGTCCTCTGGAACATCAATCATCCCATTGGGCATTCCGTTAGATTCTTGGCCTTGAGCGTCCAGCGGGGATTGTGACATTTGAGACTGCTGTTGTTGCTGTTGCTGCTGTGATTGTTGCTGCGACTGGCCATGTTGGGGATACTGTATCGGTGTGGGCTGCTGCATTGGAGGCATAGAGCCGTTCATAGCTCCAGCCATGAACAGCTTCTCAAAGGCGGCGATTCTCTGGTGCATGGCGCTGTTTTCATCCAGTAATCGGTTATTCCTCTTCTCCAGGTGTCGTATATATTCAGTCGCTTTACTCAAAACCTGCATCATTAGTTAGCCATTGGGGACATGACGCCCCTTGATTCTTTGTTTTCCATCAAATCTCGAGTGGGATTCCTACAGTCGCTTTGTTGAGCTTGTGTGCGGGCGTAAGACCGTGTAATTCCTCGCGGTCCTCGGTTGTGTCCTCTCCCCTGGCACTCTTACTCATGATGCGCAGGCTGGGGACGCTGTCTCTCAAGGCAGCAATCTTGTCGTTAATGTTGGTCCGGTAGCGCTTCTCAATCATGTTGTGAGCCGTCTTCTTGATGGGCTTACCGCCCTCCTCGAGAAGATCGTCATCGTCCTCTTCGTCGGCAGGAATCTTACGCTTCCTGGAATCCCTTTGAGAGCCGCCAGAGACGTCTGGCGACGAGGCAGCTCCAGTCTTGGCCGACTCAGGGCTGGAGGCGCTCTTGGGAGAGCCGTACTGAAGATGAGGGGGCATAGCAATGTTTCGCAGCTGTTCCTGCAGAGCAGGACTCAGGGCAGTGACAGATCGTAGAGAGGGTTTGGATACCGGTAGGGGGCCCCGCTTGGTGGCAGCTACGCCGGGGAGGAAGACTGACGCAGGGTCGATGTTGGGTAGGCCAAAGGCGACAGAGTCGGGTTGCTGCTGCTGCTGTTGTTGCTGCTGTCGCGGGTCAAAAGTTGGGGCTGGCCAGGACGGGGACACGTATCCTGGCTGGGCTGAAGAGAGGGTGGTGTTGCTGCTAATGTCGTACGAGTTGGCCTGAGGTGAGGCGTCTAGAGGCCAGACTCCAGCGTCAAGGAAGGCAGCCGAGGGATCGCCGCCGTAGTTGGGAGCATCTGAGATTCCATCGAGAGACACGGGGCCACCGCCTATGAAGCCGAAGCTTGGGTCGTCAAACCCAAGCCCGTTGGTGCCATCCTCATCAGCCATGGGAGGGGATTGGCGGCTGCAAAGACCGGGGGAAGCTCGCGGATCAGCTCATGCAGCGACAGCCGGGCTCGCAGAGAACGAGAATGGAAAGACTGAGACCAGGCGGGAGTGCGTCAGGGCCTAGGGGGGAAAGTGACTCGATAGTAGGCAGAGAATCGTGCGGTTGACGGGCCAGGTGGACTGAGTGGTGCAGAAGCTGTGGACACTCTCACCAAAGGATAGCACGATGAGATCAGCTGTTTTTTTCTCCTGCTTCCCTGGCGGGTGGACAGCTTAAAGCGGGATCTGCTGAGACAGACGCCCAGTGGGAGCTTGCCGAGGGTGTGGGATGGTCAGGGATGGCTGCGCGCAGGCGAGACGACGGATTTTTTTCTTTTTTTTTTTTTTGACGGTCAACTAGCAAGCGCGTGCTACAGACCGAGAGACATACGAAAAGGGCTGGTACTTGGATCTCCGTAGCGACAAGGAGAAGAGAAACTTAGAAAGAGAAAAGCTGAGAGATGACGATGGCTGGATCAGACAGGGGGCGGGTTTAGCCCAGCTGGGAATTCTCTTTTTTCGCCTCTTTCCCTTTTTTTCCTTTTGCTTTTTTTCTCTTGTTTTCCCGTTTTTCCTTTTTTGCTCGAGCTGGGTTTGGTATTCCCTGGTTATTCTCTTCCAGTCCAATACCAAGGCTCAGGCTGTCGGGATGGGGTTGGGCGGGATTGCACGGGCTCGGGCTAGGCTCGCCTGAGTACAGCACCGTACGAGTATGGATGGATCGATGGATCGTCGGGACAATGGCAGATCGATGGGATTGATTGCTCTCTTGCTTGGACTCGGGCGCCGAGTGTTGGGAGCGTCTGGCTTGGGCCACGGCAATGCGGTACGGACAGCCGGAAAACTGAAAAAGAGGTGCAAGATGAGACAGGCAATGCACGACAGGAACATCGTACGATCCGGAGCCGATATCAGGCGAGGCTACGCCGCAACAAGCAAGGGAAAAAGCTAAAAGGTGAAAAGGCCTACCCGAGAAGCCCCCACCTGCCTAGCTGCCAACCCGCTGAGGTTTTGTTTTGCCTCTCTACTCTCTACTGAATGTACGAGTACTCGTATGGGCGGGATCCACTTCTTGGCGATATGGATGCTGGGCTGTCTGTGCTGCTGCGTTGTCCAGCAGAGTTACAGGTGCAGTGCAGTGCAGGATTTTCTTCCAATCTCTTTTCCCTTTGCCCTTTGCCCTTTGCCCTATTCCCTCCCCTCTCTTCGTCCATGCATGTCGAGTAGGGGGGATGGAGTCCATACCTGTACTGTCTCTGCGCAGACTAGCCCAAAGCACGCGCATATCGACATCGGCCACTGCAGCAAGCCAGACAGTAGGTGATTGTGCAGATGCCGTTCCTTAGGTACTGGTACAAGTCTGACACGTTGGCCTTGGGTGGATACGCGGCCTGTCAAGAGGTACCGAGTACAGCCATCTGCATGGCCATGTACCCATTCTTGGAGCATGTGGATGGATCAATCAACGCCTTCACACGAGATGCCGCAAGGGAGAGGAGTCGTCTGCATGCACCAGGACAGGACTAGCGTCCGTGGCATTTTCGTAAAGGACCCAAAGTACTCCGTGCGAAGTCCAGGCCACGGCAAGTGGGATATCAGCAATAATCCTGCCTGTACTCCGTACCAAATACTAACCCGTACTGTACTTATATGCTGTGCTCTCACCTCCTTGGACGTTCAATTTCAACCTCTTGCAATGCTCGGGAACTGGCCGACATGCCATCTGCAATCGACCTTGACGGCCGGCCCCTCTTCCAGCCGCCCCAATCCATACCAGCGCAGTTACAGTGATTTCGTCCTGGCCCGCGTTATACTGTAACAAGACATCAAATTGCGATCTCGATGCTCAGTGGCATCAACCAGGCCAAGCGACGCAAGGCGCGCAAGCTGAGCCTCCATCGCGAAATAAGCCCCTAGCGCCCCTCGGCCTGTACACGCGCGAGCTGGCATTTGCCTTTTTGTGGCTCAGCAGCAAAGGCGCCAAGATTCACCGTGCAACTCCAGCCGGCCAGCCGAATACCGAGCACTGATCAGATATTGGCATTGAATGGATCCTGATGGCTGAATCCAGCAGCTACATACTCGTATGAGCAGCTACGGGAAGCTTCGAGCAGCTACGGGCGCCGACGACTAATATGTTGAGCAAGTTTCACAAGAGTCGAAACCAGCAAAAGGTGCCACGTGAAGTCTTAGAGGCGGCCGCTCATCGTTTGGCCGCCGTCGCCGCAGCGGAATGCCGCACGCCAATGGAAGTTATGGAACTGGCAGCTCCGTGCTACACACGGTGCTCGTACAGTTTCATCAACGTTTCTGCTCTACTCACCCCTGCTTAGCCGTTGGTGTCTTGGCTGAGCACAGCACAGTCTTTGGTGTCTCCTCAATCATCGCACAGAACAAGACACTTGCCGCCTGAGACATTGATTGAGACCAGTCCCGCATTCCAGACGTTCTAGCCTCTCAGCCACAGCATCGCCAGGACCTCTGAGTGGCTGCTCGGACTTCAAGTCGACTCCGGGCTCCCAGCAATTGGCAGCGCTCTGGTCCCTGCAGCATCCTTGCGGTTTTCATCAGCTGCGGCGCCCTCCTGTAATTTTTGCATGTGCAAGTGAGCAACCCGTACAGTGCTCACTGTACAGTTTCCAGACAGTTGATTGGCATCCTTGTACGCATTGCGTGTTTCAATTTCATTCATCTCCAATGTTCTGTGTTACTGCACAGTACGAGTATGCATCACTTACCTACTGATGTTGCCAACGTTATGTGGCTCTACCATCCCTTCAAAGGGGAACAATGGCACGGACAATACGGGTCCTAGTTTTAATCAATAGGCTATTCCCTACCTAACCGCTATGCAGTCCGAAATCCCGACGAAATCCCAATCCCGGATGCTCTACATCCATTCGCTCATTCACTCACTCACTCATCCTCATTACGGCTTGTGGCACTTTGAGCCCGGCACGACGTATCTGTCAGCGACTTGCGTGTGTCACTTATTCGTACCGGGGCCAATCACAGCCACCTCGGAGCCAGCGCCGTCGCAACCTCATGGCCTCTAGCACAACGTCCCGCTCCCCCCAACGGCCGTCGACTTGATATCGCCGCTCGGCTAACACAAGCTCAATGAGCACACACGAGGGGCAACAGCCATCACTCCTGACATGTTACCTATCATATTCTGACTAAGCCCACGTTTTCCAGGGCTCTCAGCCTCTCCATCCCTCCCTTGAGTCTGCTCGCTACCGTTACCGAGCTTTGTCGATTCATGTACCCTCACAAAAGAGTCTGGCGCTCCCTTCTTTGCTTTGATAGCCTGCCAGACTAGTCCTGATACATGTTGGCAGGCTGTCTCCCGTGCATATTCCCCGCCTCCCGCGAGCGGGTCGATCGATATTGGCTGCATTGAATAGGATTCCTCACCCAGCCCGTGAGCAGGGAGTTTGTGCACGAGGCCGTAAAGCTTGCTCCGGCCGGCTGTCCTTTGCACATCTTGCGTGCCCATCACCGCGGAAGCGACGTCTGCAGGATCAGGCCCCATCCTAGTCGGATTCGATTTGCTGGGCTTGGTGGGAGATACGGTATGAGGTAGTGCCTGATAGTTGGGTAGTAGCCGGCACTACAGTAGTTGTAGAGAGCACACGCACATGTTCTTGGCAGAGATGTCATCGAGTCATACTCTCTACCACGAAAATCAACTATTCCCGATGGGCATCAAATTCTAGCCATGCCTACCGGCCAGGTAGTAGTCACCGAGATAGTAGCAGTACTATGACCTCAGAGCAGGACGTAGGTAACACTCTTTACGGAGCATGCTCAATTTAAATCGGCGCGGAACACGATCCGCGGCATGGATCGACAAGAGCTATAGCAGTAGACGAGCTGTCAGAACCGAAGAGTTGACGACACGATATCACATGGCTTTTTGTCTCCTACTGTAAGGGGGGTTTTCTGATATGCTATGGGCCAATCTCTTTTGTATTAGTCGTTTATGCGACCAGCTCGAAATCCGCGGGGCTGAGTTTAAGTTTAATTCAGTCTTGCCGCTTCAATGCCCCCATTGTTCTAGATTACCTTCACGTTGCTTTTGTGAGTGCTTACATGACGAAAGAATGGTAATTGCTGGTGGAGAAGATAAGGAGAAGCAAAGGGAAAGAAAGGGGAGAAGAGGAAACGAAACGACAAGAAACGAAACAAAAAGAGTCTTTCCAGACGACGTTTCATGTCTATGCCATCAGCGTCAGATTAAGAACGTCATGACCTACATAAAGGCTGATGACTGCTATGCTATGAGTTCTATCCTTTTGGGTCATATACTACCAGTGGCCGAGAAAACGTAGAATAGCTCTGGTCTCCGTTTCCAGATATAGACTAAGGTGTAATCGTTGGATAGGTAGGTACCTACCTTACGGTATTCGCGTAGTGCACCCGTCGAATGTTATATCTGTAGCAACGATAACATCAGTGTGTAGCTGGCTGGCACAGTTGCAAAAATAGACATGCAAAGAGTGTTGAGCAACGGCAAAGAGGTGTCACCTTCTTCAGCTACCGCTTCTAAAGATTTCGTCCTCATCTATTCCAAGAAACCTTCATTCGTCCAACGTAACACACCACAGGCAAACACACTTTTAAATGACCACCATCCTTACACAATCACGAAGCAACACTCTTTGGGTGTACAATCTTTTATTTCTTCCAAAATACCAAACACTCAATTATTGATGATGGATTTTTTAGATGCTTAAAGGCTTATCAAGTACAAAAAAAATCTCGTCAATCGTGAACAAATATGCGGGGGTATGAATTTCCTTCTTTCCTCAATCCTGCGCTCCTGGCCCAAGTCATTGGATATATGTTGTGCAATAAAGAAAAAATGAAAAAAGATGAATAGGCCATGTGTTTTGAGAAAAACGAGAAGAAAATCACGGCGACATGATCAAGGTGCCCTTCCTGGGACAGCCCCAGCAAATTATCTAACAGTAGAAGCTTGAAAAAGGGGGGGAATAGAAAGAAAAAAAAGAGTTAATGTATGAAAAACAGTATTGCTTGTTACTCCCATCCAACCAAATTACCAGATATCCTCAGAGCTCTTAACCATCTCCAAAGTTGGCGTCTTAGGCACCATTCGCTTCATGCGCTTGCGATCTTCCCTGGTAACCAAGCCAGGGGTGATTGGGACGCAAGGAGTATACGGCTGATACGGAGAGTACGGTACTGCAGTTCCGGTAAACGGAGTCATGCCGCCACCTGGTGACAGAGGGCCAGTTCTCTCAAAGACTGTCTGCTTGGTCGTCTGAGCAGTGACGAAAGGCGAGCCTAGCTGCTCTTCGTAGGCACGAAGGGGCAAGGCTCCACCGGTTCGGACCGCAGACGGCGGGTTGGGGCGGGAGAAGGAGGCACCGGGTCGGGGTGAAGACGGCAGCGAAGGAAACGTGCTTCCGGGCTTGGGAGACGATGGAAGACCAACCAAGGGAGCCTGAGAGCTCTCCGTGGTGGCCGAATCGGGCTCTCTCTCGCCATACGGTAGCGTAGTCCTCGATCGATTGGCGCGGCCGAAAGCATCTCCAATGCGCTCGTCGATGGTTTGAATGCTTTCGGGAGACATGTCGGGGGTGATGGGAGCACCCGACACCCTGGCGTTGGAGCCACCAAAGGGAATTTGGTCCGTCGGGATCGGAGGCGGAGGTGCGGGAGCGTAATGCCTTGGAGGAATGGCGCTCATCTCGCGAGACTCATGCTGAGGGAAAGTTCCCGACATGGGCGTCATGATGGGGGACGAGATGTTGATGCCCTTGGCCGCCTTCTTCTTCGGTGAGAGGAGCGAGGAAAAGAGAGCCGAAGTCTTTGACTGGGACTTCTCTTCTTTAGCTGCGGCCAGGTTCAACCCGGCAGGCTTGGCCTTGTTCTTCTTTGACAGCAGACCGGTCTTTGATGTAGCCGAGTCGCGCTGAGGGTTCGGAGAGGCAACTGGAGACTCGAGAATGATGCCCTTTTGCTTGGCCTCCTCATGCTCCATGACATACTTGTACATTTCTTCAAGCTGTTGTTGCGCCATGGCTCTGTCTGCTGCAACGACGTCCTGGTCTACAAGTGGTGAGACTCCAAGAGTAGAAGGAATAGCAGACGAAGAGGGCGATGGTAAGATGTATGATGCGGGGTGCGCCTTGGGATCGAAGATGCGGGCGCTATATGGACCAGAGTGATAGTACTCGGACTTGGGTATGATCAGAGGAGGAACAACGTGGCCCTCGGGTTGAGCTGCGAAATCGAACTGCTGCTGCTGTTGCTGGAACTGCTGGAACTTTGGATCTACCGGAAGTTGAAGCACGTAGCTGGGGATATCGTTCCCACTGAGATGTTCTCTTCGTCGTTTAGAAAGCGAAAGCAAGAGGATGGCGACCAGCACCAAGGAGACTCCGTATGCCGCAATGATACCGCCAATTTGCGCGGGTAGGAATTTGGTGTCCCGGATCGGATTAGCAGAGGCAGATGAAGGCCACAGAAGCACAGAGGTCAAGAGGGCGAGGGATGATGATGATGGACGAGGACGAGTTCCAAAAAGCATGATGGAGACCGGCCTTGCTCTTATGAAGGCGATCGCTGCGTGATGGAACCTCCTGGCGTTGAAATGCGAAACATGACCCAAGAGAGATGTGACATGAGTGAGGAGAAATATGCGGCATGTAAAGGGTATTTAGACTGATAGAGTCATCACAGCGGCTGGCGATGCTGGCCGGAGCAACTTTGGCGCTGGCTCGTGGGGCCGGGCGAGGATTGACTTGGGACTCCCCAGCTTGCCGGGCTGTGACTGGCTGGGTGATGCATTCTGGCGGTTACATGGCGTCGACGAGCTCAAGGTACAGAAAGCAAGAGGAGAGGCCATCTCGAGCCTGTGGTTGGATCGAAGCTGGTGGTTAAGCGCCGACCTGCTCTGTGACGGGCGCCACCGGGTGCTGATTGGCCAGTTGGAAGAGTCGATGCAAGGCACTAAAGCTTGCACCCTGCAGCGCCCCGCCAGCAGCCCACAGGGAGGGGGACCTACTGTAATCATTGAAGGCAATCAATTCCACGATGCAGGACCTCGATTCAACCAAGCCACAGCCAACGTGCATGTTCGGCTATTTAGCTCAACAGTATAACGACAAGTGCTGTAGTATTATCAAAATCTCTTCTGTCTTCTTTTCTTTGTTCATTTCTCTCATATTCAACAACATCGCTTACTGTATTATCCCCCTCATCACAGGCGATGATATGCAAGGCGGGCACCCGACGCTAATAAGGTGAGAAATTCCTGCTAGCAATAGCCGCCGGCGCCGGTGCTCGCACAAGCAGGACATCGGGACTCACCCCCTGCTCCTCTGCAGTGACACCCGCGACGATTCGTCCAAATGCCTCCCCAATTAGAGCGAGCTGGCGATGAGGGCTGCTTAGAATAGCAGCGATGGCACCGGCTCCCCCCTTCAGCCACTCCTGCTAGTGGTGATGGGCGCCCTGAACTCCAAAGCCCGGGTCACCCAGATTCGACCAACGAGGTGCCCGTCCTGTATGTCTCGTCACATCGCCAGGCACACCGCCGGAGCGGATCCGGGTGCCTCTTGGGCATGACTGAATTGCTGGATTGTCGTTCTGCGAGTGACTGAAGTGATGATCGACAGATACACCAATCGTGCTGACGGACCTCATCGTTGAACGCTCGAGTCACGCCATCTCTGGATTCTGGATTTGTGACAGCTTCAACTAGTCGTGTGATGTGAAGGCATTTTCCATCACCCATTCTATCACTCATCACCCATCACAGATAGCACAGATGGGCGCGTCTAACATTCACAATCACGAAGGATCATTGATAGCTCTCTCTTTCTTCCATTCCCCCATTCCCCCATTCTCGTGCTGGAATCTCAAATATCAAATTTCGAAATACTTAAAAATGGTAAAAATGGATGCAGCTTCAAAGCCGTAACTAATTGCGTTCTCATATGCTTACTAAGGCATATCATTATGGTCACATGACCTCGCGATGCCGTGTTTCTTGTTGGTTGCGCCCACGCGTTTCGATAACGGGCGTCTGGTATAGACGAAGTTGATACGATGAGGCAAAATCACAATAATTTGTTGAATTGAATGTTCTTTTTTCTATGTCTATTTTATTGGAAATTCAATCATTGTCATTTGCTTGTGTCCGCAGCATCAGCTCTCGATGCCTAATCTTTGCTTCTTTGTTTAACACGCTGCCGCCTTTGCACCACCATGACAGCGGCCGAGGCTGAAAATCCAATCCTGAAGTCACTTAATGCGGCTCAGCGCCGTGCCGTTATCTCCAATGCGTCGACTGTGGCTATTTTAGCCGGCCCCGGCAGTGGCAAGACACACACTCTAACGTCACGCGTCGTGTGGTTGGTTCAGCAAACCGGCTACCAACCGTCAGACATCGTTGTTGCTACATTTACAGTCAAGGCGGCCCGGGAAATGAAAGAGCGGATTGGAAAAGTCCTTGGCCCAGATTGTGAGAGGAAGATTGTGCTCGGTACTTTTCACTCCATTGCTCGGCGGTACCTCAGTGCCTACGGTAAACACATAGGCCTCGACTCCAAATTTGGGATTGCGGATGATGGCGATTCGAGGGCAGTCATTCAGCGCATATGCAAGCGGCACGACTTCAACATTGATCCAGGATACGCAAGGTCATGGATCAGCAAGAAAAAGGCCAAGGGCCATGCAATGGAACCAGCCCCAAACAAGAAGCAGCCTGAGAATCCCTCCTTAAACGAGTGCTACAGGGAGTATCAGGAACACTTGGAACGATCGAATTTGTTGGACTACGACGATCTACTAGTGCGCTGTGTCGAACTTTTGAGGGAATATCCTGCCTGTGTTTCAAACATCCAGGCTGTTCTCATTGATGAGTACCAGGACACAAATGGTATTCAGTATGAGTTGATGAAATTATTTGCGCAGGCTCGCCAACGAATAACAATTGTTGGTGACCCTGATCAAAGTATCTATGGCTGGCGGTCGGCCGAGATTCGAAATTTGTACCGATTGCTGCGAGATTATCCCGACACCGATGAGATATCCTTGGAGGAAAATTATCGATCATCTCAGTCAATCCTCGACGTTTCGTTGACAGTCATTCAACAAGATAAGAAGAGATATCAAAAAGTCCTTCTGCCAGTCCATACAAAAGGTGCAAGGCCAGTTTTGCGAAAGCTAAAAAGCTCCGCCGCGGAAGGAGACTGGATTGTCTCGGAGATTAAACGGGCTGTCATGATGTTTGGGGACATGCTCACATACGAAGACGTGGCTATCCTACTGAGGTCTGCCTCTCTCTCTAGACACATCGAGTCGGCATTGGGAAAGGCGGGGCTGGCCTATCGGATGATTGGAGGCCACAAGTTTTATGAACGCAAGGAAATCAAGATTTTGCTGGATTACCTGCGCGCAATCTATCAGCCGGACAACAACGATGCCATTGCCCGAATCATTAACGTTCCGCGTCGAGGAATTGGAGACACGACGATCAAACGACTTATAGAAGAGGCCGAGCAACTGAAAATAAGCCTCTGGTCGCTCTTGAGAAAGCACTGCCAGGGCAGTCGTAAAGCGACGACAAAGATACTGCCCAAGATGGAGGCAAAGCTCAACACCGAGCTGCTGAGAATAATCTCAAGTCTTCAAACTCAAGCCCAGCAAATCACAGAGGACTCTCAACATACTCTAGTCGATCTAATTGAGAAGTTACTGTCACAGCTCGATTTTAAACAATATCTCGAGTCGGAGTATCCCGAAGATCATGAGCAGAGGTGGCAAAACGTTCAGGAATTCCTCAGCTTGGCAAATGATTTTGTACGAGATGCAGCAAATCTAGAAGATGAAATGCTACCTGAAATCGACAACGTCGATCAGGTGAAAGATGACAGCATCTTGGGCCGCTTCTTGGCAAATGTGGCGCTGGCATCAGATGCCCAGAAAAACGATGAAGGGGCGGAGAAGAAAGCAGTGATCACTATATCAACTATCCATGCTGCCAAGGGGCTCGAGTGGCCCATTGTGTTTGTTCCGTCAGTCTATGCCGGCTCCATCCCCCATTCAAGAGCCGAGGACCTGGACGAAGAGAGGCGACTCCTCTATGTGGCCATGACCAGAGCACAAGCGTTGCTTTACCTCAGTTGTCCCTTGTATGGTTCTCAGGGTATGGGCACAAAGGTCGAGCTATCGCCTTTCGTCTCACCATTCGCCTCATCGGCCTTTGCCAAGCAAGGGGCATCGTTTAACAGACCAATTCTAGAAGGGGTTGCAAAAATTCTTGGAAGGGATCTCCCCAGCGAGAAGGCAATATTTGCCAAACTCCCTACCATGTTCTCACCAGAAGACAATCTGTTTCCCGTGGATCCAATCGACACTAGAGATGCGGAGGGTCTAGAAGACACAGAAGGATATCGTCCAAAGGGCCCCAAGCGGCAGCGCTTAAACAACCAGGGCTATGGTAACGAAGAAGAAGAAGCCGCTGAGGAGCGGCCGTGGAAGAAGGAATACAGCACAACCATGGAGCAAGCGTCCAACTTTACCATGGCTTCCTTGCCCGGATTCATGTCGGCTGGAGCGCATCAAAACGCTCTCTCTGCGGCCGCTGCTGCTGAAGCAGAGAAGGCAGCGGCAGCCAAAAAGGCCGTCAAAATGGGAACAACTCGTCGAAAGGCAGACCAATCCAGTCTCCTTGGATTTGTAACCACAGCGTCAAAGAAACCAGCAGCTCCAGGCGGCGGATTCGGCGGTCCAGACGCGTCCATGGCTCGATATCAGCTTGCAGCATCTCGATCCGCAGCTAGAATGGCGGCCGAGACGAAGGCGCCTGAGCTCCCAAAACTACCTGCCGTCGACCCATCGTTAGCGAAACACAAGCTCGCCAGCGGCAATGCCTTAAACAGGCCCAGCGTCATTAAGAAGGAAGACGACGAAAGCTCGAAGAAGCGGTATCACTGCTTCTCCAGCTCTCCGCCAAGACCAGCTGAAGCCGAAGAGGTGAAAGAAGAAGAACAGACAACTACACAAGAGGCTCCTGCTCCCGATCGCCCTGCCACGAGCTTTCACAGGACGACGTTTGTTTCTGCCGCTTCTAGGGGCGGCGTAAGGCGTCCGGTGGGCTTGGGTCCTCCGCCGGGACTGGACAGGCTTCGCAAGCCGTTTAAGCCATTGACGATAACGCGGCCCACGAAGCCGCAGTGAGTGTTGAGTTATATCGGGTTATGTATGCGCATTTTTTGGAATGCTCGATTGTACCTGAAATGATGGGGCGCGTGGAGAGTGTTATTGTGGCGTTGGGGCATAATGGCAAACCTTACGAATAAGCATAACGGCTGACGGACGATGGCGGGAGTAAAGGTGGCGTAAAACACGAGAGCGGACTACGTATATAAAGACCATGATGAACTGAATGAAATAGAACATTGGCATCAAATCAATCCATCAAAACAATAGACTCATTATCAGACTACTCAGTCAAACGCGCAAAAATACTCAATTACTCATACTTTGTCCTTGAAGAGAACAATAAACAAAACCACATCATGTTCTCTACCGTCGTGTCGCAAGCCACTCGAGCCGCCTTTTCCACTTCGGCACGCACTTTCAAGCCGGCCGACGCGAGCATCTCTGCGTCTGCACGAAGCTGGAGGAACTTATCGCCTCAATCTCGCCGGTACATTGCATATGGAGTTGCGACGTGCTTGGCTGTGGACGGATATCTCGTGTACAACTATGCGCCTTGGATCGTGGGTTTGGAGAAGAAGGATTAGGTTATAATAGCAAATTCATGGTGTAGTGTAGGGTATGGGGTGAATTGGCAGAATCAGTCGCTGGTTATACATTAAGTCGGATACTACTAATGAGGAGAGAAAAATACATCAATAAATGCAATCTTGATCCTGTCTCCTCTGCTTCTTTACCAGCTTAGGCACCAAGGCGTTGTTGGCTGTGTACTCGTAAAGCTCCCCATTGGTTCTTTGAAATGATACATGTCATTTCAGATGAATCCTCACAACCCGACCCCATCTCAGCTTGGGCTCTTGCACAAGCTAAATGACAAGGGTTTTTTGTTTCTTTCTTTCTTTCCGGATGCAGAACCGAGGCTCATGCCGGGCAATCGGACATGATACTGTTCAAGGCGGTGGTAGAAATGCCAGTGTTGACACCCCCCGCTCGACTAAGGCATCGCGCCGATTCGTGGGGTGGTGGCAGTGATGACGATACCTCGCCTTGCACACCGGCCAAGACAACGGGCGGCATTGGTTGCCTGTACCTGCTTTTAGAGATTCACGTCTGACATACGACACTCACGATGACGTGGTGATCTGTCATTGTGTTAATCGCGGTCTTGGCTCTGTATGTAGATCTTTGACTCGCTCAAGGGGAATCAGATTGGCCGGTCTTACTCCCTGCTCCGTCACCAAAAATACTCAAATTTCTCGGTAGACACAGTGGATTCGGACTGGCATTTGGGCAATGGAGCCCGCGGATGGCGGGTGACCCAGTTCATCTATGTTAGCGGCCCTCCCCGCACTTTCAACCTTGATCTGGAGGGGGGCTGCCGTCACACAGCCAGCAGCTCAACACGCGCAGCACTTTGTTTGGATCTGCCATCCAGGCGGTCTCGCTGCGCGATGTGACGACAATCGGCTGGCCTAGCCGTGCTCAACTGGATGCCCGGACTCGTATTGGCCTTCTCTGGCGCTGCATGAGTGCTAGGAAGCTGAGCTGCTGATGCTACGTTGACCGTCCCACCGGCCGGTGCCCTCCTAGATGTAAGGTGTCAATTGTAAGTGCTGCACAGAACGGGGTCGCATGAATGTCGATAGCAATCAATACGACCTTGTCTGCGTCGCTTGGAGTTGCTCGCGGTTCGTTCGTCTGTTGTCGATATGATGAGGGTTGACCCGACTCCGAGTGTTTGTCATGATACCTTGTGGGCAGGCAATTCGAATCCCAGGTGTAGAATCTCAAGTGTTGGAAGTAGAAAGAAACAACTGGAGAAAGCTATTCGCTTAATACGGAGAATACCTTAGTTAAAATAAATAAATAAAATATTCCATTAAATATCGCAATTACGCATCATAGCTGCTTTTTTTACAACACCAATTGTATTGTCCCAGAACAGCCTTCCCCAGCGGGATCTGGACTGCCGCTGCCACTAACCCCGCAAGGGCAGTATAGCTCCACGTATCGGGACTAGCGGTGCGGAGCTTAAAGTTGGAGGGCAGCTGGGCATGCCGCCCTTTCCTTGGAGGGCATCGCCATGTCTTAATGGGCAGGAGCGGAACGCAAGCTGCTTCCCTTACAGTCAAGTGATCCGTGCCAATACTACAAGCAAGCATTGATAGACAGTTCACGACTTTTGGGCATTAATTTCACGTCTGCCTTACCTTACCAGAACTATACTAGGACTACTCAACTGAGCTGCGCAGATAAATAAGTACTGCATGGCGGACTCCTCGCAGGGAGAGCTGGAGAAACTGGCTCCTCTCCCAACTGCGGAGAAAGTCAAGTCGCCAGCTCCGGCTCTCGAATCTCCAACCATGGCGTTGCTCTTTACCGGCAGGGCCCGGTCGGCGCTCTCCATCTTTAGCATCTTTGCTCTCCTTTCCGTGGTGCTCTTTGGCGCCATCGCTACAGCTACGCCCGGCGGGAAACTGCACAAGTTCCAGAAGCTCGCCGATGCGGATCGCCAGTCGTATCTCATCGGCGTGGGCAAGGCCGATATCACAGGCCCCGTGGTGGAGATTGGCTTTGCTGGATATGCCAACCTGGACCAGACGGGCTCTGGCCTTCGCCAGCGTCTCTACAGCCGTGCTTTCATCATTGCAGACAAAAACAACCCCAGTGACCGCTTTGTCTACCTGGTCCTCGACACGCAGTCCGGAGACACTGCTATGCGGAATGGCCTCCTAGACGGTCTGAAGGCTCTAGGCAGTGATTATGCCGTCTATGGCCAGAACAATATTGCTCTGACGGGAACTCACAGTCACTCTGGCCCCGGCGCCTGGTTCAACTACCTGCTGCCGCAAATCACGTCCCTTGGCTGGAGCCAGCAGAGCTACCAAGCTATTGTCAATGGTGCTGTCTTGTCTGTTCAGCGCGCCCATGAGAGCCTCCAGGAAGGCTATCTCGATGTCGGCACAACGGACATCCCCGATGGCGCTATCAACCGCTCACTTTGGGCGTATCTCAACAACCCAGAGGAGGAACGAGCTCAGTATGACGCGGAAACCGATATTACCATGACTTTGCTTCGCTTCCAGCGCGCTTCTGACGGCAAGAACATCGGTGTCTTGTCATGGTTCCCTGTTCACGGCACTTCTCTCCTTGGAAATAACACTCATGCTGCTGGTGACAACAAAGGTGTTGCTGCATGGCTCTTCGAGAGTGCTATGAAGAATGACGCTACCGCTGCCGATGGCTTCGTGGCAGGCTTCAGCCAGGCCAACGTTGGCGATACCACTCCCAATGTTCTTGGTGCTTGGTGCGACGACGGCTCTGGCCAGCAGTGTAGCCTCGAAAACAGCACTTGTGCGGATGGTAAGTCGCAGAGTTGTCATGGCCGAGGACCCGAGTTCCAGGCCTTGGATCTCGGCGCAAAGAGTTGTTACGAAATGGGCCGCAGGCAATTTGCTGGAGCCCAGACTATTTATGTAAGTGGCATGTCGTTTTTGCTCACTTGTTTCCCTTTCACTTCACTCATACCCATCTATACTATCTTTCAGTGGAAAAAGAATTGCAACTTACGAAATCATAGGACAACCTGAAATCATCTACTACTTCAGTTTCTGGATCCACGGTCAAAGCCTTCCACTTCTTCCAGGATATGCGATACTTCAACTTTACGCTGCCAGACGGAACCAAGGCTCAAACTTGCCCGGCTGCTCTCGGCTTCTCTTTTGCTGCTGGAACTTCTGATTGGCCCGGTGCTTTTGACTTCGTTCAGGGCGACTCCGGTTCGCCAAACAACCCTTTTTGGTCCCTTGTTGGTGGTCTGCTCAAAGCACCAGGCCCCCAGCAAGTTGCGTGCCAGCAGCCCAAACCTGTTCTTTTGGACGTTGGTGAGATCTCGACGCCATACGCCTGGACACCGAATATCGTGGACATTCAGGTGCTCCGCGTAGGCCAGCTTGTCATCATCGTCAGTCCTAGTGAAGCTACCACTATGGCCGGCCGGCGCTGGAAGGCCGCAGTTGCAAAGGAAGCAGCCACGTTCCTCGATGAGGATCCCGTTGTCGTCTTGGGTGGCCCAGCAAACAGCTATTCTCATTACTGCGCAACGCCTGAGGAGTACGATATCCAGCGCTACGAAGGTGCCTCAACCCTCTTCGGTCGAAATGAGCTCAACGCCTACATCAATCTCACCGTCAGCAACCTACATTACCTCCAGCCTGGCTCGACCAGCACTCCCTCCCAAGGTGTCCTCCCTCCGGACAACCGAAAGAACATGATCTCATTTATTACCGATGTTGTCCAGGATAACGCACCGCTGGGCAAGAGCTTTGGCAACGTTTTGGTGCAGCCGAACCTGACGTATAATATCGGTGATGTTGTCAATGTCACTTTCGTGGGTGCTAACCCACGTAACAACCTCCGCCAAGAACAGACCTTTGCGGCAATCGAGCAACAAGGCAGCGGCGGAACATGGACGCGGGTACGTGACGACTCGGATTGGTTCCTGGTCTACACCTGGCGAAGAACCAACTTCATCTTGGGACAGAGTGAGGTGGACATTACTTGGGAGACATACGGCAATGCGCAGCCGGGAACATACCGTGTCAAGTATTACGGCGACTCCAAGGCACTGTTTGGAGGAGTGACGTCCTTTGTGGGAACAAGCAATAGTTTTACGCTAAAGTGAAGTAGAATTTTGTTTAGGAAATGATGCTTGAACTGCTATGCTGCATGAAAGAAGGCCAATGAGTGCGTGTTTCTGTTATGACCATTAACGTTCAGACAAGGCATTGGATTAAACAATGGCTATTGATGACCTCGTATGAGTGTTCTTTGTGACTCTATGTGATAATTGGAAAAGTATATCACTTAAGACTACTTGTTGATTATGACAAACTTGCTTTGCTACATGACACTAATGGAACGAACGGGTAGCCTCCTCTGTTGTGGATACGGAGGAACGAGATGAGAAGAAGATTTGATAGGTTCATAGTACAGACATGGACAGCTGCGTCCCGTTTCTCCCGTCTTCCTTCGTATACTTGTTTACTTGATGCTCATGGCCGTTGAGGCTTCGTAACACAGGGGGAGGGTGTCAGAGACCTGACCCGGGAATTCGGGACAGGCCTCGTATGACGGGATTTTGTTTGAGTTGCTTCCGTTGGTTGGTTGGTTGGTCGTGGGACTGAATGCACTTGGCCGTTATGTATACTCCCGTCTAGTCTACTGAACTTGCGGATTTTGGTTTGGAGACGGGTAAGGATGAGACGGGATTGACAGGGTGTGTTTGGATTTAAGCTTACGTTACAAGGTTACGCGTGATGGGCGGTGGAAAGTTATGCTTCTTTTCTTGTATTAGGTTGATAGAAGTTGTGATTTTATCATGTGGTATCTCAAGGATATGTGCCTGGTCTCGTTGTTTCCTCTACATGATTTGGCATGGATGCTTCTTACATTGATCAGCACAACTTACTGATTATTATTTTCACATATCGTCTTTCCCACGATATCGAGTTCGATGATTTCATGATACCTTACTGTAAACATCAGTACATGCCGTGTGCATCCGGTTGTGTTGTAGCAGATGGCGTTCTCTCAGGACGGCAGGGGCCCTGTATGCACGACTATTATGTGCTGCTTGGATATTCAGAGAGGAAGATGAATCGATCCCAAACTGATTCCCTGCCATGTACTTACTTGCTCGGGCGACTGATTCCGTCCATCTCAAAATTAAAGGTGCACTTCCGGGACGGCTGTAGAAGCCCGACGACGACGGCACAATTTGCGTGATAACGTTCTATCCACGCACATTGTCCAAGAATCACTCAGAATTGTCCGCACGAGTTCTTTTTTTTTTTGCGGCAGTGACTAACCAGTCAAGCATATGCAAGCCACCTTTTCTCTTCCTACTCCCTGCGCCGAAGTCGCCATGTCTATTGGATGGGCACCAAGCGGCCTGACGGCACCCAGACGGGAGAGGGTGGCAGCACGCGGCGAAGAAGAAAAAGCCAGCAAACTAGCTGAGAAAAGGGGGGGAAGTTAATTTAGATTCACGTCAAGGACATGATCTTGTGTTATCCCGACAGCAGTGGGATGAACACGGAGAGCTCTTCTAGTGAGAGTCGAGAGGCATATTCCCGCTGGGTTTCGAAGCCTCACTTTCTTTGGGGTGCATCTTGTCCGCTTGCAGCCGCATAGATGGCATTGTTCATGTCAAACATGATGGAAGATGGCCACGTACAGAAACTTTGGCCAACACAACCTGTGTGACTTCGCTGTTACTGCAGTCTGTGGAACCAGCTATTGTTAGACATAGTGCCGTGTCTTCCTCTTCCCTTCCCCAACGTAGCCAGGCCGAATGATTTTTGACTCCATGTGACTGGGACGAGGCAAACGACAACAAAATTGCGAAATCCAGCTTGGTTGTGCAGCTTTTTGGGGTTGCCAAATCATATGCGCCTCAACCAAGGCTAATGAGGCGAGGGGGAGCCATGGGGTGAATCCTGCTCCTCGGCAACTGCGTGAGATGAGATGCCAACAAGAGACGGGCTCTATAGACGCCGTATTTTTCTTCCACTTCTGGCATCCGTTCAAACCCAGCAGCTCTGAGAGCTACATGATTCATTTGAGCACTTGGCCAGTTACGGGCAACGCACGTACAAGTCAGTAGTCAAGCGCGCCGTGAGACCAAGCAGATGGCGATGTGACATTTCGCTTTTCTGCAGGTCTCGGCTGGCTGCCTCCTGCAGAGCGTCCTGGCTCACTCGTGACGTCTTGCTTTTAGGGCGCCGCCTATTCATCACCGACTCTTTGGCTAAGGAGAAATCATGGCGTATCGCTTAACTGACTGGGACCCAATACTCTATCCAAGCCACTTCCGCCTCGCTCACCGACTGCAAAGAAGATCAAGCAGCAAACAAGCGGCTCCGGCTTCCGGCCCATAAGGCGGTGCCGCGAGCCGTCGTTCGGAAGCGAGGGGCCAAATGCCAACGGCATTGCCAAGTACACGACGGTTTGTTGTCAAGACATGATGCCCAAAGAGACAACAAGTTCAATGACGACGCGGCCCAGGTAAATTGCATTGGCCCTTTTGCAGCCGCCAAATGGATACTATTTTAGATGATAAAAAAAAGGAAGCAGTTCCCAGACCCGAGTCCCGTTGGTGTGCAATTTGGTGCCTAACAAACACCTGTACTAGTACGTACGAGTACGCCCAAAGATACGTGGATGCCAAAATGATGCCTTGTAAAGCAATCTGCGAGTTGCGTCAAGTGGGGGGCCTCCTTCGCGGAACGGCTTGGAATACAAGGGAATGGAAACACGGGTGATTGAAGGCAGAGGAATAAGCTGGGAAAAGGAAAGAGAGCCATTACAAGTGGCTAAGCGCCGTCTTTGTGCGGGCTCGGCCGTAAGTGTCAACCTACCTATGTGTTCGTAGTCATCTCATCCCACAGGTGAGACCCCAAGCAGCCAAGCAGACGTGACCTGTACAATGTCTTGCGTCGTGCAGCGCGCAGATGATATCATGAGGATCGTCCATTTCCGAGGGAACAAAATGGCCGAATCTATGAGGCGGCTCGATTTCTGACGACGGGCTGCGGGGCGGGAGAGATCTTTGCGCCAGGGATGCCTTAGTAGATGGTGCGGTATTCCAGAGCATCGGCGCCTCTCCCATTGTTTCAGTCGGTTGGTAGTCCTCTCATGATCTGCATCTCCTTTGGACGGCTCGAGTGTTAGTGCGCGAGCTGCGAAACGAAATTTCAAGTACGTACATGAGTCCAAATGTCATATAAGCGCAAATCGTTACACCTGAGCAATGTCTCAAATCTCCTTTTCTTCTCCGCACCGGTGTGGAAGAGGAAGCATAACCCCTTCGCAACCCCAGCATCTTCTCTCCACGCTACTTACGGAGTAGGTCGTACGGTTGCGCGTGTACTTCTTGGTACTTGATCGAGGCGCCGAATCTGCGTCGTGTCGTGTCGTCGTGTGTCGTGTCAACAGTTTGGCGCAATGCGCAGAGAGAGAGAGACGAAATCTGCCTATCCACATATTGCTGTGCGAGAGATATCAATGCGTCGCACAACATATATGAATATTGTGCCTTGGGACGACAACAGCCATCATATAGCTCCCTGCTTGTTTTTAGGTATGCACACTTTAGTCACGCACACACTCACATACCTATATACTAGGCTGCCTTCGTGCCTTACTTGGTCCTTTTAGGGATGCACACCAAGGCCGCGGTCCTTTTGAACTGAATGAAGCAGGAAAACAAGATCAAGAGACCCGCTCTGATGCCCAACTCACGCCCCTTTTCGGCCTATCGTCAGTCAGTCGTGTGTGCTTAGTTGTCACCGTCAGGATGCCCCGCCGTCATCCCGTGCTCACTTTTTTTTTTTTTTTTTTTTTTTACGCTTCCCTGCTGCTTTCTTTTTCTCGTTGGCTTCTTAGCCTTTCCCTCCCTTCCTTCGGGGCTCAGGTATTCGACCCTTTGTACTCCGTATTGTACAGGTATTGTTGCATGTATGTGTTGATACATGATTCCAGGCGCAGGGTTGGAAGCAATGCGTTGGCACTTCGCTTTTAGATCCCCCAGAGTCGAATGGTTCAGACTTCGCGATGCCGCTTGAGTGGGTGGTAGTACATAGCATACAGCGACTTCAGCCTTAACACGCATTGAGTGGCATCACCGCTAATGCAGTCGTCGTGTGCTCCACAGACCTGCACCACAGAACTGTAGTACATTCGTGTTTAGCTGACATTGAGATCCTGCGGTATGGGCTCCAAACGCGGGTGGACCACCAAGAATAAATAACCGCTCCAAAATGAAGGAGGCGGAAGAGGAGAGACAGTCTTCTGTGACAGAGTCTTGCTGAAAAAGAAACTAACCGGCGCCAACGCGGTGTGGGCTTCTCATCGCTGGACATTCAGACGCTGTTTTCCCATCTGCCACTCGTGTTGTGATGATATTATGGCCTAGCAGCACCGAGTACTCGTAATCCGCAATTTTGCTCTACACAGAGGTATCGACCAGCCTAGTAGGAACTAGTAATTGTCAGCTGGACCTCCCTCGATCTACTACTCACGTCTCCAGTTGGTTCGTCGCCTAACACATCCACGCCAAAGGCATGTGCACTTTGTATGTATATGTGCGCGTATGCACATATAACAAACGCCCATAGATGCACGCCCGCCCTGCCAGCAATCTCGGCATCCAAGGGGGAAGCATCCTAGTGGCTGGCTCTTGCAACACAACCTCAGCGCATTCAAGAATACCACTTGGTATACGTTGACAGGTAGCCGATGTTGCAGACAGCCTCCATACCTGACGGCATATTGGTCCCAAGCAATATGCACGTATGCACCCATAACTCAGGAGAGTGGTCCCTTTCAGGTAGTCTCGCAGCCAGAACGCCGGTTCGGTTCCTCTCTCTTCTTTTTTGTTTCCATCTCTTTCTTTCCTAGCTTCCCCATCCGTATTTTCATACGTACCCACTCAGCCCTGCTGCTTAGATGGGAGGGGCCATGTATGTGTTTGCCAGCAACTGGTAAGCTGGCGACAAGGTGTTGAGACAACTCATCGAGCCATGAACTTGGTGCCCGGGATTGGGATCCGGCGGACACGCCGGCACCACCAAACGCCAGCAATTCTGAAAGCTGTACTCCGTATGACTCTGTATTCTGGCTGACAGCGTGGATGGGACCTGCTCCGCACATGCATTAGCACTGCCTGGATTGCCTCGGAGTACAGTAAATGCTAATGGGTAGCAAACTTATAAGAGCCGCGTCACACGGACTGTCGACCGGGGAATCAGTGGTTCACGGCCGAGCTGGCATGAAGGTGAGTACGGAGCACGGAGTGGCTGGTTGCGCGACAGCGCAGAAACTTGGCTTGGACGGCTGCACACCCCCAAAGCATATTGGCCCAAAGCAGGAGTGCCACAGAGCCACAGTCGTATGCTTTGGTCGGCAGAGATGATACCAAGATAGGCAGAAGAAGAGATTTCAGCAGTGAGAGGATGAGCAGTGCTGATTTGTATGCACCAATTGTATCGGGTGGGTAAGGGTATTGAGGATGACTGAATCCCCCTGGTCGTCCGGCAGACGTATCAAGGCTCAGAATCCAGCAGCGCCGATACTTGGGAAAATGGAGCCCGGTGTCGTCCCCCTTGTCAGCCTCTGCTGAACGGCTGTTGTATTGCTGAAGCTGGTGAGCGACGGATCAGCCATCGTGCCCATTGTGGCCCAAGAAGTTGTTTTTTTAGCCATCCATGCATGCAACGTGTATGTGGGTATGCTTCTTGGTGTGGGTGGTTTATATGCCTGTATGCATGGCCGCAGTAATACTTGGAGGTGAAGTCGGAGATGCTCTATCACGACATGTCTATCTGTCTTGTCTGTCTGTCTGTCTCGTCTCTATTCCCTTTTCTCGATACCTTAGGCATCCAGCCTGTCTTGACGTCAGTACCTCTACATGTACAGTACCCAAGACATCCCCATAATATTTGTCCTCATCTCTGGTAAATGGAAAGTACAAGTAGCAGCAGTCGGCAAGGGCGAACAGCTGCCTCCATACAAAATAGGTGCACTGACCTTAATCTGTCCGGTGTGGGGCTTGCCGGCAGTAGTGCCGCGTTTGTACGGCGGTGGCTTCCTTGTCTTCCTTGTCACTCCAGAGGTCAAGGTACTAAATAGGGCCTCTGTAGTACGGGGTAAGGAGTATGGAGAAGTACGAGGTACTATGAGCCACTGCCCTCCACGCCGCGTGGTTTGAGCTGGGACCGGGTATCGAGTACGGGGAAGATACCTATTCAGAGTTGCCAGGGGCAGGGGCAATGACTTTGGACATCGTCGTGCCTCCCATTGGCATAGCGGCTGAGATCCGGCCTAATGGCGCTAACAAGATGCATTGTGCCTGCCCTGTGTTTTCACTTTGGGATATCACTCGGCGGTGCCATCTTTCTACTCGTCGTGTGCTCTGCTGATAGGTTTTGATATAGCCGTAACCGAAACTTGTACTGTATTAGCAACTTCATTATTCATTTGGAACCCGGAGAACGAAGAAAAGCGAGTCTCAGACATCGGCCTCCGAATGTGGCCAGGTCAAGCTCTCGCGCTGGGAATAGGCGAGCAACAAGACAGGACGAGATAAACATCGAATGCTACCTCAACGCAGCACAGCACAGCACAGCACCTACAGCGCATCGCTCCCACACACACGCACTGACAATTCACACCCCACCCTCCTACTGGTAGACTCAAGCTCAACCATGAAATTACATGGACTCCATCTATTGGTATCTCATACACCAATACTTTGCCGGTGCAGGGGAGTCAAAGTCGAGCCAGAAAAAGGAAAGCAGACAATCACCATCCACCGACCAGCCCCAGCAAATAATCCCGACCCCATCACACTCGTCCGCCTCCAACAGAACAGCTGCTTGAATTGAAGCTTGCTTCTTTGGCCCCATGCCCACCTTGTGCTCCCCATGCTAGTCGTCTTTTTTTAACCCCGGTCCTGGGCTACATGTGGCAGAGAATCCAACAGCAGCGTCAGAAAAGTTAATGACCCTCTCTGCTTTTGCTTCTGCTCGGCCATCATCTCCCCCTTAACGTCGCCGATGGACCAGAATAGAAACCCAATGGACATATGATGGCATATAGAGAGACGCCTCCTTGTACGCCTTGCCGTCCATTGTAATATTTGTACTCCCCTTTGCCTTGACCGTTGTCTAGGCCCTCTTACATGCAGTCTGCCGCAGCCGCTCCGTGTCAAACACGCCAACCCTGAGCTGCAAGCATTGACAGCGCAATCACCACCTCGACGCCTAAATTTGATACCAAGACTCTCGTTTTTTTTCTCCGGCCCGCCTGCATCTAATTCCTACTAGCTTCTCACCGGCTGCCACATCACACATACGGCTGCTTCTCATCTGCTGGGGCCCCCTAGTCCATCGTCTCGGATGATTCATCCTCGTCCACTTGTTCTCTCCACCAAGCTCGAGAAACAAGACCAGCCCCCGTCAGGCCGAGTCCACCACGATATAAGACATCGCGTTTTCGCCGTCTGAACCACAGACTCCTTTCTCTCTTCCATCCCGCCATCCCCAGACCAGTGCTTTGACTGTCTTGATCAACGCAAAAAGTGCTCAGATTCACCCCACACGCCGCTTTTCCTGCTTCGGATACAGATACTCCCTTGAGAGCCGCCATCCATCCCTCATTTCATTCCAGCCTTTCGCTCGATCTGCCATACTATATAATACCTATATAAAGTCTGCCACACCTCACCTCTCTTCGCCCCGACCATTGGCCCCTTCGACGCTCGACACCATCTTATACGCAGTCCTCCTCGCCTCTTTGCTTCCTCTCGACCTCGAACATCTACACTACACAAATCACATCCATCCAATACCTATAACATCCACAATGTCGTCCACCACCTCCTCTGCTTCTTCCTACACCTCTGGCTCAACCTGGCAAGAGCGCCTTGAAGGTACGAATGGCCACATTCGCCATTGACCCTCGCCTTGACATGACTGACCTGATATATAGAGGCCTGCCGCGATGCTCAGATCATGCCCCCCACTTTCCAGATTGTGTCTGATCGCCGAGGTATGCACACATTCCCTCCTACTACCTATTAGGCACTTAATTGTGTCCATTGGCTAACAGATTCTTGTTTTTTAGGCGGCCGAACAGCTTGGTCCAGCCAAGTCACAATCCGAGGCCAGACTCTCGCAGCACGATACTGGTACGATGGCAAGAATCTCAACAACGCCAAAGAAGATGCCGCCGAGTGCGCCCTGAACTGGCTGAGCAGGGCGGCTTGGTGAGCAGTCACCGCTACTTGCATGCCTAGTAGCATTGTTCGCTGGTGCTACGGAATTTTCGCTGCCCGCCACTAGATGTCGAGGATGCAGCTCAATGCCTTGCATCCCTGGCTTTTCATTCCTTCTCCTTTTCTACTTCTTTCGCTCTCTTTTCATTTTCTTTGTAGGGTTTCTCATCATGTTTGGAGTTGGAGTACAGAGAAAGGAAGCCTTCCACCGTGGGATTATAACGAAGACGGCTATTGGAACGGCGCAATCTGCAATTTTGCCATGTTTTGGAAAATTCTCTCTTGATAGATCGAGAATCTTCTCTCTTGATAGATCGAGAATCTTCTCTCTTGATAGATCGAGAATCTTCTCTCTTGATAGATCGAGAATCTTCTCTCTTGATAGATCGAGAATCTTCTCTCTTGATAGATCGAGAATCTTCTCTCTTGATAGATCGAGAATCTTTTCTTCTGGCCTTTGCTTTGATTGCTCAATACTTTTGGTGGCTGTTCAGCTTTGATTAACAGCATTGTCGGTGGAAGATACAAAAAAGGGCGGCACACGACCACAGAAATCCTTGTCACGCTGCGTTGGCATCGCGATTGCGAAGGTGGAGTTTGTTGTATTGGACTAACGAACTTGTTCATTTGTCTGTTTGTTTTTGGTTTTATGCGAGGGTTTTGATATGATTTTTATCTGGTCTGATTTGGTTTGGTTTGATTTTATCAGTTGGGAGGGCTATTTCATTTCGCATTTCGATCTCAATATCAGGAAACACCAAAGACGAATGCTGGATTATGACGAGTACAAGAATGATGGAAGAATGGCGACTGGCGCATAGCCCAATAACGAGAGTGGAAGGTTGATACTAATAATTACTCTGTTTGTCAATTCAATGAAAAAAAGGAATTTCCGCATTGGAATCGCATAACCTAAGAATGGGCTAGCATGTGAGCAGCTTCACAGCTGCTAGATACTGTATTTGTGCTTCGTACACCGTAAAATCCTCCGCATCCCAGACGTGATCGAGTGGTTACGGTAGGACGAGGTCATGTGGCCAAGGAGGAAATGAGAGCCCCGACCTTGGCGTCCAAGGGATGGGCAGCTGCCAGTCAATGCTGTGGAACAAGCTGCAAGGATTGCTCAGATTCATCCGTCAAGCCATCTCAGATGAGCATGCAAGGATGGAGCATCTAGCGGGATGACATAATCAGGATTGGAAGAGCGGGAGTTGGATTCGGACCGGAATTGTTCCGATCGGCACAGCGATGGCGGGTGGTGGGCGGCTGTAATTTTCATGGAGGGACATTGAAAGGCGATCACGCGAAAGTGTCGACGACGAAGAATTGCGCCTTGAGAGTCCATTCGGTAGCACGGAGCACCACCATGGCTTCAAGATTGAAGATCTGGGGTGCATGCAGGACTCTGGCGGTCCGGACGCAGCCCGTTCGCCTGGCGGCTCAGCCATTCCGAGCCCAGGCTTCATCGACTCGATTCTATGCCGACGATGCGACCAACAAACCCTCCAATTCTCCGGGCGGTGCGAAGAGGGAAGCTTCCGGGTCGGTTTCCAAGTCAGAACCGAGAAGTGCAAAGGCTACTGAGGGCGCCTCTGGAGAATTGACCCAGAAAGCCGCACAAGAGGTTGGATGATTCCTCCCCTCCCCCACATGTCGAGTGTACCCCAAATGCTGACCAGCTGGGGACGTAGACATCTTCATCACAAGCGTCATCTATTGAAGCGCTAGACGATGCGACCTTGGAACAAATACTATACGGCGGTCGACCCGTAACGAGCCAGCGGGAGGGTGGCTTGACAGAGGCGCAAGAGGAGGCTCTATATCGCGAGGGTGTCATTCCCCCACCAGAGCAGGCGGAAGCTATCGTTGCTGCCGGGTCACAGTCAATAGTCCCCGTTGGCTCAGAAGTGCAAAACGCCGGCCATAAGTTTGGTCTTCCTCAGAAGCCCTATCCGGACGGGTTCCATGTCAAGAAGCGATACCACCCCGTGCTGGAGCAAATCACTAGGCTCTTGATGCGCCATGGAGAACTCAGCGTTGCGCAAAGAGTAAGTCATGATACAGACTGACATATTACCAGTTCAGAATACTGACTACTTTAGAACATGGCTGCTGTCATGAACTTCTTACGAACGTCACCCGCCCCCATCTACAGCCCGAAATTCCCCCTATTACCAGGGACTCCGCCCGCCGCCCACCTCCCTCTTAACCCCGTCCTTTACATCACAATCGCCATCGACTCGGTTGCGCCGCTCCTCAAAGTAAGGAACATTGCCGGCGCTGGTGGAGGTGGCCGTGCCCTGGAACTCCCCGTCCCTCTCGCTGTCAGACAGCGCCGAAGGATGGCGTTCCAATGGATCCTGGACGTCATCAACAAGAAGCCCTCGAAGGGCAGTGGGCGAAACCAGTTTGCCCATCGGATAGCTGAGGAGATCATCGCCGTGGTGGAGGGCAGGTCGAGCGTCTGGGAGAAGAGAAAGCTGGTACACAAGCTTGGCACTGCGGCTAGAGCCAACGTGGGGTCCAACAAGCTGAAGACGAAGAAGAAGAAATAAACGACATGATGCGACGGCGGATTTGACTGTATATTAGATGTGTATTCTACGGCAGCGAACTAGATGAACAAAAAAAAGAGGTGGGCTCGTGATAGGCTTTGAATAGGCTTGTACATTACATGAGGTAGTAGAACAACCTGCGAAACCAAGTCAAAGCAAAAAACAGTGTCAGTTTCAACACTTCAACGTATGTATATATTGTCCATTGAATTGATGCTTTTCATATGCACGCGCACTGCAAACACTGGCTCCATATCAAGTATAGATCAGCATATAAATGCACATCACGACGCCCCTCAAATCCGGCCTGCTGTAGGCCTATCGCCTGCATGTGACCAACAGCCCGGGCTCTAATTCATAAATACGCACACCCAAAAAAAGAGAGGAACTGGGAGGTCGGCCCCCGATCCGGGTAGATCCAAGCCCATTTTTAAGGTTAATAGGACCAGGCAGACCAAAGAATGGTCAGTCGCACGTTACCACTAAAAACACGCCAATGAGAGCACTCTCAGGCCAGCCGTTTAGCGGAGTAGCACAGGGCAGTGCAAAACTGTCCAGTGCAATTTGATACAAATTTACTGAAGCGGGCACGGAGTTGAGCCCATACGATACTTGCAGGCTGGGGGTTACACAGTGAGGAGCGATAAGCTTCTGATTCTCCTCGTTTAACGGCGGTGGCGAAGAGGTTGAGGCTAGCATTATCGTTGGCTGGAAAACCTGCCCCCTTTTTTTTCTGACCAGGTATGCACGAGGGCATGCAATGCGACTTGCTTTCTCTCCCTTGCGTCCCCGAATTAAACTTGATCGCGATGCTGCTGTGCTGCCGTGCTAAGGGAAAGCCACGGGCTGCTAACGAAAGGCCGGGCTTGTTTAGGGGCGTTGGGGGCCAAAGATGAATTCTCACGATGGCACGAGGTGAGAAGGAGGGTCAACTACTATACTTCTATATGAAGCATCAAATTGGATGGATGGATTGATGTTTAGCACCAGACCTTAACAACCCGTAGTTGGATAAAGGCTTGATTAGACTACCGCCTAGCAGTAGCACATCTACCCAGTAGCTTCAGGGCGTGCTAACACAGCTCGTTCCGCTAAACGGAGCTTCGTCACTGCCCTACAGCCCCTCCTCTCTCTCACTGGAGCTTTTTAGGCTCCCCCCAGGCTCTCCATCTTTTCCCGTCTCGGACCTGCTCCGGCTATCATCCATCTTCCAGACGTGCAACCACCGACTCCAACAGACCTGGTCAAAACAAAATCTACCAGGTAGCACAATTTATTTGACGCATTTTCACCCGCCCTCAACCAAGTGCCGCTGAGAATATCGCTACAACTGCAGCCGCCGAGAGGGGAACAGAATATCAAAATTCGAACATCACGCTCCAAGAAGAAAAAAGGGCCCACAGCTTCCCCGTCTTCTCTCCCCTTCTCTCTCCCGGTTCTCCATCGTGTGCCTCACCGGATCCAAGTCCGCTCCTAAACATCGTCCCATCGCCTTGCGCCTGCGCCATGATCTGAGAGGCGCCGCGCACCCGTTGCTTAGCCGCTTTCCTGCTCATGCACAATGCTCCTTTGGCCTCCAACTCGGACCCAATCGACTCGCCGTCGACTTAATCGAAAGCTGCCCCGCTAGGATTTGCGGCGGCCTCCCACCCGTTACACATTCCCCATCGAAGCTATCGCAGCATCAATCTATCGGATCCTACCGCGGCGAGCAGCACGTGTCTGAGGGCGTTGAGAGCAATTAATTCGGCACATCGGCCGTCACCCATTGCCTTCTCGCGGGCCATCGTCTTCCGTCTCCTGTCCTTGACATTAGCGATTGTCTGGACACATCTGCGATACCAATCGTCTCCTATCCTACAAACAAGATACAAGCCTGCCGGCTTCAACCGTCACCATGGCGAACAACAATAATAACAAATTTCTTCCCATGAGTATCGATGCCATGCTCGATATGGAGCGGCAAGAGGTTCTGGCTCTGCTGGAGCGATCTAATGAGGCTCCTGCTCCGTCGGCAAGGGGCGGTCGGTCAGATTCGCCGTATGCAGCGCGTTCTCCAGTTCGGAGCATGCTGGACATTGCCGAAGAGGATATCTCCCCAGGCAGCACCGCTTCGCCTACCACCAGGACTACCACTGCCACTCAGGGCCCAGTGAGAAGCATGCTGGATGTTGATGCGCCGCCCTCCCCGCAGCTGGTCCGCAGCATGCTCGATGTTAGTGGCCCTGTGCCGGACTCTCCTAGGCGGACGGGTAGAAGCTCAACTCCAAGCTCTCCTCTGATGCCCCCCAGTGAGCCCTTTAGACTGCAACAATCATCTAGTTTGGCGCCACATCCACGAAGTAGATCTGATGCTAGCATCAAGTTCGCCGAGCCTGCACGTGGCCGCCGAAACGATCCGATTGCCAACTACCAGTTTTCTAGTATATACTCGCATGGCTCGGGTTCCCAATCCTCAGTGAAATGGTCGTCTTCAAGAAACAGCAAGCGAGAGAGCGGAGGGTCCCTAGGAGATATCTTGAGAGGCTCCGACGGTGGACTTCAGCTTCCTGCGGATAGAGGCCGATCTCCGCTTGGTGGCTCTCGCCTTTTCAACAACAAGTCCAAGTCACCCCAGACTCAAAATCGTCGTTGGGGAAGTAGGTCTCGATCACCGGCGACCTTTTCCACGCCACAGCTGCCCCCAGGCCAGGCTCTGTTGAATGATGGCAAAGTTGTTAACCTCAATAATGCCTACCGGAAATTGTCAGATGCGAATCTCATTCAGTCTAGCGGAAGCTTGGCGCAACTGGCTATGCGAAAAAAGTCTGGGGAAGCTGGGGAGGGCAGGCTGGTCAAAGACTATGTTGGGCCGGATGGCGAGCAGCTTGGGTCGAGTGATGAAGAAGAAGAGGAGTCATCTGAAGATGAGGATAGAGGCCGCAAGAAGTCTCCTCGGTCGCTGATACACGATACCGAGCCAGACAACAAACAGCCCGCCGCCGCCGGCAGCTCACAACCTGGGGGGCGACAGGCACTGAGCCTGCTCGCAGCGGCTGAACAAGAACGTAAGCGAACCGAAGAGGCCTCGTCGAACGCGGGCGGCCAAAAGATGACTGACTTTGTAAACAGGATCGCAAGTGGCATCTCAGCAAGCTCAATACCAGTACCGTTCCTTGTTTGAGGAGCCCGAGATCAAGGTGACGACCGCCACTGGAGACACTACAAAGCCCTCCAAGGCCAACAGGGGCGTTCATCCTGCTACCAGCTACGACCAAGGGGCGCCATCGAGGACGCCTTCTGTCATGGACTCAGATGAGGAAGCCGACATGGACGACATCAAGAGGGCACAAAACCTGTCCTTCAACATGACTAACATTTTGGAAACGCCTGAAGCGCACCGCGCCATTCGCATCATCTACCGCGGAGACTACACTAGAATGGTTCAGGTCGCCGAAGAAGAGAACCACAGGCTGAGAAAATACCTGGTTGCGACCGATCTTAGTGATGAATCAACGCACGCCCTCGAGTGGGCGATTGGTACAGTTCTCCGAGATGGCGACACCTTGGTAGCCATCTACTGCATTGACGAGGAGACGGGCATCGTCACGGGAGAGGGTTCCCTGGTACCAGATGAGTCAAAGGCGATGAAGGAGCAGGCAGCGGCCATCAACCTGATGGCAAACACAAAGCTGGTGCCGGGGCAGGTGAACTTGGTCTCTGAGTTTAAGCGCAGCTCAGGCTTTTACCTACGGGGCGATTCCAACGCTGGCACTCCAAGCGGCTCGCCCGCACCGCTCTATCGGGGTGATCGCTACAAAGCCGAGCAGGAGCGTAATCGCGCGGTCCAGGAGATTACAGATAAGGTGCTCCGTCTTCTGAGGAAGACTCGGCTCCAGGTCAGGGTGATTGTAGAAGTCCTGCACTGCAAGAACCCCCGGCATCTCGTGACCGAGGTAATTGACCTTGTCAATCCCACTCTGGTTGTGATTGGGAGCCGGGGCCGAAGCGCGCTCAAGGGGTATGTGTCCTGCTTGAGCTTTATTTCTAGAAGAGGAGGGTTCGCTAACCAAAGACGTAGTGTCATTCTGGGGTCCTTCTCCAACTACCTGGTTACTAAGAGTTCGGTGCCGGTCATGGTTGCACGCAAGAAACTACGCAAGCAGTCCAAGTACAAGCGGACGCCAGTGAAGCAGGTGAACAACATCAGCAACCCGACGGCCAGAAGCCTGGCCAACGCCAAAGTAGACTAGAAGTCCGTCAAGCGGCAAAGCCCTTGAGCCTGCCAAGCGTCGTGGATCTTGGCCGTCTGGGGCAAACGCAGAGAAGACTGATATCGCGGCTTTTTATTTTTTCCCCACGCCCCTCCATTCCACACAAGGGTGAGGATGTGAGGATCTGTGACCGGGGGAGGGAGAGAGTGAGCCAACCACATCTTGAGCTGGTTGACCACGGGGGACAAGCGCACGTTACTATTGTATAAACTGGGTAGTTCAAGGGACGAACTAGCAGCAGCGGAGCCAAGGCGCGAGACGGCGTTGTCTTTTTTTCTCTTTTCTTCTTCTTTTTTATCAAGTATCCTTCTTACTCATTTTAGTCTCTCTTTGGGGACTTAAGTTGCTTTTTTTATCAAGGTGTGATGGGTTATGAGTTTGGGTGTGCTGCTTCAAGGGCAAATCGGGTAGGAGTTGAACTAAACAGGGCGATGATAAAACCACAAATGGAAACATAGCGTCGATTTCTTTCTTCTTAGCCGCTCATCTGATTACACTCACTAGCTTAATGCAACTGCGTCATATAGCATGCACGTGCTGAGTCCCTTGTATGAGCCATAATCAGCAAAGTGCCGTATTACTGCCCGTAGAAGAACATTGTTGAGGACGGTGAGAGATGACTTCTCATGTGACTCTGTTTAGCTTGGGTTTATGCCAGAGACTGGGTGGGGCGGTCTTTTTGGTGATGGTTGATGCTGCACGGGAATAGGAATACTAAAGTAAGGTAAGGTATCGGCTAAGGTATGGAGTACCTGCTTGGTAGATCGATGGAGCATTCGAGTAGAATGTACAGCGTACCTAGTCTCTACAAAGCAAAGTCGATGGGGTAGAATAAGGGTGCTAAGATGCAGTATCTCTACTCGCACATTTACATGGTAGGAAGGGCATCTGGCTTTCTTAGAACTTACAAGGATGGATGGGGGGATTCGAAAGGGTCCGCACCTTGGGACGATCCGCGGGTGACGAGGATCGACTGCGAGTGTGGTGGCATGTCTTTTTCTTTCTTTTTTCTGCGGGCGCCTCTCCCGTCTAGAAAGCTTAGATTTTGTGCGGTTGTGGCACTACTAAGTGAGTTAGTTTAGTTTCCCTTGATCTGACTTCCTGCTCCCTTTTTTGTCTCGCCCTCGGATGAGGAATAACAAGCGAGGGAAAAAAGCAAAGAATGGACGGACGCCAGCCAGCTCAAGGGAGGCAAGGAGGGGGTGGTGTGGCATATCCCACGAGATACTGTAGCTTGGCTTGTCTGAAAACAATGGGGCGATGCCAACTGCAAAGTGCGTGCATGTACTTGTACTCGTACATATCAATTAGTCTAGCACGGAGAAAGTAGGCCGAAGGGATGCTAGAGGACTGCCTTCATGATGGAGGGGTGGCGAAGCTCGGCTTGGGGAGAAGAAGAAGAAGAAAGCCCACTAATTGCGGGGTGATAAGAGATAACGGGAGCAGCCTAGTGGCTGGAGAGAGCCAGAGGGCGGGAAGATGGACGGACTGGAGCGAGCAATAGCATTGAAGCAGCAAAGAATAAACCGCCACCAGCCAGCCAGCCAGCCCGTGTCTTGTCATTGCTGTTGCTGCGATGCTGCAGGTAAGCTATGGCTGCATCGACGAATGAGCGGATTGCGCTCTCTCACGCTATTCCGGCTCTTTCTGCGGTTGCATGGAGAGACACGGCACATACGAGTAGAGTACGGTACAGTAGTGCTGCTGCAGCCCGCCATGGTGGCATCCTGACTTGACTCTGCCCGTTCTGTTCTGGGGCCATGGCGGATTGACAGCAAGGACAGGCAGACACCAGCCAGGCATTGCATTGCCAGGTGGGGGTTCGAGCTGGAGGGACCATGGACGGATCATGGCGGAGGGGGGAGGAGAAGGGAAAGGCAAGACACTGCTGGGTCCCCCAGGGAGAGCGACCAGAGCAGAGGGGACTCAACCAAGGGGAGGGGGGTGGCCTGTTCAGATGGTCTGAAACGGCGGACGGAGATGTGAGCAGCACGCCTGATTGGCCGCGCCGGCTGGGTCAATGTCGTGCCACGAGGGCGGCCCAGCCTCTCACGATTGCTGCCACCCCAACACGGTCAGCCATTGCGCGAAGGGGAGTGGCCGCTGCCGGGGCTGGCGCCAATCTTCCAGTCACGACTGCAGGGCTGGGGCTTGTTGCTTGGGTCGAGTCCCAGTGTTGGGAGAGGAAGCTCAGAGTTGGGTACGAAGGGGGAGGGGATCTGGGCTTTTTTGCAGAGTCAGAGGCAGGGAAAGACGATTGTTCGGAAACAAGTCCAAAACAAAAACAAGAAGCGAACAAGAGGGGAAAAGAGAAGAATAGCCGACGCTGACGCCGTTGCAAAGAAGACGCCGAAAAAAGAAAAAAAGCAAGGACAAGCCGACGATTCATCGCCCGTCTGCCGCTCTCCCGCACCATCGATCGCTGCCCACTTCCACTGCCAGTGCCAGTACCAGTACCAGGGTTGTTCGGATTTCCTGACGTCTTCCCTCTTCTCTTTCTCCAGTTCTCTCCTTGCAGGGCCACTGCGGAATCGACCGAGCGGGACTATCTAAGGTATTTAGCTCGTCGACCTTGGGAAGAAAGCCTGCCTAGGTCGAGCGACCCTTTTCCCCAACCTGTCAGTCATTCCAACCACGCCTACGGATAACTAGTACCGTGTACATTCGCACATACTCCATCCAGACAGACACACGGCGTACACCTACACCTACCGCACTGCCGGGGTCTGGACAACGCGAAGACTGACTGGAGTTGCAAGGCCAGGCCAAGCCCACGGCCGACTACCGACCGGTCGACACACCTTTCTTTAGTCCCATCCCGCTGGGCCTTGTCCGCCCTCAGACTCTCCCATGTATTCGCTTTTGACGGTGAATCAGCAGGTCTCCCTGATCAGCGTCACTGTCACTCCCAGCACCTTTCTGGCTGCGCTGCTTGTTATTCTCGTCTTCGTCAGCTTCTATCTTCCACAGCTGCCATCGTTCAACCTGCCACGAATCACCCTGCCGCGCTTCTTAACCGCCGCAAACAACAACGACAACACATTGCCGCCGTCGCCCACCTCGCCCTCCCGACAGCTTGTACTGCGCGACCAGTCGCTGACCGTCTACCGCCGCGACAGGAAGGACTCAACATCCTCCTCATTCAAAGACCGCTTCAGAAAGGAACCCAAGGACCACTACAAGGACTACAAGGAGAGGGACTACTACGCCAAAGAGAGCGACCATGGCCGATCCCCAAGAAAGGCTCGACGCCTCATTACGGGATTTCGAGACTCCGGCAAGCCCGCTGCTATCTACGACGAGGAACTCATCCGTTCTCCCCCCCAGCGAAGCGGCGATAGAGGACGATCTCCTAGCGGACCTGGACGTCGCGTCCGCAGGTTCCTATTCTCCTCCAGCGTGGCGGAGGCTCGCCAACGGTAGTCGAAGCAACGGTTTCTGGCGCCCGCCGTCGCATGATGCGCTCGGCGCAATGGCCCCGATGCGCCTGCACATGCGCAACACCCCGTTTAGCGATCGCGACGACGACGACGATGACGATGACGACCTGGACCACGACCTGGACAACCAGAATGATATTTTGCAGAGGGCGATCCGCACGAGGCTCCCTACCGGCAGCATGAGCCCGGACAAGGTGAGGAGCCGGAGTCCAGAGGGAAACAGGAGCGGCACATTGCGACTCGAGGCACCGACCCCGCCCGTTCTCGAGAGGATACTGGAGTCGCCGCCGCCGACGGATAACTGTAAGTTGCGCCGCGCATTTTCCTTGCCTGCTGCTGCTGCTGCTGCTGCCGCTGCTGCCTGCTCTGCCTGGCGCGGCCCATCTGCATCTGCTTCTTCGTCTTGGTATCATCAGACTTAGACTTGGCGCCTGACTGTGTTGTCTCTTTATGATAGACATCCGCTTCGCCGTGCGCGCTGAAGTCCAGCAGCGAACCGAACCAATTGAAACTGCCATTGCTTTCATCCGTAAACGCTACGCCGCTCTCACTGCGTCATGGACGTCTACCCTCTTCAGCGTGCTCCTCGCCGTCTGCAGCATCACAATGTTCAAGACGCTCATCCAGGAGCCTGCGCCACGGCCGGTTGGCGATCTTGTCAAGGTCGCTGGCATTGCGCGCTCCTTTGAGCCACTCATTTACTACTCAGAGCATGCCATTACGCAGGTGCACGACTTGCAGGCCACCAGCGTCGCTGTCTGGGACCTCGGGGAGACGGTACGAACCAGTGGAATGAAGGATGCGTCGCTCATCGTTTCCGACCTCGACGCCCTCAGCGGCGCAATGAAGACGCTTGCGACCGAGATGACCAAGTTCTTTGCTGTTGTCGATGGTGATATTGACGG
Organism: Trichoderma semiorbis; assembly: GCA_020045945.2. Classification (NCBI taxonomy): domain Eukaryota; kingdom Fungi; phylum Ascomycota; class Sordariomycetes; order Hypocreales; family Hypocreaceae; genus Trichoderma; species Trichoderma semiorbis. Next base: position 1,457,068 of record CM034695.1, read on the forward strand.
GTAAGTCAATGGATAGCAATCCCTCCCCTCACTCTTATTCTCATCGTCTCATCTTTCTTTCATCCTGCCTCATCTCCCAATTGAGTCTTTCTTCCCTTCCCTTACTCCCCTCGTGTGACCCTGGTGTGTCGAGAGAAGCAAACAGCAGAAGTTGACATTGGCGTTTGCGCCTCGTTGTACAACAGCATCCTCAATGTCATGGATTGGGCCAAGATGCATCTCAATCGCCTCCAGAGCGCTCCTTCTCCTTCCACCCTCTCCTCCGCTTACGATAACATCCACAATATGCTTTCTGAGGCTCATGTCCTCGAGGACGCCTCCGGTGCTCCCACGCCGATCGGCACGATTACTACGTACGTCTTTGGACTAAGCAACCCGCAGCGCGAGCAACGAATGGTCCAGCTACTATTCAACGAATTTCTATCGGTTCTCGAGGAGAGTGTTCGAGAGGAGCTTCGCTATAGTATGAATCTCTACGGTCTCTTCAACAGCATCGACCAGCACTTTCTCAACCTTGCGCGAACCGTCGCGCGCGAGACTTCCGCCCAGGAGGAACTTCACAGCGACATGTTGGCCAGCTTATGGGTGCGCATTCTAGGCACGCGCGCCGCTGAGTTGCGCAAGTTTGAACAGAATCGCGTACTCTTGCGCGACGTGAGGGAAAAGACTGTCCGCAATAAGGGCATCCTGGTCAATCATCACAGCAAGCTCCTGTCACTGCAGACTTCACTCGAAGGGCTTCGCACCAAGCTCATCTCGCCGCTCGTCCGCGGCACCAATGCCACCATCCTGACTCTCGAAGACCAGATCGACAGCTTGTCTGGCGTGAGGGATCACCTCTCGGAGATTCGACGCCAGCAGAAGGGAAAGGTTCTAGAGACGCTATACGCCAGCGTGCCGAGCAAGCAGCAGCCGAGAAGTCTACGACTCGACGATGGCCGGGGCGACATCCTCAGAGATTCGTAGTCCTCCTCCCCCATTTTGTGTGTTTGTTTTGTTTTCTTGTCTTTTTTTCTAAAGGCGTCGAATCAATCATTCTGTTCTGGGGGAGGTGATATACAAAACTTCTCTGCTATTTTATCCTTTTTATTTCATCTTCCATGTCAGGCACAACAGCATGGCCTCATCGCCAACAGCGTGTGTGTTTATTTTGCCAGCGACACACTCTAGTGGAGTTACTGTTCTTCTTCTATTCTTAATTGTATCTGTTGTTTTGTATCGGTTTTTAAGGCAACCAAAGGCATGGCTAGGCAAAGGATCAAGGGTAAAGGGGGTAGCTGGCTGGCTTGACAAGCAAGGAAACCACCATTTTTACGGCGCTGCAACGGGGAACGGTAAGTATATACTATCATTTTTCTCTCTTATTTCTGCTTTTACTCTTTTGATTTTGGTGGTTTTTTCATTTCCAAGGGGGGAGTGGCAGGAAATAAGGGAGCGCACATTTAGGTGAAAAGCCGGAACACAAAAAGTTTTTCACATAGATGTTCTTTTCTTCTTCATTCCTTTTTCTCTTCTTCTTTTTTTCCTTATATATTCTCTCCTTGTTCCTTGTTTTTGCTATATCTGGGCGTGGAATGTTTTGTCTTTTCATATGGCGTCTTCTCTTTTTTTTTTTTTTTTTTTTTTTTTGTGAGTTTACCTGCAAGCCAAGCGACATCCTTTCCTCTCCTTTCTATTTTCTCTCCTCAAAAACTCTCCTTACATCTCCTGTTCTCACATATTGTAGTATCTCAAATGTACTCGGCATGTGTGGTATTTTGTGTATTTTCAGTATCGGTCAAAGGGCAGGGCGTTATTTTCATCTTCTTATTTTTTGTTTCTCTTTTTCATTTATTTATAACTCGGTGCCAAGGTTCGCCTTTTCTTAGATGAAAACGTGAACGTTTCTTGGTCGGGGCGCTGGGCTTGGTTGGGTATGTAACCAGTAGTTCTACCTCCTAGGTTTGGCAGTGTCAATTGAAAGCAATTTCGTACTCTTTAAAACATCTCGTCCAAACACAAGAACTCTTTTCTTGATTCAAGGATGCGTAAGTAGTGTTTGTCAAGGCTTGTATAAATCTAGCTGTAACAAGCCATTGGGTATCTAGACGAAAAGGAGGTTCACAACTCCACACTTTGCTATTCACAGTTTAATAAGACACATACACACACAATTGTTTAAGAACATGTTATCTATTAGAAAATTCCTAGAATTCTATCCGTTTCAGCCCCTGCCTCCGTTATTTTTGCCAGTGAGAGTGGACCATGTTCATGGGGGTATAGCCCAGAGGCAGCCTTCATAAAACCCGCAACGCCATCCCAGTGAGCCTGATTTTTTTGCCGGCGACGTTTTTTCGTCCCGGCCAGGGCAAGGCGGCTTTCCCGCATTCCGAAAATACCACCTTCCAAACCACACAACTTTTGTTCATCCTTGAGAAAAAATATAGCAAATAAGTCTATCCTTACATGATGCAATAGACTGGGCAACCGTGGCTATCATATTGCATCCCACGTAATCATTCGGTGACTTTTGAGTCCATCTCGCACCGTAGTCAAATTTTTAAACGACAAAGGAAACGATGTTGCGTGTCAAAGGCGGCAAGACCGGCTCTACCTAAGCCTTGGTCTCCTCCTCCTTCTTCTCGGTACCAGTAGCCTGGGACTTGACGTACTCGTCGTAGACGGCCAGCGCCTCGTCAACCTTGGCCTTCAGGGCAGCTTCATCCTCAATGCTAAGGTGGAAGAGTCAGTATTACAAATTCGTCTCCAAGAAAAAAAGGGGGAGGAAGCTTACAGGTTGACAAGCTCGGAGTTGTCCATCTCCAAGAGCATACCAGTGATCTTGCCAGCAAGTTCAGAGTTGATGGCCTGAATCTTGGGGAAGATCAGCTCTCCAAGAATCTGCTTCTGCTGAGCAGGCTGGGCCGCAGCGAGCTGAGACTGGAGCAGAGAGGAAGTGTTGTTGTCACGAGCAGGCTGGTTAGGGAAGTTGCCGTTGCGACCAGCGTTGTTGTTACCGCCGTTGTTGTTGCGGCCCATGTTCTGGCGGTTGTTGGGAGGGTAGCCAGGCATTCCACCCTGGACATTAGGAGGCATGCCGGCGATGTTACCACGACCACCCTGAGGAGCGCCACCACGGCCTCCAGCAAGAGCGGCAGCCTGCTGCTGAGCCTGCTGCATGGCAGCCATGAACTGAGGAGTTCCGGGCTGTCCAAACTGAGGAGGGAACTGGCCGGGGATTCCGTACATGTTGGGAGGGATTCCCTGGGGAACGTTGCGGCCACCCTGCTGGGGGTATCCGGGGAACTGGCCAGGGCGACCTCCCTGAACGTTGGGAAGAGGCATTCCAGGCTGGGGGAAAGGCATGCCACGGCCACCCTGGGGGATGAAGCCTGGCTGCTGGCCAGGAGCATAGAAGACGGGGGGCTGCATGTACTGCTGCGGCATACCAGCTGCCGCCGCGGCCTGCTGCATCCGCAGTTGGTTGCGAGCCTGGATACTAGCCTCAAGCTGGCTCTTGCGGACGTCCTTGCGCTGGGCGAGAGCAACGTACAGAGGCTTGTTGTTGATCATCCTCTGGTTCATCTCGGCAACAGCCTTGGTGGCATCGTCGGGGTTGCTGAAGCAGACGAAGCCGAAGCCCTTGCTCTTACCGAGCTTCTTGTCGCCCTTCTTTTCGGCCTTCTTCTCGGCGCTCTCAGCAGACTCGGCCTCGTTCTCGGGCTCCTTCTGGTTCTCCTTGTCCTTCTCCTGGTCCTTGACCTCCTCGTCGCCCTCCTGAGGGGTGTCCCTCATGACCTTGGCAGAGGTGATGGGGCCAAACTCGGCGAACATCTGTCGGAGCTTCTCATCGTCAATATCGTCATCAAGGTTCTTGATGTACAGGTTGACACCCTGGTACTTGTTGGCCTTCTCAAGGCGCGCGGCCTCATAAGACTTTCGCAGCTCCTCTTCACGCTCATGCTTCTTCTGGGCACGGCCAACATAGAGCTCCTGGCCGCGGAAGTCCTTGCCGTTGAGGTCCTCAACGGCCTTGTAAGCAGCCTCGTGGGTGGTGAAGTTGACGAAACCGAAACCGCGAGGCTTGCCCTCCTGGTCGCGGGCCAGAGAAGATGAGGTAACATCGCCAAACTTCTCAAACAGCTCACGGAATTCATCGTCGGTGACATCAGGTCCAATGTTCTTCACGTAAACGTTGGTGAAGTTGGCCTTCATCTCCTCGAACTTGCTCTGGCGGTCCTTCTTGGGGATGTGGTAGCCGACGTAGACCTTCTTCTCGTTGAGCAGCATGCCGTTGACATGCTTGATGGCCTGAGCAGCAGCCTCATCGGTCTCGTAGTGAACGAAACCGTATCCCTTGGAGTTTCCGTTCTCATCCTGGGCGACCTTGCAGCTGAGAATGTTGCCGAAGGCAGCAAAGGTGTCGTGGAGAGCCTTGTTATCAATGGCAACGTCCAAGTTCTTGATGAACACATTGCCCTGGCCGGTCTTGCGCAGAGCGGGGTCACGCTGGGACCACATGATACGGCAAGGGCGGCCCTTGATGAGGGTGTAGTTGAGCTCCTCCAGAGCCTTCTCGCCATCGGGGGTGGAGTTGTAGTTCACATAGGCGTAGCCAAGAGAGCGGCGGGTGACAGCGTCACGGCAGACACGGATGGAAGCAACGGCTCCAATCTGGGAGAAGAGCTCAAAGAGCATGGCCTCGGTGACGGAGGGGTCAAGCTCTCCAACGTAGAGAGAGGCCGAGTTCTGGGGGTGAGGAGCGGTGGTGGGGGTAGGAGCAGAGGCATCCTCAGCACCAGCGCTGACGGCAGTGTCGACGGCAGGAGCCTTGACATCGCCGCTGCCATTGAGGGATGTGTTGTTGAGATCGCTGGCGAGCTGATCAACAGCGTTCGAGGCGGTGTTGGCGGCCATTGTATCGGTTGACTAAATCACGGGTATCAAACAAGGCTGCAAAGAGACAGGGTCAGCGGCTGAAAGGAGGAGGAAGAGAGCAACGTGGTTCGCTGGGAGAACTCTGCCAGCAGAATACCCGGAAATCAGCATAGACTTACTGATTCAGGAAGAGAATGAGAAAGAGGAGTGCTCGGCGAGTCAGAGTAGACAATCTGCAGGCTGAGCGACTTGGTGATAGAGGCAACTGGGGGGAGTTGTCTCAAAGGATAGGATTTGTTTTGTTTTTTTGTTTTGTTTTCTGCGGTGACTGCTCGTCGACGTCGCGGGGGGGCTTGAAAGTGGCGGGTAGGGTTTTTTGGATTTTTCAAATTTTTTTGGTTTTCTTGATTGAAAAGAAAAGAGCAAGAACAGAGAACTAGGTCGAAGACCGTACCTCTGAACTAACCTGCCTTTTATGGGTTTGTGTTGTTTGGGATAAAGTTGGGCGTTGTGTGGAAGAAGAGGAAAAAAAGAGATTTTTCAACCACTTGACATTTTTTTTTTTCGCTGGGCTGCTAAACCTGTCTAGCGGTGGAGTGACCTTCCGTGCCTCCTTAGCGGCGAGTTGTGACTTCCTACCAGATTTATTAGGGTATCACAGTCCGGCACAGTGCAGGACACTGCCGGAGCTGCCACTAAAGCATCCTAAGAAGCAGCCAAAAGGTACCAGCTGCCGTGCATGGCAAAGTAGCCGGTAGCAGAAACTTCCGCGCTTTGTGCATTTCTTTGTTAGAGAAAAACCGGCAACCCCGCCTCAGCCAAGTCTCGAGGCTAACAACCGGCCTATCTGGAAGAGGGTGTGATGCAAAGTCTGCTCTTTGAAAATTTTGAGAGGCGGTGGCAGAAGCCTGTTCTCGTGCTCATGCCTTTGTCCCTGCTAGTTTGCAGCCGCAGTGGCCACCGGGAAATGTAAAGTCTGAATGAGCTGGAATTTGCCTTTTGGTACCACTTGCACGCCTTTGTTTTTGCTCCCCACGAAACAAGGGTAACAGTAGCCTCCCATATGCCTTCACACTGTGTTGGTGGGATGTCAAAGGCGGTGACCCTGATTGCGGAACTCGCCTTATCTTATCAGCACGCGACACTAGATGTTGCCCCACCAGTGATGATGCTATGCTATGGGCAGCCTGCAGCAAAGACGTATCCAGGTTGATGACTGATGAAAGCTTCAGGGCTGAATCTTCTAGAATCGCCACAACAACCGCAACACCACGGAAGCATCGTACAAGGTGTCTGTGTGGCATCTCTATCCGTGCTCACTTAATGTCTGTGTGTAGCTACTAGCAAAGCCCAAGCCGCCGCCATGTTCTCAACCTTCACAGGCAACTCGAGGCGGCCGAGGAACGTGAACCTAAGCGGACAAGCCAGCAACCCGTTCTCCAACACATCATGGACGCCCTCGGCCGTTTCGAACGCTACAAAGACCGTCTCGGATGCCCAGGCCGACAGAGAAAAGCGACAGGCCGAGAGGCGACGTCTGAAGGCGGCATCGCACATACAGAGAACATGGCGAGGATATAGATCGCGGTCGACTTTGAGGGACCAGCATAGGCATGACTTTGATCTCATCTATCAGTCTCTACCAGATAGCGATGCTTCCCAGAGGATATTTGCTTCTTTCCCTCTTCTATTGTCCTTCTTCTCGTCCAACCGAGCCGGCGACATGCAACGTCTGTCTTTATTCGTCAACGACTGTAATAGTATATCTCTACAGCAATTCAGCGACGCCAGCCGTCATCCTTCTCGCCTTCAAAAGTTAATGGTAAAGCTTGTGCAAGCTTTGGGTGTTTCAGTTTCCACAGAGTATGTTTATAATTGCCCCTTCGAGAGACATACAATGAGTGAAAAGCTGTCGCAAGCTTGCAAAACATCACAGACGTGCTAACTTAGCTTGCTTAGCAATACGCCATTGGAACTACAATATCTCCTGCTCCTGATCGACCACCTGGCAACCAACTTCCCTTTCACGATTCTTGGATCGGTCGACGAATACTATACGGCGTTGGCCAAGTTTTGCCAAACGAGGCACGACAAAGAATGGGTGGAAATAGTGGTCAAATCTCTCTCGGCACCATTGGCTGCAAGCGCGGGAAACAGTATGTTGTCCTATTGTAGCTTCAGTTTTTTCATGTTTAGCATGAGACCGGTTACTAACTCGCCTGTACACAGATTCGAATGCATATAGGGCGTTGGCGCTTCGATTTCTAACGACCCAAGACATCCATCTCTTTGAGGAAAACATTGACCGGATGGCCCAAAGCATCAACACGGAGAAGCTCGCAAAGGAGATACTGGATTCCTACAACTATAAATCCGACACCTTGCCCGAAAAAGATCGCCTTTTCTGGCTCCTGGCTCATTATATTGATTTAAGCAGAGCTCAGAAGAGCTCAACTCAAAACCTGGTTCATCTGAAAGTCGTTTTTACACAGCTATCCGCTTTGTCATCCGATATCAGTATTCGAATAAACCCCGACGCCCCGGCCACTGGGCCTCTCGTATTCGCCTCCTCATCTTACGTTTCCCGTCAACTATTGTGGCTCGTTGACAATCATGGCATTTCCAATTTGCTACATGACTTCTCCACCAGCCTGGCACAGTCTACAACCCAAGAGCTCGAAGGAAGTGAGCTCCTTGCTGGTTATATCTTGGCTTTGCTTCAAAGCTTCCCCAGCAGAGCCGACGATACGCGCATGAGGCTGTTTCTCGAGGAGATACCTGCTGCAGAGGGGCAGGTCCCCATTGTCAAGTACCTCTGGCAGATGATGACCAAGACCTCGGTGTTCCAAAAGCTAAGGACAGAGTCTGAGCGACCAGCGAAAATACTCCACAGATACTTCTATGGCAGCTCAGCTCAGCTCTCATCGCATACAGAAGAGCAAGAGTGGAGAATTATTCTGTTATTCTTGGAACTTTACACTTTTATCCTAAGGATCAGCGATGACGAAGACTTTTTAAGCGGCATTTATCCCAAAGTTATTAGCAGCGATGTACCAAAGTCACGCACTCGATCATGCAGCTTAGCATTGAAAGATGTTGAGGCCCTCATCACTTTCCTCAAAAATACTGCATTTGCTCTGCATTATAGTGTTCAAGAGATCACCCAGACTCAAGCAGCTCTTGAGGCATCAACAAAGTCCCGGTTGGACTCATACTGGGGAGACTCGTCAAGAAATACAGAGGAACCCAGGGGCTCCAGCAAGAGCCCCGCCTCAGACGTCTCCACCAAACTCGATCTAGAGAGCCTTCGCGCCATCATTACAACGACGCTGAAAATGCTCTACGAGAGAGACTCGAGGAAGCATTTTCTGTCGGCAGATCACTGGCTTATGACTAGCAAACTGGAGAAGGAAGACTTCATTGGAGCCGTCATAGCAGAAGAAGAGAGGCAGATTCAAGAACAGGCTGATGATAGTGACATGGAGGCGGATGACAGTCAAGAGCCTTCGTTTGATGATGGTTACGGACTGCATTCAACTTTTGCCGCGCAACGGCTTTCTCGTAATGTCAGACTGGAGAGGATCAAGGCTAACCAGATGCGCGCCCAAAGGGAACGACGACTCGCCGAGATGGGGCCTAAATTGGAGGTATTAAAGCACATCCCATTTGTTGTTCCGTTTGAGACGCGAGTAATGATATTTCGACAATTTGTCAACCTCGACAGAATCCGCAGGGGCGGGAATCATGTGATGTTGATGGCTCCTGTGGGAAGGCATCACGCAAAAATCCGTCGTGGCCAGCTGTTTGAGGATGCGTTTGAGCAGTTTTATCAGCTAGGAGAAGGCCTCAAGGACCCCATCCAGATAACCTTTGTCGACCAATTCGACACCCCTGAAGCTGGTATCGATGGCGGCGGTGTTACCAAAGAATTTCTAACGAGCGTTACGTCAGAAGCCTTTGGAAACGGGGCTGGGGGACTAGGAATGTTCACATCCAGTGGTAAAGAGTTGCTGTATCCTAATCCCACGGCTATGGATGTGCTTCGCGAATCACTGCGAAAGCAAGGGTTTTCGGAATCCGATCCTGAATGGAGGGAGGCGGTGTCTGGTCTGCTCAGACGATATGAATTTCTCGGCCGCATTGTGGGAAAATGCATGTACGAAGGCATTTTGGTCGATCTTGCGTTTGCCGGGTTTTTCCTCTTAAAATGGCCGTCGCCTAGTCGAAAAGAAGAGAACAGTTACAAGGGTAGCGTAAACGATCTTCAAGACATGGACGAGGAGCTATACAGGGGCCTCCTTCATCTCAAAAATTATTCCGGGGATGTTTCGGCCCTGGGGCTTGACTTTACGATAACAGATCAGATCTCGGCGCCGGGCGATCCTGTTGAGATTGTCACAAGGAAGTTGGTACCTGGTGGTGATGAGATGGTGGTAACCAACGACAATCGCCTACTATACATATCATACGCAGCTCGCCACCGCCTGGTTGTACAGCCGGCTCCCCAGACGACTGCTTTCCTGCGTGGACTTCGCGAGATTATCCGGCCGTCGTGGCTGTCAATGTTTAACCAGTCTGAGCTACAGCGCTTGGTAGGCGGTGACTCGTTGGCGATTGACGTTGACAACTTACGCCAAAACACAGTCTACAGCGGCCTTTATACCATAGGCGATGACGGGGAGGAACACCCCACGATCAAGATGTTCTGGAACGTTATGAACGGCTTCACAGACGCCCAGAGGCGCGATGTTCTCAAATACGTCACGTCGACTCCAAGAGCACCGCTGCTTGGCTTTGCACAATTGAATCCAAAGTTTGCCATCCGGGATGGAAGCTCGGACCAGGAGCGACTACCAAGCGCGAGTACATGTGTTAATTTGCTAAAACTACCGATTTACAAGTCGGAGTCGACTTTACGAAAGAAATTGCTCTACGCGATAACGGCAGGGGCCGGGTTTGATTTGAGTTAGACTTTAGGGCTAGGTCATCTTTTTCGATAGACGGGAGACTGAGTTGGATTGCAAGGAGTCGGTGTATGGCTTGTATATGAATTACAGTGTTAGAATAGGATCACTCTGGATGATGTCGCGCTCTTCCTGTGACTTGCCTTTGACTTGCTTTGTCATGTATACCTCCTGCTATGACGGGTAGTATACATAATAGTTAGAGATCTCCCGCAGCATAATGCAATCAACTGCAGTCAACCTGACATCAAGATTATTGTTACGATGCTGACGTAGTTGAATAAAATAAGCATGAACTTGTACACCAAGTCTAGGGTGGGATGGTGAGATGAACAGATGTGATACCTAAGTCAGCATGATGGCCGCGTGACGTTATGGGATCGTCTGGATACGCTCTGGATCCCTGTTTCGATACTTTAGATTATTACGAGACATAAAAAATGTAGTAGACACAAGATAACTGAACCCTTTATTTTATTCAAAATGAATGTTTCAAAGTAATGGATGTTGATTGTTTACCATCAAACATACAGGTTTCTTGTAGCGTCGAGTTCGGCTTCGAGACTACCCTGTACCTCGGGATTGAATATCCGGGTTTTACTTGGCACCTCGACCGCATAGCTACTCATACGATTGCATAGAGAAATAGGCGAATATAGTAGACGTTCAATGAACTAATTACATCACTGGGTAATAATCTCGGCTTAAACTTGTTCTGTATTGAATGGGCTGCAGACCGCATCTTGCGGACCGCGTCTAAGACAGACGGTCCGCCTTATTTCGAGCGAGGTACAAGCGGGTTTTGGGACTTATAACCTTGGAACAGCTCAGAGCTCGACACGGGTAAGTCAATCTATCACGGGTCATGCGTCACATGCCACAATGCCAGCTCACCACGCATCCTGGGTTTGCAATACGGAGGTACCCTGATAGGAATAATTGATACTACTATCTGGACTATTGTATCATTAACATTAAACGTCGATCATCTTATCCGGGAGCTTGTCGTTCCCGCTGGGGCCATTCCGATCGGTACGTGGGTACCTCAGGCAGCTTTGCGAAGCTGCAGGATATAAGACTAGCCGCACAGCTTTAAACGTGCAATGTCGCCGATATCGAAGCCGGTGGGCTTAATTTATGAGAATTTTTACCCTGGGTTTCACCAAGAGAGCATGGTATCTGCGGCATCGGTCAGCATTCAGCATCATGATGGGAAGATACTTCAAATCGTAGACATAATAAATATTGAAATCATATCATCAAATGACTTTCTGGGGTCGGTTATTACAGGCTTGTGACAGCAGCGAAACTCTGGAGGAAAAAGTACCTAAGAGCTACTTCATAAGCCGAGCTTAACCACCAGTTTGCGGCCCGGGATCCCATTACCCCAAGTACCACACAAGTACAGGGCCCCTCCGGCTGCAATCGGCTATATGAGTCCCGGGTATCAGGTCGGACCTTGGTAGCCAATCGCTGGGCAGATAATAGTAACTCGGCGCCGGTCCTTGACGTCGATGTCGCAGCTTTTCTTCCCGGCCAGCTTCTTCCACTCTTTCGCCAATTGCTTGCCTTTGGAGCTGCGAGATATTCCCAAAAGTCCAAGTCACCACAATGCCGGCTCCAGCGCCTGTGTCGAGATGCGCCCTGCGCACCACCCGCGCGATTCCAAGATGTCGGCCAGCAAGGTTTCTCGGGCCTGTGGCGGCTGCTCGAAGAGCTCTCGTCACGATGCGGCCTTCAATATCTGGCATGCCAATTGCCGCCGTCAGATCCTTCAGCACCGCTATGCGACTGCGGATGGCGGCCGAAGACGAATCCTTCGACCCCTCGACCATTGAGCGAGAGTCGGACCAGGTGGACGTCTGCATCATCGGCGCCGGTCCCGCGGGGCTGAGTGCCGCCATTCGGCTGAAGCAACTGGCGAACGAGGCGGGCAACGAGGACTTCCGGGTGCTGGTGCTGGAAAAGGCCGGCGAGGTGGGCGCTCACATTCTCTCCGGCGCCGTTATCCAGCCCTCGGCCATCAACGAGCTGATCCCCGACTGGCTCGACGAGGCCAACCCTTCGCGGTTTGAACATGCGACCCCGGCCGGCAAGGACAAGATGCGCTTCCTCACCAAGACGGCTGCGATCCCGATCCCGGCGCCGCCCCAGATGAACAACCACGGCAACTACATTGTCAGCTTGAACCAGTTTGTCAAGTGGCTCGGCGAGCGTGCGGAGGAGGTTGGCGTCGAGCTGTACCCCGGCTTCGCCGCCTCCGAGGTTCTCTACAACACCGATGGATCGGTCAAGGGCGTTGCCACCAACGACCTGGGAATTGGACGAGATGGCAAGCCCAAGGATTCCTTTGAGCGAGGCATGGAATTCCACGCAAGAGTCACAATGTTCGGAGAGGGTTGCCACGGCAGCTTGACGAAGAAGGTGGTTGGCAAATTCGACCTGCGACGGGACAGCCAGCACCAGACATACGGCTTGGGCGTCAAGGAAGTGTGGGAGATTGACCCTGCCAAGTTCGAAAAGGGCCTCATTGTCCACTCCATGGGCTATCCCCTGCCAAAGGACGTCTATGGCGGCTCTTTCATGTATCATTTCGGCGAGAATCTGGTGAGCTTGGGCTTGGTTGTGTCTCTGGACTACGAGAACCCCTGGCTCTCCCCATACCAGGAGTTCCAGAAGCTGAAGCTGCACCCGCTCTTCAAGAACGTGCTCGAGGGCGGCAAATGCATCTCTTACGGCGCCCGCGGCCTCGTCGAAGGTGGCTTCCAGAGCATACCCAAGGTAGCCTTCCCCGGCGGCGCCCTGATTGGTGATTCCGCCGGCTTCGTCAACGTGCCCAAGGTCAAGGGCACGCACAACGCCATGAAGTCGGGCATGCTCGCCGCAGAGGCCGCGTGGAACGCCCTCAACGACTCCAGCGAGGGCACCGTCTTCCTCTACGACTACGAGGACGCGCTGCGCAAGTCGTCCATCTGGAAGGAGCTCAAGGAGGTGCGCAACATGCGGCCGTCGTGGCACAACCCGCTCGGCGTCTACGGCGGCGTCGCCTACTCCGGCCTGGAGGCGTACGTCCTCAAGGGCCGCGTCCCGTGGACGTTTAAGCACGGCAAGCCCGACTATGCGTCGACCAAGCCGGCCGACCAATTCCCCAAGATTGAGTACGAGAAGCCCGACGGCAAGATTACCTTTGATATCTTGACCAGCGTGTCTCGCACGGGCACCAACCACGAGGAGGACCAGCCCGTGCATTTGCAAGTCAAGGACTGGGATGCCCACACTGACACGACGTATCCGACGTTCAAGGGCCTGGAGAACCGCTTCTGCCCGGCTGGAGTGTATGAGTACGTGGAGGACGAGTCAAAACCGCACGGCGTGCGGTTCCAGATAAACGCACAAAAGTGAGTTTGCATCCCCTCCCTTTTCTGTTTTTGATTTCTTTCACTTTAGGGAGTTGAAGTGACTAACAGTGAACAACAGCTGCATTCACTGCAAGACGTGCGATATCAAGGCTCCCCACCAGGACATCAACTGGCAAGTTCCGCAGGGAGGTGAAGGACCCAAGTATTATATGACATGAGAGGCAAATCGATTGGGAAGAGAGGGTGATTCACACAACACAGAAACGATCTGGATGATATGATGTATTGATATGTACAATGTATGCATGTCCTGGGAATGGAAAACCGCCCAGCCAAAAAAAGTATTCTCTATTTTCTGTTTTTTTATAGGTGCTGGCGGCAGCGGGAGAGGAGTATCAAACAGGGCGGTCAGGCTGACATTTTCCTTTTTTGTTCGTATATCATAGGTAGTATGAGTCGAGAAATACAGTATATAAGGTGGTTACGTGTCTTTAAGCAATCAAATATCAAAATATCAAAGAAGCAATAAATCATCTCACCGAAAGTTTGTAGTACACAATTGGAAAAGGTAGAGTCCACTTCATCACCGCCTTGTTTTTTTTGCTTCTTGCATTGGCTCGCGCGGATAGACCAGCCCCAAGTTAAGTAGTGCTGATATGAGAGTGGATGCGGCCGCTTCTTGATTTTGCATGTGTCAAAAAAGTGTATCGGTCTGCTCCGCAATGGCTAGCGCTCACTGGGCTTTGTGTGTGGGTTCGATTTTTTTCTACAAGTCTGGGGAACGTTTTGGGGGGTCCCTTGTCTTTCAGCAGGTTTGGGGTTTGATATCCACGGATAGGTGGTTGGTTATACGTGATGCAATCAATGGGCAGCGTTTTTGCTGGTGTCGTTGCGCCTCATACTGTCTGTTGAGTCAGGCGCTTGCAGGAAGAGAGCAGCTACAAAGTACAAAGAAGAAAAGAAATTAAAAGAAAAGAAAAGAGGCAGCAAGCCACTTTGTTTGCTTCCCTATGCACTGTTGTCCCAAAGGGATTGTGTGTGCATTCTTTTGTTGCATTTCAGAGCTGCACAGAGGCCAGAATGCCAAAGGTACCGCTGGCAGTGAAACATGAATTCCTCTTGTTCGTTCCGGTCTGATGCATAAGTGTCCCAAAAGAGGCCCCGACTCGGCAAACGGAGCAGGATACATGCAATGTACAGAGGGAGCAGCAGTGCTACTTTCGACTACAAGCGAGTACGATTCTGGACATCGGAGAGAGAAAATAGAGAGGCAGGGAAGAAAAGATTTTTTTCCCTCCCTACCTAGCTTTTTTCAGCACTCTTCGCCTCAAACTTCTTTGTGCGTGAATTATTGACGTCGTGACGACGATGAGAGAAATTGCTTGGACACGCTCAATGCTACACCAACACGGGCCTGCAGGCGAGAAAGCAAATTTTTTCTGGACCCAAAGGCGGCCAAAGTATCCAGTTCTGGCAGCGATGCGGCGCTAGGGACCAAAGTGTAACGTGCTGAGCAGCTGGGGGTCACTGGGTTGGAAAATTGTTAACGGGGTACTTGGGCCGCGCAGGCCTTGTAGCAGTGACAACGATCCAAAACTTCCGCGATTGCGCCGGTGCAACAGGCTACGAAGGGACGGCGCAACGCTGTCGGAACACGGCCATCAGCTGCAACTCGCACTCGCTTATCCACATTGAAGGGAAAGAAATGTGAGAAGAGACGATGGGAAAAATGAGCAAAAATGTCAACAGGGCTCCTCAAGGGTCTGGTACTCGTGCATGCGTCGAGAAGCCCGTTGTCGCGTCCAGGCCATTGGGCAGACACAGGTTACGGTGACAGAGAGGCGCGTCAAGCGGGCAGCCGAGCTGGTACCCAGTACTTGGTGCCGGAGCCACTCACAAGGCCGCAAACAGCAAGATTGCTGGGTGGATGCGGCTCAAGGCCCATGGTTGGCTCACAGGCAATGACTCACTAACGCCAGGATGCCGCCTTGTGCCATTTTTGCCTCCTCTCAAGCGGACTTTGCCCACCAGAACCATAGAAAATTCTGCTGTGTGCGGCCGTACGACGCGACTCGTAATCGCTTCCAGGTTCCATCCCAGACACAGACACAGGAGCACAAATGCCCACGTCTGGCTGCCGCCGGACATGAGACGATGCTGAGACGCATGCTGTTTGTAGCTGTGAGCACATGTCGCTTATCTTGGCTGGCCACGCAACAGGGGCAAAGGTGCGTGTTTCAAAGCTCGTGTTGTTCCAAGGCAGTAACTTGTTGTGGTGTGGCCGCTGAAAGGACGTGGTTCAGTGAGTGAGGGGGGCGGCGAAGACGCAATTTCAGGGAGTGGTTGGTGGGTAAAGCTCAGAAAAGGGGGGGCGAATGGGCGCGACGCGACCAACCCGGGTCCACTGCCAGCCCCGTCGACTTGCCTGGGGCTGATTGACCGTCGCTCGCCCCAGCAACAGAACTGGCTGGAAACTCGGACACGGAAAACAGAGTCAAGCGAATTTCCCCGTCACCCCATCGGGACCAGTCCAGTCCAGTATTCGCCATCCGAGACGATGTGCGCTGTCGTTTTTGTCGTGGAAGAGGGAGGCAGTGAGCGGTGCTAGAGAGACCAGAGGAGAGTGACGGGGCCGAGACGGTTCGCTTTTTTATCGTACGCTCTCTGTCGCTTCCGCGGACGGCAGCGAGCATGGCATCGCAGCTGCACGCATGGTTGAGTGGCAAAGGGGCCTGCGCTGCCCGTCGACTGCATGCAACACACACAGTACAGTAAGGGACGACGAACAAAAGACCAGCAAAAAAAGCTGCACGTCGAGATGCAGGCCGAAGGAGGAAGAAAGAGGAAGAAAGAGTGCAAGTGAAATGAAGCAGTGGTCGGGTTGGAAGAAGTGCGTTTGCTGGGCCTCAAAAGCCCTGGCAGCAGACACCGTGACCGCCAGCTGCCACCCCTGCCCACCTTTGTCTCGCCCTCGTCACCCCCCGTTATCCTGGTGCCACAGCGCTGGTACCGCGAGGTTCTGCATGATACCGCGATACTTCAGGGGGCCTTGTGAGCCGTGGTGGGCAAAGGAGATAAAAGCACGGCGGCGCAGGCCTGTGATTGGCCGCACTGGGGCCTAGTGCACACGCTAAGCTGAGCTCGGGTCTGCCAGAGGCGACGCCACAGGTGGTGTTGTTGCCTGGGAGCCCTGCCTGGGCCTTCCGGAGCGAGAATTATAAGTACCCAGCCCTTCCCCATCCGCTGTTTCCTCGTTCTTGCGAGGAAGTCCCGACCGGCGGCCCTGCGTACCTCCCACATACGTTCGGCCCTCTCATTAATATTTTTCCCCCTCCAACGACGTCACGCCCCACATATCCTCAAAGGCTTCGCCTGCCACCTTTTTTTTTTTCCTACTATCCACGCTCTCTTCTTCATCGGACGTCAACGTTCCTTGAACAGCCTCTCCCTTAATTCTAAAAAGCGTCAGGAAAATCAACGAGCAGAATAGCGAGTCTGCTCCGTTTAGTTCGCACGGTGTCGACGTCCTGCGACCAGGCAATAACAGAGAACTGGAACACGTTCCTTAACGCCGTCGCTCCCTAATCCCACGGGTGCAATCGATCTTGTTGATCGCCGACGAAGACTTCAAAGCGATACAAAGTACTGCCCGTCGTCGTCGCCCTTCGAGTCGTTGCCTCGTTCTGTAGAACGCAATTAAAAAAGAAATAACCTCCAAAAAAATTGCTTGAAAGTGAAGACGAGACGATCCGAGTCTCGGTTGTTGGACCAACGCTTTTTCCAAGGCCCGACCTTCGTTCTCACCTATTCTACCCACCTTGCTGTTTGCACCCGGCATTCGCAAGGACTCCAAAAAAATATCTGCTTGAGCAGCATTCTGTAGGGGAGACATTCACTTGTTCATCTCCCGCATTTAGGTAGGTGGCCACAACTCTGTGTTGTGTGTTTTTTTTTCTCCCTCCATTCCCTCATTCACTGCACCGCCCTGCTGTGGCAAAACACAACACGTGTCTGCCAGCTGGCGCTGCAGCAGCCACAGCAACAAAACCGCGACTTCGCCTCCCTTCCTCCAACTTCATCTTTCTTTCATCTCGCTTTCAGCCTGTGCAGCGCAGAGCTCTGCTTTTCTTGCCTGTCAGCAGCTACATCATCACTTGCTTCACTCGTTTTCATCTGTTGGGTTGCCTCGATGCACCAATAGCCTTCAGGATATGCAAGTGGCTAACATCATCTCCTGCATAGACCTGCTCAGTTTAGGGTTGCAGCATCGCCGCAAACTTTCTGGTCTCTAGTCTCGATCATGGAGGGCATTCAAACGCACCCGGCCAATGCCGCGCAGGCAAAGGCTTTTACCGCTCCTGGCTCGCTGTCGTTTCCCGGTGCCTCTAACGAGTTAACACCACCGTCCACCAACCCCGATGGCAGTCAGCGAATGGCTCCCAACGGTCAGCAGGCTGCAAATGGGAACGGGGTGACTCCTGCAACTCCCGCTGCCACGCCTGCAGCCTCTCAGGGTCCCAGTGGTATCACACCCACTCTACAGTATGTATACACTTGAGTGAACTTGGTTCTGCTCCTTGAGACTTATCTCGCAATCAAAGGAACATCGTGGCAACCGTGAATCTCGACTGCCGATTGGACTTGAAGACGATTGCCCTGCACGCACGAAACGCCGAGTACAACCCAAAGGTGAATACATGGCGGCCCACTGAGATTCTCGTGGAGGCATAAGGGTGCTAACAGCATACAGCGTTTCGCTGCCGTCATCATGCGTATCCGCGAGCCCAAGACAACAGCCCTCATCTTCGCTTCCGGCAAGATGGTCGTGACTGGTGCCAAGTCCGAGGACGATTCTAAGCTGGCCTCTCGAAAATATGCGCGTATCATCCAAAAGCTCGGCTTCAACGCCAAGTTTACGGATTTCAAGATCCAGAACATTGTCGGCTCTTGCGATATCAAGTTCCCCATCCGTCTCGAAGGTCTTGCCTCTCGCCATCACAACTTCAGCTCTTACGAGCCTGAACTGTTCCCTGGTCTGATTTACCGTATGATCAAGCCCAAGATTGTGCTGCTCATTTTCGTCTCCGGCAAGATTGTCTTGACGGGTGCCAAAGTGAGAGAGGAGATTTACCAAGCTTTTGAAATGATCTACCCTGTGCTTCAAGGTTTGTCTACCATTCACAACTACGTTCTTTTTTTTAGGATGTGCATTGCTAACGCCACATGCTCCAGATTTCCGGAAAGTCTAAATGCACTTTATGGGCATGGTCAGAGATGTTTCATCTCGTGTACCAGTATCGAATTACTACTCCTTTTAAAAACCGACGTATATGACTAGACCATTACGGTCATGATACCACGACTACTTCATAGGACGTCGTTCGCCCCAAGACCTTGGTAGGCCATAACCGGGTGTCTTGTCGGGCTCCGCCTGTACCATTTGATTTCTGCTTGCATTGCATTGGCGTTGGCAAAGGGGGGAAGGCCAGGAAGAGGTTCTATTGCGTTTTTTTCTTCTTACGATGGATCTGGTTCACGGCAAAAAGAACAAAGACTACCCATCCCGCGACACAACATACATTGCTCGTGGCCGCCTTCAGACTGCTATGCCAGTCTTCCGCGGCCTTTTTAATGCTTTCGAGGGGGAAAAGGTCAAGTTGAAAGTGGATCGAAGGAATGTTGCTGGTGAAGTGGGAGAGCAGCCAAGATGGAGTGGCTGATTGGTGCTGTGAGGAAGCTGCAGCTCCATGACATGTGGTTGTGGAGCTGAACAAATTATGAGGACATCTTACGCCCTTTGGTTGGGGGACAAGATATGATTAGTTTACGCCCTTTTGGTCCTTGTAACAGGGCGTAGCTGTTACAAAAGTCTAGCCATGACTGGTCTTTTGCAGTTAGCATTATCACAAGAATGCTTGATTCTGTCCTCAAACCGTCGTATATCGCCTGATCTCACCTGCGTTTGTGTGTCGATGTGATTCTACGTAGTTCTCTCTCCTCACGGCATGCCAATTTTTGTGGGGGGTCTCTGTGTGTGTGCGGGCTCGGTAAGCCGATAGTTGCCCGAACATCGGATGCCCCTCCCGAGAATTGACACCCCTCCTTGAAGTTGGACCTGTAGATCTTCTGAGTAATGGCAGAGAACCGATAACATGCGGCAGTCGTAAAGAAGGAATAAATATCAGGCAAGAGGACCAAATCTCTGTGCGCATGATATTCGTTTTGGCCAAGACAATTTTGAAGTACCAGGGCGATCTCAAAAATGAGTCACTCTCCTCAATCCATCCTCATCATCGGCTCGGGAGTATTTGGCCTCTCTACTGCCTGGGCGCTCATCAAAAGGTCGTCTTTTGATAACACAGTCATCACCGTCGTGGACGATGTGCGTGGGGCATCTTTCCCACCGGGAGACTCTGCCAGCGTAGACTCGTCGAGAATCATCCGAGCTGACTATGCCGACCCGGATTATGCCGAGCTGGCAGCTGTTGCACAGGAGGAGTGGCGCAAGCAAGGCGACGATGAGATTGGTGGTCAGGGACGATATACCGAGTCTGGCCTGCTTCTTGCGGCAAATGAGTCGACGGAGCCCAAGATGTCAGGTATGGGCTATACCAAGTCCAGTTGCGAAAACGCAACACGCATCGCCAATGAGAGCGGGCAGGCTCATAAAATTCGACGTCTGGAAACACCCGCAGCTTTGCAGCACGCCTTGGGCGTTGATGGCCATCCCGGCGATTGGGGGTATGTCAATGAGCTTTCCGGATGGGCGAATGCCGGCGAGGGCATGAGATGGATGTACAACCGTGTCAAGGCCACAGGCAGGGTCAACTTCGTGGATGGACGAGCGGAGGAACTCATAACTGAAGGCAAGAGAGTTGTTGGCGCACGATTGAGTGATTCCAAAGTCTTGACGGCGGAAGTCGTATTTGTTGCCGCAGGCGCATGGACGGGTAGCTTGATTGACCTGAGAGGGCGAGTAGAGGCCACAGCTCAGCCTTTGGGCTACATCGACATCTCAGAGGAAGAGCTTGAGGTGCTGGCGAAGCAGCCCGTAGCACTGAATCTCAGCACTGGCTTGTTTATCATTCCGCCACAGTCGCGCGTTTTGAAGATTGCGCGACACTGTTTTGGATACCTCAACCCAGTGCTTGCTGAGACAGCACTGCCTACCTCGCCCTCCGAGGAACGCAAGCCCATTGTGGTGTCGAGACCACTGACACAACGGGATGGGAGCAGGAATGCTACCTCACTGCCGCCAGACGCAGACCAGGCGCTGCGCCAAGCCTTGAGGGACATGTCCCCCGTTAAAGGGCTGGACAGCCGGCCATGGAAGCAAACGAGATTGTGCTGGTATTCCGACACGAGCGACGGCAACTTCCTGGCGGACTGGCATCCGGGCTGGGAAGGGCTGTTTGTTGCGACAGGTGACAGCGGGCACGCGTATAAGTTCTTGCCCGTCCTTGGAGACAAGCTGGTGGACTGTATGGCAGGGAATGGAGGCAAGCTCGGAGAGAAGTGGAAGTGGAAGAAGGAGGCAGCAGCAGACGCAGGCCGAGAAATTGGTGGGAAGTTCAAGGGGCTGGTGACGATGGACGGGAGCAGGGGAGGGAGTCCAGGGTTGATATTGCAAGAGGAACTATCGGGGAGATGAGGCAAGACATGCCGTCATCTCGTCCGGCATGTCCGGGCTGGTAGCATTTTGGTATTGATGACCAGGGTCGAATGAGTCGTCTGTGAGTGAAGATTGGTAGATGCTTGGTGCAGGCAGTAATATGAAAAATGTTGAAGTTGGGAAAAAAATAATTTGTGCTTTTAATTTTTGTGAATGATTGTGGTTTACGGGCTTCGCTCTTTCCTATCAGTGAAGGCGGAATTATGCCACTATCGAGGTTGACTCTGTTAACGATGAGACTGTAACTGATAAATGCATATATGCTTCGGTGCTTGGTTGATGGCGCTATGACTTTTGTGTTGCTACTGCTAAGCTCAAGCTCAACTCTCCCGAAAGACATTCCCATATAATGGCCTAGCAACTTTCCAGTTTCCTCCGACCTCTCACAACCTCTACGCGCGATGTCATCCTCCAAAGACCCCGCCGATCCACTTCGGTTGGAATCCAAATTCCAAAAACCCACCAAGCAATCCGTGTTCGAGAAGCAAAAGGCCGAGGCTGAAGCCAAGCGTAAGCGCGAGGCTGCAGAAACCGCTGCCGTATACGAAGACTTTATCAAGAGCTTTGATCACGACGAGGATGACCATGTGGAACACAGCGCGTCGGCGCAGCGGAATCAGCGGCCTGGGTTTGGCAACTTTGGTGGACCGCCGCCGCCCTCGGGTCCTAGCGGCGCATCGCGGCGACACTTTGGCACGTCGTCGGGGATGAAGAGCGGGCCAGGAAGCTTGGGGATGCCGCCTATGCCGTTTGGGAAGAAACGGTCCTTTAATGACTTTTCTAAAGAATCAGAGGGCAGAGCAACGTTGAAATTCGAGGACAAGAGCGACGATGAAGAGATGGTCGACCGCGCCGAGGAGAAGGCTATAGCGAGGCCGACTCTACGGCTGTCCAATCTTCCCCCAGGAATATCCCCCGCCACGATCAAATCGTTATTACCTGCGAACCTGACAGTCGAGAATGTCAAAATTCAACCACCCGCCGGGCCTGGAGGGTCTGAGAGAAAATGCACGGTTGCCATCGTGACCTTGTCTAAAGAGACTCCTGCAACAGATATGGATGCTGCAGTAAGCTCGTTGCAGAACCGCTACATGGGCTACGGCTACTATCTGTCCCTCCATCGCCATCTTTCCTCTGCCGTTAGCAACTCTACGCTATCGGGACTGGGTTCTTCTGGCTCTTCATCTCAACCCTTTGGGGCAAAGTCAGTAGACCAAGAGTCTGGAGCTGGGCACAATGATCATTCACGCCATGGATTTCACAGAGGATTCGCCCCACCGTCTTCATATTCTGGCGGACAAGGGGGTGTAAACCGGAATGGCCTGTTATATGTACCTGTCAAGCCACCTCAAGATATTCGAATGATTAGACTCATCAACAAGGTGATTGAAGGCGTCCTTGAACACGGCCCCGACTTTGAGGCTCTACTCATGTCCCGTGCATCAGTTCAGAGAGAGGAAAGGTGGGCTTGGCTATGGGATGCAAGGAGCCAGGGCGGCGTTTGGTATCGATGGACGCTTTGGGGAGTGATTACTGGCTCACATTTACAGCAGAAAAAGGGCAAATATGTCCCGCTCTTTGACGGAGGCCATGCATGGAAAACACCAGAAACGGGTCTTCGCTTCGAGTACACCACCAGGCTAGATGAGTTCGTTTCAGACGGGGAGTACGATTCTTCAGAGGACGAAGACTTTGACGGAGACGCAAACCGTGACGGCGGCCCGACTGGCGAAGAGGAGAAGACGTTTCTCAATCCACTGGAAAAGGCCAAGCTAGTTCATCTTTTATCCCGCCTACCCACTACCATTGGCAAGGTTCGCAAGGGAGATATTGCGCGAGTAACGGCCTTTGCCATTACCCATGTTAGCCGCGGTGCTGACGAAGTTGTCGACTTGGTCGTCTCCAACATTGAACGGCCTCTATCATTGGCGGTCTCCAACCAAGATACGAAGAAAGAAGGCAAAGGAGAGCAGCAAACAGCAGGCACCGAGGAAGGCACTGCTGCTGCAAGTGAAAACACAGACGCAAGCGCGGCTACCTTGGTTGGCTTGTATGTGGTTAGCGATATCCTGTCATCATCTTCTACCAGCAGTGTACGCCACGCATGGCGCTATCGACAACTTCTCGAAACAGCCATGCGCTCTAGGAAGGTGTTTGAACGCCTAGGCATGATGGCTGAAAAATTGGGCTGGGGTCGATTACGTGCGGAAAAGTGGAAGCGAAGCGTTACACTTGTGCTAAACCTATGGGAAGGATGGTGCGTCTTTCCGGTAGAAAGCCATGCACTATTTGTGAGCGCATTTGAAAATCCACCAACGCTCAAGGCGCAAGGAAAGGTTGATGACTCCATCAAGAAGGGGAAATGGAAGGTCGTTGAAGCCAACCAGACCGCCCCCACAACATCTGAGCCTGTTACTACTGGTGATGCCGACGTGACTGCGGAGCAGCAGCAGCAGGAGGAGAAGAAAGAAGAAGAGGAGGAGGCAATAGGCGAGCCTATCGAAGAAGATGACGTTGATGGCGAACCTCTTGCAGACGAAGACTTGGATGGAGAACCGATTGAGGATGACGATGACGACGTAATCGGAGAACCTATGGATGAAGACGACGATGAGGACGTGGCTGATATCGGAAAAAATAATGAGGCTGAACAGCAAGGCGCTGATGATGCAAAGGCTACGGATACATCGAATGATGTGGAGGCAGACCCTCAAGCGGAGTCGCACTCTGCAGGTCGAGGCCAGCCTAGAAGGCGAATGCGAGCGGCCGATATGTTTGCTGATTCGGACAATTCGGACGGGAACTAGTTTGAAGCCGGTAGACGGAACTTATGGCATATGATGAACCGGGAGTTGTATGATTTTGAGATCATCTACGGATAACAGGGCCCGAACGGGGGCACCGTGGCGTACAGGAAGGGTATAATGGGATATTGTTTAGAGCGCCTTGTTACAAGAGCTGCAGCCTCTCTAGGCTGTATGATGACTGATTTTTTTGATTAAAACAGATAGCCTACATATGTATACTATCGCTTATTAGATAGCCGATGCCTTGGGGGATCCCATATATGGAGCTTTTCGGGTATTCAAGTTCTCCCATATGAATAGTATTCAAGTCACAAATGGATATTTGGTAACCAATAAGGGCAACAAAATCTAGCACAAAAAAGAACAAGAGCCACAGAAGATACATGTACAGTTGATTATGGCTTCCGGAGTTAGGATCAGGATCAAGGCATGGCGGCCGCACTGACAGATTGTTTGTCCCAGTCAGGCAGCTGGCTAATAGACACGGCAACATTGATAATCACATACTCGTACTACAGCTGTGCGCCCTCACTAACGGCGGGAAGCATGCGCGCGGTTATTACTGTAGGTAGCGGGAGATAGAATTGGGAGGTCAAGGTGCAAAAGGAGCATGAGATAGGCCGACCCTTTTTGGAGGCGCGTGAGAAGGGCCTGGAGACAGCCAATAGAAACTTGCTCAACTTATGTTGCGGGCACGGGCGAACATTTCAAGGCTGCTTCTCAAAGCGATTTGGCCAGTGGAGAATGACAAAAGATAAAAATAACCTTGGAACTTGCTGCTGTGCGTTGGATGAAGATGCTTTTGCGAGATTGGCGAGATGCTAATCGTTACATATGTCTCCAGTCTGCTGAAAGCGAAGTTTTGCGGTTTCTTTGCCCTGCCTTTTCCGATTTTGGAGTCGCACGGCTCCGGTGCTTTCGGGATTTCGGGAGCGGCGTGAATGGGGCGGGTTTGCGGTGTGGATTGGGGCCGGCTTTAGGAGGGAAGACGGACTGGATTATTGATTTGAGGCCGTGGATTGGAAGGGAAATTTACCCGATTACTCCACGGATGTATTGGATATGCTGTGGTCAAGATTCTGCGTTTCTGTGCTGTTGCTACGGCCAAGTACATGACAGAGCACAGTTGATATCATTTCAATGACGTTGGACTGGGGGCTGATCCATTGGCTACATACTTGATTGTACATAACTCTCCGAAAAGATCCCTTCATTGATGAATTAAACCTCAATAGCCCTGGAGTGTGTCTGCTTCGGCGGGTACCGGGTATTGATTGAGTAGCGGGTAACCGATAGCTGGGTGCTTCAGCCTCACTTTGTCTCAAGGACCCGTCATGACGATGATGGCTTCATGTTCTCCATTTCTCGGTGCACAGTAAACAGTAACTGTAGTTGGAATATCGAAGCTCAAGCGGAAGGGTCAAGGCGGATCAAGACAAAGGCAATCGAAATGTTTCGTTTGACGCACGGCGTTTCACCAAGCACCCTTGCGGCCCCCTGGTTAGCGCATGCAGGCCACTGAAGCTGCAGCAGATGCACCCGCTGTGATCACTGAGGCTAGCCGCTAAAGAAGCCCCTGGGATGGCGATGAAGGCCCCCCCGCACGCCGCCTGGGGAAATGAGTGCAAAGTCAGCGGTTCCAGATGCGCAAGCCACAGAAGGCTATGTCCCTTTGTCGCTTCATTGTGGTTTTGCACTTAAACTTTGCCCTTTTCATCCTTCTTTTTTGCGACTTCAAACGACTTTGGCGTGTGCGAACGCCATCAGGGCAGGGAATCGGCTGCATGAGAGGATTGCTGGATACAATTGCTCTGGAATTCCGAGCCTTGGTTGCTAGGGACTCGCACTCTTGATCGAAACGTCGACGGCTATTTTTACTCGACGGCACTTGGTCGAAATCGAACGTTTTTTTGGCCATTTTCTCCCCGCCATTCGCTGACTCCCGCCGGGGGGTTTATCGTTATTCAGCGGCAGCCTCTGCTATCACGACATATTTGGGGGGAAACTATTTCCGACGGGCTGATTCATCATTACACGATCAACAGGCCAATTCAACCTTCGATGTCGCTGTGATTTTTTTGCGTCTACGACTACTCCCCGCCTAACTTGAAGCGCTGAAGCGCGCTGTTTGCGATACACAGATTTTTTTCGACTGAGGCGCATCGCTGCACTTGGCATTGGCTCAGGCGCGCAGCTGTTTTTGAAATCCGACGATCCTAAGCGCAGAATCACATCCCGTATCTCGCCATGCCTCTGATAAACGGGCAGAAGATGGCCTGGTATGTGCCTTTTCTTTTCTCTTTTACTTCAGAACCTTGATGAGCAGAGCCTCTGCGTCATTGTCCTCTCTGCTCGACTTTCATTGCGACTAACCGTCATTGTGCAGTGAGCCGTGCATCCGAGGCCATCGCTCCACCAAATGCACACACGCCTCTGAGCGGCTCATGGTCCCCGTGCGCAAGCCAGGGCGGCCGCTCAGTTCGTGTCCGCATCCCTCGTCACAGCTTTGCGGCTGTGCTGCCGTTACGGCTGCCTTCCCCAAGAAACAGAAATGCCGCTGTGGCACTTCAGAAAAGGCGCCTGGCCGCAAGGCGGAGGGCCAGGAGAGTCCAGAGACGTCCAACGGATTGGTCACGCCTCCAAGCCCGTCCACGAAAGGATCCGCAACAAAACCAGCGTACCGCGTGCAGAAAACAAACTCCAAGACTGCCTCTGGCAGGAAACCCATCGATGCTGCAAGCTTGGAGAGAATAGATGCGAGCCAGCTGAACATTCTATCATCTCCTGAATCGAGGTCTCCACAATCGCCCAATGGCAGCATACCCACAATACCTATCGGCCATGGCATAATGGGCTTTGTCCCAAATGGTAACGCTTTCAACCCTGGCCCAGCTATATTTCCTCCATACCAGGAGGTAGCATCAGCGAATCCCATCGCCGACCACACTGCATCCAAACCGGCAGCGTCGAATGGCCACGCTCACGTCACGAATGGACAAACTGCCCCCCCGGCAGCCGGAAGTTGCTGCGGGAGTGGGAAATCGACAGCTACTCAAGCAGATGAACAGCAGACGCCCATGCCAAACGGGAAACCCATCATTAAGAGCGAGCCTGGAAGTTGTTGCTCATCTGGAGCGGAAAAGCCCGAGATCACGCCACACGAACACATGCCCAACCAGGTTAACGGCCTGATGATGCCGCAATTTAATGTTCCGATTGGCATGCCAAATGCCGTGTATCCTTACATGGTTCAACCCACTATATTCGCATATCCACCACATTACGGCTCCTATCTTCAACCTCTTCAACCTGATCAGTATAGGCAGTTGGTGATGATGAATATTCCCCAACCAATGGCGAATATCCAGGCTATGCCATATAATGCGGCCGGCCCGTTGCAGTTGTCTCAGTCCAATGGCTTGGAGGCGGATTCATGGACAGGCCACCAGTGCGACTGCGGAGACTCGTGCCAGTGTGTAGGCTGTGCTACACACCCGTACAACCAACCGACGCAGAATTACATACGGTCTGCTATTAGCATGGGAGAGGATGCGTATAAGCGTCACAGGCATTCTGAAAGTGCTCAGAGCATTCCCAATGGCAACTATGAGGCGGTCTCGCCCGCTAACCACTCGCCGAATGGCGCTTCGACGCCCATCATGGCTAAGGTGGAAGAAACCAAATCGCCGACAATGGCGCAGACGCCTTCAGACGCCAACTCAAGCCTTGGCGAGGAGCCAATCTTGTCGGCGAATGACTTTTTCTTTGTCAGCTACCCCTTCGGCGACTCATGTGAAGGAGAAATGGCTAGCTGTCCCTGTGGGGATGATTGCCAGTGTATCGGCTGCGCTATACACAATAGTTCCGCTTCGGCCGATTTCGAAGGCGTTGAACTTGGACTATGATGAAAAGGGAGCAATGATAAAAGGGGCCACGGTATGATATTAGCCATGAGCCCGATACTGAAATTCTTTGGAAGCGTTATATGAACCACGAATCCTATCCAGGCCGCTCAGGAATACTACGCAGAGTTTGTTTTGCTTGCTCCTAATGATAGATACCCAACATGTTATAAACAGTAGAAAAGGAGTGTTTGGAACTGAATTGCAGTCTAGTATTTCTGTCGTTAGGTAGCCAACGTGGGTCAAAATGTACAATTCGCATCTCTTCCCCTTGTATCTACACACCATACCTGTGAGGGTCTATGAATGTCTGCCCATGTAAACGATGTCAACAAAGTATGAACATCTTCAAATAGAAGACGAGAGGTAAATCCATAGTCTTTCAACAATGCAAGGGACCAACAGCCACTAAGGGAAAAGCATAACTGCCGGGGACTGTGGGGCGCACTGTGCTTCTCTACTAGTAAAGTTCTCACGCTTTGGCTCAGCTTCAGAGCTAAGACATTCAATACCTGCATGGCTAAGCCTCATTTCAACTCTTGCTTTTCGGATTTACTATAATTACGACACGAGCTGAGATTGGTCATCTGGACTATCTGCTTCTTTTTGGGAGTCTAGTCAGCATCCTATTGGCGTGCAGTGCCTCATATTACATGCTCACGTAGTGTACGGAATAATCAACATGCCTCAGTCTTCCAGGATTTCGACACGCGACGGACATGAATCGCGTCATCGCCATTCACATCAGGAAGGAGGCTCACGGCGCCACCGCGACAATAGATCTCAGTCTCCAGATGGAAGCCCGCAGAGACACTCGGGGGAGCGCAGGAAAAGGTCACCCAGGAGGAGAGACAGGGAGAGGGAGCCTCGAAGGCCGCGCTCATCCGATGGGCACCATGGCTCGTCGAGTCGTGCAAGCAAACAGACGAGCCAGGTGGCAGTAGCGTTGCCGTATGGGGCCCGACAACTTTCAAAGGATGACCTCGGGGCGTTTGAGGCGCTCTTTGGCGAGTACCTGAGCTTGCAGAAGCAACGGTACATTGAGGATATGGATGATCGGGAGGTTCGAGGTCGATGGAAGAGCTTTGTGGGCAAGTGGAATCGTGGGGAGCTGGCTGAGGGGTGGTACGATCCCGACATGTTTCAGCGTATTCTTGAGCGGGATCCATTACCCAAGAGACAGCCAGAGCCGCAAGATGCACCATGGGAACGAGAAGTTGAGCATCGTGACAGCTCTGGGAGCGAGGACGAGGATGAGGACTACGGCCCTGTACTTCCAGGCGCATCAGCCAGCAGTCGTCGAGCAGGCGTTGGGATCCCGACCAAGGATGACCTTGCTATACGCGATGAGCTTGCCGCGGAATCTAGAGAGGCTGATCGGGAAGAACTACGCGCCGCCCGCAAAGCTGACCGGAAGCTGCAAAAGGAGCGTCTCGAAGAGCTAGTCCCTCGTGCCGAGGCGGGCACCCGCGAGCGCAAGCTGGAGAAGCGACAAGAGGTCAATGAGAAGATGCGGTCATTTCGAGAAAAGAGCCCTGGCGGAGAAGTGCGTGACAGCGAGCTGATGGGAGGAGGCGATAGCCTGGAAGAGTACAAGAAGGCAAAGGAGAAGGAGCAGCGGCGCAAATCGGAGAGGGAGATTCGACGGGAAGAGATGGAGAGGGCGAGGAGAGAGGAGATTGCGGAGAAGAGGAGGGCGTGGCAGGAGAGGGAGGATGAGACGGTGAGTATGCTGAGAGAGTTGGCCAGACAGCGGTTTGGGCCTTGAAGATGGATGCAGCGTATCGAAGGCGCTGGTTTCTCGTCTGTCTGTCTACAATGACCTGGAGTTAAGGACACATGCTTCTCTACATACTCAGCTTCAATCATGGCTGTGGCATGTCATGGTTACGATGAACCGAGGGCGATCTCTGGAAACCCGACTGATGCCCGTGCCTTGAGGACCGCTGAACTATCAAGACGGGTGGCTGTGAGTCTTTGGGCTGGATCTCACACTGTGAGGGCGGCGCTTGCAAAACTCACCCCACCAACACCAAAAAATTGAGAGATGTGACTTGGACTCATCAAAGTTGGAGATTGATAGATTACAACACGTCTGGTTTATTAGCTGTGACATCACGGAACCGGTCCCTCGAATCGCATTTTGGATAGCAGCACGAACAACCAGATCATTCGGAAAGGAGAAATCTCTCGGTTCTTCACAGCACAGCAGCTGAAGTTTGGTATACAGTCGGCTGCTTAGTTGCTTGTTATTTTGAGCCTTGACAAGTTCACTCTGCTGCTTATTCTTTCGGAAATACACCGATCTCTCTAATTACTCTTCACTCCGTCGATATGGAAGAGGGCGACGACTATGGTACGGGGGGCTTGATGGACGACCCCGAAGATTACTACCCCTCTACCCCTCCACCAACGAAGCAAATTTTCACCATGGGAAGCGGCAAGGAGGTTGTTTTGCACTTGGTTGGCTCCAGCCCTACGGAGGCTCATCATTTGTGGAATGGCGCAAAAATCATATCGGACTACTTTGAGGAGGACCCTGCACGGGTACGCGGCAAGACTGTCTTGGAGCTCGGAGCTGCATCGGGGCTTCCGTCACTTGTGGCTGGTATTCTTGGAGCAAAAAAGGTTGTCATGACTGATTTCCCTGATCCGGATCTCGTCATGAACATGCAGAAGAACATTGATGAGTGTGATGAGACTACAGAGCCAAAGGGCCACATTGCAAAGGCGATTGATGCGGCTGGATTTGTCTGGGGTGGAGATCCGGTGCCTCTCATTGCCCGTCTTTCATCCGAGGAAGACGCTTCAACTTCAGCGGCAGCGGAAAAGCGCTTCGATGTGTTGATTCTCGCGGATCTGCTCTTCCGACACTCGGAACATGGCGCCTTGGTCAAGACGATTAGGGAGACGATGAAGGTTTCGCGAGATAGCGCGGCCTACGTATTCTTCACCTCGTACAGGCCGTGGAAGAAGGACTTGGACATGGGCTTTTTCGATGTAGCGCGCGAGGCAGGGTTCGAGGTGGAGCAGGTTTTGGAGAAGAAGCTGGAGAAGCCGCTCTTTGAAAACGATCCGGGCGATTTGGATGTGCAGAAGACGGTTAAGGGATTTATTGTGCGGTGGCCGGAGAGCGTGTGAGTGTGAAGGATGGGATTAAAAGATGGGGGGTGGGTGGGATGGTACGTTGCATTTGACTTATTTTAGAGCAGAACTATGGAGTTTGAAATAGCGAACCACTACGATTTAACTGTGTATAATGCGAGAGCATAGAGGGAAAGGATCGTATGTTTGCCCCGGTTTTTTACTTGATCGCTACGGAGTATATCGAACCGATATTCGGTGGCCACGGTTCGGTTTGAGTCGGAGATGCTGCGTTGCTCTTTTGGGATGTTGATCTACAGGCTGTGCCGTTGTGGCTGAGAGCTGGAGAAGGAAATGGAGTTTAGTTGTGAATATAGAACGGACTAGTCGTGGAAATGCATGTGAATTCTTGAGGGGCTTCGTATAAAAATCGACTTTGATCACGGTAGAAGGATTTAGCCAGCCCCGCATTCCCATGATATAAGGCACAATACATCTCATGTTTACAGAGTAGATATATCTTCAACCTTCTCCCAAGAGATATCTGGGCTTCAACTCTCAATTCATATCCACAATAAAAGAAGTAAAGAAACTCGAAGTCACAACACATACATCATGCCTGCGCAAACTACATCTTCCCACCTAGCCAACCTTCAGCGCGACGGCTTCGTCGTCATCAAATCCATCGTCTCCCCCTCGAAACTCGAGGCCCTCCGCACCGCCAGCCTCAAAGCAGAGCAACTCGCCCGCAGCGGCCAATGGCCTCACGTCCGCACCGTAGGCAAACAGTTCCCGCCGTGGAACCACGAGGAGGCGCAGGAAAAGGGCATCTGGGGCGTGCAGCACCTGATGAAGCCTTCGATGCCCGGCCACGAGACATTCACGGCGCTGTATTTCTCCGAGGAGATTCTGAGCATTGTGAGGGAGTTGCTGCAGTGTGAGGATGAGGAGCTGGTGATGGAGCTGTTTAACATGCTGGTGAGGCCGGATAAAGACTTTGAGCTGCGGTGGCATAGGGATGACATTTCCGCGGAGGCGTCGGCGGAGGAGGAGATGGAGAGGCTTGGTAGGCCTGCGTTTCACGCGCAGTATAATTTTGCGCTGTGGGAGGATGAGTCGCTTGTTTTGGTGCCGGGGTCGCATCGGAGGGCGAGGACGGAAGTTGAGCGGAATGCTGGGCCGTTTGAAAAGGAGCTTCCGGAGCAGATTGTCATGAAGTTGGAGGCGGGCGATATCGCGTTTTACAATAACAACATTTTGCATCGGGGGGTGTATGATTCGAAGAAGGAGAGGGTGACTCTGCATGGGTCGGTGGGACATGTTGGGGGCAGCAAGTTGAGGGCGAGGAATGTGTTGCAGCATGGGGTTGGGGGATGGGTTGACGGTGTGGATTTCTCGGGGCTAGAAGATGAGGGGGAGAGGAGGAGGGCGGAGGGGATGAGGGAGAGGTTGGTGAAGTTGGGGAGTGAGAGTGGTGATGTTGGGTATTCGCTGCAGGGGTGAGGAGGAGGAGGAGGTTATTCAGGGGTGAGGGTGAGTTGGGGAAATGATGGATGGAGTTATATGTATCGAAGATGTATCTGCTGGCTTGACGAATACATAGTAGTGATTAGACATGTAGTTGGAAGAAATAAGAGACTCTCCAACGATATAATTATCTACCTATGCGTAGTAGATGTACATAATAGATGATGTAGATGTACATAATAGATGATGTAGATGTGATAGATGAAGTAGATGTGATAGATGAAGCAGATGTGATAGATATAGTAGATCCAATAGATATAGTAGATGTAATAGATGTAGTAGATGAAGTAGATAGGAGATATAGTAAATAAAGTAGATGTAGTAGATGAAGTAGATGAAGTAGATGTAATAGATGAATTGTGATAATTGTAGAAGATTACCAGATGGTGTTAATTAGTCCCAGGGGACTGGAAATGTCCCATGTGGTGATAATGGGTTATAAAAACTCACCGCCGTTCGCGCAACGATTCATGGATCAAAAGCTCTATCCTTTCAGGCAGTTCGTCCGAGCGTATATTGGTGACGTCGTTATATTCATAGGTTTGGCGATCCTGTTCGACGTGAAAGTGTACGTCGAGGGGCCTATGGCGTATGTCATCGTTTTTGCCAGTTTGTGAAATTCTCGTCGCCTGTCTGATCTCCATACTCTTGCTTGTTCCAAGTATGTGTTCTTTAGGTATCTTGCCAGTATCGACGTGACATGGTTTGGCTCTTTTTCCTTCTTTATTTTGTCGCGCTTGAAGATGGTCGCGAGTTGGACGCAGGTCAACACAAGTAGATACATCCTCGCGTTCATGTGCTGCGACGTCAGGCGCAGTACCATTCACTCCCACAGAGTGGAACTTACTCCAAGATACCAGGATATATCTCGGCTCAGGCTCGTGCTGACGCCACGTTGCGCTGGGATATGGCAGAGTGCAGACGGGTGACCACGTATATACGAATACATGTATGGTTTCCTACTGGGCCCGCTGCCGACTTGTCCACTGGATGAAGGATCGACAGCCAAGCACTCAGGAACTTACTTGTGTTGGGCGACTAATTATGGAGATAGCTCGACTGGAGGACCACTCGATGCTGGAGAAACTTCAGACCTGTTGTATGGCAAGATAGTCGAGGATAGAAATTCCACATCGAGGAATGGGTGAACGAAGCGGTCGAGTACATTACCTTATACGAATGGCAGGAGGTCAAGGAAGTTTTGGGAGAACAGTTGTGGGCGTAAACCGACCCCGTCTACAACATTATGGATGAATTTGAGGAGCTCCAATACAACGAGAGGGACTTGAAGACCCTGGCGGTTCGTCATAAAAGCGTTCTTGGTGGAATTCGGAACTATCCTAGGAATGCTGACCGCACTCATGGAAAAGTAGATATAGTAGATATAACATACTATTTGCTCAGACGTTACTCTATTACTCTTACTCAATTATCTATCCTCAAGATGGTATATCCTCTTCCTCTTCCTCTAGCTCCTTCGCCCTCTTCTTTAATTCCTGTAGCTCTATAAGCCCTCGAATAAACATTCGTGGCAACTTCAGCAGCAGCTTTTGACCCTTGTTTTCAATGATACGATGTTGGGTATCCGCTTCAGGGTTGAAGGGGAGGAGGAGGTTATTCAGGGGGTGAGTTGGGGAGATCATGGATGGCCTAAATATCACATTTATGTTCACTAGACATAGCAGATGTGCTATTTGCGGTGGAGACATATGCATGCCATAATGATTCGTATTAATACACGGGTACTACCTAAGAGATCACCCTTGTGCTCTAACATCTATTCTCATGATCGATCCATCGTATCCATGCCCAACCCATTATCACCTTCGCTCTACTTCTTTCTTTCCTGCAAATGGATCAGCCCACGAATAAACATTCGTGGCAATATCATCAACTTCTCGTCGCCTTCCTCTCCAAGAATGGCGTCGGCCGCAGTGATGTAGTTGGAAGCAAAAGTATTCCAGGCTTGCTTCTCGATTTGGGACGCTCCAAGAGGCTTTGGAAGATATGGATCGTTGACCTTGGCCGCATCAATGGCCTTTGCAATGCCAGCTTCATCCATTGTGATGGGCTGAACTTGGTTGAAATCCAGGACCCAGAGATCGGTAATTCGAGAAAAGAAATCCTCGTTGACGTATGAGAGTGGACCGGTGTATACTGGGCCTGGAAGCCTTGCAATATCTTGTGCACTCAGTTGAGCGGTGGCCTTGCTAGAAGAGCTGCCGAGAACAAATTCGATATCGCGTGCGTCTGTTTTGGCGGCCCAATGCATAAGCGCCATGGCAATGCCCATCCTACCAGCCATTGCCGTGACGTCCAACTGGAGGTCCACGATCTGGTTGAGGTGCATCTTGAAATTTCGCAGAGAGAAGAACATTCCTCCGGTTTTGCCTTGCATTGAACCAAGATACACTCTCACCAAACAATCCTTGTTCGCCTCATCTCCAATGGCAGCCGCTTTGATTCGTGGCGCACAGTACTTCTCGATCAAGTGAATGCGAGTATCCTTTGGGAGTGGCAGGATTCGCTCGGTGACCAGGGCGCTGGTAGGGAGATGGCATACTTCTCTAGCTGCCTGAGCTAGCTCTGGATTCTGGCGGAAATAGTGAGGGTCCTCCTTTGGAACAAAGTAGTAGCATTCTGGGATTCTGACATCCTTGAAGTCCCATTTGCGAAACTGCTCTGCGATGGAGGTGTGCTTGTGGTAATCATTCCAGAGTGATAGCTCATCGTCTGTCTTGGCCAATTTGATGACGATGGATTTACCATCTTGCCCAAAGATAGCACCGCAAGCGCCAGCACCGATTTTTCGAAACGTGGGCTCGCTCCGAGATTGGGCAGCAGTATGACGCTGTGCGTCGGAAGAAGTAGTCGAAATCTGACTTCGCAGGGAGAGCATTCGGTTAAGCTCCAACTCTCGACGGGCGAGGCCATGGACTTGAGGATTGCTTGTCGAGCTCTCTCCAGCGCCGGCATCCAAAAGAGAAAGAAGGGTGAGGTTATCAGAGATATCTTTCTCAAGCCTTGGCGAAGTAGGGTAGATCTCAGAGCTGGTGTTGAGGCGTCGTCGGTTGCCTTCCATGATGAATGTTCGAATAATCTCTGTTATCTGAATCTAATTGAGATTAGTTTCAGATTTGAGTATCGAAAAAAACTCCAAGAGTAGTCACTTACGGTTTGAAAATGAAGAGTGTGTTGTGTGGGAGAAAGTTTGAAGAGCAGGCAGGGGGGGAGGGATGTGTTCTATAGTAGGCGAGAAAGGTCACGTGGGCAGCTGTTTGTTTGTTTCTGTGAATCATTGTTTTGTTTATTGTTTATTTAATTTTTCTCGCACAAAATTATTTCGCTGGCTGTTTGCAAAAAGTGTGGGCGAACATAAAGCAAACGGCCGTTGAGGCGTCTGTGGTGGGAGCTTGCAGCAGCCTCGCTAGAAGTTTACTCCTGAAGATTAGGATGCAACATAACTACTCCTTATCTCTATAATAGTAAGTTATCCATTATCTATGTACATGAAGAGCCACTGAACCTAATGGGCAGAGGCTGAGATCTGCCCGTTTGGGCCAAACTTCGATTATGTGTAAGCCTTTGCAGGCAAGCTCGATATTTGGGATGGCTGGTCACGTTATCAATATTATGCCGACTTACAGGATACATTCTGAGACGTCTTTACACAGGAGGTGGGAGGCTTGACGGAGGCTGAGATACAAGCTATTAAGCTTGCAAGGGTCACAGGTTTACTTCTTTCTCATGGCTTCACCAGACGGCTTGCAAATGAGCCCCCTGCCGTACCTATTCATGACGATGAGGACTGGCGCTACAACATGATGTCTCTAAATGGATTTCTGATTAATCCAGCAACCCGGCTCGAGGATCTTGACTGAGACGTTAGGATTTCAGCTATTCTTGATCCCAGAGGAGACATGATGGAATGAATATGGTGCCCAGAGAATATTCAATTATCTAAATAGTTGTTCATTCGAGTTTGTATCGTAACAGTCGTTAAAACGAAGAGTCAAGAGAGCCTCAGCTCATCCTCAACCTCACATGTAAACCAGATAACCCGCTCCTTGCATGCCTAAATGTGTCCAAAAGCTGTCATAATAGTAGTAGATGAAACAAAGTATATATATGTTAAGTCCTGCCGCGGAAGCCACCATCTCTTCCATAGTCTGCAAGGCACAGGCCATGAACAGGAGACATCGCACCGTGAGCCAGTCCCCGTCTCCCTTTGGCCATTTGGAACAACACTGCCACGTCTGCCCCAAAAGGCGTCGTTCTCGGAAGAACAGCGAGATTAGGCGATGGCCTAGCCCTCTGATCTATAGAGAACTGCTTCCACTTGGCAATAGCCTCGCCTCCAATGAGAGGATCGACAACTTCGAAGAGAATGGCCTTGCCTTCGGGCGTAGGCAGTACCTCGTCGAAGACCACGGCACCGTACTGCTCTAGCTGCTCAATAGGAGACAGGGATTGGTACGCTGCATCGGCTTCCTTCTCTGGACGAAGCGCGAGGCGGAATGTTTTCTGCAGCTTCCGTTTGTCGCCTCGGCCGTTGACCATGACGAGGTCGTAGCTCCTGATTGGGTCTTCCAGGTCTTCGACATGTTTTACGGCCTGCTGCATCCACAAGACATACGGATGCATGAACCCCCACCAGATGACGAGATCCGACAGAAAGATGTTAAAGTCAAGGCGCACGTAATGAATGTGAGTCCAATTGAGCAGCGTCGGATCTCCGCTGCGGATGGAATCATAGCTGACGTCCTTTGCCTCGAGGAGATACGGCCAGTCCTGGAGGCGTTCATACGCATTGAGCATGAGCCTGAAGCCAGGCCCTTGAAACGCGTCCAAGGACTCTTTGAGAATAAGAAGATCCAGGGCATTGGTGGGAATTTTCGGCTTGGTCCTCGCTTCGGCATCTGGCAGAGGTTTATCGGGAGGTGCCGTGTCGGCAAAGTGAAGAGTATCGATGTCAAAGTTGAATAAGATGTGCGGCGATACATCCAGAGCAACAAATTCCCCATCGTAGATGGCGGGCTTGTGATTTGCAATGCTGTGAGTTTCCAGGATTTTGTAGTATTTGCTCACGATACGGCGAGACTCTGCGTTGACTTGCAAGGCCACAGGAGGACGAGCTGTGCTTTTCACACTCCATCGGCCTTTGCTGACTAGACAGGGAATGAGACCGACGAGGCGAGGCTCAATAGTATCCAGCCATATCTTTTCACGGAGTTCATATGGGAGTTGAGAGAATTTGACCATGGTGACTGTTGGTTTTTGGTGCTGTCGAGGGGGAGAGATGGTATGAATGATGAACAGGGTGATGTAGTGCGGAGTAGGCTCTCGTATATATAGGGACGAAATAGTATACGGAGCAGATGGGTGTAACTGATAACAAGGACAGATATTGAAGAGGACTAGGCGGCAAACATGGCGTACAAGGATCAGGTCAGATCAAAAGAGATATCGTACAGGTCTGGATTGATATACGAGTGCTTCTGGGTCAATTGAATGGCAAGGGAATGTAAGTAAGAAGCTGACCGGTGGGCAGGGATGCGGCAGTGAGGCTGAATAGCGAGGCGCCTTGCATGGAGGCAGAGGAGCTAAAAGTAGATGCTGATTACCCACGAATTGGTCATGTGAAGGTGAGGCTCGGCATCTTTACTGCATCTGCGCCGTGAGATGGAGATTGAAGCAATTCAGAAGTTGAAGCCATCAAGAGACAGCGTCCGTAGTTAATTGAGCTGAGCATCTGGTCCCCGGTTTTTCTGTGCCGGCTCCAGGGTAGGCCACTGCCACTGCATCTCGATTGAGGGGCAGATGAGGTAATCCATACAGCAGCATCTGTACTGCACTTGCAGTGGTGCGTGTCCTGCTGAAGCCTTGCGCCCAGGCCAGCAGCTCGCTAGGCTTCAAGCGCCCTAGTGCTGGCCTTGCGGGAGCTCGAACAAGGTAGAAACACCATCACCAACTCCGTCATCCGTCTTCGTTCTCGATCATACTAAGCCACTCCCTTTCGACCTCGACGACCCGATCCCCCGACAGCTTGAACCCTCAATCCAACATCCAGCATCCCCCGATACAGCTGCCGTCACAGTCACCATGGGCGCAGATCCCCAGTACGTCAAGTGGCCTCTGCTGCCGCTGTCCCAGCACGTCTTCACCCTCACAAACGGCTATGCGTCCAAACAGTCCCAGCTGGCCGCCGTCAAGGCCCTGCAAGATGCCATCGCCCAGGACAAGATGGCGCCCTTCTACCGCTACTTGGCCCACCCCATCGAGGGCATCCTGAACGCTGTGGGTGAGAGCAGCTCCTCAGCGCCCGGCAAGCCTCCCAGCCGGAAATCCAGCATGGTGGCGACCAAGGCTGCGACGGGGGCCGTCAACCTGCCGTGGGACGAAGATCTATACAACAAGCTGAAGGAGGACAACGACAAGGAGCTGGCCGACTTCCAGAAGGAGCAGGACGAGGCTGAGGAACAGGCCGGTGACACAGAGGTCATGGCGGCCAAGGGCAAGCGAGCCGACTTTTGGGCTCGAGTGGGCGACAAGGTGCGATCATACATCGTGATACTCCCGTAGATGAGGGGCTGCCGAGCTGAGATAAGCTGAATCTAACGTTATTCTACACAGGACAAAGCAATTGCCGAGTTTGAGAGCTTGTTCGAAAAGACGGGCATCCTGGGCACCAAGATCGACCTGGTGCTGGCTATAATACGCATGGGGCTCTTCTACGGCGACAAGCCCCTCGTCAAGACGCAGGTCGAGCGAGCCAAGACGCTCGTCGAGACGGGCGGCGACTGGGACCGCCGGAACCGCCTCAAGGCCTACGAGGGCCTGCACCTCATCACCGTCCGCGCATACAACACCGCCGCGCCGCTGCTGCTCGACTCCCTCTCCACATTCACCAGCTACGAACTCTGCACCTACTCCAACCTCGTCGTCTACTCGGTCCTCACGGGGTCCGTCTCCCTCAAGCGGGTCGACTTCAAGTCCAAGGTCGTCGACGCCCCCGAGATCAAGGCCATCATGGGCGACGGCGAGGACAAGCTGCTGGCCCTCAGCGGCGCCCTGAGTGCGGGCCCCGGCGCCGACGACTCCATGGGCGATAAGCTCCCCAAGGCGGCGGCCACCACGGCGGTCAACTTGACGACCCTGGGCACCAGCACCGACCAGCCCGAGGCGGAGATGGCCATTGATTTCAGCCCGCTCGCCCTGCTCGTCAGCAGCCTGTACAATGGCAACTACAAGACCTTCTTCCAGTCCCTCGCTTCTGTTGAGGAGCAGTTCCTCAACCATGATCGTTACCTGCACGAGCACAAGAGCTGGTTCATCCGCGAGATGCGTCTGCGCGCATACCAGCAGCTGCTGCAGAGCTACCGCGTCGTCGGATTAGAAAGCATGGCCAACGACTTTGGCGTCACGGTCGACTTTTTGGACCGGTGAGTTTCACACACACACACATTTCTTGCAATTTTACATTTTGTTGATGATTGTTACTAATGAACGTTTGATATTAGCGATCTGGCTCGATTCATCGCTGCTGGACGTATCCCTTGCACCATTGACCGCGTCACCGGCAAGGGCGTCATTGAGACCAACCGTCCCGACGACAAGAACAAGCAGTACCAGGACGTCGTTCGTCAGGGCGATCAGTTGATTACGAAGCTGCAAAAGTACGGCCAGGCTGTCAGACTAAGGGGTAGCGAGAGAGCATGAGCGTAGCATGGGGGTAATGAATGACTTTGATGGGAAAAGAGGAAGAAAGGGGCTGCGTCATGGGGACTGCAAATCACCCATGAGTTGTATCGCACTCGCTTAGACAGAGTCGTTATGCAACAGATAAAGCAAACAAACAAATAAAACAAGACACAAAGAATAAATACAAAAAACAACGAGGGGCTAATTTGATGCTGTGAAATGTTTCGTCGTAATTGTAAATGCACGTCACACCGTTCTTTCATATAAGACGTCTATCATTTTCTAGTATATTATTCTCTATCCACCCACGCGATAAAAATATCCAAATCTCGCTCACAGTCCCTTTTAAGAAAACACCTCTACCCTATTTTTGAAACAGTAATTATCCTGTACACGGCATATTTACCTGTACTTGTCCATGAACTCCTGGTGGAACTTGGTGATCCGGCTCACCCACTCGGTTCCAGGGGCAAGGAAAGTGGTACGGAAGTGCAGGGTGCCCTCCCGCTGGCCGAAGCCGCTGCCGGGCACGACGCAGACACCGGTGGCCTCGAGCAGTCTCATGCAGTAGAACTCGTCAGGCTTGCGGCCCTCGGCGGTGGCGGCGTCAATGGCCTTCTGGGGAAGGGTGATGGTGGGGAAGAGGTACATGGCGCCCTGGGGCTCGCCGCACTCGACGCCCTCCATCTGCTCAAAGGCCTTGTGGAGGGCGTTGGCGCGCTCGCGGAGACCGTTGGCAATGCCGTTGTACTCCTTGTCGTAGAGCTCGAACGAGGGCTCGCCGGGCTGGGGCGGGTTGACCATGAGCTCGACGAGGCACTGGCCAATGACGGGAGCGCAGAGCATGATGGAGACGAACTTGTAAATGGTGGCTTCGACCTCGGCGTCGAATCCAACAAGCTCAAAGTAACCACCACGGTGACCGCACTCGCCCACCATGCCCTTGGAGACACTGTGAAGAGAGGCCAACTCGACGTCGTCGTACTTTCCGGGGTTCTCCTGCTGCAGCTTGCGCAGAACGCCCTTGAAGCTGTGGAACTGGCCGATGAAGACGTTGGTCTGGTAGACCTCGTCGGCCATGATGACGAGCTTCTCCTTGCTGGCGAAGTCGATCACGGCGCGAACATCAGCCTCGGACAGAGAGGCTCCAGTGGGGTTGCCGGGGTTGATGATGACGATGCAGCGGACATCGACACCCTCGGACTTGGCCTTTTCATAAGAGGAACGGATGGCCTCGAGGTCGGTGCCCCAGGCCTTGGACTCGTCGAGGTAGTAGGGAACGCAGGTGGCGTTGAGCACGGAGAGGGTGGCGGTGTAAAGGGGGTATTGGGGGATAGGGACGAGCACACCGGACTTGGGGGACTCGGCGAGGATGTGAAGAAGGGTGTTGACGCCGGACGAGGCACCGGCAGAGAGGTAGATGTTGGCAGGGTTGGCGGGGAAGCCGTCTCTTCCTGTAAAGCAGCAGGTTGTGTCAGTAAGCCGACTCAGCTCTGTATCAGAAAAGAAAGAACTGCTACTCACTCTCGAGGAACTTGGCAATGCTCTCCTTGATGGCATATACACCGCTGCTGGCACTGTAGGCACCAACAGAGCCGCAGTTCTTGAGCAGCCACTTGGCACGCTCAACAACATCCGTCTTGTAGCCCAGGCCGTTGATCAGGACATCCTCCTTCTCGAGGAGCTGGGGGTTCTCCAGCAGACTGAGGACCTGGCGGAAGAAAGTGATGGGCTTCTGGTCCAGCTGCTGGGGGTTGCCAATGTTGGCCGAGATGACCTGGTCAAAGGGCAGGCCGGTGGTGCCCTTGCTCAGCTGTGCACGCAGCTCCTCCGACTTGACGGCGAGCTCGCCACGGACGGCGTATTCGGCCGCGCGGACGTGCGGGTTGATGTTGTTGATGTTGAGGCGGCCCATTTTCGCGGTAGTTGAGAAAGATCGAGGGACGAATCTGCGATGGTGGGGTTGAGAAGTTGTAGATGGCGGGGCACAAGTTGTGAGTAGCGATCGCCGATGACCGGCGGCTTCTAGACCTTTTTTTGGTGTAAGTTGGCAAACAAAATTCTATGAAACCCAAAAAAAAGACTCTTTCAAAATGATGGGGATATAAAAACAAGATCAAGCAGAAAAAAAAAAAGGGAAAACACGGGGAAGGATCTGTTGGAGGCGAGTGGAGCGTCTGGACCCCGAGATCCCCCAAACACACAAACGGCAGGCCATGGAAACTCTCGGCTGATGGCCAGGGAATCCACGGGATTTGCGCGTTTCTTTTGGCTGCTGTTAGGCCCAAGCCATTGCCCAGAAAGGGATTCACCACCACACCTCATCCAGTATCCATGACACGCAGAAAAAAGAAAATCAGCGCATCAGTCGCTCCACGCATCGTCTGGCACGCCCTATCGAGATTGGTGGATCTGGGGATAGCTGCGGCATTGGAGGATTTTGTGGGAGCATGATGCATGGAGCGCTTAGATTTAATTTAATCGGTGGTGTTTGTTGCATGTTGAGTGCGGACAAAAGAGAGGCTTCGCTGTGAGATGCAGCCATGAGGTGAAGCTGCTTGCTCCCTTGGCCCGTATGATTGTCGTGATCCCTCGCTCCAATGGCCAGTTGAAGCATGATAATGACGTACCAGAGAGGTGAATAGGAAAACTGAAGCGGCGCAAACAGGGCAAACTTGATAGTGAGAAAAAAAAAAAACAAAAGAAAGTCAGACACCTACTAGCTATCCGTGACACACCCAGAAGTGCCCTCCCAGTAGGCAGCGCCGTGTTGCTCGTCAACAGCGCCCTCGACATGATGCCGAATTACAAAAAAATTGATGAAAATCAAGTAAAAAGGGAAAAGAGAGATGAAATAAAACGAAACGTAATATAGCAGAGCACCGATGGAGGGCGCGTGTGTAGCCGGAGCGCTACCAGATGCCAAAAGGATTGTGGATGGATGGATTTTGTTGGCTTGAGACGTCCTCGTGGCTTTTCCCCTACTTTGGCCGCACCCTTTATCTCTAAAACTACAGTACCCTATGTACAGTACAAGGTTCAGGGCTTACATACTCCTAA
The DNA here is from genome assembly GCA_020045945.2 of Trichoderma semiorbis. Taxonomy (NCBI): domain Eukaryota; kingdom Fungi; phylum Ascomycota; class Sordariomycetes; order Hypocreales; family Hypocreaceae; genus Trichoderma; species Trichoderma semiorbis. The sequence goes on from CM034695.1 coordinate 1,500,001, forward strand.
AACACCGCTAAATGGACACGGGTAGAGACCGCAAAAGAGAGACAATTCCTGCGCAAGGCTGATATGGTAATTTCTTTCCCTCCTTCACCGGTGATAATACCTGCGCCGTTGGTGACGGGATGGACCCCGAGCTGCAAGCCTAGCTCTGAATATGGCAGGATTCAGAGCACGGGTCAGCCGCTATCGGCGGGCGGGCTCCATAACGTAATTCGGGCTGCTTTGCAGGGGTTAAAGCTGTCTTACATAATTTCTCGGAACTCGGCGGTACCTTTTACCCGGATGGAACTGTCCCGCCATGCTAGGAATTTACGATGCTATCGCGAGAGACCTATCGAACGACATCTTTCGAGCGCTGGAGATATCGACACAATGGCCAAGAAAGGTGAGCTCCCGACTGATACTGCAGTGGAATTTTCAATCCTATGCTCGATAAACAATAAACAGCCGCTGATATCCTCGCAGCAAAGGCAAGATTGATCAACGTCCGGCTCATCTCCATGGCCATGACCGGCTTCTTCTACACCTTCAAGCGGCCTAGAACGGCGCCCATGATGGGAATGCTGAAATACGACCCGATAGGTACGAATCGTCCTCCGTCAGCCATACATCTTCTTTTCCCCACGCCATTGCTAATTTCCTGTCGCTCTTTAGTTCGCAAAAAGGTCCTGTTCCTAGAAACGAAAAAGCGATCCAAATAGAGACATTTCCGAGCAATGTAAAATTTCAAACTATACACCTCAGGGACGGGAAAATAATGATTGGGTTGCGGGCGGTCTACTTATTTGAACCTGCAGCCACCTATGTACATGTATCAATATGAAGAGCATTTCTGGAGTTTGGGGATGGGCTGGCATTGCGCTCGATGCGCTGACAGGTCACGATATCTGGTCTGATTGGAATATAAATTCACTCCCAAATATTTCCACTTTGATCCGTTTCCCATTCTAGCTGTGGAACAGTGAGTTGCTGCCAAAATAAACTGCCAAAATAAAGCGCACACGATTAAAGTACAAGCTCCTTCCACCCATAGTAGGAGTACACCCATAGGCATCTGCGGACCAACCATCCACCATGCTTCCTCACTGAATTTTACTCCTCGATGTAGTGCTCAGTTCTGGGCTTCTTCGTCTCTCGGGGGTTGGAGTCAAAAGATTCTAAAGACACTGGATTGCCCTGAGGTGCTTGCCTTTTCTTGCTGGATAATTGAATGTCCCTCTCAAAATCAGCAACAGTTGGGAAGGTCCAGGTGTGGTTGTGTTGAATCAGCCTCGAGCGAATTTCTGCAACCATCTCCTTTGTCGAAGCAGGTTGAGACTTGTTGATAGTGTTCGCGGTCTGACTGACTTTACTTTGGTCAGTCTGTGGTCGAGTGAGATGGCCTTCCACGCTGCCTGGTTCGACTGTGGCAGGGATGGCATGGCCTTTGAGAATCGATCTGAGTTGAGTGACTTCACGACGACGCCTTTGCTCTTGCATCACAGTTAGTGGAGGTGACGGCGATCTCTCACCTGGATCAGGACTGTGAACAGTGACTTTGCGGCTCATAACATCTTCCTTGGTTGATGGCTGGATCTCTGCCGCGCCGTCGGATTCGGCCAGGAGAGGTAATAGTGTTGTACTAACTTCGCAGGATGTCACTACATCCGAGGCAGCTGGATTCGGCATTCTGTCTGTAATCTCCAGCTGAACCCATTCCTCTTCCGTTGCTAGGTAGCTGGCTGATGATTGTATGGATCTACTGATCTCCATGATTCTGTCTAGCTTTTTATCGCAGTTCTCGACTTGCGGGATTCGCATCGCAATGGCCTTGAGCTGTGATCGCAACTTGCCAATTGTTTGGACATACTTGAGCCATTCATCCCGGAGAGTTTCAGTTTCTTGAGCTTTCTGCTCAAATACTTGGATTTTGTTTCTTAGTTGAACAGCCATTTCCCGCTCGTTTTCTAATGTCGCTTGTAACTCGGAAGTTTTGTCGCCAGCCTGAGTCGTGATACGCTTCTGTTCACTAATATGGGTTGTTAAAATATTCAAGACATTCTCATTGACTTGAAGCAATTGTGCCGTCTTCTCTCTCTCCTGCCCAAGCCCCTGCTGCAAAGTGACTCGAAGATCGGTAATGGCGCTGTTCAACGGCTCTATGGTTCCTTCTCCATTTTTGATCGCTTCAGATATCATTGCTTCCACTTTCTTGGTGAGTTCTTCATATGCTTGTTGAAGCTGTTGATCCGTTTCGTTGGATTTATTCTCGTGCGCTGAAATCCGCTGCAAGACGTCTTGTAGCTTATTGACTGCCTCGCGCTGATGGCTTTGTCCGTTGCCTGCGAGGACATCGACTTTTTGGCCAATGTTTTCACAAGAGCCCACTGCCTTCTTCAAACTGCAGTCAAAGTTCTGAATATGGCTTGATAGCTCTTGAAATCTTGCGCTGGCCCCTTTCCCGTCTTGTTCCAATGCATTCACAATCCGGCTTGCCTCCTCTTTGAAGCGGTCGAGATCTTGCCCAATTGACCCCCCTAACTGTGACATTACCTTCGAGACATTGCTTTGCTCACTCTCTAGTGAATAAATCGCCGGTAACAAGCTATTGTTGTGTAAGCGATGAAAAGACCGACGGATTTACATTCTCCTCACCTCTTAACAATGTTCTTTTCGGCGACAGCTAGCTTGAGCTCAAGATTCTCCTGCGAAAGCATCTTGGACGCGAGCTGATTTCCACCTGAGAGCAGAGCATCCAACCTGTCGAAATGTCAGAAGGAACGAACTTGTAGAGTAAGACAGAGAGTCGAGTACTTCGATTTTAGCGCGCTCATCATTTGCGTACTCGATCTAGCATCCAATTCACGTTGTTCGGTTTGCATGGTATGATGCGCCATCAAGGAATCCACCTTGGCCTCCAACGCCCAAACGCACTGATGTACTGCATCTTGCTCTTTTGTTTGAACACTCAGTTCGTCGGCAAACGTTTTCTCCTGGGCCCATAAAGCTTCTTGGAGATGTAGCTTTTCTTTAAGCTCTGATATAACCTGGTCCTCTGTTGCTTGATCAGTTAAATATCACGACGGCATTCACAGGCAATGTCTTACTCCTTTTAACATCTTGTTCCATTTGTGTGCGGTACTCATCTATGCATTTTTTCATCTCCCCGCGGATCTTGAGGCTGGTTTTCAAAGCTTCGTCGACGGCGGCTGAAGATGCTGTTTTCTGTTCGTTCTCTTTCCGCAGCTGGTCCATCGTGTCTTTATAATAAGTTTCCGCACGCCGGAAGAGCACTCCCTGCTCCTTGATGGTTTCGTTGAGCTTACGTCGGTAGGCGTCACATTTGTCAGTAGCAAGCTTCCCTTGCTTCTTCTCTTCGGACAATTGCTCCTTTAGGGACGTGAGTTCAGAAACCAACCCCTCTTTCTCTTTGGTCACTTCCTTGTTATTCTCAAACAACGTGCTGTAACGCGTTTGGATGTTAGACAGCTCTGTGTCCTTCATTTTCAGTAATTTTCCTATATCTCCAAGCTTCTCCTGTTCACCTCGAAGAATCTTTTTGAGCCTTCTGAGCTCTGCTCTAGTTGCAGCGGTTTCTTCGTCTGCAAGTTCGCGACACTGATTCCAAAAATCTGAAATATTTTGAATCGCCCTTTGTTCGCGACTCACTATTGACTCGTGCTCTGATTCGTGATCGCGCAACCGTTTCTTGGAGATGTTGCTGCTCGTGGCGGAGCAGGACCGCTGGTGGGATGGCCGTTCATGTGCATCGCGCGGGAGAAAAACAACTTGGCTGCCTTTGTAATTCTTGGGATCTTGTTGCCGACATTCTAACGGGCTGCGGTATGTAGGAGGTTCCAGATCGCCACAAATGCTTGGGGTGCGCTGGCCTTTTGCATTTCGGTTCTTCGTAGTATTGATTACCTTCGATCTCGGCGTACTGGTTGGGTCATCTTGTCCCCGAGTGACTACTTTGTGACCGATGGCCTTGAATAGATTGATATTATTATGGCTTTGTGTTGGCGAAGATGGAAGCTTTGGTGGCGACATCAGCCTAGTGATCTTGTCCGTCTCGTGGCTCCTAGAGTCAAGCATGACTTTAGGCTTAGTACTACCAGGAGACATGAAAAATTTCGACTTCTGCACTTTGTTAGATATTTGACCCTGTTATTCAAAGGAGTGAATCATCCAAAAAAAAAAAAAAAAAAAAAAAAAAACAATTGCTGAGCCCACGCCGTCTTACATTTTCGTCTCGCTGAGAGACCTCTGTTTCACCTCCATGCTTATCAACAGCGTCTGCGTCTCTTGGCTTTCCTGGGAGACATATGTCTGGTAAGTCCAAGGGTGAAGCTCTGGTGGTCGAATCCATGGCTCTGTCCTTTGGTGGCAAACCAGGTAGATTCAGGCTTGGCTCTGGATGCGGAGGACTCGGGGGCTTTGTAAACAGATTGTGCCGTTGGATATTGGTGAATTGACCAGGGCGAGGTACAGCTCTGGGTGGAAAGGAAAAGCCCTCTGACAACACTGCCTCGGAGATTTCTTGCTTGCTCCCAAGGGTGCGACGGTCATCTCTTATTTTTGGAGAGGGCAATTCTGGAATCGTTGGGAATGCATCGCCGATGCCTGTTTCGTTGATTGCCCATCCAAAGTCAGGTAACTTCTCGACGGGAGCTGAGCCCCCAAATCCAGTACTGGATTTTGGAGGCGTGAAAGTGACGCCCACTTGAGAAGGCATCATTGTGCGTGCGTGATGTGAGGTTGTAGAATATGATTGCCCGCTTCTATCGCTATTGGATAGAAGCGATGGGTATGCGGATGCCAAAGTTTCACTGCAATTTAGTAGGACAGCTTTGGGGAGTTGTTGCAATTAAATTTGGCAATAGATTGTGGGATTTGTAAAAATCAAGGCGGTCAATTTGCAGCAAGTGAGCTCATCTAGATGGTAGTTGTGGAAGGAGGTCTGCTGCTCCTTCCAACGCTACTCCTGGGGAGACTCGGTCTCAACGCCTGCCTTGGAAGAAATCGATAATTCAGTAAGAGCTCGAAAACAGCATTAAAAGGTGATAGTCATGTAAATCAGTTCTATGTCCTGTGTCTCATTATTATTCTATCAGGGTAGCCAAGTTCATGCGTCGTTTTTTGAGGCCAAGTAACAATTCACCAGCTGGTTAGATCATGAAGCCAAAGCGCACACCAAACTTGGCTATCCAGCATCCAGCATCCAGCATCTCAAACTTGACTGCGATACTAGAAATAGCAGATAGTAGGAAATTGTAAAGATGGTATTGGACGTAGAAAAATACAAGAATAGTAGTGGATACTGGGGAAAAAAGTAGCGATTGTAGCCATCTGAAGCTACATATTAAATTATATTATTCGCCAACTTGCGACGGCTACCAGTCATTCCCTTGGATGAACAGATCATGAAAAGATGCACATAAATAGAACCCACGAGTATTTACGTGGCAATTGTCTCCTACCATCACAATGCAATAATTGAAACACATCAGCCGTCGTGGATACCCTCAAAATGCCTTGGGCGCCTTGTCTCACAATCCTGAGACACTGCGAGTAATGACATCAAAGTGTTCGCCTCGCGTATTCTCATGGCAGTTAGAAACCACGCCTCTTCCATCCAATCCTTCACTTGTGCATTAAACAAAGCTTCACTCACCGTCTCAAGCCCCTACATTACCGAATCTGCAATGCGAATGGCCCAGTCCAAGGCTGCGTGGACCTGCCCCTCCAAAATCGGAAATGCCATCGTCCATCACCAATATCATAGTGATGCACTTTGGGCCTTCTCAAATCGCATTAAGCGCGATGCACCAGCTCTCCCCAGTCACAAAAATAGGATCATCTAGTCTCACGTCGTCACGGAACCGTCACAGACAGAATCTGCGGGCGCGCAGTGATGCTTTAGCTGTTTGGCTCGCTGAAGTGATGCACAGGACGACAAAGTTGCATCCTGTACACCTCATTGGCTGAGGCCCCTGCATGCGTCGTTGGCGTCGGCGCTTGTTGGGTGAGACGAGGCCAATCATGAGGGCGCACCATCAACTTTCGGTCATATCCAGGCACAGGCGTCACAAAAAATCTAGCCCAGGGCCACGCCAAAACGGGGCCGACGAGATGCCCAGGGCGTTTACTGATACATGGGCCTTGGCCGGCATTTGTATGCAGGCACTTGTCGCGGGCAGAATGGAGAGGAGGAGGCGAGGGACAAAGAAAGGGCTTGTTGCAATAAAGGGTGGGCTATGGCGCAGTTATTTCCGATCCGGCGGTTGAGCTTTTGTATTGTTGTTGGTTTTATTCTTATTCTGCTGACTGCCTACTTGGTGATATCTCGTACGATATTTCGACTTCTCAAACAAGCCGCCTGGCTGTGTATTGATATCCATTACTAAATACATACGATACGCATACGAGTAAAGGCCAGAATCCAATCAAAGCATACCACCATGTCGCAGACTTCTGCATATTTCCCTCTGGCCACGGACGATTCGTGGCAGGGCCAATCCGGCAGCATCACTGCGCAAGACGGAACCGACGCCGGTGCCGCGGGCGACAGCTCTGCCAATTCCATAACCCTCTCGACCGGAGCCCTGGTGGCCATCATCATCGTTGTTGTGGTTGTCATCCTGATCGGCAGTAAGCAGAATCCGCAGGTCCTCAATCAACTTATTTCCCAGAATGCTGACACCCTCTAGTAACAACCGCGACTCTCTTCTTCATTGCCAAGAAGCGTGAATGGACCATCAAGGAGACCATTAGAAGATCAACGAAAAAGGTTGCAACCGCTCTTACTCCCAGGCGATCTGAATTCCCCCGCTCTGTCAAAGGCTCAACGCGCTCCAACCGACGTGGACGAACCAAGCTCGAAGAAGTGCCTCCAACCCCTCGACTTCGACCTGAAGATTTGGAAAAGGGCTTGGCTCGCAGCGAGAGCAAATCTATCTCACAAAAGTCTGGTGGAAAGTAACGATGACGAATTGGTTCGTGAATAAGGGTGTGGGTGCGAATAGGTAGTAACGGCGTCAAGGCATCGATTAGGAACGACTAATGGCGAGTTTTTGCTTTTGTGTGCTTTTTATGGATGAAATTATGATATCGCTCATGGGTGTCCGAATGTATATACATATATCCTTTTGCTTTTCTTTCTTTTTGGTATTTCAAATGTTTATGGGTATCACATCTTTCTAAATGTGTTTGAGCTGGCGCTTCGCCTGCCCTTGTTGGAACGCCTTTGCGGAGGAGGAGCCTCTTCTTCTTCCTCTTGCTGCCGCCCCTTCTTCCTTGACTCTGGCACAAATGTGACTTGTCTCTCTCCACGAATTTCGCCGCTCTGTGATTTGTTGATGCGTGTTGATTTTTGCTGTCTTGAACCTAGTGCGGAATCCTTCAGTTGTCGGCCTTCGTTTTGCGTTGATGAAACCTTCATCACCACGTCATCTTTAGGCTTAGAGATGGGCTCATCATCGCTAGACTCTTCATCAGAGTCCTTGCCTTGGTATTTAGTCGTTCCATGCTTGGCCTCCAGAGCTTGCTGAACCGCTGTGCTAGGGTTGAGAGCCTTGAATTCGCCACTGGCTTCATCCACTGCAAAGTCTTCGTCTTCGAACAGCTGGTTGAATCGAGTGTCTCCCAAAAGACCGGCATCAGGATCAACCTGGGTTCTGTTCTCCTGCCTCTTGAGGAGTTTGTCGACAAGTCTCTGGTTGACCTTGACCTTCTTCGTGCCTCTAATGCGGCTAGAACGTTCCTTCTCAACCCTCTCCTTGACGCGCTTCTGCCTCTCGTCCTCGAATGCGTAAGGGTTGGCGATGAGTCTGGCTTGCTCGTACAGCTTGGATGCCACAAAGTATCCGTGCATGTATGGTCGCAGCAGGTTGGTTTTCCCAATCAAGTGTGCTAGACTGAGCTGCTTCAGCTCTGGTAGCGTCAAGAACTTGTAGTTGTCGTAAGTCTCGGTGCGGACTTCTTCCGCCATCTCTTCCACCATGTTGTCCAAGAAGGAACACCATTTAGGAGCAGCACCAAGCTGTGGAATGAAGAATGCGTGCTGCTGCTTGCCTTCATTTGCCGTCAGCAGCATTCCAGTATTTTTGCACCAAGCCACGTCGTTGATGTCAACCACAGGCTCAACTGATGTCCATGGGTCTCCCGTCAACTCGTCCCAGATTTTAATAATGCGCTTATCGGCCGATAGAACCTTCTTCTCTTGTGAGGCTGTTGTCATGTGAATCAATTTCTTTACGGCGAATCCATAGCCGTGGTCCTTCTTGAGTAAGGGAGTAGGGCGACGGAGATCAAATAGCTGAATCATGCCAGTTGAGCTGCCAGTGGCCAGCGACAGACCGGACGAGTGAAAGTCCAGTGCTGTGACGCCGCCGTCGTGGCCGGCAAGCAGCGCAACCCGTCCTCTTGATCGGGGATCCCAAAACTCTACTGTGCCTATTGATGTACCAAATGCAAGCAGGTTGTGGGTGTCCTCGGCGATGGCAGCGCAGTTCACGCTGCCAACGTTGATGCCTCCTTGTAGACCGCCACCCAATTCGTCATCTCCTCCGACTTCGACCTGATATGACTTCATAAACCTTCCGAGTTCAAGGTTCATGCGGAAAACCTCTCCCTTGCCGTCAGCGTCGATTCCAACAGCGGGAATGAGGGCCTCGGTGGATTGCCGATCGTATACAAGATCTCGACCGTATCTGGGAATGCGCGCCTCATAATGGCAGCCCATGGGGGTATGGAATTCGAGTTTTCGATCATTCTGGAGGTGTAGGGATTTTGAGTAGTCGGTAGAGAGCAGGACAAAGGTCTCGTTGAGCGAGGTCGTGTGCCTTGTGAATGAAAGAGAGAGTTGCGGAAGGTTGTGTACATGCAGCTGGGGTTTGTAGGTGCCCGTGCTCATGACCCATTCGCCATCCTCACTGATTCGGATACACTGACTGGCTTCTTCAAACTCAAAATCTTGCAGAAGCTCGACGCGATTCTGATACTCGACATCGTTCTTCAGACTGCGCTTCCGACGGCGAGCCAGCCAATCTGGAAGAGGACGCGCAGTAGATGCGCCCGAAATTGTATAGACGGGGACTGTCCCCGGATTGGAGAGCTTCATGGCGGATGCAGAGTATCAGGTCTCCCTCGTTGGGATTTCGGCTGAAAATATCTGCAGTCGCAAAAGCAGAGACAAAGATTCCAATGCCAGACAATTTTGCGGGCTACCAGAAAAATCAAGGTGAAGAAAAATTCCAGCCCCACGTCGGTGACCGGTGAGCCGCCCCCACACAAGCACTATGCTTTGTATGGATTCGCCTGACCGAGCGCTGGCCAGCCAATCGCCGCCACGCGCTGGATCCAGCACGCTTCGGACTCCCTGGAGACGTTCCGAGCCCTGTCAGTTCCGCGATGCGGTGCATTTTCAACGTTGCTTGATCATCATCTCCTCTTTTGCTCGACTGCCCCATGGCCTGAGGCTGCACATGCTGGCAATATTAAGGCATGTGGCTGATGTGCTCCTGAAGACTCTGCCTTCCCCTTAATCCCCGTGCTTCGGACGCCTCGTGACTCTATAACCAACCGGGTTCCTCGAGCTCGCGCGCCTATCGGGGCGACGCTCCTCGACAGCCTCATCGATCGGCGAAGACCCTCGTTGAGATGGAGCTCGGGCAGCATAGAGCATCAGAATCGCTTATTCTCCTAATCAGGGCTTCTTGAACTCGACCTTTTGCAGCACAGCTCTCCAGCCCGGCCTTCGGTCCGACCGTTTGCGCGAGACAGCCCAGTACGCCGTGGCTTCGTGTCGACGACGGCAAACTGCGCTGTCACCGGCTGCCACGAGCCGATTATCTTACAAGCCGTCGATATGGATACTGGGGAATATGAAACTAATACATTGTTAATTGTGAGCATGGCCCCTCGCTTGATGGTTCTCCCCTCTTCGGCTGACCCCGGGTCCTAGAATAATGTCTCGTCGATCGCTTATCGTTTGTACGAACCGTCATCCAATCTGTCGCAAAACTTCGCCTCGGTCGCTCTTGAGATTGAAAACTCACTAAGGGAAAAGGGACACATCGTTTTATACGATGCGACCAAAAAGGCTCTGTGGCACTTTCAATTTCTCCCCAAAGATGAAAATTCGGATGAGTTGGGCGACAGCCTTGAGCTGCCGCCCGATGTGACCGGGCATGGCTTAGCTTTGAGAGAACACGGTGTTATAGAGCCTCCGATAATACAAAAGCCTCGATCTCAAGGCATTCAATCCAGTGGCACGCCAACGAGCCTCCTGTCAACTGCTTCTGCTCTGGAACAGGCACACCGTCCAACTCTCTCATCACCTTTGCAGACCACCGCACCCATCACGCAAGACCCGGACCCAAAGGCCGAAAAGTCCAAGACAACATCAACAGCACAGAGAGCACTCTACGAGAAATTCATTGCGTCTGTCCTGTTGACGATATCTACCACATTCTGTCGCCGAGTTGGGGCAGTTCCTCTCAACTACAGGACTGTTATACTCTCTCCGACGGCATACGATGCACAACCACATGGAGTGGCCATCGGAAGACCACAGATACTGGGCACTTTTAGGGCGTATTTAACGACAACAGGAGCATTGATGATAAGCCTGGCTCTGACGAAGTGTAGAGGGATATTATCGCTAGATGATACTGTTCCCTCGAGTCTGGCCCCCTCTGGCTATTCTGTTCTTGCTGCTCCTTTTGGCATCATGACTGCTACTCAGAATTTTGTTCCCGGCGACGGCGGCTTGACGAGTTTAGCTCAGACTCCCATGACTCAATTTTTTAATTTCCGTGGTGGACTTAACGGACAAGAGTCGTTGTGGAAACAGGCCTGCTTGCGATTCTTGAATTTCCGAGGCATAGCTGCCTCGACGCTAGGGGGCTGTCTCTGGGTGAATCTCTTGGTCCCCAAACCGAAGAACCCAGATACGAGGGGCGACCAACGATCCTCCAGTGCAAGCTCTTCATTCACGCTGCCATGGCCAAGGCGTCTATGTTTCCGCAAGAAGAACGTCGACGCATCATCTACCAGCCGCGTAGTAGACACCGTACTGAGCGGCCACGAAGAAAGCCATGATCCACTTGGTAATGCCAAGGGATGGCATGCCTCTATTACAGAAAGAGAAGAGAAAGCCAAACGAGCCTTGGAGCGTGCGGCCAATCTCCCCAAGGATCCCCAACCACAAAACACAGAGTCAAAGACAACACCCAAACCCAGCGGTCTATCACCAGTGGCCTTACAGCGTCCCAATACGGCCACGGCTGGTATTATGTACCCGACGCCACCAGATGGAGTTCATCAGCCGAATGGTGTGACTCCGTCCATTGATGGCACTCTTTCCAGTCCAGGTAACCCATTGTCCGCTCCAGTCATCGCGGAAGCGGATGCTGTTGTTCAAAGCGAAGCAACTGGGGGAGACAGCGTCGACCAATCTCCTGGGTTTGCAGATTCCAAGAGACACCGGAGCGATAGCAACGTTCTTGGTGACGGCGAGACCGTCTTTGGGGGAGAAATAGGAGGTGACATGTTTGACGACAATGACATTACTGAGGCCGATTTTAACTTCTTTGACGAGAAGCCAGACGACATGGATGCCGATCTCCCCATGGCTGATATATCTAGCTCAGAAATGGCACTCCCTCCACCACCCCAAGCCGTTGAAGAGACTGTAATTCCTGTCGAGACCACGCCGCTCCCTCTGGCACCAACGCCTACATCGTTGCCTCTTCATCCTCCTGCCACCCCCTCAGCCCCAACTCCGGCCCAGGCTGCGACTCCCGCTCCCGCTCCAGCCCCTATTCCTTCTCTACAGCCACCAACTTCTGCTCTCCTCCTTCCTCCTCCGCTCCCTCCTCCTCAGTCGGAGAGGGTAGTGTTTGCCAAACCCGAGCTGAAGCATGCCAGAAGCCAGAATGAAGACCCAGCCCGTCGCAGCCGGGGGGAGATACGGGTAACACCTGCAAAGCGCGAGTCTAGCCCCTTTGACCCCCATGCTGTGTTTAAGCGTGTGAAGGCATCTCTTAAAATGCCAAAATATGATTCCACCTCGGCTTCTCAGCCCACGTTGAGAAAGGCCAAGATCTTTGAGAGCCTCGACTTCGACCCAGGGCTGCCTATGATTAACAAGAAATATGAGCAAGGAGGGCTCTTCGACCTGAGTGCTCTTTCAAAAGTGGAAAAGATGGAAAGGCCAAGCATTGATCTTCGGGCTGTGCCCGAAACCGACTATCTGAAACGGCATGGCAAGCTAAGCAAGAGGCAGAGGGATCGGCCCATTACCCGAAGCACTATGGCCAAGCAATATTCCGCACTGGAGCCGCAAATGTCGACGACTAGTCCAATGAAACTGGACGGATCGATCTCAGGAGAAGATAGTAGCGCTGAATCGGACCAAGACGACTCCAGCTACACGTCAGACGAGCCTGGTTCGCCGCACAAGGCCAGTATCAGGATATTAAACGCAGATGACGATATTTTGTCTCAAATCACCTCGCTCAGAGATTGCGATATTGAAGAGCCCGATCATCAGCTGGCAATGGAGCTACCACGGCTATCCAAGTCTGACATGACAGGAGTGCCTCTCTCTGCGTTGTTCTCAGATCCAGAACCCTTGTTGTTGGATATGGCCTTGAATGACGACGATTTGGTCCAGATTGCGCAGATTGTGACCGAGCAAGCAGCAACTGGCGGACTGGATATCTTTAGAGCCTCGGATTTCGAAGCACCCACGTTGTCGGCCAGCCAAAAGCGTCAAGAATTATTGACTCACAGTCGAGACGCCTTTCATACACTGGAAGATATTATTGCGCAGTTTTTTGGAGACACCATGCCTATGCGCTTGAAAGGCTTGTTGGATATTCAAGACATACCGCTTCTGAGCCAGTTTCAACCGCGGCAGATACCCGGTCGAGAAGGAAACCCCGAAGCTATGCGGCCAAGCAACCTGTATCAAATTCCTAGCCCACATTTGGAAGTCCAAAGGGCAGACACGAAGCTATCTGTTTTGCCGTCGGCGGTTTCATTCTGGGAGAGCTTGGGACTCTCTCCTTCCTCTGGCAATAAAAACATTAATGCAATTTGCGTCTATCCTGGATGGCCTGGAATGGGAGACAACGTCCAGACCTTTCTGGACCGTATCAAAAGTGTTTATGAGTTTTTAAAGTTGGGCACGTTTGAAGTCATGCCTCTTGGTGCGGATATGGAAGCAGGACTTTTGCCATATGAGATTGATCGGATTACCACTTCTCCCGACGCCACTGTGACGGGACATGGATCGGCCATGATTGAAACCATGGAAGTGCTGCGTGGGATATTCACCAACCTCGCAATTACTGAGACCAACTTTGTTATTTATTTCGTCTACTCGCCAGACAATCCTGGGACCATTATCGAATCTTGCACAGCGTTTCAGCGATTCTTTGAAACGTATCAAAAGATTTTGGCAACGCGAAAGGAGCCTCCTCAGAATGAACTAGTCTTGCAGCTAGTATCGGCGGATCTTCTATCCTCCCCCTCGGCCTTGGTCGTCACTCCAACTTCAGACTTGGTCAGGCTCTGCATTGAGACCTATGATCGCTGTACTCTCTTTGGGGGGCCAATGCCTGCTCCGGCCATTAGACTCGAGCAACTCCTACCACGGATCATTGATTTTAAGTTGACTACTAATCCGTCAGCATCGCTTATTCGCGAGAACTCTTGCATTCACGTGGCATACGCTCAGAGCGTCGACGAGCGATGGATTACCGCGGCATGGACGGACGATAGGGGGAACCAGCAAGCCACGGCATCTTATTGCATGGGGAGAAAGGGGAAGCAGCCATCTCGCAACATGAACGAGATTGCCAATGAGATATGGGAGACTACTCTTGAATTAATATCCGCCTGGAAAGTCCTTTGGAGAGTCATCATCACCAAGTGTGGGCCAATGCCGCAGCACGAGATGGACTTTTGGGTTGACTTGGCCCGCACCGAGATCAACGCCAAGGTAACGGTCGCTTTGCTCACGGTCGATACGAACCCATCGCTTCAGCTTTTACCACCGGTGGTGAAGCTTGCGCCGCCCTCGGCTGCTCTGCATACACCGGCATCTACACCACTGCCAAGCGCATTTTCTCCAGAGCCGCCAACTCCTGCGACTCCCGCCCGCGAAGGCATGGCAGTCGCCACCCCCTCTGGTGATGGTGGTGCTTCTAATGCTGGCGCTGCCGATGCGGACCTGGACGCCATTTTGACTGATGTCACTGATCAGACCTGGGGTGCTATTGCTGGCCACCGGCTCAGCAACTCCACGAGCATTCTGGAAGTACAACCTGCGTTGATCAGTGGCTATCTCATCAAGCGGACAGGAATCAAAGTGGAAGATGCTCCCATCGTGATGGAAGTCAATTTGGTGTACACTGAAGCCATGCCACGAGTACACGAACCTCTTTTCAGAGAAATGTTGGGATACTTTAGAGGATTGGGCACCCTCGCCCGGGCCCGTGGAGTGGTCGATAGGGAAGCAGATGTGCGACCCTGGCATGTCGCGGCGGCCGAAAAAGCTGCGCGTGCATTGTATCTGTTAATGTGATTATTTGTGTTTTATTTTCCTTTGTATGAGAAGGGGGAAGGTGTCTGAAAGGGGGGGTTCCATTTTTTGGTGATACCTTTGCAACGAGACACGTTGGAAAACCATACTTTTAGGCGTTCTTTTTGATGTTGGCGTTGGAAATGGTTTGGCCGAGGTTATTGTTCATTTCCGATCCAAAGAGTGATAGAAGGGGGGGAGGGAAGCAAACCACCAATGTGGATTTTCTTTTCGGCATATGCATAAGTATACGGGTTGGCGATGATGATTATGGGTTGTGGATAGGTTTTGATATATAGTATAGCAGGGGGTATGAGACTTGGGGTACATAAATGATTTGCCCTGTTCGTGAGAGTGAAGCATGTGGTGAGATTTGTGTCGAGTTCAATTTGTGTGATGTGTCTGGATGCTGGGTAGAAGCAATCGAGTGAGAATACTTTGATCGTGAACATGCACTTTTGGCTTTTAGATTCTACCTAAAAACGTTATAGACCCAACAATTACATATGTATTTTTGCCTCTGCCTACTCAGGTATATACTTGATATCTACACCGTATACCTGTACAGTATGATGCGATGATGGTTGGTTCTAGTGTGTCTTCAATTTAGGCAGTAGATCGTGCTTACTGAGGCGACCCAACCCGCTAGAGGCATATACTACTAGTAATGCTACGCCTTGCAGGCAGCCTCTCCTCTGGCCCAAGTCATGCATCTCCCTTCATGATCCTCATGACTCTCATCCTCCCTCTCAACCAGTCATAATGGGGGTTTTGGCTTAAGAATCTGCATACCCTGGAGAGAATAGAAGCCTGGGCGTGAGTCAGACTGTGGCTGCCACGTTTTGGATACATTTTGTTGCGCCACCGTCAAGTCTTAGTAAGTTTTAGTGGATGAATCATCATCGCTGCAAGGGCTGTACAATGCGTCCATGAGGCAATGGAACCAAGAAATTGAAGCTGATTAACGAATGGACGACCATAAAGATGCAGTAGATGATAATTACGCGGCATATTCCTTCTTTTTTTCTTCTTGCTTTTCTGCATTTACAATTCACAACAAACATAGACCTCTCTCTATGAGACTGCTTGAACAGTAATCATAATGGACGTGGCATCGCTGAGGAGTCTCCCGGACGATCTCATCCTCGACATTGTCCAGCATCTGGACACGGCCCGCGATGTGGCTCATCTGGCGAGCGCATCGCGACATGCCCATGCCGTCATCAACCAGAGCGGGTGGCGCAGCTTCGTGAGGGCCAAATTCCCTTCCATCAACATCCCATTAGGAGCTTTGACAGGCTGGAACGCCGTGGCAGACCGCTTGACGTATCTCGACCGGTGCTGGGACAGTCGTGGATTCTATCTGACGGTGTATGGGGAAAAATCACCGGCGCGGACCAAGAGGAGGGAGTTTCCTAGGAGCAGACAGTCTGTCAACTTTCACTCGGTCATTGATGCTACGACGATCGTGGCTACGCAGGAAGAGCTGCTGGCGTGTGGCGCGGGAGAAAATCTGATTCTTCGACGGAAGGGCGTGAGCAGCAAGGGTTCGGATAGCTGGAGCAAGTTGGGAGGCCGTGAGACGGGATATGCGGCCGAGACGGGATATGCGGCCTGGACGGGGGACGTCACGGCAATCAGCCTTATTCAGCGCCAGCAGGTCCCAGAGGTGGTTGTTGGAAGGGCTGATGGAAGTCTTCAGCTCTTGTCTGTTGGAGATGAGACGCTGTCGGACGCATCTCAGAGTTTAATTCCTTCACACGATGCTAACAACCCGTCTGGAGTGCCCCTAAGCCGAAAGTCTCCTGGACAGAGGGCCATTTCATGGACCGAGTGGGAGTCTGACGCCAAGTTGCTGGCAAGCTGTAGGAGCTCCGTCTTGACGCTATACAACCTTTCCGATACCGAGGAGGCAACACTGAAACCTGTTCTGTACTACGACGTGGCTAAGGATGGCTCTGTTGATGAGGTTTCGCTTCTGCGCAGCGCCAAGTTCATGGCCAACGATGTGATTGCTTGTAGCATTGGTGGCAGCACTGAGCCTCTAAGATGGGCCAAGATGAGACCCAGTGGAATCGAGTTTTTCAACGCAGCAATGAGTTCCAGGATGAATGGGAATGCTTCGGCGGATTCCAAAAGATCGGCTGAGAAGACGACGGTTCGTGCTATTCAGCCGGTCACAAGGATGAATGATAATCTGCTGCTCAGCGCCTGGGACGACGGAAGCCATAGGTAAGATTAGGGACGACAACATGTTCTAAAGCCAAAGCCTCTAGTTAAGCAGCTAACTCAAATATGTGACACTAGGCTATCAGATTTACGAACTCCTTCAGCCCACGATGTCCTGTATCGTGATGGCTTCCAACCGTATCAGGCCAGTAGTTCATTGCTAGTATATGGATCTGAGCGATTCATAGCTGGCAACAACTGCAGCCCTGACCTTCGATTCTTCGACTTTCGTTTCCCGAAGCCGTATCATCACACTAATGCCATGCCATGCTCCGCAAACACGCCTCTCCCCGGACGCCCCCATCAATACGGGGCCATCAACGAAGTCGATGGGCTTCAAATCAATCCTGTCGAGAAATGCGATTCCTCGTCTGGTCGAGCATGTACATGGCACCACCTGTCACGACAAGATAGCTGGCGACCAGATGCGGTCATGCACATCTACAGCACATCTATGGACCGAGTCCATTCTTTAGCCAAAGCATCTGACTTGTCGACGTCGTTCTACTGCGGCGTCAGGGGAGCTGTTGTAGAGGCGACGTATTCCATGGCTGAAGACGTAGATTTGGTGGTTTCTCGCCGGTCATCGCCAGAAGGATGGCAGGCTATCGACCCTGAGGGAAGAGCTTCGTTGATAGAGACGGGTGTTGGCCTGCGTGATGGGGAGGCGCAGTTGGAGGAACAAACGCAGACGAGGATGCCGGAGCTGTATTACTATGAGCGATGGAGGATTCCGGAGGGGGAGACTGAGTATAAGAGGGAGCAAGGAAGGCGTTTGGATCCGGCGTTGGTGACTAGCCGAAGGAGCAGAGGATGAGCTTCTTGGTGGTGAAGTCTTGGTGATGTACATGACGCGGTGAATGGTTTGAGAGGATTTGGCGTCGACGATGATATGACTGATGTTGAAGTTGTTTTGTTGTCGGTGATTGGATTATAATAGATGGGACATACACGGTTTCTGAAGTTAGTTGAGTAAAGAAAAGCATAATGGGATATCGTGATAAGTGGCAATGTATGCGACTGGAAATGGTTTCTGACGATTTCTTTTAAACTATTTGTATCATTTGTGGCGAAATAGATGGGATGAATGGCACGACTGCCTTGTACCATAATCGAACTCCAATGTCCCGTATCCATTATTCCCTAGTATCCTCCCGATATCATGATCGATTGCCTGCTAGTACTGTCACCGAACCCCAATGTCCTATATTCGCAAACCCCGAACCCCCTCGCCAGAAACTAATGTACGTTTTCGTCCCCAAGACTTCACGCCTCGAACATCATCATCAAGCTGTCTATCTTTATCAACCTCAGCATCGATATCGTTCTCCATCTCAACCTCATAACTAACCTCTGCTCTCCACTGGTAGATGTCGAGATGGTTATTCTCGTCTGAAAGGGTTGACTTGATCTCGACGTCGCTATAGGCTTCCTCGTGATCGTCATCATCTGATAATTCTTCTGGCTCTCCAGAAGCGCCACATATTGCAGCCATACGAAGAAGATCCCACGATAACTCCAGAAGATCAAAATCAGGAATATGATCCGGATTCTTCGGCTTTAATATAAAAGTCTGACCTGTAAGAAGATGCAGGCCACTTGCTCGATAGTCGCCGCCCATCAATATCATAAGCCAACTCCAGTTTCCTCCTATACCCGTAAACGCCCAAATCCCCAAATGAAGCCATGTCCTCGTCGCTAAGGTTTCTTTGTGGTTTTGCCCAATCTTTCGGTCATTTTCTTCATAAATGTCCGCATCTCGTCCCTGTGTTTTTTGCCGTCGCCTTGTCCTTGTCCCTGGATTGTACTTTCTTCTAGTATCGCAACTTTCTTCTAGTATAGCTACTTTCTTCTATTATCGCTACTATCTTCCAGTATTGCTACCTGTGTCTACCTGTTTCTATTATACAAGAACTACAGCTTACATTGGCTTCATTTAAATAAAACTGAATTGGATTCTAACCAGACGCTAGACCCCTTAGCTTGTCCATACATAGTTGCAATGATGATTGCATAGACAAATGTTTTGCCCACGTCGAAGTTAACAACTCATTAGAGAGCTTTTGAACGAACGAATCATGGTTTTCATGCTGAATGTTTCTAGTATCGATATTCTTTTATTGTATCAGTAAACATTAGATATTTAGCAAACTTGGACTACCGCATAGCTGCTCTCTTAAAGTGTATACTGGAGTTTGAACCTCTGTAGATTATAGGTTGGCTAGGCAGTTCATTCCTGGTAGCAAAGTTTAGATATATCATCATGGTCAGCATACCTTCATGATCTGACGCCTGCTAGTACTGTAACCAAGCTCCAAATGCTCTGTATCCATGAATCCCAAGCTCCCAGCCAGGAACCAACTCTCCACCTTACAAATATTTACTTGTTCTCGTCCTGCACTGTCACGCCAAAGGCTTTGGAGATTGCGACCATGAACTTCCGCATTTCTCCCCGATACTTCTTCTCCTCCTCCCGGTATTTTTTGTCCTCCTCCAAATGTTCTTTCATCTCCTCCCAGCGCTTCTTCTCTTCCTCCCAGGACTTTCTCATCTCCTCCCTGAACTCATTGTTCTTCTTCCTTTCTTCGCAAGCTTCTGCTTCCATGGCGACCACCTTCTCGAGCAGACCTCCCAGACTATTCTCGTACTTCTCCCATTGTGCCGCCTTGTGTCTCATCTTCCATACTGGGTTTTTTTCTATTGCCTCCACCACCTTGGCAATGTCGAAAACTTCTTCAGTAGTGGATTGTCGTGGACGCTTGTCAAGGGGCTGATCGCCAGGGGGCATCGGAGACGCAACGCGTTTTCCTTCTGCGTTTGAAGGTCTTGGGGCTGCTTCCCCTTCAGAGGAATCCTCTTCGGAAGTTTCTTCTTCAGCGGTGTCTTCGGTGATGGATGATTCTTGATCGCTATAGGAGCTCTCCATGTGTTTTCTACCTTATGTCAGTAAGAAAGCGTACCGTGTTGTCTCGTCCAGAATCCCTTACCCGTCGACTGCGAGTTGCTTACAACTTTTCTTCTCGGAATCAATAGCTTCCTTCAGGAGTTGCCCGAATGGCTCCATATTGATCGCCTCTATCAAGGCGTTCTCGGCAGCAGCCTCTCCAATCTTGTGGCGGTTGTTTAAACTTAGCAAGAGGAGCGTGAAGCGAAGTGAGAGGTGAAGAAGGGAAAGAATAGAAACCCGTTTGAAGAGGGATTGAATGGGTTAATAAGGATCAAATCATGTGATTACGCATTAACTGTAGGTAAACTGAAGGGATGGTGGCATTAAAGGTGACAACTGGCCACAGCTGCCAGGGGCATCAAACCCGGTATTCATTCGAAGTATCAGTTAGTAGTAAATGTAGGTAGTCAGTAAATGCCAGAGAAAGTATCAATATTAGCGGATACCTACCTGAGACTTTATGAGCTAGTTGAATAAAGACACTCCTTCTGCACTTCAATCATAGTCACTGCAGTCATATTAAGAAGATGGAAAGACATCATTACAAAGAGGTGTCTTAGTCAACACTAAATTGAGATACAATAACAAGAAGCACAGTCTTTGGAGATTGTCAATTCGACTCAATCTACACTTTCGTTCCATTCTCATTACGTTGAATCAGACATAATCAAGCTCTCTCTCTCAATCCAGCTAACCAGTTCCCCAAAGACCGAGATATCGCGAATGTGGCTTACAATCTAGCCCGTTACTCAGCCCTATACATCACAAATATGGTCAGTATACTAAAATCACAAGATGAAAGAAGAAAGAAAGCTCACCTCGTGTTTGCGCAAATATTTCGTTCACCAAAATAGTCGTAGAGGTCGTCATCTATCGTGGCGAAAATCCTCATTCGTGGTTATCATTGTCGCTTTCGTCAATGACTTCAATTGACAGCGGAGTACCTGCCGTGTTTGCGAAGGCAGTCATAAACTGACGCATCTCAGAAATAAAGCCATCGAGTTTGGCACTGACTGCATCAATTTTGGCCTCGTTCCTCTTTGCAGTTTCCCTAGCAATCTTCACATCCTCTTTCATTTTGAGGAGGTCGGAGCTCGTCATTCGCGGCTTTTTGGCTGCTGTCGAGGCGGGTTTGGCAGCATCAGCAAACGGTTGGATGGTGAGGGACGACTTGACACCAGTGACTATTTGGGCGATATCAAATCCATCGTTGTCGGTTGCCCGTCGTGTACGTTTAGGTTCAATGGCCGGATTGTCGGAGAGTGCTCGGGGGCGTTTGGCTGTCTCTAGAAATACGCTCTGCGATGCCTGGCAGACTGGGTCAAAGTCTGTCACCTGTTCCTCTCCACCAGAGACGGCGCCTTCGTCGTCCACAGTCATAGTCATCGTGGCCTTATTAGCTACGGCTGGCTTGTTGATCGTGGTCATAGTCATCGTGGCCTTATTGGCTACGGCTGGCTTTTTGATCGTGGTCCGGCTAGGGGGTAAGATGGCAGGAGAAGCCGCTGCGGCTGCGACCAGGGCGTCTTTTTCCATCTTTTTAATTGCTTTGAAATACTCTTGCGTGTGGTCTTCGATGACACGAGAAAGGAATTTCTGCCCGATCATGGCGACGTATCTCTTAGGCAACTTGTCGTATACCGTTGACAAAATGAGATAAATCGGCAACGACAATTCCATATCGCCGTAGGAATCCAACAGTCTCATTTGCAACAGATACAGATAATGCTGAGTAGGGTTCTTCTTCGCAGAGGGTTCGATAGCATAAGCGTGATCCAATATCCAGTCAACCATATCGTTTTGTTCGTTATAATCAAGCCTGGTTACATGTGCCCAGTACTTGCGGATACATTTCACTCCATCTTCGTACCTTGGATCATCTGGCTGAAGCTCGAGATCCTTCTCGCTGAGTTTGGCGACATCGTAATTCTTCACGGCCAACGACATTTTCAACCGTCTTGGATAAGCGGAGGGTTGTCAAGAGGCACGTAAAAACAGGTGTAGAGATGAAAATAAGGAGAAGTTTGAAGAGAAGGGGGAGACGCGTCATTATATCTGAGAGTAAAATGAAAATAAAACTGAGTGGAGTTTGGCAGTCTGTTCCACGGCTGGCAGCGGCTGCCACAGATGCTGGGCCTCGAATTTATGCAGCTGTCCGAACATGTTAAGACAAGGCCAATAAATTGCAATAATTAGTGTATGGTGTGGATTGATGATCCTGAACTCACTGGCGAGGTAATTGTTTCTGAGTGTCAAACAATGGGTACCAGGGATTAACATAATTACAATCATGCTTCAAGGAAACATAAGGCTTCACAAAGCAATAAAGCCCGTAGGACATATATGAAAAGATTTGATGGTAGCAATAGCGTGTGCTAACAATCACGTCGAAAACGATAGTGGTTATATAACAGATACTAGAAGGAATAGCAACAATCCCAACCTTTCGTTAACATTATCCGCATTTCGCACTTTCGCCGTTTTTATTCTCTTTATACATGCAGTCTCTCTTCTTTGCAGCAAGATCTGTCTTAAACTTCACCAAACTGCAGAGAAAACGAATAAATGGCGCCACAGCGAATTAACACCGCAAAACCATCTCGAGCCGCTTCTTAAATCTCTACGCAAGACGTATCCAAGGCACAGCAAAGCAGACAACAGACACCTATCACTTTACCCGATACGCAGCCGCCAGAGCGGGACTTATGTCAAACTCTTCTTGGATATAACCCAGAAGCAACTACTATAGATCCTGCCCTGGTTCCCAATGAAGATAATGTCGAGCTAGACATTGAAATTTGGGAAGGGGATGATTTCACTTTATGGACTGACAGGACGACAGTAAGAGTTCACTAATACCTGTATGCTCTAGCAGATGCCCCAGAATGAGTGATAGTAGTGCATAGTAGAAAAGGTAGCGATGTTTGCGGATATTTGAAGCGCCAGGTTTAAAAGACACTTGGTTCGCATCTATACACAACTTGAGATGTTGACTAGTAGAGATATCATATCATAACACAAGTAACTGTTCTGGGTAGCATCAAAGCTGAAGCCTTGTAAAAAAAAAGTAACCGTATTTCATTCATTATTATCGGCTAAGATCATGCCGTTATTTCACCCCTTATAGCTTCGAATCAGACACAATCAGAGCCAGCTTCTCCCTCAGCGCAGTCTCCGCCTCCTTCTCAATACGAGCAACCAGTTCACCGCAGGTCGGGATGTCGTGAATAAGGCCCATGACCTGGCCCGTCGTCCAGACCTATTATCGCAGCCATATCAGCAACTGAAGTGAAAGAAATAGACAGAAGAGAGAAAGAAAAAGAATCACTTACACCATGTTCCGGGTCGCCGTTAATGAAGACCTCCTTCCCTCTCTTTCCGCTGACATAAGGTGCTACTTCCGAGAATTCGCCTGTCTTGCTCTCCCTCTCAATCTTTAGCGCATCCGTCGTAACCTTGTTCTTATACAGCCTCGTGGTGTTTGTCCAACGTCTCAACAACAGCGTCGTGTCCGTCTCCTGGCCCTTGACGATGGCCTCCTTGATATTCACATGAACAGGAGCTTCCTGAGTTGCCACAAAACTTTTTGTTCGTATTTCATCAGTAATGGCCTTCCTGATAGCAATCCATTCATGTGCGAAGATGAAGGCTTACCGTGTGCCCATGTTGATACCGCAGGCTCCCAACACCAACGCCGCCGCAAGTCCCTGCCCATCAGCAAACCCTCCCGAAGCAATAAACGGAATATTCAGCGTCTGCCTCGCCCTGCTCAACAAAATAAAATTCGTAATGTCGCTCTCGCCCACATGTCCAGCGCACTCAAACCCATCAATGCTCAAAAAGTCAACGCCCAGCTTGATCGCGCTCTGAGCATGGCGAATCGTCGTGCACTTGTGCAGCACCGTGATTCCCGCGGCTTTGAGCTGGCGAATGACCGGGCCGGGCGAGTTTCCCGCAGTCTCGACAATCTTGACGCCCTCGTCGATGATGGCCTGGGCGTAGGCCGGGTAGTCGGGCGGGAGGAGGGACGGGAGGAGGGTCAGGTTGACGCCAAAGGGCTTGTCGGTGAGGGTGCGGCAGCGCTGGATCTCGGCGCGCAGGGCTTCGGGCGTGGGGGAGATGAGGGCGGTGATGATGCCCAGGCCGCCGCCGTTGGAGACTGCGGACGCGAGGTCTGCGGTGCCGACGTGCATGAGGCCGCCCTGGATGACGGGGACTGGAGGACGAGAAGAATGCTTGTTAGCTGGCGAAGGCAAGAGTAACAGTAAAGCAGTAGAGGCACATACCGCGAATGCCCAGGCGGCGGGTGAGCTCTGTGTTGAAAGGCATCGTTCGAGGCTGAGGTGAGGTCGCGTTTCTTGTTTTATGTCTTGTGCAAGTCCTGTATGTTTCCTTGTCTTGTGTATCGTCTCTCTATTCCAGCATCCAAACCCAAGGTATAAAAAAAACGCTCTCTTTCTTTCTTTGTCAATGGCAAATAAAAAGAAAACACAAAATCAGCACTTCTTATAACGTCAGAAAGTCTTACGAGGAGCAGGTCCCCTTCTAGACCCCAGATTACCGCTCCCGAACAAATAGCCTTATGCCGAGGCAAGTCTATCATGTACGCTGACAGCAGCCCCACTCTCCGATGGCCCTTTCCCTTGCAGCATGTTAGCTCGGACCCCATCCCATACTTTGGGGCTCTAGGTTAGAGGTAGGCAAGTAGGCTAAGGGCCCCCCCCCCCCCCCCAAGACTTCACATGCTAAAATACCTACAGAGACGAGAAAGATACAGTGAGTGGCTGCTGCTATGGCTGCTGCTATGGCTTCTTTGCACTACATCCTCTCTGTGACACTCTGCTGTGCCTTGGATGAACAAACTCATCCTCTTTTGTGTACACGTACCTTGTAATTTGGAACCATCGTCATCATCCAACCGCATCACTCGGATACTAAAAGCAAAGCTACCCAAGATGTCGTGCTTCGTTTCCTGGGGGATGAGTAATCCTGACGCGGGTGGAGCAGCATTCCCAGTTTAGTGTGTGTGCATCTTCCCTCGGTTCCCTTAATTGTCGTCCGACATCAAACTGGATTGATTACTACCACTCCTATAGTAAAACTATGTCTCTCTCGTGTGCTACGTCCTGATATACATACTTTATCCTCACTACTCGTCAAAGTAATCGTTAGCTGTGAAATGTCCATAACGGGCAATGCTTACTATTCACCAGCTGCCCCCAGCTTCCCCATCCCGAGTACCCGTATCGAGATCCCCCGCAATCGAAGGAGTTAGCGATCCCACTTGTTGATTCACAATATGCCACCTGAAGTTGTTACAGAGTTACAGAGAAGGGGGTATTTCATTCATTTGCGCTCAACAAACTGCGTGTTACACATGTACAAACTCCTACTCCCATACCCTAGTTCCGGATCCGGCGGTTATCCAAAATCTGCCTAACCCTTCCGATGTGTGCAATTTTGTCCCCTATATTCCAAAATCAAATGTCCCATAGTCCCATTTACTGTAAGCCGTTGCTCGCCCGCTAGTGTGCGCCAGCATGGTATCTTGTGTTCCAATAACGCCCGACGTGGTGATGCAAAACCCGTCATTCTCTCAAGACACCTAATCAAGATTCGTCCAGCAAATCCCTGGCTCGTATTTAGCCTCAATTTATGCTCGCAGTTGGTGCCAAGGCTACGCGATCCCTCGGCTTGTCCACCAGATCAGCGTATCCGTCCAAGCTAGCGCCCATTGTCTTGATCATATCAAAGATGTGCGTGCCCTTGAAAGTCTCGGCCCAGAGGCGTACTACCGCGCTCGCCAGCTGTCTCAACTTCATGGGGTCTGTAGTTGCAGTTTCCATCTGGGGGTTGGAATTTGCGCCAGCCAAAGATGGATCGACAGGGACAGCGAATTCGGTTTCATCCAACATCCTCCTCACTGTTTCCAAGAGGTTCCTTTCATCAAGGCTGATGCGAGCATCAGACGGTGTGAGAGACGCCAGCGTCAAGAGCCATTTGGCCAAAAGAAGGGCGCATTCAAAGTTGCACACTACGATAACACAACATTAGTTTTCGTATTTAACCAAAGGAGAATTGCACCAGGGAAGAAAATAGGGGAGAAGCTTACGCGAATGCTGTATGCTCCATTCTGTGGATTTGGTCCTCGCGACGTAGTTGACACCCGCCTTGACCAGCATAGACAATGCATGGACAGCTTGAAATACCGCCCCATGGAGTCGCACGCTGCGCACCACCAGTGGTGTGGAAATCATGGCTGATGCCATTAGCATCGAATCCCTTGTTTGCAGCTCTCTACACGGAGGGGCATCGCTGTATAGCCGAATGTACGCGAGGCGCAGAAGAGCTGTCGCGTTGTAGGCCAACAGGCCACCAGGGGAAAAGTCTGTACTGGCAAAGGGCCCTGATCCTGTGGCAAGGAGATAATGGTGCTGTTCGACTGTAGTATGCCATACTCGCAGCGCCTGGGTAACTTCCTCCACATCCTCCGGCTTCAAGGTGCGTTGTGTTTCAAACGGCAAGCCGGCTGCCAGCGAAGTTTGCTTCAAGAAATACACGTGCTGAATGAGCACATGAATGAGCACATAGAAGCCCAGCGACGATAGATGGTTTGGCAGCCCCTGATTCGTTCGGCCAAACAGCCGAGCAATGGCCTCGTGAACGGTAATCTCCACCATTGGAGTAGACTGTCGCAACTCTTGCCACTGCCAAGCAGTCTCCGCCCTCCAGAGTCTAGCAGGGAGAGGTAAAGAGAGCCTGAGTTCCGACGTGACTAAGAGAGGCGGCAAGTCATATGCAATACTGCAAAGGTTAAAGAAGGAGTAAGCAATCAGCTTAGTCCTGGTGGCCCCTTCGCGCTTGATCCAAGCATCCCAATCCGTGACGCTTGCTTGGCTAATGTCTTCAGTAAGCCCTTCTTCTCTAATCAGGATGGCCAGGGTGCTCTGCAAAGACAGTGCCTCGTTTAGAATTGTCTTGGCTCCCCACAACCCAACCGAGAATAGGAGTAAGACGGCCTGGATTGTTTCCAACCTAGACTGGGGCGTGTTGGGAGAACTACAATTGGAAATCCACACATTAGCATCTTATGGAACAGTATATGCAAAAAAAAGGAAATTGTAAAAGTATGTACTTACTAAGGCTCCCGATGCGTGTCTTGGGTAATCGGTCTCTCTGATTGCGCTGAAGCAAAGGAATGTCGGTAAGAAGTGCTAGGAGAAGGCCGCGTCGAGTGAGGGCTATAAGATGATGCGTTTGGCAAGAGGGCGTGGATTTCCGAGCTATGTCTTCGTCGTATCTGCTCCATTGCAATGGCTTTTGCTGCATACCAGAGGGCATATCCCCTCTTACTCTCGAACCTGTACTGCGCTCCAACAGACAGGATGGCAAGAAGTAGTTCTGGTGCCATCTCAGTGGGTGATAACGTAGGCAAATGCAAAAAGGGTAGCTGCTCATGGAACCCTCCAATGTATCCCTCCAAGAAGCGTGTGAGCGTATAGCGAGAAGGGAAGACGAAATCTGTCGGCAGCACAGACGAGAATTCTTCCAGACGATTCTTTATCACACCATGGTCAACTACCGATATGCGTAGGGGCGAGCGCGAAGTCTCTTCGTGTAGTCGAGAGTTGGGCTCCTGTACATCAGGTGCAAGAGACCCGAAGCGAGAGGGCATCTGTGAACTCGGCTTTGAGCCCCCACGTTGAAACACGGCCGGAGACCGAGCAAAAAAGTTCATCTGCTGGTCAGGCTCAAAGTGTGGAGGGAGGAAATGCTGCGGCGTCGTGTAATCGTCAAGGAACAGGTTGTAATCCTCGTACGCTGGCTGTTGAGGCTGTGGACCAAATGCAGCCGCGAGAATTGGCGGATCTGCTCGCGCACGATCCGCATATCCCTCAATAGTATCCGGATAACTCTTGACTCTAGCGTGAGTTGGAGGCTGCTGGGGCATGCCGTTCAGCAAGGGCTGGATGGTGTTGACCTCGCTTGCCAACGCAGCATCGGAAAGGAGATCAAGATTGCAAGCTGCGGTTCGCGCTGCTGCTTGAGGATCTTGCTGGCCAAGATGATGACTTCCAGGATCTGAACTCATGGAGCCGTGATGATGATATGGCGGTGGAGGCGCCTGGGGCTGATGCTGCTGTTGCTGTTGCGGCGGTGATGGCTGAGGGGGTAGCAGTGTGGTTGTGGTAGGAGGAGGCGGAGGGGGTGGCCGCAGCCTGTGAATCCCCATGACATCGAGGTCGACATGGCCATCGGACAGAGATGGCTTGTGCATAGACGTGCCAGAGAGCTTCCTTGGCCTGGAGACATCTTTATGCCCTTCGTTTAGGTGAACAAGCTTCTCGTGCCGGACGAGAAGATCGCTAATGTCCATATAAGTCAGTATAACCCAACGCAAGGCGGGGACCGTGTAAGTGCAGCGAGGAGGTGGGAAGTGCAAAGTGGATCAAGGCGAGCAAAATAGCAAAGTTGAAGCTTAGGCAAGAAGCTTAGGGTGAGGCTAGAGGTGACACTCTGGAAGAGGGGAAAGGGGGGATATGTAATGCAATGAGGAGGCGCGGGTACTCGTATGGGTACAAGCACCACATAAAAAAGGCACAGCATCGCATCACCTCATGCTGAACCACGCCATGGGTTATGTAGGTACTTACGGGCATACGGCTGAGGGAGGGGGAATTCGTTGAAGGTGCAAGGAAAAGGGCAAACAGGGTCAAGGGGGGGAACGAATTGCTCTTACCGTCGTCCAAATGTTTTCCCACAGCGGTCCCAACCACATGAAAAGGGCTTCTCTTTGGTATGAGTCCTCTCATGTCTCTGGACATGTTCGACGCGTCTGTAACTCGAGGAGAAGAGGTCATGTGAGCAACACAGCACGAAGCAGCAGAGTTGGACAGATGCGGAGCAGAGCGGGCTAGACTGACCTGAAGCGCTTGCTACAGTACTTGCAAGGCAATGTCTTGGGCTTCTGGTTGTGATTCTCGCCCACCTCGGCAACTGCGAGGGCACTGGATTGGTCTGGCGGTGGCAGAACGACCGGGCCGTCCATGGTCTGGAGCGGGAGCATTACGGGCAGAAGCGAGGCCGTCAAGGTATGGTATAAGTGACAAGGAGCAACGAAGCAACAGCGGCGACGGGATTTGGGGGTGGAGGATGTGGGGGATGGGGGAATGGGAAGCAATCAAGGGACGGCAGCTCGAATAAACAACAGATAGAGTATCAACAGGATCCGTCCGACCTTGACAGAGATGAGAGACACGGCCCAGAGGAAACAGCAGTGTGGGGTCAGCCGGGTTTCGCACTCGGTCTGCTATCTGCAACCACAGTGGCTAGGAGGAGGAAAAGAGGTGACCGACTATGTAGCCGACTGGGGAGAGGGAGAGAGGCCGAGCCCAATCAACAATGGACAAGCAGCAAACAGCAATCGAGGCTGGCTCATCAGACAGACGAGTCGAGTCAAGTCAGTCAGTCGAGGCGAGCCGCAGGCGTGCTCAACAAGGTTCGGCTGGCCGCGGGTGTTTGTTTTGCAGATGAAGGAGCGAGGCGAGGCGAGATGTGATGGAGCACACAGCACAGGCGAACAAGAAAAGAGCCCGGCGACTTGATCCGGCCAGGCAAAGCGAGCGATACACTTGGATGAACCAGGACCCCAGGCGGCTACTGTACAGCGTGGAGCCGGCACAAGGTACAGCTTCCCCGATTTGGAGGCAAGCCAAGTGCAGTAATCCGTAGTATCGGGGCAAAGGACCAGCTCAACGGCGTTGTGTTTGGCTCATCGGTCGCGTGCCGTCATCCGTTGGGGTTGGAGATGGCAGCGAAAAAAAAAAAATAGTAAATGCAAGGCCGGGCGTCGCTTGGATGTCGGCCCCAGGGCTGTCAAACGACATGTGCTTTTTTTGGCCGGCAGAAAACGAGCGGTGGCCGAGGCAATGGCGAGCGACAATGGACGAACACTGCCAATCCTGATGCTAATGCCCAATGCTAATGCTAATGCGAAATGACGGCCAAGTTGATGGACAGGAAGAAGTACAGTAAACCGGAATGTCTTGGGATACGGGATGTACAAGGGCCAGGGTTGGATTGAGCGGGGAAGCTGAGGGGAAGCAGCTGGAGAACAAGCCACAGACACAAGCTAGATGCCGGCCGTGGAGAGGAGAGGGGGAAAGGCAAAAAGGTGAAGCCCCGGATATGACACAACGCAACGACAGTTACCTAGTAGGTACTGTACGAGTACGCGGCACGGCTAGGCACTTTTGGCCCTGACGTACGAGTATTGATTTCGTACTACAAACGACTAAGGAGAAGCCAGCTTTGAGCCGAGCCTGCGGATTTTGCCAGGTCTGGTGCGCGTGCTAGGCCGGCCTCGGCAAGCTTGCGATCTCAAGCTTGACAAGGCGTCCAGCTAGTTGAGTCTACGTAGTAATATCTGCGTGCTTGCTGGCCCACCGTGGTGGCATGGGGACTAGTAATTAATCTCTGTGGCACGAAGGATGCAGTTGCAATGGCAGACAGAGCCTCTAGACCCAGAAGCAGTGGTCATTTCAGAGGCAAATTGATCAAGATAGGCCTCTTGTGTCTCTTTTTCTGTTTCCTTATCTGCCCTGTTTCTTACACGTTATAATTACCGACAGAGCTATCAGTCTAATGGACGGCGATGGATTGTCTCTAGCTCATGGCCTGCCGTTTCCTGTGTGGGGGAGGAGTTGGAGTGGGCCGATGGTATTTTACCCCACGGGGCAGAGGATCCCAGCATTCTCCGGTACTGGACCACTCAGGTTTTTTCCTTTTTATCAGCCCGTCTTTTTGCTTTTAATTTCCACTGCATGTGCTTGGCGTGTGGGCGGACTTGCTCCTCCATCCCCATCCGTTATGTAATCACCATTCCCTATCTCTCATGTTCCCCCTCACACACCCTACAGACGAAATGTTGCATTTGGCAAAGAAAGTAAAAAAAATTAATGGCGGTGCGGGCACAGCGGCAAATTCTACTCCAATTTGCCAATAAGGGGAGCGCTAAATTAGAGTTCAATATTTTATCCCGTTTGGGTAGCTGAGGTGTGGCGCACAAGATGGTGTAATGAATGATGCCGTTTCTGTCGCGTGAATTGAACTAAGACGGCTGCTGCATACGATATGTCGAGTCTGTGTATTCAATGCTGCGACAGCATCTTTTTAATTGAAGGATCATTTGGAGAGTAGTGTAGTTATCTAGCGGCTCAAGCTTGCTATCCAGCACCTTGTGCCTCGAGTTAATTGTATGCTACTAGTTACCAGACAAACATGGCTAGAGTAGCAGATGCTCGACAAATACAGACTGGGAAAAAGTAACGATAGTAACGAAGAGTACCGACAGCTACAGAACATTATACAAGTCAGCAGATAAGTTACCCAAGGAATAGGGCATGTAAGCATAGTAGGTAAAAGGTAATTTTCTCTCCATCTTCTTATGGACACTCGAACTCCAAAGCTACACTGGGGCCTTGGATAGTTAATTTGGGATATATATTCTCTCCCCAGTTAATCGACGATGATATATACGTACAGTTGCAAGACGGTCTCAGTCACCACTATCCAAACACAGAGTGAGGCTACCTGCGGGACCAATGCAGGTATGTAAGCAGCTTAATCTTGCTGCCAAGTCTCAAGTAAATAGCCAAAGCGTACTAAACCAACAAGTCACTGAAATTGAAGAACCCAGTCGACTAGGATGTGAATATGGTTATTGAGATCCCTTTAATAAGATACTTATTTCACCTTTGACACAAAATGAGTGTGACTATTTGGATCTGAATACATATAGCTAACTATTGTAGACTAACTATCTGTAGACTATCCAAACACATCTCGAACGAGCCCGCCATCTTCTCATCTGATCCCCATCTCGTTCACAGTCAAGCATCATGGACTCAGAGACATTCATGGACTCAGAGACATCCATGGATTCAGATACCACTATGGATTCGGAAGATGCCGCACCATTAAAAGGTAGCATGGGCCGCCTTGCCAAAGAGATTACCACTCAGGTGAAAACATGGGAACAATATCACATCGAACACGGAATGCTACTTACGGCCTCCGATTTCGATAGATATCTTCATAGAGACCGTTCAAAGCTGTTACCTCAAATGCCATGTCATGTCGTTGATGCTAGAGAGACGATAATCGATTCTGTACTCAAGCTACTTGACCAAGTAGCAGGACCGTCCAAGATGATATCACTCGCATTATCTCAGGTAAGATCGAAAAATTTGCTGCAGTATTCCGATCAAGGCGATTGAAGTTATTGCCATATAGCGCTAATGTCAGCCCACAGGTCCAGTTTGTATCGGCTCTTAAATGGCTCCTTCATTTCAAAATATTTGATCTCGTTCCGAAAGACAAAGCCGTAACATACAAATCTCTGGCAGAAAAAGCCAATGTCCCTGCTTCTGAGCTTATGCGAATGTTACGAATGGCCATGGCGTATAATGTTTTCTTAGAATGGGGAGGAGGAATGGGAAGAGGAAGCGGAGCAGGAGCAGGAGATGCGGTTCGCCACAACCGTTTCTCGTCAATACTGGCCAGAGATGAAAATTTCCTTCACGGCCTTCCCTTCTTCTGTGACACAGTCATGCCGGCTTCAGCGAAAATAGTGGACACGACAATGAGATGGCAAGGCTCAGAGGAGAAAAATGAGGCAGCCTGGAATCTTGCTTCTGGTCATGAGACATCTTTTGATCAACACCTCAGCCAGCATGACCAGACCAGCGGATACGACTGCTTAATGAATGTATTCGACAATGGCCGCAGCCACAGCCTTTTAGCAGCCTATTGGACCGAAGTGGCTCACGGTACCATTAACTGGTCTTCCCTGGGAAAGGGAGCGCGTGTTGTAGATGTAAGCACCTTTTCTCTGGGAGATTTTCTTTTACTGACAACGAGCCACTGACACATATCATGCATGTACTTATAGCTTAGCTCATACAGCCCGTGGTGTCGGGAGTTGGCCGAGCTATTCCCTCATGTTGATTTCCGATTTCATGGTCCTCAGGACGAGGTTCAAGTCATGCAGGGTTCCATGCGCATGAGAAACCCTGCTCTTTTGCCTGGAGGCGAATTCATAGACTACGAAGCACCAAACGATTGGTTTATTGAGAGTGCTGAGGTTTATCTCTTGGCAGGAGTCATTCATCGCCTGTCGGACGGAGAGATCATTAATCTTCTACAGCGAATTTATGATAGTATGAGTAGCAACGCGCGAATAATTATTGTTGACTCAATACTACCTGACCCAGGCCCCAGTACCGAGGCGACGAACAGAGTATGGCAATGTCGCGACATGACCTTGAGACAATTGCACAATTCCGGGAAGACACTGGGAGAACTCAAGGATATTGCGACTCAAGCAGCGCTGAACACTTTTGAAATTAATATCGAGAGTCACACCTGTCGGCCAGACAAAACTGTTGCAACGGTTGTTTTGTACCCTCGTCAGATTGGCTCTTTACCCTTATATCTTAAGAGAGCACGTTGATAGTGTGGGGATCATGTCTTTTGCTTTATTCTATCATGAGATACGTCAATAGATTTACATGATTTATTTTGCTATACCGCATTAGTATTTGCAATTTGTGTTTACATGCAAAGTAGAGTCAGCGTAGATGGTACATGATGTGGGCAGCAGGCGTACCTGGAGCACAGGCTACGGCAGAGCTCCCGCTATCAGCCGCTTATCAAACTTGGGGCGGCAGAGCCTCAGCATGCACTTCATCCACTCAACAACATCTCAAAATTTGCTTCATCATCAACAAACACATTGTATACATCTCCAATTGAACCAGAACCTCAAAAACAAATACCTAAGTCTAAAAAAAGAGACCGAAATCCATCCCAACATTGCATTTGGCAATGGCTAGCCGCTCCGACCCCGATTCCTCTCCCCCTGCGAGGAGAAGCCACAAGCGATCAGCTGAAGACGACGTTAACGACGATCTGCCCCAGCCATACAATGCCAACTCCCTCCAGGCACCCAAGCGACGTGCCATATCTCCATCCGAGCAGCCGCGGAAGCTGAAGCGACCAGGAGCGCGCGCTCGCTTCTCCGAGGCCGAGCGAGAGGCCATCCGCCTGCGCCAGATCGAACGCGATCGTCAAGCCGCTCAGGCGGCCGCTTCCCAGGCTGCGGAGGAAAACAAGATTCGGGGCATCAACGATGTCGTTAGAGAACACTACAACAGCGTGCCCGAGAGAGGACGCGACTGGCGCACCCGCGAGAGCAAGATCAAGGGCCTGCGCGTCTTCAACAACTGGGTCAAGAGCTGCATCATCCAGCGCTACTCGCCCGATGAAGACCACACGCCTGGATCGCGAGAAATGGGCCGGTCGAGCGGCAGAGAACTGCTTGTTCTCGATATTGGCTGCGGAAAGGGCGGTGATTTGAGCAAATGGCAGCAAGCTCCACAGCCTATCCAGCTCTACGTTGGACTGGACCCTGCCAACGTCAGTATTGAGCAGGCAAGAGATCGATACAGGCAAATGGGCTCTCGTGGAGGCCGAGGAGGTCGTGGTGGACGACATGGTAGGCCTCCGCCTCGTCTCTTTGATGCGCGGTTCCACGTCAAGGACTGTTACTCGGAGAGTATTGAGGATGTGGAAATTATCCGGCAAGTCGGCTTTGACCCGTCTACCATGAACCGCCGTGGCTTCGACGTCGTCACCATGATGTTTTGCATGCACTACGCCTTCGAGTCCGAGAAGCACGCTCGTACTATGCTCCGTAATGTCGCCGGCGCGCTCAAGAAGGGCGGCCGCTTCATCGGCTGCATCCCCAACTCGGACGTGCTAGGCGAGCGAGTCCGCGCTTTCAATGCCAAAATGGCTGCCAAACGCGAGGCCAAGGAGGTCAACGGCGACGGCTCTACAACTCCTACTTCTACGCCGCCCCCCGCCGCAGAGGCCGAGGACGGAGAGCTTGAAGAGGGCGAGGCCGAACCAACAGCTGAATGGGGTAACTCAATCTACCGCGTGCGATTCCCGGGTAAGACCCCCGAAGATGGTGTTTTCCGTCCCGCGTTTGGCTGGAAGTACAACTTCTTCTTGGACGAAGCCGTGGAGGAAGTCCCCGAATATGTCGTCCCCTGGGAGGCGTTCCGTGCGTTGGCCGAGGACTTTAACCTGGAACTGCAATTCCACAGGCCCTTTTTGGAGATTTGGGAGACGGAGAAGGATGACCCAGAGCTTGGACCGCTGAGCGAGAGGATGGGGGTCCGTGAGAGAGGTGGCGGAAGACTTCTCGTCTCGGAGGATGAGATGGAGGCCGCAAGCCTCTACGTTGGCTTTTGCTTTTACAAAGTATAGTTTGTTGCCTTTACTTGCTCTACATCGATGCATTTGGAGCTCACTTTTATTTTTAATGCGGTGGAATTAATGCCAATCTTTGTTTCTTCTACATACTTATTCGTATTCAATAAAAGCCACTAGAAAATGAAACCGTACCTAACATATCTGTATCTGAAATCGGGTATCATGAGCTCCAATCTAATTTCTGCTTGCTTCCCAGGAACCACCACCAAGACGAAACGCCGTCCTTCACATAAATTACCAACACTACCCGTATTCTTGTAAACTGCAGCGACCATTGTATGATAGAGACACGCTATGGATCCAAAAAGTTGTCAAAACTTGTACCAGGATCCTACATGGCATTTGTCGACCGCCTCCAAATCATGACAGCTGCAATCGCCGCACATGCTGTTGCTCCCAGAGTAAGATACAAGCTTGTCCGATCAGGCGAGTCATCATCAGTCTTGGGAAATGCGGTGCTTGGGTTTGCCGCCGCCTCAGCAAGGGAGACAAACAGCTCACTGATGCTGTTCCATGTGACACTGACATGCAAGGGCGAGCTCATGTTAAGAGACGAGGTGTACTGGTCAGGCTGCAGCTCGCTCCGCTGCATGGTTTTGTCCCTGTCTGCCTTGAGAGCGGTGTAGACAGATGGCAGCTCATCTAGCTGGGGATGTTTCTTCCGTATGTCCACAATGTGAGAAAACGAATCAGGATCGGATGAATCGTAGGTGTAGCAAAGGAGGTCACAAGCGTCCAGTTTAGCCTGGTTTTCTAGAATGGCCGGCTCAAGTTCTCCGAGCTCCTCGAAAATGAGATAGACCTGCTTTCCCCCAGGAAGTTCCACGCTGTTGACTGCTCGACGCGGCTTAATGGTGGGATGGTACAAGTCGTCAAACGGACGGTTCAGAAAAGCATCCAGGAGAGATGATTTGCCAGCTCCTGACGCGCCGAGAATATAGCAGTGGAAGACATTCCTTTCAACACGCCCTGGTCGCCTTCGCCTCTTGCGCGGTTTCGTAACCTTGAGTGCTGAGGTGATGGGTTCTTTTGGGTTGGGAGGCTCGAAGCCCAGGTATGCCAGATACTCTAGAGTTGTCTTGGGTTCTAGAAACGTCGTCATGCTCCATTGGGCCAGCCAACCTTGTAGAGTGATATATCCGCCTTCGTTTCGAACCGTCGAGGATGGGAAAGAATCGGCCCAAGAAGAGGGCAGCCCAGGGGTAGGAGCGAACAGCGCCTCAAGCTCTTCATCATTGAGACCACCATCATTGTCTTTGTCGAATAACAGGAATAAATCCACAAAGAACCGGTACCCCGCGGGACTGAGTTCGGCCGAGCAAAATTCTGGAACCTCGAATTTGGGATGCAGAAAGTTTTCCTCCAGACTCAAGCTATCCGTATGATGGTACTTGCGCAAGATGATCCAGATGGTTTCGTGTCGACCTTTCTCTGCATACATTTTGTTTAATTGCAGAAAGCCTTTCAGGTTGATACCCTTTGACAAGTCTACATCGCCTCTTAGGGATTTTGATATGGAGAGTTTGATGTTTTCGAGGTCATCGTCCGTAAGGGGCTTGTCGAAGCAGCGAGATTGAAAGTCTCGCATTTCATTATTATCCAAATAGCCATCCTGGTTTTTATCGCAGAGGAAGAAGATTCGTTTCAAGGCCTCGACGCAGGAAGGCTTTAGATGGCCTTCCTTGTAATCGAAGAGGGGCGCAATCGGGTGTGTCACGGCCTTTTGGCACAAAAAGAAGACTTCGTTGACGTTGCGATGCTCCCTTGCGCTGGTTCTGATACACGAGTCGATCTCTCTAAACTCGGCCATGACGGGAAGCATCTCCTCCTCGACGACTTGCGATGTACTGCTCTGGCCCACCAGATCCGACTTGTTCGCACATAAAACGACTGGGACATTGACACCCAGTGATCTAAAGTAGGGCATCCAGAAGAGAGCGACACGCTCGTAGCTGTAATGATCGGCATACACAAGCAGAATGACATTGCATTTCCGGACCTCCTTACGCAGCGTCGTTCGGTCTTGGGGTCGAGCCGAAGTGTCAACAATTGTCGTAGTGACATTCTCTGGTGTTCCAATGCTCGGCGGAATGGTGATTTGAGGCAGGACGGGCTGGATCTTGTTGGTCATAAACTGGTCCTTGACGAGAGACGCAATCAGGCTCGACTTGCCCGTGCTCTCGTCGCCGCAGACGCAAATTTTCACTGAGCGATTAAACCCATCAAGTCAGTTCCAGTTCAGTGATGTAAAGTAGACATCCCGAGCATCATGGTTCCCATGACCCTTCGGAGTACACACAGCCGGAAACGGGCCGGATCGAGTTCTCTCACCTGCGGTAGGCATCGTGCAAGCTCTGTAGACAATGCCGGGTTGCTAAGCCAAGGTCACCTCGAGGCCATGTCCCTCAAGTAGCGAATTCCAGGGTATCTATCGAACAGCTCAGGCGCCAATATGTAGGAGCAGAAGCTTGGAGTCTTGTGGAGCCGGAGCTGCGAGATGAAATCTAGTGCTTCCACGTCACAAGCCGCATCGCTCGACGTGCAGCTAAATTGCCGCGGGGCTGTTGGGTGCTCGTGGGCTGATTTGGCAGGCGGTGACGCATGATACGTGGGAGGGACGTGCAGGTTTAGCGC
This sequence comes from Trichoderma semiorbis, assembly GCA_020045945.2. Classification (NCBI taxonomy): domain Eukaryota; kingdom Fungi; phylum Ascomycota; class Sordariomycetes; order Hypocreales; family Hypocreaceae; genus Trichoderma; species Trichoderma semiorbis. The sequence continues at coordinate 1,537,722 of CM034695.1, forward strand.
TGAGCGGCCACCTGAGGTGCTACAAGGTATTAGCGGCTGCAGTTCCTGTTGCAGACCCCTAGCAGGCGCTGAAGTGGTGTGCACAGAGGCCCAATCAGCAGCTGGCCGATGCTGTGCAGATGTATGTACCTACGTGTATTCTGTGGCTCTCTTGCGCTTCAATGTTCGAAAGAGCTACATGTGTCCAGTGAGGCAATTTCGATTATTTGCATGTACCTGCATTCATCGGGCCTCCGCGGCGACCTGGGCTGTACTTGAGCCTGTTGTCTAATTTCATCCAATCTCTCACTCAATCCCTCGACCTTCACATGGATACTGCAGCATCATCTCACGATGGCTTTGCCAAATACGGAGCACAGCACTCCATACCAAAGCACGGACAATGTCTCTATTTGCTCGCATCGCCCTGCATGAGAGCATCACTGGCCATCTTAGGGTTTAGTGGTTAAAGTGGCTGTCCAACCATTCAATCGTCAACTGTTGCATCCCCACTGCGAATTCGTTACCCCACACGCTATTCCTCCAACCTTGTCCTAGTCCGCCCATATCATCAGCTCTCCGGATAAAGACCCCCCGGCGCAAATACGTCCGCCTTCTTTGCCTCTAGAGAATGTCCTGATCCAGCCTCTCGGTTCATTAGGTTGGCTGTCCCGTTACGAAAAGCACACGAGCACCTTCACTCTTCCAGCCACTGTCTCTCCGTCTCGCTCTCTTCATTTATGCTGGAGATAGTCGGCATTTGGGGCGCACATCCGTCATAGCGATAGCGATTAGCGAGCATCTTTGCGCGACAACTGCGATTCATCTCGACCGACGACTGCCAGACACGAGGCGCAATCCATATCTAGAAGACCTCGCTGGGACGGACATTGTGCTCTACGACTCGTGCTTCCAATAATCCGCCAATATGTTGTGCGTTTTAGCCATTTCTCGGCCTCTCAGGTTATGTCCGATAAGGTGTTCGCGACTGACAAGAGCAGTGTTCTACCACCGCCTCCACGATATCCCGCAGGCGCCTATGGCATCGGCCTCGGGGGAGTCGTGCCCCTGATCGAAACCAACAATACGCTGTCGAACCCGAGCGGTCTTGAATACCAGTTTCTGGTCGGAGAGGGTAAGTCGGACATGTTGCGGCTGTGCAGATTCGGGGTCTCAGGTTGACCGAACGGCCCATAGGAACATACGTGCTCAAGGAAGACCTGCATCTGGCAACGCCGCCGCCTCATCCGTCCGAAGCGCCCGTGGTCAATCCCAATCCGCTGGCGACAGATCCAAAGCCTGCGACTGCGGGAACGAAAATGTCGATCCTGAGCTTGGAAACGCGACCAGCTCCTTTCTTCTACAAGGGCCCCTCTGCTACGACGCTGTCATTGGGCGGGACCACGAGCATTCAGGAGCACCCCAGCGAGAGATACTCGACCGAGGGGGGTATGAGTAGTGAGGATGGCCGCGCGGCATCAAGCGAAGTGCCGACCGGCTCCGTGACTATGGGGTCTGCGCCAGCATTTGGAGAAGGCAATTCGTTGCTGGCGCCCACCGTGTCCAAGGACATCAACAAGAAAAAGAAGCCCAAGAATAATGTCACCAAGAGCAACTCTTCCTTCATCTCGCGCGTCATTGTTAATGATAATCTCACGCGAAAGCTGACGGATCGCCCGTCTGATGGCCTCTTTGCTTTTGCCAACATTAACCGAGCATTTCAGTGGCTAGACATGTCGTCACCAACCAAGGTGAGTGATAGCTACGCATAGGTTCTGGGTGCAGTGGTTTGCTTGGGTAGGCTAACACCGATTATAGCAAGATTACTTGACAAAGATCCTCTTCACGAAGGCTCACTGCTTGTGCCACGATGTCAACATGGTGACAAAGAGCGTTTCGCATATTGACGTGATCATGGGTTTCTCCACCGGCGAGATCATCTGGTGGGAGCCCATCTCCCAGCGATATACACGTCTCAACAAGAACGTAAGGATGATTGCATGCCAATTGACTGGGAACTCTACTGATATTAAGCTAGGGAATAATCAACAACACGCCCGTATCCGAAATTCGATGGATTCCTGGCTCCGAAAACCTGTTCTTGGCAGCCCATATGGATGGTTTGCTCGTGGTGTATGATAAAGAGAAGGAAGATGGCCACCTGAATCCCGAGGAAGAGGGACTAAATGCCAGTGGCAGCGGCAGCGAGGGCGAGCTCTCAAACGGATCCGCGAATGGCAATGGCATCAGAATCAACAAGTCGGTGCACTCCAAAAACCAAAAGACCAACCCGGTAGCTGCGTGGAAATTGTCGAACCAGCGGATAAATGCCTTTGCGTTTTCGCCCGATAATCGACATCTCGCAGTGGTGTCAGAGGATGGAACGCTGAGAGTCATTGACTATCTCAAAGAAGAGTAAGCAATCCTATAGTGCACACGGAGTATTATTGGCATGATCTGGCATATTAACTGATGGGCAGGCTCTTGGATCTATACTACGCGTATTACGGAGGGCTGTCATGCGTCTGCTGGACGCCAGATGGCAAGTACGTCCTCACTGGTGGCCAAGATGACTTGATATCAATTTGGTCGATGGCCGACTCGGCACTGGTTGCCCGGTGCCAAGGCCACCGATCTTGGGTATCTCACCTTGCATTTGACCCATGGCGATGCGACGACCGAAACTACCGTTTTGGTAGCGTTGGAGAAGATGGGCGACTTTGTCTTTGGGATTTTAGCGTGGGCATGCTTCACCGGCCAAAGACTGCAGTAAGTTGATAAACATGTCAGGGAATGCATGCTATATGATGGAGGCTAACTCTTTTTTCTTTCTTTACAGGTGCCGGCTCGCCATCGGGGATCCGTATCATCGAGAATTACGGCTCCGCACAGAACAGATACCAACACCTCTGTTAATTCCGGGGGCAAGGGTAGTTCTGGTTTGGAAGACGAGTGGGAGGAGAATGTGATTGCTCACCCCGTTCAGCCTCGTGCAGTGATACCAATGCTGCCGCCTGTCCTTGTAAGTACTCGGAAATACACCCAGGGGATCTGCATCAACTAATCCCACCTATTATAGACGCACGTGGTTGATACCCACCCTGCGTGTTGGTTAGCGTTCACCGAGGATGCCGTTATCACGAGCTGCAAGTCAGGTAAGGCGTGGAATCTTATATCTTGATAAACCGCACTGGTTTCATTGGCTGACGAAGGAAATCAAACTTTATAGGGCATGTAAGAACATGGAACAGACCGGGTGTTCAGACGGCAACTGCAACCCAGTGAGGGGTGATAGATGATATATGGATGGATCAGGGCGTTTCGATGGCGCTTATCCCATTTTAATTGATTGATTGGCTTTATTTTTCGTGGCCAAGATTTAGGCGGGCGAGGTAATCTTGCTTGGTGTTTCTCAGGGATGGCTGTTTTGAACTATTGGAAGGAGCCGATTTTGCTGTCTGATTTTATTGTACATTTCTCTTCGATATAGTAATGTAGCCTGTTGAATGGATCGAGTTGAATTGACCAAGCCGTGATTGGTTGGACAGCCGCAACCATGCTTCAGACTCATGTGAAGGCCGATACTACGGCACATCTACAAGCCAACAGGCGCACATACTACAGAGGACCAGGCACGGCATTCTACGAGTACGTGTATTATCAGAAGCCACCGGATCCACGGGTCCATCCACAACCTCGACATGTGCCGACGCGTTCTCGGACGGGCGCTACAGTAAGTGATGGGTGCGGACCCGAATGGCTGCCCCCCCTTGTCCCATCGGGATAGGATGATGAGCTGATATGCAGTGGAGAAGGTGTCGTCAACGTCATTCGATGGGACCTCATGGCACCAGCACATCGCACGTGCGGTAGAGTTTACTGGTACTTGTTCTGTGTCTGTCCCGTATCGGGGACTCGGTTGATTGGCATAAGACAGACATGTGAATATACGGCATTGTAGAGTTTGCCCGTTTACTCCGCGCCCGCCCGGGCTATCATACCTGGTAAGGCTCCCGGGGAGGAGGCTTCGAAGACTTTTCGGCTCGGTTTCCCATCTTCCCGAGCACCGGCCGAAAGAGCTGCTGCGGAACTCCGTTTCTGGAAAGCCAGGCGACGCAGACCGCGTGGGGTTGAGAGTGATGCGACGCTGTGTGGTAGCAGTAAGGAGAATTTCAGCTGCTGATGGGCGGAAATTATTGCATCTCATCTTGATCATATGTTGTAGCATGTCATGCTGCATTTTGTCGAAAAACATGTCATGGCACCACCTCTCCTTTTTTTCCTCCCCGAAACCCGGGCTCGAGCATGATTTCCGCAGATGACTTGATATCCTCGGCGTGTGTTTTACGCTGCCGGAAGCCCAATTTGCGGGCTACTTGTAGACTCCGGGCTGTGTGCTCCGAGCGTCTAATAGTTACGGAGAGTCTAGCCGGAGAGGCCGCGGTACAGGGTCGGAGATCCTTGGAGATGAAAGTCGGCATCTTTTGTGAACAGCAGCAATATGAGTTGGTCGGCGGCCACATGTGGATTCCGGGCAAAGTTGCCAGAGCGATCAGTTCGACGATAATCACGTCGGTGCTAAATCACCCGCTAGCAGGGAAAAGCATAAACTAGTAGGATATAGCAAGAGAAGCGAGGCTCGATGCTCACCCGAGAACTCACCGTGCTGTACGGGAATTAACGGCGGCAAGAAGGACGGAAAAATAAAAAATGGAAAAGAAAAAAAAAATTGTTGTGGGATCCTCAGTGGTCAAGTTTGTTGAGACGGGAAAAGTTGTCAATGTTGCAAAAGCCAGGGTCTGTCACATCCCGTGCTCGAGGCGCCATCTAGGATTCGCAGATCACATCCACTATGGAGCATATCAAGGTAGCATTAGAGCATCTCTAATAGTAAATCTCGATGGATGACACATGAAAAAAAAAAAAAAAAAAAAAAAACAAGAAAACTTTTCAAATAATGGGACTCCTTGATGTGGCATCAGCTTCGAGGCGGTGGGCGATTCAGCTTGTGATTTCCCTTATCTCTTGCGCTATTATGCCTCAAGACTCGGTCTTTTTTTTTTTTTTTTTTTTTTTTTTATTCTCGTGCCCCCTTGCAAGACCCGTTTTCCAAAGTGAACGGACGCAGGGTCCCTTTTTTTTGGACGGCCCGCAAGGAGTTCCACTGATAGCAGCAAGATCAGCCAGGGCGGGTATCAAGCTAGAGAGCCACTCATGGGACCCCCTGGCTGGGCACATGGGCTGGTATCAGACAGCTTCGAGATGGCGTTTTCGATGCCGAAGCTAGTAGCAGCTGCGGGCTTTGATACGAGCTTGATATGGCTTCTTTATCTGGTTTGACGATAGAGTGCTGGTGAGGAAGGGTGGTGGCATTGCGTCGGTAGTTGGCTGCTGTGGGCCATAATAGATATATACTGTACATGTAGGCAGAGTGAGATGATGCTGACGATGAGGTTATTGCGGCCTTTTGGAATTTGTCATTTGCGGCTGATGCTGGATTTGTATAAGAGGAAGCCTCGGTAGCTAAGCCTTACCAGCAAGATTGATCCATTGATAGCATCAGAAGCCAAGCCTCAGCAGCTCGAACTAGCGACAGTAATGCCTTGGTCACGTCTCCACCGCGCCGCAGACGGCCGGACAATCAGATATATTACAGCGGCTATATCAAAAGAGATGCGCTGGCCGAGAATCAAGGCAGGCTGAGTCTATCGGGATGCAGCCCAAACGAGGCGGACTGTGACCTGAAGCGCGCGACGGATCCAGGCTTTCTGGTGAGAGCTAACCTCTTCTCACGCAGTCCAAGAGGGTCAGCTGGCGGTCGAGAGTGAGCACTCGATGAGATATTTATCCGCCGTTGCACTCGCTTGAGTAGAAGCACAGCGATGTAAGCTGCGATACGCCATCGAAGTGAGGGGAGCATCGCAAGCACTGCCTCACGATGCAATACCAAGCCGTGGCCGATCCATACAAGCACCGCGATCGATAGTGCCAAGGGCTTGGAGATGCTTGGGAAAAGCTTGGATGACGCTTAGAGATGCTTGGAGATACTTGGAGTCCAAGTACCCAGCGGTACAGAAGCGCCGGGCAAATAGCCGTCTTGTCGTGTGCGTGCGAGAGCCGGTTGTTCTATTTGCCTATTAACCTGGTCCGATGCCGGGGCGGTATCTCGTGGGACAAGGTTTGTGTCGACGTGAGTTACTGCTTACGAGTGCTAGGAAGTCGTAAAGCTTGAAATAACCATACTTGAAGCGATACGGCAAGAGTTGGATGTTAATACGCATCGAGTATGAAGAATCTGTAATACGGTGGTTACATTCCTGTCAGTGCGCAAGCATCGAGGCGAGGCGTCTGACCCGCATCGGTACTTCGTATGAAGTATTTTTTTACGCTTCTTGCTGCTCAAAGCGGCAATGCCTGTGCACGAAGGAACTCGCTCCCATTGTATCCATCCATATTATTAGAAACAGTACTAACGGCAAAATAAAAAGAGGAAAGGCGAAAAAGAAGAGAAAAAAACACAAATTGTCAATGTCATATTTAGTTTAGAAAAATGGAATTCACAAACGCCATTCCGTTTGCAAGCCCTGGCGTCATCTTGACGGTGGCTTTTTTCACTTTTTTTCTTTCCCCTTAAGCGCCACGACTCATGGCCTGGAAAAAGCCTTTATGCTTCCCGTCCGGTTTGGCGGCGCATCTGCTCCGTTTTCGGGCTTCCATTCGTGCTTCCATTTTCTCCAAAGCTTCGCTCGGGCTGGCATGTGTCAAAGCCCATGCGAGTCTCCCCGGCACTCGGCATTCGCCCGTCATCATGACCTTGATTGTGGCCTGTTGCCGCCTGTTGCCGCTGCACGTACGAGCATGTGCGCTCCGATGCTACGTGAAAACCCCCGTTGGAGCACGATGATTGTGATTTGGGCGGCAGAGAACGAACAATCAAAGTGACGAGATCGGTTCGACCTGCACGCTTCCGCCGGGCTCGTTCCACCAAGCCACGGCATTTCGATTGATACTCTATCGGGCGCCCGCCTCGTGGAGTCCCAAGCAGCCTTTATTCCCGTAGGAGTAATACTTGGCCGCTGGTACCTGTAGCCGAGCGTTTGATTGATACGGATGCGGATGCAGACGATGAAATACCCACGGGCTGAGTTCCTGTCATGTCGACCACAGTTCCACACCTCCCTTGGGCTTTCGTCCCCGATATCGTACATGCTTGTACATCTTAGCTGCACGAACTGTAGAGCCCTGTGATTTTCCCGAGGCTTGGCTCCAAAGCCTCTTCCCTGGTCTTCTCCTCTTCCAATCTGCCTACTACTCTCTTAGTTTCCACTTCTTCTTCTTCATCTCTTGTTCCTCTTCATCTCTTCCTTTCTCTTCCTCCTCTTTCTTCCTCCTCCCAACATACATCCCACCAACAAACAAATCTCTTGCCACCCCCTAGTATTGCGCAATCTGATCGCAGGTCCCGAAGACTCTCTTCGCATTATCGGATCCACCAACCGGGCAACTAGCTGCGAGCCAACAACTTCCGGCTCTTGACGGAAGACCCTTGCTGCGGCGTTTATCGAGGCCCCGCCACTATCAGTCTGGTCCCTTTTCTCGGTGCCATACGACCGAGAGCGAGGCGGCCTAGGGAGTTGCCCACAGCCAGTCAGCTTTGTCAGTGTGTGTGTGTGTGTCAGAGGCGAAAGGAACAAGCAGAAAATTTGGCGCGTGGCATGTCAGCCCATTGAATCCTAGACCCAACGATCGTCTGGTCTCTGCGTGCTGTCGTGCGTTTCCACCTCTTTATCGGCTCTGGCTTGGTTTTTTCCTTGCTTTCCCTTCTTTTTCCTTTCTCTATACCACTTCATCTCTCCTGATTTTCCCTCGCTGGGTTTTCTTGGCCGTTGTTTGCAATTGCGGCTTTGCCAAACCCGAATCATGCCGTCTTTTAAGCCATTTTCTTCGGTGACAGGACGTCATAGCTATAGTCTGTTTGATGTCAGGTGAGTTTATCTTATCGCAGCCCGCCTCTGAGCACAACGCTCATGGAGGCACATTTTGGACAAACTCTCGCCCAAACTGTGCAATGCGTCTCTTGTCCTTTCGTTGGCTAAACTCTTCTTCTCTTATAGACTAGATGATGATTTCATTGTCTTTCGCGGAAACGAACAGGAGTCTTCCGGCCAGCTCCTCAAGGGCGTTGTCGTGCTATGTCTTTCTTCGCCCCTCCGAATGGAAGACGTCCACTTGCGTCTGATTGGGACTCTCCGACTGCAGTATGATTCCCATTCCCCCATCAACCATTCGCTTTACCAGTGTGTACCATGTTCTAACCGTATTGTCTGCCGCTGTAGTTGGTCTGACCCTGGATCTAGCACACCAGGCGTGACTGGCCAGAGAGTCGACAGATCCATCACCATCCTCGATCACAGATGGCCTGCCTTTGTTGGCACGCATGGCAAGAGCATGACTCTGCCTGCTGGAAACTACGAGTATCCTTTCGAATATACTCTGCCCGGCGACACTGCTGAAAGTGTCGAGGGCATCCCCGAAGCATCCATCACATACCGGCTAAAGGCCACCGTCAGCCGCGGAAAATTTGCCTACGATCTGCACGCATACAAGCACCTCCGCATCATCCGGACGCTAGAGCCCGGCGCACTCGAGTTCCTGCACGCCATGAGCGTCGAAAATATCTGGCCCAATAAGATTGAGTACTCGATCGTCATTCCGCAAAAGGCAGTTGTTTTCGGCGGCACCATCAATATGGAGATGCGGTTTTCGCCCCTCCTAAAGGGCCTTGAGTTGGGGGACGTTACCGCTAAGATGGTCGAGATCCGGGATTGCTTCATTCAGGGAGCCACCGGCCTAAACATGCGAGAGCACCGAATAGAGCGCGATGTGGCAACCTGGAAGTTTGCAGTGGACCGCGAGGAGCATTGGCACGACATGATTGAAGACAGCGGGCAGGAGGGCTGGCTGCTGAACAAGCCGCTCCCTCTGCCCAAGAAGCTGCGCCAATGCATTCAGGATCTCAACCACCACGGAATCAGAGTAAGGCACAAGATCAAGCTCACCGTTGCACTCAGGAACCCGGACGGCCACATTTCCGAGGTAAGTGTTTCACAACGATGGGGGGTTGTGTGGGCTCAGCTCAGGGCGATGTGAGACATTTGGCTGACAATGCGCGCAACAGTTGCGAGCGACGCTCCCGGTTTCCATCTTCATCTCGCCCAACATTCCATTCGACGAACAAGGCAACCTGGTCAATCAGGCTCCCGGAGGTGCGACACTTGAACCAGATCTCGGATCGATTGCGCCTCCCGGATACGGCGAACATGTGCTCGACCAGCTTTACGACGAAATGGACGTTACCGGATTTCAGACACCAGCTGTGCACTCTGGGTTTAACAGCCCTTTTTACGGGCACTCTCGGACGGGCTCTTCGGAAAACCTGTCGGTCCTGGCCAACAGCGCACCCATCACACCAGCTGCTCTTGTATCTCGACTGGCCGATGTTTCTATCGATCCGTCGCAGCGAAGCAGCTCATATCAGTCTCTTCACGCTGCCTCTGGGAGAAACTCACCTACACACGGGACAAGCCACAGCTCCCACACACCTCATACACCCCATACACCAGCTCATCTGAGCCGAACGAACAGCGAGGAGGATGAATCTAGTTCCAGGAGCTCGGCAGAACGAGTCCAGGTAGACGTTGCGGAGTTTGCTGAGTTGAATAGAGTGCCAAGCTATTCCACAGCTGTTAAAACACCAGCACGATCTCGCACTCAAACGGGCGTCTTCGTCCCCGACTACCAAACGGCCTTGAGCGCTCCGCGGACGCCACCAAACATGGAACTCAACAACAGCAACGATGCGCTGGCGACAATTACAGAGCATGCAACTGGCGAGGTGCGCGAGACACACATGCAGAGCGTTGCTCGGGCCCTGTCACCTCCCATGGCCCGTTCTAATTCAGATGACACCTCGGCGCATCGGAGGCTACATCTCTTCCGAGCCAGAGACCAGGCCGTCTGAGAGGGAGCCGATTGCACAGCCTTGATTTTGCATCACGAAACGAACCATCCCCTCTTTCCATTCCTTTTATCTTAATCTTCTTTCTATACGGCCAGATATACGACTATTTCTCCTTCTTATCCTTCTTCTTCATCATCTTCTTTGTCTTCTTCTTATCTATCACTTTTGGTCGGGCATGCAGGTTGGCTGATTTTTACTGGCGTCAGCGATTTATACGGAGCTTTCATTTTTCAGGATACAATCTATAGACTTTGGGCATCTGCGGGATAGAGGTTATCATGACTTATCACTTTTCTTCTCTGGACACGCAATTAACAGCCTGGTCGGGGCTGAGTATTTACGAAATACCCACCAACATTAGTATAGCAAATAGCAACGACGCTGATGGACAATCTTGTTGGCGTCTTTTCTTCCATCCTTGAATCTCATTTCCTCATGCTGTGACTCTGTGCTGAATGCGATATCACCAACAAGACGCCGAATGCTACCAATCTATGCAAGTGGCGTTGCACTTCAGTCGGGCCCCTCATGGCTCAGGGGCAAATCCTACTTATGCAGGGACTACTGATGCCAATTGATCCTTATTGGCCTCGATGGTGTCTGTGGCTTTTCGTCTGACGCAATGGATAGAATTTGTTGTATGTACGTGTACAGAGTATACAAGCAGCCTGATCGAGTTGAACAAGATAGTTGAAGTCACAGCATCGACGTTTCTGCAGCCACGCCGGAAAAGTCTCTCCTGGAGACAAACACCCTTTTTGGGTCTGTGCAAACTGACGTCACGGGCGACACTAAGATGTGACTATTGGTGTAGAGGGGGATGCGCCTAAAGGGAAAATCAAGATTTGGAGAGTATTGGAACATGCAGCATCTTTGAGACTCACGATCGATTCTGGAGGGGAGAGATGGAGGGTGTTGAGTGAGGCCTCACGGGTGTTAAAGAGCCGACGAAATTACCCAGATAGGGAATATCGGCAGCCAAATACGAGTACGTGGTTGATTTCGTATCCCCCTGCGCTGCTGAAAACCCCCACTCTGGCAAAATGAGACGATGACCTTTTTTGCTGGATCTGGAACATGCAGCCAGCGGACTCAGTTGCGGTGTCTTGGATGTTGAGACAATTGAAGGTGAATTGTTTTCAAGTTTCGTAGAGCTAAAGTCAGGTAAGTGGTGTGGTGTTCATGTGTTCAATTACAGCATCATCGACCAGAGAGTTATCGGAGCTAATGGCAACCACTATGATCGCAAACCTTGGTCATTGATGATCATCAATGCTAAAACAAACCGCACCGCACATGGCGCTACCACAATCCGCCAAAAGTGGCAAACCCGCCCCATGGCTGGCTGGCTGGCCCTTTTTTTTCTTCCACTCCGCGATGGAGGCTGTGGAAGCTCAATGGCCCGTTTTCCCAAATGCTGCGCGGCCTGGACCCCCAGCTAAAGCAGTTTGTGGTTAAACATGCAATGACATGACAAGGGGAGGTGGGAGAGTGGGAAACGCCAGTGACCGCCAATGGCTTTTTCTTTCTCCAGCTTGTCCCTCATTTAATATCCAATGGACTGCAACCTCGTAAATCAGTGACTCTCTCGCGCTTGTGTTCTCTTCCTACCTATCTACTCCTTACTTGCGCTTGCTTGCTTTGATTCTTTTTTTCTGGATCCTTTTAAACCTCAGGTTTACATCTTTTTCTTAATACCCCTGCCAGCAACAAGAGTTACATACTTGCATACTTATTCTTTTAACAATGGCTTCGCCTACAAACACTACGCTGCCGTCGCGCGCGACGACTGGGCTGAGCGATGATGCCATTCCGGAGGCGGATCCTTCTACTGTACGTGACACTGCATATGCTCAGCGGGGAGAGGAGGCATTGTTGTCTTTGCTGAGGTTGGAAGTGCGTGCGGCTAATCAAGCGAGATGTAGACCGCCGGATTGCTTGCAGAGCGTCTGCAGGCGTGGAAACACATGGTGGGATATCTTGAGGAGTATGTCGAGTCCGTGGAGAAGGTCCATGGCCGCCAGGCAAAGGAATACGAGAAGGTCTTGAAGGTATGATACGGCCCTGAATACCCCCCCTTTCTACACTCCTTTGGCGGTTTGCCAATGCTTTTCTTGTATCCTTCTTTTCTCATATTTCTGTTACTTACATGCGGTGTTTCAACAGACCATTTCGAATCCCCTGCGTGAGGGCCACCACTTCGACCAGAGCCTCGGCGGTATTGCGGGCTTCTTCGAGAACATGCGAGCCAACACCCAGGCCATGATCAACACCAACATCGAGACGGAGAAGAGCATCAAGGGCTCCGTCCGCCCCATCCTCGACCGCCTGCACAAGGAGATCAAGCACAAGGCCAAGGAGCTCGCGAGCGGCGCGCAGGCGGCGGCCAAGGAGGTCGAGAAGCTGCGCAATGTGACGCAGAAGCACATTGAGCTGCTCGGCCAGCAGTCCGCCGCCTACGACTCGCACGGCGGCAGGCAGACCAACAGCCACGAGGATCCCTACGTGGTCCGCCGCGGCGTCACGCACCGCCTGCACAACCAGGTGCTGGCCGAGAACAACCACCGCAACGACCTGGTGTCGGTGCAGAACAACTTCCGCACGTTCGAGGCGCACATCCTCGAGGTCGTCCAGCAGGCCATGGAAGGCTTCACGCAGCTGGTCGGCAGCCAGGGCGAGAAGATGCGGGCGCTCAACAGCGACATCCTCGGCACGGTGCAGTGCATCCCGCGCGACTTTGAGTGGACAAACTTCCAGCACCGCGCCGCCGACCGGCTGGTCAGCGCAAACGACCCGCCGCGCTCCGTCGACGCCATCCAGTTCCCTAACATGGAGCACGCCTCGACCAAGGCGCTGATCGAGGGCTCGCTGGAGCGCAAGTCGCGCAACAAGCTGTCGTTTGGCTACTCCACGGGTTACTACGTCGTCTCGCCGTCAAAGTACCTGCACGAGTTCAAGGACTCGGACGACACCCGCAACGACCCCAAGCCCGAGCTGTCCATCTACCTCCCCGACGCCGTCATCGGCGTGCCCAGCGCCGAAAAGTTCAACATCAAGGGCAAGGACAAGAGCGGCACGCTGAGCAGCAAGCTCACCGGCAGCTCCGAGATCAGCTTCAAGGCCCACACGCCCGCCGACGCCCAGCGCTGGTTCCAGATCATCCAGGGCGTTACCAACGCTGGCCCTGCTCTCTCGACCCCGGCGTCTCCCGTGACCACGTCGTCGCCCACTATGACCTCTCCCGTGGCTCCGGCTGCGGCTCCTGCGGCGGCTGCGGCTGCGGCTGCGACCAAGGCGGTTGAAGCCGATGCCAAGTCACCCGTAGCCACGTCCACGCCGGTCGAGAAGCACCAGGCGCAGGAAGTTGGTGTGACGGGCGGCGATACGAAGCCTGCTGCTTAGTATGTGGGCGGGAGTATCTGGGACTTGTGAAGAGAAGGGAAAAGATTGGAGGAGAATTGAGGAGTTTTTTTCTTGTTTTCTGATTGTTTTGAGTGGTTAATGATACCTATTCTGTGAAGGATACTGGAACAGTTGTTAATGCAAACGAATTTGATAATGACTGGGTTGAGTTGCTTCTCGGTACGATGCGTAATGGCTGAGGCTGAGGCTGAACCGATGTATGTGTAAGAGTCAAAGGATGGTTTATTCTACCAACGAATTTGACAATTCTATTGATGTAAAATGATAATCTCCCAATGCAATGCAATCATCTAAATCTGTCCCCATTATCGCGCCACCCCGAACAAATAAGCAACACCTAACCGCTCTCATGAATTGTCGTATGCAAAACTTAAAACCATCCCCTTTAGTGTCATAAATCATCCACTTTGCGCTTCTGCGCCCTGAGTACGGCCTTGTGCGTCTTATTATGAAACTTTACGTCGTCGGGGTACAGCGGGTTCCAGACGGTGTTGCAGATCTTGCACTCGGAAAAGGCAGCCTGCGCGGAGATGTTGAGGGTAGTCTGGATGGAGGGGGGGCGTGTCTTTGATACGGGCTTGGGTTTCTTTTGCCCAGGAGGCGGGGAGGGGGATGTTGAGCTTGATAATGTTGGTTCCGTTGTGTTGGATTTTCCGTTTTGGAGAGAATCGCGGGAGTGAGAGTCTGATTCTTGGGAGGATTGGTTATGTGTATCGTGAGTGGTGGCTTTAATTTTGAGGAGTCGAGGTTTCCGTTTCGAGGGTTTCCATTTTGGTGATTCTTGGGGAGAGATTGGCTCTTCTGGTTGTGAGTCTTGTGACTGGGATGGTGGATCGTCTTTCGGTTTCTGAGGAGCTGGTTTGAAGTAGCTCAGGATAGAACTCTTCTTGGGAGACTGGGCGCATGTTTCCGTTTTGCTTTGCTTTGGGCCATCTTGTGTTGTTTTTGCCTCTGATGCAACTGCTACCGCTGGATCCTCGGGCTTGGGGACGTCATCTGAGCTATCATCTGGTGAGATTGGTTTCTCCTCTTGCTGCTTGAGTGCGAATAATCGCTGCTTTTTGAGCGGTGGTTCGCTTTGCGCCTCAGGGGTGGAGGTTTGTCTGCCGTAGGTGCGGAGCGGCTTCTCCCTCTTGCGCTGGTGATGGTGCAGTCCCGGCTTTGTTCTGATGAAGCGTTGCATTAGCAAAGAATCCAATGGGGAAAGAAAAAAAATGATGAAAAGTACAATGATAAGAACTTACATTGAATATTCAGGCGAAGAACTCACCATGGCTGCTCCAAGCGTATTGCTGTTGTGTAGCTCAGATTTCGTGGTGGTGAGTGTGCACAGGTATCGACCAAATAAAGATCGGCTGTATGTATCTCGTTGAAGTATAACAGGGCTCCCTCGTAAGAAGATATTTGCAATTCGCAATTTGTAGACAAAGAGTGTCTCGGTATAGAGCTCGGGAAAAATAAACAGCCTGATGCTGGCGCCAAGCTTGTGGTGCTCACGAGAATTGGCCCCACGTAGAGACGCGTCGAGACGCGATCACAATCACTTTACGCGATGTCACATGCGCACGCCCTTCATCTCGTTCAGCTTATATACAAACAATCTGGGCGTCATTATGCCTGAGTATTACTAGCGAATATTTTATAGATTGAATAAACCTTGTCAGAGACTTTAAGAGTTTGGCTGAATTGTTCAGAATGATGACGGAATTTATCAGACGGTTTATGGCAAACTACTTCGTACTCTTACTAAGAGCGTAGCAATTTGGAGAAGGGTATTAACACAACGCTCGCAAATAATATACAAAAACAGCGGATGGCCGACTCAAATTTCATGAGTCTGGATCATCCGTTTGAGTTGCCGGGATTCTCCTCCTGACTTGCTCGTCCCCTTCATCTTTGCTTTCTAGCAAGACGCTCTTGTCGTCGCCTTCTTGTCCCACAATCCACGTCTGGACAACTTCCTTAATCTCTTCCACTGCGCCCTGTTTGCTCTTCGCCTCGCCCATCCTCCACACGTAGCTCGAATAAACGGCTACTTCTGCGATTGCAACCAGTATGCTCCCGCCAAGGGACAGGAATATTCGAGACGACAGGCTCCACCAGCGGCCGGCAATCCAGAGTGTCACCGCGACTCCAGCAATGCTGACGAGAAAATTGATGATCAACATCACTTGGCGATGAATCTCATTGTATGTAACCTCATCGTCACCGAGATCCTCCGAATTGGAGGGCCGGTTGGCTTCGGCAAAGGCCTGGGCGGCGTTGGGGAATCGGTGCTGGAAGGTCTCGAGCGGAGGCGGCGGGTTAATCATGCGTTCGTAGGCCCGAGCATCTTCTTCGCGGCGGAGACGTGCCATGAGGGCCTTGTATTCTTCAGACTAAGGATACGTAGATGTGTAAGTAGATCATCATCTTGCTAATCAATGACACAGATGAGCACCTACGGGTTCGGGCTTCGGTGGAGGAGGTGGAATATAGACGCGAGATCCCTGGAGAAGCTGCTCCAAGCTGTATCTGGACGGTGATGTTTCTGAAGCACCGAGCTTCTTGTAAAGGCTGATTATCTCGCTGTGGGAGATGGGATTGCCCACTGCTGGGTCTGTCGATGAATCGGTTTCGGGCTGAATCTGGCTCCCATCGTCGCCGGGCTCGTCATCATTGCGCTGCTCGCCCAGCAGCTTCAGCGCGTCCACAATGGACGGCGTCATTGTCAAGAGCACCATGGCGAGTGAGGGTACCTTATCCTGTTATCATAAACGACGTGCAAGGAGAGTTCCGTGTGAAGCCGTCAAGCTGCAAAAGCATCAATCCAGATCACTATCTACGGATGAATACCCGAAGCCAATAGCGGGATGCAAGCTACGAGTTCGGTGCGGGGCATTTTTCTCTAGCGGAAGCTTCTTCGAATGGACGCTGCCAATTCTGATTGCCGACTGGGCTGACCAACGACGCTAGCTCGTAATCGCGGGCGTTCGCACGGAGCGCTACGGGAACTGGAACTGCTACGGGAACTGCTACAGCGCTGTCGTGCAGCAGCGTTACAGGGCTCACGGCCCCTGTGCTCCAGGGCCTATCGCCGGGGAGCACTGGCCAATGAGCAGCTGCGATAGGCCCAGCTGCCCCTCGGTCCAGAGCCGTGCAAAAGTTTCGGACGGCTGGATTTGCGACTCAAACCACCAGATCTGACGACTGATTGCGCGACTTTGCCGCCCTCGACCACCTCATTCTTCCCAGCCAGCGCCCAGACGCTGCGAAAAATGCAAAAGACCAGATCGTCTCTCCTTGATTGCGAAGAGACTTGCCGCAAACCTGCCGCAGATGAAGCTCCGTGCGGGAGCTTCGGCGGCTCTTCGCGATGCCAGCCGAGTGGGAGCGTCAACATGCCTCGTCTGCCACCGGCCCATGATGGCATCCAGCGCTGCCTGGAGGGTTTTGACCATCCAGCAGGCCGGGATTCACTCGAGCTCGAACCGGGGCTCTGCGTGGGCTGCTGCCGTTCAGGTGGCCACAAACGTGGTGGGCAATGTTGCAAAACGAGCGGCTAAAGACTCCATGACAATTGATCCGCTGCGAACCGTGGCCAAGGAGATGAAGTTTTTGACGGGCAACATCCGCAAGCTACTGGGATCAGGTCATCCGGCCCTCGATCGAGTCGCCAAGTATTATACGCAAGCTGAGGGCAAGCATGTGCGGCCACTCATTGTGCTGCTCATGTCACGAGCTACACATTTGTGTCCCAAGAGCCCCCGCGATGTAGCTCCCGAGACGTCAAGGGCCATCGACACGTCAATATCCCCCATGCAGATCCTAAGCGACGTCAACCCAATGACAAGCTCGACGTCGTATGAAAGCGAAGCGGCTGAGTCGGCAAACCTCGACATCCTCCCAAGCCAGAGACGGTTGGCGGAAATCACAGAGCTGATCCACACGGCATCTCTGCTACACGATGATGTCATTGACCACTCTGTGTCGAGACGAGGTGCGCCGTCGGCCAATCTGGAGTTTGGCAACAAGATGGCTGTTTTGGCTGGAGATTTCCTCCTGGGCAGGGCATCCGTTGCGCTGGCACGACTGCGCAACGCCGAGGTGGTGGAGCTGCTAGCCACGGTTATCGCCAACCTTGTCGAGGGCGAGTTCATGCAGCTCAAGAACACTGAGCGCGACGAGCGCAGCCCCAAGTGGTCCGAGGAGACTCTGAGCTACTACCTGCAAAAGACCTATCTCAAAACCGCCAGCTTGATTTCCAAGTCCTGCCGAGCGGCGGCGCTTCTCGGCAATGCGGACCAGCACACGGTCGAGGCCGCCTACTCGTATGGACGGAACTTGGGCCTTGCATTCCAACTGGTGGACGACATGCTGGATTACACCCGAAGCGGGCAAGACTTGGGCAAGCCTGCAGGAGCAGATTTGGAGCTGGGACTAGCCACGGCACCGCTGCTGTTTGCCTGGAAGCAGATGCCGGAGCTTGGAGCCCTCGTTGGGCGCAAGTTTGCCCAAGAGGGTGATGTCCAAAGGGTGAGTTTTACACGCAGTGAATAGTAATCAGACAAGTGACTGACAACATTATAGGCTCGCCAATTGGTCCTTCAGAGCGATGGTGTTGAGCAGACCCGAGCTCTCGCTTACGACTACTCCGAGAGGGCGATTGCTGCCATTGCTGATTTCCCCGACAGCGAGGCCAAGGATGGCCTCATTGAAATGGCTCACAAGACGATCCAGCGCCAAAAGTAACCAATTACATGCATTACAGGTCGGGGAGCTGATGAAAACACCGCAGCAACCTGAATACTGAATACAGACCACGTGGGGGGAGTAGACCAACATACTGTTCCGGCGTTTGTACCATTATTCCACTCTTGGGCAAGAAAAAAAGGGTAAATATGAAATGAGAAGGGAAACGAAAAAAGGCATGAAAAAAGAATGGGAGAACAAAAAGGGCATGGTGTTTGGATGGAGAAAGGGGGGCCATTTACACTTGTTTTTTCTTTTCTTTTTTCTTGTGTGAGAGAGCAAGGAACCAAAAAAAATTGACGGGATTGTCGAATCACCACTTATAGGGTACACATGCAGATGTTGATAGAAAGGCACACCAGGTCGGCTATTTGATTTGCAAACAAAAAAACATTAAAATGAAAAGAACTGCATGGGCAGGCATTGAAAATTATGCATTTGAGATGGATATCTTTTGATTGACGGATGCGATGGATCGGGGGTATGATGGGATGGATGCCCGAAAGGAGGGGGAACGGGAAGCCGGACTTTTCGATAGATCAGCCAGTTCGTCAATGGACAACAGCGATTAATTGTTAGGACTTGATTCGTGCACGCTTTTGTTCGCTTCGGCAGCGTATTGCATCGATTAAGGTGCCATTCGCTTCGAAGAGTGGAGAGAAGACGTGGGATCTGGTGATTGGAGGCGTGTACGAGTATATCTGTATGTCCATGAGTTCAAATGCTCTACAATGCCAGAGAGGTGGCCCGTCAGTGCTTCGAGGAACGTAAATAATGTCCATTGTAGTTATAACTGCTCATTTAGAGATTATTGTCGCTGGTCACAATATAGTTGGATATAGCGAGAGTGTAAAAGCAACAAGGTAAACGCTCTTAATTCATGTGCCTATTCGGTCATCTCGACGTCGGGGGGTATAATAGTACACAACATCTAAAACAAAATAACCGTCTAAAAAAACTCCTAATCTAAGTCGTGGTACCCATTTCCGACCTCTTCATCAGTCTGACCCTGACACCGTTAATCTGGTTCTTGGGCGCCCCCTTAATCTCCTTGCCCTCCGCAGTGAGCATATCCATCTTCTCCCAGCGGCCGGGCATAGCAGGCGCCGCAGGTGCCGGGGATCCGCCGTGATGTACAATCTCAATGCCGTTGATCTGTGATCCTGTGCCAAGCTTCTTGCAGCCGTTGTAATAGTATTTCCCCCGGGGCGCCTGGAGGTCTTCACCATTTGACCCCGGGTCGCACACTATCACCACTCCGTTGATCTGATCAACTCCAGAATCGGCTTTGCAATCAGAATAAGAAGCGACGTCCCAACGTTGACCAGCAGCGTCGATCATGTACGGGAAATAAGCCGGAGGGGCGCCGGCGGCAGCCCACACGGCCGGCGCCCCGATGGCATAGTTGGTTGGAAAGGGTTGCATGTGTTGCATGTGCGGGTGCGGTGTGACATAGGATGTCATCGACATGGGCCCCGGTGGCATGTTCGGCATATGGAAAGCACCCTCCAGGGTTCCATGTAGCGGGAGGACTGTGTCAGCCTCGGTGCCGTGGTGCATGTGTGTATCTGTGTTGGGTGTCATGGTTTGATCTTTGAGAGATCTGAGGTATGACGATGCTTATGCAGCAGGGGTTTTATTCCGTTGGTGGTGGGATGAGAGGAGGTTCAGGCGTTTGTGTTCAAAGCAAGCAAAAGCTGAAAGAAGAAGATGAGGAGACGAAAGGTTTCGTTAATCGTTGAGGGGATGAATTAGGAGGAAAGGATGATGGAAGGCTGATGTGAAAAGACGAAGACATGCTGGGTTCCCTGCCTCATATATAGTCAACTCCGAGGTGCTTGGAAGGTCCCTGGGTCGAGACCTTTCCCGTCATGACCAAGGCCATCTCCAGCCATCCTCTCCCCTCTTTTGACATAGATCACTGCCCTAGCCGACCAGTGTCTCACAGGTCAGGCAGACAATAGCCATGGCGTAGACGCCCCCTTCTCCACGGCGCGTATATGGCCGCGGCCCATTGGACTCGTTCATGCTCGCACGATGGACCACCAGTTAGCACTAGCCAATATGATGACATCTCCTGCTAAACTAGGAGCGATCGGGGAGGGCGGCTATCTTGTCCGACTAGCTGGTGTGCGAATCCGGAAGAGTTGGCAAAGCAGTCTAACCCCCCTTTCCCCTCCCCCTCAGCTCTAATGACTGAATGGGCCACTTACTCGCCCTATAAGCAAGAGCTGACTTGATGTTTCGTGCCACCAAACTGATGATTTCTCAAACCTTCAGTGAAGCTTCAACAGGAGACTGGGCCATACATTCACCCCTCTAGACTGAGGAAGATGAAAACATCTAACCCTCTGTATATGACACTCGGGCAGCAACGCTAAGGACAAGCTATCGAGAAGCTGGCATGAAACAGAGATGACAGAATGCCGCACAATCTTGTCAAGGTAAAGCGTGAACTGCAAGCCTGGGGATCCTTGCACACCGGCTGCGGGAGGCACACAAGACAATGACAATGGCCCAATGCAAGGGAGATTCTCTTGCAAAGCAGCTCGAGATAGCCATCACTAAACTGTATATAATCAATTAGCGTCATGTATGAGCACCACGTACATATGCTCATGCAAAAGAGTAACAACTCACCGCTTCGAGTAAATAGACTAACATATCAGGTTCACATGCTTAAACAAGAGCGTGGGGGATCTGATGCCGGTGTGAGTGCGCGAGATGGTGAGGCTGAAGTAGGCGTATACGCTAAAAGAAGCAAGGATGCGCAAGTCGACTGCAAGCTGAGGTTTGGAATTGGGCTCGACTCGAGCCACGACAGCGTCAGGTCGGGGAAAGGGAACAACAGGTATACCGACTGCGTCTTGATTCGGCATGATGGACCACTAGGATAGAAATCTCTCTGCATATTGGTGTTCGTGTCCTGCTTTCTTCGCTAAGAGCAAGAGTACATCCTGTACAACCTTGCACTCCTACATCGTCATGATACGCGCCCAGCTCGAGACAGTGCCACCCACTTGGGCTACAATCCAGCCCCAGAAGCCATCATGTGTAAACCAGTTTTCAGATCCGTCTCCAAGCTAATGACTGCACCCCTGAACGTTGGGTTGGCACAACCATCCAAAAGAACTCTTCTTAGCACATCAACACGTGTTGCCATACCACCTACCTTGTTCCTTGATCAACACATCCAATGGACTGTTCCAGCCCATCGTATTGGAAAAGCACGCACAGCTGCATATAACGTGAATCATTGTCATTGGCCTGCCCGAGAAGCATGTCATTTCAAGCAGTCCGCACGCCAGGGGAAATCAGTGGCTCCCCGGGTGCCTACGCGGAGACTCTAATATCACCGACAAAGACCGTAAAATGTGTATATAATCAGGCCGGCCCTTCACTACTCCTTCTCGCCGAGTGGTACCCCGTGCTCGTACGTGGTCAATGGAAATAACATGCTGCCGGCATATGGTTTATCATTCACTCTTCATAGCGGGGCTGTGCGAATCGGGAGGATATCCGTTGCAGCTAAGGAGACTTTGCTGTCGTAGAAGACACCCATTGAGTGTAGTGACAGTGATTAGGCCGAAAGGACGGCCCTGTTTATGCGGGGAACGACTGATTGAGGTCGTACTAGCAGCAAGTTGGCGGCGGCAAGGGAGACTTCCCCGGTTTGGTGGTGTGTCCCAGTGATATATAAGTAGACCATGTTCACGGGCTTCATCTCTGGCCCTCCCTCACTGAGACATGGCTGAGAATGAGAGCCTGATCCATCTTCCAACCAGGCACCACTACCTCGTATTTGGGCCATAGATAGTTGGGCAACAAAAAGGACCGTGAACTGGACCGGACCAAAGACTTAGCGTGAGCGTGCTTCGTACTTCGTAGACGCGCGGAAGACGGCACTTTGTAAGCTGTTTCGCGTTAATTGTGCCAAGGCGTTTATTGCCTGTCTCCAGCCAGCCTCGGGCACATCACTCGGGCATCTTCCAGGGCTGTAGCGAATGAGCAGGACGGTCGTTTGCATGAAGCTGCTCCGCAACGTTGGTTGTTGTTGGTCCTAAGAATAACCTTGAACTTAGCAAGTTAGCAGCACTCCGGAGCTGTAGATGCTTGCATTAGCTTGACCATGCAGAACACGTGGAGCGTCTCCTCTCTTCCTCGTCTTATGTAACAATTCTCGGCTCTACGGCACAACTCCTCCGATGTATCTTTCCCATCTCATCTTCTCGTCCGTTCATCCTCGTGACCTCCTTAATCAGCCAATTATTCGATCTTTTTCTCATCTTTTCGTCTGTTCGTCCTCGTGACCTCCTTAGTCAGCTTGACTATCTCCCAAGCCACGGCTACTCTTCTCAGCCACTTGGTGTGGCGGCTTCTGATAAGGACCCTGAATCCACCGCTGATAACGCCTCCACTAGCCGGTTCGCTTATCGTCAATCCCGACACCGCCGAAGTCGTTCAGCTTTATCCTCTTGTCGCGCCGTCTCGAGTAACTGTTACTCGATCAAATGCTGATTGGTCACGCGCTCCGCGCCTTCAGTCCCAAGTAGCCTGGCAATCTGATCTTCATCCTCGCTCTGGCCCATCGGACGAAGCCGATAAGGGTGGAGATTTTTTTTCTTCCTCCCTTTGCTAGCGATCATCTGGGTTCTGCGAATCCCTTCACTTTTGCTAGAGAAATTTTCTTCTTTTTTTTGCCTCCCGAGACGTGAAAATTTTGCAACTCGGCTGAGGACCACTCCCGACAAAGAAGCTGCGGAGTTCGTAACGTAGATTGCCCGTAGAGATCGGAAGCAGGAGTAAGGAGAATACTCCAGAGTAAGCGATGTGTGATACATCTCCGGCCCCTCTTATCTGGCCTTTCGCCCCGGCTCATCGTATCCCACGATAAGGCCTGCCAGCCACTATCCACCATATGGCTTAGACTGCTCTGGAGCGTCATCGGCTCCGGCCGACGATGCGGCTTGCATCGCCTGGATGTCCCGTCTCTTTGCCTCCTTTCTTATTTCTCTTCTTTACCCCTCCTCCTCCTCCGTAGTTCGTGAAGTTCTCGTGCTCTGACTGTGCACCTCGCTTTAGTGTCTCTCATCGTGAACGACCGTTTAGGAGAGCGGTCTCTCATCCTCGGAGCTCATCTTAACCCGCACAGGCCTAGAAGACTAAGCCGTAGTTGTCGCCATGACCGTCACGCACACCTCCAACGTCGGGCCGCTCACCGTCCTGGTTTCGACTCGAGCCGTCCTCACACTTCCAGACAACTCTCTTGTCCTCTCTCCGGCGACCATATGCATATCTCCCGAGCTTGGCAGAATCGTCTCCATCCTGCCCGAGATCCTTCCCGCCTCGGCCTTTCCCCCCAGCGCTACCTATGTAGACCACTCTCCCAAGCTGTTGCTTCCGGGCCTCGTGGATGCTCATGTCCACCTGAATGAGCCTGGCCGAACAGAGTGGGAGGGATTCTGGACCGGAACTCGAGCAGCGGCAAGCGGTGGCGTCACCACCGTGATCGACATGCCGTTGAATGCCATCCCACCAACGACTACTCTTCACGGATTCGAAGAGAAGCTCAAGGCCAGCCGCGGCCAGTGCTGGGTAGACGTAGGCTTTTACGGCGGTGTCATTCCTGGGAACGCAGACCAGCTGAAACCCCTCGTAGAGGCTGGTGTTAGAGGATTCAAGGGCTTCCTCATTGAATCCGGCGTCGACGAGTTTCCTGCCGTATCCGCCAAGGATGTGGCATTGGCCATGGAGACGCTCAAGCATGAACCAACCACTCTGATGTTCCATGCTGAGATGATCCCTCCCATTGCCGATTCTGTTGGTGATGCCGTCCTAACGTCTGATCCTCCTGCGGCTCCCAAAGGCGAATTGACTGCCTACAGCACATTTCTCGAGTCGCGGCCTCCTTCTTTTGAGACTTATGCTATCGAGGAAATCCTTGCACATGCTCATATCGCCCCCTCGCTACACCTCCATATTGTCCACCTGTCGGCGACGCAAGCGATTCCGATTCTCAAGGCTGCTCGCCAGAGGGGAGTCAATATCACTGCTGAGACTTGCTTCCATTATCTGGGGCTCTCAGCTGAAGAAATCGAAAAGGGTGACACGAGACACAAGTGCTGCCCTCCCATCCGTGAGGCCAACAACCGAGACGGCCTCTGGGAGGAACTGGTGGCCGACGACTCGTGCATTCGTACCGTCGTCTCCGACCACTCGCCTTGTACACCCCAGCTGAAACTGCTGCCCGACCACCTCGAGAGGCCTGCAATTCCTCATTCAGATTCGGGTCTTGATGTCAACAGCCACAAGGACCTGCCACCAACCAAAACTATTGCCCGCGGTGATTTCTTCGCCGCTTGGGGAGGCATCTCCTCCGTTGGCCTCGGCCTGCCTATCCTGCATACCGCCGCCAAGCAGCGCTCTGAGACGACCAAGGCACCAACCATCGTCGACATGGTCCGACTCTGCTGTCAAGCGACCGCCGAGCAGGTCGGTCTCTCTCACCGCAAAGGCGCTCTCAAGGTTGGAATGGATGCCGACATTTGCGTCTTCGACGATACGCACATCTGGACTTTTACTCAGGGCGACATGCGCTGGAAGAACCGCTGTTCACCCTGGCAAGGCCACAAATTCACCGGTCGGGTCATGGAGACGTGGCTTCGTGGCCGCAAGGTGTTTGATCTGGAGGCTCCCGGCGACGGCTTTCTCGCTGCCAAGCCTTTTGGCGAGTCCATCACCGAGAAGAGAACTTTGTAACCGATACGAAACGCACGATTCTATGATTTTGTCAATGCTTTGATTTGGAGCCGGGGGACATGCGCATGAACGAATAGACGGACGAGGTAGATGGCATATTCAAGTGTGAGCGGGCGGGCGTTTCTGGCATATTGCGTTTGGTTTTCGGCATACTTGCATTTGCACGTACATGGTTTGCATTTGTTATGGCGTAGAAAGCAATGTTGAGATTTGTGAGGTTTATGGCCAGGTAATAGGTAGTAATAGCATTCGATTTGATAAACCAAGTTGAAGTCAAGAGTGCAAGATCCGATATACATTCGTACGGACTGCGAGACAATTCCTACTTTTGTTACCGAGTGCAGTCAAAGAATCGATGCCTGACCGCACTTGTTTGTGGGGTCTGAAGAGAGGCTGAGATGCAAGGGAGGCGATTCTGGTCCATCATTCGTCGATCATGTCTCACTGCGAATGACGTCAACCGGTAGCGCAAGAATCTGACGATGTGATTTGTCGAGAGATCGTGGCTGACAGACGATGGGATGCTGGAATGGACAATTGAAGGGTTGCGGTATTAGAATATAACGTTTAGAATTAACGTAATAATGTGTGTGTTGTGATGTGGTGATGCATGAGGAATCATAGCAGAGGTATCCACGGGCGGTCTTCACGATTGGTGCTGTAGCCTTCATCAACATATGGAAGAGTGTATATTAAGTGATTTTTCTCCGTGTCTAAATCTCTACATTGTACCCCTTGTCCATATGATCCATGATGCCAGCTACCTAGACTAAAATGGCTGCTTGATTGTTCTCAACCACTTATGCGCTTGAGGCAACGTCCATAAGGCGACTGAGATATTTTCTAGTGTCTATAACAACAACAAGTTTTGACCCCAAATTTGACCCCAAAACGTACAAGATCCCGAAACCTCTCCCATAGATAAAGAAATTAACGCCAAGGTGGAAGTCTGAAGTTTATACCGATTGTGAAGTTGCTTCGACAGCAGCGTTGGCATCGCTATTGGCGTCAAGGCTGGCGTTAATAATAAGGCTGGCAATTGTTTCCTTCGCCACGTGAGCCTTGGACTTTTTATGACGTTTAAAGGAGCCATTGTCATTAGTTGAGTAGTCGCAGAAGTTGCAGGAATGCTTATACACAACAACGGCCTCTGGGTCATTCTCATCGCCGCCCCTGGCTTCGGCTTCTTTTGCCAAGTGACTCCTGGATATTTTATGGCATTGGAAAGCGTCTAGCTCATTGGTCGAATAATCGCAGATGTTGCAGCTGTGTTTATATACAACGATCTCTGGCTCCTCGTCAGCATTGATGAAAATAAGAGGTTTGACAGCTGTAGAGAATAAGGCGAAGTAGTCGTCAGTGGGTTCTCATACAGGAATAGGACCATAACGCGCTATAACTCTCTCTTCAAAGTCGGCAGGCACCGCCTTATGCAATAGTCGTAAAAGAATTAAGCCCGGCCTTATAGCCCCAGCGGAGCAGTTGTAGAGACGATGTTTAGAGATGTATATTCGCGACATCTTATGTAGGGGAAGTCGAACTCCAGTAATATCTGCTACTACAGTTATATTTATCCAATATCTTCTATTATAGCTATATTTCTCTAGTATCTGCTACTATAGCTATATTTCTCTAGTATCTGCTACTATAGCTATATTTCTCTAGTATCTGCAACTATGGCTAAAGTGCGCATAACCCATCGCTCGACTTCAGATAAGTTCAACGCGTGCGCCCAGTAGGCTTGCACACACGCAACCCCATCAGAGTAGTTGATGTGGTTCTTGTTAAAGACTAAATTGGCTATATCGAAAGCTTCGATGGTGTCTGCCTGCGCCATAATTGCGTGGCGATGCCGACTTTCGCAATGTTACTGGCGATAATTTGGCGACAGTCTGCTGGCAAGGTGCCGCTATGTGGTTGTGAGTGAGAGAAGGAGAAGAGATAAAGAAAGGACAGCTACAGTTGTCCAAACTTCGTTTGACTCTCTCGGGCAAAGTCAGCTTGTAGAACTAGGAACACCGTGGAACCTGCTAGAAATTACAAAGAAAAAGAGATGTAAGAGGTTGTGAGGTGGATGATACATAAAAATATATATGCAGTTGCTGCAAAACGCTGGCACTTGGCTCCCGCCGGCCACCTATCATTCTCTGCCTCGCCATCACTCTGTGAGCGGTGTGCACGGGTTGCGAAACTCCCCTCTCTTGCTAATCCTTCCTCTCCTTCTCTCTTCTCTTACTTCTTTCTTTTCTTCCAAGCCTCATCAGTTTCTTCTTTTTTACACCTGATCCTTGGCCAGCAATAGTCTCCTCTATTGCTAATCATTCCTCCTCTTCTCTCTTTTCTTACTTCTTTCCTTTCTCCTAAGCCTTATCAATTTCTTTTCTTTGGACTTGATCTTTGGTTCGCCATAGTCTCTAACAGTTTCGAGTGGCTACATGTGTTGGACGGTAAGTTTGTATCCTCAATCATCCCTTTGCCCTGTCTCCCTGCTACTTCGGCCACCTAATACGTTCAAACATCCTGTGTCCATACCTGACAATTGATAGGTACCATGGGCGACCTACGAGTCTTCAATGGGCTCGTGGCACGAGATCACCCGGGTTGGGGGTTTGTCATATACTCCACCGCCAACACGCTCATAGCCGAGACGGCTAGGGCTTTGATGCAAAACCCTGATTTCAAGACACAAAGGGTTCTCGGACGTTGCCGACACATGCTGGGATCTTCCACGAAGACAGAGAAGAATACAAAGGGCGAAGCCGCTCCCGAAGCCGCCCCCTACGTGGGGTTATCGACAAATACTTAGGTAGTACCTACTAGATACAGTGAAATATTTTAAGCACCTAACTAACTCGTAGAACGCCTATTTAGCCAGCAGTAGAACTTTATTATATACATATAGTAGCAGTTACTAAAAATACATAAATATAATAGCAATTACTAGAATAATGTAGATATAGTAGCAGTTACTAGAGAAATATAGATATAGTAGTAGTTACTAGAGAAATATAGATATTGTAGATACCTACTTAAAGAGTTAGGATTTGTAGGTGTATAATCTAACTCGTAGGTGCTCGTAATCTTCCCAGTCTTGGTTTTTCTGTCCTCCGCTTGCTATCATGTTGTTGCCGGATTAAAGATGGAAGAGTAGAGGGGGCTTCGTTTCTTTTTCGCCAGCTGTAGGAAGCGTTACTGTATTATACCACCAATATTAATTTATTAACGCCATATAATAAACCTAATCGCCCATTAATACAAACTGCAAACAAATACTCGTAATAATCCCATTATTTTTTCTAATTTTACTATTAATCTAAATCTATTTTAGTGTAAAAAGCAGTAATAATAGTTAGCCGCAATCGAAATTTAGGTACCAGACTTTCGACTTCTTACTCCGTTGACATTGCTTTTTTTTTTCTCTGGTCCTCTTCCTATTTTAAATGGTGACGAGTCGCCTTTTTTCTCTGGTCCTCCTCCCATTTTAAATAGTGACGAGTATTATCTCTCTATATATTTCTTACTGCATTCCTTTGGAATCCCTTGCATCTACTGCCAATTACAAGGCAGCATTTCGCCTTTCTTAATTTTAAGATGGGTATTGACCAATTAATTTGCGAAAAAAACACTGTGACTCAATGTTACTGGGACTAGAACGCTTGACTTATTGATGTGTCTGTCGAACTTTACGTTTTCATAGCCGCGACGCCTGTTTTCTCCGTCTCAAATACCTAAATAGCAGAAGCTTGATCGCTCGTCGTGATTGCTTGAGCCCAGTGTAAAAACTAACCCACTCGCTGGGACAACTGTCCCTGCTAACCATGATTAAACCCCTCCCAATGCAAGTGATGTGAATACCCATAAGAAAAAAAATTCCCTCCCAGAATCAACGAAAGCCATTCCCACTGCCTAGCAAATATATCCCAATCGCTCAATCATTCCATCACCGTCACCAAATGTCCCTTGTAAGCTATCCCACCCCATAAGAAAATCGTTCCATCGCCGCTACCAAATGTCCCTTGTAAGCTGTCCCAATACAAGAATAGTTCCTAGCAAATGTAGTCCAATCCATCCTCAATCATTCCACTTTGTATTCTAAGTTTTCCCAATCACTGTCCACTTCGAGATAGAATCCAAACCAGCTGCTGCACGTCAGTTGTCAGGGTCGACAACCACGCTCGTACGTCTGAAATCTGCTGTACTAATGTCTCCAGATTTCCGTCCCATTCTGTCGCCGGCTGTTGCTGGTGAGAGGTCGAAAGGATGTATCTGCCACTTATCAATAGACTCAGCCAAGGGTCGGCATCGCGGTTCCAGAACCTCGGAAGAAAGGCACACAGTGGCATAATGTCTCATGAGAAGACATCCCAGCCTCATAGGCCAGCCGAAATCATTCGGCGGTACGGACTCTCAACTTAGGCCTGACCCAGGCGTGACCCAGGTCGGATGAGCAGTTGAAGGGAGCCATATCGAGCAACAAGGCTATATGTGTCGTCATAATTAAGTTCGGGTATTTGTGTGAATCCACAGGCGACGAGTCTCACCTTGTGTTGGACTAGTTGGCCTTACGCGTTGTGCTTTTTAGCAAATACCCAGGTAGTATTATATATATATATTTACTACTAACCGAAGCATTTGTCTTCAGGTTTGAATACCATATATATATCCGTCTAATATACTACTATAGTTGTGGCTATGTAATATCAGTTCCTATAAATATATTTCTCTAGTATCTGCTACTATAGCTCCATCTATCTAGTATCTGGTAATATTTCCTAGTTTTTAAAAATAAGAATAAGTTCTGTTAGGAAAAGGGACACAAAACTAGAAAGTAAGCTAGAAAGCTAGCTATATTATCGAGACTCTTGACGTTACTGAGACTAAGGTCTTCTCTCGCCAGTGGCATTGAGCCTGGCCTCGGCCTTTCTTGCTCAGTCTCTCTTGCTCGGTGAGCCTGGGTTGCGTTATGGCGTCCGAATTTCTTTTTGACGTTGGTCGAAAAGCCACAGAGGTCGCAAGAATATTCGAATACAACAGCGGCTTCTGTCTTCAATGTTATCATTAGCGCCGGTATTGGCACTGCCATGAGCCTTGGCTTCTTTTGCTAGGTGAGCCTTGGATTTGCTATTGCCGTCGAAATTCCTTTTGAGGTTGATCGAATACTCGCAGAGGTTGCAAGAGTATTTGCACATAATAGCAGCCTTTGTGCTACCATTGCCTTCGGTGTTGGTATCGAACTCGGCATTGCTATTAGCATTGCGCTTGACTTCTGCCTCCTTTGCCAAGTGAGCCTTGGTTCTTTTATGCGCCTTTAAACTCCCACTGATGTTTGTTGAATAATCACAGAGGTCGCAGTAGTATGCGTATATAATGGCAGCCTCTGTATTGCTATTGGCTTTGGCCTCCTTTGTCAAGTGGCCCTTGCTTTTCTTATGATGATCCAGATAATCCTTCGTTTTGCTCCGAAAGTTGTAAAGGATGCAGGGGTATTTATCATCGCTATAATAACTCTGTGGTGATAACCTGTGGTGGCCCTGTGTTTAGCTAACGCAGAAAGGCTATGGGAACCATATCTGCAGATAACACAGCTGTACTTTGCTCCCTCAGCTAATGTAGAGGAATCGTGTTGGCCAGCTCCGTATTCCTTAGGTTATGTTTTTTAGCACCCGTTTATTTTCCTTCTTTCTGAACCTTTGATGTTGGTACTGGCGAGCTCAGTTTTGCATGTCCATATTGAATCCAGGCTCCAACTCGTACCACTCACGTCATCGCTGGTTTATTCTTTGAAGGACTCCTGGTCTATTTGGCCACTCACGAAAGTACTCTCGTTTCTTTTTCTTTAGTCCCTAGCAGCCTCATAATCTTCCGCAATTGTTGTACTTGCTTTTCTTTGCCCTCCAGTGACAATCGTCGCTTCGGTCGCTGTCGTATTGCCTGCTTGACTTCGCCCTCATGGTTTGGTTCGTGTGCCTTTTTTTTGGACTTCTCGTAGCAGTCGGCGCTGGCGCTGACGCGCTCGTTATAACTCTTGTCTTTTAATTCTCACTTCTGGCAAATTTTCATACCAGCGTCTCCATTGTCATGCCTTTTCCTGGACTGCCAGTAGGATCCGATGACGCTTGTAATGCCGCTAATAAACGAGGATAAACCAAAGATTGGTGTGACCGAGTACGGTGGTAAAGCTCTCTATGCTGTCGAATTTCTCATTGAAACCAGGCTTCTTGGATTCTGAACTAGACACGTATCTCCAAGTGCTGGCGAGCGCTTCACCGTTAATGGCTTGATGGGTTATTGTAAAAAAGAAAAGAAGAAAAAAAGAAAAAGAAAAGCGCGGATGTTTTGCTTGGAAGCTGATACGGGAGAGGTAAGAGAGGGGGGTATGTGAGGTAGCGGAGGTAGCGAAGAATAGGCCGATGGCGAATGGAGAGGCGAGAGGCTACGATAGACAAGAGACTAAAGAGGGACGAGAGACGATATAGAGACGAAACGAAACGAAACGAGACGAGACGAGACGAGAAGAGATAGAGATGAGAGAGTAAAGCCATTCGCCTGAGATATGAGGCCAACAGCTCCTTCCATTAGCGCCTCTGCCACGGTAATTTGGCGGCGGCGGTAGGTACTCTTGCGCTTGCTCTCATGCTGTCGTATTCGACCAAGTAAGGATATTAATAAGAATGAAGAATAAAAACAAGCTAGGATGGAGTTATAGCAGTAGATACTAGAGGGATGTATATATAGTAGTACATAATAAGTACTTAATAGATATAGCTATAGTGGAAGATATTAAATATATGGATAAAGCTATAGTAGTAGATATTAGCTAATGTAGCTATAGTAGAAGATACTTGGGAAATCTAACTAAAGTAAAAGATAGTAGATAAATATAGCTATAATAGCAGATGCTGGAGAAATATAAGTATAGTAGCAGATAGTAGAAGAATATATAGGTGAAATGTCAAGGTATCTCGCCTTGTCTGTTGGCTGCTAAGCAACCCGTGATTTATGAGAACAGTGTACTCAAGTCTCCTAAGAATAGCTGGCCCAGACGTTGAAAGGCCTCGTTGAGAACGATGTGTGGAAGCTTCAATTGTAGTAAGCTGTAGGAGCAAGACCACGTGGAGAGGCTGGCTAAATTGTCTAGCCGAGGCTGGACAATGTTCGTATTATCATGTGATTAATATAACACTGGCCAAGAATAGGAGCAATTCATGATAATGTAAAGACGTCCATATGGAAAAGAAAAATTGTATCCCAGGTAGAATTTCAGCAATGTAAATATATCTAGGTGATGCGTCTTAGCATATTAAACTGAATGAATGAATGATAACACGCGTAAACATGGAGCTTGACTTGAGTCGTACTCCATACCTAGGTAGATCCGACGCTATTATGTGCTTTAAGTCTTAGTCTACGCCTCGTTCTTCGCTTCTTATATATATGACACGATTGTGACTTAAAGTGATATATAAGACTATCGTATGAAAAAGATTATGTTTGTTCTAATAAACACTTAAATCAGTTGGCAGTCCTCTCGCGAAGCTCAATAAATATAGAACTGAATTGAGGGAGCTACGGATTTCGGATTGTGCTTTACTTTACTCCGTCGGGGTAACAAGGATCGGATCCACAGAACTAACGAAATGCTCGGCCTAACATGATATGAACCATCATGTTCTCATGCATGAGCTCCTTCATCGATCCTTCTCGCCATGCTTTCCTTCTTATTTCCTCTGCAGTAGGGAAGAATCTCTGCCCTATCACGCTGATTTAGCGGGTCGGGATCCTGGCGCACTTCATCAACCAGCGAAGCGTCCAGCTATATCCTTTAGGTGATTATTGTCAGCATTTTGTTTCGTTTCTCAGCGCTTCAAACGCCCCAAGAAGCTGTCATCATGCCCGCATTTTGACTAGCTAGAAAGCCACATTGTCGAACCAAGCAACGGCAGATTTAGTCGCAATGGCTCTAACAGCTGGCGAGAGCAAGAAGGAAGCTCTTGGGCACATTGCCGCGATAGATGTTGAAAAGGCCGAGATTGGAAGCACAACCGATACGTCGCTCGATGTGCCCATCAGCCACATCAAGCCCGACCGGAATCGCTTTTCCGTCGCCGGCGCAGCGAATTTGTCTCTCGATGATGTCGAGGCCGTTGATGTTCAGATCCGGGGACTGGCCATCTCCGTAGATACGGCGCCTTCATGGCTTGATCCTGGCACATATCCCGAATTATTCTCCGCCGGATTCAAGACTGCGCCTCGCATCAAGACTTTGCTGCATTCCGTCGATGCGGACCTCAGGCCTGGGACTCTGACGGCCATCATCGGAGGCAGTGGTTCGGGAAAGACCACCCTGCTCAACAACCTCGCCGAAAGGGTTGTCAGCTCGAGATTAAGCCAACAAGGCCTGGCGGTATTCAACGGGCAGCTCGGCGTGAACAGCGTAAGGCACGCCTATGTTATGCAGCAGGATATCCTGCTACCGACTTTGACGGTTCGAGAGACTTTAAGATACTCGGCTGATCTCCGACTGCCGTCGTCAACCAACGCCGAGGACCGCGAGAGGATCGTCGAGGAGGTCATCCGTGAATTAGGCCTCAAAGAATGCGCCAACACACGCATAGGAAATAGCCAGCATCGCGGCTGCTCTGGAGGCGAAAAGAGGCGTGTAAGCATTGGAGTGCAGCTTTTGTCAAACCCATCCGTGTTGTTCCTCGATGAACCCACCACCGGTCTGGACGCAACCAGCGCCTTCCAGCTCATTAGAACCCTGAAGGCCTTGGCCCAGAAAGGCAGAAACATCATCACGACAATCCACCAGCCTCGATCTGAGATTTGGGACCTCTTCGACAACCTCATCATCCTATCCAAGGGCAGCCCGGTCTTCTCCGGCCCCGTCTCCGAATGTCTCCCCTGGTTCAAGGATCTGGGCCATCAGCTGCCGCCTTTTGTGAACCCAGCAGAATTCGTCATTGACATTGCGGCCGTGGACAACCGTACCCCAGAATTAGAGGCAGAAACTTCGACTCGTCTCGAGAGCTTGAAAGCAGCATGGAGGATAGAGAGCGAAAGCCGCTTCCCGGCACTGCAGGGCGTCGCCGAGATGAGGCGTAACAAGCACTCAAAGGCAACGACTCATGCCGGATTCCTCCGCCAGGTACGCATCTTGACGGATCGTACCCTAAAGGTCACATACCGAGATCCCCTTGGCATGACGGCGTCTATTCTGGAAGCCATCATCATGGGACTTGTGATAGGCTACCTGTTCTACAATGTCGGTCGCGATCAGGCTGGTATTAGATCTAGAGAAGGTCTCCTGTACATATGCGTTGGTCTTCAGGGCTACCTGATCCTGATGTTTGAAACATACCGCCTGACTATTGACATGCCGACATTTGATCGCGAGTCTTCAGAGCACTGCGTCGATGCCGTACCCTACATCTTGTCACGACGCCTGGCACGACTCGTTACGGAGGATTTCCCAGTTCCTTTTCTGTTCTCTCTCATTCTGTACTTCATGGCCGGATTTGACCATGATGCAGCCAAGTTCTTTACATTCTTCAGTATCAGCTTTGTCAACCATTTTGCTTGCATCATGTGCGCATTTACATGCGTCGTGACAGTCAGACACTTCCCGGGTGCCAGTTTGATAGCAAATTTTGCTTTTACGCTGCAGAGCATAGCGTGTGGTATATTCATCCAAGTTGATACCATCCCAGTCTATGTTCGGTGGTTGAAGTGGGTGACTTGGTCGGTGAGTTCCCCTTTTATACTCTCAGGAATCATAAACTTGAAACCCCTATTAGGTATAATGAGCTAATCGCAGTATCACAGTTTTACACTTTTGGAGCGTATTGCGGCAATGAGTTTCAAGGCAGCTTCTATGACTGTCCCGAGCCGGGTGGCCCATCTAATCCGGCATGCCTTCAGTATACAGGAGACTACATTATGTCCTCACTCGGATTCCCGAGAAACTGGATTGCTCGCCCGATTGTCTGCCTTGCGGCGTTTGTCATCTTCTTCTTCATACTATCGGCGATTGGGCTGCACTATATCAAGGTTGAAATGACCATCGCTCGGCCGCGAGTCTCAGACACGGATCTGTCAGCCGGAAAAGAAAAGATGACTGCAAGGTCCATAGCAGAGGTTCGCACAATCGATGTCGAGCTGGAGAATTTCTCTCTCGATCTTGATAAAAGAGCTGCCAATGGTAAAAAGCTGCCTCGAAAAACTATTGTTAAGCCAATTAATGTGACTTTCCAGGCCGGTACCTTGAATATCATCATGGGTCCATCTGGAAGCGGTAAAACATCCCTTCTCAACTCAATGGCACTCCGGCTCCG
The DNA here is from genome assembly GCA_020045945.2 of Trichoderma semiorbis. NCBI lineage: Eukaryota > Fungi > Ascomycota > Sordariomycetes > Hypocreales > Hypocreaceae > Trichoderma > Trichoderma semiorbis. The sequence goes on from CM034695.1 coordinate 1,572,969, forward strand.
CAGCTCAATAAGCACTCACTATCGTCCATCCGGCAAAATGTCTTTCAACGGAGCAGTTCCGTCTTCATCAGTTGTCCGATCTGTCTGCTCCTATGTCTGCCAAGATGATGACGCTCTTTTACCTTCGTTGACCGTTCGCGAGACGTTGAGATTTTCTGCCGCACTACGATTGCCCTCGTTTATGAGCAAGGAAGAAAAGTATCGTCGCGCCGAGGAGATCCTCATGAAAATGGGATTGAAGGATTGCGCAGACAACTTGATTGGTAATGATTTAGTCAAGGGCATCTCAGGAGGAGAAAAGCGGCGAGTGTCCATCGCTGTACAGATCCTTACGGATCCTCGCATCCTTCTCCTGGACGAGCCAACATCCGGACTAGACGCCTTCACCGCGAACTCGATCATGGAAGTTCTTCAAGGACTTGCTCAAGAAGGAAGAACATTAATTCTTACTATCCATCAGCCTCGATCAGACTTGTTCAAACACTTTGGCAACGTGCTGCTCCTTGCTCGTGGTGGTGCCCCAGCCTATGCCGGCCGCGCCAAGGATATGCTCAATTATCTTAACAGGCAGGGATATCAATGTCCGCAGCATTCAAACCCGGCAGACTTTGCCTTGGATATGATTACAGTCGACTTACAGCGAGATGATAGAGAAGCGGAGAGTAGAGATAGAGTTGAAAAGCTCATCGAGGAGTGGACTAGATGCTCATCTGGAGGAGACAAGGAGCAGCAATGGAAGAAGGAGGAAGGGTCAAGGCTTCCAGAGATAACTGAAACCGACGAACTGGACGAGAAGAAAGAATTTGATGGAGACGTAGCAGTGATAAATAACGGCGAACCTTTGCCAAAGATTCAGCCTGCTACTTCTCGCAAGTCCTTCAACAAAGCCAACCTTTCAACACCTGCAGAACTGGGCGCTCTTGTCCACAAGCGTGCGTCTCTCGCCACCGCTGTGCCTCTGCTTTTGCATCGCGCCGTCATCAACACGCGCCGCCAGCCTCAGCTCATCATGGCTCGGACAATGCAAGTCGTAGGATTGGCCATCATCTTCGCCCTCTTCTTCGCACCGCTGCATCACGACTACTACGCGGTCCAGAACTGGATGGGTTTTATACAAGAGGTCGGTGCCTTTTACTTTGTCGGTATGCTGCAGAATGTAGCCATCTATCCCACCGAGCGAGACGTCTTCTACCGAGAGGATGACGATGGAGTGTACAGTGTGGACGCATTTTTGCTTTCCTACACAATCCTCGAGGTCCCCTTTGAGATTCTCAGCTGCCTCCTTTTCGGCATCTTGATGTGTCTCGCCGTCGGCCTTCCCAGGACAGCAACCATGTACTTTGTCTCCGTCTTTGGCTGCTTCGGGATAGTCTCCTGTGGCGAGAGTCTTGGAATCATGTTCAACACCATCGTCAACCACACCGGCTTCGCTGTCAACATCATGGGAATGTTCCTCTCCATTGCCACCGCCATGGCCGGTGTGCTGTCCATCAACGCCCCGAAGGCTTTCAAGGCGCTCAACTACCTCTCGCCCATCCGGTATGCAACACGCTCGATCGCTCCCTACGCTTTGCGGGATGAGACCTTCTACTGCAAGCCGGGGCAGCAGCTTGCAAACGGTACCTGTCCCATTACGACGGGCAAGCAAGTCCTTCAGCTGTATGATTTTGATGACAATCCGGTGGTGAACGTGGCGGCTTTGGCTGGGTGCTTGGTTGTATACCGACTGTTGGCTTGGCTCTTACTGAGGCTGGCAAGGACAAGATGGGGTGGATCCAAGAAGTAGGATGATTCGTTATTTCGATTCTTTTGCACATGATACGCTCTGATGCGAGGCAATGTATATAAAGTGCTAGGTATTAATGTAAATATGCACCTTGGTAGTAATTTCTGAAGATGATTCTCTGTGTCTAAGGTACCTCTATCGATAGATTCTATAGTTAGTGAATTACAAGATAATGAAGAATATAAACTAGCAGCATTAGAAGAACGGGTGAGAAGATTGCGCTATCAACCACTTATTATACACCTTGTTGTAGCTAGCCTTGTATCTCTCCTCCTGGGATAACCATTATCGCAAAATTTGCTTTGTATAACCCTCTAAATTATTGATGTAACGTTACATTTCATATACTAGATCCAATAAATGCAGATCCTGTCCGAGGTTATGTACACAGCGTTAATGTGACTTTTAAAATGAGGTGCATTTGCATTATTCTGTTTTCACGCACTTCACGATTACACCATAGCAAATGATGTTGCAACTTTAGCTATGTATGTATATATATATATATATATATATGAATTCAATAGCTTTATCAGTTTGGATTTACGTATTCTGTTAATTAATCGCTGATGGGGGCGTACCTTATCTCCAGCCATGGCATGAGAAAGAGGGGGAGATGAAGGAAGGGTGGAAGAGCAGGTATACTCGCTACCCTACAAGAAAAGACAATATATACCTCATGACTTCACCAAATATAATTTAGACGAGTATTTGTAAGCCTTGTATGAATCATGTAAAAACAATCGGGTAAAATAAGACACGAAAATGAAGTGAAATGGCATCCCCCTATTTTGCGAGACCTCCGAGACTACATGTGCTCGGAACATACTGGCCGACCACGAGCACAGCCTTTGTACGTGGGTTTTGCAGACTTACCATTTCCCCCTTTAAAAGGCAAATATGGTAGCAAGGAGGATCTACTGATAATTTACAGTACGTGAACCGTTCGATTACTTGTGCAATAGCTCTTGTACCATTGTACGTGATTAAAGCAAAATTGTCCATTATGCAACGACGGTTTATACTTCCCCTGAAAGCTGTTCAAAATATATCACGAGGCAAACCATCTCTTCAGCACTACCATCCTGCAGGAGAAATCGCAGCCTCTTTACTAAAAGGATGATCTATGCAGCATGACTATCCCAAGAGAGAGATATGAAACGAACAGTCTCCATCGTCTCTCCCTTTGTATTGTTTATAGCATCGTGTCCGTTATAAGAATCGAAGCGGCTGGAATCTAGTCCGTATCAAGAGTGAAGAGATCAATTAAACATGAATTGAGCGTAAAAATTGGGAATCAGAACGAGGCATCGCTCGAAGATTTTCAAAACATCTAAGAGTACGCAAAGAGGATAATATTAGAAACGGGAAATTGGGAATCGACCATGGAAAGAAGTTGCAGAGACAGGATGATACGATAGCCAGCTCATCCCCTGACTTTCGTCAAACTCGAACGTAATTGACAAACTGTAACGCCCTCCGACCTCGCTTGCTTGACGCCATCTTCGTTCGCCTCCTGGACAAACTAGCTACGACTTCGCATGCATCAGTCGTGGCCATGATGATTCTCATACGAGGGTATTCCACTCGGAACGTCTGGATCTAGACCACCCGCACGCCAAGGTAGGGAACTTGGATGCCTAAAACCTATATCCAATAGCTCACCACCTCCGCGGTTTCAACTCAGGACTGCATGATCCGAACACTCGGGGCTAGATCTCGCTGCCCCATGTTGGGTGCTCTATAAACGCCTAGCCCAGCAAGCCCCGTGGGGTGTTGCAGAGTCGACATGTCCTTCATCACGATGCAAGTGCCATCTGTGTGGGTGCTGTGCCCCGAGCCTGTCCTTAACCACATGCCTCGTGTTGGCGATAGTTTTTTGATAACAGGCATCAACATTATCACGACTGCCACTGGTCCAACCCGGGTCCCCTAGGCGGGTCTTTTTTCATCCCCTGGTTCGGCCAAGGATAGAACGTGGAGTCAAATGGCTTCGAAGGCGGGCGGTCTAACGTGAAGCTAGCAGCATGGCGTGTGGGGAGCGGCGAGACGACTCAGCAAAGGTGGCGAGTAAGGGCGAGGCAAGCTTAGGCGTGGCGTGTGTCGACATGAATACTGTAGCAGAGTATCTCCATGAATTCTCCAGAGAAAACCCGACGACTGTGAGGCTTCATCGTCCAAGGCGAACTTAAAAACATGAAATGACAGTACTAAATCAACAAATTAGCATCGTCGTAGTTGTGCTAGAGATTTGCTAGCTGGTGCTATTTTCAATGGCGGTGCTGCAAGTCGAGTACGGCGAGGCCGAGCAGATGGAGTAGATGGCTTGTCTGCAAGAGAAATATTAGTAGAGGACTCAAATTGTTTAGTCTGTTTAGACACAATGAAGTAAGCTCCGTGATGAACTATATGGACGCCAAGCTGAAAAATTGCGCCTGCAAAAGGCGGTAGGGAAGCCCATAGTAGATACTTGGGCATGAATGTCACACACCGGAAACTTTGCCGACCTGAACTGGCAAGCTTTTTGTCTCTGCAGATGTGAATCGTAGATTCTACCTGTCAGTCAGACTGCAGCAGTGTCTCAGCTGTGTCAACTATACTTATTTAGATGAGATCTACAACACTGGAAAGCAGCGTTGGATCTCGCCCTGATACCGTACGAATGAAAGTGTGTACATAGACCCATGTGGATGGAAGTTTGCCATGTGGAGACGCGAGTGTAAAGTACAGGCAGACGTAAAGTTGCATGTACCTGCTTATGAGCGTATCATAAAGGCATTGGAGGTAATAATTCATGATTCGGCCGGCCCATGTACATGCATGTGTGACTTCAGTTGCTGGGATTATCCGGCATTACTGCGTGCTCTCGAAAGTCTCGACGTCCATACGGTCACCTGGTGGCTTGGTAGCTCGGCTCCTAGATCTATTGGCGTAACATAGATGCTAGGGTCAAACAACCCGACTATCGGTCACTTTCAATCAAACTGTCCGTGTAATAATGTACGGAGTAATTCTGCTCGTTCACACTTTGGCATGCAAGCATTCATGGCTCGTCCATTATTCTCCACCTGATAGCAAGCATCAGCTGCAGCGCTAGCCAAAGCAAAAACCCCGGTGATTCGGAGTTTTTGGTGACGGCCCCAAGGGGTGGAAAGAAAACTCGAGACACGGATCTATATCAGCACAACGCAGAACAACGCTTCTCTTACCACAACACATGAATAAATAAAATAAAAAATCAGCTTTCAGGATAAATTAAGCCTGAAAAACTCTATTTGCACCAATTTTGAGCATTTTTCTCTCATTTGTTGGCGTTATTTTCAGAAAGATTCACCCGTATTATTCGCAGTATAGGTGGGGTGTGTCTCGCGTTTTTCTTCCACCGCCTGGGCCCTCCTCTCCTCTCTCTCGGCGACGATCAGGCAGCAGAATTAATTTTGTGGAAGCATCTCCACCTGACGGTTTTAGCAGCTTGAGAGCTGGTAAGGATCGGCCAATGTCAGCGCGTGTGGGCTTTTGTGTGTGACCAGACCGGACTTTTGACTGCCCAGCCCAATGCCAGCCAACGTGCGGTCGTAGAAGGGCGAACAATTGACGCTCATGGCTGATAGACAGTGAATAGGGAGTTCAGATGATCTTGCGGCAGATGCTATATCGATTCTGATCTCCTCGGCCATGGCGCCACGCTAGGTAAGATGGAGAGCCGGTTGTTCTGCAAGGCGCCGGGAATCGCTAGTAGCAAGGCGAGAGCTGGTCTGAGAAGTCCGCGTACTCGTACAAGTCTGTACCCCATCCCATCAAGCTGGGCTACGGACTAGCCACCACTTTGCCATGGTCCGGGATTTGGCGCGCGGGATGAGTTCGCAAGTGGACGCTAGTGCCACGGCTCTCGTTGCATGCCGGCGCGCCCCCGAATGCATCCAGTGAGGATCAGAGGAATTCTGTTGCCTGGCATCTCGCTAGCAAAGACTGCTGATCCCGGAGCATGGCAACTGATTCAGTGGCCCGGGTTTCCACCTGTGCTTACTTGTAGTACGAGAATATGCTCTTGGCCCTCGGCACGGCACCTGGGCGTGTACTCGTACCAGAATGGCCATGAGCGCGCTCTTGGTCTTGTCGACTATGGCTCTCCGAAGAGTTTCGGAGCTGATGGTGATGACTTGCCAGAGATAATTTTTATCACTCCTAGCGGGCACCGGATCCGTCAATTGTCGAGCGTGGCGTTGCCGCCGCTAGCTGTACTTTGCCCGCGCTGGTCTTAAGGTTCTAGGCCGTTGCCATGGTTCGATGTTTTCGTCTGGAGGCACATGCTTCCGGCATTGCATCTCGAAAATTGAAAAGGTGCAGCTGAGTTGGAGAGGGTGGAGTTTGCAGAATGCATGGAAGTGGAAGCTTGGACTGACCGAGGGCATCAGTTGCGCTAGCAGATATTGGCCCTGTACTAAATACCTTGGCTGACGCAGATCTGCTACCGCAAACGAGGTACTGAGCACCTCCAGCTAAACCAAGGGAAGAAACACAGCCGAACGCGGGCGTGTTCAGTGGTCTTCAGTACCTGCTCGTATCTTCCCAACACTCCGTATTATAGACTACTGGAATCCATTTCGGACCGAGACTGTGCCAATGTCGATCTGCACAAATACAGCAGTCAAAAATGGTATTATCGGCCAGGTACAGGACAATTGATCACCTCCACTATCTCGTACGAGTCCAGGTGCTGCACAGACACCTGCAGGGCCGCCCTGGACGAGACTTTTGGAGACCTACGGGAGTTGCTCCCACCTACGTCAGGGGATGGCCTAGCTGCTCTTTTAGGGGCCAATTGCAGCGCCGTCCAGGGGGTGTGTCCAGGGTCCACAGTGGCCAAACAACCGCTTGCGGTTTCCACTCTTGACCTCGAAGCTAATCCAAGACAAAATTTCTCCATTTTCAACCGCTTCAGCACGAAAGCAAAGGGGCTTGTTTTTCCCATGGGGAACTGGAGAATCTCCTCTATTGTTTTGTCTGGGGGTGCGGGGGACACCCTGGAGATGTTTCCCCGTTTGGCAAATTTCAGCATGGCTGGTCTTACACGCAGCCGGGCTTCGAAGATGGCTTGATCTGGAGATGTTTCATACGGGCGTTGGTTCTCATTGATCATCCTCAGCTTCTTGCCGGAACATGGCGATCATCCCATTGCTACTCTGTTTACGTGATACGAGTATAGGTATGTGTCATCCGCGTCCGTGCTGCTGCAGCTATACAATAGGTAGATTAACTGGTGTGGCACATGGTAGTGACACAAAATAGAAATCTCTTCATCCCGGACTACGGCTCCGGGCGTGGGAAACGACGCTACTGTGAGACAAGCTGCCACAATCCACCCATACAACATGATGAACGCATGAGTCGTACTGTAGCGTCTCTATATGGCTCTTTGCGTCCGTCTTCCAAGCTTCGGTCTCCACGCCACCATCATATGCCATGCGACTAGCATCTCCTCCAGCCACGAGTGGGCCGGACAAGGATTGGTCTCATCCTGGCTTGGGCCATGTTGCTCAACTGACTTGGAAGATGGCCAATGTACATCCACAATGCCATGGTCCAAGGTGTTTCCGGCGTCCTCAAATCGCGGGGATGACAACGAGTATCCAGCTGGAGCCCAATGTTAGCCGCACGCGACAAACACACAAATAGCCATTGTTCTCCGCCTCCATATTCCGGCTCTCGTCTCACTTCCCCAGCTCACCACAAAGGAGTATAATAAACCTCCTTGTTCCCTCTGTCTTGACTTTGATTGTCTCGACACTTTCAACTTCTTCAGCTCGGAAGCAAGATCCCTCTCTTGTCTCGTTTGTCTACACCAATTGAGCCAGCAAGAGAAAGTCAATCTGCGGACTGATCCGCCTATCCGTCATCATGTCGGGAATATAGTCAGTTGCCCCCCCCTTTTTGGTACATCTTCCTCTGTCAACATGTACACTAACGTGTTTTGATACAGCGAATCCAAGAGTGTCCATGAGACCTCTATGGAGAAGGGAGTCACCTACCACGAAGAACAAGACTTAACCCAGAACCTCCAGGCGAAAATTCGCAACCCCCTCAAGGGAATTCCCCGAGAACAGCTTATGAGCGATGTCGAAGCCTTTGCTCAGCGCAATGGCCTGCAGGAGCACACTCTTCTTCTCAAGAAGGGCGCGCTTATTGCCCAGAACCCTGCTGAACCACATGCCATTGATGGCGAGGAGAAGCTCACTGCACACGAATTGAATATTCTGGAGCGCGAGGTCACTCACAAGTGGCACATGCCCGCAAGACTCTTCCTCACCATCGCAACATGCTCCATCGGTGCCGCTGTCCAGGGTTGGGATCAGACTGGTAGCAACGGAGCTACCATTTTCTGGCCCGATGTCTATGGCATCGGTGACCAGAGCATTACTCGCAACGCTATTCTCGTCGGTCTCATCAATGCTGCTCCTTACATTGGTAGCGCGTGAGTTACACCTTCACATGTATCAATCTAGAGTTTAGCTAACCTGTCCCTAGTTTCATTGGCTGCTGGATCTCTGATCCTATCAACAACCACTTCGGTCGACGTGGTGTCATCTTCTTCGCTTCCCACTTCTGTATCTGGCCCGTCATTGGTTCTGCTTTCTGCCACACCTGGGGACAACAGCTTGCCTGTCGATTGCTCATGGGAATTGGTATGGGTGCCAAGGCTTCAACGGTCCCTATCTACGCTGCTGAGAACGCCCCGGCTTCCATCCGAGGTGCTTTGGTCATGTCATGGCGTACGTTCTTCGCCCTCCCTTCCATATTGAAATCTTTGTTGTACTAACACAGTTCAGAAATGTGGACTGCCTTTGGTATTTTGCTCGGAAGTGCCTTTAACCTGGCCGTCTACCACGTAAAGGATATCAACTGGCGTCTGATGCTTGGCGCGCCTTTCCTTCCCGCTGTCCCTCTTCTCTGCCTCATCTACTTGTGCCCCGAATCTCCCCGTTGGTACATGAAGAAGGGTCGCTACGCTGATGCCTGGAAGTCCCTTGTCGTTCTCCGCAACGACCCCATCCAGGTGGCCCGAGACATCTACTACATCTCCGCCCAGCTGGAAATTGAGAATGAGCTCGTTGGCAAGACCAACTACGTCACTCGATTCACTCAGCTCTTCACCGTCCCCCGAATTCGCCGTGCCAACCTGGCTGCCTTCACTGTCATGCTTGCTCAGCAACTGTGCGGTATCAACATCATTGCCTTCTACTCCACCACAGTCTTCGTCAACGCTGGTTTCACCCAGTTCCGAGCCCTGATCGGTTCATTTGGCTTCGGTCTTGTCAACTGGGTCTTTGCTTTCCCCGCTTTCTGGACCATTGATACTGTAAGTTGTTCAAATAAACGACAAACCTTCTCGTGAAATTATTTTAACAACAGTATAGTTTGGTCGTCGAAGCCTGCTGCTCTTCACCTTCCCCCAGATGTTCTGGACTCTCTTGGCTGCTGGTCTCTGCACTCTGATCTCTTCAGACCACAACGAGCTCAAAACTGGCCTCGTCAGTCTTTTCGTCTTCCTTTTCGGAGCCTTCTACTCCCCTGGTGAAGGCCCCGTTCCTTTCACCTACAGCGCTGAGGTTTATCCCCTGTCTCACCGTGAGACTGGTATGGGCTTCGCCGTCGCTACTTGCTTGTTCTGGGCTGCTGTGCTCAGTACCTCATTCCCCTTCCTGCTCGAGAAACTCCAGACCGTTGGTGCATTCGGCCTCTACGCTGGCTTCAACGTTGTCGCCTTCATCATGATCTTCCTCTGGGTACCCGAGACTATGCAGCGCACTCTCGAGGAGCTCGACTACGTCTTTGCCGTCCCTGTTCGCACTTTCATGAAGTACCAGCTCACCGTCGCCCTGCCCTGGTGGTTCAAGAAGTACGTCTTCTTCCAGTGGAGTGCTACCAAGCGACCGCTGTACGAGTTCGACAATGTCGCTTCTGACCTGCGCCGGGCGTCTATTCACCACGCCCCCACGGCTTCGTCGGATGATGAGAGCAAGCGGGCTATGTAAAGAAGAGGGGGAAAACGAATTTTACGAATTTATTTGGGTAGCAAGGGTGAATATTGGATTTTGAGTATATTAATTGGTTACCACACAACGGGTAGTGTGATATTGGGAATTGATACCCTTTCCCTTATAGTTATGACCCTATATGAGGGAATTATTAAGAATATATGAACTTCCCTATTTCAAAAAACTTATCCCTTTAAATATTTTGAGCCACCAACGTGAAATATCCAGCGCTGTGCTTTTTGTAAGGGACTTGCTATTTAGCAACCCCATTGGCTATCCAGCATCCCATGTCCTAAATTTCAGCTACCTTGGGTAAATCGCTTTTGATAATAGTAAATACTAGATGAATGTAGCGATATTATTGGATACCTGGAAATAGTAGCGATACTGGAAGAAAATAGCTGTGGTAGCAGATTGTGAATAGTTGAACCGCGTGTAGTTGCTATGGTGCTTGATACATATGGCTACGTGAGCTTTGAATAAATGTTGGCCAGCAGCTATATAATAGCATGCGTAGAATGGTTGTGGCTAGCAAAAGGTTTTCATGTGATTCAGAGACTACGCTTCCCAAGCGCAAAACGACATCTTGAAATCCCGAATATGTTCTTCATTTTTGATAAAGTCGGTGTCTCTATCTACTTTTGAATACACAGAAAATGTTTTGAGTAAAACGGTGTCTTTCTCCCTAAGCAAACTGTAATTTATCTGTCCCGTTGTCCCATTGTCCTGTTGTCCTGTTGTCCCAATCCACCGACTCTACTGTAAGCCTTCACAACTGCCTTTGGGTCGTTCTATTGTCCGAAACCGTTGTCTAAACCCCTTCTTCTCTTCGTCAAATGTTGCCCAAAATCACTAGCGCCGTCGCACTCGTCGTAGCCCTCGTCGTATCTCTCGTCTTATCTGTCGTCGTATCTCTCGTCGTTGCTCTCGCCGTCGCTCTCGCTGTCTTTCAAAAGCCCGCCGCAACATGGATACATTTTCCGCAAGAGTCGCCACCTCTGAGCACAATTGGTCAAACTCCTGTCTTGTCACCGGGCTGTTAGCCTCTGCCGTAGCAGAAGGCGATTGAAGGTTTTCAGGGATTGGTATGGCTGGTGGAGAAGCAGAGATCTCTTCGAAGTCAGTGTCCGTGACTGGCGACGCCGGCACAGGCGAACTTGCAGTCGGACTCGCAGGCGGAATCGTAGGCGACGGTGTCTCTTGAGGAGCTATGACAACGGCTTGATCACGGTTGCGAAGAGTACTGGGTGTGACCTTCAATAGCGGATAACGCTGTTGATATCGCCTCGCCCTGCCGGTATCCATATCAAAAACTGGAGGACCGACAGTGTCGGGGAACAAAGTGAAGTACTCATCAGAGCGGTTCCGCACAGGAAGATGACCGCAACGCGCCACGACGCCGTTTTCAAAGTCGACAGGAACCGCCTTGTACAACGCTCGTAAGATGATCAAGCCCGGCCTCGTTCTTCCAGCAGGGTCCCGGCAGAGGCGGTGCTCATAAAATTCTTGCCGCGACGCAACTGTGTGACGGTAGCTGTGATTGAGAATGAGATTTCTCATGTTGTCTCGCTCGCCTTGAGACAGATCCATAGAGTACGCCCAATACGCCTGTACACAGGCCACTCCGTCAGAGTAGGGCATATGGTTCTCGTCAAGCCCCAACTGGACTATGTCCAAGCGTCTTATGGTTCCTAGCTGCGCCATAGTTGCGTTCTGATGCCGTCTTGTACAGCGTTGCTGAGTTTGCTTTGATGACGTTCTTGCCTCGACGACGTTGTTGGTTCTGCTTTGACAAGGTTGTTGACAAGGTTGTTGAGTCTGCCTTAATAACGTTGTTGACTGCCTTGACGATGTTGTTGGCGACTTTGTTGACTCTGTTTTGGCGATGGTTTGCCGGCACCATAGGGCTATTTGGGCGTACGTAGGAAAGAAGAAAAAGGAAAATAAGGAAAGAAGAAAAGGAAGAAAAGAGAAAGGGAAGAAAGGGAAGAGCGAGTTGAATTAAATAGCACTTTGGCGGCTGCCTCGCCAGGTGGCAATAGTGAGCAAGAGGTGTCTGCCAGCTGGTGCCAGCATCTCGCGTAAAGACTGCATATATAAATATTAAAGAGGTTTACTAACTAATACAGCAAGTTAAACACATTAGCAAAACTAATCACTCACGCTACAATTAATAGCAATTAGACGTTCCGAACGCGCGCCAGAGATCTGACTATATAGCATCCCGAGCCACATTATTGGCAGATATCATTACGGGGAAGGGATATAGAAGGAAGTAGAGATGGTAAAAGAAACCGAGCATAGCAGAAGAAAGTAGAGATAGTATAAGAGTGTATAGACAGTAGAATATAGTAGAGGAAAGTAGAGATGCTGGAAGGAAGGACAGATAGTAGAAGAATATAGAGATGGTGGTAAATAGTCGAGATAGTAAAGGAAAGGCGAGATGGTAACAGGATGTAGCCATAGTAGAAGGAAGTAGCCATAGTAGAGGAAAGTAGTCATAGTAGATGAAAGTAGCCATAGTAGGGAGAGTAGAAGAATGTATGAATCGTAGAAAATGAACTAGCCATGATGGTAGAAGATTGAACATTTGACGAGCCAGAAGTAGTAGTAGCTGGGATGCTATATAGCCAACTCGGGGTGTCAGCTTGCAAATTCCACATTAACAACATGTATTGAGAGCACTTTGAGTTGACTCATTTGTAGTTAGGTACGTTGACTACTAAACTACCGCATTTACTTGCCCAAATTTCCCATCAAGAGAAAGAACCCCAAATCATAAACACCAAACAAAGCCACCTTCTCGCCATCAATTCCATTAGCGAGGCCCAAACAAAAGAAAAAAAGAGTAATGAGCGACATAGAGACGGAAAGCAGCCGAATACACGCAATCAGTCTCGACAGAACCACAAGCAAACTACAGGCTTCTCATTCGGATTGCCAGTCCTCGTAGAATCCCATCCCACGTCCTTGATCGTCTTCTTCAACATATCCTTATCCGCGCCGTTGACCTCCAGGCCCTTGTACCACTTGCCGCCTCCGCCGCTGACGACCTCGAAGCACTTGTTCTTCTTGGGCGTTGCGTTGGTGCAGCCGAAACCCTTGAGCAGCTCCGCCATGGTGGTGTTGCACGGGATGTGCGCCGCCTTGAAGGGGATCTGTGCCGTGGGCGGGAGCTGCCAGGGCGGCGTGTTTGTCTTGAAGACGTGGGCTTTTGTGTGCTCCGCGGGGAAGAAGTAGTTGTAGCCCGGCTCGCAGCCGGTGCCGCCGGTCGTGTTCGTCATTTGGGCGGCGGGCATGGTGGGATCGATGTTGGGATATGGCTGAGGCTGGCGAGGGAGCATGTTGCCCGTGCCGTTGGGCTGGTAGGAATAGGTCTTCTGCGTGTAATAGCCAGCAGAAGGCCCCTGAGCGGCAGTGTAGCCAGCTCCGGGCATTACATATTGAGGGACGCCTTGGGAGGCGGCTAGAGGATAGTATCCGTAAGTCATGTTAGGCCAAGCGCTATGCTGAGGCATCGTACCAAAGGAGTAGCCGGGCCCGCCAGCATGAGGAATGTATGCTTGCCCTTGGGCCGGCTGGGGGGCTCCGTACGGAGCATAGGCGGGGCGGCCGGAGTCGCGGCCTGTCAACGGATTCCAACCTCCGGACATGTTCTGCGGTAGAGCTAGAGCGAGAGGCTAGCGGAAGGGTATCTCAAATGGCCGAGGCTGCCAAGTGTGAACCCAACGTCCGATGCTGGGTTGGAAAGATGCTTGCCAGTGTCCTGGGACAGGACCGGAGAAGACGGGATTCCAGCCAGCAGGTGGACTGCCGATAGGGCTGACGATTGGGCTGCCAATAGGCGATGACGGCGCTGGGTAGCTCGGTGCAGCGAGGTAGTGGATGTGAGGTTGGTGATGATAAGATGGGGTATAGGAGTGAGGGAAATGATGGTGATTACAAGGGTGAGCGTGGAAATGGGGGCGAAGATGAGAATGAGGCAAACCCCGAGAGGGAGAGAAGGCCGATTCGTGGTTATTATAGCCTCGATATACGCTGATGGGGTGTTGCCAGTATGGTTCAGGGTGGTGAGCTCGGAATCTAGGTGATACAGGAGGTTGATGAGTTGCTAGAGAATGAACTTTACACAGGCGTTAGCTTACACAGGCTTCTATGAGGGGCGACTCAGAGACAACAAGACAGCCGTGATTAACGTACCGGGTGGTGAACTAGGTTCAATCGTAGATTCAGTCGTAGTAGACTCAAGCGTAGCTTCAACTTCAGGATCAGCCTCAGTCTCACGCCCCGTCTCTGCCTCCGCCTCGGAAGCTTCTTCCTCGTCCGACTCGGAGTCAGTGCCGACGTGGGCGGCGAACTGCTCTGTGCTCCAGATGATGCGATCTTCGCTATCGTAAAACGCCCCCACGGTGATCAAAGCCCAGAACTGGGAGTCCTCACTGGCTTGGAGCACTTGAGTGATGACGAGCTTAGTTGCTGGAGCCGGAAGGTGGCCAGGCTCGACGGGAATCGTCCTACAGGTCACGCGAGGAGCGTTGGGCATAGATGTGGTGGTATAAGCCGCGGCCGGAGCCGGTGGGACACGGCCAGAAGGGAGAAACAGGGATGTTATAGGTGAACTGGAATAGAACGGAGATGTTATAGGTGAAAAATTGTTTGCTCTGTCAAACGGATGAGCGTAGCCGCCTCTCAGATGGTGGTGTCGGAGAGAAGAGAATGGCATTGGAATTTCCATGATTCTTCACTAGAAACCTATCGGTTATGTACTTTTGGGTATTGCAATGATTCACTTCGGTGATGGATACTCAGATTCTGAAGGCAAACAAGCCAGCTTTTGTTCGATGGCAAAGACATGGTCTACACAAGGCAAGCTGAACTTTTGCTGGCGGTGAATCACTGACTTCGTGCCTGGTGGCGTGGGATGGCCCGAATGCCCAACGATGCCAAAGATGACAGGGAGAGAAGTGTCCGTGTCCAATCAGCCAGAAGCGAGTAAAGTGCTTGCGCTCGCTCTCATTTGCCGCGTGATGAAGGCGGTCATACGTGGATGCCACGTTGATGAGCAATCTGGAGACGTGGCCGATTTGTTCCACATCAAACATTCGCCTCCTTCGCCTCCAGGTTGGGCACATATAGATAAACACAATAAAAATAGCAGAGCCAAGGCCAGGCTGCGACCTGCAGGCTGCACGTAGTTGGCACCTCATGAGAATATTTGTCTATTGAAGAAGCTGAATCGGTCTTTCAGCCGTGATGAGATGATCCACAGAGACGCATGCATGCCCCCTGGGTATGGAGACATATCCACCGACATTGAAGAGCCTCACCGGAGGCTTACCAGGGCACGACTTGAAACTTGCCTTGTTCGTACTCCCAAAAAGTCCCCGGGTCGATGGCGCCCTTTTCAGATTCCAGCAGCCGCACGAATGCCTCGGCACTATCCACAGGATCCTTCTTCCCCTGATAGTTGTTGAAGGCCGTCTTTGTATGGCCAGGGCTGACGCTCCAGAAGGTGATCTTTTCCCCACTGTCCTTGTAGTTGTCCTCGTTTATCTGATAATGCAGCGTCAGCATGTTCAGCGCGGCCTTGCACACGCAATAGTCGATCAGAGCCACGGGCGGAAGCTGTGTGAGATGTTAGCAAACGGTTACACCAGATGGTTTGCCCCTTTGATTCGTATTCGGGGGCCAGAGAAGATGGAAAAACTCGCGCACCTCTCTGCTTGCTGTGCGACCGAGACTGCCTCTGGCGCTGGAGTTCATGATGACTCTCGGCCAGGAGCTCTTCCTAAGCAGCGGGATGAACGCCCTGGTCACGAGGATGTTGGATGTGACACAGCGGTTGAAGTTGAGGTTGGAGCAATCCCTCAGCTCGGCGAGATCCTGAGTTTTGGGCAACTGAAGGCTCGCAGCATTGTTGATGAGCACTAGTAATAAGATGACAGATTGCATGAGCAGAATGTTTTATAGGTATAAGGTGATGTCTCGATATACGCACCGTCCAGCTTTCCATATCGGTCGTTCACAGCCTCGACCGCCGTCGTGATGCTCTGGATATCTTCAATGTCAAGCTGGATTGTATCCAGGTTGGAGGAGATGCCCTGTCCTCGCAACTGATCGATTGCCTCACGGCCAGTTGCCGGGTTTCTGCAACCCAAGATGATGGTAGAAGAAGGTATCCGTTGTGCGAGGGCCTGGACGATGCCCAAGCCGATGCCTCGATTTCCTCCCGTGACGAGAATAGTAGACATGATGTGTTATCGATAGTTAGGACTGAACTGATGAATCGAGTTGTACTTATTTTCTCTCTTTTCACAGTCCATCTTTTCCAGCTTTTATATTTTTGTCAATGAAGCATACACGCAGTGGTTGAATGGACTTAGGCTGTGTATAGTGTTAGGATAGCCGTATTTCTCGGCGGTCGGAAATGTGTGGATGCTGGAGCTGCTAAGTCCGGCCGTTTGTTGGAGCAGCGATTGAATTGAGATGGACTTGGCAACATGACACAGATTCTGATTACTAAACATTGATATGGTAAAAATGTTGGAAGAAGAGGCTTCTTGCTCAATTTCAGGATTTTATTGTGCGTCAAATTGCTCAATTGGGATTGTAACTCTGATAAAATGCAGCTAGGCTATGCTCCGACTCCGGCGAGACGATCAAGACAATAAATACAATATATCAAAACACACGTGGCTCTGCCTGCAGCCCGCATAGTCTGAAGACAAATGTGTATAGTTTGCCAATGCCATTCCTCATAAAGATAAAACATCCATCGCATCACGAAATTTCATACCGCTCGTCCTCATCGCTTGTCACTACCCTGACGCTGCCAACAGTCATCTGCTTGACTGGCTCGATACTCTTCTTCCGTTTCTGTTGTTGCTGAAGTCGTCCTACCTCGGACACCAGGCCCTTGAGATAAACCTCGGCCTGCACCGTAGCGCTGTACGCAGCTGGCGTCCAATTCCACATGTTGCGTCTCTCGACATCCGCACCAGCCGCGAGCAAGGTCCGCAGACCTAACAAGTTCCCGTTGCCACTCGCAAAATGAAGAGCCGTATTCCCCTCTGAATCTGCTCTCTGCACTGCCTCATACGGTCCTCCAGGGACATATGTCAACAGCAACTGCAGTATGGTGTCGTGGCCACCACCGCTGGCCTCCATGACGGCATCCCGGCCGCGAATATCTCTTCGTAGAATGCAGTCCGAGTCTTTTTCGCACAGCAGGTGGACGACTTCCGTGTGGCCAGCACCCGAGGCAAGCATAAGGGCGGTTTGATGGTTCTCGTTGAGGGCGGGACAAGGGTCTTCGTGGCCGGCATCGAGGAGCACCTGGCAGACTTCCTTGTGGCCGAGAGAGGCGGCAAGGTGCATGTTGGAGTTGGAGAGGCCGACTGGCGAGACATCGGGATTGTGGAGGAGAGATGGATGGGACTTGAGGATGCGCTTGACCAGCAGGGCGTCGCCGGCGTGGATCGCGCGCCGCAACCGAATCGAAGGCTCGATCCTGTCAAGATATTGATGGTCAGTTGGCATTGATCGGGGCATTTCCATGTGATGGATGGGCCGGCGCTTTTTTTTTCTCTCGCGGGATCTTACTTACATGATGGATTCAAGTCTTCATGACTAGAGACTTTAGAATGCAAACCGCATGACGGACTAAAGAGAAAGAAAAGAAAAACAGACAGCAGACGGGAGATGAAGCGCCGTCTGACAGCAGCCGGGCCGCCGCGAAGAAGAGCTGCCAAGGTGAACAAGACAGAACTGGACTGAACTCAGCCTTCAATGGATGACGCCGCGTCTGTCTGTGTCCAGTCTTTATCAGCTCAGCCGTCCGAGAGTGCAATACCCCGCTATGTTCCACCGAAGCATCCCCACTGAAGTCCGCTAAAGTGGGCGCTTACGGGACGCTACAGACGCTCTATGCGTTTCCCCCTGCACCTTTCACCGAGCCGATACCCGAGATTGAAAACATGTATCAATTTCATTATTACCAGACCTTGAGCCAACGTGGGACTTTGAATGTTCAACAAATAGCAGTGAATACGTGCACCGAAGATGCTTTCATGTACCTATTTTATTGAATGGAAACAATCCATTGACTGACACTCCTTTGTTCTCAGTGTTACCAACATTATCTAGGACATCCAGCCGGATTCCACCTAGCAGATACAGTAACAACAACATGAAAACGCAAGTTACTCTTTGCCGGGTATACCAGTCTCAGAATCGATCCAATCTGGCCAAATGGCACATAAATACATAAATCCTGACCCAATCATTCCTCAGTCTCATTCAGTTCATGGCTGAGCTTAATCGCGTCCGACTTTCCAGTGTCAAGGACAACAGCAGGATCCTCCTCATCGCCCTTTCGCGAGACTTTGTTTCCCTTTTTCGTCTCAATTGTGGTCCTATTTTCGCGTTAGCTTTTGAAGGAATATTCAC
Source organism: Trichoderma semiorbis (assembly GCA_020045945.2). Lineage (NCBI taxonomy): Eukaryota > Fungi > Ascomycota > Sordariomycetes > Hypocreales > Hypocreaceae > Trichoderma > Trichoderma semiorbis. Next base: position 1,591,239 of record CM034695.1, read on the forward strand.
CAAAATAAGTTTTTTTGACTTACTCTCCAGGATTCACCTCCTTCACTTTCCCCTCAGGCTGGGCTTGGCCCCAGTTCCAGCTCACCGTATCGCCCTCTTTAGGCCCCTTTGCCTTGTCTCCATTTCCCGCCTCTGTCCCGTTCTTCTGACCGTTCTTCGATTCCTGCTTCTTTGGAGCCTCTTCTTCGGCCACTTCTTCGGCGCCCTCAGCTTGCTCGTCCTTCTTTTCGTCGTCCTTTACCTCAGCAGCGCCATCCTCTGTTTCTCTCTTCTTGCTCTTTCCAGATTGGTCATCAGGGGCCTTTCGCTTTTCTCCTGCTTTTTCTTCCTTTTCCTCCTCTTCCTGCTCCTCAGGTTGTTCCTCTTCCTCGCCTTCGGCGCCACCGCCATTTGCCTCGCGCTTCTTGATGGGATCATGACCCCAGTTCATGAGCGACGCGTACGACTTGCTCTTTTTCACCTCTTCAATCGGCTTTTCATTATTTGCCTTTTCTTCCTGGGCCAGGTGTCGTTTGCTGATAAAGCTTCGTCAGTCTTTGTAAGTTACCCATGACAAGGTGTCTCAGAATCAAAACATACCAGTAAGACACAACTTTCCTCATGTGGCTAACATCATCTTCTGAGTACTTTTCCGGGTCCTTGTCGGGATTGGACTCGAGAATCTCGACAATCTTTCGACCACTGTCATGACCGACGGATTCACCGCTGCCGTCGTCCTTCTCCCATCCAGCACTTGTGGAGTCATCGCCCTTGAGCCACTCCTTCAGTTCCTTCGCCGTCACGTTGACGAGCTCATTGAACTCTTGGATGACTTCGCTCTTGTCCTTCATTTTCGATGACGATTGAACTTGTTTTGATGCTTGAGTCTTTTCGGATTGTCCTTGACTGTGTTTTTCCAGGTTCTCCTCTGACACGTGATGCCGTTAAGAGACGAGTAAAGATCCAATCCGCACTAGAGGGAGATGCTCCCGTCTTTTTACGTTGCTAAGCTCATTGTGTCTTTTTGAGTTTCTTGGAATCGACGCTTTCGGCAATTGCGTCATGGAGCATCACCAAGATCGAAAGGGCAGAAGTCTCACAAAAGGTCTAGCGTTGGACCAAAGAGGTTGATGGCATCACAGACTGTTAAGCTTTAAAAGAGGCGTAGAGTTAGCGTCAAGCATCTCCAGTCCGCCATTAAAGCAAGCTTGCAGAGGATAACCGCTGACGTAGAAGAATGAGAAGAATGAGCAATGACGCCCCCTTGCATCGATCTCTTCCGGCAGCTACGTATTAGAGCTGTCCCCTTGCGTTCTACACCATGTGATTCGGGACATGATACGCTGAATAGCCAGTGCTTCAATCAGGACGAGTGTCACTTAGAAAGACCGAGGTCGGTCTTTTAGTATACATCATATCAGCTTCACGGGCATTGCTCTGCATGTTCATATTGTATACACATTAGAATAACAGAATAAACCCGTCACTAAACAATACATGACACATCATAAACTCACACATGATCCAACATTTACAATCTTCCACAAGTCTTACGCCTTAGTAGCCGGCTTGATAGCCCTCACCTTGAGCACCGCCGAGTCGTTATTCAGGCCGTCAAAGTCATGCGCATCCAAACACGCCTGTCGACTCAACAATACTGCCGGCTTGGTCCTCTCCTTCATTTCCGTCTCATAATCAGTCACGGCTACAGCCTCAGTCTTGTCGCCAGCATACACCGCCTTGATCTCGCCCAGAAGATGCCAAGCGTCAAGAATGCCATGATTGCCAGCCTCGCCGCGATACATGACCATGGCATGGGCGGCGTCGCCAACTAGAGTTACTCGGCCATCGTGATTGCTCCAGTCTTGGCAAGGCCAGTCTTGCAGAATGAGGTGGAGAGTAGATGAGGATTCGGGAATTGCCTGTATGGTGTTGTATAGGTCAGGGTGGAAGCCGTCTACCAGGCGCTTCATCAGGGCGATGCGGTCCTGGTTTGCTTCTGGGATGACTTCGTCCCTGTCCTTGTCCATCCATGAGAGCATGACTTGCACGCGGAAGCGTTCGTTGGCAGTGCCTGCTGTGCCGTTTACTTCTGGGGTCTCGAGCATAGAGATCCAGAGGAAGACGCCCGTCGTCGGGTGACTGCCCTGGAAGAGCAGCGGGTCAATGTTTCGCAGCGGCGCGACCTGCTCGGGGGTAAAATCGGCAGAAGCACCAATCATCTTGACGGGCAGCAAATAGTTCTGATGGGCGTCTGGCACGAGGAACTTTCTCGTTTGAGAGTTGCTGCCCTCGGCGCCGACGAGCATCCTCCCCTGGGCCTCAGTTCCGTCTGCAAAGACAGCCCTGACGCCATCGCTAGCATTGTCAGACACTTGGATGTCTGCCAGCTTTTTGTTCCAGTGGACCTTGTCCGCGACTCCCTTGAGCAACACCTTGCGCATCTTCTCGCGGTTCACGCGGCGGCGGTAGTTGGGCGGGATCTTGAATTTGGCTTCCTTCGTCTCGAGATTGATGAACATGAAGTTGCCGCTATCATGGCGGCCGACTTCTGGGTCGACCTGGACGCCGTCTATGGCATCAAAGGTCTCTTGGTCGAGAATTTGCTTCAAGTACTCCAACACCCAGTGTAAGGTGATGGCATATCCTTGCCCGCGGGCATCGATGTTTTCGTCGCGCTCGTAGATTTCAAACGGAATGTTGGCCTAGAGAATGGAAACAAGAAGGTTTAGAGTTAGTAAATGCTGAGACCAAAACGAATAGAAGATGTCATTGATGTACTTTCTTGAGTCCGTGTGCCAACGTTAAGCCCACGACACCAGCGCCAATGATGAGCACGGTTTGATTGTTGACGCTCATGCTGGATGGAGTTCAATGTTTGTAGTGGTAATAGTAGCTGAGTACAGAGCTAGCTGCCGTCGAAATCAATCGCCGTTCTTATCTTTGATTTCATAAAAAAGTGTCTTCTATGGCCGCGCTTTTAAAGCTATTCTCTCTGCCCCTCATAGTGCATGCATCATGACGGCAGCAAGGGTGTCCGTGTGGTTCTGCTACTACCACGACGGCGCATTCTAGCCACAACTTTTGTCCCATCCGGCGGCTCTTCAGGGGTTCACCGTTCTCCACGGGTTTTCCCTAGCTCTGGAACCCAAATGGGGAGATATCAATCACTAGTAATAGCAGGAATATTGAACGAGATCAGTAAAATTGAAAATCCGTCACTCCTACCACATCAATTTACCCACGGATTATGGAACCACTTCTCGTCTTCCGCCAGCCTTGGGTTCCCTAACCGGCAATGCAAATGGAGAGATTGTTGATTGAATGAGACGAGTCTGCTTGAAATATTGCTTTATCGTATCTATTTGCATTGAGATGGTGGAACGGATCACCCGATGGTCTTTGTGTTGACATGGATGGACATCCATGGGCCAGCAACCACTTGGGCCACCGCGCAAAAACCCATATCACTGCATGTGCTTTGCATCTGGCCATCGGCTGCTGTTCCCTGTTCCTCGCCGGCACGGTCCTTTGTAGCAGGCGGTGAGTCCCACCGCGCAGCGTTCAGTTTGTGAGCTGATGCCGAACCACACCGCGGATCTGATCTGCTAGTGCCACATAGTTGAGCTAAGCAGTTTTAACGGCTTGGAAATCGCGCAGCTTGGAGAAGGTTGGGGGCTGTCTTGACTGGCCAGTCGATTTACTGTAAAGGCAGTCGATTATCCGCTAACTAAAATGCCTACCCGGCATAATTGTACTGATTGTCGACGATTTGCATATTCCATACGTGAGCACAGGGTAAAACTCAAAATCTCTCTCATTGTTTATAGATTGATTTTGGTGAACTTCAGAATGATAAAAATAAATCTTGGTTGGCTCATTTAAAAGTTCATGACTGGACAACTGGTGTGCGTTGCGGTTGTTGAACAATACTCGATCACGAACCTTCTACTAAGCTCAGTGTATTACAAAGTCTGGGTTACATCATTAGAGCCTTTGAAAGACCTGGGGGAAAGATTTTTTCTATTAGATTTTCTACTGAAATCAACAGTTGCTAATGAGATGATTCTGGTCGCTGATCCCCGGCGGACTGGGTCGGAGTGATACTTGCACACTGCCTTATTCTATGCTACGTGTCTGCTCCATCTTCATGACATCCGAATATTATTATTCCATCGACCAATCTAATCCCGAAACAAAATGAGTAGCTATCCAGCATCCCAAATTGTATATCCAGCACGCCTGTAACCGCGCGGAGTTCAAGTGTGAAAATAGAATGCTGAGGAAAACCTCCAGATACTTATTACACGAGCAATGGAGACCACCAGTTCTCCAAGCATCTGCTACTATCGCTTCTTTCTACCAAGATCTACTTTTATAGCCCTATTCCTCTACATTTTACTAGGGTTACATTCTTTTATTGTCTGGTATCATTATCATCTTTAAAATGAGACTCGTAATGTTGAAGCAGCAAGTTTGGGGCACCGCTGAATAGCCACCCGCCATTAGCGACTTAACCGACTGCAAGTTAGAGTATGATAGGTTTTTACCAACTCCCTCTCAAAATACATCATTATGCACAAGTCAACCTAATCCAAGGGCAAGAAGAGAGATTCACGTTATCAAATCAATACAATATTTACCATCTGCAAGTCGTGTGATGTCTGCAAAGTACATAGCTTACATGCTTACTGGCAGCTCACGGGCAAGCCGTCTGCAAGCCAACCTCCACATAGTAATTTGTTTCCACCAATTCCCCAAGAAAGCAGTGACCTGCTACACATTCCCTGTTAGGAGGCATAAGCAGGCCCGCTCCCTCTATGTATTCTTCAGGTGGTTGAGCATCTGGAGATGCGCGCCTGGCGTCTACCGTCGGACCCAGCGCGGAAATCGAAGATGTGTGGCGTCCCGCGGCCGGCGGCGCGCGTATCACCCACTATGGGGTCGAGATTAATAACCTCCGATCATCGTTGCTGCAGCCGCTAAAGCTGAGAGCTGTAGCTCGAGATGGAGAACTTGACCTGCGATCTTTGCGAGCTATAGAATCACTAGCCTTCTCCTTCTTTCTCTCTCGCCATCATAGCTGCCCACGAGCAAAGAGCAAAGCCAGGAAATCAAGTTATTCGACATGGCGTCCGACGGAAAACACGAGGCTCTTCAGCCCCTCCACCCCTCCATGGCCGGCAAGCTGGACCCCGCCTTCGAGAAGCTCTACAACGACAACGTCGCGACCAAGCCGCTCAAGCCAATTGATCTGGGGGCGCTGCGAGGCAACTACTCGCTGCTCTACAGCTATGGAACGGCTCCGGCGCCAGAGGTTGGGCGCATCTACGACGATGTGATCCCCCTTGCCGATGGGACACAGCTGGCCGTGCGTGTCTACGAGCCCGAGACTTCAGGCCCGTGGCCGGTGCATCTGGACTTCCACGGCGGCGGCTGGGGACTGGGGGACCTGGATACGGAGAGTCACATTTGCAAGCACTACTGCAAAAAGGCCGGCGTGGCTGTCATTGACGTGGCCTATCGCCTGGTGCCCGAGTTTGCTTATCCCACAGGCGTCACAGACAGCTTCGCCGCCGTCGAGCACGTCCACAAGCAGGGCGCAGCCAGGTTCAACATCCGCCCGGACAGCATCTCGGTGGGCGGCGTGTCAGCAGGCGGCTTCATCGCCCTGGCCGTGGCGCATCTGGCTCGCGACGCCGGCATTCCGCTGCGGCTGGTGGCTGCGGGTACACCTGTCGTCGACGACATCTCTCAGTATGCCACGGCCGCCGACTCGCCCTGGCCATCTATGCAGGAAAACGAGTTCGCACCGACACTCAACTGGGCCCGGCTGGCGTGGTTCGACAAGCTGAAGTTATCGACACTGCCCACGGAGCCCGAGACACACAAGGCCGCCAAGGAGCGAATCGGTTGGCAGAACAACCTGCTCAAGGCACCAAACTTCAAGGGCCTGCCTCGCACGCTCATCTACACTGCCTCGGCCGATCCGCTGCGGGACGAGGGCGAGAAATACGCACAGGTGCTGGTCGAGAATGGGGTCGAGGTAACGCAACGGCGCTTCCCCGGTGTCCCGCACCCATTCATGCACATGGACGAGGCGCTGTGGCAAGGGAGAGAGTTCATCGACAGCACCGCCAGGGAGCTTCGGATGGCTCACTCTGACTCGTGAGGGAGGGCTGGGACGCAGCCATTTCAACTCGTTACTGGGTGCTGTACGAGCAGAAACACGGGTACTGTGCAGGTATATCTACTGCTTGGCAGGATTCTCCCGGTGCGTTGGCCATGATGGAGCTGTTGAGTGGAACTGACGATGCATCCCGTGCGATTTGCTGTTCCGGCCCATGTTTGTTAGCCTTTTCCCTGTTTGTTATTGTTTCTCCCACGTCTCTTTCCAAGAGCAAGCGATCCGTCCAAATGTACATATCACGATGATGAAAAAGAATTAGACATGACCTATCCAGACCAAGCTCTCTCTCTCTCTCTTCTTGACCACTGACGAATGCAAAGTATTGCCGATCGTCAACCCAACATGGGTAAAAGACATACCCGGGCACTTCTGGCAAGAAAGCATGCGTAATACTGCACATGCACCTTGAATGTACCGTTACTCTCCCTCTCCCTGGTTGTCGTTGCGTTGCATTGGCACCGATGGGACAGAAACCATCGCTGTCTGCTCCGCCGAGGTCCAAACATATGGATGTGACACGCCGCTTGTTTTGGTAGCGCAGGTACCGTACGCACTCACGTTCACTCACACGCACGCACACACACACTTGATTCCACACTCACACCCCTCGGATCCCAATGTTTCTCTCTTCCTGCAGAAACCGGTTTCATCGGGCCAAGCTCTGACCTGACATGTGCCAGAAAGAGGGCCAAATTGGGTGCTTATGCCGGCCCTCGTACCACCAAAACCGGTGTAACGCAGTAGCAGTGTGTCCATGTTCGTTTTGCATTGCAGACCAACATTAATAATTAACAGCCGTGCGAATGCGACCCTTGCTTGTGAGCAGGCCATCCTTCGAATCAAGTCATCTCAGCCACAGAACCCACTCCCCACTAGCTAGGAGTAGGATCATATCCCATGCCGGAGCGAGATGAGCCGAGCAAGGGTTCAGAGTTTTCTCTTCTTTCCTCTCCGTTCTTTTTTTCCTTCCAGTGGATTGGCCGGCTAGGGTATTAGTACATGCGGGCCGCGTTGATTCGTTCAAGTACCCCGTACAGGCGCAATTATGAGTAGAGAATGCAAGCATGACAGGTACAGGTACCAGGTGTGCGATGCTCATCTGCAGTGCTCGACGAACGCTGCGAGGGTGATGGACTATCATTGCCGTGTTGAGCGCTGTTACGTTGGTGACTTGCGCATGTTGGTTCAGTCAAAACGGGAGCACGATTCATGCCACCCCGATATACTTCTTGACAGCTCGGCAAGGCCCGTATTGGGGGTTGACGCCACGAGAGCCGACCGGTTCATGCTCCTTTGCTGCGCGTTTCGTTTGTTGCTCGCGGCCTAGCGTCAGGAACTGCAGAGCCCATGGAGGTCAACCCTTTTCTCACGAGCCCCCTCTTTCTCGCCCACAGCAACGGTGCTCGTACGAGAACGACACAGTATGGATTTGATGCATTAATCCAGATATGCTTGTCTCTCCCAGTTGCCGCCGCCTATCGTCTCGAGATGCGTTGCTGCTAGTCAAGCAATCAAGCCCGTCCCCGCCTCTCAAATCTCTGGTGCCGGTCCTGACTAGGGTCTTGGCCAATTGCAACAATGCAGTCTAGCTGGGATATCGGGGATCTAGTGCGTCCCCTTCGGGCGTAGCAACTGGCGTTTGTCTTGCTTTGGCGTGGCGCATCATGCGGCGATGCAGTGAGGGCATGGAGATAAGGCGAGGAAGGATGACCGCCTCCCTTTAGCTCTTTAGCGAGGGGCGCCGCTGGCTGCTCGATGGCTGCAGAGAGGAGAAAGGGCGTTATGTCCAGTCCCGGATGTGCTCGTGCAGGTACGGTATGATTGTGTGCTGGGAGGAGAAGCGAAAAGTTGGCCGACGATGGAGCTGACGGGATGGATTCCCGGCTGTATGCACACCAACAGCGCATCAAGTGTCAACTGCGGCACCGCACAGAATGGATCATGATCAGTGCTCCGCCTAGTGAGTTGCAGCTGTCGAGGCTTTTTGCTTTGAAACCTGCAGATGGTGCTGAGGGGCGAGCAGAGGGATCTGCATCTTAGGCCCCCGAATTCTGCAGCGCCGGCGGCCTGTGGCTTCTGATTAGCGAGTAAGTGTGATAGAGCAGAGCGAACCTGAAGTGCTGAGCTGCTCGTACAGGTACTAATACCCAGGTCGGCATATGTAGGATACACGGATGGGAAGAAAAGGATGGGCGGATTCTGGTCGGCAAAGGGATCCATTGATCCAATTCCAAAACGCTGGGAGAAAACGAAACGGCGCAATGGGGCCGGCCAGTCGTAGTAGCTCGAGGCGGCCCCTTCCTGGATTCTCCCCGGCGGGACACACGAAAATTTACGAGAGTCTGGAGATGTACCGGTACAGAAGCCAAGTGTTCCATTGATCCTTATAAATCAACCTGCCGTAAAGTAATGTGTGGTGCATGCTGGCTAAAAGAAGGTGCGTGCATTACAGGAACTTCCGCATCGCATCGCATCGCATCGCAGTCACCAAGTGCCAGTCCCGAATCGACGGGATCAGCGTGTTTGCGAGACACACGGCAAACATCCATGTGTGCTTACTGGCCCCCTCCTTCTTTGCTACTGCATGTACGAGTACGGAGTATGGAGTCTGGAGTACCTAGACTTATCCCTTTAACACCAGATCGCTTCATGCGAATACCTCTATGATCTATTAGGTAGGTGCTCGTAGGGGCGAAAGACGGCAGAAGCAGCTGGATTGATCTCCCGTCAAGATATCCCTCCCCAAGACTCGTACAGTACCTGAGTATCGTACTACCCAAGGCTGTAGTACGAACAGGTGAGTGGCACGTTAGTAATTACAGCGCCTAGCTCTATCAAAATAGATTGCACCAGTGCAGTACTCCGTACGAGTATATCGAATTGTCCCAAGTATAGCACCAAATGGAGCATGTCTCTTGTTTCGGAGACGGCGATGGCGGCATTGATCCCTATTGACCGATCTCCCCACCCCTCTCCGCTATGCTTTGTATATACTAGTGTAGTTAAACGTCTTCCCAATGACGGGCAATCATCAGGTTCTCGTCAACCTGTCCTCAGATGACGGCAGCTTAGCCTAGCACCTCTCCTCTGTCACTGCTGTTACTCGCTGGTACATTCCAGTCATGGAATCCAGTGCTTCCATCGACCTTGTTCGGCCTGGTGCTTACAGGGGCATGTCGGGGTTTCTGGCGGCCCTGCTAGCACCTTTCCATGCTCTCACTCGCTAAACGATGCAAACAAGGCAGTACCTACGCCTGCCGGCTGACAGGTCCAAGTGTCCTGTCGCAAGCATCGACATCTGGAGTGCGAGTGTGCGTACTCGTACCGGTACTTGCGCACACGAGCCGAGTCCACAGGCTGCACTGGCGTTGGACGCTACATCCTGCCCCGTAGCGCTACCAGCCAAAGATCCAGGATCCATTGGGGGCCCCAAGACAGACCCCCGCTGCAGCCAGATCGGCACCACCAGGATGCGCAAGTAACTGTACCTGTGCCATTATCTACCGGGGTCCGCCCCGTCCCGTACAAGTATTCCCGAGTCCTGCTCGGTTTCCCTCTTGATACTACCGCTTTTGTAGAACCAACCAACTTTGCTTCGCCGAAAGGGCTTCCCCCCCATCTGCATCTACGCCCCCGTCTTCGACAAACCCTCTGATCCTATTGACGCTCGACCTCGCCATGAACAGCAGTGGGAATCGAGAGGTTTTGAAGACGACTCTTGCATTATTGCCGCGCCCGCTCCATCTAAGAAAAGCCTCCTTAAGCCATACCCGCTTTGCACGGGCAGACGAGTGATTTCGAGGCGGCAAAAACTGGGGCCTGGAGGCTCGGCCAACTGTATTACCACCACCAACCTGTTGAAACGCGCATTTGAGAGAATCTTGTGAGTGTGTGTCGTGGAAACCGTGCGCGGATAAGGTCAGGACTTGCTGGCGAGAGTGAGAGTTGTGTGAGAGAGAAGAGGAGGAGAAGGAAAAGGAAAAGAGAGACAGGGGGAGACAAAGAGAGAAACCCAGAAGACAGGACAAGACAAGACAGAAACGCAACATCCATCCCACATCATCGCCATGGGCTCCGACAGCCGTCCTGTATGCCATCGCTGTGCCCAGATCAAGCAGGCCTGCGATGGCAGCGTGCCATGTGCGCGGTGTCTGCGCCTGAGCCTTCCCTGTCGCCCACGCGACTCCAGCAGCTCGGCCAACCAGCAGGTGGGCGACCTACCCAAAGCACGCATCCGCAGAGTGCAGACGGGGTGCCTCATGTGCAAGCGCCGCAAGAAGAAATGCGACGAGACGAAGCCACGATGCGGCGACTGCAGGCGCCTGTGCCTCGACTGCGCGTGGCCTGCCGAGCGTCCCAAGGACAAGACCGTAGCCGCTGCCGTGACTGTGGGTGCACCGGCGTCCATGTCCGCCGAGACTGTGGCTTCCAGTGATATTCCCATCACGGAGTCCGTGGCCGTCGATGGCATGGCCGACGGGACCACCACTGAACTCATCATTCGAGGCGGTAACAGTCCAGCCTTGAGTTCTTCCAGCAGCAGCAGCTCCAGCAGTGCCAGCATCAGCCACTACTCGCTGGATCATCACTTTGGAGGCATGCCGCCGACAGCGTCCATCAATGATTTAATCGAAATCCCGGCCGACAGATCTGCCTGGGATCAGCATGGCTCGTCCCCAGTCGGTTGGCACGAGTCAATAACACCAATAAGCTACGACAGCCCTCAATCGGACTCCCACGACTCCCTCACTGTATCGCCCATGACGTCCCTGTCGTCACTATCTATCTATAACCCGCAGTTGCTGCCGCAGTTGACTTCGTCCCACGACAGGGCTTTACTCAACCACTACATGACCATTGTGTCGTCTCTACTGTCTCGCCGCATGTCCACCAATAATCCCTACAACGGCTACTTGCTCCCCATTGCTCGCTCCAATGATCTCGTCATGCACTGCATCCTGGCCCTTTCTGCGAACCACTGGCGCAAATTGCAACCTCAACTAGCAGACAGGGGCATATACCACCAAAGCAAAGCAACACAGGCTCTGGCTAGGCTCCTGCCTCACGTGGATAGATCCAACGCCGATATCGCCCTTGTTAGCAGCCTACTCCTGTGTATGACGGAGCTGTTTGATGGCACCAGCGAAGGGTGGCAGCTCCATCTGAAGGGCGCCAAGAGGCTGTTGACGGCATTGATGAATCAGCAGCAAGGCGATCGTATGAATGGCCATAACAAGTTTCTCGTGCGGCTTGCCCGGTTCCTCGATTCTGCTGCTACGACGTCGACGTGCAAGCCCCCGCTCATGGGTGAAGATGAGCGGGAGGCAGCTACGCTGGATCGGCTGACGGCCTCCCCCGATGATGAAGACTCAGCAATTTACGGCATCCCCAAGGAGCTATTTCATCTAGTCGACGTAGTCAACTCGCTTGCTGACAAGCGGAAAACCCGCGTTGATCGCGCTTCAGAAGCTGCCTTTCGCAAGGAAGCCATGCAAATCGAAGAACGCATCAACCACTGGTCATATGAATACGGCGGCTTGCCACGAGCCGCTTGGTCCGCCAATGTGACCAACAATGACGATGTATTGCACGCAACTATGGCCTACGAGTTTGCCATTAGGCTCCGCCTCCACCAGATTGTGGAGGGGTACGACCTCAACGATGCCAGAGTGGTCACCAATGTCGAGGGCATCTTGGAGTCGGTACAAAAGATCCGCTATGGCAGCCCCTTGGAGCCCTGTCTCATGTACCCCTTGGTCATGGCCGGGGGCGCATGCTGGACTATGGAGCAGCGTGTTGTCATCCAGGACCGCCTCCTTGTTATGGAGCGCACCTGTGGCTTCGGGTACATTTACAATGCTCGAGAGCTAGTGGAGCGGGTCTGGAGGATGAGGGATCAAACTGAGGGCACGGGCACTATTGTCAACTGGGCACGCATCAGGTACGAGGAGATGCATGGACTAGCTGTTTTCTAAGCACAATCTGCCTTGATTTTGTTGCTGAAGAGAAGAAAAAAACGAGCACATTTTGGCTCAATCGTTCAAGTGGATGTGGTTCTCCTATTCCTTGCGGATACAATTTATCGAATCGCACCAACAGCTGAATTAGAGAGGCTGCCATAACCAGCATTACACCGGCAGCAAACGCAAGTACAGCGACAACATGTAGCAACAGCAACGATAGCTATTACTGTCACATGTCTACCAGGGGTTTGATACGGGATTTGCGAGCTTTTCTTCCAGCTCAGCCACATGAGAATGCATATCGTATCCACACACCTCCTCAATGGTCAGCTTCCCTGGCCGGTCGTTGGCACTGCTCCAACCGATGCGTTCCGTAATATCTGTTCTGGCTCGTCGGCTACTCTCTTGCACTCGCGTGGCTCGCGGTCTGCGCTCAAGCTCGTACATTTGGAGCTTCTCTGGTATTGACAGATGCGCATACTTTTCCGAGAAGAGGATACCAAGCGCTCCAGCATCCTCCAAGGCCATGCAGGCGCCTTGAGACTGATCAGGCATCATGGGATGAGCTGCGTCGCCAAGGAGGCAGCAGCGACCATTTACCCAATATGGGTAGGGCTCGTGATTGTAAAGACGCCACATCTTGATATCCTCTGCATTTAAAAACAGGAGCCGGAGTCTCTCGTCCAAATCAGGGAATGTTGCTGCCAGATTCTCGCCCGTGGACGAGATGTTCCAGCCATCCTCCTTGAGATCATTCTTCTCAGCCGGGTAGAAGCAATAGCAGCTGACGACCTCATGGTTGGAGCAAGGGCTCATGACAATCTTATTGATGCCTTTCCCGCCCCAGAACTCAATAGCACTGTTATCAGCGAATTCGCCGAGGCCCAACTCACGGAGTTTTTTTGTGCTTATAATGCACCGATAGCAACATGAGGTGGATGGCGTGACCTGCGGAGTGATGCCAAGCTGCTCTCGCATTTGACTTCGAATTCCATCCGCACAAACGACAACGTCATGAACAACCTCGTTGTCGTTTTCAAATGTTATTCTGCCCTCGGCGGGATCTAGCTTGATCGCTTTATGCCACACTTTTAGCTGTGCCGGAGGGCCCTGGCCCGCTTCGGCAGTGGCAACATCTTTTAGGTGCTTATGGAGATCAATTCTGTGGAAATTGTTGTAGTCCGTACCAAATCGCTCACGATAGTCTCCCAGTGGATACTGGCCGGAAATCTCTCCCGACGACCAATCGTGCATGACGAGGTTCCGCAGAATGACGGGCTTAGCGGCCGGAATGTCCACTTCCCATTCGTGCAAGAACCGCGAGCCATTGGAGGCGAGCGACAGTGATGCGCCGACTTCTCCGCCAAAGTCATATCGTTCATAGATGGTGACTTGATGGCCGGCACGGCGGAGGGCAATGGCGGCGGAGAGACCACCTAGGCCGGAGCCGACGATGGCTATGCTGAGGTAGGAGGTTGATGGACTTTTGGCTGCGGCGGACATGATGAGGATTTTATGTCAAACTCCTTGAGACTTTATAACGTTTTACGTCTCCTCCTGGTATAGATGTCTTAGACGAGAAACTGAGAGTCGACCAATGGGGGACAATGAAGGAAAAGGTAGGTAGTATTATAGATGGATTATACGTTGAGCTTATGGTCACGCGAATATGAATGAAGAATCGAATCGACTGGGAATAGCATCTGCTTTGCCCAATAATAAACGTCTATTGTTTGAGCCCTCACACACTTCATGCAAAGGCATGTTGGTCCAGCATGTCTTATACACGCATCTCCAGCTTCTCCGTTGTTGAGGAGGCGTCACCGCTGGTCGGAAGCCACCAGCCACACGGGCCAGTTGGCCATCACGGCCGTCGGAGCTTGCCGTGTAGCTCGTGAAAACGTGAAGATCGTAGCTGTTTGGAGGTTTGACGGATGTCGCAGCCGTCGGAAGGCCCAGTCGATGAAGCCAGCACTTGTTACTAATAGCGACGATGCACTTGTATGTATTACGCTTTCTGCATACTACCTACCTGCTAATGTGTTGGCTGCGCAGTTACATTTTCTTCTCCTTCTCTAACTTGCTTGCCGAGGATGGGCTCCGCGTCAGCACTCTATTGTCTCGCCAGAGTCCTAGCGGTTAGGTTCTGGTGGGATGGGGGAGAACATGGACCAGACGCCTTTTTTCTTAGATGCGCGGGTTTACGACGGCGGTCGGCGGCGCATCCTTATCTGACAGCTTTCAAGGATCTAGCAGAAGCATGTACAAGCAAGCAGGCAGTAAGCCGGCGGAGACGAAGAAGCGCGGCATTACGGAAGTAGAAGTAGGGGAGAGGAGATGCAATAGTCTTCGGTTAAGGCACAATTTTTGCATTGTGCTTTCAAAGAACATCTTTCTTGATTACTTATATGCTTGGGCAATGGGTTCCTCCGTAGGCTGGGGGGTTAGGGATTTTGATTAATAACGGGCCGTTGGTTCTTCATTTCTTGGTGTCTAGCCGATGTAAATTGATGTGCCGTCGGTTATCGATTCGGTCTGGCTGCTCCTCCCGATGCTCGTATGCAGGCAATTTATATGATACTGAGTGAAGTGAAGTCTCTCTTTATTTTTGGTGGTGTTTTGGGCATTATTCTGCCTTGTTGGGCAGTAGTACGCGGGTTGTGGTTTTAAGACGACTCCTGATTCTCACGACGGTTGGTTTCACGATGTTTTAGGTCCCGCATCTTGGTTTCTGGATACTCCATACGTCGTGTGATGAATCCCATCTTCTCTTTCTCCCTTCTCGGCTTTAAAACCAGTCACTAGGATTTCAATGTTTGGTTTTCTGCACTAAAGGGTATTTGGTGTAGCATTCAGCGGATCGTACTACTGTAGGTCCATCTTTTTCGGCCCTCCGTTTTTATGGAGGTTGGATTTCGCCTCTCATGCCCGACTTGGTTTGGCATTTTTGGGGGACCGGTCAGGGCTCGGAAGCGACCCGAGCGTCCGGATCATCCGCGGGAAGAAGCGCGGCAGAACAGGGGTTTCCGACGGCCGCAGATTTTGTGTCTTGGGTGGGAGGAGGCGAAGGGTGAGATTTCGAGGCTGTTTTGGCTGGCTGTCGCTGTGTGTGTCTGTTTTATTCCTTATTTTGCTTCTTTCTTCTTTAATATCCGGGACCAAGACAAGCAGGATCGCGTTAAGCGTAACAGAGTTAGGCTGCTGATGATATCGAGGGAATGCATTGGCCTGAGCTGACGGCAGCTTGGAGATTGCTCTATCGTATCGAAGACGAACGGTTTTTGTACGCACAAGGGGGACGTGCGGACTTCACGCAGGCCGAATCTGTAACGGCGAGGAAATATCGGCATCAATGCGTCTGGGGAAATGAAAATGACGCTCGTTCGATGGTCGTATCGGGACGGTGATACGAGGGTATTTGGCAGGAATGGGCATGATCTTCACAAGAGAAATGATGTAAACAAAAAGAAAAGTAACATGCCTTTTTGCACTGTTGGCCGCCCTCCCAACAGCCGGCATTGCCCAACCCAAATCTCGATGGGAAAGTGATTGATGCTTCGAGATTCCGAGCTGAGATCCTAGAAGTACCACGGCCCACTCCAATCTCCATGGGCTCATCGAATCAAAATCTTCCGAGGGCAGAGAGAGTGAAGTGAAGGGTTTCGGATGCGGATTCCAGTCGGGGCCTCCCTTGTACTAGCCTTCCCCATTGGAAATCCTGAGGCCTGTTTAGTGCTGCAAGATGCCGGGCTGATCAAAGAGGCTTAACGAGGGAATATCATAGCCACTTTTATTTTATTATATTTTTTCTCTCTCTTGCATGGGTGTGAGTGAGTTCATGCCCTCGCTGCGGCCCCCCAGCATGAACTCTGTCGTCGCTTTGGTGCATTTTGCAATCTCAAAGACATCCTTGACAGCTCCCGCTTTGAGGTGATTCAGCCGGCCGATGTAATATTCGCTTCATCAATTGGAGCTTAGTGTTTATTACAGGGAAAAAGCAATAGTAGATAGTGAGAAAGAGACACATGCTCGTAGAGAAAAAAAGAGGCGAATGGGGTACCTGTCTGTATTAGCCTTGCTCAAGTCCGCCAAGGTTACATCGTATTAGGACGCAAGCAGGAAAAGACGAACCGACGCGCCATGCAAACGAACGGCCGAGAACACTAAAAGCGAACAAGGTGAAGGGTGTAGCTGCAGCTGAGCGAATAGCAAGGCCGAGCAAGCAGGGGAAAGGGGATCGTACGTTTTTTTTGTTTTCCCGTTCCTTTCTTAGCTGGTGCGGAAGCCAATGTTTGATATATGTATGAGGCTCCGGGTCGTTTTCTTCAGCTTTTGCCTCGCCGGTGGAAACTTCATGCGTTGATGTTTTAAGCCATTGATTCATGACCCTTCGCTCTCCCTCTTGTGGCTTTGTTGGTTTTTTATTTATAAACTAATGAACTGAGTCACGCAAACTCTTCTTTTTTAATATCTTTTTGTTTTCATGTTTTATTGCTTGAACGTAATTACGTGTTATTGTTGATTTGGACTCTTTTACTTCGATTCCCTCCCTTCCCTGATTTCGATATTCGAATCATCTTGCTACCCCAAAGAAATACAGAAAAGAACAAAAAAAATACTTCCCGATGGATGAAAAGGTTACTTCGCCAGTGACCTCGAGCCACGGCTCGTCCCTGGACGACCCCTTGGCCAAGACCGAACAGCTCAAGCGCATCTACCGAAAGATTGACATGAGGCTCGTGCCGCTGATGTTCTTCTGCTATTTCCTGCAGTTCCTCGACAAGGTCATCGTCAACTACGCCAACATCATGGGCATCGCCAAGAACCTCCACTTTGTCGGCAACGACTTCTCCTGGATGGCCACAGCCTTCTTCATCGGCTACGCCGTTGCTGAGTTCCCCCAGGGCTACCTGATCCAAAAGTTCCCCGTGTCCAAGGTACTTGGATTCAACGTGCTGCTCTGGGGAATCGTCGTGTGCTTCACGGCTGCGACGCAGAACTTTGCTGGTGCCGCTGCTGTGAGGACGCTGCTGGGCATGTTTGAGGCCGTCATTACGCCCGCCCTCATCATGATCACGTCTCAGTGGTACAATAAGAAGCAGGCTACTCTGCGTACCGGTATCTGGTACTGCGGTCTGGGTGCTGGACAGGTCATGGGAGGATTGATTTCGTGGGCGGCTCAGCACGGCTCGACGACTTCGTCCTTCCAGGGCTGGCGCATCATGTTTGTCTCCGTCGGTGCTTTCAACCTGTGCGTTGCCCTGGCTGTCATCTTCTTCATGCCCAGCGGTATTAGTGATGCAAACTTCTTGACCACGGACGAGAAGGCCCTGATCGAGGAGGTCTTGGCTCGCGACCAGGCTGGTGCCGGCAAGAAGGTCTTCAAAATGTCTGGTATCTTGGACGCCCTCAAGGATCTCCAGGTGTGGCTGCTGTTTGTCAACACCATCCTGATTGTCATACCCTCCGGCATCATCACCACCTTCTCGGCCACCATCATCAACTCCATCTTCCTCACCCCCAAGAAGTCGGCTCTGCTCAACATGCCCGCCGGTGCCATCTCCATCTTTGCGACTCTCGCCGGAACATACGTGATCTACTACAACCTGCCTCGCTGGCTGAGCATCATTGGCCTCCTGATCCCCACCATCATCGGCGCTGGATTGATGTCCTTTGCAAAGTCCAACGCTGGTGCCCTCGCCGGTGTCTACCTCATCAACTTCGACGTGGCCCCCCTGGCCCTCATCTACGCTCTGGTCGGTGCCAACACGCAGGGATACACGAAAAAGGTTACCGTCAACGTTATCATCGCCATTGCCTTCTCCATCGCCAACATCATCGGCCCGCAGACCTTCCAGGACAAGGATAAGCCCAAGTACCTGCCCGCGAAGATCACCGTTCTCGGCGTCGCTGGTGGATCCATCCTGGTTACCATCCTGCTGAGAATCCTCTACGGCGTTCGCAATGCTAAGACGGCTGCGGCACGCAAAGCGGAGCTGGAGGCCATCAAGCGAGGTGAGGTTGATGCCAAGGTCGTCGACGATGAGCAGACGGATCTTACAAACCCTACCTTTCAATATGTATACTAAAGCGCGCACGCTGGGGGTAAGCCTGGATGCTTCCCGAGCTGTGTGCTTTATTATTCTCTCCTTTGTCTGTGTGAATAAAATTTCGAAGTGGCTCTTTTTATCTACGGGTTACAAGATGAAGCAAATTAAATACCTTAGAGGCAGCCTGTTATTTTATATACCTAGTTTTTAGTTAGTTATGGCAACGTGTGTATCATTATACAATCCATTCTTTTCGGCCTCGATGTTATCCTAGAAGCAAACTGACGACACCGTCTCGACTCTCACCAAATAGGGGTAATATCTCCAGGGTTCTGACCGATGCTGCAGCTTGACTCTTGCTTCCCCGCAAAATCATTCACGGATTGTGCTATCAAGTGATATATGGACACCAATCGAATCAATTGTACGGATTACACCTTAAGCAAAACTATATCACACATCCATCTTGAGAATATCCAGCAGTACTATTCGTACTGTACAGCCAAAGCGCATTGTCAAACATGTCGGCTCTCGAAGCGGCAGTGGATACATGTAGCAACGGGTAAGCTGTGGATATGGCGGGTAGTGTCAGCGCCATCATCCACCCGCGGATAGAGCCAGAGGAGCCGTATCTCGGCCGCCAAACGGAAGTGCGAATCGCCAGGAGCGGGAGATGGGCAGGCGGATCAAGACTGGCCTCATGATTTGATCGCGCTGCTCCATAATCCGCACGCAAGCACAAGTCAATGGCCTTGGGCCACGGATATGCTCCATCGAAGAAGCCACAAGTTGATATGCGATAGTAAACATGGTTGACCCTGGTCGCTCGATATGGGCCGCGGATACGGAGTACATGAGCCTTCTAGGAATAGCTCGACTGAAACCTCAGCCGAAACAATGCATCGAATCATAGCCCGTCATTCTCAGAGGGGAGATGGGCTAGGGGCTTGTCTTTATGTTGCTTTGTATCATACGCGATACTACGACCAAGACTTGTATGCACATGGCTGTCATTGGCCACTTCCTGCGACGATACTTGGTGCTCAAATCAGCAGTACAATATCTGATATGTCTGTTGGCGTCTTTCCCATGCTCAATGCCTCCTCGCCTATGTCGCTTACATGCTCTTGGTACCCTGTAGCATAACCGGTATGCTTCGTATGAATGGACAGAGTACAGAGTAGATAGGCCAATGTATGCAGTCTTGTGTCATTATTGCAAGTTGAAAGGAGATTACATGCCATATGTGTCTATCGTTCGTTATTGGTTGACTCTAGGGTGGCATCGGAAGGTAGGTGAGATGCATGTTGATGGAATGTGATGCCTTCCTTCATACTCCATAAAGATGTCATGCAATGCAAAAAGCGTTTCATCAGCGCTGTTGCAACTCCGCGGCGCGGCAGATATTTTGGAGTTTGCGACGGCCATGACATGTCCACTGCAGTACTTGATGCTATCCCACTCGGATTCTCTGCTTTTGTTACGTCGTCGCAGCATCTCTGCGGAGCAACACGATGGCTGCAAGCTGTCACAAGCACATCGTTGCCTCTTGCGCCCTCGTGTATTTTTAGTCACAAAGGCATGAGTGCTAACGCCGTGGGTTCAGATGTATTCTCCGTGTGTTGAACCACTTTCGCCTTTTGGCTTCTCCAATTCTCTCATTCGGTGAGACTCCTCAGCTGTGGCGTCGCCAGCCAGGTCGAGGCCGAGGGAATGCATACGGCCAAGAGCGCCACTCGCTGAAAGCAGGTTAGGAAAATGGGCGGTGTCGACTGATAACGATGACTCTTCTTTGATATTTCAAGTGAGTTCAAGCGGAGAAAGCCCTTTGGAACGATACTTGAGTCAGTAGACTCTTTCATCGCTAGGGTTTGGCGAAGACAAATGTATATCACCACATTTGTGCGGGGGATGATTAGTCGACAGGACGCTAGAGAGCACGAAGTCGTACAACATCCCCAGCCGGTCCATTTAGCAAAATGTAAGCTGAGAACCAAAGGAAGCGGCTAATCAGCACCTCGATATGCTAGCAGCCCGTGTCTCGAATTTCAAGCTGAATATCAATGCCAGATACCAGAAGCATACAGCTATACTGTAGCTGCAGACACTAGAAGAAAGCAGTGTTGATAGCAGACGCTAGGAAAAGATATCGATAGTAGCAGAAAGTGTTGTCAGAAGTAGATATCCGTACATGTACTAAATGAATCAGGTGTCTACCACCAGGTAGGTGACATGCATTTGTGGTAGACAATAAGCTCTCTTTCGCATCCTGTTCCGACGGATGAATTCCACGGTCGACGCGGCTCTGAACAGGTGCTTCCTAGATATGGTGATTTAGTAACGGATTTAGCAGCTATTCGGAGCATCCTAACTTTGAACAGATTCGATCAGCAAATGGCTTAATTCTAGATGCCACAAGAGGTTGTTGGTGGGACTTGAGAAAAGGACTAATACCCTATACTCTGTGGCATGTGCACAGTCACACAAGCACGAGTGTAATATTGGATGATCAGTAACCATTCAGAGAACTCACACACAGCACGCATTTAACCCAAATTCCTCTCGACAAGGCTGCATGTCATGTCCCACACCGGTCCGCTCGGCGAGGTCACCGGGGCCGGATGCCGGCTTTTCCTCCTCACTGCCCCACACCGGAGGCTTCTTGGAAAGACGCACAAGCTCGTTCGAGAAGAGAGCTTTGCGACGGCTGCAGGGGTCGGGCTGGGACGCTATCCAGCACCGTCTTTGCTTTGCCAGTCGGAGTCGCCCGACAATCTGGGGATCCAGCGCTGATCTATCGCTCCATCAAGCCTCTCGCCCTCTCTCGTGGATTTGTCAAAGAGCATCGAGCGGCGTGTAACACCGGACCTCGTCTTGCCGTCGGGAAAGCGCCTACGAGAATGCGGTCATGAGCCTGCAATGATACTCCGCTGGTCTGGGCGTTTGTGGCCACTACTCTTTCCCCTCATGGACAATTGCTGACACGACAATCTCATGACAGATACTCTGGAGACCGTTGAATAAATAACGTCGTCCTCCCTTTGTCCTTTGACGTTGAGGCCATCGAGCACCTGAGCTGACAGGAAGACAATTTCATCTTTTCCGTCTGTTTTCTTCTTGAGCTCCTGAGGCATTACTGGATCACGTTTCTGTCTTGAGTTGACAAAATGCCCTCATTACTTGTGTCTGCCATTGAGCCGCCGGCGCTGGTCATCGTTACCGGTGCCAACGGCTTCATTGCACAACATTGTGTTGCTGCGCTTCTCGAAGAGGGCTATCACGTTGTCGGCACCGTGAGGAGCGCGGCCAAGGTCGATGCAGTAAAGAATTCACACCACGGACATCCCAGACTAGACGTCGTCGTCATCGAGGACATCACAAACGCACAAAGCTATCTCGACATTCTTGGGCCTCTATCACCAGTAGCGGTGCTTCACCTTGCGGCACCTTTTCACTACAATGCGACAAACTTTGAACGAGACATGATGATTCCCGCGGTGCAAGGATCAACGGCTATCCTGGAGGCTGCGGCTCAGATTAAGAGTATCCGGAGAATCATTCACACAAACAGCTTCGCCTCAATATACGACGCCGCAGCCGGTCCTGCCCCCGGAAAGACTTACACAGCTCAGGATTGGAGTCCATTGACGTACGAAGACGGAGTACAGGCAGACAACGCGCCTGCGGCATATCGCGCGAGCAAAACCGCAGCGGAGAAGGCCGCCTGGAAGTTTATGGAAAGCAGGCCGCTTGGATTTGATCTTGTCAGTCTGTGTCCTGGTATGGTCTTTGGCCCTTTCTTGCCAGAGGCAAAGCCCAAGTCTATCACC
This sequence comes from Trichoderma semiorbis, assembly GCA_020045945.2. NCBI lineage: Eukaryota > Fungi > Ascomycota > Sordariomycetes > Hypocreales > Hypocreaceae > Trichoderma > Trichoderma semiorbis. Next base: position 1,613,251 of record CM034695.1, read on the forward strand.
GGCGTCAACACGAGTAACCTGCTGGTCTGGGCCGCGGTGTCTGCTGGCCGAGACAATGCCCTGCCGCCGACAAGAGGCCCCGTCTGGGTTGATGTCCGCGATGTTGCTGATGCTCACGTCAAAGCCCTCCGAGTCGTCGAGGCCGGCGGCGGTCGTTTTCTCCTTGCCAGCGGCATCTACTGCAACCAGGAGCTGGCAGACCTGAGCCGGCGATTGTTCCCCAAGTACGGCGACAGAATCCCGATCGGCGAACCCGGAAAACGGGAGTCGCACGCGCACTTTGGCGTCAGCACGGCCGAGACGGATAAAGTTCTGGGAGTCAAGTGGCGAAACCTGGAGCAGAGCTTGGGGGAACTTTTACCACAGCTATTTGAGGTTGAGCGGGGTCAGGCTGCCTAAGATTTCGAATGCTGATGTCGCGGTACATGCAGTGGGCACTGAGTGTCCGGTAGCTGCCCCTAGGTCGCGTGTACCTGAAAGTCCCTGCTAAGATGGCATGCATCGCGTTGTGCCAGGTACCAAGAGAGCAGGCCCAGGGGATAAGGAAGTCGGCACGGCGGTACATTGTCTCAGCATGTCAACGGGTACCTGTACCTTTGGCGCGCTTGAAGACACAACTCCGCTTCTAAGCTTACCTCACCTCTGTTGCCTCATTCAAGTCCATTGACATGTTTCAGTGTGCCAATACGACGGCAGGATGATGGAATTGAAATGCTAATGAACTGATATTAATTTATTGATGTTGTGTATTCAACGATGAAGGAGTTTTGGGTGGACGGTTGCATATATAGAGACATGGATGTATCTCCAGGCCGGGAATTAGGAGGACCAAGACATAAAATAAAATTGATTTCCATGCTACTACTGGGTACCACCTTGTTCTAGTACCTGCTACTATCGCTACTGTATTCTAGCATCTGCTACTATTGCTATTTCTTTCTAGTACCTGCTACTATTGCTACCTCTTCTTCTAGCATCTGCCATTGTCGCAATTGAGTTTCCCTTCCAACAATTTCATACCAATCATGGCATTCCTGGCGCGACAAAAAAATACTCCAAAGGCCGGTGAGGTTGCAGTAGGAGTCCGGAACCCTGCAATTGCATTGCGACGTCGTGATACGGGTAAATACTCAATTGCCGTACTGTGTCTTTTTACCCCCATACTCGAGTTTCGCACTGTCCTCCTTCTCATCGGACCCTGCATCTGCGACGTGGTCGTGCCTTCTCAGCTTCCTTCTCCTTGCCGGCTTTCGACTGTGATCTACAGGCCGCGGTACAGCCGCCATCGCCATCGCAAAGGCAAAGCCACAAACAACACATTCAGCACACGGTTGTCTCACTTTCGCTTTCGCCGCCTCTGCAGATACAGACGCTATAGCTTTGCGCTAGCTCGACTCGCTGCTTCGAGCGGGCTGGGGGGGGGGGGGGTTCAGCCGTTTAGGCATCCGAGGCTCTCTCCTGGACACTGACGGAACCCACAACGCGTCTGAACATGGCGGATCAATCCCCTCGCGAGATCTCCAAACCCAAGCAGCGCCGCATCTCGCGAGCCTGTGATTACTGCCACAGGAGATCGATCCGCTGCAGACCGGCAGCAGAGGGTTCTGGCTCATCGGGAGGCATCTCGTCCGCGGGCGTCTCCAGCGTTTGTCAAAACTGCAAGGATTTCAATCAGTCCTGTACTTATCACAGAAAACCACGCCGTAGGGGGGTTCAACCTAAAGGCGGCAGTGGGGGACCGTCGGCCAATCGACATGTGGAGGGATTGCCAGATCTAGAGTCGTCGAGATCGCCATCTCAGGGCGACTTGCGGATAATACCCGAGATTCAGCAGCCGGGCCCTAATGCCAATACTTCACCACAGTCGCAGTCAGCCTGGCGGGCTCCCTACATTGTCAGCCAGGCGACTGTCGTTGACCTCGTTGAGCTCTACTTTGAGATCGTCTATCCCATCTTCCCCTTCTTTCACCAGCCCTCCTTCACTCGCAAGATCTCGAGGGCCGAATATAACACTAACCAGTCGCTCTTTGCCACCACCATGGCCGTGTGTGCTCTGGTGGGCGGCCGAGTCCGTGATGGGTCCGTTATGAATCCGCGATGGGATGTCCAGGCCCTCCAGAGGGAGACGTTGCCAGACACCTTTTATGCCGAGGCTAAGAGGCAGTTGCTGGACAATGGCTTTGAAAACTCAGACTTCAATATCCTCCGTGGTCACGCTATAATGGCCATTACGGCTATTCAAAACGGAAAAATCCGAGACATGCATCATCACCTTGGCATCTATCACACATTCATGGCCATGGATGGACTCCATGACGAGGTAAATTGGCCATCCGGTATTGGTATTATTGAGAGAGAGGAGAGAAGAAGAATGGTGAGACTATTAGCTTTTGTCCCTTTCCCCATACTACTTACACCAACTAATCCGTTACTTTTCTGAAACAGTTTTGGTCCATTTATACCCTGGACATCTTCACATCCGTGGTTTGGGGTGGTGTTATCCGTTCTCGAGAACAGCAGGCCAATGTAGCTTACCCAGCAGAGGTGGATGACCAGTACATCAGTGACGGAGGCATTGCACGACCAGGCCTCTCGCCTAGTGGACTAAGCCCTCCCATTGCTCGCCTCGTCCTCACTGCACAGTCCGATTGCTGGTTGTCCGGCTGGAATTTCATCACTGACCTATACAGAGTATTGGAGCATGCTCTGGCACGATTTCGTGATCGCAGGAGATCCTTCATGTCCGAGATCATTGACGACCAGTCAACAGTGACTGGGCAATCCGTTCGTGACAAGGTACTCCGCATGTACTTGAACCTTCCCGAATGCTTTAAGAACACGCCAGCCATGGCATTCAATCAGAAGCAAGATCTCTTTGGCTTCCAGGCAGCCAACATCACCGCCAGCCTCCAACTTCTTCGCATCACACTATTCGCGGCCGGAGGCGCAAGCATCGCGGAGCGCTGTGAGATTGCCTCTGACGTGGTGGATGCTTTCAGCTCCATTCCGGTGCAGTATTGCTTGACAATAAGCAAACCCCTGCTGCATCATTTGGGTGGAATCGGCGCTATCCTCGGTTCGGTCTTTGAAGAACCTCTCAGCGAAGCAGAGTATAATCGCGTGAGATCTGTCATGTTGTCGATGGCAAGGCTTCTTGAAAACCTCGAGACGATACACCGCAGCTCGAGTGCCAGCGAGAAGCTTCGATCTCAGGTATCCCGCATTGACGAGTACATGGCAGCCCAACGCCAGCAGTCAAGGCCGCCTCTCGAGGATACTCCAGTGAACACTACGGTGCAGCAAGTGGTGCCGGTCGACAGCTCCAGAGGTGGTGGCCAAAATTATGAGCAGGTTGGCACGGAGATGACTGGTGACTGGTCGTTCTTGGTGCCTCCGGACTTGTTAGGTGACCTAACATGGAATTTCGATTTTGGTGGAGTGTTTACATGAGGAAAAGGAAAGGAAAAGCTTCTTTATGGTTCGTAAGCATGAGGCGTACTATTCCGGCTATGATACTGCGTTCCAAATCAAAGGGCTAATTCTGTCAACAAATTTACATAACAGCGTCGGCATTGGCCTCGACCCTCTTTTCATCAGGGCTTCCGGGTTCCGTGCCGCGTTCCGAGTCCTTACCGTCAACCTCATCCAACAGCTGCCTGGCCGCAATAGCAATGTTACCTCCCGCTTCGCCCACGCGACGATGATATTCCTTCACGTTCTCAGATGCCAGCATACTGTCGCTTGTGAAGATAAGTGAAATCTCTTCCAGAGTTCGGTTGGCAAGTTCGGGGTAGAAAAACCAGACTATGGGGGCAACGACGACGTTCATTGCGCCGAAGAAGAGATAGGTGCCATAGCCGACTCTGCTGAGGAAAATGGGCATGATGAGGGTTGTGGAGCCACATCCTGTGGCCCAACCGAAAATGGTGAAGCTGTATCCCTTGGCACGGACCTCTTGGGGCCAGATCTCGGTGCCATAGATCCAGCAGGGAATGATGTTGAACATGGTGAAGAACCTGTATAATAATAATTAATATCTCTTACGTTGTACATTTTGATATCAAGGAGGATTGGAGGAAAACTGGAAAATAGGAAAAAAGGAGGATTTCTCAGATATATACTTACCAGACATAAATGAAGACGAAACTTGCTGCGGCAGTTCCAAGGCGCTGCGATAGTTCCGGATCCGAGATGGCATGATCTTGCGAGGTCTTGATGAGGGCGCCAACTAGGAACAGACAAAGTCCCTGAATAATGAATGAGGTGATTAATGACTTTACGCGCCCCATTCGGTCAATGACAAAGGCTGCTGCTGCGGTGCCAGGAACGCCAAAGGTGTTGGCCAGGCCGGCAAGCCAAAGGGCCTTGTAGGGATCAAACCCAGCCAGCTCAAACAAGACGCCGGCCCAACCAACAATGGCGAGGATGCCGGTCCATTGCTGGATCCACTGTAGGGCAAATCCGAGGACGGCCCGACGGCCAAGATGCAGCTTTCCAGAGAAGCGGCCGCCTAGGACGATGTTGGCGAGGTCATTGCGCTTGTGGTGCGTTGCCTCGACAATGGCATCTAGCTGTTCGACCTCGGAGGCAATGACGGGGTCTTCGGGGCTTAGGTCTCCTCTGAGCTTGCAGAGGATATCAATGGCTTCCTGACGCTTGCCATTGGCAATGAGCCATCTGCAGGTAGGCGTTAGCAGCGTACTTATACAGATAGTAGACGGCAAACTGCGGGGACGGGACGGGAGGAAGAGAGAGTGGAGGAGAGAGTGGAGAGGGGGGCGTATATTGAAGATAGAGGTGGTGGGGGATGAACTGACCGAGGAGACTCAGGTAGCAGCGGCACTGCCACGTCAACGACCAGGAGCGGGATAATCATCCATGCCAGAGGGAATCGCCAGCGGAATTCCAGGTTGGAGTTGCGGATGCCGAAATTGATCCAGTAAGCAATGACGATGCCCAGGTAGTTGGCGACGAAGACCAGGGAGAAGCTGGAGCCTCGGTCGTGGGACTGGGATAGCTCGCTGACCCATGGCAGGATGATGGCATTCATGAAGCCAATGCCAATGCCGGCAATGACACGCGCACAGATGAACATGCTGGCATTCTGGCTGCCGGCCATCAATGCCGCACCGAGGATTCCGAAGGCGGTGCCCACGAGGACGCCGCCTTTGCGTCCTATCTTGTCACCAACCCATCCTATGTTGTTTCGTGAAATTAGCACACGTCCGTTCCACGCCGCAATCCTTCCGCTGTCCCTATCTCTCTCTCCTCGACTTTTTTGACAAAAGTTCTTCTCTCCTGAGGGTTGTAATCGTACCACCGATGAAGCATCCCCACATCCCCCCGAAATAATAAGCTGCGGCAAGCCCGCCTTGTTTAGTGGTGTTGGTTACGACCCCATCGTGGCCGATATCTGCCATCTTGATGAAGCCTGGCGTGGCGCTAACGGTCCCAAGGACACCCTGATTATAGCCTTTGGAGCGAGATGTCGTTAGCACTGGATACCACAAAGGCCTAGAACTAGACTCGGATGGGGAAGTTCGGCTCGGCGCGCGGCCAAGCAAGCAAGAAAAAATCCTCCTTACCTTCGAAAATCAGGGCCGTTGCCGCGACCAGATTGATGAGGAACAGCAGCACCTTGCCCGGGACATGGCGCCAAATCTGTAGACCCGCCATCGAAGCGGCAACTGCTTCGTGCTAGTCGTTGTGTAGTGCCTTAATTGATTAACAACCGGCCGGAGGCAAATGTGGTTGACGATCTGGACTCAAGCTTGGACACTAAATCAAGGGGTATAAAAAGGAATAAAAAAAAAAATATCGGGCACGGGAGGAATTTGGGGGCGCTTAAAGAGGGAATTCGAAAAAGGCGGTCTCTCTGACCCCATGGGCCAAGAGGACGAACGTCTGATACGGGCCTGTCACCTGTCACTCCAGCTCTCCCCAAGGTTGTGGTGATGAAATCGAAGCGAGTGCTACGTCGTTTGTGATGAGCCAACAGCTCGAACCAACGACACACTTCGCTCCGTTTCCCACTGTGCTCTCAGCCGTGTGCTCAGTCAGAACCAAAAAAAGATGGCCGTCTGCCACTTCTAGCCTTGGCGAAGAGCGTGTCCTAGACGTGCGTTAGTTCCGTAACGGAGCCCAAGATGGGACCCCTCCCCAGATACGATACGCGTTGTCCGGAATAAACTCTTTGGTTTCCCAGGGTGAGGCTCCAGGCGGGGGACGCGCCGACGGAAACGTTGAATCGAGTCTATGCCGGCTAAAGCGGTGCCTAAACGTTTAAAAAGATTTATGCATGGGGGTGGCGATTTGTCGCTGGCCGGTTTTGGGAAGCGGCCGTTTAGCCGTGCGAAGCGTTTTGACGGAGGCCGTTGCAGTGAAGGGGGGGTATATCTTTGGTCTCATCGGGCACATCTCGCGCACACAGTTGGTCTGTGGCCTTCAAAAATTATGTCGTTTAGCAGCCTGTGATTATATTGGGGGTGTCTTCTGGATTCGTTGCTCCTAAAGGCTGGGTTGAATGACTCGGTTCTAAGTCGTTTATAGTGCAATAAAGACTAGCCGACTCTCTTTGATCCGGGCCAGAGGTTTGGTTGGGCACTTCTTTCTCTTTGGGCAGAATTCGCTCTTCATCTACTTCATCTTACACAGATTCCAACGCAGCTCTTTTTCGTTATATCTGGAGATATCAGACAGATCAACATGGGTTCCGCCAATGGTGTCATCTATGGCGGGGAATCGCCGCTCGACATGACCGTCCTTGGGCTGAATTCGGGCACGTCAATGGATGGAATTGACTGCGCTCTGTGCCGATTCAGGCAGGCGTCTCCTGACGAGCCTATGCACTTTGAGCTGCTCAAGTATGATGAGATCCCGCTTGAGCCAAAGATCAAGAAGAGAGTCATGAACATGATTCTTCACAACACGACAACGCCACAGGAGCTATCGGAGGTCAATGTCATTCTCGGAGAAACGTTTGCAGACGCAGTCAAGGCCTTTGGAGAAAAACACGGTGTCCCATTGTCGTCTATCGATGTGGTCGGATCGCACGGGCAGACCATCTGGCTGGAGAGCATGCCCCAGGACGGACACAAGCAGTCTGCCCTCACCATGGCCGAAGGAACGTTTATCGCATCGCTTACCGGCATCACAACCGTGACGGATTTCCGGGTGTCAGACCAAGCGGCTGGTAGACAGGGCGCCCCCCTGATTGCCTTTTTCGACTCCTTGGTTCTCCACCATCCGACAAAGCTGAGGGCGTGCCAGAATATCGGCGGCATCGCCAACGTGTGCTTTATCCCCCCGGACTCCAATGGCCAACTAAATGATGAATTCTTTGACTTTGACACCGGCCCAGGCAATGTCTTCATCGACGCTGCTGTGCGTTACTTTACCAATGGAGAGCGGGAGTATGACAAGGATGGAGAGATGGGAAAGCTCGGCAAGGTGAACCAGGAGATGGTGGACGAATTTCTGAAGACACACTTTTACTTTGCGCTTGAACCGCCCAAGACGACAGGCCGAGAAGTTTTCCGCGACACTATTGCGCACGAGCTTATTGAGCGTGGTATCGCGGCGGGCATGTCAGCTAATGATATCGTGGCTACGATCACCAGAATCACCGCACAGGCTATTGTTGAACACTACAGACGATATATGCCAACGCAATACGGGCCGTTGGCTGAGGTATACATGTGCGGAGGTGGAGCTAAGAATCCAAACATTCTCGACCATCTGAAGGAGTCGTTCCCAGAGACCAAGTTCGTCATGTTGGACGAGGCGGGTATTCCGGCGGACGCAAAGGAGGCCATTACTTTTGCGTGGCAGGGGATGGAGGCTGTGGTTGGTCGAAGCATCCCGGTTCCGTCTCGAGTCGAAACGAGGCGAGGTTACGTGCTAGGAAAGGTCAGCCCCGGAGCGAACTACAGGCGAGTCATGAGGAAGGGCGTCGATTTTGGAGGGGGGCAGGAGCATCTCGATCCCGTAAGGGAGCTGGTCAATTACGTTGACGGCAACGTATACAACAACAAGAACTGAAACCGAATGGACAACTAGCATTTGGATGAGCTGGCAGCTCTTCAGGATGCCGGATCGGATTCTCCGGCACTAGGGGGTGGGCAGGAGAACAAGTGCGATGTTACCTCTGTGGTATCCCCTGATTCCTGCAATCTCCTTGATTATTGGACATGCATAGAGCATGGAGACGAAAGAAAGGAAGAGAAAAAAATTAGAAAAGGGCGAGGAAAATACATACTAAAGGCGGTTAGTTCTGACATTTTGGCGATTTGGAGAAGGTTGGGTAGGAGACATGACGGGCTCGGGGCGGGCGATGCAATAAGGGGATGGCGTTTATGCGCTTTATGCGCGAGTGGTATGTGTGTATCTATTCCGGGGCACTGGGCAAAGGCATTGGATACGCGTACTCCGTATACATGCGAGGTGTTTGGCAGCATGGTGAATCCGGCGCAGGTTGAGAGAGCAATACAGTAAAGGGCGTTGATTTGTCCATTCAGTCTATTCTGTTCCACCACCTATCATGACGTTCCATTACAGCTACTACTCCCGATGTTACCAACGAGCCGTATTTTACGGGCCTTTGTAAATGAGTTCTGTAGGTAAACCTCCCTGTGTAAGTAAGCGGCGGCGTCTGTCTAGAGCTGGTTGGTCACTCACACACACCTCTCTCCCACCGGACTGGGACGCTGCAGGCGTGAGAATGGGGCACACAACGAAGGGACCAGGTCGAGAAGGGCCCAGACCATGATATCACTTGCGGCCGTGCTGCATTTGGTGTGCAATGCTGATGCCGTTTTGCCGCATGTGTTGCTTTGATGTTGCAGTTGTGGCTGTCCGGTTAGTAGACGAATATAGTATCATCGAAGAGACCGTTGTTGGTAATTCATTAGCCATTTTGCCGTTGAAGAGGCTCTCCAGTCTTGGTGATCATTGATGATTATTCGATCTTCACTACTCCCTTCCCTGATGAGTGACACTATTTCAAATGAGGATGTTTTTTCTTCTTATATAGTAAACACGACTCGTGTAATATGTAGTACAAGGCTCATCAATTTGCAATATGGAATTCTAAATGCCGCTATCACATAATGTAACCTTCAGCGAGTAAAAGGGGGTGGATGACATTATGCTGAATAGAAATCGCGAGCACACCGTACAATGTAGTACAGATATAATGATCTACAGGTCGCCTTCCCTTCCCCTCACCGCAACTGGTCCATGCCCATTTGTTAAAGTTCATGTTGCGTTGTACCAAAAGCGTTTAGATACTATGCACACGAATACCGTCTGTTCTCCCTGGACGCTCATCTGGTGGCCGAAAAGAAGTGGCAGAGGGCATGAATTTGCTCGGGTTATCGTTCATGGATAGACTTTTTTATCTCAATGAGCATTTAGCTCATCAGGAGACAGATGTGCTGAACCCAGTTATGCCATGCAGTGTGACCTGCCCCTTATCTTGATGGTATGAATGTTGGTCCCATTACCTACAATGTGGAGCTGCAACTTGATAGTTTTGCACGGACTTTTCAGGGGCCCAATGAAAGAATGGATGATCGCTATCTGCGGCTGAACCGAGACACTAAGACACGTATGTGCCTGTCTCGCTTGTCCGAGAGAGGACAAGAGATTCATAATCTTCAGCTTCATCGTTTATCCTCCTGCAGGAGAGGCCACCACTCACCATAGGGGGGTGTTGCAACCTCATGCAGCCATCTATAGTTACACCTAACTGTCGTATTTGCGAATGTAGCGTGTATGAGCTGTTTTCATGCTCAACCCTTTTTACCATTTATCCAAAGTAGGGCCGTTGTCCTATATTCCGGTATTCCGGATATTTGAGGAGCAAACTACTAGTAGGCAGTAGCTGCAAGATGATAAACCACGCATAGCCTAGAGAATGTGGCACTCAGCATGTGGCCTGACTTTAACCTATCATAATAGGAATTGTGCGGGGATGCTTTGGAGAAAAGTACCTGTTATAACTACAACAGGCAGGGGGCCTTGGTTGGGAGGTCATATGAACATTTGTAGTGAGATCTAGTTTGATTGCTGATGTTACTAGTATTTCGCGATGATCTGACATGTGATGTCTCTCAAAATAGATCCACACCAAAAGAAATCGATTAAACTTTTTTCAACCTAGATTGGGGTCGAGGAGGCGGAGTAAAGTGCCATTAGCCTATTGGAACACGGATAAATACTCTCTTGATTGCATCTTTCTACGTTTCTTCGTTGGCCTTACTAATGTACAGAGTATTAGATTACTAGATGCCCTGTAGATATGTCATTTCACGAAAAAGTTGGCCAACTCTAAGCCACTCTTAGAATTACCAGGGGAGGACATGGTTCAAATATGATAACCGATGTGGAAGCCAGAAGACAACCATTCTTGACCGACAATCAAGTGCACACGTGTACGCAAAAGCACTTGAAAGAGAGGCCGTTGGCGTCTTTGGCGGATACCGTATGCATCTTCTCGCCGATTCCCGTTATTGAAAGGTTCTTGGGTAAGATCATATAACCTCTCATGAGTGTTACTCTAATATAATACGCAAAAAACGGGGATTGAGCATTGTTTTATATTTGCGCTCAGAGACTAAGATATCTCTTACTCTTATCCATTTCGCCCTCTTGGCTCTGCTCATCCTCTTCTATAGGTAACTATGCGTTGTTTAATAATACATTTTCAGTGCCTTACCCAAGGTGACATAAGAGTTACCATAATTTACTGTATGTTCCAGCTTCTCTGGATAGAAGGCACAGCGGATTATGTCGTAGACACATAACTCCGACTATCTAGGAAGAGTCAAGTCCACATGCACACTGCTGATCCTGGTTTCTCATTGGACTCTGCCTACCTAATCACCTAAACCGTTGATATCGTGTCATCGCTTGCAATGGATTATACTGAAGCCCTACAAACATGAACTGTTCCACCAGGATTCCATCTGCGTCTATAATAGGTATGCAATGGAATCTCTTGTTAGCGGCACGCGTCCTGAACAAGAAGTAACTTGATGGGTAGACAGTAGCCGATATTTGCCCACAGTCGTTGCGTAAGCACATCTGATAAAGGTGATGTGCTTGGTTTTTGATATATAACTGATTTTTTCTGTGAGCTTCGAGGCAACTGGTTGATGCGGTGGCTCGCTGAATTGGGAAATGAAGGGCTTCCCACGTTTCTAATATTCCACCCCTTCTCTCTCTCTCTCTTTCTATATTGTGGAGAAGTTCAAGTACGTTGTATCATGCGAATGCTGTATACACAAGACATCTGGTTAATGCTCTGTTTACTTACTTCCCTTTCCTTTAATTATAAACTTCCCCTCTAGCCGATCTTTTGGTGTCTGGCTGCGCCAATGCATGCTGACAACCTTTATCTTGGCTTGATAGACCCCTAGGCGTGTATTTACTGCAACTTTCCCCATTTGGATGCCTGCTGTCTACCGATTGACGGATTTCATCTTGGCTGCTGTCTCACCATGGTCAGCCACTATGACCATCTTTGGATAGTTGTTTTTAGCTCTGCTGTATTGCTTATGAGGTGTATATCTGTGCTGTCTTGTCTATATATAGAAAGACACCAGTGGCACGTATTTGTCAATATTCTTTTTTCATTTTCGCTTGCTGTGGCGGTTCCAGGATACATCGGCACATGACATTTTAAAATGTCATATCTATGGTAACATATGAGCTTTGCCCCCAGCCTTTCGTCAGCTCAATTTATTTGTGAAAAGAAGAAGACCGGCAGATTGTACTGTAGCAGTAGGGTAGATACTGTATGAGTTGCGTGGGGGCTTGCGATCTCGATGAGTGTGGTGGGGTCTGAAATGCCGTGACTGGTTGTGCTGCTCAGCGTGATCGCTCCGTGCATACATAATACGACCTATCAGTATGTCACTGGTGGTGGTAGAGTTGAAGGATGCAAGAAAAGAACATTGCATGGTTACAGGCTTTGCATCAGGCTCTTGACGCAACGCACGTGGTGTATGGCAAAATGAAGATGTATTAATGTATATATGTATATCATCGCCATTTCATAGCAGATAGATATATATATCAGGCGCAAAAGGGTTCGCAGTCTTCGGTCAAGTTCTGTGTATGTGCTATAGCCTGCTCCATAATTGAGATTGAATATTGTGTGAGACGTTGGAAGCCAGTCGAAAATGCCTAATGTGTCGATCCTTATTGTTATTCGTTTTAAGGAAACGGGGCTTCAACAAAAGAAAAGTTCTTTCGAGCATTTGCTGTCAAGAATGGATAGAATGAGAACAGCGGGTAACGCCAAATAAAGATGCAAACCGAGATGCTTACCCATCTGATGGGGTTGCTGGAATGGGAAAGCTACATTTAGGTAGTGTATTTGAGGATGCTCAACGCCAAAGTCTTCAAGCCATGATGATTAATTCGCGGCAATGTGTAATTGCAAGTATCATGTGTATCTAGTAATAAAGTTGCGACGTTGTCTCAAGGTTGAGTACATGCAGTTTCAGCATGAAAGATCCTGAATTAAACATCTGACAGCGCCTTTCAGCTCCACTATGTCAGCGGCCCTGGAGATGGAATATTCCGCTTCTCTAAGGCATTTCCCGTCCTCTAGCGGAGCTGGCCCACAACACTAGATTGGCACCAAGCGCAGAGCTGTTGGAATGATTGGACATCAAGTGCCGCCTCGCTCTCGTGCCCGTGGCAGAGCGGAACAGGATCTCTTGCTCCGCTCTGGTTATTATAAATCACAAAGATGAACACGTGCGGCGGAGCATTTCCAAGTACTAGCAAAATGCTGATGAATGGTTTCAGGCCTTGAAATGGTGATGCTCTATTCGGAAGTCGCTGCGAGGTGGGGAAGGATGAATAAGACTGAGAGCGACAGCCCGGCCTTAAAAGCTAAAGACCGATAGAAGGATCAATGGCTGGACTTGGATTATATTCTCCGGACTGGTACCAACTACTATTTATTTAGCTTTCAAGTAGACTCGATTCCAACTTCTGTCTACTGTCCAATGTCATCACTCTGACACTATCAAATCAAGGTCCAAAACAACACAATATTATCTGGCCCATTCAAACCGCCTTGATACCCCACGATAGCATCTTCCAATGGCTGCCATCGCAAAAACCGTCGTCGCCACTGGCGCATCTTCAGGCCTTGTAAGTGGAGCGATCCGTCAATACATGCGTTAAACCTTGACTTGCCCGCTAACTGACTCAAACTCTAGGGCTTTGAAGCCATCAAGCAGCTCCTCCTCCAGCAAACTCAGCCTTACAAAGTCATCCTTGGTGCCCGCAACACGAAGAGCACCATTGCTGCCTTTGATGCTCTGGCCTATGACCGCTCTGGCCATGCCGTAACCGTCCTGCCGCTGGAGCTCTCAGATGTAAGGACAGTCAAGTCCTTTTCGCAGCAGGCGTTGGAGAAGATTGGAGGTGACAAGATCGATTACTTGTTGCTGAATGCAGCCATCACCAATGGCGCGGAGAAGCCTGGCCCCAAGGGTTGGCGATGGTGCGAGTCGGTGGTGGTGAACCATTTCTGTGAGTTCTTTTCAGCCGCCAGCAGTTTGAGTAGTTGGCTAATGAATGCATAGCACAACACTACCTTACACATCTACTGAGAGAGAAGCTTGTCGAGTCAAAGTCTCGCATTGTCTTTGTCTCTTCTGGAGCAATCCGTCGCATAACTGACCGCAGTGAGTGAATCACCCCGCCCTTAGAGCTCATATGTCTCATCATCCCCGATACTCATCTTTAACGTTTCCTATAGGTGTCCTTGATGACATGTTGAAAAGCGCTTCGGGTGCGGATGGCATGAATGTCTACTGTGCCACCAAATTCGTTCAGCTTCTGAATGCTCACTGGTGGCGCCGTCAACTGGCTGGCCAGTGTGACGTCGTCGCTGTTTCACCTGGCTTGATTCCAAACACTGGCCTTAGCCGAGGCAATGGACTGCAGCTCTCCATGGATATGCCCGATGCAAAGCCTATTGAAACAGGTTAGATGGCTGTTTTGTTGTATAGTCGATACTGAGAGCGAAAGCTAACATGATGTGATAGGCGCACAAAGCATCCTGGCTGCATTCACTCGATCTGACTTCCCAAGTGATCCGGATCAGATCTTCTTGACAAGCTGGGGAGATTGGTGGGGGAAGGATATCATTGAGCAGTCACTTGACAAAAGCCTGCAGGATAAGTGGAGTTGGAGCAAAGAAGAGATTGAGAAGGAAGTTGGTATCACTGCATGAAGTATGGCGGAAGAAGTGCTGGCCTGGTACAGATTTAAGCTGTAGCTAAAGCATTTATAAAATGGAATACAAAGTCATACGGTGCCGGAAGCAGGAGAAAGGGAGGGACGGCTCTCATCGACTGATCCTACATTCACTGTTATTGTTTCACAAGCTTCTGTGATTCACTTCGAATTGACTACATATTAAGCCGTTTTTCCCACACCGAAGAAAGATTGCAATCCACCTTAAACTGAACCTGCTATACGAGCTTTTATACAGTTGTTTGCGAAGGTAGAATGGCGACTGACTCTTTACCCCTTGCCTAACGAAATGCTAATGCTTTAGCAGACACCATGTGCAAGTTTCGGATCACCGTCACCCTTTGCGCCTGCCAGGATCCAGCTTGCAAAAGGAAAACAGATGCCTTCGGTCAACTTGACAGTGAAGTAATGCAGCAGCATGGCGGTCATATCCTCTGGATAAGCACATATCTCAGAGAAGGTCCCTTGTGCTTAGGCTACTTCACGAACGAAGACCCTAACCGGCTGGTGGTACGACACGGCATGGATAGGAACAATGGAAACAGTAAGCAGGACTGCAAGAATCGCGTCTTCATTATCGACCCAAACATCAAAAGATGCTTCATAATGTGCGATCCGTGCAAAGATCTCTGTGATCTTCCCCCACCATCGCCGGGTTCTCCCAAGAGCCAGGAATTCCGTCCAATTAATGAGTCCAAATAAGAAAAGGCCTCTGGGGGTCGTCAAAGTTGGCACTATGGCGGAGAGGAGGTACTATGTACGGCAGGAGGGAATATCTACGAGATCACAGGGTGCAAATAGGTAGACCTCACAGTGAATGGGATAGCTGAGTGAAGAAACACATATAAGTCTAGGCTAGTATTGCCGTTAGGCATTTGTAAACTATGTCTACCAACTGGTAAAACGAATGAAATGAAGAAACTCGGCTATAAAAAGCACCTTATTCAGAAGAAATTAAGAGAACGACTATAGACAAAAGAAAATCCAATGAGAAGAAAAGATAAAGAAAAGAACGACCACAAAATCAATATACCCTTATGTTTTAGCCACCTAGTGTATGCATACGCCGAATCGTGCCCTCACGCTGAACATTGTCAAACGCATCTTCTGATGAACGAATGAAGCCAATCTTCCTGAGATATCTCACATTACTCTCAACGGCGGACATAGACTGTTCACATTCAGGAGTGCCGGCATTTGACAATTGTACAATAGTTGGCGGTAAGCCAAGCTGGCCAAGGAATTGTTGTACAGGCCACAATGGATGCTTGTTGCCAACTCTGTTCATCGATGCTAATGCGAGTTCGATCCATTCCTGCCAGGATACCGGTTTGCATGGGACTTCTAGTCCAGAATTGATGCGATCCCAGAAGACAGACATGGGCATGCCACTTGCAAGCATGTAGAATGGCTTGATTTCATCCTCGAAAAGTTGGTTCAGAACGTTTGATGCAACTATGCCTACATCTTGCATAACCATCCAGTGTTCTGATGGTTCTTCTGGATAAGCGTGGATTGATGCTGCAGTGGAGACCACGCGCCAGACAAAGTCATCGACGTTGGCAACACCGTGCTCTGCCGTACCAATAATACGCCCGGGTTTGACGGTTGACACTCGATTCTGGTTGATAGGGAGGCTTCTGGCGATGTTCGAAATAACAGATTCGCAGACGAACTTGGTTTGAGAATAGCCATTCACGTTCTTGAGAAGCGCGGAAGATACAGCCTGATTCTCAGCTGGATCCATAAAGGCACCACCGGACACAAACACAAACTTGGGCTGCTGTGGTGATGTTGCCGTTGCCATCAGCAGGTCAACAGTTGAAGAGACGTTGGCAGCATAAAGGGTATCATAGTTGGCATTCCAGTTGACAGATGCTCCGTTGTGGACAATTGCGTCGATATTGGCCTCTGATTTCGATAGACCAGAAAGACGTTTCCATTGAGCGTCTGCGAGACCAAGATGTGGCTTGGCAAGGTCGCCCAACCAAATTTCTAACTTGTCTGCATCCTCCTCATTCCACCAGCCTGCGATCGTGGCTGTCTCCCGGACGCGACCCATCCCTTGTTCAAGTGATTTAGAACGGACATGAACAGCGATGGATTTTATCGCAGGGTTTCGCACCAACTGCTTCAAAATCTCAGTACCGAGGAACCCAGTCGCTCCAGTTAGGAAAACTGTTGCTTGATCAGGTAGTGTCTTTATGGGGTTTCCTTGTAGACCTTGTGGTTGTAACATCCAAGGTAAATGGGAAATGGAATTGATCTTGACCATTAAATCGATGTCGGCATCTGAGTGATCTACTTCTGTCGCCCCATTCTCTGCGCTGAGAGAAATATACTTGGCCATATTACTGATCGTAGTATGTTTGCTATTCATGAGCGTATTGCCAAGGGACACACCGAATTTATCAAGGATACGTCTCGAGATGTTGACGATGCGAATAGAGTCGCCACCCAACTGGTAGAAATTGTCGTCCACGCTAATTTTTTCTCTTGGCATTTCAAGAATATCTGCCCATTGAGCTCGGATCCAGTGCTCGAGCTCGGATGTAGCATCACGGAATGCCAGACGTTGACCGGCCAAATGAACTGCCAAATCTTCGGTGGAAAGACTTGCAGCTGTTTGCAAAAGCGCTTTTCGGTCAAGCTTGCCAGACGTATTGAGAGGCATGGATCCGACAGCAATGAAATACTTGGGAACCATGTAGCTTGGCAAAACCGTAGTAAGGTTTGCGACCAACTGAGAGAAAAGCTCTTGTAGCTCGTCGTTATGTCGCACCAACTGAACCTGAGCAACCTCGCTGGGATGCTGGTCGCCAGAGAAGTTCACGAATGCAATTAGAGACTCATGTGTATCGTGACGAATAATGTCGACCGCAGCGTGCTTGAGGTCAGGTAAGTGAAGCTTAATCTGGTACTCAATCTCACCCAGCTCAATACGTTGGCCGCGAATCTTGACTTGAGTATCCTTTCGGCCAAGATAGTTAAAGCTTCCATCAGGGTTGTATCGGACTAGATCGCCGGTCTTATAAAACCGGCGCTTTCCGACATCAACATTGGCGGGAAGCCACTCAACGTGGTTGATGAATGCGTTGCTCGTCTTCTCCTCATCATTGATATATCCACGGGATAAAGAGTCTCCTTGTACTAAGAGTTCACCAACGCACCCGATCGGGGTAAGCTCATGATGATTTTCTGGATTGACAACCCAACAATGATGAGCGAACCCACGGCCAATGGTCGTAACTGGTACTGATACATCTGTATAGTGCTGGAGAGTAGAAACGACGCAAGTTTCCGTAGGTCCGTATGCATTCCACAAGCTAACATGTTGGCGCCACAAGTCTACGACCTCTTTAGAAGGAGCCTCTCCACAAAGGAATAGGGTCTTCAATGAGGGAACCGACTCTGGATTGAGTGTCTTCACAAACGTCGGTGTGAGAATGGCGGTGTTGATTTTAGCTTCTTCAATAAATGTTGATGTGCGCTGCATGCGCTCCGTTTCTGTAGGAACACACACAGTACCTCCAGATATCAAGATGGCAAAGATTTCGAATATAGAAGCATCAAAGCCATAGCTGGAAAATTGAAGTATTCTGGAGTTGCCGTTAAACTGGGCGACTTCGCAGAGCTTTACTAGGAAGCTTGATATGGGTTTGTGTTCAATGATCACACCCTTGGGTTTTCCAGTTGATCCGGAAGTAAACAAAATATACATTGCACTTCCGGGCTGAGGTTTCATGGGCTTGAATCTTCGAGCTGTAGAAGAACGCTTCTTCTTCGAAAAGAAATTCGGCGAGAGCTCAATGTTGTTTTTGGTCATACCTTTACATTCTTTGGCTGTGGTAGGAGAAACGATCATATACTGGGCGCTTGTTTCATCGATCAGGGCCTGACGGCGACTGAGTGGATGGGACGGATCTAATGGTAGGAAGACGCCGCCTGCTTTGATGATTCCCAGCATAGCAATGATTGACCATACTGACTTTTCGTAACAGAAAGGTACAATAGTTTCGGACTTGACACCAAGCCGAACGAGATGTGAAGCAAGTTGATTCGACAACTGGTCAACTTTTCTATACGTCATGCTTCCAGAAGTGGAGTAGATAGCTTCCTGCTGGGGATTCTTAGCAGCCTGAATCGAGATCAGTTCGTGCACACACGATTCGATTGGCTCGATGCTGTAACTGTTGAGCTCAATAGCTTGTTCTACATCCCAAGGGCCAGCGGCAGATAGTTCTGCTAATGTCCTATCGCCAGCACTCTGGAGTTGTTCAAGGACGTAAGAGAATTGTTCGGCAAGCGCATTCACTTGAGATTCGCTGATAACATCGGGTTGATAAATTAGGCCTAACTCAATATCATCTTCAAGCAATTGGCACTGCATGACAAGAGGATAACTGAAATAGTCACCGAGGAGTTCTCCTTCAGCAATGCCTTCCGCGATAGTCGGAAGGAAAATGGCTGGCTCGTCTGCAACGCCGGTTTGGACGAATTGTTGAGCGGCGGGCTGAACGATGAGGAGATTTGTGAAATTACATGCTTCCTTGGCATCGTTGCTAATCCTGGAGATGTTGGCTAACCCGTATTGCTCATGGGGTATCATCTCAAATGCTTGATTCTGGATAGTGTCGAGGAGAGCTGAAATCGTTTGCTGTTTGTCAAGCTGGACTCGTACAGGAACCGTGGCAATTACAAGTCCAGGCATCTCATCCACGCCTTGCACTGGGGCTTGTCGTCCAGAGACGGTTGTGCCAAAGCAAACATCATCAACGTGATCATATCGCGCTAGCAACAATGCCCATGTTGCGCGCAATATAGTAGCGCGGGTGATTGAAGATTTGGACGGTCGTGGAAAGTGTACTCGTTTATTCAGCAAGCCTGCAATTTTCTGTGAAGGAGAAGAAGAAGAAGGCTTCGGTTGAGTGAGTCCTACAGGGAACATTGTGCGTTTGACACCACTCAGTTGTGTAGACCAATAGTCGCGGCAGTTGTCTTGGTCGAGATCCGCAATATACCTGACGAAATTGGCATACGGTTGAATCGAGGGTGGTTGAACTTGAGAATACATAGCATGCAATGTTCTCAGCACGATTGACAGAGTCCATCCATCGAAGACAGTGTGATGGATGTTTACGGCAAAGTAGTGTTCGCTACCCTGAGTAATAATGGCGTATCGACAGAGCGGCGAACCATAAGTCATATTGCGATTTTCTTGTGATAGGAGGAATGAACGAAGATCCGTATAAGTGGATGACCAGTCAATTGGCTCTTGGATGATTGCTTGAACTGCAGTGTTTCCAGAGAGCACGATCCGGGTACGAAGGTTGGTGCAATAATTCACTGTTTGCTCCCAGGCCAGTTTGAAGCGCTCAATGTCGACATGAGATCCGAGACGGTAGACATGTTTTGCGATGTAAGACCCTGGTTGGTTGATAGTCAAAGCCATTAAACCTGTTTGAAGATCTGTGCAGGGGTATATGTCCTCGATTTCCGCAGAATCTGAAAGCTGGCACTGAGTTTTGACTGCCCTCAGAGCAGTCTGCTTATCAGTTCTTGAGATGAGACCAAACTGAGCAACATCATTTGCTGAAGACGACGGAGAGAGCTCTGCCTGGATGGCCTCTGCCATGGATGAAAGTCGTGGATTATTGAAAATCATCGATACCGTGAGGCTAATGTTCTGTCTCTGGGCTAATGAGACCAATTCGATTGCCGTGATCGAATCACCACCAAGGTGAAGGAAGCTGTCGTGCTTCCCAATGACTGTAGCATCTTCAATTTTAAGGACCTGAGCCCAGAGAGCCTGTAGTTGCAACTCCATTGGAGTTGTCGGCGGTTCATGGTCACCAGCATCAGGAGTGAAGCGCAGGCGATCCTGGACAGAGACGCTACGGCCAAGTTCCACCAAAGCGCGTCGATTAACTTTTCCAGAGGTCGTCTGTTCTGGCTTACCCTCAAATATTAAATACGACGAGGGAATCATGTATGAGGGGAGAGATTCTGCCAACGATGAATCCAGATGGCAAATGAACCTCTGCGTTTTTTCTGGTAGAGACTCCATAAGACGGAGACTTTGTGATTGAGCAGTGTTTTCTTCGGTATACCAAAGGAAGGCCAAAAGAATATCGTGGGCATTCTCATCATCCGCTTTGAGAATGTCGACCATAGCAGCCATATTATCAGGGAGGAAATGATGAATTTGGGACTCAATCTCACCAAGTTCCACTCGTTGTCCATGAAGCTTGATTTGAGTGTCCTTGCGTCCCATGTAGTCAAATGTGCCGTCAGCGTTCCGGCGAACCAAATCGCCTGTGCGATACACTCTCTTCTTCTCCCCAGGAAGCCAATCCACGTCATCCATCCAGTTAGCAGCAACTTCAGCATTAACGTTCAAATAGCCGCGGGCGAGCATAGGGCCCTCAATAAGAAGTTCACCTATGCATCCCACAGGTACAAGCTGTCTGATGTTGCTCGGTTCAACGACCCAGAATGCACTGGAGATTGGTCTACCAAGGTTGGTCGACCGACCAGATTTGCCAACTGTGGGATTCCAGGCGCAGATGGATGCCTCAGCCGGTCCATAGAGGCCATGTAGCTCAACATGATTTACCCAGCGGTCTGCGCACTTCTTGCTGATAGCCTCACCACCGAGACATACCACCTTCAAGTCAGGGACATCAGTGGGAGACAAGAGGTCGGCAACAGTGGGAGTCAGGAATACCCAATTGGCCTTTAGAGACCGCATGGCACCTGCTAGATTGTTCATCCGGTCGTGATCAGAGGGGATACAGAGACAGGCCCCGCGCATTAAAGATACGAGGCAGTCTAGAATACCGACATCAAAGGTGTAAGCTGAAAATTGGAAGATTCGTGTACGCGGCCCAATGTCAAGTTTATCTCCATACGCGTCGCTTGACGAGCAAAGGTTATTATGCTGGATCACCATGCCCTTTGGTTTACCAGTAGAACCAGAGGTAAAAAGAATGACGCTTGCATCTTGGGGTTGGACATTGGACACCACTTGATGGGTTGGGTCAGGCAGTGCAGAAAGCATTTCCTGATCGACCGACATGGTTTCGACACCCAGTCCCTCAAGCGCCGTCCCAGTAGATGGACTGGCTATAGCAAGAACAGCATTGGTGTCATCAATAATGCCTTTCAATCGAGCGGCTGGAGCTGCTGGATCAAGAGGAACAAAGGCGCCGCCAGCCATTTGGATAGCCACCATGGCAATGACAGCCCACGCTGACTTGGGGAAACATAAAAGGACTAGAGTTTCGGGGCCGACTCCGCGTTCTTGCAATTTGACCGCCAAACGAGAAGCGAATGTGCCGACTTGAGAGTATGTGAGCTCTGCATCCCACGACGCGATAGCTATGTCATTTGGTCGGGATTGGATGGTTTCTTGGATGAGCCAATACGTGCAAGTCTCGCTGGAGGGGTTCAATCGGTTTGACTCAATTGCATGACTGAGATCCCAGGGACTAAGAAGAGACACTGAGCTGAGAGGTGTGTTGACTGCTTCCTTTGCGACTAGCTGTTGAGTGACGTGATCTAAATGAGACGCCAAAGCAACCACTTGAGGGTCTGATAATACTGTGGGGTCGTAGAAGAGATTCAAATGGAATTTATCGGCATAGAGATTGGCAATGATTACGAACGGGTAATTGAAGTAGCCGTCCATGGCATTCATTGTGAGGTCGCTTGCGGACTCGTCTTGAATAAATATGCCATCATCCGCATCATCGACTGCCCCGTGTGCAGGAGGCTGAACGACTAACAGACTTGAGAAGTCGCAAACTTCCTTGGCTTCTGGACTGATTTTAGAGATATTTTGTATGCCATACTGTTCATAAGGTATCATGGTTGTGCTCAAATTTTGGATATCTTGGAGGAATCTTGATATCGGTGCCTGGCTATTAAGACGGGCTCTGATAGGAACCGTGGCAATCATTGGCCCGGCAATCATTTCAGCTCCCTGTATCTTTGCTTGACGACCAGAAACTGTCGCACCGAAAACCGCCTCATTGCTATCGCAGTAACGGGCGAGGACAATGGCCCAAGCAGCTCGCAGAATCGAGGCTTGTGTGATGGAGCTCTTCACAGATCTTGAGAACGCAATCGTTGAGCTATATCTCTTAGTTTCTGTGCTGCCTACGGCACTTCGGCGAGGTGGAAACGTTGCACGTTTTGCTCCGGCGAGTTCTTCCTTCCAGTATGAAGCGACCTTGTTATTATCAAGCTCCAGTATCGATTTGATGAACGTAGAGAACGGTCGTATTTCAGGTGCATAACCATCTAGGTAGGCACTATACAAAGCCGAGAACATGACTCTTATTGTCCATCCATCGTAAATGGAATGGTGAGCGGACCAGACGAAGTAGTTTTCACCCTTGTCCGACACGATGGCGTACCAGCACAAAGGAGTTCCGTACCCCATCTTCAAATTCCGTGGCGATCCAGTCATTGACGCGAGAGTCTCATTATCCGCATCCACCCAGTTACTATCATTGTCGAAAACTATTTGCGTCATAACTCCATCCAACACAACAATTCGTGTTCGAAGGTTGTCGCACATTTCCACGACTGAGTCCCACGCAGCCATAAACATTGGAATGTCCACCGAGTCCGATAGATGGTGGGCATAGGTAGCAACATATGACCCTGGCTGCTTTGCGGTAAGAGCAATAAGACCTTCCTGGAGAGAAGAGCAGGGATATGCATCAATGATAGTTTGGTCATTGGAAAGGCCGCACTGTTTGCGAACCTTACCTTCAAGGACAAGGTTATGCTGTGATTTAGGCAAGAGGCTGAATGGCTCTGGAGTAGAATCTGTTTCGTCCATAGCATCTCCAATTAGAACAGCTTTTGAGGCAACCGCGAGTAATCTGGGGTCATCAAAGACATCCTTCACGGTGAGTGAAATACCATCTTGCTGTGCTGTTGACACAAGATATATAGCCATAATGGAATCGCCTCCGAGCTGGAAGAAGGTATCATCTCTGCCAATAGAGTCCATTGGCAAATTCATGATTTCAGCCCAGATTAATTGTAAGCGTTGCTCCATTTCGGTCTCTGGCTGACGCTTTTCGTTGTTGGCCAACGAATATGTCGCCAGCTGATCTTGACTCAGCGAAGACAGCAGCCTCTGGAGCAATTTTCTGTCTAACTTCGTAGAGGTGATAAACGGCATATACTGGCAAGGAATAAACAATGTTGGAATCATGTAGCGGGGCAAGGCGAGGGCTAGTTCTCCCGCGAGAGCAACCAGCTGGTTCCGTAGGCTTTCGTCAGGAGATGAGAAAGGCGTCTCTACTTTGTCGATTTGAACGCCTGCTGTCCTTGTCTCGTTGTTGAAACAAATGTAGGCAACAAGATTAGAGCCACTCTCGCCTCTAAACACGTCAACGGCTACCTGTTGCACACCTATTAAAGCTTGTTGGATGTGGTATTCAACTTCACTGAGTTCAACACGCAGACCGCGAATCTTGATTTGTGTGTCTTTGCGTGTCGAAAACTCAAGAGTGCCGTCTGCGTTATAACGGCAAAGATCACCCGACTTAAAGAATCTGTTCCAGTTCGTCCCATCCGGGCGAGGAGCCCATTCAGTGGATGGCATGGTGGAGGCATTGGTGCGCTCTGGGTCTGCAAGATACTCCTGCAAGATAGTCGGGCCTTGGATTACGACTTCACCGGTCGTACCGAAAGGTGCAAGGCGATCTGGATTTTCAGCATCGACAACCCAGCAAAAGCCGCCGACAGGGCGTCCAATTGTAAGAGACGACTCATCGATAGATTTCCACTCGTGTAAGCTACTGAATACACAAGTCTCGGCTGGCCCCCAGCCATTGATTAAACGAACCTTACCAAACCAGGCCGTAAGCACATCACGAGGAACCGCTTCGCCGGCAAGCAGTAAAAGTTCTAGACTCGGAACATCTGTTGGCTTGAGAGTCCGTACGAACGAAGGCGTCAGATAGGCCCAATTAACATTCATGTCTTGAATGAACTTTGGAAGCTCGTTTACTCTGGAGTGTGCTGATGGAATGCACAAGCAAGAACCTGTAATAAGAGGACCAATGATTTCGCCAATTGATAGATCGAAAACAAACGCCGCGAACTGAAGCATGCGAACTTCTGGTGTCAACCCAAGCCTCCTTGCAATAGCTATCTGGCTTGTACACACAGATTTATGCTGCATAACTAGACCCTTCGGAGTGCCAGTGCTGCCTGACGTAAAAAGCACGTAGGCAATGTTATTTGGAGAGACATTGCTTGCGGGACCTTGTTGGCTGTTTACAAGTTGGAAAAGTTGGTTATCTAATTCAGGACCAACTTGAACGACAGATTCGACGAGACTGAAACAAAGATCAATGTATTCTGGCGAACAGAGCATAATCTTTGCTTGGGTTTGATCGACAACCTGTTGGAGGCGCTGTACAGGATGAGATGGGTCAATTGGTACCCAAGCAGCACCAACCTTGTTGATAGCTAAGATTGATATAAAATACCAGACGGATTTCTCAAAGCACACATGGATCAGCTCGTTTGTCTCAATGTCGTATGTCTGAACCAGATGGTGTGCAAGACGATTAGCTGCTTGGTTAAGCTCGGCATAGGTAAAATCACCATCCCAAGAACGGATAGCCATAGCATTGGGACGATAAGTGGCCTGATCTTCAACAAGTTGATGGAAACAAGAATTGATAATCTCGGGAACATCGGAGTTGAGCTTGTGTGACTGTTGCATATCCCACTGGGAAACAAGAGATAGGTCGCCTAGCATCTGGTTGGGCTGCGACTCAGCTAGCTGAGTGATGACATGCTTGAGATGCTCAGACAATGCGGTGATCTGTTGCTCAGCAACACACAGCGGATTGTAGATTAGAACAATTCTGACAAAATCGTCGCTCAGATGGCCTTGAACGACCAGAGGGTAGGAGAAATAATTTTGCATTCCATCTGTATCCTCTTCTGTACTTTCGATAGCATCTAGAAGGGTATCTTTATTGCCGATATCACTGTTTGAGAACATTTGGAGAGGCTGAACAACGAGCAAGCTTGTGAAATCACACGCGTCCTCGGCATCAATGTCAAGTTTGCGGATATTCTGTAGGCCAAATTGCTCATAGGGTATCATCTCCATTGCCTGGGTTTGAATGCCTTCCAGAAATTCCACTGTTGATTTCTGGTTTTCGAGATGAATACGGACGGGTATGGTGGCAATTACCGGGCCAGGCATTTGTGTCAAGCCATGCAAGGATGCCTGTCGTCCAGAGACTGTTGCACCAAAGCAAACATCGGTACTATCACAATAGCGCGCAAGGACTATTGCCCAAGCGGCACGCACAAGAGTGGCTGTGGTGATATTTGAATTGCTCCTTGAAAGAGCAAGTTCCGTTGTGACTGTGCGCGAAGCATCTGGCTTACTGGTGGACTCAATCGGAACCGAGGGGAATGTTGCTTTTCGGGCATTCTGGAGTTGTATTGCCCAATAGTTGCCAGCGGCTTCGTAGTCAAGTTCCATAGTGTATTTAATGAAGTGGGAATACGGGACGAGGGGGGCAAGTTCGAGGCCTTTATAAGCTTGATGGAAGGCCTGGAAGATAACGGACAGCGCCCACCCATCATAGACGGCGTGATGAATATTCATGGAAAAGTAAAAACATCCGTCATCTTCAATAATAGCATAGCGGCATAGGCGC
The DNA here is from genome assembly GCA_020045945.2 of Trichoderma semiorbis. Classification (NCBI taxonomy): domain Eukaryota; kingdom Fungi; phylum Ascomycota; class Sordariomycetes; order Hypocreales; family Hypocreaceae; genus Trichoderma; species Trichoderma semiorbis. Next base: position 1,639,245 of record CM034695.1, read on the forward strand.
GAACCATAGCCCATTTCCATGACTCGAGTTTCTTGCAGATACGATCGGAGCGTCATTTGGTCCGTAGAATCCCAAGCAATGTCACCCTTGGCAATAATCTGGACGGAAGTTGCACCAAGCCTGATAATTCTTGTACGAAGATTGGTGAAGTGGTTGACAATCTGCTCCCATGCTGCTTTTAGCCTGGTGACATCAACGTGAGACGGAATGCGATAGTTGTATTTCCCAATGTAAGAGCCAGGCTGCTTGACAGAGAGTGCCATCAGGCCTTCTTGCATCTTAGAGCAGGGATATGCATCTTCTATATCTACGCCACGGGGCAATGCTAAGGCCGGATCAGTAGGGCTATTGGAGATCAAATCATGTTGGGATTCATCAAGTAGGGTAAAAGGCGCGATATGAGTAACCGCCAATTCCTCGTTATCGTCCGTGAAAGAAGCTCGGGAGGCAACGGATAATAGTCGAGGGTCTTGGAAAATATCGCTCACAGTGAGCGCAATTCCTTTATCGCGGGCAGCGGCCACTAGCCTGATGGCAGCGATGGAATCACCGCCGATGCTGAGGAAGCTGTCATCGCGGCCAATTGTTTCCATTGGAATAGCTAAGACGTCTGCCCAGACGGTCTGTAGCTTGCACTCCATTGGAGTTTTCGGCATGACTTTATTACTGTTCACTAATGAATAACCCGCCAACTGGTCTTGAGTGAGGGCTGATGTGAGCATTTGTAAAGTCTTTCTATCCAGCTTTCCAGATGTGGCAGTTGGCATATACTGGCACTGGATGAAAAGGGTAGGAATCATATACTCCGGAAGTGAAATCTTGATTTCTCCAACCATAGCTGCAATGCGATGTTGAACTTCTTCCGTCAAGGGCATGAAAACATCATTAACGTCTGTGCCTGAGATGACTGCAGTGGCATCGCTAAAGCAAAAGTAGGCAGCAAGAACTGAGGCAGTGTCAGACTTGAAGACATCAACAGCAACTTGGAGAGCGCCGTGGAGAGCTTCTTTAATGCGATATTCAATTTCGCCCAACTCCACACGCAGACCGCGAATCTTGACTTGCGTATCCTTGCGCGAATGGAATTGAATAGTACCATCGGGATTATAAGAACAAAGGTCTCCTGACTTGTAAAAGCGATTCCAATGTTCCGTATCAGGGAATAAAGCCCAGTCAGGACGGCTGCACAATACTGAAGCATGGGTCTTTGCAGGATCATTTAAATACTCGCGCAATAGAGTAGGTCCTTGTACAATCAGCTCACCGACTGCTCCCGCCGGTGCAAGTCTCTGTGGATCTTCTGGATCGACAATCCAACAGAATCCGCCAACTGGCTTTCCAATGGTCATATTTGACTCTTCTGCTGATTGGTATTCATGCATTGCGCTCATGACGCAGGTTTCTGACGGACCCCAGCAATTAAAGAATCTCACTTTATCAACCCATTCTTCAAACAAAGCACGAGGGAGAGGCTCGCCTCCAACCGCTACCAAGTCTACGCTTGGCACGTCATCGGGTTTTAGTGTTTGTAAAAAGGACGGAGTCAGGAATAGCCAATTTATGGCACTTTCCTGGATGAAATCTTTCAACCGGTTCATGCGGGTTTCTTCAGATGGAATGCATACGCAAGCACCAAATAACATGGCTGCTATAATTTCGCTGATGGAAAAGTCAAACACATAAGTGGTGAATTGTAAAATCTTCACCTTCGGCGTAAACCCGAAACGTTTTCCAACAGCTGTTTGACTTGTACAGAGCGCGCCGTGATCTATGATTAAGCCCTTTGGCGTACCTGTGCTGCCAGAAGTAAATAGGACGTATGCAGCGTGAAGAGCAGTTACTGTGACGTCGGGTCCACGACGACTATCGTAGTTCTTCTCACTGAGATTGGAATCTAAGGACGACGAGACTGCAACGACTGAAGGAACTAATTTGGAACATCTGTCAACATTATCTGAGGACGCAAGTGCGACTCGTGCTTTTGTTTGGCTGACAATCTGTTGATGACGTTGAAGAGGATGTGATGGATCAATAGGGCCCCAAGCAGCACCAGCTTTGTTGACTGCCAAAATAGCTACGACATACCAAGCTGATTTGCTGAAGCAAACATGAACTATGTCATGAGGTTTCACACCTATTTCCACGACGAGATGATGAGCCAGCCGATTGGCTGCCCTGTTCAGCTCATGGTAGGTGAAGGTTTTATCCCAGCCTTGTATAGCCATAGCGCCTGGGCGTGTCTCTGCTTGGAGTTCAATAAGGTTATGCAAGCAGGTGTCCAGGATGTCTGGTAGAGCCTCGCTATTGACTTTGTGGGAGAAATCAACATCCCAATTGGAAGTCAAAGATAAATCATTAAGTTGTGATGTCGGGCTCAAGATGAGTTGCTTCATAATATGTTCCAACTGGTGAGATATAGCTAATATTTGTGACTCTGGGAGAACGCTGGAATCATAAATGAAGAAAAGATTGACGCTTTCATCTCGCACATGGCCTTGAATGACCAGAGGGTAGTTGAAGTAATTCTGCATCGTATTTTCTTCTTGCAAGTCAACTTGGACTGGCAGAAGCATTGCATCGCCTTCACTCGTTAGATGCTGCATCGGCTGAACGACCAATAAGCTGGAGAAATTGCAGGCCTCTTGGGTTCCAGGGTTAATTTTGGCAATCTCTTGTAGACCAAACTGCTCATAGGGGACCATCTTCGAGGCATGACTTTGTATAGTGCCCAAATAATCCAATACAGTCTGCTGTTTATCTAGTTGGACACGGATAGGCACAGTAGCAAGTGCAGGCCCTGGCATTTCCGACAACCCTTGAACAGATGCTTGACGACCAGACACGGTGACTCCGAAGCAAATATCATCTGTCTCGCAATATCTTGCAAGGAGCATAGCCCATGCAGCTCGGATTATTGTCGCTTTAGTTACCGACAAGCTGGTCATCTCAGGCAACTCCAAGTCTCTTTCTAGAGTTTTACAAGAGTTTGAGTCTTTTGCGGAGTTGGAGGAAGACGGGTACGATGCGCGGCTTGCACCATGAAGTTGTGTCGCCCAGTAATTTCTTGCTTCTTCGTGATCAAGATTTGCAATATATTCTACAAACCTGTTGTACGGCTGCAGTTGTACAGGGGTACTGTCCTGATAAATCGAATGAAGAACTTCCATCATGAGGCGTATCGTCCAGCCGTCATAGATAGAATGGTGCAAAGTCCATATAAAGTAGCTCTCCCCATCGTCTTCGACAATCGCATAGCGGTGTAATCGAGATCCGTAAGCCATTTTGAAGGAATCCATGGACTTCACGTATGAGTGTAGCTCCGTGCCCTCTGGATTTTCCCACGCAACATCATCCTCAAGAACCACTTGGACTGACGTGTTTTCAATAACAACGATTCTTGTGCGCAAATTGTTACAAATCTTTACTGTCTTTTCGAAGGCAGTTTTGAACTTCTGAACGTCAATGCTACGACTCAGACGGTAGACAAACTTTGCAACATAGCTGCCAGGCTGCTTCTCTGCAAGAGCCAGAAGACCTTCTTGCAACTTAGTGCAGGGGTAGGCGTCTTGAATGACGCTATCTTGAGAAAGATTATACATTTGCCGTAATGTTTGGTTTGATAGCGATTGTCGAGCTCTCTCATCGAGCAGAGCAAACTGTGTGATTTCCGTCTCCGAATCACAATTCGTGAGATGAGTCACTTTAGCAGCAATGGCTAATAGCCTGGGATCATCAAAGACATCGGATACTGTAAGTCCGATATTGTCATCCCGGGCGGCATTAACAAGGTGTATTGCCATAATGGAGTCGCCGCCAATCTGCAGAAAACTATCATCACGGCTAATTGATGCGGCAGGTATGCTTAATATTGTGGCCCATATGGCCTGTAGCCGGTGTTCCATCTCTGTCTTCGGACTATGCTTCTCAGACTTGGAGAGTGCATATTCAGCAAGGGTCTCTGGACTAAGCTTGGAAGCCATAGTCTTTAGCTTCTTCCGGTCTAACTTTGTCGACGTTGTAAACGGGAGATATTGACAAGGAACAAAGTTTGTCGGGACCATATATGGGGGCAGCAGCGCTTTTAGGCGCCTAAGCAAAACACTGAACTTGTTTTGCATGTCGGGTTCGAGCTGAAGGAATATATCAGCACCAGAGTCACCAATGGACGCATAAGCTTCGACATTGAAGCTAATAAAAGCTATAAGGCTAGCTCCAGCAGTAGTTTTCAAGACGTCCACAGCGACTTCGCAGGGAGAGTCTAGTTGACTGCGAATATGGTGCTCTATGTCTCCAAGTTCAATCCGGAAACCGCGGATCTTGACTTGTGTATCTCTACGGCCACTGAATACGATGTTACCATCAGGGCCGTAGTAACATAGATCGCCGGACCTATAGCATCGATTCCAATGCTGAGAATCAGGCTGAGGAGCCCAAGTTGGTTTCTGAGTTAATGCAGCCTCAGTTCGTTGAGGGTCATTTAGATATTCACGTAGAAGTGTTGGGCCTTGAACCACAATTTCGCCGACTGTGCCTATTGGAGCAAGGCGATGCGGCATATCTGGGTCAACGATCCAGCAGAAACCACCAACGGGACGGCCAATGACGAGAGATGACTCTTCAGCAGAAGTCCATTCGTGCACAGCACTAATAACACAGCTCTCCGTGGGACCCCAGGCACAGATAAGACGTAGCTTCCCAAACCACCTGACAACTAGATCTTGAGGGATAGATTCGCCGCCGACTAAGAGGAACTGTAGGCCTGGAACATCTTCTGGTTGGATTGTACGAGCAAAAGTCGGCGTAAGGAAGGCCCAGTTCACTTGCTTCTCGTTAATAAAACCAACAAGGTTTTCCATTCGTTCACTATCTGACGGAACGCAAACACACGCGCCGTAGATCAGCGATGTCATTGTCTCGCCAATGAACATGTCAAAAACGAAAGCAGAAAATTGCAATATTCTCACGCTTGAGGTCATGCCGAGTCTCTCGGCCAAAGAGGTCTGGCTAGTACATAAAGATATATGTGTTATAACGACACCTTTCGGCGTTCCAGTGCTTCCTGAGGTGAAAATGATATAAGCGGCACTATGAGGCGATACAGCCAGATGAGGCGCGTATAACTTCGACACAGATAGACTCAATTGCCTGTCAAGTTGAGCCGTGACTTCTATTATATTTTCGACTAGTTTAGTGCAAAGCGTCGTATTTTTGGGTGATGCTAATGCCACCCGAGCTCCTGTCTGTTGGACAATCTGGAGTAATCGCTCTTCAGGTTGAGAGGGGTCTAAAGGCACCCAAGCAGCACCAGCCTTATTGATCGCAATAATCGACACAAAGAACCAAGCAGACTTCTCAAAGCAGACATGGACGAGGTCGTTAGTCTTTACACCATGAGTGTGAATAAGATGGTATGCAAGCCTATTTGAAGCCGCACTCAACTGGCTATATGTGAGTTCCGTATCGTAGGCTGAGATTGCTGGTGCATTGGGAGAAATCTGGGCTCGGGTTTCGATCAGTTCGTGGATACACGAATCGACTATCGCAGGTATAACACTATTCGAAGCAATAGCCAGTTCCAAATCATGAGAGGATGCTATTGAAATGTCCTCAAGAGTAACGGCACCACTGGATGTGAGTTGGCGGATGACGTGACCAAGCTGGTTAGATAATGTTTGCACTTGACGTTCAGTCAAAATATTTCCATCATAGGCCATTGCGATTCTCAATTCGTCCTCATAAACATGACCTTGTACAATAAGAGGGTAGCTGAAAAAGTTCGCCAGAGTATCCGAAAGCCCTTCTTCAGTCGTATCTGCAGCGACAAGCAAGGTCTTGCTCTTTTCACTATTAGAGATGTGGCTCATTGGTTGTACCACTAACAAACTTGAGAACTGGCATGCCTCATGGGCATCCTGGCTTAGCTTTGAGATGTTTTGCAGACCAAATTGTTCGTATGGAATCATTTCTACTGCCGCCTCTTGGATACCATCTAAAAATTCTGATACAAGTTGTTGACGGTCTATCTGGATTCGAACCGGAACGGTTGCAACTGCCGGTCCTACCATGTTAACAATTCCAGGGACAGGGGCTTGGCGACCAGAGACGGAGGTACCAAAGCAGATATCGTCTGTGTCACAATACCTAGCAAGGACTATGGCCCAAGCAGATCGAACAACGGTCGCGATTGTGACATTGAGCTCTTTAGTATCGATGAAGCCGATCGAAGTTTCAAGAACGGATGTTACCGTAGGCTTATCATTTGTGTTTTGTAGAGGAGGATACGGCGCATGATTAGCATTACGTAGGAGGTCTCTCCAATACGCAGAAGCAGCCTCACTGTCTGTCTGAAGAAGATAGTGAATGAATCGTGAATAAGGCGTTGTGACTGGAACTTCATCGCCTAGATACGCCTTGTGTAGGATATTGAGAATAACTTGAGTAGATAACCCGTCAAAAACTGTATGATGCATGGCCCAGAAGAAGAAGACGTTCTGCTGTTCGTCTTCAACAAAGGCAAACTGACACAATGGAGTGCCATATGTCATGTTAATCGTTTTAGCGTATTGTAAAACAGATTTCAAATCTCGGTACTGCAGCTCCAAGCTAGAGCTTTGGTCCACAACAACTTGGTATGTGGCTTTACTTGATGTGTGGATAATTCTGGTGCGCAAACTAGTGCAAACATCTACAGTTTGTTTCCACGCTGACTTGAATCGAGCCACATCAACATGAGCAGGGAGGCGGTAGAGATACTTAGCAACGTAGCTACCAGGTTGTTTGACAGATAATGCCATTAAACCCTCCTGAAGCTTGGTGCATGGGTAGGCATCTTCAATGACAGATATGAGAGGCAACGAACATTGTGCTTGGGCTTCGGCCAAAATCACATCGGACTCCTCAATCGGAAGCATACCAAACGGCTGAATCTCATCGTATGAAGTTGAGTCATCCTCTGTGATAGCAGTGGCCATTTGCTCGAGTCGAGGACTTCGGAAAATAGTAGCAACTGTCAGGCTAAGACCTTGCAGTTGAGCCTTAGACACCAGCTGGATAGCAGATATTGAGTCGCCACCAAGTCGTAAGAAGCTATCATTCTTGTAAATATCCTCTGAGCTGATGGGGAGAACTTGGGCCCAAAGCTCTCTCAACTTGAATTCCATGGGTGTAGTAGGTAGGACGCGGAAGCTGGTATCAGGAGCAAAGCGTAGACGCTCTTGAGCGGTAATATTCTGGGCTTGGCTAGTAAGAGACTTTCGATTGATCTTGCCCGTTACGGTTTGTTCTGGCTTGCCACCGAATAGAAGGTAAGATGAAGGAATCATGTATGGGGGTAGAATCGTGCTCAGAGATGTATCTAGGTGCAAGATGGCAGCCCGCGCTTCATCAGAGACAAAATCCATGAGGCGAGCTGGTGAATTAGATGCTTCCTCAGTGTACCAAAGGAAGGCCAATAAGGAATCAGGACCGTCCTTGTCCTTCACGACGTCTACAATAGCAGCCATGTTACCGGGTAGATACTCGTTAATCCAGGCCTCAATTTCTCCTAGTTCAACACGTTGACCATGGAGCTTGACCTGGGTATCTTTACGACCGATGTAATCAAAAGTTCCATCTGCGTTCCGTCGTACCAGATCACCCGTCCGATAAATTCTTCTTGGTTGCTTGCTTCCGGGGAGCCAATCAACTCCCTCCATCCAGTTGGCGGCGACGTCGGCTGACACATTGAGATAACCACGAGCAAGCATTGGGCCTTCAATAAGAAGCTCGCCAATACAGCCAAGTGGCACGAGAGATTTGGGGTCATTAACATCTACAACCCAAAATGCACTGGAAATCGGATGTCCAAGATTTGTTGAGCGCCCGGATTTCCCTACCATAGAATTCCATGCACAGATTGACGCCTCTGCTGGGCCATAAAGTCCGTGGAGATCCACATGGTTAACCCATCTCTCAGCACATTTCTTGCTTATAGCTTCGCCACCAAGACAGACAGTTTTCAAGGTAGGTACATCGACTGGATGAAGTAGATCGGCAACAGTTGGCGTAAGGAAAACCCAATTAGCTTGAGATGCAGTAATAGCGGCCGCAAGGTTATTGAGGCGATCGTGATCTGAAGGAATGCAAATACAGGCACCTCTCATAAGTGACACAAGGCAATCTAAAACACCAACGTCAAATGTGTATGCCGAGAACTGGAATACTCGCGTGCCAAGTCCGATTTCCAAGTCAGATCCATATGCATCACTAGATGAACAGAGACTGTTATGTTGAATAATCATGCCCTTGGGCTTTCCTGTGCTGCCGGATGTAAACAGGATAACGCTGGCGTTGGCAGGTTGCACCTCGCATTGTAGAGCAACCGAGCTAGGCAGCTTGGATATAGTTTCATCATCCACAGTGATGACTTCTACACCTAGAGATTGTAATGTTGCTTGACTAGACGGGTTGGAAATGGCCAATGTAGCTCCTGTGTCCTGTAGAATGCCCTGCAATCTTGCTGGCGGAGCGCCAGGATCAAGAGGAATGAAAGCACCACCTGCCATTTGAACAGCGACCATAGAGACCACTGCCCACTTGGATTTATGGAAGCATATAGGAATCAGTGACTCGGGCCCAACACCAAGACCCTGTAGCTTGGCCGCTAAGCAAGTGGCATGAGCCCCAAGTTGAGCATACGTGAGGTCACCATCCCAGGATGTAATAGCGGTTTCTTCAGGCTGTTCTTTGATCTTGTCTTGAATCAGCCAATGTGTACATGATTCTGTAGCAGGGCGTAGACGAGATGCATCAATGGCTTGCTGAAGGTCCCAAGAGTCGATCAAAGAGATATCCTTCTGCATGCCGCTGTTTTTCAAAAGTTGTTGCATAACGTGTTCCATGTGATGCGACAATGCTTCCATCTGAAGCTTGGTGAGAACTGCTGAGTTATAAAATAGTCTCTGTTGGATAACACGCTCTCCAATGGCGCTAATGATGACAAGAGGATAGTTGAAGTAGCCTTGCATAGCCTTTTCTGTCTCTTCTTGCTCAATATCGCTTTGCAAAAGAAGAGTTTTTTCATCATCTCCCCCAGACGGGTCATGTACTGGTGGCTGAATGACAAGGAGGCTCGAAAAGTCACAGGCCTCTTTTGCATCTGGACTTAGCTTGGCGATATTCTGAAGACCAAACTGTTCAAAAGGAATTAAAGAAGATGCTTGCGATTGAACATCGCTTAAAAACTGGGATACTGAGGCCTGTTTGTTAAGTCGAACACGAACTGGAACAGTTGCAATCATAGGCCCGGCGATGGACTCAACTCCTTGGACTGGGGCCTGTCTGCCCGAGACGGTAGTGCCAAATGTTACATCATTGCTATCGCAATACCGGGCTAGAACTAGTGCCCAGGCTGCACGGACAACTGTGGCTTTTGTAACAGAAAGATCAAGTAAGTCTGGAAGAACAATGCTTGAGTGATGGACATCAGTCATGGCAGAAGAGGTAGCGCGTTGGTTAGACGGAAATTCTGCCCGTTTGGCTCCAGCTAGCTCCTCCATCCAAAAGTCGGAGGCCTTTTTGGTATCCAATTTCGAGTAGTATTTGAGGAAAGAAGAATACGGTGTAACAGGAAGCATGGTATCGCGGTAGTAGGCGGAATACAATGTACTGAATATGATTCGCATCGTCCAGCCATCATAGATGGAGTGGTGAGCTGACCACACAAAATAAGGTGCGTCGTTTTCGCGTATGACAACACATGAGGACAGAGGCGTTCCATAGGTCATTTTGAAATTTTTGGACGACTCAAGAATAGAAGACAATGCCTGGTTCTCTGTAGGCTTCCACTGGCTGCCACCTCGAACAACTACTTGTATGGACACCCCGTTCAGATGAATGATCCTGGTCCGTAAGTTAGAACAAATCTCAGCCATCTGGTCCCAAGCAGCCATAAAACGGGAAATATCGACATGACCAGGAAGTCGGAAAACATAATTTGCAATGTAGGATCCGGGTTGCTTAGCAGTCAGGGCCATCAAACCCTCCTGCAGCGAAGTACATGGATAGGCATCTTCGATAACGTGCTCGGCGGACAGACCGCATTGGCTACGAATGTCATCACTGAGAATCTCGTTTTTGAAATCACCAGATAGCATGCTGAATGGCGTCACTTGTGTCTCAGCCTGATATGTAGTCTTCGTAGCCTTCAAAGACAGTACCATCAGTCTCGGGTCGTCAAACACATCCTTTACTTGGAAGGAAATTCCAATTTCCCGAGCACGAGAAGCTAACTGAATGGCCAAAATTGAGTCTCCGCCAACTTGTAGGAAGCTATCGTCTCGACCTATAGAGTTCACAGAAACGCCCAAAACCTCCGCCCAAAGCTTCTGTAATTTAATTTCCATCTCAGTTTCGGGCTCGCGTTTCTGGGTGTTAAGAAGATTGTATGGAGCGCGCTGTTGATCATCTAGAGAAGCCATCAAAAGGCGTAAAGTCTTTCTGTCTAGCTTGGTAGATGTGATGGATGGCATGAAGTTGCAGGGGATGAACAGGGTAGGGATCATGTATTGGGGTAATGTAATCCTTAGTTCGCCCAGCATAATAGCAATTCTCTGCCGCATATCATCCGTGATAGATGCAAATAGAGCAGCTGCAGTGAATTCTTCATCAGCAGATGGATTCTTCATCTCATCGTTGAAGCAGATATATGCCACGAGATTAGACCGGCCTTCCTTTTGGTAGACATCGACGACGACTTGACATACGCCTTCTAGTGTCTCATGTATATAATGTTCGACTTCGCCTAGTTCAACTCTCAATCCGCGGATCTTGATTTGCGTGTCCTTGCGGCTACTGAAAACTATGGTGCCATCAGGATTGTAGTAGCCCAGGTCACCAGATTTGTAAAACCTGTTCCAGTGCTCTGAGTCTGGCCGAGGCGCCCATTCTGGAAGAGTGTATACAGTTGAATCTTTGGTGCGTTCGACATCAGCAAGGTATTCGCGTAGGATTGTAGGACCTTGTATAATAATTTCGCCTAGTGTACCAGTCGGTGTGAGTTTCTGAGGATCATCTGGGTTCACAATCCAACAAAACCCTCCGACAGGCCGACCAACAACAAGTGGCGATTCATCCACAGAGGACCATTCATGGAGGGTGCTGAAGCAACAAGTTTCAGCAGGGCCCCAGCCATTGACAAGACGGACCTTTCCAAACCAGGTGGATAGCACCTCCCGGGGGACAGCTTCACCAGCTAACAGCAACAGCTTCAGGCCGGGCATATCCTCTGGAACAAACGTTCTTACGAAAGCAGGTGTAAGGTACGCCCAGTTAACCCCTGTTTCATTGACGTATTGTTTTAGGCCATTCATTCTTGTTTCTTCCGATGGTATGTGTAAACAAGCACCTGAGATTAGAGGCCCTATAATCTCACCAATAGAGAGATCGAATACAAAAGCAGCGAACTGAAGCATCCGTACGTCAGATGTCAGATTCAGCCGCTTTGCAATAGCTGTTTGGCTCGTACAAACGGCACCATGTTCCATAACCAGGCCTTTTGGCCTCCCGGTACTTCCAGAAGTGAAGAGCACGTATGCCGCATGTCGGTGAGTTACAGCAACAGTTGGACCTTTGTGGCCATCTTCGGTCAGAATTAATCTTTTATCGAGTTCAACATCAACTTGTAGAACGTTGTTGATAAGGTTCGAGCAGAGCTTTGCATTACGGGATGATGTCAATACCAGTGTAGAACGGGTCTGGTTTATCACCTGTCGTAGCCTCTGCTCTGGATAAGAGGGATCTAATGGGACCCATGCAGCACCCGCTTTGTTGATTGCAATGATAGCAACGAAATGCCAAACCGACTTTTCGAAACAGACGTGAATGAGGTTATCTGGTTGGACATTGTAATCCTTAACAAGATAGTGAGCAAGTCGATTTGCAGACTCGTTAAGTTGTCTATAGGTCAAATCTCCGTCCCAAGAAGAAATTGCTGGCGCGTCAGGCTCACGATGAGCTTGGGCTTCGATAAGTGTGTGGACACAAGTGTCCATGATTTCTGGCACCTCCGGGTTAAATTTAACAGACTGCTGAACATCCCAGTCAGATGTAATGGAGAGGTCCTTCAATAGTAGGTTAGGACGTAAGAGCTGGGAAACAACGTGCTTGAACTGATTTGAGAGTGTAACAAGCTGCTGTTCAGAAATAGCAAGCTTCTTGTATATGAAAACGAGCTTGTCACCAGTTTCATGCAAGTGGGCTTGAATGACGAGAGGATAAGTGAAATAGCTCTCTAATGATTCGCCTGCTGAATCATCAGACTGTGCAACAAGAAGAGCCTGATCATCCCCATTAACACTCGACAGAATTTGTCTGGGCTGGATCACGAGTAGGCTGGAAAAGTCACAAGCGTCTTTCGCATCATTACTCAACTTGGCGATATTATGCAAACCAAATTGCTCATATGCAACCATTTCAGATGCCTGTGCTTGAATATCCTCGAGAAATTCAGATATATCTTTTTGACGATCTAAGTGAATCCTAATGGGAATCGTTGCAATGGCTGGACCAGGCATTTCCGCTAATCCAGCGACCGGCGCTTGACGACCCGAGACAGTTGTACCAAAGCAAATGTCATCCGCATCACAATAGCGAGCAAGCACGATCGCCCAGGCCGCCCGTAGAATTGTTGCTTTTGTGACATTGGCAGAGAGTTTGGGCATCAGTAGCTCGCATTCGAAATTCCCGGTACTATTGGAGCCAGCAGGTTGCTCACTCGAAGCCAGTCTGTTCGGATAGCTGGCCTTCTTTGCGTTATTAAGCTGACCAAGCCAATATTCGCTTGCCAATTGGTGATCAATATGGAGAGTATATTGGATGAAGCGCGAAAACGGTTTCAGTTCATTGGCTCGAATCCCTTTATAGTTGTTCTCCAGTGTTTCAAGTACCAAGCGCATAGTCCAGCCGTCGAATACTGCATGATGCATTGTCAGTATAAAGTGTACGCTATTGTTATCAGATATCAAGGCATAACGACACAGCCTGGAGCCGTATTCCATAGTGATATGTCGCGTAGCGTCAAGGTAGTCATCTAGAGATCGAGTATCTAGTGAATCCCACTCGAAATCATCTTTGATCACAATCTGAATGGAGTGTCCATCGATGTGCATAATCCGCGTTCGCATATTCGGGCACATTTCAATGGTCCTTTGCCAAGCAGCTTTGAACTCCCCAAAGTCTGCGTTCTTGGAAATTCGATAATGAAATCTGGCTATGTATGAACCGGGTTTCTGGACAGCCAGTGCCATCAAGCCTTCTTGTAGCTTTGAGCAAGGGTACGCGTCTTCGATAGTCATATGATCATATAAGCCAATGGCGGATTCGTTGTCGTCGGCAAGAAGCGAATCTTTTTGGAATTGAGTCAACATGCTAAATGGTTCAGTAGAGATGGACTCAAGATCATCACCACTAATGCTTTGGGCCTTTGCTGCGACACTGAGGAGCCGAGCATCATGGAAGACATCCCTCGCACTGATAATAATGCCCTTTTCACGAGAAGCAGAGACAAGCATGATAACTGCCATAGAATCACCTCCAACCTGAAGGAAGCTATCGTGCCTTCCAATTGACTCAGTTGGAATATGTAAAATGTCAGACCAAAGCTGTTGCAACTTTAATTCCATAGCAGTTTCTGGAGGGCTCTTGCTACTGTCAACAAGTGAATAATGATCGAATTCTTCTCTGTTCAGTGATGTGGTCATTTGGACGAGCAGTTTCCGGTCGAGCTTGGTCGATGTGCCAATCGGCATATGTTTGCAAGGGATGAAAATTTTGGGGACCATGTATGGGGGAAGAATATCCCCGAGACGAGTAATAAGGTCCTGGATCTGTGGTAGTATATCATCCCGCAAAGGTAAGAATATGTTATTATTCTCGGACTCGGCCACTAAATGCGATGGAATAGTGTCATTACTGAAGCAGTAAAAGGCCACTAGATGGGATCCCTCTTCCCGCTTCATAACGTCGACTGCAACTTGACGAACTCCAGAAAATTGTGAAAATATTTGATGTTCGATTTCGTGAAGCTCTATGCGAAGACCACGAATTTTGACTTGGGTGTCTTTTCGACCAAAATATTCCATTGTGCCGTCTGGATTGTAACAACCCAAGTCACCCGTTCTGTAAAACCGACTCCAGCCCCTCACATCACGATGAGGTGCCCAAGCCGGGAGCGAAGATACTATAGCCTCCTGAGTCTGGGATGGATTGGCCAGATATTCCCTGAAGATAGTTGGTCCTTGGTATACAATCTCGCCAACGCATCCTGTGGGAACTAGTCGCATGGGATTATTTGGGTCTACAATCCACCAATTGCCCAAAATAGGCCGCCCAAGGGTCATTGGGGAATCATTTAAATCCGTCCATTCGTGTATAGACCCGATGACACATATCTCCGTTGGGCCCCAGGCATTGAAGACTCGTAACTTCCCAGCCCACACTTGGATAATATCGGAAGAAGCAGCCTCACCACCGACAACAAGAATCTCCAGGTTAGGTATCTCTTCAGGCCTCAAGCTACGCGCCACGGTCGGAGTACAAAATGAGGCAGTTACGGAAGCTTTGACCATATATTCCGTCAAGTTGTTCATTTGTTCGTCCCAGGATGGTATACATACGCAACCGCCGACAAAGAGAGTTGCGAAAATCTCAAATATCGATGCGTCAAAGACAAATGAAGCAAATTGGAGCATTCTGGTTTCCTTTGTAATGCCGACTCTCCGAGCCAAAGCCATCTGCGATGTACACACTGATGAGTGCTCGATAACGACGCCCTTGGGCATTCCTGTTGTTCCGGAAGTGAAGATGATGTAGGCAGCATCTCCGGGCGATACATTGACATCGGGCCGATGAACATTTGCACCCCTCTCCAAAGTCGCATTGAACTCGGATGATATTTCAAGAATGAAGGGTGCCAAAGTTGTGCATTTTGAAGTGTTTGTAGTAGATGTCAAGATCAATGATGAGCCAGTCTGTGAGAGAATTTGCTCGTATCTTTGAATAGGATGACTGGGATCTAACGGCGACCAGGTTGCGCCGGCTTTGCTAATTGCCAAAATAGCGACGATATACCAAGCCGATTTGTCGAAACAGACATGAACGATATCACCACTTTCAACGTGGAAATTGTTGATGATGTGGTGGGCCAGCCTATTTGCGCAGTCATCCAGATGTTGGTAGGTAAAGGCGACGTCCCATCCTTGCACAGCGATTGTGTCTGGATGCTTTTTTGCTTCCTCTTCAATAAGAGAGTGAAGACATCGGTTAACAGTAACGGGAGGATTCCCATTAGCTGCCAAAGCAAAATCATATTCCCAAGGCGCTTCAGCTGAAATTTGGGACAATGGAGTGTCGTTTGCAGTAAGCAGCTGTTCAATTACGTGCTTGAACGTGTTTGAGAGGCCCTGTAATTGGTGCTCAGGAACCACTGATGAATCGCAATACAAATCAAGATCAACACTATCCTCAGACAGCATGCATTGGGCAACAAGAGGATAGTTCAGGTAATTCTGAAGCGTCTCTTCCTTGCTGCTTCCCTCAATATCTGTCGTAAGGTCGAACAAATTACTCTCATGGCTCATTTGTTGAACCGGCTGAACAATAAATAAAGTTTTGAAAGCGCAAGCAGCCTTAGCTTCATTATTGAGATTTGAGATATTCTTTAGCCCGAAATGCTCATGGGGAACCATATCAGCAGCTTGATACTGTATATCTCTTAAGAATGACGATACAGCTTGCTGACTGTCTATCCGGATACGAACGGGGACCGTGGCAACCACAAGACCGGGGATGGATTCTATGCCAGCAACTTCAGCATGGCGACCAGAGACACTGGAACCAAAACAGATATCATCCACATTATTGTATCTTGCTAGCACAATTGCCCATGCCGCTCGGATTACTGTTGCTTTGGTGATGTAGCTATTGGCTAGCTGTTTAAGGCTCACTGAAGTTGTCTGAAGCTTCATTTGCCCCTTTGAGTCGTTTGTATGTCCTTCGCTCCCCATTGGAAAGGCTGCTGATTTTGCACCCTCTAGCTGAGCTGTCCAAAATTTGGCAGATGCAGTGTGGTCCATATTCAGGCTATACTTGACGAATCGAGAATACGAATAGAGCGGAGAGACATCTGTTGCATCATAATTGGCGCGTAAGGTACCCATGATCAAGCGAAGCGACCAACCATCGAAGATCGAGTGATGCAACTTGAGGCAGAAATATTTGGCACCACCATGGTCAATCAGAGAATACCCACAGAGTGGCAAGCCGTAATCAATATCGAGACCTCGTTGGCTATGGACGGGCAACAAGGTCTTCTCTTCGTCATTCCACTGACATCCGTTTTTAATGACGACTTGAATGGTTGAGTTCTCCAGGATTACGATTCTCGTTCGTAAGGTCGCACAAATTTCGACAGTTCGATCCCAAGCTGAAATAAATCGCAGAACGTCAACCTTTTCTGCCAAGCGAAAGCAGTATTTGGCTACATAAGCGCCTGGCTGTCTCATAGTTATGTTCATAAGACCCTCTTGCAATGAAGTGCAAGGGTATGCATCTTCAATAACCTGTCCCATTGACAAACTGCATTGTAGATCTGCTTCGCCACGTAGTAGAGCTTCGTGGATTGACTGAGAGAGTAGACTGAATGGCGGCGTTTCATCAGATGCTATGGTGCGGCTATCAATCAACGTCATCTTGGAAGCAACAACAAATAATCTTGGGTCATCAAACACGTCTTTGACAGAAATAGATACGCCGAACTTTCGAGCCTTTGAAACAAGTTGAATTGCCACCAGGGAATCACCACCGATCTGAACAAAGTTGTCACCACGGCTGATGGATTCTGCGGGAATATCTAGTACTTCGGCCCACAGAGACTGAAGACGCCACTCCATTACAGTTGCTGGTGATTCCTTTGCCGTCATCGTGTTGGATAGGGAGTACGCTGATAATTGGTCTCGATCGAGCAGTGCTGTGAGCTGTCGAAGTGATTTTCTATCCAGTTTAGCAGAGGTAATGGACGGCATAAACTTGCAGACAATGAACGTCGTGGGCACCATGTAGTGGGCTAGGGTTGTCTTGAGCTGTGTCACGGCGGTAGATGTTAACTGCTGCATGTCTTCTGAGAGCGGAATGAAGATTTCATCAGGTGTTGCTGTCGAAGATATCGGTTTGCAATCCAAATTGAAACAGAGGTATGCGACTAGTGTACTTCCGCTCTCGGTATTGACCAATTCCACTGCAACCTGATCAACAGTCATTGCTTGGGAAATCTGGTACTCTATTTCTCCAGCCTCGACTCTGTGGCCTCGAATCTTGATCTGCGTGTCCTGACGCGAGAAATACTCGATGTTACCATTTGGATTGTAGAAGCATAAATCGCCGGTTTTATACAGTCGATCGTAGCCTGGAAGTGATTGGCGTGGAATCCAGTCTGGCAAGTCATAAATTATTGACTCCTTGGTTTTGTCTGGAGCAGCCAGGTATTCACGTAGAACTGTTGGGCCTTGAACAACCACTTCGCCAACAATACCAGTAGCTGCTAACTGAGTTGGATTTCGCGTATCAAGAATCCAACAGTAGGCACCTAATGGCTTCCCTATTACGGAGGGCGATTCATTCGCTGACTTCCACTCATGACTAGAGCTGATAACAACAGTCTCAGTAGGACCCCAGCTATTGAACAGACGCACTTTTCCGAACCACGCATGGTATACGTCTTTAGTAGCCGGTTCACCCATCAGAGCGACCACTTCCAAGCTGGGTACCTCTTCCGGATCAATTGTACGAATGTAAGATGGTACCAAGTAAGCCCAATTGACGTGGTTTTCCTGAATAAAACCAGTGATATTGTTCATTCTCGCCCAATCTGATGGAATACAGACACAGGCGCCCGAAATCAACGAAGTGAATATTTCGCCGACAGATACATCAAAGGTAAAGGCAGAAAACTGCAGCATTCGAGCGCTGGCTGGTAATCCCAATCTCTTTGATATAGCATTCAAACCAGTGCATACAGCCGCATGCTCTAAAACAATGCCTTTCGGTGTACCAGTGGAGCCTGAAGTGAATAGGACATATACGGTATTGCGAGGAGATACTGACACAGCTGGATTGCTTGAACTGACCCCCGCGTCCACCAGCTGGTCATCAATTATATTGTTCACTTCAATTACATTCTTGACAACCTTGGCACATAATGACCTGTGACTTGATGAAGTTAACGCAAGTTTGGCGCCTGTCTGGTCAACAATTTGCTGGAGACGCTGCTCAGGATGGGAGGGATCTAGCGGGACCCAAGCTGCACCAACTTTATTGATGGCGATGACCGAAATAACGTGCCAAATCGATTTTTCGAAACATACATGGATGAGATCTTCGACTTCTACAGAATATGTTTCGATAAGGTGATGGGCCAAGCGATTGGCGGCCTCATTCAGCTGACGGTACGTAAATTCTCCATCCGACGCCGAAATGGCGATTGCATTGGGGCGTTGGTCAGCTTGGAACTCGATGAGCGTATGAAGACAGGTATCCATGAATTCAGGTATCTCGTGGTTAACTGCAATGGCCCTCTCGAGATCCCAGGGAGAAGAGAGCGCTACATCTCGTAAAGGTGCATCGTGTAGCGATGCAAGCTGGCAGATGACATGGCTCAGTTGATGGGCTAATGCTTCAGCCTGAGTCTCAGCAAATGCGTTAGAGTCATGAACGATTGACAACTTAATGCTATCGTTAGAAAGATGTCCTTGGACAACTAATGGATAACTGAAGAAATTCTGAACAGAGTCGGCAGACGCATCTACCTCTTGATCTGCAGACACAAGAACTGCATCGCTGTCTTCATTCACCGTGTCCTGCATTGGCTGGATAATGAGGAGGCTAGAAAATCGACAAGCTTCCTTGATAGCTTGTCCCAACTTCATAATGTTTGGTAAGCCATATTGCTCAAAGGGAATCATCTCTAATGCCTGATCTTGCACGCTTTGAAGGAAACCAGAGATAGACTGATTTAAGTCGAAACGAATTCGGACCGGGACTGTAGCAAGTATAGGCCCAACTATGTTCATTATATCGGGGACTGGTGCCTGTCGGCCTGAAATTGTCGTACCAAAACAGATATCATCCGTATCACAGTACCGCGAGAGAACCAAAGCCCAAGCAGCTCGAACCAATGTTGCGATCGTTATATTCGAGGCTGGCAGATTGGGGAGCTTAAAGAATTTCTCAAAGATGTTCGTCGTACCCGCCGAGATCTTCACATCGGTTAGCGGTGGATAATCCGCACGCTTGCTGTTATCGAGCTGTGTGTTCCAATAATGTCTAGCATTGTCCGCATTCAAAGATCTTGTGTAGCGAATAAAGCGCGAGTATGGCGGTAGGGGAGATACTTCCATCCCAGAATACATTCTTTGGAGTACTGTGAAGATGTTTTGATTAGATAAACCGTCAAACACAGCATGGTGGATTGCCCAGAGGATATAGCAGCGCCCGTTCTCTTCCTCCACTAAGGTGGATAGAGACAAATTTGAGCCGCAGCTCATTTCAATAGAGCTATGCGATCGAATGACTTGATTGAGATTTTGACCGCGAAGAGAGGAAAAGTTGAATTCATCTTTCAGCACGACTTGTATGTGTGCCCCATCAACGTAAATGATTCGTGTACGAAGATTGGTACAGATTTCAGCGGTTCGTGCCCACGCTTTCTTGAAAGTATCGACATTAACATGGCGTGGTAGTCGATAAACGAATTTGGCAATATAAGAGCCCGGTTGCTTGACGGCGAGTGCCATAAGGCCCTCCTGCATGCTAGTACAGGGATAGGCATCTTCAAGAACAGCGTGCGGCAATGAGCATTGATCACGCGCTTGGTCAGTAATTGCTTCCTTCTGACTATTTGATAACAAGCTAAAAGGTTGTATGTCATCGACAAGAGCACCTGCATTCACAGACATAGCGCTGGCCATATCTTCCAGTTGTGGATTGTGGAAAATAATAGCCACACTAAGGCCAAGATGATGCTGCTGGGCTAGAGTAACGAGCCGGATTGCACTGATGGAGTCACCGCCAATACGCAAAAAGCTATCCCTTTTGCTAATATCGTCTGCCTTGATATGAAGGACTTCAGCCCAAAGATCCCGAAGCTTGAGCTCCATAGGCTTAGTTGGAGCTTCCCTCTCTTCTGTTCCAGGGGCAAACTGAGAACGTTCCTGATGTGTAATGTTTTGGGCAAGCTCTGATAGAGCACGACGGTTGACTTTGCCTGATGTTGTGTGACCAGGTTTGCCATCGAAGATAAGATAGGATGACGGGATCATATAAGACGGCAGAGCAGTTGACAAAGCCATGTCTATGTCAGATATCAATATCTTCTGTGTTTCAGATAGGGCGCTGGTCAATTTCAAGGGCGATTGCCTGTTTGGTGTAGTTTCATGCGTATACCATATGAAAGCCAGGACGTGAGAGTTTACAATGTCAACAATAGCAGTCATTTCTGCTGGAAGCGCTTTTTGGATCTGCGATTCGATTTCTCCAAGTTCCACACGCTGTCCATGAAGTTTAACTTGCGTGTCTTTACGACCGATGTAGTCATAAGTTCCATCAGCATTGCGCCGCACGAGGTCGCCGGTTCGATAAGCTCTGTTCGGAAAGCCATGGGGTAGCCAGTCTGCTGTAAAGTCTTCAATCCAATTTGCTGCTTGCTCTGCGCGGGCATTAAGATATCCTCGCGCCAGCATCGGGCCTTGGATAAGTAACTCTCCGATACAGCCAACAGGAACAAGGCTGTGGATATCCTCTGGCTCGACAACCCAGAAAGCACTCGAAAGTGGTCTGCCTAGATTAGTCGATTTGCCCGATCGTCCGACAGTCGAGTTCCAGGCGCAAATAGAAGCCTCAGCTGGGCCGTAGAGACCGTACAGCTCAGTGAAGTCTTTCCACCTGTCGGCAGTTTTCTGACTTATCGCCTCTCCTCCAAGGCAAACCACACGGAGCGTCGGAACGTCAACAGGATTGAGAAGGTCTGCCACTGTAGGTGTAAGGAAAACCCAGTTAGCTTTGGTCTTGTTGATGGCGCCAGGGAGATCATTAAGTCGATCATGATCTGACGGGACGCAAAGG
This sequence comes from Trichoderma semiorbis, assembly GCA_020045945.2. NCBI lineage: Eukaryota > Fungi > Ascomycota > Sordariomycetes > Hypocreales > Hypocreaceae > Trichoderma > Trichoderma semiorbis. The sequence goes on from CM034695.1 coordinate 1,660,395, forward strand.
CAGCCACCGCGCATCAGGGTAACTAAGGTATCTAAAACACCGACATCAAAGGTGTAGGCAGAAAACTGAAAAACGCGTGTACCAGGCCCAATGTGAAGATCATGTCCGTAGGCAGCCGCTGAAGAGCAGAGAGCGTCATGCTGAATAACCATGCCTTTCGGCTTACCAGTACTACCCGACGTGAATAGAACAACCGCTGCATCTGATGGACTTCCGGAGTGTTGTGAGGAGACAGAAGCCTCAGGCAACGTGTCCAAGAACGGACCATCGATGACAACAGTACAAACATCCAGGTCTTGCAATGTGGATTCACAACAAGGACTTGAAAGAGCAATTGTAGCCTTGATGTCATCTAGAATGCTTTTGAGACGACTTTGTGGTGCTTTTGGATCAAGCGGGACAAAAGCACCGCCGGCCATTTCCACTGCAATCATCGTCACAACAGCCCAGATAGATTTAGGGAAGCAGACAGGCACAAGCACTTCTGGACCTACGCCAAGTTGTTGAAGCTTTGTAGATAGGCGAGAAACTAGACTTCCAAGCTCAGCATAGGTAAGTTCACCGTCCCACGACGCCACGGCGGGTGAGTCTGGGTAGGTGCGGATTGCATCCTGAATCAGCCAGTGGGTGCAAGATTGCGTAGAAGATATTGGCAATTGCGAATTTACAGCATGGTTAATGTCCCAGTCTCCGACAAGAGAGATTTGTCCAAGACACACATCATTAGCAAGCTGCTGAATGACGTGCTCAATCTGGTATGAGAGCGCTTCGACTTGCTTCTCTGTCAACACTGCTGAATTGAAGAATAGGCGCTGTTCCACGCTATCACCAGCTATTCCATAGATAAGAACGAGAGGATAGTTGAAATATGATTCCATCGTGTCCTCGGTTAAAGCCCTCTCAGCTTCTCCAGACAAGAGTATTGCATCCTCGGAATCATCTCCTATGGAAGTGGGGGGTTGAATAACGAGTAAACTGGAGAAATTGCAAGCTGCCTTCGCGTCAGGGCTTGCATTCGTTATGTTTTGTATTCCGAACTGTTCAAATGGAACCATGTCTGTAGCTTGTTTCTGAACACTGAGAAGGAAATCTGAAGCCTTTGCCTGGCTATTAAGGTGGACACGGACTGGTACAGTGGCAATTGCCAGTCCTGGCATCATTTCTAGACCATGAACTGGCGCCTGACGGCCTGAAATAGTTGTGCCAAAAGTGATATCGTCGCAATCATTATAACGGGCAAGAACAATTGCCCAGGCCGCACGCAGAATTGAAGCCTTGGTGATCGATGACCGTTTTCTATGAGGCAGAGAGATAGTTCTTCGGTGCACCTGGGTAGATTGGTTGTCATTTACAGCATGTGGCCCGTTAAGAACTGGAAATGTGGACCGTTTAGAGCCGTGAAGTTCGTCGTGCCAGAATTTGGCCGCAGCGTCGTGATCGAGAGATAAGGTGTATTTGATGAATCCACGGTACGGCTGCAGTGGCGTCATTTCTGTCTTCCTGTAAACAGACTCCAGGGTACTCAGAATGATTTGGATAGTCCATCCATCGTAAATAGCGTGGTGAGCCGACCAGATGAAATAGCTTGCCTCTGTATCGTGCATAATTGCATACCAGCAGAGAGGGGTGCCATAAGTCATATGAGAGTATCGGTCTGAGTGGAGAAGGGAAGAAAGAGTCTCGTTGTCTGTTGCCCTCCAGTGTAACATGTCTTTGACCAACAACTGGATTGATGAACCATTAAAAAGAATTATTCTCGTACGTAAGGCGTCACACAGCTCGACAGTTTTATTCCAGGAAGCTTTAAAACGCTCAGTATCAACGTGGCTTGGTAATTTGTAGACATACTTTGCCACATATGATCCTTGCTGCTTTACCGATAATGCCATGAGGCCTTCTTGCAAAGATGTGCATGGGTATGCATCTTCAATGGCATTTTGTGAGATATCGCATTGATCAGCCGCTTGCCTGATGATTGCATCTCGAGTCAACTCTGGCAGAAGGCTAAATGGCGATATGATTTCGTTCGCTTTCTCGATGTTGTCGCTGAGAATTGCCTTCGATGCAACCATGAGAAGCCTTGAATCGTCAAAAACATCCTTCACGTTTAGATAAATGCCATTAGGTCTTGCTTTAGACACGAGGTGTATGGCAGAAATCGAATCTCCGCCAATTTGTAGGAAGCTGTCATCGCGACCAATAGAATCGACAGGTATTCTTAGGATGGACGCCCAAATTGATTGGAGCTTTCGTTCCATTGCCGTTTCCGGGGGGCGTTTGTTGCTATCCAGGAGTGAATACATCGATATTTGGTCATGGCTAAGCAGAGATACCATCTGACGAAGATACTTCCTATCGAGTTTCGTGGACGTGATAGAAGGCATGTATTTGCATATGATGAAAAGAGTAGGTAACATATAATTGGGAAGGATCACCTTTAGCTGACCTATCATCGCGGCAAGTAATGGTTGAAACTCAGCGGTAAGTGGCAAGAAAATGTCATCTAGATTAGCCTGTGCGTCTGACGATGAACGAATCTCTTCACTGAAGCAGAGATATGAGACCAAGTTGGAGCCGCCATCAGAAGTTAATACATCCACAGCAACTTGACGAATGCCTTCCAAGCTTTCACGAATTCGATGTTCAACTTCACTAAGTTCAACTCGTAAACCACGAATCTTTACTTGAGTATCTCTGCGGCTGCAGAACTCGATAGTTCCGTCCGGGTTAAACATAGCCAGATCACCCGATTTATAGAAGCGTGTCCATTGAGGTGCTCTTTGCAATGCCCAATTGGGCAGTGATGTAATGACAGATGACCTTGTCCGCTCAGGGTCGTCAAGATACTCACGCAGAAGTGTTGGACCTTGTAGCATAACCTCTCCAACGGTTCCAATGGGAGCCAACTGATCAGGGTGCTCGGGGTCAACGATCCAGCAGAATGCTCCGACGGGCTTGCCTACAGTCAATGATGATTCGGTATTTGACTTCCACTCATGCAGGGTGCTGAAGACACATGTCTCAGCTGGGCCCCAGCCGCTGATAAATCGGACCTTGCCCACCCAAGTGTTAAAGATATCTCGGGGAGTTACCTCCCCACAAAGGAGAAGTAGCTCGAGGGTAGGGACATCCTCTGGTTTTAAGACTCTAATAAAAGAGGGTGTAAGGTAAGCCCAATTCACACCAGTCTCTCGAATAAAGCCTGCAATATCATTCATACGGGCCTGCTCCGAAGGAACACAGACGCAGGCGCCCGATATAAGTGGTGCAATTATTTCTCCTATTGAGAGATCGAACACGAATGCTGCAAATTGAAGCATCCTAACGTTGGAATGAAGACCCAGACGCTTGATAATCGCTCTCTGACTGCTACAGACAGACCGATGTTCCATGACAAGACCCTTCGGGATGCCAGTGCTACCGGAGGTAAACAGGACGTATACTGCATTATTGGGTGACACCTTGGTGACCGGTGAGCTTGAGCTATATCCCTCATTGCTTGATAACTGCTGATCAAGAGATTCCGAAACATCAATCACCAGTGGCACAAGTCCGCTGCATAGCGCTGCATGGGATTCTGATGTCAGTACCACTTGGGCTTTTGTTTGCGTAACAATTTGGCGAAGTCGCTCTGGAGGATTAGATGGATCTAGGGGAACCCATGCAGCACCGGCTTTGTTAATAGCTAAGATTGATACAAAGAACCAAGCCGACTTGTCGAAGCATACATGGATAAGTTCGTCCAATTTGACCGCGTGCTGAGCCATCAAATAATGCGCTAAGCGATTGGCTGCGTTGTCCAGCTCAGCATATGTGAAGCTCCTGTCCCAAGCGCAGATTGCCGTGGCTTCTGGGTTCTTAAGAGCTTGTGATTCAAAAAGCTGATGAAAGCAGTTTTCTACCACCTCTGGCATCTCGAGATTGAACGAGACCGCCTTTTCAAGGTCCCACGTAGAAGCAATCGTGATAGCTCCAACATTCGCCTGTAGGCCTAGGACAAGTTCCTTGGCTACATGTTGAAATTGATGTGACAATGCCATTACTTGCTCTTCGGAGAGGATTGCTGTGTTGTAGATGAGAACAAGTTGGGTGGAGTCATCGTGCAGGTGTCCCTGAATAACGAGAGGATAGCTGAAATAATTTTTGAGGGCATATTCACCAGTGCTAAGTTTCTGATCAACTGAAGTGAGGATTGCATCGCCGTCGCTTAAAGGGTCCAGGGCCTCTTTCGGCTGGATAACTAATAAGCTAGAGAACTCGCAGGCGTCTTTGGCATCGCTGTTCAGTTTGCGAATGTTTTGTAGGCCGAATTGTTCAAATTCGACCATCGCCAGGACTTGTTCCTGCACTTGGTTCAGGAATGTAGTGACTGATTTCTGCTTATCAACTCGAATTCGCATGGGGACAGTTGCAATTGCTGGGCCGGGCATATCTATTATCCCAGCCATTGAGGCATGTCGGCCAGAGATTGTTGTGCCAAAGCAGACATCGTCACTATCGCAATAGCGTGCAAGAAGAACCGCCCACGTCGCTTGAAGAACTGTAGCTCTTGTGACGCCTGGTATGCTTACTTCTGGAAGATCAATATCCATAACCGTAGATCGAACACCGCTCGAAGGTTCCAGTCGATCTTTACTAGCATCGGGAGGAAACGAGGCTTTCTTAGCATCACGAAGCTGCTCTGCCCAGTAATCAGAAGCGGACCGGGAGTTGATATCCATGGTGTATTGGATGAATCGAGAATAGGGCGTCAATGGTGTAGCGTTCATTCCTTTATACATGCCATTAAGTGTGTCAAGACAAACTCGGATAGACCAGCCATCAAATATCGCGTGGTGCATAGTCCAGATGAAGTGTGTCTCGTTGTTCTTCTCTCGGATCAACGCGTAACGGCAAAGGCGAGACCCGTATTCGACTTCTACATCTTGTATTGACTGGCGATAAGAAGCCACGGTCATACCATCTGTATCATCCCAAGTATCGCCCTTAATCACTACTTGGATTGACGAGCCATTGAGGTGGATGATTCTGGTTCGAAGAATGCCACACAGTTGCACCGTTTTCTCCCAGGCTGTTTTGAAGTTGGAGACATCTACACGGTCTGATAAGCGATAGTGAAAGCTCGTGATATACGATCCAGGTTGCTTCACAGCCAGCGCCATGAGACCTTCCTGCATGTTGCTGCAAGGGTATGCATCTTCAATGTCCATCGAATGGGCTAATTTAAGCTCCTTCCTCATTCGTGCCGTCAAGAGATGACCTCGAACTTGTGGTTGCAAAAGGCTGAACGGCTTTGCTATTTCGGTAGGGTTCTCGGCAACGGCGATAGAAACGGCTTGGAGAGCAACAGAGGACAGCCGAGAATCTTTGAAGATATCGCTTGCTCGAAGCTCAATACCATAATCGCGAGCCAAGGCAATAAGACGAATGATCGCAATAGAATCGCCACCAATTGCCAAGAAGCTGTCGTGTCTACCAATTGACTGGACAGGTACCTTCAAGACTTCTGCCCAAATTTTCTGCAGATCTTGTTCCATCTTGGTTTCTGGGCTAGATTTAACCTCGTTCACCGCACATAATGAATACTGCTCAAGACATTGCACATCTAGTGCAGCGACAAGGCGAAGCAGGGATTTTCTGTCCAATTTGGAGGACGTCAGTAGTGGCATCTTTTTGCAGGGAACAAAGAAGGTTGGCACCATATAGCCAGGTAGAGAAGATATTAAAGAACTTCGCAGGGCTCCCAAGCTGCTTTTCAACCCGTCGGTCAAAGGAAGGACGATGTCTTCGCTGGTTATGTTATTGGTCATGATGGCTGGAATAGTATCACTATTCTGGCATATGAATGCAACTAGATTGGTACCGGCTTCGCTTCTGAGCGCTTCGACAGCTACTTGACCTGGGGTATCCATGTTCTTGCGAATGTGGTGCTCAATTTCTCCCAACTCAATACGCAAGCCACGTATTTTAATTTGCCCATCTTTGCGCCTGCAGTACTTTAGAGTGCCGTCAGAATTGTAAACGGCTAAATCTCCACTTCTATAGAATCGATTCCATAGTTCACCATTTGGAGTCCACTGTGGGAGGGAGGTGACCGTAGCGGCAGCTGTTTTCTCTGCATCTGCAAGGTATTCTCGTAGCAAATTCGGTCCTTGGACAACTATCTCACCAACAGTTCCCACAGGAGCCAATTTAGTTGGATCTTCAGGATCAACAATCCAGCAATTGCCGCAGATCGGCTGACCGATAGTTAAATGTGATCCCTGAATAGAGGTAGATGTTACTTGGTGAACTGTGGCGATAACTGATGTTTCGGTAGGACCCCAAACATTGAACAGTCGCACTTTACCAAGCCAAATATCGAAGACCTCTTTGCTTGGAGCTTCACCACCAACTGTAATAAGCTCTAAGCTGGGCACATCTTGAGGACTAAGAATACTGGCAACCGAGGGAGTCAAAAATGCCCAAGTAGCATTGACGTCTCGGATAAAAGCGGGCAATGAGTTCATTTGCATATCCCAAGAAGGGATGCAAACACAAGCACCTGAAATGAGTGGAGACATTATTTCGAAAAGCGAGGCATCAAACACAAATGAGGAGAATTGGAGCATTCGAACGCCATCGTGCATACCAAGTCTCTGACTCAGAGCAACCTGGCTGCTGCAAATGGCCCTGTGCTGTATGACCACACCCTTGGGAACTCCCGTCGACCCGGATGTGAAAATTATGTATGAAACATCATCGGGGCCGACCTTCACATCAGGTTTGCCAGCATATGCTTCAACAGCTCGGAGCTGGGAAATGAATTCCGCGTTTACTTCAAGGACTTTTGCAACTAGTTGGCTGCACTTGAGAGAATTGGAAGGCGTGCAGAGAGCCAAAGTTGATCTAGTTTGCTTAATAATGCTTTGGTGACGTTCAGTTGGATGTGATGGATCAATAGGCACCCAAGCAGCACCAATCTTGTTGATAGCCAAGATCGCCACAACAAACCAGGCGGATTTGTCAAAGCAAACCATGACTAGGTCGCCAACTTTCACTTTTAACACATTCATCAGATAGTTAGCCAACCTATTGGCATTCTCATCTAGTTCAGAATAAGTGAAATCGGCATCCCAAGAACAAACGGCAGCAGAACCTGGGCTTATTTTTGTTCGTTCTTCGATGAGTGTGTGAATACAGGTATCAACAACATGAGGCGCGTTGGGGTTAGCAGCACGCGCGAATTCAATATCCCATTGGCTGGTCATCGACAGCGTATTGAGCGGCTCTTCGTATTGAGAATTTAACTGCTGAACAATCTGCTCAAATTGATTGCAAAGACCTTGAAGCTGGTGATCAGACAGTATATCTCCATCATAGTACAGCGTTAGAATCGCGTGGTTCTCAATCAGATCACATTCTACCGTTAAGGGATAATTGAAAAAGCTTTCCAACCAAGTTTCGATTTTTGTCTCGTCATTCAAATCGGATGTAAAAAGCTTTCTGTCATGATTTTCCGCATGCTGCCTCTGACTGGACTGAACAACAAACAAGCTGGTGAAGTCGGTAGCGTCCTTGGCACTGGCACTGAGCTTTGAGATGTTTTGAAGGCCGAACTGTTCATAAGCTACCATCTCAGTGGCTTGGGTTTGGAGATTTTGCAGGAACTCAGATACGCGCTGCGTACGATCAAGGCGGACTCTCACGGGAACTGTGGCGATTGTAGGGCCGGCCATGTCAATTAAGTCTTGAACTGGCGCCTGTCGACCTGACATAGTTGTACCAAAGCAGATATCGTCAGTCTCAGAGTGCAGACTTAGGACGAGTGCCCATGCGCCTCGAAGTACTGAAGCCTTTGTTATAGAGGAGTTGGTTTGGCTTGGAACTGCGATTTTTCTCTTCATAATTTGAATTCCTTGAGCTGCCGTCTCTGATTCAGTTACCAGCTTTGGCGGTGGGAATGAAGCCCTTTGGGCACCTTCTAGCTCTTCAGTCCAATAATCCATAGCCGCTTCCTGGTTCAGTTGTGAGACGTATTGGACAAAGTTTGCGAATGTGCGAAGAGTCGGGAGAGAATCTTGGGCGTAAGAACGCTGGAGGACGTCCATATTGATCTGCATAGTCCATGCGTCAAAAATTGCGTGATGCGCAACCCAAACAAAGTATGTTGGTCCATTGGAAGTGTAAATTATCGAATGCCGCGAAAGTCGAGATCCATACGTCATATCAATGTTCTCAATCTCATCCATGTAAGCGTTGAGGTTTTCGGCATCAGTCTCATCCCAGCACGTATCATGAGACACCACAGCTTGTAGCGGCACATCTCCGTCCAGCACAATCCTTGTTCTCAAGTTGCTGCAGGCCTTAATGGTTTGTTCCCAAGATTTCCTGAAACGATCCAGGTCAATATCTTCTACCAGCTTGTATACCCGCTTGGCTATATAAGAACCAGGCCGTGTTGCGGTCAAAGCCATGAGACCTTCCTGCAGCGGTGTACAAGGGTATAAATCTTCAAGATTTTGTTCTCTTGAAAGCCGACATTGTCGGCGAATAGCAGTGGTTAGAGACTCCCGCCGTGTCTCCTCGATCATACTAAAAGGTTGGGCATCGGTAGTAATCTCGTGTCCAATAGTCATCGAGGTAGCCATCGAGGCTAATTGAGAGTCTTTAAAAATACTTGCAATGGGGAGCTGTATATTCTCTTTTGCGGCAAGATTCGAAAGGTAAATTGCAGAAATTGAATCACCGCCAATTTCCAAAAAGCTGTCGAATTTAGATATTTCTTCAGCGTTGATGTTCAATACCCGAGCCCACAGACTTTGAAGTTTGAACTCCATTTCAGTGGTTGGTGATACCTTATCTTGGCCAGCTATCGAAAATTCTGACAAAATTTCTCGCGGCATGTTCGTCGCCAGTTCACGCAGCGTCCTTCTGTCGATCTTATTTGAAGCTGTGTAAGGAAGTTCCCTGAGAGGGAAGATGATACTTGGGATCATGTAGCTTGGTAACACGCGTCGCAGTTCAAGCATAAGATCTTGGAAAGAAGCAATGAGGTTTTCATCTTTAATAAAGTTGCCGTAAGGGTCGGCAATATCTGCCGTGGTGTCACACAAGTAATTCTTGAATGTGATAAAAGCAATTATCATCTTGCCTGCTTCACGCTCGATGAGGTCGACTACAACGTGCTGCACATCTGCAAGTTTGGCCTTGATGTTATACTCAATCTCGCCGAGTTCTAGACGCTGGCCACGTATCTTGACCTGAGTATCTTGCCGCCCAAAGAACTCGATTGTTCCATCGGGGTTGAACCTTGCAAGGTCACCGCTCTTATAGACTCTAGGTCTACCGCTAGATGTAACATTGGATAACCATTCCAAGTCATTAACAAAAGACTCTTTTGTCTTTTCTTCGTTGTTGATATAGCCACGCGCAATTGCATGACCTTCAATAACTAACTCGCCGATGCATCCAATTGGAGCGAGGCGATTGTGATTGTCCGGCTCCACGATCCAAAGCTTGTGAGCAAATGGACGTCCAATATTTGTAGGCGAATCGTCTTGTGACTTGAATACATGCCCGGCAACATCTACACAAGCTTCTGCAGGACCATATGCATTGATAAGCTCTGCTCGTCCGTGCCATTTGCGCAAGATGTCTCTTGTAGGAGCCTCTCCACCAATGCAGAGGGTCTGTAAAGTTGGAAGAGTATATGGATCGAGCGTTCCAATAAATGATGGCGTCAAGCATGTCCAGGTGACCCGGGCTTCTGTCATAAATCGTGAGGTGTTGCCGACTCTCTCAGTTTCTGTGGGTACACAGACGGTGGCTCCAACAAAGAGTGAAACGAATATCTCCAAAATGCAAACGTCAAATACGTAAGTTGCGAATTGGAATGTTCGCATAGACTTGTTGATGCTGAACTTTTCAGGGTGACGCAATAGTGAGGTGCAAGCGGCAGAGTGTGGCATGATCAGACCTTTGGGTTTTCCTGTAGAACCAGAAGTATAGAGGACGTAGGCCGCATTATGAGGCCTGGGCTTTTTGTAATTGCGTAGCCCGCGATAGTTCTTAGTGGTGTTGGGAGCATGTGTCAACAGAGAGGAAGAAACCTGGACGGTGTGCTGAGCCATTCCTTCACATGATGGGGCTGTAGATGGTGAAGTAATTATTACTTTGGCATTTACCTCCTGAATCAAGGCCAATCGTCGTGACTCCGGATGCGAAGGATCAAGTGGCATAAACGCACCACCAGCTTTCAAAATACCGATCATGGCGACAACGGCCCATATAGATTTCTCCATACAAAACGGCACCACTGTTTCCGGCTGGACATTGTACTGTAAAAGCTGATATGCGACAAAGTCAGAAAGACGCTCCAGGGCAGCATAACTAAGTGACCCTTCCGAGGAGTACAAAGCTTCGTCATTGGGACATGATTTCGCTCGTTTGGAAATAATGTCATGCATACAATGCTCCTCGATCACAACTTGGTGAGCATTCCAGTTCATGCTCTGCTGGAGATCCCAAGGCCCTGCTATGGCCACATCACGAAGCAACTTCTCTTTACCTAGAGATACGAGCTGCTGGGTGATGTGGTCAAGCTGATGAGTTAATGCTAGGACCTGCGATTCAGAAATGACGTTTGCATCATAGACGAACTCCAACTCGATACTATCATCGCCCAGGTGGCATTGAAGATTGAGAGGATAGTTGAAATAGTCTTCCATAGACCTCCATGCGAGCCGCTGCTCTGCTCTTGTGGAAACAAGGATTGCCTCATCCCCATCAAACCCGCTTGTTATTTCCTTTGGCTGGACGACCATGAGACTGGTGAAGCTGCAGGCGTCTTTGGCATCTGAGCCGAGTTTAGCTATATTCTGTAGCCCAAATTGCTCGTGCATCACCATTTCAGTTGACTGCCTCTGAACATCGCTAAGAAACTCTGACAATAGCTGGTCCGGTTTCAGCCGAATTCTTATGGGGAGTGTAGCAATGACCAGGCCAAGGACATTCTCTACACCTGCAAGTGGAGCATTTCGGCCAGAAACCGAAGCACCAAAGCAAACATCGTCTGTACTGCAGTATCGTGCCAGGAGAATTGCCCAAGCGGCTCGAAGATATGTTGCAGTTGTAATGGCCCCGTTGGTTGACTTCGGGACTTTAATTTCCCTGGCACAGATACTCATGTTCCTTTCAGAGTTGCTGATGATAATGTCATCTCTCGGTAAAGGAAACAAAGCCCGCCTTGCCCCAGATAATTGCGTTTTCCAGTACTTCTCCGAACTATTCAGGTCAAGTTGAAGCGTGTACTGCACGAAGCTGGAATATGAGCCCAGCGGCGGTACTGCAGTATTAAAGTATATAGAGTGGAACGCCTTGATCACAAGAGCTAGGGACCACCCATCGAACACTGAGTGATGCGTAATGAAGACAAAATAGCGATCGCCATTGTCATCATTGACGAGGGCGAGACGGGAAAGCGGTGATCCATGGGACATGTGGATGTTACTTGCAGACCTCAGGAAATCATCCATGTTCTGATTGTCCGTCGATTCCCACTGCACAGGCTCTTTGACAATAACTTGGAGTGATACCATACTGCTGAGCTGAACAATTCTTGTGCGCAGATTGCTACAAAGAGCAACTGTATGATCCCAAGAAGCCTTGAGGTGGTCAATATCAGCATTTCGCGCAACCTTGAATACCATTTTCGCGACATATGCTCCTGGTTGTTTCGCGGTTAGTGCCATTAACCCTTCCTGTAGCTTGGTGCAAGGAAATGCATCTTCAACAAGATCCCAGCTAGCCAGGCCGCACTGCTTGAGCAGTTCTGCTCTCATAGCTGAGTCTGTCTGATATTGCTTGACTAAGTCGAAAGGTTCAACGCGGGAAACCATATTGGAATCTCCGTTCATCTTATCAGCGACAGCAGCTACTTTCCACAGTCTCGGATCGTCGAAGACGTCTTTGACAGTGAGCGAGATTCCGGCTTGGCGGGCATCGGCCACAAAATGTATCACGGCGATAGAGTCACCGCCGATTTGCAAGAAACTATCATCTCTTCCGATAGACTCCAGTGGCATGTTCAGCCTTTTCGCCCAAAGGTCTTGCAGCTTACTCTCCGTTGCTGTCTCTGGTGGATTCTTGACAGTGTCAACTAGCGAATAAGTGGACAGGCTCTCAGAATCAAGTTTTTCGAAATGATGCTTCAAGCTGCGTCTGTCCAACTTGGTCGAAGTAATCGATGGCATATATCTGCATGGGACAAATAATGAGGGAATCATGTATCTTGGAAGGTTCACAGACAGGTGTCCAATCAAGCCAACAATTTGGCTCTTCAACTGGCTTGTGACTGGGAGGAACATGGCAGCATCTCCATCTGCAGCGGTGTCAGCTGTAGTTACCATTCTTGTCTCGGTACTGAAGCAAAAGAAGGCAATCAAGCTCGAACCAGCCTCTGTGTCAATTTTATCCACCATCAATTGCTGAACCCCGTCAAGACATGCTTTGATCTGGTGCTCCACTTCACCCAACTCAACTCGAAGGCCTCGAATTTTAATTTGAGTGTCTTTTCTTGTGACAAATGCAATCGTTCCATCTGGGTTATATTTACACAGATCACCAGATTTATAAAATCGACTCCAGTGGTCTAAATTGCTGTTGGGCGCCCAACTGGGCAAAGGCTTGACTGTTGTTGATTCGGTTTTGGCAGGATCTGCTAGATATTCTCTGAGTAACGTTGGTCCTTGGATAACCACCTCACCGATTGTTCCAAAAGGTGCTAGACGATGTGAATTCTCTGGATCAACAAGCCAGCAGAAGCCACCAACAGGTCTACCAATCGTCAAAGGAGAGTCATCAAGAGATCCGTATTCGTGCAGTGTACTAAAAACACAGGTCTCAGCAGGGCCCCATCCGTTGATGAGACGAACCTTGCCAACCCAGGTCTCTAATATATCGCGGCTCACAGCCTCGCCAGCAAGAAGCAATAGCTCAACGTCAGGTATATCATCCGGGTTTAAAGTGCGAGAGAATGAAGGAGTAGAATACACCCAATTGATCTTCATCGTGCGTATATACTCAGCAAGACCATTCATTCTTACTTCTTCAGATGGCACACATATGCAAGCGCCAGCAATCCAGGGGCCGACGGTCTCTCCAATTGACATATCAAAGACATATGATGCAAATTGTAGAACTTTGACATCCGACGTCATTCTGAGCCGTTTGGTGACGGCAGTTTGACTGGTACAAAGAGCCCTGTGCTGCATAACGAAACCTTTAGGAGTTCCAGTGCTTCCAGAGGTAAAGAGAACGTAACAAGCATCACTTGGAGATACCGTGCGTGGATTCTTGTTACCTTGTCTTCGCCTTATCAGCATCTCGTCAAGAGTAGCAGAAACTTCAACGACATTGTCGACCAAATCAGCACAAAGAGTGGTGTTGGTAGGCGAGGCTAACGCAAGCTTTGCCTTTGTCTGCATTACAACTTTCTTATGGCGCTGGAGGGGGTGAGAGGGGTCGAGAGGAACCCAAGCAGCCCCGGCCTTATTGATCGCCAAGATGGATACGAAGAACCAAGCGGATTTTTCGAAACAGACATGAACAAGGTCGCGTGCCTGAACTGCACAATTATCAACAAGGTAGCTCAATAGTCTATCAGCAGCAAGATTCAGCTGGCTATAGGTCAACGTCAAATCGGATGCATGGACGGCCATTGCGTCCGGTCTCTTCAGAGCGTGGTCTTCAATGATTTGATGTAAGCATGATGAAATAATGTCTGGCTCTTCGCTATTGCATCCTAGCGCACGCTGCAGATCCCACGGGCCGGATACTGTGATGGACTTCAAAGGGACATCATCTTGTTCAAGAAGCTGTTGAGTAACATGTTCAAAATGGTAACATAAAGCCTCCAACTGGCCTTCGGTCAAAACATCATTGTAGTAAGTGAACTCAAGTTCGATCGCATCATCTCCAACGCGAGTTTGAAGAACTAACGGATAATTGAAATAGTTCCTCATGGCTTCCTCTGATATCGCCTTTTCTTCTATACCTTGTTGAAGGATCGAGTCCGATGAGGAGTAAGCTGCTGAAGAGAGATGCTGCATTGGTTGGATAACAAGCAAATTAGCAAAATCACAAGCTTCCCTAGCACTTTGCCCAAGCTTAGAGATATTCTGTAGTCCAAACTGTTCATGAGCAACCATTTTAGACGCATGCGACTGAATATGCTGGAGAAATTCAGAGACTCGCATTTCCCGATCAATCTGAACTCGGACAGGTACAGTCGCAATCATGGGTCCTGGAATTTCGTTCAAGCCGGGCACAGGAGCTTGTCGGCCAGACAAGGTCATACCGAAGCATACATCGTCATTGCCACAATACTGAGCAAGAAGAAGAGCCCAGGTGGCGCGAAGGATGGTTGCCGTGGTTATTGCTGCTTTGGGATTCTGGAACGGTATGGATTTTTTCATCACGCAATCTTGAGATTTCGCAGTTATAGAAGCAGCAGGGAATTGGGATCGTTGTGCACCTTCCAATTCTTTCCTCCAGTATTCGCGAGAGTGATCGTAATCGAGTGACCCAACGTACCGAATGAAGTTCGAATATGGCGGCAAAGCCTCTATGCTATAGTTCGTGCTGAGATAGGATCTTTGTAAAGCATCAAGGACGATTTTCATACTCAGACCATCAAAAACAGCGTGATGAACAATCCAGATGAAATAGGTGTCACCGTTCTCCTGGTGCAACAACGCGTTTCGACTGAGACGATCTCCATAACTCATAGGAACGCTTCGAGTCTCGTTCAAATATGTATTCACGTCGGTGTTCGAAACAGGGGCCTCCCATGTAGTATCAGTTGTGACGATAGCCTGCAATGCTTCGGAGTTAACTAAGGCTATCCTTGACCGTAGACTGCCGCAGAGCCTGATGACCGCGTCCCAAGAGGCCATAAAATGATCAATGTCAACATGCGGCATTAGCTTGTAAACCTGCCGATGAATGTAAGATCCAGGCTGCTTAAGTCCAAGTGCCATAAATCCCTCTTGAAGTGTTGTGCAAGGGTAAATATCCTCAATTGTTCCGACATCGAGGTTGCACTTTTTCTGCATCTCGGTTTTGATCTCATCCATGCTGTCTTGCAGAATCAAACTGAATGGCTTAGCATATCCCAATTGCTCAGCATCATCGATTGAAGCAACAGCGGCCATTTGTGCCAGCTCGGGATTCTCCATGATGTCTATCGGGGACAGGGAGATACCATGTCGATAAGCAGTTGTGGCGAGCTCGGTCATCGTAAGAGAATCACCACCAAGGAAGAAAAAGTTATGCCGCCTGCCAATATCTTGGATACGGATCTGAAGCACATTGCGGAGCACATCTGCCCAAAGAGCCCGCAGGATTAACTCCAACTCAGTCTTTGGTGTTTCCTCAGCCGGGAGGCTCGCAGTCGTCATCAATGTGGCTCTTGTGATGATTTGAGCCCGTCTATCTTTTGCCGGTAATGGCACTTCGTTGGTATCCAAGAGACCACTATCATCATGATTGCTGTAATTCCATGGGTATTGAGGCAGTCCAGATATTGCTTTCCCAGTGAACAATGGATCAAACTTCAACGCCACGGAATACTGCCAAAGCCGACCAATCGCCGATAGGAAGCTCGCCAAACAATCTTTCTCTCTAAACTGGGATGAGATATAGTTGCAAGGCACAGAGTTGGCAGAGCATATCTGTGAAAGTAGCCCAGAAAGAGTTGAGTGCGGTCCAATTTCCAAGAATAAGTTGTGCTGAGGGGCAGTCTCAAGAAGAGACAGAACCGCGGAAGAGAAGCGGACAGGCGAGATCAAGTTGTTTACCCAATACTTAGGGCCAAGGTCTTTGGCAGCATTGAGAATGCTGCTATTAACGCTCGACACGAAAATGGCCTTTCTCGTTCGCTGCTCTGGCAAGGCAATTCTTTCAGCCTCTAATAGCCCCAGAAGTTCAGAAGAGATTGATTCCATATGGTGTGAGTGAAAAGCTGTACCAACATGCAACTTTCGCGTAGTTACTTGCGGTCTGGACATCTTGATCAAAGCCATGACCTCCTCCATCACATCGCGGTCGCCAGAGATTGTCGTACTCACGGGGCTGTTTTCACAGGCCACAACGACGCCTTCACGCAAAAACTCTTTCGTATCTTCAGCGCTCAGACCCGTTACCGCCATGGTTCCATCGAATGTGCTCATCGCGGCGGCATAGCCATAGTAATATGCCGTAACAATCGCGCCTTTCAGAGTAAGAAAACCTGCGGCGTAGGCTGCAGCAATCTCACCGCTGGAATGACCGACGACAGCCTCTGGCGTAGCCCCCATACGCTCAAACTGATGAAAAAGTGCAATCTGCAAAGCGGTCGACAGCGTACAAGCTGTTTCCACAGAGTGAATTCGACATAGAGGGTCGGTGGATGATCGCTGGATTTCCTCTTCGATCGTCCAAGAAGGCGGTGTCTTCAGTTGACGCAAGATGTTGTCCATGTTTTTAATGTCATCTCTGAATCCATCGAGCTGGAAAAGTTCTCTCCCCATGCCTGCCCACTGCGCTCCCTGGCCACTGAATACCATCGTGATGGAAGGAGGCTCAGCCGGGCATTTCGCGGGGTTCGCAGTACTCAGGCATTCTCCGTCGACTCCGAGGAGAGAAAAGGCGCGGTGATTGAATGCTTCTCGGCGTAAGGCACGAGTAAAAGCAACATCAGGGACGAGTTGCGGGTATGCCTTGACGAAATCATGGTGAAGCTGTATCTGCTGGTTCAGAGAAGTTGCGTTGCTTGCTGAAAAGAGGACAAGTTCTGTGCGAGAGCGATTCTTGTTTGCTGAAGAATCGTTATTTCGATACGATTCAAGGATGACGTGGGCTCCAGAGTTTGCAGTTCCAAGAAAGCTGATGCTGATTCTCTCAGCTCGACCAGATGGAAATTCGCGTGGCTTTGCAAACGCACTGAGCTTCCGATTTTGAGATTGACCTGGGCGATTATGTAAACATTTTGCCTCCCCAACTACCAGACATTGCTCTTCCAGGCTCTTACCGTTTGCTGCAGCTGGGATAGAGGGCAGAATTGTTTGATGCTTTATGGAAATCATAGCCTTAATCAAGCTGATAAGGCCCGAAGCACTCTTTGAGTCGCCGATAGCATGGTGAGAAGAGCAAAGAGAGGCATCACTCTCTCCGAAAACGTGTTCAAGGGCCGAGAGCTCGACTTGGTTTCCAGCAAAACCAGCATCGTAACACTGCATTTGTTAGTTTATCACTTCTTCCAGAGCAAAAGCAAATGACTTATTTTGACGAGAAAAAAACTCACCTCAATAACTGCCGTATCACGCGGATCCAACCCAGCGGCATCATAGGCCTCGCGGATCATGTCCGCATAGATACTTACTCCTGAATTCACGGCTTCTTGAAACTCATGGCCGTCGCATGTGTTAGTAGCACAGATGACGGCTTGAATGGGGTTTCCATCGCGAATGGCGTCATTCATTGGCTTGATGAAAACTGCCACCACCGCTTCTCTCTCAGCATCATCCGCATCCGCATCCGCGGCGGTCATCAAGTTGATGCCCGCAACGAGAGCAGCTTTGGCATCGCTATTCTTGATAGCGATACATGCCTCATGAAGCGCCAGCAGTGATGCGGAAGGATCCGCATTTTCAATCATTACGCTGAAATATCATTAACAGTTAGCCACCGCGCGTTGATGAAAACGGAGGTTGAGTGATTCAGCTCGAGGCCTGGGTTGTACTTACCTTGGTCCTTGAAAGTCATAGTGTTTAGATACATAGTCCGCGATAGAGGTGTGTCTGACATTGTTGGACTCGGATTCTTCATTACTAGGCATTGCCAGATAGCAAGCTACAGACGCATCCTTTCCGCGATAGCTGACCTCGCATGCATCTTCTAAGCATTCACGCGTAACCTCGAGGAGTTTCTGGCCATATGGTCCAAAATCGGCTGGGCCCTCAGTGGTCGTGAATAAGGATGCATCAACAGAGTTGTGGCCTTCACTTAATCGGCTGCCATGCACATCACGCCCTTCATTCTGGGCTCCAGGTGCAGAACCGCGGGCTTCCGCGTCACCGGCCAATAAATCCCAAAACTCCTCGGTACTGCGGATTCTACCCGAAAGTCGCATACCAACTCCGCAGATAGCGATGTGGAACTGATTCGCAGTTCCATTTTGGCTCTTGGAGGAGTTGATAGAGCCATTGATGCTACCTCCAGCCCCAGCCTCTTCGGCCGAAGACTCGATTCCAGACATATTAAAGATTGTAATTAGTACGTTGAAGCAAATTAAATAAAAATGGACATTAAATTCAACCGGAATCGTGTATGTATCGACCAAGACGCTTGCTGGATCGACTAGGTGGGAGGTTGGTGGGCATCAAATGGTATAAAAGGGAAACTCTTTTCAAGGATAGACACTACGACTCCTACTCCCACTACGAGTACTTCGTAATACTTGGTGATATTACTGTCAAAGCAGGCCAGAGCCTAGCCAATGATAGTACCCTGCTCTCCAGGTCAGTCAATGTCTCACAGAGTTTTCAACACTTGCGAGGATGCGGCCACGCTCAGGTGCACGGGTAGAGCCCCAGTCGACTTACCGCCATTGTCCCGCGCGTCAATCCCTTTGATGAACAATCATTCAGGGATCTAAGACCAATCTAACTGCAGAACTTCGATACGTATTCATGATACTTCATACAGTCGAGGGCGGTTGCTTCAAACCCGCCTACAAGCACACCACTACAACACTACAAATACCTACTTGAGTGATACATTCGGAAGTAAGAAAATCCACAGAATATATGCAACCTTTGAAAGAGCCATCCAACAATGCGTATTGTGCAAATATGGAGCTTCTGACGACCGCTGATGGCAGCTTTTGAGAATGCACGCAATCTCGTAGGAGTATGTCCTAACGAGTATCTCCTATTGGTGAGGGCGGCACGGCGCTTACCGGCGGGCTACAATCCGCCTCACCGGAAAAAAGAAAGAAGACGCGGGAGAGAAGTGGAAATACCAATTACTATCCAGTGTCCAGGCCATGAGGCAAAGATCCTATAGGTCAGAAGCGATATGCCCCTGCGCAAGTATGCATAGGTAGTGCCTCTCTCTTAACCCACTCTTTTGCATCTTGCGTAACAAGGACAAGATCTACCAGATTTTACTGTAGCGATGCCAGTCTACCCTTGACTTGAGTCTGGTCTTTCAGAGTGAACGAGCCTACGAACTATACGACGCAATGGATTGTATGGTGAGCTTCAACTAGATTTTCCTCATGTATTCGCTCAGCTCTCATATAGACCCACCACCCAAGAGGAGGATTGACACCTTGGGGCTAATATATAGGGATGGAAAAAGACGGATATTCACATAACACTTCTTTTTACGTTTATTCCATGGAGTGGCTGCATGGTGCAATTTAAAACAATATTGTCCAACAGCTGAAATGAGTGGCCAAGAGCCCTCCCTCGGGGCGATCAGTGAGGGAACTCAGCTTGGCACGCCCCCTTGCATGCCTCGACACTTGCAAGCAAATCACAACAGTATATGGACTACAGAGCAAGGAGTCCTTCGTACAAGTTAAGACTTTGTCCTTTCAAGTAGTGCCACAAAAGCCGTTGCTCAATCCAGCCCCGGAATGCTCACGGCGAGTGTCACCTTACAAACCCATCCGCACCAGGGTTTCCGTGTGTGAAAGACGACATGGAAAGCTTCATTACTATGAAATACTCATACTCACGTCATCTGATGCAAACGATACCCAACGACGAGATATTAAATAAGCCCTGGTTTAGCGACGTAGCAATAGCGTCGTATGCAGCATATCATGATCATATTCCATTAGCAAAGAACAGCATAACTACCGGGTGACTGGTCATAATTAGTCAATCATTCACAGCCGTCTGAGTGATTGGATTTAGCCCCCATACATGTAGTATAATACTGCGATTTCCATGGCTCTTTTAGTACACAGGTAGGAAGGTAGATGACGTATTTGTATGTAGAAGAGAGGTATGGGGTATAGACTGGCTCAACATTTCGATATCATACCGCGGCGTGCCTTGATCTGGGAAGAATGCTACTCATGCACGACTTAGTGATCACCCAAAGGAGGTATACACTTGGTACCCAAAAGAGGCTGAGGCAGTCGTGGAACCCGGTTCAGCTGCTCCGTCTCCCATTTCTGGGCCACTTGTTCCAGGCGTTCGCTTGTCAATCTCAGATATCATTTTACTTAATCTTGCACGAGCCGTGAGACAGAGATGTCACTAATAGCGCCCAATTGGCCGGCATTCGCACCCGTCACAACTGTCTCGGACATCGGATAGGACCACTCATGCTTTGTCTCACAAGGGCATCAATCAGTCAGTGATGGTTCTCGCCCGGGCAAACTGCACATTGGTCAGCTAGCGTATGAGCTCATTTAACATTCCGGTCGGCGGGTGGCTGATGTGACGCTGGTATTTGCACGGATAACATCCGTGAATTCCCTGTTACAGGCCAGGGAGGTTGAACGGCTCCAGCGCGTTATGAGTGGCTATGACAGATCAAGTTGTTCAGCTCCATAGTACCTACGCACGTTCAAAGATGTAGGCTATAGGGGCTGGCTGTCGCCCTGCATAAGGCTACATGTACGTGTAAGTGTACATACATGGATCCCCTGCTGCGGCAGCTACGCGTTTTCTAGGCTTGGTCGTGAGTTCTTACTATCCAATGGATTACTACTTACTTTACTGATAGGCTGTTGTCAAAACTTACATCAGTTACATCGAGTAGAGCAACAGTTGCACAGTGGACACGGGATTATCCGGACATTTCATTTATTACACCGCTAGGGCTCCTGCAGGGCTGAATTAAGCCAGGGCGGCCTGTCTCTGCCCGGTGACGTTTTTTGTACTCGAATCGGTGTTTGGCTTTGAGACACGCATCAGCCTAACCGTCGCCATGCGTTAAGCGTAATTACATGTAGCTACCACGGGAATACGACTAGTTGTAGGTACTGTACGGTACGAGTACGTGAAATAGGCAGCAATGATGGGGCTGGGCACTGATTAATAGAAATGAATCATCAGAAACAGATTGTGAATCACAAATAATAGTCTGCACCTTGTCACGATGGGCTATCTGACCAACAATTTCGTTACACCTACCTACCCTAGAAACCCGGAACAATTGTAAAAATATATACAAAGTATAGAACAAAACACTGGAAGAAATTGAAAGAACTATCAATCTGTGGTATTGATTCATTTAATTGGTTACTTATTAAATTTTATTTGTTCGTTTGCTTTCTTCGTTGTAGATAGTTGGTGAGTACATTTGTCACCTCAAACAAACCGCTGATTCGAATCGCTCAAGTCTATGTAGCCAAACTGCAGCTGATGACTGAGACAGCCGTAAAACAAAGTCCAGCTACCTGGTAGCTATGGATACTGACAATAATGCACGAGGCACTCTTTTTTCGTCGGTTGGGTTAACAAGGATTGTCTGTGCACCCAAGTTGGCTATTCGACGCCCCAGCGTAGAGTTAAGCTTCGAAAGCGGACGCGAGGTAAAGCCGTTCATTGATGTAACATCCTCCAAAGCATCAGCGTTGCTCTCGTTCGAATGGATTAATCATAATACTAGATTCATCTTCACACAGCGCATCGCCTTCACAAATGACATTACACACTTTTTGAGGCATCCCACTATCATCAAAGAGGCGCAATTGAGCACATCTCACGTGCCATTTGTGTGATGCATCTTGGCATGCGTTTAAAGACCTTCCCACACCGAATACCATATATCGTATGCACTGGCCATTCGCGCGGAGACATATTCATTGTTCAATATGACTTTTCTATGGTGCTCAATTTAGTTGGCTCATCTAAGATGTACTCTGCATTCTTCCCAAATGTCTCTGTATGTCAGCTTTGCAGATGCCACCGAACTGATAGGGTCCGAGTGCCTCCACAAACTTGACAATATTCGTAAATAGGCATTCAGTTGGCATTCAGATGACACTCACATGGCTGGTCAAATGATCAGTGATAGTATGTCGTGCATATTTCAAATGCTCAATTTTGAATTCTTTGTTATATGCTGAAGCGGTTTGAAGACATAATGCTCTGTAGACGAGCTATAAGAAGCCATCGTCGCTCAAACGATTTGGCATTTTGTATCACATCACATCTATCCATAAGAAAAGCTTACAAATCTATCAACCAAAGTCATCAAAATGCAGTTGTCAGGTATTTACTCATATTTGCGCACGCAGCCGCTATATAACTAACGCGACAAGTTAAAATTCTCGGTCTCTTCGCCTCTCTTGCCGCTGCTAGCGCTGTTCCTACTTCTCAAGACTCTACTTCCGGTGTGGATAGCGGTATACAAGCCGTCTGCTTCATGCAATGTGCACTTTGGTACTCATGGTGCCGGACAGACCCCCATAATTACAGATGTGGCAGAGATGGAGGGTTTGTCTATGACAAGCGAAACACAGGTTGCGAAGAAGCTTGTGGGTGTCTCTGTGATGCAGGCTGCAAGGACCACCTTTGTGCGGACCCGAATGAGAGCGAATAATTTAAAAATACGTATTTTGGAAAAGAGGAGCTGTATGACAAAGAAATCCAATATCATATGCAATCGCTATTTAATGAATGACTATGCCCCAGCCTTTGAGCTTCTATAGCCTTGGCCTTTTTTAAGTGAATGAAAATATGAGAACCCTTTGAGATTTGTAATAGCACTAAGCCTTGGATTCGGTATTCGTGGACTCATCAAATGTATGAAGAGACATAGCTTTGGGTTCGTCTCGACCAAAAATGAGACCAGGGTGTCCAACGCAGAGGCAGAACGAAGCGATAACGACCAAGCTAAAGCAAATGTCAATCCGAGTGCGCTTTATCGAGAGAAACAAGATCTGGTACTTACACTCCCTCAAGACCAATGAAGAGGCCTTGATCTGTGATCAGGTTAGAGTGAACATAGCCCTTGCTCAGCTCATAACAACGGTATACGCAACGCGTGAAGATGAGAAGGATCGCGGCACCCAGGAAGCCCAAAAAGACGCGTATTCTTGTTCCCAAAGGTGATGAGGGCTTTTTGCGGACATAGCGAGTCACGTAGTCGATGAACAAGGCGCTGAAGAAGAACAGGCCGCCGACCTGGAGCCCTAGACCTGTCATGGCAATGTCGACACCGGTTTGACTACCGCCAGAGCTGACGACAGATATGGCACCACCGGCAGCTTGGAGAATAAGGCAGACGATATCGAGAGGGATAAAGATCCAATA
Source organism: Trichoderma semiorbis (assembly GCA_020045945.2). Taxonomy (NCBI): domain Eukaryota; kingdom Fungi; phylum Ascomycota; class Sordariomycetes; order Hypocreales; family Hypocreaceae; genus Trichoderma; species Trichoderma semiorbis. The sequence continues at coordinate 1,683,698 of CM034695.1, forward strand.
GAATAGCTCGGGCTTGATGCGTGAAACTTCAGGGGCCAAGAAGTTGATGCTATGGCAGGTGTTAGCTGGCGGTCAACGATAGTTCGGCCAACAGTAGACTCACGTCTTGGAGAGGGTAATGTATATTCCAGCCGTGAAAAACACTGGGGCAGTGGTAATGAGGACAATCTGGTCCATGAAGCCGCCAAAGGAGAAAGGGTTGTTGTAGAGAACAAGCCGACCAGCGTAGCCTCCAATCTCAACCAGGCATCCGAAGATCATGAGGGTCATGAAGTTCTACTCGCGCCAACGAACGCCAAGAAATGCATGGATACTGATGGCTATAGCAAAGAGGGCTATGAAGACAGAGTTGGCAGCGATGGAAGGTCGATACTTGTAGACACTCCATTCAACAGGGCAGACATCGAGAGTACAATTGGCCTGTGGACCGAACACAACATAGCCGCCTGGCGTCCCAGGTATTCCCTGACCCGGAGTCGTCATGATGGATAAAAGTGAAGTCGAAGGATGGTCGTCGATGCGAGTGCTGTTCGTACTGCTGGAGATGGCTGTGTGGGCAGCGCGAAAGGGGGAGGACGGCAGTGTTGCCTATATAGCTGTTTCGTCCTTGCGATGGACTGCTTCGAGAGAATGGGGCTTGCACAGACGACGGAAGAATGCCCAAAGAAGTCTGTAAATGGTTTGGGTTCCCAGTTGCTGGAAGGATTTTGCCTAAATGATATTGAATCCTGATAACGTTGAATTTATATCCTGAACAGCGTCGTCCAGGCAATCAAGTTCGAGACGACAGCAAACGGAGTAGCGGCGAAACAGAAGTATGTCCAAGACTGAAATGGAAACTGGTATGTGCTGACGATGGGGCTGTGTGAATTGATATAATTCGATCAAGTGCAAAAGGAGAGTGCCCTGATTACAAAGTGTGATGTAAAATCTTTTTTTATTATTGTGCTGGCATCTGTCAAATATGAGCAAGTTGCGCCGATGCTCCTAATCGGAGGGACGGAGTAACTTTTGAAGGTCTAGATCGTTAGTCTCATTAGTTACGCAAGCTGCAGAATGCATATCAATAAAGACACAAACAACATTGGTTTATCCTTCCGCTTAGAAATATTGATTAGTTTTGTCTACGCACTCGATGTCGCCTTTCAAGCCATGTTTAGTGTCTACCAAGCCTTTGCGCAGTGAAGATTCGTGATATGAGGCTCCGTTGCATCGATTCTGTAGATCATATCTCCGGCCCAAGATTTTGCTGCTAAACGGAATACGGGGCAACACGGGAGTCACAGCCTCCTTCAATTTTTTTTCTCTCCTGATACCCAAATGGGTCAGGCCAATGATAGGAGGATTCGTATCTTCGTATTTCTTCGCGGTTGGCATTTTGGAAATCGTTTCAGCCCACGACTACCCAAGACGCCACAAGCCTCAATATTTTGTCAATACTTGGACGCAGCAGGTGTCGTGCGGAACGGGTGCCAATCTCTCTCGTGGCAGTCTGGGATTCAGATCCGTACAGGATTTCAATGCTTGCAGTGCCGAATCTGGAACGATACCGCGAAGAAGGTGCTGCGATCCGCGGGAATTATTCGTTGTGCCGAATCTGGAATGATGCTGCGAATAAGGTGCCAACAGCGGGAAAATACTTGGCCTTCGTCCATTTGCTGCATGACGACGCAGCTGAAAAGCGATAACGCGCAAGGTACATTAGCGACAGAGATTCTCCGCGATAGTCTTGGCAAGGTTAGCCATTTGGATCCTGAATGGACTGATATCTCATGAAGTGATGATCCTTCGCTGAACTCTATTCCACGCTCTGATTGGCGTTTGTTGAAGGACATAGTCTCATGATGATTCATTGACATGCGGCTGAAAAATCTCCGTGCTGGCAAGGTGCCGTTAGGCCACTGGTTCGGTGGTATTCGGCTGAATCCGAATTGCCGGGGCTTTGATGCAGTCCTCTTGGGAGCAGCCACTATAAGCTCTGCAAGCAGCACGTTATGGCGGGTATGTTCCATCATATTGACGACCATCGACCTTTGACTACAAGTCAGTCTTGCTGTTTTGGAATAGCCATTGAACTCAACTTTTTGGATCTCTACCTCATCATTGATGAATGTATTTCATGTAGAGCATGCTCTCGAACTGTCGTTCGGAGTGCTATGGTTTCCCGACACCGAGCGGGACCCAATCATATATTCGCGGCACCCAAGTGCTGACCTTTCTGCCATTAAGATCTAGCAAGATCTAGTGGCTCAAGCCGAAGAATCGCGAAACACCTCAGGAAGTATTCCAACCTAAGAGGAATACCAGCGTTTTAGTGGTCGCGATATTCCCCACAAGACTGTCAGCCTTATGTTCCGGCAATCTATATTCCTAACGTCTACCAGGGTCCGGGTATGTAATGTGAAGGACGGCGGAGATTGCGGGAATCCTACGCGATATGCAAGATTCCATGTACAGATTCAGTTGCCACTTACTAGTGATGGCGTATCTTTTCGGAAAATGGCTGTCATTGTGATCGATCTCTCGGCCGAAATGTCCTGGCAACCGGTCCACGACTCAGCATACCAGTCCAAGTACCGAATAGCTCTTTAGACGCTATGTTTTAAAGGCAGAAGGGTCTTACGAATATCAGTTTGCTTCGTGTACGACTGTTCTTCCTACTAATCGTCACCCTATCCCTGCGCGCTCCTGCCAGGAATGGAAGAGGTTTTTGCAGGAAGAATCGCATCCATGACATGAGTCATAATGATGGCCAACAAAAGGGACTGGCTCAAGCTGGTAGGTGCTGGACGCACGCCTGAAGTTTGAGCCAGGTCCATGAATGTGCTCAAATAAATTCTGGTGGGTTGTTGCTTGTGACGAGCACCGATGCTTTGTATCGCATCCAAGCACCGAAGGAATAGGCCACCACCTCGACACAATTGCAGGAGCAGACCCTGATCTGCTGTTGACAATCACACATATTTAATAATTGTCATGACGAAATATTTGAGAAATCACCCTGCAGGCATCGGAATATGTGGTGTTGCCAACCTAGGCAGCCCTTGCTGCAAGTAATCTTTGGCTGGCGTTTCTATCAAGTAGCAGTCATGCAGCCACGGGATGCTGTGCAACCAAAATAATTCGCGCCTTCCTGCATCTTCTTTACCTCGTGATTAATTATTGATGCATGATCAATAATCATTGCATTGTGGCTGTAGAACGTTGAACTGCTTTTTGGGTGACATGCAGCTTTTAGGCTGTCACACACATTACACACACACAATGAGCTTCATGGATCAATCTTCGCAAATCTGAAAGATGGTATTTGTTGAGTACTATTTGGTTGTCTAACTACTAATTGACGATACGGGGTGTACAAATCAAAGGGATGTCGGAGCAATTCCGAATACAGGAACATTGCCCACCTGGTGTATTCTCGACGTTTCTAAGAACATGAAGCTGAGATGCTTGAAAAGTGCTAGCTGTTCCGCTCTTGATGGTGGCGAGCCCCAATCAGGGGCGGTTTAGCGCTTGAATCAGTGCCGAAGATGGGCCTCGGCTCGGCATCCGGGCTTCAGGAATCTCTCCTTGTCGTCATGCCGTTGTCACTCTCGATTAATAAGAAGACAGAGAAAAATTGTGCCAGTGTACTCCATTTAAAAACTGATTGAGTCGTTTGCGTTATGGATGCATGAGGTCATTTTGTCATGAGGAGCGGAGTTTTAATTGTAGACATGGAGTTATTATGTCTGCTTGTATAATCGTTCCGTGGCCCTTTTGCGCATGTTGAAGGTGAGGATCATGCATGCTTACGCCTGGTCCATCCAATAGGAACAGACAGGATTTATGCTGTCAGACTCACAACATAGATGTGCCTGTATTGTAAACATGGACCGTTTTCTCTTTCAGCATGAATTTGCTGCAGAGTCCAAGTCCGCGATTACCAATCAGGTCACTGCCAGCAGATCGGACACTAGCGAGTCAAAACAAGAGCGATGGCGGAACAGCCGCGGCGCGGCGCAAACGGGAAACTGTCTGAATCTGTATCTTCACCGAGACTATCTTTTTGCGAGGGCTGCATGTACGAGTATGTACTTGCCGTAAGAAGTGGTCAAAATGTCCAAGGATCTACGGAGTGTTGTACATAACATGCCGCTTCTCTTTTCCCACTCCTTTCCTTCTAAAACTAGTCCCGGGCTTGAGTCTCCCCTTGCGGCTCGATCCATGCCATCCATGTCTTTGTGGCTGCCGCTTCTCGACACCGAAAACACCTCGGTATCTTCGCCTCTCCCCCATAATTATGCAAAGACGGGACTTAGTGAGCCTGCAGCCGGGCTCTTTTCTAAAAGAAGGACTCGGCCGGCCGGCCGAAAGACACAAAGGTGCATCTGCTCGGAGCTGCACTCGACGGCGAAAGCGAACTCCGCACCGGAGGAATATCCCCATTGCGAAATGGCGGGCCCTAGTGGCTTTGTGGGGAGCCGCTGGTGACGGGTTTTTCTCAACGTTCTGTTGCATCGCTGCGGTTTTGTTTTGGTCCGGTTCCCCTTGCTTTTGACGTTGTCGATAGAGCCAATGCAGGAGTTTCCATCCCTGCGGGCCACCGTCCCATCGTCCCGAGGCCATCGGCACGAGTTTGAATTTCGAATTGCTAAGCACAACGGACCTGTGTAGTACAACACGACTCCAGGCAATGCGGGTCTCCGTGGACGGTCGGATTCTCCATGTTGCTGTTTCAGACGCTGAATCCCTAGTTCAATGGAGCAAACACCCGCTTTGAGGCTGTCGCCGCCGCCGCTGTCGATACTTGCTAAATGCTAGCTGGAGGGTCGGCCACGCTTTAGGCCAGAGATGCGAGTATAAAGACAGCTGTGCGCCTCCAGATTTGTTTTTTCGAGTCTTTGAATCCCAAGCTAGATCATTCCATCTCTACTAGCGCATCAACTCTCAAGCCCCTTACGACAAACGCCATTCTTTCACCATCAACCTTCATCATGGCTGTAGACAACCTGTCCATTGTTCTCGCCGAACGGCCCACCGGTGAAATCGTTCCCGGCACCACCTTCAAGCAGAAGATCTCTCCTGCTCCCACCTCAGCCGACATCAAGGATGGAGAGATCCTCGTCGAGGCTCTTTACCTCTCTCTAGACCCAGCCATGCGAGCCTGGTTGAATGGTAATTCGCATTGTCCTTTTCGCATCTCCTGCAAGTTCTAACACCCCATTTTTAGATGTCCGATCTTATGTGCCCCCTGTCCAGATCGGCGAGACCATGCGTGGTGCTTCCGTCTGCCGCGTTCTTGCTTCCAAGAGCAAGCAGGCCACCGCTGGCGACTACGTTTGCGGCTTCACTGGCTGGACTCAGTATGCCGTCCTCCGCGAGGGCGCTTTTGAGCCTTCTTCCAACTACCCCGGCCTGAGGGAGCCCAAGGACATGCTGTCAGTCCTCGGCATGACTGGCCTCACTGCTTGGATCGGCATGACCAAGATTGGAGAGCCCAAGGCTGGCGAGACTGTTGTTGTTTCCGGTGCCGCTGGTGCTACCGGCAGCATTGCTGGCCAGATCGCCAAGATCAACGGCGCCCGTGTTGTCGGTATTGCTGGCAGCGCTGATAAGTGCAAGCGGCTGGTTGAGGAGCTCGGCTTCGACGTTGCCCTGAACTACAAGGATGCCGACTTCAAGGAGAAGTTCAAGGAGGCCACTCCCAAGTACATTGACGTCTACTTTGACAATGGTAAGCATATCCGTTATCACGCTTGATACAGGAACCCTTCCGCTAACCAATGTCTATTCAGTTGGTGGTGAAATCCTCAACATGTGCCTTGCCCGCGCAAAGGAGCACGCTCGCTTCGTCATGTGCGGTGGCATCAGCCAGTACAACAGCGCCAACCCCGAGGGTCCCAGCAACATCTCCCGAGTCATCAGCATGCGCATCAAAATGCAGGGCTTCATTGTCTTTGACCACATCAAGGACTACGGCAAGGCTCGCCAGGAGCTTTCCCAGTGGGTTTCCGAGGGCAAGATCAAGAAGACCGAGCACATTCTCCCCGGCGGCCTCCAGGTTGCTGAGCAGGGACTGGTTGACCTGTACAAGGGCTCCAACACCGGAAAGCTGCTGGTCGAGGTCAAGAACCCCAAGGAAAACCCCTCCAAATTGTAAAAATGTTGCAAGGAAAGATGAAGAGAGAAAATACCCCCCAAGTTTAATGAGTTCAATAACGTTGAACAGAAATGTATATAGTTTTGTATGATCTAGACGCATTGGCAGGCAGCGAATGATATTTCTATTTCTGCTTATCATCTTGACCTCTCTATTCCAAGAGTGAATGAATGCCTTGTTCAAGTCTCTGACGCCATAATTGGCCATCATTCGCCCCCGGCACTTCAAAGACAAGCTTCACGGCATGGGGTCAAAAGAGCTCAATTCAATTCTAACTCAGCTCCACACAGTCCGGTTCTAACCGATGCATCCCACCTCGAACCACCAATTAACGATCACGAACACCATCCCTAGCTCTTTTTCTGCAATTTAGCTTAGCCATATCATTCTGTTATCGTAACCGCAATCGGATACTTAGCTCCGTCTGTCTGAGAGCTCTTTTATTTTTTTCTACAATGCGACAAAATCTGGGGTTTCCCTTTCCTCGTTGACATTGTGGTCGATTGACGTTTCTTTGCCTTCAATTCTCGTCGGTTCGCTTGCTGTTTAACAATGGACGACGCTGTGGCAAATCGAAGCCCGTCTGACAAGGATGATGCTGTGGCCATGGTAGGCGAGGTGCGACATGCCATCGATCCTGTCGTGGAAGCAAGAGCTATCAGGAAGATTGATTGGTTTCTAATCCCAGCAATGATATGCGGATGTCAGTTTTTCCCTCAACTTTTTTATAACTCACAGTCTGGTTGAGACCTTTGATTGCAAAAAGATGGGAATAAAATGACATGATACTGACATGATTTTGTATCTGCAGATGGCCTCGTCTACTACGACAAAGCTATTCTCGGCTCAGCTGCCCTCTTTGGCATGACCGCAGATCTCAAACTAAGTGTCGTTGACAACTCAACTGTGCCTCCTACTGTCGACACCAGACGCCTCAGCTGGGCCACCTCGCTCTTCTACTTTGGCATGCTGGGAGGTCTGTACCCCATGACATTTGCTCTCCAGCGCTTCGACATGGGGAGAATCCTCGGAGTTGTGGTCATTCTTTGGTCGGCCATCTGCATGCTCACTGCAGCAGTAACATCCTGGCAAGGCCTCTTTGTGCAGCGTTTCTTCCTAGGCTTTGTGGAGAGCATCATCCCGACGGGCTTCATGTGCATCGTTTCGGGATACTACACTCAGTCCGAACAGTCGCTACGGCAAAGCTGGTGGTTCAGCAGCACTGGGCTGTTCACCATCATTGGCGGAGCGCTCAACTACGGCTTTGCTCAGATCACTGGCGGAGGACTGAAGAGGTGGCAGTACATTTACCTGTTTGGCGGCGCACTCACATTCATCTTTGGCCTCTTTTGCTTCGCGCTGCCGAATTCGCCTGTATCGGCTTGGTTCCTGACTGCGGAAGAACGATTCGCAGCCGTAGAAAGACTTCGCTATGGACAAACAGGAGTGCGGTGCACGAAATTCAAGTCATCTCAGCTCAAGGAGGCCTTGTTGGATATCAAAGTTTATCTGATCTTTGTGATGATGGCGTCGGCATACACAGTCAACGGCGCAGTGAGCGGCTTTGGACCTCTCATTGTATCGACATTCGGCTGGAACACTCTTCAATCGATCTTGTTCCAATTTCCTCTTGGTGGGCTATGTTTCATTGTCATTCTAGCCACTGGCTACATTGGCTCCAAAGTCAACAATGTTCGCATTTTTATGCTCATCTTTACCTGCTTACCTGTCATTGCTGGTTGCGCCATCATCTGGAAAAGCACCTGGAGCCACCATGCTGCCGCTCCTATTGTAGGATACTCCATTACGGGTTTCTTCGGCGGCACGGTCAGTCTCATCATCACTATTGGAATGGCTAATGTGGCGGGCCATACAAAGAAGAGCTTCATGGCCGCAACAATCTTTGTTGCATACTGTGTTGGAAACATTGTTGGGCCGCAACTCATCTGGTCACAGACCAAGAGCCGACACTATCCTGCCTTATGGCTTGGTTTAATAATATGGTATGACGATCTAACCGAAGGGATGGGCTTGTTTATTAAATAATTGGCTAACTTGCTCGGTACAGTTACATTATTTGCATCGTTGCGTCGACCACATTGTACTTTGTCCTACGAGCTGAGAACAAGAAAAAGATGGCCTTGCCTGAAGATGAAGCCGAGCGAGCAAAGCTTGCTTTCCAAGACCTCACAGACAAGGAGAACCCGTACTTCCGCTACGTTTACTAAAACAGAAAGTGTTCACGATTGGAGGACCATTACGCCGCCTCTCTTATAGAAATGATACCCGACGGCTGGCATTGTTCTCATAGGTTCCATGTAACTACTATGTCGACATTGATATTGTTATACATGATCTAGCTATATACGTATTTTATCTACATATCCCTATTAATATCAATCCTATACAGTAAAATCCATCCAATCGTAAAGTCCATGTATCGCGCCAGCGGGTATATAGCTCTTCTTCGTGTCCATCAACGCTCAAAACACTCGTGTAATGCTTGGCCCAACCCATTCCACCACTTCGCATTGTCTTTCTTTGCGAAATGCGTCGAGTCTATCTTTGAGCCAGCCAGATTTGAAATCTACCCACTTGTCGTCTCTCTGTTCCGGCTGTCGCGCTTCTCCATACCTAAAGGATCGCGCGAGAACGCATTCCTTTTCGTCCCTTCCTCTCCAATTCCACTGAACACAGGTGTTGTCCTTTTTGCACGCCTCCTCGCATTTCTCGAATGAATCAATTCCTTGGTCCGGGCCAGATTTGGAAGCATCCCAGTCACCATTGTCCCAGTTTTCCAAGATGCCTTTTGTGCCAGGCTGATGAAAATTCCAGTAGTCGGAGTACAGTAATGGGCGCTATAGACAAAGGTTAGATCTTGACCGTGAGAAATCGGAGCAGGGGGGAAACCCTCCACATACATTTTGCTTCCTTTGCCCAAACTCCCATTTCCAAACTTCGACCATGTCCTTTGGCGTTGTCTTGTGCAGCGTCATTATAGGCTGACACCAATAAGTGTCGCTGAATGGAATTCCATGCAGTGGGTGAGGATTGAACATAGGCCAATAACCTTGCAAAGCCACACCATTATTCCACAGAGTCCAACCAACAACACTATCGCCGCAACACTCGTCTTTGATCAGTTCTAGCCACTCTTCACTGACTGACGGTCCACTGTATTGACCATGCGGTGACACGTCACGGTGTATAAGCGCCTTGACCGCTGCGCGGCTGAGGGCAAAGCCTGGGCCACCATTAGCAAACCAGGTTTTGAGATCGTCGCGGCTCATATCATGCCGTCCAGGCGACGGAGAGCCCATGTACACCGGGGTATCGGGATCGAAGGTTGAGAGGAACCGGTATACCGTGTCCCACACGACATATCTGCAAAACAGCATGGTTAGCGCCTCCATCTCCAGCATTCCATTTGCTTAAGCGTTGACATGTACGTACGTATCGGTCTCGTAGAAGAAGTAAAACGGCCTGTCTGGTCGCAACAGCCAAGCACGCTCTATCTGTGGCAGAAACTTGTACCTGTCAATGATCCAGCCATTGACACGCTTCGTCGCCTCCTTATCCTTGTCCAGAGTGCCGTTCTGTCTCAATTCCTTTTGTAAAAGATAATTTCCAATGTCTGGGTTATACTCTTGATCGTAGTACTTGGACGGAAGATTCGCGAGAATGTCGATGGCAGTGTGGTTGCGGATGCGCTCGTCAAGATCGGAGAAGATGAGCAGCTCATCGGGTCGGAAGCAGGCGCTGATGCTATCTAGCTGCGCATCGAGCTTTGTGCGATCCTCGCCATGGCCAATCTTGAGCACAGGCTGGATGAGACTGAGCAGGTGCTTAGGAAACGTTGCGCAAAGATCCTCGGTCGATTTGTTGGTGGGATCGAGAGACACGGGATCGTAGTCGCTAACTGTCTCGTATGGATAATAGCCGTCCGGTTCGCTAAAGCCCATAGGCCGCAGCAGCGTTGGCGTAAAGACATCACGCTGTCGGCGCCAGAGAAGCCCAAAGCCGACGAGGAGGAAGACGGTGACGCCAATGAAGATGCGGATCAGGCGTTTGTTCAAGAGGAAGAGCCCGATATGCTGCGTCTCCGCAGGCTTGGGGAAGAGCGCCATTGCTGTCTGCACATGGCCTTAAGCCTTGCACAGAACCAGAACTAAGGCAAAGACGCGGTTGAGTCGCACTTCGTAATAAGTTCGCATTCCGCGATCCTTTTTCTTCCCCCACAGCCACAATCAAGACTGGGATTCCATTTTTTGGCGGGATGTCGCTGGTGAGGCAGCTTACTATGCCTAGATGGGGTTGGGTCTTTTGAACCCAGTACATACAAGCACTTGGAATAAGTCATATATTGGCAAGTATCGTATACCTGTCAACTTGAGCGGCGTTCGGGATAATTTAACGTTGATTGGAGGCATTGCCACAGCAAGAAGCCAACCCCTGTGTTTGGTTGAATATCAATTGACGTGGAAAGTTTATTTGACAACAGGATCTTGATAGGCATTCAGTCAATTGCAAGTTGCAATTGTATGGCAATTAGAAGACTTGGTCAACTAAAAGGCGCCTTTGCAGGTTGTTGGCTTGGGCATTACCTACCTCAGTAATAACGTCTCTATGGGACGCACAATCTGTTACCTCTCAGAGCTTCATGTCCTGCATAATGTACGGGGTAAGCGACACATGTACGGGGTAAGCATGTTCCGCTTACACTGCATATCACAACACACAATCCAGAAATTAAAGGTTAGACATGGATTGTATCTGACAACTCGATTGAAAGATATCAAAATGCCATGCGGTAGTGGCCACATCTTGCGGTAGAGAGTCTCTTTGTCGCATTTTGGGAAAAGATGTTGCAGGGGCAGTGAAAGAGGCCCGCGTTAGTGATTTTGCTCAAGGGACACCGGCAGCTCCCATATCCACAACGATATCATGAGTAACGCAGTTTGCCAGATCTTCTGGCTACAAATGGGGGCTTTTCTGCTTCAATTGTACTATTTATTAATCGCGAACACGACTACCTTTTGTGGTTTGAACAGATTTCGCAAAAAAAGTCCGTAGCGTCAATAGCGTTTGTTCTCTGCGGGAGTCCAAGAATGGCCACAGCACAATATGCTTCTTCTTTCATATTTTCACCGAGGGAAGAAAGATCCATTTTTTATCCGATGATGCTCATTTCACTTTCAAATGGCCTTGAGAAAATTTGTAGCCTGAAAACGGTACTGAAAGCAGAGGTATGTAGGGAATTTTCCCATACCGTTGCACACTTTTCCATTATCTCTCACTTGCTCTTGTGTTCTAACCTGGAAGTTTCATGATCCTACAGGTTTAGCCAACGTTATCGCTAACTCGCCCGGAGACAATTCCGATGTTTTGCGCCAGCTGCATTTGACGGCGCTATTCAGCAACGGATCAGATAACTTTAATGCCTTTTGACGTGACCCACGAGCCACCATATGGAGCGAGATCGGCAAGCTATCCCGGTCTCAAGGGGAGTTAAAGGTTTGCTCCCCATCCTGGCTTCCTTCGGATATACATGCCGCTAATGGAAGCTATTGAGTAAATTTGACCAGCTCCAGGTGCCCAACACGAGGTTCATCCCGTCTTCCAAGCTAGAGTGTCAGCCTTGGTTGGCCTTGCGCGCTCGGTGTCGCCAGGTTTGGCGGCTAGAGAACGATTCCACCGAGTCTAGTCATCGCAAAAACGAAGTTTTGCTGGATTCCTCGGCCTCCGTGCGCCACATGCCAAGATTGCTATCACTTTCCATCGTGTCAATGGTTCCAGACATGGCCTCAAAAGAACCTTCAAAAGCCGGCCTCGAGGATATAAATATGACGAATGATCCCTTCGCCCTCAAGCATGTGTTGTTGATGCTATACAACTTCTCAGAAACAGCAAAACATTAGCTCTCAACAGCCTAACCATGGTTCAAGTAGTTCTCCCAGCGCTCATCCCAGACATCCCCAAGGTCTACGATGTCTACTTCAACGCCTTCCAGAACGACCAAATGGGGAAGATCATGCTCGAGATCCTCTTTCCAGGAGTGATCGACGAAGAGTTCAAGAAAGCGCACGCTGCGGGAACATTGGCCTACTGGCATACCAGCGGGTCCCAATACACGTTCAAATGTGTTGATACGAGCACCGGAGAGATCATTGGCATGGCCCTCGGCGATGTCTACCTATCAGAGCGATCAGAGGAGGAGCGGAAGAACCACGGGGTACCCTGGCTCATAGGAGAGCAACGCGAGAGAGCGGAAAAGATTCTGAATCCGTTATGGGAGGTGAGGGAAAGATTGTTTGGAGGCAAACGCTATATCTGTAAGTCAATTTACCCATGTTCGGTCCACATTTTCAGCCTCAGCTGTTGGCGATGTTGCATGCCAAGCGAAACGACTTTCCCACTAATGACACCCGAACTTTTGTAGATTGCCACGTTATCGGCATCGACCCGAGGCATCAAGGACGCAAGGCCGGCGCCTTGCTCGTGCAATGGGGACTGGATCTTGGTGAGAGGGCAGGTCTGCCCGTCTATTTCGAGTCATCCCCTTCAACAGTCGGCTTGTATAAGAAGATGGGTTTCGAGCTACTGGACGAAAAGATTATACATAAGGCTGAAGTCTTGGGAACGGAGGAAGACATCGAGGTCCCTCTTATGATCAAAATGCCGTCTCTTGCCGGAGGAATGAGCTTCGCAGAGTGGAAGTCTAAGGGTTATCCCCAGTTTGGAGGCTCGGATCTTGCACCAAAACTAGCATAGACGGTCTTGACGGTGTAGGATATTGGCATTAATAATTCATTTTCCCATGGCCGGAGTTTACATGTACTCTGAGATAAAATACTACCCTAATTTACTGCATTTGACTCTCAAACGTGGAAACAAAATACGGGACCTACTACCAACCTGTACAAGGACATGAGCTGCCAAGTAGAGATGGATGCGCGATTATCAGATCATCTGATAATTTTTCTTGGTCCACATTTGATCAGAAACATCCTTGAAGACGCATCTGCTAGCGTTAGACCAGCGGCCAAGGATTCTCTCTCCACTGCTCTGTCGGCCGCTTGGCACGCCCGAGCTCCTGCAAGCCATGGCTTTAACAAGAATATTCGCATGTGCTTCGAGGAGCTCCGAGTCGGACTCGGAAAAGGCCGTCCGGAGATCGCGACACGCGATTTTCGGCATTTTCACACCTTCTGCTCGCCTCGAGGTTGTATGAAGACAATGGCAGCGCCGTGAACTTTTGCCATCTTCTTTTCCAACCTTCTTGACAAGATACCATAGAAGTACCTACAATTGAGATCAAGATGCTAGAGAAGGCCAGACTATATACAAAGGTTGTGGGTTATACCCTCTACGTTATCTGGGCGGAGCTACGACTTGCTCTCGGAGCCGCCATTGTGCGACGACAAGCTTCCTGGTTTGGATCTTTAGGAGCAGAGGAAAGGACTCGCAATATCGTTATCGTTGGTGCTTCTTTTGCAGGTTACCGCGTGGCTCAAATCGTTGCGAAAGGCTTGCCTCCAAAAAGCCCTTATCGAATCGTCGTCATCGAGCCAAACAGTCATTTCCAGTTCACTTGGGTGCTTCCGAGATTTTGCGTTGTTCAAGGCCATGAGCACAAAGCTTTCATTCCTTATGGAGGAAATCTGAAAGGGGCCATAGAGGGTTCATACCGGTGGGTGAAAGACAGGGTCGCCGACATTGATCGCACAGCTGTGAGGCTGCAGGATAGCGGCGAGGTAATCCCATACGAATTCCTCGTCATTGCTACGGGAGCAGGAGTCAAAGATGGCCTTCCATCGCGAGTCAATGCTACAGACAAGCTAGAGGGAATGAAGCTTCTACAAGGGATGCAAAAGGGAGTCGAGTCTGCCAACACGGTCGTCGTCGTTGGAGGGGGCGCCGCTGGAGTCGAAGTCGCCACAGATGCCAAGGCCCTCTATCCAGAAAAGCACATCATTTTGGTTCATTCGAGGCCGGCGGTGATGCATCGTTTTGGCAAAGGCCTCCAGAAAGCTGCGCGAGAGGGACTTGAAAGACTCGGCGTGGAACTTATTCTCGAAGACCGCGTTGTGGATGAAGATGCGTCTTCGAAGGTAGTGACCCTGAAATCAGGCCGAAAGATTTCATATGATTTCTATGTATGTTCACCTGACGTCTTCGAGATCCTCCGTTGTTCGAACTAATTAATCTCGATAGATGAACTGTGCCGGGCAAAGGCCACTCTCCGACGTAATTGCCAACCTTTCTCCCAACTCGATCTCATCCACGGGACATATCAAAGTCAAGCCAACCCTCCAAATAGACGATGATTCCCTGCCAATTGTCTACACATGCGGCGACGTTGCCGATACTAAGACTCCGAATCCAAACTCTCGATCAGGGACGCGCCAAGCAACTATTGTAGCGGAAAATATTCTCCTTGCAGTTGCAGGCAAAAAGCCTCGCCACATCTACAAGAACGAATGGGTAGATGGGATAATTAAACTGACTCTGGGCCTGGTAAATCATGATTCTGAATAAATCTTCATTATCTTTCCTTTTGCTAACAAAAGGGGGTTTTAGGATAGATCAGTTACGCACCTTGGAGATGGAATCTCTGAGCTACTCTTTTCATCAAAGGAAACCGACGAGGCTCTCATGTCTGCCATGTGCTGGTCGCGCATGGGAGAGAAGCCATTTGAAGACAAATACATGGATGATCACGCAGCCGGGGTGGAGGCAGAGTCCAGCAAAGTATGATATTCCACATACGAAGCCCTGAGGAGCGTACTTTACTTCCTTCAAGAATTACGATCGAGGGAGAGGGAGTAATAAGATATATCCTCCTTGTGCATTTCGCTATGAACTCTTAGAATAGAGTTTAAATTGCTTTGATGATAAGAACAAATAGATCCTAGTCCTTCTCGCGACATAGTCATTTCGCTTCAGTGGAATTTGGCAACCCAAACATCCATAGTCCACGACTTCTTCAATCCAAAAGTATCCAAAACTCCAATAACGCCATCTCTAGCAGATCGCAAAAGCGCCTTGACTTTTACATCCTCAACCTTCTTCTCAATTTCATCCAAAAATTTGGGACTCTTAACAGTGCTCGTCTCCCAATGGCCATCCAAGAGCCCCTCCTCCGGCACTACAATGGTCTCCTCATCAAGAACCCAGCCATTCTCCTTTGAAGCATCACTAATGGCGCCGGGGCTGGAGAGACAGCGGATGTTGGCCATGCTTTTCTTATTGTGTGCCTCGAGAGTGGCTCGAGCCACCGAAGCAAGGACATGCGGCAGGGCATTCATCTGCGTCGCTTTGAGGGCATATTCCGCAATGAGAAGAGACTTGGCTCGTCCCCTCAAGGCGCCCAGCATCTTGGTGAGCGTGGCAGGCGAATCAAAGTACCAGATGCAATGCGCAAAGACAACGTAATCCCACGACTTGTTAGCATTCTCAGCGAGGTAATCGATCGGATCGGCAAAGTTCCACGAGATGCGGTCACCGACCACGCCGGCCGAGAGATGCTCTTGGGCCTGAGCAAGTGTCCAGGGAGATCCATACTCTGGCGGACCAGGGTCTACGGCATCAACATGGCCAGTGGGACCAACGGCTTCGGCCAAGACTGCAGTAGTTGTGCCTTGACCACATCCGATCTCGAGGACACGGCTGCCGGGAGCGATTTGCCAGAAGTTGATGAGGTTGATGCGATGCTCGGCTTGGCTAATCTCCAGCTCTACAAGACCTGAGATATCTGGTGTGATGATGTGATAGTTTGCAATTGTAGCCGCGGCCGTTGCCGGCATGGGCTCAAAGGGAGCGGAGGAAGACATTGTCGGAAGATGTTTCGATTGATTCGATGGAGATCCTTCTGTGAGATTGCGTCCTCATCTTCTTCTATTATATCCCAATCTTCTATTTCGGTCTCTTTCTCTCACGTCAATATCCTCCTCTTTCATCTATTGGTGAACTATCTCATCTCAGCATGCTTCCCCTATTCCCCATTTAGTAATGTTACTAATGATCATGACTGTGAGTCATGGATATCCCACCTTCAGTTTGAGAGCATCCCACACCGAGTCGAGGCTAGATTAGTGATACCCCGCGCTATTATCTCTCGATCTCGAGTCCCTTCCAGCTCTCGTTCCAGCTTAGCACAGTCATCTACTCTGCCAGAACGGGCTACCGTTACAAAGGGACTTTTGCTGACGAGAGTAAAAAATGCCCTGCACAGACTTTGACTCACAGATCATTCTGAAAAGATGCGGAAATTTCCCGCTGGAGAAATTGTATGGCGGATTGTGCGATTGGGCCAGGCCCATTGTGGCAGGACATAGGCAAAAAAGGGACTGATTGCAAGAATGATTCATTCTGCTTAGCTGTGGATCTCTTGATTGAAGAGTCACATAGACAAATTAATGGCTATTCATCTTCCATCATGATAGCCTATCATCCCGTCCTACGTCTGCACCTGATAACATCAGAATTGGACGAATCTGAGTGCTGCTCCCCGCGGCTTCCGCATTGACGGGAGTTATCAGGTCATTGATGTGTTGAGCATTAGGTGATACGTCCGAACTCTGTAAGATACATGCATACATTTTCCACTACTCAATGGAGATATTCGGAGACGTTATTGGTAACAATTACCTCAACATACACGTGCAATATTCCCTAAGACTCAGCGCGTGGTTGCAAATCCATGCCTCGCAACCTTGAAGTTCCAATATTATCACGAGAGTATGCATGCACTGATTCTTTCTCTCGGCTAAGCAAGCACCCAAAAATAACTACACAATTATCCCAGGTCCTTCTAAAAGGTAGTCTGCAGCTTAGGGTAGTCCTCTGCATGGACCTTCAAGTCCGCGTAGATTGCTTCAGAGTGATCTCTCGATAGCTGGTGCATTCGTTTCAGGTCTTTCTCTTCCAGTTCCTCCATCTCCTCAAGAGGCTCTTGTTTGGGTGCCTTCTCGTCGTCCTCTTGAACCTCTAGGGCTTTCTTGATTCCTGATGACTCTCCAATAAGTAGAACTTGGGCATTGTCGTGGTCAAGGTGATTCGGCCGAGATGGAATCCACCTCAAGTCTCGGAATTCCTCAAGGATTCTGCACGGCTAGATTAGTCTTCATTTGTCATCGGAGAATAAAACGATTAGCGCCTACTCTTTGGGATACTCTGGTCCTTTGGGAAGACGGGCAGAAGCCGGCCCTGGATACTTTGGGTTCTTAGTGCTGATGATAAAACTTCCTTGTTCTTTCACCCCAAGGTCTTTCTGGACCTCGCCGAGCTTCTCTGGAATGGTAATCATGTACGCAAGATGGCTCGCTCGCCCAGAGGTCGTCATGGCGTAAACACCTTCGCCTATTGGTGTGGCTGCTGGGGTGTGTCTGGTGCCTTTTGTCTTGGTCTCGTACTCCTCACCAGCGAGAAACTGGCCCTTGATCTCGTCGTACGATGCCGCAGACTTCTCTACAAACGCCATGAAACGATCTCTGCCGCTGGTCGGGAGCACTTTCTTTGGCAGAATGAGAATTCGCGAGTTCCCAGCATCCGAAAGTGGCCCCTCGCTCAGCTTTGCGTCGTGTGGAATTGGTCTCAGAATAATAAACGTTCTCGCAATGTCTCCCACTTCCTCCGGTTTTTCGACATCCACGCGCCCTCGCATGAAGAAATAGATGATACCCTTTTCGAGAACGCTTGAGGGAGTGTCTGTGTCTGATTTGGGCGTAGACGTTGCGCCATCTTCAGATTTAACATCAGCCTTGGAATCTTCAGGCTCTTGCTTCACGTCTTGATGAGCGCCTTGTTTTTCCTCATTGCCATTTTCTTCGGTTTCATCGAGAGATGTTTCCGTCTTGATCTTGGTTCGCTTCGCATCTGGATTTTCCACCTCGGTTTTGTGCTTGTCGCCAGCCGAAACTTGTTGGCTTTGGTCCTGACCTGTGGTTTTATCTGCCATTTTAGAATACTTTCGATCAGTCTCAAATGCTTGAAATGTTTTGGGCAATGAGAAAGTAAGTTGCGTACCATTGAAGTAATTGCTGGAAGCCGTCTAGAAATACGACCGGCATTGGCATGTGATGTCATTCACCTGTCATGATGAAGATGTCAATCATTAGCGACCGCGGAAAAAAAATGCTAAAAAGAATCGCCAGTAATATCAATAGAGTTCTGCATGGAACTGGCCGAATGTGGGATGTTTTGCTAGAAGCAAAATTGCAGCGCTTTGTGTCCACCCTCTGAAGCGCGTTTCAAATGTGAAAGTGTGTCGTTGCTTGAGAGACAGCAACGAACCGCCCCGTCCTATTTTCCGCAGGCTGTCTCCAAGAGACATACTGCGTATTGAGTCTTTAGGTTCAATTCCAATTAAAGCATGTTTCCAGTAACTCACAGTCATCTATCTGTTATTTACAGTTCGTTTGCCAATTTCCACTAGCTCTGTCAATCGAGACTCGGGGCCTAGGATCGTGGGTTTATTATTCCACTCAATGCGTTAGATGCTTGCTGTATTCAGCCTATGTTTGTTCTGTCCAGAGATAATAGTTTGGCACGTAACGATTACACTCAACATGGTCGGGCTTCCAAAGTCCAGAGGAATAGCATGTCCATCGTTTGCAAATCCAACGGTCTGAATATATTTGCGTTCTCAAGGGGAATAAAGGTAGGCGATGAGGCTGTGTTTCTCATACAAAAAGCTCTTATCTTGTTCAGTATACAGCCAGTTATTCCAGGTTCGATCTCTATATCCCATCCTTCGTGTATTCGCTGCATAGGCTATGTTGTCAACCCAATGAAGCCAACAATTGCCGTCTAGACCATGAAATGGATCATGACCAGGCGTGTAGAGAATCCGTTCAAATCTTATTGTTAGAATAGACACCAACCGAATGAATTGTTTGGTTAGATATTGTTGGCGTATCCCGGCGTTTGCACCTCTACATGTCTGAATACGAACTTATTCCTTCAATGGGACAAGGACTGTGGACTCTTGTCACTTGCTGATCAGCTGTATCGTACTCAATATTCGACAGCAACTGACGCTCTGAAACACACACAACCTCAAAACGCATTTTCTCCTGCGCAACAACTTCAAGTTGCAATTCCCTTACAACCACCTTTCATCGCCCCTCTTGAAGCAGACGACTACCAACGTCACGTAAATCAACACACGATGAGCGATACAGGCGCACTTTCGTTGTCAGCAGCTGGTCCTGCCACCGAATCGCCCGGTCAAATATTCATCAGAGAGTTTTTCGCAATATTCGACTCCATAATGGCTTTCCGGCTACGCCCTTTCTCTATCTCAAATATGATACACACCGCGACTGAGTTTTATTACGACGAAGATGAGCCCATTTCGGCGGCAGACCAGATTCTACTCCTCTAGCAGAGAAGTATGGAGGCCAGTCACGTCGAACGAGAGGTGGAAGACGTAGTCGAGGATGACGAGACGGAGGTGGATGGGTGCATCCACATACAGTTCCTCTCAACTTTGCGAGTCACCAGGAACGACAGAATTGTCGTCAAAATTCGACAGCTGATCCTCATGAAGGTGAATCCTACTCGAAATGTTTTCGGCCGACTATATCTTGAGGAGATGCATACCACGACCCTCCTAGTAGAGACGTATCCAGAAGGAGACGAAATAGGTGAACCCATGGAGGAAGAGGATTTTTAGGGGCTGGATAGTTTTTTGCTGGTGGCGGTCTCATATCGGAACATGATGAACAGAAGCACGGTTTTCTTCTTTCTTTGATACGATATAGCGACGCTTGCAAGACGACAGAACAAGGAAACCCCCACGAACCGTTGCAGCATCAAAAAGATTGTGAACACAGTTGCCATTTTCTGTTGGCAGGAGGGTTTTCGGGGAAAATTTGGTTGCCCAGTCGTATTGCACCATCGTTTCAGACTTCTTCATGGACTAGACTCTGGGGTTCTTTGTGGTTCAAAACAGACCCATAGACAGAAAATAGAATACCAATGGTTTCCCATTCACCCTTTTCGCTGTGTGTAGGCCTTTGAATGTGTGACGATACACTTCTTTGAGTATCGCCTAAAGTAGGGCAGATAGATAGGATTATGGCATAAAAGCAGACATTTGAACGATTTCTTTTCTGCCACATTTTTCTCTTCTTCGTTGTTCAACAGCGACGTTATTTTCTTTGTCCGACTGTCTCGCTGTGGCCACAGTCCCTTGGGAAAATCCACGAACTTTGTCAAACAGGTGCTCCCAATCTTTCTTTGTGCCCAAATTTCTGCAATGTTTCAACATTACCTACCTACAAATAGGTACTGCCCGCCCTACTGATCTGATAGCACAGTTACGGAGAGGCTCCAACCTCTACACAGTTCATGCTCCGAAGTCAGAGAGGGCACGAGAGGGGACTCCCTTCTCTCCTGATTTGGGGGACGCTCGTTGCACCACTTTGGACGTTGGCAAGCCTCTCAACGTTTCCGATACAACCAAGAGGGCCTGCTCTTGATTGTCTTGTGCACCTGGCCTCTTTTCCTGACTATCTTATGATATTTCTTTCCCCTTCTACAGCTTGGATACTGATGTCTTGCTTTCTTGATAGGTTCTTAGATTTCGCGAGGTCCACGCCCGACCAGACCAAAGACTCCCTCTTCCGAAGCCAACGACAAATACCAAATCGATCCGATTCCTCCCCAAACAAAGCAGAAATCCTCCAAGACTCACAGCGAAATTTCCGATCGACGAAAGAACTTCGACCTCGGTCGCAGTTCAATAACACTTTCTTTATCTACACTTTTTCCCAGCGCCAAAATCTGGAAATCGTGATGGGGGTCTAGGGAGGAGATTGTATCTGGGCTGGAGAATGTATGGGCAACGTAATATGTTCCAGTCTCCATGCTGTGGGAGGAACGAAGCTGGATTTGTTGGCTGGGCTTCCTTTGCCTCCTTTGGTGATAGTTCCCCTGCTATCTTCTCGAAGCTGTGGAAAGGTCGGCTCAAATTCACCATTCTACCGCGTCCCCTTCTGAGAAGTTGTCTTCTAGATAGGCTCGTTCTAGTGAATAAATTGACAGTCTGGAAACCCCTTCTCCATTCCTCAGTAGTTCGTAGAGTTGGTACTCAAGCATCTGGTCATCTTGGTTCTAGAGTCTCGCAGCCAAGATTTCAGTTCCAAGCTCCCCCTTCTATGTTCAAGCGACAGCTTTTTATCTAACCCTACTCTCCAATCTCGACCCAGGAGACGATTGCGATATGGCACGTTGAAAATTAGCAGTAACTGGCCACGGGCAGCGGAAAGGTTTGTCAAGGTTCTACAGGCAGAAGCTAGAAACATGGACAGCAGAGAAAAATATTGTATCGAGGTATCGATGACGCAAAAATAATAGAAATATCCTTGAACCTGGCATTTGGTGCCTAATGATTCAGCGGTAGAGAGCAGGAGCAACGTGGTTTGGCTCCAAACAGTGAAGCTATCGCAAAGGCTAATGCTGGTCTCCATCTCCCCAGCGACTCTTCCTTCTCCCTCGACTCGTGGCCATCTTTTTGGCGCTTGGAAACGTCCATATCCGTCTCAAGCCTTCCGCCTGCCCTTGGTCGGCTTGGTCGACAGAGAAGTCGCATCGCCGCATCGCCACACCGTCGTTTGGATCTAGGGGGTCTACAAATAGCCAGAGAAATATTTAGCCATCTTGATCTTGAATCGCATTTGTAGCTCTACCTGAATCTCGAAGACTGTATCGGTAATTCTGGGTGGCTCAGTCGTCTGACTGGTACAGAGAAGCGCCAAAGATGGTGCTGTCGTCGAAGCATGGTGGTGAAGAGGAACGGAAATGCTTATCGTAATGACCGTCAGATCTCTTTGGAAGTATCCTTCTCTTAGCTCTAGAAATAAAAGCGTCTGTGTCTTTGTCCGAAGAGATCGAGGAGATGGGCGGAGCGGATTTTGGTTTTGGATTTCGACATTTCCAAGTGCCATAATGTCCTTCGTCACTCGAACGGCGATACAGACAACAACAAATGCAATTTTCTTCATATCTCTACCATGGAGTATCTCAGCTATCTAGCATCGTACTCTATGCCTGCTCTCTATCTACAAAGCAAATCCAGTCGTCAAGAGAGCTGTACTGCATCAACTCCTCTACTCAAAACATCACCACCATCAAAACACAACAACGCCAGTAGCTGCTGCCAGCAAGCCAGATTTCCAAGTGAGAATTTCTTCTTCAAGTCAAGGCGTATAGCCTCGAACTCAATGAAAAAAAAAAAGTGTACCCTCATGTGTGGGAGATCATCATCACCAAGCGTCTTACTGACTTCCGTAGAAGTAGGGTTCCATTGCACTTGGTGAATCAGACTGTTCCCTCAGAAAGGCTAGCAGACCGAAGTGCGCGTATGCCGAACTTGTTGGGATCTCCCATGCAAAGTGCCACCCTTGCATTTGAATCATCGGGTAGAAGCACCGACCTCCGTGAGAAGATCCGCCTCGAGGACAAGACAAGTCAAGACAAGTCAAGACGAGACTTGTCCCCGAGGCGGGCTGTGCATGAAGAAGAAAAGAGGAAAAGGAAAGAAAGGGTTGGAGGGGGAGAGGAGAGGTTTAAGTAGTTGGTGGGGGGCCCTCCCGGATCACTCCTCACGTGAGCTCCTCAGGCTGCAGTCACTGATCTGGCAACGAAGTGAAGGCAATGACGTCGATTTGTTTTGTTTTTCTGTGATCCGAATTATGATTGGAGAGATTCGGTTTGTCTGCAGCAAGTACTTTGGTACTCGAGTTGTGATGGTGTGTTGATATTCCATCCATGATGTTCGTTGGGATTCCGTTGGCCTCGAGGAGGCTGTTCAGTTGGTGGTGAGCCCCCCGCGGCACCCCTTTGGATGTGCTGTGCAGGAGACTTCAGCAATTGGCACATCTCGACTCTCAGTCTTGGTGTTGATGGTGATGCATCTTGATTTTGTGTAGTTGTCTTCTTCATCAAGTACAATTTGTATTTGTCCCCCAAGATTGTAGCCCCTGAATATCATCAATCGTAATATCACTGTACTTTTGCCTGAAATCATGCCCATGTGCTATATACTAGTCTGCTCCTATTTTGCTCTGCATCAATTGTTGACATTTTGATATCACGATGCAGTGGTGCTCGGGGAGTTTTGGTGGAGTGTCGCTGTGCTCTGTCTGGCACCGTTTGCTCTCCCCATTGGCAAGAAGGCCAGCCCAATTGATTTGTTCAATAATCTCGATAGAATTTGCACAACAGTCTCGTATTCTACTAATTCCTCTCTCCAAATCTCCGCTAGTATGGCTTTGCAGCTGTTTTCAAACAATTTTGTGGTAAATTAGAGGTGAGGCAGGTGTTCTTCTGTCGCGTCTCTCCACGGGCTCTATCTCCCCTGAGGCCCCCTTCTGTAGCACCTCCTACCAAGATGACATCCCAAATTTGAATGTGGTTTTCTCTGTCTTTCTAATTTTATCTTGTTGTTGTCTCTCTACGCAGCAGCGTTCGCCTCCGAGTTTCTCTTCCTTCTCTTCTTCGTATCGAGTCTTCTTTCTCTGCCGTCACTTCGTTCCTCTTGCTTTTGCTCAACTATTCTGCACCATATACGACCCTCCCAATACCGTCCTATATGCACATTGTCTGTCTGAACCTTTCTCCTAATCTCTTCTCTAGCCTTTGAGCGTTCCCTCTGGGATCCCTCTGTGTTGTTTCCCCCCTTTTTCGCCAAAATCTTGCTTCTGAATGGCAAGTTGTTTCTTTGACTCTCCTTGAGCCACTTCCGATGTTGCGTCAAAAGAATCGGTCAAAGGTTTGTTCAATGCCCACCATCTTCCAAACATTGAATGGTACCAATGCCTATGTTGACGGCAATAGGTCCAAGATCATTACAAGCCGAAAGTTCCGACGCTCCCCCAACATTCGTTCAAACAAGAGATTGTCCAGGAAATGACGGAAAACTTCACCGGGGACAGCCTTGCTAATGGTCTTTGACCTTTCGGCAGAGGGTCTCCTACTCTTGTATCGGAACAAGTGAGTTTTTGTGATCCCAATTTCTGTCGCCACCTTTTTTCGCGTATCCAATAGTCTAATCAACTTTGACTGTCAAACAGTGCCCTCGTTGAAGGCGATTGAAGAGATATTTGCTAATACTCGATTGGGAGCTTCAGAGAAAATAGGAAAGACTACTCTATTTCGCCCAGTCTCCAGCCCATACCCTGCCTTTTGACAACGATTTAGGAACGAGCACAAAGTTCTCCCTTCCTCGCGTGGCGCTACCTCATCTGACGACACAGCATCCGACGTGACAGGATGCCTATCGAGGCCAAGGTCATCCGGTGCGAGGAAACTGTGCCTTCGTCACCACACGTTCTAGCGGCTATTTGAACATTGAAGAGCTTGGAAATGATCGTACGTGTGGGAAATTGGTGGAGCTGGAGCTACTGGAGATCTATTGGGACCAGGGCCCTGATTTTTTTTTCTCGCGCTCACGCAAAGAAGGCA
This sequence comes from Trichoderma semiorbis, assembly GCA_020045945.2. Classification (NCBI taxonomy): domain Eukaryota; kingdom Fungi; phylum Ascomycota; class Sordariomycetes; order Hypocreales; family Hypocreaceae; genus Trichoderma; species Trichoderma semiorbis. The sequence goes on from CM034695.1 coordinate 1,708,311, forward strand.
TCATATCCTATCATCGGTAGACATGAATTTATTTCCATTGTTCTGTGGGCATTGTCGCGGCAGCAATGGAGGAGGCTTTACATTGGTAGAAGACGAAATTGGTATCTTTAATGTCGGTTCCAAAAATCCCCAAGTTTCAATTTCCCATGGCCTATTTTCTCTGCGTATAATATCTCATCTTCGACTCAAATCCATCCATCTGCTAGAGGATAAGCGTCGATTGATGAGGAACGAGTTTGGGAAACAACAGATCTTCGTTCATGATATCTCACGGTAAGGCAGTTTGAAAGCAACAAAGAAACAAAGAGTTTCCTTAATGTATTGGTGTTCAGAGCACAATTCAGCTGCCGTCATGCTTGTTCAGCTTCCTCGTTGGAATTGTATGCAAGAAGAGACCATAGCGGGTGGCCGTTGTAAGCATTAACCTTTGAAAGAAGAGAAAATGAAAATAGCAACAACCCTCAAATTATTCCCGATGGCCGAAAATATTTCCTTAGAGAGTAAAACTCTACCTTACAGAGATAATTCAATTCCAACCTCAGCTCTACCAGAGCTGCTCTTCAATACCATTACCACAATTCTATTTTCCGCAGTAGGGTAGCGGTCAAATGCATCAAGAGAATCTATTTCACGAGGAATTGTTCCGAGCAGCTACTGGGTAGATATTGCAGTCGTATTTTAAAATTCAGGGTAGTCAAATAGACCTGACTGTTTTCATTTTTTCTGTTATTTGGACTGTTATGTTGTTGTGCTCAGTCTTCTTCAACCCCCATCTCCCACGTATCAGCACCATCAATCGTCAGCAGTCAGAAACACCACCAAAGCCCCGCGAACGTAGCCTATACACCAAAGTGCCCCAGAAACAACACCTCTCAAGCCCGTCGAGTTTCCTCGACTCGGGCGCTCTTTGATAGCCAATATGAAGTTTCTTCTTCATTCTCATTTTCCAGCAGGCCATGTGTACCCAATGCAGGCCGTTGCCCAAGCCCTCGTGCATCGCGGCCACGAAGTTGTTTGGCTGGCCAGTGCGGAACACAAGCATCGCGTTCTAGCCACTGGAGCAATCTTTGTTGAGACTCGAGCCATCGCCGTAATTGATGCATCATTTCAAAGCGAGAATTCCACAGGCCTTCTTGACCGAGAGTTTCGTCGACACGCGATGCGTCTCCTGGCTCAAGTTGCCGACTATCGAGCCATCCTGGCTGATTTCGCCGCCGACGCACTCCTTGTCGATGTCTTCCCTGGTGGCGCCCGCGCTCTCTACGAACTTGGCGAAATACCTGCGTATGCTACTCTTGGAGTTATTCCATTCTACACTTCAGGGGCTGCAGCTCCTCTGCCGGTGTCGGGAATGTGGCCTCCAACTTCTTGGCTGGGTCTGGCTCTGAATGGAATCTTGCAGCTCGTTAACCAATGGGTTCTGCTCCCTTTGTTCTTGGCTCCTGTGCTTAATGAGCAGAGACTCAAACTTGGATTAAAGATGCTTCCATATGGAGAACCGCCAGAGTCCTTTCAATACAGCCCCCATCTTCACATTCAAGCTTCATGCTCTACTCTCGAGTTTTCTCTGGACCCCAATTCAGAGCAGCACAAGAAGATAACTTACGTCGGCCCTCTGGTATGTACAGATTCGAATGCAGAGGTACAGCTTCCCTCTTGGTGGGAGGATGTAGTGTCACATTCACGAGTTGTTGGAATTACTCAAGGGACGCTTGCTACGGATCCTACTTCGTTAATCATACCTTCAGTTCAGGCGCTCAAGGACGACCCGACACTTCTCCTCATCGTGGTGTCACCGCACTCAGAAAATATCGAGGCACAAGTAGGATTCTCAGCTAATGTCCGTTATGCAGGCTGGCTACCTTACTACCTCCTACTCCCGCGATTAAGTCTGTTGATCACCAATGGTGGCTATGGAAGCATAACTCAAGCACTATCTCATGGAGTTCCTCTTCTTTGCGCCGGTCAATCGGAAGATAAAAAGGACACAGCCGCTCGAGTAACTTGGTGTGGTGCCGGTATCGACCTTAGAACTGACAATCCTACACTCAGCCAAGTCAAAATAGCTGCCACAAAGGTCCTTTCAGACGAGAGCTATTCAATGAACGCGAAACTTTTGGGCGAAGAGCTTAGAAATTCGGGAGGTGGACCAAAAGCTGCAGAGTCACTGGAAAAGCTGGTTAGGAGCACAGCAACTGAAAGTGAGGATTCTGCAGATGAATGATGGTCTGATTTTTGGGGTTCCGCAATACGCCCATCATCTGGGATTTGCCATTTCCACAAGTTGTTCTAGAGTATGTCATTCTAGATCATGTTGTTCAAGATGCTAGATATGTGTCAAATGATGATAACGCTGTTATGAAGATAGAGAATACAAAGTATCAAGATTTCCGAAAAGATCCTACGATTGACAAATATTGGCCACCAAATTGAAGAGTAGTGATATACCATGGCAAAGGACAAGAGTCTCATTCAAAAATGTTCACAATTTTCCACCTTCAGCAGACGACTAACCGCCAGCTCTAAACATAACAAATACGTATTTTCACCAGCATTGACATTGAACCAAGATACGTTGCACAAAGAAAGTGGCAGCAGTACAAAACGAAGAACAATACACATCGCTGACATTTTGGTAAATAAATCGAACCCGTGACAAGCAACCCAACATTATCCTAGCACTCAACCGACGGCCGATACTACAAAGATGCAAATATTTGGTACATACAAGAAGGTGGCACGGTCTAACAGCTTGCGCCATAGGAAGAGGAGGATATAGATCAGGACCATCACCGCCAAATCGAGGACCGCATGACGAATAAGAGAGGCTCCTAGCAAACGACACGCAAGCAACGAATGCGATCAATCCTTCTTTCGACCAAAGAAATAAAGAGGAAGTAATTAAAACTTTCCGATGCAAGATTACACATTACTCAAGTCATCTGGGGCATCCAAAGAAGCAAGAAAGAATAGAAGAAAGCAGCTACGAATGCCAGTGTGGCCATCGATCAAGATGATTAAGGTATCATTTTTTTCATATACATATACGAGTACATGCTGGCATATCATTATCATACATATGCCCAGCTACCTCGTCAATTTCCAATGACGAAAGCAAAGGTCTAATTCGTCTTCTTCTCATTAGTCTCTTCGTTCGCCTCCTCGGCCTCCTCCTCCGCCTTCGCCTCCTTTGTCTCCGTACCATCTTCGCTAAACATAGTTTCTTGGGCTATAGACGTTGTCAGTGAATAATTTCGTCACGAGGAATCATTCGAACAAAGACTTACCACTCCAGAGCTCGGCGTAAACACCAGCACGATCAATCAACTCTCTATGCGTGCCCATCTCAGCAACGTGTCCCTCCTTCAGCACAATAATCAAGTCAGAGTCAAAGATAGTTCGCAGCCTATGGGCCACAAAGACACTTGTGCGCCCCTTCTCACGAAGAATGCCGTTGATGTTCATCATCAAGGCCTGTTCAGTGTGTGTATCAAGCGCACTAGTTGCCTCGTCAAAGAACAACAACGGAGGATCTTTGAGAAGCAGTCTGCTCATGGCCAGCCTCTGCTTCTCACCACCAGAAATCATCATGCCTCGCTCGCCAACCTTGGTCTGGTAGCCTTCTGGGAACTTCTCGATGATGTCGTGGATGCGGGCTCGCTTTGCGGCTGCGACAACTTGGTCGTGAGAAGCATCAATCTGGCCATAGCGGATGTTGTGTTCGACGGTGTCATTGAAGAGGGGAGTATCCTGAGGCACCACACCGATGGCCCGGCGCAGGGAATCAACAGTGACGTCGCGAACATCCTGGTCGTCAATAAGGATACGGCCACCCTGGACATCGTAGTATCTGAACAAAAGTCTTAGGAGGGTGGATTTACCACAGCCACTGGGACCAACAACGGCAACCTTCTTTCCAGCAGGAATGGTGACGGTTAAATTGTTCAGGATGGGTCTGTCGGGATGATATCCAAAGCTGACATTTTCAAATTTGATTTCTCCACCCTTGATCAGAGCCAGAGGCTTCGCAGTTGGCTTTTCCACAATGTTGACGTTGACTTTCTGCAAGTTGAACAGTGTCTCCATATCCAGGAGAGACTGTCGCAGCTCGCGATACACTGAGCCGAGGAAGTTCAACGGTACAGATAGCTGGAATACAAGCTGGTTTACCATGACAAGATCTCCGACAGTCAGAGTTCCTGCAGCGACTCCCTCAGCCGCAAAGTACATCATGGCAGTCAAGGCCGTAGAAAAGATGACATTTTGACCGCTGTTGAGGAAGGCCAGAGAGGTGGCCACCTTGATGGAGCTCTTCTCGTATTCTCTCAAAGCCTTGTCATAGCGCGAAACCTCAAATTTCTCGTTGTTGAAGTATTTGACAGCCTCGTAGTTGATCAGCGAGTCCACTGCCACGGTGGAAGCTCGGTTGTCGGCGGCATTGGCCTGTCTGCGAAACTTTGTCCTCCAAGCCGTCGTCCAGATTGTAAAAGCCGTGTATCCAACCATAGTCAGTGCCGTAACCGCTGCGAACTTGACTCCATACTGCCATGTAAGGATTCCGCAGACCATGCTAATTTCCAATGCCGTCGGAAGGATATGAAAGACCATGCTCGTAAGGAGGAAGCTGATGCCCTTTGTACCACGATCCATGGCTCGGGTCAGCCCGCCTGTCTGCTTGGAAAGGTGAAAGCTCAAGTCGAGTCGCAAGAGATGGTTGAAGACATTCCGGGCCACGCCGCGAATCGCCTTTTGCGCAACCGAAGCAAAGACGGCATTTCGCAGTTCCTGGAACAATGTAGCGCCTATCCTGGTTGCTCCGTATGCGATAATCATGGCACCCGCTACCGTCGTCGCAGTGCCGCCGACGGCGGCAATATCAATGTTCATCGAATCGACAATGCTCTTGAAATAAAAAGGCACCTGTACGTTGAGGACCTTTGCACCGATCAAAAGAGCGACGGCAAGTCCCACACGAACTTTTGTGCCCACGTCGCCCTTGGGCCACAGATATCGCGACATTTCCTTCATAATGGCCCAGTCGGCCTTGCGCTGCTCCGTCGCAGACTTGTCCACAGTCGCAAGAGGATCATTGTTGGGCTTGGGCTTCTTCGCAGCGGCAGCGCCCTTGGCAGCAGCATCTTTGGCAGCAGCAGCAGCAGCTATAGTCGTCTCGGCAGGGGGTGTTTTCGAGCTCGTCGGGGGAGGTTTCAGCGATTCGGGGATAGGCGACGGCGCTTGCTCACGGCGAGACGCCGCCGAAGTCCGGAGGGGCCGTTGGAGTTGGAGAGAAGAAGCAATCGGCCTTTGCGGGAGCCACGGCGGGAGGCTATGCGCCTTCGCGACGCTGCATCGCGGGCAGGCCAGCGGCACGCGAGGCAGAAATCGGGGGATCATTGTCGTAGGCTCCCTCCAAGGGAAAACATCCTTGAAGCTGCGGAAAGGCAAGCTGAGAGAGAGCTTTGCGAGTTTGCTAGATGGGAGAGGGAGAGCTTCACGCGGCTCAGATGAAAGTCCCCCGCGATGGCAGCTTTTTGGCGGGGAGATTGCGCACGTGTGCCGGTTCTCGAGGGGTTGCAAGACCAAATATGGGCTTTCAGAGGATTACAGTCACACAAGAAAGTGCAGTTTCAAAGAATTGGACAGGTCCGACAAATTGGCGCAGAAATATGAATGTTTTGTGTTTTGTCCCGGCGTTTTGAAGCTCGGCTCCGGTTCGCGAGCCGGCGACGCTATGGTGTCATCCTTCACACCTGAGGCATCACGGCCGGTCCACTGGAGACGGAGTTGGTTTCAGTGGAATGTCCGACGTTGGACGGAAATACATGCGCAGATTGGTGAGATCGAGATAAGAGTGCTCCGTAAGGAGAATCTAGTCTAGCTGTTTGTTTGATTGTTTGTTACCATTGCACCCGCGGATGAGGATCACTGAGAGCTGCTGTCTTATTTCCGACGAATCACTTGCTGACAAAAGATCCATCAGGGTTCAGCTACAGCATCATCACTTACAGCTTCACACAACCTGGATGGCCAAGATGACCCAGAATTACAGGTAAAAATACTATGAAACTTGTCGAATTATGTCTCTTTGTTCATCTATCTTCGCTTTTCCCCACCCTCAAGTGGCAGCTCTCTCCGCTTGATCCATACCTTGAGCGGCTTCTTCGGATGCTTGTTCGCAACAAGTTTCCTTGTCTGCGGCTCGCTCCATGATCCTCCCTTTGGCGGCTGCATATCGTAAAATGTGATGATGGCGGCTGCATATAGCAGCATCTCCCGCAGCGCAAATTGCCTTCCTTTGCACATCTTTATACCGCCACCTATTTGTAAAAAGGTTAGTAAAAGGATTTAAAAGGCAAAGCGCTGAAGGGGGAGCGAAACACTCACCATATGGCCGCATCGTCCCCAGTTCTGCTGTAAGGACCTTGTTGCCGCTCTCATCCACCGTTTCGCGCACATGCCTCTCCGCTTGCCACTCAGTCGGGTTTGAAAAGTATTGCGGATCAAACTGGTGCAGCTCTTGAGGGACGTGTGCGTAAGTCCCCTTCTTCAACAAGAAGGACTCTCCGCCTTTCCCTCTTGCTTCCAGCACAGTATCGCTGTACATCATCTTCATGGCCCAGCCGCAAGAGTAAACCCTCATGGTTTCAATGTACGAGGCTTTAAGGAGCGGGCATTTGGTTATTAGTCCGTCGATATCCATGTCTTCCAGCACCGGCGGCACCCAGACTGCAGATCCAAACTCGTTCTTTGGCTGCACAGCTTTCACATATGGCGCAATCTCTTCACGAACCTGTTCCAAGAGCACAGGATCCCTGTAAAGCTCAAAGAGCATCCACGGGATAAGGGGATTGGAATTCGCAACTGAAGCCCACAGCAGCGCCAGGTCAAAGGACGCACGGCCGTCGAGTGACACTCCATGCTCCCTGAACAGCGCAATCCTGCTTTTGACCAGCTGGCTGACGTTGTCCAGATTCTGCCACTTGGGGTCGACCTCTTCACCATCCATGTGCTTGTCCATGGCCTCGTTGAACTCGTACAGAAATGCCAAAAGGCGTCTCCTCGCCAGCTTTCCGCGCTGAAGACGCGGCCATGGAATCCATGAAGGAACGCTCATAGCCAACAGAACAAAAGCCTCGTTGTATATCCACATCCATTTCCACAGCTCGGGAAAGTTTTCGACAAAATCAGTGCCGTAGATGGCCGGAATTGCTGTCGTTGCGACATAATTCCTTGTTAGTTCCATCAGGTCGACTTGAGTGGTGGGAACCCCTTTGTCGCCCTCCTCAATAACATCAACGTCCGCCATCTTTTCCCATTCGGTTTGGTCCATAGGATTAGGGCTAAATGTGACATAACTATTGATAGTTTGCTTCACTTGCGATAAAGCCCCTCCAGTGATCTCGCTAAGCCCTGGTTCAGAGCTGAGATACTTGTATAGAGCCAGAGCTTCGGGGAATATCTTGTTGTAAATAGCTGCGTCTTTCTTGTTCACGCCAAAAGTAGATCCAAGGAGGCGATTTGCCAGCATTTGCTCCTCAGCAGCCGGACGGTGCAGATTCAAGAGTGCCGCAGCCAGCGAAGGCTTGTAGATGAAGTGGTGCATCTTGCCGCCCATTTTCAGAGAAAAGATGCCGTCTGTGAATCGGCTCCGCATGCTGGCCAGAAAGCCGCCTTGAGCCATGGAGAACGCATGCCCGAGAAACGGGAGCCAGTAGCTTGGCGATGCAGGAATTTTGTGCTTGCCGCTTGCGTCCTCCGTTGTAGAGCTTCCGGTAATGGCTTTTGTTGTGAGAATAAGGACGAGAAAGGTAGCAATGACGGCGACGGCAATAGACTGCTGTCTCTCGTCCAGCCTCGAGGTGAGGTCGCTCCAAAGAGCCTCGACAGACGCCATTGTGCAGGCCTAAAGAGATAAATCAGGGAAATTGGCAGATCAGGTTGCCAGTGCTGAATGATTGAAATTGATGCGTGAGGGGTTTCGGGTTTCGATTCTCAGCATTGCGTCTTTTGTCTCGATATATATACAGAGCACACTCGTGCCTCAGTTTGTTGGCGCTAGGACTTGAGTTGCAGCCGTTGGTCAAAAACAACGAATGGATGAATAAATCATGGACCGAAAGATGACCAAGTCGCCATGCAAAACCCGAAGACCTTGTAGAAGCACCGATCACGAATGAGAACTAGCCATCCATGCCGCAGTTCCGAGGCGATTGTTTGCGGCGGGATTTTTTCTCCAGGACTTCGGACATGGACCAGCAGAGAAGCGAACTTGATGATGCCAGCGAGTAGATTTTCTCTCTTTTGCTCTTTGGCCCGGCTATAATTAGGCGCAGGGGTATCGGAAGGCTGCTCAACCCCACCTGGCCATCAGATCTCAGCTATCAGCTTACACAGAATCGGGTAGCTTCTGTCCACCATCAATTCGGCGTTCTTTTGTTCGGTGCCGAAGCCCATGGCCGGCAGATTGCTAGGCTGGATTACTTTACAAGACTAGGCTATAGCCTCAACTCTAGAGATCGGCACGCAAAAGTTGCCTATCGAGTATGAATACGAAGTAGTTTATTCAATCTGGAAAGGCTATAAACTGCGAATAAATGTCATGTGCTTATTACTACCTGGTTCTCGGTAAAAAGCAAAGAGGCATCACATGCGCCAGCACAAGCAGGCAGCGATGCATTCAGACTTGGTTCCAAAGTTCAGGGCACGAATCATCAACAGAGACGAAACCCCCATGTTTGCATCCTCAAAACAACCAAATGCAGCGAAATGCGCCAAACTCATACATCATGAAAGAGGCATAGATGATTGAAATCTAACCACTTCAAAAAGTGCATCTGGCAATATGTAAGAGATGTCTTTCAGTCTACTCTAGATCGCTCAACTCCAACATTCATCGCTGCAAAAACTATATCCTAACATCATCTCCTTCATCAAGCCTCCTTCTCTTTAATCGCCTTCTCAGCCGCCAACAGCTTTGCCTTTGCTCTACTCACCTCAAACTCCTTATTTATTCTCAAAATCTCCGCCCTAGCACCGTCCCAGCGCTTCCTCCTCCCAGGAAACAACCTCCAAAACGCCGAAGTAAACGGGCCGTCCATAACCATCTTCCAAAGCTTCCTCTCCCGCCACCAAAACAACCATCCTTTCCATCCCCAGCCCACATTCTCTTCCACGCCCGTACCAGCTGTTTTATCCGCCCAGGAGAGCCATTCACTCGGAGGTACTGCCGTGGGAATCACAGCTCCGCTTTGTGCAAGTGTACATATCCTCTTCTCCTGCTTGTCCACCCATTGCTGCATCGTCGATCGTGGCGGGAGCGAGGCTTTTCCGGACCAGACTTGCGCGATGCACATGCTGGCAAGGTCAGCAAGGCAAAACGCACCAGTGACGAACCAGACACAGCCGAGGATGGCCAGCGAATCAGGTGCACTCATGGAGAAGACGTTTTGATATAGCCGTGGATATGGCCGATTTTTCGAGCCAGGAGCCTGTAGCCAGCTGGTTGAAGGCATCGAGGACGGATCGTATGCCTTCTCTAGCAGGCTGAAATCATTCTTGTATCCCGTACAGCAGATGACTGCGTCGGCTTCAACGACCTCGCCAGAGGTCAATTCTATCTGTCGGTCACCAAGAAACCTTCGAATGCCTTTTATTGACACCACTGCCTTGGATCGAAGGTTGGCAATGAGCGTGTCGGAAATCACTGGATTGGCCACCAGAACCGAGAGAGCTGGATCGAGTCCCCAAGCTGGATCGACCTTTCCAAATGCGTCGGCCATGATCTGTCGAGCTGTCTTGTTGTATAATCTCTCGGCAAACTTGGGAAACAGTCTGTTGAGGACTCCTTGCAAGTTGATGAACCTGTACGATATGCGGCTTGTGGCTGCTACCCCGTCGAGAAGCCGAGGCATCTTCCAAAGGTCAGTCAATTTCCATTCATTATATATAGCAATCAGATGAAGTGAAAGGTCGAAAGAAACATATTTCCATACAATAACGGCGCCATGGTGATGTGATATCGAAATTTCGGATGCATGGCCAACAAGCGCATCTGCAATATCACTTCCCGTGTTTCCAAGCCCCACGACGACAACTCGCTGCCCAGAAAAGACTTCAGGTCTAGATTTTTGTTAGATCCTCAGTGCGTGCTCAAGCAGCTCAATAATGCTAGCGAGCTCACCTTTTAAATGCCTTGGAGTGGATTAATCGACCAGTAAACAGCTCAGCGCCTTCAAGCACTGGCATCATGGGTCTAATATGAGGACCCGTAGCCATAATAACCTTATCAAACCACTCGCTCGGCCGATATTCAAAATCGAGTCTCCATCTTCCGTCGTCGTCTTCTTTGGATACCGACGTGACGCTCGTAGAGAGGCAGAAATGGGGTCTGAGGTCGAAGTGTTCCACATAGGCTTCCAAATACCTCTCCACCTCCTTTGCAGTACAGAATGTCGAGGTTCCTTATCATCGTGTCGTCAATGTCAGCTGCCAGTTTGGCAAAGTTTATGTCTTCAAGGCCATAGATAAAGGCCAAAGCGCAGCGCTTACCAACGGGAAATGGAAAATCGGTAAAGGATGCCTATTTCGAACTAGGTAGGTAAGAGAGCATCTATTCATTCAGCAAACGTTGATCAAGACTCACTCGATCAATTGACACGTTGACCGTAGTTGCTGAAATGGAAATAGGAACAGTTAGAACAGTAACCAAGCACGATATCGGGAATCATAACAAAGAGAAGAGTAATGCAAGCGTTCATCTGGTATGTATGTCAGGGTCAGAATCACAGTGCCATTGCCACTCACATTCTATGATGCTCAGCGTCTCTTCATCTTCAGTAAAGTGCCACAAGCCTCCAACATAATTGCTGCGTTCAAATCCGACCACATCAAAGCCTTCTTCCAGCAAGTTCTTGACAGCGACGATCCCCATAGCCCCTGTCCAGCCGTTAGCTCTACTTACATCTCTCCTGCATCCAAAATAGAATCCATAGATTCGAGGAATCAGTACAAGAGAATATACTGATGCTGACGGAATGCTGCAAAGACAAAAGACGTACCCAAGCCAACCACGGCAACTCTCTGTCGCCGTGATTCCACATCTTCCATGGCCATTATCCGTGGTCGAGTACGCTATGGGAACCTAACGCCACGATATCTGCCCAGCAGCATTGAGACCAATAGAAATTAGAGGGAAGATGCAGACGCCAAACACTCGGGCCTAGTCTCGGCAACAGCGGTTTCAGCTGCTAGGCCGCAAGCTGAGAGACGCCAACTGAGGGGGTTTTCATGGCTAAGACCCGAATACGCATTGCACCCACTATGGCAGATCAATCGGCAGTTTACTTCGCAATACCATGTGAGATCCGATTTATCATATCATCGTTTCTGTTTCATACTCAAACTCTGGATTCATATTATAGGTTCTCTACTACGTCGGGCTTTCAACGACTAAACACCAACTCTATCTGCGAATTATGACAGCTACCAACATCTCGGCCCTCGCTAGAGCTTCGGCATCCTTTGTAGCGACACAGGAAAATCAATAGAATCACATGGTCGAGCTCGCATTAACTGACATCTAAGCATTTTTCATTCGCACAAAGCAGCCTACTGAAATTCAAGCAGGCGGACATCCTAATTCTTGATTTTTTACCAAGCAAATCGAGCCAATTCTTTGTTTGGCATGTACACGTTCATCAAACTCGAACCGTCTTATCATCCAGCCACAATTATCATCCATGAATACCCGCACTCAAGCATGGCAAATGCTCAATTCCAAACCATTACCCGTAAACCCTCCAATCCGTGAAAATCTCAATGTTGCACAATTATAAATAAGGGCCATCATGGGCATGCATTAGGCCAGAATCTTGGCCGGAAGATCCTCCATGTCATCCATATCGCTGTCTGAGTAAGGCTCCGCCGGCAGAGCAGCAACGCCGTTTTCTTCCTTTCTGCCCTTGGTTGCCATGAATTTCTTGGGAATCATTATCTGTGGAGTCTGCGCTTCCTCGAGATTTGATTCCTCGCCCCCATCGGCAACAGCTAAGGGTAAAGCCGGTTCGCTGTCCTCGATAGGGTCCTGGATGTCAAGAGTTGCCTTTTTCGACTTACCCTTCCTGGAGTACGTCTTCTTCTTTGGTTTGGGCGTGGCCTTTGGAGGTGAAGGCGGTGGTGCTTCCATCAAAGCTGGATCAATAGTTATGTCAGCCTTGTTGTTTTCAGCTGCCCCAGTCTCCTCTGCGCCAGAATCCTCGACAAACTCGGCACTTTTCGGTGCTGGTGCTGGTGCTGGCCTGCTGCGGAAACGAAGCTGCTGAAGAATTTCCTTCTCTCGCTCATCATCATCGTAGCCACTGCCATTAATTTCAGGCAGGCCTCCCGTTCGGTTGTACTCGTTGATGATGTGCTGAGCAACGTCTAGTACTGTCAAAGCTTCCCAGCCGGGGACTGTCTGTTTCAGACGGTCCCAGAGCAATACCTGAGTGTGAAGACTCCATTGGCCGCGGAACTTCTTATCAAGGAGTTTTGCCCAAGGAATATCAGAGTCTAAAAGCACGGAGGCCTGCTGAATCGCCAACACCAAACGATATTGCTCTTCTTCATGCATACTTGCGAGTTGTTGACGAGCTGAATCAAGCTGAGAAGAAATATCCTCGTCCGAAACAGGAATCTCAGCAGGTGCAGGCTCCGGGCGTTTTTTCTTCTCAGATGGGGGCTTCTTCTCGGAGGCGGACTTCTTGTCCTTCTTTTTCCCAGAAAGGCGATTCTGCATTGCCTTCCACTTTGTGATGCATTGCAGCCGGCTTCGCTTTCTTTCCATATTCTTGCTGATATCTTGCCAGTCGATTATGTCTTCAATGTTTTTCTTGTATATGGGATTGTTGGGGTGCTCTTTTCGGAATTCTTCAATAGCCTCTACTGCCTCTTCGACAACTTGTGACAGCAGCTGCTCTTCTTCTTCGCTCCACACATCCTTACGTTGGTACGGGCCGCACACAATGTAATTGCGATACCGATCTCGGACATCTTCGGGATGGCGGTTGATGAGACCAGCAATTTCGGACCATTTGTTTCCATGCACGGCAATGAGCTGGGAGAGCTCTTCATCTTGTTCCGGTGTCCATGTTCCTCGTGCAACAAAGTTATGGTATTTTTTGCGCGCAACGTTGATGACCTTTTGCCTCTTGCGGTCAGGGCACACTTCAAAGAGGCGGTACCAGAGGCGTGCATGAGCATCACCGGCTGTTGTACCTCCAGGTGCTTGGATCATCTATTTTGAATACAGGGTAAGTGATTTGATTCCAGCCAGTAAAGCCAATTTTGAAGAACATGGTGGGCACGGTGCAACTGGGCCTTACCTGATTGACTTCGGCTTGTGTCATTCCATATTCGTCGCGGAACTGTTCAATAACGCGGGCAATGCCATCGAATTCGGCTTCTGTGAATCGTCCTTGCGTGTAATTTCCCGAATCGCCTGTTCTCGCCGATGGCTCTTCATATTCTGCGTTTTCAGCATCCTCTTCCAAGGGCTGCAAGGGCTGCTGCGTCTGTTTCTTAGTAGCACGCTTAGCCCGTGCTCTCGGCTTTGGTGTGTTGGCGGAGGGGGACGGCAGCTCTCCAAGTGCTTGACGGTTCTTCTTGGAAGGCGTCTCCGTTTTGGCCTCCTGCACAAGCAACACGGGTTTCACCTTTGTTCTCGTAGATCGCCGTCGTGCTGGGCTTTCGTTTGGCTGCTCCTCTGCTTGAGCAGAATCTCCAGAGCCGTTGACACCGGTTGCATTCTGATCAAGGTTCGCTTCGTTTGCCCCATTGCTCGCTTCATGTTGGCTACTCTTATGCTCTCTCCATACCTCTCGCGCGATGTTGAGCATTTCCTCGTCATCACGATCATCTACGTGGTCACCAGATGTTTCTCGCTGGTCATTTGAGGCTTCTTCTTGCGGAAGCGAATCAATTGCCATGGGAGCCATGGGGGCAACTTGAGCTCGGAAAGGTACACTATTCTCCCTCGAGCGAGTTTCCTCTCCCGTCTGGCTACGACGGCGAGCACGAGCAACGCTGGGTGACAATTGCTCATCGGCATTGGCGACATCATCCTCAATTGCAGTGCCGAGTTGGGGACTGGCGGCATTGTCTCTGGTATCCAGGTTCTCGGTCTCGTCTTGCGTCTGCTCAACAACAACCGGGTGGGCATCTTCAATGCCCTTTCTCTTCTTGTTTCGCTTGCCGTCCACAGAGTCGGACCCCTTCCGTTTCTTCTTCTTCTTTTGAGAGGCTTGGGCATGCACCAAATCCAGTGCATCCATCTCGGTGGTGGCATCTTCAAGCGCATCGGGTCCTCGTTCGCCATCTTCGGCGGCGGTGGGAGCACTCGATGAAAATTGATTTGTGTCGGTAGGCTGATCCTCAGCGATTTCGGTATGCTGCAAAGACTTTCTCTTCGACTTCTTGCGCTTTGAGGTGGCTGCATTGGGATGGTCGTCATCGGCTGCGATATCAGACGTCCTGCTTTTCTTCTTGCTAGATTTGGCGCGTTTCGCGACATCACTAGATGGAGGAAACTCAGGCTCCTCGTACTTTAAGGATTGGGGTGCCCCCGAAGAAAACGGGAGCTGTGACGCGTTGCTGTCAAACATTTCGAGATCGCCAAAGTCGACGTCGACGTCGGCAGTCTCGCCTTCGTCGGGGTAGTTGTCAACATCTTCCATCTCCTGACGAGCGTCATCAATCTCAGCCATTGCGGCAGTGTATCCCTCGCCTCCCAGATCTTGATCGCCTTCGCTTTCCTGGGCAGATTCGAGTTGCTCGCGTTTTGCTGGATCGAGCTGTGAAGAATCCTTTTCCGATTGAGTCGAATCAGGTGCATTTGAGCCCATGAAATAGCGCAATTTGGAAGCCAGCTGGAAATCGGGCCATTTGGCGTTGGCAGGCATGAGAGCAGCAGCGAGTGGCGAGGAGATGAAGCTTCGCTGTGCTTGTTCCCTGTCCTTGGCCGTCTCGACTTGCTCCGAAAATATTATGGGACTTGGAATTTCTAGGGATGTGACTGGCCTTGGCCCAACCGCGATGTTTGTGCCTTGTCGGTGAGGCAGCTTAACAGTTGGTACACGCGCGCGTAGCTTTCGCGTTAGGGACGCCAAGGTCCCAGGCGATAGTGTGATGACCAGTCAAATTGCAGTGGGGTGATTATGAGTCCAAACAGCCCTACCCTGTAACTACCCTAGACCACACCGGAAATTTGAAATAGGAGGCTGGACGCGCACGTCGAGAAATCAGAAACGGATAAATTCGTTGATGCACATTAACACATTCATGAGATTTCCCTATTTGACTTATCTCCAGGACAAATGTCCAGCAATATTCTTTTGTTTTGTCTCGTGCTGGCCGGTATACAATCAAGATTACCTGTATGCTGCATTGCCCGGCTAAATTGGGGGATGCTCAAGCGTGAATGAGAAATAGAGATATAAACAGCTATACATTATAAGAAAAAGGGTATTATCTAAAGCTAGGTAATACAGTCAACTAAATCGAAAAATTATGCCAAATATGTATGGTACAATGAATTCTGAAATGACAAATGAAATATTGCAGAGTCTTCCAGCTCTGACCACACCATCAAGGTAGGTCGCCGACATCTCTCTTTGTGTCTAAACTCAAGGAAATTGCTTGCCGTTGTATGGCTGTCTTTTGTAAACGCAACGAACTCCAAGGCCCGTTTCATCCATTATCGTCGCCTTTGTTGTATTCGAACCGTCGTCGGATACATGTCTCATCAAATGCTGCTTTTATTCGTACCAGTTGATTTTGTGCATGAGTTAGTAATTGCGGCCGTTTGGCTTAGTCGTCATTTTCTTCGGGCTGCTTCAATTTGACCGTGATGCCCTTGCGGGTGGTCTGAATGTCATATTCACCACCAAGGACCAGATCCTTGGCAACGAGCTCTCGGGTACGACCCAAGCTCTCAATATCAGAGATTCTCTGAATGGTATCTTCCAGGTGCTTCCGGAACCGAGGCTCGGCGCATATCTCCTTGAAGGCGAGATGCATTGGGACGCTGCTTGCACGAACGTCTGCCTGGCTGGTGACAGTAAAGAGATTCAGACTATCGAGATCTCGGATGAAGTCGGCTCGAGTCATGAGCTCCTGGGCTATGTGGAAAGGGAATGTTGGCAACAGGTGACCCACGACTGGATCGTATGTTTTGGCCATCTCTTCTTCTTTGTCAACAAGCGCCAGAGCAAGAACCATGGCGGCCGCCTAAATGAGATATCGACATTGTTAGCTGGGAAGAACTTTCATGTGAAGCGGAGTGTTGGGATAGATGCATTGATATAAGACGTACCGCCCACTTCTGCTGATCCATCACGTCATCATCCATCTCTGAGCCAAGGATCCAGCACTGGTTGAGAAACCACTTTTTCTCGGTGTCTTTGATCTGTTCGCACGTGCGAATCATATCCTTGCTCTTTGCCACACGGTTCAAAAAGCTTAAGCGACCGCCGATGCGATCGTATACATCCTCGAGCTCGTGGTGGTTAGGAATCTCCTTGAAATATCGCATACGGTATTTCCGCAGGGCATTGATGGCTTGGGACTTGGGTAAATCGGTAACAGCGAGAACTTCCATGCGAGTGGCTAGGAGCTTCAGCCGCTCGTATACCCAGTAATCGTCAGTGTTGAATACCATTGTGACCAGGTTTGCGGCTGCCCACTGTTCAGCGCGCTGTTGGAAAAGCTCAATCAGGTCCCTGCCTTCTTCGTTGTTCCTTAGAAGATGCAGCTGGTTCACAATGACGACGAGCGGCTTCCTTCTTTTTTGGACGAGCAGCATAGCCACCTTTTCTAGCTTGTTCAAGGCTCGTTCGATATCAAGCAGAGCAGTGGTCTCACGAGGGCCTCGTTCGCTGAAGTAGCCTCCAATGTAGTCCTCGTGGAACTCATAGTCGAGACATTTTCCTAGGCGTATTCTTACGATTTCAGTGTCGGCATGAGCTTCAAACATGGCCACGCCATCACCGTCAGTCTTACGCATGGCTTCGATGAGCATGCTGCTTTTGCCAGTTCCCTTTTCTCCCATAAAGAGATAATAGTGGCCGGATTCTCTGCCGTCAATGATTCTGTCCACATGCTCCTGTTCAGGGCGTTGGACCCAGTGCTCATCCTCGGGAGCCACTGTTCGAGGCACCTCCTTTGCGGTTGTCGCCAGGTCGAGAACCGGGTCGCCTGGTTCGAATGCGCGCGTCATTTTCTTCAAGACGAGCATCTTGTAGCTCCTATGGTAGATGTAGCCGGCAGCAGCAAACCCAAAGGCAAGGACGAAGATGGACGCAAATGTGGTTGCGGCACTTTCGCCCATCTTCTTGAGTAGAGATTCCTTGGGCGCATCATGACGACTATGAGAGGATGACTGTGAGAACGATGACTGTGGGAATCCCTCGTCTATGAATAGTGTTAGTTTGATTGAAATTGGGCACTGTATCTTATACTATTTAGACATTTCGCAGCGACTCCAAGACAAGACTACATATGTACACAAAGCCACGGACTGCTCGGTTACGAGACTGCCGATTGCACACAAACTTGAGACGCGTGGTGGTAGTACAACGTGTGCGTTTTCAAACAGCCATTGGCCCCAATTGCAACCATGAATAGCATGAGCATCTCCCAAACACCATAGAGAGACGTCGAGATGAGTACAAAGCAAATAGTATCAGTAAACGAAACGTACCGGCGTGTCGTCGAGCTGCCTGAGTGGAAAACCGGGGCCTGCATAACGGTAACTGTCGCGCGCTGCTGCGCCCCAGCCTGCTGGGGATGGACGGGGGGATATGCCGAGTCAAGCGGCTGCTTTGGCGTAGCATTTTGTCTCTGGACAAGTTGTTGGGACAGATGGAGATTGCAAATTGAAACTACACAGCCAGACAAGAGACTTTGAGATTTGAGGGACGCTCGGAAGTTGTAGTTGAACTACCTTGTCTTAGTCCAATTAGCAGCGCTTGGCAATCCCGATTACATCTGCTGCTGTGTTACCCAAGTTCTTTCAGTTGCCATGCCCCTGACGTCTCTTGGCGCAAAAGGGGCTTCAGCACCCACAGCTCGCTGGAATTGCTGGCTCTGGCACCGGCGGCCTCCCAGTGGGCATATTATTGGTGCGTGGCCCCCAGCCTAAGCTTTGTGGCGCGTTGCATTTTACGCATCAATTAAATCCCTTGCTTGGCCCTGTAGATTCGCGTGTCATCAAATAGCAGGGGTCAATTGTCTTGATCGATTGATTAATAGTGGGAATTCCATGCATGTTGCGGATAGTATATTAGTGGTATATATTGATTAATGCAGCTATACAGATACGATACTGCCACACACCACTGTTCTACTGTCTTCGTACATATCCTGTGATGCTGCTGTGTCCTCGTATTTGTGCCTATATTTCTCTCAGGGCTCGTTACGCGTTCTTTGTCTCCCACACTGCAAGCAGCCGCGTCATCAACCGAACCCACAACTTTCAACTTTGTAAACAAAGACCAAAATCCAAAAAGAGGGGCCTCAGCTCGAATGCCCTCCACACGTGACGGACCAGCTCGATGCAGTTGCGGCCGTGCGTGATGTGGGCTGGCACTTGCCCGACGGGAAAGATGGAGTCGATCTTGGGGCTCCAGCTCTAGATCGGACGTCTAGACTTTGGCCTCGATCTTTGACTAAGGATATTTACAGCTGATAATGCCTATCAGGGCCTCTGAAACAGGCCAATTGCATCTCCAGCCATGCCTCTTTTTATATACCGAAATTGTATCTTCTTATCTTCCCTCCTCGTGATCGTGCTGGAGGAATATCAAGCTCTTGATCTCTGTCTTGTCCGTCTCCCAACCCAGATGCCCACTTACACTCCCATGTCAAAAGTGAGTGTCATCTGAACTGTCAGCCGCCAAACGCGTTTGCCTTGCCTACTGGCACATGCCCCCTCTTGGTCCCCCTCGAGGCTGGGGGGATATTTTGCTCTCTACCTAACCTTCTTCACCTCGTAGTACTCTATTTTAACCATCTCCAAACTACTACTACTCGTTTTCTCCCTCCCTTGAACACTCCTACATGATCTTTGTTTCGGCGTAATAGTTTTCTTCTTTTTCCTCTACTCTATATTCTCATTTCTTCGTTACATTTGATTTCCCCGTTACTCGCAAAATCACAATTCATTGACTCCTAATACCGCTCATCGGAATGCCACTCACTCCCCAGGAATACCTGGACTGGTGGCTCACCACATCTCTTGACCCTCTCAAAGAACTTGTCGACAAGGAGGCGTTAGGATGTGGTCCTCGGCACGTTGGTTTTGAGCAGACAGTTCAAAAAAGACAGCGGGGCTTCGATAATGATGTCGACCTGCGAGAGGCTCTACGGCTGCACGTTAAGCGTCTTTCCTCTCACCAGACTCCTGAAGCTTCCTGCAACCCAAGAAACAAACTGAGAGAACTTACTTTGAACGTCTTCAAGAAACCCGAGGATGGGGGCCTAGTTCCCGACAAAGTACTCGATGGCCTCGCTGATCTCAACTCTGTCGAGCTTCGGCGCCGTCGCCTCGTGGCTGAGACACCTCTCATTTTCAGAGCCGGCCATCCTGCTTATGGCTCAGCGGCAATGGTTCAAGAGCTGAACAGAAAGGCCACGGAAAAGTTTAACCAGTTTTACATGGGCTTCAGAGCATCCGTGAGTATCTAGCAAAGGCTGCACACTTGTTCTACTGCTAACATCCTTTCAGATGGTCGTTGAAGAGTTGAAGCAAGCAAAAGTCACCAGAAAGCCTTCTGTGGAGATTATGGCAGTTGTGAATGCTCTCTTCCCAGCTCATGACCTTTTGAAAAACTCAGACGACATTAGTCTTGTTCCATGCACTGACTCTCTTCTCGACTGCATCCGCTTCACGGTGGTCTACCATCTCTTGGGAGACAACCCGTCGAGCGATAAACAGCAAGCCATGATACAGGAGAAGCTGTTTATCTGGTGCAGCTTACCAAGGTATGAGGCGGCATACAAAGCATTCGCTCAATACATTGAGGAGTTCAAGACAATCGAGTCGCTCTGCTTCAATGTCCTCCAGCTCGCAGAAAAAGAATCTTCTCGCCGAAGATCAGGATCAGGACCTCGCCGTCCTTCCTTTACCCCAAACTCCGTGGTCATGGTCAAATCTATCCTCAAAGGTTCTCCCCAGAGCCCCCGTGAGGTGGAAAGTCTGGCTGGTTCTGGAAGGTCTAATTCGCCAGAATTCGTGGCATCGGCGCCTCCTGTCCCCAATCCTTTACTGAAAGGTCTCCCAGGGCGAGAAGTCTCTCCTTCTAAAACCGACGGAGCAGCATTTGCTTTTGACGATTCATCTGCACCAAAGTTGAGAGTCAAAAACACTTCCACTCTGTCCAAGACCGCTTTTGACCAGCATCCGCTCGCAAAAGACTTGAATCTTAATTCACGAGAAAAGGCCCAACTCGGACTTCTCCTCCCCAAGCAGAAGAATCGCCGCAAGTTTTAGTATGATGCTGGCGGCGAAACTGTTGTCAAAGGAGAAAAGGTTGACGTCAAGACTTTTGACCCCAGCAAAAAGTTGAAAAAGAAGCTGCCGATGAAGCAAAAGTCGTTGCCAACGAGACAGAAATCACTGCCGGCCAAGCAGAAATTGTTGGAGACAAAGCAAAAGTTACTGCCAGCCAAGAAGAAGCAGTTGCAGGCGAGAAAGAAGAGAGAAGATGAGGACATCCCGCCGGTCCCCCCTACACCAGACATTCCCGAGTCTATGAAGGCAACAATTACAAGAACCAGTCTCAGGCTCCTTCAACGGATGCGGTCGCATCCAGAAATGCAAAAGTTTCCTCAGATTGCCTCAGTTCTTGCTGGTGAGAAAGCCAAGTCGACCACCAAGCTGGCGAAGCCGCCGCCGCCTACTCGCCCCAAAGCCGCTCAAGGTCAAGTTCGAGATAGCTTCTATCTCCGTACGGCATCCTTCCCCGAAGCAAGTATTCGAAACAGCCAGTATAGCCTGTATACTCAGCGAGCCGCTTCTACTCAATCAGTAGACAGGGCCAGTGCCATGAGAAAGCAAGATGGTATTGCCGCTCAAGAACAAGCATCACTGAGCAAACCCGAAGTCAGATATAGCATGTGCCAACCCCGGCTATCCAACATGGAATACACAAGGCTTTATCTTGTAGAGGAAGCTAACGCCAAAAAGGAGAAGCGACCTTGTGAACTTCCTCCTCCTAGGAAAGTTTGGCTCTGGGGTCCCCGCTGGGAAGAGTTTCTCGTGTTGCCCAAGCTTCCAGCAGCCATCAGACGCCGGTTTTCCCTCGGTAATGGCGATGAAGAGAAAAAGCCCATGGATTTGGAGCCACTTGGCCAGGGACATGATTCGGATGCCGACTCAGTAGAGACTGTCAAGGGGAAAACATCAGTGCCTGTTAAACCGCCTCGGCTGTCTTTGAATCTTGACAACATGACTTCCTCTCTGATGCCCTTGGTATCCGAGGAGTCGGAAAAGGCAAACCGGATTTTAGGCAGGCCGCAGGCCCATAAAGTTGTGCAGGCTTCTGGTCAGGAAAGCCCAGTCTTGGGCCATTTCGCTACTGAATATGTGAGACAGAGCTGGTGAGTTGAGCCTACAAGTTTGAATTCCCGCCAATTTGAAATACCGTACTGATATGAGAAATAGCGTATCGACGACTCACAAGGCTGAAGATCTGCCTCCCACATCAACAGTGATCTCCACAGCTACTGGCGTAAGTGAAGAAGAAGAAGACTTGTACTCTGACGACCGACATCTATGGCCGCCCCCAATCTGTCAACGAGGCGCGTGGCTTGATCCCGTTTCACCCATAACTGAAGAGGTCACAGAATCCGTGCGTGACGAAGGAGACAGCATTGAGAATACGACACCGCAGCTTAGTGATGACACTTTTGAAACATCGTCCATCTATTCGGATGATAGTGCTAGAACTGCCGTCTTTCTTGGCGACAGCGGCAGCAAGGAAGCTGAGGATGCTCCCAAGACTCCCCAGACAGCTCGCCATCACCCTGAGCAGCTTACGGTGCCAAACGAAGCATCGCCTGTACGCCCTGGTATTCCGTTTAGCTACAGCTGTGCCTCGTTCAACTCAGTGTCTTCCGATCGCTCCTCGATGACGCATTTCCCCATCTCAGCTGAACAAAGATCAAGGGCCACCACAGAAGAGATGGTGCAGGGTATCCTAAGCCAGTCAGGCGGCCGCCTTTGTGTTGAAGATGCCCGCCAAGTTCACTTGGTGGAGAGGAAGCAAAGCGCCGAGATTCAAGCCTCGTCGGCTGATATTTGGAACACCAACGAGTACATGGAACCAGAGCTTCAACCAGCCCCCCTTAATCTTTCCAAGAAGCCCTCTATCGCGAAGCCAAAGCATGGTTTGTCTGACACATTTTTGCAGTCCAAGACGAATCCCGATATTCTTGAAAGCATCCAGCCCTTCATATATACAGGCAAGGGGAGCAACTTGGCAAGCGGAGCTCCTCAGAAGTTCCATGAGAAAATCAAGTCGTACGAATCTGGCTTTGTGCCTCTGCCTGGCTCTCTTCTTTACGAGGCTGATAAGAATACGGACATTATTAGAATCCCTCGAAATCTATCGGATAGCTCCAACTCGAGTAGTTCTATTTCAGCCGTCATCACTCCATCCAAGCCTGGTCCAAGCAAACAAACAAGCTACGCAGCCCAGCGCGCGGAACCAAGATCTGCTCGCTCTATGAATGAACTATATGGTGCTGCTTCACTAATTAATGGCTCTCCGTCGCAGCAACGAAAACAGCCATCTCCTACTCTGAGCGATTTGGACGAGTTCTTCGGGGTTGGTCCTTATGAAAAGGCGTTCTTGGAAAAGCATCCAGAGGCGGCAAAACCGTTTCTCCTTCCTCCCAAACTCCCACAGTTGCCTGTAGCACCGGTCTTTACAGCACCTGCTCAGGCTACACTGATGCTTCGCCGACGAGACAAGAGCACGCAGCAACACCGGGCTCCCCCAATGCCAGACAGGGGCACACAACAGCTTCAGACTCCTCCACTGCCAGACAGAAGCACACAGCAAATCCAGACTCCTCCACTGCCAGGCAGAGGCACACAACGCCTCCATACTCCTCTACAGCCTACAGTCCAAAGGGTCATGGAGAGAAAGCCAAACACCTCGGTGAACGTGAGCAGCTTCGCGTTACACAGAGCTCAAGGTAACAAGGCGACCATCCTGCCGGTAGTTGAGGGAAGAAGCCGTGCGAACACGACTAATACCAGAGGCCGCGACGTTGCCACCGGCCAAGACCGCGACTACGAGGACAGCATATCTGAGGAGCACATGCCACAGCAGACCTTTCTCGACGACGTTCACCGGTTCTCCCTCCAAAGGTACGATGTCAGTGCTCGTCGACCTTCGACTGCCCATGCTCGCCCCAACACCCTGGTTGAGCAAGCCGCGCCGATCTCGCCCGTGGAGAATGTCCCTTCTGAGGGCAAGAAGATCGCCAACACGCCTGCTACGACGCTGGGAAATCTCTTCCGACGGCGCAATCGGAATCGTAAGGAGAATTAATAATGGCACTAACTAATCTTTTGTATGTACGAGTAAACTCAACACAGTCCAGCCACGCGAGCTGCTAGGGAACGTGATATGGGATATGGGAATGGAAATAAGGAAATCATATTGCGCGCAACAGGCTAGATAGCCAGATAATTCGATTTAGGTAGTTTGAAAAAGGTGCTTTGAAATTTACATTTTTTTGATTCCAGTGTGAAGGATGATGAATTTGTTTACATGCTTGATGGAGCCTTTGCTTTCAAACCCTACAAACTCGACAGACTGGCCGGCGCGGTCTGGAGAAGATAGATCTACAAAGTTCGCCCACCTACACTAAGACATGTCGTTGGTTGATCTTCTCAGCTCCAATTTTCAACGTTGCCACCAAACTCGTACGATAGCACAACTTGACTCGCGATCTTAATTACCTGCCATCGGCTTCTTCTTGGCACAGTCCCCTTCGGCAGAGACACTGCCGAGAAAGAAATTATCAAATGTCTCTTTTCATATACAGCACTGGCGATCCAGCGACATACCCCGACAAGGAAGGAAAAAAAAATAAGCCATAACCTCATTCGCTAAACTTCGTCCCGGAACCCTGGTCGAAAGAGCAGCGGGAACTGGGCTCTAACAGGCATCCCGGACCATCCACACCTCAAGCGAGAAGGCGTAACGAGAACAAAGAGCAGGGCTACGGAAGGGAGGAGAGAGAAAAACAGAGAGAGAGAAAGGAAAAAATAGGGACCCTTGAACGGGACGTTTCGCTTGGCCCGCCGGGTTGGAACGGAAGCATCTCGGGCATTGCTTTCTCGCAGCCCGTCGCAAGAAGATGCGCGCTCCGGGCCAAGAGATGAGGTAATGTTACAGCACACTATGCCACTGCGGAGTCTCGAGCCTGACTTGTCAAGCGTCTAATCTAGCATCCCAGCTGTAGCCGTACAATGAGCAGCGGCCGGTATGTCTGAGTCGGAGGGGGGGGGAACAGGCCACCAGAATCCGCGTGCTGGTGTGGTGTTTCAGAACCGAATCGCCCGCCCAATGCCCATCACCAAGCAACCACATCGTTCGACACCAAGAAAGCGGGGGAAGAAGAGCAAAATGGCCCTTCAACTTGCCTTGTAGGCGTGGGTAACGACGGTGATTTGCCAGATGCAGGATTTCGGTACCCCCCTCCCCTCTCTCTCATTGCTTCCCATCTGCCATCCTTTTTTTTCTCCAACACCACACGAGAGCCGAACCCCGGACACACACGCGGAGAGCGAAACTGAGACATGGCTTTGATAGCGGCCCAATATGTGTGGCAGCGAAGCCTTGTGTATCGTCGAATCCCCAGCCGCACCGCTGAGAGGGGGAGGGGGGTTGGCAGAGCAGAGACACGCACGAGCACAGCACGCCAGCGCTACGGCATGCATGGAATCATCATGGCCACGCACGAAATACGATCCGATTACATGGCGGAGGTTGTTGGTCTGCTGGGCTCCAGAGTTGGGGGTCAGTCAGCCATCAACCACCAAAGCCCAAAGCCGGGCCAGGCCAAACCGGCATCATGGCCAGCGGCAAAAGAGAGTCCGGACTGTTTCATTCCCTCCTCTCACTCCCCCACTTTCCGGATGGTGGGCTAAGGCACAATCTCACAGGCACACCCTTTTCCCGTTTGGCCTTACGAGTATTTCTTCTAATCGTTTCTGCTTGGTCTTTTTCGGAGTCCAGGCATACCGCGTGCATATGGGGGGATGTAATTCAATGACAGATGCAAATGACCCCACGTTGTGCTCCATATCTAACTTTGTTTTACCTGCTTAAAAGTCTGGGGAAAGAGAAATCGATGTGGTAATTCTCCGAGCAGCCCGACCTGCAAAGTTGGCCTTGTAACGTAAGGGAATGCAAATCAAATCTGTCGAATTTCTCAAAAGGCAACATGCGGCACACGATACACGTACGTAATAAATCACACATAGCGAATATTTGTCGTTCCATGTCCCGCTCGGCCTGCATGCTCTGCCGCGCCAGACCCTTTGATCAGCCTCACCAAAAAAGACACGCCAGCAGAGAAAAGATCATCCGCTAAGACGGAGACTAGGCAATGACAGATGGGAAAATCAGCGCTCAGCCCGTGCCGAAGGGGCTGCCTGCATCGGCCAAGTCGAAAGCAGAGATGGATAGACGGCTCGGAGATGGCACAAGGAGAGAAAAAAAAGAGAAAATCTCCCTTCCATACGGTACGACGTGGATGGATATCACGGCTCCTTGCTCTCTGCCCTGACCGGTTCGGCAAGGAGTTCCCGATCTTTGGCCCCCCGCCCCCAGCTTTTGCTTGACAAATTTCGAGGCTGAAACAGCCCTTGAGAACAATATCGGGGTGGTTACACAGCATATTCGTTCGCCTGTCAAGCCATGTAAAAAAAAAAAAAAAAAAAAAAAAAAAAAAAAAAAAAAAAAAAAAAAAAAATATCTTCTCCCCCGGCCAGTTGCTGCAATCTGTACAGTACCTACCGATGTGAGCTGTAAGGGATCCATGACCGTACATTAGATGCTATGGAGAAAAAAAAGACGACGCCCACAAAAAAACTTCAGCTCCGGTCTTAGTGCCAGAACCCCCAAAATCCCACACGGCAACATGGCATCTGCTGGACGCTGATATCGACGTCATCTCGAACAAGAATAGAAGCTCCTCGGCGGCAAGATACCGCTATTTTCTTTCTTCTCGGTCACGCCTCGCCTCTTCGTTGGAGGACGGCGGATCTGATGTTGGGTGGGGAGTGGGTTCATGTCCCATCGAATAAAGCCCATGACCATAATCTCTGTCTTTGTCTTGGTCCCTTGGAAAAACCAAACACTGTATACTGTATTGTATTTTTCCTTTAGCAGTGCTACTCTACTTTGGAGGTACAGACAGGTACGAGTCATAACTGCTAGCAAAAGAGTGAGACTGCGAGGGAGGAGAAAAAAAGAAAAAAGACGGGAGAGGCTCGGCCAACGAAATGTCCTGAAACCGCCGCCCTACAGACCTGAGCTTCACAGCCCGTGATTTTTAGTGCCTTGTCCATCGTCATGAGCATGAACGAACCGCGCTGGCTTGATACATTCTCCTCACCGCATTTTTTTTTTACCTACACCTTTTTTCTCTCTTCCTCTCCGTGCTCTGTGTGGTCAGTCACCATGACAGGCGTGTCCCGATGCTAGCCTAGTTTCGCTCCCACGTATCATGTCATGCGAGATGAAGCAAAACAACTAACAAAGATGCTCTGTCGAGATTAGATTGGACTGTCTCGCTCCTCCCTGCACAGCGATGACGTGCTGCGATGCCATCCATCCGCTTATTCGGCTTCTTGAGATGTGATGAACGGATTGGCTTGGGCTTGGCATCAGAAATCACGAGTAAGGGCCGCCTCATGGGAACGAAGACATCCCTTGCGAGTCCTGAATCAGGGCATTGGCATACGATGGTCCGCCACGATCTAGAGCCTCGCTTTAGCGTGCGATTGCGGACTTTGCTGCATGGATTTTATAATACTGCTATTTTTTTTTATATGCGTTTTTTTGGAGAACGTCGTAGGATAATACCCATTGGGAAAGGCATCGTCGGGGAAAGGGAGGGGAGAAACAAGGTCATACGACGAGGGCAAGCATGAAAAAATAAAGTGCAAAGACGGTCTTGGTAGGTCTTTTTGTCGGAGGATAAGTTCCTTGAAGGATCAATGGCAGTCGTTCAATACGATGTCTTCCCATGGCCTCGGGCTATTAGACGGTCCGCGGCTCCATGTCAGTAGGGCGTCGACGCAGGCATCAGGTATGTAATGTATGTCTCAAGGTTTAAACAATGGCCTGCTTGGCAAATGTGAAGGCATGGTTTGCTGACCACGTACTCGTACGCATACATGTACAGTATACGGGCATATAAGCGCTATGCCAGCAACCTTTCAGAGCAACATTGAAAACATGTCCTGTAACAGTACCATACGGTACAGGGGAGACTTCACATGCCCGTCGCCCCGGATGTGTCAGGGCTTTTTGACAAAACTGAGAGATGATAGCCGGTTCGTGAAGGATGCAATCAGCCATCGTCCAGAATATAGTAGATTCCTGCAGCTTGCCGTATGCGAACGCATCCAACAATGTACACTCCCACTCCCGGAATCCGTAGACTCAAAATCACCAGGTTGCAAGTGCCTTGCTGAGCAACCTTGAACAAGCCCTTTAGCCTGCCACTCCCAACGCCTGGCATTGGCCGAGCCGTCAAAGTGCTGGTGTAAGCGCCAGCCTAGGCCGGTTTGCTTCCTATGAGTCTGGGCCATGGCCGCCACGCCGTTCCCCGAACTTGTCTTGAATTGATTTTCTTGCCACCAAAGATTTGGCATGGGCTGAGCGGTGCGGCGCGAGGGCGGTCCGCATGGTGTTTATCCGCCGTTCAAACTCAAATATCGTCGGTGAGTCTAGACTGGCCGCTCAATTGCCCAAAGGAGGAGACATTGGGCTCTGCTGGGCAGCCGGGATTGAGATTGACTTTTTCCCCAAAATCGATCATAAAAAAAAAAAAAGAAGGCTGTGAGATTCCTCCCCCCACCAGCTACTGTATATGGATGGATGGATGATGGGGCTACCATTGACTATGTACTGCCTCATGAACAGTGAGTGGGCAGCTGGAATCGAAAAACTGCGCCCGAGTTGATCAATCACAACGGCGTGGCCACTACTGGACGCCATTATGCTACTCGCAATGCTAAGGGGGTTGTAAATTGCGAAATTCGTCTCTTTTTCACTCTTCATCTTAGCATCGTCTGGTAATAGCGCTGGCGCATAAATGCTGCCCCTAGCAAGTCACATGAATGCCAGCACTCTGCGGTCACTCGATTACCGCTTCTCTGGAAGGGGAACAAGACAGCAGACGGATCCTCTTAGCAGAGTTAGACCCAGAGGCTAGATGCCACCATCGGGTGCCAAGGTCAGGGTTGTTACTAGCGATTGCTAAAAACCAAGAGCCCGGCGTGGAGGATTCGAGTCTTCTTCGTGTCTCCATGTACCCCCAGGTAAATCTCCGTACCAAAGCCCACTTAGCCGCCTAGGACAATGTCACGTATTAAATCCCAATTGCCAGCCTCATGGCAGGCCTAAGCCTATTGAAGCGCAAGGGCGGTCTTTCGGCATTGTTTTCTGGGGCCAGATGGTTACACAGGGGACGGAGGTTTCAATGCTCTCTTTGTGCCATCGAAGCCGTGTCTCGAAATGTTCCTCGAATGCGGGGGGGAAAGAATGCCTGTGTCACCATGCAAGTCCTGTAGCGTCCTTTGGCCACAACTGATTTTTGAGAGAGAGCAAGGAGAAACGTGAGTATGCGGCTCTCTGCATGTGAGTGTATGAGTGTGTGTTGGGGCGAGAAGGAGAAAAGACAGAGCGAAAGCCCGGCATACAGCTGGCTACAGTAGTGGAAGGATCTGTCTAGCCCACACTAATCGATTGAAGCAGTGCTCCGTATCTCCAGCCAAAGTTGCTCTTGTTTAGCTTCATTTTATCAGTGGCAAGTTGAAAAGGGGAACATCGTGTCAAGGGAGCGTCGATCATTAGGCCTTGTGCGTGTTGAAATTAGCACTGCTGGTAACGCTAGTTTGAGTATCTCTTCATGAGTGGAGATTCAAAGCATACTAAGGCCCTTTAGTGATCACTTAGTATATGGTCTGGCAGCACATGAGTAGCGTACAAGAGCTGAGGCCAAAAAGCCCGAGTCATCTTCTCCTAATCTGGCCACTCGAAGTGCCCCTCCATCGTGGCTTTTTCAAGGGCATTGAGTCGGGATGAGAATTGACATACATATATAGTACTTACAGGTCTATTTACCCGTAGGGCAATATCGGGGAATCGTCTCATGTGACCGTAAGAAGCTCGTCTGAGAGGTGGGTTCGGCATAGCCAAGTCTTCACGGAAAAGGTAGCCATTCCGGGAAGCCCGACAAGGAGTCAACTGTCCAGTATCATGTTATGTACGAAGGAGTCCGGAGCAGCATACTAGATAAGCACGCAACACTCCTACATACGAGCACAGTCCATACCACAAGGTTGTATGGGATGTGACTGATAACCTGTCACTTGCGCTCCTTTCGTATTGACACCTACCGGTATGCTGCGGCTTTCGTTTCAACATCTGTCTTTGCTTTTCCATTACTCCCCAACACCACACTGCGGCGGCAGGCGGCACATGTCCACCTCATGGCGTGACATATCCTTCGTTGCCAGCATTGCTGACCTTGGAGCTCGGTAATGCAGCCGTCTACTGGTCGAGTGAGCGTGGAGAATAGAGGCTAAATCTGTAAGCTGGGGAGAGAATTGGCGTCAAAGGCTGGCTGGTTCCATTGGGCGTGCCGGAATCGTTGCAGCCAGGTCTTATTAGTAACTAGTACGAAGTAGCAGCACCTTGCGAGTTTCGAGGCTCTCTCCGTGGGATTAGTACGGAGTACCCAGGCCACAGCACTAACACGATCACCGTCAGGTAGCTGATGACTTCGGGGACCAGATGATGGCTTCAGCCGTTAGCGTCTCTACACGGTCCGTTGCGCCCGCTTCTAAACAGTCGCTAGTTAAACTCGCTGGTGAATCTTGAGGCACGGTTCACTTGGGAGGGGCGTCGTTTAGTCGTCCGGAGAAGTTGTCTCAGCCGTGCCGTTTGGGATGAGCGGCTTATACGGATGGATTGCGGACGCGTGGCAACAGCTCTCAATGACAAGATGTTTCAAAGGTTCTCTGACCTCGAATTGCTCGTAGGACATGCTGTCTACTCTACTGAAGCAGCGAGAGTAGGATATCGACCAGACCCGTACAACACATAGCGAGCAGCGTCGGGCCGGTGTGATATTGCTGCCAACAGCACGACGTTATCCACAGGTATTCCGTGTTAAATACGTACGAATAGTAAGCTCTTCCATCGTGTTGGGCTGTGTCCTCAGCTCAGTTGCCAATAAGAGAAGGCTCCTCTTCCTCCTCCCAGCGTCCAGATTAGTATACAGTATAAGTCCATGTAGTCGTGGAGACGGCTGTTATCGTGCCTGGATTGGACCGGGGTCTGGGCTGTCGTCTTTTAAACGGAGAAACCGTATTCGCTGCTTCTCTGGACAGGGTTCAGCATTGGCCAATCTCCTCGTTTGCAGAACAACTGCGACTTCCGAGCGGCCAACACAGATCAGTCAGCCCCACGCCTCGTGGGGGTTTTGCTCGGAGCGTACCGTCTTGATTTAGCACAAGCAGCACCAGGTCTCCTGATGGCCCTTCTCCGCTCGATCTCGTCTGCTAGCTTTGAATGGGCACAGGCGTGCGTACTGTAGGATTTGCCTGTATGTCCGAGTACAGTGGGCTCATGGGGCTTTGTTGAGGCGGCTGATAAGATAATGATCTACAGACTGGAGTGTTCCTCGTGGAAGCCAGCGTGGACCGGGGAGGCTCAGCTCAGGGGTTCCAGTCTGGTACGGATCGTGACCTCGTACGGATACGCTCTCATTTCGTGCACGGTAGTTTTGATCACGCTCGAGGACAGGCTGTGACGTGGTGTACATGTACATATGTACGCGGTGCGTAAGAGACGATGGAATCACGACCTAGGTAGATAGCGCATGTCACTGTTGGCAGAGTCGCTGTGGTCTAGATGTACGAGTAGTTCAAATTGCCAGAAGAATAATCAGAAAACCCAAGACACTGGTAACACAGCCTCCAGGCACGGGTACAGTATGCTGATATTGCATTTCGGGGAGGCTGCTTGATCATCATCCCGCATGCGCCGCACTTGCTTGACCTCCAGGTACAAATTAAACCAAATCACTAACCTTTCCGTGCGAGCGATGCAACACTCTGATCGTCCTGGACCCTCTGGTTGGCGGCAACGAGAAGCTCCGTAGCCCGGAGACCAGCCTGTTTATGACTTTGGCCCGGCGGTAATATGAGAGGGGAGAGGCCCAACTTACTGGGCCCCTGGCTAGCGCCTATGGGAGAGAGGCCACGATAGTGTCAACTGCTGGGCGTACATGTCTGTACAGAGCGATTGCAGGCGCTGGAACGAGCAGATTATGTTCTTATCATATCAGCCAACTAGGCCAATTAGCAACGCGGGAGTTGTCTCGTATGAGCAAAAGCGCATAATGCGAGTAGATATGCGACTACATGCGTGTACGTGTAGTCGAAAAAGGCCATGCAACTGGAGGATGTTACGAGGATTGGTGGACCTAGGCATGTACAAGCGGTCGAACCAACTGCTATAGGTACGACGCTGAGCTTCATCAAATGGAAGGCAAGCTGCTGCTGCTGCTGCCACATAAACCCGAGCTGTACCTACATGTACGGAGGAGACAGTACTAATGTACGGATTTACGGTTAAGTTCAATGCCCTGAAGCGCCAAATCTCGTGCTAATGCTGCTTTTCCTGCAGTTGCTTCTGAGGTACCTACAAGTTAGCAGGTACTCGGAGTACTTTGCACAGAATGTAGATTCCTCCAGCGCATGAGTCCTCGTACTGTACTGACGCAGCTTAGACAGCCTGAGGCAGTGACTGAGCAGCCTTGTGAAAACCCCAATCATCAATTCTCAATCCTTCCGAGGAGGGGCTTCCCTTTGACCTCGACAGAACACAGAATGAAGGGAATAAACGACGAGACGGCCATGATTCTTTCTCGTCAACTCATCACGCCACGACCTGCCAGGGATTGCCGCCGATTACTGGGTCACTATTGAATTAGCTCCGAGCTCTAGAGGAGCCGTCTAGTGCCATGACAGGGCACTCAATTCAGCCATGGGACGGGTTGGCCATTTCTCGGCGACGATGGTCTAATGATAGCTCTCCGGAGTATCTCTTTGAAGGTGGTAAAGCAGCTTTTTTGTACTTTCTTTGTCAGCAGCGTGGTACTTGGAGCAATCTAAGTCGCCACAAATCTAGCGCCAAATTCCGTCGGTTTTAGCAGAGAACTGAGTAACGCAAGGTATCGCTAAGTATAAGCAGAGACCCACAGTACTTTTTCTTGCTTACTCTTTAGCCTGCTACCGATGTACCCTTGTTTTTCTCAGCTTTTGATTGGGTCGAATACCTGCAGGGTACATAAGAGCTGCCTTACCACCTTCAATGAGATACGAAGTACTCGTACGAACGCAAGCTTACGGCTGTTGGTATACGTACCTCGAAACAGCATACGGCACGAGCAGGATGAGTACGAGTGCAGATATCGAGCCATACAGCAGCGCCGGACAAAGGACGACGGGCATCAATCCCTGTCCCTCAGTAGTGCCATCAGTTAGGTGCTACGACAGAAGCATCTCGACTCGGCTTGGCTGAAATCGTTACGCCAGCAACAGCCACACGCGGCCAGAAGAAGGAAAAAGGGCAAAAATAAGCCAGCCGCTAATAAGCTAATCAAATCACATCAAAGGCCATCAATCTGTCGGTCTGGGCCTGAAACGATGCGCCGCCGCTTCAACCAGACATCGACCGGCCTGTCTGTGTCCCTGCCTAAAGGGCACACACACACACTTACACCTACTCGTACACACACACAACGGCAATGGCGAATGGCTTCCGAGAGAGAGGGTGAGGAGACAGGCGAGAGGACAGGACAAGGAAGCATTTCCGCCGCCGACGAGGACGACGATTATGCGCGCTGGCTGCTTAAACAGCGAGCCAAAATGCGAGTAGGGCTGCAAAGCAAAACTGCGGCGGGGACATTGGCCCGCACCCCCCGTCCACAAATCATGTCCAGCTACCTGACACACCCTGGGCTTGCCAGCAATGATATCATGATACAGGACGCTATGTCGGAAGCAACCTTTCTGATGCTTGTTCGCCGCAGAGTCTAGCCGGGGGGTTGAGGGGACTTGGGGGAGGCCAGTTGTGGACAGACGGCCTACTCGTACTGCTTGTGCCTGCTCGCACCGTCACGCCTCTCCCAGACACCGCGTTGCACGTTGACGGGCCAGAAGATGGCGTCAGCAATGGCTTCCCCATATAGCGTGCCACATTCCCGAAGCACACTGGGCGTCAAGGTCCTGCAACCCATGCTCATGCTCTTCTCACCAGAGGCTGGCGTTGGATCTCGTTCCCTGGATGCAACTAGCCAGCAGTCCAGCCTCAGCTCCTAGGCCAGAACTCGCAAGGGTCAGCTCTGGAACGAATGCCTGGTGCTTGACTCTAGCACTATCAAGAAGCTGGAATTGTCCAGCTAGGCGGGGTCTCCTGAGAAGTGAGAAGAGACAAAAGACACCACGACGAGAAGCAGAGGTGCAGTGCAGGGGTGCGGCACGTCCCTCCCCCAGCACTCGCAGCTCCAACTCGGTACGAGTAACGAGCAGCAGCTTGACCCCTACCGACCAGGCTTCTTGTACCGGGGAGTACCTCCACGTCTCTCTGCAGGGACTGGCTGGCCGACGCTAGGATAGGGAATGTGTGGGTTTAGAGGTGGAGATGAGCGCCAAGGCCTCGACCCCGTCTAGATGTCATCTACTGCTCCTCCCATCAACCAAATCCTAAGCCCAAAGCTGGCTTGTACCCCCATCACAATCGTCTGTCCACGGGAGCGACGGCACAACAGCTTTTGAGTCGTAGCAGCATTAGGGGAATAACGGCGACTACTCGCACATGTATCCGTACAGAGCCCAGGCGAGGTTGCGATTAGCTTCGCGCTTTGGACAATCCCACACGCCCCTTGCTTGGGTGGTGTGTTCCCAACCTCATTCAGGCCTGGGGGCCAAGATGGACGGCTGTGGGGGGGAAAGAGAGCCCAAACAGCGATTGACGGATGGTTCTCATGAGAGGATCTTATGTATATGATTTAAACGGATGCCGTTTTGACCTGGACCCTGTCTCTCTGGCTGGTCGCCAAATAAGACCTCTCCTCCACCACAACCCCTCCATGCCGCCCAATCCTTACTTCTCTCTGCTCGCCACGATCTTCGCTTGCACCGTGCATCTTGGCCAGCTATCCCTCTGATCGTCTCCAGTGCCGATGTCGATGAATTACCCAACGTGATACTAGCACGAACAGCCACTCAACCACTCCTGCCTGACGGGCCCTCCACCCTTGAATTTTCTACGCCGGCCGGCAAAAAAGAAAAGAAAAGAAAAGTGACAGAGCACAAAAGAGAGAGAAGAGCTTTTGTCAGCTTCAATCGCTGTTGATTTCTGCCTCTCAAGCCTCTTTCTCAATATCTCTTACCTCCCCCCACCTCTTACTTGTCTCTTCGGATAGCCTATTTCACGTGCCGACGCTTCTTTTCCGAATACCAACTTCGATTGGGCATGTGCTTGCTATTGACGTGTAATGGAACATACGCTCGCCATCGTGACGAACGAAGACTTTACCCAGTCAGACGATAACAGCATGTCCCCCGATGAAGGATCCTATGATGGGATGGTGTTGCCGTCGCCGTCTCCTACCGAGACCGCATGGAGAGCAGGCATTTCCGCGGCACCTCTTCAGATGGGACAGCTCTCGCCGGTGAGCTCCAATACCGACGCCAACCTGGACAACTCGTCTGTCCCACCCATGGCCCATCATTCTGCATCGTCGTCGTCCTGTGTAGACTCTTGGAATCCCAGCTATGCCAATCCGGACGAGGGCGAAGAAGATTGGGACTGGGAGCAAGGCTCCGAAGAAGCACTCGCCATTCCAAAGCTAGAACCGATCGACGACGATATCAATTTGGAGGATGTAATCGCAGCCCCTCTGTCGCAAACGCCGCCGAACGAGCTGCTCGGAGGTCCCCAGCTCAAGCAAAAGAGACCCCGTGGACGACCGAGGAAACATCCCCTGACCCCGATAGTCAGTGCGAATAAAGTTACCAAGGGCCGCTCCAAGACTGGATGCATCACCTGCAGGAAGCGCAAGAAGAAGTGTGATGAGGCAAAACCAAGATGTACGCAGGCTCTGTTCGAATTTCATAAGGCATCGTAGTCATGTACTCACGCTAACATATGGCTGGTTTACTAGGCATGAACTGTGAGAAGAACGCCGTCGTCTGTGAGGGATACCATGAAAAGCAAGTTTGGAAGAGCGGCAGGGAAAGGGCTGAAGAGGGTACGTTGAACCAGATTTGAAAGCAAAGAATCTGGGCAATAGCAACACCATAGCTTCCGAGCCATCTAACTAACCTTCACAGTAGAGCGACAGCGATGGGAGAACCTACCCATTATAACTATGCAGCCCATCTTTCATGGCGTGGAAACCACCGAGGACAAGATATTTTGGAAGCATTACGTTAACCACTTCAGCAATGTGCTGACGGTTGAAGGAGAGGCTAAGAATGCCTTCAAGGACATCATACTGCAACTCGCCAACCGGCATCAGGGTTTGATGCACTCGATACTTGCGGCTAGCAGCAAGCATATCGACTGGGACACGCCTTATGGCATGAAGATTCTTCAGAACAACCCATCCACAAGCAAAGAGACGCTGGAGCAACGCTCTGAGTATCACCACGACGAGGGCATGAGACGGATGTATGCCGAGATGAATGAAGAGACGGACAAGAACGACCCTGAGTACAAGACAATTCTGGCTGCTCGGTACGGCCAGATGATGTGCCTACTCCTCCAGACTAGAGCCGAGGGCAACCCGCGAGGGGACCACAGAGTTCACCTCCAGGCGTACAAGTTCCTAGTGCAGCACTCACCTCCGGAAGATACAAACTTTCTCACCTTCATCACGGAGTTTTTCCAGTATCACATTTATGCCGACGATCTCTTCTGGTACCCTGAAAAGAAGACGGAGCGCCTCGCTTCGGAAGATTGGGAGCCGACGATGCCTATTCATCCTCCACGCCTACTAGGAGTCGCCGATGGGCTATTTCGCCACCTCTCCGAGATTACCAGCATTCGAAACTCAATCCGTGTCAACATGGCCAACGCCGTCGACCCCCTCGTGGACTACACCAGTCTATACAAAGCTGCCGAGATTGATGCCGCCATCAGGGAGTGGACACCACGCTGGCCGTCTGGCGACAGCCGTGATCGTGTCGGGCTGCTGTACAAGCAGATGTTATGGGTCTATCTGTTCCGGACGATATACCCTCCCTCGGCCCTTCCTGGTCGTCGTAGCACCATTGGCTCGTTGCCCACGGTTGTGTTTTCTTCAATCCCATCGAACCCACAGCCGCGACGAGCTTCGATGGCTGCGGCTATTGGCACCACGGCTGCTTCTCCGCTCATGGGAGCGGGCAACCCTTTCTCCCGTTCGAAGACGACGCACAGCGCTCCATCTACTCGTCATCCCTCAAGAACTAGCTCTATGCACGAAGGAGATTTGCCATCCGAGGCACAGAGACAGCGGCCTTCATCTCCGCCACCCGCCCGTCAACCGGCGCAAGATGACAAGCGGATCACACTGGCAGTTGACGAATCGCTGGGGCTTCTGGAATCATTCAAGCCCTCGGATCCATCACAGACTCTCCTTTTGATCCCATGCCTGGTGATTGGAACGGCTTGCTTCGAACCCGACCAACGATACCGCATCAAAGCAGCCGTCAGGGCAGTGCGAGGGTATACAGGCTTGAAGAACTGCGATCGCGTCCTGGAGTTGCTTGAAGAAGTGTGGGCGCTCATGGATCAAGGCGACTGGGTGGCGGTTTGGGATTGGCAAAGGGTCGCGAGGCGAATGGGTCTCGACTTTCCCTGCACATGATGAGGCCTACTGATTTTGCACTTTTCAGCGTCTTTTTTCTCATGGCGATTTCTCTATCTTCCTCTTTTTCTTCTTTTCTTTTTTCGAAGAGTTTTGGTTCTACCAAATCATTCTGCTTTTCTAGAAAGTCCACGTCCCAGTAATGGTTCCTCTTTCATAAGACTCTTTAAATCAAAAACAAAAAGTTCACAGCGCCGAACTCTTTTCAACAGCACACAGCATATCATTGCCGTTTATTATACCAACGGCCCCAATATCCATATACGTTTTTTTTCGCGACGTTTTTAACGCCGCAGTTATCCTATCTACATATGCTTAGATAGAACACCAGTACCGTTAGTCCAGTCTAACAATCACGCTTAGATACTATCAGTATCACAGAGAAGAGGGGAGGAAGGGGGCTTTTTCTTGTTTTCAGCAGTTTCTTTCATATTTCGTATCGAGGAGGATGGTTTCTTTTCACGGCTGGGGGATTCGGTTGTTTGGAGTTTCACGGAACGGGTGGTAGCATGCCAGCCATGCGGACTGAAAGTGCTTCATTTATCGCACATGGCCTGGTTCAGGAGGGAGGCGGAGGAAAGGAGGAGGGGAGGGGGTTGGCCTAGGGGGATCTTTTTTTTGTTTTCTTGCTTTTTTGTCCACGGCGTTTTGTCTCAAAATGTTGGTTGTCTTCATCCTTTCTGTTTTCTACGCACTATCTATCCCCTTGGATTTTGGGGCACTTCTGTTTGAGCCGAGCATTGTTTTTTTTTTTTTTTTTTTTTTTTTTTTTTTTTGCTGCCTTAGAGTCTTTCTCGTTTTGCTATATATTTACCTAAAAGGAGGTAGTTAGATGCGTTAGAACATGTTTGGCAGAGGATGATGTCGATACTCCCTTCGTTTGGGTTTCTGTTTTTTGTTAGAATTTAGTGTTTATCCGCTATGCACCTTTTTGTTCCCTCTATTCATCTTAGACTTTTGTGCCTCACTATCCCTATCGTCTTCTTAGGATCACGATTCATTGTAGCTCACATAGATAGCCTGATGTTTTTAATTATCAATATGTTTCTTATTCCATCCTAGGTAGTGCGTATACGTAGGAGAGTGTCCCGGCTCAGCCGAAATACCTTGATCAATCCCAAAGCTACCAAATCCCAGCAAGCAAATTCCCGATCCGTCGAACACATCAAACGTGACTCCTAGCGAAACGTGAAGAAGGAAGAAGGAGAAAATGGATACACGAATAAGAAAGAAAGGGGGGGCAAAGGAAGAAGAAAGAATAGAAGTGCTAGTGATACAACGCCCCCCCTCCAGAGTGTTTCATTGTTTACCGCCGTAGACCGAAACAATCTGCGGTGCTGTGTCCTTTGCCGTTTGCCTGCCCATATTCCCAGTCTGAAAAGAAAAGAAAAGAAATCAGAATCATACATACACTCGAAGAGTGATAGAAAGATGATAAACCCTCTCCATTTCCCTCGTTAATCATCTCGTTTGTCAGTTTCAAAGTAGAATTTGCCCAGCTTATCACCTCCTCGACCTGGGCTGCCCATTCCCGATGGTCCCGCCCTGGACTCGCCGCTATCCAGCCGTTGCATGATCCTCTCTGCGGTTTCCCTGGCAGGCTGGCGGCCTACGGGAACGGGTCCTCTGAAAGTTGTGTCGACGAAGACGTCCTGGTCTGGGGTAATCGGATTCGTGGGCGGCCCGTCCGTGGCCACGCCATCCATCATGCGAGCATGCTGGCGCTCCTGGACGGCTGCAGCGCTCATTGGCGTGTCGCCGCCGCTTGCCGACATATACGAGTCTCTATCTCGTCTGGCGTCGCTCATGCCCGAGTTGGTGCGCTCGAGACCCCATTGATATGCGGCGCCGGGAGCTGGACGGCGATGGTAGATGGGCCCGGAGACGGTGCTGCCGGCGCCTTCGCCAAAGCCGACGAGAGACGAGCCGTCGTCGCTCATGCGGTCCTCGAAACCGGTCGAGTGGGCGCCCATGCCCTCGAGATCCTCGTCCATGGCATCGTGGTCGACGCCGGTGCTTGTGACGGATCCAGCCTCGCGGTAGTTTGTGTCGGTGCTCAGGATGTCCTCGTCGCGGTCGCCAATCGTTCTAGGATGGCTCTCGGTAGCACTAGCGGTACCGACGGTGCTCATCTTGGTCACGGCAACGGGCTGGCCATTGCTGTCGAAGTAGGCGGGGGTCAGGTGCTGCGTCAGCGGGTAGTTGGGCGGGAAGCCGGCCGTCGACGTCGGCGTCGTCTGAGGCGACAGAGACGAGGCGCGACCGGTGCTGGGCGTCTGCTGGGGCGCTCGCAGCGTCGACACCCGCTCGAGCCCGGCCAGGCGCGAGATGCGGTCGGCGCGCTCAGCCTCGAGGCTGGTGGCGGAGGGGTTGTGCTGGTGGCCGCGGCTGAAGAGGCCCGTGTGGAAATGGCCGCGATGGCCGTCCTTGATGGCGGTCGTCGACAGGGCCGACAGAGACGTGGTGGTGCTCGTGGGCGTGCCGCTGGTTCCCGGGCTTGTCAGCACAGAGCTTTGTGAGCTCTACTAGGACGCAACATACGGCATCTCCGACGGAGTCTCGGGGTTGGACTCGGGAGGAGGCAAATTGGCCAGCGCCATTGCCGTGTCCGACATGGTTGGTGGTTGTCTTTTGGATTTGCGACAGGGCTGAAGGTGGGAGAGCTGCGAGCAAGAGCTTGATGGAATCGAGAAGCGCAATCTCAGATCTGGACTCTAGACGGAACTAGATCTGTTAATCGTAGATCTTGAGTGTGGAACGATGTAGGCGATGCGAAGCTGGTGGAATTGCAGGAGGATGGAAAGGTTAAAGGTTGAATGCGATGAAGTTTTGAGGTTCGAGGTTCGAGGTCGAAGGTGCATGTCACCGGGACGTTTCACGCCACCCTTTTCTGGTGCTTTTGGTGGGCCAAGGCGTTCGGATCTCTGGCAAGCTTCGCCTTTCACTACAGCCTTATGCCAATGTCACTCCAGTCAGTGGCACAACGTCTCTTTGCTACGTGTTGGTTCTTTTGTGGCTGCAAAGCGTTGGTCCATGCTATGGGCTCGGTTCGTGCTGATATCAAATCAGTGCAGCTGGTCGAATCCGCGTGCATTTTTACTGCCCGCGTCTGCCTGCTTACTTGTATGTACCTGCTATTGGACTAAGATGTAATTACAGCCAAGATACATGTGATTGTATATGCAGCCATGCTCATGATATAGATTATGCTGTGACGAACATACAACTACTATAATAGCTATTGTACAGCTTGATAGCCGCAAGCAGCGTTTGTTCATCTTGACTGTCTCTTTGACGTGCCGGGGTCAGAGCCCAGAGGCTGTACGCCCATGACGTAGTTTCCGCCAATTG
The DNA here is from genome assembly GCA_020045945.2 of Trichoderma semiorbis. NCBI lineage: Eukaryota > Fungi > Ascomycota > Sordariomycetes > Hypocreales > Hypocreaceae > Trichoderma > Trichoderma semiorbis. Next base: position 1,748,877 of record CM034695.1, read on the forward strand.
GTGGTTTGAGGTCTGACATTTGGCTTGAGCCGCCCAAGACTAGCATCGAATATCAGGCATATGCATAAAGATTTGTGCATGTTGCGCTCAAACATGCCGCAGTAGCTATAATTCCTCTTTTTTACAGGTGTTTTCTACTATACACGTTTCTTTCGTTTGTTCTATTTCCGATCTTCCGATACAAAACAAAACCCTGTCAGTCATTCTATTCACTTTAATCAATCGTAGAGCCTTTATCCAAGAAATGTATTACCATCTAGATGCCATGCATTTCATATCCATGGAGGTATAACGGCCGAACGATAAACAACCTCAGCATCACTGATAGCTTCCGGGTAGTGGATATCAAGAGCTTCAATGCCAACCACATGTAAGGTCCAGGTGAAACGCTTGTAGTTACCGGGTAGATGTGTACAGTGCATACGAGTGCGGATGATGGCTGAGAACTGTTTCAATGCATTGCCAGAGTATATTTTGCAGACTTGTGTGTAAATTTGTAGCATTCGCAGAAAACGCACATAATGTTTTGATAGCCACGACATGCCATTCCCAAAATTCATCATCGTCAGATTAAACAAGTGTTGCTCAAAGCCACACGTACGCCAAGCACGCCTCCCTCCCATATTTTCCGAGTGCCATAAAAACGCCTCAATAATCGCAAAATGTCTTCGATGCCCATCGAAAAACAAACAAGGTAGCAATCTTCTAACACGTACTAATACAAGAAGCACCTCGCAAGTGCCTACAGAAACACCATGCCTCCGCTGATGAGCACAAGCGAGACACTGAGGAGCACAAATCCGGGCTCCTGCAGTATGATGTTTGTCAACTCAATCTTTAATCGTTGTCTGTCCATATTGAACGATGATGTCTTGGTAAAGGATGGAGATGAGTGCGCGGAGGCATTGAAAGTAGATGATGAATTGTCGTGATATGTCCAACTGTCGCCTCGCTGGCCATGAATAGCTGTCGCCATCACTTCAGAGGAGACGGCGCCATATTCAGCGAGAGCGAATCCGAGGAGGACAAACAAGAGAGCAAGATGTCTACGCAGCTTGAAAGCCATGTTGTGTATTTGAGAGAAGAGAGTAAGTGGTTTGTGTTATGGTGGCTGTGGTGAATGAAGAGTGTTTCCCCTCAGCTGAGTGTCTGTAGGTGCGTGTAGATGCAACGACACAATGTCAATGAGAAGATGTATGTAGATACGAGATAGATGATGGTAGATAATAGAAAGAAATATATCCGCGTAGAGAAGGGGGGCAGGCTTTCTTCTTGTATCTTTCCAGACAATGGATCGAGAGATAAGCACCAAGACGGGAGGAGAAGATGGCGTCAACCGCAGCGTCGACCAAGGGAGAAGAAACGCAATCAAGACACCACCACCCGTCCGATCCATGCATCTTCGGAATCAGGGATGCAAAGCTGTTTATGAAATAAAGACAACGGCAGAGATGCTAGATATGCAGCAATTGCTATCTGGCGAGGGGAAGCCGGTTTCTGTTATCATGGGGGAAGGCCAATCGAACCAATCTCAGGCACGGCGTGTTAGTAGGTTTCATGCATACCAAAAGTAAAATGCAGGCCATTCCTTGGCTAATGCATATCAAAACAAGCATCCGCTCGGCCTGTAGGATATCATTGCTTCGCCGTCGTCTTTTTTTGATTAAATTTTGACCGGGATGGAGGGTTTCGAGCCGTTGCTTCCGTCCAATTGACTCGTTGGACATTAGTCAAGCCAAACCTTGAAATTCGATGGTTTGCCATTAGCACCTCCATGGATATCACGGATATGCTGTTGCGTCCGCGCTTCCCTACACCATCAAGCAGATATTTTATTTATATTTCCACGTTGCCTATCGTGATACAAGCCCGACCTTTAATTGCTTCCATTCCTGCCCGCTCCTCCTCAGCTCGAGGAGGTGCCGCAACCATTGCGATACGCATCTCATCCGCTCTCCATGTTCCGGCATGGATGCATCAATGGATTCAAAGCTGCACGCAAGCGGGGTATTAGAGCGAAACTCTGTCGAGTGATTGTCAGATTCAAAAACCCGCACATGCAGGTTCCAAGCGCTAAATGCTCCAGCGTCGCATTCATGCTGGTAGAGTCACATACTGTAATACTCCCAATCATTTCTCACCGGCATCAAACGTTGAAGCAGCATGGATGGACTGGATTTAGTGCGATGGAGACCTGCAACCAAGAGCTACAGCGGAGCTACTGCTGCTGGAGCCACCCGTGGACCAATGCCAACTCCGCTAATGCTCGTCTCGAACCGCTAAAGCAACCTCGTTGACCACTAAAAGCCTGCTTGCTGCAGCAGATGCGGAGCCCCGTCCCGACCGTCTCGCCTCCGTCTCGCTTCACTCTCTCCGCCTTGGACGCTTGCTAGAGCTTCGTATCGCCGTCGGCTGTCGCTCAAACTTTGAAGTCTAGACTCTGCACATCATTCCGTCGCCAGAGACACTCGATTTCGCTTCCCCTGGATCTGGAACGCACGAGCCGCCGTCAGACAAGGCTGACTGGACATGTTTTTAACTTTGTTTGACTTGGCTTTTGACTATTGATTTTTGTTTTATTTTTCTAGTTTTTTCTTCTTCCCGGGTCATCATCGTCAGCCTCTCGTCGCAACATCAACTCTGCCTGCGACCGGAGGATATCAAGTCATCGAATCAATCCCCCTTCACGCTGATCTGATACCCGCCGCTTCCTTCTTATGCATGGATGCCTTTCTCTGCCTCAAAGGCCGCGCGCTACAGGCAGCTAGCCAACAATCCATCATGCAGCCAATAGCAGAGGGCTGACTGCCTTCTGGTCCTACCATAGCTTTTCAGCTGGAGGCTCAGCTAGGCATCATCGTCAGTCATGCGACTGGCAAGCGGCTCTTTTCTTAGCTTGTAAAACAAACAACTGTGCAAGGGCATAACCACTCGTCCTACCTCAAGTTGTCCTCTTCACCGTTCGTCTTCTGGAGAGCATCGTGACTGTTCATTTGCCTTTTGCTTTGCTCAAGGCTCAGTAAACGCATACTGTGGCAATTATCCGCAGCGTATTGACATGGTGCATTTCAACCTAGAACTGATATGGCTCTCCCGCGCAAGCCCGCACGTTGAGTGAGTGCCTCTTCGATACAGCCTCTTCTTGGGCTGGCATGCTGACGATATCGCGATATCGTGGCTAATCACATTTCTCAAGTCTCGTCTTCGTCCATGGATACGGTGGCAATCCGGAAACTACATGGCACGACGAATCTACAGGAAAAATATGGATCAAGGACGAAGAATTCATCACTCGCATAAAGAGACCGATTCGCATCTTCTCCTTTAGCTTCAATGGCGACGTAGAGGCAAATTTGTCATCATCCAGTCCAGCCTTCCATGCAAGCGATTTGCTTTGCTGTTTGGAGCAAGCTCTCGAGAGATCTGTAGTATGACTCCATGCTTTGTGAATGATGTTGAATGACTTTCTTACTCTGTCTACTAGGGAAGACCCTTGATATTCATTGCCCACGGCTTTGGAGGCATTATTGTGAAGAAAGTCAGTAAAAACCATCCGCTTCTCACATAGGCTGATCAAGTGATTAACCTTGCTGCATTGTAACTGTAGGCGATCCAGCTGTGTTTCATGACACCAAGCTATCCGCGGACTAAGAATGCGCTGGCCGGTGTCGTCTTCTTTGGCACTCCACACGCCGACACAGATTCCGAAGCACTTCTCCAATCAGTCAAAGGGACTATAGACACTTTTGGTCCAAAGGACGGAGTTAAGAGTGAAGATGTCAGGGAATTTGTTTCCATAGTGAGCCGCATCAACACTACCTTTATTGCATGCAAGCCTAGTTACCTCCGGTTGCTGTCCTTTTGGGAGAACCTGCCCTCAAAAACCGTTGGCTCGAGTACCGACTCTCATAAGGCTCTGGTGAGACTATTCAGCGTCCTTGATGAGACAACCAAGTACTTTCTTACTGATACCCTCATAGGTCATTCCTCTCCAATGCCAGAAAGAGAAACTACAGGGAAACACAGATCACATAATAGAGTGCGGCCATGAAGAACTGCCTCGGTTCTCTAGTATATTCAGCGACAGATTCATGCAGTTTATGCATATATTTTCCCAATTCTTGGTGGACACACTGTCCGAACGCACCGTACCTACTTTTCCCGCCAAAATCCCGCGTGCGCCATCACGGATCTTGGACCGACCATTCCCGATTGAAGAAATCCCAGGTATAAAGAAACTCGATTTTCCAATAATCAAGCCTCGACGAAGGATTTGGAAGGTTGACGACGACCTTCACAACCGTGAACGTCAGAAGAAGGAGGAAGAAGAAACGGCCTCCAGAGAAAGCTTTCTACGCTCACTAAGCGGCTGGTCAGATATCAATTACGGAAATGAGCTATATGTTGCCGCTGGCACATGCGAATGGTTCAAGGATGGCACCATCTACAAAAACTGGCTTACGGATCCAAAGTGTGGCACAATATTCTATATAGGGGCTCCTGGACATGGAAAATCGCACTTAGCCCGTGCTGTTTTTACCCATCTCAAAATCTCCAAGCCTGAAGACGTTGTTATTAGCTATTTCTGCCAAAAGGGGGAAGAAAAGCCGGCAATTTGGGAGTACTTCACGTGGAAGTTGATCAAGGAGTGGCCAGACTGGTTTTTGCATGTTCCTATCCAATTTCGCCGCAGCAACGATGAATCCAGTCCTCATCTCGACTCATCATCCTATGCCGAAATATGGACCGCATTTCGGAAAGTTTGCTCGCCGCGCATAATATATCTAGTCGTGGATGGACTTGAGCAAACGCCTTCAGCCAATTTCACTGAATTTTTCGCCTTGATAGAGCACTTGAGGCAGCCGATCACTATGGGACCGGAGAGCCGCCCGAGCAACCCACTCGACATGCCGACAAAGGTCAAGCTGGTCATAACGAGCCGATGGACAGACGCTACCTATTCGGCCTCAAGTACTACCTCATGCTGCACTCTACCAGACGAGGATCTTAGAAAAGACGTCTCCACATACCTGAACAAGAGGTTCTTGGCTATTTCCAACTCTAGGCAGAAATCAGACCAGGACCTGATACAAAAGATCAAAGAACGAGTCATCCAAAAAGCAGGAGCTTATTGGCTCTATGCTAAACTGGCGGCGGACGAAATTGAGAAATCAACTAGTTTGAACCCAGTTCAAGAGATTCAGGAAGATTACATTCCGACCGAGTTGGCACAGCTCTATGAGCAGAAGATGCTGCCTTTACTGCAATCCGCTAATAACCGCGAAAGGCATTTACGTACAGTTCTTACCTTAATAGCCTCCGAAGGCATTGGCCTCGCTTTTTCTATCAAGCAACTCGACAGTGTTCTAGAGTGCTTGTATGGTCAAGACGATATGCCAGTGGAAAGCCTCGCCAAATCCATGCAACAGTACTGCGGAGACTTGTTCTGGGTCAGCCCAGCCGACTCCCTCATCTTTTCTGTTCACCCTTCCGTTCGAAGCCATCTAAGCAACTACCTTTCCCTGGAACACAGGCAAACTAACATGGCTTTCATCTGCCTTACATATCTACTTCAAGATCGATTTTGCGTCCGCCTGCCTCTCGTGTGGACTGACAGAGAGGGTACCTCGGATAGAATGGCCAAGACGGCTGCATTTTACGGCTTTGCGTCTCAATGCTGGCTGACCTATCTTCCCAAGTTGAAGACACTCAATCCGCAATTGGTTCCGCTGCTGCAAAGATTTCTGTCCCCCGGCTGCCCGCAGTATCAGACGTGGCTTCATTGGAAAGCATGGCTCCTCAGCGAAAAGCTCCAAGAAAAGGCTCTACCAGCCGAGGATCCGATCATGGCCATGGTTCGAGAGGGCTGCCTTGCCGTCATCCAGCATTTTTTCCCGGCCTCAAAGTCCCCGCGAGCTCCGTGGAAGAGCAGGCTCGGAAGCTGGACCCAATATGTGCCATTTCCAAACGCTCAGCTCTCTGATAAATTAACGGGAAAGTGGCCGGATATCACAGGCCTGCATGACCATAGTCTTCTAATGGCAGCAGCGCTTAGTGGAAATCGTGGTATGGTTGAGCACGTTTTGCAATGGAATGTCGATGTGAATGCGCGTGACGAAGGTGGGAGGACGGCCCTCACTCTTTGCCTTACCTCGGATCGACTGATGGGTGCCAAGGCCCAAGATCAAAATGTATACGACGTTGTTGAATCACTTCTACTCAATGGAGTCAATCCAAACATATGTGACCAACACGGCATCACGGCTTTGCACGTTGTATCCGTTCGCGGCAGACGCGAGCTTGCTCAGCTCCTGCTCAGGTTCGGTGCCTTGCTCAACGTTACGGATATGTGGGGGATTACGCCGCTCGAAAGGGCATACTCTGCCGGAAACGTTGAGCTTGTCAAGTTGCTCATGGACTTTGGTGCAGACACAGAAGCATGGATGCTGGGTGGAGAGCCACCCCTGACAAGATGCATATTTGACGGGAAACTCGACATGTTCAATGCGTTTCTTCCTTACGCAGATATTAATCAGGTCACTATGATTGGATTTGCACCAATTCATCTTGCCAGCGATGGCGCCGACAGGATAGAATTTCTTCGGATACTGCTCTCAAGACCCGGGTTGGAGCTGGATGCTGTCAGCTCATTAACTGAACGTTTTCACGTCAAACGCACCACAGCTATTGGATTTGCCATCAATAGTCGTAATTATACGGCGCTGGAGTGGCTTCTGGAAGCTGGAGCCTATCCTGGATTGCTGCCCATGGTTAGTGTGCCGCCACTTCACGACGCCGTCATTCTTCAGGATAGGTCCATGGTTGAGCTGTTGTTGTTCTATGGAGCATCGGTGAATGACTTTAGGCGCAACTGGTTTCCATATACTGCTCTGGGCCATGCCGTGGATCTGGGCCTGGAATCCACCGTGGATTTACTTCTTCAAAATGGCGCAGATGCTTCCATCGAAGAAGGCTACGGCGTCGTCGCGTTGCTTGAAACAGCCGTGACGAGGGACGGCCCTCCCATCCCCAAGATTATAAAGAAGCTCTTGGAGTCACGCCATCCTCCCGATGTCAATTACTTCAAAGAAAACGAAGACCACTGTATAATAGGCGCTGTTGATCAAGGTGATGTTGAAACAGTGTCCATTTTGCTGGAGCATGGAGCAGATATGAGCATCTATCTCAACTCCGGCGAAAGAGTATCGCCCTTGCACAAGGCAGCCAGAAAAGGCAATGTCGAGATGTGCGATATTCTGTTGAAGCAGGAACCGAATCTTCTCGATCTTCAGCTGGAAAAGGGGTTCATGGTTGAAACCCCCTTAAATGCGGCATGCCATAAAAAGAAGAAGGATGTTGTCCGCTTTCTTCTGGATAAGGGCGCCAAAGTAGACCTGGTCAGCTACTACTATAAGGAGTCACCTCTATTCACCGCCTGCGATGTGGGAGATATGGAAATTCTCAAGATGGTTCTGGAAGCTGCGCCTCATATGATCAATGTGGCTACGGTCTACAATTGCACCCCGCTTTCATTTGCTTGCAGTCATGGGAATCTCGACATGGTCAAGCTGTTGATTGACGCTGGAGCAGATATGTATCTTCCCAACGGCGCTGGCACTACAAGCGCGTTCAGTCGGATCTTTGATGCCAAGGGCGATAAACCTTTTAAAGTCCTTCAACTGTTGCTAAACAACGGCCTGGACCTTCACGCCGTGGACAATGAGACTGGGCTTACCGTTCTTGGATGGGCCATGTGCCGAAGCCAGGCACGTCAAATGGCTTCTTGAGCAGGGTGCCGATCCGCTGCGTGCTCAAAGGGGCCCTGGTGGTGAGGAGACGTGGCAGACAGCCATTCAGGTTGCTGCCCATACGAGCAACAAGAATATCATGCCCATCATCGATTTGCTGCTTGAGCCGCGCTGGGGCTTGCGGGAACATCTAACGCACAGGGACTACCAGGGAGGCACTCTTGTGCCTGCCCTGGCTCGGTCCCGAAAAGGCATGCCAATCATATCTCGCCTCATGTCCGAATGTGACACCATCTTCAAGGAGACTGGTAATGACATCTTCTCTGCCATCATGGACCAACCTAGCCACTCCGGGCTCACTCCTGTTGACTATGCAATGGGCATTTTCGATGCCAAACCAGAGGCACTGCCTGGCCTGGACAAGCTCATCGTTGCTCGAATAGATGAGCTTCTAGCTGGCCCTCGCACAATCGAAATCCATCTTCTAACGCTAGATTACGTCGCTATACTCCTTTTTGCACGCGGTGGATACGATGCAGACGCCAGGGTTTTGGCCGAGTTCATACTCACTAGGCCTCAGGTTCGATGGAATGATGATGATGGATATTACATGGGCTCAGTCGCCCTACAGCAGTGCTTCGTCTGCGACAAGTCTATCTACGATCCTTATATTTACTGTACCCTCTGCGAGAACTCGTGGTGCTCGGAGTGCAAACACAAGGAAGACACAATCAGTCTACATAAACACAAATTCTTTCCCATGGAACTCCGCAAAGATCTAGACATTAATGCGCCAGACATTCAAGAAATCCTCGAAAGAATACACAAACAACTCAGGTCCAACTTGACTTCCATCGAGGAGCGGCCGCGACAAGATGCCGAAATACTCACCAGCAACTCCCCAACACATGCAGAACCTCCTCCTCCCGCACCCGCTCAAGCCTCTCTACCGCTCGCCACGCTTCACGCCTTTAACTTCCTAGCCATCACTCGACCCATCTGGACGCCCTTCCTCCCACTCTCCCCCTCCGCTCAAGCCCTCGTCGACCCATGGCACGCTCTGTGGTCTCGTGAATACGAGTACCGCCGTTGGCGAAGCTTTATGGAGAGGAGAAGCATGAATTACGAGAATTCGGCTTGGAGACGCTTCCAGGAGCTACAATACTTGAAACGAGGGTTCACAAGAGCGTATACTGATGGAGAGAGGGTGAAGCAGGATTTAGTGCTCTGTGATATACGGCGATTGTTCGATGACAGGGTTGTGGTTAGGCCAATGCCGCCGAGGAAGTGGCCTCCGGTGGTGAGGAAGAGGCAGTGATGATACACGACGTTATGATGAATAATCTACAGCTTTGGAATTGTTTTGTTATTTGCAGTATAGGTAGCTAGCCATTGGATTCACGTGTAATGCTAGTTCTGAATTTCGAGATAAGTCTCTGTTGCGATATAGTGAGGATAAAACATCATAGCATGTGCTACTTCTATCATAATAATTAAGCTAATCGATAAGACGTTTTGGGCGAGCAATAATCCCAAAACTCATTGCAGTAAATGCGTTACTGCGAGTAAGGAAAACAAACAAACAAAGCAGGCTTGGCCAAGGCGTTAATCATCTATCCAGTGTAATGGTTTCTTTGTGCGCGTTAAATCGTGTATCTGAAGTGAGGGCTGTCGTCACCAAGCTCCTTAAGCTCATCGTCCGGGAGCCCTTGGTGCTCTTCGCTCAACTCCCCAGCATCGCGATTCTTGTTTGCCCTCCAGAACCAGAACCAGAGGAATCCATAGACGCAGGTGCCGAAGCCCACCATGCTGAGAGAAACGGCGTGGCCACGGATGAAGCGTGGTTTATCAAGCGCGGGGCTAGATTATGGTTGTTAGACCAAATGTTGTGCATATGCAGAGAGATACTTCAGAAAACTCACTATATAAAGGCGGACATGATTCCAGATGCGTTGCCAAAGGTAAGTTGCATACCTGTGGCAGTCGTTCTCTTGCCGTACCGCGGGGTGTTATTCGGTAACTGTTTGAACATGTTAGCTTTTTCTCCCTAATAGCTATTCTGGGGTGTATAATAAGAGCTTACCCATGCAATTGGAAGACCGACAACGACGTAGAGTCCGCATGCGACAAGAAAGCACCCAAAGTAGTGCACTCCAGGTGACGTATCAGACAACAGGACGGCATATCCGACTACACTTATCATGCCAAATATGACGCAGAATACTCCTCTCATCTGGAGCCGATCGGACAGCATGGCTATGCTCATATATGCCACTGCTCCCAGAAAGTAGCACGGGATGGTGAGAAGCTGAACTTGAGCAGTGGTCCATTCACCAAGAGCACTAATGATGGTGGGCAAGAAAGTCGAGAAGCCTAGACACATAATTAGCCAAGATTTTCCTCTTTTTTACGTCATATCCAGACAAGAAACATACCGTAGAGCATGGTATCCACGCCAAACTGGGCAAACGAAAAGGCCCAGACCTTCCAGTCTGTAAAAGCCTTCATCATGTCACGTCGGCTGAACTCGCGACTAGAGGCTGTATTGCCATAGTCCCGCCTGTGTCTCTCTTCCATAAAGATCTTCTCCTCTTCCGTGAGGAAATACGCAGATGGCGCGTCATTCGGCAGCGCAATCAACGTGACTACACCAAGGACCACACTTGGGATGCCCTCGATGATGAAAATCCAGCGCCATCCACTCATGCCACGAACACCGCCCATGTGTCCAATGCCATACGCAAGCAACCCACCAAGGGCACCCGCTATAGCAGCGCTGACAAAGAGATATCCTATTCTCAAGGCAAGCTCATGTTTGGTGTAGAAGAAGGTGAGATAGACGCTGAGACCGGGGAACAAGCCCGCCTCGACAACGCCCAAGAGCAGACGGCAGGCAATGAGTGAGCCATATGATTCCACTAATCCGGTGAGAGTCGCAATGATACCCCAGGCTGTGACAATGAAGGCTATCCACCGTCGGGGGGTAAATAGTTTGAGAACAAGATTTGACGGCACCTCGAACAGGAGGTATGTGACGAAGAGGATAGAGACTGTGACTTGGAATTGCTCGGATGAGAGGTTGAGATCCTCCTCAAGGCCATACAGTCGAGCGTTTCCAATGTTCACTCTGCAGCCTGTCAGCTATCTCTTTCTTCTCTTCTGTACGCCTCCAAAGTTAAAGACAAAGAGTCCAGAGTGAGACGCCTTACCTGTCCAAGAAACTAAACAGATACAAGGCCATGACAAGCGGAATAATGTAAAGGTCCAGCTTCCGCACCAACTTCTTCTCGTCGACACGTTGAAGCAGCGACTCGTTGTCCGCACGAGCTTGCACCTGCTCCCACTTTTCAACCACATCTTGACTGGGCAGCGTCAACGTTATGATTTCTTGTGACGCCATCCTTGGTGAATCCTCTCTCTTCCGGTGTCTCTGCCAGTCAAACAGCGTTTCGATTTGTCACCGAAGAAATTAGGGAATCTTGGCGCTCCCTTGGAAAGAAATAGCAACCTCGAGAACCTCAAACAGCCTGTCAGGAAGCCAAGCAAAAGTACGAGCAAGTCTTCTCCTCTTGGTCTCCACCTCGGATCCTTTCGTCCAGCCACTCGCAGAAGCCGAGATGTCTCAGAAAGACAAACAAAAAAGGAACAACCCGCCGGGGACTCAATTCGACATGGTCACAAACAGTAGTATGTAGTAACAATGTCTCAACACGGGCCTCGGTATTAATAATATCTCTTCACAAAAGTTGTACTCGGTAATGAACAAAGTGAGGCTGAATGTTGTGTAACACACAAGCAAACAAATGGAAGAAGAAGAAGAAAACAAGCCGAAAGACCGAGCGTCGAACGAACAACACAAAAGAGTCACAAGTTCGTGACCCAGAAAAAAAACCAACCTAAACGGAAGGGAAGGCACTCTATAACGTAGAAGCAAAAATAATAGTGGCGTGAGTGGCCGTTCCGCGAATCAACTAGCGTGCCCGCATTTCGGACCCGAGAAGGAAAAATAGAAAAAAGAAAAAAGAAAAAAGAAAAAGCCTCTTTTCCTTGGCTTTGGCTTTTTCTGCTCAAGTGCGGTGAAGGGTCGGCTTCCTGCCTTTTGCTTTCCTACCGGGTTCCTTATGCATGTAGAACCTTATCCGGAGAGCTTATCAATCAGTCCCATCGGCTGCTGGGGATCTCGCCATGAGCACGTGTAACCAATCACAAAAGATGAAGAAATCGTGTCCCTACAATTCGGTAATTGGTAGAGTCGTAAAGATGGCGTGACGTTGTTGGTATAACAACCTCGTTTTCACTTTCATCTCCCAATAGAAACATATTATAAAAGATCACATTGCTTCATCACTACTCATCTACAAAATCAGCTATATCGTAATTGCAAACAGTCATGCATCAATCCTCAGTCGTCAACTCTGATCTTCGCTAGTCCCGTTCATTGCATTAAGCTTCTTTTACTCTATTTTCAAAGTTTGGCGCAAAACGCTCGAAATTTGCCGTAGCGTGCTGAGGCGCAGCAGCCGGTTATTTGCCGCGGAATGCATGGCTGAGCGCGCATTAGCCAGGAACCAAACTTGCTTCAGAAAAAGCATAATAAACAACATTCACTCAGGCTGATTCAGAAAAACAAAAACAAAGGAGAGATAAAAAAAAGAAAGGACATAGAAAGAACAGTAAGGAAAATAGAAGAGAAGACACACACAGGCAGTTCAAAACATGTAGTAAATTGAAACGGTCCATTATTAAAGATACATAAAGGTGGCTACACAGAACAGAGCAACAAATCGGCTTCCCGCTCTGCTCTCCCAAGTTCTTCAAACCTCATTCGTCACACGTTTGTCGAGTCTTCCAGCATCATCACGCGTCTTCCCTTTCTTCTAACGTCAATTTCATACAATCACATCAATCGAAAAATCTTTCCCCCTCCAAGTCTTGTTAGAATCACCAAGCCTCTCCTGTTGCAATTAAGCCTAGTCCATGGTGGACACGCCGGGTATAGACAGTATATACAAAAGACACGTGCCTTGTATGTTCCCGCCGCTGCCGCAGATGGGCTCCTCCCAATCAATCAGTTGGAGGGTCAAGCCATCTCCTTTGCTGATCCAGTATTCTAGTTCTCAGGTCCCCAAATATTGCCCTCTTTTTTTGCTTCTTTTAGTGATAGTTTTGCGTAGGCATTTCGTAGACTGGCCCGCTCTGGTGGCTCAGGACTGCGTTGCCGTCAATCTCGGAAGCCTCGGGGTTGTTCCATTTGGCAGCATTGACGTTGTCGTTGCCCAACTCAGCAGCATCGGCATGAGCAGGGGGGACGTTGGCGGTCCTGTTGTCGAACGACACAGGGCTGACGGTGTTTGCCATTGTCGTTGCCGGGCTGGGCGAAGTGTAGGCTGAGCCGTACGGCTCTGGCTTGGCATATCCAGCACGTCCATCGCCCAGGGCGGTACCACGGTAGCCCTCGGGAGCGGCGGGCTTGACGGGAGTGCGGCCGGGGGCCAGGAAAGCTGCTGCGTTGGCGGTGTGAGCCGACATGGGTTGCTGGCGACCGGGTCCGCCAATTCCACCGCCGCCGCCGCCGCCGATCGGGACTTCAGAAGCGCCAACCAGGTCGTCGTGGTCAGGGCTGGGGCCGCGGTTGCGACGTCTCAGGATGAGGAAGAGGGCAGCGCCAATGATGAGAAGACCACCGACGCCGACACCGACACCAATACCAGCCTTGGCGCCGGTGGACAGGCCCGAGCTATCGGAGGCATGGCTGGTGTTACCATCCGGAACGCCCGTTCCGGAGCCTGTCGGGGCGGTGCTGGTCTCCTGGACACCGGTGGTAACAAGAGTCGAGGTGACGGTCAAGGTGCTGGTCGTGGTAACGGTCGTCTTGGCATTGGCCTGGTGGGTCTGGGTGATGGTCCTGGTAACAACGGTCCTGGTGGTCTCGGTGTCTCTGACGGTCCTGGTGGTGGTGTCGACAATGGTGGTGCCACCGCCGCCTCCGACGGTCACAGTCACGACATCGGTGACGAAGGCGCGCGCTTCCAAATCGCGCAGAGCCAGATATTGGTTCAGAGACTCGGCATCAACAACCTCGGTAGGAAGAGGATCAACTCCCGTCCTGGGCGCAACCCTGTAATCCCGCTTCTGCGCGGCGGTGGGCGTTTCGAAGACGGTGGTGGTCTCAAAGACGGTGGTGGTGGCTGTCTCCGCGTTGCTGCTAGTAACAGTGGTCGTGGTAAAAGCCGTCGACGTCGTGGTAATCGTGGTGGTGATGGTCGTCGTCACCGTTCTGATGCTTGTCGCAGTCCTGCCGCCGGGGCCCGTCACAGTCTCCGTCTCAAAGATGGTGGTGGTGCTGTCGCTGTCGTCAGAAGAGCTGCTGCTGCTGCTGCTGCTGCCAGGGGTCGACGAGGTCGGGGGAGGAGTTGTCGAGGATGACGGCGGAGGAGTGGACGACGAGGAGTCGCCTCCATCGGACGAGCCTGGAGCGGTGGACGATGAGCCCGAGTCGTCTTGTCGGATCACAACATTTGCATGGACGCTCCCAAGCAGCGCGCCGAAGACGAGTGCCAACGGCAGGCGCATTTTGAAGGAAAATCTCGAGGTGTGGCCAAACTATGCGTCTTAAGGATGAGGCCGTACAACAATGAAAATAGTGGTGTCGAAAGTAAAGTAAGAAAAAAATGAAGAATGATGACGATGGCGATTAGGTGCCAGGCGAGTGAAACAAGCGAGTGGAAGGGGTCGGTTAGGATGGAAGCAGCAAGTTCAAGGGCCCTGGGGAATTTGAACGGCGACAAGAGCCAGTGGCCAGAGGGAGAAAGCGAGAAACGGCCCGTTGTTTGGCCATTGGCCGCAGCAGGCACACGCGGACTCCCGGAGAACTTGAGCCACGCAGCAGACAGACCCCGTTGGGTTGGGGTACCCGGTACTTGCGCCAAGGGTACTCGGACAGTCGGGCGCGCGGGTATCTGTACCCCCAAAACAGGTCCACAGCATGCCAGTTGACCTCTGTAATAAGCGATGGATTTTTTTTTTTTTTTTTTCTTCTTCCAGTGCGGGTGGTCCGCTAAAGTTCCAGTCCAGCTGTCGCAGTCTGGTGGTTCTACGGAGCACAGGTGCACTAAAACGATGAGGCCGCCCAGAGCGTGTGTCTACTAAGCATCGAGCATGTCTCCAGTACAAGTTCAATACGGGCTGTGAAGTTGTACGTGCACCAGCAGGTACCGGTACCCCGTGGCGATACCGCACAGGTATTACTCGTATCGCATTGTCGCGAACACATGAGCAGCACGAGAACGAAAAGCACTTTTTGCGCATTTCGCTGGGCAGAGGCAGAGGGACCCGTTGGGCTAGTACGAATGTTGCACGCGGGACTTCAGGAGAGTGAATCAAACAGCAGCGCTTTTGCCCGGTGCAGCTTAGCGGCGAAAAAGTGGCAATGCAGGGACCCCCCAGAATACGAACTGCTCAGAGAGGGAAAAGGATCCATTCGATTCATGGAAGACACCAGAGAGAACGAGTGATGTGGTAAAAGAAGAAAAAAAGAGGATCCCCATCCCCTGAAAAAAAGAGAACCGAGGGTCGATGTGAGTTGAAAAGCCGAGTCACCTGCCAATTGGGCGGACAGGTAACGTGTACTCGTATATACGGAGTACAGCAAGCGAATATTAACGATTACCTCACCTGGGTCCATGTTGATGCTACTGTACCAGGTTGATACGCCATGTTGGCAATTTGTTTCATCGTCATTTCATGACTGTCAATGTCCACGTCAATGGTCATTCTAGGTGATTACCACACCTTGTCCGTTCTCGCTGTAATGCTCGCACAAGTACCGTGCTAGGCCTACAAGCAACGCCCGAGGCCATCCATCCATCCATGCTGCAATCGCTCCTCACCTTGCCCAGAACCGTAAGCCTGATCGCCTCGTCCACGAACGAGTCGTTATGCGAAATGACGTGCACCAAGCTGGCACTATTAGACACTAAACCGCCACTAGTACACGGTTCGTCATTGATTGGCGAGTGCGTGACCAAGTATTCAATGTCTCCCTTCCCATGCCTCATCTTCAATAGTACAGCGTCCCATTGTTTTGGTAATAAACGTGCAGCAAACAATACGAACCCGAAATTCCAACCAAAATGTCATCCCATTCCTCCCCAAATCTGCATCAGCCTCCGCCACATGCCCCCGAAATAGGAACCATGAGCAAGAAAAAAAAAAAAGCCACAAGAGATCCAAAATACCAAAACTAGCTGCCTTCATAAGATGACCGCCAGGCTGGGAAACGCTGATGCCCCAAAGCTGAGATTTGCTGCTATTCTTATTCCTTTTTTTTTCTGACTGCACCGTACTAAAAAGACCTAGTACCTTCCCTTTATTGTTTTCTTCTCCAACGAGGCGCCCAACCATCGCCCGCTGGAATGCCGGAAGCTGTCAGACTGCATGGAGCTACCCTCGTGACGATCCTTGGGCTCTTCTCTTCTTATCTTTTTTTATTCCTTTAAGTACATTTTTCTTAGGCCCGGAAATTCTTATGGCCGGTGAGATCTTGCTCCCGTGATACCGGATCGGATACCCCGAAGCCTCAATACATCCTCGAAAATCATGTCACTTGGCCGGCCTCTCCATAGTGCCCTTGCCCTTTATTTCTCCAAATCGTAGAACTGTATTCTCGTATATAAAAGAATAAAACAAATGAAAGTGTGAAACAGTGGAGGGGGAGGCGTGACCACCTGCCTCATTGTGCTGCAAAGTCGACGATTGCTGATGCTACTAGCCAACAGCGGCATATGAATTTCAGACGCTGCTCCGCAGTGACAGAAAAGCCGGCATTAATACCTCCACTTGTACGTGCAATACAAGGTATGCTGGACAGTAAGACGTCAGTTAGGATATTACAGCCGACACTGGCGTCAAAAGCATTCTAAATCGGGCATCCCAGCTTGACAGGTAGGTGGTATTATCAAAGTTTTATTCATCCAAATCTTGATCGACATTTTATTCTGCTTTACTTGTAACTTGATAGTAATCACACAAGACGAGAAACGTACATATATACGCAACACATACACTCAGATAGTTATATATGTATATATCTTGTACAAGTCATCTCTCATCAGCCTGCTCCATCCCCTTACATCCTATCCCCCTCTTCTTTGTCAAAAACTCCCCTCGGGCCTCCTCTCGCCAACAGTAAGTTACGTGTATGCGTCCAGCGCAACGACTTTTATGGGAATTATTACGTTTATAAAAAGAAAAACTTTCTCCATCCACCACTGAGAGAGCAAGCCCTGGTATCATGAGAGGGGACAAGAGTCGACAAAGGGAAACAAAAATTGAGAGGAAAGCAAAAAGGGGGGCGCTGCTGTAGTAGTATCGATCGATCTCGTCGCGGTGGAGAAAAAAAACAGGGAAAGAAATGGAGAGGCCGTTGACAAAGAGATTGAAACAATCGTAGGCTCTTTAAAAGTTTTCTTTGCCCCAGACGAACGAGAACCTAAATGGAAGTCAGAATAAGTTTACACACACACAAAATAAAGGTCAGAGATGATAGATGAAACAAAAGAACTTACTCAGGATCCGTATACTTGTTGCAGTAAACATGCAGGGAACTTCCCAGTCCCTTGGGTCCACAGAAAAACACACCCGCCTCACAAGGACTGTGCAACTTCCGGATCCCTCGGAAAATCATGTCCCAGTTGGGTCGCCCAAAGTTGGTGGGACTCCTCAGGCCCGTAATGGTATCTTTGTCGGCATTGGCATCGTTGATCATGATGTTGGTCGCGTCGTCCGCCTTGATCTTGGCCGTCAGGTACGTGTGGATCTCGATGCGGTTGTCCACGTCTTGCGCCTCGACCGCCAGCAGCAGCGACCGGAACCACTCAAAGGAGCCAAAGTCTCGGCAGATCCAGAAGAAGTAGACCTTTCGCAGACGAGTCTTTTGTTGCGGGTAGTTCATCCGGTACCAGATGGACTTGAGGATCGAGGCAAAGGGCGTGACGCCAATACCGGCGCCGACGAGAACCGCCACCTCGTACTTGAAGACGTCCTCCGAAGCAGATCCGAAGGGGCCGTCGACGTAGACCCTGGGCAGGACACGCTTCAGGGCCGGATCGTTGGTCTCGTCACCGGCAACTCCAACGACTTTGCTCGAGCTGCCCTTCTTGTCCCATTCGCAGCCCAGCATAGTCGAGACGGCCATGGTAAAGTCACCCTGGCAACGCATGTGGATGGAAATATAGTCTTCTTCGGGGGCGCTGGTCAACGTAAAGGGGTGATACTGCCACAGCGAGACCGCCGGGCAGCAGAAGAAGATGTACTGTCCAGCCCGAGTCTTGGTGTGCTCCTTCTTGATCTGAATCTCGCAGACGTTGCTGGGGTGCTGGATGACCTTTGAAATGTACGTCTTGTGGCGTCCTCGGATTTCACGGGCAATTCTCTCCGCCAGGTAGATGAAGCCTCCGTACATCCAGTACTGCCAAAACACACCAATGGCCGAAGGTCCGATACTCGTGCAAAAGGGCGCCACGTCGGGCTGGATCATGCAGTAGGCTCCGTGGATGGCCCAGAAGATGAAGAAGACGATGAACATGTGGTGGGTATACCAGAATCGCTCGTAGTTGGCGCGTCGGGGCTTCTCGATCGAGGTAAAGACCATGCCCATGAGGGCAATCAGCATCACGTATCCAGTCCAGCCAGGGCCCGAGGCAAAGTTGGCAAGCAGCCAGCCGTAGATTCCAAGGTTGTTCTTGGCCGCCACCTGGGCAAAGTTGTTCCAGTGGGCAATGGTGTGCACCCACGAGAAGAAGACAATGGACCAGGCCGTCGTGATGTGGAAGGTGATGTTCTTGTCGAACTGGATGACGCCGTTGAGAGGAGTCTGTCGGAGGAGCGAGATGAGGGTTCTGCAGACGGGGAAGAGGATGATGCCGACATCGACGTGGAGGACCAGAGCGGCCGATCGAGCAACGACGAATGTGAAGCCAAAGGTGGCTCGAGATGTCGCCAAGCTGTCCTTGAGACCGTAGTGGACGCAGGCGAAGGCAAAGATGAGGGCGTGGGCCAGCATGAAAACGAAGACAAATCTGTTCGCGTTGGGTCAGCAAATCGAGTTTCTTGTTTTGTTTCTTCTCTTTCCCCCCCTGCTTCACATAAAGTCCGTTTGGGAGCAACGTACACTCTTCGGTATCCTTCGTTAATCATCCATCGATCAAACTTTTCTCGCGCCGTCAGCTCTTGCTGCTTCTCCTGTGTCATTTCTCCCGAGAGCAACATGCGCGTCAGGGGGGTCCATCTGGACCGCTCCGTCGGCCGCTCATAGCTCTCGTACTTTTCGTAGTCCATTGTGAAGCAAAGGTTGTGGCTGGTTGGTCGGCTGTCGCAAGTCGGACGTATACCCAAGAGTTTTGGATAAAATCTCTCGCTCTGTATCCCAACAAACGGTCGGTCACGGTATAGTCTCTGTAATTATCCTCCAGTTTAGAAGCGATCGATTGGCGCAGGCAGTATCGGTGGTTCAGATCCCGCTGAACGAGCAGCAGCCTGTCGAATAAGAGAGTGGAATGACTTGAAGTCAATAAAAGACCGGTGCAAACACAAACGGCTGTAAATATATAAAGAAGAGAAACGAAGGAGAGGAAGCAATCCCGAGATCTGCAGAAACCAATAGTAGTTAGTACCAAAGCGTCAAAGGAGAAGAGCCCCTTCTCGCATCCAAGAGCAATCGGCGCATTAACACCAAAAAGCCAGCACCGGGGAATTCACATACCACAAGATTCAACAATGCAAACTCGACCTTGCCTTGCGATCAACGCAACCCACGGGGGAAAAAATCCAAACAACAGACAAGCAAAAGAGAAACTAGAGATGAGAGAACAATAAAAAGAGTCCAGACCTTCGCACCACGAAGTCGTAAGAGAACGAGACCATTCCCCCCCGGGGGGTTACGAGTAACGCCAAAAACAGCACAGCGAGCACGGCCGGGGATTCGCTGCCGCGTCCCTGTTACAGGTTGCAGAAGCTCGTCCATGCGAGCGAAAATACACGCAACGACTGCCGGACATGGGCACCCCGTTGCTAGCCAATTAGCGGCCGGCCAGCCGAGGTCTCGAAACAGACCATTGACGGTTGGTTTGATGCCAAGGGCGCCTTTTCTCATTTTTCGTTTTGGGGCGAGTCCAGTCTACCTAGCTCGCTGAAGCATTTACTTGTACGAGTACATTACCTATTCGTATGTGATTGTCGGGGACCAGCATCTGGAAGCCCGTACCGGTGGGATATGGCATGGAAGTCGATGCTATTCCCGACCCGAGATCTCTCCATCGTTGTCTCTTTTCGTGATCCATCCGAAATACAGCATCTTCAACGTAAAAATCATCTCTACACGGAGGATTCTCCCATATTGAACACGGAGCTGCTTAGCCCAAAGGACCACATTCTCCACCTCAAAAACCCCCCCGAAGCGAGAAAAGCCCCCCTAGATTCCCTTCAGCTTATCGAACACGCCTCTCGCAATAAATCGCAATCTTCTGGTCCAGCAAGAATCCAGCAGATGGACAATCAAAGCATGTGGCAAGCAAGCGCAAAACATGCATCCATCGCCAGGTCCCTCGAGTTTCAAGACTTGTGGAAAATCGTTCGATTTCTTCGTCCTTGCCGTTTTACTTATCGCCCCCCGTCCAGTGGTATTAATTCCCCGCATGCATAATGGCAAGGATAGGAGCCTGAGCGCGAGGCTACATGAAACAAGATGCGACAAAAGGTGTGACGGAGATGCCCTTGGCGCTTGCCGCCCGACCCGGCCTTTTTCCTTCTCTCCAGCTCGTAGAATGTCTCTTCCATGTTGTTTGTTAATTCCTGTTTAATCATCACACGAATTTCTTTTCTTATACCACAGATAGTACCGACACAGATGCAATACTCTATGCTCTTCTTTTCCCGTTTGTTTCCTACCGACCTGGCGCTAATCTCATGGAGTGTCCCGTGCATTCCCTGCCTGGTTGCGCATAACCCTGCAATATGGAGGGACATGGACATATGGAGGACATGGACACACCATCCATGGATACCACCATTGCCTACCACTTTATTCTGACCATACTGCACTCCATGTCAGAATCTCTTATAGAATTAGCGCCAAATCCTCCGCGACGCATGACATTTTCCCTTTCATATGTTGTTGATTATCTAGGCTATCTACTTACCTTCCTAGAGGCTTATCCATACATTAACAGGTATTGCTTGGAGGTTTATTTTAGGTAGACGGACTCCATACGTATTCTATCCTTTCTATACAGGACCACGCCGCCGTAACGTTTGACTATCCATACTATATCTCAACAGATCATTCCTCACATTCTACTACTTTCTTCTACGCATGACTTCACTGGCAACTCGACAGCACACTTCACAATCGCCATACATCACACACAAGTAAACCATTCTTATAGACGCGTTAAATCAGATGCCTGTTGTTGGATGCAGAGTACACGTTGTTGATGCAAACCCAAAGTCAAGTCCAGCCGCATAAGCCCTTGAATAGCGGATATTTCTGTCTAGTCTGCCACCTGTCCGCCGGCCATGCGTCGTCTCACCCCCAGCATCATAAACGTGGTGCACCCGAAGAGATGATGAGAACAGCAAGGAGAAGAAAGAAAAAAACTTGCACTGTCCGCCTTCGAATATCATCCCCGCACCCGCTTATAACGTAGAGGCTCGCCAAACATGCCGCACCGTCATCGCGTGATAGAGGACGTCAAACACCCAGCGCCATCAAAACCCCTCAAAAGAAACCGTTTGGTATTGCCTAGACGGCGTACTTGCGGGTCCATTCCCTAGCGGTCGCCTCGTACCGGGGCCGGTCGGTCTTGTACACGTGCGCAATCTCAGGCACAAGGGGATCATCGGGGTTCGGGTCTGTCAGCATAGAGCAGATGGAAAGAAGAACTATTGTGTGATTTCCATGTCAGCGGCTTGATTTCACAGAGTAGTATATCATCGAGATGGGTAACGTAGTAGCTTACCTTTGGAAATGGTCAGAGCAGGGCTCCACTGGTCTCGAAGAATATCGAGGCAGATGCTGCCGTTGCTGTTGATGTTGGGGTGGTAGATTCTGGTGGAGAAGTTGACTTTCGGGGGCTTGAAGGGGTAATCCGTAGGGAACTGGATCTTCAGAAAGAAGACGCCTCCTGAGTATGGTGAATCACCCTGTGTCGGTCGTTAGTCGTCCATCTTGTCAAAACGGCGTCGTCGGCAAGGCCATCTGTTTGTTCATCCCAAACGACAAAGTGCCGCCTGGATCAAACAAAGCCATGCTTAGAATTCGTGGGCATCAACTTACGGGTCCCATGATTGTAGCTTGCCAGTGAAACTGCAGGATATGTTAGCTCATCTTTGTACACAACGTTGTTGTCGTTCCACGCGAACAACAGCCATCCTCTGATGGAGTTGACGCATGGAAACAAGGCTCCCGACTTACCAGATCTTCTCCAACAGGACCAGCGGAGCAGGATGATGGCGGGTCACTAGTCGGCCGATAAAGTCAGCATACATAACTCGACGCTCAAAACCCAGGTGCGACATGGTACCAGACACTCCAGACATTCCAGAAGTCGAACATCAAGCCCATGCCGTTGAGCTGGTGAGACCCCCGCTCAGCATAGCCCCACCTCACACGACGGCTTGGGCTGCAAACGACGACACTCCTGATGAAAGTATCCAGAGAGGGCACCAAAGGGGCGGGGAGAGAGCAGGTGCCAAGAGACGGAGGAGAAGGGAAGACGGGAGAGGGAAGATTTACGTGCCGAGGTCCTTGAGCTCCTTGTTGATGCGCTTCAGGGCCATTGTGATGAGGGTATGTGGTATCTAAAAGGGTGGTGGAAGATCGATCTCGGATCGAGGCTGGCAGAACTGGCGTCAGTATTTGCTTTCCCGGACTGGTCGGGTCACGATGCGGAGACGGTGCAACTCACAGGCAAAGAAAGAATCAAAAGATCCTAGGCGGACGTTGGAGACGATGCAAGGCGACCGTCTGCAAGTCCTGAGCGCTAGGTAGAGGCTTTATCTGATCGGGGGTGCAGAGTCCCTGATGGCGGTCCTGTGCAGATCGAGTTTGTATGTCGAAAGCAAAGTGGAGGGGTTGGAAGGGAAGAGAAGAGAAAGGCACAGTAGGAGTCGTAGTAATGAGCACGTACAGTCAGTAGCGGTAGCCACCAAAAGAGCGGGCTTGCACACGGCCAGTGGCTGCGAACCCACGCACACAAACCACTAACAAACTGGGTAACTAAGCAATAGCAAGGCCGAAAAGAGTCCAGTTTTTTTTTTCTTCGATTTTTTTTTTTTTTTAATAAATTCCCCAGCCTTGGGCCACACCGGTGGCTAAGACGACACCGCCACTGCAAGCTGCTGCTTAGGCCGTGACCCAGACACTAACAGATATGCAGCGGATTTATGCGCAAACGGCGATAGCGGCGAGGGGACTTTCTCTCGCTGTCACGGCTCAAAGGTGACATGTCGCCGCCATCCATGTCTTTCGCTCAGCTTCGACGGCTGGAAGCGCCAAAACCGAGGCGTGACTGATGCCTTTGACGCTTCTTACGGGAGGCACCGTGATGGCCGGGACGTGCACACATAGCACACATACATACATACATACATACAAAGCTGGGCACCTTATGTCAGGATGACCAAAGCCGGGGCGGCCAACCTTGTGATTGATTACATGACAACATGAAGCCCCCTTTCCCTTTCATACCGCTAGTAGTTGCGATACTAGGCACACCCGGTGCTTGGCTTGCTTTCTAATACGGACGGCCAGCCTTTGCCTCAGGGACGGAGACGCAGTAGCATCCCGAATGGAGTAGTTGCTCTGTCTGGCCGGCGATGAAATCGCACTTGACGGAAATGTCACGGCAACCCCACGGTGGGGTTTCGGAGAATCTCGCTCCAAGGTTTACGCTTGGTGGTGTTCGATTCAGCCATTCGTAACTTTAACATCTTGTCCCGCATCACGGACCGAACGCTTGATAATCTGCATACGATAGTAGATGCTACTATGAGTAAATATACATGATGATAATATGTATAGTAGATGCTACTATGGGTAAATATACATGACTTTGGCCTAGTTTGCCAAGGGATGTTGATGTTCATAGCACTCAATATACGTGTTATACCATACGTCCTGTATCTGATTTTATGCTTTTATTTCATCATCTATATTGCTAGCATATTTTACACAAATGCTTGAATGCCAGTAATCGCCCTGCCCAAGATCAAACTGTGGATATCACTCTGTCCCTCGTACGTCTGCGTCACAAACAGGTTCGCCACGTGTCTTCCAATGTGATACTCGTCGCTCACAGCGTTTCCACCGAAAATCTCCTGCAGCACTCGAACATTGCGCAAAGCTGAATCACAATTCTGTCTCTTGACCATGCTGATCATTTCGGGAGTCATCTTGCCCTCGTCCTTGAGCCTGCCAACCTGCACCGCAGCCAGTGTGCCATAGGCGGCATCTGTGGCGGCATCGGCGAGTTTCTTCTGAATGAGCTGGTACCTAGCCAGAGGGTTGCCCTTGAATTGCTTGCGCTCCAGGGAATAGGTGCGAGCTCGAGCAATGGCGTCCTCCAAGGCGCCCATGACACCGAGCGAGATGCCGTATCTAGCGCTGTTGAGGCAGCTAAAAGGTCCCTTGAGGCCTTCGACATCAGGAAACATGTTGGCTTCTGGCACCGGGACGCCGTCCATCTGGATCATGCCCGTGATGGAAGCTCGGAGCCCGTTCTTGTCCTTGATGGCGGGTGTCTCGAGTGTTCCAGGCGGGCAGTCCTTTCTCTCAATCAAGAAGCCCCTGATCTTACCCGTCTCCTGCAGCTTGGCCCAGACCAGCAGCACATCGGCAATTGGGCTGTTGGTGATCCATGTCTTGGCTCCGCTCAATGAGTAGTATCCCTTCTTGGTCGGATGCGGCTTCGCGACGCTCTCCATGCTGCCCGGGTCGCTGCCGTGGTTGGGCTCCGTCAGGCCAAAGGCGCCAATGAGCTTGCCCCTGGCCATCTCGGGGAGGAATCTCTCCTTCTGCTCCTCGGTGCCGAACTCGTGGATGCCGCCCATGACGAGGGACGACTGCACCGACATGCCAGACCGATAGCCGCTATCGACTCGCTCGACCGCTCGTGTAATCAGGCCGCCGGCCACCGAAGAAACGCCAGCGCATCCGTAGCCCTTGATGCTGGAGCCAAGCAGGCCTAGCTCGCCCATCTCTTCGAGGATCTTGGGGTCATAGTGTTCATCTCGGTAGGCCTCTGGAGAGGAAGAGAGTTAGCAAGTCAGCAAGTCAGCAATGCTGCACGAATGGGCAAATATGAAGCAGCATCATGTAAATGCAAAGAGAAAGGGAGACGCCATACGCAAGACCCTGGGCTGTAGCCGTTCCTGGCAGTATCGCTCTGCCGTTTCTGCAATGGCCTGCTCTTCCTCGGTAAAGAGGTTGTTCGCATTGAGGGGATCCTCCCAGTTGAACGTGGCGTAGCTTCTCGCCGCGGCCGGTCTCGCAACAGCCGTGCGGGCAAAGGCTCTGAAGGATTGTCGCAACATGGTCAATCGGGTCCGTCCTCGTCTGCGGAGAGGAGAATTGCAATTGGGATTAGAATTGGCACAGCCGTGTACATGTTTGAGTTTGAGTTGAACGAGGCACCCGCTGCGTTATGTATTATTGGATTCCATTAGGTATTAAGTCGGCTAATACTAGCATCATCCTCTCTGCTCCTCGGCAACTTCCCCAGAATCGCGCCCTTAACGCGCTAAGTCCAAGCACTAATCCGATGAAACCCGGCCATTGCCTTCTGTGGAGGGCGCTGGAACGACATTCGTTGATGCAAATCTCCACCGGAATCTCCACCGCCGCCGCGGCACATGATGCGCTTGCAATTGCTCCGGACGATGCCTTAGTAGGTACTAGTAGGCGTCATCCGAGCAGGCTAAAAATGGAAGATATTAGGAGAAACGGTACAAATAGATGCTGTAAGGAGCATACCTCAGCTAATGTTCCAGCCCGATGTCGGGATTCAGAGGTGGGTTGCTGTAAGTACATGTAGATATGTACATGAAGACTCAATATGGGTGTGTTCATCATCTTCAAGTTTCTAGTATCTGTTACTATAGCTACGTTCTTCTAGTATAGCCATATCCATTCTGGTATCTGCTCGTGGATCCAGCAATAAGTGACATGGTGTACTGCTTATGGCCGAGTATCCCCATCTCTTTGTTTATAAGACAGACGCATCTTCACCACATGCATCTGCTTCAACAAGAGACGGCACAGACTCCAAAGAGTTGAAAGAATACCTCGTATCAATACAGACAAAGCTCTACTCTCTGATCCTACTTACGGAGTGGATGCATAGCTGTAGCAATATAGAATCATGCTGTCACCCTGAATCTCAACTCACGTTTGAATCACCCTTCTTTGTCCTCCTCCTCCTTCTCCTTCTTATAAGCCTGGCTCAGCCTGTCCAGTTCAGCAGTCGCCATCACGAGTCCCGCCACTACCAGCGGGCTTGCTCCTCGTTCTCCCACAGGAGTACTTCGAGGGCTCCCAATGTCAGAAGGGCTGTGCCGTTCTAGCGAGCCTCGCGCTCTTCGCCTCCTCTCTCGTCCGTCTTGAAACCTCGGCATGGTAAGCTGAGCGGTTGCTGAGCCTCGACAGGACTTTGGAGATTCCCAGGGCCGTCGGCGGCGGAAACGGACAGCGATGCGTTCGCGAAGACTGTAACCTGGTGGTGTGGTAGGCTGAGAGCGAGAGCCACGCCGACTATACTGATGCTGCCATCCTCCCATTTGGTGCGAAGTTGCCTTATAATATCTCATTAGTTGTCTGGCTGCGCATATATTGGAATTCGTAGGCAATCAGTTACCCAAGGCTGTTTTGTGGAGTTATTTAAATCCGGACACGATATCATGCACTGATCGATCATGCCCGGCGAGCCATTCTGTGTGGTAGCTGGCCACAGCTGTGAAGCTTGTATAGAATTCGATCTTGGTAGACCTCGGTCCCCCGAAAACAGCTTGCCACTTTGGGGTGGGCTCACATCGACCGGTCCGTCGGTTGGTTGGGTTTGGCTCAGTAAAGGAGAAGGCTGGCTGGAGGGTCGTGCCGGCGATTCGGGCGATTCGTTCGAGTTGTTGTTCATTTTCGAGGATTCGGTGAGAGGTTGCCGGCCGGGTCGTTAGGGGGTTGGGTGAAGGAGCAGCTGATTATAGATGCTTTGAAGCGGAGTTGTTGCGATACTTGATTGCGCAGAGGCGCCATCTACCTACATTCAATCAACAGTCAAAATTATGCAAGTTTAAGGAAAGGGGGGTTGAGCCACGCCCAATGCACGCAAAGTAGCCGCTCACCAGGGCCTCATGCCTTCCAAACTACCATCTTTTCCCAAAATAATGTGAACTTTAACGGCGGTATTAGACACATGTAACTTGCAGCTTCCTTATTTCTCATAAAACGACACTGCCATTGATCATCCTGTTAAAACGAACCGCCCACGCCAATCAGCATATAGCTGTGCTGCCTCCTGTTTTTGCAGAGAGTTGGGCGCATATTGAGCGACCAAGCTTGCTGCGCCGGTAACTTGCAGTCCAACATTGAACAGTAGAGATGGTTGGTTCATCAAGTACTTGGAATCCGCAAGGACAGCTGTCGACAGAGATTCTTGCTTCTTAAGGTTGGAATCCGATGCACTTGCTGACACGAGCTCTCGTACGTTCACAAGGACTCGGACTATGCGTTCAAAATCGGCAATGTGGTCAGGACAGGCAAAATTGAAAATGGCTCCTTGGCCGTGGCCCAAGTTTACGTCGCTCATTCGCCGCTGCTCGATAGTTTCAGGGCCCAAAGTCTCTCCTTTAATCATCTGATTGTCTTCTAAAAGAAGTGTGTCAATGACATGGTCGAATTCGGTTTTCTCACGGTGCAAAAAGGGAATCTCCAGCCAAGTCTGAGACCCGAGGAATGACATCTTGCGCGTAGATAGTGTCACGTAGGACTGCAGAGAAATCAGTATCGTGCCAATGACTTTTTTGCGATTGAACATCCCTCTGCTTACCATAAAAAACCGTAGCTGCCAGAATATTTCGAAAAATGGCGATTCCTGACAGCCTTGAGGTCCAACCTGTTCCAACAGGCCTAGAGCGCCATAAGCATGAGGGAACCAAGAATCAGTAGCGAGCGGTGCCATCATCTCGAATTCCAACAATGCCATTGACATGAGAAGGAGGTTTAGAATGGAAGTCAGGTGTTGATGTCTCTGCCATGGAACAAGCTGGTGGAGTTGGGCCTGGTGGCGCTCCAAGCCGCTAGAGTAGTATTGATACGCCGCCGCTTTCAACGATGCATCATTCTCTGGAAGGGCTCTAAAGGCCACTTTCATAGCTTGGAAGGGTAGCAACATTCGCGATTGGAAATCTGCCGAGAGTGCCAATCGAGGAATCGACAAAAACCATGGATGAGGCGTCCACGGTGATAAATGGTACGATCCGATTTCGACTGCAAGGCGGGACACCACTTCATGTGCGCCATTATTGATAATAGGCGGGATTGTGAATATCTTTGTCTGCTTTGTATTGGATCCATCAGCACACGCTCTTTCCAAGTGATGAGGCAGCCCCTTACTTGATGACCCCGAACCTGGCGAACGAGCTGCCGCTGCTGTTGTGACTGAGACTCTTGACGACTGTTAATAAAAGACACGCGCGTGCCTCATAATGTGAATGGTTTACTTGCCATCTACACTATGGATGAAAATAAGGCCTTCGGTCGACCCGGGGCACTTCTTGTTCAGCCGTGTGCATTGAGAGCAGTTTGGGAGCTTGTTGTCACACTAGAGCCCAGTTAGTTCTGACTTCTCTCCTCGGCTGTGCGGACTTTGCTTGCCTTTATTTTTCTTCTTCTGCATGTCTGGCATGCATGAACTCTCTGAGAACCCAATCTCATTTTGCCTTGGTTAGGAACCAGGCTTCCTCCTATTTCAAGGTATGAATGTGGAATGTATATGTAGGTGAGAAGAGTCGCGATCCACAGCTAGACGCCTCAAGTTGGACGAAAGCGGATGAGTAAGCAGCCTGGTTTAATACTGCGCGAACAATGACCATCTGCTCGCCTCTCTTCTCCGGCATAAACACTGCTAAACTCCGTATATTCGAATTCGAAATCCCTCTTCTTTATTATGAGACCCAGAAGAGGCTGTTCAACAAATAATAAGATTGATACTGATGGCTGTGTGTGTACTTTACACATGTCATGGTTTCCTCGCTGAGCACTCTGTACATGTATTCTATTACCACATGCAATCGAACTTATGTCTTCCATTACATATTCCTCAGAAGATTTCTATTCCAGCTCACACGCGGGATAAAATTAACAAAGAAGGGCTGAAAATCGTATGACGCATAGGCGGCTATGCATCATTAAAAACAGTCGTAGACCTGAGATTGTCCCTTCCCTTCCGCTGTCTCTCAGTGATTTAAATCGCTCCTGGCTCGAATCTTCTCCCCCTGGAAATAAACCCAAAGGGGCAACGGAATGCCTATTGCGATGCTCAACCCGCCAAGGAAAGAATATGTTCCCCCCAGTCCCATCGCATCAATCATTTGTGGGGCGAATAGGGGGATGGCGAATGTAAGCAGCGAGCGAGCGAGCGAGGCAGCGGCCAGTGCAGCAGCCGAGTATTTGAATGCATCAATGAAGTACAGCTGCAGCGGCAACAGGATGGACATCATGCCGAATCCAAAAATGGACGATCCAATAATGGGCAGCATCCAATGTTGACGTGTCTGTGCTGTCCAGCCGAACCAGAAGAGGCCGATGGGGACAGCAACGGAACCGAGAAGCATTCCCGGCATGCGAAACTCGGGCTTTGGGATGCTGCCATTCTTCTTGGTCAACTATCGAACGGCATTCGTGTCAGTTCTTTTACAGGAGATGCGTGAGGGAGGTTTTGGCGCTCACATTGTGGTAGACGGTGTTTCCAACCCATCCGCCCAAAGCGGTGGCACACAGCTCTCCAAGTCCGCCTCCTATGTATGTCAGACCGGTTGGGCCAGGCTTAAATCCATATGTCTCGCCAAATATCGTCGGGAAAGTCGTGAAAAACATGTTGAGGAAGCCGTAGACACTGCAAGTAATTGTGGTCAGTGGATACTGTCGAGAAGTCTTGAAGTAAAGGTACATGTACTAACAGTGCTCCATAGAAACTCATGATGAAGCAAATAGGACTTCTTGTGAGAAGTACCAAAGGCCGTATAGCTGCTTCTCTGGCTGAACCGGTCAGGGGGGTAGAAGACTGTGTCCGTTTGTCGTCAACCGACGTCTCTGCCTTTTTATTGAAGATTCCCATTATTCCTCCACGCTGCGAACCACGTCTTGATCGTAAGATTGCATGATCGGTCTCAGGAAGAAGAAACACGCTGAGTACCAAGGCTACGGCACCAAGAGCAGCCGTGAGAACAAATCCGTACCGAACTCCAACTGTCTGTGTTAAATACCCCCCCATGATGGGGCCAGTCGGGGGTCCTATCAGTAAACCCAAACCATATATAGCGCTGGCTGGAGCTCGCTCCTCCAAGATGTAAAGATCGGCTATGACAGCTCCCGCAATGGATATCGGTGTCGACGCTCCGATGCCAGCCAAGAACCGGAAAGCAATCAGTTGTCCAGTTGACTTGGCAAAAATGCATCCAATGCTGAACGCTGTGAATATGACGCTCGATATGTTAATCACCCACCGCCGACCATACATCTCAGACAAAGGGGCAAAGGCGAGTGGGCCAAGCGCCCACGCCAGGAGATATATCGTCAGAGTCAATGCCAGAACAGTGTCGGATTTGATGCTGTATTTTTCTGCCAACTCTGGTAAACCGGGTGCCATGATGGAACTCGCGAGAGGACTACAGAAAGTAAGAGAGAGAACATCCATGTACTATCATCGATGGTGAGGACTTATGAGATGAATGCTTGAAAGGAGACCAGGCCAATTGTCTGGTACTTCTTAGATCGAGGCCAGTTTAGAGGATTATCTTTTGACTCTCGCCATGTTTGATCAGTATCTTCAATCTCCGAGTTCAGAACTGACGGAGCCGTAGCAGCAGATTTCTCCATGTCTGTGGTCTCCATGATGGCGATTCGCTGGTGCTTCTGCTTCTCGAGGCAATTCCCCAATGGATGCCATTGTTGAGAGCGTGTTTCCGGTATTTATAATCATCGTGAGGGGAGGTAATGAAGACTTTTGCAAGTTACGGTAAGAATGTTGTCAAATTCTCGGTACTCTAACTTTATACAGAAGAATTGGCCAAGGGGAATTATTTCCAATGTGATATCAAGCAATGGCCAGAAGCATATGAATTAAGAGGCAGCTCGGGAGTCTAGCCTATTCGGGATAACGCAATTCTCCAACAACACATTGGATCTCAAGCTGCAGAAATAGCACAAGTAACAGGGACTTCGTGTTCTAAGTTCAGAGCTTATTTGATTGGCAATTCTTGTTGCTTGTGAATGAAAGAGAAATCCATCCGAAGACACCTGATTGGTAGAGGCTCTGATGTCGACTGCATTGAAACGCAGCATGGTTCATCGTGGAATATTAGATGATTGCCGTTCTTATAGGGTAGCTAGTGGTATTTTGACGGCTATCAGAAAAGCTGAATCAAGCGGCTACACATAGGTATAGAGAAATGAATATCTAAGATGCTATTATTTAGTGTGTGTGAGATTTGAAAAAAAAAAAAAAAAAAAAAAAAGCTAGCGTATATGGTTTGTGAGAGCGGAAGGGGAAGCATGGAAGCATCGGATGTACGAGCATAATCGTAGCATCACATGTTGGCTATTAGTTGAAGCTCGATCTTACAAGCGATATCATGTGCACCACAGAGGTACATGTAGGTATTTCCACGGAGTGTCCGCATATAACGGCACGAAATCAACCACACTTGGGCACACAACCACTGTGTTACAGTACGATAGATGTTAGATGGCCATATTACTATCTCATTTAGAACTCCGTGAACACAAGAACCTTGTTCCGTGGATTGTGAAAAGATCGACACGACCGATCATGACGTCGATGACGCCATGGTACTCAGACCAAGGTACCTCCACTGTCTCTCGGTCAAGGAGCTGCTGACGTTGATTATTGCTTGAGAAGAAAGTATGTATGATAGCTAGAATTAAGGCGAATTCACATGTGTAATACTAAGCGTGTACAGGTAAGCAAGCAGTAGACGTTTCACTGTCCTGCGCAAGACGACAAGTTGCTCGAGTAACCTGAGGCTGGCCCCTAGGAAGTTTTACTATAATATTATCCGTGTGTCGGCAGATGCATCCTTTTGAAGCAGGCGATGCGACATGGGGGCGACGGCGACAGGGCATCGATTTACCTACAGCCTAAAGAAGAAGCTTCAATTCTTCTTGTCCATGGTTCGGTTCTCTTCTCTCTTCATCCTTCTCTGTCCGGTCCCGGGCTTTACCTGTGCGCGTCCAACGCAGCAAGAATCGGGTTCCGGGGTTCCATTACCCTTTCTAGAAGACAGGGAGACTTTTTCTCATCGGCAGCAGAAATGAGAACTGGAGACAGGATTCAGGGATGGGCGACAGCAATGTTTCTGAGCGAGAGGGGCTGAGTGCTTGTGCACGGCGCCAAGATATTACCAGTATTTATGCGCTGGCCCGGCAAGTTTCGGCCGGCATGGCTTAATATAATGGGAGAGGCAGTGCTGACAGGGCCACCTTTTTCCTTATGGATTTTTTATTTGGGTGGCAGGAATTGATTACGGAACATGGAAGCTCAAAGCAGAGTGGATGGGCGAGTGCGATTGGATCCGTACCGTATTCGATTGATCCTTTAAACGTTAGGTTAGTGCCAAGCAGAGACGCTCAGGGGGGGAACGAAGTTTTAGGGAGTGTCCAATTTGATGTCAGTGTGCGGAGTTACCTGTTGGTGCGTGATAAATACAGCGCAAGGACGGGTACCACCATTTCGGCTAGAATGGAACATTAGCCCTGCCGCCAATCCGCAGAGCCGTGGAAGTTGTGCAGACGGCGCCATGATACGATCGTCCAGATACGGAGTAGCAGTTTCTTAAGTCCATGTGAGGAACTCCGGAGTTGAGTCTTGAATTGTTTTTTTCTCTGCTCTCACGACATGGGCAGATTGAACGCCGCGAATTCTTAGTAAGCCTGTTTCACCCATGCGGAATACGATGGATGGATTTGTTTGCTCTCGTCTGCCCCCTGTTTGGTGCGGGCATGTTGGTGGAACGGTTTGAAGGCATTGGGCCAGAGCGCCAGAGCCTCCTGTAAATCATTTCTGCGAGTCACCATACGAGCAATACCGCCAAGTTGTCCGCTTCGGCATCCAAATGCGCACCTGTGCAGTATCTGCTCCATTATAATTGAATCTTACGCGTACGTACGAGGATGAAGACAGTACCTTAGCGGTACATGCACATGCAAGTCTGCCGTGGCACGCGCGCTGGGGGACCACGATGCGACAAGAATCTTGGCCAGCGCACAAAAAGCACTGCCTCAGATCAGCAGCGCGAACTCAGCTGAACCAGGTCCAACGCTGGCTGGCACCAAGAGACTGTCACTGTGTGTGTGCCCATCCATCGTCCATCCAGTAACAGTAGCAGTACAGTAGCAGAGGTTCACTATACTAGATGCCATTGATTCCATCCATTTGATGATATCGATCCCGTGCATGTTGAGTCAACATTCGTGCTGCGTGCCGTGATGGGACTCTCACAGCGGCTGAGCGGCCGCCCACTGGCTGGAGCCTCTCCATAATATTGAGCATCGGCAGAGCTCCAGCGTGCTATGCAGCAAGTCTCCAGGGTTTTCCAAGTTCCATGGATGTTCAAGCAACAAGTTCCCATCAACTGCACGCTGATCCATTTTTTCCCTCGCCCATTTCCGCTGCCAACCCCCTTGACCCATTAGCGCAGCCCGGAGGAAACGACAAACCCGCCACTGCCCAAGACCAGCCTCATTTCAATTTTCCACGTTGGACCCCGACAGCCCGCTGCCAGATTGTCCCTGGTAGGGCCAGAAGGGCAAGGAACAGTAAGAGTAAGCCTCCGAGCGCTGCGTTTTGCGTGTTCGTGTTCCAACGTTGCTCGTTCTCTTTTCCATTTCCATTTCCATCACACCAGACATCATCGATACACCAAAATCCGAGCAAACAAACAGCATCAGACATCACAGCTCAGCACTATAATCCTGCACAGCGCCCCCCGAAGAGCCCTAAACGTGCACTCAGCTCTCCCCTGGCTGGCCCTTCTAGGCGCCGTTCCTCGCTGCAGCCCCCGGGCTATTCGTCATCCAATCCCCCCCCCCAGCGCTGCGCCAGTGGGTCGGCGCGCCAGTCTTCCTCGCTGCTGCTGCTGCGTTAGTTCTGCTTGTCTCTGCCCAATCTCCTGCACCATCCAATCCGCGAGAATCAAGCCCGGTGCAACGACCTTCTTGGCCGCTGCCAGCAAATCCCCCATCCCATCACCACTCACATTCACCCCGTCGATCCAGGAAGCATCGCTCAATTGGTAGCATTTAGCACCCGCCTGCCGCTCGCGTCCGCCGTCGCAGCGAAATGCCCTCGTTCCTGACCCAAGACAACCCGACAGTCTTTTCCAACGGCTCCGTAATCAAGCTTAGCGACCACTTCGGTGCAAAGGACCAGGCGAATGAGGCTTCTATAACCGACGCTCGGTCCTACGCCGTCCATGAGCGCTTCGACGAGAGCTCGACACTGTCCACCCGCGACTCGGACGTTTCGGACTCGCCCGTGCCCTTGAGCGACCTCGACCGGTGGAGAGACGACGCCAGCGGCAACGAGACACGTCCTACCAGCATGAGCTCTCTCTCCAACGGCAAGAGTCTGCCTGGCGGTTACGGCGTCCAAGGCTTTGGGCAAGATCTGGACGTGCAAGACGTTGACCATGCCCTGTCCAATGGCACCGCCTTTTCTCTCCCTCATCGCTCCGTGCCACAGACCAGCAATGGGCTCGAATTCTCGCAGGCAGCTGCAGATGCGGCCCGCAAGCCAGCGAGCAATCAGAATCACAGGGCATCGACAAGGAGCGTCCAGGACGATGTCTCTGCTACCTTCACCCGACCAACTCCGCCCCCCACAGACGCCGAGTCGCACAGCCCGCCTCAGCCTTGGACACCGTCTCTGACGCCTGCATCGCCCATGGCGTCCGATCTCGCCCTGCCGCAAAACTACAACACCAGCATCAACCCCCAGCGCTTCTCATCTCCCGCAACCTACCAGCCCAGCGGCTCCAACTCGGCACCCTCACTGTCCGCTCACTTGCAGCCCCCAGGCCCCGGCATGGGACCCAAGCAAAGACATACGCTTGAGGTGCCCAAACCACCATCGGGCAGAACCTCGAGAGAACTCGATACCGCACAGGCCAGCGGACGCTTCTCCCCCACAGTCGCCAGCCCTACCGGCCGCGCCGCTTCCTTCAGCCTGGCCCGGCGGACAACGAGATCGATGCAGTCCGATGCCCCCCGGGACGAGATTGCTCCCGACGAAGATGCCATGCGATGGGCCGAAGTATATCGACAGAAGCGGGCCAGCAAGCGGAGACGGAAGGAGGAAGAAGACGACGACCGCGTCTTGGTTGGCACCAAGGTTGACGAGAGTCATGCCAACTGGGTGACAGCCTACAACATGCTAACGGGCATCCGTGTTTCCGTTTCGAGGACAAACGCAAAGTTGGACCGCGAATTGACCGATGCAGACTTTAATGTTAAGCAAAAGTCTACATTTGATATGTACGTAAACGCATCCTCACCTCCCTTAACCTCTTCATGCTTTGCCTAGCGAACTTCTTCGTCTCGTGCGGCACCATCAAATGCTAACATTATCGCGTCTTCTTAGCACCGGCAACGAACTCGTTCCCTCGGCCAAATACGACTTCAAATTCAAAGACTATGCTCCTTGGGTCTTCCGTCATCTACGAAACGCCTTCCGTTTGGACCCGGCCGACTATCTCATGTCCTTGACTGGCAAATATATACTCTCGGAGCTGGGCTCCCCGGGCAAGAGCGGCAGCTTTTTTTACTTTTCTAGAGATTACAAGTACATCATCAAGACCATTCACCATGCTGAGCATAAATTTCTGCGCAAGATCCTCAGGGAATATTACGAGCACGTCACCAAGAACCCGAACACATTGCTGTCTCAGTTTTACGGCCTCCACCGAGTCAAGATGCCCTACGGAAAGAAGATTCATTTCGTCGTCATGAACAATTTGTTCCCCCCGCACCGAGATGTCCACACCACATTTGATCTCAAGGGATCGACTATTGGCCGAGATTATAGAGAGGAAGACTTGGACAAGAACCCTCGCGCGACTCTCAAGGATTTGAACTGGCTCCGACGAAAGCAGAACCTCGAACTGGGTATTCAGAAGAAGAAGCTGTTCCTTGAGCAGCTGCAGCGGGATGTCGCCCTCCTCAAGCGTCTCCATATCATGGACTATTCCTTGTTGGTTGGCATCCATGATCTTTCCCGAGGAAATGAAGAAAACCTGCGTGGAAAGACTTTGCAAGTGTTCAACCCTGGCGGCGAGAAAAGTAACGACGACGACCTCCAGGCTTCCCTTCTGCGAACACCGTCGAAGCTGGAGAATTATCGCAAGGCAAAGGAATTGCGGCAGATGGTCCAGAAAGAACGCCCAGTGCCCATGGGTGTGGCCAACGACCAGATGCCCGAGGAGGTGGGTGAGGATCGCCGTGGGCTTCTTTTCAACCAAGACGACGGTGGTTTCAGAGCAACCCACGAAGACAATGAACCGGCAGAAGAGATTTACTACCTGGGTGTCATTGATTGTCTGACTCACGTAAGTCGTAGGATGGCGCCGTGTCGCTGCTCAGCTTTGTTGAAATCTTGGCTAACATTTTCATAGTACGGAATGATCAAAAAGATCGAACATTTCTGGAAGGGTCTCTCGAATGACAAGAGCAAAATATCCGCTTTACCACCGGACCAATACGGAGACCGCTTCTACCACTTCATCCAAGGTATCACCATGTCCGCTGAGGAGGCGAAACGAGAACGCGCGCGCAGAGACCAAGAAATGCTTGCTCAGGCACAGAAGCAAGAAAGGTCGAGGCAGAGCACGATTCCCCCGATGCCGATGCACCAGCCCCCACCACCTCCAGTCGGAATACACTCTAATGGGCGAACGCCTGAGGCTCAGATACCCGAGCGGACACTCAAGACTACCGCCATGCCCGGCGCCCGTGACTCACAACACGAGGCCGTTCTTCCCGTGGTAGAGGAAGCCGGAGAGAGCAGCCGAGACGATACGGAACGATGGATCCAAGGCACCTCTTGGAACAACATGGCCGAGCCCAGCCGAGCGCCTCCGCCGACCCCTCCTCCTCACGACCAAACCTATCTCAAGCCCGATAGCTCTGATAGTGGCTACGGCGACAACAGCAACGGCACCGTGAGCAGGGACAACTCCCTCAAGGTGGCTCGACCGACGAGCCGAGGGAGCCTGAACAAGCATCTACCGCCGCTCCCCAAGAAGGAGAACCCGCAACAGCCAGGTGGAATTAGAATGGTTCAGTAGACGGACTACAACTGTTGGACCTCGACTCCGTCGCTGATGGATTGGAAATTGATTGGTATTACGACAAAGCACGGCATGGCGCATAAAATCAGCGATGTTCACTATAAACAAAGGGTCCAGACTTTAACCCATATTTTTTTTTCTCTGATGATTCCGCATGAAGGACAAGGAAACGGGTCGGGCGGAATTGCTGGGCTCTATGATTTTAAACACTGTTTTGCAACATAATCAGCACCTCGCGTTTTCTCTTTTTTCTCATTTCATTGCTTTTTTCTTCTTTTCTCATCCCATTTCTAACCCGTATCCCTGCTTGACGGCCATTGCGTTTTCTTCTTATCCCCATCTGATTGTTTCCTGTTGGCCAAGCTCTTTCCTGTCCTTTTGATTGGGTTCATATTTTTCTTCCTTTTGTCCTCTGAGGAAACGGCATCTTTTACTCTCCACGTGTCTTTTGTCTCCTTTTTTTTCTTCTTTTTTTGAGTCTTGTTTTTCCTATGTGTGACATGGGGGTGGAGAGAAACAGCGGCGGAATGGGCGTGCAGATTGTTTGTTTGTTGTAGGTTGAAGGAGAGAAAAAAAGAGAAAGAACAGAGAAGGGAAATTTGTGCCCCCCGTTGTTGGGGGCTGTGGTTGCAAAGTGTGCTAATATTGGCTTTTATTACAAGACGTGGATGATACCATTGACCGCATTCGACATACATACAGACAGTTGATATTTTTTTTTAAAGTAGATTCGGTTGTTTATTTACCTGCATCTCCATGCTCTCGAGAATTCTGCTTTGTCTTTCTTTTTTTTGTGCTGGTGACTGTCCTATGCTGTGTTGTATGTTGGTTGGTGTGAGATGTGTTCTCGGGAGATGGCTAACAAGCAAATCCTTTCTTGGGAGACCGTTTGCTTGGGTTAGCTTGATAGATTCACTTTTGAACGGAGGTTTTCAACGCATAGCATGGGCGGATGGTTTAGTGGTATAATTTTCCCTTAGCATCGTGTAACCTCCTGGTTTGCGCAACCGCATGGGAAAGGTCCGGGGTTCGATTCCCCGTTCGTCCAGCGTTTATATTTTTTCGATCTTTTTTGCAATGTCTACTTGAACACAACCTTCTTTCTTTTTGTTATCCATTTATTTTCTTTGTAGATGGGGCCGCTTTTATTTATTGTTATCTTTGGCGTACGAGGAGTGGAAGGATAGATACTCGTAGTTGACTGTTACCAAATTGGTATCAGTAAAATATATATAAAAAAAGTGCAAACCAACATTTGATCACATTAAAAGATGGAAGAGTCGAGAGGTAAGTAAAGGAGTGTCAATGTTTGGATTGTATATTCCATATTAGACAGGATGCAATATTTGATCTGATTAGCCCCTTGACAATAAAATAACATCATATCACAATGACCCATGCTCCCGATAATTCACACTGAATAGTAGCCAAATTCTCATTTTCTTCAACACTTCATAGGGTATTCACTCTTTTCTTTTCGCTTTCATTCGTCTCCCAACTTTTATCATTCAGTTAGTTATCCCAAGTAACCTTCATCGACACAGGGAAGGGCGTAAGAGTCCCCCAATCCTCACTCAGATACTCGCAGTGACCGCCCTGTCTCGGGACCTTCTTCAGCTCGCCCTGAGGCCCAGCAACCCTCTTCAAGCCCTGCTTCTTGAAAATAGCACGGAAGAGCTCCACCAATGCAATCTGGCTGGCCTCCTTGTCCAAAGCCCTGTGCGTGCCGGCGCCGAACTGGATGTACGACTCGAGAGGGCGGCGGGGATCAACGGTTTCCGGGTTGGGGAACTGAGTCGCGTCACGGGCACCGGAGACAAAGGACGCAAAGACCTTGTCGCCTTGGTTGATGCTGACCTTGCGGCCGTCATCTTCGGTGATGATGTCGGGGCCGGTGGAAACCTGGTGCAGACCAAAGGCACCGGCCATGCGGACGCCCTCCATGGCGAATCCGAGGAGAAGAGCGTCGCTTTCGGGACTGGGCTCCTGCGAGGCGAGGATGTGGAGATCGTCGACATAGGCAGCACCTTCGGATGACAGGTACCAGTCGAGAGCTTGGGCAAACTAAATAAGAAAGGAGCACTGTTAGCTTCTGGTAGAAATGAAGGGGGACTTTAATATGAAATAAAGAATTGGGAATACGTACCAATCGACCCTGAGTTGGAACAATAGCAGCAGCCGTAGGCAAGATCAATCCCCAGGCAATATCATGAGGACTCATGCCGGACTTGGCCAGAGCCTTGACGGCATTAACACCGGCGGTGGAAAGAGGATCGTTGCTGGTGTTGCCAGTGAAGAGGCGAAGGCCAAAAGACTTGGTGTACTTGATAGTCGTCTCGAGAGACTCCCCAAGAGCATCAGCAGCTTCCTTGGTTTTTTGTCTCAAGGAGAAGGACTTCACGGGATCAATGTCCAAGAAGATGGTGGTGAAGATGGCAGCCAGCGAGGCATACAGCTCGTGCTCAGAGAAGACGCCCTTGGGATTCTCCTGCGTCTTGAGAGGGATGTTGAAGATTTGAGCGGCATAGTGGGTGTGAGCAGTGTTACCGAAATCGCGAACAATATCGATGTGCTTCTTGTTCATGATGGTGTACGACTTATTGGCCAGCAACGTCTCGGCCGTCTTTGCGTAAAAGGCCTTGACGGCACTTCTCCAGTTATCCTTGTAGAGCACGGATTCAAGCGTCTTGCGGTCGTTGGCCTGCATGTAGCGGCCGGTCTGGCTAGAAAGAATCTCGAGACCTTCCTGCCACTGGACGCGGTACTTGTCCTCGTTTGCAATGACCTGCTTGAAGCCGCC
The DNA here is from genome assembly GCA_020045945.2 of Trichoderma semiorbis. Taxonomy (NCBI): domain Eukaryota; kingdom Fungi; phylum Ascomycota; class Sordariomycetes; order Hypocreales; family Hypocreaceae; genus Trichoderma; species Trichoderma semiorbis. The sequence continues at coordinate 1,789,056 of CM034695.1, forward strand.
AAAGGTGGTGATGTCGACGCGAGGAGTAGAGGCCCTCGGGCGTTCGAAGCTGAAGCGGTGGACGCGGTTCAAGCTGGTCAGGATCTTGCGGTTTTCCTGAGGGATGACCATGGGGTAGTGGGCATAAACGGAGTCTTGCTTAAAGTGGTTGGGGAATGCTCGGATGAAGAGCTTGTGGAAGACGCAGCCGTGGTTGACTTTCAGGTCATACTCAACCTCCTTGTAACCCCAGTTTGTGAGGTACCGTGGGTTGTAATCTGTGGTGTAGTGTCGATCGCCACGGACAAGAGAGACTGCATCAGACAAGACGACACGAGAAATGGTGTAAGTTGGAGCAATGCCGACACCAGGAACCATGGGTGACTTTGCCTCCTCAGCGACGATGCCGGGGTAGAGCTCGACATAGTCGGGATGCTGGTACAAATTGCGCAGAGCGTCCGCAACCTGGGGATCCGAGTTGATGTCCTCAAAGGTCGCGTAGGCTTTGAGACCAAAGTGCTTGCGGAACTCGTTCAAGCCGGTCAGGTGCCATTTTCGGCCACGAATGATGCCGAGCATCTCCACGGGCTTCATGATGCGAGGCACGTTGCGGGCACCGAAAGAACCACCTGGCTGCTCAATAGCCGTAGCAATGCAGTTGACGAGATCGTCGTCGTCAAAGCGTCCGTCAGGACCACGCGTAAAGCCGCCAAAGACGCAGTCGGCGGGATCCTTGGGCATGCCCATGGCAAACTTGCGGATAGCAATCATCAGCGTGCGCATATCCATAGTACCATAGTTCTCGCCCAAGAGGTCGTCGTAGAAGGCGTGAATCCACTCGTCGTCCATCTCAGAGATGCAAGAGTGCCAGCGGTAGCAGAGGTTGAATTCCGCAGAGACGCTGTTGCCGACTCCTCGTTCAGAGCCCTTCGTGGTGCCGACATCGACGCCGGCCTCCTGTCGAGGATCCAGCGTCCACTCGGTGTCAACCCTGTTCAGGTTGATAATGTTTCGTACATAATCGACCAGAGTGATGTTGATGTACAGACCAGAAGTCACCAGGCGAGCCGTCTGGAACAGCTCCTCGTCGTACTTCTTCCAAGCCGCAGTTGCGGCATCTCCTTGCAGAGTCGGAGAAGGCTTGGCGAACCTGTTGCCCTCGTTGATGGCAGCCATATTTGCAGCAACGTAATTGTGAACGCGGTTGAACATGACAAGGATAATGCAGACACCCGGCGGCATGCCCAGGAGTCGCTTGTCGGCAAATGTATCAGGCTTCAGCATGCCATCTTTGAATGTGCGAACCGAGTCCTGGGCATCTTGGCTATGGCCATAGAGGGGAGCTAGGTCGAGATATGATGACGAGTCGTTAATGTTGGGATCCCTTTCGTTGGTCCAAAACAGATCTGAAGTTCTGATTAGTTATGTTCTTTTCTGAACGTGATCGCACTGTAACAATTACCGTGGATGATAATGGTAGCCCAGTACCACAGAATGCTTGAAACGTTGTTGGGGTTCTTGATGAACTTGTCTCTGGCCATGATGGACTCGAAAATGGCTTCTGGATCAGGCAAAGCTCCCAGTGGCACGACGCTGGGATGGACCGATCGAGAATAAGGAGTACCGGCTGCACCGAGCTTGGGCATAATGGGGTTCTGGGTGGTCTTGATGAGTTCCTAATCGAAAATGCGTGTATTTGAATCGTGAAAAAACTCACATTGTTGGATCCATCAGCTTGACGAAAGCGGAATTGGTCTCCCATGTACAACAATGGGGGATGTTCAAGAGAGTACCACAGCTCGTCAATAAACATATTGGTGAGCTGCTCTTGTCTTTTAGAACCACCAGGTAGCGCAGCAACCAATTGGATAGTCTTCTCCATTATCATTGTCTTGTCATCGGATTGAGTCTCGCCCTTGAGCTTGGCAGTGATAATTGCCTTGAGGGTCTTGAGATCTAGGAGAAAGCGTCAGGATGCCAGATTTCACCAGAATATTGGCACGGTAATTACCTTGGAAGGTGATTGTGCTCAGATCTTGCATCAGCGATGGCCTGTTCTTAACCCCCTGGTAGGTACCATCTCCAGTCTTATTAGGGAGAGGTCGGCGAGAAGCACGATATAATTGCATCAAGCTGCCATACTTGACAGGCTTGGTCTTCTTTGCCTTTGCGACAGGGCCGCTGGGGTATTCGATAGTGGCATGGTTGCCATTGGGGGCATTTCCGCTGGAACTCATGGTGGACAGAATGTTGCTACTGGCCGGGTATCATAAAAGAGAATTCAGGAGCAGCAGAAAATGTGCAATGGGAGGGGAGAAAAGGCAATGGACAAGCTCATGCAGCTGGGGGCGTCCCGGTGTCTTATCTACCATCTGGGCGACAAACCAATGCTCCTGCTGCCGCCGAGCTCTCACCCCTTTCAGAAACATGCAAGACCACAGACAGCATTAGTCCATCAAGCGCTATGGATACGAACATCTCCCATAGCCAGTCAGAAACACCCGGGACGTGTGAGGGTTCGGGCCGCGGGCTGCGGCTGAACCAAAAATCTTAGCGACGGCATGCTGAGATCGACCCTGGAAACTAAGCCATTACTACATTGTAGAACGAGACAGACGAATGACGAGTGTTGCGGCAGCTGGGTAGCCCACATGGTGTGTGTTGCAGTGTGCTACCGGCACCTCTGCAAAAGCCGTGTCTGCTTGCTCCAAGCTGTGATACCTCTAGCTCCATCCCAGGGGGGTCAGAAAGGCTGATAGCAGTACCAGTACGGGATGTGTATTTCCCTATACGCCTCTAGCCGCCCTTATTGGAGGGCCTGTATGTCAGGGTAAGACATACGTGCGGAGAGGACCGGGGATCATGACGGGATAGATTCCATCCAGTCGTCACGGGGAGACGGAATTTTGGTAAGAAAGAGCCCTCCCCCTCCTTGATGTTGGACTACACTCGCCCGCAGGAGGTGTCTGTGGCGAACGTCTGGGACTTCGTAGAGTCCGACAACACATGTTGAACAAGGACAATCTTCCGACTGTCTCCCTTCTGCCTCCCTCTGTCTGTGTCTCTGTCTCTGTCTCTGTGGGTCTGACCTCTCAGCTCATGAAGCTTGATATTAGAAGTGATCCATATTGTTAGGATGGACGAGTTGTGGTGAATCGAACCTTGCTGGTCCCTGCCCCCTTCGACCCACCACATCTCGTTATGGACAACCAGATTGCGCCGTCGACTCTTTTGGAATCATGGGTGCGAGTGCTAGTCGGCCGTCACCTGAAAATGCCGATTCCCGCTAGAACTAGTGCTGCGGGTACAGCTCCGTATCCTTGGAGGATCGAGCTTTATGCGGTTAACCTGCTCAGGCCAACGTCAGATCCCTGAAATTATCGCCATGGCAGCTTCAAAGTCGGATGCCGGACAGGTCAAGAGAACAAAAGACGCCAAGAGGCACGCGCGTGTGATTCGAGAGCTGCCGGTAGCACGTCGTACGATTCTCAACAGCGTGGCCTTGGCTGTGTACGGTGAAGCTGCTTCACTCTTTGTCCAGAGCCAAGAGACAAGCTGAGAGTCCCTCCCTCCCTTGGCTGCTGAACAAGCTGCCTTGGACGCTAATTGCGCAAGCCTCATGCGCTGCAACAGACGTGCAGATGGCTTCAGTGCAAATCGGCCAATCCTGCCCAGCAGTCCTGGAGATAGCGGGCGGTCGAGTTTTCACCGTGCCGTCTCTTTCGTCCATGCCCCCGGCCTTGCTCGACGTCTGTCTAAGACATGCAGATATAGGCGCCAGACTTTACGAGCAGATCATTGCTCAGAATGAAATGCTGTCGTCCGGATTGGTCCCCGTCCCGGGGTCCACACTGCTCATGGAGAAATGAGAGGCGTGCTCGATGCCAGCTGAAAGCTGCAATGCTACGCCCATTACGTCGAGCTTCCTGGCCGGATGGTTTTTTTGCGAATTGCGGGTTTCTCTCTCTCCGCCCTTGTGATCGTTGCCTACGTATTCGTAACATTTTGTATCATTCTGCACAAGTCGTTGCAATGCACCAGCATATGCTGAGACTCAGAGCACATCCTGTGCTAAACTCGAGTTGACACGCCGTAAAAGAGCTAGGCAATCCAAACCCTGCATAGGTGTATGTGGAGAGGCCAATCGCTGAGACCAGCTCACCGGAGTCGTACATCCATCGCCATGGAGACGATGCAATAAAAAGAGAGAGTAAAGGGATGGGTTAAGTGGACGATCGGGTCCCAGTAGACTGAGGTTCGGAGAATCCAATGTGATCCAGGTGAATCCTATTGCTAGTACATATATGGATTGATATAGAGAGATCGTTATCTGAGCGCCTCTTCGTTCATCCATAGCTTGCAATAGCTTCTGTTGGATATCTCATAAGAGGCGGACCAGGGGGCACTTCATCTCAGATAGAGTCCGATCCATTCGTTTGCTGTGGCTGGCGAGCTGGCCCAAGCTGGCTCCACTGTCACCGCAACTTGGTCATCCTTATTCTGAAAACCGAGTGGTTGGCTTTGATGCTTCTTTGTCATGCCCCTTGGACGATTTAAGATCTGATGATGCTTCATTTCGTGTCCTCGTTAGTACCCGTGGTAAGGTATGCGTTGTTGTACATAGTCCATGATCGACAAGCAAATATATATTACAAAGTAGTTTAGAAGTGCACCCATCTTGTCGGGTGATAGTAACCATCCTGGTCCACCACGCATCTGACAATCTCTCCTCGGATTCTTAACGCCCTGCATTTCCATAGCCTTGTAATGATTTCCGTACCGCGCTGCGGTCAACTGTACAAGCACATCGGTATGAAGGCAATCTCTTTGTGCGAAACCTTGTAACACTGGTCGCATGGGAGAATTGCACAACAACGCGTCGCATGCGCATTATCGACCGGGTGCTGTTCAACTCGAGCAGTGACTTGCATGTTGCATGTAAACCTACCCGTTTTCTACCCAGTCTCATCGAAATGTGCAGTCAATCTTGGAATTGGCCTCAGGTGATATAAATTCCTCACAGCAACCGTCTTACTTTCTTGGCGATAATTTATTATAACCAGACTTGAGCCGCGCATTTGTAGTTCGCATCGATGATAGATTCTTTTTGTGATAGCCGTCATTTAATCGCGAGTTTTCATCTCCTTAGATGTTTGGATGTGATGATGGGTCCCAGACCAAGAAAATGCCAATAGAAGGAAAGGAAAAGGCCAAATATGCTCGCGTGAAAAAGAAAGAAAAAATCGCTGTAACATGACCGTATTGCCAGTAATATAACGCTTCACGATGTTCCTTTAATAATCAAGTATTGAGGCCCAGGATGTGTGAGACTTTTCATCATTTCATCCGTAGGTCGACTACTTGCAAGGGCATCTTGTCACTCTCGTATACGTGCCCATTAGGGTGATAGGCCTCTCGGTAGAGGTTGTCAATAGAATGCTGATGAAATGTCTCTGTGCGATTACAGTTGAGGACGTGATCTAAACCAGGGGGGTGCGTGAGTCGAAAGATGCCGTGCCTAGATCCAGGTTAGTCAGAGTGCTGTTCGCGCGAATCGCCTACTTTTCCAACTTACTCATTGTATCTCGGTGCACACACAATGGCAATGCTTTCAGGCATCATTACTTGATATCCCGCATGCGTGTGGAGATCACGAGAACTCATGAAACACGTTTGTGTTGGATGTGTGTGTATCCAGCCCAGCATCAATAAATCCTCGCTCATACAGTAATCGAACAGAGCACTTTCGTTCTCCGTTTCACATGTGTCTGGGGTGGATTTCTGATCCGGAATCAGGAGGCAGCGGACAAAGAGAGCGTTATTGATGGGCGTTCCACAGAGGACGCCACAGGTCTCCAAGCCGGCTGCCGTGTTCTTGGAGGCAATTTCTAGGAACTTGGAGCGCAGGCTACTAGGGAGAAATATTGATCGAATAGGATCCCCATTCTCAAGATAGCCCCCCGGCTTAAAGGCGAGGCGTTCTTTCTTCGGCTGAGGAATTTCCACCGAATCTTTGGGTGGAAGAGGAGGCTGATGAACATCAACCAGCGGCTGTGAAGGAGTATCCAGTGGTCGATAGTCATCAACATAAGCCTTGCGGGGCACCTGAGGCGGGATAGCCGATTTTGAAGTATCGTATCCATCTTCATGCCGCAAGGGAGGCAGGTCAAACTGCTCCTTTGGCGGTCTAGTAGGTTGGGGCTCTCTTGAGGATGAATAACGGCTTTGTTCGTATTCGACAGGCCTGGATTTGGAGAGTGATGGGTAGTAGTAGTTATGGGATGTCACTGGAGGACTCCGATCATCTTCCAATGCTGCATCAATATTTCTGCGCTCTTGGGCCATGTCGAGCGTACGTCGTGTTGCCTCCATCTGTCTTCGGAGATCGCCATCGTCGAGTTGTGACGTTCTATTCCCCGCAGCCCGCGCATCCCAAACGCTACTATGCTTGCTTGCATGCTTATCTCGCTCTCGCCGGCTTAGCTCTTGCTGTGCTAAATCCACTGCCAGATCCTGGTGCTCAGCCGCGTCCAGAATTCTCGCGTTTCCACTTAGACTTGGATCTCGGGCTGCAAAGGCTGCATATGACGATGCTGCCTGCTGTTTATGCCGCTCTACAGCGGGAGGTGGTGCAGCGCGTTCCCATTCGTCATACAAAGTCTGAATCTCAGGTTTCAGCTGCTCAAGGTCTTCAAGGACGCGAGGAATCCGCTTCGATAGTAATTTGAATGCCTTTTTATTTTCGGGGTCCTTGAATTGGGGGTGAGTGGGTAGAAATTTCAGGACTAAGACGGAATGTCGATATAGCATCATGTAGGCTCGTCCGTAATCGCCATCCGATAAGGCAAACGATGCCTTGAAATCGTGTCAGCGCATGGATCAAAACGACTAGAGAAGAAATAGCAACAATATTTCTGTACTCACCTCTTGATAGAGTGTATCAGCAGCCCGAATCCAGTGCTTCATAGCGATATTGACGTTGAAGGCAAAGCTCTCGGCCTGCGTTACCAGCTCCTTGACGCTTTGCGGCCGGCCCGCGGCCATGCTCGGACGAGCCTCCATTGCGAAATGTTGGGCAAGGTGGGCTTGGGGATATGGTCGGATAGCGTCTCTGCGAATCCTGGACTTTCTAGGGGAAGTATCTCATGCTAGAAGCCCAGGCCGCCGCCAAATAATGCAGAGCTGAAGAGCTGCCTGGCAGGCAGAAAGATTAAATGGTCGTTGTTCCTGGCAAACTTGCAACTAACAGAAGCCTCAAGTTGACGTCGGCCCCTCCAAGATAATATGGCGGGGCACACAACCGCTGTAGACTGGGCGAACAGAAGGAGGGTTTAATTGCATGAGCAGAAAGCTGGCGTGGCGCCAATGTGTACAATGTGTCTTTATCGCGAACAAATCTTAAAAGGGGGCAACACTCTCCCTATCATGGACTATAAAGCTCTATAGTGATAATGACATAGTGTGAACACATGAAAGATTTGTGGTCCAGGAGAAAGTCCTTGGATGTGATGCCAAGTTAGCTTTTCATTTGGTTTATTTGTCTCGTCATCTATTGTGCACCAATTGCCCCTTGAGCCCCCGCCTGAATCTGGATAATCTCAGTCTTCTTCTTCTCAATATTCTCCTGCGTGTCCTTGATCTGGCCCTCTAATCTTGTACTGTGTAACGTTAGCCGTGCTTCTGAAACCAGGGAAATCATATGCATGTGAATAAATTATGTGTGATGACCAACATTTCGCCTCCGATAAAGTCCAGTCGACCCTTGACGGTGCTCTCAGCCTCGAACTTTTCCTGCTTCAGCAAGACTGGTCCCACAAGCTTGTAGATGGTCTCATCCTCGCCAATGTTCTCGAATTCCTTCAAACTGTCAGTTTCTAAAGGCTCATCCAGGTCCCTAAGTAAGAATGTGTGAGACACCGACCTTTTGCACTCCGAGGTTTTCTTGTCTCTGACCTTCCAGCTTCTGGCGTGAAGCCACTGTGTTTTGGAGATCTAAAATAATGAATATTAGAAACCTCTTCACAACTAAAATGAGGTACAGCTAGATGCAGTGAAAACAGCATCACGTTACTCACCCTGCTGGAGCTTTTGATACTCCTCGGAAAGGGACTGCAACTTGGCCTGGATCTCGGCCATCTTTGGAGCTCAACGCGTGATTGATGGTTACCTTGTCTGCTGGGTCAGTCACGGCCAGGCACAGTCGAATTCTGCGGAATCTTATATATCAGCCTAATCTTACCTGGCACGACTGGTCGGTTCGATGAGTGCTAGAGTCGAATTGGTGACGCCCCGCTAAGTATCAGCAGGCAGCTCCAAATTGCGCCCCGCTACAGAGGTAAAATGTTACCCCGCCAGCGGTCAGTAGCGCAGGTACGGCCTCCATGTTTTGTTACAGTATCCAGTTCCAGTTCATGGCATCATCTCGTTCCGCTGATAAAGCCCGACCTTCCTCTGGTGACCAGCTCGACCGGCCTGTCGAATCCTCTCAAGACGGCTTATAAGTGACACGCCCCCTGTCGCCTCGATTCCCTCTCCGAGGCTGCATTGCCGTCGTCTTTTTGCGCTCGCATCCTCGAACTCTACAAGGCAACCGTCATCATGTCCGTCAACTTTCGAGACCGGGCCATCGCCGAGGTCCAGAAGGCTATTGCCGCGGACAACGAGAAGGAATACCAAAAAGCCTTCGACTTGTACATGTCGTCGATGGAGCTGTGGGTCAAGGCCCTCAAGTGGGAGAAGAACAAGGCTATCAAGGCCACCATGCAGGAGAAGATGGCTACCTACTTGGACCGCGCCGAAAAGCTGAAGCAGTTCTTGCAATCCGAGAGCGAGGCCAATGCCAGTGGCGGCAAGACACCTATGGGAGCCAATGGATCCAGCGCAGGAGGCAAAGCCAAGCCATCAGCAGAGGACGAAGACAGCAAGAAGCTTCGCAATGCGCTGTCAGGAGCCATTCTCCAGGAGCGACCAAACGTGAGATGGGAGGATATTGCTGGTTTGGAGGGCGCCAAAGAGACGTTAAAAGAGGCTGTCGTGCTGCCCATCAAATTTCCAAACCTGTTTCAGGGCAAGAGACAAGCGTGGAAGGGTATCTTGTTGTACGGCCCTCCAGGAACCGGAAAGAGTTACCTAGCCAAAGCCGTCGCGACAGAAGCAAACAGCACGTTCTTCAGTATCAGCAGTTCTGATTTGGTGAGCAAATGGATGGGTGAGAGTGAAAGGTGAGTTTCTGCTAGATGCCGATGGCGCTTCACGTGCCCTTGTAGCTGACGGTGATTATGCGATTAGGCTCGTGAAGCTCTTGTTCTCCATGGCAAGAGAGAACAAACCGTCCGTCATCTTTATTGACGAGATTGACGCTCTTTGCGGCCCTCGAGGTGAGGGCGAATCTGAAGCTTCTCGACGTATCAAGACGGAGATCCTAGTGCAGATGGACGGTGTCGGCAACGACAGCAAGGGTATTCTTGTACTAGGCGCAACCAACATTCCTTGGCAACTGGATGCTGCTATTCGCCGACGTTTCCAAAGGCGTGTTCACATCGGCCTACCCGACCCCAACGGGCGAGCGAGGATGTTCAAGCTTGCGATTGGAGATACAGACACTGCTCTGGAAGCTAGCGATTACAGCACCCTGGCATCGTTGTCAGATGGATTCTCGGGAAGCGATATCGCCAACGTTGTTCAGCACGCTCTCATGAGACCTGTTCGGAAGATTCTGCAAGCGACTCATTTCAAGCCCGTATGTTTCAAGCTTTCTGATGACAAAAGTGTACCCTGCTAATACTAAAACTTTCCAGGTAATGAAAGATGGCAAGAGAATGTTGACGCCTTGCTCTCCAGGAGACCCGGAGAAGATTGAGATGACGTACGACGATGTCAAGCCGGAGGAGCTGTCGGCTCCTGACGTGACACTCCAAGATTTTGAAATAGCTTTGGCCGACTCACATCCTACAGTGTCCAAGGATGACATTGAGAAGCAGATTGAATGGACGAATGAATTTGGAAGCGAGGGAGCTTAGGCAATGGGCGTGTCTTTGAGAGTACATGGCACAGCGGCGCTTTGAGGAGTTAGAGGGGCATCTAGGCACTCTTTGCACATACAATGTTGAATTCGGGAATCGTAATGCATCTGTCTTACTGGAAAAGAAAAAGAAGCTGTTCATATTCGATTCTTTCTATGGTAGATAGTGGGCCGGCATCTTTGTAGGATGTGATTAATTTTGAGTCCAAGATGAATTGGCATTTGCTTGCATGATGATAATAAAGGTTTCTCCATTATGAGAAGAAGAAAGACGGCTCAACAGTGCGCACTGCAGAGGCCAGAGTAAAGCGATAATCGAGTATCCCTATATCTCTCGACCCGAATCTCTTTTTATAGAAGACATCGCTTTAATGGATGGCTGCTTTGCCCGGGTCTGTGCGGGCAGCTATTCTATGTAAATTCCTGCATTGGAGAACCGCTTCCTGCAGTTCCATCACCATTCCCAAGTGAATAAGTGTCTTGATGCATACCTTGATGCATCTCAAGGCTCCTCTTCTTTAAACTGTTAAGGTTGAATACCTAAGTCAGCGTGGGTGGAATGGAGGCCCATTAAATTCGGTGAGTGCCCCACCACACCGGGCCTCACCTTGAATTCTTTGTAACTTTGAACATTTTGCAGCCATTTTGACCTTTCTTTTCCATACCGCATCAACACCCTAAACTAGCCTCTTTCTTCTCTTCTTCATGTCATTTCGTCTTCACAATGGGTGCACAAGTCTGGCGAGGTTGCTGCAACAGCCCTCAATAACCTTTGCTCGGGGAGCGGCGACTAAAGCAAAGGCTCCTGACATGCTCAAGGCGACAAGCACTGTAGCAAAACAGCTTGCAGAAACGGGAATATGGAATCGCAGGGGCGGCAGAAAGGCGAGCAAAGCCCCAAAAGCGATAGAGCCTCACAGAGTAAACATTGTAAGCGAAGGGCTCTGCGGTATGCGTCACCTTGGAACAGCTTCACACTTTTATACAACATGATGGACAACTGACTAGTGCTTTAGACGATATCATCCAATACATGGGCAAATCATTAGAACGCCATAGGGGATGCGACTTGATTGATTTGAATCCCGGCGCAGGCGTATGGAGTCGCAAGCTTCATGACTTTTTGGAGCCTCGAAATCACATCATGATGGACCTTGACGCCGAATTATACAGCCCGTTTCTCAAGGATCTGACTTCAAAAGACAATGTACAGCTGATTCCAAAGTCCGGAATCGTTTGGAAGGATCTATTTGAGATGATACAGACAAAGATCTCCCACCAAGAATCGCTTTCTACCGGGGAAGCAGAGCCGATACGTAACGACACGCTGCTAGTCACAGCAAACTTATCCAGCTATCCGAAAAAAGCCTTCCTTGGGTTCGACAGCGTTAGCACCATGGTCATGTACCAGTTCATGTCTAGTATTAAGTCGTCCTCGTTGTTTCAGAAATATGGCTTAGTTCGTATGCTTCTGTGGGTGAGTGACGATGAGAAGCGCCGACTCGTTCCCAAGTCACTCAACCGCCGCAAGCGAGGCTCATTCGAAGCCGAGCTCGCGTGCGAGTGGATTCACGAAGTTGTGGGACAAGAGCTGGCAGCTGAAAATCGTACTGCGCTGCGCGATGATTGGATTAACAAGGAGTCCGCCCTTAATACACTAGCCAGGATGGAAGCACTGGGCCTCAAGGTGCCCAAGGGACGAGAAGTGAAGATGTACAAGGAATCACTCAAATCAAAGAATCTCATAGGCAAGAAGCTGGCTGGCGTTCGCGTGCCTAACGTCCCGCGGCCTTTCAAGAAGGAACTGGAGGATCTCGAGCACGAATTTGAAGAGGAGCCCCCCGTGGAGTTGTCGCACCGGCTAAAGAGCCTTCGGAGCAGAGAAAAGTATGAGATTAACCATTCCAAAATGTACCTTGAATTACTCCAGGAACACGAGAGGATATCAAACATGGGGACGGATAACACGAGGGCGTTTGTAGAAGCCAATGAAGCCTGGAACGAGAAGATCGACAATCTGAAGAAGAATCAGCGAATGGAATTTAACGTCGTGAGAGATGGCTATCATTTATTTCGCCAAAATCCCCCTGCCTTGCTCTGGGACCGCCGAGAATATGAACCACTCAAAGCCATGCCGGACGAATTCTTCCCAAACTCGCCAACGGCCCTCTTGGATATCCAGCCCAAGGCCATGCATCCCCTTCTCCGACAAATCGGCCCCAACAGCAACCACGCCGGTGATATATCGGACATTATGCTGAAGTCTTGGTGGAGCATGTCACTTCAGCCGGCGGACAAGGCGATGGAAAGCTTGTGGCCCGGTTTCAGCGATCTATTTTCAGAGGTGCCGAGCTTGAGAGATGCCTCGCGTGGAGGAGTACCAATGACAGGGCATGGATCGTTAAGCGCAAGGGGTATTAACGAGGGGCAGTGGACCGAGATGTTGGAGGCGTGGATGAGATGGCCATTCCGTCCGACATATGGGCAGATGCTGAGCAGGATGAACGATGATGATGGAGACGTCGAGGACGAAGATGTTAGGTCTGGCGCAATTATGATGCAGGTTTAGAATTTCACGATGGCATGGCATTTTTATTGTACGATAGATGAAGCGATAGTGGAACTACTCATGATATAAATGGATAATCACTTTTTGACAAAACAGTATTTCGCTCCACGTGCAAGATGGGTCGTTAAGAAATCATTGTGTCCATGAATAGTCAGCATTGATATGATGTTATTATTATTATTGTACAGTCTTGTTGTGAATCATAACTCGTCCGTTCATTAATTAGACCACTTGGGGTCGACCTTGTTTCTAAATGGCGGATACAACATCAGCGCACATATTCAAGCTGGAGTTTAACGTTTATGTTATGTTTACTTACCCTGTCACCTTTTCGTACATGTTACGACCTGCATCCGTAATCTTCTCCTGGGTGTTGCGATCCATGTTGTGGCCGCTCTTCTTGGCGCCCATGGAGAAAGCTAAAGCCCAAGACATGTTGTGTTAGCCGTGTTCTCATTAATCTACCGAGGGAAAAGAAAAGAGATGGTGAATTCTGAGAGAAGATGGCTTACCCTTGTCGACGTAATCGTCCTTCTGGACCTGGCCGCCTGCTTGGGGAGCAGCGGGAGCAGTTCCCTGAGTGGAGCGCTCCTCCTTGCCCATAGCCTTGTTGACGAAATCCATTGTGAGAATGAGATGTATTTGCTTCAAATAATAAGAATAGAGATGAATAGTTTGATTGTAATGATCTAGATCGAATGGCAGAGTCGAGGGGAGCATCGAGCTCATATATATATCCTCTTCCCCCCTCCGTGGCTTATTCACGGGAACCAATCGCAATCATCAATCGCAGCCATGGCTGACGGCATTACTGACGGAATTGAAAAGCCTGGGGTACCTGGAAGTATGACGGAGCGGCCATTGTGCAATAGAGCTGTGCCTCATTCCGCGTGGCATGGCGGTGATGCTGCTTTCATCGTAAGTACGTCATAGCGTGCAGGACCAAGCTGAACGCATGTGATGGGGGGAATTCCTGGAACCAACGGATTGTCCAACTAGGTGGAAGCTTATTGGGGAAAATCGGGGCCCTAGAGAGATGCCATGGTTGTGGCTCTGATGCCGATCTTGCATCATAGCCTATGCGGGATCTGCACTGTGCTTTTTCTCCGCCAAGTTTCGGAGATGTTGAGGAATTGGATCGATCAGCTATGCGGCATCATAATCTTACGATAAGGTGGAAGATTAGTCTATGGTTAGATGTATTTTTAGATACAAGAAGAAGAGAAAGAAGTCTGTGATGGGAAGAGGAAGTAGTCAACTCATTAATACCTATGCTAACATGAAAAGACTACGGCGCAACAAATAAAGGCACCGCAGCCACTTGCACCAATACAATATGCCGCTGCAAAACCTTTCAACTAGGTTTGCTATGGTTGAGTGATTGATTGGTTAATTTATATTCGCATTGGCTTTTAAATTTAAATTCATATAACTTGCTCTTCGCAGCTCGGTGGTTGGCCCATTGCATCTATTACAGCTAACCTCGCCCATGTATACCATTATAATTCCCTCCCTCCCATCCATCAAGAATAAATCTACAGCCATAGTAATGTGCCTCAAAACGCAAATCCGAGAGCTCCAGCCAAGCAAAACGCAATTTCCAACGCCCGCTCATAATGCATGTAAACGTTAAAACGTTCAAAATCATCCAACATCCAGAAATATCCATACGGTATCCATCATGGCGTCAGCATGAGGTACGATAATATCGTCGTCTCTCATGAAATATGCCTTGTTCGTTTCGTCTATACCAAATGATCGTCCGGCCATAGAGAATGAAGCCTAAGAGGATTCGGCTTCGCTATTGGCCACCACTTGGCGTCAAAGACCGAGCTTGCATCATTTTGCTTGCTTTTATATAAAACGGAGAATAGAAAATCGATTGTCGTTCTTTCTTTCTTTGCTTCTCATCCCTGTCCCATCTTCGTCCGGCATCAGTGTCATGACCTGGCAAAAACCTGGTAAGCCATAATCATGACCCAAAACAGAAAGATGCCTCCCGTCAAGGCCATGGCAAAGACCAGGTCCCAGCACTGGCAGATCATCTTCTGCTGCAGCCACGCCAACGTCTCCTGCGTCCGGCCCTTTGGATTCTGGTTGAAAACGTTGTTATTGCAGGTGCTCTGGATGGCTCCGTTGGGCCCCCAGAGCTCGAGCGAAACGACGACGAGGCCGACGATCCACAGGATGAAGAGCATAAAGGCGCCAATCATGACGATGGCGGGTAGCAGTCGACGTTGGGCGATTAACCAGAAGACGCCGAATATGAAGAGGATCGCAATGGCGCCGACGGTGATGAAGTAGGGGAAATACCTATTAGGCAACCAACGTTAGTGTCCAATGGCTTCGTCAACGGATAAGGTAGAGCGTGGTAGTTCATACCAAGGAATAGGCAGCTCGAGCTGATTCTGGATCTGGATGAAGCTTCCGAAGACGCCGATAATGGTGGCAGAGCAGAGCAGCATGACGAAGATCCAAAAGTTGAGCTGCAGAGGTGGCCAATTGTAGGTTCGGATGTGAGTCGTCACGACCTTGCGCTCGTAGACGACAGAGGTGCCGCTCAGCATTGAGCGTGTTCCCGCCATCATGACAACTAGGAATTGGTGCTGCTACGGCCCGTACTCTTGCTCGTTGCGGTTGTTCTCTGCCTCCACCTATAAGCTAACGCTCGCTAGGCGTTTCGTGTCAACCTCTCCTAATTATATATAGGTATATAATCGGCTCTTGCTGCGTATCGAGGATGGTGGGGGGACGAATTCTTGATCGTTGGCTGATTGCGTGGATGGATGGATTTCGAAAGGTCAATGGCTATGTCTGCATGTGTCTGTCGCTTCGTTTATGGTCCAAGTATCGTTTGGAACAAGATGTCGGTATATAACGAGCAAGACTCAGCTCCCAGGGGCCACAGCTGACTTGCTCTGTCGCCTCGTTGGTTCCGATAGGTGAGGTTGATGCACGACGGCGGAGCTACCGCTTTCTCGTCTGGTCCTTGTCCCGCGTCCTTTGATGACTGTCCGTCTGATGTCCCCCCTCTGTCCCTCAAGCATGTACCGGTACAAGGCAAAAGAGACCAGAAGACGATCAGAAACAAGAGGAGCCCCAGCCGCCCTGTCGGATGCCGGGCCCTCGATGCGGGTTTCCCCCCCAAAAGCCTGGATCTAGGTCTGCTTGGCCTTGCTGCTGCAACCTTGAGCGCCCAACCAGCTGCAATGCACGAGCCCAAGCCCCCACTGCTGGAAGAAGCGTGTCGAGCACTGATTGATGAAATCTGGTCGAGAGAATGTCGGTCGAATGAATCTTCAGGCCTCCCCTTGCATGTGCGTCAGTTTTTTTCGGCGGCGTGAACCAGGGGGGGTGGAAAGCCGTTGAGAAAAAAGCTTCGACGTACGATGGTTTCTGGTGAGACTATTGACTCCCACCGCCTGAACTCGTGCTTGGGAGATGTGACAGGTGAAAACAAGGAGAACCTTAGAAAGGAAAAGAGGAGCAATTATCAAAAGCCGATGCGACAGCTCATGTACGTACTTGGCCATGCAAGTGCGCGCGTTGCAGCAACCGTTCAAGCCGGGCTGTTAGTACAAGTCCAGGGAAAAGCACGATGAGGGGCCATGATGGATATTATTAGAGGGCGGTATCGCTGCTTCGAGGTGGCTGGCAGCTCCTTTGGTTTGTGTGTGTGTGATCCTCTTTTCGATAGCTGAAAATGAGATGGCTGGGAGCGGGAATAACAGGCACAGGCACAGGCACGGGAGAGCTTCGTAGCCTATTATTCAGAACATGGACTAAGAGTTAGTAGCACGGAGCCTTTTTAACCGCTAAGAATCTTACATTATGGAAGACAGTTGAATACAGACTCAGTGTGTAAACAATTTACATAGGCGAGCTCTACAACCGGGCACGAGCCAAACTACACAAGATGCCTACCATGTACTACCATCCATGTAAGCAACAGCCCTCCCTCCTCATAGGGTTGCATGCATCGTCTTTTGATGTTCAAACCTTTCCTTACCGCCTAGCATCACCGCCCTTATTCTCACTTGTACTTGTACTCTCCGTGCTGCTACTTCTCTGATCGCCCCATAGCGGAGAGGCGGGCCCTTGCCGTGATTCGCAAGACTCCCGGGGGACTTGAATCCCGCCTCCGGGCCTCCACCGCCTCGCCTCTTTTCCGGTACGCCGTTGAGCTGCTTGTTGGCATACATGCATTCACATTGATGGCTGAACGGGGGCGTATACAGGATATAGAGTACAGAGTGCATACATGTACATTAGTTCATACATCCTGTGTATGTAGCCTTATTTCCGACACTGATGCGGCAAGAATCAGGAATAACACGCAATGTTTGCCGTCCCCTTGCTTGCTGTGGGTTGTGGACTGAGCAGGGCTCTAAACATAGAATCTGAAAAGTAATCTTTGGATCATCTTTCGCGGCAAGTTTGTGTCATAAGGCGTTTTAGCTGTCTGAGCAGTGTAGGGTACATTTAAATTTCACTAATAGACGGTCTTTCATCCAATTAAAGTCTTTCAGTCTCGTCCCGCATACATTTACATCAAATCATGCTGTGAATCTCAAATCATCTATCAAATCATCATCTTACATCTGCCTATTTATTCCCTGTCATCTGGGTGGAATACCAACGCTCGAACCTCGATACTCTCTCGCGTCGGCGCACTTGCAGGTGAAGTCGTGTCCGAAAATGCGGTATGCGGCACCCGTCGTGCTCTTCCGTCCGTCTTACTGTCGAAGCACTTAATGAGGAGGACCTCCTCAGGTGTCAAGCCAGATTTGTAGAACCACCTGTGTCCCTCGTTATACCTCACGCTGAGTGTCTCTCCATTACGGTTAGGGTAGATCAGGCCAATTGGGACCAGGTCCTCCTCTACAACTGACTCCGCCTCAGCAACGGCCAAGGGGTCTCGTTGGACCTGTTTGATCGGACGCCAAACGTTGATGATCTGCACGCGGCCTTTTGAAAGCTCCTCTGCTTCCTCAGGAAGATGAAACGGAACACGGGAGGCTGCCGCGGTGTAAGACTGATCGATATGGACCCGCTGGACAGGACCACGAAGGGCTGCGTCTGAATTCGCCGAGGTAGTAGTGTCGTCGGGGTTGACACGACGGATGGTATGATCAAAGATGAAGATTTTGGATGCTCCAGTTCTAAATGGCGAATGTCAGCGTAAGGGGGAAAAGAATAAACAGGCGCGGGGACATGGAAGTCGACTTACACATCCTTGAGGAGTTGCTCTGTCTCAGGGTAATAATTTGCTTTGATCTGGTCATCATCCAGAAAATCCTTCTCAATGGAAGTATGGCGATGAAACTGGAATCCGCTCTTGTCGAGTGTGTACTTGTCCTCTTCTCCCGCAACGTCGTGGATAGTTACCTGATGTGACGCAATCGGTCGGTTGTGATACGTCTCGGGCTTTCCAACGTACGTAGGCGCAGGAGGAGAGCCGTCTTCGTTGTCTTTGAAGAAGTTGAGAATGGTATTTACATCGTGCTTAGGGATGCTCTTATAGGTCGTTTGTTGATCAAGCTGTGGCTGGAATTGGACTCCCTGAACGGAGTTGAAGCCGGAGCTGGGAATAACACTCTGAACTGCGGCGGCCGCCATTGTTTCTCTCTTTAGTATGACTTTTACAGATTAAGTGTGGGAAGCTGTTATGTCAATTTATGGTTTTTAAGGTGAGAGAGTACGGTATGTACGTATGCACCGACTTATAACAAGCCGAAGACTCTCACACGCCCTACACTATACAATTATATATGCTATCGGGTCTTGCAAGCATTCCCCGCGAGCACGCCATTTCTCTACCACCCATCATCAGAAGGGATTGATAATCCAATCCAAAAGTGCAACATCCAATCCAATAGAAACGTAACGTCATAATCAGGACTTGACACGCCCTTCCCCTCAGCTCTTTATTCCGAGGTAAGCGGGTTGATTTGAAATCTGTATTTGCGAGCCCGAGCATTTGGCATTGCCTGAAGGAGCGCGAAGGAGCGGGGACTGCAGCCAAGATACATGAATTGGGCCTCAATGTGATAGCTCAGTTAGAGTTTGATCCGTCAGGACATTTTGAACTACTCCGAAATCTTGCTCCTACGGCTGACGCGTTGTAAGCGACAACCAACTCTCAATTTGTGATTGATGGACGGATTGATGAATCATCGCCATAGAGCATCATCTGCGGAATTGCGGAAAATCCTGAGAATGTAGTTATGAATTTGGTATTAAAAATACATATCATGACAAGTAAACAGTATACCCAATTTGTAACAATTCAACGCTTGCAATAATCCAAATAACCGCCAAATCATGAGATAGCTCTCAAGCTCAAGCTCTGCTTACCACGCAGAATCTAAAATTATGGAGCTTTTAGGTTTTTATGAATGTAAAATAACCCGATCTAGTAGATGTCGTGAATATAGATATGCTCAGCTTAGATCATTCATAGCTATGCACGAGCCTTGTAATAGCTGTTCCGTCATCAAGCACTTCGCTCTTCTCTTCCAACTTGTAACCTCCCCACTTAGGCAGAAGAATAGTCCAGACATACCAATATAGGACGCCACCCACAATACTAAAGAGATAGGGCAAAAGTCAGTGTCAGTTCATCAACAAGCTCTTTTAGGAAAGGTGATAACGTACGTGCCCATCCCTACCACCGCATAAGTTGCATACCAAAGTCCTCCAGCGGGCTTCTCTTTGGGAGGGAAGAACGGTGCAGCAAGCAACGCAATGCTCAGGATGATTCGTAGTATAACAGCAGGTAGCCATGCTTTATAGGGTCTCTTGAGATCCGGTCGTTTATACCGTAGCCACATAAGGCCAAATCCCATGGCGAGGGTAAAGACCTGACCAGGGTAGCCCTCTACTTCGAGGATAAAGGAATATACCTCCGTCGTGGGCGGTAGCACAATCACAAAGAATGAAGGTATAAAGTTGACGATAAGGCCGCCCAACGGCGAGTTCCAAGGCTTCGTCGAAGCAAGGATATCGGAAAAGGGAAGAAAGCCCTGCCGAGCAATCTCTTGCTTTAATCGCGCCTAATACAAAGCCATCAGTCAAGGCTCATATAGGTAAACTTGCCATTGTGATTGAACTTACCATTGCAAATGCAACCACGAAAACATTTCCTACTGCTGAAAGAGCAACGGCCAGAGTCAAGATCTTTCTACCCACTTGCTCGCCAAATAAACGTTGGAAGAAAAGAGCTGCAATGAGCTCGCCGCTCCCCTTGATTTCATCAATGGGAACAACGATAAAGTATGCCAAGTTGATGAGGGTATACATGGCACAAGAAGTGAACAAGGCAGTCAGCGTTACAGAACGCAGAGTCCGCACGGGATCTTTGACTTCATTCAGCACGTTGCTAACATTGTCCAGTCCGGCATATGCGTAAAACACTTTGAATAGCGATGTTGACATGACACTCCAGTTCCAAACAGTGTCATCCCATAGATGGTCCCATGATAACGGATTCTTTTGTTGTGCCGAGGTATCTAGCGTTGGCTGGAACACCACAACGTAGAGGCCAGCAAAAATCATGAAGACGATAATTCCAACCTTGATCCAGCCAAGGAAGTCCTGTATCTTGATGCCTGCTTTTGGAGTCACGGCGTGGATGACCGTCACAGCGACGAGGAGGAGTACAGCCAGCCCTTTAGTAGCAAAGGCGCTCCCATTTTCTATGCCAAATGCAAAGAGCACGTAACGGCTGAAGATGACGCAGTTGCTTGCCGTAAATCCCAGGAAAACAGCATTGATGGCGACTTGCGTCGTCGCAAAAAGTCGCGGATGTCTATATGTAAACTCGAGATAGACTTTGACGCCTCCAGATCGCGGCAGCATGCAGCCGTACTCGAGTGACACGGCCAGACCGGCGGCTGCAACAAGTGTACCGACAATCCATAATAGTAGTGCCAGGCCGGGGCTGCCTACCGACTGAAGGATGGCTCCAGGCGTCGCGAATATGCCGCTACCGATGACTCTGGATATTACGAGAATGTAGGCGCTCTGCCAGCTTAATGTTCGGCCGAGAGTAGACGTTTCCGGTAACACATCATCTTCGATGGCCCTAGATGGATGAACATCGCCAGCGGCGTTTTCTGTTTCGCTCAGCGTCGCTCTCGTGTCATATTTGTTGTCGTCTGGTCCTGAGGACAAAGGACTTGGAGAGCTCTGAAGCAGCGGCTGCTGTTCTCCGCTATCCGCATCAATATCACGGCCAGCCATGATGTATGCTTGGCGACGTAACCTTGGACACGGGGCTTGTAGGTGTAATATTCAAGATTGTCCTGTTGCTCAAGGTACCTGTATATATCGCAAAACACAAACGAAACTCTGTTTTCACAGTAGGCTTATCGGGCACAAAAACAGAGTTGCCACTGCCCAATGGCCTGTGCTGCTTTGTTCATCGAAACGGCATTGCTACCCAGAGCCATATCACAGCAGCCCGGATATCAAATCAGAATCAACAAAGGATGAAACGCACGCACACACTCCCAGGTCATCCGAGGCTCCCATGCCCATCAAGGGCCAGCGTGACACGCACACAAGACGCGCCCTCGTCAGCCAAATAGTTTATTGCGCGATTGGCTCGATTAATAAGGCAGACAAAGGCCAGCTTTTGAGACACCCAAACTCCATGGCGCGAGTGCAAGGAGCTCGCACGCCATCGCTCTTTGGCCACAGATAAGAGGTCAGCATTTGGGCGTCCTTATCATTCCGTCAACAATGCCCGGAAATGCTAAACAAAGTCCACGGAAGCTATCCCGATGGTACGCGGAGCATGGGAGACATGTGTGTAATTATTTGAGGGATCTTTTAATACCGATGCAAGGATAACCCCGGAATTGAAAGGATGGCAATGTGCGACATTGATGGAAAGCTGCACGCTCTTAGACTGAGACCTACATCTGTAGATGCGCTAATTCGTTGTGAAATACGCCACCCCAGCCTGTGGCATTTCCACATTCCATTATTGAGTTGAAAGATTAACTGACGACTCCAAGTTGAGACTCCGTAGTTGTTCTAGAGCATGCAAGTGGTTTACTAATCGAGTTTTCAACCGACTCTATTTATTGACTACGATCGATACTCAACTCAATCATCTTGCAGGCTTGGACTTCTTAAGACCGATGCCGTTGAGTTTATAGATGTTGTACCTATGACTAAGATCCGTGCATATTCTTCCCAAATGCGTAGCCTTAGATCTTGTGTCTAGTAGATAATATTTAAACTACTCTCAGTCCATAAACTATTAAGAAGAGAAAAGAGCCATGTCTTTGTCGGAAGGGATGGACAGACCTAGTCACAGCTCTATGCAGACCCAACCGCCCAACAGTAATTAACTTTACCCGCAATTCTGAATAAGAAGTCTCGCGAGAAACAACAGAATTATATCATTTTTATATACCACATTGTACGCTATTTACACACATTATGGAAATCCTGCTAGCATGGCCTTCAGCGCCTCCGCAGTTGTGATCTTTGGAGGTGCCAGTGCCATGACCTCTTTGCTGGCTGGGTGATAGTCGCGCGCACATTTTCCTGCCCATAGGGCCTCGACGGTGGTAAACATAGCAGGAATAAGCTTATCAGGGATGCCCAGACCCTTGACGGCGCTGAAATAAGTGTCCTTTGCGGAGTAGATTACATTCTCGACCTTCTCACCAATGTAGTCCTCGACAATCGTGACAATATCTCTTCCGGTAACATCCTCAGGGCCGTGGAGAACATACTTGCCGTGACTGTGGGGTGATACATCATCAAGAGCCAGAAGATGTGCGGCAACATTGCCAATGTCCTCAGGGTCAATCAATCCCGCAGGAGAATCTTCTGAAGAAAGCACCGGCAGCACTCCCTGTTTTCCTGTTTGCTTATACTCTGCAATAAAACCAATAGCAGGGCCCAGCCAGTACTGGGCAAAGAAATTCGGTTGAAGTGATGTCCACTGTAGCTCTTTGAACTCTGGCTGACTCAACAGGTTCTCGACTGCCCAGTGGGAGCGGGCATATGGCGTGGGATTTGTGGGAGAGATAAATTCCACAAAGGTCGATACCCGAACAACATACTTGACACCAGCCTGTAGCAGAGCTAGGTAAAGGGTGGACTCGTCCGCAAACTGATGAGGCAATGTGTGCGGCGCAATAAAGACTCGTACTACCTCCTGGCTCTTGAGCCACTCAACGTCAATATCAGGCCAATCCTTCTCTAGCCACTCAACTCCATCCACCTCTGCGGCAAGTTGCTTGGCCACTGAGTTATCCAAAGATCGGGTGAGGGCAACAATGCGGTACTTAGTGCTGCTTGACTTGAGCAGCGCGGGAAGGCTACGGACGACGCCCTTGCCGGTGTTACCGGTGGCACCGATAATCAGAATGGTTGGAGCCATGATGACGAGGGGATCCTGCAATGTTTGATATGAACAGATGGGTTATAAAACGTTGACTAGGTGAAAGAAGAGTCAGTTTGTAAAAGTAATAGAGTGTGGGGACAAGAACACAGGCAGGGCCGTCAACTCTTTAAGTACAAGACTCACTGGCAAGATACTTCAATACTTCAGCGCGCGAACCGCAATTGTTACGAGAGAAATTTTAATAATAGTATAAGAAATAATTAACCTTGCAGATAAACCCTGGTATCGTCCTATTGATTCGCCCATTTGTTGCTTTTATCTACATCAAAGACGCGCGGGATAGCGAGATCTTCCCCACTGCAGAGACCACTTGGTCCAGGCACGCAAGCGGTTCGCAGAAAAGCAGAGGCCGCAGAAAGAATATACGCAGGCATGAAGAGAATACGCCCACCATTCTAGATCAATTTAGTGTGGGGGATATGTGCGGATTGTCTGTTTCTGTATGCTGATCTTTTCTCGAATCCTTTCTCCTCCGCAAACTCGGCCCGCTATGGGTCCATTGTCAATTATATGAACCGACCGGAGACTAAAAAAAGAGGTGAAAAACTTTAACTTTGTTGATTTCAATGTAACAAGGATGCGTTGAAGGAGAATTTGCAAACTGGCACAGCTTATTTATTACCCTGCAATCCTCCGATTCGTGAGGGCTTCTTCGAATGTTCATGGGCATGTAAGATGGGTAAGTGCTGTATCCCATCATTGCCAATGTGATCTTCGTTAGACCAGCTTCGTACTCTGTTGCTCGCTCTTATTGTAATAATACTGCGTAAAGATTACGAAGGAAGCCTAAAAAAGATGTCTTTCGATTGGCTCGACCCTTCTGGGCGAGTTACATCCCCGAGCCACCTCGGCCCGCCTTCTCCAAACCTCCGAGATGGTGTTGCATCGACATCAGAATCTTACAGCAGGACGATACGACGCCGGAAAATCTAGGCTAGTTAAGCACTCGACGCGTCATTCTAATACTATACAGAATATTCCATCCGATACATACGGAGCACAAGTTGCCGCAATTCTAATATGGCTTAGCACAAATCTCTCTTTGGCAAGCCGGCAATAACTCTGTCCCGTTTGAAAAGGGACCTATGGTGACATATAATGTTCTAAAGTATAAAACAAGAACGACAATTCAGTAACCCAAGTTGACTATCTGGCATCTTGGGTACCAAGCTTAGATTTACCCGGTATTACAGTGATAGTATGAGGTATTAGAGAAAAATATTTCTAGTAACCGGTACTAAGAGAAACTCATGATACTAGGAGACAGTAGCGATAGTAGGAAAAAAGAGGAATACTAGGAGAAAGTGATAATGATAAAAGAAAGTAGATGTATTTGGGAGATCCAGTAGCAGACACCCAAGTATCTACTAAGAGACAGGGCATCTTCTTCGTTTGATGAAGCGCCCCCAATGCCTGCCAGACATTCTCAGTATAATCCTGTTTCCAAGACAGAAAGATAGTTAAGCAAAGCTGCGAAGTGGGTTTGCGAAGTTATAACATCCCCTTCTCCTCTCCGTAGATTTCTCAGGGATAACAGTCGAAAGCTCAGCACCAAATCATGGCTAACTTCGTGGGCTGACAGGGTTTCCCTGTTTCTGATAATCACAATCTCCTAGTAGTATTCAAGTGCCTATGCGCTTACTAAGTAATGTCCTCTTTGTTGCCTCTCTTCCTATCTCTGTATAATTATCTTGCGACGATTCATGTCAAGTTTTTCCAGAATAACAATCTTGATATAGTGGTTTGGGTCCCTAAGCTAGTGTCTTGCCGTTCGCTGCATATCTTGTAAATTACATATTCAGAACTGGTAAATCGAATCGCCAGCATCGAATAAGTCCCTATACTTGGCTTTACACAAAACCTTAACTAGATATGCTGCCTCTTGGTTGAGGTACAACATCGTGTCACGGGTTTTACGGCAATTCCATGTATTTTATGTATGGTTCTAAATATGATTCTACATCCATGATATATTATTATGCTCACTGCTACAATGATCTAACACCTATCGGCTGTATTACAGGTTCCAAGCCGGTCATAAGAAGAATTACTCCACTCAAGAAAGCCTTGTATGTATCTAAATGCAGAATAGACCATAGAAAGCACATCAGGGATGAAAGACACACCTCCGGGTTTGCAAAATGACGGATTTCCAATCCCATTTTCCAGGGTAGACTCACCATACTTCCACCCCGATGCACAAAACGGCGATCTCCCGGGCGATCGGACAACGTTGAGATCGGGAGCGGGTACCAAGCACCTGGACCCTTCTAGACCAACAGCCTCATATAAATGGCTCCGCAGTTGTTCAGCTGGCTTAGGATCAGGATTTAGCTTGCTCTGTACCCAGCATAGAGCACCACACTGCAATCAATAGACATACTCCCTGCCCATCTGAACGGAAGAGTCGTCTAATTAAGGCGGCTCTATCGTTTCATCCATATCACTCGCCCCAAACACACACTAACTTACAGATGACTTCCCAGCAACTTCACTACGAAAGGGATGAGAAAGAAGCTATACGCCGGTGAAAACTAACGAGCCGTGCCTCCTCTCTAGTGCTATTTTAATCATCATGTAAACAACCTCCTTCCCCTCCCTTTCTTATCCGACCCCTTCAAAAATACCTACCCGGCCTTCGCCTGATGTCTTAGGTCTATATTCGGCCCATGCGGCTTCAGCCTGAAATCCATTGAGTTATTCCTAGCCTATCATTGCTACAAAGCATTAGTATCATCTCTATTAGTGTAGAGCGGTGTATTATATGTGAACCTTGATCCTTGCCTTCGTTTTCCCAACATATCTTGTTCAAGCTGATCCACTTTGTGAAGTGTACTATGTTGAGTTGCAAGTCTCGCTTCTTATTGCGTAGTATCACTCCTGTAATATTATATACACATTATCTTTTATCTCTTGCGTTGTTAATCCATGTGGTATCATACATTTCATCCAGCGAAGTTACCAGAGGTAGTAGGTCAACATCGACTTATAGTTACTAGTAGTTTACTGGATTTGTAAACAACAAGATATTGGACTCGTGACTACTTATAAGTGCCCTGGGGGATCCAGTAATTACGAGGCACTCAGCGTGAAGCATGTGAATAGAAGAGAGTGTACTGCGTAATGGTCATGTAGCTCTAATGACTCGCCTCATCCAAGAAACGGCATTTCCGTCGTAGTTACAGACCCAACAAGTAGGGGCGTATGCTTAAGATCTAGTCTTGACTTCTCAATGTACCATGGACATATTGCTCCGGGATGAGCCTGCTCTTCCTCATATTCTCACACCCAACATCAGTACAGCATCATGCTAGTCTTACCATGAGGGTATCCGAGATTATGCGGCTACGGCGGATGAAGGAGTGGGATTGGGGCATCCGTAATGCAGGTTATGCCTTGAATGACGTCCTACTCAGCTGGCTTGAGTACGGCAACCCCACGATATGTGATACATCACTTCATTGCACCTAACCGAGTGCATCTTTGTACTCTGTGTTAAAGTGGTGATTGGAGGAACCAGGACAAGGATCTCATGTGAGCAAATACCAGAACGTTCAAGACTACATGTGATCCCACAAACACGGCATATATCATGCAGTATTGCGAACCACCATCTGTAGGGGCACGTAGTTGCAGCAGTACTTTTGCACCCCCAAGATAACGCCATTGACTGGTGTGGGTTTATAAATGAGAGAACAAGAACCACTATATGGGGAACAAAGGAACCCCATTGTTTCGATCTCAGTGATATAGATAGTTTCATAATCTAGCACTGTGGCCGGAGGAGGACCTTGTCATCATCCGCCTCACTGGCTTCTCGGTCCTCGGGACATTCGTAAGCGGTCCGTCCCTGATCCTATATCTAGTCTAATTGACTTCTTGCTTGCTTCATTTCCCGAAATACGCCTATAGGGAAGAGTGTTTTGTCTTGTTCAGCTGTCTACGTAACAGAACCTCCTTTCGTGTTTTTGTACTGCCACCTTTTCATCCAAATTTCCAAAATTGTGCGAATGCAAGTAAAACCATGTATACGCATCCGACCATGCACAAAAAATGGTCTGATTTATTTGTGCCGTGTCTGGTTGAGCTCATTTCCTCGTCGCGGTACATCCATAACAAGGGGGGGCTGCATCTTGCCTCCCTATTGGCAGTACTTCTTGACTTGTCCCTTTTCACCCTAAATCCAGTCTAAATGTATTCATTGTATTATCGTTATTGCAGCATCTCACACGTGGTGCCTTATTCGAAAACCTCTCCCAAGTAATCTACTTGAAGTAATCCGTCTAATGAAGGGCACCGGGCACCGGGGATCTGTCATAAAGGATACATACGTCAGTAAATGACCGGCGGAGGCAGCTCCGAGGATACACACATTGCGATTGGCTATTTCAGATTTGGGTATTTGATCAGGGTCTTTGTAACGCAAACATCCATGTACGTCACTCTATCAGGCTGAGGAATTTCCAGGATAGCCTTGGACATTTACGCGCACACAAAATTCCAGCAGGGAGTAAGACACCCGAGTCGGTGATACTCCGTAGTTACTCTACATTTTATGTCCTGTAACATGTACCTCTCCAATCCTAATGGGCGTCATCAAAGGTATTACTTCGAGAAGGCCGTTTTCATTTATATGCAACTTGTCATTATCACTTACTACCACTGCATAATCGAATAATCGTGCATGCGGCACATCTACATGCATCATTATCCCTGATAGCCTGTGTCTCATTCAACCCTCAGTTCAGCGTGGCAATGAATCAAAAAAAAGGTTAGAAAACGGCCCCCGAAAAGAAGGGGGTAAATCACCTCAACCGTTGTGATATCTGCGCGGAGGCTTTCCACGCCATGCGTGTTGAGTCAAGCAAACGAAAAAAAGCAAAAACATAGAAAAAGAAAATAAATAACCGAGACCGCCAAATACCCCTGCCATCCCACCCCAAGCCGCTCCACGGACGAGTGGCATACGAGTACTCGTAACACAGGTCAATACGGTTACACCCTGCGTCCTTCAGCTTGTCGGTCAACATTTTAATTTCCCCATAGGGACGGCGCCCTGACAACTGAAGCCTCCTCCCATTCACAAACCAATACAAAAACAGGTCTTGTCTTACATTTCAACGCTAGCAGCATCCGGGCCAAGGATCTTTCACCACATGAGCCGTTTAGTCCAAAAATTCAACCACCCCGAACATCAAAAAAGCAATTCACGCTTTAGCTCAGGGCATTGGTTAACAAAAACTCTTTGTCAAGCTTTTATCCGTCCAAGAGCTCCACGCCTTCGCGATTCGCACCATATCAGGACTCCTTGGCCAACAAGTCTCGCTGCCCCTCAACGAAGAGGGTGTACGAGTAATAGAACAGCTACACCAATGAAGGCTACCTCCTGACGAGGCTAGAAGGGGTCTCCTTCGCTCATCATGTCATAGGCGCCTTGGTTAGGCTGGGCGCCTCAACGGCTGTCAGTCAGACAGGACCGTCTTTTATTGTGAATAGTGACAGGCCACCCGGCAGAATGCCTTGGCAAGATCCCCGTAGACGAAGATTGTCAGACGAGAAAAAGGAAAGGAATCAATAGTGCCGTCCATTCGGGAATTGATGAAATCATCATTCATGCGCATTGAGCAGATGATGGGAAAAGCCCAAATCTAGACTTGATTCCCGACCCCGATCTGTATCAACCCAGCATATCCCAAACATCGCGGGGCTTTGTATGGTGCAGCTGAAGCCCTATCCATGCGGTTGCTACTGTGCTTGTTATGCCGCAACGTCCGTGTCACCGTATTCCGTCTAGGCTGGCCCCTCCCACAGTCTTTCGCTACAGTCTATTTGAAAATTTCCGAGAATGACGACTTCAAGCCGTTTAATGTCAGTTATGAAGTAGATATGAATAGAGGCAAATAGAGACAGAAAGGAATAATAGACGCT
Organism: Trichoderma semiorbis; assembly: GCA_020045945.2. Lineage (NCBI taxonomy): Eukaryota > Fungi > Ascomycota > Sordariomycetes > Hypocreales > Hypocreaceae > Trichoderma > Trichoderma semiorbis. The sequence goes on from CM034695.1 coordinate 1,817,982, forward strand.
GAGAGATGGAGGGTGGGATTCCCCGGGATTCCCATGTATTCCCATGTAAGCGTCGTGTCTCAAGTACAAGGCTAATTTTTATTTCAAAATTGTAGAATATTTGATAGCATAAATAAATCAACACTAAATACCTAGGAGAGAAAATTCGTGTACAAGTAATGTAGTTACTGCCATGACCCCAGCGTATACCATTTCTTCAGCGAACCACCCATTTTTGCTGGCCCTGTCCCAACCCCGGCCTTCATCCCCTGCCGTTTCCGGTATGAATCTAAAGTGACTGTGTGCGTGTGCGTGTGCGTGTGCGTGTGCTGCACTCGCCCTGCGCTCTGGAGCCTACGAAATCCATTGCTGCAAATCTCCCACGACTTGATAGGTAGGGTTGGCAGAGTGGCCATCACCGCTTTTCGGGTCCCACGCCCACCGGTCTGCATAGTCTGCACCAAGGAGGCCATGCAGCATATCAACAATGTAGTCACCAATCACTGGCAAGAACTTCCAGCCGTGAAAGGAGCCACCTGTAGCCACGTACAAGCCTTCGCAGTGAGGGTGAGGCGTAATAAGGAAGTCATGAGTCGGTGTAGAGGCGTCCCTAGAACAGGTACTTGTGTAAGTGTGTGTTCATAAAGTCCGAGAGGAAAACAAGGGGCTTATCTTACCAGCAAATACGGTACGACTCAATGGGCAGATTTTCAACTTCCTTGCCATAAAGACCATCAAACGTCTTCCTAGCACACTGCTTGAGGAAAGGAACGAATTCCGGGCCGGTCCACGTGTTGTAGTCCGATGCTTCAGGTGTCATGGACATCTTCTCGCCCGTAATAGGATTATCGACGTAGTTGGTGAAGCACATATCGCAGTTGAACTTTATTGTCCCGTCTTTGAGGATCGACATGCCCTCGCCTGTGTCTCATATCATTGTTAGCGACTGTTTCCCGTTGCCGTATGCTTGTACGAGCAGCTGAAGGAAGGGAATCCTAGCGTCCTCATCCTGGTGCTGGAAGTGGGGAGAGGGGGGGCGGGGAGCCAGTTCCGTTGAGGAACCAGACGTTTCTCAGTACAACGCACCTTTAACCTCAGGGAGGCAGTTCTTTAGTACGGGAATGCAGGCAAACTTTTCCTTCTGCTCGCCTTGCAGCTTGGAGTAGAAGCTAACGGCGCCTGTTGCAACCAGACGGTCACCGATGTGGAGCTCCTTGTTCTCTGGGGCGCTCTGGGCCAGGAGAGAGCCAGTCCTTGCGCCTGTGCAAAGCAGCACCTTGTCCGCTCTCAGGGTATCGCCATTGGCGAGCTCGATCCCCACGCACCGGCCGTCAGCGCCGAGATCGAGCGACTTCATCTCGCCAACCACGTACTCAACACCCAAGTCGACTGCAGCTTGCATGACGGCCTGCAATGCCTTGTCTGCCTCCGCATACCCCACCGTGGGGTTGTAAAGTACCTTGTCCAGGCTGCCGAAATTCGCTGTGGCATAGACGCCGTTCCAGCGTGCTCGTACCTCATCAACTGACAGGAATTCCGCCTCGTTGGCAACTCCAACGGCCCTGTACGAAGCAACGCTCTTTTCACCAAAGTCAGATGCGTCAGCTCTGAGCATACCGACTTCATGGTACCAAGGGCTATAGAGCTTGTCCGCACGCCACATGGGCATGGCCCTGATGAGCATCCGCATATAGAGCTTATCTGGATAGTCATCTCGCACGATCTTGTTGATGTCGTGCGAGGCAGCTCTTGGGTTTGGATAAGGAGCAGTGTCAAGAATCGTGACTTTGAAGCCACCTCTCCTGGCAAGGCTCAGAGCCGTTGCAGCGCCGAAATTCCCGGCGCCAACAATCAAGACTGACGGCACATCACTCTGAATGGAGGAGGCCGACGAAGCCGGGGATGCTGGCTCAGTATCTGGTGCCTGCCTCGGTGATGGAGGAGTAGACATTGGCTTTGAGGCTTGAGAGGTTGAACCTGTGACGATATGCATCGTGTGAAAGGTAGTACTGATTTGTGTCTACAATGACAACTTGAAGAGGCAAAGAAGTGTTGCTACTGAGATGTAAGAGGATGAGACGATTGTGTCTTCCCCTCTGTCTTTTTGTCTTGTTTCAAAGCAATTTATATGTAAAAGAATTGGCGGGGGAAAACTGAGAAGTAAGAAGATGTTCTTGTCTGTCTGAAAGACTGTCTTGAGTTGCTTGCTGTGTCGACTTCATGAGAGGAGGGGGATGACCAGAGCTTTATACTTGGAGAGCCTCCTAATAAGTTTGACTAAAGGTATTGACGTGTTGTAGATCGGCGTACAAGAAAAAGGAAAGAAAAAAGCATTAACCCCCAAGCCATCTAGCAGCGAATGATGATACGGCCATTGCAAGGCAAGGCCTCAAGACACGCGAAAACACCCCGGCTAGGTAACGTACTGTACGCACTCCGTACATTAGTCCTCCCTGTCATATCACCCAGTGTAAGTCTGTCAGCTGCCGGAGCCTAGCGGATCTGGGTCTTGGAGGTTGTTTGGGGGTTCAAATCATTCAGCATTAGACGGAAAAGATACGTATCCCTTTTGGGTTGTAGCTCGGGTTGAATTCACACCCCCCCGTCTGTGGCAAGAAGAGCAGCCGCCGTGAAGGATACAGGCTAGAGAGAAGAGGAAAGAGAAAACAACTGAATAAGTATACCGGAGTGAACGAGAAAACGCCGGTGGTACGACAAACGTATGACGACGCATGAAGGACGGACTTTTGCGAGCCCAGAACCATCGTGTGGGAACCGCCTCAGTGTGCCTGTAAGTAGACAAGCTGTGGCCAGGCCATTGCGGATGACCAGGTGCCAGTGACTACTAGCTCTTCAACAGATCGATTGGTAGCAGAGAACAGGGGCTCAGGGCAGGGACAGGGCAAGGCAACCCAGGGTTAGGATATGCCAACGATGGTGGCGGATGCAGCAGCCGTTGTGCATCGGTATGAAGAGTTGATGAGGGAACAAGATGCTGGAGCTGCCAATCGAGACCCGGAGGGGCGTGTGTCTAGCAGGCTGAGTGCGTAGCCCAACATGAGGCCCCCGAGAGACTGAGACTGAGAAAAGACGAAGCCAAGCACATGCAGCCCGGGGCGGAGGAAATTAGGAGAGACACTCCAAGTGACGAGAAAAAGCAAAAAACGAGAAAAGAGAGATGTCCGATCGATCCCCAGAGGAGCCTAGGCAGGTACAATTTTGGTGGTTAGCACTACCCTGTACCAGAACAAAATCCAAAAATCCATTGAGCCCACGGATGATAAATCGGGCAGCACTCCGTACCTCGTGCTCTACAGGTACCTTATACTAAAGCAATGCAGCACAGTACCTTACCTACATGTACCTACATGCACTAAGGTCCCTGTAATGGAACCTTGAACATTCCTCCTTAGTAGTAGTCAGCGACTCAATGCCGAGCTACGCGCGATCAAAGACGCCAATCTGGGCTACGCTAAGCAGAATATTAACGGCAAAAGAGCTTCGGATATAGATTTGATGCTGACCTGGGATCTTGGGGCGGAACCTGGAAGAAGTTGAGAGCTCAATGCCACATGCCCGATGTTGCAGCAGGTACCTCTTATAATTGGCTACCTAATGGATACACAAGATCAGTGTTCAATATTCTTCTCTAGAGCTCCAATTCCATGTCCTCACGTACAAAATATAAAAGTCTATTCTCCCTTGCCTAGCTCCCGTCATCCCCTGGCCTCTGCCTGGCTATCCCAAGCCAAAGACACTCAATGTATGTGTATATCTTGTCCGCTGTTATCGGTCTCCTTCGAGCGCTTTCCCTGTTATCGGATCGGTATCGTGGGTACGGAGTACTTTGCGGTTGATCCCTCAGGCATCAAGCACCTGTAGTTTATTTCGTGTCACGTCAAATTGTCGAGCCTCCTTGTTTTCTCTCTTCTCTCTCTTCCAAGTTCTCTCTTTTCCAATCTTCGTCTCGCGCCCACCTTTCTCTTTTCCCCACGCCCACGCCCACATCTCTCTTCGTCTCCCCGGCGATCGCCCTACTGTAATGCTACGGTAGGCGCAAAGCATCCGCCCTATTGTCCCCTCTTCTAGGCCTGCCCGCTATCCGCTCGCTATATGCTCCACATGTTGCATGCATATTTTGTTCCACCTCGCTGCGGATACGGCCTTAGTGTCGCAGGGTATATCATGGTCCGGCCGGTGTGCCTGAAATGGCAGAGTATGGCGTATCGGAGCTCGCAATTCACGGAGGCATCGCAACCAACAGGCCAACAGGTATACGCGCTGCAGCTGCAAGTCGAGGGCGTCAATATATGTATGTGCGACGTGAGCCTTTCCATGCGCGGACGGCCAGACGTGGGACCGTGAGTCTCCAAAGTTGGTACCCTCCATCAAGAGAAAAGACACCACCTGGTACCTGTGCGTTCTCTTCCTAAAGCGTTGGCTGCTGTGCCTGACACGCAGCGGACCAGTAACGAAGAGGACAAGAAGAGCGCCACTCGCTAGCGTTTACCTGCTGGCTGTTAGCTCCATCTCTTGCAGTCAATGCAGAAACGCCGTCGTCGTCCCGGACTGGCTGAATCCAATGTCGTGGCGAGCTAGCCATCACATGCAGTCTGCTTTGCCAAAGATTCCTTCCAAGTCGTACAAAGAGAGGTTATCCGCGGCAGACTCTGGTGAACGGACAATAACGATGGCCTATCAAGATAACCGGTGGCATCCATTTCGCTCTCGCCGTCGCTGCCGTCGTCCTCAGCATCGTCATGACGCTCTAGGGCCGCACCGTTGACGAACCACGTGCCACAACCACTTCACGATATTGACTTTGAATGTGACAAGAACCCGCATACAATCTGCCAGCTAACACGCCTCGAGGTGGCGGTGTGCCAAACCACGAGCAGTTTAGGTTTCGACGTCTCGAGAGAGGCGTGGAGGTGTGGTAATATGGAGGCAACACTGGGTTTGGTATCGACCGAAACAAGTGGGTTCGCTGCATCACTCGGAGCAAAAGCTTGCGCCCTCTACTTGAGGTTATTCCAATTGGGGTGTTGTGCTCCAGTAGAGACAAGAGGAGCCCGAGCTCTCGAGGTTTCGTTGTACTCTAGCTTCGACGACCGGCGTTGCTCTAGCTTTCCTCAGTCAATCAGCCTCGACGTTTCGATGTTGCCCTGCATGGTGACGCCATTTTTTCTTTTTAAGGAAACTCGACACTTTGGATATGGCATGTCATTTGTAGACGGTCGATGCTGACCCCTCCAGAAGACCTATCGGTGAGCTTCGTTATGACCGTCTGTCAGCTATGTCGAGTTACTGCAGTCGCAATGCCACAGACAGGACGTCTGACCTCAGCATCTAGAGACCATCACATCGAGTAAATGCCGCTCCCTTCACGTTTCCGTTGTTTCATGGCCTTCTTGAGTGCGTCCTCCTTCCTATCTCCCCTCCCCACCCCAAGTTGATGTCCTCTGATCTTGTTGTTTTTCGATAGGTGTCGTCCGTTACTCCGTGGTGGTATGCTGGTTTGGGTTGTTATTAGCTGACTAGTTGCATCTAAATGAGCGGCTGCTTTAGCAGACGAGACTCCATGCGATGATAAAACGCCACTGCCGTAGCCAGAGCCGGAAGTCAAGTGATCCTGCGACGTATTATCTAATACATACCGGCGGCCGTTTGATCACTCTCAAACTCTCACTATTCTTACGAATAGTTGTTTCTCTCGATGTCTATGAGAAGGATGATGACCAACATGACTTGGTTCTGCATCCTTAGTTTCCGATACGTCGCCTCGGGGTAAGCGGAACAGCGAAGAGCTTCTCGGTCAACTCGCTCTCCCAGCGTCTTGACCTATTCCTTCAAGGCTAGGGCCAGTCAGAAAGTGAGTTCTCTCTTAATCGCTCCTCACGTAGAAGTGTCAGAGAATTGGAAGATGGTCGTCATCTGATCTCAGACTGTGACTATGAGCACTGATTCTGACAGCTGAAGCTAGAAGAGAGTGCAGAGAACCGCTAGTCGTTGTGATTTCCAGATTTTTCCGGGACGTACTCTGTACTACCTACTATTAGGCTTTCGATTTTCAAAGCTGGGTATGCATTCGCTTTACTGGAGAACATTCAGCTCTTCAAACAGTACATGTCTCGTGAATCTGGAGGACATACGTGGGAGAGTCCGAGAACTCGGTGTCCGTTGCCCCCCCCCCCACGCCGTCTATCGGCTATTTTTCGACCTCTGATAGTGTGTTGCAATAGTGCCTGAGAGGTTTTCGTGTCCGTACTCTACTCTCGGCACGGCTCACACACATTTACACGAGATCCACCAAGCTCGCAAGGCCTGTTGTCATCACGCATGCACCATGTGCGTCTGTTGGTGGGTACTCCTGCTCCCATTTGCTGGATAGGGCTGGCATCATTGACCGGTCAGCATTTTTAGATTGACCGGTCAAGAGAAGAATGCATTGCAAAACCCAAGGATTCATGCAGAGTGCAATTTGCATCACCGCGTGACCTGATTCATGATATCAAAACGCCAAAGTAAATAAGGGCGAGAAGCGGGGGCAGTGCAGCAGCGGATTTCCTGGTGATTTTGGGCCTGAGACGGGAGATTGGGAGGAAATACACGAGGCTCAGATGGTAATATTGGGCACGATTTGGGATACGATTACATACGGCCCGCTGTCTGACACTCTATGTGTTACACGATGTTTGCTTTTCTTTTTTCTGGAGATGCTCTCTCCTCTCTCCGCATGAGGCTTAGAGTACGGGTAAACCCCTTCTAGGACAAGGTGTACTCCCTGGATTGGGAAGCGATGGCAGGCGACCTGGCATCAGTTCATCAGGCATCATGGGCGTTGAAGCCCAATGAACGGAACCGTCCCCTCAACCGGCACTCAAAACGTTGGAACCCAGTCAGTTAACCACCTTGAACAACCAGCCTCCTGGTCGGGCGAATACACAATTCGGGTCCGGAAAAAACCTGCCTCGCATCGTCCCCCCTGGCTTACGGTTATCATTGCGGAACATTAAGGGTCAATGGATCGTATCAGCTCTATTTTTCTTTTTGGAAGCATATCCACAAAGAGAAGCCATGGACAGATCCCAGAGTTCAGCTCTCCAGGATGCGGAAACATGTACATGGGTGGCCCCGCCCCTCGAATTAACTAAACGCCCGCTATCTTGCCCTTCCTTTTTATTCCGTCCCGTGTGTTATTAAACCCAATAGTTTTGTCAGTTAGCCTGACACCGTCTTCGTCGTCATCGTTATCCTCGTATAATCTAGCCACTCAGAGCGAGTTGCGTTTTCCGATGCTGTACTAACAGAGCAAGAACATAGCGCCACCAAGAAAAAAGAAAAGAAAAGCAACGAAACCAACCCTCCCTTGCTTGGCAAAACAGGAGTACCAAATTGGACGCAAGCCACCAAGTCTTGATAGCGCAAAAGACAAAATTAGTGTGTACGGGGGGTCGACGGGTACCGTGACATCGGGGGCTAAGAGACGGGCAATGATAGCCCGATCCACCTTTGGATGGCGTTGGGACTAACAAGGCGCGGACTCGGGGAGAGCCGTGGGCGTGGGGACGGCATCTAAACCAGCCTCACCGACTCGTTTCGACTCCGCTTTCGCCAGTGCTGTGTCCCTTCTCTAGCTGACGGAACCGATCCTTGAGAAGGCGCTACACTTGTTGTTGAGGCGCGTTGTGAGATCGTCAGGCCCAGCTGGCCTTGTTCTGCAGAACCTCAGCAGCTGACTGGCAGTTTTCGCTCGTCACCTGTGATTGATTCCATCGTGTGATCCCTGCAGTTCATTCATTTGCCCTCCCCACCCGGTTTCTTCAAGGTCTTGAGATGGAGCATCATTCTCATATCTGTCTACGCATTACGCGTTTGTAAGCCAATCTGGTTGCACAAGGAGGAGGGAGTCTTCTATTACTCACGTCATAAAGTAATGCTTGACTGTGGCTTTGTGACGCTCCAGTCCGTCACGGCGCGCAAACCGACGCTTCTTGGGAGGATTCGGACAGCCAGGTACATCACACCGCCAGGGTTTTCGATGTTTGTTACAGTGTTGCCTGTATGATATATTAGCAAACATGTCCACCAAAGCACATGTCGCAGGTCCTCTTCCGCTTGTTTTCGAGAGCAGGGCCCCTTGGCTTTCCAAAACTCCTGGGGCAAAGAAAAGCAGGGAATGAGACTTTGCCATGCGCCACACGCTGAATGGGGAGATGACTACATACGCAAAAGATGAGTTACGATCGAAAAGTATCAGGTTGCCATGTTTATCGACCCCGCCTTTGTCGCATTGATGCCCCCTGGGGCAGTAGTATTTCCCCTTGCCTCGCTGCTTCAAGGCCTTCATGTTGATGCCCGCAAATTCATTCTCATCCGAGTAGTCGTCTGACTCATCTTGCTCAGGAGGATTTGCTCCAGTTGCCGTCGCGTCTGACGCCGGCGTTGCTACGGACACTGGGGTTTCTGGTGGAGGAGGCGTTGGTGGTGATTCAGACGCCGTGGCCGATGCTGCTATTGGTATTGGAGCCATTGGCGTTGAAATTAGTAATGGCCTTGATTCGGCCTCTCTCCTCGCCGCGGCCCTTGATAGCTTCGGCGGTCTCAGCGGTGGGTTGTTCGGCGCCGGTCCAGTTGAGTCTGCGGCATCTGACAAGATGGGCGGCAATAAGAGCGATGAAGCCGGCGGTAAGAGCGGGAGCGGCGGCAGTGGTGGATGTGGCGCCGCCGCCGCTCGTTCACGCTGTACAGCGGCGGCATCGGGAAGCTGCTTGCGACGTTTAGGTGCGCGCGAGAGCGTATCAGGCGCCTCTTGCATGTCCAACGAGGTCGCCGATGAGGTCACCGATGGGGCAGCGGATGGGGGGCCGTCGTGTGACGAGATGGACATCCGGGGCACATGTGAAGCCAAACTCGACCTCCTGCCTCCAACCGTCCATACCGTTTGGACATCTCGAGCGTACTGCTCTGCCAGGTCGCGCATCTTGCTGCACGCCATAGCCATGATATGGTTAGTCTGTGCCATTGCCTACATGCGGACTAAGGAAGAGCAAGAGGTGAGGAAGGGGAAAGAAATGGCTAAAGAAGAAAACATATACATACCGAAGACGACTAAGGGTCACGTCCATGGAAACGGATGCGGCGAGGTCTGAAACCCGGGTGTCTGCTCGGGACTTCTCGAGGATTTGTAGAGTAACTTGGTCAATGTGAGGTCCTTGGATGAGACCTTGAATGAGAGAGGACCATATCATGGCAGTTCGGGCTAAGTAGTCTCCCATCTCGGTCACCAGAGCGGCGACATCTTGTGGTTCGGCTGGGCACGACTCTGACGACGGAACAGAGGCAGAGAATAAGTCACCCGCAGCCAGCTCAACTTTGTGAGCGGCTTGTTCGAGGTGCTTTTGAATCAGTTCTTCCAAAGACTCAGTTGCAGGCGGCGTAGTAAGTCCAAACTTGAAGACATGCGTGGTGCTGAGTGGCGGCATAGTGTGAGTTGACACTACCTGTATTACAGGACTTCCGGCTTCTGGATAAGAAACGGAGGCTTTAGCCTGGGATATACTACTCGGCACTCTGGAGAGTAGACAGTCTAGAACCAGGAATTTTTTCTGTCCCAGGGGAGCCTCCCCTATCAGGCCATGAGGCTGAAGTGAAACCTCACCTCTGCCCGATCCCCAGCTCTAGCGTTGACGATTGATTGAGCCGATCGCTTGCTCTCCAATCGCCCCGATCCTCACGCTCGGGCTCACTCGCTCGCTGACAACAAGCCGATATAACTGGCAGCAGCACCACCCGAGGGCAACCAACGATGACGAGATGCAAATAGGACAGACGATGGCCGAGACTTAGAGCAGTCTTGCCGTGGTTAGTCCCGTGGGCCGCAACCCAGGACAAGAGGCAGCAGAACCCGGCCAGCCTTGTGGCGACCCGGTGACTGACGGCTCAGGCAAAAATGAACTAAGTAAGGGACCGATCCGAAAGCCGCCGTTGGAGTTGCGTAGGTCCAAGCCAAGTGGGCAAAGGGAAAGGGGCCGTCGTGTGTGCTCTTTTTTAGTGAGCACTCCGGCGTCCCACTCGCAAGTGAGGTGAGGCTCTCTCGCTGATGGAATGGGAATGGGAAGGATGAATAATCACGGGGCGATGGGATTTCCCATGTTTGTGTCTTTTCTCTTGGGTGGGCTTGAGATGGAGAGGGACCAGGGGTCTTGATTCGGCTGAGCTTAGTGGCCACTCTGTGACTGATATGCCTTTGATTGGCGCGACGATGGCCACCCCTGCCTTGAGTGCAAAGGATCGTGAGGCCAATCGTCTGGTTTGTGTTACCCACCCGACTCCGCACCGACTGAGAGGACGCCAGAGACCAGAGGGACGACGAGAGAGAGGTACAGTAGAGGATAGAAACGGGCAGAAGATGGGGGTGGCGATGGCTGGGACCAGGAGCAGAAATACCCGTCCGAGCGAGCAAGAGACGCAAAGAAGGGGGGCTCAAAAGAGAGATCAAGAAACGCCAGCAGCCTCGGGCTGTGCAACAGAAGCGAGCTTCTCGGCGTCACAGACGGACGGCGGCCCCTTTTGAGCCTGGAGGGGAGGCAAATCACAGCAAATGGTGCAGCACTTGGGTGGTTGCAGGAGCCAGGCCGTTGATTGGCCGCGATAACCTGAGCCGGCGAGGAGCTGGCGAGAGAAGAGACAACAATAAAGCGCCATTCGACCTGCCGTGAGCTGGCCACGCTAAAGCACCAGAAGCAGTAAAGGCCTCGACCCCTGCACACCGGTATGCGAGCCGTGTCTCCATGTGCGTTAGGCTATTGTCGGATTGGCTGCTCGTCGATCATCTGGACGGTCCTTGGGGAAGCTTGGAGGACCACCAGCTGCAACAAGCAATCCCTTCTTGCAGGGATGGCACAGCACTTCTCCACTCGGTGAGGCCAGGACCCTGGCCCCGATCATGAGCATCCTGGTCGGACAGCGCGATCGTGAGGCTTTAGAGGGCACCAGTACGCCGGAAGCATCACGTTGGTGCAGAAACGGGGCATTGTACAGTACAAGCCCCCCAAGCAAAAGAAATTTTGGCCATCTCCAGGTTCCAAGGGCCCGGTCATGCCCTTGCTATACGCACCCTCTTTTGGGAGACGCTGCATCTAGGCGTAACAGCAATCGACGCTTAGCAGGACGAAGAGAGTTCGAATAAGATGGTCCTTAGACCTACTACAAACTTCTTGACTCTTCCCCAGATCCTCCCAAGATCCAGAATACATAAAGGAATCAGCCAAAGCTCGCGCGTTAACCCGGGGGTTTGGTTCTCCATCTGACTGCTTTGTACTGCTACCACTGCCCGGAGTGCGAGTAACACCCGCTCGTATTATCGCGACGCCTTTACACTTTTGATTACTCGAGTTGGTCCCTCCGATCTTCAGGGACCGTTTAATGCGGCTATATTCTCTCCCAAGCGGAGCTTCGTGGGTAAGTGCCACTTCTTCTCTCTCGTCCCCAGTTGATGGCCGGCACGAGGGGGGTCTTGGTGTCTTGTCCGGTGGATTCTGGCTCCTCCATGGGCCCTTTTATCTTTTGCTCCCCTCACGAGAAAAGAGAGAAAGCGTGAGAAAAGTTTTCCGCCGATTCTCGGCTTTCCTTGTTTTCTCTTTTCTCTTCTGCTCCTCCTCCTCCTCCTCCTCCTCCTCCTCTTCCACTTCGCCCCAATCTTATCCTCTTGTTGCTTCTCTCGGCGCATCAGATCCAACACCCCAGATCGTCGCCGGCTGAGTCGGAAGCCCAAGTTGGCCGCTGCAGATTTTTTTTTGGGTATCCTCACGCGCATTGTTTTCTCTTTTCTCATTTTACCCCTACCACCCCTAGACCCGAGCACGTACCAGGCCGCCACCCCTCGGCCAATCCTGCACTCCATCCCCATATTGGACGAATCGCTCTGTTGGTACGAGTACCCTTATGGTATCTGATCATTCTCGCGTTAGTCTCAACGGTTGTTGCGTTGCCGAGCCAGTCTGTGTATTAGTTGTGTCCCGAGCTTATTGAACCTGCTGCACGCACTTAATCCGCTTCTCTGCCTTTGATACATGCCTGCATTTTGCAGCACACGCCACCTGGTACGTTCTATTTAGCTACTCTTGGTCTATGCAGACAACAACTTCCCTCTCCCAACCAACCTTGGCATTTCCGCCGGTAATTGGCCCTCTCATTCTGCCTCTTTTCGCTTTGAATCTCACCGCATGCCTCTCTGTTGTTTCCTCCCGTTGGGCCATTGTGGAGGTCAGAGCCTGGTTGTTGTACCGAAGAGTTCCCTCTCCCCACACACACGATCTCACACACGATTCATACACTTACACGCCCTGATGGTCATCTTACTCACTCTTTACAAACTAGATACAGTACCAGATCTGATCGCTAAAGCCACAGGGTGGCTTCTGATTGACCCGGCTGGCCGAGCCCGTGGATGAAACGCCCGCTTCTTGTCATACTTGGTATAGCCCGGCAAATACTCTTTTCACGAGGCCACTGCCGGCTGGTAATTGGCGATCGGGTTTTAATTGTGCATGGTCCACCGCCAGCCTGCCTTCGTTGTCATCCAGACTCAGTGACACCCACACCCTGGCCCGTGTGTGCATGTGTGCGCATGTTCCTGTCCGACGTCCGTGAGCCCACCATTGACAAGCCTGGCGTGTGTGTCTGCGGCCTACAGATCTAATCAAGGCGTCCCGAATCCTCGTTGCCACGCGAGCCTGGTCTCTTCGCTTCGAGTAAGCACCTGACTCGTCCGGATGGGAGACTCGTTGGACCAAGGGCGCCCGGCCAAGCGCATCAAGCTGGCGCCACACCCGCAGCCCTCGCATCCGCACTCTCAATCCCAGGATCACACTCGCCAGCGGAGGCTCCGGCCTGCGCCAGACCCTGCGGAGGCGGCTGCTGCGGCTGCTGCAGTTCCTGCCTTTCATGTTATCCCTTCTGCCAGTGGCGCCCGTGGTGGCCGCCGTGTCCGTCGCCGTGTCCGCAGCCGTGGGGGCGGCCGTGCCGCCGCCTCCGGCACTGGGGCGTCCCGGCCCCCTTCACAAGAGCCGGTTGACGCGGGCTCCTCTCCGGCCTCGACTGAATCATCGTCTTCTTTGATTTCGACGTCGACACTGCCTTGGCCGACGCAAGAGCAAATTCATATGGCAGTAGAAGCAGTAGACAGGCCAATCGAAATGATATTGATACCTTTGGACAATGGTAAGTCAACTGCAAGCAGATGCTACGCTGTGGCAATGCCACCCCACGCAGGCCAACTTGGGAACCACCCTCCCCTGTCTCACAATTCCCTGGCATTGCATACACCATTACTTGTTTGGTCTGCTTTTCTTTTCTTGTACTACTCGCTGCCCCTCGCACATATATGTACACCTAACACTCCCTGTTGTCTTACCACGCCACGCGATCTGTGTTGGCCCAACGCTACTATCTGTCATATCTAACATTCTCTTATGGATCTCTGCACGTATCCGACGAGAAAAAGAGACAAGGTCTCTTGCTGTCACTGCAGAATGCCACACGGTACCCTACCAATTTCTTCCTCGCACCATTTCCCTTGCTAGTAATCCCAATTCATTCGTGCGACTTACACTTTACTTCATTTCGTCATTTTACACCTGCACTTGTTCAACTACCACTCCCCACCTGAAGCCATGGCGCCTAGTATTGAATACCAAGAACTGACATTTGAATCTAGTACGGCCACCCGTGGAGATCGATCTTGTATCGTCAGACCATGGCTCTTCGAGCAATTCCATTTCTCCGGAGAGAGAATCCCAGTCGCCCCAAGATCTGTTTGTCTCAGCCAGTGTTGAGCAGGTCGTATCTTCCCAAGCTGAACAGGGGCACAACTCCTCCAAACTCGAATCACGGTCACATAGATTCGTCAGTCCGTTTAAAGATTGTGTATCAAGCTTTGTACAAGCGTCCCGGCGCTTCAGTCGCCCTTCGGATGGTACAGTCAATTCATACATCAAATTTAATTGGCCGCAGCGCAGAACGCAGGGCGGACGCTCGTCTTCTGTATCGGTTGCCGCTCAGCCTGGCAATGATGCTGATGATGACCAAGTAGAGGAGATCATCAGACCTTCAACCCAGTCATCATCTTCTTTGGTTGCTTCTAATCGCCACTCACATCAGTACGCAAAACAACTATCACAAGCTACTGCGATCTTGTTAAACTCTCAGAGGCGATCCGACCGCTCGCTATCTTTCTCAGGCGGCACATTGCTGTCTGCAGGGTCGAGCTACTCTGTCACATCCCCTTCTGCTCATCCGTGGAGCTCCTACGGTTGGGCTAGCCATTCATCGTCTCAAGCTCCTCGCATGTTACCGTCGCATTTTGGGCTGGTTTCGAAAATGGATAAGATAGATAGGCAGCTTTGGGCATTTTGTAGGTTGAAAACTCCCGATTTCCTCAAGGCATTTCACATCTCTCATTTATTCTCCATTACAATTCCCATGCAGACTACACCAATAGATTTAGTTTAGGTTTCCGCATCCTGACACTTTCGGGGAACATAGATATCAGGAATTGGTGTCCTGGCCGGAGTATTCTGGGCAAAACAAACTCATGGTTGCAGGATTTTGCCCCCATGGAGGGGAACGACGGCGTGCTGTACGCGATGCAGAGCCTCGCTGGCATATACGTCTACGACTACCAGCCATTGGAAGAAATCAGTCGGCGCATTAACCTTCAGTTTGCAAAGGCCGAGGCACGTCTGAGCCAACTACTCGCTAAAACGAATCCTACCATTGAAGAAACCAGCGAGCTGATCACCATTACTTCTATCTTATCGATGCAAGACGTAAGTAGCTCTGCGAAGCGTTTGCACTTTCAATACGTTGGAGCGATTCTAACAAATTGGGTCTCATTCTTTTCAGATTGTCTATACTGAGCGCCGCCGCAAGCGACCTCAGTCTCCGCGTTGGCTGGAGGGTTTCAAGCAATGCGAGCATTTTCTCGAATCAATTGACGAAGGGTCGCGATTCTGGTCACCATCCAACGTCCAGTCGTCTTCCCTTCGTATCTCCCAGTCAATCATTGTCGGCAGAGCTGTCGTCCTTTCGCAGATCATGACGCCGCTCAAGTCTCCATATACTTTTGATCCACAGAAAGAGTCCTCTCGCTTCGGTTGGCTCCTCTATGGCAACATGGAAGACATGTATGAGATTCATGGCGGATGCGGCTTCTCCAAGAAGCTGCTTCATTCGCTGAGCCAAATCTCATACCTCGCCGCGCGTCTTTATCAGGACCCTGAAAGTCCAGTCGCTCCGCTCACTGCAAGGTTTCTGCTCGCAGAGCTGCTCCAGATGAGGCAATGGAGCAGCGCCCCGGATGCCGCGCCTTGGGAACAAGCCAAAGATCAGCCGCAGACCATTGAAATGGTGCGCGCTGCTCCTGAAGGCTATGTTATCGAGAGCGCATGCCACATGACAGAAGTCACTGCGGAAGCCTGGAGAATTGCCGCCATAATCTATCTCCAGTGCCGTGCTCTAAGGTGAGCTAACTTTCGCTCTACTGAGTACAAGTTGTTGTTCTTAACAAATTGAATCTTTACAGAAAGCCCCGGAATCACCCAGAGGTGTTGACTAATTTAAGCGATCTTGCCAAATGTATAAACATCATGCCAACTTCAGGCTACAACTTCACTGCCCAAGCACCTCTATTTCCAGTCTTCCTTCTAGGGATGCTTGCTACAGATCCTGAGCACGCTTCCGTTGCTCAGACGTGGTTCGAAAAAGTCACCAGCACGCCAGTGAGAAGTGTAAGATGAACCTCATTTCCAACCCACTCTACTTTGTTTCGAAGCGCTAACTCGTCGTGTCTCATATAGAGTGTTCCTCCACTTTATGAGGCATTGAAACGGATCTGGACCTGGATTGACACTGATCCCAACTTGAAGCCACCTGCCAAAGGAAAGCTCGATGAAGATGTCGGCAAAAGAATACCATGGTGGGAGCATCTAGTCAGACGCGTGCAAGACCACGAGTCCGAGATATTGTGCTTGACTTAAGGGGTCAGGATATCAATTGGTCTCATCAAGTCTATCTAAGCCTATCTATTTAGACTGGCATCCTCGCCAGTCTCCGACACGACCTGTCTAGCGCCGCCTTTCCCGTCAATCGCTCAGGGGTCCAATCTAAGGGAGCAAACAGTGAAAAGTATCCCGCGATCCGAAGCATCATTAAACTAGCCCTGATACGGCGCTGTCCCCATCATCTCTTTGGTCCTGCCCCCCCTTCATTTTTAAAAGGTATTGGCCTACGAGACATACTGTTAGCGATGGCAGACCGATGAAAGGGAAAACAGTCGAGGACTCACGAAATTCGGAGTTTGGTGCTTGCCAGACACTTATCACACTCAGTCCCGCCTTATGGCACATGAGTCGAACGCTCTCCTCTCCATACTTGTGAGAGTCGAACCAGTCTAGCTCTTCACCTTGTTTGATGGTCCGTCCAAGCTTGTAGATTGTGACATCCTTGTTGGCGCGGAAGAAGAATCGATGCCGAGTTGTAGGCTCTTCTTCGAGCTGCGCCATGAAGTCCCAATCTTCTTCTTGGAACCACTCTTCTCCGATCGCTTTGTTCACTTGCTCAAAGCCATTCAGGAAGAATTGGTGGTATAAGTCGTCCCTGGAATGGTAGGCCGCCCAGATCTTGTCCTTATCGTTAGGCAGCAAGTGGGCATCCATTCCTACCAAGAGAAAGTCATTTGGCCGGAGCGCCTTGGCCCAGTACTTGAGATGGCTCAAGGCTTCTGGCCAAGGGTCGTTGCAAAGCACTGAGCCCAGCGAGAGAAACAGTCTCTGGCCCTCAAGGCCTTGTACATAGGCCATTCCATCTTGGAATGTTCCCCACAAACCTGCACAAGTTACCTTTGCATCCGCTGCCGAATGCTTATCGAGAAGGTAGCCCACGCTGTGCTCCAACGAGGCCTTGGAGATATCGAGAGCCAAGTAGGTGGCTTTCTGCTGCGCCTTCTCAAAAGCAGCCAACAAATGCTCCACTTTATGAGTGTCACTGAATCATTATGGAGCTTGTTAGATCATATAATCCCCTGAAGATTGATCCTTGTTGAGACTTACCCGACTCCAAGATCAATCATGGTCACACCAGGCTGGACTTGCCCAACGATGTCGCTACCGTGAGCATCAAAGAGCGCAATCTCGTCGTGCGTCTGGTAAAACTCAGGGGTGAAGATGATCTCGTTCCATATGGGCAGTCCCACATCAGTATACAGGAGTTCATCGGGGAGAGTTGGCTTGGCATTGGGGCCATAGACAGCCGTGAGGACCCTGGAGAGTCTCTCTCCGACATCCTCATGCATTCGGCTTCCGCCTATGTCCATGACATCGCCGTGACCAGGGATCTCATGCCGCAAAGCCATGATGCGTATCTGATATATGGTGGTGATCGGTTATTTGAATCAAAAGCTGGCACAGGATAGCACTGTTTGCTGTTGCAGTCGAACTCTGCCCTGGTTCCAGATCGTTTTACTGGGATATCCTCGAGTTTTTATGTCGAGAATACAGCAGCGAAAGACAGCCTTTTTGTATGTCGGTCGCTGCTCTTACTCACTGCTGCAGCCTCAAGGTAAATGCGTGAATGGGAGAGGACAGGAGAGAGACCGGGGTGGTATTCACGAGGAATGAAGAGCAAAGCATGGACCCAGCTCTACCTGCTGGGTAGAGATGTAGACTACTCATCTCCTATTTCGCCGGGAAACGCAGAGGAACTGATAGAGCTCTGCGGTGATGGTCGAGCTCTGATTCCTCTTGTCGCACACCCTACATCCCCCCACCAGCCTGTCAAGCCGCCGCGTGTGTGCATATATGCGGTGCTTGGCCAGAAGGGCCGTAATAGGATAAGGTGCTGTCCAGGATGGGCCTGGCAGGATGACAGCCTCAACCCTACAGACTGTTGGTACATGGCATTCCACCAAGCTGCTGCAGCCGGCCGGAGGACTTTAAACCTCCCAGAGGCCCGCCTGGTGGTGAGGCGAACTTAGGGTCCTGCCGGGGCATGGCCGGATGAGGTTCGACTTACATTAGCCCGCTTGTTTATGGAGTAGAGGGAGGGGTGCCACCGCGCGTAAATATGTGCCCCCCTGTCGAGACGAGCCACCGTTGAGGAATTGGGAGGGGGGCAAGTACTCGTACTGTACCGCGCTCCGGAGCTGCATGAAGCGAGTCTTACGGGTACTTGTAGTAGTATATGATGCCGCTGTCCTGCACCAAGATGGAGACTTGGTGTCAACCATTTATTTCATTTGCTGCACCGTTGGTCCATCATCGACGGCGAGAGAAGAGAAGAGAAGAGAAGGAGGGTAGCTTTTCAACGGAGCCACGTCCGAACCAACTGCATTCGCTTCCTCAGCTCGGGTTAGACTCCAAGGATGCCCGTACTCCCCAAGCAGGCCAGCGCATACATGCAATCACAGTCGATACTTGTGTTCTGTCACATCTCGAGGTGTTTCTGCAAATGCTAGAGGGCATTGAAAAATCCCATTACTGCGCCACCACGTGTCTTCGTGATGCGAGGCCGTTGTGGTTGTCAGTGATTATACGTGTGAACGAAGCATAAGTTCATGTGTGAAGCCTCGCCGCCGCTGGGCATCAATAGGTGACCAAGCTGGTTCCTCTTTTTCTTCTGGTAGGCATTGGTATTCCAAACGGAGATATCGAGATGTGGCTTGAGGGCGTCGTCCCCTTCGGCGCGGGCCGAGCGAAAGCTAGTATTTAGTATATTATTCTTTTGATACTCCAAAACAATGTGTTGTTCCATTGTGAATCACTTCCGTCCATCCCTTAGTATCCAATGCTTTCACTGAGTCCCTACTCATACTTGCATTGCTCATGCCTGTCGCGGTGGTGCTGAGGATGGGTACTGCACACATACCGTTGCAGCTCGAAAGATAATGCAGAACATCCGGAGATGTCCAGTTGCTCAGGCCCGCCTTGTACACATGAAGTACAGGTACGAGCCCGCAGCTCTAGTGGAGCGAAAGAATTATGCAAATCAGTCGCTTGCAAAGGCAGGGCAATGGAAATGGGTGGCGTGGGTCTCTCGAAAAGCTCGATTGGGCACTTGGTGCGAGTGGGATGAGGATGGCGAATATCTAAACGACAACCAAGTCGATCTCGATTTCCATGGACCTGACCAAGCACCAGATAAGGCCCATTGCCTCACACCCATTGATTTCCAAGCGGACATGTATGCAGGCAATTGGAACGCAACAGTTGCGCCTTGATACCGAACGAATACAGTTGCATGGATAGCTAACAGCAACCTCCAACCGTAGATGCATACTGCGCTCCTACTAAGAACGTTGGCTGACAGACCGACCATCTGTCCGCATACGATACAACCTGCTTAGTATTAGCACCAGTAGCTTCATCAAGATAGCCGCCGATTGTTTACCCTTACAAGCGAATGAATAGGGCTTGATCCACCATATTGGTTTCGGCTCGCTCAACACACCCCACGGCCCCTGCATCATTGTATTGTAATCTTCTGCGGCGCCGTCCCAGATGATCCTTGTGATGAACGGGGAATTACTTCTTGCTGGTCAAATATCGGAAAGTTTTTGAATACACACAAGCAAAGTCTTGTGCGAGTGGCGGGGCCGTTGCTCATAGCACTGCGACTGCCTCTTTGGTGTTAAATCGTCCGTTACGGTTGTAATCGGAGCTCTAGCGGAGAGCAGATATGGGAAGATTGTCTTGTCTGTTCGTGCTACGTCACACACGGCCGGCCGGGAGCATATACGAAGATGGGGGGACCTGCCGGGCGGAATACACCCGCGGTCCGAAGTGCGACGTGTGAAGCATGCGAAAGCGTGTTGTACAACATGTTTGCTTTCTATGCTAATATCCGTGGCACCATCGATCATATCAGGAGTCTTGAGCCTCAAGCGCAGGGCAACGCGTTGCTGCGCTGCCGGCAGTTTATGTCTGTGGGGTTACATCCAGCTGGGGCTCTTTTTCAGACTTCATACATACCTTGGAAAGGTACGAAAGAAACAATATTGATGGTGATGCCGACTGGGATGGACCAGCACGGCGTATAGACGTTGTACAAATTTCTCATCGAGCAGGTTTCAACAGTGGCAAAGACTGGCTGGCGCTTTTGCAATTGACTGATTTTCCGTACCAAGACCTACCCTCGTTTGGCAAAGGGAAATATTGCTGCTAGCGCTGAGCTGAGTGACGACGTTATCCCCGTTTTGATGGCAACTGTCAATAGCACAAGTGACAAGTAGTAAAATGTCGTTGTGGGGTCTGTGCTTGCAATGCCTGCAGGAATATGACAGATGATATCCCCCGGTCTGATGTCGGTACCGATCCTGTGTCACCATATGCAGAAGCATCAACTCCAGAGCCTTGTTTACAAAGGAGCATCAATTCATGCCATTCGTGAACGATAAGTCCACAGGACAAGGCCGGGCTCTAATCAGGCATGCACTGATCGATCTGTTCAATGGGATGAACGACCGAGTAGATGTGTGGGACATTGCTCTCCGTGCTCTGCATCGGAACGTTCAGGGGCAACTAGACGGGAAAGTCGGAGTAGCAATACTTGCCATGGAAAACTTGGATACAAAATCTGACTGCATGTCCTGCTCGCAAATACTAGCAGCATGTTAGTAGATGCAGCTAATGTATGGAAGTACGGAGCAGCATTCCGGTGGATGTTGGGGGAGGGGTTCGCAAGGCGATCACAAGCAGAAGAGGCTTGGTGATCGAGATTGACCCCATGTCTGCGCTCAACGACTCGATTCTAGCAATTTGTGCTACAATCAGTGGATACAACTGTGTCCAAGAGCAGACTCTACTTACGGATATTCGCTTGTGAAGGACTACAGAGTCATGAGGAGGAAGTCCCAGATCGGCTTGTTCCACGAAAGTACAATCTGGTTTCCCCCTGAGTAAGAACCGGGAATTGACATGCCGTAATTGTCTCAAGTCTGCCGCTTGGTCATCGAGGAGATGTGGCCAAGGCATATACACTTTTGTTTGTCAACTACTGCACCTGCGTCTCGCCAAGCAGGCCGGCCGCTTTGCGTGCTTACTATGTATCTATCAACCTGTGTACCGAATCGATGGAAAGACGGAGAGGGTGTGGTGGCAGTCAATCTGACTGGATGCTCCAACTTCGGGGCTGTGTCTCATCGCCGAGGATACGGTTGTCTGTGACAATGATGCATCTAGATGGGGCCGATTCTCACATGCCACGATCGCCGCCTGGGTCGGCGATAAGACGCTTCATCTGATCGAGTTGCTGGGTATGGATGGTTCAAGACGAAGAGGAAGAGCCAGAACGAAGAAAGATCAAGAAACAAGTCCTGAATTTCATCACGTGCTGTGTATCGAGTACGGAACTTGGCCGTGGAAGTTGGAGGAAAGTGCCTCCCAAAGCTTGTACAGGAACTTTCAATGTTCCTTTGTCCCAGCTTTCCAGCTCCTTCTACGGATCGACGTCTCTGTGCCTGGCTTTCTCAAGAACGGCAGGAAAGCGAGCCGCGGCCCCACTGACACGCGACTGAGCGCCCGCTGGTAGGCAACAAGTACTAGGAAGAGCACAGAGCCCGGAGGCATGCGTACCTGTACGATCCATACCTAGAAGACACGCCTGAAGAATTGTGGTACGTTTACCTCCTGGCTGTTTAGGCTATACTTCTGCAGTACCTCAGATTGTACCAAAGGTACGTATAGGTAGGTACTAGGTAGTGGGATGCAAAAGCAGGAGACACCTACCTCTACGTACCTACCTAAGTACTAAGTATCTATCGATAGAAAAGGGTTTTGTGACGTTTTCCCTCTCTCATCAGGGGATTCAGCTTCAAATCAACTACAACGTCCGTACAACACCAACACTCTGATCGGCAGCTAGTCCGACATACTTCCCAGTCCTGGACGAGAAGCAGATGCCTAGATCGGCTTCGTACGAGTGACAACCTGGCCGTTATTGACCCACGCCGGCTGCGTCGCGGCGCGCTCGTCAGCAAACTATATCGAGACGGGTTGACGAGGACACGTCAGATCCGCATGTGCATCTGACAGCCAAACACGGAATGAACAAGATCGCCAACCGCTCGTTGGTGCTGATGAGCAATGGCCGTTGTCTGCTTCCACCAGATCCAATTTCCTTCAACTGTGCCACCTCGCACTTTCGGGCCACCTAGACGTGCCTAACAGGTGCTTACAACATTTCCACGGGTTATAAGTTGCTGGAATACGAAGAGATAAATGCAGGCAGCATATCTCAGCACCAAGAATACTACGTGGACGAGTATTGTATTACGACTAGTAAGCTACCTGGTATGTATCCATCCAGATGGGTCTACGGCAGCTCATACAAGTCTGTGCGACATGTCGACAAAGGATACGTACACATCGTACGAGCCACAGTGGAGGCCGTTTTGCTTTCGTCGTCCCATCAACCGAGGATGAGGGACAAAAATTTGTGAAACCAAGGAAGCTTCACTTTCTATGTGGCCTAATGAACTTGTGGTTTCCACCTTCAAGACCGCTTCTATCATGTGGAAAGTCATTCAAGAGAATCTTGGCAGGCTTTGCAGATTCATTTGCGAATTAGGAAAGCCAAGGATCCGAGAAGAGGTGTAATATTCTGTGCCCCATCACATATCACTCTTGCAAAGAGCAGATTATGCAGAGAGCCTTTTCCACCATACAAGCGCGGAACACAAGTACACTCGACGGTGGGCCTCTGACAATAGCAATGCCGCAGCTATTGTCGGGAATAGCCAGCCAATACAAGCGCCAAGGACGAAGCTCGAAACACAGAGTAGTACAAGTGTCGCTTAGCAGTAGCCAGGGCGTCGAGAACTACCGTCGTGAGTTGCGGAATGTGAGTTACTCTCTTCTATCCCTGAAGCTTCGGCCTTGTTAGCCCCCCTTCTTGAATTGGTGAAGTATAATCAAACGCAACGGCGCAGCAGGCCTCCATTTGTTAGCGCCCGCCAACTGCAATGGCTCTTTCACCCAACCCTAGCCTGCCACCAATTTTTGCATGGTTTCTCTTCTCTTCTCTATGCTCCAAGCTCTAGTGTGAACAAACTGCGGGATGACCCGAGCGGCGGGGTTCCTTGACTGACGACAATTTAGTACCCCACGAGCGTTGCAGTTCAAAATTGACTGGCATCAAGATGCTGCCATTATCCCTGATTCAACTCCAAATGGAGCTCGACTTTCCCAACCTTGGGCCACACAGAGCTTAGGTCCCTCGCTATAACGATCCTCTGCCCTCCAGACTTGGCATTGTTAAAGCAAGACGACAGAAACTGGATAGAAGCCGTGCAACTTCGTCAGAGTTAGTCGTGCATCCTCAAGTTAGCGTCTCCGTTCATGCCCACAACCGATCCCAGAGTGGGCACAAGACGACAGATGCTACTGTATGGAGTGCTTTGAAGCGCCTGGATGTGTGAAATGAAATGTGAGCAAATCCTTTCGTCCACCAATGGGTATCTCGTGAGATGGCATCCGCATATCTATCCATCACAAGGTATGGGGCACTCCGGACACCCACTTCCCGGTTTTTAAATTATGTCTTTTCCTCTTTCACAACTGTGCAGGACAATCCTTTCTTTTAGAACTTTTGAGAAGCGATCAAGTCTTCCTAACCGAAGGCAGATGGGACTGGTCTCGCAAGGCAGAAATGCTTTCTCATAGCTACCTAGGATGCGCCCAGCTACCTTGGGCGAGGAGTTGCGCCTGAGTTAGCCCCTCACTACCGCTTATCTAGCCTTCCAGATGAAGGTTGCATTTGTGGGTTTCTAACAAGAAATTTATGTAATTGTTTTCTGGTAGGTTGCCCTGCTCCCGTTCCCAAGCCATTCCTCGAGGCCCTTATACCCTGCGTTCTGAATCCTGGCTGTCTGGACCCCGGCTCCTGGCATGGAGAATTCATTGTTCGAGTGGTCATCACATAAATACGCACCAGCTCTGTCCTATGAAGAGGGGCCGAGGTCGCTGAGCCGCCCCATGCTGTCTCAATAAAGTGACATGTCATGCTTGGCTGTGGAATTGTCCTCATCGTTGGTGGGTGATAGTCAACCTAGGCAGTCTTGAGAGCTGGCAGAGGCTCCCATTAACAGCACCGCTGACTCAAGCCATTCGTCCAATGGCTTATTACCCAGCTCACCGAAAGCTTGGATGATGATGAAGTCGGGCTACCAGTATTACGCACAATTGTGAGTATTTTGCGGTGATTTCTTAGCACGAAGTTTTGTGGCCGACATCGCTAATCCAAGCCTAGCAGATAATTATGCGGATGGAACCTGGGGTGGCAACGAACCCCCCTTCGAGAACTATCTGCTTAGAAGATCCTTTACGAGCAATTGCAGTTGGCTATCCTTGCTGAAATTTGTTTACTAAAAGGCGTGTACCCTGACAATGTCCAATTGCTTGCCATTGGGGGCTGAGATTGTCATATCTGTCACTGCCAACACGTTGCGTGGCCAAGCAAGTTACATTGTTGGCCATCGATGCCGCGGATCTTGAGGGAATAACTCAAGACGTGGATGCCATTCATCGCGACACACGTCGCTATCTGTAAAGAGAAACACGACAAGGAAAAGCCCCGAGCTTGCTTGCTTGCTTTACGCCATATCGTATATTTAAAGCACAATCTCGATCTGGTTTAGTCTTGCAGCTGAAAGATTAACACCCCATCCTATCTAGAGCAAAGTGGCATTCATGCAGCCTCCTGTCATCATAGCTTGAGTACCTGCAAGCCGGGCATATTCCGACAGGCCGTACGGGTTTTGGTGCTTACTCCTTCGTAACTGTACACCGAACATTGGTTAGTATTAGGGCTTGCATCTCGTACACCCCCAAGTACAACAAGAGACTGATGCATCCATGTCTCTCAGAGCAACTCACACTCACGGCATGCGAGTATAGCTTCAGTGCTATTAAGTACGATCACTTACACACTAGGCCTCTGTACTTTAAAATCCATGACACATGCCGCCCCCCTGAGATCTGCAAGTCAGCCGCTGCTGCGGATATAAAGCAGGCTTTAACATCTTCGTTCATCATGCGTAAGAAAAACGTGGCACAAGTGACAGTCAGGGCTTTGATGCCCGCAGACTAGAATATGCGGAGGGGGGCAAACCACAGCACGACATCACATTCCATTCTTTGTGAGCCTCCTGCATCCAGGCATTGACAGGTGGAGGAGCCGTACTGGCGCACTAATGGCATTGCATGAACCTTATCGCGGAGGAATCTATCCAAGTATAACATATACCATGGCATACAGCATGTACGGAGGACTCTATGCATCAAAGAGGGGGCGTCTACATAAGTTGCATGGGAGCAGCAGGATGTCCCATCTTGCACCTCGCTTAGCAAACTGGGTTGCCAGCAGGAACGAGAACGGATATGCAACACCATTATTGGATACTGCCCCTAACATCAGATGTTTCTGACAGGTTGCACAATGCAACATCATCACACTGTCCCTCCTGCGCACCAGGCCCAACAGAGGGAGCCATGGGTCCGCCGCCATGCACGGGTAAAGTCAATGGATCCATACATGAGAAACGATTCGCCAGAAGCAGAAGCAGATGATTGATAAGTGGAATGCGATTGTCAAATTCTAGGAGTTTCCGTGACGGCGATTCTGTGTGCCCCTCGGCACTAAGAAGCTGAAGCCGACGTGGTGCATGCATGCATTCCCCTGCACGCCTTGTCAAGCAGAGCCAGAGCTTGTTTAACACGACATGCCCCCCTTCGGACGGCCCCCCTTATCGGGCATGACGGAGAATAGACAGTCGCTGGCTTACATGCAATTTGATTGATAATGGTGGCCTCGCTATCACATTTCGTTGTTACCTGACGCAAGAATTCTTCCTCGAGCTGCAATGCATGACCGAAAAGTGACAGAGTTTAACAAATTAAACCGACGATGCCGAATCATGAATGATGGTAAGGAGTCATGATGCTGCCTAGTTTGACAATTTAAAAAAGGGGGGAGTGCATGACTGTGACGTCTTACATCTGGGATCGGTGCCGCTGAAGAATTTTAGATCAAGATATTACTTGGCACATATTTACGGAGGATCGTGTTCAGTTGTGTCATACTTGGCCACTGAGATCTGTTCTCGGTAAGTATGTATGGAGGGCGAATTGGATTGGTCTGAACGAGTTGATCGGGCGCCCCTTTTACGAATTAACCGATTCGCTTGTGATGTTGAAGATCAGCATCGTGTACCAGCACGACATTGTACACTCCTCTTCATACTGGCTTGGGTAATTGAGGAAGCAAGGTTGAGTTTTGCTTGCTTGAATATCGCTGGTGTTCTTTGTGTACTCGATGCTAACGCCTACGAGAGTTCTTATTGTAGATGTGTGGCTCTGCGCGGAATACTTCTTACTAGATGACGACAATGCGAGATATAGTTCGATCGTTCGAATACGCACACGAAGACAGAAATTTTAAGCTCTCTAGGTCTGATCTGATATATCTGTGTTCTACCACGACTGTCTAAACTTGCTATATCTGTTGAAGATCTATCGCCAAAAAAAATCTCTTGCGTAGGCTTTCTTGTTTGGCTTCTTCCAAAGGTCGTAAACTAAAAAAGGAAATCGAATACAAAAAAAGGTCAATATGCAAAAATGAAAACTGAATTTATGAGCCGTTGAACCTCAGACACGCATCTGACTTGGGCCGGCATTTTGATTGCGCCGTATTTTCCGCCTCCAAACGCCCCCGTATGTATCTTTTCTCAGTCCAAGTCTAGCCTAGTTATCCCAGAAGCCCGGGAACAGGTACTCGACCTTCTTCATGGCCTCAGGGTTCCTGCCAGCAGGCTTGGTCATGAACTTGACAGGGCCAGAAGACGCACCCTCCCAGTGCTTGGCCAGGACAAGGTCGCTGTGGTCCAGCTTAGAGAGTTGGTCCAGAACACCGCCAACTAGTCGCTTAGCATTCTGGCTATTGGCCTGCATGTACTTGATAACCATCTCGACGTTGACGTCCTCGTATGAGTGCCAGCAGTCGTAGTCGGTAGCCATGCAGATAACCTGGTAGGAAAGCTCAGCCTCGCGGGCGAGCTTGGCCTCGGGAAGAGCAGACATGTTGATGACAGAGCCACCCCATGAACGGTACATGTGAGACTCGGCACGGGTAGAGAACTGGGGTCCCTCTGTGGTGAAAGAGAAGTTAGTCAAGTGGTAAATTTAGGTCAGTTTTAGGTAAAAGCATTGACGAACCCATGCAGATCAGGGTGCCCTTGTCATGGAGCACCACGCCATCGCCCTCCATATGCGCCGCACAGGTCTTGACAATATCTGCCAGCTTCTTGTCGAATGGGTCCGCGAATCCAACGTGGCCTACAACACCACCCTCAAAGAAGGTGAACGGCCTGATGCCCTTGGTGCGATCGATGACCTGGTCGGGGATCACAAAGTCCATGGGCTTAATCTCCTCCTGCAGGGAGCCCACGGCGGAGAAGGCAATGACGCATCGGACACCGAGGTGGCGGAGAGCAGCAATGTTGGCCTGGTTGGGAACTTCGTGAGGCGCAAACTGATGGTACAAGCCGTGACGGGCGAGGAAGGCAATGTTGACACCGTTGTGAGAGAGGATGGAGATGGGCGAGGCGGGAGGTCCCCAAGGGGTGATGGGGTTGACGACAGCAATGGGCTCGTAGCCTTCGAGCTGGGCAAGGCCAGTGCCACCGATGACGGCAATGTGGACGGGCTCTATGTATTCGAATTAGAGTCACATTGGAGATGACAGACAGCAGGGGAGTTTTGCAACATACGGTCGAAGCTAGTGGGGAGGTCGGACATGGTGACTGCTGGCTTGGCGATTGAAGATTAGCTAATGCGCCTGTAAATGAAAACTGAAAGCCGAGGATTTTACCTACTGTGTATGTCTATGCTTGTAAAAAGAAATAAAATAGAAAAGCAGTGGCTTGGAGATTGACAATGGTGATGTTCTTAGAAAGGCCGCAGGTTCTAGAGAGTGCAAAAAAAGCTACCAAGCTGCACTTACCCCTCTATCGATAGTGATGGAGGGGCAGGATTTTCTTAGGCACTCGTTGGATAAGAGGTTCAAGCAAAGAGCACGCCATCATCCATGGAATTAAGTTCCTATAAGCTTAGTGCGCTTATGTGATATTTTGAGGTAAAGCAGCTCTCTAGCTGTTCTATGATACAAGAAAACTCAATACATTCAGTTGGTGACATTTTGAGGATGCAGGCTGGAGTGCTGGGAGTAGCTCTAATACAGCCGTGGCGGTACTGAAGTACTCATGCAGTGCATGGCACCCGCCTATATCCTTGTCCCTCAATGGGAAGAAAAAAGGTTGTTGCCGATCTGGTTGACACGGAAACGCTTTCAGCCTGGACACAGTCGCCCAAAACAACTCTGCACTCTATTCTAGCATTGATTAACATCTATTTGAGGGACAACCCAAGACAGAGGGTAAAATACACTGTAAAGCTCCCTCCCTTTGCCTCGTCATTTATTCCCGATATAGCGGGGTTATGTGCTTACCAAGCCGGCAACTTTTTTTTTTTTTTGCGGGCCATTTCATCGCTTCATAAACTACAGGGCAAAATTATATTGGAGATATCCAGGCTGCTCACGCGCGCATCATCAATTTCACTCGCCACGAGACTTCAACATCAGCCGCAGATATGAGGATGGCGGAGACGGTTGATATCAACGATACTACGATTCTTGGGCAAGATGTAGTATCGACGCGGCCGAGCGAAAATGGTGGCGACAACTCTGGTGAGACCATCGAAGAGCGATGCTTCTCAGCCGCTCTCATCTGCCTGGAGGGCCATTTCACACAGTCTCCTCCCATGGGCCCTCAAACCACGGCCAGGGTGAATTCGATGATCTCAAAGACGCTGGAAAAGACTCACACACTTAGGAAAGCCAGGTAGGATCCCGTAATCAGTATCAAGATATCATACCGCTAACCTGCATCAATGGCATCAAACAGAGAGGCGTTGGCACGGAATGTAGCAATCTGGATATGGCTGACAAGGATCTTTGCTGCTGCCATCCCAAGCTTGACATCGCGATCAGTGGGGCCATTATCAGCGTTGAACGATCCTGATAAGGGAGTCAGCCCTCAAGAAAGCACAGCCTTGATCGTCCTCAACCATGTTTCTGTGAAGGAAGACCTGGGCACCCTCATCAAGTTGATGCACATTGCGCGCAACCTCCTTGTTAATGCTGAGCCCGAGGTTCCTCAGGACATCTGCGCCGCAGTGCATTTTGACCAGATGGTCTACCAGACAATTATCCTCTGTGTCAACGTAACTAGCAAAGGCTACGACGGAGAGATATTAGACGAGGCCCAGAGACTAAAGCTCACGGACATTACTGAATTATGTATGTGCAGCTGACTTCCTTCTTATGCGGAGAGATGAATGCATGCTAATCCCTCTCTCAGATAAAAAACTGCTTGTGACTTCGCTGCAGCAAGTTCACAACTGGACTGCCAAGCATGATCGCAACAAGATGTCGTTCTGGTTCGATGTTCTGTTTGACGATGATGGCGCGCTATCGGGACCTGAAGAGATTATGACAGACGGCTCTGGATTCCGCCCAGATGCGGCTAAGCACCAAGTTCAACACTGGCTGGACCGGAACTCGAAAATGTGCGACACAGCGAGGAAGCTACTTAGACATTACGCCGAAAACCATGCAGACAAACCTCCAGGAAACTTGGCCCCCATACGGCCACTGGCCTGGAACTGGCTTCCGGATACCCTTGACCCTACTTCCATTATCCTGGATGACGACTCTGAAAAGGTCAACCCGGTATGGAAGCCGGATGAGCCGGACAAGTACCAACAGGACAGGTTGTACGCTCGTGTGTCCCGTGAAATTGATACATGGTGGCTCCGAGCGCGGGATCCGAACTATGAGGATTGGGTAGTTGGCATGCCATCCGTGGAGTTTGCGCAGTCACGTACAGAGCATTGTCGCAACAACTTGGTTCATCGATATGCTCATTCCTACCGAGCGGACCACTCGCCGCCTCCAGAGGGTGCCGAAGAGGATCTCTCTGACCATGAGCACTGCCATGAGTGCCATGAGTGCTATCTCCGTCACCACCATCACCACGAGGATGATCATGAATGCCATCACCACCACCATGATCACGAACACGACCATGAACATGAGCACGACCATGAACACGAGCATGAGCACGACCACGACCACGACCACGAGCATGACCATGACCATGATCATGAGCACGATCACGATCACGATCACGACCATCATCACCACGAACATGCTGCATCCGGCAATGAGGTTGAGGAGTGCGACCATCATCACCATCATCATCACGATAATGAGGACGACCACCACCATCATCACTGCCACCATCACCATCATCATCATCACCATGATCACGACTACCCCCATGATTACATGGACGACATGATGGACGATGAAGAGGTCGATGATGACGAATCGTATGGAGATGGTCCATTGACTGGTCTTTTGACAGAGGTGCCCAACATTCTCGATCCAAAGCAGATTGAGGCGTTGCACATGATAGTGAAATCGTGCATTCTCGATCACGCAGGATCCGGGTTGACACGCGCGGGAGAGAATTTGCAAAAGACTCGGTGCAGAATGTTTCTTGCACTAGATTGTGGAAAGAGCCTACTGCGTGAGCTACTAGTATTCATTGCCGTGTGGGATAAGGACGAGCAAAGCCTTATTTTCCAAGTCACAACGCAGATTGTCGAGGCTATTCACCACAGCGCCCTGGTGCCCTATGCGTGGAACTCCTTAAGAATCCCCAAGGACATCATCTCCCCTGCACAAACAGTTCTCTTGCGCCTTGTCAACCATATGCTTCGGGCCCGAGCCGCCAGTTCTACTACACAGGATTCCAAGGACCAGACCAGAGATCTCAAATTAGTGCACTTCTTCTTTAGCTTTTTCCGGAGCCGCATCGTCCCCGAATGCGCGGCTCTCATGCATTTGCAAGCTCAGATCCGCGAGGAGAATCGTGATCCGGCCGAGTTTCCCGTCGATAGCTGGGATATGGAACGAGCTAAAGATGGGCTGTCTCAGTACCTGGAATTCCTCACGACTGTGGCCGAAATGGTGGACATGAGGCCTCATCTCATCGAGTGGCAGGCTATCTATGATCTTATCACGATTCTGAGTAGTCTTGAGGCCGCCGTGCCGAAGAAACCACTTGTCGAAGTGCCTAAACGCGCCCCAGCAGCAGAGAGCACATCTAGCGCCAGTAACAATGCCAGCAACGACCCGATGGTGGAACGGCCATACGCAACTGGAGACGAAGGCGTATCTCCATCACCCCCACCGCCCCCTCTGCAAGAGCCGGCTCACAAGTTCCCATGGTCTGGCATAAAGGGCCAGATATTCACCATCATTGCGACGCTGCTGCAGCCACCACCCGGGCAAAGTACTCCGGGTAATGCCCAAGTACAGATGCAAATGATGAAGTACAACGGCATTGTGCCCTTGCTCAACTGCTGCGCATACGACGACCACAATCCATTTGCCAAGGAGCGAGTTACGATCTGCTTGAAATGGCTACTAGACGGCTGTGAGGCTGCCAACAACTTCTTCCGCGAGCTTGTTAACCTGGCACCGCAGCCGAATCTGAGGCCACCGCCCGGGGGCACCACGGTGTCGACGATCAAGCTGGACGGAGTGCAGGGAGAGGTCAAGGTGCAAGTGCGGTCAAACACGGCGCCGCCATTGGCAGACCGCGGTGCCAGCAGCACCGATGAGCTACTTGAGAAGGCAGCTGAACTTAACCTGGGGCTGAATCAGAGCAAGAGCGGTGGTCGAAGCAACATTGAGGAAGACTTTATGGCATAGTCAAGAGATAACATATCTTGATATGTGCTACAATCATAGTTTACCGGCATTGAAGAAGTGGGATTCTTCATGGAAGCATTATGGTGTTTTGTTTTTTAACTCATAGCGATGGATCAAAAATATCTCTTGTACAGGATTAGTGGGGACAAATTGAATAGAAATTCCTTGAATTGCAGATATAGCACGGTGAATGGGAAGCGTAGTTTTTGTCTATTCTCTTCCATTTTTTGCCTTGTTATACAGGATAGGCTATACATATGTATTGTAGTATGTAAATCAACGCCGTATAAAATAGCTAATTCTAATGAAACAACCAAAAACATAACCAACGTTGATGAGACGTCCAAAACAGAACGTACATGCAGATAGCCAAGGTACTTGGGTGCGTAGGATGGATGTATGAAGTGGGTTGGAATACAGGGAGTAGAGTAGGAATTTGCGGCCTTTTTTTGTGTCTTTTCGAACCAGCCCTTTTTCCGCCGTTGCCATTATGCGCCGTGCAAGATATTAGCCATGGAAATCGATTGAGTCCCCCATTACGGATATGATTTCTTTTTGTTTTAGGGGAGCGGTCCCGCCCTTTTGTCGTTCCTGTTCGTGATATTTCTTGGATTGCTTGTTTCCCTCTGTCCTAGTTTTTTTTTTCCTTCTCTTTTCTTTTTCAGATTAATTCACGATCCCCTGGTATCTTTATTTGCTTCAATTTGATCCGTTGGCTGCGAGCTTGCCCTCCGTCTTCTCGACGTAGGCTACCAAGTCCGCAATAGTGCAGACCTTGAGGCCCCATTTCCGAGCGAACTCGATGCAGGCCTCGCCGCGCAGCATGCCGGGCTCCCTGCGAACAGCCTGACCAGGAACCTCCTCTCCGTCATCGACAATCTCGCAGATGACGCCCGCCTCAGCCTTGCCAGCAAGGCGGCAGAACTCAGTAGCAGCCTCAGTATGGCCATTACGAGCACGAATTCCGCCCGGTGCAGCGCGCAGCGGCAAGACATGTCCAGGACGACGCAGGCTGGCGGCGGTCGATGCGGGATCGGCGAGGACGCGGCACACGAGGGCGCGGTCATGGGCGCTGATGCCGGTGGTGACGGAGGGGTCGGCGGCATCGACGGAGATTGTGTAGGCGGTGCCGCGCGGGTCCTGGGAGTGCTGGACCATGGGGGGCAGGTCGAGGGCGTCGGCGCGGGCGTGGGTGATGGGGGCGCAGATGAGGCCGGAGGAGTGGCGCACCATCCAGGCCATCTGCTCTGTGGTGACAGAGTCGGCGGCGATGATAAGGTCGGCCTCGTTTTCGCGGGAGGGATCGTCGAGCACGACGAGGAACTCGCCTCTACCTGCGGGGTGAGGGTTAGTCAATTGCCCAGCCAGAGCGGAAATACGAGAGAAAGAGAAACGTCAAGAAAGGGTGAGAAAAGCTGAAAAGGGCGAGAACATACGGAAGGCCTCGATAGAGTCGGGGATGGAGTCGAATTGACTCTGATCTATGGTGGAGGAAGGCATGTCGCTGGCTGTGTTTGTGCTTGCGCTTTGGGTATTATTGCACTGCTGTCAATGAAGCAGTTTTGTATTCGACTGTTGCGAATTTGAATTGATCGCTTATCCAAGAAGAGAGAGTGTGAGAAATGTCGAAAAGTCAAAAAAGAGCTGATGGTTGGAATATGACGATGCGAAAGAACTTGGGGAAAGTCACCCGGTGACTTTTGTTCGATGGACTTCCACGGGCCTAGGGTCGCTTTGGGCGGGCCAGAATTCCGAGTACCCTGGAACTTATGGACTGGATCTCGGGCCGGCACTTGCGGCGCCGAGCTGAGAAACTGCGAGAGGGAGTTGGAGGGGAAAATAGCGGCTTGCTTTTTGGCGTTGGGGGGATTTCGAGTGACCCGAGTTTGTTGCGGCAAAGCCGAGACGATGGAGGGGCTGAAAATGCCGAAGCGTGCGTCTCTCAAGGGCGTGGCACGGAGATGGTTCGCGAAGTTGTGGGTGAAAGAGTATCCGAGGCTTCTTGGTTCTTGGATGGGATTGACGTCGCTTTTGCTTCTGTTTCTTGATTTTGGTGCTTGTTCTCGATTTTGGTTTAGTTTCTTGTTTTCAGCAACAGGGTATCATGAGATGAGTTGAAATGAAGATCAAGTCAATAGCGACCAATGCCGTCCACAACAGTAGAGAGAGTTATTACTAGAGACAGCAGAACATCACATGGGAAACGAAACTCTTTCATCTGGATGGGCGATCCAGCCAGAATATAAACAAACGCCCAGGTTATTAGTTATTGCTCGGAAAGGAACTGCGACCTCGGTGCGCCGGTTCCGCTAAACGTCGTGCCGGTCTTATGATGATGGCATCAGGACTAATCCACATGCTTCGACCAGATGCTTGTCAGCTTTTCCCGCTCGTACTGTAAGTGCAGAGTAATGATGTGTAAGCCGAGGCGTGGAGAGCGCTAGGGCGGTTTTGCGGCGTTTTAGCAGCAAAGACGCCTATTGAGGGATTCACATGTTGGAATTTGATTACAAAGAAGCCAAGAGGTTTATGTCGATTGCTGGGGTAGATTGTGCCCAGCTGCAGAGAGAAATACAACTAGGTTCTAATTGATTGATATTGGCAATATGATGACGGATCTACCTTCAAAATGGAGAGCCAAACAAGTCCCAATTGTTACTACACCACGATACATCTACTCATAGAAATCTCTCCAGAACAACAAAAGGATCAATGCCTCCAACTCATCTCATCATGTTTCTCTAAATGGCTATCCATTCATATTACCGCAATACCATGTTCCACCACAACATTCGTAGCAACAGCCAGCAATAGCCAACCGCGCGGGTATAATGCCCGATTTTTCTCGCTGCAGCAGACCCACAAAGTCCCGCGGCACGCTGGCGGACATGCCCCTCCATACTGGAAGATTTGCAGAATTGGGGGAGATTCGGAGTTGGACCTCCAGCTCTTTGTTTGTCAGCCGGACCCTTTGTGCATGCCCAGGGCATTCCCGCCCGTTGAAGCGTTGACATCACACCCTCCGTATCCTCCGAGCCTCCGAGCCCTGCGTGTTTCTTTTCTCATCCCTCGTCTTTTGGTGCCATTGTCCGCTTCCGCTCGCTCACCTCAGATGGCCGCGCCGACCCGAGCTGTGGCCGGTGTGGCAAGCGGCCTGTCCCGGCTGGTGTCTCGTTCTCGTCCACGGCTGCCAATTGCCTCTATCTCTGTTTCTACTCCAGCGAAGACGGCGGCTGCATCATCGCGATGGCACTCGGGCTTCTCGTCGGTCAACCCCAATGAAGTCTCGCACTTCAATGCCCTCGCCGCCGAGTGGTGGGAGCCTCACGGATCGTCCCGCCTACTACACCTCATGAACCCGCTGCGCCACGACTTCATCCGCTCCTGTCGCGAGTCCTCCGACGACCCCAATTCCGTCACGTACCTCGACATTGGCTGCGGCGGCGGCATCTTCGCTGAGAGCGCCGCCCGTCTGGCCACCACCAAGCACGTCACCGCCATCGATCCCACGCCGTCCGTCCTCAACGTCGCAAAAGCACATGCCCGCAAAGACCCTTCACTAGCGGGAAAGCTGTCCTACCTTCAATCTTCGGTCGAGCAACTCGAGGTCCCCGCCGAGGGCCAGGGCTACGACGTCGTGACTCTCTTCGAAGTCATTGAGCACATTGACGATCCGGGAGCGTTTCTGGAGCGCGTGCGCCCGCTCGTGAAACCTGGCGGGTGGCTCGTCATGAGCACCATTGCGCGGACGTGGGTCAGCTGGTTGACGACGAACCTCATTGCCGAGGACATCCTGCGCATCGTGCCGCCGGGGACGCACGACTGGAACAAATACATCAACGAGGGCGAGCTGAGGGGATATCTTGCCGGCAAGGGCTGGGACAGCGCAAAAGTAATGGGCGTTGTCTATGTCCCTGGGTTTGGGTGGAGGGAGGTCAAGGGCAGCGAAAAGGTGGGCAACTATTTCTTCGCTGTGCGCAAGGCATAGATGCTTGTAAAAAGAACACATGTGTATCAATATGGCTTTGGGAGATTTGATACCCCTTTGATGTCTTATGACGTTCACGATGGGACACGGACGGCGCAAAAACCACTGTACGATAGTTGAGAGAAAGGGGAATGACCTCATTGCATTAGAGGGGGTTTGAAAAAAATAGTAAGCTTTCTGGGCCATGTAGCCTCAAGTTTTTTATTTCTTGTTGGGTATCACTTTGTATAATATCTTCATTCCTACCAACTGGAGCACCATATATCAATTTTGTTTAATGGTCACTTCCTTCATCTCGCCTCCCTCTTAAGGCCTCTTGTACCGCCTCCTCTTGCTTGTTGCTCTGTTTCGAAAACAAGAGATTCATTTGCGTCATCTTCGTCTTCATCTTCGTCATCTATATCACGACGGTTTTGCTCTGCTTGCTTCCAGCGTTGGATTCTTCGCTTCATGGCCTCGTCCAAGTAAAACTCATGGTCAAACCGGGCTCGAGAGAACATCTTTCATCAATGTTAGCATAATGTCAAAGAGAGAGAGTAACGGGTAATGAAAGCTCACCTGAGAACAGCCTGTCTGGGGGCATTGGTGCTCGCCCCGGGGCGTCAGGTAGTCCAGTATGGCAGCCTTTTCAAAAGTATGCGGACACTTGCGACTTCTGTATGGCTCCGTCATTGGGAGGAGGGTCAAGGGGCAGTTTATGCTAATCGTTTCCCGCTGGACAGCTATGTCGTCGTCGTCATCGTCTCGGTTGCCATTCTGCCCATCACGGCTAGGGGTTGTCATGTCCGGCTCGCCATTGGACAGGAACCATCGTGAGGCATCCGGCAGGGGAGGGCCATCTTCGCCTGCTGCAGCTTCGTGCCACAGCTTCTTGAAGCCGGCATAGTCATTGTTGAGAGCGTACCGCTGGTGGACGTCAAGGCCCGTATATTCGGCCCTCTTCTTGGCGCGTAGCTCACGAAACGTATCGACGATGCTAGTCACGGGTCCCTCTTCGTCTTCATCTTGCCTCTCAGCAGCGTCTTCTTCATCACTGGTAGCTCCGTTGGCCTGTCGTCGTCGGCTTTGGGCAGCAGCTGCCCCTCTCGTCTGAGCTATTGTGTTCGTTGTGGCAGTCGTGCTGAGCTCCTCCAAGACAATAGCTCCGTCCTCTAGTTCGGCTCTTCGATCAATGGTATCTCTGAGCGCACGTTCGGATTCTCGCGTCAGCCTCTCCACTTCTTTTTCAAATTCTGGAATCTCCTGTTCCAGGCGCTCTTCTTCGGCCGTCTTGGCCGTGCCCTTCTCCTCTCGACGCTCACGGACTGCAGCCAGTCGATCCTGGCCTCTGCGTAGGCGCTCGTTCAGATCGCTTACGCTAAGGCCAAGGTTACGGATGGAATCCTTCAGCTGGCTCTCATATGGTGCAGCGCCGCGGTTGTTCGAAAGCTCGATCAATTCTTGCCGGGCGGTATCGGATAGAGGGAAAGACAGAGGCTCGTAGTCGGGGAGAGTTGTAACAGTGGTGGTGGAGGTGCTGGTTGATGAGGCAGCAGCGCGGCCACCGCGATTGAAAAGACGACGCGACATGATATGAGAGATGAGAAGTTGGCAGTATCTCAGATGTCGGCTATCATAAGGGCATCTTTGTGAGGGTTGACTGGCAGGATTTCTGGTTGAAGATCTATCCAATGGTGGGGGTTTGAAGACGCGATTCACAGACGCGATTCGCAGCGAATGCACTTAATTACCTTACCTAAGCCGCCTAGCACTCAAACAGGTGCTCCTGCTTCCGCAACTTTGACGAAGATCATTTCTTGTTAGAATCTTCATATCAAGATGCCCAATTTCTATCAATATTCAATGACAATGAAAACTTCAATTTCGTCGAGAGTCAAGCATGAAAGCGCGGAGATGCTGCATACAAGGAGCTGAACTGTCTAGGTACTACAAGTACGCAGACCAGCCAGGGTTCGGCAGCTTCTCCATGATAAAACACCGCCGGCCACACACACTCTCTCCTATGCTTAGGTAGTCACCTTTGACTTACCACTTCATGAAAACTCCTCTTGACTGACCCAATGTCTACTAAGCAGTCATTAGCTCTTCGGATTCGCAAACGATGCCTGGCTGGGTCACGGCGCATCATCCCGATCCCCTTGCTAAGTTACTTGGGGCATCGAACGGTACCTATGATGCTGCATGGAGTATTGTTAGGACCGATGGGCTGTGACAAGGCATGCAGTATCAGGTCACCGTAATGAATGTGCAGCTGAGCACAAGATGCTGCGGGCCTGGGGACGCCGGACTACTGTGGCAGGCCAGCCTCACAGACGTCGGCCATGTGCATTTGTCTGTCCGCCACGGCGCCAACTCGACATTCTCCTGCCAGTCAGACCCCTGCAATCCGAACACAGACACAGGAGAATGGAGCAGTAATTTGCACTTGCGGTATCTTGAGCCTGTCTGTCTTGACCAGGTACTTGGATCCCGGTGCTACAACTGCAATTTCAAACCCGCTCACTGAGGCCTGATGCAGCCACAACTGCAAGGAGCCTGCGGAATTCAATGAATCCTTCAGCCTCACATGTCACTTCATGCGGAATGCCTCTCACCGAGCGTCCATCCTTGCCGTTAGTGTGCAGCTTGGCTTGAGGGTTGCTGCATTTTCGGTCTCAGCTTTTGGTCTCCCTTGCCAGATGTTGGAGACGATCAGCAAATGTTTGAAATTCAATTACTACTAGGTACAAAGCAGCTACGAGTATCGTACTATGGCTAGATACCGAGGGTCACAAGCTAACACCCCATGTATGGTGAGCAACGGAATAACCTACTTCTCAAACAGCGGGCGTTCTTGATCCGTGGCAGCTCGACGAATCTCGACTGTGGACCAACATACGATTATTGAAGCAAATCGCAAGCATTGAACGCCGCATTCCTGCGCCCGCATTGAAAACAGACGCATACTGAGAGTCTAGAACTGGAGACTTGCAGACGAAAGCTACATGGAGCGTCATGACAACAGGGAACTTACCGCCCTAAAGCAATCCCCGCCCACAGGCAAACATCGTGTGGCATTGACCAGCATCAGAGGCTGGGATTTCAGATCGCCTTTCATCAAAGGGCAGCCATTCGCCCGATCGCCATATTGACCCAAGCTACCGCCATCGGACCAATCAACTAGCTTCTCCCGGCCGTCTGCAGCCATCGGGAGCTCCACGAAGTTTGATGGCTTGCGCTTGGACGCTAACAAGATCAAGCGCGCGATCCCCAGCGCTGATGATAGTGCGCTAACATGGACTGGCAAAGCCGCTCTCGATGGTGGCCAAAGCCTCCCGCATCTACGATCTGATATCGGTACTCTGTATCGATGATTTCCAGTTTTGTAGAGGCTGCCCCTGCACATATCTGCAGGCTCCCCAGCGCCAGCCGGCTGTTAGCCTTTTGCCAACTCAGTTGCGCCATGACTGCGTCAGGATCAAACTTGCCCCCCCCTGGTCTGTCAAAGTTCGAAGCCCTACCCAGTTAGCAGCAAGGAGCAAACTGGAGGGAGTGGTATCACGCTTCGGATGGAGCCTCCCAATTATCCCGGTGGCCGGTTTGTCTTGTGCTCTTTTCTCATTCCGCAAAATATCTTACCTCCTATCCACTTGGTTTACTCGTGTGTCTATCCCTTAATTTAAAATGGTCCTTCAACGATATTGCTATTTAGTAGCTCCTCCCCCGACTCTGTACAGTCCAGAATCTCTTTCATCCTCAATAGCTTTCTCGATATCCAAGCCTTAGCCGTATTTCAGAGGTTGGCACAATCCTTGCGATTCTTCCTACGCCACTTAGCGGGCGTCAACGTCAACAACAAATGCAAGGGGCACCAATCATGGTGTCTTCAGGGTCTTCCGGATTGCCATTACAGCTGAATCCATGGGAAGACCAGGCCCTCAACGTACGTTCTCGCCTCTTAACTTTACCGGGGGGGTAGCCGTGTGACCAGCGCCGATATTAACTCTTTATGCAACCAGTACGAGTTTCCAACCCAGTCTGCTACTCATGCTGGAAACGACAGCACTCCTGTCCCGGCTTGGATACAGCTTCAAGACCCAATCATATATCCCGGAATCTATTCCGCTAGCGGCATTGATGTGATGGGTGTCCTGGTAAGAAGCACTTCTCGTATACTGTTCCTTCGTACCGGGGCCAAGCGTTGGGGATCTCTTTTCTAACTGGCTCATGACTAGTTGCGAGTAATGTCTCGACCAAATCCTTGCATTGATATCGGGCCTCTCGACTGCTCTGTATCGCTCACATTGTGCGATCTCAGCCAACCTAATGCGCCCATCGTCTACGCCTCCCCTGGTTTCTACGAACTGACTGGCTATTCCCCCCAAGAGACCATGGGTAGAAACTGTCGGTTTCTGCAATACCCCCCTCATGTGCAGCCGCCGGCCAGATCCAGTCCTTCAGACATTCATGAGCCCGTTACCATGATGCGGCATGCCATCCGGACCAATCAAGAAGTTCGAGTCCAAGTTCTCAACTATAAGAAAAATGGCACAGCCTTCACCAACGTTGTCACCATATTACCCTTGTGGGCTGATAATACCGGGCATCACTATGCTGTAGGGTTCCAGGCCGAATTATAGAGACTTGGCATTCGCGTTGAGACGGCTCTCTAAAGTCCAGCAACAGGTTCCCATTACGCTTTCGTGTATTAGGAACGACCTGGTTTTACGACGTCACTTTTGTTTTTCTCTTCCTTAATCCTTTTGTTTAATTGTTAAGCACATTGTTGTTCAAGCCAGCACATAGCGATGCTCTGGAGCGCTTGAGCTTCGATCACGAACAGTACAGTACAGACAAAAACGTATCTATCATTTGGTGATGGGAGATATACGAGAAGTACCATTTGATTGATTTCACATGATTTCACGCCAAGGAGATAGACTTTCGGCTTTATACGGCGGGTTTGGGGTGGGTTCGGGGCCTATACGATTATGATATGGTTCGCGTATTTGATTTATTTCGAGAGAATCTGGTCTTTTCTTTGCGGGAGTTTGCCAGGCAGTATGATGTTTAAAAGGTGGCCAATGAGACAAGGCTTATGAATAGTACACGTGGGAGTTTTCGGGATATTTGTCATGATACACGAAGACATTCAGAAGTATATTTAATATCAGACACTCATATAGTTATATAAACATTATTACGTCCAAGAGCACCAAAACGCACAGCATTTACTGTATCCATGAAAACTGTCATCACCTCCGCGGGCATCATGTTAAACGTCCACAGGCGTCTACTTCCTCAAGCGACTAGACCGACGGCGACCCTGGTCTTCCTCCACTACTTCTTTTTTAACAGAAGTTTCCGATTTGCTCGCTGCCGGCGCTGCCTTGCCCCGTCTCTTCTTGGCAGGTGGGCCCGCATCATCAGCTTCTTCAGACTCTTCCTTGACTACCGCCGCCTGCTTTCGTGGTCGCTTAGATGTCTTCTCTTCGGCCACTTCATCATCGTCTTCTTCTTTCGGCTCGCTCTTCGCTGTCTTGCCTTTTGCGGGCTTGCTCTTCCCTGATTCGCTCTTTACGGGCTCTGTCTTTGCGCTGGCAACAACAACGCCGGTTTTCTTCTGCACACCTGGTGCATAGCAGCTCGTCCGTCCACCGACAGTGATGAAGGCGAGTTTTTCTCCGTTGGGGAGCTTGGTTGCTGCATCTTTATCGCCCTTGCCCCAACGGTAGTTGAAGAGCCAGTGGTCGGGGAATTCATCCGAGTCGCCCAGTTTGTCCACGGCTGTTTGGCAGACGTAACGAATGGATTCGTGCAGCTTTGCGATTTCCTTGTCATCAAAGGTATCAGAGTATTGCTCCGGGTGAAGCTTGGCTTGGTAGAGGGTCTCGTCGGCGACCCAGTTTCCGATGCCGCTGATCATGGCTTGGTCCAGCAGCAGGGCCTTGATGGGAACGTGCCGGGACTTCATCTTGCCGCGCAAATATTCCTCTGTGAAGATGTCCTTGTCGACAACGGGATCAGGTCCGTTCTCTACAAGGGGAGAATGCTTTCGAATGGATTCGCCAGGACAGTTGACAAGACGCACGCGCCCGAATCTCCGGGCATCGGTGAATGCGACTTCGACGGGCTCCTTGTCATCTGTGCTGAGGTGGAATTTCCAAAACTTGGGGGGCCATTGAGCAATGTCACTCTCCTTCATTTTCTTGTAGTAGTTTGTATAAGCTGTCTTCTCGCCATTTATGTGTACCCAGCCTGTATGCTAGACATGAGCGGTGTGAACTGAAGAGCAATGCCTATATGAGTATGCTTACCCGTCATGCCAAAGTGCATTACCAGATGCGGTGGCTTGTCTAACGTTATCCTTTCTCAAGCGTTAACGAGAGCTAATCAAGTAGTTATTGCGACAGTTTTGTTTCACCATACCAGAAATATTTTCCTTGAGAGCCCGCGGAGACAACCTGGTGCCGTTAGATATGGCACGAAGTCTTGAACTTGTGATAAGTTGGTCATACCGTTCTGCCTTTCAGAGCCTCTTCAACCTCCTTTCCACTGGTTCCGACCTTGCCAAATACGCTGTTATCGTCTATAGCCGCAGCATTGGCGATGGTCTTCCCCACCAGCCTCTTGCGGAGGTAGTGTACAATACGGGCAACTACAGCATGTTAATCACACAGTTCTTTGGGGCTCTAGAGAGAAAAATACATTCCTTCAGCTATCTCAGGCATGGTTATGAGTGTCGCTTGCTAAGATGAAAATGATATGTGAGAAAAGACGCTTAAGAATCGCTTTTCACTGTGATTCATACAATTGGAGCAACACCTTGTGAAATCACGTCGTCAGCCACGCCTTGATCACTCTACGAACGCGAGGCGACGCGAAATCACGTGCGTGCTTACAGAAGCAAAAATCTTAGTCGGCCCACAACCCCACCTGTAAAAGCTATGAAAACATTTTGCCGAAGCTTTTTTTCTTTTTTTCTTTCCACCATTCGCCATGTGCAGAATTTTGCCATGGCAAAAGCTCAATGTAAGTTTGTGTGCTGCCTTTTGCTTGTTTGCCCTCAGTCCTCCTACCTGATGATACCCTAAATCCGCAAACTAGAGTCTTTGACCACTGGAGTGAAAACACCGTTTAGCACGTCAGTCTGAAATATTATCGGACAACTGCAATTTTTCTTGTCGCATTCAGCCAATTGAGCGCTCTTGCTAACTGTCTGAATAGAAGATGAATACCAAGTGGTATCGAGCTTGAATATCTTGCCGACAATCTTGCGCCATCGATATGTAATAGTTGGTAGGTTGAAAATTTTCTTTTTTTTCTGCTCGCGCAATATGATGATCAATTTTACAACTATATACGCTGGAAATTACCGGCTGAGGTCTCCTTTGACGATATTCTTAGGCTATAACTGATTTGCCTCTTCAATGCTCTTTTCTTGTTGACTACAATCATGGTAGCATTGGCTGACTCGGATAAATAGATTCACTTGACAAGGTATGCCGTCTTGATACTGCATCTCCTCCATTATTCCGATGTTAGATGATGAAACGGCACTGGGCTCCGATTTTTATAATGAGCAAGACACGCCATTTTGCGGCAGGCCTAGAAAACCTCGCCCACTGATTCTATCTCATCGATGCTTCATGTTAGATCAACCGATGCTAGATATCAAAGCTAATTCCTTAGTATCAGTGTCTAGTGATGCGCTCTGTATTACTTCTGTCGCACTACACTGCGTTTCACATTCATCAAGGTAAGCTTTACTAGTTTTCTGCCTCATCCCAGCCTAGCATCATGTGATGATTTTAGATGACGAGTCCTATTCGGGTTTCCGATGAGGACAACAACCTTACCTACCATTCATGCAAACCCTGATTTATGATCCAACAATTATTCTTGTTCTGCTGAAGCTTGCATGTAGACTTTGGCTAACATCTGAAAGTGATAGTGTTAGTTACCCACATCTTCCTTTTGCAACCCAGCTTTCTCGTGATGAGCTCGAATAAAAATGACAAGCATATGTCTGAGCTTCACGCGACGAAGACAAAGTGTTCTATTTCTGATCTGAAATCATTCACATCACGCTGTTGACTTGCAAGAACATGGGCTGTTGGCTAACCGGCTCGAAAGATGACTTGCCCCAATCCGTGGTGTTTTCTTCTTGCATGTGACTCTATTGGTAAGAAATCCCCTTTTTGCCTTTCTCCTTTCGCTTTTACATGATGTACAAATATCACGACGGTCAACTTAGCCATATGCTCTGATGATAACGCCTGTGACAAGGCACTTTTACCCTGACAATACACATTATCTTCATCTTTTTATCGCAGCATGCATTTCCAGCATCGTGCTAACAGATGATTTCCAGGTATAGCAATTCTCTCAACATTATATTGATGAGAATTTTTGCATCAAGTGGTGCCGGCCAACATCGAGTCTCTACCAAGTGGTAGATGTAACTTGTATCTTGAATCCATAAAGCATGGATTGCCGTCAAACTCGTGTCCCCACCGGATCG
Source organism: Trichoderma semiorbis (assembly GCA_020045945.2). Lineage (NCBI taxonomy): Eukaryota > Fungi > Ascomycota > Sordariomycetes > Hypocreales > Hypocreaceae > Trichoderma > Trichoderma semiorbis. Next base: position 1,862,345 of record CM034695.1, read on the forward strand.
TTGTACAGCTAGCCCTGGACCATAATAGTGAGGCCTTCGGCTGTCTTAGGATAGAGAGAATATGACTCTTCTCAGACCATAATTATATCTTGCTTACGCTAATTCCCTACTTTACATGTGATATGTTGTGTCTTATGTGACGCTCATAAATACCTTGTATGAATCATCTATGCTCAGTAGCCCCTCATCAGATAGGAGTTTTGTCTCTGGTTATTACCTACCTAGGTCATCTGCCCGAGCGAAGTCACTCCTGTCCAGTACCCAGCGCGGCGTGTATCCGAAGCCGCCGATAAGATCGCTGAAATGAGAAGAATGACTGACAGAGCGAAGAGAGACGGCAACAGAGTGTTGAAGGGGGCTCGTTGCTACAAGATACGGGCAACAGATCAAATGATAGTGCCTTACCAGTGCCCAAAAGGGCTCGTCGTCAAAGATGTGGAGGCCGCAGCTATGGTGGTGCGAATACTTGACGGCGGCGTAGAGATATATATAGCCACAAAAACAATAGTTGATTCTCGGCAGCGCTTAAACATCCGCAGCACGCATTCTGAATGTCCATGATAGGCCAGTAAAGCGCATGTGGCCTTCGATCTATGCATCCATCTCGCCTTCTGTAACATCGATCTAAATCAGCGCCATGGTTTTGGATTCCGGAGAGAGAACCGTCGTGGCGTAAACATGTGTTGGTGCATGTCCAACTGACTTGCGTCCCGACGGCAGCACAAAGAGCCGCAAAAGCAGAACCTCCCCCCGAAATCTCTTGGCAGGTCTTACCTAGGCGCGAGAAGGCGCGAGAAGGCAGGGATCGGCTCAATTTCTGAACAAGTTTGCCGATTGAGCTGATTGGGGGCTGAGTAAAGACGTTCGATGTGACCTTGGCTCGGCAGGATCAGAGTCCTCGACAGATGTCAACCGCTAGGTCGAGAAATAGATGAGGAGGAAGACGCTACTTGGGACGCTAGAGTGCATGTTTAGCGCCGGCAGCGCGCCAGGATATTGCACGGGTTGGGCAGAGCTGTTGAGGGTATTCCCGAGTGAAGAGAGGCTTCAGTGTTGGTGGTAAGAGGTCAACTTATACAGCTATATCGCGTGCATAAGTAACAATATCTTGGCAGCTTATTTCGACTCATCCTGCTGATTTTTGGGTACCAACATGACAAGATGCCTGTCTTTGCTCCGTAAAAGCATGATGATGCCCCCCCTGTTCATTGAATCCTAGCTCTGGAGACTAGGATTCCCGGTGGACACCCCTGCTCTCAACAAAGCCTCTTAAGCGCTGCATCTGGGTGGGAATGAGCTTAGCATCTTCTCTTTGGCGTACAACCTGTACTGTACATACACCAAACTACAGGAACCTTGGGAAAAGGCGTGCGATCCTTCTCGCCAGCCCCCCCTGGACTATGTCGTGTCGTCCTATTTCCTCATCTCATAGGCCGATGCCGGTTCCACGACGGCATATGTCTCAGAGCCCAGGCAGACTGCGGCATTGCGCCTCAACGATCATTGGATCGTCACGTTCGGAATAACATTGGCTGAATGGTTAGTGGCCAGTGAGGGAGGAGCTGAGCGACAGGCATTCGAGGAGAAGGATTCAGCTCCTTGCAGCTTTTGGTGGGTGTGCTGGCTAGACTTTCTGCAGTCTCAGGGGTGGACCTTTATTCGGTTTGTAAGAGTTGAAGGAATATCCATTGAAACCGGGCTTATGCTGTTTTGAGGCGGTAATGTGGTATCGCTCAAGGCATTAATATGAGCCACACGTGAATAAGACCCTCGGCAGGCTGTCTTTCATACTGCTTGGGTCCTACGCTACTGTATATTACATATCTGGGCTGGCGCTTCCATCCGCTGTTGCATTCACCACTTTGATCTGCGACGAGAGGCTGCGTGATATGGTGCTTCCTTGACCTGTCGTTGGGAGAACTGGCAATCTTGTTAGCCCTGTTGCCGCGATCGATCTCTCCATCAGGCGTCTCGCCATGGCCCTTCTCACAAGCCAGGCCGGCACTCTGCTAGGCCCTCTAACGACAACATGGACTATGCCCGAGACTTGCTCGATTTACATGCCGTCGTGTCCGACATGCACTAATGGGTTCAGAGCACAGTCCTGCAACTCGATAAACGATGGCCAAGTGCAGGATAACACGGCGTGTTGGCCGCCAGCCAAGCCGGGGGTTGCGTCTCCATCATGGCCCTTTGTGGGATGGGGATTCTACTCTCCCGGCATTGCGTGTCCGGCAGGATACATGACTGCTTGTACGGCAGTCTACGGGCAGCGGCCTGAATGGGATATCCAATTCACCCTGGTGTCGTCTGAAACTGCCGTGGGATGTTGTCCAACGTAAGTATAACCTGGTTTGAGCCAGACGTCCATTTGTTATACCGCATCTTCTTGCTGGATAATCCAGGCGATTGAGGAATAGCTTCGATCTAGAAGTTTACTCCGCGCAGCGAATTGGGCCAGGTTAGCTAACTCAATCATTCAACTAGGGGTTTCGCATGCGCCAATATCAACGGAAACACATGCGTTGCAACGGCTACGTCCACTGCCGTTCCAACAGCCTTTTGCGATGGCACCAAACTCACCGATTCCGGCACCGAGACCTTTCCCCATGTCATTACGATCACTCAGACGGATACAGCCAGTGACACGGTGGATGTAGAGACAACGTCGCTGACAATGATGTTATACGCCCCCATGTTCCAGCTCAATTTCCAAAAAAGCGATTTACCTGCCTCGACAACCACCGCATCTACTACACTATCAACAAGAACGACATCCTCAACAAGCAAGCAAACTTCGACTTCCGCAGCAGATGATAACCTTGGGAAAGGTCACTCAGGGCTCTCCAACGGAGCCAAAGTCGGACTCGGTGTTGGGCTTGGCCTCGGAGCAGCCTTTTTACTCGCTTTCGCCGCCTTTATATACTACTATCGACGTGCAAGGCGATCTCAGATACCGATCAGCAGCGAACTTCCAAACAACGAGGTAGCAGAAGAAACTCCCAAAGTCAAGAAGTTGCCTGGTCAGGTGTACGAAATGGGAGACTACTACGCCCCGGCTGAGCTACCCGGTGATAACCATGAAGGAGAGCATCTACAAACCGCTTCCAGATTCGCATAATTGGATGGATGAAAAAAGAAAGAGGATTAATGTTGTAATGAAATATTTGTCGGCGAAATGCATGGGCAGGGCAACTAGAATTTTGTATGATTTGCAGGAAAGCTTGAGTTCCAGGACTCTGTTGATACCTACTGTAAAGCGACACATGGGCAAGGAGCTGGGTCTGGATTTTCCTTTATCGTTTTGAATACCACAATTATGACTTGTTGAATAGCAAACGGAGGCAGATATGATTCTTCTCTTTATCTATTCATATATTCTATTTCTCTTTCGCCAATCCCGTTTTGTTGCGGTCAACTTCCGTGATAAGCCATCTATCCGTGCAAATATCCAGCTGCCTCGTCTCCGTCCCGCACCGATGCTTCGTCAACAAGTGGCGCAGACTCATCTATACGCAAGACAAGTAGCATTCAACTTGAATCAACACTCCGTTTGGGGAAGCGGAATTGGAAAATATTCGTCAGTTTACTCCGTACTTGGCACAAGCACTACGAATCTCTTCGGGTTCCGCGCAAGACGGGATTCGTGGGCGCCACGGCCGTGGCGCAGCAATGGGTTGAAATTGCTGCAGTACGAGTACGACACCATGTTTTGCAGACTTGATGAACCAAGATAAGATAAATAAACAGTCAATTGATAGAAGCTCACGCATGAGGTTATCACAACGCTGCAGGAAACAGTGCTCTGTGTATTTTGCGGTGTGCTCCGTACATACACTGTATATGTTATTGCTGCTAACCTGGAACTTAACTCATGATGGATATAAAATTGCCAACTCTGGAGATCTAAACGAAAACGAGTGGCCAACCAACCAACAGCCACCCAACCAACAAAGATCTAGATTTTCCTCCCCCTTTTACCCCACAAAATAAAGCTGCGAATTACGCGCATCCCATTTATCTCACTACAATTTCTCCGTACGGCTGATGCCCGCTCGTGTTAGCGAATTTCGGCGTGTTAGTGAAGAAGTCGTGCCACAAAACTGCTGTAAGATGCTTTTCTTGAAATGAACGAGAAACGTCATCAATGCTACTCCTCCATCCGGCAATTGATCGAAAAGGAATTCGGGAACCATATCTATTATCAAAATGGGGCCCCCATCTTGGGCGTCGATATTCGTCACCGCCCCCTTTAATAAATAGCTGCTAGACACAAAACTAGCCGTATTCGTAATTTGACTGGGCCGTAACACTGGCACCAGCCAATCTTTGCTGGCCAGGTGTTGATGGAAACACACAGATAAAGAGATGAAAATCTTCTTCACAAACATACAGACAAACAAACCCCCATTGACTCGTGCTTCTTCTGTCTTCCTTTTTCTTTTCCTTATTTTCCCTCTTCGTTAGCAGGTTTCCTCTCATTTTGCTTGTCGAATCCTAAGCCAGCAATGAATAGCACTGTTGAGCAAGTCATGGCAGATCTGCCGCTTCACCCCTTCTCTCCTTTTCCCATTGAGCTGCCAACCTACGTTGCCAACACACATTCGGCGGCCGTCCTGGTGTCAATCTTTGCTGCGGGATGTTCTGTCATCTTTCTTGTCACGTATGGCCTCATTCAGCGGATGAGGCCCTCTATGGGCAGCGGTGAGATGCTGGTTGCCATGTGGTTTGCCCTCTGCGGTTGCATCCATCTCTTTTTCGAAGGTGAGCAAGCATGTCCAGTTTGTTAATTTTACACATAATACGCTCATATAGTTTTCCTGTTCCAATGGAGTCGAATGTTAACTAACATGTATGATGCAGGCTATTTCTCCTACAATGCCTTCGACATGGCTGGCAGAACAGACATCTTTGGCCAGCTCTGGAAGGAGTATGCCCTCTCAGATTCTCGTTACATGACCCAGGATGCCTTCACCGTCTGCATGGAGACTGTCACGGCTGTTTTCTGGGGTCCCATGTCCTTTTTCTGCGTCTACTTCATCATCGCCGACCACCCGCTTCGCCACCCCTTCCAGATCATCATCAGCCTGGGCCAGCTGTACGGTGATGTTCTCTACTATGCTATCTGTACTTTCCAGGAGGTTGTCAACGACATTGTCTACTGCCGACCTGAGCGATTCTACTTCTGGGCTTACTACTTCCTCTGCAACTTTTTCTGGATTGTCATTCCTTTGCTGCTCATCCGATCGAGCGTTAATGAGATCGCAAGCGTGTTCGCCAAAGTCAAGGCGGCATCTGTTGGTAAGAAGGCGCAGTAAAGAAATAGGAGAGCATTGTGCAAATTTTGCTTGTAATGAGATTCGAGAGGAAAGATTATTATCATATGGTATAGACAAAAATTGATGCTATTTTCTTCTTCTTTTTCTAATTTTGAAACCTTCCAATCATGACCATTCCATCTCGGTGTTGCCTGCTCTGTCAAAAATTTTGACATGTACTTCTTCTGCACCTAACCAACAATAAAGTGACAAGAACGCCATCGCTATGCAAAATGATCCAGATATCTTAACAAAATATTTCGTAGAATTGGGAATTATTCCAATTGGCCTTCGATGCCTGACTTGATTCCTTCAAGCACAGGACCCCACTGGCTGCTCGTTCTTTGACTTCGAATCTCGTCAAATCGATCGCTGGCAATTTTGCGGACGAGAAGGGTGTCCTTGGCCTTTTTGAGATTTCTTCCATCACCTGTCGAGAGGTATTCCTCAAACCACGCTTCTTCGGTAGAGTCAAAGGGCAGAAAAGCCAACTCGCCCGCCTGTTCTGATGCCTTATTACCGAGCGTTTCTGCAATCAGCTGTCGGAAGAGCTGCTCGCGGGCATGCTCAGGATATGTTCGCGAATAAAGAAGCGCCTCAGTGACATTGGTTTGAGCCATGGCGCCAAAGATGAGCTCAAGGGCCTTGGAGCTCTTCAAGACTGGTTGAACGGTATGGAAATAAGACAGCGCAAGATCATAGTCGCCATCTGGGGCATTCTGAACTAGTGCGATGATAATATCATCTGCAAAGTCCGATACCAGTGAGGGATGGGCGACGTATTCCAGAGCGGTCTAGTAGACTGTTAGCAAAGCCCTTGTTATGGCGAATCGATTGTTACAAACCGAAAATTCGAGGCCATCCATGTACCACAGCCCCTTCATGAAGATCTCGTACTTCTGCGGCATGCTGGAAGCAGAAGCAAAGGTTTCTGACAGAGATGCTTGGCCCTCAACCGTATCAAAGTCTAGGAGAACATAGTAGATCAAGGACAGCTTGTGGTGCATCGACATGTTGCTTTCGCAAATTTGTTGGTGGAGCTGTTTGACTCCATTGTCGTTCTTTGGAGGATACACCTTGTCTGTGAAATACGGTGTCAATTCAAAGTCCCATTTTCCATATAGGCTCGGCCAAACTGACTCTTGCTGATGCCCAATGCTTTCAGCACACGATCAATGAAGAGCTGTCCGCCCAACTCTTTGCGACGCGCCTCGATTTCGTGTATGCGCTTGCGGTCGTAGGGCATTTGAGCTCCCGGCGGGAAAACCTTCTGGTAGTCGGTGTATTCGATCATTGTTGCAGAGTATTGAGGCAGATCGAGATATTGGGAATTGGTTTTGGAGGAAGAGAAACGAAGGGTAGTATTATCAAATATGAAGCTCCCAGGGCAGCTGCAATCACTAGCCTCAGTGCTCTAACTGGAAGAACTGATGCTTGTCGCGACGTCACGTGCAGCAGCTTCTAAGCTTGAGGCGCCGCCAGCCGTAGCGCTGAAGCCACTGAAAGACAGCCACAGGACAGTGGCCGTGGTGGGGTGCCAGGTACGTACCTGTTGTTTACAAACCACGTATTTGGACATTTCCAAACAAAAGCGCGGGGTCTAACAAGATCGAGATTCTAGCGGTCAATTGCAAGGCCATCAAAATAGCGACAGGCGAGGGCTGTGGATCGGCGCTCCAGGCTCAATCACATCGCCCATCTCTCCTTTTATCCTCTCGACGTTTTTGCTACTACGAACCGGGGCATTCGCGACAGCATCTCATCCATCGCATCTGGGCTTGGGAGCGACAGCCCACTAAAACATCATGGCTTCTCGACCACGACGCGTCGCCCAGAGGCGCGCTATTGTCGAGTCCGACGACGAGGACGAAATCTCCATGGCATCCAACACCAGTCGCCAAATCAAGGAAGAGTCACCATTTGAAGAAGAAAAGCCGGCCGTCAAGCGAAGTAGGACTAAGCGCGGATCGGTGCCGCCTGCGGCTGCTTCTGCTCAACCACCCGCCGCTGCCGTTCGAGTTCGTGGACGCCTAAAGAAAGCTCCCACTCCGGCTGCGTCTGAGGCAGCTGATAGCAACGACATACTTGGAGAAGATGAGATTTCTCAGGCGGACGTCACATCGACCTCGACGAGGATCCGTGGCCGACCTAGGAAGATTCCGGCTGCAGCCTCTGTCGAGTCCAGTCGGCTTGGTTCAGTGGACGTCTCTCACCTAGACACCAGTCTTTCTACGGGCCGTGTGACGCCAGCAAAGCGCAGGAGTATGGCATCACGAAGCTCCATGTCCAGCAACGCATCAGCCGACGATCCTCCGACCCCAAGACCTAGGAATAAGAAAAGGTCGACGATCGTGCCAGATGATCAACCATCAGCAGGAGAAGAACGAGCTACACCAAAACCGCGAGCTGCCCCGAGATCAAGAGCCAGCACAAAATCCCGAAGCACACCAGCGCCGCAGGAGACGCCAGCCGCGACTCCCCTACCGCCGACATCGCTTGATACACCAGCATCACAGCTTCGACAGTCCCCTCCGCCCGCAGCGCAGAGGCAAGATTCGCCTTTGGCAGACACTGCATCGCAGTTGCGACAGTCCACTCCTACCGCACCTCAGAAGCAGGATTCGCCTTTGGCAGACATTACAGCAAATATCAATGCGGCCAATCTGCTACCGCCGCCATCAGCTGTCAAGCCCAACAAGCCGTCAGAGTCCCCCACGAAGTCGTCGATGGAACCCATTATGGACAAGCCGTTGGATATCGTCCTCAAGTCGCGAACAATGACGATCCCCGTTGTTGAGGACACAACACCAAAGCCTCGCATCGTCATCACGCATTTGATTCTCAACAATTTCAAGAGTTATGCTGGCCGGCAGGATGTAGGACCATTTCACGCGTCGTTCTCATCGGTCGTTGGGCCTAACGGCTCTGGAAAATCCAACGTCATCGACTCACTTCTTTTCGTGTTTGGTTTCCGAGCTAGCAAGATGCGACAAGGCAAGATATCAGCTTTGATCCATAACTCTGCGCAGTATCCCAACCTCGAGTTCTGTGAGGTTGCTGTTCACTTCCAAGAGGTTCTAGATCAGGCAAGTATTCTCGTCTCATTACAGACTAAAAGAACGCTTCACTAACAGCCCCCAGCCTGGCGGTGGCCACGTTGTTATCCCAGACTCAGAGCTCATCATCTCCCGCAAGGCCTTCCGCAACAACTCTAGCAAATACTTCATCAACAACAAAGCGTCAGACTTTACAACCGTCACTACACTGCTGCGAGATCGTGGTGTAGATCTTGACCACAAGCGTTTCCTGATTCTCCAGGGAGAAGTTGAGTCGATTGCTCAGATGAAACCCAAAGCTGCAAACGAGCATGAAGACGGATTGCTAGAGTATCTCGAAGACATTATTGGAACTTCCAAATATAAAACTCCGATAGAAGAGTCCGCCGCCGAGGTCGAAACACTCAATGAGGTTTGCGTGGAAAAAAATTCCCGTGTTCAGCATGTCGAGAAAGAGAAGAACAGTCTGGAAGAGAAGAAAGACAAGGCACTTGCATTTATCCGAGATGAGAATGAGCTCGCTATGAAGCAGTCCGCTTTGTATCAACTCTATATCCATGAATGCAACGACAACATGGCGGTCACGGAGGAGGCGATCAATCAGATGCAGGCCGAGCTTGATGTTGAACTGGAGAAACATGAAGGGAGCCAACAGCTTATCAAGGAGCTTGAAGGCAAATACGAAATGGGCAAAAGGGAATTTGAGATTCAGGAGAAGCAAACTCAGGTCTTATCAAAAGAACTCGCCAAATTCGAGCAAGAACGTGTCAAGTTTGACGAGAAAAAGAAATTCTTGGAAGACAAGAGAAAGAAGCTTGAGAAAACCATTCGAAACGCCGAAAGGAACGCGGCCGAAGCTGACGAGACAATTGAGCAATGCGGCGCCGATATCGAAACTCGATCACAAGAGATTACGGCGATGGAGACGATGGCAAAGGAAGAGGAAGCCGAACTTACCAACATTCGAGAGAGCATGAAGGGAAAGACAAAAGTCTTTTCGGACCAAATTGCAGTCAAACAAAAGTCTCTCGAGCCGTGGATTGAGAAGATCAATCAGAAGCAATCTTCCATTGCTGTTGCTGAAAGTGAGATGAACATTCTCAAAGAAAAGGCAAATGCTGGTGCCGTTGCCCTGCAGGAACTCGAGGCCAAGATATCGTCCATCGAAGAAGGCAAGGTCGCCAAGCAGAAAGAGCTCAAGGCCTGCCAGACTGAAAAGGCAAAATTGACAAAGGAGGCCGAGAAGATGAAGTCTGAGCTTGATATCCTCGCGGAGCAGGAGCCAAAGATAAGGGCTAAAATCTCCAGCGCCCGCCAAAAGGCAGATGAGGCTCGCTCAAGCTTGGCCAATACCCAGACAAGAGGCAACGTCTTATCTGCCCTGATGAGGATGAAGGAATCAGGACGTATTGATGGATTCCACGGTCGTCTGGGCAATCTCGGTACCATTGACAAGAAATACGATGTGGCCATTTCCACCGCGTGTCCTTCACTGGACAACTTTGTCACCGAAACAGTCGAGGCCGGCCAGCAGTGCATCGAGCACCTACGCAAGAATAAGCTCGGCCGTGGCAACTTCATCTGTCTAGACAAACTGCGCCAACGAGACTTGTCACCGATTCAAACACCGGAAAATGCGCCGCGATTATTTGATCTCGTCACAGCAAAGGCAGACAAATTCCTACCGGCTTTCTATCATGCTATGCAGGATACACTCGTTGCCAATGATCTCGCGCAAGCAAATCGCATCGCTTATGGTGCCAGGAGATGGCGAGTTGTGACGCTGGATGGTGAATTGATTGACAAGTCCGGTACGATGTCTGGAGGTGGCACAACTGTAAAGAGGGGCCTGATGTCTTCCAAACTTGTTGCCGATACTACAAAGGAGCAAGTCGCCAAGCTCGAAGAGGATCGTGACCAATGGGAAGCCAAGTTCCAAGAGTTCCAAGAGTATCAGCGAGAGTGCGAGAATACCCTGAAAGAGATTAATCACAAGATCCCACAGTTGGACACCAAAATGCAAAAGATTGGGTTAGAAATGGAGAGCGCAACGCGAAACTTGGCTGACATTGAGCGACGCATCAAGGAAGTCGGCAAGGAGTACCAACCATCTGCAGAAGACTCCAAGCGTATTTCAACACTGCAAAAGGAAGTAGCCAAGCTTAACGCGGAAGTGGACAAGCTCCGTGGCGAGACATCCAGCCTCGAAGAGGAAATCAAAGCTCTTCAGAACAAGATCATGGAGCTTGGTGGAGAGAGATTGCGAGCTCAACGAGCCAAGGTCGATTCTATCAAGGAAGAGATTGCGTCTCACCACGAGGAAGTGTCCAAGGCTGAAGTTCAGAAAGCCAAGGCTGAGAAGCAAAAGATCAAGCTTGAAAAGGACTACGCAAAAGCAACCAAAGAGCGAGATGCGGCAGTTCACGACCTCCAACAGCTCCAGGACGGCCTTGATAACCAAGGAGAGAAGGCTGAAGAGCTGAAAGCTCGCGTCGAGGAAGCCGAAGAAGGCCTGGCGCTGAAGAAGAAAGACCTGAAAAAGCTCAAGGGAGAGCTAGACGAGAAGATTGCGGAGCTAAACGAGAGCCGGGCAGTGGAGATTGAGATGCGGAACAAGCTTGAGGAGAATCACAAGGTGCTGACCGACAACCAAAAACGACTTCGATACTGGGAGGACAAGCTATCCAAGCTTGCACTTCAGGATATCGATGATCTCATCGGCGGCTCGGGTTCCAGAGCCATCAAGACTGAAGAAGCAGAGGCGCCTGAGATGCCTGATGCTCCGACAAATGGCGATGAGGATGGCGATGTCGAGATGACTGACGATGATGTTGAAATGTCTGATGTTGAAATCGACGACGCCGCCTCTGATAAGACTGAACATGCCCCAAGCGCGCCCGCTCGCCAACCTGGCCAACTCCCAAGGTATACACCAGACGAATTGGCCGGTATGAGCAAGGAGACCCTAAAGGGCGAGATCGCGGCCCTGGAGGAGAAGACGCAGAATGTCAATGTCGACCTTGGCGTATTGGCTGAATACCGTCGTCGTGTAGAAGAGCATGTATCTCGTGCATCTGATTTGCAGACGGCAATTGAGCAGCGCGATGCCGCCAAGAAGAGGTGTGACGATTTGCGTCGCTTGCGACTTGAAGGGTTCATGGAGGGCTTCAGCGCCATTTCCTTACGTCTCAAGGAAATGTACCAAATGATCACCATGGGAGGTAACGCAGAACTCGAGCTGGTCGACAGCTTGGATCCGTTCAGCGAAGGAATCCTATTCAGTGTGATGCCGCCAAAGAAGAGTTGGAAGAATATCGGCAACCTTTCGGGTGGTGAGAAGACCCTGAGTAGTCTTGCATTGGTGTTTGCTTTGCATCACTACAAACCGACGCCGCTATATGTCATGGACGAGATTGATGCTGCTCTGGACTTCCGAAACGTAAGTATGGCTCTGCGGCCATTTCCAAGCTCCTTTCTCGTACTTGGTGACGATAAGACCCTTCTTGCTAACACACGCTACCAGGTCTCGATCGTGGCGAACTACATCAAGGAGCGCACAAAGAACGCACAGTTCATCGTTATCTCGCTACGAAACAACATGTTTGAGCTTGCAGCGCGCCTCGTCGGCGTGTACAAGGTCAACCATATGACAAAGAGCGTAACAATAGAGAACAAAGACTTCATCGACAGGCCTCTGACGCTGCAGCAGCAGCAGAGAACACTTGGCGGGAACACAGCCACGGTGACGATCAGGTAGGACTACTAAGTTGTCCTTTCAAAATCATGAGCAGGGCGACTACATGTTGTTTAAGAATCCGATGGCTGATTTATTACGATAGTTCATAATGCGTCCATGACATATAGATATATATGGGAAGAAAGGGTAGCCATATTGTAGGGGTTTATGGCGGCTGGCTTTTTGGGACTTCGACGGATGTCGAGTTGAAAATAACGGGATGCATTTTCTCTCTCTTAATGATTATTGATGAACAATATTCAGCTGAGTCCCAGGTATGTGAGATGTGAAAGCCGTGTTCATGTTCCTCTGGTCCCATATCACGAAGCAACCCCTATTCTCCTTGCCGTTCTTGGCTTCAAAGATGTTGTTGTCAAGAAAGAGGGAGCCCATGGTGGCAATAACTAGGCTCTTGTCTCTGGAAGCGAAGGCACTCGCCTCTCGCACTCGCACCAAGCGCACTCGCTTCTCTTGAGTAGCTTCTCCCCAAGCTCCTCCACCAACCCCAGATTGGGCAATGCGAGAAATGTCTTGAACTGCAGCCCTTCTGGAGGTGTGCACATTGTGCCACGTGCCATTCGTTCGCACAGCAGCGCCCCTTTAGGGGAGAGAGGGGGAATTGCCGGATCTCGCGATCGCCATTGCATGAGACAAGATGTTGATGGGTCTTGGCTCTTGGGTGATGTTGCACGGATGAGATCTTGTGTGACGAGGGGAGGAGGGTGGTTTCGAAGCGTGTTGAAGGATTGTGGCTGAAGCCCTTAATTTGGACATGTCTGGATGCTGTGGAGGTGGACTCGATGTTCAGCTTGGAAAGTATGGCCGAGAGGGGGACTGAATAAGGGGCTGGAAGCACATCTAGTTATGCCGAGACATGAGCAATGCCAGCTGTGTCTCGGTGAGGTGCCTGATCTAGACTCTGCTAAGGCTCAGGACGAATTGGTTTATATGGTTAGATTCAACGCCAAGTTGAACATCCTGCCTGTTCCTCGATCCTTGTCAGGGGCAGCTGAGTTACGGATACACCATGTCTCGTTTCTTGGGAGAGAGTATGCGAAGCTGTGCAATTACTGAGTTGTCGATTCTGTATATACTGCTCTTTATTGTAAATATCTATATATACCAGTAGTATCACCCATCATATACTACTACTTGCCAATGATCAGACTTCACCCCTTCGCTGGCTATTTACCCATCATATTCTTGTTAAAATGCTTCTTTCTGCGGTTCTCTTCGTTCTTCCTGGCGTATTTGCCTTTCCTGCAGCTCAGAATGCCGTTTCGTGTTCTCGCGATAGCCTTTATACCTCACTCTCTCGAGATGGCGGGGACTTTTGCTCTAGCATGATGAGGACTCCTTGCGAGGTTTCGTCGACTCCTACACAGTTCACGTCATATTCCTCGGCTAAGTTGTCTTCATATGTAAGACTTTCTCATTGGTATCGACAGTTTGTTTATATGTTAACTTATATCGCATAGTGTGCCTGTCTTATGACGACTTGTACTTCGTTTGGAACTGCTGCGCCTAGTGCAACTGGTTCTTGGAGCGGCCAAGAGAATGGCACTATATCGTATACTTCGTGGCGCTATTCTCGTGGCCCGACGATTACAAGTGGTGGTACTCAAGCTAGATCTTCGGATGGTGCCGATGGAGGAGTATCAGAGACTAATAGTGATGGTGGTTCAGGGGCTACTGATGGCACTCGGACTTCTACGAGTAGCGATGGAGGCTCTACTGGCCATGCATCTATTGAGCCTTCCAGCATTCTAGAGTCACCTACTGATCCAATGACGAGTGACTCTGGGACTGCCTCGGAGACTGCATCAGGTATCGTCGGTTCTGATACTGGATCCATGACTGACAAAGCCACACGCACATCACAAGGGTCTTCCCAGGGGACTGAAACATCCACACGATCTGATCAAAGTGATAACAACTCTGGCGGCGGCTCTGCAACGGGAACAGGGACCTCTGGTACGGGTGGCGGCTCAGCTGCTTTGTCTCAGACGGCGTCTACTACAGCTACGGGTGATGCTACATCTACTGATGATGGAGGAAGTGGTGGCACTGGAGCAACAGGAACTTCTGGAGGTGGTGGAGGCGACCATACTGATACTGCCTCTGCAAGTGATCCGAGTAATACAAGCTCCGATATCTCCTACTCTGGATCTACACCGACAATAACGTCTGGAGATGCATCCACAGCCACGGGTTGGAACAACACCTCAACAGCATCTTCTCCAGGGGGCACTGGAACTATGGGCTCCCTATCTTCCACGGCCACAGCTAGTCCTAACAACTCAGGAACAGGATCCGTAACAACAAATGCAACGGCGACAACCACTCTCACCTCTGCCCCTTTCATTACACCCAGCGGCTTCAACACCAGCACCATCAGCCCGATTGTTAACGCAACGCAGACCGGGCCCCCTCCTTTACCCGCTGCGAATTTCACACAAGTAACCCGAACAGGTGCCATTGTCAAGCCAACTTGCTATCAAATGCCGGAGCCAGCAGCTGGCTCAACTCGAAGGGCACTGCTTCACAACACAAAGCTCCGAGAGGTAAATGCAACGATCCCATTCCCATATATCGAATCCGTCGATTTCCAAGTGGATGGTGTCGATCCGTTATATCTTACGCTGCGAGATGCAGCGGAGGGAACCCATTATATCGATGTTTCTAATCGGAGCTACATTGCCATTGTGGACTCTCTTTACAATGCCATGATTATCGATGGGAAAGGCATTCACTTCTCGACAAAGAAGTGTCAGTATGATGTATCGATCACGATTGACTCCATGTATGAGCAACTTGCTGCGCTTTCTGGGCAAATTTGTTCCGTGGGAGATCGTAAGCGGAAGCGCATGAGCGACACAGATTTCAAACAGACTCTTTACCTGCGAGATCAGTGCAACAATCCAGTCAAACAGACGGTCAGACAGTATCCAAACCTCAAGATTGGAGATACAGACTGCAACGATATAGAAGTTGATGAGAATACTGGGCGATGGCTCTTCGACTGTACATTCCCTGGTTCAGACTCGGGCACCCTGAAATGCGAATGGGCTGTGCGGAACGACATCGAAGAGTTTCTCTTCACGGATCCCTTTGGCGGTGCCTGTCCCGACTTGTCCACTGTCATCACAACCCTCGAGGCAAACGGCCAGGACTTTATCAACCCAGAGTCTCTTCGAACCGAGCTCTACAATCAAGGCCTCGACGACGCGCAAAAGGCCGAGGCTAACCTCATCGTCATCTACTACGAGCAACTCTGGGAGATCCTCAAGCAGGCATTCTCCAAACTTCGCACTCAACCGCCCGGCAAAGCGAGCGCCATCCAGGAGTACATCGACGTGTACAACAAGTACCGCAACTTCGAAGACGACATCTGCGAGGATCTTCACGCCGGCGACATGCCCCTGAAGATGAGCCTCCGCGCAGGCGTCACCACCATCGACGCCATCGCCAGACTCAACTGGGCGCCCGAGAACCCCAAGCCCTTCAATGTCACAATCCAAGACCCAGCGAAACTTGCGTGCTGCAGCCCCGGGAGCGATTCCCAGAAGAATGAGACGGCGGGGACTTGTGCGTATCCGGCCAGCGCTCACCTTGGCGATACGGGATGCGTTTGCGGAAAGATGGCTTCGGGAGCGTCGGTGGCGTTTGAGATTACGGAGTGTGAGAATTTCGTAAGTGAGTGTAAGGTTGATGATGATTGTTCCAAGGCGGGACATCCGACGTATGTCTGTTTGACGGGGAGTTGTTGCGGAGGGGGTGTTTGCGTTGATCCTTATGAGTGTGCGCAGAATGGAAGTGTGCTGGTGAGGCCGGGCCTCTTTTGAGGAGATTGCTTGGGAGATTGTGCTCCGAGAGTGAAGGCTTGTCTGGTTTGTTTGTACAGAGTAAGGTGCAGAGTGACGATAAAGATTGGCGGGACTAATCTTGTGGCTCTTGTCTTTCGTCCTGGGTACTGAGTTGACTGAATTTTACTTTGAAGTATTTCCAATATCTTAGACCACACATCACTGTCATTAAGTAGGAGGCACACAACGAGTTGAATCTTTTCAACAAGAAAAAAAAGTCCGATTCATTTAGGCTCCAGGATTCTCTTTGTCCCGGGTATTCATCTAAGCAAATTACATGAAGGCGTTAAAGTAAACCAGACTCCGTCCAACCCATTACCGTCATACCCATTTTTAAACCTTGGGGGCAGCGGTAGGGGTGATCTTCTTGCCGTCCTTGTTGTAGCGGACACGAGGGGGGGGAGCCCTGTTACGGCGGCCCACGCGAGATCGGACACTATTTGGATTCTGTCAGCGTCAAACGTACCTTTATATGGGGGACGGGGGAGGGATATATGTTCGAGAGCTGGGACGTATATGAACGTCCCAAAGTACAACCAAGGCTCATCTGAAGCACATACGCCAGAAAGGCGCAGTTGTAACACTCCCAGGGGAGGCAACGTACCGGACAATCTTGCCGTGGATAGCGCAAGAGACGCAGTACTGCAGCTTCAGGTACATCTTGGGGACAGTGTACTCGGCGAAGACAGAGGCATCGGAGATATCACCTGCAGATACCAGTTAGCGAAGCCAATCTCAGACTGAAGCTGCTTTTGAGAATCGAGATTCTCAGGGACGGTTTTGACATACGGATGGCAGCGGACTCAACCATGTTGCGGATGGTGAAGCGCTTGATCGCCTTATCTTTGGGAGTGCATCGCGAGCAGTTGCTGCAGCGGATGGGCTTGGTGTGGCCGCGGCCCTTCTTGTTGCGGCCGCTGTTGTTTTGTTAGCATCATGTCTCGAGGTATCAGATATGATTCTTCTCCATCGTCATTCATCACGAAAAGCTGCTGTTGACGGAGAACATCGTGTGGAAGCAGCTCGACTGATGAATGCCAAATGATAGAGGCGGAGGATAGAAAGGCGATGCATACTTGTTCTTTCTCTTCTTGACCATTTTGGCGGTGTCTGGATTGAACTGTTAGATTCTCACGCAGAAGGGAAAAGGAAAGAGAAAGGAGTTCGGTTCACGTACTGGAATTGGTGCTTGTCAAAAAGAAACTCGCGGATCGGCTAGGGCTTTCGCGAAAGTATTCCACATCCAATTGCCACAGGCCCAAGTTTTAGTGCCTCCACTGTGCACAATCGGGTATTTTGCTGCCAAATTTCGCGAGGGGCAGGGCAGCCATTGCGGAAACCCTAGGTCATGTGACCTCGTTTGCTGGTGCCCGCCAGAGGTGAATTTTCTGGCGCGCCACACCAAGGAAATGTACTGTTCCCTCATCATCCGCAACATCTGAAGATTGCTTAGGACGGCAATAGGTCTATTGTCGAGGTATGTCTGAAAGATGCTGCATTTCTATCTGCCCTCCATGAGCTCCGGGAGCTTCATGAGGGAATCATCGTTGATGTCTCCCTCTTGAATATTGAACATTCTTTTGTTTCCCCGGAGCTCTATTTCCCAAATCCCGAGATATTGCTCGTTGTCGCGAAGAAATTTGCAACAACGGCAATTCTCGCCTTCTTCTCCCCAAAGTCAACTCACGCAGGCAATGTATGCTGGGCAAACAAATCTAACCCTTCCAGTTAGGCAAGATGCAGATTTTCGTCAAGACCCTCACGGGGAAGACGATCACCCTTGAGGTGGAGTCTTCCGACACCATCGACAATGTCAAGTCCAAGATCCAGGACAAGGAGGGCATTCCCCCGGACCAGCAGCGATTGATCTTCGCTGGTAAGCAGCTGGAGGATGGCCGAACCCTCTCCGACTACAACATCCAGAAGGAGTCCACCCTCCACCTGGTCCTGCGCCTGCGTGGTGGTGCCAAGAAGAGAAAGAAGAAGGTCTACACCACCCCCAAGAAGATCAAGCACAAGCGCAAGAAGACCAAGTTGGCTGTCCTCAAGTACTACAAGGTCAGCAACGATGGTAACATCGAGCGTCTCCGCCGCGAGTGCCCCAGCGAGACTGTGAGTTCAATCCCCTGCAATGATTCCAAATGATTCCAAACCCTTTGTGGCAAAGCAGCAAGACTAATACGATTTTGCTATCCAGTGCGGTGCTGGTGTCTTCATGGCTGCCATGCCTGACCGTCAATACTGTGGTCGTTGCCACCTGACCTACGTCTTCGACAAGCAGTAAACGACAAAGCTTTCAAAAAGGGAAAAAATTTATTGTGGATTGGACAGCTGGAGCCATGGGACTGCCATAACACACAAAGGCGTTGATGTAGCATTAGAGAGCACATCCGGCGGCTTCTGGTAATGAATGCTTGATTTGAGACACGTTTGGAGTTTTCGGACACTGTAGTTCATGTGACAATGTGCAATGATTGCGGGATCAATTACCCGTGCTGTCTTTCATGACAATGTGATGTCTGTCTGTCTGTACGTAGTAAAGCTGGAGCAATTCTGATAAGCTGATAAAGGCCCCATGAAGTTATCAAGGTACCCGTGTGATAATTTTCTTTTCAATTTTTGCGCGATCCAAAATTATTTTCGATCCACTTTAACCGAGAGTAGGGTCGGTCATCTGGTATCAACCCCATATTACGGAGTGCTGTACATCACCAATTCCAGTATGATGCTTGCACACTCAAGATGCCCCGCGAAATGGCCAGCTTTGTAATGTTCGCGAAATGGCCAAGTTTGTAATTTGCAGAACTTCAATTCAAATCGTGCCTATGCCAACCACCTAGGTTAAATCGACATTGCAACATCAAGATCGGGTATGCATCCCTTCATATGTACAAATTATCATAGCAAAGCTTCCTTGAACGCCGTTTCCAGATTCCTTTACAACTCCCTCAAAGTGAAGTGCAGATACCACCCCAGGCCAGAGCCGGCCTCCCAATGCTACTCAACCTACTCCGCCTCAGACGACTTGCTCTTGTTGGACCTTATTGCTCCTGTCCTTCATGGGCTTGGGCTCCAAGTGTTCCTCAGAATCCTGGTCGAGATCGGTAGAGCGTTCGTTGGCAAGCACGGCACTCAGCTTCTTCTTTTTTTGCTGAGTTTCTCGTCGCTCTTCTTCTTATCGCCTCTGTCGCAAGCTAAGGCATCGTCCCCATACTTTCCCATTATCTCAACCCCAACCTCTGGTTGAGCCCACCTCGGTGGAGTTTAATCAGTCGAAGCATCCGGGCACTTGGAGGAGATCTACTCATCCTTGGACTTGGACTTCTTCTTCTTCTTTTTCTTCTCACCGTCGGCGGCGTTGGTCATGGGGACATCCTCGTCTTCCTCGTGCTTGCGCTTCTTGTCCTTCTTCTCTTTCTTGTCCTTCTTGTCCTTCTTCTTGTCCTTCTTCTCCTTCTTGGAGGCGGCAGCATCAGGGGCATCAATCATATCCTCATCAAAGGTCTCACCGGCATCTCCGAGAGACTCCATGACGGATTTCTAGATCACAGTTAGTTCATGCTCAACGTGACAAGAGAGGGGAAACAGATAAGAAGAAAAGTGTAAACGTACGATAACATCAGAGTTCTTTGTGGGGCGCTTGCCAGTGGCGTAAAATTCCAGACGCTCATCCACTTGCTGCTTGAAGGCATCTCCGAACCGAGTGGAAGGCTCGGCGGAGAAGACATCGATACGGGAGGCCATAGAAGCCTTGTTGGCGACACAGCGGGACATACGGCCCTTGTTCTGCTTGCTAGCCTTGGCAATAGCACCAGCGTGGAACAGGAGACCGAACTTGGGAGTGTTACCCTTAGTCTTGAGAGCACGGAAAAGGGCCTTCTCAGCACCAAGAATCTGCAGAGTTGATGAAGGCAGCTTGGCCAAGCTGGTAAGAGAACCAGCATGAGAAATGAGGCGAGCAGCAACGCTGGATCCGAGCAGAGCCTTCAGGTTAGGCGCGACCTGGTCAAGCTTCTCGTCAAGATAAGTAGAGGTGTTGCGACGGTTATCAGCCTGCTTGATGACAAGGCGAGAGAGCTGATCGATGATCTCGAAATCAGTGCCGGCAAGATCATATCCCATAGAGACCTTGGCAGCATCGATGATAGCCTGGGCCTTCTCACCGTCCTCACCAAGGATAGCGGCGATGTCGTGCAGCTTCTCATCAGTGAGAGTCTTCTTGTTTCCAATGACGCCGACAAGCTGAGCGTAGGTGTAGTTGTCTGAGGTAAATCTCTGGAGCTCAGGGAAATGAGAGCCGTACCATTCGCGAAGGCGCATGAAGAAGCCGTTGACACCCTTGTCCTGGAAGTCGACAGTGGCAATAGCCTGGATGATGTGGTTGTCATTGCGGGTGACGTTGAACTTGACCTTGGCACGAGAGTAGGCGTGAGCCAGACCCAGGGAGGCCTTGCTGAGATCGCCAGACTGGAGACCCTTGAGGAGCTTCTCAGCGTGTAGACGAATGCCACGGATAAGTTCGGCAACAACCACGGAGGTTTCGATCGTCTCGATGGAGAGGCCAGGGAACTGGGCCTTGATGGCGCTACCTAGGTTCTTTTCGGCAACACCAAGAGTGATCTTGCTCTTCTTTCCGCTCGTCTGAGGGAGATTGAGCTCAAGAACCGACTTGAGCTGGTCGGAAACGATACCCTCAGAAATCAGGTTGACGTTCTCGAGGGCCTCAATGTGACCACTGTTGCACCCGCATCAGTCTCCTTTCGCCTCAATCGCGGTCACGTAGGAACAGAGACAGTGAATTACCTGAAGGGAGTGAAGTTGACGAGATTGACCATCTTGCTAAACTTGGGCAACTCGTTGACTGCAGTCTGCACCTCCTTCAACTTGGCGCCAACAGCATCGGCCTGGTGCACCACGTTGAAGAGGGCATAGCCCAGGGCGGCTTCGAAAAGAACGTAATCGACGTGCGCCATTGTAATCTCTTCCCGGGCGACGCCGTTAGATTGAGGAACAGAGGTGGAAGAGAGACGCGGTGTTTGCAATTGGTTGCCTCGAGTTGGAGTTTTTTCCAAGATCTTCGCATCCAAACTTTTTTTTTTTGGTCGACGAAATTTTTCTGGTAGCTTTGAGCTTAGCGCACGGACCAATTGGATTTTGCAGCCGGCAGGAACAGCGATGTGGGAGGAGTCACGTGTGCTCATAGCGGGGCACATTTTGCTGGTACTTTGGCCTTGTACCTCGAATTCGCTTCAAAATGCGATCAGTGTGGTTGCACATGCATGAAAGTCATGTCCAGCTGATATCAAAGTGAGATGCGTCAATAATCACTTCCAACTCATTCTTTTTTTATTTATTCATCTTCTATTTACGCTGATTCATTCATATGTCAGTGTCATATCATGTTCTCGTTCATTCTACCTCCTTGAATTGTTCATTTTGGACTTCTATCTCTCTCCTCAGTTGTTTGGGAATCCATTCTTCAGATTGTCGTATTTCGACTGCGGGTAGTCGATGCAGTTATCCTTCCTCTGCAACGCCCCAGGGCCTCCAAACTCATTCACCACAATACCGATCAAGCTGTCAGGGCCCTCCTTGTCTCCGCTGCTCTCCCACCACATGCCACCTCCAAGACCCCACTCCTTGATATACCCAGCCTTGGCTCTACTAGCTTGAGGGGTGTCGTAGGAGACAAGCTTCCTTGTCTGGGGGTTGTAGCTGTAGCTGGCGCCTGTTTTTTGATCCCAAATTTCTTGAGAGCCTGGGTGAGGGAGAACCTTGTAGTCAAAGATGCCATTCTCCCACGACCCCTCACCAATACCATTGTACGGCCTGCCAGGGCCATCGGTATTCTCAAATGCACGGCCATAGATGGGCATTCCGAGCACAATCTTGCTGGGTGCTACACCACTCCTGGTATAGAAGTCGATGGCTGCATCGGTAGAAAAGGGAGTAGACGTAGGGTTGTCAAGTGACGGATGGAGGTTCGCCTGATGGCCGCTCGTCTGGTCCCAAGACCCCGCATAGTCGTAAGCCATCAAGTTCCAGAAATCAAGATATCGGTCCATTCCTGGGACATCAAGCTTCTGGAAGTGTGTAGCTCCGGCGGGACAAGCAACAGTCAGTTCAAAATGGCTGTAGTTTGGAAGGGTGGCAGAATAAGCGTCCAGCTCTCTGCGGACGGTGGCGAGAAGCTCAACAAAATTCCTGGCCTCGTCTGCATTCTGAGGATACTCCCAATCGATATCGAGTCCGTCGAAACCCAAGTTTTTGAGCAGCTCAAGACTAGATTTGGCGAATGTCTCACGGCCCTGCTGAGTGCTGGCCGGACCCTTGAAGTTGCCGCTGTATGTCCAGCCGCCAATGGACAGCAAAACCTTGAGGTTGCGGTTGCGCTTTTTGAGAAGATTCAGCTGCTTCAGACATCCATACATGTTATTTCCCGAGTCATTCCACGAGTCGCCCTCCCAATGAATGTCTGTGTCTGCCCAGCCATCCGTCATGTGTCTATCATTACTTAGCGCGCTATAATCACGAAAGGGGGGTAACAGAGATTCAAGACATACACTTCCCCGCTATCTTGGCGGACATTGGCAAAGGCATAGAGGATATGAGTGAGTTTATCAACGGGGAGATCTTGGGGGCGATGCTTTCTAGCATAGATGGCCCTTTATTTCAGAGAAGCCGTGTCAGCCGGACCACACGAGTAAATGAAGAGATGTTGATGCATTTATATCCGGATATGATACGTACCAGTTGACAAAATAGGCGACTGAACGAAAGCCGTCTCCCGACATGTTTGTTTGAGATGTAGAAAAATTGATGATGGGAATGAGGGATAAGAATAAGACCGGACCAGCGAGAAGAATGAGGTATTTGGGGAGTGCTATGGTCCGATGACGAAATGGTTGCTGATACCCTGTAGAAGAAGAAGCCGTGTTGGATGTGAGTGCGGGAGCTTCGTCGATGCAGCGCCCGCCTTTTTATACCTCTTTATAAGCGACAACAAGCTACGAATCCCAATCCCTTGTTGTTGTTTTGTCTCTCTTTGTTTACGAGATGAATATAGTAGCTTGTGTGTGATTCCTTGGCCGTCCAGTAGCTTCGCGTCAGTGATTCGATCAGCTCAATGGCGGCCTCATATGCTGTCGTGGCTTTCGCCCCAGCCTCCACTTTGCATCCGCTCACTGGCCAGCACCGCCTCATGCGACAGCTCACATCTCCAGCAAAACCCACATACTCGTAGTAGTATTAGCCAATTGTTCACCCCTTGAGCTTCATCTGGACAGCATGTGACTGGAGGAATCTCAATTCCTTTTTGGCCAATTGATTACATAGCCCTGCGACTGTAGCTGCGCATGGAAATGAGACACATGCAGTTCATCCCAGCTGTAAGGCGGCATCTAGCTGATGTCCGACTTACCACTCAATGCATCTTTCAGGTCATCAATGACGAAGTTCCATACTAAGGTGCATAAAAGCAGCTGAATTGAATAGGTAACTATTGATGCTTAACTGCCGACACTATTTCCAGCACTGCCGTATTCTAGCAACAGCCTGACTATGCCTTCATCTCCATCCCCAAAGGCCCGTGCAAGTGGTAAATGCATGTACATATGTATCTATGCCCAACGAAGTTGAATTCGCGCCATTCCCTAATAACAGCCTGATTATTCTTCCATTGTTGAAAATGATAGCCTGAGTTGGTGGTGAGATGCCCTCATCAGCGGTGTTAACATCTGCGCCATGCCTCAGTAGCAGCCTGACCATGTTTCCATTCTTGCCAAATGTGGCTGTACCTCATAGGGGCCGGTATCCCTCAACAGTCAAAACGTCATTTTCTAGAATCTTGCTGAGGTATGGATACTGCACACGAGATCCTTTGCAAATGCTGCTGCCGTCATTGCTGCGTAGCCTTTCCATTCTTCATTCTTGTGAGAATCTGAGTAATCGCAGATGCCACGAACAACTAAACCGGAAACCGAGCCCATGAGTACTCTAGCAGGTTCCGTGTCAAAGCATACGATATCTTTGTTTTCGCTAATTAGCTTATCTCGGATGATGGCATCCCTCGTTATCTGGCTGCCCGAAGCGATCAAGCCATAATGGATACAGGGGTTATCCTCATATTGTGACCGTTTCGGTCGCTGTACTAACAGCGACACGTCGTTTCCGCGGGAAATTATGCGGCCTTCTTCTTCTTCGGTGTTAGAAGGGTGGTTGACTGTAGACTTATATAGCCTATCGCTGCTTGACTGTGGTCGTCCGTACTTCTGCCTTAGTCTTGGCTCTTTCTCCAAGATACTGCTAATAGTTTCTTCAATCTGGTGACCGTCAAGCTGATGACTTCCACGAAGTCTGGCGACTGAGGTCATAAGAAGTCTCGGTGGTTGGTTTATAAAACGTCCTGTTGTATGTAATGTCCCATCTTGGACTGTTTGATAGAAGTCATATTCGAAGACACCCGAATTGCCATTGCAAGGAGTGCTGACCACGACATCTCCAAGCCGTATATCATGCTCTGAACTTGGCGCGCCACTTCCGATGCCAACCATCAAGTTAATACTGATATTAAGAAAATCATGCTTCATGTCGTTTATAAGAATTGCGACAGTTTTTTCCTCGCAATCCCTGTTAGCCAAGGCTGCAATAACGACATTGTGCTTCCCCATTTTGCCCAATGTGTAATGGTGATTGCGATTAGATAGCACAATGTTCGGGTGCATTTCGTCTAGAAATAGCTGCGCGGCATCATAATCTATATCCTTGGTACAGATCCAGCCGATAGAATAGTCCGCAGGGGTTAAATTTGGCCGAGGAGCATCGCCTATGGCTTCCATGTCGCTGGTGGTTATTACAGGTTGCTACCTGTCCGAAGTTTGGATCGAGAGAAGAGCGATGAAGACAAAGAGGCACAGAGAAGTAGTTTGTATGTGAGCCGTTATTGCGCAGTGAGGGATTCAATACTGCTTGTCTTTCTCTCTGCCTTCCAACACAAAGGGAAGGGAATATTGCTCTCTTTTATATTCCATTGTGGGCTTCAGAACCCGGTTTGGACCAAAGGCCTTTCCGTTTGGCCATCCCACTGCAAGGCCCCTGACAGGCTGCTCTTCTTTCATGGCCACGTCAACAGTACCAAATTTAGTAACAGTCTTCGTTGAACAAACGGTTTTCTTGAGCTTGAAGAACAAAGGAATCGATTTGTGACAAAGAAAAGGCACGTCAATGACGTCGTGCAAGGGGCAACAAAGCATCTACGAAGTCAGCTGTGCCTCCAATCGTTACAATCAGTGTTTCAGAGAACATCCAGTTCAAAACTTGTCTGCCCAGTGCAGTTGAAGCTCTTGACTCATCTCAAAACCCGCGGGAAATCGATCTGTATTGAGAGAGCCGTGATCTATGTGCAATGATGCGTAGGCTCTACGTCTACCCCGTAGATGAAACTGATTTGACTAGTGGGTACATCAAGTACACACACGCACACACATACTAGTTACTTGTTAACATAGGCCATAGTACACGATCACGTACCAAGGGGCCATTCAGGGGGCTGGGGATGGTCCAATCCTTACGGCTACGGCAATCAGGTACACCCCAGGGCCGATTTCGAACCAACCCGGATATATTATTGATTCCTCGTAAAAACAATCTGCGCTGGTAGATCGTGCTTTGCTCATCTAATTGGTCGAATTTCCAGTGGGCTTCTGAACAAAAATGTAGCCTCGAAAGGGCGTAAATGATGATTGGGTATCCCAGCTGCAAGGCGGCATCTAACTGATGACCGATTTACCACCCAATACATCTTCCAGGTAATCAATGATGAAGTTTCATCCCTAAGTACGCGACAGCAGCTTAATTGCGTAGCTATCAATGCTTAACTACTGACATTATATCCAAGTTTGCCGCCGTATTCTCGCAGTAGCTTGACCATATCCTCATTTCCGTTCATATCTGCGATGATGAGCGCTGTTTCAAAGCCATTACTCACGCCATTCTCTAGCAATAGTCTGACGATGCCTTCATTTTTGCTATGCGTGGCCAAACATAGTGGCGAACGAACACCAAAGCCAGCATCCGCGCCGTTCTCCAGCAATAGCTTGACGATGCCTTCTTTTTTGCCATGTATGGCTACCACTAGTAGCGAATGCCCATAATTATCCACATAGTTAACGTCTGCACCATTCTCCAGCAACAGCCTGACTATGTCTTCATTTCCATGAGAGATAGGTCTAGCCAATAGTGAGTTACCGTCAACAGAAAGCTTAACGTCTGCTCCATGCTCTAGCAACAGCCTGATGATGGTTTCATTTTTGGTCTTGAGGGCCTCATATAATGGCAAGCTGCCCTTACTAGGAAAGTTAGCATCAGCGCCATGTTCTAACAGTAGTTTGACAATGCCCTCATGCTCGTAAACGATAGCAATGGAAAGCATCGGCTCCTTGTATGTGCCAAACATAGAGTTAACATCAGCGCCATGTTCTAACAGTAGTTTGACAATGCCCTCATGGTTGCGATAGATAGCAGTGAAAAGCATCGGCTCGTTGCCAAACGTAGTGTTAGTACCAGCGCCATGTTCTAACAGTAGTTTGACAATGCCCTCATGGTTGCGAAGGATGGCAATGTAAAGCATCGGCTTATCTTGAAGAATAGAGTTAGCATCGGCGCCATGTTCTAATAGTACTTTGACAACGCCCTCATGGTTGCGAATGATAGCTTCATAAAGCAATGTGCTGCCGTTCTTGGGAGACTTGACATCGGCGCCATTCTCTAGCAGCCACTCAACAGCGTCCTTCTTGCCGCCATAGCATGCGTGGAAAAGTGGTGTTTGACGATAGAAATCCTCTTGATCGACTTCAGCGCCGTGGTCGATCAGCAGCTTCATCGCACCCGTACACTCCCCTTCAATAGCCCAATGGAGTGTATCCGCTAGGAAATCCCTGGCATTCGTGTCGTTTCCATTTTCTAAGAAGTGTGCAATTATGCTTTCTAGCCCAAAAAAGGCTGCGAGATGGATGGCTTTTGCAACTGGATAAGCCCCTATCATCTCGCTGGCGGAGTATATCTTCTTGCCATTGCCCAGAAAATCTAGTATCAGCTGCCTTAGTTGCATCGTCTCTGGAGCCGCGCGGGCATGTTTCCCGAAGTACCTGACGGCATATTGATATAACGCAAATTTCTGTTTGCGATGATGGATAGATTCGAACGTAAGATCCTCAAAAACGTCAAAGGAGATGTAAGTTATGCAAGCTGTTGCAATATCAGCTTCTGCATCTTGAAACCAATGCTTCCCTTCTCGCTCAAAGTATTCTTGGATGGTATAATGCGCCAACCGTACGGTATCACTCTCAGCATCGAAGGTGACTAGGCCTGCGCAGACAGAACCTAGGATTTCCTTATCTGGGATGAACTCCTGGTTGAGCTGCTTGGTATTTGGTTCAACTGCTACCGCGTGTTGAAGCTCGGCTACAGAGAGCACTCTTTTTGCGTAAATGAGCCAGCATAAAACCTTTTTGGCCAACTTTTGAACGGCATCGCCTTGGGTCTCAATTCTTTCCATTGCTCGTTCGTATGTCATATCTAGCCTTTTGGGCAAATTTTGCAGCGCTTGTTTAACATGCCCTACAGTGGGCAGGTGGACCAGCGCATCAACATGTAAGCGCACAATGAGAAACCTGGACATAGTTAGACTCACAGCCTAATTGAACTATTATTTAAACTCACATTCCATTAGCAACCTTGGATATGATAGTTTTTATTTCGTTTTGCAGCTCGGGGTTGCGTAAGACAAATGGTGGGAGCCGCTCCATGTTCCCGGCCAGGTATTTTTGCACATCTTCATCTCTGGCACTGATTTTTAAAGAGGAACTTTGTTTAAACGCCTCTAAGATATCTGGAATATTTCGTGCAGTTGCAAAGAAGTTTACATTTGTCCCTTCTTGCAGTTTGAAAATCTCAGATAAAAAGGATTTGCGGCAACTATCTTTAGTCTGGCATTCGTCTAGTGCGTCGACGATAATGAAGACTTTGGAGTAGAGGAGACAAACTGATCGCATGGCTTCCGACAGATCACGTAGAGATGGTCGTTCTGGCTTTTTCCTGAATTCAGCATATAAGGCTTGTATGAAGTCCGGCATCGCGGCACGTCCTTGAGTCAACTGTTTCAACAGATTTGCCACCAGGTCTTCGGCTTTCTGTTCATTTTGTCTTCGGTAATCGCAATACAAATATGAAATGCCTATGTCAGCATCGTCCTTGTGTCTGGTATACAAGTCGTTGATAACCGTTGCGATCATAATTGTCTTTCCAGCTCCAGGGACACCTGGACAAAATAGCGTCTGCTTGTCAGATTCAATCCAAGTCTGGTACTCCTCTGAGCTTAGGAACCAATGACCCGTGTCTGGCTGCCGAATTTTCATAAATTCCCTTTGTTGATGGGCATAGTTAATCGGTGTAAGCCACTCGATGATTTCCTGGTTATCCTTGTTTCGTTGAACAGTGACAAGCTTATCGACTCCTTCCTGAACGACTGTCATCACACAACAGATCAGTATTTGTCTAGCGGAGCCATCCAATATTTAGTTCAGACTGACTTGAAAGCACATCACTAATCTTTTTCTCCGCCTCAATCTTATACAGAGGGATCCTGTATAAAAGATCCTTTGTATATGCTGCCGCTGTCATCGCCGCGTAGCCTTGCCACTTATTATTTTTGTGAGAGTCCGAATAATCACAAATGCCGCGAATAACTAAACATGGAAACTGGTTCATCAATCCAGCCGCTTCCGTCTCAAAGCATAAGACGTCTTTTTCTTTGATTAGCTTATCGCGGATAATGGCATCTTTCATTATCTGGTTTCCGGAGGCAATCAAGCCGTAATGGATGCCAGGGTTATCCTCATCTTCAGTGCGGTCCATTCGCTGTTCTAACATCGAGGAATCGTTTCCACAGGAACTTATGCAGTCTTCCTCGGTGCCTGAAGGGTGGATGACTGTAGACTTATATAACCTATCACCGTCTGATGGCGGTCGTCCGTACTTCCGCCTTAACCTTGGCATTTTCCCCAAGATACTGTCGATAGCCTCCTCAAGCTGATGACCGTTAATCTCATATTCAGCCTGAAGACCGTTAACTGCAGTCCGAAGAAATGTCGGTGGCTGATTAAGAAAACCTGTTGTGTGGAAACCACCCCCTTGAACTGCCTTGCCGAAGTCATATTGAAAAACACCCCCATTACCCCCGCGGGGAGCACTGACAACAACATCCCCAAGTCGTACATCATGCTTTAAACTTGGTGCGCCACCTCCTATGCCGACCATCAGACCGATTCTGATATTGGGAAAGCTATGCAGCATGTCTTTTGCAACACCTGTGGCGCTTGATACGCCGTATTCCCCTTGCGGTAAGACAGCAATAACGACATTATGGCTCCCGACCCTGCCCAAGGTGTAATCGTTATTGTCATTGGGGGATACATCATCTGGACCTTTATGCCTTTCATCGAGAAAGACCTGTGCGGCAACATATTCCGTATTTAGGGCACAAATCCAACCGACTATATAGTCTGTATGAGCCAACTTTCGCAAAGGGGCATCGATTGGTGCGTTCCGAGTACCATCGGCACCCCCAATATTATTCTAAATCGGAACAGCATTAGCAAAGTTCTCGCTCCTCCTATCGTCTGAGACCATCAAAGCGTAAACTCGTACAATATCATTTTTGTCGAACATGGCACTTTCTCTGGGTTCCACGACGTTGGTAATCGTGATTAAATTGCTGTGGGCAATTTAAATGTCTCATCAGAGCCTCCAGTTCAAGTTTGCTTGCTCGATAGTTTTCATGTCTCGTCTCAAGTGCACTCTAGGGATATCTCCGCATTGCAAGAGATTTGTGAGCTGCATTTGATATTTTGTAGGCCTCAGAATACAATCTTGTTGGGTTGACTTTGTGCATAGATGTATCCTGCCGAAAGCACGGAATCAGCTGGAGGCAGCAACGCGACATTTACGTGCGTGAGGGGTGCTCCAACCAACCACGGCACGATAATCATGTAATATATGCTAAGGCCAATTCGGAGCCAGGGTATATTAAGCTGTCGCCGGTGAAGAAGTCCACGCTTGCAGCAAGAGCTTCGAAGCTCAGTTAATGTCTAGTATTCCTTGTTAAAAGGTGAAATGCATGCAAACGAAAAACGGGTATCCAGCGCCGACTCAACACAGTTTAAAACACAAAGACAAAATCCTCATTCTCGAGGTCGGTAATGTCCGCAAAAGCCTTTCGTCCTTTAACATCATCCGGCTGCACTCCATTCTCTTCATCGCCTCCCAGGCGGGTATCTCCGTTTTCTTCAGAAAGTCTTTGAGTTCCTTCTCGCATCGCTTGCTCCAACGCCTCCATACGCTCTACCTCTTCTGCCGTCTCCAAACTCATGTCTAGAATAACTGCACTCTTTCCCAAAGCCACTCTTCGCTTAGCATGATCGGAATTGAGAAATTTCAGGTAAAGCGACGTAATGCCAACGAATAAAACAACCATGGCGAAGAACACAATGTTTGCCCGCAAGCCTCTTGAATACGACGGAGCTTCGTCGGGTGTGAAAAGTAAGGGCCCGACGATATTTCCAGCAGACGACCCAATAAACACCAGTGCTGAGGTACATTTACGTTTGGTATCTCCAGCTGTATTCTGTGCAGACCATGAATAGAGGAGCGGTGCTTTTAAGCGTTAGTTGCTGGAGCGCTTGATCACGAGTTCGAAAGAATACTTACTGATGCCTGTAAATGTGGAAAGACAAAAATATCCGGCAAGCAAAATTCCTCTATGCTCAATATCGTGTGGGTAGTGTAGCAAAATTGAAAACCCGATAATTGGAGGGATACACAAGAGAGCAATAACTGGCCCCTTGAGCTTCCACTTCATCGATGCGTACGCACTCAATGAAACGACCAAGACATGCGACAACCCCACTGGAACGTTGAACAGTATTGTTCTGTAGGGATCTGTCACAAAAGACTTGATAATGAGCGGTCCAAATGTTGATATACCATTTGAAGGTACCGAGATGCAAAAGATCATGATCACCCACAGCCAGGTTTTGGGATCTCGCAAAGTCTCGAAGAAGTGAGCGATTCTCCATTCTCGCGACATGACACCCATCTGGTTGTTTCGAAGTCGCTCTATAGCAAGGATCTTGTCTTCATCGCTGAGAAACTTTGCTTCAGTAGGAGAATCCGGCATCCAAAAGAACATGGCGCCAGATACCGCAACTGTCACTGCACCAAAGAAAAGAAATATGATCTTGGCCAACGTTAGCATATATACGTGTGAACAGAGCAAAATCCAAGATGCAATTTGTACCTGATAAGGCTTCATGCTTGATTCTATACTGGCAAGTCCATAAGTGATGAGACTTCCAAACTACACATTCCTTAGTCAGTAGCTAATACTAATATCACGAAAGACATAGTCGACTCACCACCCAGGTCAACCCATTCATGCAATACCAAGACCCGATCCTCATGGTTTGCTCTCTGCGACAAAACGTTAACTTCATCAGTGACAGATAAGAGGTTTAAAGACAATAGCGCACCTTCGCCTCCACCACATCTGCGTTATAGCAACAAAGGCTGGCCCAACACAGGCTTCAAAAGCACCCAAAAAGAAACGAGCCGCCATGAGTTGTCCAAAAGTATGCGCCCATGTCATTCCCGTCAAGGTGATTCCCCATGCAAGAACCATGGCACTCGTAAATTTTCCGATCGGCAGTTTAACCAAGGCCCATGCCAAGGGCAGCTGCATGATGAGCTGCGCCAAGTAAACAATGCTACCCAGCCACGAGAACTCGTCGCCCACCAAATCCGTGTCGTCGATGAGGCCGAAAATGGACGCATATGACAGCGTAGCCTTGTCGAGGGCCTGCAGAAAGTACACGGACAGCATGAGCGGAAGAAGGGCGAGGTCGATGCGACGAAGAATACGGGCATCGTCGGCCGGAGAAACGGTGATGAGCTCGTCTGGCGAACGGCCGAGCTTGATGAGCATCATGGCCGCGGCATCTCGATGAACTTTGGACTGCGCATCGGAGACTTGGGAGGGCTCATCTGGCCTCTCGCCATCGTTTGGGTTCTCGTCATCGTCATCTTGGCTCAAGGGTCGGTATGGATACGACGACGCTGACGCTTGCGTTGACGGCAGGGCGAGCTTTACCGCCGTGGAAAAGAGCTTGGAGAGCATGGCGGCGGCAGCGAGTCTTTGGGCATCGAGGATGTCTTTTGATAGCCTTGCCGAGACGAGGCTGAGCCTTGTGTCAAGACAGACCGAGGTATTCAAGGTTGGCAGAGAAATGAACCGTCACGAGGTCCGAGGCCGCCGCTGGTGTTGCACCGGAAATGCTCAAGCTTCGATTTTGGGATGTCAGCTTTAGGGGGTCCGATGACGTCTTACTGTCCCGTGCCTGGCACTTTGTCGCTGGACCTAGGCCTCTTTAGGCGCTGGAAGGTTGGCTGACAGGGCTCTGGTTTAGCGGCATCGGGTCTTTTTTCACAGGCCTGCGATGCTACTGCAGATTGCCGCTGATTTTTTGGACATGGATATTTGCATTAAAGTCATTAAATGTCCATGTTTGTACCTCGGCCTAGACATTTTAAGGGGTATTGCGATGTTAGTTGTTTACTTCTGCTGGCAATTTCGCTTGGTAGAAAAGAAAGTGAGCTGATGAGAACATGTGTCCAAGATGCTCTTATGCACATCATCTTAGTAGTGGAATCAAGGGATTGAGATTTGATGTAATTGAGCTTCCAAGCCGCAACGTTCTGAGGATTCGGCCGCAGGATGCATGCACAACATGCACCACATGTACACGACCGGAGCGCACGTAACATTGAGGCTTCATATCAATTCCAAAGTATCACAAGATAAGCATGGCTTGTAACAACAGATGCCGTGTTCCGAAACATGCATCATCAACTGTCCTTTATCTAGACCTGTAGTGACTCTGCAATTGGTGATTTTCCCACCTTGGCATTGGTAGTGGCGTGTACACGTCCGTGTGTGTGCATGCGGGTTAAAATCGGGTTATAGAGCCTTGCAAATGTTACTAGATAGATGGCTTATCATCGACCGGTTGTTTGCTCTTCGATCCTCCAAAATAGATCACATCATGTTTGTGTCGCTCTCATCAGCCAATCTGAGCAGCCCTGCCGCCTGTCTAACCAGGGTTCAAATGTACTTACACCGCATTTGATCCGGAGCCTCAAGCAACGGAGATGAGAAACGCGTCCCAACAACAATAGAGAATAGAATGCTATTTTGGCAATCGGTTCTACATGTATACAACTCTATGGATATGAGTACCTAATAATACCAGCGGATAAAAATCCGTATGTGCTACGAGAATAAGTGCTCGATTCCAAATCAGTTCAGTGTCCGCCGCTCTCTCATGGTTTCACTCAGTTAACAAGGGTCAACCAACCAACGGTTGCACCGCTTGTAGAGAAAGATAATGGCCAACAGAATGATACATCCGCTAGCGCATGCGTTCTAATTTTGTTTGTCCATCAGGTTGCATTACATATCAACTTTCCGTCGGCAAACATTGCGTGCGCAAACCAAGCCAGAAGAATCTCAATTCGAGTCTCCCTACATTTGCGGCGGAACACTTTCGAAGCCTCTCGCCACGTGACAAAGATGCAAGACATGCAGCAATATAATGATTCAAATGAAGATAAGCCCCTGTAACACACACAAATAGTTGAATTCAGCTACGATTCCTGTCGAAAAAAGAAAAGAAGAAGAAAAAGGCTTCTACTACTCCGTGGAAACGGACAGCCCGTTGCTGTGGATCACAAGAGACGGCTTGAGCAATTGATCAGACTTCAGTTTGGCCCGTGCCCGTGTCAACTGCCAATACTGGATCTCTTGCCGAACAGCCGAAAAGTGCATATTAATCGAGCTTGTAAGCGTTGAACCTTGTCCGCATTTTTCAATGCATTTGTCGATCCTAATTAGACCGTCGTACGTTCAAGTCCTTTCGCCTATTTAGACCCCGGCTGCCAAAACTGGATACTCTCTTTAGTCCAATCCAGCAGTTGCTTTTTATTATTATGTCTTGGCCGTCCACTGCCGACTTGTTTATTAAAAATTCACTAATCATCTACCTGGCACCTGGTATTTTGGCATGCTGGCAACTAGTAATATATCGGTATTATGGCTTGGCTTTGGATTCTCATCGAGGGGTCGATCGCCCTAATCTTGATCTATACGCTCTACCTTGCCGCGCTGCCAAGGCCTTTGCCAGGTATTCCATATAACCATGAGTCCGCCAAGAGACTCTTTGGGGATATTCCTCTTATGAAAAGTGTACGATACCGTCGGCAATGGGTATGGAGTCAGCCTCGGGAACATGGATCACCGGTGTCTCAAGTCTTTCTGTTTCCGTTCCGCACACCGACAATCATCGTGACCGACTACCGTGAAGTCATGGACATTTGCTCACGCCGGTCAAAGGAATTTGACAGAGGGATAAGGAATAAAGAGTTGCTTGGCGTTGTGACTCCGAATTTCCATTTCGCAATGCCAACTGCGGATCCTCAATTCAAGTTCAACAAGAAACTTGTTCGCGACCTCATGACACCAAAGTTTCTCAACAAGGTTCGTCTCAACTAACAAAATACTGTATGTACGCTTCGGGAATTATAGACTAACAGTATGATAGGTCTCAGCGCCTCCCGTATATGAGAAAGCCACTGCTCTTGTTGCTCTGTGGAACCTGAAGGCATTCAAGGCTCATGGCGGCCCTTTTGAGGCAGGAAATGACTTCTACTCAGCGACTCTCGACATGATATGCGGCGTCGCTTTTGGTATGGAAGATACAAAGTCTGCACTACGACATGAAATTGCTCATGTGCAGTCGACCAATCCCACCTTTTCATCGATGGAGGATGGACCAGTCTATTTCTCTCAAGCTCGAGCCATACCGGAGCTGGAGGCTCTTCTTGACATCCCCAAAATGGTGTCCATAGCTCAAGCGAGTCCGTTTCCCACCTTTTCGCAATTCCTTGCGTTGCTCAAACCAAAACATGCACGAGCCCAGTGGAACAGGCGGGCCCTGGTAAAACGACAGATAGCTCGGAGTCTACCGAGACTTACTTCAGCTGGTGCAGAAGGATGCAAGAGCGCACTTGATCAGCTATTATGGCGAGAGATGAATGCTGCCAAGGAGGCTGACCGATTGCCGGATTACTACTCGCCTGCAATTCGAGATGAAGTAAGACAAACGTACTAAAATCTGTCTGATTGCTGAAATATGCTAATGCAACTTCGAATAGATTCTCGGATATCTCCTTGGTGGTCACGATACCACGGCCGCCAGCCTCTCGTGGTGGGTGAAATTCATGTCCACCTACCAGTCCGTCCAGGCTCGCCTTCGAGATGACCTGCGACAGGCTCATTCCGACGCTTACCGAGACTCTCGGTCCCCAACTATGGAAGAGATTTGTGGAACGTCGATACCTTATTTGGATGCCGTCATGGAAGAAGCCCTTCGATGTGGTTCTGTTGCGACACTTATCGCCCGAACAGCGACTTGCGATACGCAAATCCTCGGGTATCCGATTCCAAAAGGCGCAGATGTCATCCTAACCGTCACCGGCCCGTCCCTGACCGAGCCAGCTTTACCAATTCCGGAGTCGTTGCGTTCTCCGGAGTCACAGGAGTCCAAAGACCGAGTTCCCTGCTGGGAAGATGACGTATCTGAGTTCAAGCCAGAGAGGTGGCTCAAGATGGTCAAGAGTGCTGACGGGAGCAAAGAAGAAGAAGTCTTTGACCCAAATGCAGGGCCGACTCTCATCTTCTCAGCTGGACCCAGGCAGTGCTTTGGGAAAAGGCTGGCGTATATGAAGTTACGAACAGTAATGACATTGTTAATATGGAACTTTGAGTTCCAGCTACTAGATGGGTCTTTGAACAGTTCAGACATTCATGAATGTTTTGTAAATCTACCAAAGGACTGTTACATCAAACTTGCAAAAGTATGAGGTGGATGATATGAGTAGACTGGGGTTATCTGTTTAATT
Source organism: Trichoderma semiorbis (assembly GCA_020045945.2). Lineage (NCBI taxonomy): Eukaryota > Fungi > Ascomycota > Sordariomycetes > Hypocreales > Hypocreaceae > Trichoderma > Trichoderma semiorbis. The sequence goes on from CM034695.1 coordinate 1,898,388, forward strand.
GCGCCGTCTTGCTTTTACCGGCAATTCACATTTCTAGAATATATAGTTGCGGAATGTCAAATATGAAATACATTGATTCAAATCAAGAATAAAGTCCAACTCATTCGCAAAGCAGTGCGTGCCGTCTAATTCAAGCTCTATACCTTTTATCCACCATCGCCTTTTGTAAACGCATAAAATCACTCCAGTCCTATATACACCATAATTTCATGCCACTTGAGCATCCACCGCAGGCTGAATCGCCATTTGTGCAGCTTCCGCCTGGCGCAGCTCTGCCCACCTGTTCAAAAGACTCAGATAGGCCTGCCATCCGAGGTTGATCATTCCGGCAAAGAGAGCTCGGTATTCTAGAGGCACATAGGAAAGGTTGAATGCCATAACAAAAGGCCATACTTTGCAGGAGTTGATCCAGCTTGTGAGTAGTGTGTCTCTAACACGCTGGACAGCGCCGTTGATACCCTCGCCGGTGAGAAGAGCTTGCATGCTGAAGAAGTAGACATTCATATAAGTGGCAAACAGAAGCTGGTTCATGACGATTTTGACTCCTAGAGATGCTGCACGAGATGAGTAATTGAAGTTTTTGGCGAGAAACTGGAACCTATAGACCGAAAGTCATCAGCATTAATATTCTCCTCATGTTTCAACGCAGCAAACGCAAATTCTCACCATTTATATGCCGGAATGGCAGTACCAGCTCCGATGAAGACGTTCCGCACCGTCCGCACAGGATCGTATTCATCATCATTCATGCTCTGAGCGACAATGTCCGCGCTGAAGAAGATGAAAATGGTGCTTATGGTCTGAGTCACATAAGGCCTTTTCTTCTGAGATCGTGCATACGCTTGAGCCACCCGAGTTATCGGCCCCAGACGCTGCCATATGGGAAGCGGCGCGACCACATTTTGTGCTGATGGCGAGACTGTGGGCAAGCTGCTGCTTGTCGTCTCTGGTGACATTTTGCCCTGCGTCTGAGTCTGAGATGAATTTGGTGTAGATGACTGGGCGCGGAACTGGGGTCGTGGGCGATACGCTAACTGGAGCTGACGCCGCAGAATCGAGCGAAAAGGGGTTGATGCCATCTTTCTTTTTTTTCTCGTATTTACTTTTCCGACTGTTTTCGTCTTCCTCTTCGTGAAACAGATATTCTATGGTGTATCACAGTTTTGAAAAGTTTCATTTCCATCCTGTCAGACAGAGTCGACAGCACCAACTATTATCAAATCAAACCCACGCCTTTTTCTCTGCTAGTACATGATAAGGCGTCGGCACCGGCTTTCGGCACAAGCCATTTGTAAGCCGTTTTAGGCAATTCTCGGACCGTGAGGGAATGGCGAGCTGTGGCTGATCGGAAATTGGCCTTTCGGCGATACCGTTTGTTTAGAGAAGGTTGCCAGTTTCTCTATTGTTTCGTATTAACGTTTCACTGTTACAAAACCTAAAATCTCCTCCCTTTTGGAAGGTTTTTGATTCCTTCAAACCCCCATCGCCAAGATGCTGCCAACTGTGCCCTCGCTATCATGGACAGTCCGTTGTCGGCTGAGTTATTGCCGACTCGCAAGAAGCCGGAGCATTACGGAGACGGACTCGTACACTATTTTATGCAACTCAACATATGCCCGCGCATAAACACGTACAGAACCACTAAACTAGATTCGCGCGTATCAACGGTACAATGTCAGGAGCTTTCTTTTCCCACTGCAAAAGCTTCTCCCCTCACCGTAAAAGTAGTAACTCCCTAGCGTGGAGCTTACAGCAACGAGCTGCCCATTGTTCAACACGAAGACTCCATTCCAATTTGATTATTACTGATTAGGAAGCTTTTCATCATGAGTGATACCAGTCAGGTTGAGACGGCCCAGTCGACAATCCAGTCGACTGCGCCGTCCATTGACCCGTCTCTCGATGGCAGCGGCGTGTCGAGTGCAAGTGGCGGTACCAGCCCAAGTGGCGGTAACATCAAGATGGACGACCTTTGGGTCGCGTTGCCAAAGCCAGCACAAACTGTCACGTCCGAATCGCTGCCTGATCGCGTGAGGAGGATCAGAGTCGACGTCGAGGAGCTCGAAGTCTTTTACAGCATCTCCGTCTCTCCCGGCCGTCACGAACGGCTGCGCCGCTACTTTTCAGATGAGCTCAAGTCCCTATTCAGTCTCGACTTTGAAGCCCTCAACCAGTCGGACAAGATCGACTTTTTGCTCCTCCGCAACTTCCTCAGGCGCAAGAACCATCAACTGTATGCCCAGAAGGAGGCCAACAAGGAGATCCAACGCTTGATTCCCTTTGCACAGCTCATCACAACGCTGTGCGAAGCTCGCCGAGACGTCGACCCCCTGTCGAATGAGCGGGTCGCCCAGCAACTCGACGACATTGCAAGGCTGGTCAACCAGGTCAAGGACGGCATTGAGAATGACAGAATCAAGATTAGCAAGACGGCTGCTTTCAGAGCTTCCAAGGTGGTCACAGAGCTGCGAGGTCATCTCCAGGAATTCTTCAACTTTTATTCATCGTACGATCCCATGTTTGACTGGTGGGCTACCGCCCCGTGGAAGGAAGCCGACTCTGCGATGTCACAATTCATCCCGCTCATCCAGAACAAGTTGGCGGGAATGCACCAGGGAGAGACTGGCGATATCATTGGCGAGCCTCTTGGCAGAGAAGCCTTGCTGGCTGAGTTGGAGGCCGAGATGATTCCCTACTCGCCCGAGGAGCTCATCACTCTAGCCAAGGAACAGTTCCACTACTGTGAACTGCAGATGAAGGCAGCCTCTGAGGAGCTTGGCTATGGCGACAACTGGAAGAAGGCTCTCGACTCTGTCAAGAAGCACGCCGTCCCTCCCGGCGAGCAAACAAGCTTTGTGAAGAAGCTCGTCCGCGAGGGTGCTGCCTTTGTCAAGGAGCATGATCTAGTTACCGTCCCGCCGTTGGCAGAGGAGGTGTCTCGCATGACAATGATGAGCCCCGAGATGCAAAAGGTCGCACCATTCTTCCTCGGCGGACCTCTCATCATGGTTGCCTACCCAACTGCCGATATGCCCCATGAGCTGAAGAAGATGGTGATGCGCGGCAACAACAGACACTTTGCCCGCGCAACCGCGTTCCACGAGATGATCCCCGGCCATCGCCTCCAGCTCTACATGAGCGAGCGACACAACAGCCACAGGCAAATCTTCACCACGCCGTTCAGCATTGAGGGCTGGGCCATGTACTGGGAGTATGTCTTCTGGGAGCGCGGCGACTTCTTCGAGACTCCCGAAGACCGCATCGGCACCATGTTCTGGAGAATGCACCGCTGCGCCCGCATCATTTTCTCTCTCAAGTTCCATCTCGGACTCATGTCTCCCCAAGAATGCATTGACCTGTTGGTCGAATGGGTTGGCCACGAAAGGTCCACTGCCGAGGGCGAAGTCAGAAGGTCGTTCAACGGCGATTACGGCCCTCTTTACCAGGCCGGTTACATGCTTGGTGCACTGCAGCTGTTTGAGCTGCGCAGGGAGATTTTGGAGAGCAATGCCATGTCTGAGAAGGACTTCAACGACGCGTTTCTCAAGGCCAACTTCATGCCCATCGAACTGTTCCGAGCCCTGGTCCTAGATTTGGAGCTGCATCCGGATTACACGCCCAATTGGAAGTTTAACAAATAAAGGGAAACACGCCCTGAACGGGGTTAGTTGACGAGAAGGAAAAGTTGGCATTCATTTTTGGGTTTGGGTTCTCTCGCTGTTGGGGGGAGCTTGTTACCGCGTCTCTATGCATTTGCTCTTGACTCCGTTTAGCACGTTTTCATACTACGACACACAGCCTCAGCAAGCCGCATAGCGAACAATGATCTACTGGTTAAGTATTTGCTTTCTTCATAGGTATCTAATGTTATATGATGGATGGAATTTTATGAAAGTTGATGTCTCTACTCTAATATACCCTTTCTTACCTGCCAGATTTGTGACATGTACAGCAAGGCCTTGACGGTTTGCAAAGTGTAGTAGCTACATGTAGAGCTGATAGAATAATGGTGATCAAGTTTCTCTAGGTAGATCAAGTCACAAATGGAGATAATGATCGATGAACAATTTGAATAGCTCTGTAGAACAATTTTAAAAACGCCTGGTATGCATCCCTTGGAAGCTAATCGCTGCGCAAAATCATCCGCTTCAAATGTCCACATCATCCTCATTGAGATGCTCCAGACCACTATCATATCTCCTCCTCAATATTCTGCTCCCTCTCTGCCGCAAGTTTTCCAAAAATCCTCCTGGGCGTACAACTGTCCGAAGTGTGTCTGGTTCATTGCTACCATATCTGCTGCTTGGATCACTGCTAGGCTCACCAAGGAAACTCTGGCTCAACCGCAAGACTCTGCGCAGCTCCTCCTTCATCGAATCCATAGCGTATTTAGCTTTTCTCCTCTCTTCTTCCATCTGGCCTTTCATCTCGCTGTTCTCTATCCGAAGAGCTTGAATGGTCTCTTGAGCAAGTTGTAGTGAATCATTGACTCTGTCAATGTCGCCTCGCAGCTCTGAGACTCGCGCATCCCGAAGTGCGAGGGCCGTTCTATGCTGTCTACTCATAGCAGCCGTTTGCCTAGTCAGAGACACTTCGGTAGCGCTCATTTCTTTGAGGAGGTCTGCGGTTTGAATGACTGCGTCTTCAATCTTAGCTTCCAGTTCGGCGATGATAGTATCTTTAGCCAAGATTAAATCATCACTCGACTTTCGCCGAGAAGTATGCGTATTCGTAAATTCTCGGTGCTCCTTCTCCATGCGTGCTACGAGCTTCTCAAGATCTGCGATATCACGAACATAGCCGTCAACTGCGCCTTTGAGTCGGTCGTTGCCAACTTCAAGCTCTCTGACACGATTATCTTTCTCGTCGAGCATGCGGTATACTCCCGTGATTTTCTCATTGAGCTCGTCCATGATGGAAACTCGTGAGTCAAGTTGTTTGCGTAGAGATTGCTCAATTTCACGGTACTCGCTAATTGACTCGTCATCTTCCTTGGACTTCTTTGCCAATTCTCTCAGGCGCATCAACAGAAAATCCAGCACCTGGGCGCCACGAGAAGTGAGTGGTAAAGAAATTTCTCCCGGTGTGAGATACTCTAGCTCGATACGAGCAGCCCGAAATCCAGCTGCGAGTGACAAAACCATTTCGCTGGCATCATCGCCGGGAAACCCCAACTCGCTAATGGCAGACGTGAGATGCGAAGCTGCTGCAGCCCGCTCGGACATGGTTTGTAGCAGTAAATGGACCTGATTCTCGACAGCCTCGAGGGTAGAAAAGGCTCTGCTTCTATCCGGAGGGCTATTTGATAGCGCATCGCCAATACGCGCACCAAGAGCATGATATGAATCCAAAGTTGCCGTCAATCTGTGCACCTCAAAATGTAATGATGCAATCTCCTCTTCAAGTAGCTGCTTATCTGAGTCCGGATAACACAATGGAGTATCGCGAGAGGTGGGTGTTGGTGCAGCAGCCCGGGAGCATGGAGATGCAGGCATACGTGGACTTGTTGCAGGGGGGGTCATAAACGAGGACCTTGCCCTTGCCGGTGTGCTGGTCTGCAACTGTAACATGGTGCTTTCGCCGAAATGATCCGCATCTCGAGTCATATCCATCAGGTCGTCTTTTAAGCCATCGCTTGATGACTTCGCCCAGCTGTAATACTGAGTCACTCCCTCTTTAACCGAGTTCCTCGAGAGCTCGTCTTTGAGCTCTTCAACTTGTCGTTCAAGGGCCCATACTCTTTCTGTGTCCATGATGACCGTTGCATTCTGTAGGTCGTAAATCTCACATTCTCTGGCCCTGACATCAGCCTTGAGCTGAGCAATTTGTGCCTGAGCCGTCTGTTCTTTGCGCCGCTTCTCCTGTTCAAATTTGTGAAGTAAATCACGGAAGCCATTGCGACGCATCCGACGTTCAACACGATCATCAACTGTCTGATGAAGATTGAAAGCCGTATGCCGACTCGACCGTGGGGCTGAGCTAGGACTTCTTGTGTGGGCGGCTGACCGTCGACTTTTCGGAGTCGCAAGATATGTGCGCCGCACCATTGGCGTGAGGCCGCTTGAGATTATAGAAGAGCCCGGATCAGATAAACGAACTCCTCTTTTTCTCCCGTGGGGGGTCTCTGGAGGCGTCAAAACACCCGGAGGCACTTCCGATTTGATAGGTGTGCGCGCACAGCATCGTCGGCTGCGGCGTAACGCAATAGGAAGGTCCAGATCTTCCATATCGACGAGCTGTTATATGTGGTGGTTTCTTTTCTCTTTTTACTTGAAGTAAACCCTTAATTTTTTGAACAGTACGAAGAGATCAATTAGGACGAGCCGTGTGGACGGATATCATAGCATATAGATAGGCCCAACGGGGAATCTTGGCTTCTACCACTAATATTCAAGATATGTAAACAGGCTCATTGTACACACAACACCCACACATGACCTAAACCGCGTCAGAGACTTGCCCCTCTCCTATCACAGCCATGGACGCGCATACATGCGTGTAGCCCTTGCATCAACCCATGCTCGACTCGGGCAGCTTTTGTTTACATTTTGCCTGCTGAGGCTTAGCGCCCGAGTGCATCGGAGAGCCGGCCCCACCATCTCCGGCACAGCTTCTCTTCCCAGGATTTAGGTATTTGTTATCGAGGGCTGCATGTCTTAGACTATAGATAACGGCAGATTTTGTTAAGGGAATTACCCGCCAGCACTCTAAATCTGCCAGCCAGCATCCCGTATATCGGGTTCAAAGTCACATGGGTGGTAAGTGATAATCCTAGAAACGAGACGAATATAGACATAGCAGCGGATACTGGACAAGTGTAGCGATAGTAGCAGATACTGGAATAAAGAGATAAAGAGCCCTGATGGGAGTACCCAACGTTCTCTAGTAAACAAGTACTGTCGCGCCTTTTTGTCAAGTGTATGAATACCTTTCATCCAGCTACCAACAGCACCCTTGGGGTCAAGGGCGAGCAGAACGTACCCAACGCGTAACTGGATGTGGGGAGCGTAGTCTAGCTGGTAGATGTGAGCCAAACAATGGATATAAGGTAAGACAATGCTAGTTGATCATCCCACTATAAACCTAGCACAAGTGTGTTATTGTTGTTGTCGACACGGCATGCACGTAGGTTCTCTTCTCGCCACAAAGACAAAAACAACCTACCGAAAGCCGAATTTGCAATCATGAAGAAAAATAAATAAAAGTCAAGACAATCGTCCATATTTACGGATCAATCTCAGAAATGGTCGTGTTGACAATTCCATTGACCTTCCGCGGCTACCCATCGGCATCCAGTCGAAACACCACAACATTGCTGCCGGTATTCGCATACACCGTTTATCGTAAGACTATTGACTCATAACGCCATGGAACTATCCTCTTCAATCTCCGATTCCATAATGTTCAGTAAAAGTGTTGAAATTGAAGATATATCAGTCGTCACTCGTGGCATCTTCCGACCTCCCGAGCTGCAAATAGACTCGGGGGCCTAGTACGACAGTGCCAATATAAAATCCAGATCAAAATTCAGTAATGAGAAGATCAGAGCAACTAAACTTGCAGTAGATAATGCAGCAGTGGTTATGGTAATGTCGTTATGGGCGGCGGCGCGCTCAGCATTGTGGTCAATGATAGGGGAGGGCCGCTCGATATAGTCATCAAATTCGGCCTGTTCTGCAGAGTACTGGTTTTTATAGTAGAGTGTGTTGTCATAGTTATCCCGGAAAGTGTTATCGTCTTCGTTGGATGTGATTTCATCATAAAGATGGACTTTCGTGTCAGTGTCACCGCCAACATCACACAACTAATGACTATAAAGAACACTGTCATAACGATTGCAAATGGTAGCATTCGTTTCCGATAGTACCAGGGCCTCTGGAGAGGTTCTCGGTGTAATTGATAATACTGCTGCCGAGCATCATTTGACTGTTGATCATCCGTGGATCGCGTATTAGAGAGCCGAGGAGCAGATGGTGGCATTGGTGCCTCATGCACAGCAGCAGCCTGTCTGTTTTGCTGCTGCACAAGGTAAGCGATATCAAATAGCGGCATCATACTGAAGTCTCTTGGTTGGACTGTGATGTCGGGTGTTTGTAATTACGGAGCATAAGTGCATTACTCTCAGGCGCACCTGGTTGTAAGGAGCTCGCATACTTATATACAGATGGAGTGATTCTACAAGGAATCAGTAGCAGAAACATCATCGCCATCAATTGACTCCACCATGGAGTCATATTATCACGTCTAAACAAGACTACCGGGCAAATATGAGAAAGCAAATATGAGAAGACTATCACAGCAAGACCAGATTGCCCATCTCATAATTAAGCTTTTGAAAGCAACTGTGATCAAGGCCATTGGAAGCTGCGTGCAACCCCAGTATTGTTGAAAGAGTGCAGGTCATACAGTGACCAGATTGCTGTCAATCACAGGATTATCTCATTCGACCACATTACAAAATAATAAAACGATTGTTCTCAGAAGCTTTCTATGCTTTTAGATCGATTGCAACATTCGACGTCGATGATTTTCGTACATGATACTTGGCAGCATACCTTGCACTTGTATTTAAAGGATTGCGCCGACTGGTGCGTGAATGAGAAACTCTTGACTGCCTTTACAACAATATACAAGTACGTGATTCAGCGTTGAGTGAAGGTAATTATGGAGATGACTCACAAGATGATATAGGAGAAGGCAATGAATAGGCACCTAGGATTGTCCAGCACGGAGCGTCTTCGGTATGTTTGTCTGAAGGATTCATGTTGATGTGAAATGTTGAGATTGATCAATGACTAATACGTGCATGTCCTGTCCATGCCTTGTCCACTCACTTAAGCTCAGTGGCCAGCGCAGGTACATGTACATCTGCTGCAGGGCTTAGCACGGGTGGGAACATGTACATCCTCGTACCTTTTACAGAGATAAGGCTGCATGCGCAGATAAGTGCCCAAGATTGCCGAACGACGAAATGGGCACGATCAAGTCGGTATGGATGATTTGATATCAATCCCCTGATTAATACGCATGGATGGGTCGTAACGTAACAAATGCCGTTGACGACCCAAGCTTTTGCTTCCAATTTTAGCTGACCGAGCCACCCAGGACCGGGACAATAGTGGGCGGCCAAAGGGCCCTGTAGGCTGTAGCGCCTGCTAACGGCCACTAACCGCTTAGCACTGTCCAGCGTCCCTAACGCTCCAGCTGATTCCTCCGGGTTACCACCGATCGGACTGGACCCCATAATATTGACGGCCAGGTCATGTTCACACCCGTCATGCTTCTTTTGCTTCAGACTGATCAAATCCTTTGCTCATTCTGCCTCCTCTGGCCCAGCCCGCCATCCTGAGAAGCCAGAAGATGACGGCGCTTCCAGGTGCCGAATGATCCCTTCTCAACCTGCTCACCAAGGCAATGTCGCCATGGCCGTGCCGGCACGCAAAGTAAAGTTCGTCGCGTCAGATCCCGCCCGCGGCGGTTTGCCCGTGAAACGACGACAAGTCCAGCAGGCTTGTCTGTCGTGCAGACGCAAGAAGGTACCGTGACGCTTGATTCCTGTCACTTTGTCCAGATGCATAGATCTACGGCTTGCTAACGGCCTTGAAGCGAAAATGCAACCATGCGGAAGATGCCATGGTTGATGACGCTTCCCTCGAAGATCACAAAGGCCTGCTGGAAACGTCACCTTCTCAATCCTCGTGAGGCCTTGCTGTATCACTCCCAAGTTTGCCAAATTTCTAACACTAGGACAAGACCTGGTACTTCTAGATCATCTCTCACGCCTTCAGTCCGCATGAGGCCGCTTGGCGGAGAGGACGCCGCGACACCAGCCGGCAGAACTGGTCTGAACACTCATCCATCACCTGTCTCACGGCGACCCCTTCCAGGAGCCTTCGGCCATGGCGAAACGCAAGCAAATACACCTGCAGCACAGATTGCGCAGGATATTGCTGCGCGACCGCAGTCGTCACGCTTTGTGGGCGACTTGAACCCAGAGGGCATGTTCATGGAGGCAGCAGTCCCGAGCGTGACCCGTGCCTCATCACAGAAAGGAGACGTGGGCATATGGTTTCCAGCGGCTACTACTGGACAGCCGTCCCAGTTCATCACCTCACGCCCTCCACCTGTCATGGACAGCTTTATGCTCCCGTTTGTACGAGAGCATTGCTTATCCTGTCTGCCCCCTGAAGAGGACTATGCCCGATTGAAAGCAGTTTTTTTGCAGAGAGTTCACCCCATCTTTCCCGTCATCCCCGAGGCTGCCCTCAATGGGCCTACAGACAACCCTTCCAGCATCGTGCTACGACAACTTGCTTGTTTGGCAGCCGGCTCTGATCCCCAGATGACTCCATATTTGCGTCTTAAGAATAAAGGCCCCAGTCCACTGCGGCCCTCCGAATTCTCCAGCGCCTTATCCTCCTCGGTCCGTGCCATTTTGGAAACAAGTATTATTCCCGATAGAGTGGTACACATACAAGCGCTCACCATGCTATCCCTCTATACTCAGCCTACATGCGCTGAGGAATCCGATCTACCGGCTCAGCTTGGGGGTAGAGCAATTCACCACATCCAAACCTTGGGGTTACACCTTCTCCGATATGATGGACCGAATTTTGGTGACTTGGAAAATCTCTTTTGCGCAGTTTGGGCGCTAGACAGAATAAATGCCGCCATGTATGGACGGCCGTGTCTGATCCATGAGAGAGATATTGGGGCGGATCTCGACGCTTGTATCAAGAAACGCCAGCCTGCCTTCCGACTTCTGCTATCCGTGGCACAGTGGTTGGATAAGGTGGTGGAGCTGTATCGCCCTGGCCCTAGTGCGCAAGTGTCTGGCTTTGATAAAGTCGCATACATTGATCTCCCTGTTCTCGAAGCAATGATTGTGGACGCAGACGCCCTGAAAGTCCCAACGTCTCTCATTGGTAAGCTCTCCACAGACGAACTATGTGTGGCTATATTTCTGACCAACTTACTAGCTACCATTGAAACATTTTATCATGCCGTCATAATTCTATCGTGCCGGCTTCCTCGGCCAGGAACAATCATCGCAGCCTCGACATTGCCACCGCCATCTGCCAATGCCCGCCGTTCACTAGCAGCCGAGCGCATCGCGTGCGCAGTACCAAGAGACTGCCTAAGCTCCCTTCCGTTTATTCCCTACGCAGTGTCCCTCGCCCTAAGCGTCGAGTACCGAAAGATGAGGCACAGCCGATTGCCAATGTTTCGCACGCGGGCAATGAACGCCTTTAAAAGAAACTGTGATCTCCTTCGGTCTTATAGCGAACATTACTGGAGCGCCCGAGTCGTCGGTGGGCTTGGAGAGGGCGTCTTAAGGGAAATGGAGCGAGCAGCCAACACGCTGGCTAAGGAGCTCAGTCCTCAGCCAGCCGAAATACCGCCAAAGCCTGTAGTGGATGATCAAGATGCACCAGCCACTCAAGATCTGGGTCCTACACCATCGGGGGACCCCGTGACCATGAATTCTAACCTGGGCTTTGAGAATGTCATTGACTTTTCGGTCATTGACGCGATTTCAGGCCAGGATGTGTTTGGGCATATCGATCCCAACTTTAACCTGGACGCCGTGGAAGATGCCCTAGAAGCAAATCTCGATATTGGTCTTCCGCCTAATTGGGGAGACTGGGGCCAGTTTGCAGCATGAGGATGGTTGTGATAGGATTAGATCGAATGCGCATAGCTTTCATACGTAACCGCTTTTGTATTTAGAGAAGCGCAGGTATCGATTTTGGCTGATAGATACCAGGCGATTTCAGCCGCTATATGACTGGACAGGCCATTCCCATGGCTGACTTGGGATAACATTACCAACTGGTCTATACCACATAGTTTGAGTGTTAGATAACGGATGCTTATATACGTAGCACTATTCAAAGGATTAGTAATGTATGCATTTTATCAACAGCACTTAGTAAAGCATACCAAAAAAGAAAAGAAAAGAAAAAGAAAGGGAAAGTATGTGCAGAATAAGAGTGATGTTGTTACGACGTAGCAAAAAATGAATCTCCGATACTGGGAATCGAACCCAGGGCTGCTCGGCACTCGAAGGATGAGAGCGAGCGATGTTAGCCACTACACCATATCGGATGGATGCTTGTTGTTGAAAGCGGCTGTGCTATTAGCCACTATAAAGCTAGCCAGGGAGCCTATACCCGTCATAGAGAAGATTTGATTTTACAGCATTCTGGAAGCAAGACATTTAATGATCATTCGAGGAAGAGATATGTGAACGGAGTTGTATGTGCCTTTTATTCAGGGTATCAAAATCATGATTCATATAAACATTGACGTATTCTCCACATCTTGCCATCGCTGAAGCTTGTGTCACGTAGCCATACTCCATGCAATGTTTGGGTATACAGCAAGAAATGCCCATGTGTCTGCTCTTCTCTTCCTGCATCCTAAGGTGATGCGCACGCAATGATGAAGCATCGTATAAGGCCGGTGATGTTATGTACACCTCAAGAGATGGGTTAACTATGCCCATTACCATCAAGTGCGCTTGATGCTCGGAGTGGCGAGGGTCGATGTGCGGCGTTTCGTTTCGGTGTTCGCCCGACAATGTGCGGTTGCGAGATATTCGGCGTGTAGTTATTCTCTCACAGCTAGAGGCCAACGGCTTCTTCATCTGTACTGGTATTTCATCGCAGTCGTGACGGGCGTAAATTGGGATGTCGCTTCGAGCTCGAGGTGAGGATCGCTTCACTTCGTAGGCGGCTTAGTGGCGATGTCGGTTGGTTTTCCACGAGCCTGATTCTTCAGCTCGCCGATGAAATGCTTGAAAAATCCATCTGCTCGGCCTCCCGGATTCGGATCCGCTATAGATAGTTTCTCGTCAGCTCGGTCTCTCCCCTCGAGCTACAAAACTCGAAGTCGTACCTGTAGCTTCTCCCGGCGCTAGCGGCTCGTGCGGATTTCGGCCATGCTGCTTCTCGTTGATCGCGCGGTGAATACGGCCAACAGCTCTGTGGAAGCCCGGCTGGCGGAGGATCTGGAGCTGTGCGTGAGCAAGGTTGAGAGGGAGTCATGCGCCTGTCAGACGGCACTTACAGTGTCGATGATTCGATCCTCAAAAGCCTGGATGAGCCGCAGCGCGAACAAGTACGGCGACATTGTGTTTTCCTACTGATGTTGCGGGAAGAAGAGGTTCGTGGCTATTGTTGGTGGCGGGAGGAATTGAGAGGAGGTCTGGCTTAATAATAATTGGAGAGGTACTTGTTACTGGCGTAGAGATTTATCGCGACGGCGATGCTGAGGTAAAGCTGCATGTACGTACCTTGCTGACAGACGGGTGGAGGATTTTATCAACCTCATTTTTAGATTGTACATGAATACACGTATTACGGCTGCAATACCAAGCAAGGGCAATTGTGATTCTTTTGATAGGGAATAAGTTGTAGTTTAATTCACTTTTCTAGTTATACATTGCCATCTCCTTCTTTTGCTATGGAGAATCCATCGGGTATTGGTTTAACGGCGCTCATTGAATAAAAAACAGAACTTTTTTCAGCTCATTTTAACGAGTCCAGTTTGTCGTTAGTTCTCCCTCCATCAATCTCTAATATCCATCGTCCTTTTTTCCTTTTCTTCTCTTTTTTACTGCTTGTTGAGGTACTGGCCAATGAAGGACTCAAGGTAGGCCTGCTTGCCCAGAGGAACGCCCTCCTTGCGCATAATGTTGTAAGCGGTAGAGAGGTGGAAGAAGAGGTTAGGCAGAACATAGCCGTTGAGGTAGTGGGAGCCAGGCATCTCGAAAGTGCCAGCAGAGCCCATTCCCAGGGTGACAAGCTCGTTCTGGCGCTTGTTGATGACGTCCTTGTCGGCAGTGGCGAGGATCTTCTCAGCCTTGGCGATGCGGGCATAGCAGTCGGCGAAAGTCTCAACCTCGCCCTCCCAGGCATGGGGCTCGGCACCGGTCAGACGGGCGACGATCTTGGTTGAAGTGTCGGTGACCATCTTGACCTGGAAGACGAGGGGAAGCATGTCGGGGTGGATGCGGGCGGCGAGGAGAGTGGCGGCATTGGGCGAGGCCTCGCCCAGCTTGAGGATGTTGGTGAGAGACTTGAGGGCGCTCTTGGCCAGGGGGATGGAGGCGTCGTAGAGAGAGTAGCTCATCTTGGATGCTTAGGACTTGGTTTGATTGGTAGGATTAAGTTGATTTGGAAGAGAGAGGATGTGGGATTGATGTGATGAGGCAATTGGCAACTTGAATCTCGCAATCGGGAGAGGGAGTGGCCCCGGGTATATATATCAATATTACTATTAACCTGGGTCGTTTACTCCGAGCGTATTCAACTTAGACTATACACTATGCCGTATATCAATCGGGAATATAACGTACAACGCCAATGTCCCTCTCCTGAATTAGCAGGTGGTCTCCGCCTATCCTTCAGTCGAACTAACTACAAACCGCTACTACTCTGATCTGAGACTCGCGATAGTCTGTCACTACCTCGCTCGAATTCCGCATTCCGCCTCCGTCTCCTCTCGCTCCGCTTCTCTCGCAACTGCGGCTTGACTCGATTCAATAGGTCCCCGTACGAGTATCCACGAGCCACTGACCCCCCCCTCCCTCTCCTCTCCCAACTCCCCACAGACGGATATCCGAGGGGGTCCTCCTAGGTTGCTAGGGATCCTCCATTAGCTGTTGGCCAGAATTGAGGCTGAAAGGCCCGCAACGCAACACGACGCTGGATTACTACTTAGAATCGCATCGAAGCCACTCCCGCGTCCAGTCCAGCCAGAGAGCGGTCAAATCAAAGAGGCGTGTCATTGTCAATCCCTCATGTCACAGGGGAGGGCATGTCTCAGCCGTTGTGGATCAACTGGTGAGCTGTTGTTGTGCATTGTGTGAATACTCGTACATACAGTAGTGCTAGTTCATGCTCACTTGACTGGGATTATGAGGTTTCACGGCAGGTCGAGCCAGTGCGAGCGAGGCCGACGGCCCGAAGGGGGGCAGCTTTTACTTGAATCTGGCCATCTGCATCTACTCTGCACTCCCCCAACACACAAAGTACGACAAGGGACAAGAGACAAGGGCCAATCGAGTGACCCATGACTCTGTCTCTCCGCACCGGCTCGTCGTTTCTCGTCTCTTTTTCCCTTTTTTTTTCTCCCTTGCTTCCTTTTCCCAAAGTGGACAACGGTGCGCTGGACCATGGGAAAATAGCTCGGCACTCGGCCATCCAGTCAGCACCGTATTACCACCTCGCGGCTAGATATATCCAATCTCCATCTCCTTGAGCAATGTTATTACAAATAGATCCGCGCAAAAGTAGAAAGTGCAACACTCAAGGGCTTTGCTTTGACCAACACGGTTTTCCTTGTCTATCTAGCCGCCGAAGGATTCGATCAAAGAAACCCTCCCGTGTTACCAAAGCTGAAGGATCCAAGAGTTGGATTACCACGCAGCTGAGACATCAGCAAACAATGACGATTTTTACTCAGCAAACATCTCAGCTTAGAAATTGAAAGACAAAATGTGCGAAACGAAACCCTCGAACGGGATTCAGGAGCAACTCTTCACCGTCCGTGCTGACATGGTGTTGGACGATCCAGCACAGCACAGTGTTGCTTCCATATCCCGCCTCTCTTGTCTCGCTTTTTCTTTCATTTGCATTACTGATCAATAAGCGGACATCAGATCAAGCACAAACTAGATCTTGTTAGTTCACGACGCTACGCCGCTCGATGCAAGACACGCTTCATATTACAAATGCTTCCCAGATAGTGTACAGTACAGTCTCATCCTCCACTCGCTTTCGCTTTCAAGCATCATACCAGCCAATGCCATGGGACCAAACGAAAAGCCACTTGCGCACACAGCAAATCCAATCCTCACGCCAATCCAAAAAGTTACATGAAAATTAAACTCTCTCTCTCTCTCTCTCAGATCAGCCCCAAGGTCGCGTTAAACCTGTCCACTACCTCTCTCGCTCCAGGCAGGGCTGAAGGACTCGCAACTAGCTTATCCAAGCCCATTGCCCGTCGGCCCTCGGGATTGACCCATCGCCGCACCATATCCTCTGTCGGCCGGCCGATGTGCTTTGATTCACCATCGCCGCCTGGGAAGTCGGGTCCTGGTGTGCCATCCAGGAAGGCCTGGCGTTGTCTGACGAGGTATTGTGCGTTGAGCTCTGTGACCGGACATACGGGAATGTAGAGAACGCTCGAATCGGATTGTCCCTTGTGAACTTTGTCGACGGCATGGATGGCTAAAAGTTGTATTAGTGTCTGTCCCAAACAAGATGTTGAAGAAGGGAGAGAAGAGGAAAAGACTTACTGTCACAATGCCATGCCACGAAGGCCCCGGGTTTGATCTCGGGTACATGTGTCATGGTCCTTGAAAGCTCCAGGTGTGGATGAAGCTCATCATTGAGCTCTTGTCCATGGCCTGGATGTGCGCCTTGAAGGTCGCTGGTCATATCAGCATCGCCAGTGAATGTCCAGTTCTTCTCATCCAAGAAGGCATCCCCCTTCTTGGTGGCGTCAAGGGGTGTAAAGAACGGCCTCAGAAGTGTGTACGCAGTTGACAGCATCAAAGGATATGTCAACAGAGTACCTTCTTCAGGTGCTACTTGGCTCATAGAGACCCAGCCTTGCCATGCTCTAAAAGCACTGCATGCTCCTAGGCCGTTGTGAAGGTCGTTGACAGCGTCAATTCTGCCGGAAGCATCCCAGGCATCATACTTCTCCCATCTGCCTTCAAACACTCTATCGTATACATGGCCACGTCCGTATCCGTCCTTTTCCCAGCGCTCGACGCTGCCGCCGTCGATGTGAGGGCCGAGTGCAAAGGCTGCATCGCCGGGTTGGCGAATGCGAAGCCTGTCAGCGTAGGATAGGGGTATGTCGAGGGAGATCTGGGCACTCGGCGATGATGTGTGCCAAAAGTCTGCCATGAGATGCTTTTGTACTTTAAGCATAGACGGGTGTGATCGAGCTTGGATCTGTGGCTCAGACCAGTATAGCTCATATACCTGTGGATCATGAGCTGGGAAAGCTGCCCTCGACCATTAGCCCTCATGTCGTTCCCCCCTTTCAAAACCAATACGATATATATATAACAGAGAGAGAGAGAGAGAGAAACCTTACCTCTTGTGTGTGGATTTCGCTGGACATATTCTTCCACACGGGCCTTGTATTCCCGCGCCTCGCCTTCGGGGATTACACCATGTACGACCACCACCCCCCTCTTCTTGATCTCCTCCTTGACTTTATTATCCAGCCCGTAGTTTAAGTCGGAAAACTCTACTTGGGGAATAACTGCAGGGCCCTTTTGCGCAATAACCTCGTTTTCCCTCCGCAGCGTCCGCAACAATCTCGTCCAGCTCGCCGCAATCTCCTTCTCCCGACCCCTGACCAGCTCCAACTTGAGCTGTCTGAAGCGATCCGGCAGCGGCGCCTGCTCCACGCCCGACAGCGAGACGAAGGAGTCGGAAATATCACCTGTCCTCTTAGGAGCAGGTTTTGGCGACTGCACCGTCGCGAGGCAGCGATGCAGACGGGGCAGGACGGGAGAGGCCTTGATGAAGCTTGAGCGCAGCATCTTGATGTTTTTTTTCTCGTGATGTTTTTTTTTTTTTTTTCACAACAACAAAGGGCTTTCAGCACAGAAAATGATGGAATCACACAACCTGAGCCAAGATGAACCAACAAACGACTACCGACAAAGCAAGATTGTCATCATACTATTTATATTGATGGGCTAAAGGCGTCGGTGTTGCTGTTTTGGGGTGGTCCGCGCCCCGCCTCAGCCACGTAAACTCTATCTTTTCCCGACGCTACACGATACCAAACAGCAAACTGGATCCTTTTTTTTCCATTTGCTGTGGCCTGATCGAGATTGTAATCGAGGGCGGAATGGGCGGTGGTGCTTTGTCTTGGGGCGGGCTGAGACATGGTTGGATTGCGTCTAAGACGCGAAAGATGTGGAGGGGAGGAGGCCCATCGTTTCCGCTTACAAAAAACTTGAAACAAAAAGAAAAGTAAAAAAAAAAGTAACGTATCCCGTCTAATCCAACGCCGTTTAGCTAGAAAGAATCAATCCATTAGCTTCTTGCACTATATCACCAATGCTGGAACGTTACAAAGTCATTGCCATCGCTGGCCAATCTCAAGTTATCACCGAGTGTTTTCGTCTCCCCCTTTTTTTCTTCCTCGTCTGCCGTACCCAGCAGCCGTGTAACGAAAAACCCAAACTCCATCCTTCCGGCCGACACGGACTTCCAATTCGAAACATGATCACATGAGTTCTTCTGAAATTGGTGCGTATACCCGAATTCATTTATTAAAATCTTTTTTCAAAGGGGGGAGGGGGAAAGGACCTTTGTAAAAAATGACGAGCTGCCGACTTCTTCATGGCGTCATCTGTGTTCAAGACGAAGATTTTCGGGCCTCGTGGTGTTTCTAGCATAGTCATCTGGTCACATGGACAGCGAGCTACGTGATATAGCCTAAAAGAATGCTTCTTTGACGTTCCATTGTGTCGTTGCATGATGAGATTTTAGAAAAGTTCGGTGCAGGCGAGAGCTGCAATGGCCGCTTTCAGGTAGAATGAAACGTCTCCAAAAAAGGGAACTTGTTGTCGACGGGCGCCCTGTTGTGGATATGATCGAGACAAGATGTCTTGCTTCCTCATCTCCGAGATATCGTGAAGTCTTCAAGTCAAACATTGGGAGGAGCAGGAGAAGAGCACGGCTCTTATACATCTAAAACTCCGTTATAAAACTCCGTAGATACATCCCGGCAATTTTTTTAACTCATGTTTTTCTCTAACATCATATATCATGAGTCCAAAAAAAAGCTTACCCGATAAACTTTTAACATAGGGCATGTCCCAACCTTAAGAGCCTCAAACCTCGACTACTATCCCTCTCATGCCACATCGCCAAACTAAATAGCACTCTCATAATTAATCGACGGGAAATTAGGATAATTCGCCGGCATGTCTATATTAGGCAAATCCGCTCCCCACACTCCAGCCACGACCAACTTACTCCAATCCGCATCCCGCCGGTGCTCCCACCCCCTCATCAGCCACACCATCCTCCTCGGTTTGGGGTTCTCCAAAAAAGATTATAGCCTAATAGAGCCTAATAGCTCTCTCTCTTCTGGTTTGATGTTTCTCTCATTATCAATCTCATCGTGAAAGGTTCACTCTCACTCACACCATCCCAGTATAGCATCTCATCTCTCATCCGTAATCTCAACACCACTCCCGTGTAAGTGCCATCCATCATGACCTTAACCAACCCTCCCCCAATCCTCAAAATCTCCCTCCCCCAAATCGCCCAACTCATTGACCACTCCCTCCTCCACCCCACCCTCTCCGACCCCGACCTCCGGTCCGGCCTCCTCCTCGCCCGCTCCGCCTCCGTCGCGTCCGCCTGCGTAAAGCCCTACGCCGTGCCCCTCGCCCGCTCCCTCCTCGCCGACTCCCCCGTCCGCGTCTGCACCGTCGTCGGCTTCCCCCACGGCTCCTCCTCCGCCTCCGTCAAGATCACAGAGGCCGCCGAGGCCGTCTCTTCGGGGGCAACGGAGATCGACATGGTCATCAACGTCGGTAAAGCCCTCGGCGGCGACTGGGCCTATGTCGAGCACGAGGTCGAGGCCGTCAACCGCCTCGTCACCGCAAAGGGCGCCATACTAAAGGTCATTTTCGAAAACGACTTCTTGCAGGACGAGCACATCGTCAAGCTTTGCCAGATTTGCACCGACTTGGGTGTTGCTTTTGTCAAGACGAGCACGGGCTATGGCTTTGTGAAGCAGCCTAATGGGTTTTATAGCTACCGGGGCGCTACGCCGCATCACCTCAAGCTCATGAGGAAACATGCCGGCCCAAAGGTGCAGATCAAGGCTGCAGGCGGCGTCAGGACTCTGGATGAGCTGATCTATGTTGTGTCACTTGGAGTAACGAGAATCGGTGCCAGCGCTACCGAGGCAATCCTGGAAGAGGCCAGAGCGAGAGGCATCGGTGAGGCTGAAGTTGAAGTTGAAGTCAAGGTCCCTCCAAGTCTGCAGGATGGAACATATTGATGGCCACTGCTAGTTTGAGCGTTGTGTCAAGTTGACAAGTATCGGAGTAGAGAAACATAATTATCTATTAAAAAAGAGTAAAACAGCACCAGGCGCAGCTCCGCATGATATGTATGCAAGACTTTCATATTCCTTTTAGCTTCTTCTTTCTCTTTCCCTTTCCTGTCTCTCTTCTCAGCCGTCATCACTGCTGAAGAAACTCAGAGATACCCAAAAAGGGACAGAAAAGGGCTGTATGACGAAGAAAAAAGGGGGTAAAAAGAGGTCAAGATTGTAAAAAACAAAAAAGCATCGCTCAGCCAAAACATCAAGCCGCCAGCTTCATGCCCTGTTCTCGATCCCCATGTATCCCTAACAAAAACAACATCATGTCCGTACACCGGTCCTCTCTACTCTCCAGGCATAACAGGTATTTGTAATGTACAAACAAAAGATACGCTCTCGTTAAAAATAAGATATGGGTGGTCGTGTAATAAAAAAAAATAGTTTTAAATAAAATGCTCACGGCGCCAGTTCGACGCCATCGTTATTCGAAATTCCATTTTCGCTTTCATCGCCTCCTTCTTCTTCTTTCTTCGCAGCCCAAAATGCTTTCTTACTCGGTATCTTGGTTTGCGCGCCTCACCTTCTCTCTCAAATCTCTGTTTTCAGTTTCCAAGCCGCCGAGTCGCTGCCTTGCCGCCTGCCTATCCTGGTTGCGCCCTTCTCGCTCCATCTTCAGCTTGTACTCCATATCCCGGAGCCTGAGTAGCCAGCGATTGTCGTTCTGGCTAACCGACCCGTCGGAATTTGACGCATCCATGAGGCCGAGTCCAGCCCTTGACGACGATACTGGAATTCCAGAAGCGGACGGAGCACGCACGGCAGATGACGCCCTGCTCTTGGAAGGACGATCGCCAGTTCCTCGGGAAGCCGACGGCGAGCCGGCACTGGCCTCGGAGCCTGCTCCAGGAATTTGATGAGCCGCACGAGCACGAACATCATTAGCAGTCCTCAGTGTGGCATTCTCCACCTTGAGCTGACGATATGCCTCTTCGAGACGTAGCATCCGGTTCGACGCCTCGTGAGAGCCCAGCGACCCAGTGGCAACAGAGTTGCGAACCATGGTCTCTAGTCGATCAAGCTTCTTGATTCGCACATCCAGATTGTTCTCGAGAGCTTGGTACTCGCGATAGAGGTCCTTCTCGACTGACTTGATCTTTGTCTGCAGAGCCGCGAACATGCCCTCAATGGTCTTAACAGCGGACAAGAGATTCTTAGTAAACCCTGGCAGACGACTCGCGATGACTTCAAGCGTCGGCACAACTTGCCGGTCCACGAGTGTGTTGTTGTTGGCCCACTCTCTGCCGCAGAGCGTGCTCAGCTTGTGCCATAGAAGAAGTAGCAGCTCGTTCCTCTCCAGCAGCTGCTCGCGGGCAGTTTGCTCCAGCACGGCAAGCTTCCGGCGATCCTGGCCTCTGGTAGCTTCCAGTTCGCTAATGCGGACATCTTGCGTGCTGGCCGTTCGAGTGAGATGCTGGTGCGTCTTCTGGAAAGACTCGAATTGGGACTTGGTATTGCGGTGAGCAACCCGCTCCTTTTCAAGTAGCTCGGTGATTTTGCGAGTTTCCAGGGCATGCGACTCCAATAGTGAATCGCGCTGTTTAATGATTCGGTCCTTCTCGACCAATGCCGCCTTAGACGTGTCGAGTTCACGAACAGTGTTCTCAAGCTCACGCTGCATCCGTGCAATAGACTGTAAAAGTAGCTTCACGTTAGTACAAGAACAAATGGAAAAGAGAGAATAGGCGGCATCTTTGTACCTTTAGCAGCGAAGAGCGGGTGCCGTTCAGGTCACCCAAAGCTTCCCTCAAGTTATTCTCCAGCTCCAGCAGCCTCTCCTTCCACTCGGTAGCCTCAACCTCACGGGATGACAAGCTTTTACGCAGCCGCTTGACCTCGTCCTTGGCGCTGGCATTCTCTCGTTGAAGGTTAGCAAATATCTGCTGGACATCGGCATCCTTCTTGGTGGTGACATCCTCCCATTGGGCGCGCTCCTCTTGCATCCGGTTATCCAGCTCTTTGACTCGCTCTTTTTCATCTTCCAGGCTTCTCTCCAAGTTAGAAAGGGCAGCCTCTAGATCACCAATGCGAATCTTGTCCGCCTCCTGCTCTTCCCGAAGGAACGAAATCTCGCCCTGGGATGACTCCTGTTGGACGGAAAGGCGTTGGTTCTTTTCGTTGGATTCCAGTAGCTTCTGCTCCAATTCCTCCAGCTCCTTGTTGGAAGATTCCTGCTCCTGCTCCAGGTGTTGGATGCGGTGTGTCTGATTAGCCTGTTCCTCCTCGAGCTGCTGAATGTGCTGAAGCTTGTGCTCCTGCTCGTCTTCAAGGCCAAGGAGAGCTTCGCTCATCTGTCGCATCTCCTTCTGCAAGCTCTCAAAGTTTTCAGACCTGTCGCTCAGATCAGCCTGCAGCCGCTGAACTTCCGCCTCTAGCGCATCAATCTCCGCCTGGGCCTCGCTGCGAAGGTCCTCAAAGTTGGCCTCCATTTCACCATGCTCTCTCAATGCTTCGTCGCGCTCTGACTGCAGCGCAATCAGGTCGTTTGTCGCGTTGTCAAGCTCTTCCTGCATACTCATGAGGGCCTCATCTGCCTCACGCTTCTGGTTAATGGCAAGCTCAAAGTCGGCCATGCAGCTCTCCAATTCCCGCTGCAGATCCTGATTCTGCAGCTTCACCTCGCTAACTTTGTCGCGCAACTCGGCCATTTTGTTTTCCATTTCCTCGCGCTCTGCCTCATCCTCCGCTGTCAGCTGCCTAGTCCGGACACTATTTCTCGAGCTCGGTCTCTCAAGGGCGCCTGCACGAGACGCAGATCGTTCCAGGAGACTGTCAATAGTAGAGGGAGCAGGACCACCACGTCGCTGGGCCATCTTGAGATCCTCGATTTCCTGGTACAGGCGTTCTTTTTCGCGGTTTCTGGAAGTCAGCATTGAGGTTTGAGCTCCAACCTCACGACGGAGTTCAGCATTCTCGTGGCGCAGCTGCTCGCTCTCTCGCCGCAGTTCGTCGACCAAGGTACTGGCGGCACTGAAGTTGGCGTGAGAACCATCAGCATCGCCAGACACGCTGGACATGGGCCTGCCCGGCGAAGCACCTCGGTCTCGTGGTTTCTTGGTGATATTGTAAATGTTGGTGGTATGATGCAGCATGCCAGAACCAGCGCCAGACATCTCCTTCTTGAGCCGGAAAACTTCATCTCGCAGCTTCCTGTTGTCCTCATCCGACTGTTCTCTGCGCGCAGTTTCCTGCTCCAACAAGTCCTTCCAGACGTCTGCTTCCTCCTGGCGGCCGAAAGCGTCGCTTCCAGACCGCTCGCCGAGCGTCTTGACAATATCCGACAGTTTCTTCTTCTCCGACTCCCTATCCTGAGTCTCGCTTCGGAGCCTTTCAATCTCGGTGGCGTACGTTTCGACACGTTCTCGCAAGAACATGAGCTCCTCTTCGCGCTCTTGAGCCTCCTCGTTGTACATCTTGGCGGTTTGGTCCGTCGAAGAGGCACCGCTTCGAGCAGTGCTCGGTCTCTCTTCATCTTCCTTCTCCTTCTTTTCTAGTTCCTTGACTCTTTTTCGCAGAATCTTGTTGTCTCGCGTCGTTATTGCGAGATTCGTTCTCAGCTCAACGTTCTCGGATATCATCTCCTTAAGACCTTCTTCTGACAAGGTGTCGAGCCTTTTGCTCAAGAACATGACTTTGAGTTTCAGGTCAAAATTTTCTTTAGAGAGTCTCTCAATGGTGCTGCTCTGCTCCTTTAGCGTCCAGGTCTTGCCGGTGCCTTTGCCTGTAGCCTTGGAGCTGTTAATCGCGGTGGCGGTAGAGCCAGACAATCGTGGGGTTTGTAGGCCATTTTGGAATTTGAACTCTTTCGCAACCGAGTCCGGGACGTGGACGTTCTTAACGTGCTGGGCGATGACGGTATCCGTAGGAGCTGTGCTCATGCTATCTTTGGCCTTGGGCGTCACCATCTTGTAATTGCTCTCTCTTCCTCGGGTAGGAGTGTCCACCTCGGCCAGCGGTTCCAGCTGGCGCGTATTGTCGCCAAACTCATCAGTGCCGAGGCCAGAGGTCATGCTGCCCATACTTATAGTTCGCAACAAATTAGAGGGAGATCGCGACATGCCCGTATTTGGTACCGCTCCGCCGGAATGTAGCGCATAGTCGAGCCCCAGCCCTACAGTGCCCACCGTAGCATCGCTGTCTTCCTGCGATTCGGGATTGGTCACGAAGGACGAGGTCGAGGATCGCTGGCTGCTGAAGCGGCCACTGCGCACATACTTGGGGCGCTTGTTGCGCAGGGCAAGCCCAGTAGGGCCACCCGGAAAGGAGGAAGCATCAGGGCCATCGGTGCTAAACACAAGGGAATCGTCCTGTCCGTTTCTGTCGTTCTCTTGTTGTGGGACCTTGGGAGTGTTTTGTTTGCTCGTGCTGCGAGAGATGTTACGAGCGGCAGCTGCAGCTGCAGGCGAGGAGTCAAATCTCTCTAGACTGGATGTGTTGGTCGCTCTCGTCAAATCATCTTCAGACTCCGGATTGAACTCAAACTCGTTTGTGTACTCCGGTCTCGATCTGTAGCTCGAATCGTATCTCAACTGGGGTCTGGACTGCGACGAATCGGGCCGGGCAGAGCTCCTAGAAGGCTGCGCAGATCGTTTGGCGGGCGAGTCAAAGACGAAGCTGTCATCGGCGGTCGCCCCAGCACTCGCAGAGCCGGTAGGGATTGGCGACAACGACGGGAGGAAGCTCGATTCCATATCCTTAAGATGTTCTCTGACTTGGTCCTCCGAAATGGTGTCGTCCGGATTCAGCGTCGGCTCCAAAGCGGTCGTCTCGAAATAGCTGAGGTCTCCTTGGCCCGCGGGCGAACCCCCGCCAGCTTTGGGCCGAGAGGAAGCTTGCGCCGACGTTGGGGAGAGCCTGCTGCTGGGATTAGGGGTTATCGAAGCATGTTTGGGAGGCGCCGGCGCATTCTCCTGCTGGTCGGATCGCGAGCGCGCGCTCATCGTCGTCGAGTCTGCTGTCTGGCCATTGTCGGTTGGGACGCGCCGGGAGGTGGAGGGGAGCGATTCAGGCTCCTGGGCGGTGTTCTCATCCACGCCAGCCATGGTTCATCTTGCGGCTTTGTTTCTGTCTCAGCCAGGGCGTGTGAGAGTCGCGAGGGAGGCGAGGTGCTAGCAGAAGAACTAGCAAACAACAGGTGGTGAGCAGGAGGCGAGCGAAGTAGGGAGAACGGCCAAGTTTGCCAGCTTGATGCGAGCTCAACGCATTGATCCAACGCCTGATCAAGCAGAAAGTGTCCCAAGGGCAAGATGGCCTGCAGCTCCAGTGCTTGCACGCGCTAAGGCCGCGGGAACCAGTGGAATTCTAGAGCGAATTAGGGGGCTGTCAGGGGGGGCCCCGCATGGCTTTAAACAGGCGGTAAGTCATCCATCAAATCTAAAAGGCAAATTGATGGTATTTGAATGCTGGTCTATGTCACTTTTGGATTCCAGGTTGACATTTCCTCATGATAGCAGCAGAATGGTCGCCGATTGCCCTGCCCTATTCAGCTCCATCATCACAGTGGTACAGTATTTTTCGGCGGAAAAAAAATGGTATTATCAAAATGGCGTGAGGAAGAAGAGAACAATAAGAGAATAAGAAAACAAAAATAACATCATGCCAGTTAAAAAAGCCATGCTGGATTGGTAGTGCAACATAATTCCCCCAAGTCCTGCCACTCTCTTAACCAGGTATCAATTTTCAAATCGCCTGTCGTCCGCCAGTTTTCGTTACAAACAGACCTTCACCGTAATTTACTTGCCGATATGGAGAAGCGTAAAAACGACTTCCACGCCAAACGCCGCAGGCCTATCCAAGTCCCAAACTGTTCCAACTCATGCATCGTCACACTCGATTATTGCGAGAAAAAAGTAAATGAAAGAAAATCAAAAGGTGGGTGGAGAAGAGGGGGAGGGCGGAGAAGAGGGGGAGGGCGGAGAAGAAAGAAGAAAGAAGAAGAAAGAAAAGAGTCATTACCACCACCACTTCCATGTCTTCTCCAGTGACGGGTTTGCCAGGACATCGTCCACCCATCCCAGACTCTCTCTCTTATCGTCAAGTAATCGAGCATATTCATACAGCAGCCGCAATACATAGATCTGCATGTCTTCTTTGCGCAGCACCAGATCGGCCCACTCCTTGCCCTCAGTGGCTATCTTCTCCGCCACGTGGTCGTGGCCGTTGCGTCCCTCGTATCCGAGGAAGTACTCCATGATGCCGTAGTAATCGATGAAACGGCTATCCATGGGAACAAAGTGCTTCCACGCAACCAGGCGGCTATCATGCCACTCATGCCAGACGGTGGCCTTGATAGGGAGGGAGGTAGATCGCAAGAAGCCAAGGTAACGGCCAGAGAAGGAGTTTCCATCAATGTCCGGGATGTACTTGGAATCGAACTGTTCTGCCATCTTCATTCCCTTAGTTGGCTTGAAATAATGGCTCGTGTAGTTGCACTTTCCGTTTTGTGGGGGAGTGCAGCTGAGATCCGTGAAGCTGATGTTAGCCCATTGATCGATCCACTCGCCAAGCTTGCCATCTTTTTGAGCTTGTAGGTTGTATTCCTCGCCCGGTAATGCAAAGTTGTCGGCCATTTCTCCATGCTCCACTCGCGAAACTGTGGTGCCATTGTTCATGGCGACAAATCTATGGCGCTGGAAGCCTCGCCAATTGTGCACGGTATTCTGACCTCCGGTCGCGACACCACGCCAAATGGCCTTGTTCTCCTTCTCCTCCCAGGAAACGCCGTGGTTGTCACCACCAGTGAAGCGCTCCTCCTCGTTCCAATACATGGGTGCAGGTAGTAAAATCTCGTTGTTGACTCCCAGTTTGGAGCCACCAAACATGGGAAACAAGACCTTGGATGCAGAAGTAGAAATCGGCTCAATGAAAATGCCCTCCAAGGCTTGCAGGTCTGGCTGATGGCAAATTTCGGTGGACATTGAAAAGTTGGAGACAAAGCCCTTGTACATGTGGGGTTCGGCATATGACGAGTTAATGGCGGGCGTTTTATCTGCAGTTTTCCTCAGATCTTCCACTCGAGCCAGGCTGTCAGGGGGGCAGCCGCGTCGAGCAATGGCCCAGTAAGGCTCTGTATTGAGAAGAGATGTTAATATCAGATCATTAATTGAAGGCAAAGAGAAGGGTATGAAAGGCAAGGAAATCATGTATCAGATACACAATCCTGAGAGAGTAACCTACTTGTTTTTTCCCAGTCCTTGGAGCGCGTCTTGACCTCGACGTCGCCGGTACCGGGGCGAGGCAGCTTCTGGAACTCGCTGATGACGTTCTTGGACTTGGGCATCTTGATCGTCTTGGATGCATTCTTCATGTAACCGGCCATTTCCTCCCACGGAACAACCAGCCTGGGCTCGTCCATGGCGTTGAGTGCAATGTCCATATCTGGCAGCAAGTGGTCGATTGTCTTGATCATCTTGAGCCAAATCTTGGTCCAGAAGAAGTCGCTTCGCGCAGTAGCGTTGCCGTCGCGGATATTGATTGTCATTTCAAAGTCCCACGCCTCTTTGCGGATGACAGCCGGGTCAAGACCCCAGAAGGGCTGTAGATCCTGGTAGATGCGGTCGAAGAAATCCTCAACAATGACTGCATTCTTGGAACGAGCAAACTCGAACCACTTGTCGAAGCCGGGGGGAGGGTGGCGGCCACGGCGCTTGCGATAGGCCTGGGCAGCCTCTTCCACCGTTTTCGATTCCTTCGAGGTCAGCTCGGCAAAGTTCATCTGAGCTTCGTATACGAGCTTGTCAATGGGGTGGCCGCCGGCGGTGGGCCGAGGGCCGAGCGGAGGAAGAGAGTTGCGGATAGGCTCCTGGTTATCAGAGTCTGGCTTGGTGGTTCCCTGGGACGCTGGCGCTGTCGCGACGGGTGCATTTGCGCCTCCCGGGATGACAGGAGCCTCGTTGCCGGCGGCGTTTGAATTGGGGGGTTGCAATGGTCTTCCTGGCGCAGCCTGGCCTGCTGGTAAAGGCGGTAGGCGGGAGATGTCTGATGAGCTGTGGCTGAAGGTGTACAAGGCCAGCAGCAGAATGGCCGCCAAGACGCCGTACCGCACAAGGCCGGATGACCGCCGCATGGGAAAGCCGGGCGACAGCATCTTCATGATGGGCGTCTGGCGGGGAGAAATTGCGATGCTCTACTAGTACTTTTTGTAACGTTATAAAGAATCCTCGGGGCAAATCAAGGACGCGGCGTCGGAGGATCGCTAGGAGATGAAATCAAGGCTGGCCGCGCGTGCTTGCGCTGCTGCGGCTGGCGTTCGGCCTAAAGCTGGATGACGGAGGGGCAGAATATCCAAGAGAAAAATGGAAGTCTCAACGCATCCGGGCGTGCCAAGAAGCGCACAAGACCAGGAGGCTGCTTCGAGAGATTGATAACGAGCGACTGGTCCCGAAACACTGGACTGGACTGGACTCTGTCTCCGGTCAACAGGGAGAGAGGAGAAAGAGAAGAGAAGGTCGAGGTTTCGAGCCAAGGGCACAAGCAAGGCAAGGCGTTGGCGGGCTGAACGAGTTCGGTTCGGGCGCTCTGGAGTCGCTACAGGCGCCGCATCATCATCCGACCTGCAGGATCAGCCCAAGACAGCGAAGAGATTGAAGAGGCAGAAGTCTAATTTCGCAGAGATGCCCGGAGGCGGGCAAATTACCTGGGCAGACGCTTGCGGCAAGATTGGCCACATCGCCCATTGATTCGCCAAACCCGCTCTGTGCCATTTCGCAGCGAGCTAAAGCCGGTGCCAAGACGACCCATAACGTCTCTGTAACCCCTGACATGATTACGCTCGCTAGTGGTTGCGCTGGAGCTTTGGGGTGGCACCAGCGTCTTCAGCATTGGTTTAGTTGATTAGGTCAACCTTGAACGTCCCAGCGCGATAAGGCTGCCCGCAAATAGCCTAACCGAGCGCCGCTGCTAATGAAACACGGGCGATTGATTTGATGGATGCTTTCGATCGCATCGATTGATGGCATGCACCTCCGTAATATGAATTGTAAGCATTGACTTTTGATCCATGGATGTCAGCCGCAAATATTCAATAACACTGCAGGTACTGCTAATTAGTAGTGCTGGGTAGAGAATAGTACAAAAGCAACCTAGCACAGCACGAGAAAATATGATGGCAACTCATGTGCCTGCAGGACAAACTAATACCGGAACACTCTCCCTTGCTTCAAACCCTCGCACCCGTCCAGCAGCATGCATGTCTCTGTTCTCATCACACCAGACTGCTCTCTACCAAATCAAATCAATGACATCTTCTTTTTTGGCCTACAGACTAGTGCAGAAGCCATGGAGAAGAACAAGGAAAGGCGAGGGCTTCTGAACCTGACCTGAATCAAAACCACGCATCCATCCATCCCATCCGTCCACCTTGACAATCCTGCTGCAAATACTGTACTCGCTAATGAGCTGACGATCCCTCCTCTTCCAACTGCTCCGTAGCCCCAGCTCAATTATTCTCAGCTCCACTCTGCATGGCCCCAGCCGTTGTCGCGACATGCTTGCACTTGCACCATACAAGTACAGCACCATTGCGAAAGAAAATCCTCGAGAAATTTTAGCGGATTGTGCGGCGAGCACGCAACCTCCAATGACATGGGCCAGGACTGCAAGTCTGGAACCACAACCAAGCAGGCGAAAAAGACAAAAAACGCCTCCAATAAGCAGCAGCGGAACCACACACTCAATCCCGTCCGTGCCATTACGAGTCCGAGTCTTTCAATTACGAGACTCGTACAGCACTTGTCCCTCCCCGCCTAGGACATACATAGGGCAGACGGAAAGTTTTCTGACTTCATGTTACCTCGCGTTGCTCTCTCCCGATTGCCGCTATCCGCTAAGCTCAAAGCTATGTTTTTTTTCCTTGCAAGGAGCTCCTTGTATCCGTGTGAGATACCATCACCAACGGTGATTCGCACTCGTACTATTTCATTCCCCACCCTTTCGTCCCATGCTTTTTTTTTTCTTCTCGCCATGGAGACACTTGCAGTAAGCCCAGTTCGTGGTTTTTTCCTCAACCAGCAACCGGCATGCAGAAGTCGCCCAACGTGAAGAGACGTGCATTTAGCGACCATGTTCCGCCAACCACGGAGATGCCCACACTTTGGCCATGTGGTTTTTCCCCAGGTCTGTGAGGTGGCGCAGCACGTCTTCTCAAGATAAGAAAAGAATAAGCTCTCTGCAAGACAGATCCGACGCTACTTTCGTTACACAAGCCCTGACTGCCCGGCTGCTGGTAGCGTGTAGTACTGCCGAGTGGGTTATGTAGCATTTTAGAGGGTCGACCAGCCACGGTTGCGGCGCTTGATTGGGATCCCGCGGTGCCTAAAGAGGGACTGGCTGGAGCTATTGATTGACGGATTTCAATTACATGTGCTTAGTCCCAGTGGTGTCCGATAGAGGGCCCCCTGTAATTTCGCCTTGTCGACGCCGTCTCATGCGTTTTCCCGATTGGCGATGGGTCTTCCAATGTTGCTATGAGGTCAGGATCGTTGGTGGATGGGTGTGGCCATGTTGCACGAGGATGACGGGCTGCTACTCTGGAAAGCCAAACAGATGCTCTGTGTGACACTCCAGGAACATACGACTTGATAGCTTGGCTTGTGCCTATTCAAGTCACCTTCACATGGCATCGCTCAGCGTCATTTTCGTTGGCCAGGATTTGGAAGTGATGGCTTAGCATCACCACTGTGTTGCTTTATCACTCTTAGATAGCTTATTAGTACATACCTAGATCAGAGACGTGCGTTCATGTATCTAAAGTAATATCACGACATCTATCGTATTGAGATGCATATAAGCTGGGTTCACAGTAAACTTACGTGCAGGGATAACTTCGTATAAGTAATCATCAAAAAGCAACGGCACATGGAATTCCGAGATCAATACGTGCGGCGCTACTCCGCACTACTCCGCACCAGCAGCAATTGACTTTGGTTATTTTTCAGTAATTTTCCCGAGTCGCTCGTATACTCGTAAGCACCTCTGGAAAAGAACTAACAAGCATTCAACACTCATGGGCAGGCTGTTTTTTCGGGTTACCACTACCCTACAGCTTGAGGTATTATTTTATTTGCCTCACCTTTGATCAACGCTGGAGTCCAAGTCATAAAGTCATGATGTAATGACTGAATCATCAGAGGTTCCATTTCCAATGGAGATCAGACCCGCCCTTAGCTTTCAGTAGGGCTTTCAATTTATTCAGCATCGTGGATTTGAGGCTCACATCGAATATCAAATATGAGTTTGGAGCTGTAAAGCTTGGCCGCTGTCGCGCTCGGAATCGATAACAGGGTCACGCTAACCTATTACGGATATTCCGCATCGCCATAGCCAACAGATTCGTCTACACAGATGAATAGCTGTGACCATCTTGTGATACGTGCCAAAGGTCATCAAGGTACGTTCAGCCAGCTGACAGTTGGCTTATGGCTTCATGTGTGCAAAGGTCTTCTGGCCTTTTCTGCCCCCAATCACTTCATCTTCTTCCATTATGACAATATATGACCTCCGTGAAACCCTACAATGACGCCCGCACGCAATAGCAATGTCTAGCTTTCATCAGTAGTTGTCGATTGGAATGACAAGGAAGAGGGCGAGTATCGCTTCCTGGTCGACAACAAGGACACAAAATATGTTACCGTCGTGCTTGGTGTATTACCAAAGGACAGCTGGACCTTTGGCCCGATATCAATTCCGCTACTACCGCTTTTTCCTCCTGGTGAATGGAACGAGGGCAATGTCTCCAAGGACCCTCTGAGTGGGCACCCAGTCTTCTCCTACTATACGCAAAGCGACTTGCTTGCAATTTCAAATACCTGGCACCACATGCATATCGATCATCTAGAGTTCAAGCAGGTCTAACAACTGCAGAACATTCACGTGGTTACGCATCCGCGTTTTGATCAAACCCTGGTTGTCAAGTTTGCCGAATTCCCTTGGCAGATGCCCTACTTTGAGGCCGAAACAACAGCGTATGAATGGCTCAGTAGCCATGGAATCGGCCCCAAGTTCATCGCTCATTTGACCGAGGCCGGGAGGGTCTTTGGTTTCGTCATGGAGTACATTGACGGCGCAAGGTTCGCAGACATTGGAGACCTGGCGGCCTGCCAAGAAATCCTCTCTCAGCTACACTCTCTAGGTATCAAGCATGGCGACATTAACAAGTATAATTTTCTTATCCGAGAAGGGAAAGTCATTCTTGTTGAGTTCGAGGCCTCGCAGAGGTGCAGTGAGGAGAAAGAGCTCGAAGCAGAGTACGTGCAACTCGAGGCTTCACTGAGCGACACAACAAGAGGCGTCCCGTATACGTGGGAGGATCAACAAGCATTTCAGCAGTAACCTATTACGGACAGGTTACATCACTAGCTAGCACTAGTGGCATCCAATGAGAATTGTTCACCGAATTGGAGCCCCTCGGTGAGCCGCATTTTTTCCCACTTGGAGCCGCATGAAAATTCTTATACCTATTTGCCTCTCTCCAATTCCAACAACCAGCCAGCCGCCTTCGAGCTCAACCGTGCTAAAGCCAGCCCGGTTAGCTCAATCGGTAGAGCGTGAGACTCTTAAGAGCACACGTTCTGATGCAATCTCAAGGTTGCGGGTTCGACCCCCGCATTGGGCTTTTCCTATACAAGCACTTGGTCGAGATATCAAGTCGGCTGGTTCTTTTTTTGCTCCTCTGACCAAATTACTTACTGCTTGCTTGCCTCTTCTTTCCTCTATATAAAAAAGCGCCTTCTTCAGCCTATTATTTTGTGTGCTTGTAGAAACTCTCATACCTAGTCTGTTCCTCCATACAACTTTGTTTCTCCTGCCCAGCCAGTGCTTGCATGTTGCTGAGTGAACTCTGTCTCATCTGAAGTGCTGATAAAAGCTGCTAGAAATGATGAATGAATAGACATACGGAACTTGCTTGTTTTCTCTGAAAGATATAGATCAGCTTGAATAGATGATTTCACAATCTCGAGTTGCCGACGATCGCTGTATGGGCAAACAGTAAGAAGACGCAGATGTCTATGTTCGGACAGCAGCCTCAGTCACTGCTAATGGTACACATCGGATTGCTACCCTTACCCACAAAGAACTCTGATCTTTACTAGGCTATCTATGCCCGGTATTGTTGATGGTTCTTCCTTTACCTTCAACGATACCGAGGCTGGTGATGATGCTTTCTGGGATGCTATTGGTGCATTTCACGCTCTTCTTCCTGGCTTCGTTGATTCTGGCAGCAGTGTTCTGTATACATGTACGCTTGCTCTTACAGAGTTTGCCCGTGCTCCCATCGCTATGCCTGACGCAAAACATTTTGCTGGTACAAACGCTTTAATGAAGCCCTTTCTAGATAACCTCACTAGAATCGACTTCTAGCATTAGCCCCACGTTATTCGACAGCTATGATGACCATTTCGCCTACCAACCTTGCTGTTGGCAGCGAAGCGTGGCGCGAAAACAGCAACAACAACAGACTTTGCCTCTCCTAAGCGTTTGGGCACTGCCTGATAACTACGTCTGTTGATGACCATCCCAACATGACTTGTATAGGTGTAGATTATGTCGGTAGGCGTTTCATTATACTTCGGATATGTGAATTCTCGTTGTAGAAGAATTATATACTTTTATTTCCGATGTTTTACTGACTCACTAGGCCACGAAGATAATTTTTGTCTGTCTGTACATGCGATCTTTATGGAGGGCTTTGTGAATACTTACAAGAAAGAGTCTTACCACGATCCAGGGATCATAGGTGATAAGTTGAGTCTTTGAGAAAAATATATACACAACTTTCTTTTCTGTGACCCTGGGATACAGAGCTGGGAAACACTTAAAAAAGAGTAATTACCCCGTCGTATAGGATGTTGCTAGCTCTTGCTACCTGTTAGTAGTACAAGTGGAAGAAATGTCTCGCCGACGTGTTTCATTTATATGCTGGTTGCCGTAGTCCTTGGTTATTCACCACAAGCAGAACATAAAGTTGGTTTGGGCATGGCTTCTAGAAGCTATACTGACGGAGAAAGTGAGACATAAAATTAACTGGGATGCCACATCTGTTTACTCCAGTTGACCTCCAAGATGAAATAGAGAATTTTGACAATGGAGGGGGGATTTACAAGATGGAATTGGCCACACAATGGCATGGTAGCTCTTCAACTCTTTTCAGCTCTCCCGATATCCAGTCTAGATCACTATCAGTTCGTCATGACTTTCTTCATTTTTGTTCTAACTATGCAGAATCAATGGTCATTCTACAGTAATCATAAATAACAAATGGCATCTCCACGGGAGCCGATAATATCCTGCGCTCATTCTTCTGTCACGCACACCATTTCGTCGTTTATTGTGACGAAAGCTTCATAGTTAGTCATAACATCACCAGGTTTCCAACAAGCCACCAATGAGCTTAGCCCATGTGCTTAATAAGCGCCCGGTTAGCTCAATCGGTAGAGCGTGAGACTCTTAGCAGCACACGTTCTGATGCAATCTCAAGGTTGCGGGTTCGACCCCCGCATTGGGCTTTTCCTATAACAAGCACATGGGCGAGATAAGATGGTTATTTTTTGCCCCTTTTTCTTTTTTCTTTTCTTTTTGTAAATGTGTTGATCTTTGGGGATCGGAGGTGTTAAATGCCGGTGCCTATTGGTGGTGTATTACAGCGGGTGAAATGCGTGTGCTGGGTGGACAATACTGGTGTCTCTTCCCGAAGTCTGGATACCTTGACTTGCTCTTGGGTGAGCGAGACGATTGAATATTCTCTTGCGCCATATCAGCCAATTGATATTGACACATATTCCAAGTACCTGTACTCCGTAGTAAATCAGCCAAAGTGGGCATATAATTGTACGACTTGTACTCAAACTCTTCATCTCTGCTTGATTGTACGCTCCAGTAAATCGGCGCCTGTTATGGCAAGGGGGCAGTCCAACTATAATTTCGCTCCATCAATTGGGTAGTTTTGCGCAGCGATTTCAACCCTTTCTTTGTAATGCTAGGGCACTGCTTGAGTATTCACTACTTTATTACAAGATTGATAATGTCTACGTGTTTTTAGGTTGCCTCTGCATCTCTACACTGCATTACACGTTTTGTGTGCTGACCTAAGCCAATCACCAATATTAATGCATGTGGTGTGATTCCTCTCAATGACGGCACTGCCGTGTCTTCTCTCGAGGCTACGCAAAGAAGCCCTCGTGTATCTCGTCGCAAGGTGCCATCCTGTGCTCAATGCGATTTTTGCCCTGGAATCTGGAGCCGTCGCGGTATTAATCCAGAAAGCGCCGTCCGGAGTGCCGACGACGGTTTGAGATCGATCGGATCGGATCCCGTTGACTCCTGCTTTAGCGGCCGTTGTCTGTGGCCGGTGCCCCTGCCTGTGCGTCGGTATCGAACGTTCAGGTCATCTGGGTTGGGAATAGATGCTGCTCTTCTAGGATAGAATCGCAAATAAGATAATTTAGACTCCTTGGACGGATTGATGTGGGAGTTGCGTCCTTTTGTCTTAGTCCGTGGCTCGGAGTTATGGCCCAGTTGCCTACCATGCACTAGTGGTCGTATCTCCGACTCCCACTTGCCCTCGGGGGTTATCATTGTGGTCGATTAAATGAATTTATGACCTGGGAATTTATCGAATTTAACGAATTTATTTTATCGAAAATATA
The DNA here is from genome assembly GCA_020045945.2 of Trichoderma semiorbis. Taxonomy (NCBI): domain Eukaryota; kingdom Fungi; phylum Ascomycota; class Sordariomycetes; order Hypocreales; family Hypocreaceae; genus Trichoderma; species Trichoderma semiorbis. The sequence continues at coordinate 1,934,192 of CM034695.1, forward strand.
ATATTCAGTTTCCTTGACTCATGTCTTACTGGCCGAGACAGCTATTACATAACACTAATTCGGGCGGTTGGTTGGCTACGGAGGGGTCACTTGACCTCTCTTATCGGGTGGAGGAAGCGATAGGGAAAAGCGCAAGGCTAGATACGGCTCTTGGAGGGGCTGTTCCAACGTCATTCAGGGCATTAAACTGAGCGATATGTTATGGATGCGACAGAGGACGGGATGCACCAGCCTGATGGGGGGATTGAAGGTTGGGAATATACGAATAGCCTCTATGCTAGTCCTTGGCGAGGTATACTCGTACCAAGGGAGATTTCCATGACAAATAGTAGAATTTGTCCTGCTCAGTGAACTCAGTACCTAGTAATACATACATACGTGTACTGTACAGTCTGTGTACCTCACTTGTCATGTCTCTCCTTTTCCGGCGCTTCATGTAAACTGTGCCGAGCGGTGAAGGTACAAGCTGCGCTGTACTCCCTCAAAGATAAGAAAAAAAACCTCCTTGCATCAAACCTCTACCGCTCAACCAACCAACTGCAACCACGGCATCGCCACAACCATCACCAATCTGACAAGAGATAGCCAACGCGAAACCCCCGTGATACCATCGGCTCTGCGTCTCTCTTCGGCATCATGTGCAAGCCCCGGCCGCTGCTGGACGTGCCCCGCGGTGGAGTCCCCGGACGCGGCGGATTGCCGACTCAAGCCTTTTATTAGCAATAATTTTCCACGGGTGAGCAAAGCGACTTGATTATATAGAGTCTCTGTTTTCCTCTAAGTTACTAGTTCGTTCGTCTGCTCAACACCCCTTTACCTCTAAGTTACTAGCCCGATCCGCCAGTCAGAGACACACGCACACATGGATTCGAGCGCCTTCGTTTTGACCTACCCAATTGTACGGCCCTAGCCCACGGTCTTGCAAATGGCGCTCAGACAGCAGCAAAGCAGGCGCAGGCGCAGCCCCCATTCGAGACGAGAAACGGGCCTTTGATTGGGGGCGTCCGTGTGACCCGAAGTGCTATATCTACTGCAGCCGCTGCCCGCCTCGTCGAAGCTTCTTTCTCGCATCTCTCCTCAGAAGCATTTTGCACCAGGACTATCCGCCGATAGCAATATAATTTTTCCTAAGGCTTACGCGCAAATTCCGACTTCTTACGGACCTACACATACTTCAGCTGAAGTCCAATCGCCCAAAATGAACACCAGCACCGTCAAGAGCCGCTTCCTCTCTCACCCCGAGGACCTTGGTATTGTCACCGTGGGCTTCTCGGGCGGTCAGGTATGTTTATTTATGCTCTATTCGCAGCATCTATGCCCGTCTACGCTACCAATTTGACTCTCACATGGACTCCGGACACGATTGCTGACGCGTATTGCAACAGCCCAAAGCTGGTGTGGATGCAGGCCCTACTGCCCTCATCGAGTCTGGACTCTTGACCCAGATCCGAGATGAGCTTGGTTACAAGCTGCACGGTGATGAGACGGTCAAGTTCTACAATGACCTGACTCCCGCGTCCGACCCCGACTACCGCGGCATGAAGAACCCTCTCCTTGTCTCGGCTGTCACTCAAAAGATTGCATCCGAGACATACGAGCACTCTTCCAAGGGCCGCCTCACGCTGACGCTTGGCGGTGACCACAGCATTGCCATTGGCACCATTGCCGGAACTGCCAAGGCCACGCGTGAGCGCCTGAACCGCGAAATCGCCGTCATCTGGGTTGATGCGCACGCCGATATCAACACCCCCGAGACGAGCGACAGCGGTAACATCCACGGCATGCCTGTTGCCTTCCTTACCGGCATTGCCAAGGAGGAGAAGGAGGAGTACTTTGGCTGGATCCAGGACGACATGCGCCTGAGTGTCCGCAAGCTTGTGTACATTGGTCTGCGTGATGTCGATGCTGGCGAGAAGCGCATCTTGAGAGAGCATGGTGTCAAGGCATTCAGCATGTTCGACATTGACCGGTAAGTGCTTGGCTTTGCGCCGTCTCTAATCGCCTTGTAAGAAAAGAGAGCTAACACCCTTCTAGCCACGGAATTGGCCGTGTCATGGAGATGGCCCTTGCCCACATTGGCGACGACACTCCCATCCACCTGTCTTTCGACGTGGATGCTCTCGACCCCATGTGGGCGCCCAGCACTGGTACTCCTGTGCGAGGTGGCCTTACTCTGCGTGAGGGTGATTACATCTGCGAGGTGGTTCACCAGACCGGCAACCTGGTCGCCATTGACTTGGTAGAGGTGAACCCCAGCCTTGCAGCCACCGAAGCCGGAGCACAGGAGACTGTCAGAGCCGGTTGCTCTCTGGTGCGCTGCGCACTCGGCGAGACCTTGCTGTAGAGTGTTCGTTGGTGAAGGAACAGGGTTTTGTTTTCGTTTGATAGGTTTTTATGATGAAATTGGATATATGGGACTGGGAAAGGAAACGGCATGATGATTTTGTATATCTGTCTACAAGGCAAAGCGGCTCGTTGCGTTGAATGGTTGCTCTTTTTTTAGACACCGATAGAAGGAGGTATGCCAAAGGTTAGAGTGGAATACAGGTATACAGTTCTATTAGGTGCATTTGGAAATGCATCACTTTGCACACTTTGTTCACATGCACACAAATACGCGAGTGAAATTGAAAATATAAGATGTGTTGGGAATAAATGTCATTTGTCTATCTACAAATTTGCTTTTGTGCATCGCTCTTCTATTCGCAACGTCAAAGATTCAAACTGTGCCAGCCGCTTAGTACACCTCAAGCACATATCGTCCGTCCTCCTTGAGCCTCTCAATCTCCTTGCTCGGGTCAACCTTCTTGCCTGAAGCCTTGGCCTCTGCGGCAATGGCCTCCTTCAGCACTGCCGTCACATCAGGCACAGGCCACGTGGGACCACAGAGGTAGAAGCTACCGCCCTCCTTGATGTACGCCTGCACAATGCTGTCCAGGGTCTCGCGCATCCTGTCCTGGATGTAAATCTTCTTGGGCTGGTCTCGCGAGAAGGCGCTTCCGACGAGGGTGACGACGCCGGCGGCGAGATAGGCCTCCCACTCCTCGCCGTAGAGGTACTCCTCACGCTGGTGACGAGAGCCGAGGTACAGCAGGATGGAGCCAATCTCCTTGCCCTGGGCCTTTTGCATGGCGCGGTACTGGACGAAGGCGCGGAAGGGCGCGAGACCGGTTCCGAGACCAGCCATGATGAGGGGCGCGGTGTCCTTGGTGGGCAGCTTCATGACGGAGGGCTTCACGGAGACGGTGACGGTGGCGCCGGGCTGGAGGCGGCTGAGGTACTGCGTGGCCTGGCCGGTGCGGGTGCGGCCCTTTGTGTCGACCCAGTCGACGACGACAATCATGAGCGCGACGCTGGTGGGGGTGACGGCCTGCGCGGAGGCGATGGAGTACTCGCGGCGCTTGAGCGGGCTGACAATCTTGACGAGGTCGTGGAAGCTGGGGCGGGCAGAGCTAAATTCCTCGAGGATGTCGACGTAAGTCACCGTGTCGACCTCGGAGCGGCGCTTGAACTCGGCAGCACCATCGTTTCCGCCCAAGGCAGCAAGCTTCTTCTTCTCAAGGTCGTCGGTGGCGGACTCGGACAGGGCCTCGTAGAAGCGCTTGGGGGGCTTGCCGAGAATGTCGACGTTTTGCGTGAGAGCCTGGAAGACGGTGCGGACCTCGAGAGCGGTGGCGTCCTCGCGAGAGGGCACCTGGACGAGCTCTGCGGGGTTGAGGCCGTAGAACTCGATGAAGGCGTTGACCTGTGCCTCGTCGTTCTCGGCGTGGATACCCAGGGCCTCACCGATCTTGTAGGTGAGACCAGAGTCGCCAAGGTCGAACTCGATGTGGAAGATGTTACGGTCGTAGTCTGAAGGTGTCAGACGGCGGTTCTCCTTGACGCGGACGGTGGAAGTCTTGACAGAGAGGTCGGGGCGCAGGGTCGTCTGAGTGCCATAAGCTTCCTTGAAGACGATACCCTTGGCGGCGATCTGCCAGTCGTGGAGCTGCAGAGCCTCTTCGGCCTCCTCCTTTTGGAAGGGCACAAAGCCAGTTGGCTGCAGACCGGTGGGCAAAACAGGGTGGACGAAATCAGGCTCAACCTCTGACCAGGTAGCCGGGACCTCGAGTTCGGAAAGAACCTGGACAAGAGCGTTGCTGGTCTCTTGCAGGATAGCCTGGGCTCCGACAACCTCTGCAAGCCCCTCGGAAGAAATTCCTGGCAAAGCAGTTTGCAAGAAGGAGAGCTCGAGGAGTAGCTTGGCGATGGAGGCATCCTTCTCGAAAGCAGGAGAAACAGCAGGGTCCAGGACGATGACGCTGACTTCCTTTTCTTGGATTCCCTTGCGCAGGGAGGCTGAAAGTCGCTTCTCAACATCGGCAGAGTTGAAGTTGGGCAGCTTAATGAGGAGCTTGCCGCCACGGACGATGTTGGCCAACACATCAACATCCTTCAGGACCTTTTCGTCTCCAACGACCACAGCGTCGGCTTCAGTGACGGGGTAAGGTGCCTCCAAAGCAGACTTGGAAGCGCGAAGATCAGTTCGGACAATGCCTCCCTGGGTGAAGTTGTCGTAGGTCTCAAAGAGGTGGACGTTTGTGGTCGATTCCTGAGCAAGAAGTGTGCCAATAGCAGCGGGCGACTTGACAGAAACAGAGTTGTCAACATCCCAGAAAGTAAACTGCTGGGACTTGACAAAGAGAGAGGGCACAGGCTTAACCTCGCCGTCATTTCCAAAGATCTTGTGCAGAGTGCCGACCAGGCCCTGAGGGGTCAGGAAATGAGCAGGAGTATACTTGATGTCCAGAACCTCGGGCTGCTGATCAAACTTGCCAGCGAAGGTGACGGCTGTGAGGACATCGCCGTACAGAGCCGATTGGGTGGCCTCGTCCGCCACGGCGATCTCATTGTTCACCTGGCCCAGCACGGCAATGGTGCGAGCAGAGGCGGGGATGGCCTTGAGGAAAGCCTCCTCGATGAAGGGTCGGTAGACACGAACGTTGATGACACCGACCTTGGCTCCGTCGGCGGCGATCTTGTTGAGAGTCTCCTTGGCAACTTGCGCCTCAACACTTCCGAGGGCGACAAGGACGACATCCGGGGTCTCGTGTCCAGAGTATTCAAATGGCTGGTAGACGGTGCCGAGCTCATCGTTGAAGAGTCTCAGGAGTTCCAAAACCTTGCCTGCGGTGTCGAGGTGCTGGTTCAATTTGCCAGCCTCCTCAACAAGCTTGTTGTACAAGTCGGCGACGCCGGCCTCGCTCAAAGCATCGACAATTCTCAGAGTCTCTCTGGGAAGACGAATGCCGTCGTAGATGTGGAGGGTAGGGACGACGGTGGCCAGCAGCGTTGAGAAGAGTGACATGTGCTGAGACTCATACGCGGAGGAGCTGGCAACCAAGCCCAGGCCAAGATCTTCGGCCAGTCTCAGAGCAACATCATAGTCAGAGACAAGGCCGTTGGCGTCGCTATAGTCGGCGGCGGCAACATGAGCCACAAAGGGGCTGGAGAGGTTGTAAAGAAGCGAAAGCTGGTCCAAGGCTCCACGGAGGTTCTGAAGAGAGCCTGACGGGGCTAGCAGCGTCTGAGGGATATGGCGCTTGCTAACGTCGAAATCCGGCGAGAAGATGTAGCCTAGGGCCAGAGCACCGGCACCGGTTCTGGTCTGAAGAGGCAGGACATCAGGGGCGTATCCGTGGATATTCTTGCTCTCTTCGACAGCCCACTGCTTGGCAGCAACGTCAAGGTCAAAGGTGGGAGGGGAGTAAGAGAAGATCTTGTCAGAGAGCTTGTAGGCAATCTGCTGGACAAGGAGCTGGGCAGTGACATACGTCGGGCCAGAGATGGCCGACAGAGGCACCTGCTTGCCAAAGGGCAAGGTGGAGGATTCTTCAACCTTGGACGCCATTTTCAGAGAAATTTCAAGTGTTCCAAAGGTCCAGTGAATCTCCAAGTCTGAGCGATGGCAACAGACTTAAAAAAGAAGAAGAGCTGGGGAAAACCGAGGAAGAGGAGGAGAGGAGACTCGAGGAGCAAGTAAAATAAGCCCATGGCAATCGTGGATCGCCCCGGACGGGAGAGCCAGCCACGGATTTGTCAGGGTCCATTCTGCACCAAATGAATGACTTTTTTTCTCTTTCTGCGTGCAAAGCAGCGAATTCTACCGCCTTGACTGGCTTCGAGATGCAAATTGTTGATACCGGGACCGAATCACGCAATTCTCTTAGACCGCGTTGGGCTTAGCGCCGATGATGCCACTCGCCGAACCCTCCCCGAAGGGACGGGAGAACCCACTTTATTTTTTCTGCAGCGGCGTGATTGGCCCGGACTGTCGGCCAGGCTTTGGGGGGAGGACCGACTTCCGACAGCGCTTCAAGAGATGTGACTTTGATGAGTATTACTGGTGGGAAGAGGAAGCTGTATGTTCCGAGAATTTATTAATATGAGGAGACGAGGGTCGATAATGTTATTTTATCTGATGATTGTACATTATTAGGTTGGATAAGATGAGTTGAGAAATGTACGTTGAAAAGCTACATACATATGCAGCCATCCGAGAAAGAAAAAGAAAGACTATCCTGATTCAGACAGTTGGGCCAATAGCAGCATTCCCAAGAAAATCCAGAATGCTACTAAGGCTGTGAAGGGGGAGCACAGTGTTGTAATTTGAGTTTAGTACTTGGTAAAAGCGTATAATATGAGATGATGCGGTTGCGATGGCTCGGTTATGCTGCATTGGAGAGGATACTGATGTATGCTACCAAAGTCCAGTCTCGATATTTATTGAAGCTGCTTACCTATAAAAACTGTTGATAGCTTTATTCTGAATCAACACGAACGTGCCTAATACGAGTACACAATACTAGTACGATCAGATGGCGCACTGCCTGCTAGTCATCCCGCCATATGCTGTCTCACTCGCCTCGATCTGTAAGGTCTGATACACGCACAACAAGGTAAACCAGTGAGTTACCACGTGTATTACCCAGCTTGAATAACCTCAACTTCGTCTCCTATTGGTTCCTTAGGTACGATGTACATAGGATAAAAGAGGCGACTCATTCAGCGCCAACTGCCTTGTACTCGTATGAACCATCACGTGACCAGACTCAGGATGACGTCGGACTGTCGCTTCATTGTTTGTCAGCAATTCAGCACAAATGTCGCGATGCCACAATGCCAGGCATCAGCTGTAAGCCAAGCCATACAACGTTGATGGCTTGAGGGATATGTGCCTTGGATTACGCCACAGATGCGTCGTGCTGACCTCTGCAGAGCATCCAAACTGACTTGTTCAAACTGAGTCCAAGTTCCTCTCAGCTCGGTCACGTGCAACGCATAGAAAGTCAACAGCTGTCCCTTGCAACGCGTCTTGTCTTTCCAGCAGCTTCTAGCACAATAAAAGCTGTAGTACAGTGACCACGTCGACAGCAAGACTGACAAACGATAGCTCACCAATTCACTATTATGCTTACGGGGACTGCGTGGCTTTTGCGAGATACAAAGGGCGTTGTTGGTTGATGACGGCAGCCTCCCAACTGGGATCCCTGCAGACTGCGATATTTGTGCGGATTTTAGCGTCAAAAGCCAGCCAGGAGAGTTTCAGCGTTTCCTTATAAATAAACGACATCGACAGCAGCGACCAAGAAGAGCATCCTTTTCTTCTTCATCACTGCAGCTGATTTCATCCCTATTATAATCGGTTAATTTCAGCTTTTTACGAACCAAAAAAAATTCTGGTTGAAGTGCTTCACGACTACTTTGTGCAACACCACCTAGAACCTTTATCATATATTCCGCCAGACGCTTTCATCACTACTGCCGTAAAAACCCCCCGCCAACGCATCCTTTTAGGGTGCCATACTTAATCGCCGATTGGTGCAACGACACGGCAGTCGTACATGATGACTTTGTCCAATACAGCTACGACAGCCTTTCTGCTGGGGAACCTCCACTGCCCATCATGTGTGACCCTCATCAAGTCGCTTCTGCAAGAGACGTTTGGTGACAAGATTGTTTGGGTATCACCAAATCTGGTGACATCCATCGTGACAGTCGAGCACGATGACCATTCGCCCGACTTTGTCCGTGCTATCGGCAAGACGCTTGAAAATGTCGGCTTCGAGATTTGTGGAGTCGATACCACTGCCTCCGGTGCCGAAGAGCTCAACAACAATCCCCAAAGCGATGACATGCCTGAAAGCAGCGGCTTCTTTGACAGCTGGTCCAGTCTATGGGCGCAGAAGCAGCCGGCGCCGGCAGTAGAGGCCACTAAGGCTGCGCATCTGGAGAACTGTGAGGCGTGTAAAGCACACAGGCCACACGATGAAGAAGATGCCGACCAAAAGCTAAAGTCGTCCTTTTCGTCTACGAGCCTGCGCAAGGATTCGACCATCGATACAGTCCCGCTCGATGGTGTTGTCACTGGAGATGAGAGTCCGCCCCCCTTATGGCGAGCGACAGTGTCTGTTGGCGGCATGACCTGCGCGGCTTGTGTTACCGCTATAACAGACGAGCTACAGAAACTCTCCTGGGTGTCAAAGGTTGCCGTCAACCTGGTTGGAAACAGCGCCACGATCGATTTTGTCGGTGTGGATAAAGAGAAGGAGCTTGTCGAAGCAATTGAGGACATCGGCTACGATGCTGTAATTGATCAGGTGGTTGACCTCAATGAGAAGAAGCCCCTGTCAGACGAAAGACATGTGGAAATCAGAATCGATGGCATATTTTGCCCACGTTGCCCTCAGAGAATCAGCCAGACCTTGAAGAGCTTCGGCACCCATAGTGTACAGATCCTAGCACATCCGTCCGCGGAACACCCCATCCTAAAGATTCGCTACATTCCAAACTCTCCTAAATTCACCGTCCGCCACATTTTGAGAAGCATCGAGGCCACAGATCCATCTCTTCGGGCAAAGATATACCACCCGCCGACGCTTGAAGAGCGGTCGAGGGCTATTAGGGCAAAGCATACCCGACAGCTGTTCTACAGAGAGATGTTGACCCTCGTTTTGGCCATTCCCACATTCGTTCTGGGTATAGTGTACATGAGTCTTGTGCCAGACTCCAACTCCACCAAGCATTTCCTGATGAAGCCGTGGGTATCTGGCCTTAGCCGAGTTGAGATTATACTCTGTCTCCTCGCCACGCCAGTGTACTTTTTTGCAGCCGACGTCTTTCATGTAAGAGCTATAAAGGAGCTGAGGACTCTGTGGCGTAGTAGCAGCCGTACGCCATTCTTGCAGCGATTCTACAAGTTTGGCAGCATGAACATGCTCATGTCTCTCGGAACAAGCATTGCGTATTGGTCTTCCATCGGCCAGATGATTGCCGCAGGAGCTGATGGCGATGCTGATATCCCCGAGGATCGGTTTTATTTCGACTCTGTGGTCTTCTTGACCCTGTTCCTTCTTGCCGGTCGGCTGATTGAGGCGTACAGCAAGTCCAAGGCAGGAAATGCCGTGGAAGCCCTGGCAAAGCTGAGGCCGACTACTGCTCTGCTTGTAGAGCAAGATAAGCTGCAAGGTCAAATTACTACGACGATAGACATGGACCAGCTGGAGCACGGAGATGTTATTCGAGTGCCTCACGGCTCATCACCGCCAGTTGATGGCGTGATTCTGTCTGGCGAGACGACTTTTGATGAATCGAGTCTGACAGGCGAATCAAGGCCCATCAAGAAGGGTGAAGGAGACGAGGTGTTTGCGGGAACCGTCAACAAGGGAGCTGCAGTAGTGGTCAAGGTCACGGGAACTTCTGGCAAGTCTATGCTTGATCAAATTGTTGAGGTCGTCAGGGAAGGGCAAGCCAAGCGAGCACCAATGGAACAAGTAGCCGACCTTTTGACCTCGTACTTTGTCCCGGTGGTGACTTTGATAGCCATCATCACATGGGCTGTCTGGATGGCGCTCTCGTTTACCCATAATGTGTCAAGCGACGAGCTGGATTCATCAGGTGGTTCAACCGCGTTTGCCTTTCAGTTTGCCATTGCCGTGTTTGTTGTGGCTTGCCCGTGTGGACTGGGTTTGGCTGCTCCAACGGCGATTTTTGTCGGTGGAGGTCTCGCAGCCAAGTACGGAATCTTGGTCAAGGGCGGCGGTGAGGCATTTGAGAAAGCCAGCAAGGTGGGCTGCGTGGTCTTTGACAAGACAGGAACACTCACGGTGGGGGGAGAGCCTCAAATCACCGATTCTGCCCTCTTCCCTGATGGAGCTGTCGATGGACTCAGCGAAGGGACTCTCCTCTCTGCCATGAAAGCTACGGAAGAAAACAGCAGCCACCCCATTGCAAAGGCCATAGTTGGATTCTGCAAGACGGATGCCAAGCCGGTTGAGCTCGAACAGATTGAAGAGGTGCCTGGCAAGGGCATCAAGGCCAGCTGCAAGAATCAGCCTTTTGGCATTGCTGTGGGCAACGAGAGCCTGATGAAAGACTTGTCTGCCAGAATATCTTCCAATGTCAGGGGCTTGCTGGAGACGTGGAAGCAAGAAGCCAAATCCGTTGCACTCATCGCAACGCGGCTTCATAACGGTGACAAGTGGGCAGTCACTGCTGTGCTCTCCATCTCGGACCCCATCCGCGAAGAGACGCTGCCGGTCCTCGAGGCCCTACAGAAGCGTGGAGTGGAGGTATGGATGCTCTCAGGAGACAATGTGACCACGGCGCAGGCTGTGGCCCAGAGGGTGCGCATTCCCACGTCCAACGTGCTCGCTGAGGTTTTGCCCTCGGAAAAGGCGGCCAAGATCAGTTATCTCCAAGGCTCGATGGGCAGCAACGGTCAGCGTCCGATGGTCGCCATGGTGGGAGACGGCATCAACGACTCGCCGGCGCTTGCGACGGCGGACGTGGGCATCGCCATTGGCTCCGGCAGCGACGTAGCTATTTCGAGCGCCGACTTTGTGCTTGCCACGTCGAACCTGCACTCGGTGCTGACGCTCCTGGACCTCAGCCGGGTCGTCTTCCGCCGCATCAAGATCAACTTTGGATGGGCGGCTGTGTACAATGTGTGTGCGATCCCTATTGCAGCCGGATGCCTGTACGCCATCAAGACGTCGAGCGGCTCGCACGTCAAGCTGGATCCCGTGTGGGCCTCGCTGGCCATGGCTCTTTCGAGCATCAGTGTGGTGTTGAGCAGTTTGAGTCTACGGACGAAGATTCCTTGGCTTGGATTCCGCAATAAGCAGGTTGTGTGATTCTATGGTGTTGTGGTTTGAACATTCAGGGCTATTGTCGTCTTTGTCTTGGCAGTCAAGGTTATTTTTGGAGGGCGCAGGGCATGGGTATCGCGGTTGGGATCTCTCTTTTGGATGGAGCATGTGTTGGCAGTTTAGCATCCATACGGATATGTTATGTTTAGTATAGTCCAAGTAGTTTTAATCCTGTAATGGCAGCCTATTGTTTCATGTTGGCTCAAGTCTAAATCCTACAGCATGCACTCACAGCCATCAAACAACTAGACTTGCTCTATTCAGTTTCCCTATTCATATTAACAGATGGATATAAATAAATATAAACATAAGTCGGGGGATCTGCAAGGCCCAGCGATTCTGTTGCCTCGGCGCCCGGGACGCTCAACTCGGGCCCGAAAGCGTCGCCGCGTGCGGCTTAGATAGACCCGAAAAATCGAGGCTCAGGGCTCAAAGCGATCCATGGATCCTTTCAAACTCCAAGTTTGCAGGTACTTTGACTGCAAGTACCGCTACTTTCTTTCACATCTACGATCTGATTCCTTTATTCCTTCTGGGGGCTGTAAAATCCCAGCGTCAAGGTAAGTAGTTAAATGCACTTGGCCTTGGATGACGGGGCCAATTTCTCGGGCGGCAATGGGAATTTCATCGCGTGCCCGTGCCCGTGCCCCCCAACAAAGAAAAGAAAGCCGGAAACGGGTGTGGATAAGTTGGGCTGGGGGAGGCGCAGCAGGATTTTGTTAGTAAAGTCAGCGTCTGGTGTTTGCTAGCTGGTGCTATTCTGCCATACTGTAGTTGGTAGGGCTTGTCAGCTCATGTGAGATCGGGGGTGAAAACAAGGCGACCCCAAGCCAGGGCCATATGGCCATTGCTCAGCATACATGGGGCAGAATTTGGAATTCGATTCTATTATTGTTTGATGCTCCGTCAATACAGTAACCCAACAGCAGGCTTGTGTTGGTTAACCGTGTATCGTACAGTGGTGTGTATTTGCTTTGTTTGTTCTTGCAACCCACATGTAATTTCAATATTCCCCCAATCTGATATCCCACATGACGCAAAATAAACAAAGAAAAAAACATCCGGGAATTATGGACATCAAATCTTAAATTCAAGGCTCGTGCAACTTTCATCTTGAACAAAGAAAATCGGACATCATGCAGTAGCACCACAACAGGAAATTGGACAAAAGAGATGAGGCATGTCCCCGGCGAAGGGGGGGTGTCACAACTTCTGCAAACAGGCAATCAAACAAACAACTTGGGAAGAAAAATGTCACACGCCGTCATGATTCCCGATTCCTTCAAAGGAGAAAAAAACCCCCAACATGCCGTACATAGCTTGCTAACGAAACGAAGGAATCGTCTTCCCGAAATCCCGTCGCTCTCGCTCTTCGACAATAACAAGCTAAAAAAAAAAAAAAACAATGTGCCTCACCGCAGCAAAAAAGAAACGACGAAAGAACGCCGAACACACACCCAAATCCCAAATCAAGTAAAACCTTCTCTATACATCAATACTAGTGTTGACATTCGAACCCGTAATTCTCCGTGCCACAAACAACATCATCATGCAATGTAATTCAAGGCCACTTCGTACACGATACCCCAAAAGGGTAGTGTGTGTATTACATACCTAACTCACTAACGACTCCCGACAAACACGCATACGAACACGGCGTTTCTGAGCATCGCCATAATGACAAAGAAACAAAGCCACACTCCGACCTACGTACGCATTTTCGCCTCCCCCATCAATCTCTCCGACTTATTCTTCACTATTTCCCCGTGAATGCGTCATCTTTGTACTCCCTGCACTAAACCATCAATCAAAGAAAGATCAATCAAACCATGTAAAAATAATAAAAATAACAAAAAATGTAAAGGCTGACAAGATCGGCCGTGCTCAACACATCATCGGCCGCAAAAGCACGCATGGACCATCCACACCTGTAATTTACTCCGTTACTTTGACAGACAACCTTCATTCACACGATTTTTTAAACACCGATCTGGCTGCATCTCCAAATGCCGAGCCACGGGCGCAAGACAAAAGGCGGGATAAAAAAAACACAAGTGCTGACGGACGAGACGGGCAGTGATCAATAAAATAAGCTGCTTTGGTGCTTTCTGATATTGAAAAAGACATCCTCTAAAAATCTAGAGAGGTGATTATCTAATTGTAGATTGCAGTAATTCTTGAAGATCCTCTTAAGGAAAATCACAAAAGAAATTAGGCAAATAATAAAAAAAGAAGTTATCCAAAGATGTCTCTCCTCCGAAGAAATATCGGGCAGTGAAAAAGCAAATCCCACCATGAAAAAAACTCCAAGAAATTCCCTTGACCCCCCATTTCCCTTAGCCAAAAGCAGGGTTTATCCCAACCCATTGTAAGCAGGCCCCTAGTTTCCCCCCCTCTGCCCTTCGTCGACTTCGCCTCGTTGGCAGACCAAACCAGAACCCGCAAATAGAAACATGACAAAAAAAAAAACACGGACCCGTTTCCCATGGCCTAAGATTTCGCTTGGCGTATGCACATGATATCTTTGTATAACAAATTGATGGTGATTGAAATGTGAAAAAAAGTGGTGGTGATTAGGCGATTGTCAAGAACATGTCTCGCTGTCGATGCGCTGGCCATGCAGCTCTATCGGAGGGAGACAAAGTCTTGTAGTAAATGTATGATTGATGGGGTGTGGGCAATATAAAGCAAACAAAAGACAATCCGCGACGCCATGCTTTTTGTAACACGAAAGTGATTTAGTGTTGATGGAACAAAGGAAATAGAAAAATAGAAAAAACGCCCAAGATTTGACTGTGCAAATCGATGCGAAAATGGGAGATTTATCGGACGGCGACGGCGGCGGTGCCGATGAGGCGCTCCCACAATGCGCGCCTGTGTCGCTTCTTGGTCGTGACCTCGTTGAGCGGCTCGTAGGAGTCCACCGAGGAGATGTCGTAGGAGAGCATCCGCGCGCTGGCCTGCATCTTGGGCTCCTCCCTGTCCATGACGATCTGGACGGGCGAGTCATACAGGCTACCCTGGCTAGTGCCATACAGGTACGGCGACGGGGACTGCTGTCTGCTCGAGGCGATAGACGAGGCATACGAGCTGGCAGAGCTGTAGACCAGGCCCGGAGGTGTGACTGAGCCGTTGCTGTTGGCGCGGTAGTGGTCGGGGCTGGCGTGGCGAGATCGGGAGCTCCGGGACGAGACCGGGCTGGGGTAGCGGGCCGCGGCGGCATACAATTCCTGCTGTCGCTTCTTCTCCTCGCGGTGACGCATCTTGCGGGCGTGCCTCTCGGCGATTTTGATGCGCAGGGGCTCGAGGAAGGAGTCCAGCTCGCGGTACAGGTCGTGCTCGGTGATTCTCAGCTCCCACTCGAGCAGGAAGAGCAGCTGCTTCTCCATCAGGTTGACCTCGGTGCGGGTGAAGCCGAAGCTGTAGTAGTCGGTGTTCATGTGGGTGTAGTTGGCCCAGTGCTTGTTCTTGGGCGAGCTGTCGTTGAGGTACTTGGCCGACAGGATCAGGGCCGCCAGGAAGATGCGGTGGGTGGTGCATCGCAGGCCGCGGGCCATGGGCTGCAGCTTGGACTTGAGGCGGTTGAGGTAGACCAGAGTCGACATGAGGGTGGGCACCTGGACATTGGAAGAGACGACCAGCTGGGTGATGAACTCGTCCAGCGTGGGCAGCGCATCGTCGGTGCTGCAGACGGCTCGGGGCTCGGGGGTGCGTGGTGGAGTGATAGGCCGGTCCTGGCCCTTTGATGATGATTCCCTGGGGGGCGGCGGCATCAGGGTCGAGTCGCAGGCAATGACGTTGTGAGCAGCATTGGCCAGGTACGAGATCATATCTCGGCTGACGGGCTGGTAGACGAACTGCTCCAGGGCAGCCTTGTTGAGGTCGTCCATGGAGAGGAATGATCTTGACGCCATGGTGGTGTGTGTGTAAGTGATGGCCCAATGCAAGAGTGGGCTGTCGGGATTCGGCGGTGAGTCGTTGTAATTAAAGAGAAGACACTGCTGATTGATGGATGGAAAAGAGCAAAAAGCAGAGACGGAGACAAAGACGTGATGATATATAAAAGATCAAAAGCGGCAACCACAGAAGGGGGTGACGGAGAGTCGAGAGAGATGAGAGATAGCAAGTTGGAGGGAGAAGAGTCTTGAGCCGAGGATGGAGCCCAAAAGACAAAAGGAGGACGGGATCTGGAGGGTTGCAAGGAGACGATGGAGAGGAAAGAGGAAGAAGAAAAAAGAGGAACGAGGACGAGGATGAGGATGAGGATGAGGATGAGGGATAGCAAATGTATTAAAACGAGGTATCGCAGTCAGTCAGACACGAAAGGACGTGTGCATGTGGCCCTTTTTTAGTCGAGCCAGTGACCTCTGCTTCTGACGTTTGGGGTGTACACGAGGCTGTATACGTGCAAGCAAAGTACAGCGGTACAAGCACCAGCTGGCGGTCCAGGCGCTAGCGATGCGCCACAGGGAGGGTTGGGCCTTGTTGGTGTGCCGGCGGGGATGCCTGCGGGCTGCAGGGGTGGGCGATGGAGGGTAGGTACCAGGTATGGAGGGTACCAGGCCGCAAGGAGGGGTACCTGGGGGGGAGGTACCGGCAGACAGCCAACGGCGGCGTGGCACGGCGACCGATGCTAATGTACTGTCCGTCGACGTGGCGGGCCTTGGGGCGGTCAGAGACAAGACAGCCTGTACAAGCACCACAGGTACCGGAGCGTCGCAGCTGTGGGTGGCTGGGGGTGCTAAGGTGCTAGTACGTACCGGGAGCGGGTACAAGTACGAGTACGTTTACGCGCGGTGAGGGTGGCGGTACAGTACGGTACCTGTACGGGAGTACTCGGACAGTACACGCAGAGCAGAGCAGAGCAGAGCAAAGACAAGGTACCGGCGCTCGGAGGCTTGCTGGCAGACGCTGGGCGGGGCGGACGGCCAGGCCGACAGGGATTCTCAGCAGGGCTCGTTTAGAGTTGAAGGTGTCAGTCAGTCAGTCCGTTCGACAAAGGCCGTTTTTCGGTTCGGGGGAGCGGCAGCTTCGGTGGCGAAGGATTGGCTGGTGATGGCTGTGTTGGCGTTGTGTTGTGATGGATATGGAATATGGGAAGATTCCGAAAGGAATACGCAAACAAAAAAAAGATGGGATAGGCTGATTGATTGCTGAAGATGTGGTGAGAGAGAGAGATGGGCAGATAGAGGGCTGACTTGGTGAGTCAAACCAATCAATCTGTAATATTATAAGATGGAATCTTCAGAGTCGCCAATTTGATGCAAACGATGCCGTGTCTAAGGGATGCAAGACAAGACAAAGACAAAGCCGTGCGTAAAGAGGGTTGGCAAAAAAATGTTTAAGGCAAAATGAAAAGACTCATAAAACAGAAAGAGCGAGAAATGTTTGCTTTGTTTCCCGACCCGTCCGGTTCGTGGGTTCCGAAAGGCACGTACGAGTATACAGTATACGTCGTGCTACCACTTATTGGCGTTCGATGGTCCGATGTGGATGAGAAAAAACTCGTGGTCCCTCCACGATATGCCAACGTGGCGGCCGTCCGATCCAGCGGAAAGAGGGGCGAATTGATTTGTTGGGCCTGAAACGAAGGCGGTTGGATTTTTTGGCTGGCGACGTGTCTAGCCGGCTTGCAACTTTGACAGTACTTGTAAAAAAGCAGGTAGCCCCGATTCAGACGTGGCGTCAAGGGTTGGGAGAAGGAAAAAAAGACAAGAGGCTTTTCTTGTTTCTTGTTTCTTTGATCCTGAATTTTGCCTAATGGGTCACTCGGGTGTTCGGTGATGCCCTTTAGTTTTTTACAAGGAAGCGAATGCGGTGAGAGCGAGGCTGCAAGTCAAAAACCTGGTCGGTAAAATGCTGGAGACGCGATCGAGTGATGCGATGCCAAGTATCAAAATGCTCTGTAGGGCGGACAAGGCAGATATATATGATGCAGCCTTTTTTTCCCAGTTCTACTATATCTCTCAATAGTGGTTGGTCTGGTTTGCCCCCTTTGTAGGATCGAATTGGGGTTGGAATCCAATAGCGAATAGTCCTTGTGAATGAGGGAGTCGGGAAATGCAACAAGCTCAGGCTCCAAGAAGCGCTACCGGAAGTAGATTATGCAGCCAGGCCAGATGCAGGGTCCGAGGCGTCGAATGACAGTTCAGAAGGGGTTCCGGCCAGCGGTCGATCTGAAGGAGCGAATTATCAGGTTTCTACCACGCAGTGGTATGCTGTGACGTTGTATGAAAGGATTGATTGGCAGTTGGTATCCCTTGGAGCTGGTGCCGTCAATGAAGGTCGTAATCACTGCGCTGCAGCGTTCCAGTCGTTTGGTAAGGCACGAAAAGATGAAAAGAAGGGAGGGCTGGTGGCAAGAAAAAAAGATGGTGGGATGCAAAGACAAAGAAAATGTAACAGAAAGGAAAAAAGGAAATAAAAAAAGAAGGGGATTAAATTAGAATGAGGATGAGGATGAGGAAAGAACGAGATCGAGAAGTCGCGATGCGATGCATTTATTAATAAATCGTCCAAACCGCCGTGACGGGACATTTCCATCTATGAAACAAACCATATATCAAAAATAGAAGCACGCCTGTTGCCGCTGAACTACAATACTGCTACTCTCGCTATGAAACTACAATACTATGAATCAATCTCAATCTCTCTGCCATCTCTCGCCCAGCCTCTCCATTCTCCGTAACTGTAAAACAGTCCCGGCAAGCATCCGAACGAAACGACCAGCATCGGCGCCTATCCAAGCAGCCGCCGCTCTTTGACTGGCCGCCAGAGCTTGTCGATGCCCCCCCTGGCCTCATCCCAGCCAGCGCTGGCGTAACTCGTCGCAGGTGGCCTCTGCTCGTCTTCATTGGTCCGCGGCGCTGCCATCCCGAAACCAGCTCGAATTCGAAACCTCTTTATTATTCTCCGCCTTTTTCCCTTGCCGTCGAAACACTGCCTATCTCCCTTGGACCAATTGCATCCCGCGTCTCGCACAAACCTCTTTGTCTGGGCCACGGGCCAATCACCGGCCGAGTTGCCAGCGGCAGCCGACGGCGCTGAGGCGATGCAGTACGATCCATGGATACGATACGATGCTATGCTATGCGAGCGAGTGTCGCTTCAGACGAAATGGGAACGAACCGCGGCCCGGCGCTTTGGCGGGGGAACAAGAAAAGCAAAGTAAATGGATTGAAGCCAAAGGTCACAGGCACCGTGAAAAAGGGCAGAGTCATTGGACGGCAGGACAGGGCATCATCACTCACTGTGCTGGCAAAACAAAAAGAGATCAATCATGCCCGAATCCGTGCCCATGCCCTGTTTGGCGTGTCTTACTGTTTGACCATGACTTGCTCTTTGCTGTTTTTAAGCCTTATCTCGCCCTTCCCTTGTCCTTGGCCAGATGATTTGCTGTCGGCTGTTGATGCGCTGGCCGCCGCACCGACCAATTGATGCCCGCCAAGGCCCCTTTCAGCTTTCAATCCCTCTCAGTTTAGTTAGGCAAGTCACTTTGTGAAGTGTCATATGGGGGAATCCAATCCCAGAAATGTTATCAAAGTAAAATCGAATAAAATGCACATGTGAGACATCAGGTGGATGAAAACAGGCTGCTGCCACCATTGTGAAATTAGGAGTACAAGGGGAAGAGCAGGAAGGATATGCATCGCGGGAAAGCCACGCCGCAGCCGCGGGCACACCAGTGAAAAGAATCTAGACATTTTGGTGGCATTCAAGTTAGTACTTTCCTTGGGTTTTCCTTTTTTCTGATCCTCGCACTGCGTAAGACAGCACCATCCCACCCTCCAACTTTTTTCGTTCCGCAAGCCGCTTCCAATGCAGGGGCAAAAAAAGTATAAAAAAGAAAAGAGCGTGAAAAAAAAGCAATTTTACATTGCATGGAGGCACCGCGGCCCGAAAACTCTCTTTTCTTTTTCGCGGGCGTAAAAAAACATCATATGATGATGTGATTGATGTGATTGACAGATAGAACGGTGATTCAAAAACTTGACATCGACAAAAACATCCCACCGTCCATTCTGCCCCGTGATGTCTCTTCCCCTCTCTTCCAGCCCAGCGAGGCGTTCCTGTTCTCCGCTTATCGTCCATCTTTCACCTAGCGTTCGATTTTGTCTGGGGAACGCCTCCACGTTGAAACTCTCAACTATTTCCTCTCCATCTCTGCTGGCTACTCCATCGAATTGATGGATATACATGCAGTAGTAGTAGTAGATACTATCCCGCGAGTAAGACGCAGGTCACAAACTTTGTCCATAGAATGGGGTGTCCGACCCCTAGCCGTCCGCCGTGGCGTCTAGCTTTCCCCTCGCCGCCACCCGTACCTTTTTTTCTCCTCGTTCTGTTTTGCATGGCATGCCACTTCTAATGACCAGCAGCAACGGGATGATTATGCCCGATATGATGCATCAAATATTATCGCCCTTCAGGGACGTGTCCGTTGAACCTTGGCCGCAAAAAAAGGAATAACCCGCTACTGTAATGCACTTGCTTGATAGCGTATATCAAATCTCCCTCCCTTACTTGTCTAGCGCCGCAACGATCTTTCCGTAGTCTCTGCAATAGTCTCTGTTAGCACTTCAACGTTTTGTGTTCCAGCGGTTCAATCAGTCCGGGGAGGGCTGGAGGGGGTTGATCAGCTCCCTGTTTAGATCCGATCCGCGTGCAGACACGGGCAGCCCAGCCGGGGGACCGGGTCTAGGTCTACAGTTAGTGGGCGATAGTACAGGTACTTTGTCTGTCACGTTGCTTTTTCTGTCCGCCCTGGTCTAGAGTACTTTGCTGCTGCAACTCAGCTTGCATTGCCGGCTCAATATTCACATCCATTCAATTTTGCTTTTCGCTCAGCAGCTGAGTTCAGGGTAGGTGGTCAGCCGAACTCGCTATTCTGCTCAGCTGTTGCTGTCCCTGTCTCTTATCCTATCCTTATCCTGTCCCATTGATACTGGACTCCTGGCCATCAATTCTCTTCTCTTCCTGGCTCCTCCTTATCAAACTTCCAACCGTCGACTCTCTCGGCTAAAAGCCCGTCAATCACGGCTGCCCGAGATGCTGCTTGTCTCTACCTAGCACCTAGCCCAGCGCCACCGTTTGATCCTACCGAGCTGATACCCGTTTCATGCGATTCAGGAGCACACCAAAACTACCGAAGACACTATCTTAGTAAACTTTCCGTCCGCTGGCTGCTATGGGCGTAGCTTCTCCGCAATTCTTGTTCAACATGATCATCTGTTCAGCATCAAATCAATCAATCACATCAATTGGGCCCGCGCATAGCTCGATAAATAAACCAGGCAATATCAATGCAGGTCCGCCAACCTCGACTAAGGCAAGGCAATTAACAAACCCCAAGTGACTGTACTTTGTGTAGCAGTGGGAGTACTTGTCTCCCAAGTACCGGCCTTGATGGGCACGAAAAGCAACAGCTCGCCAATCATGGCTGGGGCATGTGGCTCGTCTTTTGCTCGTGGTGCCTGAACCGCCATCGGCCAATTCACTCGAGGCCCAAAGCAAGTTGAACTGCAAAAAATCAGCGATTGCGTGCACCAATCACCACCAGCCCGAAGCCTTATCGTGGGCTACTTTGGTCTTCTATCCTCCTTCTTCTTTCTCCCTCACCTCATGCAATGCCACGAGTTCGTCCAGGTCTACTGTACTGTAATGATGAGTAGGTACATACATGCAGCTACGGGAGACTTGGACATCTCATCTTATACCCACTTTTGAAAAAGTAGGTGAAGGGGGGGATACACAGAGCAAAGGCAGGAAATTGGCCTTTTTGGGCGTATTAATATGTACCTTTTTTTTGCTCTTGCTTCTCTTGCGTTCGCATGCATGGAGCCAGTACATACGTGCGAGTTTACCCCATGTCCCATGCCTTTACATGCCCCATATTCACCCCATGTAACCAGGACTTGCTTGGTACATATCCGAGCGGGTCAGCGAAAGACAACACATCAAAGCGTGGCGAGAGAAGGCGTGGGGTTTTGGCAAGGGAAGAGGGCCGTCGTCGGGCCCGTGAGCGGCCATGATCCCTGACCGCTGAAGATGCAATTGTTTGGCTGCGACTGATTGATGCCATGCTGAACGGAGTAGTATCAATCAATTGGATGGGGTTACAGCCAACAGCCTAATTGACTATCAAACTTGCTAAAGTGCTACGGGTAAGCAGAGCTGAGGTGCTGCCAGCCCAGTCATATCTCGTACACACAACGGCGGATTATACGAGAGGCAACTTGGAATCGACTGATGCATTGATTGGCTCTCCCTTTCCCAGGGCAAACGACGGGCCTTGAGTGGTCGCCTCCACACATGTGACTGAGCGGGTGGCCACCATCTCCGACTCCTTTTTTTCTTGTTCGTTTCCAGCTTGTATGTACAAGACAGCAGAGGTACCGTACGAGTATGAACCTAGGAATGAATTGGGTGGTAATACACGCCAAAAAAAGTCATGTACGAGACACGACATCGACTGGGCTCCGTAGTACGGAGCTTGTTGCCGAAATGCACGCCCGCCCGATATAGCAGTGGCAGCAGCCCAGGGCATGGATTAGATGGTACATGTACAGTAATAATAACGCAGGCTTAGTTGTCAACGCCTGTGCATGATGCGAACGTTTCCATCTTTTGCTTCCATTATTCTTTCACCGCCACTGTTATGTACGGGTATCGTGTTCGGGATGAAGAAAAAAGAGGGACCTATGATGTCTTTTTTTATCCCGTTTTTTTTTTCTCATGCATCTAATAAGCAAAGAAAAGCAAAGCAGACGCTGGGTTGGGCAACAATTTCCTTTCTTTGGACAAATTGAGACAATTCATTATTGCTTTTGATTGCTTGTACAACAGGCATTGATTAAGGTACCTTGGCCGGTACCCATACTTGAGGTACATGGCGATCTCGTACTCCCCCCCGTTAGTAGACAATCAATCAATCAAACCCTCCCTCGGCCAGATCTCACTTCTTTGCTCCCTCAGCGAAACATGCCTTGATTGGCTCGTGCGGCCTGAAACAAAGATGGCGCACCTTCGTTCCCTCTTGATTGAGCCCAACGCGATGCTACTCTGCTACTGGACCGTAGACCCATCATGAGGTCGGTACGTACCTCGAGGGGGGATTTGCGCCATCTTTCCCGTGTCCCGTGTTCCCCCATGTCAAGCTGTGGCTGACCAGGTTCAGGCTTGTTGAGTGTGGCTGGAGAACCGAGACATTGCTGGGGACCACGCAATTTTCGCCTTCTTGGCTATGGAATCGAATACCTTGCTAAACTTGCTTGCCTGGGATAAGGATAGGGTAGGCAGTTTTGACGGGGTGCACAGCCCAGCTTTTGCGGATGAGTAAGTATTCGCCTTCTTGGGCTTTTTCTTTCTTGAGTCAAAAATGAGCCAGGGAAAATAGAATCAGGTAAGCCTCGTTGGCAGCCGTAATGCTGGTGGGTTGTTTTCCTCAAGGTACGTAAGTGTCAATACGCCACTGCACGAGTAAGATCCAAAGATGGAATACTGTATGTTCGTAGATGCAAGGCCAAACCCACGACTACCAACATGGATATGCATGCACAAGTTGCCAATAAGCAGATGAAACCTCACACACATCTACCACAGTACTCATACAAACCCTCCCATACTACAGTATTAACTTGCAAAACGAGACAAAAATGCAACCCATCACATAGGATCGAAATGAAACCCCCATCACAAATTATAACATACATCAAGTGATGCGAATCGCCCTCTCTTGCACGAGTCGTCGACTTGTTTCGATGACGATGTGGCTCCTGGGTCACAGGATGAGGACTTTTTCGAGATACACATCACAAGCAAAGCAAGGCGAGCTATGTAGTATGATGTAGCCACACGCACACCCACTGGTTGGGTATGTATGGCACATGCTAATAAGAGGGCTCTGGGCATGTTGGGGTAAAACGCATTGGATTTCGCAGCCTCTACTCCAACCAAGCCTGTAATGCGCTCGGTCATGTGCATCTCCACTGTCACATCAAGAGAGGGGGGGTAAACAGCATAATACTCATAAAATATACTCATACGTGTAATAAAAGTGGTAAAAAAAGAATCCATGGCATCTATTGGGTACTATCGCCACGAGTTAATCATCATCCCGTTGTTTGGGCACGGAAATATCTTCATCTCATGCAGTCTAATGCAATGCAAGCACAAGTTGCTCCATTCTCTCATGTCCTTCCCAACTACATACGCCCTCTCTCTCTTTTATCCATGCTTGCGCTTCCTATTCGTCGCCCATCAATGCCCCAATGTCTCACTTTCCGTCTTCTCCTCGGTCAACCATTTCTTTCACAAGGCAGTATCGCTATCGCTATTCTTGCATCCTCTTGCTCGGGCATCCCCGGTCCATCCACCACAACTCACCCAAGTCTCCCATTCACATGTCTGCAGCCTCTTTCTTTGTCTTCATGTCTCGCCCTTTACACGGAGGAATTCACTGTAATAGCTCGTGTTACTTTGTACAATCCGTATAGACTAGCGCATCATCACCGAATACCACCATCGTTCAAAGGACAAGCCGGCTTATAGCCTTCTCAGCCCCTATGCATGTCTCACAATAAACACCCATTTCATCAGCCCTTTAGACCATGTTAGGCACTCTAACCCGGCTGCGATGGATGCGTCTTTTTTCTTTCTCCTTAATTTTTTAAGCCTTTCAATTCTATGCTGCTACACACTCGGAATTTGTCGCGATTCTTGCACATGTCATTCTGGTCCCTCGGCAGTGGACTGCCAAGCTTCCGTACAATACAATCTCCAAGCTACACAGCCCCGTACCTTCAAAGAAACATTGAAAGGCTGCAATTATCAAATCTCAACACGTGCCATCCTTTAATCTTAACTATACCATGTCAGATATAATCGGAATCCTTTCCAAAGCCCGGAACATTCAGTAAATCTGCAGCCAACAAAGGCCAATAGCCGCGACCAGCCCACTTACACCATAATTCATTGGCTTAAAGTACCTTCCCACAATACCAAGGCGGCGCAGTTACATGGTCCACAGCCCACGGCGCTTCCCTCTTCCGTGTTTCATCAAACGCGTCTCCAAATTAACCGCCGTTGCATTGCATCTCTCGGATCGATCCTTGAAATTTCATCGCCCGGCGGCTATCACAGCCGGTGTTGGTAAGTTTCAATTTAACATGAATGTCACCCTTGGGGAGATACAAGGGGTTCTTGCTTAGCGTGGGCGCTTACTGCGTTTTTGCGTCTAACTGGCCAATCGCTGCACCGCATTTTCTCATCCGCTTCCTTCTGCGACCCAACGTTGACATGTAAATCCATCTTACACGGAGATGGGATTCTGAAACGTCCGGCTTACCTTGCTTTTCGGATGTTCTGCTAGCCGGGGAGGTGCATGGATGAAGTTGTGTAGGTCGAGTGTCAGAAGTGACAAAATATTGTCAAGGCAAGCTGGTTTGTGTCAGCAGAGGCTTTGAACCAGGACATGGGACCAGTAACCAGGCCAAGTCAGTCAAAGATTTAGAAAGAGTCTATTGAATTGGGCACTGCTGTTTTACTTGTCTTGTTTGGTGTGTTCTCAAGCATGTCAGGCGCGTATGTTGTAGTGAGTCTGAATTGACTTGCTCGTGTAACTCGTCATACATCCGAATCTCGACATTCGGGCATCCAAGTATAACAAACCTCATTCAATAACATCAACCAATTATCTAAAAAAGGAATGTTAAATACAATACCCATCACTACTAGTCTTTTCACTCAAACTTCACGTAAAAGCGTTCTGTGTTTTTGTTCCATGTCCCCAAACAACTCGTTCTGTTCCCATTTCATAACGTGAACCCCGTTTATATCACAGTATTAGCCGTGAACATTTAAACATCGTTCATGTATATGTTAACTGACAGAGTAATCACCCTTGTACTTAATTTGGAGTGGTTAACCACCTCAAACATTTCGTCATCATCCTGCAACAATTTCGGAGCACTGGTTTGCACAGACTCAACATCAAAGTAGCATACCCGCTCCAAATAACAGGATAAACATAACTGACGTCCTGGAACAAACGGACAAGACACGTCATACCTGTATCAGAATCAATCAAGTCGCGAAATGTGGCACTTGTCAAGACCAACTCTGTCATCATCGCAAGCCAACCCCCTGAATCGTCTCGAGTCTATCAATTGGCTGGTGTATCACACACTCGTGTTTCACATGGCAAGTCCGGCATCAAAGGCCACATCATCAACGACACAAACTTCACAAATCATCCAGCTTCTCGTAATCGAGTAATTCTCTCTCAAGTCATTTCCCATCATTCATATCATCTACTATTATTCTGATGCTGATTGTTACCCGTTCCTCCCAGAAAAAACCCTGCATTGTCCCTTGCATATGCTGTACATGAAAACATTAAAAAACATTAGTATGCTAAAAAGGAGCCAGTCTCGTGCTCGTATTTTCCCGATCCGTAGACACGTGCGGTGCTGTTATTCGCCTCAACAGCTCCAGCAGTACGTCGAGAAGCGCTCATCAACCACGTCATCCGTCCACAACTCCCTTTGCATTGCCCATCCTCGTTCCGGCATCTGACTGTGAATGCTAGGCAGGGCGAGCAGATGTCGGTGAGCTCGCAAATGTGTAACGCGGCAAAAAAGGACTCGACTCTTTGAGCGATAAGCTCTGCCAATTTGAGATGAGCCATTATAACAATGCCAATCACGTTCTTGCTTTTCTCATCCCCCCGATCCCTTTAAGATATAGCGGCCTTTTGATGATGCTGAAAGTATCCTGAAAAACCAACAGAAGTGGATGCCCATATCGGCCGTCCACGTCACCATCTCAGCTGCGTCAAGACAGAGCATCACAGGTACGGAGGCACTCCGCCCATCTAGTGGAAGTAGCTGGCACCGCGAGCTGCTGTCGGGTTTGCTGGTGCCGTCGTCGTTGGCCCGGGGGTCGACACGTAGTCTTCAAAGTAGGGATGATTGCAAGCTTGCTTAGCAGAAATCCGTCCTGCAGGGTCGTATACAAGCATCATCTCAAGCAGATCCAAGCCCTTATCGTCGAGGTTCGGGCACAGTGCCTGTGAGTAGTCTCTCTGCCACTTGGGGAAAGAAGCCTTGAAATCGGGGTAGGATGTGACGCCGGGCCATAAGTCTTCGGTAGGGGTTCCGAGGGCACTAGGACATGGTAGATACCAGTTAGCCAGATGAAAATGAGATGCGCAAACACCAAGCCCGCCATATTGTTGCCAAAGGGGGCATCTTTCTTACCGGAAAATGCGGAAGATTTCGTCAATTTCCGAGTCACCTGGGAAAAGAGGCTTGCGAGTACACATCTCAGCAAAGATGCACCCAATTGACCACATGTCCACGCCAGTAGAGTACTGCCTTCCACCCAGGAGAATCTCGGGGGCTCGATACCAGAGAGTAACAACCTCGTGCGTGTAGGTTCGCAGCGGCACACCAAACGCCCGCGCCAGACCGAAATCTGCAAGCTTCAAGTTTCCATCCCGGTCGATAAGCAGGTTCTGGGGCTTGAGGTCTCGGTGCAGGACACGGTGGGAGTGGCAGTACCTGATGCCGTTGCACAGGTGCATCATGAACTTGCGGATGACGGCATCGCCGAGTCCAAGTTGCTGCAGGCGAGGGGATGAGCCCTCGGGGAGAGCCTTGCCTCGACCACCATCGCTAACAGGGAGAGCCTCCATATATCTCTTGAGATCTAGATCAAGGAACTCGAAGACCAGATACAGCTTGTGGCCGTCGGAGTGGACAATGTTGAGCAGTCGAAGGATGTGGGGGTCTCGCATCTCCTTGAGGAGGGAAATTTCGCGGATGGCCGTGCTTGGAACGCCTTCGTCTTCGGCCTCGAGTCGGATCTTCTTCAGGGCAACAATGCGTCCGCCATTGGCAAGGTCTCGCGCCTTGTAGACCACACCGTAGGTGCCTGTGAGGGTATCGATGTAATTAGCATGACGAGAATGGGATATGCTTAATATCCTGCAAAATGGAAGAGCAAGGGGCAGAAGACATGATGTCAGAAAACCAACACTGATGCATATGATTGTGGCATGTCATTGGGGGGTGCTCAAGTCACAGCAACAACGTACCCTCTCCGACCTTCTCCAGCTTCTGATAATTCTCCATGGCGGTGGTGGGCTGCAGAATCAGGTAACGAGTGGATTGGATTCAGCAGCGTGGAGAGAAGAAAAGGGTCAAGCCGACGGACAAGCAGGGTTTTGTTTGTCCTTATCCTTTTCGTCGTCGCCTTCCGTTGCCGTGCACACAAGAAACGCGGCGTTGGTGGGAAGGGGAAAAAAACACGGTCTTTTGGTCGCCGGGGCGAGGGGTCAACAAATTCGCGGTGCTGGCGCGGGGAGCACAAACGCGGTCAGACTCGAGCCTTTAGATGAAACAAGAGCCGGCGAAGTTTGACTTTTGGTTCCTCGAGTGAAGTGTGTGATGATTCCTTTTTGGTTTAGTTAGTAAGCACCTGCCAGGGGCAGCTCGATGGTGGATGTTGACGAGCTCCGGGTTTGTTTGTTGTGTGTTTACTTTGATTTGACAACAACTGCATTGTTACGGATACTGGGCTCACAAAGGAGGCGGGCGGCTAGCTGGGTTGGGATTGGCGTAAATGCCCCGCCACAGGCACGAGGAAAAGATGTGGCTTGGAAGATGCCTCCAAGATGGTATTTAACAAGATCTGCGTTTAGTAGCATATATAAACACTAATGGTAGCGTAATATCTTGATAGCTATAATTCAAACGTTTCTGAAAAAACAATGTTATTGATTTAGTTGTATGGGGGAAACATAACAGGCCGACTAGGTGCTGAAGGAATGGCTCTCAATTTACATCAATTACATGTGATGTCATCGTGGGATGCATCCCATGTCGCAAATAGTACCGAATACTACTATAGGTAGGCATAGTGGTAAATATTATATACCTACATACCTACCTGTAGTTATAGTAGTAGATGCCTGAGAAATGTAGCTATAATAGTAAATACTAGAGGAATATATCTATAGTAGTAGAAAATAGAAATAGGAGTAGATACTTGAAAGAACTGTGATATTTGCTAGGTACCCAAGTAAATGTCTTTAGTCGTAAATAAACGGCTTCCCTTCATATCCGATTTCGGGGCTACATACTAGGTAAGCATCTGTAAGAGCTATAAACTTCATAGTATAATGTTGGAAAGAACGGTATGGCAGACGTAGAAAGATGTTCGGAAGTTTATTCGTTGTAGCGTTGGTATATCTACCTCACTTGGTTTTGTCCTACCTTGATTATTCTCAGGTGATCCAGTATGTTGGTTGACATCATCCGGCCAGTCCTTTGGTCGATGGTACCTTTGTAAATCCTTGAGAAAAGGGGCCATAAGTTCTGCTTCCTCTGCTTTATGGCTGGAAAAGAAATCAGACTGATGGCGCAATCTCCCTGCAACGTCTGGATGCTCTGCTGCAAATCTGAGCTAATTGCGCGGTAACTCAAATCTCCTCCGGTCTCTCAACTTTAATACCAAGCTTGCTTTTTGCAGTTGAGCTCAGTGCCTTTGGTCCCTTTGTGTGTTTTCTCTCCTTGCTTGCTTTGTTCATTCGTGATCCTTTGCTTAATCC
This sequence comes from Trichoderma semiorbis, assembly GCA_020045945.2. NCBI lineage: Eukaryota > Fungi > Ascomycota > Sordariomycetes > Hypocreales > Hypocreaceae > Trichoderma > Trichoderma semiorbis. The sequence continues at coordinate 1,962,992 of CM034695.1, forward strand.
CTCACATGGGAGCAATTGCTTAAGCGCTACTCGATATTCGTCACAGAAATCAGCAGCACAGCTCCGTTCAACCACGCCTCCAAACGCCCGCAACCTGAGAAACACAGAGATCTACCTTCCAACCAAAACAGCTGCTCGTCCTAGAGACGAGGGTCGTTGAGTATATGCTCGCCCCGGTGCCTAACTGACTACAGCATCGGTTTGTTACGCTCTTTCTAACCCTAGATCTCCTACGAATTTATGCCTCGCCGCGTCAAAGGTAGTATGTAAGCAATAATAGACGTACTACGTAGTTACCTGAACCTAGAATAATCAACAATCCGTTCCCTCTACACCAGACCATCCAAAACACACATAATATGAACCGGCGCAGCCGCGAGATGCGTCAAACGCTGAGATATTCGGGGATCAGGAGAATATTGATCCAGGTTTAAGTGCAGATCCTATCAACGAGACTGAAGACGAGCGTGAGGATGATATGGAGAGCGAGGATAGCTTTGAAGAGATTCCACCAGTGGCCAATCACCATGTGAGTAAAATATTACCCATCCGCCAACAATACACTTACTAATATGCCTAGTATTTTGAAACTGCAGAAGAGGCTTGCTCCTCGAGACGAAGTCCTTGATGTACCATCCAAGGTGAAGAGGCATAAAAAAAAGGATCTCGCGTACTGGTCGGGGGATCTTGAGAAGACTCTCGAGCAGTTCGAAGTGAGATCGGACATGGGGAAATACTAGCTAGTACCCCAAGTTGGCTATCCAGCACTCCAGCGACTGCGTAACGTTTGAGCGCAGGGGTATCTCCACGAGATCGCAACAAGCAAAACTTGTTTAGTATATACCTTATATAATACATTAATCAGATTAAATACAAAGTTGTTCATCATCAAAACCATCATGCCCGCTAAACCAAACCCATAAATTGCCCATCATTTTGCTTCCAAAGCTTCCTTTCGTCTTAAATCCAATATCTTGGACAACTTCAGCACGCCCTTCTCTCCCCATCCAGACGGACCCGCCTCTATATCGGGACGAACGGCCACATACCAGCTCCACGCTCTTCGATCCAACTCAGCTCTCCCCAAAACACCAGCCCAGCTCGCAAAGAGCAGCCGAAGAGCTCCCAACAGTCTCCCCAAGTTCTCTTGCTTCTCGTCATTCAGCGCCGCCACGGTTTTCTTACTCCCGCCGCTATCAGTGCCGGCCGAGGCAAAGCTCCGTAAGAGATAATTTCTTGCATTCTCAGGTCGGTGAATTGCCATGCCTATTGTAGATATGGTTGGCTTCTTGTCTTCTGCGTCAAGTCCCCAGAGTGCCTCTCCTGCAAACGACGATGTCCGCCGCTGAGCTGAAAGGGCATCGTTGAGACACTCGCGCATCAGTCGCCAACGATCAGGTCCCAGCATGACTCCGCCGTACCATCGAACGAGCACAACGGTTGTGTTTACGATGTTCGATTCACGCAAGAGCTCGAGCATGAACTTGCCGCAGCCAGTCTCGCCATCATCAAACGAGGCCTCTTGCACGAGGGATGACCCGCTAAAGCTTGTCCGAATTGCCCAAGCAACGTGATCCGCTGTCTTCTCTACGTCGGGAAACTTGTTGAATAAAATCTTCATGAGGCCTGAGCGCATGGATGGCGACGTTATTGGAGCCGCATGCGCTACGAAAACGGATCCCTTTGAAGTCAGCTTGCTGCTCGTCGCCCATATACTATCAGACGCCGTTGATGTCACAGTTGACGATGACGGGCCAGCCGCATCTGCAGACGACACAGATTGTTGCTTCTCATCCGTCCATGTATAGCCACCTCTCTTCAGAACAGGGATTTCTCGTCCTAGAACCGAAACTTTGGGCTGGCCGGTTGGTATTGGCGTCTCTCCACCCGCTGGCGCCTTTTCGATGCCAATACTTATAGCCTTGGACCTCGAGTTTGCACTCACCACTGCCTGAGCTAGACTTAGACGGCTACTTGGAGGTTGCTCCGGCATCGTGAACCTCAGCAGTTCCACCGCAAACGCAAGCACCAGAGGCGCTCTATTAGTAACCAGCGCAGTCTCTTTGATGAGCTCCTCGTCCTCGCACAAAGGCAGCGCCAACGACCCTTCGAGCTCTTCAGGCGTCATAGAGTTGTAGTCCAAGTCCCGTTTGTGCATTTCAAGCTTAGGCCTCTTCCTATCGGCTGACGCGGGCTCCTCGGCTGCCCTCTTGTTGCTCTTCTTGCCGTGAGACTTGCACGCCGTGTGAAAGCTCTTGGCAAGCTTCACGTCACCGAGGGCTTCTTCAATAGTGGATGAAGGCGCCTCAGCAATCTGTTCGATGCTGTTATCTCAAATGTTAGTTCATCACTAATCACCAGCGTTCACGGTGGCCGGTGTCTCGCCTTTTCAGATTCTTTGCTTGTAACGCCTTGATGTAACCCATTGCTTGCATCATGGATGCTTTGCGCGCCGTCAGCATGCGCAGCATCTCCTGTAGATCGCCATGGCCCGCCATTGCTGCAACTCCTTACAAGGAACCAAAGCTGTCAAACAGAAACGAAGTCACTCCGCATCGCCTGCTTGTCATTCCCCCCCTGAGCCGTGAGCCATGAATGATGACGTGACGTGCCGAGCCGAGCTAGGATGGTGCAGGGTAGCGAATCTCGCACAGTTTTTGGCGATCTCGGCACCTTGATAGCGAGGGTTGGCCCCACTTTGCGACCCCCATGCACACTGTATTTGCATTTGCTTTTGCATTGCTTCTTTCGCCGGGCGTCTTTTCTGCAACGGGTCAATGCCCTCAACCCACATGATAGATATCATTCTCACCACCTTTGGGCAAAAGGCAGAAAACTCTTCTTTTTCCTATTGCTAGTCTAGCTCGCGCCTTCGACAATGCTCCCTCGATGAATGTCCCAACACGCCGCCTCGCCACGGCCGTGGTGGGCTTTTCACCCTTGCAATCCCGCCTTGCAAGCTCTTCCGTGCGCCAAGCTGTGAAAACTCCTCCAGCCAAACATCACACTCCTCCTCCGGCGTCCCGCGTTACGAATTCATATAAAGCGTTTGTCTCCCTCTATTCTCTGGTCTTTCCTCTATCTTAAAGAAACATTGGCTAACCCAAAAAGCTTTATAACAGCACACAAAAACCCAATATCTCTTCTTCAGCTCCACCACCACCTCCTCCACCTCATCCCAAAGCAGACACTCTCCTCGACATCTGGCGCCGTGCCTGGCTCCCCCTAACCGGTGCCTCTATTCTCGCCGGCTTCCTAGGCTTCTACATCTTTGGCACCACAGTCGCAACAGTCAAGTCTTCCCCTTGCTCCTCATCTGCCCCCTGTGAACATGCCACGCCCACCGGCCGTCCCCCCGCCCTGAGCGGCGATAATGCAGAGCAGTTCGACAAGGAGCTCAACCTCCCAGAGTGGTGGATGGGCATCACCAAGCTGCGCAAGAAGCTCGCCGTCCACGCAAAGGGCACCGTGCTCGAGCTCGCCATGGGCTCCGGCCGCAACCTGGAGTACTACAACTGGGAGCCCCTAAGCACTGCCGTCGAGGCTGCCAGGACCGGCAACATCCCGCCACCAAAGATACCCCAGGGCATCACGTCGTTTACAGGACTAGACATATCTATTGACATGCTCGATGTGACCCGAAAGAGGCTCGCCAAGTCCGTTCCGCCCATGGCCGCATCTGCGCCCATCGTTAAGGCCTCGTCCATGGCCGATCACACAGGCGGCCAGCTCTCCTTCTTAGATGGCCATGTCCGCCTCGTCAACTCGGATGCGCACCACCCGCTCCCCGCCCCCGCTCATACCGACAAATACGACACCATCATCCAGACCTTCGGCCTATGCTCCGTCTCCGATCCCGTCGCCGTGTTATCCAACCTCGCTACTGTGGTCCGACCTGGCACCGGCCGTATAATCCTGCTAGAGCACGGAAAAGGCTATTACGGACTAGTGAATGGCTTGCTAGACAAGAATGCTGGAGAACACTTTGCAAAGTACGGATGCTGGTGGAACAGGGATATCGAAGCCATTGTCGAGGACGCAGTGAGTGCGACGCCTGGCCTGGAGGTGGTTAAAATCGAGCGGCCAAACATTACACAGATGGGAACCCTCGTTTGGGTCGAACTGAAGATGGCAACCAAGGACAAGACGACATGATGCTTTCACGACTCACATCATCACACGCATCATGGAGATGCGCCAGCTGCGAGCAACGAACAAGCCTGCCAGCTCACCATATGCAACACTACATCATTTAAACACCAACAATTTCTTGCGACAATAGAGTGTCAGAATAATAAGCGGATCTTTCTTTTAATCAATGAGTGGTATGCTCTTTTGTATGTACACCTTTTTTCCTCTTCATCTTTCAGCCGTCTCTTTCACAAGCGCTCCTGGCGTGGCCCCTTTTTTGGTTGGTTGTCATCTCATCATCCCCGAAATATAGTCAGAATCATCTAGTATATCTACAGGGGAGTGTCTCTCCGCACATGTCCACATCAAATGTTACAAATACAAAGCCATCCAACGCCAGCTCCCTTTTCCCTTTTGAGTATTTCCTGCTCCTTGCGCCATCCCAATGATAACATTAATAATAATAAAGAAAAAAGAAATCAGCAAGCGTCTAGCAAACAATCGAGTTCGTCAATCTCGATGCTCTCGGCGCCCTTGCCCCATTCGAATAGTTTGTTTAATCTTAACCAAGCTTCGGTATCATCTTCTTTCCGACCAGCGGATATGCTCGGCTTGATGGAGGGGCTAGCTAGAAATATGGTGGCCGCGCTGGGACGGCTGTCGGCGAACCACGCATCGTCCCGATAATAATCCATCGTGGCGACACTGTGACGCTCAACAGTTTCCGGTTGAGGAACTTCGGCGTTAAGCTTGCGCTTCTGCAGGCCGTCTGCAGTCTGTGTAAACTCGCGCTCATCCTTCTCGAGAGGAGGGGAGTTGTTACGGGGTCCGAGGACAAGTCTGCTTCGCTGGGAAGAGAACGATCCGATGGGGGTCATGGGCATCGCAACGTCGTCATCGGCGTTATCGAACTCGGTGGCCGATAGGTCCACCTCGGGAGAGGGGCTCAGCTCCCGTCGTCTTGCTTCGATGTCTTCTGAGCCAGAATCCTCGGTGAGAGAGACTGAAGGAGTGAGAGAGGCAGCCTGAAGACTTGCGTTGAAGTCAGGGAGCGGCTGCCTGGGCTGAGTGGTGAGGAAATAATAAGTGCGTCGTGGGTGTACTGTCTCTAGCTCCTTACCCAGCGGGCAGGGAGCTGAGGCAGACCAGCAAGTCCGCTTCATGTAGGAAGCGAGGCGGGACGAGATAATGGCGCACGGGTTCGCAGATCTATGATGGCAACGTCAGCATGGCTGTAAGTGAATTGGACAAAGGGAAGAAAACCTACTGTTGTACAGATGTAAGCGACTGGGTAAGGACAGTCGCCAGCTCCTTGATCAGATGAGGGCGGTTGCCAGTTTCCTGCAGCTGGACAACAACAGCCTCGACAATGTCGTCCTTGATGCTCTCAATGTCGATCTTGTGTGTTGTTGCGTCGGCATCCGTCATCTCCTCGCTGATGGCTCGGATGGGCGACGGAGGCGGGGTATTCTCAATAGCCATGGTCTCTGCGGCATGGGATCTCTTGTGGCGCTTGTTGGGATGTTCTTCTGGAGATTCCGAGCGCGAGGCACTTCTGGACGCCGGCGTCGCTGAGGCTGAGGATGAAGCGGCGCGGGACGCACTCTTCGATGAGGCAGCGCGCGAGGCATGCGTGACGGGGATGTGAATGCCCAGGCTGGGCAAGGAAAGCGATTTGCGGCGCGTGTTGTAAGGCATGGTTGTATAATTGGTGACGATGTTGAATTGCGTTGGTATTATTGGGGGTATTAAAAGTAAAGGTACTGTGTAATTGGATTGGTGGACGTAATAATGCAAGACGTAAATGGCGGTGGCAAAGAATAAAGAGAGAAAGAGAAGAGTGGGATATGGAAGGGATCGACTACAGGCTGGCTCGCACAGGACAGGCAGCAGACGACAGAGTCACGGGGATGACGATACTTTGTTTGTTTTGGATTGGGTGTTTAGGAAGATTGTATGAAGGTCTCCAAACATCCCGAGGGAGAGGCAGAATTGTCTCGGGGGGGGCGGTCTGCGGTTCTACAAGCGGATGGGAAGGAATGATGGGGGGGGGGGGGGATGGCTGGCACCGAGCAAAAAGAAGCCGGACCAAAAAGCTCAGGCGATTTTTTTTTTTGGCGTTGGCGGGCCAGGAAAAAAAAAAAGAGGCAGCAAGCACGAGAGCTTGAACTTTTTTTTCTTTCCCCCCGGATCCTATTGGCCAGAGCCCCCCGTCACGGCTGCCGAAGTGGAGCGCGCTAAACGTCAGTGCCCGCACAGACCACTCGCTGTTGCAGTGCAGCCACGGCTTTGAGGCAAGCACGACCCACCGCAGAGGGACGTCCAAGCCTCCGAGGCGCCTGGCACGAAAGCGGCAAGAGCGATTTCTGTTTGTAGGTACTTGCAGTGGGGTTTTTGGCGAAGAGCTGGTGGGGAGGCGCCTGCTGCCAGAGACTGGAACAATGGCCACTCTGTGGTTGGTCCGCAGCTCGGCACTCTCAGGCACTATAAAGAGATAGTGGGGAACTTTTTTTGGATTTCTTTTCTTTTTTTCGCCTTTGACTTTGCCTTTGCCTGGCCACTGCCACCACTAACACCGACGGGGACACCCCTGCCCGATGAGGTAAAAAAAAAAATAAAAAAAAAGTTGCACTTTTTTTTTTCAGGGTACGGGGGACCACATAAAATGATGGAGACGGTCCAAGTTGGCATCGTGGCCGGACTGCTTCTAGAACCAGAGGCACGCGAATAAAACGGAGATTCGGTATTCGAAGTAGTGGACGTCATGATTGACGGGAGCTGAGAGTATATTCGCTCATTGGGCTGGAGGCGTTGCAAAAGAGGCAATTGACGATGCAATCAGTCGACGTAATTAATATTTTTTTTTTGTGCGTGTGTGCATGCAAGGGGGTGTGGGCGAGCGCACACTGAGGGGAAAGAAAAAAAAAATTGATTAAATACCACTCAATTTTTCCAGGGTCTGGCATGTGCTGAGACAACCCCAGAGCAATCACGGAGTACGGAGTACGGAGTAATACTCCATATCTGTACTGCTCACATACGTGCATACATCGATTCCCTGCTGTCGATTTTTGCTACGCTCCCCCCTGCGATGAGGCATGGGGGTCCTCCTCAAGGGTCCTGGTGGGGCTGCAAAAGCGCCCTAAGCGATCAAAGACGCAGCGGCGAAAAAAAAAGAGCGTTCGAGCCGGTCTTCAGGTGTAAGTCGTGTGAGAGGTGGAGAGGACGTTCGATTACTGTATGGAGACTCGACGCGCTGGATCCCAGGCTTGCCGAAATGAGGCCTTACCGCTGATGACATTCTGCAGGCATTGAAGCACTAGGTCCTGCAGCGCGTCCTGCAAGAGCGTTGAGAGCCAAAGTAAAGGCCGAGTTTGATGCAAGCTGCTTGCTAGTCCAAAGGCAAAAGTAAACAAAAGCAGAACCGTAGAGTAGTCGGTCACCTGATCTATTACACCGCCTACCTTGGGCAGAGTTTGGGCACCTCTTTGTACGGTCAATGGCTTTCCATTAGTACCATCTTTGCTGCTTACAGTGGCCGCAACCTGCAGATTGATGCCCGTTGACCTGCAGAGCTATCCAATTCCCGCGTCATGTGTTGCTGAGCTGCCGCTGCAATTGGGCCAATGGCTCGGAACAAGGGAGACGGACGTTGGCGGCTTGCATTGGCCACTGGTTGTACCTGCAAGACCTCTGTCTCGTGTGTGGTACGACTTGTCCTCGCATGTTGAGCGAGACATGCATCGCGATAAGTGTCTCACCGGGTCCCACAAGCCTAATCGTGACAATCAAACGGTCTGCACATGTCTCAGTTGCCAAATCTCATCCCTCCCTTGACGGCGTACTCGTCTTTGTCGCAGACGGGCCACCCTGTGACGACGCACTCGTTCTTCTCCTTGCCGCCATCCAGGCCGTTCCATCTTAGGCCGCTGCCCATCCCTAATGTCCACCAGAGTTTCCAGTATCCCTCCTCAAACACCTTCATCCACAGCTGTACAATGGGCAAACGTAGCCAGACGGCATAGTACCTCCACCACTTGACGGTGTAACCCACTATAACGGAGGGATCCATGACCACTGGGGCGCCGCCCGTGGTGTTGGTAATGGTCAACGGCAGCAGTGTGCACTCGGATATGATGCACTCCGGGGGCTGCTGGAAGCGAAGCGTGTCCGCATCCCAGTCTGCGTTCTTGCTGCGCAGAGGCGGGTCAAGCAGCATGTCTCCATCGAGAACCACGATGCCGTTCCAGCAAGTGCCGACCTCGAGCACGCGCCCCTCGCGTACTGATCTCCTGTCTCCCTCTGAGACGAAGAAGGGCCAGAAGCCGCTAGTAGTTCTTCCACAGCGATCGCGGAGCACCCACGTGTCGTACAACGTTGCGCCGTCCATGTCAATGCTGCAGGCCATCCGTCTCTTTCCTGGCTTGGCCATTGTGTGCGACAAGGGGGACTCGGCATGTGGACCATTGACATCATCTCCTCCCACGGCCGCCAACAGCTTCAGGACGTCGGTGTGATGGTACACAACGTCGTTTAGCATAATCACGTTTTCAAATCGCCTGTTGAGCTGGCCGAAAGGCTCCAGGGCGCCGTTGCGGAGGTTTGCCATGTACCCCATCCTGTGCCTGATGCTGTGCCAGGGGTTTTCGGGCGGATCCCCGCGCAGGTCGGTCGTGATGTTGACGCTATGCGCCACCTTGCGCTTGGTGAGCTCGCGGCCAAAGTGCAGCAGCTTGCTAGCAGTGTTATCCTCGCTGTCATTCTCCGTCAAGGATACGTATACGTTGGCGCGGCCCAGCGTGTCGATGAGCTCGAGCGTCTGCGATGTCCACGAATCCAGTATCTCGTCGTTGTTCCAGAAGGAGGCGGCGATGAAGTAGCTCGCATTTTGGGCCCGGTGTGCTTGTAGTGTCGGCGAAGAGGCCACAATGGACGATGCGGTTGGGAAGGGCGATGCGATGCCTTTTGTGTAAGCCCACAAGCTGAAGAGTGCACCGCACAGCCAAATCAGCGGTTTGAGCATCCCTCGCCCTGCCCCAGACCCGCTGGCCCTCTGCGATGAAGAAGATGAGCCATTGGACGGTAGCAAGAAGCTGCTCCTCCTCTTACGCCTCGTGGCTGCGTAGGACGGTGAAAAGTGCTGCCAGGCTGCGAGTATCACCCTGGCCGGTATGTAGACGAGGACAATGGCAAGATAGACGCTGAGCGGCCCGGAATTGTGCGTGAAGATGATGGGAGAGAGGCGAAAGTAGAGCGTGGGAAGCAACACAAGATAGATACGATGGTAGCTTCTGGCGTGGCGGATGAGGGCCGAGATGCGGCTGTGGGCGGTCAGGCCGTGGCTGGTGAGACGGTGGCTGGAGTGGCCATGATGGTCGTCATAGGCCTTATCGTGGCTGCTGTCGTCGTCGTCTTTGTCTTTGTCGTGGCTGCGATTGCGGTTGTGGTGGGAGTCGAGGCTGATGATGGAATCTGTCATTGCGGATTTGAAGCTGTGGGAGAGGTCGAAGAGGGGTGGAGACGGAGATTACATGATGTGTGCAGATGCTGGTTCGGAGTAGCTCGGGGTAGCTTCTGGTACCTTAGTAGACGCCTTAATATAGACTAATAGCGGCGTAGTGCAGTGCTACTCCGTTGTTGGAGAGGGGTTTGAAGCTACCCTGCAACGCGATAGAATTAACAATTGATTCACAATTGATTCAATGTTGCCCATACCAGTAATTCTGAGAACTTGGGTATGCATCTAGATGGTTTATCTTGAGATGACTCTTCTTAATTGCTGTTTGATGCTATCAACTCCGAGTCCGCAATGCAAGCATCTGCACATCCTCACTACATAGCACCAGAATCCACTCATGCTATACTTACCTAGAACTTACTCGTCGGAATATAATTCCCAAAGCAAGTCTAGATAGAAAACCCCCAAAGACTCACAAGATGCACCTCGCTACCAGTTCGGCCGACAATAGCCAGCAACTAGACTCAATCTGTCCGATAGCTTATCAAAGCATCGTCCAAAACGACATGACGAAATCACCAAAGGGCGCGCAGTACTCCGTTCATCCACTCGGGATGGAGTCCGCAACATTGAGTCATCTAGTGGCCGCCCTTGGGCATCGACTAATCCAAAGGCCGCGTCCGGAGTAATATATAGAGTAATATACATACCATCATGTGAAAGTACATATATAAGAGGCACCACCGCCAAATCCAGCCCAATTATACTCATCACCATCACCACATCAATCGTCACAATGGAGCTCCCATTCATCACCCTCGACGTCTTCACCCGCACCCGCTTCCGCGGCAACCCCCTCGCCGTCGTCACCATCCCCGCCAACGTCCCCAAGCCCACCCAGGAACAAAAGCAAATCGTCGCCCGCGAGTTCAACCTCTCCGAGACCGTCTTCATCCACGACGTCGCCGACCCGGAGACAAACCACTCCCGCCAGATCGACATCTTCCTCACCACCGACGAGATCCCCTTCGCCGGCCACCCCACCGTCGGCGCCGCCGTCTCCCTCCTCCGGGGCTCCCCCCACCCCGTCACCGAGCTCGTCACAAAGGCCGGCCGCATCGCCGTCACCCGCACCAGCGAGGATTCTGCCACGGCAACCGTCCCGCACAACGTCCACTTACACGCTGCCACTCTTTCTTCCTACGCCGGCATCACCGCCGCCCAATTGCAGGCCAATGACGAGATCCGCAAGCTAGAGCTCGCCGCCCCCATCTTCAGCCTCGTCAAGGGCGTCAGCTTCGCGCTCATCGAACTACCTTCGCTGGAACTCCTCGCCGAGGTCACCGCCAGTGGCCGCAAGTTCAACGCCGAGGGCTTCCTCGACCAGGACTGGCAAAACGGCTTCATCGGCCGCTTCTACTACGTCCGCACCGGCTCCTCCACTGCCGATGGCGTCCCCGTCGTTCAGCTGCGCACCCGCATGATGGCCGAGGGCTTCGAAGATCCCGCCACCGGCGCCGCCTCGAGCTGTCTGGCCGCCTATCTTAGCACCGAAGGTGGTGACAAGCAGACAACACCCACAAGACGGTACGACTTCACCCAGGGCGTCGAGATGGGCAAGGAGAGCGTCATCCAGGTCGATGTCAACCTCAAGGACGGCGCCCTCGACACAGTCATCCTTGGCGGCCCAGCAGTTCAAGTCATGCGTGGACATGTTCAAATTGAGTAGAATCACCGCTTAAGCCTTCAAAATAACTTGTTTGAGAACCATTCATTTCGCATTGTCCATCATCTTATCGCCTCTGAAATGTCCATCATGATTGTCATCCTAATCCCAATGTTATCCGAAGAGGTTCATGAACCTCGAATGCTCCCATATGCGCCGTGATAGTCTCTCCACCCCGCATCGTAAAGCTATTTATCGTACATCAATACAAGGTATTACATTTATGCCGTCCGCTCGGGTCCTCGCTCCCTTCTGTGCCTAGCCGAGGAAAACTGAATCCGAACTTTTCTTTGACAATCACTATTTTCCCTTTCCGTCTAATTCCCAAGAAACACAAAAAAGGACGAGTGCAAATATGAAAAAAGAAAAAGAAGAGAAAAACAAATCAATAAGCGTTCCCCTTGCTCCGACACACCAAACTTATGCGATTAGGTTCATGTTCCGCACCCACCGTAGCTTCGTGGCTTCGTAGCGAATCCCCATTACCCCTGCCGATGTAACCTATACCCGTTGAATAACTGAGGCGAATCGTTCGGCAACCTAATTGAATATTGGTTAGTTCTCTTCTGCTGTTGTGTCAGGTTTGGGATGCAAACATACCTCTGGTGTCGATCTGATAAAGGGGAGATCGAAGAACATGTTCTTCTCGTTTTTGCACAGTTCCACGACTGTGTAAATAAGTCCCCAGGGCTGGGGCCAGAAGCCCACCAGTCGCTCTAGGAGGATTCGAGTAATCTCCTGTCGAATGTCTGACTCTTCAGGGTCGTTCATGTCTTTCCCAAAGATGTACTGGATGAGCTGACTGAAGAATTCGGTGTGAGGGTTGGGGAATCTCAGCTGATTCACCATGCTGGCGATCAGATAATATCTGGCCTCCGGAGGCAATTCGTGTACCAGCAGAGACAGCAGAGCAACCTCTGGTTCGCTTCCCGAAATGGGCGAGCTGGTAACCGGTGGCGACTGCTCAGTAGCATGATGGGCGGCATATATCACAACTGCGCCAATGATCTGAGCATTCGCCGCAATGGCTACATGTCCAAATGTGGTCTCGGTCGGCGTGTTCGAAGTGATTGTGTGTGCAATCTGTGCCACTGCCTCCTCCGCTGGGCCGTTTTGGAAGACTTGGTCTAGCATGCTCAAGAGCCCTGCCTCCGTCAGGATTGCAACAGCATCATCTACGAGGCCCGGGTATGTTCTCAGCTCGTCTACCCGATCGCCTTTGAGGTTATCAAGGGGCTTTCCGTAGTTTTGCTGCGGGGTAGCCGTCAGGACCGTGTTGATTAGCTGGATGCAATGCGTTGGGATGCTGGCGCAGAACCGGACGTGATTGGCGGCCAAAAAGTCTGGGAAATCGTGGTGCAAAATGACAAACAACTTCACGGTTCCCCTGGACAGGTCTTTGCCAGCGTCGGTAACATTAAATGCCTTGAGCTGCTCGCTCACGCAGCCGAGCAGCTGGCAGACTAGGTCGGCAAAGGCCTTCCATCCTGCATTGTCTGCTAGCTGCAGTAACACGGGCATAAAGGCTCGATGCTGAACAAGAAGCAGCCACCCAAACACAAATCCAGGAAGAGTCTGCGGGCCGATGGTCTCCAGTCTGGAGGCCAGTCTCAACATCACGTCGCGGCGGTCGTCATCCGGCAGATCTTCGCAGATGGAATAGATCTCATGGAAGAGCATCGAGTAGATGCGGAAGAAGACCCTTTGGTTAAGGTGCTCTCCTCGCTTGGTATGGTGGTGGTTCAGTACCAAGGACACGAGGACCAAGACTGAGTCCAAAAAGGCTGCGCGTGACACCGGCGTTTCAGTATTCATGCTGGCAAAAGAGCCGATGAATTTGGCCAGAGCATCGATCGCCATGTAAGCATCGCCGATAGCCCCTGTGTGCAGAATGTGCTCATAACGCTCGACCGACAGATCGATACCGATGCGCACAAAGAAGAAGAAGTCGTCGCGGTTGCGAATAACCTGCCTTGCGTGCAGCTGTTGGATGAAGATCGCCGTAGCCTTGCTGGAGGCGTTGTGATTGTTACACAGGTGCACCCACTCCTCAAAGACGTACTCTAGCTGATCTTGCTGAAGTGACTGTTCCTCCAGGCTAGAAAGGCCTTGCGGTGGTTGAGAAGGAACTGAGCCCATCAGCTTGTTCTTTAGCCGCTGGCCAGTAGCCGAGCTTGGCTCTTCGCAGATCCAGGTCCATGCCGCCTCGAGTGTGCGGATAAAATCGGCATATAGAGCAATCGGTCGGTGGTTGAGGATGGTAAGGTCGAGCATGTGCTCGAGGAACTCCAGCGAATTGTCCTTGCGGGCTTCCAGGACCTTGGACATTGCGAGATCAATGTTTCGCCAGTCGAGGAGATCAGTTCGGATTAGTGCTGCGAGCAGAGGCAGGCTTAGGAAATTGGGTCCGGGCTGCTGGGCGAACAAAGAGCGGACTCGGCTGTTTAGCGCTGGGCCAGAAATCTTTCGAAGAGTCTCTAGCACGTGAACAAGACTCTCAAGTGTTAAATTGTCCTCAACCTGTTGGAAGATGAGTGAACTGATCTGCTCGGCGGCATAGATGGCAAACTCTTCCGAGTTTTGAGACGTCTTAATGATGAGCTGCACAAGTGCATCGACGACGTCGAGGACGGGGTGCGGCCTAGGCAAGCCCACAAAGTGATCCTCTCGAGCCTCTCCAGCCACGCGCAATAATTCCTGTAGCAGCTTGTTGACCCGCTCTGCCAATCCCCGAACATCCATTTGAAAGCCAGCGGCTCGCCCGTTGCCCATTGCATTGGCAGCGGCAAGATTATGAACTGGAGCGTAGGGCTGGAGTTGTGCGCCAAGCTGTTGGATCGAAGGCGTCTCTGCGGGGGTAGGTATGTTGGGCATGCCACTATAAGTCTCCTGCAAAACTTCGTTTGCCAACGACCTGGTGGCCTCTGAGGCAGATGGTGCGTGGGATGCCACCGTGGAAGAAGTGGTGCGAGGTTGTCTGGCAAAATCTTCGTAGATGGCCATCTGTTCAGCATTGAGACCACCGGGTCTTGGCTGGATCTTGTAAGGACTCGGGATCGTCATAGCCCATCGGTTGATTCCTGTCGGGTGATACGGCTCGTTTGGCTGCTGAAGACGATGACGCCTCCTGTGCTCCATGTCGTTTTCCAGCATCTCCTCAATCTCCGGCACAGCTCGCTCCTCAGCCTGCTTTTCAATGATGCTGCAGGCCAAGTCGAGATTTGAGTTGACACACATGATGATGGTACCCTCAGGAAGACCCGAAGGCAGATCGTTAGCAAGACTCCTCATATAGTTGGTCAAGTTTGCTCGTAGAGGCTCCTTGGACGTGACGAGAGCCAGGCTGCCGGCAGTGGCCTTTACCATGTTAATAGCAGATGTTCGGACGCGGTTCTCATCCGGTTCGGCAATGAAATCTTTCCGGATCATCTGCTGGGTTGATATAGCAGCAATAGTGACGGATCTATCGACGACTGGTTGTATAATATCCTGAAGGGCGCGGGTGAGAGCCGTCCGAACAATCTCGTGCAGTCTGCTGGTGCTGACCACCATCTCATTGGTGGGAGGGATGGTGATAAGCGGCCCGAGGTCTGGGATAGTTGGAACCTGAGGGGATAGCCCGGGCCCAACTGCCGACCCGATTCCATTCAATGACAGGCTCTCAAAGGCTTCGAGTTGCTCCTGGACAAGCACGTCCGCCTCCTCTAAGATGGGTCGGTTGAGAATTTCTCCAGAAGGTTCGATGCTCTTGTGATCAAGGTTCAAACCCTTGCACAACACCTCGATTTCGAACTTGAGATTGAGCTTCAGCTCTGCGTGATGATAAAGCTCTATCAACAAATGGATAATGTCCATCAGCCAGGGGTTGGGAGGTTTGAAGACTGCCGAGGTTGCGCTTTGCGTCAGGACCTTGCAAACGAAAGGAATGACAACAATCAGCCGCTTGGTATCATGTGCCTCGATAAGCAACTGTTTGAAGGCAATGTTTCTGTGCTTTATCGGATAATCTCGAGCAAGGGTTAGAAGACCAAGCCACCCTCCCAGGTTTTTAAGATGTGATCTCTCTGTGGAGTTTTGCAGAGTCGCCTCAGAATTGAGCATCCTAGACACACTGATAAACGTCTCGCGGAGAACTTCGGCCCAGAGGATCTTGTCTTCAAACAGTTTCACAAGCTCCAGATACACGTGATGGTAGTTTGGCTGCATCTTGGCGCGTTCTTCGACGAGATGGCTGGCGAACCACTGCTGGTATCTTCGCTCGAGCATGTCGCGAAGCTCAACGCACATGGCCTGTATCGTGTTTTCGGTGATGTTGTTTAGGACAAACTGGATCTTGCCTTGCGTCTCATCATCTGGATCTTCGAACTCGACTTCCTGAGAAGGGGGGTCGACACTGATGGCTGTGAACGCCGGGGCAGGGCGGTCAATGCTTGCCTGCTCATCGCCATTTGCATTCGCAAAGGAGTCGTTAGGGAATCCCGCTCCGTGGGGCGTGCCTGATCCGTTACGAGCGCGTGCAAGCTCCTCTTCGTGATCTCGAACAATCTCCTCCGCCTTCTTGAATGCCTCTGTTCCCAGAAGGCCCGGGATTTGGAGTAGCTGTTTGCAAAATCCTGGCCATTCCCGGAGACGTACCAAAAGCTGCATCAGCGCCTGGAGACCAAACTTGAACATGGCATCATCAGGCGAATGATCCCTCACTGCCTCCAAAATCATTCCAAGACCTATCTTAAGGGGCAGATCGGAAATCAGTTTGTGGGAAATGATGCCTCCGAAAAGAACAGCGGTCGTGGCAAGGGCTTCGAGGGGATAGTCCACATAATGGTTGTACTCATCAAAAAGACCGTGAATCATGCAGGAAAATACGTCTTGATCGAGCTGATCCCGCGAATGCTTGTAGCGGTCTAGGATCTCAACAATCGTGCGAACCTGTATCTCGTCACCGTACATCTTTTTGTAATGCTCTTCCATCTTGCTATTGGCTGCCTGCGGCAGAGCATTTCCATCCTTGCCATTTGCATCGATGATATCATCATACCCTTCTCCGTAGTTGATCAATCGGGGGTACGCAGTGATGCAGTGGCGCTGGACGAGAATGAGATCGAGAACCGGCGCCTTAGGCAGGAAATCCTCGAGAATCTGCAACAACGCCGAGACAGTCCGCACCTGAAGACTGGTGCTTGTTTTCAGAGGCGGTTGACCATCTGGTGGTCTCTGAAACTGGATCTCCAGATTGGCTTTAATCATGAGAAATTGCAACAAAGTTCGAGCAATCTCGTTACTCCGATCGGCATTGTATTGCGCCCATTTCGACAAGTCCAAGTAGCCCTCTGCGTGGGCAAAGGCGGCGAGATCGATTCCAAAGCCATTTGGAAGATAAACCAGCTCTTCTAACCAGTTGTGCTTGGCGGCATGGTCGAAGATGAGAGGAAGGTCAACAGGCTTAACCGCATGGGCATCAATAAGCCGTTGAATAACCCAGTCCTTGTCTTTCTTCCAAAGGCTATCGAGCACGAAGTCATACTCCGGCGAGCGCTTGTATAAAAAGGTTTCGAAAAGGGAGTTCAGGGTGTCAATCGCCATGGCTGCCCAGGATTGTCTGGGAACTTCAAAAGCGGACACGAGGAAAATGTCAAGGTTAGGAACGACAACTTCTTGGAATAATCGTTTTGCCTCGACACTCTGCGAAGCGTGGACGGAATTTAGAGCAACGTTGAAGATTGCTGACAGCGCCGCCACGGATACAAGAGGGTGTTTGACGACGGCGGCGGCACGTTCTTGGACGTTGGGCGCGGAGTTTGCGTAATCTTCAATTGTAATGCTTCGCTGGAGGTGGGGGATTGTAGTTGCGTCAAGTTGGTCGGGCCCCAAGGAAGCGTAGGCGCTAACAAAAGACAGCTGTGCCTCAGGCTCGCTCCAAGAGCCACCCCACAAGCGCTGGATGTCGAGTTTATTTGCTGGATCCTCTGCAATGGGCAAAAGAGCTTTGTAAAGCCGTAAAAATTGAGCAGATGAGATGCGTGCCGACGGCTGATCGAAAGAGAGAACGACTTCTTCCCACACAAAAGGTTTGGGAACGTGACGTAGGAGGGCATTAACGAGGATGATAGGATCATGTGGCGGATTTTGGCTGATGGTGGTGTATGTGAGTGCGGCAGAGACTTGCTCGGGGGTGAGCTGGATGTTGTTGGGACGGCCTCGCAAGAAGGAGGAACACGACTCCTCATCCTTTGTAAATTCTGGTCCAACTTTTTGGATATAGCGAGCCAGGGAATTTGCGGGCCGATCGGCTAGAACTCTGCTGATATCGAGGGCCGCCAGAACTTCAGACGGGGGCGCTTGGTCCACAGACAAGTAGCGCTTGGCAACGGAGTTTTGAAGGTCTCGGCGGGAGGCTGCGTTGAAACTCGGCGGATAGTATTGCAAAAACCTGTCGATGATGAGCGAAACAAAGGCGGGTGATAGGTCAGCGTGGGCTTCAATCTCTGGCCGAGAGATGATGTTTATGAAGGTGGGGAAATTAGTCGACAGGATAGCATCCGCTAGGTTAAGAATAAGGGTCAGCCGAATAGATCAAGCAATGGGGAAAAAAGACTAAAAAACAAAAGCAGCATAACATGGCATTGCAGATTACTGCCGTACCTTTAGTCTTCAAATCAGGCCGAGACCCGAGCTTAAATGCCAAAGCTAACAGGGTCTTTTCCAAGGCATCGAGCTTGAAGTGCTCCATAAACGTTGACAAGTCGAATTCGCGGAATATGTCTTCCGTGCCGCTTTCGACGGACTCTGCTATTTTTGTTGCTTGGTCGACATCGTGTGCAATCTTGCGCATCTCACCGACGAGAATGTGGTAGTTGCCTGGGTTGGCGACCTGCCTGTTGAGACCAGGGAAGATCTGGGGTGCGTTGCCGGCCACCAACCGGGTGAAGTATTTGGAAAAGACCTCCATACCGTGTTCATCGATAAGCTATCATCGGCCACGAGGGTTAAAATCCTGCCAGAGTTGTAGAGCCAATGCCGGGACTCACCTTTCTTAATTGCTCGACTTGCAGCTCCCACTTGGCGCGATCTTTATCTTCTTTGATGGTACTGAGCAAGAGATAGACTTGGGCGACGACAATTTTCGTCAGGGAGTTGGCCCCCGTTGGACTGCTTGTGCTGGGGCTTGCGCCAGCACTGAGGATACCAGTGTGCGATGGATGAGGTGAATGATTACTGCCAGTTTGAAGAGTCTGCGCAGGATTTGGTGAGAATGATCCCGCTCTTTGTGGAGGGACCATGGAGGGTTATATGCGGCGGTCGAGATTGAATACTGTGGCGTCTGCCAAAGGGCCAAAGGCAGGGCTGCGGATGAGAGGAGGGGAAATTGAGGGTTATCAGCGAAAAGTATCGAGAGGCTCTCCTACATGGGCGGGGGGTTGAGGCGTTGGGACAAGGAGCGGTCGATTGTGGTGACGAGACGCAGCTTTCGAGCCGAAGCTTTGGTGGGCGAGAACCGGGCGAAGCTTCTTGGTGCGGGACGAACGACCACAAGTGGGTTCACGTGAAAGATGCTCGGGAGTCGTACTGGGCCAAATGCCGGATTGCCAGGTGCAAGGAATTAGGGTTTTGGGGAGGCGGAGGGTAGCGGTCTGGCAGCGGCCGAACAGCTGGGCGAGGGCGAACAAGGGCGGCGAGATGAGATTGAGCGTCTGGAGTCTCGTTGGATGCTGCAAGATGGAGTAAGAGAGGCTCCGGCGTACCGCAGAAAGAATCGGATTCGCCTTGTCTTGACAGGGTGGCAGCCCGCGTTGGGCTGGGCATCAGGTACGGTGCGCAATCTCACGTGACCAGCCACGCCCACCAGTTTCCCGGCCAACGCTCGTCCGCCACTGCAAACAAAGCTACGGCGCCTGTTACGGCGCTGTGGCCGTAGATTACAGCGTTTACACACCATTATAACCATACCCACATCCGCACCTTGCATCCGCGACGCTTGCTACTGCGCGTTGGATGCCCAAATTACAAAAGAGCGCCCAAGCTTTTACTTTATTTACAAGGACGACTTCAATTTTCTCCCAAGAGTTGGCATTCGGTTGACCCCCCTTACCATCGGGCACGATGCCTGCCGCAATTGCTGATGCCCCAGCCGTCGCCATGTCATGTCAGTGCATCTCGCGACTCCGCGCCGATAGCATGCCGTACTAACAGTTTTGTCGATATAGTTGCCAACAACTTCTGGGGCAAGGACGACGCTGGCGTCGGTCCCCTTCTCGAGCGAATGGTGAACTCAAAACAAACCTGCGATGAGCTCAAATCCTTCTATGGCGGTGAGGATATTCGCCCACATCCCGGGCTGTCAAATCTATTGCTAACCTTATGATGATACAGCACGAGCCGCGATCGAAGATGAGTACGCCCGAAAGTTGCTTAACCTTAGCAAGAAATCCCTAGGCACCCACGAAACCGGAACATTGAAGGCTTCGCTAGACACAGTCCGCAGCGAGCTCGAGGCCACAGCCAAGCAGCATCAAAGCATTGCCGCGCAAATGAAGACGGAGCTGGAAGAGCCACTCGCAGCGTTTGCAGGGGGAAATAAGGAGCGACGAAAGATTATTCAGGGCACGGTCGAGAAGCTGCTCAAGGTGAAAGTCCAGCAGACAAACCAGGTGAACAAGGTAGGGAAAAGAAGACACAGCCCCCTACTCAAGCATCTCACAACTAACCGTGGATAAGACTCGAGACAAATACGAACAAGAATGCTTGAAAATTAAAGGTTATCTCGCACAAGGCCACATGGTCATGGGCCAAGAAGAACGTCGAAACAAGGCCAAGTTGGAGAAAACGCAAATCAGCCTCGCAACTTCAAACACGGAATATGAAAATGCCGTCAAGATATTGGAAGAGACGACAGTCCGATGGAATCGAGAATGGAAGGCTGCTGCCGACAAATTTCAGGATCTTGAAGAAGAGCGGCTCGACTTTACCAAGAACAGTCTCTGGACATTTGCCAACATCGCCTCAACGGTCTGTGTCAGTGATGACGCATCCTGCGAAAAGATTCGACTCTCTCTTGAGAGCATGGATGTGGAGACTGACATTATCACTTTCATAACTGAGCGTGGTACAGGCCAAGAAATCCCCGAGGCTCCCAAGTATATCAACTTTGTCCGCGGCGATGTTCACGATACCCAGTCTGAGGCTTCCGAAGATGAACACAACTATACCGTGGCGCAGTTTCCTCGGAGTATCAATCCAGCTTTCCGCTCCTCTTCGCCCCAGCCTTCTACGTTTGAGTCTCACCATGATCCCAACTCCGCTCTAGCAAATGATTTGGCTCACAGGCCCCCACCCAAGCCAACTGGCCGCGAGGGTGCGTCGACTCCTCAAAAGAGCCCCCAGAAGTTGCTTCCGGCTGGACGCCCATCCACGGACGAGCAGTATCGTAAGCAGCAACCTCCAAGCATGGACGATCGATATCGAAAGCAACCGCCAGGGGTTGAGGATCAGTATCGCCGGCAGTTGCCTCCTGCAGAAGAGCCACAGCAGCAGCCTTATGGAAGACAGCCACATGCAGCTGATGACCAATATCGCAGGCAACCACCTGCGGCTGAGGATCAATACCGTAGACAGCCACCGACCGCAGACGAGCAGTTCCGCAGGTCCCAAACAGGCTCGCAGCCGCCATCGCCATACGACACTCGGCACCAGAGTCCAAAACCAACAACTCCCCACGACCCCTATCCCAAGGATGGAATGACGATGCTCTGCCGCCCCGGTGCCCCATCAGCCAGCAGCCCTCAGATTCAATCAGCCAGGACCTCTGGTCGGGACTCCCGCAGCGAATATTCCGATCCCACGTCAATTTCTAGCCAGGACCCTCAAAGTGGCAAAACGTCCCCGGTCAAGCAGGATCCGCCAGCTTCTGCAAGCCCTGATAACCGGATGCTCAAAAAGAAGAGCGGCTTTTTCCAAAACCACAGTCCATTTAGACGTAAGAGTACTAAGGATTTGCAAGCCGCCGCCAATGGGAACGCAACGCCTAGCAACAGAAACACCTGGCACCCATCTCAGTCACAGACATCGACGAGTCCTGTGCGTCGACCTCAGCCCTACAGCGGCAACAGTGAGCCGCAGACTCGCAATCTGCTGAAAGAGCGGACCGCCAGCCCAGAACCGATCGATGCCAATGCAAGCTTGGCTCTCGGAGTGGGCGAAAATGTTCTACCCGTCACAACATCTGACACCAATCGACAAAGACCACAGCAGCCAGTTCAGAAGGCTGAGCCGCAAGACCCAATCGCAGCTGCCCTGGCAGAGCTTAAGAATGTCAATGTGGGCAAGCAAGCTTCCGTGAGGATGTCGGCCGATCAGTATCATGGCATTTCTACGCCTGTTCCAAGCACGGAGGCTGCCATGACACGGTCCTTCCCAGCGCCTGGCAGCCAACCTCCACCTTCGTATCAGTCACAGGGTCAGGTGACAAGGCTGGGCGTCCCTCCCCCAGCGGTGACTTCCAGGGCAATGAAGGAGGCTACTCAGAAGATCGCGAATCAGGCCAGGAGTGTTTATGGCGATGACGGCCGCAGAGGGTCTGTGAGCAGCGCTCACTCACCTATTTCCCGACCCGGCACTCGAGGCAATGATGGCTCAGTTTCTCCAGCAACTAATCGCGGTGCATCCCCTCAACCCCAACGGCGCATGAGCAACGACCCTCGACAGACGGGTCGCCATTCAGTGTCACCAAACCCTTATCATGATCATCGGCGAAACGGCTCTGCAACCAGCTTATCGCAGCATAATCAAGGGTACTACCGCGGCGCGTCCCCCCACGGTTCAACTCGAGGATCCACCAGGGGTGCTTCGCCAAACCCATACCGAGGAGATTACAACCATTCTCAGAGTCGTCCACCGAGCAGTTATGGTGGTGGGTCTGAAATGGCGGTACAACTGGCTGGTGGTGGCGGAGATGATCGATATGGCTCAACTCGAAGTCGAAGCTCCGTACGCCCAGGCTCCCGCGCCATGGGATTGTACGAGGGAGGACACCAGCGAAGCAAGAGCGTTGCTGACCCATCACGACAATATTCTCGAGATGGCCGACCAATTCTACATATGGGTATGTTTCTCACACTCTTCCAGAAATGCGCCCCAAACAATGTTACTAACGTTAAGTGTAGCACGCGCAATGTACATGTATCAGGCGGCTATTCCCGAGGAACTTGGCTTCGCTAAAGGCGACTACCTAGCCGTCTATCGTCATCAAGATGACGGCTGGTGGGAAGCAGAAGTCCACAACGGAAGTGGCCAGGTTGGGCTGGTCCCAAGCAACTACCTTCAGCAATGCTGAATGAACGGCCGGTAATGAATGGTTTTTATACGACAGTCTTTACTTCTATTTGCCTCTTCTTTTCACTTTATTTCTTATCCCTTCTTTCTCTTCTCCCCTTTATTTTGAATGATCAACACGACGGATCTGTTTATGGTTTGAATGTACATGATTTGATGAAGGATGTTTTTGCAAATAATCTGCAAGAACGCTGACATCCAACTGTTTATGCTTGGTTTAATTCGTTTATGGTTCGGTTCGTTAATACAACCCCGTCTCTCTTTATGCTTCATCTCCTGTCAATGATATGATATGAATTACTGTATGCCCCCTTTTAATATTATGTAGATGCTAGTTTATACGTAGCCATCTGGAAAAATGTCCAAAGTGATCAAATATCAAAATGTCCATGTGCCTTCTGTGAAAAGTACCCAATACGGTAATCACCTAAGTATACCCACAAGGTACTTTGCGCATTAGCCCGCCAAATCAATTTTGAGCCATATTGCTGTGCAGATAGCGGCGGGATGAAATTCAGGGGAATGTATCGCTAAAGTACAGCGCCGTAAGCTAAGACGTCATGTTGATCACATGCACCAGAGCTCATGTCAATAAACGGACGTCTCAGAGTCTCTTTCCAACGACATGGAACGCTTGCAGATATTTTCTTTTATTCTGTGTATGCCCTTGGCGCCTCCAAGGAATTGAGTCTTCTTTTCGCAACCGAATTTGCGCAATCTATGGAGTAATTCTATGTCATGGTAATTTTAATCTGCCCCTCAAATTGTCTGCATCTGCAAGCTTCGCTCCCAAGCTAACGGTCGCTGCGTGCGCCAGGAAACATTCCAAGAGACCGCGCGCGTCGTCACCTCGAAGCCTGTCCAGAGGGCTGTTGTCAATGTTGTATTGCTCGTGTCCGGAGCAGTGACATTGCTCTGCCTGGCTGCAGTTGCTTCTGTGCTCTTTTTCCAAAACTTTGTCCCAGACCAGTTTGTCACTACGCCGGTTCATCTCCAATATGGGTAAGTATAGCAATCCACGATGCTGTTGCGACACCTCACATGGCAACTGCTAACACTTGTATGCATAGGCTGAGCTCCAATCCATATGGCGTTGCTGCGCTCACCGTTCCAATGCTGAAATCGCAGCAAGACTACGACATTTCCGTCACCCTCTCGATGCCGCGATCTCTACCAAATATCGAGCGGGGGAACTTTATGATTAGCTTATATCTGTTGGATTCGAGATACAGCGATACCTTGGACGTGAGCGCACGCAAATTCGCCAATGACCGTTTGGATTTTGAGCAGAGCAACGTACTGTTCAGGTCACGGAGACCTGCCTTGATCCCCTACGTTGATCCTGTGGTGTCTTTGGGTTCGCGCATTCTATTCCTGCTCTACCACCTGATAGTCCCGTCATCACAGACTTGCGTATTGAATGTACCGGTAGCAGAACGCGTCACCTTCCCGACAGATTCTGCTATACCTTCGACGGCGTACGTGGAGGTGGAGGCGGGGCAAGGAATCCAGATTTACAGCGCCTCCCTTACAATGACTGCACAGCTTAGCGGTCTTCGATGGCTCATGTTTCATTATCGTCTCTTGACTTTTATCACTTTTACGATGCTTTTCTGGGTCTGCGAACTCGGGTTCATGGTCGTTGCTTGGGCCATCTTGGGTTCTCTGCTAGGGACTTCGTCAAGCAGCACGGAGCTCAAGAGCCACAGAAATCAGCGCCGGTCTACCACAGGAGGCTTGACTGACTCTGATGGGTATGATGAGAACGATGATGGAGATGACGCATCTGACTATCCGCAACAATTTCCTACCTATGGGAAGCAACCGCCTTTGAAGCATGAGCCAGATGTCAAGGATGAAGAGGAACACAAGCAGCCTCTTCACGAGATACCGATTGCTGGGGAAGAGGCTGATGATGAGGAAGAAGAGGGCGAGCCTCGAGACTCGGGCATTGGTACAAGCTATAGTGGAGAGGGGAGCAGCAGTGTTCGGAAAAGGTCGATACGATCAGACCCAGAGAGGTAATAAGTCACATGGGGTGGCGGAGTGAGCATTCGTTTTCATTTTCAAAGATACCCCGAATAGCAGGCAATGCGCTGTTATGTATGTATCTGTGTATTATCAATCTGTAGAAGGACAACATGTGTGTTGAAACTTTGTGCTAAAATTACCTCTTGTACGGCGTCAATGTCTAGTACTCAGATGACCCCGTCTTGTGACGATTCCTTTGTTCCTCTGTTTCAAATTCTTTGTTCTTCTGCTGTAGATTCTTTGTTCCTCTATTGTAAATTCTTTGTTGCAAATTTTTTTGATCACTGTCTACTTGGATTTTGAGCCTCCATCCTACCAAAACAATATTCCAAGCCTTTGAGGCGGCCCCCCTGTGGTAACACCCGCACTTGGACGGCGGCCCGTCCCAATAGTCTCGATGCCCTGAGAGGCACAGCATCCGCACTAAGGCAGCGCTGTGGGCGCCGTGGGTGCTGAGCATGCAATAGCGCTGTTGGGCTGCATGACTTACTGGATGCCAGCCACGAGACAACTGTGATGAAAGAGGATCAGGGAGCCAGGACAGGCATCAAGGAGCCACGGCAGGGCATTAATCCTTGCAAGACACGGCCAGATTAGGGCACAACCAAAAGCGTTAATGCGAGTCAGTGCCAACGCATGCTCCAGTGTGCGGTGAAAACCAGCTGGCTTGTGGCATTCATGCATGAGGCGGCCTGTGACAGCGCTACTGACTGGTACAGCTGGCGCCCAAACAAAAATGCAGCAAAAAGAGAGGGCTGGGATCCAATGTGCCAATGTGATGTGCACCTAAACAGCTCGGCGCCACGCCAAAGCTCCGGACCAAGAGATGATCCGCTGCGGCGGGACGGGCAGCCCCCCCATTCACTGACGAAGCGAAGCGTCCCTCGGGTGCTTATTTACTGCACGGTAGCAACATAGTCATGGACAAGATTCTCGCGTGAAATCTCTTGGAGAGCCCCAAAGTCAACGCGACGCCCTGCCTTTATTTTCTGTCTTTTGTTTTCTTGGTGCGCATCGCACGCTCTCGCTCACTCACGCTATCCCCTCGTCACATGAGATGGCTAGCTGGTGAAATCGGAGCTTCTAATCGCCAAGCTTAATCTGGTCTCCCCCCCACCGCCCTCTCTACAACAAGCCTCCCTCGTCTCCCAACGACCGCCAGCTTCTCGCCTGGCCAAACCCCTCTCACTCGAGCGACAAGCATCTTTCCTACAAAAAGCTCCCCTTCCGAAACGATGCCCTGCTTCAAGGGCATTGCGGTGAGCATCCATGCCAACTCCGCTCCGCTCCCCGAATACGGCGTCCAGAAGCAGTCGAGGCTGTCCCGCATCAGCACCTACATTCCGGTGCCGCAGCCAACCCTCAACTCGAGCAACAAGCCGGAACCCGCCAAATTTGCCATTTCCATCACGCTCTTGACGCCCGGCCTCCCCATCCCGTACTCGGCTCCCAAGGCGTCCGAGTCCAACCCTTACCCGAAGCCGCAATTCGTCGGGGGTCTCCACTCTGGCTCTCAGAATGCAGGCAAGGCTGCTGGAGCCGTCGCTCCCTACATGCCCTTGACAAACTCGGAAAACGAAACGATTGCCGCCTACATTTATTTTGATGGGAGAGGCAAAGAAGAGGTGGCCACCTTGCTTCGACCAGGCGAGGAAACCTGGGTCAACAGTCGCTGGGTGCAGGTCCCCGATTCCGAGGGCGGCGGCCTAGCTGAGCGCGAATTCCTCTTCCGAGAGGTTGGTCTTGAGCGCTGGCTTAATGGCCTGGACCTCAAGGGCCACGATGCTGCGGAAAAGCTCGAGAAGCGGCGTCAGAAGTTTGAAAGAAGGAGGCGGCGACAGGCTGCAGCTTTGGAGGGCAACTCTACCATGGATGCAGATGGGCGCAAGGGAACTCTTCGATATGGCGATGAAGCTTCCCCCATCGAAGCAGTCTATGATGATTCCGACTCTTGGTCGGATGATGACGACGAACCCCCGGAGGCAACAGGTCAGATTAAGGTGGCAATGTTCCGCGTCCTGGCTTCAGGAGAGATTAAGAAGGGGGAATACTCACCTCAGTTTGACGCACACGACGGGGATGAAGAATACGAGAACGGCAATGGCATCGACGCGGATGTTGAGCACACGACTAGTTTTGCCAAGCCCAAGACGCTTGATCCTAAGACCATCAGCACTCAAACAGTTACTGGAATCGATGGCCCAGACAAGCCGTATGCTACCTTTACATTTTTCTATCGCGGTGAGAGTAAGTTCAACTCCCCTCCCCTTTTATTCATATCGGGTTTATCCCTTCTTATCTGAGTGTATTTCCTAATTAACACCGAAATAGGACAACTGCAAAAGATTGGCGTCCTTCAATCAGCGAAGAATAACCCTCAGGCTACTGCCATCTCTGCCAAAAGGCGCTCGGGTCAGATAGACTTCTCTAACATAGGCCCTCTCAAAGCAGGCGGCACTGTTGGATTTTCTGCCTTCCGAGATCAAGAAGCCGAAGAGGCGCGACGAAGGAAGGCTAGGAAGAAGAGCAACGGCAACGTCGCCGATGATAGCGATGACGATGACGAAGAGAGCGCAATCATTGGCAAGATGGAAGAGGTAGCCGACAAGGAAACCAATTCCAAGCTTGCACCAGAGGATGCAAAGTTCCAGGGCGAACTAGCTGACGGTGTTAACCGTATACACGTATGACTTAACTGCCCCAAAGTCATGGTCGAGTTGGATTTACTGACGTTATTTCACAAACAGCTTAAGAGGGCACATTCGGCCGAACCCGACGCAAATTCCACCCCGGAAACCTCACAGCGAACCGACTCTCCAGCCGACCCAGGAGTGTTGGCCGGATCAGCACCAAGCGCTTCCTCGAGCCTACAAGCCAATTTCGATTCTCTTGCCGCCGCAATGGTTGGCAGTCCGCTTAAGAAAGCACGGCCAAGCGTCGACCAAGGCAATGACGGGGATAGATTCTCTGCTACACAAAGCCTGAGCGCGGCTCTGGGCACTGCTGTTTCCAATAAAGCTGAATCCCCAACCAAAGAAGGTGCTTCTACTTCAACACCAGAAATCAGAATAGAAGAGGAAGAGCTGTAGCTGCAGCAGCGTGTTTGCCAATGCACTCTATACCTCGGGGAAATTTGACAAGGTCGAATTTCTAAATCTTAATAACTTGCTTATTGGAATGACCAAGCGACGCATCAAGAGCGAACCGAATTTTGCCGCAACCACGAAATCAGCCTTTGACGACTACGCTTTACGGGAATGGACTATGATGTACGAGCGAATTTGCTGGATGTGATTGAAGCCAAGTATATTTTTTTTATCCTTTCACTGGATTTGGTAAAAAGGAGAGCCGGAATAAATGTGGACGGAAACAATGGGGGCACCTGGGAGCCTTGGGACGCCGTTTTCGATTTTCACAGCGGCATCTGGAGAGCGCTTCTAACAGGCTGCCGGTTGGAGCTGGGCTGTGTGGCAGGTTGCATTCCCTTACCTATAGACGATAGCGATGACCTACGAGCGGCGTTGCTCATCCACCGCTTTTCGGTATGCGAGTCTACGGTATGCTGAGAGGGTTGGCTATATATGGGGGACTAAAAATTCGTTAGATGTGCATCAGGAATCAAGTTTTTTGTTGACCTAAAGATGCTTCTATATCGATTAGCCCATCCTTTTTTATATATGCAGATGCAGAATCCCATGAAAGGGGCAGGAAGCGTATTTTCCCATACGACTTTGTTATCTGCCTTTATCTCTGACATGGTTTGGGGGGTTGGCCGTTGGATACATGGGGTTTGATATCACATCATCTCAATGTGACGCTTTGCGCCGAAGGATTCGATCGTTTACGCAACGCGGGGTACTTTTGCCAGGTACTTTTGCCAGGTACTTTTGCCAGGGGCTACTCCAAATCTATAGATACCTTAGGTTATATATATGAGTGAACATCATCTATTTCCTCTAGGTTGAATCTTGATTCTCTGTGACTTTACGAGGAAGAAGTAGAAGAAGGGAAAGGAGGCAAAGCACACTAGTTATTGGCTTTCTTTGAGAACTCTTAACCATGGGTCGACAGTTGCGCCTCTTCCCGGCGCTTGGCCTTGCCGCGGCCGTGGCGATTGCCGGGAGTCGTGTAAACGCAGCGGCATACGTTCACGCGCAAAGCGAGCAGAAGCCAATTTCAGAACAAGCTTCTAAAGCAAGTGGAAACCCATTGACGGCTGAGTTTGGGGATTTTGTGCGTGAGCAGTTGGAGAAGTGGAAGGTTCCTGGCGTTGCGCTGGCGGTGATTGATGGCGATGAAGTGTATACCGAGGTGAGGCCTTTTATACGAAAGTTGATTGACGTATAGTATAATACGAGGTTGCCTCTTCTGACGCTGCTACTTCCAGGGCTATGGATATGCGACGTTGCCGGATGTCCCAGCTACGCCAGAGACTCTCTGGTACGGCGCATCGACAAGCAAAGCGCAAGTAGCTGCTGTCTTGTCTGCGCTTATTCACTCGAGCAATTACTCGGCCTTTTCGCAGGGCTGGGCGACGCCCATTTCATCCATTATTCGGGATGATTTTGTCCTGCAGGACGATTGGGCGACGAACCATATTACTTTGGACGATGCCGTGAGCCACCGAACGGGCATGCCTCGTCACGACATCTCTTCTGTTAAGGAGATTGATGGAAGGCCGGCACTTCCGAGGGACATTGTTAGAAATCTGCGGAATCTCCCAATGGCTGCTGAGCCGCGGGTGACGGTTTATTACTGCAACTTGATGTACGTGACGCTTTCGTATGTCATTGAGACTGTCACGGGCAAGTGGCTCGGTGATGTGCTGAGGGAGCTCCTGTGGGAGCCCCTGGGAATGCGGTCGACCTATTTTGACCTGCAGAGCGCTCTGGATGCTCCTGAGCACATGGCTTCGGGATACGCCTGGAACTTGGACAAGGAAGAGTACGAGGAAATCCCATTCATGACTTTGACCGAAGTCAGCGGAGCGGGATCCGTCATCTCCAACGTTGTCGACTATGCGAAATGGGTGAAGAGTTTGCTTCACCAGTCCGGTCCTCTATCTGGAGACGTGCACAAAGATATCAGAACCCCGAGAGTGTTTTGGCCTGGCGAGCCTGGAAACGGCCTCGATCTCCAGCTTTATGGGCTTGGCTGGGTGAGGACTTTGCATAAAGGCCATGTGCTGTATACTCATAGCGGAGGAATGCACGCGTATGGAGCTGAGGTTTATTGGTTCCCGGAAGCCAAGTATGGGGTGGTAGCCTTAGGAAACACCGCCAAATGCCATGTCGTGGAAGAGATTGTTGGATGGAAGCTCATTGAGGATAAGCTTGGAGTTCCTGAGAAGGACCGCGCTGATTTTGGCGCCAAGTAAGTTTTCGATCGGCATCGTACTCAATGTACGAAGATCCATTTATGATCACTGACTCTGTACTAGGTGGAGCAAAGCCGAAGAGAAGCTGGATTGGTTGTACGACAATGCACTGGACGTTCTGTACCCCGAGAGGCCACATCCCGGATTGCCCTCTACGTTGTCTACGAGCGAGTTGTTGGGCACATACTACAACGTCGGATACGGAAACATTACCCTTCGCGAAGAGCCTCACCCAGATAAGCCGGACGAGAAGATTCTTGTTGCGGATCGCCCCGACTCCACGTGGAACTACTCAATGCACTTTCATCACGTCTCTGGCGATCATTGGATCGTATACCTACCAGCGCCAATATACGGTGGCCGCAGATACGTGGACTTTATGGCGGCGGAGTTCAAGGTGGGCGCTGATGGAAAGCCTTCTGCGATTGAGATTGTATGGGAGAGTCGAACGGATCCCATCCCTGAAGGAACGGCGGAGTATAAGCGAATCGCGTAAAGTCAGAGGGATATCAACGAGCTGAATTGCGATCCTGTTAGCGGTTGCAAGCTTCAAACGAGATGTAATAATGAAGAAGGATAATGCAAATAGAGGATGTGTATTCGTGTCAGACATAAAGTTGGTGATTAAGAATTCAACATGAAATTCAGTTGGCCGTTCTTAAGTTTTATCATCAGGAAAGAGATGGGATGTTTTGCTGGAAAAGCACCGGTTTTTGCTAATTGACTTACCATTTAATTAAATTTCAATCCATTGTAGCGATGAAACGAGGAGATTCATCAACAGAAAGTCGCAGCGGGCTAATTATCTTCTGGCCCTAATGGAATTCAGCTTGTGAAAAAAAGAGTCTTGATCTGAAGCTGTTAAATTTTCGGCGGATCAAGGATATAGAGCGATATCCTCTTTAATGCATGTACCCCCTTATCATACCTATGGCCCCACCAATTACGTATTTACGCAGCTGTTGTATAGCTCTATGCGTTTATCGGATATATTCACCCACGAAGCACGACATGAGAAAAAAAAAAACATGTTGGCACTGTGTGTCCCTCATCTACCCCACCATCCCTCCCTACCGTTTATCATTCTTCAAAGCCTTGGGCACATTTTGCGATAACCCAACTACGAATATATACCCATTGTTTGTCTCCGAAGCTCTCGCCTCAGCGGTATATTCTTGCGCAAAAGCTTACGTTCACCAGTTCTTGAAGCGCTCTCGAAGATACAGCCGCCAAAATGTCTAGTAAGACAGCAAACAACCCCTCCGCCGATGCGCCAGGACGATGCTAATCACGCAAAACTGCTATAGACATCGAGGAAATCGCCAGTATGTGTATTCGATGTCGCTGTCGCTGAGCCGAGTCTTCTAACACGAAATCTTCCTCCGTCGCAGAGCAGTTTGTCAATGGCTTCTTCACGGGAATGAGCACAAACATCCAGGGCCTGGCCGCGGTCTACGTACGTTTGCGATGCTAGGCAGCATTTCGGGGGCGCCTTTCCACTAATGTTCGCAACTAGAGCTCCGAGTCCGTCCTCACTTTCGAGTCTCAGAAGTTTGAGGGTGCCCAGGCCATTCTGGAAAAGCTGACTGTGCGTTTAACCCTCTTGATATACGTTTATTCGAAGCGCTGTATCTAACTTTTGCGCAGAGCCTCCCCTTCAAGATGAGCGGTCACCAGCTCTCCACTCTTGACGCCCAGCTTGCCTCTGGCGATCTCCTGATCCTGGTTACCGGAAAGCTCAAGGTACTGAATCCGATATCAAAAGAAATCAAGCCAGAGTGTGGCGAGGATATGACTGACTTGTATGACCCTAGGTCGACGAGGATGAGAACCTGATAAACTTTGTCCAGAACTTCAAGGTCAGCGTTACCCAGGGTGCCGGAGGCGAAATCACCGGTTTCGTCGTCAAGAACGACATCTTCAAGCTGGTTTACTAGGCTATGAAATTGGCAAAAGGAAACGATACTTGTGAGCGAAGACAGGGTAATGTTTGGCTTGGTGATACAAGAGCTCCATAAGATGAAGATAAGGAAGCAGGCTCGGAGGGGAGCTGATAAATGGCTAGAGATGTGTGTTATGTATTCTCATGTCTACGAGTCATCAACTCTTTAGACAGATTTCTTCCCAAAAAAAATTCATAAGCTTTTCAGGCATATAGTCGAAACCAAATTTCTTGATTTCCCTCGAAGTAGTGAATCCCTTCGTCGCTTAGTCTGCCATGTTACCTGTGCTTTTTCCGAGATAGGTCCTCAGTACCCCCGAATCGCCAACCGCACTGTAAGCACTGTGTGAGGTGTATGCCTCTAGTTGTTTATCACAGTGTCTGTTAGGCTATTGGACGCTTCGCGTTTGGGTGTGTGCCAGTTGCTGGGGCAATTATGTCATGGCGTTTGGCATTGACTTGGGTTGTTGGTTTTTGGTACCTGACAATCGTGAACGGGAATCATGTGCAAGTGAGGGGCGTGTGTCGAAGTTCACGATTTCCATGAATCAAAAGCGAGAACATAGTCAGAAAGCCGGGCTATGTTTTGCATTTAAAGGCTCTCCGTCTTCTTTTATTTCGTTGTTTTTTATTTTTTTTCTAGCTGACCAGACTCAATCAAGCCTGATAGTTAAAGCCCAATATCGGGAACCCAAGCCACCTCTGGACCCTGGAAATCTTGCCCCTCCATCACCACAACCACAACCACAACCTCAGAGACCAAGATCAGCATGGTCCAAGAGCGAGGGTCCAAGCAGCGGGCCGCTGATAATGCCAATGACCCCGAGAGCGACACTGACATCTCGGCCTTGATCAAGTCCACTCTCGCCAGCAATGGGCAGGCCGATACCAGCAGTGCCTTTGGGGCAGCAACAGCCCATCCCACCTTTGGGCACCCGACCAAGATGATGTCCTCTCGTAAGCAGAAAGCCGACATCTTCATCCGTCAGAAGACTCGCCCCGAGCACCATCTCGAAAGCCGCGTCAATGGCCCCAGAGCACCGACCTACCATCCTCGAATCGCACCTGCGCCTCCCATGTTCAGCTCAGTCCCGTCGTCGGCTTCGACTGTGCCTTCGATAGCTCCATCAACTCAACGTCGTGGAGAAGAGGTTTTCTATACAGATCCGGCAAAGGCCAGCGAAGATTTGAAGGCATTGCTGGAGGGGGGCCTGGAGGGCGATGACGACGAAGGAGTCGAACCCGATGGGAAGCAAGAGCCGTCAGAAGAAGGGAAGAAGAAGACCACAGATGATACCGCTCCCAAAGATCCCAAGACTATAGCCAAGGATGGCAATGTAGTTGGTCTCAAGGTACAATTGCTACCTCACCAGGTAGAGGGTGTCAACTGGATGCGTGGCCGTGAACTCGGTCCGGTCAAGAAGGGAACTGTTCCCAAGGGTGGTTTGCTTGCCGACGACATGGGACTGGGCAAGACGCTACAGTCAATCTCCCTTATCCTCCTCAATCAAAAGCCAAAAAAGGACGAGGAGGGCTGGAAAAAGAGTTTTCAAAAGGTCGACAAGACGACTCTCGTTGTTGCCCCTCTAGCATTGATCAGGCAATGGGAGGCAGAAATCAACGAGAGGGTAGTCAAGCAACACGGCCTAAAAGTTCTGGTACATCACGGTCCACAGAGGACAAAGCAAGCCGAAGACCTTAAGACGTACGATGTTGTCATTACGACCTACCAGATCCTCGTCTCTGAGCACGGAAAGTCGTTGGAGGATGCCCCGACTGGTTGCTTTGGACTTCACTGGTGGCGAGTCATCCTAGATGAGGCACATACCATCAAGAACCGCAATGCAAAGGCCACCAAGGCTTGCTGTGCGCTGCGATCAGAGTATCGATGGTGCTTGTCCGGTACACCAATGCAGAACAATCTTGAGGAGTTGCAGTCCCTCATCAAGTTTCTTCGCATCAGGCCCTATGATGATTTAAAAGCATGGAAGGATCAGATCGAGGCTCCCATGAAAGGTGGCAAAGGCCATATCGCTCTCGGTAGGCTTCACAGCTTTCTTCGCTGTTTCATGAAGAGGCGCACAAAGGAGATTCTGAAGCAGGCTGGTGCACTCACGCCTGGCGGAGTGCCATCAGCCGACGGTTCGGCAGCGATAAACGGATTTAGACATACCAACCGCAAGGTGGTCACTGTCGCTACTGAGCTATCTCCTGCAGAGCGGAAGTTTTACCAAAAGTTGGAAGCTCGTGCCGACCAAAGCATGACAAGGATGATGAAAGAGAAGATTAGCTACGCCAACGCCTTTACACTGCTGTTACGTTTGCGACAGGCGTGTAATCACCCAAAACTGCTCGAGGGAAAGCTAGGGGATGACAAGGATGCGCTTTCAACGGGCGTTTCGAATGAGAAGAAGCAAGATGCGGATGTGGATTCGGTGGCCGACTTATTTTCAGATATGGGAATCACCACTAAGGAGTGTAGCATTTGCGGGCGACCAGTGGATAAAAAGGGGCGTGATTCTGGAGATGATCATTGTGCTGAATGCGCTTCAGATTTGGCATTCTTTTACGGCAGCGAGAAGTCGAAGCAGACAAAGAAGAAGGCTAAAAAGGCTGTGACAACAGCAACTTCCAAGAAGAAGGGAGAGAGAAAGAAACAACAGAGACGTCCGAAGGACGAGGAGGGGGAAGAAGAAGAGGAAGAGGAAGAACAGCCTAGACCACGAAATACTCGTAGACCACGAAACCGGAATGCTGTTCTTGATAGTGATGATGAAGATGAGGAGGAACCGAAGCAAACATCTCATCGTCATCGAAACCGCAAAGCCGTCATTGACAGCGATGAAGAAGAAGAGGATGATGATGAGGGCAGCTGGATTGTCTCGGAGAGCGAGCGAGGAGCCCTGAAGCTCGGTAAAGCTGGAGGATCAGAAGACGAGAACGCAGAAGGTGGCGGAGACTCTATAGGATCAGAGGATTCCGAAGACTCAGAGGAAGATGAAGATGATGATCAAAGCAACCTTGATAGCTTTGTGGTGGATGATTCGATCGCCAGGAATGAAGAAGGGTACAAGTCTGTGGATGAGGCGTCGTCAGATGACGATTCTCTCTTGTCTGTATCTGAAATAACAAAGGGTATGGCCTCGCAGACGCTCAAGGACAAGGCTCCTCGCACTTCAAAGGCAAAATCAAAACGCATCATCACAATTTCTGATGATGATTCCGAAGCTGGCTCAGAGACCGACGCCGATTCAGAGACTGAATCCGAGTCCGAAGAGGACGACTCGGATGCCTCCTCGGGGTACGACCCTTCGCCAGACGGCAAGAGCATCTTTTCATCAGCCAAGATCCGGGAACTCACCAAGCTGCTGCGCGCAGAGGCGCACGAGCACAAGTTCATCGTCTTTTCGCAGTTTACATCGATGCTCGACTTGGTGGAGCCGTTCCTGCGCAAGGAAGGGTTCCGGTTCACGCGTTACGATGGAAGCATGAGGAACGATGCGCGAGAGGAGAGTTTGCGGAAGCTTCGTGAGGATAAGTCGACGAGGGTGTTGCTTTGCAGTCTCAAGTGCGGTAGTTTGGGATTGAACTTGACTGCTGCGACGAGGGTTATCATCATTGAGCCGTTTTGGAATCCCGTAAGTTCTCCTTTTCTTGGACTAATGCTTCCTTCTTTATTCTTATGTGAGATACTAACGACTTATCGCAGTTTGTTGAAGAACAAGCCATAGACCGAGTCCACCGCCTCACCCAAACCGTCGACGTCGTCGTCTACAAGCTCACCGTCACCCACACCGTCGAAGAAGGTATTCTCGAGCTCCAAGAAAAGAAGCGTCTCCTCGCCGAGCAGACCATCGAAGGATCCTCCCGTAAAGGCGCTCTCAAGCTCGGCCTCAACGAAATCATTGAGCTGTTCAAGCCCATCCACACGTCGCGCTTCCAGGACGGCGGCGCACATGTCCAGTACGATACTGCGGCGGCGGAGGATGAGGATAGGAGGGCTAAGGATGCTGCTGTGTCGTTTTTGCAGAAGACGGGGCGGAAGAAGGCGCAGAAGCCGGAGAATAGTGCGTATGCGCGACGATGGTAGAGAGTATGGTTTATGGTTTATGATTATAATTATGAGGTATAGATATGGGAAAGGGACTGGATGGGAAATTGTTTTGGTAGCACCATGAGAGTGCTTGCTAGCTTTAACGAGGTTCAATTACGCATCATGAATGAGTACATGTATATTGACTGTATACGATGATATGAATATACACCCCAACAATGAGAGACCCTTTACGAAGCACACACATTATCCACCAAATTCACAACAACGAAGTCAGAGGAGCAACGCAAATCATGAAGGATAACCAATCAACTCAGAAAAAAAAGTAGGTGGGAAAAAAACAAGGTATTGTTCCTATTATCTCTCTCCATCCCATATCCACGCTAGGCATTCCATTCATGTAACCCAAAGATAGAAAAAAACAAAAGGCATTCTTCTTCCTCCCCTTTCATAAGAACAGAGTAAAAAATCGCTTCCTTATCGTTGAACCAACAATCCACTGATTAACATTCTGAAGCCAGTCCATCTAGTCTGACATATCACGCTGATTAACTAAATTAATAGACTCCCGGTTGGCGATAGTAGTCGTTCGGAGCCGGAGCGCTAGGTTCTGCCGAACCAGGGGGCACATATGGCCTATACTGAGGGCCACCAGCCGCGCCTGATTGGCTTGGTAGATTTTGACGAGCGTCATATGCAGCGCCACTGGGCTGCAAGGGCGGTGGACTCATGGTGTTAGGAGGGCGTTGGCCGGGAGGAGCAGAAGGGGGTTGTTGATTGGGCTGGTAGCTCTGGTACGACGGTTGTTGCTGCGTAGTATAGGGAGCTACTGGCTCGTTATCCTTTGGGTGAGACATGCCTGGGCCTTCTTGAGAATAGACAGAGCTAGAATATGTGGCGGCAGAGGTCGGGTTGTTAGGAGCAATAGGAGAATCGTATACAGATGTAGCCAGTTCCTGGGCGCCGTAGGTGCTTGGTGGTTGCTGACTACCGGGCTGTTTGAAAGGGTTGAAATTTTGAGGAGGCGGTGATGTTGAGGTATTGAGGGGAGGAGGTTGGCTGCCATTAGAAGGTATTCTAGGAGCTTGTTCTCTCGGAGGATATGGCTGAGCAGCGGGCGGCTGGCCTGCAGCAGCATGAGTTGGCACTTCGGTTCCTGCTACGTAAAAGGGGGCTGGCGCAGAGTGAGGAGGACCTTGTGCAGGAGGAGCCCCAGGCTGTGGGAAGTTAGGAGGTGGGGAAGAAGTCTGGTTGTACTGTGGCCGGCCTTATACCAACGGTTAGCAACTAGAGCTGACAACAATGTTGAATCACTTCAATGCGTAGGTGTACGGGAAGTCGAACCTTGAGGACCAGGGGTGTAGAATCTCTGGGGATCCTGTTGTTGAGGCTGTGGAGGATAGCTGCCTCCTGGCGGCGCGTACCCCTGAGGGCCTGGGCGCATGGCATACTGTTGGTAGTTGTGCTGAGGAGGATGAGACATGGACGATTCTAGCAGCGATTCATAGTCTCTTCGAGCCTTGATGAACTTTTCGTTGAGCTGGGTGAAGTCATCTGCGTTGGCTGTTAGCAGTGTGCAATGATAGGAGAATGAAAGTGGTCATTACCCTTCTTTTGAGAATACTTCTCAATCAGCTTGATCAGCTTAGGGCGGATTGCAAGCGTCTGGTGATATAGTTTCTGAGGAGAGTGGTTAGCACCCTGGTACTGGATTTGTGTTTCAAGGCGGATGTGTTCCAATACGCCGGCGCATACGTACCGAAATCTCTTCGTTGTCTTCCTCTCGTGGTCCCGTGTTGGAAGCGCTCAACAGCGTTAGGAGCTTCTCCACGTTCTTGATCTCAGCAAAAACCTCCGCTTCCATCTGAGCCTCTCGCTGCATCTCCTCCGGTGTGGGATCCGCCAGCTTCTCGACGTAGTTGAGAGGGAAGATGCCTGTCTTTCCCTTGAGCGATCCACGCCACCAATCCTTGTAGACGCTCTCCAGCACAGCAATGACATCACCCTTCTTGAATTCCAGCTCGCCAGGTTCGGTGGGCGTAAAGTCAAAGAGGGCGCGTACCCTGCTGACCGTGGCAGCCGTGGTGCCTGAAGGCACGGCAGTAGACGCCGGAGCACTCTGCTGCTGTTGATTGCTGGATCCCGCCTGGGCAGATGGCGCCGCCTGAGCCGGCTTCTTGGATTCCTCGTCTTGCAAGCTCAGCCTGAGGGCCATCTGTAGCTCGTCGTCCTCCTTCTGTCGGTCCAGGTCGGTCAGGCCCTGCTTCTGGGGTGCGCTGGGTGGGTGTAGCGAAGGGTTGCTCTGCTTCAGCCTGTGGAAGGCGTCACCCATGATGCCCAGATCGGCGTCGCTGCTGAACATTTCGGTCCACTCATGCATCTTCTCCAAGATCTTGCTCTTTACCTGTTGGTGGGTGTTGCGGTCGTTTGCCAGCTTCAACAGGGCCTCGGTGAAAGCGCGGCTGGAGACTTCGCGGTGCATATTCTTTCCGCAGTTTTGGCAGAGGGCGTGCGCAAGCTGGTGGGAGAGGCATTAGTCGGGTGATTTTTTGGGCCTCGGGGGCGAGCGGGGGAATCCTGCCGGCATGAGAAGGAACAAAGGGGATGAATATGAACGAACCTCGAGAGTGTAGAGCTGCACGTTGGCATTTCGGTGGGCAAGCCTCTTGATCATGCTCTGGACGGCTTCCTTGGAGCCATTCTGGTCGCCAGATACCTTGTCGCATACTTCGATGATGGCGCCCCAGTCCTCCGACGTCAGATTCTCGTCAGTCGCCTTGGCTGCGATGCCGTTAGCAAGGACACGGGGGCAACAAGGAGAGCATCGTCAGGATTATATCGATGCAAGCGTCTCCCTGGGTTTGCAAAAACTCACTGACGACCTCGTCAAACGGCCCAGCCGCCGCCGCTCGGAACATGGCTACTGCTGACGACTAGAGGTATGACGTTGGTTCAAAGGGCTAGGCTGAGGCTAAGGCAGCAGCTCGAGATGCGGTCGCACGGAGTTTTGGCAGTTGGCGAACGGATATTGCTGAAGCTCGTAGGAGATACGGAAGCTTCTTATCGGCCACGGACGAAGCAGGTGACGACGGGATGCCGAGTTGGAGAGAAGCAGGATCGTGGAGGTGTCGAGTCTAAGTTGAGCAGTTCTAATAGTGTTAGGTGCCTCTCTGCCTTAGTTAGCCTGTTGCAGCACTTTGTGAGCCACCCAGTGCGCACATGCATGTACATGTAGGTACATGGCGAGGACGGGCGGGTACCCGCTCAGAGTTACGACACTGGCCTCGCACCTCCAGAATTGCTGGACCGGGTACCTTGTCTGCCGGCGAATGCAGCCATGGATTCACGCAGCAGGTCCCAAGTGCGCAAGTACCTCGCCTCGTAATCCGCAGCGAGCGTCCGGGCCTCCGTACCCGCAACTTGTACCTGGGAGTATTACAAAAGCGACACTTGAACACATCAGGTACAAAGACGGATAAGGTAAGTGAACAGGGCAATTCATTGCTGTTTTCTGCAATATTCTATTTGATAATTTCAAGGTTTCATCAACATCAATGGAATATTACAGTCCACCAGCCTCAAAGATAGGCATGTACCTACGTAGATTTGCATGCAGCCTTGTAATAAAGCTTAGAGTCCGTCATCCTCACAGCAGAGACTCAGCAGCTGAAGCGCCCCGGTTCCCATTCTGCATTACGTGGTTGGCCGCGCCACTCCAACGCCACGCCCATCCCGCCTTATCTCGTCATTTCGCCCCATCAATGGATGTCTAGGCCTAATCCATTTATAGGTCCCAAGCTTCGTAGACCGTTGAGTACAAAACAAACAGATATCTCGTGATAAAATAACCAGGCCGCGTATTCACGATATCGAATCCTCTCACGCATTATTACGTATAGGTCCATGGAACCCAATGAAGATGAGCTAGGGAGCTTGGCGGATTGCGTGTCTGCGTTCGTTTCTTATTCCGAGACACCAACTTTTAGACGATCGCAATATATGCTACAAGACAGAAGAGCACCGTCTCTACCTGTACGGAATAAACTAGCATCGGTTAAGCAATCGAATAAATATAATTCTCAAATTCCAGTCTTTTAAGAAAAGAAATCTTCGCCTACTTTGTACATTGCCTCGAGGCCCCATATACTCTCCAGTGCAGCCACTCATCGTAGATCCAAACATCGTCAAAGCTCTGCCTGTAGTACCTGTCCAAACCGTGTCTCGTTCGTCCCATTTCGTCCACTCCCTACCGATATATACACACAGGCTCTTCCAGGCCGTAATACTAATAACAACACAGCAGAAATAACAAAGCCGCTCGCCGGCCAAAGGGAGGAGAAAATAAAGGTCCAAAGAGTAAGAAAAGGAAAAAATGCAACCCTAAATCCCCGTGCCCGTTGTGGGGGGTTCCATGTTACCGGTATCCAAAAAGAAAGAAGAACAAAAAAAAGAAAGAACCTGATGAAAGGGAACGGAAGACAAAGGATAAAAGAGAAAGAGAGGCGAGAAGAGCGACAATTTTATAAGGAGATACCATCAACGCCCCAAAATCAAAATATCCAGTCAATCATTAGAACAAAATGCTGTCTCAAAAGCCCGGCACTGGAGGGCTTTTTTAAAAAGCAAGATGATGAGTCTATCAACAATCTGTGCAATCAATCAATCAATCTTTAGCCAGCAAAAGTAAAGTATCGTGTGAATTTCTTAGCTTCACTCGGCCCATCCTCTTCGAGTCGTGCCTCGTGGCTCGAAATGGGGCCGTTCAGTAGATGCGGTGCCGCTACCGCTACCGCTACCGCCGCGGCTTTCTTCCAAGCTTCGCCTCCCCAGAGCGTCCATCTCAGAGAGGGTAAAGACTAGCGGCTCTTCACCAACAGCCTCATCATCTGGGCGACCAAGCCTACTGGTCGACCCAGCAAAGCTACCTCGAGAAGAGTGCGGAGGGGTGCTTCGACGGCCACCTGCCATTCCTGCATACCGTCGTCGATGGAATGGGGAGCTTGGCTGCGTCGCAGAAATAAACCCATCCGGGGGAGTGTCACTCGCCGAGCCTCGTTGGATCACGTCCGATGACTCGGCAGTCTGAATGCCAGTCGCCGGCCGAAGCGGGCTGGATGGATCCTCCTGCTGTCCGGGTAGCACCTCCTCCAACTGCATTTGTCGGCCGAGAAGTGTGCTGAGAGTCGGCGGCTCCCTATCGTTTGCCCCGAGGCTAATGCTTCGATGCGTAGCAAACGGCAGATCGGCCTCCTCGTCATCAGTTGCAGCTCGGACTTGCTGAGCAACAGAGCTTGATCGGCGGTGATGGGTACCCAGTCTAGGGGATAGAGGGATATCAATCGCAGTCGTACCGTCCTGGGTCAACCCTGTTGCTCTAGCTTGCGATGAGCCTCTCGCAGGCGGCTCTACCCTGGTATAGGTCGCCGGTGTATAGTCTATAATGGAATTCTCACTGAGGCGAGATGGGATTGCGGGCGTATGTGGTGTATGCGGTGACACTGGTTTTCCGGGAGAAGAAGATGTAGATAGCGAAATCGTTCCACCGATGCCAGTCAAATTGGCGAGCTGTCTGCTTGAAACAGTTGAGGAACGATTAAGCTGCATCGAAGAAGTCATTGACTCAGTCAAGGCGTTGTTCGACTC
The DNA here is from genome assembly GCA_020045945.2 of Trichoderma semiorbis. Lineage (NCBI taxonomy): Eukaryota > Fungi > Ascomycota > Sordariomycetes > Hypocreales > Hypocreaceae > Trichoderma > Trichoderma semiorbis. Next base: position 2,004,682 of record CM034695.1, read on the forward strand.
CCTCATCATTTGGAACTTGGACAGCTGAGCTACCGTTCTGCTCGTTGCTGATTCTCCCTTCTTGCTTGGCTCGAATGACTTTAAAGTCTTTTTGCTGTCTAGAGCCTTTAGGAAATCAGAAATGTCGTCCTCCTCGGTCTGCAGCGAACTATAGCTTGCAGCTCCAACCTCAGCGAGAAATCCGGATCCTGGTTGCGCAATCGATGAGGCCAGGCTCTGCCTCCCGCTGCTGCTCTGCTCTTCATCACCCATCCGACTCGTGCTGCCAATCGATAATCGCCCTCTTCGGTGCGTGAAGCTGCTGCTATATTTGCTGGCCGATGCGGGTCGTGGGGATCCTGCTAAGGGTGAATCGGTGGTGTTTACGGAAGTCGGTCCGCGAAGCGAGGCCGGCATACCTGCGGTCAACGAAGATCGGTTTCCTGGTTGTCGGAGGGACGGTAAACTAGGTCTAGTAAGAGAGGCGGGCGATTCTGGGTCAGTGTGTCGGGGAACAGGAGATCCAGATAGGGATCCAGCTTTAAATGGTTGAAAAGATATGGAGGGTCTTCTTCGATCTTCTCCAACGCGGGCCGTGGGTCTTGCTGCAGATGCTCGCCCTGATATCGGCAGTGAATGAGGCGCTACCCCATTATCCGTTTGACGCGGAAATGATGCCGGCGGCGAGCTCGTATCTGAGCCGGGCGGCTTGACCGCACGAAGAGCGGATATAGGGCTCGTTCCTATGGGACCATCGCCGTGAAAGGTTGACAGACTACCATATGTCTGGTGAACATCATTCACGCTTACCCCCCGGCGGTGGTCTCTCAGTGAGCCTGCCTCAGCCATGTGTCGCTGTGGTAATGATGGCTTGAAGAAATTCTCATCGACTCCCATGAACCGGGAGCTCAAAAGTGACTCTGCGTCGTCAACGCGGAATGTGCAGTCGTTTCGATAAATCACAGAGGTGCATAGCCTGCCAACGGGTACCTCGAGATCTCCAAACATGTACTCCGTCACTGCGTCCCTTCTCCCGTCGATGGAATTCTTTAAAAGATCGGGCCTTGACCTGTCCGGGTCCGACATTCTAATCCTGCACTGGGGAATCAGGGCTGGGTGAGAGTTTTTAACAGCGCCTTGGCTGGCAAACTTCCACGCCGGCAATAGTTTGGTGGCGACAAAGAGAGATCGAAAAAATACAATGGCTTTCTTGTAAATGGTAGGCAAAATGGGTCCGAAGTCGTCCAAAGGTTTATCGACAATCGATTTGAGTTCCACGCGCCATCGCTCTAGTATAACCTCAGTCGGCCTTCTGATGTTGGTAAGGGAATCGCTGCCACTCGAAGATGTCGACGCAGCGAGCTGCTCTAGGACGTCCCAGCGCTTCCCGTCCTCGTCGATGATGACAAGACTCTGGCTTTCTTTGAGCGTCGACGCATCAAGATAAACTTCGATGATCATGGGTGGAGGGCGGTTCTCAAGGCTCCCGCAGTTCTTCCATATCCTCAGCTCTTCCCTAAACTCGTCAATCTCTTCGGTTTCGATTTGGTACTGTAGCAGCACGGTCAGACATCTAGCTTTTCCATTCCCACACATAGTTTGGGCCATACCCATTTATTAATCTTCGGTACGCCATTGGCGCCGTGGACTGGCTTAACTTTCATGCGCGAGGAGACGACGACAGCGGCGATTTTGGTGTGGAAGTTCTGGTGGCACAAGCAAGGTTAGCCCATTGAAAGCTATATAGAGGCACTCGTCCTTGACAGAGCCATGATCCAACTTACCTGGACTATCTGATCCAACTTCCTTATTGACTCAGCCGGCGGTCCGGTTTGCTCCATCGTGGGTGAGCTCGCAGATTCCCTGGCGGAGAGGCTCGATCCCGCCCGCGGACGAGATCCCACAGCGCCCTCTCGCAGGCTGTTGGATCGCATGGGTGACCTAGCTGGCGAGGCGAGCCTCGGTGGCACTCGACCTTGTTGATGCATGGCTGGTCAAGAGAAGGGGGAGGAGAGGGAGGAGGAGGAGGAGGGGAAAGTAGTTTGTATCGGCTCTCGAGACCAAGGTGTGTTTCCTGTCGTTGAGAAAGAAACAAACGGACGGCAGTCGATCAAACTCGGATAGGGGTGTCGGTCTGGAACTGAGACTGCTCTTCCATCGTTGGCGTGGGCGTTGATTTCGACAGGATCCAAGGGATGCTCGTCCGCTCTCTTCGTGCGGGCGGCGCTCGCGTCGAGCAGGTATCGATTATGGGCAGCAAGGCACAAACTCCAACCCAATTCCGTGCGATGCAGTCAACCGGCAAACTGAGGCCGATGACTGGTCAATCGTGGTCCGCGGGATGAGGCAACCTTGGCTAACTCGCCAGGCAGCAGAGGGGGGAAGACCTGATAAAAGGGCCTTGATGGGCTCGGCAGACAGGCAGCCAACGCAAGAAGGGCCAGTAGAAGTTGAACAGGCAAAGTGACGACGCTACAGCTATGCTATCCGCAAGCACTCAGCATCCCAATGCAGATGAATGCCCAGAAGTGAGAGAGGCGACGAGGTGTTGCGATCCCCCAAAGTTCCAACTGTCTCGAATCGAATCGATAAAGTCTGTGGAGACGGGTATCGTCACAGGACGCGAGCTCCTTTTAGCACAAGAGTCACTCGCCCCGGCACTCGTCCGACCCCGTGATAGCAGGCCAGGGTATCAGGTACAGGGCCTTCGTCATCCGACAGCGCGCAGAGAGCTGCAGAACGGGCCTCGTCAACGCCGCGCTCGCACTTGAATGCCCTTGTAAGCGGTGAGCTCTGGGGGGGCAGAGAAAGACGCTGTATATGGACTTTGGGTGGATGAAAGAACCAAGATTTGATGCTTCTTCTCTCGTCAGCCCGGCTGATAAGGTTTGGGAGAAAGCCGGGGGACGGGCGAGGTTGGTGGAGAGAGCACATAGCTGAGGCAATGTGGTAGTGGGTATGTACCGGGGAGGTAGTGCAGTACCATGAACAATACAGAGCACGGAGCACTAGGGGCGCTAAAGTGCTATTGAAGCCCAGCTCTTAGTGAGAGTTGATGAGAGTTGAGGTCAACTGGGGCTCGAGACAAGTACCTGGCAGGTACCTGGAGGTACGGGGCCCGGCACATGTCAGCTCCAGTTATTGGTCTCGTGCTTCTGAGCACGATATCGACGGTATCAAGAGTCCAGGTACAGGTGCAGTCTGATGTGTGCTGCTGGGGTCGATCTGTACATGTATGCGCCAATTCCCCCCAAACCGTGACGATGCAAATGGCGCCTCAGCATCGTCCAAATCGCCCTGCCTCGGATCAAACTGAGTCGCTACTGTACATCCCAACTACATGCACCTTAACAGGTACCGAGTACCTCTGACGCAACCACCCAACCGCCCACAGCCGACCACACCGCTGAAGCCAGCGTTCGAATGGGCTGCAGGGCAGCTTTTAGCACGCTCATGCGCTGTGGCCTCAGCGAGACGAGCGAGCATGCCGAAGCTGTGGGGGTCCTATCGCGCCGCTGTGGTTGGCCCGCCCAGCCCATTTGATGTCAGAAGCCCATTGATTCATGATCCGATTTCCCTCCGGGCTGGCTTGCTCTTTGGGGGAGTTGTCGAGGCGACGTACCGCCACGGTACCTGGCATAACATGCAGGATGCCCAGCCGCTGGAGCCAAAGTACCCGGTACAATAATGGCCATGCACTCCATTTACATCAATGCTACCACGGCCTGTATTCGTGATTCACGCAACAGCTGGGGCTAGCCGCAAAGGGATGGCCGGATCAGATCAATCGAGGCTTGCCAGGGAGGGCGACTGAGATTAACAAATCCTGGCCGCCGAGCACGCAAGGTAGTGGCAATGGCGGGATTGGATATCACATCACACGGAGAATAAAATAGAACAAACATTCATTGATCAATTGCTTATTCACTAGGCACGATTAGTATTATACCTACCTAGTACATACAGAGTATTGCAGGGTGCCCAGGTATGATATTACAGTAAGCAATAATAAAGCTCCCGATTTCCGTCAATACGTAAAAGAAGCCCGGAGAGGCCATTTTCATGCTACGCCCAATCCACTCCCATCACAAACAAATCCTCACGGCCTGGCCCTTGCAACCCAAGGGCCTGTGGGACAAGACACGCTCGGGATTGGTGTCGCACAGCCGTTCGCTGAGCCCTAAAATTGTGTCGGTGAGGCCCTGGAGCCTCTGAATGGCTGTCTCTGTGACACCCAGCAAGATGTGCTGGCATTTCTAATGAATTGGCCATCTCCGCCGTCACTTGCTCCCTTTTGCCGGTGATTATCGGGAATCTCTACCCCGTACTCCCGTCCTGTGAATACGACAGGTAGTCTTGGTTCTCGCCTGCAGCTTCTTACCTGCCCGTGCGCCCCAAATCTGCAGTTATTGGTGACACGAGAAGCGTGCCGGGCCATGATTGGTATTGTTACAAAGTCGCACCTGAGTACAAGGAGCTGGGGATATCTACTATATAATATTAAAACTGCCGGTGTAGCCGTCAAAAACAAGTTCAAGTAAGCCAAACACGAACTTCTAACCCGATTAAAAAAACTTACATCCCGCCTCTGTTCGTCTTTCCTCTACCTCGGCCCCGAGATGCATTACCGCCGGTCTTGGGTGCTTCTTTTGTACTCGTACTTGAGCCTTCAACGCCAGGCTGCTGATTGTTTGACGGCTCGCTGCTTCGAGCCTTTCCACCCCTTCCCCGGCGGCCACGTCTTCCTCCTCCTCCCTGCTCTTCTTTGCCCTTTGCTCGACTGTGCCGCCTAGCCTCCTCTTCCTGCGCACGACGACTCTCTTGGTCCCACCACTCCTGAAAGGCTTGTTCTTGTTGGATCTCCTGGAGAGATCGCTTTGCTACTGCCTCCTTGACCAACTGCTGCTCTCTCTGCTGCTGTCCGATGATATCTGACATGCTCAACCCCAACGTCGCCTCCGTCTTTTGTGCCGGCTTAATGTAAGATTTTGAGTGAGGTATCAGAGGCTTCTGCTGTTGTTTTTCCGCTCCAGCGCCTGTTTGGGCTGTTACCTGTGGGTTGCCAGGACGCCCCTGTCCGGGGAACCGAGTGTCCGGGGAAGCTGTCCGTCTCGGCGTGGATTGAGGGTTAGACTCAGATGCGACCAGGGGCTTGACATTGGCAGATACTGCGTTTCGCTGTGCAACGTCAGACGCCATCGCTTGCTGCAGTGAAGTCTTTGGAACGGGCGTTGCTGCTTTCCATGGTGGCGGAGTTTTCTTAGACGATGCTGTTTCCCACGGTATCGGTTTGGCTTGCTCCTCTTGCACTGCGGCCTGTGATTCCTGCTGCATCTGCATCTGTTTCTTCCGTTCTTTCTGTGACAATTTAGAAAGCGGTTTACTGGACGAGTCCTTCGTGACCTGTGCTGACAAGGCAGCCGTCAACGCTGATTTTCCAGAAGCTTCAGACATAATGCCCTTCAGATCTAGTTTAGCAGTGAGCAGTGCCGCAGAAGCCCACGGAGGGTTGGCAGCTGAGTATGGAGATTCTACATCGTTCCTAGCCTCTTTGGAAACAGGTGTCACCGAATCGACAGTCGGCTGCTGGTGAGAAGGCAGGCTTGGAACAGGCGACTGCGGTATCTCGGCTTTGTCTTTGCCCTTTGAGCTCTTCCATTCTGCCGGGAGCCTTGAGATCGATCCAGCATCAGTATCGGTGCGGTTCAAGGGGGGCGATAGCTGCGGAGACACGAGGCTGCTTCCTCCAGAGGGTCCTTCATCATCCATATCAAAGATCATATCAGCCTGGGAATCCTTGGGACGCAAGGTCGGGCTGAATGGCTCGTTCCGGCCACTCCTGGACTGTCTGGTGCGTTTCTCTGGAGCCTCTAGTCCTCGTGCAAGATCATCCAGACTTCCAAAGCGTGGCTTGTATGCAGAGGACAATCTTCTCTCTTCCTCCCTCTGAGCCTGCTTAAATGCCATCTCTTTGACACGGCGCCTTCTTTCTTCTTCAATATCGGCCACTAGATCAGGGTACTTCTCGTGGAGTAGTAGCTCGGCTCGACCGCTCTTTGCAATTGGGAAGCACGCGAGCTGATTGTCTCGAACCTTGCTATCCAGTTCGTACAAGAGTTCGTCGTCGAGGGAGTCCAGGAAATGGTTCTCAAGCATAGATTCAAGCTGCAAGCAGATGTACTCCAGCCCAGTATCCTTGAACTCCGCCACTGAACAAGCGCTGATTTCATTCAGGAGATTCGATATATTTCGATTTGTTACAAATTTGCCAATCAAGGATTGGCATATTTGTGACAGCCGATCGATCATGAGCTCGTTGGCCACGCTTAGCACGTCCAAGACTAGTTCTGAGAATTCGTCAATCGACGAAGCCATCACTTCATCGAATATTTCTTCGCCGACATCCCCATATAAAAACTTCAGCACATAAGAGAATGTCTCCGGGTGAATGTGCTTCAGGTCAATTCGAACTGGCTCAACGTGCTGTATTGCGTCGCGGCGACCAGCTAGCCATTGCCCCTGTGATCTACCATTGAACATTCCGTCGAAAAACGGACAGCGCTGGCACAAGAGATGACTGTGGAGCGTCACTTCGTCCCCATCCAGTTCTAATATCACATCACCATCCTCAAAGAACAGGGGGTCGGTTATTGCTTCCTGCAAATCGACATCAAGCGTTCGCTCTAGGCCTGCCTGCAGTCGAGCAGCGGCCTCCAGCTTCGGCATGTTGAGCTTTGTAGCGACTCTCATTAGGTCCGTTCGAACTTGGCGGAAGCGATGGGCCAGAGCCGGGGCTTCGCGCGTGTACTTCCACACAGGAATAATGTTGTCTTGGTAGGCATATACCACAATATTCAGCAATGTGAATATGTCAATGTGGAGCAGAGTCAGCACCACCTTGTCATTGGCAACTTCCAGAGCAAATGTGTCCGATTGTGTCTGGAAGCCATCAAGCCGAAAGTCAGACAGAGCCTGGCGGAGGACGGAGCTCCTTCCAGAGAGAAGCCAGCCGTGCACCGGTATCCTGATATCTGGCGCTGCAGTTGTGCGAATCTCTAAATCGGTATCGTATAAGAACGAGTTGGCTTGTAGCCAATGAAGCATGTCCGTTTCGATATCAGAGGAGCTTAGAATCCTATGGGCCACAGTACCAGGACCCTCTCTGATGATAGAAGCGTTCCAAGCTTTCCGCAATGAATCACTCTCAGAGCTGACTTCGGGAGTGTAGAAATCCTTCAAGCAAAGGAGAGAGCCCATATCGTTCCAAAGATTCTGCTCGGAAATGTGAATTTCTTCAGCCATAACTTTGCTATCCTTTCGAATGGCAGCAAACGCCCCAAAAGTAGAGCTGCGCACAGCCACGCAATCCGTGATGTAGGGAACACGCTGGAACTTGAAGTCTTTTCTCTTAACATCGCCAGAATCGACAATAGATTCGATCTTCCCCTTGAGGCGTTTTATTCTCCTCCAGACAGCACCAGATGCTGTGCAAATGATGACAGATCCATGCTCCCCAACGCTGACCGATGTAACACCGTCTTTTCCTGAATCCCATATGCACTGCGGCTGAGAAACCGCACTCTTGATCTTGACGGGATTGGTCGTGGAGCCAAATGGGGCTCCGGCATCTCCCTTATTACTCACCTGCATGGTAAAGAGATCGCCACGAGCCGTGACTGCGGCGATCGTCTCACCACCAGCTGCTATGTATCGAATATCTCTTCGTGATACGTCAAATTTGGTGGAGAAGACGCTTGCATTGAGACTGCGGTTAAGGGCGACGTCAGAAAAGGCGAACCTTATGAGGCTGTATCCGTAATTGGTGAATACCCAAACTTGGTGATTTGATAACAAGCAGGTGGTGGCCCTGTCAATCGCGGCAACCATTTCAATCGGCGCCGAGAGGAGAGATGCGGCAACCTTGCGAGGCGTCTGCTGCAGATCTAGTGATCTAGAGTCAGAATCCATAAGGGCGAGCTGGCCCGCATTGCGGCCCCAACAGTATAGTGATGATCCAGTGTGGGCAACCGAGTGTATGGATGATGCAGCGATACCAAGGACAATCTCTTTTTTAAGAGGGCCAAAAACCTGCCGCGGGACGAGGCTCATCGGCTCTTCATCTGTCCTCAGGGGAGGAGGCAGCACGTAGCCAAGTTGCGAATCAGAATTGAGGCCCCAAGTCCACAGCTCGCCGTTTCCAACAACTGCCATTGAGTGATTCTGCCCAAGTGCAACCTGACAGACCTTTTTATCTGCAAATGGCCCGGAGAGGGGGGTGAACTTAAATTGTGTGTTCTCGTCTCCAAGTCCCAGCCTTCCGCCGCGGCCAACGCCACATACATAAAAGTTGGATATCGGGTCGTCGGTGAGAATAGCAGTGTGCAGCTTTGACATGGCCACGTCCTGGATTACCAGGGATCGGTTTTGAACCAGAGCAGGGATGGTTTCAAGATCTGTCGTGACATTGAGCGGTGCATCCACATGCTTCTGCGTAAGGTAATCGTCATAGAAGCGGCGGATGGATTGGTCTGACCGTTGTAGCATTATCCGCTCAGGATACTGTCGGTCATCCTCATCTCCAACTCCAAGGGAAAGGTTCTTGTTGCTTCCAAACATGAAAAGTTCATCTCCCTCGGCATAATGTTTGTTGGCGTGCATAAATTTAGAAGCACTATGCGATTCAAGGTCAGTCAACATCAGATGCGAAACGGCCAAGAATGAAGTGTCGCAGTGATAACTCACCTTTGGTCAAAGTCTCCGTCACCAAGGTCCGAATCATCATCGTCCAAAGACTGAACCATCGTGTGACGTAACGATCTCGCAGCAATCGTCGAGTTATAGAGGTCAAATGGACTGTTTCCTTCGTGATCTTTGGTCTTGATGAGCTGGCCAACCTTGTTAACAGCACCAAGAGTGTGGTTTACTAGATCCCCACGCTCCTTTGCCAGTAACGCTCTAGCTATCGATGCATTTCCGGCGTACAATGACCTATGCAGGGCATTCCAGCCGCTTTCAGGATCTTGAGCGTACAAGTCGATATGTGGGTGCTCGAGCAGAGCCTGAACAAAGGCGAGGGCGTTCGGATCGGTAGAAGAAGATGCGCGCAGCAATAGCGTCAGTCCGGCATGGTCACGACTGTTGACTTCCGCTTTGCCCAGACCAGAGCTGCCGTCTTTTGCTTTGCCAAGGCCAGGGGCATAAACTGACGCCTTGCGCGGTTTGGTGGTAGTCCTTGGCGAAGTCCCGATGCTACCGGGACTCGCTCCAAGGTATGTTCCAACGCCTACGGCTGGACTCCTTGTTGTCGCCTGGGTATTGGGGCCGGCCGAAGCCAGCAGACGCCGAAACTTGTCGACATCGTTCTCCCAGAAGTATTTCCACAGCAAATGACTCATCGGCCGGGGATAAGCTGCTGCACCACGGACAGGAGGCCCAGACGCCTGAAAAGGCACCTCGCTGTGAGTCTCGCAGGATCACGGCTTTTTTAAAGGTGCGATTCGAAGCGCCGGAGAGTTGCTGACGCCTCAGCAACCACAGTCGAAGCTCTCTTGTGTGGAATTCGATGCCAGGAGATTGTGCGACTCGGTGCGGCTGCAGCAAGACGTGCGTGTGTGGGACTCGACGAGTTGTTATCACCGAATGCGCACGCAGGATAAATCGTCGACGGGTGGCAAAAGACTCTGTTATCGATAATATCGAGAGGCGGCGCAAAATGATTTGGACCGGCGAGTGGTCTGGATTTGGAAGAATTTGAATCCTCGGATGAGTTTGATGAGGAGGATGTGGCGATAATGGAAGATTCGAAGATTAGAAGCCGGATGGTGGTTATATCTCTCCAAGTTCTAAGCTCCGTGAGCGTGGCCTTGCGCATTCCTGGTACCCGGAAAGTACATCGAAGGGGCCGTGGCGTCTGTTAGGGCGGGACTCAGCAGCTCAGATGTCTATGCCGAGCTACGGGGCCAGGAAGCAGTCGTTTATGCAGTAATAAATTTGGAAGGCCGAGCAAAATCGCTAGTCAATGCCATATTGTCATACAAATCGCTTGATTGCAATCTCTTTAATGAGATTTCTTCATCAAATCAATGTCGCATGTTTGTATACCCTTATCATATTGCGTCTCCCAACGTTGTACTTATCGCTTCCTCCTTTCTTTGCCCTGTGGTTGATGATGGCGGGGTTTAGGTCCGGGCCACGGAGCACTTGCGCCGATAAGACGGATAGCCCTCTCTGCAGCCATGGCCAATAGCAGCGCTCAAAAGCAGCCTGTGCTAAATCGCTTTGACGCTCAGCTTCCGGATAAGGCTTCCCAACGACGGCACATGTCGACATTGCGAGGGTCTAATTTGCTGATACGCAGCCTCTGGGCCGTGGAACGTGCGCGGCTAGGTAACTTGGAAGAAGACCAGCTGAGCCGAAAGGGGGCTCGGCAATCTTCTGCTGCTACCGAGGCGAAGTACAATTCCCCGGATCTTCCATACAAAAGATACTGGACAGCCAAGCAGCAAAGATCTTAGTATTTATGTCTACCGGGTGGCAGTCGTTGAGGACGCGCACCAGGAAGCCGGGCCCTTCCGAAGGCCATCAGCCGCCGTGCATGACTTGTGTGGGGGGGAGATTTCTGAACCCCGCCATCGGGGTGCATTGGGGCCGTCTCGTCTCTGCCCTACTACTAGCTACTATAGTAGGTAGCAACGGCAAGACGATGTATATACCAGTGTATAAGAAGAAAAAAATGATTGTTATCCAGAAGTTCTAAAATAATTTGGTAAATTCAAATCTACGAAATGCCTATTAGTGGCGAGTGGATAAATAGTATGCAGTGTGTGAGAGGCGGGTAGCTTTCCCGGTATCTGAAGATGGACTCGATGATGATATGAAAATGCCTCTAGTTCAGAATGCCGAATCACAGGTATCTTTCCGTAAATCCAGACAAGAACTGCATTAATTTACGTACTAAAGTATCATACTAAATAAGCATATTACTACGCTACCTATCAACGAGCTGCGGAGATCAATATACATGAGATTGAATGGCATCAATCCCGAATTATATCCAACTTACACGGAATCCCGCCATCGGGAAATACTAAGGTCGAATAGGTACAGTAAATCGTAATGATTGACTCAGGACAGACTTCTCTGGAAGCTCTACTCCAATTCCTGACGTGAAGACTTCTAGTGTATGCAAGTACAAGTACTTTGCATTCCTCTAGGGCAAAACCTACCACGTACTATCAAGGCTCGAGGTCATCGTCTCGTCTCGTCTCATCAGACTAACGCACTGCTAGTGTCGCGTGTTCTCGTCCAGTTTTCGTGACCCTTGGCCGCTAAAACTGCACCACTGGACAGGGTCTCTGCTAGCGCCCAGGTGGGACTGTCGCTTATAGCCGGCGACACTCAGCCCATGAAATGGCCTGCCCGCCGCTAAAGATTTGGAAAAAATTCCCCTCCAGAGTGACGCTCCGATCTTCCTCCGCTAAGCACAACGACAATCGCATCTGTGCTCGGCCGCCCTTCTGCCACGGAATCCCTTCAGCACTGCAATTGATTGATCCAGGTCGAACAGCCAATTTGTCAAGATGGCCGAGCCAAAGCCCCTTCCCTTCCAATACCAGTTTGCCGCAGGTACGCTCAGATACTGCGCAGTTCGCTCCGATTCTACTTGATGGCAGTGGATGGCTGACAATATATTCAGGCGCAATTGCGGGCGTCTCGGAGGTGCGATTTGATCCCATTACTCTTGACAGGAACCTCAGCTAATGATTCATCTTTCTTTCAAATAGATTCTGGTCATGTACGTTGCGCGACATCCTTTACGCTCACCAGCCTGAGTAGCCATACTTACAAATCGCTTTGCAGGTATCCTTTGGATGTTGTCAAGACCAGAGTTCAGCTGCAGACCGGCACTGGTTCAGGTGCCGAAGCATACAATGGCATGCTTGACTGCTTCAAGAAGATTATCAAGCACGAAGGGTAGGTCACTTTCTTCCCTTCTATTGCTCCGCTTCTGTTATCTTCTTTGTCTGTTATCTTCTTTGGAGCTCCCTTCTCATTGACCTGCAGATTCTCACGCCTCTACCGTGGTATCTCCGCTCCTATTCTGATGGAAGCCCCCAAGCGAGCCACCAAGTTTGCCGCCAACGATGAATGGGGCAAGGTCTACCGCAAGATGTTTGGCGTCGAGAAGATGAACCAGTCATTGTCAGTCCTCACCGGTGCTACCGCAGGTGCCACCGAATCCTTCGTTGTCGTTCCATTCGAGCTGGTCAAGATCCGTCTGCAAGACAAGGCGTCTGCTGGAAAATACAACGGCATGGTGGATTGCGTTCTCAAGATTGTCAAGAACGAGGGCCCCCTCACCCTTTACCAAGGTCTTGAGAGCACAATGTGGCGACACATTCTCTGGAACGCCGGCTACTTTGGTTGTATCTTCCAGGTCCGTCAAATGCTTCCCAAGGCTGAGACTGGCAGCGGCAAGATGGGCAACGACTTGATCTCTGGTGCTATCGGTGGAACCGTGGGAACCATTCTCAACACTCCCCTGGACGTCGTCAAGAGCAGAATTCAGAACACTCCCAAGGTGCCCGGCCAGGTTCCCAAGTACAACTGGGCTTTCCCCTCCGTAGTGACTGTTTTCAGAGAAGAAGGTTTCGGTGCTTTATACAAGGGCTTCTTGCCCAAGGTGAGCTTTTCTTGTTCGTTTATGGATATCCTACATTTACTAAACTCTACTAGGTTCTCCGTCTCGGACCTGGAGGTGGTATTCTTCTGGTCGTTTTCACCACCGTCATGGACACTTTCCGCAAGTGGCAATCATAGAAACAGATCACGGTATTGGGAAAACAGCGTTAGAGAAACTGGTAGGGTCATCGGATGGCCCGCAATGTCGACTTGTCACACTATGCTTAGAGAACTTGACGCTCAGCATTTAGACGATTTCTTCTTGGATTAGATAGGTACTATATCTCCATTGTTTTGTTTTGTTTTTCAACCTAGACGATGGCTGCGGCAGGTTTATGGGGCTTATAAACAGGCGGTTCCAGCGTTTCAATCGTCAAAAGCGGCAACGAGTACACAGTCACAAAATTCTTAGAAGTATAGACGCTTCAACATAAACTATTTACTCCTTAATCTCCATCATCGTTCCCAAACGTGCTTTCGATAACGGCAGATGGCCAGATGTTCATTTTATTCATCATGACAGCTACTCAAGGTCATGTAGCATGCTTCTCCGACCAATCCATACGACACCTGCTTGCCAGCCTACAGAATATCTATAAGAGTGCACGTTTCTCGCCTCTTCTCCAGCTCTTTGCAGCCTTTTCACCGCTTCAAGGCAGAATCATTGAAGCACCACGTGATTCAAAATCATCTATAAAGTCCCAACTCTTCTCTTCCTCTGCTCTTCCATCTCTTCCTCCCACCTCTTTTCATCTCTTCTTCTCACCACTACTCTCCTCCGCTTCCTGCACATCGCCTAGCCTTCTACTTGCTCTTCTTTCCTTTCCAAGCTACTGCCTGCAAGCAGTAGAGCGTTCTCTTGTTTCAGTCTTGAACACAGTCACTATGGATGACAATTCGGATGACGATGATGATCATCTTTCAACCATCAACCTTACTCCTTCTGAAGCCAATACTGGCGCTTCAGACGAGTATGGCCTCTCACATGATGAGGATGATGATCCTCTAGGTAAGCATGATCAACCTCCACAAGATGATACTCTGTTAGTACGATTCTGATATGTTGGCATATGCACCAGCTGCAGCAAATGCTGCCGATGATGACCCATCTGGCGTTCCCGAAGACGAAGACGAATATTCACTCACCGACTCTGACGCAGAAGGAGCACACGCATTCCGCCATGCTGCCCCAGAATATCGATGGCGCTTCAATCGTGTCCATCACAAATCACGGGAGCGAAAGAGAGCAATAGAAGAACTAAACGCGAGGATTATACGGCTGGAAGCAAGAAATCGACAGCTTGAGGACAGAATTGTAAGACTTAGCCAACCGAGGGACACACTGAGGAAAACTCAAGTGGTGCGTAGCCTCAGGAAATTTGAAAAACCTCAAGCGTCTTTGCTCCTTGACTAACCAGTGAAGCAGACGTGGCCAGATCGCATTGGCAGTGAGAGCTGGGAAACAATCTACAAGCTCTCGTGCTTGGAGGGAAATGCTTCGCCTAAACTCACAAAACTTCATCCGGATCTTAATCTGAGAAGGCCTACGAACAGAGAGCTACAAGCAGATCTATTGCAGAACGACCCCTCAGAGCACCAGAGGCCGCGGCCTTGTGATATGCTTGCGGGCAAGACACCTGGGGGCAGCGTACTTAGGGGAAAGCTGCCTACGAAAATACCTGATAAGATACAGTTCCAGATTCTACGACATTTCTTCGACTTTCGAGGCAAGGTGGTCCATGCCATATCCCGCCTGGACCCGCATCATCCGTTGGATGCAGCACCCATGAATCTCAATCAAAGGCCGAGCTACCTCCATCGCCTACACGTGGGAAGGACTTCGGTAAGCATTCAATTTGCGCCTGATCCCAACGTATTCCTAGCTCCTCTGTTGGTCTGCAAGAGGTGGCATTTCTGGGGCAGCCACATATTCTATGGCTTGAATACGTTTGCTTTTTCTTCTTTGGGCGAATAGGGTCGCTTTGCCAAAGGTATTAGAGCAAATGTTCAACGACTGCAGCATGTTGAGATTTTCTGGCAAGGGTCACAGCATCTCACCTTTGAGATCAATGACCGCGGGAAATATACATCACGCCGCACATTCGCGCTCGTATGGCTTCCAGAAGCCATTCGCCTCAAGACTCTTGGTGTCTACGTTCAAGAGTCAAATGAGGAGTATATGCGTCGCCAACATGAACCGAGAGGCATAGTCGAGCACATGAAGTGCAAAATGGCAATACACCCTAACTTCAGAGGCTTCCGATCACTACGCACGATACAAGGCATGGACTACGTCTATAATCTGCGAGGCCTAGAACAAGCTGAATTCTGGGATTTCGACCGGTGGCTTCATACAAAAGAGAGGAAGCGACCAGTGCGAGACTGGCACTTTGTAAAGGACGTGAACAACTCTGTCCGGAGGCCCAAAGAAGCCGGTGATCGTTGTAAATCACAGTTGAAGAATCTTTTTCCATCACTCAATTCGTTTGAGCCATCAGATGCAGATTGGGACATTCTGCTCGGGGGTCTCGGGATAGTAGAGGAAAACTCTCCGGAAGACTCGAGTTCGGATTCTGACCCCGACTCTGGGTCTGACCCCGACTCTGGGTCTGACCCCGATTCTGGTTCTGATTCTGATTCTGACTCCGGCTCTGACCCTGAGTCTGACTCTGGTTCCAACCCTCGCCAAAGTCGTCCTCCAAGCCCTGGTTCGGATTCCGGTTCTGATGCGAGCTCAGATGATGACGGCGACGATGATGCCCCATCACAGGCAATCCCGTGGCACAATATGGGGGACAACTCAACCAACACCGAAGAAGACGGTGGCCCTTCTACAGGGGACTCACAAGCTAACGATCTACAGCACAACTTCCACTTGCTTCGCTTGATGGCCATTAACGGTGACGGTGACCAGGAGAGCGATGATGGATCCGCCACCGTCGTGCCAGATGACAGATCAGTCTCTGGACATCAAGTCATTGACCTTACCGAGGATGAAGATAATGAAGAACAGCCAAGCCAAGAGCTTGACCAAGAGCTCGATCATGAGCTTGATCATGAGCTTGATCATGAGCTTGATCATGAGCTAGACCATACGATTGACCATAAGATTGATCATGAGATTAATCAAGAGCTCGACCAGGAGCTCGACCAGGAGCCCGACCAGGAGCTTGACCATGAGCTTGACCATGAGCTTGACCATGAGCTTGACCAAGATATAGCGTCTTCTGATCAAGGTTCAACCAATGGCAATGTGGAGGGCAGCCTCTTTGTTTCCGATGATGGATACGCCCCGTCATATCCAGAATCACTCACACGGAGCACGCAGGGCAATGGAAGCACGGGAGGTCGTGGGCGCGATTCTGATGATTCTGATGATACCGACGATTCAATCATCTCCCCGCCGCCGACCACAGGAAGCGAAGCAAGTTTATTCGTCGGCTCCGCACCTTCGTATATATATCGAACAACATCGTCGACGACGACTAGACGACAAACCGAGAGAAACGATATACCACTAATTGACCTCACGATAGAGGATCTGACCGATCAATTCCTCCGCGAACAATCGGCTGCGTCTTCAGACTCCCGTAAACGCGACCATCTTAAGCTCGAGGAGGACGGGGAAGACAAAGACGATGGTGGCGCTCCGGGAGGCGCGAAGAGGCTTTGCACGTAGAAAGGAAAGGCGTAGGCAAAATGAAAGTGAGTGAGTGGTTGGTCACGGTCAGGAAGGACAAGGACAGCATCTCGAAGAAAGATGTCTAATTTGGGTTCCAATTCATAAAATTTCGCTTTCCCGCTAGCTTTATTTAGCTGATATCTGCGACTATCTACAGTACCGTACGTGTACAGAAAACGGAATCCAATCCAATCTCAGTTTACTTTGGGCCTCTGCAGCCACCGAAATCCCCCGAGTGTACAATAGATACATCCAATGTTAATCCTCCGTAGGTGCAGGGTATTGCTGCATGCAACTGGAAGTGAGGTGTGCCCGGCCCACAGCAGTGACAGTGAATGACCTCACAGGTGCCGGCGTACTCCGGACCTATTTTCCTGGAGCGCTGCAGCTCCCAATTAGAGACGCGCAATCCGGCCGAATCGGAATTGCCTTGGACAGTAGATACGCTGTGCCTTGGATGGAAGCCCCGGTTGATGCACTGGAATCACGCATGGAACCATGGGGATTTTTAATGCTTAATGCTTGATGTAGGGTAAGCGCTGGGCTGACGGGCTTGCGACCCGGATCTGCCTTTGTCTAGGAGTATTTCCCTCAAGTCGTTGCGTGGCTGGAGATGGGCGCCCGGCGCGTGACGTAACATAGAAGGTACTGTACTGGAACGAGGACATGCAGACTGGGCGTCACAATCGGCTGACAAAAAGACGACAGGGCAATTCGGGCTTCGGCGTGCTCGGATATTTTTGTCGACCCTGCCTGAGAACTGGGGAACTTTTAACCGTCCTCCTCTCTCCTAACGTAATCAAGCAGGGAGCGTACGTAAACTGACTCAAGCTAGCTGGAAACAAGGCGAGGCGAACCGACTGATAGACTTGTCAAAGCCCATCTCGCTTTTGTCGGACAAGCCTCTTCTTCCATCCCACGACTTCTACTCTATCTCGACATCTCACCCGCCTCTTTGCGCCGCGCAATCTGGCTTCACCACCGCTCGCACGCCAAAGACTCTCTCCCTCTCTGTCCGCGTGCATTGTCTCTCCCCTTTGTTAAGCGCCACAGCTGTTGCGACCAGCCGCCCCACGCCAAGCACCTCCCAGGTACACCAAAGCGTTGCAGCCGCCGAGTTCGAGTGGCGATTCGATTCACCTTTGTGAGGCTCGTCAGCGTCTGCGTCGTGCTTGTCTGCAGCCGTTTGCTCAAGGTTCACGCTCGCAGCGTCTCGCGGCTGAATTTGCTGCGCACCCCGGACAGCCGCTTCGATCAATCTCATTTCTCTTCTCTCCTATCTTATCCTGCTTGCTAGCTGCGACCAACCCCCATCAGCTTCTCGCGCGCCAATCATCCGGCTCTTTCTCTCCCTCTTCTTTTCTTTTTCCTACTCTTCCAGCTGTGAATAGTACAGATCGCCCACCATGTCAAAGGTTATGCGCAGCGTGAAAAACGTGACCAAGGGTTACTCTCATGCCCAGGTCAAGGTCCGAGATGGTTTGTCACCGCCCGGAATTGCCGCTCATCGGCCTAGTCAGCGATGCTAATGGCAGCTTCTTTTCACAGCGACGAGCAATGATCCATGGGGTCCGACCGGCACGCAGATGAGCGAGATTGCCCAAATGACCTTCAACACGTATGTCACGCTCTGAACAAGCTGGGACCATAGCGTCAAACTAACCTTGAGCCCGATTGCAGGTCCACCGAGTTCTACGACATAATGGATATGCTTGACAAGAGGCTCAATGACAAGGGAAAGAATTGGCGCCACGTTCTCAAGGCGTTGAAGGTCCTCGACTACTGTCTCCACGAAGGCTCTGAGCTCGTTGTCACCTGGGCGCGCCAGAGCATCTACATCATCAAGACACTGCGAGAGTTCCAGTACATTGACGAGGAAGGCCGCGACGTCGGTCAGAATGGTAAGTTGATGCATTCCTTCTTCCCGTTGGCCGTTATTAACCCGTTGCTCAGTCCGTGTCGCGGCAAAGGAATTGACCGCGCTTATCCTGAATGACGAGCGATTGCGAGCGGAGCGAAGCGACCGGAAGTCCTGGAAGTCGCGCGTCATGGGTCTAGATTCTGATTTCGGCCCGCAGTATGCTGGGCAAGGCGAACAGTCCCAGAGACGCCAGCCTCGGTCAGAACGGAGAGCTCCAAATGAAGAAGACGACACTGAGTATCGCCTTGCTATTGAAGCTAGCAAATACCAGGAGGAGGAGGACAGGAAACGAAGGCAGACTCGTTCCGGTGGTGAGAATGATGATGATCTCGCAAAGGCCATCAAACTGAGCCAGGAGGAGGAAGAGAGAAGACGTCGTGAGCTAGAAGACTCCAACGCCCATTCTCTATTTGACGATGACACTCCCACAACGTCCCAGCCACAGCACACGGGATTCAACCAGGGCTACCAACAAGGCAACGCTGTGGATTTCTGGGCCAACCCAATTGACCAGCAGGCTCAACAGCTCCCCCAGCAGACGGGCTATCTAGGAAACGCTTATACTGGATACCAGCAGCCACAGCAGCAGCAGCCGCAGCAAACTGGCTGGCAACCCAACTACAACGTCGCTTTCGGTGTTGATTCAATCCTCCCGGTGCCTACAGGTAACCTGCTTGCTCAACAGCAGCAACAGCAACAGCAGCAGCAACAATACCTCCAGCAGCAGCAGCAGTTCGCCCAACAACAGCACTTGCAGCCTTCTCAGGCTCTGGATCTGGCTATCCAGCCTGGAAGCAACAACCCTTGGGCAACCGGCAACCAGCTGCAGCAGCAGTCCATTCAGCCCACACCGACCGGTTCCAACAACCCCTTTGCCCAGAACAGGCCGCAATCAGCTAGACCTGCGACGTCTTCTCTTAGCCCTCTGCCAGAGCAGAAGACTCTGTCCAACTTCAACCAGCCCCAGTTCTCACTGCAGCAGCAACAGCAGCAGCTGCAGCAGAAGCCTGCTTTCAGCCAACCCCAGAGAGAACTCAGTGAGCACGAGAAGAAGCTGAACGCTTTGCTGGCCTCTGGAGACGGCTTGGATACATACGGAAACACGGGAGACCTGCGAATTCCTTCACAGCACACTGCTCCCGGAACCTTCATCAATAGCGCTGGCGCCGGTCTTGGTCGCCTCAACCCAGAAGCCACCGGCAACAACCCTTTCCTACGACAGCAGTTTACCGGTCTGCCCAGTATCACCTACGGTGGCCAACCTCAGGTGAACAGCAACCCATTTGGAGCTCAGCAGCGACAGCAACCAGGCCAACCGCAAGATTTAATCCAGTTTTAAGGCGAAGAAGTTGAAAAACCAAAAAAATGGGCTAATTTTTATATACCAAAGACGGGACTGACGGATTTTCCATTGCCTTTGACGCTCTTTCTAATACCGCCATTTTTCTCTTTTGTTCCTGTTCATGGACTTATTATACCTCACCTTTTTCTTTTTAAAGGTGAAAAGTCTCTATTCCCTGTAGCAACGGCTTTCTCGGCATCGTACCAATTTGTTTTCTTGACTTTGCTAGGGGAAGGGGATTAAGATTCTACTCGTTTGGGTGGCTGAGATGGAATTAAACGGGATATCTCTTTTTTGTTTTCTTTTCTCTTCCTACGATCCACGTGGTATGTTAATTAGACAACGCGCCTCTGGAATTCAAAATTGTAGATCTGAATTCGACCTTGTTCATATTTGTCCAAGCTTTCCATCTCGTGAATGCTAGCATAGGTATCTCGTAGCACTTATTCTAGTCCTGGGAGCCGAAAACAACTCCTGCCGCCATTGCCTCGTTATACATAATCCTAAACAAGTAAAAAAAAAAGCAACAAAACTACCGATACGCCATCTCCAAAAAAAAAAAAAAAGATATACTTTGTGAGCATGTGCGCATTATATGTGATCCATTGTCCTCAACTATAACTTTGCAACATTCCGAAATCGTGTGCTCCTTGGGGCGGGTCGACCAGCTTTCAGTGCGTCCCCGGCAAGGGCGGGCCTTCGAGAAGGCGGGCCATATCTTCGACGGCGAAACAGCTCTGTGCCGGGATATTGAAGGCTTTATTGCCGGGGCTGGAGCAGCTCTCTCCCCTGAAGCTTTCGTCGTAAAACGTCTTTCTGGCTTTCTCTTGATGCCCAACTAGCCAGCCTCCTCCATCATCTGTATGAACTCTTCGAGATTCACCCCGCCCTTGCCGTCGTGGTCGAGATGCTCTATCATCGTCTGGATCTCTTCATCCGTCATTGTGCGTTCCTCCTTGATGTCTTGAGCTAGATGCCTCATATCTTCGACCGAGATGATGCCGTCCTGGTCGTAGTCGAACATGTTGAACACTTTGATAGCCTCCTCACGCGGGTCTCGTCGGGCAATGAGCTTTGCGGCGCATAGTCGAAACTGGTCGGGGTAGATGAGAAGGCGGTTGACTGGACAGCTGTGAGGGTCTCGCCAGTCGGGCGGTACCGTGCCGTAGTTTTCTAGTTCTCTGCAGTATTCGGGTTTGGGCATGTCGAAGCCGAGCGCGGCGAGCGAGTGTTTGAATTCGTAGCTATTCAGCCACCCTTTCTTCTTCATATCCATCAAGTCGAACTAACGGGTATTGCTAATGTGAGAAGTCTGGAACGAGGCTCCAAGACAGATTTGTGGCCAAACTTACGACTTCATCAATGTGTTCGCGATCCTCGTCAGCAATGGTGCCGTAATCCTCGTTTGAAGACACCTGCGGCGCGGGGGGATTCCGTGGCTGCGCATGCTGGTTGGACCCTCCTGCTATTGATCGTCCCGGAAAAGGGCGAGGCGTGTGAGAGTTCATGCCAGGCAGATAATCCGGGTTGTAATATCGTGAAGCAAGTGAGCGAGCGTGAATGCGTGAGTGCGAGTTGCGTATCCAAAGAGGATTGGGCTTTTTTTTTTTCTTTCAGAAGCTTATACTGCCAACAGGGGAACCAAAAGGCGGCGCATGGGTTTTAACTGGGGGGAAAAGGTCCAGCCCTTAAATAATGGCGTAAGGAGGACAGGCAAATGAGTACAGGCTGTGGAATGTGTCTTATAACAGGAATAAAGAAATGAATGAAAAGAGAGGTCTGTAGCTATGGGCAGAAAGCACTGAAAAGTCGAATGCTTTTGGGTCGTTATTTTGCCGGCTTAGCGGGCGCGGGATGCGACGCGACGCAGCTTGACGCGCCAACAGCGCTACAGGCGGTTGCGCTCGCGATGCAGCGGCTTTAGGCCTAAACAACAGCCACTGGATTACCCATCAGTTGAGGGGAGAGCTGCTGCAGAAGGGGGCCACAAGGGTTACACCTGACCAAGGTTCCTCCGTAGGCAGTGGCCCAGGCACCCGCAACTTGCCTGCCTGGTAGAGCAATTGGCGACGCTGATTGGTTGCTGTTAGTCAGCACAGCGGTTTGGGCCAATGGGAGGGGAAAGTTCTTGTCTGAGGCACCAACATCAGTCAGCCTAGCGGGCAGCAGTAGCGACACGAAAAAAAAAGCTGAGCTGACCAAAGAAAGGGCCGGCTTTTGCTTTGACCTGAACTTTTGCCTCTTCCCGTCTGCTGCCACCAAAGCTCAACGGGTGACCATCCTGCTCGAGGTATAAAGGGCCATTTACGCCTTTTGCACTGCACCTCTCTGGTCTTTGTTCAGCAGTTTTTCTTCTCGTTTTTCTTCTCTAGTCTCTCATTCGGTCATTGCGCCTCTCCTTGTCCCTGCTGCGGCGCCTATTCGTCGCGGCTCTCAGCCCTTTGTCAGAACGGCGTCAGATAGAGCAGATAATCCCGTCTATCGACCAGAACGCGACTTTTCGCTCATCGCCTCATCACTTCGCAGCTGGGCATGATTAACCTGGGCGGGCGCTGCTACCATTAATCTACACGCCATCGCATATGCGCGCTTTCTCCCGCGATTCTCGATTTGTTTTCCGTGGCCGATATTGATCGCGCCCTCTCGAGTCCCTCTTCGCGAAGCACAACACACTTTACCACAACAAAGCATCGTCTGCGGATAGCTTCCAACAACTACTCACTCCCTCCGAATACCGCGATACACGGACGCCCATCATGTCGTTCGGTGGCGGATTTGGGGGCGGTTTCGGCTCAAACACCAACCAGCAGTCCTCGGGCGGGTTTGGTGGCTTCGGGGCCAACAATAACACCACTCCATCAGGTACATTCACATCACGACCTCGACCAGGCGTTACACACCAATCACTAACCATAACCCACACAGGCTTCGGCTCCAACACTGGAGGCTTTGGTGCCTCTCCCAGCACCGGCGGCGGCATGTTTGGCAACAACGCTTCTTCAGGCGGCTTCGGCTCAACACCTGGTAAGTTTGTTCTCACATTCTCATGAAAGGGCAAAGGGCACAGGGTATTTTATCTACTGCTCTTCCCTTCTCAATAATTTTCATCTCCACCTCCGCGCCTCTTCCAATTCTAACAGCATTTCTAGGCGGCTTTGGATCAAACACGGGCGGCTTTGGCAGCAAGCCCGCTTTCGGCTCGACCCCTACTACTACTCCTGCTTCAGGTGGTCTTTTTGGAGCCTCCAGCACCCCTAGCAGCACCGGTACGGGCTTTGGTGGGTTTGGATCAAACACCAACACTACCACCCCCTCTGCGTTTGGCAGTAACACCACTGGTGGCGGCCTATTCGGCAATGCTAATAAACCAGCAGGCGGTTTCGGAACTGCGAACACGGGTGGCTCTCTGTTTGGCGCCGGCAACACTAACACCGCTTCCAACACGGGCACGGGCTTTGGCAACTTTGGTTCGACCAATACCTTGGGCGGCGCCACTGGCGATCCTCCCGGCACGGCTGTCACTCCTTTCCAAGCCTTTAGCGAAAAAGAGCCCAACAGCACCTCCAACCTGTCCAACGCCTTCCAGAACATCTTGTTCCAGGATCCATATAAGAAGTGGTCTGCTGATGAGCTGAGATTGGCGGATTACGTCCAAGGCAGACGGCACGGCAACCCCAGCGGTGCTGGAGCTTTTGGAGTCAACTCGGGCTTCGGCGGCGGCTTCGGCAATCAGACGAATACCCCCTCGACTGGCGGCTTCGGAGCGACAAACACAACTGGAGGATTGTTTGGATCAGGCAATACTGCCAGTAACACAACCTCTGGCTTCGGCGGCGGCTTTGGTGCACAGAATACCCCTGCTGCTAGCAACACTGCTGGTGGCCTCTTTGGCAACACCAACAAGCCAAGCGGAGGCCTTTTTGGAAACACTCAGCAGAACCAAACCGGGGGAGGTCTGTTCGGAAGCGGCGCCACCAATACTGCGGCGACAGGTGGTTTTGGGCAGACAAACACCCAGAGTGGTGGCCTCTTCGGCGCAACGAACAATGCTGCGGCCAACACCGGCGGAGGCTTGTTTGGCAACACTGCTCAGAAACCCGCAGGCACTGGATTCAGCTTCGGTAACACTGCAAACACGGCGGCACCTTCGGGCTTTGGGACGCAAAGTAATGCCTTTGGCTCGAATACTAACACCGCGACTGGTGGCGGTCTCTTTGGCAACAACGCCGCCAGCGCACAGCCCGCCGGAGGTCTCTTCGGGAACAACGCCCAGCAGCAGCAGCCGAATACCTCTGGAGGCTTGTTTGGTCAGGCACAAACCCAACAGTCTGGAGGCTTATTTGGCAACACTCAGCAGAAGCCGGCTACTGGTGGGCTTTTTGGCTCCACGCCTGCCGCTGCCAGCACAGGCGGCGGCCTTTTTGGAGGCAATACAGCTCAGCAGCAGGGAACGACAGGACTGGGAGGCACGAATACTGGAGGCCTTTTTGGAGCTAAGCCAGCTGCAACAGGTGGCCTTTTTGGCTCTGCGCCTGCCGCTGCTAGCACAGGTGGTGGCCTTTTTGGCGGTGCCAACACGACCCAGCAAGCTGCTGGCACCGGCCTCTTTGGTTCAGCCGCGAATCAGCAGAAGCCTGGCCTCTTTGGATCTACGCCCGCGGCGACGGGTACGGGAATGTTCGGTGGCGGTGCAGCGGGAACTCAAGGCGGCATCTTCAGCAATGCTGGTGCCCAACAGCAGCAGAGTATGGGCCTCGGCGGTTCCTTGCTAGGAGCTTCTCAAGCAGTTAACAACGCGCCACAAGGTCTCACTGCGAACTTGAGCGACGTGTCGGCATATGGCTCACCGTCGTTGTTCTCCGGAATTAGTGGAGGCGACGTCCCTAACCCTGGTCCACTCGCGGTGCCCCTGAGCGGACAGCCGAAGCCCAAGAGACCGTCCATCTTCCCCATGTACAAGTTCACACCTGCGGCATCGGGCCGTTTTGGCACGCCTCAAAAGAGAGGGTTCGGCTTTTCTTACAGCAGTTATGGGTCTCCTGGAGGAGCAAACCCTGCAGGTCTCTCTGGCACTCCCAGCACTCTGGGCCGCAACTTACTCGGCGCCAGCAGCAGCGGAACTGCCCTTAGCAAGAGCATATCCTCAAGCAATCTGCGTCGCACCGTCAATGCTGACGACAGTATTCTCCTACCTGGCGCCTTCTCAAACACTAACAACACGCGCTGGTATGGAAGCACGGGCTCGAAGAAGCTGGTTATCAACCGCGAACTAAGAAGCGACCTCTTCTCTACGCCGATCAAGGATGGGCGGAATGGCGATAACGGAACCGGCCCACGAAAACTAGCTAAGCGCGTTAGTTTTGATACCAACGTAGATGGCGAAGATTCTACCCCTGTGCGAGCACTACCGGCTCCAGGCGATGTACCAGAAACCCCTGGCGAGGATACTCCCCGATCGGACAAGTCTACTCCCACCACAAACGGACTTTGGACTCCCGAAATGGAGCAGGTTAAGGGCAAGGGCAAGGACAAGGAATTGACCATTGTTCAGGAGGAAGACAGTGCTACCCCCGAGCCCCAGGCCAACGGTTTCGACAATGCTCCAGGAAAGTACTGGATGGACCCTTCACGAGAGGACATTCAGAATATGAATAGAATTCAGCGACAACGGATTGACAACTTCACTGTTGGCCGAGAAAATGTCGGTCACATTACCTTCAAGATCCCGGTGGATATCAGTGGTATTGATTTGGATGAGCTTTACGGCGGTATCATCCAGCTGGAACCTCGATCTGCAACCGTCTACCCCATTGCGGCGAAGAAGCCTCCTGTCGGAAAGGGGCTGAATGTGCCTGCCAGGATAACATTGGAACAATCTTGGCCTCGCGGTGGTCGAGACAAGAGAGTCGCCAGCGACCCCAAGCGCTTCAACAAGCATATCGAGCGGCTCAAGCGCATTGTCGACACCACTTATGAAAGCTACGATGTGGAAACGGGAGTTTGGGTCTTTTCCGTGGAGCATTTCACAACCTACGGACTAGACGATTCCGATGAAGAGACTGAGTTTGACACCACTCTCGACCTTCCTACTACTGCCCCATTGTCCAACGTCGCACCACCGGCGGCTTTCCATCCCTCACAGGATGATGAGATGATGGATTTTCCTCAATCGCACATGCTACCTGGCGCATTCGATGACCAGGAAAAGCTGTTTGCGACCGAGTTCACTGGACAACAGTCTTTTTTAGGGGCTAGCTCCGCGGACTCTGCCACACATGATGTCAAATTGTCGCTGGAAAACGAAATGACCGGCGACGACATCGCAGAGTATGATATGTCCGAGGATGAAGACATGACGAGGTCTTCTGTCGGACAGCATCTCGCCGCGGAGCATGACGATGCCTCGTCCGAGGGTGGCCAGGATGTTAAGCGCTCGACCGCAACTCCTGGCGGCATTCTCAGAGCCAGAATGAGAGCGATGAAGGACTCAGCTGGCCCCGTGAAGCTTGAAGTCGCAGATGGCGACGATTGGATGGAAATGTTAAGGAAGACGGTCAGCCCGATGAAGCGGGACCGCCATCTACTAAGGGAAGTGGCTGGTCTTACCTCTAAGCAGGAAAAGACGGTCACATTTGATCTCAATGATGAATCGGATTTTCGAAAGTCGTCTATTTGGGGCAGGAGCATGAGCAGGCCCGACAGGAAGAATGGAGCTGCGACTGGTGCTCAGATTGGTATGGATCAAGGACGTGGATTTGCCACGAGTATCGACTTGATGAATTCCTTGTTTGAGAAGCCAAAGCCAAAGCCGACACGCCAGGAGTTTAACGCTTCTCAGTCCGCCAAAGGTTTTCCCAAGGTCGGTACCCTCATTGTTTCGTGACTTGACACCTTCCCCCTTTCTTTTCCCTGTTGAGATTGATAATAATTTTTTCGGGCTGGATGGAGGCCCTATGTGTATTTAACCAAGTAATGAATAGAAAGAATGCTAAAATATTATGTGTCCATTATAGTTCCCGTACGAACGACAAGCTAAGACTGCAACGGCTGAAGAAGACGAGCGCGCCTTTCACAGCGCCTCGAGGCCAACCTGGGGGCCAGATGAGACGCTTGTCTTGGTTTGGTCCTTGGATGGTTCACACTCGCGCCGGTCAATACGTGATGCCTCAGATATCCTGACGTACCAGCGGTCTAGTATACAGACCGACGAGCAGGATATCCGCCTGGCTACATTCACTGCTGAGGTAAGAGGCGTCGTGTAGTATGAACCATTAAAAGGCATTGACTAACATTGTTTCAGCCATCAAAGAAGTATCTCGCCTCCCAGGATGTTGTAACCGAGATCGATGTTGTTGAAGGGGTGCCACAGGCCAGCCTTCATGCTACAAGTCTCAAGAGTCTGTATCAGCCTAAGTATACGAATGATGCAGCTAGCATCCATGAGAAGCAGGTGTGGGAGCTCGCAAGCATCCTGTTCGACAATCTGAACAACCAAAATTCGATGGAGGAGGAACATTTGGCGCGAAGAAATAAGCTGTCCCAATTCTGGTCCGATTTGGTCGAACAAGCCTCATCGACAGGTATTGGTCTGGCAGCCTCCAGTGAAGAAAAGGCGCTCGCATGTCTTGCCGGTCACCGAATCCCAGAAGCCTGCAAACACCTCTTGGATGGCAAAAACTTTCGCCTTGCAACCCTGGTCCCCCTGATCGGCACTAGTGATGTCGCCAAGAGGGAAATGAGAGAACAGGTAAAGTCGTGGCTGGATTCGAAGATACTGTCCGAGTTTTCCGAGGCCATCCGTACCATTTACGAGCTCCTGAGTGGAAATGTCTGTGTCTGCGAGGGTTTGAAGGGTGTGCCCAACGAGGATCGAGTTGATTCTTTTGTCATCTCAAAGCACTTTGGCTTGGACTGGAGACAATCTTTCGGCCTGCGATTGTGGTATGCCATTTCGAACCATGATGACTTGTCCGCTGCCGTTGAGAAGTTCAAGGACGACATCGATCAAGACAAGGAAGACTTGCCTCGCCCTTGGTATGTTGAGCAGGGCATCGCACCTCTCTGGGACGACGCCAAGATCGATACCCGCCAAGATCTGTTATGGGGTCTTTTGCAGCTGTATGCTGATCAAGACGCCGACTTGGAGGCTGTCCTTCGCCCGGAGAACTCGCAGCTATCCCCTCTTGAGGCAAGACTTCGATGGCAATTGGGTATCGCCCTGACATCCACTGGCAAAGTCTCGTATGGCGCAAACGGGGTTGAGAAGGCTGATGCTGCTACTCTGGCATATGCTGCCCAACTTACCCGAGCAGGCGAGTGGCTCGAAGCTGCTTTTGTGTTGCTACATCTCCACCACACGGCGGCGCGCAAAAAGGCACTCCAAGAACACCTCTGCCAGCACGCCAACTTGATAGGATCCGAGTCAGATGCCAACTTTGTCATGCTCACCGAGAAGTACCGCATCCCAGCAGCTTGGATCTGGGAAGCCCTTGCGCTGTATATGCGTTGCGTGAAGAAAGATTCCGTGGCTGAAATGCAGTGCCTTTTGCGAGCGGGATCGTACGTTGAAGCCCATCGCATCCTGGTCCAGCACGTTGCTCCTCAGGCCATTATTGAGCGCGACTACGCCGGCTTGTTGTCTCTCATCTCTCAGTTCCAAGATCGTCAACAGGGCATCACAGAATGGACTCAAGGTGGCGAGATTTACGGCCACTTCCTCCAGCTGATCGAATGCCGTGGCAAGGGAGAAACCGTTTCACCTGCATTGCTCGACAGGCTCCTTGCTGGTCTGAACGCGATGAAGGATATTGGAGTTGAAAACAACATTACGCGATACGCCGCTATTTCCGACATGGCAGACGAGACTGCTAGAGAGATTGTAAAGTTGACACGACAGAAACAGGTATGTGGTTTTTTATTTGGAAAAACTTCTTTGACAACCTTCCACTAACATGATTGCAGGATATGGAACTTCGATCCAGGATCTTGAGCCTTCCACTTACCCAAGATCGACTGCTCGCATACTCGGTTGACCTGAGTCTGGACCGTTACAGAGAGGTGATGTCACATTAAGGGCTTGGAAATGAGACCAGACGAGACGAGATGAGATGAAATGGACAGGGCTCGGAAATATCTGCTGCATTGGGTTTTCTTTTTATGTATTGACTGTTTTCTTTTTATTCCTCCATTGAAAAAGACGAAGGAAATGCGCACACTGGGAGGGGAGGGGAGGGGAAGAAATTAGCTAGTATCATGAGTGGAAGGACAGGGGAAGACAGCAAGAGCCAACAAAGGGCTGCATTAGTAGTGTAGTATAATAGCTGTTCTATTTAGATTGATGCGATTTTGCCATCGCGTGTAATGAAGATGCGGATGCAGTCTAACATCATGCCGATTGTATAAGTGACAGACACACTGGACCCAACGCCAAATCTTCGGCCACGAACAAATCTTGCTCTTGCAAAATAAAATTTCAATACAATATTACATCACATCATTTACATCTTCCCATCTCCCCTTGAAGAAGCCATGTCGAAGCCCAAAAACTGGCCTGCAACACTCCCCTATCTCAAAGCCCCTCTCTACGGCAAAGACATTTCTCCCTCACACATCCAATTCCTCCGCACAAAACCCCCCAATGACAGCAGCGCCATCGACCAAGTTCCCATAGCACCAGCCTCGTCGCCCGCAACAGAAACGCCATGCCCGCGCGTCAAGATCCAGGCCATCACAGATCGTAATCATCCTGCATACGGCCAGTTCGGGCTATTCGCCGCGCAGAACATTGCGCCGGGGGAGCTGATACTGGCGTATTTGGGGAGATTGCACGGGCGGGCGACGACGAGCGAGGAGAGTGACTATGATCTTTGGCTGGATCGGGAGATGGACGTAGCGGTGGACGCGGCGGGGGAAGGGAATGAGGGGAGGTTTGTGAATGATTATCGAGGGATTGAGGGTAAGGAGAGGGCGAATGCGAGGTTTGGGAATGTTTTTGCGAGAGATGGGGGGAGGTTTGCGTGGGAGTTTGGGCGGTTGGAGGAGGAAGTGGGAAGGCGAAAGAGGATGGGAAGAAGAAGACCAAGAAGAAGAGTGAAGGGGGGATTAAGAAGGGGGAGGAGATTTTGGTGAGTTATGGGAAGGGATTTTGGGAGGAGAGGAGGAAAGATGGCGATGGTGATGGTGATGGTGGAGGGGAGATGTAGGCAAGCGAGAGGACAGAAAACCTGAGACTAAGAAGCTTTCGAACACAAACGAGTTGAATCATACGCCTATAAAGGCTAGAAAAATATAGCTATAGTAGTAGTTATTAGAGCAATATAGATGTAATAGCAGTGTACTTATTTATTTTGCGGTCTCGCTTTTTCTGACCTCCGTTTGGTAGGTAATGAGGCGAATCAGATTGTTGCAAGATATATATATAGATCATAGAATTCTTTGCTTGGTTTACGTAGTTCTCATACTCTACAACTTCAAATCCTCCTCACGTAGAAGACACATAATAATAACAATACTAAAAGGTATACCCCCCGGTGTTCCGTGGCGCCACCCAACCAGCCCTTACGCCGGCCCCCTTCCCAACGATACCGGCAAAGAGCAATAAAAAACAAATAACAACAAGTTT
This sequence comes from Trichoderma semiorbis, assembly GCA_020045945.2. Taxonomy (NCBI): domain Eukaryota; kingdom Fungi; phylum Ascomycota; class Sordariomycetes; order Hypocreales; family Hypocreaceae; genus Trichoderma; species Trichoderma semiorbis. The sequence goes on from CM034695.1 coordinate 2,034,908, forward strand.
AATAAGATACAACAAAGGGCAAGAATCAAGTTTTGATATCCCTTTCCAACGCCCTACGCATGCTGAGCAGTCCCAAAAAAACAAAGAGAGAGAGCCAAAAAGAACATCCCCCGTGAATTGCAGTCGGCATGGTTCACTATTCGTCTTCGCCCTCAGCATCCACATCCAATTCTTCTTCCTCTTCGTCTCTCCCGTTGATCCCTTGGTCGGATGCCGCCACTGCTTGGCCACCCAGCTGTACGACGCTTAGCACAAATCCGTTGCTCGACGGCTGAGGAGTCATGACTCGAACTTCGTCCTTGGCAGGCTCTTCGTCGCCCAAAGATGTGGAAACGCTGTGATCGCCGTCTGTAACCAAGTCTGCTCCGAGAGCTGCCCTGTCTCTCCATCCAGGCGGTAATCCCGGTCCGCTGTCTGCATTGCCGTAGTCCGACTTCTTCGTCCCCTTAGGCCACCTGCCAGGGCCACGACCAGTGCCGCCAGTCCTTCTCCTAGATCCACTGCTTCTAGGGCGGCTGGCAGTAGGTCGCCGACTGCTCCCCCCGGCCCTTTTGGGGCGTGGCCGAGAGCTGCTGCCGCCGCCCGAGCTGCGAGGCACCAATGGTCTGCTCACACTCTGTCGCGAGCGATCGGCACGGCGGCTACCGGCTACAGGTGGGAAAACCTCAAAGCGGTGCGGTGGTATATCGCGATAAGGCGTCATCCAATCTGGTTCTGAATCCACGTCATCCATGGCTTCGTCTTGCGGTTCTGCGTTTTCTTTATCGTCAGGTGCCATCTTCTCCTCGATCGACATGATTGGTGTAAAGCCGGGGTTACTATTACTTGAATCACCCGTCTCCGATGCAGAGCTAATTCTCGACTGAGGTCCATCGTTCATTTCACCATCCATCATCATCGAATGGTTTTCGCCCGATATGCCGTTTGCGCCCTCCTCAAGCTTAGCTTCATCATCTTCCCGTGGGGCAATGGTATTGATAGGCGGGCCAAGCTCAAAGTTGACAGCATTGCTGCGACCCATCACATATGGCGTCCACGCAAGAGCCTCGGGCTTCAGCTGGACATAACCCTTGGATTCCCACTTGGCCACATACTGTCGGCAGTACTCTAGATCGATCCGGAAGGCATACACCTTTGTCTGAGGATCCCGCACCAGCGCTCGAAGGCCTTCTAAAGCGGCAATCACGTCGTCTGGTGTCATACCTGTATCATCTGATATTTGCCTAATACTCAGGCCATTTTGCTTGTGCTGATCGTCCTTTAATGTCTCGATGAAGTATCGGCAGAGTCGTAGACGCCAGTAGTTTCTATAGGAGACAAGGCCCATGTCAGAGAGCGGCTTCTCTGGAGACCCCGTCTTCTCTTCCACTTTGGTAAGGAGATATGAGAAATCAATGAGTAGGTTGCCGTATCCCTTTCTCTGGTGGATAGGCAAGGTTAAAATGCATGAGACGTTGTTTTGGCTGCTTGCGCGCTTCTCTTTGGAGAAGTAGCCGACAAAATGGTAGCCGCAGTCATCATACTCACACAAGACGTAAAACAAGAATGGTTCCACGTCGTAATACAATGTTTTGGACCCTAGGAAAAGCTTTGCCAAAAGACACAGATTTTGGCAGTAGACTGGGTTCTTGCGGCCGTCAACTTCAAACACAGACACCGATCCATGTCGATAAATCTCGTCGCCCGGAGGATGCTTCGCAGCGCATTTGAGCTTATGGCGCCACGCCACGTAGTCCGAGTTCATGTATTTTAGGCAGAACTCGCATATGTACAGCACGCGGTTCCTGCTGTACTCGGCTGGATATGGTGCTGCGTACCACGTATCGATCTCCCAGCCGCCAAACTCGATGCACTCTATCTGGCTGGCATTATCGCTTGACTTCTTCGACTTGCGGATAGGCATGTCCACTTCTGCCTGCATTGCCAGCACACGTGCTCTCCATTCATCTTCTGCACGTTGCTTGGCTTGGTCAAATCGTCTCCGATCGTCAGGCTGCGGGAGCGTCTTTGATGTGTCTGCTTCCGCTTCTGTCAAGATACCACCGTAGGGCTTGCCCTTCATATCTTCGGTTTCTTTATCGAATAAGGAGTAGAAAGGTGTTGAATAGGAATCAGTGGTGAAGGGCGTCAGGAATGCGGCAGGCGGTGCCGTAACGGCTGCAGAGTTAGGGCGCACAGCTGATGGTGCGACTGGAGTCCGTGGCGGCCGCGTGCTTGCTCCAGAACGTCTCCGTTCTCTTCGTCTGCGTGAAAGTATCTCTTTGAGGTTCCCCGGCCGTACGCGCATCGTCACGACAAGAGACACTCGTGATTTCTTTTCGATGACGACGAGAGATGGGCGAGCAACTTTTAGACGAACCGCACGGGAACTTCCCCTCGTTTGCTCCGCGGATTTGCTATCCGTATCTTCATTACCCGATGCAGCGTCTGTTGAGAGACCCCGCCGGCGCCTCCGCAGGGCAATTGTGGCTTCTTCAGGCTCAGCAGACGAAGTCTTTCTCTTCCGCAGGAGACGAGGCTCGTCCGAGGCTTCTGCATGGGCTGCGGGGTCGTTGAGGTTGGGTTCTGCCTCTGCGCCATCTTGCATGTGATGTCTAGGAGAGAGTTCAGGAGGGGCATCAGAGAGCTGCGACTCAGGCCTAGTTTCGTCGTCAACGCTGGCCCCTCTCTCTCGTTCTTCGGGCTCTTCCTCCTCCTGGTCAGAGTCGCTACTATCACACTCTGGACATTTCCAACGTTTTGCAGCTGGACCTGAGTCAGTGGCATATGTTCAGGGACAGGTTTGACAATGACTTACTGTTCTGTTCGCTCATCGCCGCCGCATCTCGTGCGCATTGCTGGTGAGCTGAGATACGTTAGCCAAGCCCGTATTGACATCTTGCAGCTTCTTCAAGACCCACCATTTTCGTTACATCTGGTGCACGTCAGGAATGCCTCGAAATCCTCACTCGGGTCGTTCTCTTCATCTTGTTTACAAAACATGCAGACGTTTGAAGGGCCGGTCTCTGATTCGTCATCCTCTTCCACCTCTCCAGCATCTTCCCAAGCGGGCTCCTCGTCAGAATCATCCTCGGCATTACTGAGCGGTTCTGAAACATCACTCTCCGCATCTTCATCGTCCTCGTCCTCATCATCCGTATCCCCTGGCTTGATCTTGACGGCGCCAACCCCTTCATCACCGTCCTCCTCACCATCTGCATCTTCGTCTTCTTCGTCTTCCTCTTCGTCGTCGTCATCGTTATCGTCGTCGTTCATTTGGAAGGGGCGGCCGTTGCTGACCACAATCTGCTGATCCACAACAATCTCGGTATAATCTTCTCCCTCTGCATCCTGATCCATTTCCTCGTCGATCTCCTCTCCAGAAGCGTCACGATCACTCAGCTCGTCGTCGTCATCCTCCTCGTCCACTTCCATGCCGTCAGTGCCCCTTATGGTGGTCTGGGCAAAGACTGTGCTCATGGTCCTCTCCTTTGTAGCTGCCGGTGTAAACACATCCTCGCCAGCCGTATCTGCCGTCTCGTATTCAGCGTCTTCGGAGAGCATGACGCTCTGCTGCAGCTCCTCCTCCATCGACTGCGCACTCGTCATGGTTATCGCTGCTTAATGTAACTCTCAGAGTAGAGATGTGGTTCTGACGATGGCATATCGATCGAGACTCGGCGTTTGCGATCTGGACTCGGGTGGCATGTGTGGCGCTCTCTCGATAGGCTTCGTGAAGCAGAAAGTGGCTAATTGCTGCTGTTTCTCGGTAAGCCATATGGAATCACCCAACTAGATACATGGATCTTACCTGTAAATTTGCATGTTGCCGCAGCGGTTTTCTGTTGACTGCTGCTGGAAGCAATGCGACAACAAATCACCACAGTCGCGTTCTCCAAGCTTGCCCCAAAGTCGCGGAAGCAGGAGTCACAGTGCGTGCGCATTCAATAATCGCGTTTCCCCGCCAAATGTTGTCTTGCCTACAGTGTGAGGACCCAGTGCACTAACTATACGTTGGTACAGGGATGTCCCGCTGAGGCCTCAGGCATCCAAATTGATAGCTCCAATTGGTCCTCTGCCCTGCAGGCTCAGTATCAAGAACGACGCTCGGCAGAATCTCGATATTGCGGCCGTGTTCCGATTGTCGAGCGGTCAATTCGATTTCGACCTCTTTTACTCATCCGACACATAGCCCAGAAGACCGTCGAGGCGGCACAGCACAACCATGCCTGTCCCTTTCGAAACTCTGATACCGTATGGTATCATGATTGTCGTGCGTATTACAGCGAGCGAGATTTCACCACAGGGGAATGCGAGGCGGCTCACAGTTTGCGAATAGATGTTTGGTGTCTCGGGTACCGGACTTGCAGCCTTCAAGACGTGGCAGAACGAGGGCAAGCGACCGCGCTATTCATTGGATCAGTGGGACAAGGTCAGTCAACTCTAGCCGGGAATGCGGTTATTTGCACTCGATAACTAACTCCTTGTTGCAGCAAAGTAAGAAACTCTCAATCAGACGAGTTTTCACTCGGTACAGACATTGGTCGATTTGGATACTAACGAACTCGAAGTGATGGAGCGAGACCGACGCCTGACGGGAACACTGAGAGGACAAACCGACAACCCAGAGGCTCCATTGGGATTCGAATTCAGCAATGGATGGAAGGTAAAGTCGACTCACACACACGTTTCATCTTACGAACAAAGAAATGCTGATACTGCATATAGCTGGAGAAGAGGTTCACCTAAGGAACCATTTATTTGTATACAACCCAACAGACTAGAGAGGGGGACCTCGGAATCCAAAATGAAAGAAAGTGTATATACCAGACTACGAATGGGCTTGACTGGATCGCGGACGACCGATATGGAACCCGAATTCGGCATCGTTACCCAAGCATTCACATGGAAGTGCTAATAAATGTTGGCTTATGTTGGGAATTTATTGGCAAAAGAATCTAACTCTATATTGAAATCTCCGGTCGGTTCTTGTTGAGACTTTCCAATAATGTGCACGCCTGGCACATTGCTTGGCTAGACATGTAGCCGCACTTGACGCATTTTCCGAGCGTCTGTAGTTGAACAGGGCCGGGCTCCTTGGAACGGCGCTGCCGTACAGGGAGCTTTACGACATCGTCATCATTGACTTTGGGTGTGCCATTTGATGTAATCTCAGTCTCGAGCCCATTATCCGCAGGTTGTTCCGTGGTGCTTGCCTCCGCTTGTGTGATATCGTTCCCTGGCGTTCGAGCATTGGCCGATCCACAGCCTCCCATGCCCTCACTTTCGTCACAGGCGCATGCCCCTTGTCCTTTGTCTGGCGTTAGACGGGCCATATCCTCGCCGCTTCGGACAATATCCAATATTGCACTTGGCCGGACCTTTTCCAAATTCTTGATGAGACTTCTCGCTGTCCCTCGAAATGCCTCGGGACTGTATATGCATTCCGTACTGAAATAGTCCAGCTTCTTGTGATGTGCATACAGCACAATCTCCTTCTCGTAGGCGTATTTGAGAGGCTTGCTTCTCTTGACGTCGTTCAATGAGCCGCCAGTGACAATGCTGGTGCTACGGGATAGTCGAGGCAAATCTCCTCTCAGGAGATTCATGAGGACTGTCTCCGCAACATCATCCGCATTGTGCCCGGTAACAACGTGCTTGATTCCCAGCGTCTTGGCGCCCCGATCCAACGCCTGCCGACGGAAAACACCGCAGTATGTGCAGTTTCCTTTCTTTCCAATAGTCTCCACGACTTGGTCCATCGTCCAGCCATATAGTTCATCGTAACCCACAATCTTCAAGGGCATGTCGTACTGAACTGCGTTTCGCTTCACCGTTTCCAGAGAATCATCTCTATAGCCTTTGATGCCCTCGTCTATGCTGAGAAGGACTAGATCAAGTTCGTACTTGTGGCGCTCGTTGAGGGTCTTTAGAACAGATGCCAGCACTGTTGAATCCTTGCCTCCTGACGCTCCGATAGCAACCTTTTCTCCGGGGTAGAACAACTTGGACGAGATGATGGTATGATGTACTTCATCCTCAAAGACGGTAATGAAACATTCGCGACATAGTTTATGATGGTTCTTTGGCCTCTTAACAACAGCCTTGTTCGCCTGGCAGCGCACGCATGTGGTGGGCGGCATCTTGTAAGAAATCTAATGTGAATATATGGTGCGATGGGATGAGGTTACTGGTAGTCGTTGATGTATATACTCCAGTTTATAGCAGAGCTGTATATACTCAGCGTTTTGAGTCGAGGGATTTCGAGGTGTTTGATCTCTAAATAAAAACAAAAGGGTATAATATGGATCCGGTCTTCACAATATCAACGATTCATCAATGACAAACTCTCAAGGCGCCAAGCATTGGAAATGACTCCAGGGTACTTCTTATCTCTTATCGATCTTTTTTTCTTAGCAATCGATAAGATCACGTGCTGAGACGCCACACAAGCCACACCTCAAAGTCTCTCTCATAGCGTTAGGGCCCACAAGTCGCGGGACGCCAAAGCCCTAATTTTCCGCCCACGAGCTAACCGACGAACTTTTCTTTTGTTCTTCTTCGCAACCTGCCTCCCAAGGAAATTTGTTCAACCTCGACAAATCACCCCCGTCGCCCATAGTACAAAATGGTAAGTTAACAGTCAACCAAAAGACTCTAATGGCCACAGTTTGTGAGTCAAATGCGCGAAAGCGCAATTGATGCAACAGCGTCTAGCTTTTATGCAAACCTGTTGGAAAACATTCCGCCTGACGTTCACACCTCGTGTGTGGACTGAATGGTGAAGACTTGGCTGGAGACACAAATGTGTTGCTGAAATATGCCACAATGTGTTCTCGTTAGAGTTCAGAGAAGACTTTTTGGCTTGAGCCCCTCGCTGATGTCTTCTTTTCTCAATGACAGCCTCCCAAATCTGGCAAGAAGGTCGCCCCTGCTCCGTTCCCTCAGAGCAAGGCTGGCAAGAAGGGACCCAAGGTTAGTGAAGAAAATTTTTATGCTCCCCCTCCGTTGAGACGACACCTCGTAGATATCTAACAAGATGGCATAGAACCCCCTCATCGAGAAGCGCCCTCGCAACTATGGCATCGGCCAGGACATCCAGCCCAAGCGAAACCTGTCTCGCATGGTAAAGTGGCCCGAGTATGTCCGCCTCCAGCGCCAGCGCAAGATCCTTCGCCTGCGTCTCAAGGTCCCCCCCTCTCTGGCCCAGTTCCAGCACGTCCTTGACCGCAACACTGCCGCCCAGGCTTTCAAGCTCCTCAACAAGTACCGACCTGAGACCAAGGTCGAGAAGAAGGAGCGTCTCCTGAAGGAGGCTACCGCCGTCAAGGAGGGCAAGAAGAAGGAGGACGTCAGCAAGAAGCCCTACACCGTCAAGTACGGTCTCAACCACGTCGTTGGCCTGATTGAGAACAAGAAGGCTTCTCTCGTCCTCATCCCCAACGATGTTGACCCCATTGAGTTGGTTGTCTTCCTTCCTTCTCTCTGTAAGAAGATGGGCATCCCCTACGCCATCATCAAGGGCAAGGCTCGTCTCGGCACTGTCGTCCACAAGAAGGTCAGTCTAGTTCCCAGATATCAAAAGAGGCATGGATGAGAAAACTAACTTTGCCATAGACCGCTGCCGTCCTCGCCCTCACTGAGGTCCGCTCTGAGGACAAGAACGAGCTGTCCAAGCTCGTCTCTGCCATCAAGGATGGCTACCTGGAGAAGCACGACCAGGTCCGCCGACAGTGGGGTGGTGGCATCATGGGCCCCAAGGCTCAGATGCGCATCATCAAGAAGCAGAAGGCTCTTGAGGCTGCTACCAAGATCTAAGCTTTCTAATACCCGGGTTGCATTGGGATTTATGGGATTATCATCGGTGTTTTAAGGGTTCAGGGCATGGCAAAAAATGAATGAATTTCCAGCACAGTTGTGTATCCCAAAACATGATGGTTCCAGGTACACGCGTGAAATGAGTGATGCAGTAACATGAATGACAAGAGGTTCACGAGAGAGAGTCATAACCACCTGCCGCAAGATGAGTAAGCTGTGACCTTGACCCAAAAAGGCTCTCAATATCGGGTCAGGCCCATTACGACGAGGCATTACTAAAGCCTTGTCCCGTAAATGGATGTGTCTAGAAAGAATAAGGGGCGGTCCGATGGAGTTTTGAAAATAATGACCATTCTCAGGTAAAGGGGCGACGGTGAATGACAACACCTTGTTCTTTTCATCAATCCCGTTGACTTTTGACAGAGGTTGTTGAGACGGAGAGTAATCTTGGACAGCATTCACGGTCGCCGTCGCATAGGTAATACTCGTCTGCGTGGTGTTGACATAAGTTCCCTGCCTCTGGGAGATTAAGCTAAGACAAAGCTCAGGGCAGACGCATGGTTGGCTCTTGATACGGTGGGAAAGACTAATATCTCGTAACGACCGGCCGCCAAGAGACCGCTGCTGTCGGAGGAGTGAGGGAAAAGTGGTTGGGAAAAAATCCCAAGTACAATTCCGGTGTGTGACGTTGGCCGGCCTGTACTCGCATCTGTTGGTTGGGTCCCGGGTTCGGCTATCAACGCTCAACCGACGGAGTGGTTTGGTCTAGTCTGCTTTTGACGATTGAGTAATTATCCAAAATTGGCTGTGCATGCGAACACTTGTCCATGGACTGCAGGAAAAACTGCTGCAGCGGCTCTCCCGGAGAGCCTGGCCACAGGCAACGGAGCCCCATAGGGCATTCGTCGAGAACTGGTTTGGGAAGCTGACGAGGAGAAAGCAGGAAACAACCTGTGAGCTGAGGCTAAAGACCTGGTCTCTGCAGTGCTAGCCGCAATGCACCGGAACGGTGTCGTAGACCACCCGGACCCAGAAGCCAAAGCCGGCGATGAAATCGCTGGAGCATGGAGAATCAGTAGGCAAACCCACCAGCTAGAGCGATGTGATGATGCTAAAGCACCCGTATGAGAGAGTTGCTTAAACGGAGTACGTAGTCATGTAGTGCAAGTCTAGCATACTGAACTGAGTCCTGGAGAAGGGTGGGTTCTTGGGGGCCAAAAGCTGGCACCTCGCCGGACCAGGGATCCAGATGCTAAAGATTGTGACGGCCATAGTCCCACAGGCCGGTCACAGTGTGCGCGAAAAGACAAATGTACCTGGCAGGCCTGGCACAAGTACTGCTCTAGTGCGAACCAGCACCAAAATGCCGCGAGATGGGGCCGGCAAGGGACTCCTTACAAGCCGCCGTCCCACTTGGCAAGCGGTGCTTGATGCTATCGGGAATGGACTCGTTTTTAGATGCCCATTGTATCAGTCAGCACTCGTGCCTGGGGGCATGCAAGGGACCATGGAAATAGATGCATCTTCTCTCCAAAGGGAACCCTGCTTTGGCTAAGCGACCACATGTCTCCCTTGGAGCTTCTGGGATGCAAGGGGAGCCCTAGAGAGAGAAAACCAGCATCGATAGTACCGTTTTAGCATGGTGCAAGTGCTATTCAGACTGAAGCCATGGGCTCGGTAGCCGGCGCGATTGATATTGATTTGACGGGCCCGTAAGTGCGTGTCGACGACAATCATTTCCTGTTCCATATTGAGTGAAATCGAACGATCTGTGCAGCAAGACATGCAGGGAGCCGCTGCATCTGGTTTAAATCACAGTGACAAGTCTGATATCATTGTGAAAATCAAAGCAAGATTGGCGGGTAGCAAATCCTTCCGCAGCCACAGCACTCTGGCCAAAACAAAAGGGAAAAGAAAAAAGCAAATCCAATCTCCGGTGCTAGTACTTTGCATTACTTCGGATGCATCAGTGGCTCCGTATTTGATATTTCTCAGCACATTTGTGTTCTAGGCGTACTTGTAAGCCAAGCTGCATGCAAGGAGTTTTTACCCGAGGGGAAAAGACAAACTGCACTCGTAATACTTCGTACCTGCACTCACCACTCGTAGTCCGCTCTGTATGGACCCTGCAATATGGAGCTACGTACCTTAGGATCCATTGAGTTCTGACCGATGCAACCATGAGGAGCACTGAGGATGGAGTATGGATACTCACCGTGCACTAAGAACCAAGGGGATTGCTTCGGTACCGCAGAGTGGCCGAGAGAAGGCGAAGAAGAAGAAAAAGCTGGGGAATGTCTCGGCCAATCCGTTAGAGCCATCCCAAGACAAGGATTCCTTTTTGCGGCCCGTCATGACACATTTTCCTTTTTCTTCTTCTTTTTGTCTTGTTTTCTCGCGCTCGGCCTTTTAATCGCCGATGAATTCAGACTAGAAGCAGGCAGTTGTACAAATGCCATGCTGGTTTTAACGCTTGAAAAGGGCGTCGGCTCCGGGCCTGTGGGGACTCTTGCAGCGCGATTGAGAGTCGATCCGGAGAGGGACTTGGCTGGCACTGGTATTTGATGCAACCTAACACCTTGCATTGGAAACTCCCCCCACTGGTGTTTTATGTTTTTGTTTTACCTGCTGCGGCCGAAACAAGACGCTTCCAAGCTTGCTGCGTTGCTATTTTCAACGACTTCTGCAGCTGCTAACCACTGCGACCTGTATCAGCCCCGAGCAGGGATTCTCCAAGCCTTAGACGTTTCTTACCGTTGCATCGCGGAGATTTTAAAAGAGACGAGCCAACAGATAGAAGAAAAGAGGCGAAAATGGTCATCAGCACCGACAGCGCCGGCCCCGAGGCCAGTGCGCCCGGAAGCGCCAAGCCGGTCGTCCTCATCATCGGCGCCGGCGTCAGTGGGCTGCTGCTCGCCCAGCATCTCAAGCGCGAGGGCGTCTCGTACCGCATCTTCGAGCGGGATGCCGATTTGGCGACTCGCGGCGCCGGCTGGGGCTTGACACTGCACTGGTCTCTCACGGCGCTGCAGAGCCTGTTGCCGTCGGGGCTGGCAGAGCGTATCTGCGACGAGTCCAGCGTGGATCGATGGGCGGATCGACGTGGTGAGCTATCAAGATTCCCCTTCTTCGATCTCGACAGCGGAGAGCTCAAGACGCAGACACCGGGAGCGGTCAAGAGTGCGAGAGTTCGTGTTACTCGCCAGAGGTTGCGGAAGTTGTTAGCAGAGGGAATTGAGATTGAGGTAAGCCGCAAGTCGGGCGTTATTGCCGTTGATGTCCTTCATCCTTCCTTCCCTCAATGTCTATGCCATCCCACTTTCCTCATGCAGGTTCAAATCTACGCCAGCATTGGATCTACAGTTCTTTTCCTTTCTTTTCCTTTTCCATTTTCTTCTTCCAGTCTTTTCTACTACTCGTCTACTCTCTTAACGGATTGCTTCACATCTTTCTCTTCATCCCATTGCGCATTTCCGCTAATAATCTCAACTCAAGTGGGGGAAAACCCTTCGCGAGTTCCATACCAGTGACGATGGCACAGTCAGCATCTCTTTTGAAGATGGCACTTCATGCACCGGGACTCTGTTGGTCGCATGCGATGGAGGCCAGTCGCGCGTGCGTCGCGCTCTGTTCCCTGACCAGACAAACTTGATGCTGCAGCTGCCTGTGCGGACCATGGGCGTCAAGATGTTCTTGACGGCGGAGCAGATCGAGCCGATCCGGAAACTGGATCTGTTTTTCCTCCAAGGTGCATCGCCAACCAACGATTCCTTCATGTACATCAGCGGTGAGTGGCCCAAGCGCCCGTTTTCTGTTTCTTGTTCTTGAGTTTTTCTTCTTTGCGCTCTTCATTTTCTTTCCGCCATAGCGGAGTGCACCTGCATTATTCTGCTTTGTGGCCTTGTCTCGTTGTCTTCGGTCGATCTTTGGTGCTGTTAGGGTTTCGGCCCGCCCTGGACATCTTGTTCTGTGGAGCTCCAGATACGGAACACATGCACGTATCGTACCCATCACGAGGTACGGAGCACAGGCGGGAGGGGCGGCCGCCGTCGCGGATCTGGCGATCATCCCTCCCGTGGTGGCAACTGTAAGATTCAGGCGATGAGAAGTGACAAGACGCTTAAAGGTGTGCACCTGCTGCGAAACTGGGCAAGGCAAAAAAAAAAAAAAGATGATGAAAATTGTTGCATTTGCTAACGCATTGTTTTGCACTTGATTCCAGTCCTCGATGTCCCCGGAAACCAGGCCGACAGCGATCCCGATGTTTTCAGCTGCCAGCTACATTGCTCGTGGCCATATCCAGGCAGCGAAGCGCCGCTAGACGTTCCGGCCACCAACAAGGAGCGGTGCGAGCTGCTGCGTACCTTTGCAAAAACTTGGGCCGAACCTTTCCGATCTCTTGTTTTGAACAATGTGCATGCCGACACGGAAATCAAGCGCCTGGATGTGCTAGACTGGGCACCGCCCATAGGCTTGCACTCGAATGGCCAAGTGGTGTTGATGGGCGATGCGTTCCATCTAATGTCCATGTGTAAGTCGTTTCCCGGAGATGGTATTTTCTGCTTCCTCAAAATTTCCCGATCCTTGATGTTTTTTTTCCCGAGTTGTTTTCTAGCACTCTTCCGAATTACCCTCGGCAGTTCGGAGTAGATTGGCGACACTGACTTACTCTGCCCTAGACCGTGGCGAAGGCGCCAACCATGCCATCGTCGACGTGCTCGATTTTGCGACGCAGGTAGTCCCGCTACTGGCGCTCAATCGCGACAACTTCAGCTCAAGGACGGACTCGCAAGTGCCTACTCATCAGAGTCAAGGTCCGGATTTCCGGCAGGCTCTGCGCCAGGCGCTAGATGCCTATGAAGACGCCGTCGTCTCTCGTGCCCGGCCAGGGGTACTGGCCTCACGCAGGGCTTGCTTAGACGCGCACGCTTTTTCCAGGCTGTTTGGAGAGGCAGCGACCGGCGTCAGCCCGTTGCTCAGCAAGCGCGAGATGATGCTCCAGTTTGACGACGAGTCGACGGAGCTAATCAAGTAGTTGTAGCTTAGTACATCAGCTCCCCAGAGCAATGTCCTATTATACGAGCAAATACAGCAAACCACTCAACTAGTCATGTCCGATCCCTACGCCTCAATTCGCCCTTGACACCTGGTTCGTGGCGCAATGCACAGCTGAGGTGTTTTATCACTCATTATTACCTACCTACCCATTGGCCTACGTACCTGGACATCGGCGGGCCAGCCAAAGGCCAATAGGCCTCTCTTCCGGGACTTCTTCCAGGGACTTCTCATCCATGGATGTTAATGTTAGTCAAATATCCACCTGCGGAACGGAGTGTTGCGGAGCAGAGCGAAAGAAAAGGGAAAGGCAAGACGAGAGAGGCCCCATCCCGAGCACCTAAACAAAGCATCTGCAGGGAGCAATCAGCTCAGTACGGACATCGTCCCATGGCCTGATTTCCTCAGCAGAAGCGACGGGAGCAGGGCAGCACATGGTTAATTTAAAAGCTCGTTAAAGCGTGGGCTGGATCCCGTCTCCTGGATCCCCGCGCTATCACCACCCCAGCCTAGCGCCCTGCTCCGTCGCCAAATTCTAGATCCCCCTATGCAAGAAACCTGCCGGGAAGAGGATCCGAAACGAGAACGGAATCCCCCCGAACGTATGGAGCACAGAGTCCGAGTGCTGTACTCGTACTCCGTAAGTGACCCTTTCTTTCTTTTCTTTTTTTGCTGTCTGGTTTTTTCCTATAGGTCAATTCAATAGGTCCGTTGTTAGCGAGAGGGCGAGGGAGCGAACCCCCTCGGTATCATCGCCTGTTGCGGTAAGACCGTTTGTGACAATTTGAATCTTGAGGCTGGAAAGGTTCCAAATATTGATTATTCTCATGCATTTTGACGACTCTTTTGATTGGATAATCATACAAAGGGGGTTCATAATTGTTTCCCCGGCTGAAGCCTTGTTCATCTAAGACTTGAAAAAAAGAGAAGAGAGACATGTGCCAAGCGTAAAGTGACAAATCGTTTCAAATAGTACTATTCAAAGCCATAGTATTCATTGCCTCTGAGGCTATCCCTAAACCCAGTGCTCCAATTATTTTGGTACTCCCCTATTAAACACCTCGCGAGAAGCAAGAAGAGATATATAGGTAATATGACGAACCGGTATCTATATATTAGTATAAATAATGCTTTCTAAAGGATAAACCTTAGAGGGGTTCTATAGTTTATATTAGCGGAGCGGTTAGGTTAGTAAACGGGTAATCTTATTATTAGCTTATAAAGTAAAGTATTTAAGTATTTAATTTAAGTATTATTATATTAATAATAACTAGCTATTTAAGTATTTTTATAAGTAGCGTAAAGTAAATTTATATATTTAATTAACTAGGCTAAATTATTATTAAGTAATAATAATTTAGTTATAAATTACTTTAAAATTTTAATAATTTATTTATAAATTATTAAATTATTATAATAATTTAATAATCTATTCCTAATTAGTTAATTAATTTATTATTTATTTAAATTAAGTTATCCTATAGGCTTATTATTATAATTATAAAAGCTAGGTTATAATATAATACCCCTTTTTTATTAGTTTTATCCTTAAGACCTTGCTTATTTAGGTATAAGTAGCTTATTTTTACTTTATAGTATATTTTATAATTACTTACTCTTTACTTATTTCTTACGTATACTAACTTAATTAAAAATAATAAATAAAGTATTTAAAAAACTTTATCCTAAGATTAAAAAATATAAAAGTTTTTTTTATTTTATTATTAAAAATATTTTTATTATAAATAAATATTATTTTTATTATATATTATATAATTATAAAAAGTATTTTTTATTTCTTTTTAATTTATTATATTATACTAAATATATTTATTTAAATAAATTTTATTATAATATTTACAGTTTATCTTCTAAGTAGTTAAAGTATATTATTATTTATTATTTTTATTTAGAAAATAAGCTTAAGGTAGTTAAAAAGAAATATTATATTATTAATATAAAAGTTAAATTTTTTATAAGGAAAAGAAATATTAATATATAAAAATATATTATATTATTATATAAGGGATTACTAATTTCAAAGAGTTAAATAAGGTTAAGTATAAGAAGGCGGAGGCTGTTTATTAAGTTATTATAATATAATTAGTAAAAGGTTTTTCTAAGGTTATTTTTACTTTTTTAAAGGTAGTAGATTATTTAAGGATATTAATAATAAATTTTAAGCTAGCGTAATCTTTAGGCTTTAATAAAGTTTTTCTATTAGTATTATTAAGTTTTTAAAATACTTAATAAGTTTTTATATTTTTTCTTTTTTTTCCCTTTTTTTTTTTATTATACTTTATAATATTATTTACTATTTTCTTTTATTTTTATTATATTAATATTTTTTACTTTATATTTTTCTTTTTTTCCTTTAATAATAATTTTATTTTAAATAAACTTTTTAGTTTTTTTATTAATTTATATTTTTTTTAATAAGAAGATATAGAATATTAAATATATATATTTTTTTTTATTTTTTCTATTATTTTAAAAGTTTAAGTTTATAGTTTACTTCTTTAATTTTTTTTTAAAATTTTATAAAGTTTAAGTTTTTTAAAATTAAGTTTATTACTTAGCTTATTTATTTTAATATTTACTTATTTATTACCTTATATATATTAATATAACTAAACTATATTTTTTTTTTTAAAAAGTTAGTTTTCTAAGCTTATTTTTATTTATATACTTAATTATCTTTTATTAAATAAATTTAAATTATTACTGTAATTTATTATATAATTTAATTATATTTTACCTTAATTATAGTTTTCTTAATATTTTCCTTTTACCTTAGTAGTTAATAAGCCTTAGATTTAAATCTATAGTTTAGGAAAAATAGTAATTTCCTAATTAATTCTAACTCTATATTATTATATATAAGTTATATAATAAAAAAGAGTTTTACCTAATTATTTTATTTAAAATTAATATAATAATATAGGTATATTTTAATTATTTAGTTAATCTTTTTTATCTATCTATTTATTTATAAATAATAAGCTATACTAACTTTATAATTTATTTTTAGTTTAGTTATAAGTACTTTTTAAAATTTAAATATAAATATATTTCCTTTATTAAAGATTATATTTTCTAATAGTTTATAATTACTTATAATATATTTTATTATTATATAAACTAATTTTTTTATATTACTAACTTTTTTAAATAATATAAAGTAGGCTATTTTTATAAGTTTATTAATAATTATAAAAATACTATTATAAAATACTTTTATAATTAGTTTTTTTAAAAAAGGTAATTTAGTAATTAAGTTAAATAAAATTAATTTTTATAATTATTATAATATAAGTAGTAGTTATAATTATTTATATAGTTTATACTTAAAGCTTTTAGCTTATTTATATATTATATATTTTAATATAACCTTTTATACTTATATTTTAATATTTTTAAATATAAAATATTATTTAACTTACTATATAGTTTTTTTAATTTTATAATATTTATTAAGCTTATATATATAAACTAATTTTATTACTTTACTTTATAAGTCCTTTAGTACTTAAATAAGTTTATTTAGTATTAGGTATTTATTATTTATAAAAATATTTTCTAAGTATTATTTATTTTCCTAATTTTTTATATATTTCTTTATATTATTAATAATTAAATTATTTATTTTAATTTAGTATAATATATTAATTAATTAAATTACTAAATCTTTATATTCGTTTTTCTTTAGTACTTATACTTTAACTTTTAAAATTTTTTAAAAGTAGTTTAAGTATTTATTAAGTATATTAGTATATTTATTATCTAAACCTTTATAATATTTAATAATAAGCTTAAATTTAAAAAGTTACTTATTATAAGAGAGTGGCCCAAAGGGCTCCAGCGATAGCTAGCGCTGCTATTCCCTAGCGGGGTTACCGCTTGCCAATTGCGTTACGAACAGCAAAAGGATACGAATTGAACTTGCTGGTAGCTGCAAGTTCAACTAGCTATATAAGGCTTGTAGGGCTTCCTCGCTATTATAGGGATCGGGCGTAGCCCGAATCCGTAACACTTATAATATTTAACTTATTTATAAGATAGTTTTTATATTATTATAAAGTAAGTAATATTTTAATAGTTTATAAAGATTATTATTAAAAATTAGCTTTTTTTATAATAATATCTTTAATATTACTTATTAAGTACTTAGTAAATAACTAAAAATTCTTTATTATAGATAAAGTATTTAAGTTCAAGTTTATATAACTTTTTAAAAAAATAAGCTATAGGTTTTAGTTTTTTTTTTTAATATTATTAAATTAGCTAAGTATTCTACTAATTATAAAATCTAAGCTATTAATTTTAATTATAATATATTTATTTAGGTTAAATATTATAAGTATTAGTATATTTATAAAGGTTTATTTAAGGTAGTTAAAGGTTATATAAATATCTTATATAAGTTTAAATTTAATATTTTTTTATTAAGTTTATAAATAATATAATAATTTTTAAGAAGTCTTTAATAAAGCGTTAATAATAGTTAGTAAATTTTTAAAAAGCTTTATACTTATTTAATATTCTTAAGTAGTTTTTAATTATTAATTACTTTAAGTTTTTTAAAGTTTATTTAGATTCTGCCTAATATAATAATATATTTTAAAAATATAACCTTTTATATATAAAAGTTATATTTTTTAGGTTTTACTAGGAATTTATTATTCTAAAGTATTTATAATATTATTTTAATATATCTTTTATATTTTTCTAGGGTTTTTAAATAAATAAAAATATTATTAAAATATATAATAATAAAATAATTTATATAGTCTTATAATATATAATTATAACAGACTGGCCTTATAGCTACTGTAAATAAACATCTAAATAAATAGAATTATTATTCTTAAAGAGAAAAAGAAATATACTAAAAGTATACAGCTGTTACCTTAGTTAATATATAGTTAATTATACTTTAGGTTTATCTTAGGTTTAAGGCGGGCCTAAGTTAAGCCTATGCTATTTTAGATTATTATTAATCTAGGCCTAGCCTAGGTTTAGGTTAAACCTAGGTTATTATTAATCTAGGCGTAGCCTAGATCTATAATATACCCCTTTTTTCCCCTTTATATTTAAGTATTCCGCTCCCCTACTGTTTTAAATTAGTCCTTTTTATTCTTAAGTTATATTTACTTTAAATTCTCTTTATAGTCTGAATTTTTATAATATTTTTATACTAGGAATTAGGTAAAGTATAAGTTAAATTTAAAAATAATTTATTAAGATATTATAGTATATATAAGGTAAGATATATATATATATATATATTAATACTATTTAGTTTTTAATATATATTCCCTTTATTATTTTTCTATAGTCTTTATATTACCTAGTTACTATACCTTACGTCTAAGTAAGGTCTAAGTTATATTATTTACCTTTTTATATAAGTACTATTTAATTTTTTATATAGGCTTGCTTTTTTATAGTATAAGCCCTATATAAACCCTTATTACCTATTATAAATTCCAGCGTAGACCTAAGTTTAGTCCCCCCTACTAAAATATTACTATTAATAATTATATTAATATATTTTATATAATATTATACTTATTTCTTTACTAATCCCCTGTATATATTATAAATATATTATTATAGCTTTATTCTAAACCTAGGCTAACTTTTTTAATATTTAGTATAACTTTAACTAAGTGTACTATTAGCTTATACTTAATTAAAGGAGATTTTAATAATAAGGTAAACTAACCCTTAGATATTATATCCTACCCCTACTATAATTATATTAACTTTTTAATTATATTTAATATAATTATTTACTATACCTTTAGTATAAAAGAAAGTTATACTACCTACTGCTAGCGCTATTATATATATTCCTAGATTAATAACCTTTTTACCTTTAATTTAAAGTTATATTATACCTTTTATAATTTTTAAAAAGGTATTAAAAATAGTAAAAATTATATTCTTACCCTTATTAAAAAAAAGTAAGGAAATATCTTTAATATTAAGGTAAAATTATCCTAAGCTTTTATAGCTTTAGGCTATTAGTTTAAGAAGGTCCTAGCTGCCTTTAAGGTAAACGTAGGTAGCGCTAAGTCCGCCTACGTAAATACTTTAACTAAGATAGGTACTTCTATTAAATTATCCTAGGCTAATGTCCTTATTATTACTAAGACTTCTGCTTATTAGAATTAGTAGCTATAGGCCTAGTAGTTTATATAGAATCTTTAATTAAACTTTTAAGTAAATATTTATCTACTTTATAGGTTTAAGCTAGAGTACTAATAGGCCTAGAATACTTTTACTACTACCTTAGACTTATTTAGTACTATATTTACGTAGGTATAAGCTAATATTAATATATATTTTTTTAAATAGCTTTATAAAGGATAGATACCTTTAGATTAAGCCTAGCTTAAGTTTAGTAGTTATTTTTATTATAGTTTAAGCTAAGAATACTGTAGCTATTATTATAATTATAAGACTATAGCTATTATTGATATTATAGCTATAGTTATAGCGGTCATTTTGGTACCCTTTAGGGTACTATAGCTAGCTTATAGCGCTAGCTATAGCTATTTCCAATTAGCTATTCCCTATAACCTTCTATAACCTTCTATAACCTCAATCATAGCTATACTTGATCCTTGATCTAAGAGCCTACCCTATAGCTTATAAGCAACTGCCTAATTAGGCATAGCTTCTTAGTCTTCTAAATAGCTACTGCCTAATTAGGTATAGTGCTATTAGCAGCTATAAGCTCCCTAGCTTACAGAAGGTTACAGCACCAAATAAGCTCTATAACAGTCAATTTGCAGAAGTCCAAAAATCAGATTCGATTTTTGCAGACCCACTTTTTCAGGGATTCTAGCCGATCAGAAGGCTAGAATTCTGCTTATATAAGCGTTTTAGCCAATCTGATCGCTTGAAAAAGCGGGTCCCCAGGATTGTAAGGGGGGAGCCTTGCCAAAAGGCTTAAAATCGCTCAAGTGGCTGTTGGTAGCTAAAGGTAACTTTTACACAAATCCTCAACAAAACCACTTGTTGAATACTCAACAATTCTGCTACTACTAGAAGGAATTGGAATACAAAGGTTATACCGATTGATAGCTAGGAAAAGGGGCTATCTAACGGTACCGGTCTTGTAGTTTGATTCCCAACAGTTGTAGAGGAAATCGAAATATAAATAGAAGAGGTTTTCCTGAGTTTTCCTGTACTAGTAATCAGAAGCATCTATAGTAATAACTAGCTATTGCAAGCTAAATTACACCTTATTATACCTTTTTACTTTGATTACTAAACCAGTGATAAGACTAGCTACCCTGTAGCACCTTTGTAGTCTTATATATCTATAGTAAATATCCTAATTACTAGCTTTTTATAGCTGCATTTTAATTAAATCGATTATCGACCTTCTTTTAATTATAAGCCTGGAAAAACCTTATAGCGCCTTCGTCTACATTAAGGTCTTAAAAATCCTCTATAAAGCTGTGTTTAAACAGCTGCTGTAGCCTTAGGTTAAAAGACCTAGGAATTTATATATAATTTTTACTATTAAGTACTAGTAAGATTTCCCCCTGTCTCAGTTACTATTTTATTTAAGAAAAAAGATCGGATCTTTTGATAGTTAAAAGATTATTGGATTATTCCTAGCTATAGGGCTTTATAAGCCCTTTTTATAGCTATAGCTAGCTACTATAGCTGCTGACTAACGGTCTAATAGCAGGCCCTAGGCCTACTAGGTGTACTAGGCTATAGCTATTATACTCGAAGCTAGGATAAATTACCTTAGACTTAAATAATATAGTTATTAACCCCTATAGTAAAAACTATTATAATAATATAAATAATATAATTTACTATAACTTAAATACTATTTTAGGATTAAAATTATAAAAATTTTAAGTACCTAGTACTTTAGAAAGATACTTAATTATAGTTTATATAAACTTAGGAGCTATAATAAACTATATTATACCTTAACTTATTAACTATTTAAAGTTAACTAATTATAAAAAAAAGAAATTATATATATTTATAAATATTAAATAATAATTTTTTATATATAATAATAAAACTATTAATTATAAAACTAATTACTTTAAAATCTAATTTAGTAGAATTTTTAATTATTTAAAGTTTAATATTACTAATATTTTAGAATATAATATACTTTTAAAATATAATTAGCTAAAGTTATATAACCTTAATATTAATTAAAAAGAAAGCTATGTAATATAATAACCTTATACCTAATTAATTAATATCCTAGTGAAATTATAACTAAATTAGGAGGATTAATAAAATACTATAATATTTTTAATAATAGGATTAAAGACCCTTATATTAAATAAAAAAAAATATAAAAATATATAGAAATAGAAGTAGTTATAAAATAAATATTTACTATAGAACTAAGGAAGTTCCTAAAACTAATTAAATATATTAAAAAACCTAAAAAAAAAAATAGCTTAAATTCCTTAACTTAATTATATAAAAGGTTAAGGATTTATATTACTAAGACTAAAATACCTTAGAATATTTAAAAAATATATTTATAAACCTTTAATATATAAAAGTCTTTAATAAAAAATTTAACACTAGATTACTAGAATATAGCTAATAGAATTATAAAATTAAACTTATAAATAATAAAGTCTTAATATTTAATAAAATCTATAACCTAAGTACTACTAAGCTTAAAATACTTAATAAGTAAATTAAGGACTAGCTAAAGAAAGGTTATATTTAATTTTTTAAATCCTTAGTAGAATATTTAATTATATTTATATTTAAAAAAATAGTAAACTTTAACTTATTATAAATTATTAATAATTAAATATAATAATTAAAAAAGATATTATACTACTACCCCTAATTTTAGAAATTAAAAACTAGTTTACAGAAGCTAAGATCTTTACTTTATTAAATCTTAAAGAAGTATATAACCTTATTTATATTAAAAAAGGTAATAAATAAAAAACCGCTTTTTATATTAAATATAGACTTTATAAATATTAGGTAATACCCTTTAGACTTATAAATACCTTAGTATCTTTTTAAAAAATAATTAATTATTATTACAGATCTAGGCTACGCCTAGACTAACGATAACCTAGGTCTAACCTAAACCTAGGCTAGGCTTAGATTAATAATAATCTAAAATAGCATAGGCCTAACTTAGGCCTGCCTTAAACTTAAGATAAATCTAAAGTATAACCGGCTATATATTAACTAAGGTAATAGCCGTATACTTTTAATATATTTCTTTTTCTTTTTAAAAATAATAATTCTATTTATTTAGACGCTTATTTATAGTAGCTATAAGGCTAGTTTATTATAGTTATTATTTTTTATAATAGAAAATGAATTAGTAGTAGGGTCTAACTTCTACTTAAAAAGGTAAGAGGTAATAGTACTGTAAATCCTAAATATACTACAGTTGCTATTATTAGCTATTACCTTCTTTAGTAACTGGCTAAATAACTAATAGCAGCCTATATTGAATATATTAACGACTACTACCTATGTATTAGATAGGATAGACCTAAACCTAATAGGGCTTAAGTATAACCTATAGCTACCTATAGTACTACCTAAACGTAAGCTACTTCTACTAGGGAACCTATATAATAATAATTAGTAAACCTTTTTTACTTAAAAGTATATAATAGTATATAAGCTAGAAGTAGACTATAAATTTATTAACTTTAAAAAGGATTAGTTTATATTTATTTAGTAAAACCTAATGGAGAAGGTTTAATCTTGTATTTTAGTATATTATAAAGCTACCTTAAATACAGGGGCCCTTAGACTTAAAAACTTCCTAAAGTATTTTACTTTTATATTTTTAAACCCCTACTACTATGATAGCTATAGCCTAGCACACCTAGCAGGCCTAGGGCCTGCTATTAGACCGTTAGTCAGCAGCTATAGCAGCTAGCTATAGCTATAAAAAGGGCTTGTAAAGCCCTATAGCTAGGAACAATCCAACAACCTTTTAACCGTCAAGAGATCCGATCTTTTTCCTTTAATAAAATAGTAACTGAGACAGGGGGAAATCTCGCTAGTACTTAATAGTAAAAATCGTATATGAATTCCTAGGTCTTTTGACCTAGGGCTATAGTAGCTGTTTAAATATAGCTTTATAAAGGATTTTTAAGACCTTAATGTAGACGAAGGCGCTGTAAGGTTTTTCCGAGCTTATAATTAAAGGAAGGTTAATAACTGGTCTAATTAAAACGTAGCTATAGAAAGCTAGTAATTAAAATGTCTACTATAAACAGGCTGTTAAATAAGTTTATATATAAATTTATATAGTAATTAATTTTAGTAAAGGTATTTTTTAGCTACTTTAAAGACCTATAATTAATTTAAGCTAAAGAAGCTATTTAAATTTAATAACTAACTTAATAATACTATTCCTTTTTACTAAGCTTAAATAATACTTTTTTTTTTTAAATTATAATATACTATTTATTTAATTAATATAAGCTTAATTAAATAATATAATATTAATTAAAAAATATAATATTAATTAAGTATTACAGCTGTAAATTAGTAAAAGAACTAGAAGGTCTTTAAGTAATTTTTATATTTAACCTTATACTTTATAGCCTTTTATAGTAAATCTAATTCCAGTAAGCTTAATTAATTAATTTAACTAGCTGTTTTTCTTAAATTTTTTTTTTTAGGTACTTTTATTATTTAATTATATTAGGTTTTAGTTAATTTTTAAGCTTAATTTTTAGGTTTTAATTTTCCAGCTGTATATAATTTAGTAAGGCGACTTTAGCTAAATTACAAAGGGAGGCTTATAATAACTATAGCCTAGTATACCTAGTAGGCCTAGGGCCTGCTATTAAACCATTAGTTAGCAGCTATAGCAGCTAGCTATAGCTATAAAAAGGGCTTATAAAGCCCTATAGCTAGGAATAATCCAATAACCTTTTAACTGTTAAGAGATCTAATCTTTTTCCTTTAATAAAGTCTTAATCTTATTTTCCTAGTATAATTAGCCTAACTACTTACTGGTTTATTAGCTTACCTTAAATAATTAAAATTCCTCCGTAATAGAAATAAACGTAAATCTCCTACTTAATAAATTTAATATAGACCTTATATAGTATATACTAACGGAGTTAGTAAGTAAAACTTTTTTAAAGAAAAAGGTAATTATATTCTTTTAGAATTTAAAAAAAGGCTTAAAACTTACCTAAGCTATGATTATATATATATAATAGTAGTAGTAGAAAAATACTAATTATAAATATTAACCTATAGAAGTTTTATATTAAAAATATAGTTTAGCTATTAACTTATAACTTAAAAATAAACTAAGTAAGTAAGAAACTTAACTAATAATATACTAAATATAAGGTACTTAAGGTAAGGGGTCTGCTTAATATTAAACTAAATGTACTAAGTTATATATACCCTATTTTCTATATAGATCTTATAAAACAGGCAGCTGCTAACCCTTTTCTATCTTAAATTTTATTAAACTCCCGGCCAGACTTAATATAAGTTTTATTAAAGGGGGAGGAAGTAATATACCTAAAGTATAAGGTTAAAAAAATCCTCTAAGTAAAAAACAGAAGAGGAAGAGGCTAGACTTAGAAGGCTTTAGTAAAATAGATTAATTATAATATATTATTATAAAAACTACTTTAGAGTTTATAAGATATATAAGCTTTAGATAAGTTTAAAAAAGAATAGGAAGACATATAGTATAATAATAAACTACTACTAAGCAGGTTATAAAAAAATATATAAGATTTTTATAAAAACTACTTACTTAATTATAAAGGAAAATTAATTAATAAATAAATAGGCTTAACTAGGGGATAATAAAACTAAGAAATAAAAAATAAAAGAAAAGTAGTAGTAAGTAAGCGGAATTTAATATAACTATATTTTAATAGTAGTAATTAAAATAATAAAAAAAGTATTAGGCAGAGGGTAATTTTAGAAAAGAATATAAACTAAAGCTGCTTTAGAAGTAAAAGCATCTGCTTTAACTACTAGAATAATAAAAAGTATAAGATTAGTAATAATAATATAAACGTAAATAAAAGTAGGATTAATTATTATAAGACTATAAAGGTGCTACAGGGTAGCTAGTCTTATCACTGGTCTAGTAATCAAAGTAAAAAGGTGTAATAAGGTGTAATAAGGTGTAATTTAGCTTGCAATAGCTAGTTATTACTATAGATGCTTCTGATTACTAGTACAGGAAAACTCAGGAAAACCTCTTCTATTTATATTTCGATTTCCTCTACAACTGTTGGGAATCAAACTACAAGACCGGTACCGTTAGATAGCCCCTTTTCCTAGCTATCAATCGGTATAACCTTTGTATTCCAATTCCTTCTAGTAGTAGCAGAATTGTTGAGTATTCAACAAGTGGTTTTGTTGAGGATTTGTGTAAAAGTTACCTTTAGCTACCAACAGCCACTTGAGCGATTTTAAGCCTTTTGGCAAGGCTCCCCCCTTACAATCCTGGGGACCCGCTTTTTCAAGCGATCAGATTGGCTAAAACGCTTATATAAGCAGAATTCTAGCCTTCTGATCGGCTAGAATCCCTGAAAAGTGGGTCTGCAAAAATCGAATCTGATTTTTGGACTTCTGCAAATTGACTGTTATAGAGCTTATTTGGTGCTGTAACCTTCTGTAAGCTAGGAGCTTATAGCTGCTAATAGCACTATACCTAATTAGGCAGTAGCTATTTAGAAGACTAAGAAGCTATGCCTAATTAGGCAGTTGCTTATAAGCTATAGGGTAGGCTCTTAGATCAAGGATCAAGTATAGCTATGATTGAGGTTATAGAAGGTTATAGAAGGTTATAGGGAATAGCTAATTGGAAATAGCTATAGCTAGCGCTATAAGCTAGCTATAGTACCCTAAAGGGTACCAAAATGACCGCTATAACTATAGCTATAATATCAATAATAGCTATAGTCTTATAAGATAGGCTATTAAATAAGTTTATATATAAATTTATATAGTAATTAGTTTTAGTAGAAGTACCTTTTAGCTACCTTAAGGACCTGTAATTAATTTAAGCTAAGGAAGCTGTTTAAATTTAATAACTAACTTAATAACGCTATTTCCTTTTACTAGGCTTAAATAGTACTTTTTTCTTTAAATTATAATATATTATTTATTTAATTAACGTAAGCTTAATTAAATAATATAGTATTAATTAAAAAATATAATATTAATTAAATATTACGGTTATAAATTAGTAAAAGGATTAGAAAGTCTTTAAGTAATTTTCGTATTTAACCTTATACTTTACGGCCTACTATAGTAGATTTAATTTTAGTAAGCTTAATTAATTAATTTAACTAGCTATTTTTCCTAAATTTCTTTTTAAATACTTTTATTATTTAATTATATTAAGTTTTAGTTAATTTTTAAGCTTAATTTTTAGGTTTTAATTTTCCAGCTGTATATAATTTAATAAGGCGACTTTAGCTAAATTATAAAGAGAGGCTTATAATAGCTATAGCTTAGTATACCTAGCAGGCCTAGGGCCTGCTATTAGACCGTTAGTCAGCAGCTATAGCAGCTAGCTATAGCTATAAAAAGGGCTTGTAAAGCCCTATAGCTAGGAATAATTTAACAACCTTTCAACTATTAAGAGATCTAATCTTTTTCCTTAAATAAAATAGTTTTAAATATTATAGTATTTATATTAAATATATTTAAGCTAAAGGACGTTTTTAGTAGTAAGTTTATAATATTTCTAAAGTTTATTTTAATTAATTCCTTATAGTTTTTTATTAATATTATATTTTATAAAGTTAAATTTTTATTATTTTAGGTTATAAATAATATATATAAAAGTATAATATTAGTATTAGTACTTTTAATAATAGTCTTTATTATAAAGTATAAATTCTTTTTATTTATATTCTATTACTTTATAATCTTTATATTATTCCTAAAGTTTAAGTATAATATATTATTTATATAGTAGGAGTTTATAATTAGTAATATTAATTTTATTATATTAATCTATAAGTAGAATATTATTTATATAGTAAAAAACTATTTTTTATATTTTTAATTTAAGGTATAAGGTGTTTTTATTATTAAAGTATTATTAAAACTTTTTTTCTATTACTTAAATTTTATTATAAGTATTAGTTATATTAATTCTAGAAATTCTTCCTTATTGTTTAAGGAGTTTTTATAGTATAAGGCTCCTTAAAGGTATAGTATTTAGGAGACTGTTTTTTATATTATAGTTATTTTCTAAAGGTTCCTATTTATAAAAGTATCTTAGTCCCTAGGATTCCTAGGATCTGCAGTTCTTATATAAATTAATAATATTAAGGTTTATATATTCTATATTATAGTTCTATATTATAATATTTTAAAAGTTATTATATTACTATATAACTTTCTATTATTTTTATTTATAAATAATTTCTTTTTTATTTTTAAAGTTAGGTAAGTTTTTTTATTTTATTACTTTATTACTTCCTAAGTATAGTTATATATTTATAAGTTTTATATTATTAAAGGCTTACTAAACTAGTACCTAGGTATAGTTTATGTTTTTTTAATATTAATTATTATTTATAAGTATAATATATTAGTATTTAATTTTTATTATTTTTTCCTAAGTAACTTCCTTAAGTATATTTAAGGTATTTTTTAGTCTTTTAAAGTATTAACCTAATCCTTATTTATTACTAAGGTAAGTTTAATATTTATTATTATAGTATACTAAGAAGTATAGTAGTTTATATTTTACTAAAAGTTATATAGTATTAATAGCTTAGTTTTCCTTAGGTTCTAGGATAAGTGTAAATTTTTTATTATTATCTTTTTTTAAAGCTTAGTAGTATTTTTTTATATACTCTTTTTTTCTATAGTTATAGTATTTAACATTTTTATATTATACTTTAATAATACTAAGGTTTATAAGTCTTAATTATTTATTATTAAAAAATATAATATCCCTTTTTTTACCTTAATTAATATTATAGAATTTCTTTTAGTTATACTGATTTCTAGATTTCTCTTCTTACTTTTTAAATTATTTTTTATATAATTATTTATTAAGTTAGGTAGCTTTTTCTAAAAGGCTTATAAATATAATTACTAAGTTACCTTACGCTAATATATTTTTAATTTTATTCTTTAGTTTTTTTTTAATATAATACTTTTTTTATAGAATTATTAAGGTTAATTTTAGTATAAATTTAAATAAATATTATAATATATTTAAAATAAGCTTTTATTTACCTTAGGTTAAGTAGCTAATTCTTAGCTTTTTTTTTTATTAGTTTATTTAAAAAGTATAGTAAGTTATATTTTAAAAATTATATAATTATTAAAAAGGGCTATTATAAAGGGTTTCTACTTATAAGGCTGGTTATTTTTAAAGTCTTTAAAATATAATTTAAACTAATCCTTAGCAGCTTTTATAAATTATCTTCCTACTATATAAACTTTAACTAATACTTCCTATATAGTAGTTAAAAAATATTAAAAATAAGCTTTTATATTAGTAAAAAAGGAAGTAGTTTTTTTAGGATTTTTATTAAAGAGTTCTAATATTAAAGGCTTAATAATTTCTCCTAGTTCCTTTCCTTATTATCCCCCTCCTATAGGTACTATAATAAGTAAAATAATAAGTAATATAAAGGCTTTTAGTTATTAAATTCTTTATTATTCTTAAGCGTTTAATTAATTTATAAGATTATTAATAGTATTTTATTAATAGTATATAGTATTATTTAATTAATTAAGCCTAGTAAGGATTAAGGTAATAAAGTTATTTTCCTTATCTTTTACTAAGGCCTTAGTTACTTTAGGTTTAAGTTTTTTATAAATATTTTATATTTTTTTAATATTATTATTTATATAAAATATATTATTATATTAATTAATATTATTATTAAAAAGTTAAAAATTTATAAACTATTTTCTTATATATTTTTATTACCTATAGGTCTAAGGTAACTGTTTAAATGAAAGTTATTATTATATAATAAATTAGTATTTATATATTAATATAAATAATACTTTTTAAAAAATAAATCTTAAAAAGGTTTTATAATTTATATTAGTAAAGTAATTAAGTTAGTAAATAAATAATTTTATTACTAGCTTATAAAGTAAAATATTTAAGTATTTAATTTAAATACTATTATATTAATAATAACTAGCTATTTAAGTATTTTAATAAGTAATATAAAGTAAACTTATATATTTAGTTAGCTAGGCTAAATTATTACTATGTAGTAATAATTTAGTTATAGATTATTTTAGAATTTTAATAATTTATTTATAGATTATTAGATTATTATAATAATCTAATAATCCGTTCCTAATTAGTTAGTCAGTCCGTCGTTTATCTAAATTAAGCTACCCTGTAGGCCTATTGTCGCGACCATAAGAGCCAGGTCGTGACAGGTAAAAATAAAAAATGAAAAAGCCAACCCAAAGCGTAACAAGCGTTCCATAATATAGAAGTAAAGTAAAAAGTATCAAATACTAAACAGGAATCATATCTTTTAGGCAACAAAGGAAAGTAAACAAAGGGAAAAGCAGCAAGCCTGCTATAAAGCATCATGGTCTAAACGTTATCTTCGAAACTGTCGTTACGCCGTCTAGGTTGGTTGCGATCATCGTCGACTCGTACGCTGTATGTAATGGACTTCATGATGCCACTGTTCTGTAGAATGTTTTCCTCGCTCGATGACTTTGCAACAGTCATCACGCCCTTGTCGTTGTCGTGGTCCTGGCTAGCAGTCACGTCGCTGAGCTTAAAGTGCTCGCCCTTGGGACCTCCTCGACTGTTCTGATGAGATGATCCGTTGTTGTACGAGTTCTTTGTGCGGTATTCCTTGGCTTTTCGCATAAAAACTGGTGCCAAGAACGGCAGGGATGAAACCATGTTCTGAAGTAACGAGTTAGTTGCATGTATGCAAAATGAATATGGATATTACTCACGCCAACATTGAACTCAATGGTACTCCAAAGGACAAGCATCGTGGAGTTGCCATCTCCGTTGGAAATCCGGTTAATCTGTGTATATCTCAGGATAGAACAGATTGTGGTGAATAGACCAAGCAAGAAGATGGCAATAAGACCGACCTTCTTGCTTGTCTGGATGTTGAGCTTGAGGAGAACTGGCAGAGGCAGAATGGCAACGATGATATCGGAAACAATGGTGACAACAGCATAGCCTGTGAATGAAGGTCCAGCCGCCAAGCAAGTTCCGGCTTTCAGGGGGTTCCAAGACTTATCAACAGGGTGACAGGCCAAGATGAGGGAGAGGGCGCAGCCAAGATGCGCCAGAAAGACCAGCACGATGGTACCAAAGACAACGTAGCGATACGTCTTTTGGTCTGTCCCCTTGAGGAGCCGCAAATAGCTGATGAGGAGTGCAATCTTGAAGAAGCTGATTCCAATTTGGTAAATGGGTCGTCCTGCGTAGTTGACTCTGGTGTAAGGAATCAGATTCGCCGGAGGTCGGTCCTTGATAGGCAGTCCCAATCCATATCTTGTTTCTGTGTATCGTGTCAATGCCTCCTCATGACTTTGGAACTGACCAATAGTATGCAATGGTGTTGACTTACGGACAATGCAGAGAATCGAATAGATGAGAGCAAACACCACGGATAGAAGAGACATCCAGTCATCACTAGCAAGACCGCGTGCTTTGAAGCGTATCCAAAGACGGGTACCAACGACGGCGATGGACACCACCGAAAGAACGACGCAAATGGCAATGATGGTCGGATATTGAGACTCATCGTTTATAGCCTCCGTGGCATTTAAGACCCAACCCATTGTGGAAGATGTTGGAGATGTTGTTGGTAGTTGATCGATCAAGCCAAGCTGAGGTTGTTGGTGGCTGAACCAGGGACCACGGTTGCCGTGCAAAGTGGCGCTCAGGCAGTGGGAGAGGCTCAGCGACGAGGGTACGAGCTGCAGAAGAAAGAGGGCGGGGAACAGTTATGTCCACGTCCAGCGCCAAGCCAAGTCGACAGTCGGTATATGTTAAACTGTCACTGTACAATTAATTGTAAGACGTAAAGAAAGGTCAAGAAAAAAAGAGGATCGATATAAGCGGGACCGAAGGGGAGGACGGCCCCCAAGGGAAATATATGAAAATAGGAATGAGAGCGTGTTCGAGGCCAGAAGCCGGGAAGGGTGAAAATGTGTCGGACGATGAATGGATCCGAACTAGCAGACGCGAGGTGTGTCTTAGATAGGGTTTCTTTTCCCTTCGGTCAGCATCAAACTGGGACACGAGACTCCCGCCTGGGACCCTTGGGAGGTTCGCTTTCTCAAGTCCTCGGCCTCAAGGCGACCATTTCGGTTGAATACGGTGCATTGAGTATCCTTATCCGTACGTCAGACCCAGGATGCTCGTCCCTAATGGTCAAGCGTGGCGTTAGACGATGGCAGGTCTCGTCTCTCGCATGAAGTGCTAGTCGATCCCTACTTGTAACATGGAGTGGTAGGGACAGATTGGACCGAGCAGAAATGGATGGACCCTGCTGAAGAGAGCACAGGTCACAGTGGACTTGGGGCCAATGGTGCATGACGTTTCCAAAAGTCGCCCTGCATCCCCTGCAGCGAATACCACGTATTCTTTGCTGTTTGGGGCGAGTCGGGCCCGGGAGACAATGCTACGATGCCGTCTCGCATTAAATTAGCAGCAGCATCTTGGCTATCGCTTCAAGAAGGGATTGGCTGGAAATCCTACGCCGTTATCCGTGGAAAAAAATCCATATCCTTTACCTGAGCCAGGATGCTCAAATACGCATCTCACCTCATGGCGAGCAGGGGAACGGATGCGCGGTAGCACCCCTGCCCTTGCCCTTGGCTGTACCCATAAGACATGGGTTCTGTACATGCCAGGACAGTGGTCGTACTGTGAGGGCGTGGCTTGGGACGGCGCGCGGTTGGCGTAGTGATCTTCGCCAGTCAAAATCCACTTCCTAGCAAAGGCTTTTGCTCTTGACAGTGACCGGGCCGCCACTAACAAGCTCCAGTTCCCTTGCCGTCCAGAGAGGCGCCTGTGACAGCGCTCAACATCTGCCATGGGATAGCGTGTGTCTCGGCGAAGCGGCTGTCGCTGGGCGTTACACAGCAGCAGGAATACTACTGTTAGCCTGACGCTGACTATCGGTCTGAGACAGGCTATTAATGGGAGCGGCTTCAGAGACGTCCGAGACACCGGATGCCTAGCCACAACTGTCAAGGAATGGCGCCATCACTGATGATGTCGCTCTTAGTCGATCAAGGAGAGAAGAGAAGAGAAGAGATTTCTCATGGCAGTAGCTCTGTTCGTATGGGCACTCGCCCTCCATTTCTGGCATACAATGCGCTGCTAAGCGTCCATTCTCAGGGCCTGCTCTCTCTGGTCTGCTAGCCCTAGAAGATCACTGGGGCGATTTGGTGGGCCTTGCTCATCGGTAGCACAGTTTTGGCATCTTGCTGCCGAGATGATCCGGCTGACGAAAGGATACTTGCGAGTTCAGTAGAGTAATGGAATCCAGTTTTTGTACAGAGTAGGCATCATCATGTTGACTCAGGGGCAGCTGAAATACCGGGAAAGGAGACAGAAACAGGAATCGTCGCTGCGGTGGTGGCGTCGAGATGGAGACGTACAGCCGCACAGGTCCAAGTTCAAATTCAAGGGCGTGCGGATGAGGTGAGGTCCCCAGCGCCGAAGGGACGAGTAAAAGCCGAGGACGATGGAGATTTTGGTGAAGGAGAAAAAAAAAGATTAGAATGTGGAGTGGCCGAGGGTTTGGGCGAATAGCGTCTGGATGAGCACAGATCAAATACGAGTACCCAGGTACAGTACGTACCACTGGGTTACTGCCGGCGAAACCACCTACCAAGTGAGGAAGGAAGGGACAATAATTCTGCCGAATACCAGTTGCCAACTGTGGCAGTGATAAACTGAGCTGCCAAAATGAATGAAAGCTGAGACGCCAGAGATCGGCGGCGGAAATAGTCGAGGAGCTGGAGGGGAGCAACGACAGAAATGGCCCCTAAAACGTGGGCGATTCGGCGATCTAATGGGAACCGGTACGATGCCCGAGCAGTTCGATATATTAACAGACGAAGCTACGTGGTGTTATTCCCTGGTCAAATTGCACAGCCAACGCCGTTCTTGCGGGTGCGTCTAATACTTGATAGATCCGTTGCACCAACAGCGCTGTGCTCTGTAGTACGGAGTGCCTGTATGTACGGAGTTGCTCGTACAGCATCTATGGATGGACTAACAAGGTGCCTCGTTCGTGCTAATGCACCAGCTCACCATATCAAGCAAGTTCCTGCGGAGGCCACGCAGGCACTCAACGTATTTGACGCACATGGTATGGAGTACATGCAAACCAAACGTGTCTGCTGCTTAAACGAGGCATCAGGTGCAGCTGCAGACCCGACCACGCGAGACAGAGTATGTACATGCTCCATCTGGGAGTCGAGATGAAATCACGGAAATGCTCGCAAAATTCAGCTTTTCTGTCCTTGTGTGAGCTTGTGATTGTGGCGTCTCGATGGGGAACAGCAACAGCCCCAGGGGATCCAGCCGCGGAGCGGGTCGGGGCGGTGGGGGAGAAGAGGTACCTTGCCCTGAAAGATATGGACCTATGCTGTAGCATGCATCTGTTATAGTGCTGAGGACCTGGAGGACAACTTGAGCCACAGGTCTCGTGTAAAGGTGCAAAGCACTGGAGCACTAAACAGGAACCACAACTGCTAAAACCTCTAGCTGCGGACGACTGCCGGGCCCCAGTTCAGCATCAAACACTATTACGATACGGGACCACCAAAATGGCCTCCGTCCAGCGGGACCGTCGATTCGGCCATCGTACGAGACGATCACTCAACGTTACTCGAGTCAATCTCCCGGCCCCCGTCGATTCATGCTCGATGCGTTGTGCAACGCGATGCCTGAGAGGCGATGCTCCGTTGCACGGCTCAGAGACCGCAGACAGACTAGACGATGGCCGCCATTGTTGCTGCACGAAAAGGCCTTGCATCGAGGGCGTCGACGGCGTAATTTGCCCCTGCAAACCCGTCGGAAATGCGTCGTGCCCCTTGGCCAATCCTTCCTGAACCACGCTGAGTTCTGTGAGGCCGCTTGGCTGCTTTCAGCACAGCAGACAGACGATGTGCGATCGCGGCATCGCTTCCGCCTCCACAAGCTCGCCAACTTCTCACCCCCCTTGCAATGTCCGGCCTTGGCTACTTGGCGCTGGCCTTGCTGCTAGGCCTTGCTGTTAGGCCCTGTCTTCTGAGGCACTGGTCTAGTATGAGTGTGAATCCCCCGAGGGGAAAATCGGAAAATGGGGAAGCGGTCGGCTGTTTCTTTTGCAGGTTGGCAATGCCCTCGGAGATTTCGCCCATCAGCAAATATTGGATGACGGTATCAATGCCTTGGAGCCGCGGCGACTCTTCTGGACTGTTTCTAAGACCAGTTAGCAACACTTGACATTGCACCGAAGGGAAAGACGCGGCTTTGACAGGCCAGCTGCAGGGCAACCCACCCATTGTGACCATCCCTTTGGGTCGAGACAGCTCCCTCTTCTCCGGTTAGACGGTACTGATCCCCCGTTGCTAGCACCGCTGAAGAGACCACTTGTCTCGTCCTTTTCCCACCTCTCGTCTCCCTGCCTGTGACTTTTTGGCCTTTTCACTAGCATTAGCACTATTTTCTATCCTTTTGCTCCTTCTTACGAGTCACCTTCAGGTGGTTGACGGCCTGTACTAGGGCCGCTGCTTTATGGGTCTGTCCGGTCCAACATCCCTGGACTTGCATCCGAACCTTGCTTTAACCATCACTGCGGCCCCTCGTGGCACCGCTGCAATCAAGCAAATCCTCCCAATTGCCTTGTGCGCTGAAGTGCTCGTACCTCCCTCACTCTACCAGAGCTACGATACCGACGCCGTACCGTAGCTGGTCAGCTTCAGAGTGGCCAAAGACCCTGGCTCTGTCCTGTCAGGTCCCCTCCTTACACATCCTCATTGGGAGTCCATAAATCTTCTTATTACTACGTACGGCATCCTCCCCCTTCCCACGTCGTATTTGAACTGCCATTCCTGGCTCGAGGTGTTGATCTCTTCGCATCCAACGCCGATCGTCCTGGTTTGGGAGAGAGATTTTGTTCCACGTCAATCTCACACACCCTGTTCGATTTTTTCCTCTTTATTCACTCCCTCGTTGGCAGTCAGACTCATCACGTCACTTCCCCCAGCCTTCTCCCCCATCGAAACTACTGTACACTTACTGTACACTTTGCGCTTCTCGTCGGATCCGAATACACGGCCATAGCTCTTTCTTGGAGTGTTGACTCGTGAGTCGAGAGCTGCGAGGGCAAACCGCAAAAATGTCTTCCCAAAACCTTAGCGAGAAAGGAGGGGACGTCGATGTTCGGGGAACGACCCCTTCCCATAGCGATGTCGATGTTCCCGAGGCTGGCATTGACGATGCATGGAAATTCCTCAACGAACATCGCGATGCTGCTGGCGTTGCCGCCGTCAACATCAAGTCTCTGCGACTCAAGATTGACTTGCATATTGTCCCCATCATGTTTCTCTGCTACACGATGCAGTTTCTTGACAAGGTCATCCTGAATGTAAGTTGATCTGACGTTGGTTCTACTGTACCTGCATTTCCGCCCCACTCAGATCGAGTGAGCGGGTTCAACTGGGCGCCTATCGTGCGTTGTGACTGCGTGATACGAGATGCTGATGCAGAACTAGTACGCCGCTGTCATGGGCCTCAACGCAGACTTGCATCTTCAGGGTAACGACTTTTCAAACGTTGCTACATTTTGCTTTGTCGGCTTGCTCTGCTTCGAAATCCCCAATAGTGAGTCTCTCCAGCTCTGTCCGATGTCATACTGTCTTTCTTTTGGTGAATGGCCGTATTAACTAAGGACCTCAATAGCCTACTTCCTCCAAGTCGTCCCAGCTGCCAAATGGCTCGGACTCAATGTCACCCTCTGGGGCGTTGCCACTGCTTGCGGTGCCGCTGCTCACAACTACCAAACACTGCTCGTCTCTCGTGTCTTCCTGGGTATCTTCGAGGCAACCATTGGGCCTTCTTTGATGCTTATTAGCAGCCAGTGGTATACAAAGTCTGAGCAGGCTCCTCGCTTCTCTTTCTGGTATCTCGGCTTGGGTCTGGGCCAGATCCTCGGTGGTGCCATTTCGTACGGCTTCCAGCATGTTACTCCTGGCGCTTCCCTCGCTGGCTGGCGTATCATGTTTGTCGTCTTGGGATGCGTCACCGTTGTCATTGGCCTCTCCGCCTTCTTCTTCTTGCCTGACACTCCCATGAAGGCCTCCTGGCTTTCTGATAACGAGAAGGTTGCTCTGTTGAAGCATGTCAGCGTCAACCAGACTGGTATTCAGAGCCGCAAGTTCCGTCCCAAGGAGATTGTTGAGGCTCTGCTTGATCCCCAGATCTGGCTTCTGCTCTTGTCCGTTGTTCTTGTAAGTGTCCTACAGCCCTCTATTGTCTCTTTATACTAACGTGGCTTTTCCCCCTCTGAAGCTCTCCGTCTCCAGTGGTGTCGTTACGACATACTCTGCCACTTTGATCAAGAACTTGGGTTATAAGCCAGCCCAGGCTGCTTTGATGAACATGCCCTCGGGTGCTATTAGCATCTTCTTCACTCTGCTTGTCGGCTTTGGCGTTCGCAAGCAATCCCACCGATGGGCTTGGATTATTGCTTGCATCATTCCTGCGTAAGTTTGACACCTTTGTGCCCAGAGAAGCCAGACGGTACATCTTTCTAACCTTTCATGAACAGCATTATTGGAGGTGCCTTGATGTCTTTCCTTGACTCCAAGACTCATTCCTCGGGCGTCTTGGCCGGTATCTACCTCGTCAATGCAGTTGTCGCTCCCCTGCCCCTCTTCTATGCCGTGAGTGCTCCCCCTTTCAGTATCCGTGCACAGTAGCGAGTGACTAACATGACGGATACAGTTGACCGTTGCCAACGTCAGTGGTGCTACCAAGCGTGCCTTTGCCGCTGCTATTGTCAGCGGCTCATTCTCTCTGGGTAACATTATTGGACCTCAGACCTTCCAGGCCCGTGACGCGCCCGACTTCCGACCTGCTAAGCTGGCAGTCATGGGCACCCAGGCTGGTTGTGCCGCGACTACCTTTGCACTCTTCCTCTACTATGTATGGTGCAACAAGAAACGCGGCGACAGCAGCAAGGAGAACGAGGAGCATTTTATGTCTCCTGAGGTCTGGGCTACCATGACAGATAAGGAGAACAAGATGTTCCGATACTCTTACTAAACTTTATACATGTACTAATGCGGTGGGATTTGTCTTTTTTCTTTTCTGGGTTCGTTACTTTTTTATTTTATTTACGGTGCATAATGAGGATCAAGCAAGATGATGGTTGAAGACTTCCATGTTAAGATACGGGACTTGTCTAGGATACCCTCACTGCCACGAGACTAAAAGTTAGAGAACATTCGCTATTTATAGATACTATATTTATACACGATATCCTTTCCGCTATACATGACTTCCTTCCGATTCTATGTTAATCATGTCGTTGTAGAGAAGCCTAATCGCCTTGGACAAACTTTTGCTCCAAGTTCAGCATATCCTTGGAATTTAATTCTCAAAGAACCGAGCCCGGATGGTGGTACCGCTTCTCGCAGCATCGAGTGCGTCAATGACTCTGAGCTGCTGTGAAACACTTTCCTCAGCCGTGATTTGTCCCTTCAAGTCAGGCTCGATCTTTCGGAACTGGTTCAGCATCACCTCAGTCGCCTCGACGAGCTGGGGAGGCTTTGGGCCTATTGATACATTGTTAGCTAAAGAAAGAACAGAGAGAGACAATAAGATAAAGGGGAGGTTCGTATCAGAAAAAAGACGGAGGTGGATTGTTCATTACCTTCATGGGTATCAACCCAGCCAGGGCAAATCGCAACGGTCTTGATGCCCTTGGGAGCAAGTTCGGCAGCGTATTTGGCAACTTGGACATTCAGGCCGGCCTTTGCGATGGAATAGGCCACAGCGTAATCAACTCCAGCGCCGAGAATGACTTCCGGCTGTGCCATGCTGCTGGTAATGTGAGCAATCTTCTTGAGGTCTCCCTTTTCAATCAGGGGCAAGAAAGCATTCGTAGCCCACGCCCCGCCATAAACTGCCGTTTTAAGGGGCTCCTCGTAAAACTTCCTCGTAGCCTCGACATCAAAGGGCACCTTTGAGGGGGGAAGCGAAAAAGTGGAGAGGTCGACGGAGTTTGAGTTGTGGATGAAGACGTCGAGCTTGCCGCCGAGAATGGTGGATGCCTGTTCAGCGGCGGCGAGGATGGATTGAGGGTCTGTGGTGTCGGCCTTGATGATGTGGATGTTTGAGTGAGATTGGGCGAGGGCTTTGATGCCGGGGGATTCGGGGTCGCGGACGAGGGCGAGGACGGTGTTGGAGGGGGATTGGGCGAGTTGGCGGACGAATTCGCGGCCGATGCCTTTGGAGGCGCCGGTGATTGCGTAGGAAGGCATTGTGTGTATGAGAGTTGGTTGGTTGATTGATTGATTAGTTGGTTGTTTAGTTGACTCTTTGAATGATTGATTGACTGATTGTTTGATTGGTTTGATGGATAGTGAGGTGGGAATGGTTCATCTTGGTCATGGGAGTTGCGCTTATATACATGTGTGTTTGTGCTTGTGTTCGTGTAAGTCATCTCATGATGCTCAGTTGCCTCCAAAGTCACACTGGCGGAGAATCGCAATCGCCACAGTCTAGGGCTGAGGATAGGCCCATGATGACAAACAGTTGAAATGATGTACGATTCGTGATAAATCACTCAATTCTGCTATAGTATCAAAGTCCGTCGTTGTTTCAAGCGTATAGGATGGAGTGGCTCTGTAATATCGGCTGAGTAACTCAAAAGATCAACAGGAACGGCCGATCCAAAGTCCACCGCCCGGTCCCACTTTTAGTGAGAGAAGATATTGATATTCAACCAATCAAAAGCAGAAACCATATATGTCAGCAACGGGAGCGGAAATTCAAGGCAGCCAGCGGCCGACGGCTTTTGGATCGGCCGTTTAAACATTCGCCCTCCTCCACTTACACATGCTTTCCATCCCCTTTTCACATAATAGACAATGAATCACCAAGGCGGCATATACAACATCAAGAGAAGAGCATGTGTCACGTGCACAAAGGCAAAGTGCAAGTGCTTGCCACAGACAGACAACCTGTGCCAGCGCTGTGCCCGGCTTGGGAAGCAGTGTGTATATCTCGATTTACCAGAGAGGAAGCGGAAACGCAAGGATGACGATAGGTGAGAGAAATTCTATGCAGTGATATGCGTTTGAGTTGAAGAATTGGCTTGCTGATTCGTCAACTAGTCGAGTTGGTGTTTTGGAGAGCAAAATTGAAGAGCTCACAGCTCAGCTGGTGGCTCTTAGAAACGGTGTGAACAACCATAATGGCACAGCATCTTCTTCTACCATCGGAACAGCATCTACTTCTATCAACGGAACGGTGTCAAGTACAGAACCTTCATCTGTTACAGACTCTGTTCCTGAAGGCTCGTATGGAGATGCAGAGCCGCTGGACGCAGAAGAGCCCGAGCCCGAAGGCTATCATGGCCGTGAACCCCCTACAACGTCGGTATTAGAGGGCATATCCGACATCGTCGACCGTGGTTTTCTCAGCATCCACGAAGCAGAGACTTATGTCGCGCAGTTCAAGTCTCGTTTCGTGTGGAATTTCCCATTCGTTGTCCTTCCCCCGTCCCAGACTGCCGATATGCTGCGCAAGCAGGAGCCTCTGCTCTTCCTCGCCGTCATCGCCGCCACCATCCCCAGCGCGCACGCCATCCGGAAGCTGCTCGCCGACGAAATTATGCAGCACATCACATCCCGCATTGTCGCGAGCTCGGAGCGGAACCTGGGTTTGCTACGTGCGCTGCTTGTTCTATGCGCGTGGTACCGGTATCCTTCGCAGAGGGGGAACGTGCAGCTTGTTTTGCTGCTAGATCTATGTGTGAATATGGTACATGACCTGAGGCTGCATCGTCTAAAGGGAGAGTTGACCACAGACCAGCAGAGAGCTCTGTTGGGAACCTATTGGGCTGCTACATGGTAAGGGGCTGAACCTAAAGCGAGAGTATATGCGTTATTGCTAATGTTGTTCTATACAGCTTACCAAGAGTGATTGATCGGCCAACTGCAATGAGAAGAAACAAAAAGATTGACGAATGCTGCGAGAATATGGCCACGTCCACCGAGTATCCCTCTGATAGATGCATCCGGCCCTTGATCCTCACCCAGTCTTTCATATGCTCAATAGACAGCAGCTACAAAGAGTTTGCAGAACTTGGCGCAGACGCTTCATCTCAGGAAGACTCATTCATCAAACTCATGGTTGGAGCCAACCTGCGGCACTTTGAGAGTCTGAAAGCCACCCTCGAGACAGAACTATCAAAATGCCCAAACTCAGTCAGTACGTCGTCTCTCTACATATCCGTCAGCAATAATGATTACAATCCCCCCATACTATATACTCACAACGCCATAGCAAACCTATCCCACTGCAACATGCACTACATCAACATTGCCATCCGCGACTTAGCCCTCGACGACGAATACATCTCCTACCAGTCCCGCCACGGCTTGACCAACTCCCGTTCAGCGCAGTCCTTCAAAACGTCCGCCTTCAGATGCTCTCTCCTGTGGCACCTCCTCCGCCACACCAAGGGCCTCATCAACGCCTACATCGACATCCCCGACGACGAGCTGCCCCAAGCCACCGTCTTCACCATCGCCCAGATCTGCGCCTCGCTCGTCATCCTCCCACGGTCCGTCTCCGCGCTGCTAAAGCTCATCGTCGGAAAGCATTCCCGTGCGAGCATCCCGGACGACGTATTAAATGAGGCCAAGGCCGTTGTGGACGAAGCAGACTACCTCAACCTCGTCGTCAAACTCTACGACAGGCTGAGCCTCCTCATCGTCGGGCTCTCGGGCCAGGAAAAGGGGCTCGACGTCATCGGAACGCTGTGCTGCCACATGAGCGTGCTGGCCAGCTGGTATGCGCCACGGGTGAAGGGCATCTTAGGCATAGATCTCGTGTCTAAAAGTCCGCTTGCTGCCATGACTCCTCCTTCCATTGCCATTAGCGACATCATTGCTGCCAATGCCAATGCAAACGCGGCCACTCTGATGCAGCAAGCGGCAAGCCAGAATGTCGATGGGCTTGTGTCGGTGGGGGAGCAGCAGCAAGTCTTTAGCTCTTATACTGATGCTGAGGACGGAAGTTATTTGTTTAGCGATGAGTTGTGGTCGACTGTGTTGGAGAGTTTTTCCAGCTTTGGTTGAGAATGACAGGTAAACTATTGAAATAAGACAAAGACATCACAAGCAATTGATTAGATCAAGTTAATTTTCAAAACATATTCAATTTGGCTATATAGCAATTTCGTCAAAGAGATGCAAAATGCATATCCAACAGTCCTCCCTCCAAGAAATGGCAAAAGGGGACGTGAAATGAAATGTTAAAACGCCGACCCATAGCGATGCTTTCCCAACGTTCAAAAAACGTGGCCATTAAAAAAAGAGAAAGAAAGAAAGCAAACATGAGAAGAAGAAAAAAGGAAAATAGTCTAAATCCTTTCCAAATCAAAGTCCTTCAATTTTTTGTGTTCCCACACGTGTTTCGTTCAAGTCCAAAAAACCCTGGATATCACGAATTTGTCATGCAAGTGAAGAAAGTTCAAGTTCAAAACGCTGTCCCTCGTATCCTCGAGCTGTTTTTTTTTTTTTTTTTTTTTTTTTTTGGTCCCAATCTCCCTTTTTGTCGCACTTACACGCTGGGGCCAGCGGCAATGACATCGGGGGTAGCCTCGCTCTCGTACTTCTTGAAGTTCTCGTTGAAGAGCTGGCCCAGCTTGACGACCTCGCGCTGGAAGCTGTCGGCGCCGGCGGTCCAGGCCTTCTTGGGGTTCAACAGGTCCTCGGGGACGTTGGGGCAGGTCTTGGGAACCTGCAGGTTGAAGACCTCGTAGTTCTCAAAGTCGACCGTGGCGAGCTCGCCAGAGTGGATGGCGTCGAGGATGGCACGAGTGTACTTGAGGGGGCATCGCTTGCCGCCCTGGGCGAAACCGGCACCGACCCAACCGGTGTTGAGCAGCCAGGCGTTGGCCTTGTTCTGCTCAATCTTGTCGGCAAGCATGCGGGCGTACTTCATGGGGTGCAGGGCCAGGAAGGGCTGAGCGAAGCAGCTGGAGAAGGTGGCCTGGGGCTCGTTGACGCCGTCCTCAGTACCGGCCATCTTGGAGGTGTAGCCGGAGATGAAGTGGAACATGGTCTGGGCGCTGTCGAGCTTGGAGATGGGTGGCAGGACACCGCGGGCATCGCAGGTGAGGAGGATGATGTTGGTGGGCATGTTGTCGGTCAAGCAGGGGATCTTGGCGTTGGAGATGTACTCGATGGGGTAGGCGCAGCGGGTGTTCTCGGTGAGTGTGACATCGTCGTAGTCAACCTCGCGGGTGACGGGGTCGAAGACGACGTTCTCAAGGATGGAGCCGTAGCGGATGGCGTTGTAGATATCGGGCTCCTTCTCGGCGGACAGGCCAATGCACTTGGCGTAGCAGCCACCCTCAATGTTGAAGACACCGCGGTCACTCCAGCAGTGCTCGTCATCACCGATCAGGGCGCGGTTGGGGTCGGCAGACAGGGTGGTCTTGCCAGTTCCAGACAGACCGAAGAAGAGTGTGACATCGCCGTTCTTGCCCTCGTTGGCGGATGAGTGCAGGGTCAGGACGTTGTGCTTGATGGGCATCTCGTAGAAGAGAACGGTGAAGATACCCTTCTTCATCTCACCAGCATACTCGGTACCCAGGATGACCATCTCCTTGGCGGCGAAGTTGATGGAGACGGATGTGGCGGAGGTCATGCCCTCGGTGTATCTGTTGGCAGGGAAGGTTCCGGCATTGTAGATGGTGTAGTCGGGGTGGAAGTGCTCGAGCTCCTCACGAGGAGGGCGGATGAGCATGTTCCTCATGAACAGAGCATGGTAGGCACGGGCGCAGATAACACGGACGCGGATTCTGTACTTCTCGTCCCAGCCAGCATAGCCGTCAATGACGTAGATGCGGTTGCGGGTGTTGAGGTAGTCGACAGCACGCTCTCGGTTGATCTTCCAGACCTAAGGGGTAATATCGTTAGCACCTGTAAGCTTGCTTCACTGATCATCTCTCTTCGTCATTGCTTCAAAGTCTTGTCCCGGGCACAGAACCGGCAATTACACGCCAGCCAATCAGCCAGCCAACAGCTTTGTTGGCGGCCGCCCATGGACACTGCCAAACCCGGCTTCCCAACCCGGCTTCCAGAGCTAGAGCTGACCGGAGCGGACCGGGTCGGAATGCAGGCAAATGCAGGCAGATGAAAGGCAGCATCACAAGCCAGAACGTCCAATGCAATGCAGAGCCGCGGGTCTGTGTCGGGAGGCCGCTTATGGTCGGCTACCCGATTCGGTCCAGCGGGGCCCCGGCTCTTTTTCTTTTTTGCCGTGACTTTGACAAGAGTGCCGAACAAGTCACTTTTTTGTCATATGCGGGGTCTTGGGGCCTGCAAGTGACGCCAAGCTAGAGCTGCATCCCTGTCTGACTGGGCATTTCTCCGCATGCGCTTCCGATTCGACAGAGCAAGAAAAGCAAAAGAGAGTTCAATTGCTTTTCGCTGGTTGGTTTGCCCTGTGGCAGTGGCCGTTCCAGTGAATGCAGCAGCTGAAGGATTGCGCTGGAGTGTGGCGGCCGGGCTGAAGAGCTGAATAGGAGCCGCCCCGCTCGCGTGACCATTGACCCAAGCCAGAATAAAGAATGCAGGGATGAGACGAAAACGACGAAAACGAAATGCATGGGTAGATTCGGAACAACAAAGACGGGCAATGACGATGGAGATGACGCTCCCAGCGACGATCACGATCAAGCACTTACTTCAGGGCTCATGGGCTTGTTGACTGGTCCCCACCTGTAGAGCCTTGGTTAGCCGTGAAATTGAACAAACTGAATGTGTGCCATGTGATGACTTACCAGATGTTGTCTTCTGAAGAGGGCTCCTTGACAATTCGCTTGTCCAGGGGAGAGCGGCCGGTCTTTGCGCCAGAGTAGGCAGTCAGAGCACCGCTGGAGGTGATGGCAGTGCCGCTCTCGTAGACGAGGGCATCTTCGTAAAGGGCGGCGACGGAGGGGTTGGCGACCTGCAGAGGGCAATCCCAGTAAGCAATGTGCTTTCATCACGATGCGTGGAGTTTTCAATCAAGACTTACAATGGCGACGCGGTCGTAGTCGATGTGAGCAATCTCGTGAAGCTCCTCCTCTGTTGCACACTCAAGTTAATGCCGGTTCGCAAAGGCGGTGTGCCAA
Organism: Trichoderma semiorbis; assembly: GCA_020045945.2. Lineage (NCBI taxonomy): Eukaryota > Fungi > Ascomycota > Sordariomycetes > Hypocreales > Hypocreaceae > Trichoderma > Trichoderma semiorbis. The sequence goes on from CM034695.1 coordinate 2,079,145, forward strand.
GGTCAGCTGGATCGAGACAAAAGGTGGACATACCGAGCTCGGTGTGCTCGCGGTAGGGCCTGCAAAACATTTGGTGTTAGTCCATCTGCAGCAATATAAAACACCACAACAGTGCATCACAGGATAGGGAGAGCACTCACTGAACACCACCAGGGTGCAGAGCAGTCTTGTTAACGTTGCTTGAAATCACTGTTCATGTGTTAGCCTCCCAAGTCTGGCAGAATCCTCTTTTGCTGGACAGCTCCATTGCAGGCCGTTGGGAAAGCGACTTACTCTTGCGTAAATCTATTCCCGATGCCTGGATCTGCGACTTGGGACCTTTGACGGAAGGATCTGTGTACGGAGAAGCAGTTCTGAAGTAGGGATCCATTGGATCTTTATGTATTCCAGAGAAATTGAGTCGTAGGGGACAGTTCCGGAATGTAGTCGTCGTTCTTTTTCGTCGTGCTTCCCGCTTCAGCTACTAATGCCAAAACGAAACGAACCGGGGAGGGGGTGGCGGGTCAAGATGACGGGGTTCTTTTTTTCTCCAGAGTGGAAGCCCGGGACAGGTACAGCGGTCCGGAGTCGTGTCGATGTACTTTGAGTAGATCAGAAGGACAGAAGCTAGAGCCATGTGTTAGATACAAGGTTGCCTAGTAGCCCTGCGATCGAACAGTCCCGACTGGTAGGATCAAGCACAAGCCCTTCCGAAGGGGGCCTCGTGTGGACCCGTGGCGGGCGGTGCGAAGCTTGACACACGAATTTATATCGGAATGAACCAACGTGTGAAAAACAAGGGGGTGCAAAGGCAGAAGGAAACAACCGAGCTTTTTGTGTGGAGAATAGGATAGGAGAAAGAGGGAAGGGGGGCGTGTGTGTAAGTGGAAGAGGTGAAAGGATCAAATGCTTCTTGCGTGTACTTGGCACTTTGTGGCGCTTGTTATCGTCTGCGCTCGGCTCAAGCAACGCAGGAGAGGGCAGGTAATCAATTCAAGCATGGGACTTTTGGGTCCTGTTTTGTGATGAATTTTTTTCATTTTCTGTTTCTTGTCCTTTTTAATTGGACCTGCAGAGCAAAGGGGGCGTGTGTTCCAGAAGACGCAAGGGGGGACGAAGAAGAAAGTAAAGAAAAGTCGGGTCGACTCACGATACCAGCACGGGTCCAGTTGTTAGTGCAGGTGAGCTTTAGGTGGACTGTGGATGATGAATAGATGACGGCACAAGTGCACTGTTGAAGCAAAGTTGAAGTTTGTTTTTTTGTGATGCTAAAGAAGCTGTCTTCAATCTCCAACTCGAGGGAGGAAACAGGACTATTTAAACCTTGCTCTGCTCATGCTCACCAACCCGCCGTGTGATGCGTGATGTGTGAATATGCTTCCCGTAGACGGCAATTCTTCTCCAACCACACGTGCATTCGATCATAGGCAGGCAGGCAAAAACCGGGCACAGAAATCTGACCAAGCCAACGAGGTTTCGAGTCAATCAGCTTTTCCAAGCGGACTATTCCGAAACCCATGCCGGTTGTACATTGTGCTGTTGCAAAATGGGCGAGTCCGTCGAGACTTTTGCCCGGCGCGCCTACGGCTAATGCGGGGCGATTACGTACGGAATGGGCGCCGAAGGGGGCGAATGTTGCTGCGGCTTTGCCTAACGGGGTAGTTTATGGGATAGCGGATGATGCTCATGTGGCAATTGGTTTTTTTCGTTTTATTTTCCTTTTTTAATTACCCCGTATTGTTGCTGTGATCGTCTTGGGGACAAGGCCTTGACTTGGTTCTCTCGGCATTGTCCTTGGATACGAGTAATACCTTACGCACGGGGTCTAATTCTAAGCCGAGCTAAACAAACACATAATCGTTGGGTAATAGCAGCAGGATTCTGACGGTCACGGGGCTGGGCTCTGAAATAACAGGAACGGGCTTCACGCGAGGATCCATGCCAACTGGCTGGTCCGGGGGACGGGAGGAGGAAAAAGGAAAAAGGTAAAAAAAGAAAAGCTCAATTGCCAGCTTGTCTCTTACTCCCCGGCCCGGAAGGGAAGCTTGACTCGTTCTCCCGCTAATGTACACAAAGTGTTCCGGAAGTACTTGGACTACTACAACAGCTACAGGTACCGCCCCGGGAACCGGTGCAGATAACGATAAACAAGTTCAAAAGATATGGATGGATTCTTGCATTAGCAACCACGGCGAAGGCGAAAGGCCAAAGGGAAAAAGAATACTCCCCCATTCACACACAGGTGGAACCCAGCAGGGGGGTTGGGGCGTGAGATTTCTCAACTGAATTTCGCATTTGGGCACGAGATCTCTCCCCTTTTTTTCCCCTTCGCTTCAATTTCTATTTTTTGCCCCGACTATTAAAAAAAGCACAGGTAAATAGTAGCACAAAAAGGGCGGCAAGGGGCAGCTGCTTCAGCCTCCGCAAATTCTCCCATCAAGTGACTTCTCTTCCCCCGTGTTAGTAAAATTGAAGCCAATTCCGGCCGGGGGCTAGTCATGTACAATAGTCCAATCCGGGGGAAGAGAATTGGGAAAACGCCTTCCAGCTCCGGCTTTTTGCCTTGAGCCTCGAAAATGCTGGTCTGTGCATACCCGCAAAGGGGTGAAGAGAGAGGCGTGTGAGTAATCTCGCTACCCCGCGATTCTTGGGTTCGTCCAAAGAGATCAATGGATGGACCTTTTTTTCCCTTCTTCTTCTCTGTGCTTCTTGTACATAGCCCTTGTGTACACGCCCCCCCAAGGGCTGTTCTGTTCCCACCAAAGTGCTGTAAAGGCCAAGGTACCTGGCACCCGATTACATGTATATTCGTAAGTGAGAAAACCGGCAGCAAAAATGGAGGAGCCGGCTGGAATACCTGTTGCTGCGGCTCCTCTCGGCAGCGCGCCCGGCATCAGCTCAACTCTCTTTTCGCTTGCAGTGTCTCAGTTTCGCTGTGCTCAAGACATTCGGCACACGATTCCCGAGTGTCTGAGGACAAACTGCGTCATCTTGTAGCACCTCGAAACCAGACGACAACTTCATTCCTCCTTTCTCATCTCTTTTTTTTATCTCGCTCTTCTAGAAACCACAAGCCGTTGTACAAGTATTACTGCGGAAACCAAAAAGTCACAGTGAGTCCGTGCCACTGGGTCTCGGCCCAACGGCACCGTTCCGCCCATCTGACCCCGTGATTGGCTCGCCGACCGCCGTGGTCTTTCTGTTCCGACTTTCTCCGCGAAACACAATTTTGTGCTGGTATTTTTTTTTTTTCTGTTTGATTTCGGGTCTTTGCATTTGAATATTTAGAATTTCTGATACGGGAATATCTCAGCTTTTTTTGCGCTATAGCCACACCCTGTGGTACCTTTTTAGTCATGGAAAGCTAGGGGTGGATTTGGTTTGGAAGAAGAAACATTGCAGCAGCGTCTTTTTGGTAATTAATTATCAGGCAGTGATGCATGCACATGCGCTGTGAAATTGCTTTGGTTCCTTGCCACTATGCAGAATGCAACCCATATTAAAGCGAATGTTATTTTATTTTTCATTTATTTATTTTTTTATCGTGGTTGGCCCTCAATGTCACCTCTTCAAAATGGGTAGATACGGCATCAACTGCGTAGCTAGACCCGCAAGCTGTTGCAAGTGAACCCACCGCTTTCGTTTGCTTGAAGAAAAAAGAATCGATCCGTTCCTTTTCCAGCACATGGATCTTCCCCGGCTCAACGCCAAGCCTGGATTGGGCTATGCTCGACGTCTCCGTGACGTATCTTTTACATACAACCCGGTAGCATGTTACAAGAATTACAAGTACACACTTTGTAGAGCATCACCAAGATCACCTCACGGGATGACTTGTAATAATATTATTCTTCTTATGCTTTCACCTTGTTGCTAGTTTACAATACTTTTCAGTCTATACCTTCGTCATCTCTATAATAGTCATAATACAGCATGACTCAACCAACACAACAATATCCAGCACGAGATCAACCACTTACCCGGCATCATCGTCCTCCTCTTCATCTTCCTCCTCCTCCTTTATCCCATCCTCCCGACCGACCCAACTTGCCGCCCCACTCACGGACCCCCGAATCCACCGCTGGGAATTTCCAGATTCTCCAGGTGCCTCGTGGTGCCGCTCCGTCTCGCCGGCTCGGGCTCGGAAGCCCCAGAACTGGCCCACAACCTTCCATGTTCCTTGCACACATGGATTTCCAAGCCCCCCTGGTTCCGATTCATTTTCGTTCCTCCAGACAATGTATACTTGGATCCCTGAGTTAGTGGCTGTGTAAGGCTCAGGTAAGTAAGTACCTTTACTCTCTGCCTAACGTTGAGTCGTAGCAAATGCATGGCTCTTCCCGCTGACATACGGAGCAGCCCGGGTTGTTCCTCGCCCTCAACCCTGAAGATTCATGAACAAGCCCGGCCCATCAACCACCGAAGCAATTATTAACTAACCCACAGCTCATGCAGTCTTTCTCTTTTGCAGTGCCATGCAGGTCATTAACTCGACATGACATTGAAACCCACACGCCCCCCAGTTTCACCTTACCTAGTCATACCGTAGCATGTGCAAAAAGCCCGTAATTGATTCCCTCTCTTCCCCTGATTCGCCCCATGGCGATGGCTTCTTGCATGTGGCTGCCCACCCCCGTCTTTTACCTTTTCACACTCCCAGACGGCTTCTTCAGCCTTTTGGGCTCTAAAAACGTGCTCGGAATTGCGACCGCATCTGCTCGCATCTCCGCCCCTTGCGCCGAATGGTAATCTCAAGCGGCTGAAAGTATACCCATTTGCAGTCTTCCGACGCTTCTTTTGACGGATCAATACGGAACGTCAAAGGCGGAAACATCTTATCTTTTACTGTTCCCTTAATCACTGATTCAGCACATCATCCGAGTAGATACTGACCTCATCAAAGCTAAGTCTTTATCAATTCCTCGGCTGACTATGGCTATTTGCTTCAATCCAGAAAAAAATTGGCTTTTTTGAACAAAAAAGTAAAGGAGTATCTCGTCGTCCTTTCTATCTTTGACAGTCGTCGCATCGTATGGCATCTACAAATGCTTGCCATGGCCTCGCATCTTCCTGGTCTTTATCATGGCTCACCGCGTCTCAATCTGCGTTCAATCTGCGGCCCTGTGAACTTTTAACCCTGACACCCATGCAGGCGACGCCTTCTATCTCAGTTGTAGCCGAGCTCTTCGCTTCCGTCTCCTCATCGACATGGCAATCAGAGCTTGCTCTCACTCCATTCCCATTTACGCTCTCCTAGCCAAACCGCCCGATGCCGGTATTCTTTCCTTTTCCTTCTATTTTCTTCTCTAACCCTTTACCAGTGGGCCTTTACTGGTCCTCACTAGTAATGAGTCTTGTAATCTTGCCAATGGCAATGGTTTGTCCCTGTGCAATGTTATTAGCAAAAAGTTCCGAACGGTGAGGAATCGTGTGTTAGCATCATACCTGGTCTCGGAGGGTGAAACGACCCATCTGGGGGTAGTCCTCGAATTTCTCGACGCAAACCATACCAGCGCCTCCAGTCACCTGGAGTCTGGCGATAATGCTGTCGCCCTTCTTGGCGTGTGTGGGAGGCACCTTGCTCTTGCGGTTGGTGCCCTTCTGCAGCTTGTGCAGCAGAGCCGCAAAGGTAACCTCTTCAATGGCGGCGTGGACGTGCAGCACACAGTTGAATCCAGACGTGAGGATGCTCTTTAGCTCCAAGACTCGGATCTGTGCCTCGAACTCGGTAACGCAGTGCACCAGTCGCTTCGGCGAACAGAGCACGAATCCGGGTAGGATGTCTTCTTCTTCAACACCCTTGAGACGCAGACGCACCTGATCACCGCACTGCAGAATAGGCTGCTCCTCTTCTTGCTCTCCGTAGATGGCAGCGGTTTCCACAGCCTGCTTCCGGGGCATCATAATCAGTGACATGCCCTTCTTCACCACACCAGCCTCAATCTTGCCGTCAACCATGGTACCCAGATCTCGGTACTTGGCGTTGATGGGCATCATGAATGGCGCGTTGACCTTGCGCTCCAGAGCCTGCATGCCGTCGAGATATTCCAGTAGTGAGGGACCCTTCCACCAAGGAGCGACGTCCGCCGGGAGTCGATCCTTGATGTTCAGTGACATCTGGGCAGCCACAGGGATAAAGTAGACATCCGTCTTGAGGTTGTAGCCCGTGCCCTTCAAGAATTGCTGCAGCTTGGTCGTACACTCCTTGTAACGCTCCTCAGACCACTCCACTGTCGGGTCGTCCATCTTGTTGATCGCTACGATGAGCTTGTTGACGCCCTGGGTCTTGGCGAGCATGGCGTGCTCACGCGTTTGTCCTCCTCTTTCGAAACCAGTCTCATACTCGCCCTTTCGCGCTGAGATGACGAGGATACCTACATCCGCCTGTGAAGCACCTCCAATCATACTGGGAACATATGTCTTGTGACCGGGGGCATCCAGGATACTGTAGCGTCGCTTCTCAGTCTCGAAAAAGCCACGTCCAACCTCGACAGTCTTGCCCTTGGTTCGTTCCTCCTTGGTCAAGTCCATGACCCAAGACAGGTACCATGATTCACGACCCAGGTCCTTTGCCTCCTTCTTATACTTGTCCATGGTACGCTCATCGACCATGCCGGTGGTCCATAGGATGGAACCACCCAGTGTGGACTTGCCTGCATCAACGTGACCGATGAAAATGATATTGACGTGTTCCTTGCCGTAAATTTCCTTGAGGGTATCTTCGTCTACATCGGCCGACTGTGCCTTCAGAACCGCATCAACTTCACGCTGGGCCTTCTTCTCTGCTGCAGTTGGGCTGGACCGGCCAGAGGATGGGTCTGGAGATGTCCTTCCAGACGACTTGCCGCTACCTGCAGCCTTTCCAGCCTTTTCACCTGTCTTCTCGATAGCCTTGGCTGCGGAAACCTTCTTGCCCGCGTCTGGCTCGTTGGATGGCTCAGTCTTGGCGTCGTCCTTGGCCGGGGCTGCGGCAGAGGGGGAGCCGGTGGAACCAATCGACAGCACTTTAGTCTTGGGCTTTACATCACCTCCAATGCTGAGCACCTTGGCACCTCCTTCGTTGGAAACAACAGGCTTCGGTGCGCTGGCAGCTGGGGCGGGCTTCTCGACGGGGAGCGACTTCACAGGAGCAGCTTGGGTGGCATTGTTCTGAGGGGCTTGGGCAGCGGGCTGCTGCTGCTGCTGCTGCTGCTGGTTTCTCTGGCCCTGCTGTTGACCATATTGCTGGTATCCTTGTTGACCTGTTATGGTTAAAAAGTTGATGTTAGCTCTCGTGGGTCGAAATTGGCACTTCACAGTTTCGACGTACCGTAGTTCTGGTTCTGGTTGTAGCCCTGGCCGTAACCGCCGCCGTAGTTTTGATACTGGTTGTACTGATCAAATCCTTGTTGTTGGCCACCATATTGCGGGTAGTATCCCTGTTGTTGCCCGTAATATTGCTGCTGCTGGTATTGCTGCGCATATCCGCCGCCAAAACCCTGGCCGGGCTGAAAGGTCTGAGCGGTGGGCTGGAACGAGGCAGCACCAGGTCGGAAGCCGCCGGCGGCCGGGTTCATGTTGAGCTGCTGCTGAGCCTGCTGGGCGAGGTTCTCGTCCTGGGCAGCAGGATCGTCCTCCCAAGAGTTGAGGTTCGACATAGTGGCGAGTGTAGTATCTTTCTCGTCGCTTGGAGGGGTTGCTCGAGGGTCGTCGACGGTCAAACGAGGGGGTTCTCTGTCTGCCAACCGGTAAGAGATCTGATAAACGGTGAGATATCAAGCACCGTCAGAGTCCTTTGGTCGAATCGGCACGCAGACTCGTGTCTTGGAGTTGAAAGCGACGGTCGACGTCTCGTTGGCTTTATGGTGCAGGTTGTGAAAATTCGAGCCCCACCAAGGCAGCGACATGACATCGCTAAAGGTGGCAGGCTTTGTGGAGGGGCTGCTACAGTGCATTTTGCCGTATTGGGCACGGTACGCATTTGGGCTTGTACAAGACCCCAGCAAACAGCAACAGGGCGGCCAATGAGTCAAGGAATTACGAATATCCTGGGCTGAGCGCAAGTTACTGATACAAAGACCATTGATTAAATATACTCTCTTTCGATGTGTTTCCCCAGACATTCACAATTTCCACTATTGTGACTCTTACCGCCACCCTTCGAATCGATAAACTCAATGCCATGTGCCTGGCTTTTAGGCATCCTTAGGGCGGGCTGAGTCAGACAAAATTACTCGCACTGTGGTTATTTCGAGCCCAAGCCAAGGCGGTGTTCAAGGTACATGAGTATTTCAAAACAAGGACGGAACTCGGAACTTGGAAGTAAACAATGTTGCAGCTTTTGAGTAAATCAGGCCCTCAACTTCATCTGATTCGAATATGACGATTCTTTCACGAATTCCTCCCCTATCGTCATGAAAATATTACATCTCAATGAACCGCCGATATGGACGATTTCCTGGCAGCAGTTGGCGTACAAGCCATGAGATACGCTATACGGTCTGGCATTGCATTGACTTCCTCTTACGCCATCAACCAGTGCTCTCGTCTGCTTAAAACAGTTGACGATAAGAGTCTCCATTCCGAGTTGAGGGTGCTTCAGAAAAACCTCGATAATAAAATCAAGGTACGTAAACTTTCGATACACTGCACCTCTTTTCGCTCGTGTCTCTGATGCTAACCCTGCTGTAGGTCATCTCTCCTGCCATTAATCTGGTTGAGCTCAAGTCGGTAATATCCAATCATCACAAACATAGATGCTGACAACTTAGATCTGGACGAGGAAACGTCTTTCTCGAATCTGCGCTACCTCTTGCAAAATCTCTCCACAAGCAGATTGTCTCCCTGGGCCGTCGTGCAGAAGCCGCCGCTGCTGCTCAAGAACACAGCCAACGCCCAGGAGTCAATACACCGAATAAAGAAACTAGCGAAGATGCGCTGAGAAAAGTAATTGGAGATTTGAAGAATCTTCTGAGCGAGATTGACCGAGACATCCCTCTACTGCAACTGGCCATATCGGCGTCTGGTGAAAGCCTGTCTACTTCTCTCCCTTCTGGAATATCTCCCTCTCGGCTGCTACAAGCTAGTACCCTATTGATTGTCGGAGATACGCAGTACGCACAGGACCCTCGAAGATCCATACAGATTGGACCTTCATTCACGCTGTCTGTTTACATGCTATTCTTAGGGCATGCTGCGGTTTCGCCTACGCCTAAAGATGGTAGTCTACGACCATCCACTGAAAATACAACGAGTATAGAAACAAAGGCACAAGGTCCAGTCTATGGGTTGAGAGAGCACGATAGAAAGCCGTTGTGGCAAGAAGCGATACACAAGGCGCGAGTGCGTTTATGCAGATCGGCATGCGACCCGACCATCGAGGAGAATGATTGTGATGGGCAAAACTACAATGCTTCAAGTTCTATTGGGAGCTTGAATTATGCATATCATCTTGAAATCATTGAAGATTTAGACGACAATCGTGCTCATGAAGGGTTGGGCTCATCACAACCACACAATGGCATCCCAAAAACTGGTATACGCGAGCTGATTCCCATCCATCAATTCGCCAAGATATTCTACACCGACACGGGCAGCTTACTCAACATTAGAGACGGAGCAGATGGAGAAAATAATCCAGTTCTGCTACTTAAACGAGATATTAACGCGACTCGGCGGCAGAGGCCAGAACATGCTATGCATGACGAGGTATACGACACCAGTGTTGACGAGAGCAAGCAAGAAATGGACGAATATAGCCAAGCCGATGTAGACCAACAACTTCTTGGAGAGTCGCAGTCAAAATTATCTACTTCTCGAAGCTTTAAGAATGCCAAGGACATTTGCGCTACTGCTCTTCCTAAACATCTGGATCCCGAGTGGATAGCTTTTGAGGTTTTTGAAGATGATGATGAACAGAGCGACACAAGTTCAAACTCGGAAATTGACGCAGGTTTATCAGATGAAGTTGGTGGAAGCGGCCATTCGCCAAGGAAAACACCGCCGCGGCTTCGCACTGCCATGGACTCGGACTTGGTTTCCCAGATCAAGAACCTCTCCATTCACCCTACGTCACGCGATGGTCTTATCCTCAACAAATCGGACAGTAGAGTTGGGCAGGCATCGCGAGACTTGACAGTAGAGTCAGCAAGTGAGGCGCAATACTTTGTGTCGCGGTCACCGTTCGGGGCCATCACTACATCACTCTCTTTGATTGAAATGCTTATTCGGCTAGCCGGTCTTCAAGAATTCCAGCAAGCTTCTCATTTGTCTATTCCAGATCACATCTTGACGTTTTTCTTGGAAGAAACATCAACGACAGGATTGACTGGTGAGGCTATGTGGAGGGCTAGGAGTGAAACGAAGCAACGAGTAGGCTTTGATCCATATACTGACACTACGTAACTCTCAGACGAATTGGCATTTAATCAAGAAAAGTGAATTGAATGCAGAGACAGAATATAGAATGCGCATAGGCAAAGTGATCTGTGTAATAAATTTAATCAGACTATTGTTATCAGCTATTCTCACTGAGACTTGGAATGTTATTGAGCGACAAGGATCAATTAATTGTATATGCGACCATTTTCACCGAGACAACCAGACGCATCCAGGAAAGCATTCCAATGTCTCGAATTGAGTTGATGTTCTATTCTACAAACTCTTCGAGTCTTTCCTTTATACTAGCTCTTCTTCTAATTACTAAGAAGGATTCTCGCCACCTTAGTAGTCCAACAAGTGAATAAATGTTGGGGTGTTGAGGGGTCTATGCAACCTAACCTCGTAATGCATGCACGTCCAAAAAGTTGACGCACCAGCCTCGGCTTCAGATGTAAGCAAAATCGATTTATCAACGAGTCTCTCTTCTCATCTGAATTTCGTTGCGTAGGAATCTTTATCGAGAAGAACCAAAATATGGCACCTTTCATACCTCGCTTTCATCTCTTTGAGATCGATGACCAGCCATGGTAAGAGAGAGTCTCTCCATGTTGAATCACCGATTCAATCTATCAGTTCAGCTTCACTTTTCATTCAACAGTGTGCTTTGGACATAACATGCGCTTCAGAGATGCCTCTAACATTGGATAACTCCAGGTTCCCTCCATTCCTACGTAGCCACGTCCAGGATGCTCTCACTTTGGCGTGGAACTCCAATACGCCTCTTCAGCCTGAATCTCCCGCTCGTATCGCCGCATCTACCCTTATCCACCAACTAGGTAGCTCACTCTCTTCTTACACATTCATTGACTTTTGTGCCGGTGGAGGGGGGCCTATACCAGCGATCCAGCAGGCCATCAACAGCCATCTCAGCACTCAAGACAAGCCACCAGTCGACTTCATCCTGACTGACTTACACCCCAATGTCGCTGCATGGGAGGAAATCGTCCATAAATATCCACAAATCACATTTGAGAGTCGATCTGTGGATGCGAGCAACGCTCCAAAGTATCTCGTGGAACGCCAGGACGGAAAGAAAGTGATGCGGCTATTCAACCTGTCCTTTCACCACTTCGATGATACCCTCGTAAGAAGCATTCTTAAAGACACGATCAATACGAGTCATGGTTTCGCCATCTTTGAGCTTCAAGACCGTAACTTCGCAAGTGCGATTAGCGTCTTGATGTTTGGAGTCGGAGCAATTGCCATGGCGCCATTCTTCGCATTGAAACGGAGATCCCTGACCATATTCATATTTTCCTGCCTTATCCCCGTGCTCCCCTTTGTCCTTGTATTTGATGGATTTGTTTCGTGTCTGAGGGTGAGAACACCGGGGGAAGTAGAGACTCTCCTTCGTAACTGCGGAGCGGATGCGAGCTCATGGGAGATGCAGAGTGGGAGACGCAAATTCATCTGGCCTTGTGGATACCTCAATTGGATCATTTGTAAACCCGTCAAAGGGCCTTAGTCTAAGTTATGTACAGAAAATTTGAGGATCAATGGTGGTACAATAGTGGCACGCAGTTTCGTACCCACGTTACGACCGAAGCATTCACCTTCAACGGAACCACCAGTTGACTGATCCATTCAGCTGTCCGTTCGATTGCTCGCTCCTGATAGAATGCCACCAGCCTTTTGGTATAAATAGACCATCTCCGGCACGTAGTGTCACCTCTTGGACATATGTTGCCGTTGGTTCGTCTCCCCAGACGGCACTATGAAGCATCTCCCTTTCTTCTCCCTCCATCATCTCTGTGGATCTTATTCGACTATTTCCCATTCGTCGAAGCTGCTTCTGCACGCCATTATATAGCGCGAGCCCCCTGTCTGGTGGCATAAGCCTCACCACTTTGCTGCTGCATAGCTGGCAGAACAAATTAGGGTTTGGGTCCCGGTGCAACGGGGTGTAAGTCGGCTCAGTCCCCAGCCATATTGAAGAACTGTAAATATCGCCTTTGCCCACTTTGCGAATCAACTCTGGAGCAGGCACATCGTTTTGAAGAGTGTCGGGAAGGTCTGGTAATAGAGATTGCGCAATGTAAAGCTGCACGGGTGGACTTGCTTTCAGCCTTTGATCTTTATTGAATTCGAGTGCTCTAACTAGGAGCTTCAGAGGTGCGTAAAGCTGGAAGAATTGGTGTTGGTGAGAGGTTTCAGCAGTGGCGGTTTGAATAGCTGCTGCTAGGTCTCGGCCAATACCGTCTTGGTTTAACAAGCTATCATGAAGAAGGGCAATAGTCTCAGATCCACGGTTGGCGGGTTTTATCAGCTCATATGGGAAATCCCATTGGAGGAAAGGGTCCATGTAAGAAGACAAAGATGTGTTTTTGTCATCTCTTGTGAACCACTTGTGAAAAGCTGGGAGAGTATGGGTAGGAGATGTTTTCGAATCTGCAAATAGATAAGGCCGCTCAGTTTTGAAGCTCTCTTCGAATGTAAGCCCATCTATGGCTCCATGAATCGACGGTGTTGGGCCATTTGCGGAAGTAAAAGCATGAGATGGTGCTCTGCGGGATTGTAATGTCCAATTACGTGAGTATTGGAGAGCCCTCAAGCTCCCCTTCATCCTAAAGAGTCCGAATGTTGGAGGATTGGGGAGATACAACTGTGGTTAAGAGCACTCAGAAGATATTGATTGACTCGTCCATCATCTGATGAATGCTCAGTCTGGCTTGCTCTCATCTGGGTAGAGTCTACCTGAGAATATGCACAGGCTGCTGATCTGGGACAGGTACCCGCTACCTTAGCTTTGTATCGACGCAGGCCCTCTGTGCCCGGAACCGGCAAAATCTGGCGCCGATCCAGCCAGCCTCACCTCTTAGTCATGTGTCTTTTCTCCAACCACAGCCCAACCCACTCAACACCGCTGCCTGTCCATCCATTGCGACTTTGACCAAACCTACGCTTACAGTAAATCTTGCCAAATCCCAGCCTTATCACAGGCCCGACACGAGGCTGCCGCCAACCCCGTCAGCGCTCGTAATCCGGGCCCCAGGCCTGCGTGATCCTGCCAGATTCCCCAGCCAGGCAGCAAATCAACAGGCGACACACAGCAAAGCCGCGCGCCACCTGGCCGCCCATTCCACAGCTCGCCTCACTTCAGTTCCTTGTTATTCTCATCACGGCTGCCCAGATACGCGCCCAGGCCGCTGCATTGGAGCCAAAATCACCCCGCCACGCCCAGAAAACAGGCGCCCAGGCACTAATCTAGGCCCCTAAACTTGGGTATCTACCGCCACCCATACGCGACCTGCCACTTTGCACTTTTATCGATTTTATCGATAATACTACCACGCCGAACCCCACCTCAGCCAGCCAAACACCTCTTCAACCTCAAAATCCCAAAACTTCAACCCCCAGCCCGCACGCTGCCCGTGATTGAACAAGGCCAATCTTGTCCCTTGTTGCCGCTACCATGTCGACCTCTTCGGGGACGCCCGAGTCCTGGATCTCGAGCTTTTGCGCTCTGCCGGGGCACGAGTACTTTGCTGAGGTATCCGAGGAGTTTATCGAAGATGACTTCAACTTGACGGGCCTGCAGACGCAAGTTGCCATGTACAAAGAGGCCCTCGAGGTATGTTGCGCACATATAGACTCATTCTACTCCTTTGTTTCCCCTTTTCTCCTCGTTATCTGATGACGTATTGGATGCTGCCCCTAAATCTCGACCACCATTGCTAATTTGCGCGCCCAGATGATTCTCGATGTCGAGCCAGAGGATGATGATGAGGAAGAAGAAGACGAGGAGGATGACGACGAAAACGAATCTGGTTTGGAGGAGCCCGACCGTGCAGGCGTGCGACACGGCGCAGAGCGGAGGCATCATAGCAGGATGGCCAGCGACCTGTCCGTCATCGAGTCTTCCGCGGAGATGCTCTACGGCCTCATCCACCAGCGCTTCATCTGCTCCCGGGTGGGCATCCAGCAGATGAGCGAGAAATACGAGTTTGGCCATTTCGGCTGCTGCCCACGAACGCACTGCGAGCAGGCACGCACCTTGCCTGTTGGCCTGTCCGACATTCCCGGTGAAGACACAGTCAAGCTCTTCTGCCCATCCTGCCTCGACGTATATGTCCCCCCCAACAGCCGGTTCCAGACTGTGGACGGCGCCTTCTTCGGCCGTACATTTGGAGCCCTCTTCCTCCTCACATTCCCCGAATACGATCTCACCAAACGCGGCGCCGACGTGCTGTCAAGCACAAACTCCAAAGTGCCTGATGATGAGACCATCCTCAATGGCATGTATGCAAAGAACATTGCGCCAGGTCTTGGCGGTGCCCATATTTATGAACCCAAAATCTACGGCTTCAAGGTCTCAGAGCGCGCACGGTCAGGCCCTCGGATGCAGTGGCTGCGAGACCGACCGGACACCATCACTGAGTTGGACGAGGCACGACTTTACCACGAGCAAAACCCCGATTCCGAGGAGGAAGACGAAGAGTCCATGGCTGTCAACGGCCGGGCACTGGTCCGCCGACGACCACCGGGTAACGCTCGCCTTCGCCAGCGACAGAATCACAGCGGTAGCCCCATGGCTCTGTCCGCCAACGGTGCCGAGTCTGAGCTGTAGCGTAGCGAGACCTTACGTAGCGACATTATAAGGAATTATGAACGACACAAGTGGAAGACAGCGCAAAAGACCATGGCTTACCGTAGACGACTTGCACCTTATTGATGACTTTTAACACGAAACAATACCGAAACACGACGGCGAAAGAGAGAACGGAGAAGGAGACAAAGAAGACCCAACCAAAAAAAATTCGTCATCTATGGATGGTGTTTAATCTATATCCTTATATGCACGCAAGCGAGGAGGGAGAGACGACCAGTTATTGAAAGAGTAATACATACATGGCGTTGGAAGTGTATTGATATGCTTCGAGACATCCCCCTCAAGACTACTCACACGCACATCATTCTTTTTCATCACACCCTCTCCCTCCTCCCCAAATTTCCCTTGCTGCTTGCGGGATGCGAGGGGCCATGTGGTGCCAATTCTACTGTTCACATCATGTTTGCGAGAACTGAGCACGGGGTGGTGATGACGTTCTAGGTTATAAGGGGGACGCGTTGGGGCTGTTTACAGTTGGAATAGGGGCTTAGGAGGATAAGCATCAAACAAAAAGAGGTAGGGCATAGCGGATTTGGTGTGTTTAAGGAGAAGGGGGGGATGACTTAACGGTGGAAGACTAGCTTGCAGGATATGTTAGTCTTTCTTATAATACGGGGTATGAGGGGATGTCTTATTGCATAAACGCAGATATGTTTTGTTTCTGTAAAAAATTTACGGGATTATGTATATTTACTGATTTGTCCTCTTCATATCATCCATACTTGTGTGCCTATGATTCTGCAATGCTTGTGAAGACAAGTAGAATAGACCGGTGCACCACTCTCATCTCCAACATTTGATAAGATAAACAATTATGTGTCTGTTTTAGATCCACCATCACAGATTCTTTAAACAATCTAAATGCAATATCCTCCTCATCGTTCCTTGAAAAACAGCGCATGTAACTAATCACCTCATAGGCGATGCCTTACCCGGCGTCCAACCTCCGCTTCCAAAACCCCTGACTCTAGCCGGCGTACTTGGCGGGGGAGTAGGCGTAGGAGCGCTCCCAGTCTCAGGTGCCGGCAACGGGGGCGGTGTTTCCGACCTAGGAGCATCAATGCCATCCTTTCTAGGGGGCTTGAAATTGACGTCCCTGCCAGCACGATAAATGTCCTGCAGCATAGCCTCCAGAATGCCGGCATCCTCAAACTCGAGGTACTTCTTGTAAAGCTTCAGGGCCGTCCTGGAATCTTCAATGGAATCGTGCGTCTCCAACTGAATGTCCTCCTTGAGCAGGTACCACGCCAAAAAGGCCAACGAAAGTTTTCGCAAGCGCGACTTGAGGTAGAACCGATCTATTGTGTCAACAATCTGTGCCTTGGGGACGTGGATATTGATGACCCGGAAATCTTGTTTGAGTCCATGGCCCAAGAACTTGCAGCCCAAGTTGAGCAATATCCAAAGCTTCTTATACACCACTTTGTGGGGCAGAAGACTATGTTTCGTAGTACGAGGGTTCAAATCGTCTTCAGTGATGCCCGAATATGACGTCAAGTAGTCAACAATGGGTTCTGAGATGGAAATGTAATCGTCTATAAAGGGAACCCCTTCGTGTTCGCCTTGGCCTCGGACGACAGAGGCACGGGCGAGTGCGTACACTATGGGTCGGATGGTCTCTCTCTCGCCATCCGAATTCATCTCGATCTCTGGTTGTCGAACAGCAACAAATTCGGTATCCAGTGCCACAATCGTTGATGGCCCAGGCCGTTCCGTTGCAGGATCGAGGAGCTTGTACGTTTTGCTTTCAGAGCGAGAACTGGGACTAGAAGAACAAATATTAGCTTTTCGGTTCCCTCATCCCAATAACGTCAATTACGTTGCAACGTACTTGAAATCCTGGTACAAAATCGATGTATCGATGGTGTTTTTCCATCCATTATCGATCTTGTTATTTGCCTTCTTGACCTGGAATGCAACAACCGAAGGGACTTTCCAGGAAGTATTGAAGGTAAGAGCTTCTTCTGTGCTGACAGGGCACACCAAGAAGTCATTGAACAAGTGCCATTGGCTCTGGCTAGGAGCTTCTGCTTCTGCATGGCCAACTATAGCGAGGTTAGCAACGTGAAGCGAGAATTTTGTAAAGCAATGGTATCTTACCATTTACCATGGCCACGAGATGTGGCTTTTGCGTCTGGCCGCTCTCAATGTTAATGGCCATTCCTATTAATGAGTAGACTGTGATGTTATGAATGCCACGCTGTAGGTGAAGCTTCAAGTCCTCTCCTTCGTAGCAAAAGAAAAGGCCTTGCTCGACAATGATGCCAATCTCTTCCGGCAGCCAGCCAGGGGTAGACCAAAGCATTCGGTGGTCCGAGCCGGTAATTGCGGTATTAAGCATTAAGACGTCTGGAACACTATGAATGGTCTTTCTAGTCGCAATGGTCTGGTATCGTTGGCATCTCCCACACCACCCCTTTGATGTAGTTTCTCTCTCAACACTGCTCTTAAGAATTTGGGAGAAAGTAATGCGTGGCGCTTTATTATTTCGCCCAGGGGTTTTCTGGGGATCATGTTAGCAAAGAGCAACCAAAGAAGCAAGGCCAATCCAACTTACGATAGGTGGATAAAGCAAGTCATTTACAAATGTCGATCCGGGTCGGGTATATTCACTTCTACAGCTAAAACATCTGATGGTGCTTGTTGCCGAGGTCGCCAGCGCCTTGTCCATTGCAGGGGAATTCGGGGCCATCGTCTTATAGTCACCAGCAATTTTCTCCAGGAGAAATCGTGTAAGTCCCTGCAACATTACGTTCAGGGATGATGAATGAGTATCTTCTTCTAACAGGCCCAGTGGTGCAGCTTGAGGTTGGTTGCTAAGAGCTTTTAGCATGTTGGTGGCTTGGCAGATTGATCCCTCTGCTTTCGAAAGCATATCAAAGAGGTAGCCCAGCTCGCACAGAAGACAGGCCTCGCTCACACAGGCGGTAGCTGCATGTTGTAAAGCCAGGTTTCGCAGTAACGGTGTAAAGTGCATAATTTGAAGAAGCGAATTTGCGTATGAGTTTGATATATGAATCTCGAGACCTGAGTGTCGGGTCTGGTTATAGTATCCAAAATCGAAATCATCCACACCAAATTTGCTGTACTTGATCTCGACATTTCTGTACATCATGGGCAAATCCGATTTTCTACTGCCAACTTCCATCTCTGCAAGAGAGTTCGAGAGCTCGTCTGTCTTATCTCCGGCACTGGACGATTCCGATTTGGCAAGATCTCGGGCTTTTTCGCTAAGGAACTTTGGCGCCTTGAGACCAGAGTTGGCAGATTTGTGTACGCTGCGAGTGTCCTCGAGTTGGTTCCTCCGAAGGCCTCGCATATTCCGGCCATAGAGTGCAAAATCGGTAGGCTTAAGGCTCGCGAGGAACTGTGTATCAAACTTGACTGGAGGAGCTCCAACATCCGATGGTAATTCTGGCCAAGAAGAGGCAAGAACTTGTCGATAATACGGTAGGCCGACCGAGTTCAGAGGACTGTGCCATGTTAGCCAACCAGCTAGGGAATAGAGAATATGAACATGTGCAAGTTTACCTTTCAGGCGTCCAATCCAGCTGGTGAATCGCCTCCTCGGGAGTAGCAAATTCAACAGGAGCAGGTAGATCGACGAAATGCAGTTTTGATGGTGATCCCCACAGATGGATCAAGCATTCTGCGTCAGTGAGGGCCATGGCCTCACCAGAGGGAGCAATCTCGAACATGCTGAGGTAGCTAAGCACGTTGGCTTGCCGCACATTGCTTGTGTTAGGGTTCATGAGATCCACAACATGCATCTGGCCGCTTTGAGAGACCACGATGCTGGTTGTGAGCATGCGCGGGTGCATGCGTACATATGCCGCGCCGGCAGGGAAGGGTATCGGCGGCATTGAGGCCATCTTTCTGATATCAAAGACATTGAGGAAGGGATCCAGCATATAATTCTGTCCCTGGCGCAGCGAGTAGCCGCACGTAACAATGAAGTCGTGCTGAGCATCCATGTCATTGATTAACGCGGAATGAGCATTCCAGGTCTTGACAACTGCAAATGTAACAGGATCCAAGAGGTCGACCGATCCGTTCCTCGTCGCCGCGCAAATGTAGCGTCCACGTTTCATGATCGAGTACTGATGCTCCGTTCGGACTTGTTTGACGACTTCTCCTTTAATGAGATCGATAACAAACATGCTGTCTTGGAGACCAGCAGCAATGATTTCTGCGGTTCCCTTTGAGGTAAAGCTCATGCATCTCAGGTCCTTCATATCGTCGTGTCTAAGATGCCAGATGGGGGGCCCCCTCCTGTTCGCCATATGTACATCTTTGGAGCCCAATACTATCACGCCTTTGCTGTTTACGAGAATCTGTCGAACCGGTCCGTCTGTGGCCTGATGCGCTTTGAATGAAGTATGTTGTTGAAGCTCGGAACTTAGAAAGGAAGTGACTCGACCCTGTTATAAACATGTCAGCGGCCCGCATCCTCAAGGAGAGCATTTGCGATTTGTCAGATCGTACATAGTCGTTGCCGGCCCATAGAAGCTCCTGGGTGGTATCGAAGGTCATCGTCGTGACTTGTGTCGGCAGCGCATGCACGCCCGGTGGCGGGAATGGCACCCGGGCCACCTAGAAAAGCAGAAATGTCAGAATCACAGAATCACAGGTCGATATCCAACAGCCATGCCGTACAAGATGTCGTGATGGCTGGCCATGGAGAGAAGCAACTTACCTCATCCCAGTCTCCGTCCATTGTGGCCTCCCCCGGTACCAAAGCCCGTGTTAAGGGTCGCAATGATACCGTAAGCCCAAGAGAGGCTCCACGGGAGTCCAATCTAAGAATACAGACTCAATCGACAAAATCACGGGACAGAAGCGATTCTGTTTCCACGAGAGAGCTAGAGCGGGAGGAACGCGACTTGTAGGAGGGGCAGTGAGGTCACTAGTTATTATCCGAGATAATTCCGCAGGCCTACCCTGCGAAGCTCGAGATGTAGAGATGCTTGGATTGATATTGAGGCGATGCGAGTGAATGATGAGAAAGAGAAGAAATGTTGTTTATGGAGAGATATAGGAGAAATATGTAGGTGAGCTTGTTTTGTTTATGTTATGTCTTTTGCTCTGTTGAGTGGAAACTCAATGCGGCGGGTTGTGATGGCAACAAGAGCGCCTCAAAAGTTTGGATGAATATTGACACGTTATCTGCTACTGTAGCTTTCAGAGCAATCGCCATTGACTCATAGAGCATACGTAGTAATATTGATGGGATGCAATTAAGGCTAGGATTTGAATAGGGATACAGAAAACAACATAGAAAGCCGAGGAGGGAGAAAATCGGTATCGTCACTGGCAAGCACATCGCACTCATCAGGTTATAAACAACTCTTTTTTATTTCAATTCTAGGAACTTGGTATATTGTGAAATTGACAGGATATGCGCCCTTTGGATTCCCTGGGAGCCAAGCAACCGCCTCTCCCACCGCCTCTACCTCCACCTTCCATTTGGTTCTTGTTAATTCTCCCACCTCGTCCCAGAGACGCTGGAAGCTTTCTTGGTTGTGAAGATAGGGCGAGGAATCGTTCTTCTCAACCTCGCGAGCGGTGGTAACGCCTGCATGGCGGCCGTATATAAATGCGTTGCGTATTCCCGGCTGCAGAAAGTCGACGAGGCGTTTACCGATGTACAACTGCTGTTTCCAGCTAAATAGGTGGAAGAAGCTTCCAGCGTGAATGATGCTGATCTGGCCGTTAAGTTCCTCCAAGCTTAGATCGTCGGGATCGGTCAAGTCTCCCACGGTAAAATGGGCGCCCAGGGTGTTCCTATCCTGGAAGAGATCATAGCCTGATGACACCATGTGAGCACTGCAGTCGAGCCCGAATAATCGTGATCCATCAACGCCGTCGTCTCGGAATTGGCGAAGAGCTTGTCCAAGCCCGCAGCCCAGGTCTAAGAGGGCGTCCCGAGATTGAGATAGTCTGAGGCGGAAAAGAGCCTGCTGATAGCGAGAGTCGTTGGCATCGTGTATTATTAAAAACTTCCATCGCCCAATAAAGGGCATCCGCGAACTCGCCCAAGCCGCTTCTCGCTATAAGAATCAATCAGATAAGCAGATGAATGACCGGCGACAGGCGCAGATGACTTACAATCCTGATAAGATGAGGCTCAATCTCGTCGGCTGGGATTTTGCTATACCGGATGAGCAACTCCCGGATCGGCGCTATGTTATCCGGAAGATTAGGCATAAAGGCCCATTTTTGTATCTCTAGGATGTCCATTCCATGAGACGGGAAGAAGCTCGAGCACGCGACAAGATAGAGAGTAGCCGCAAGCTACGGTATCGGATCAGGGAGTGCGAGATGGATCAATCGCCGGTGTGCAGAGGACGCGACTTCACAGCTCGCAGCTCTCTCTCGATGGCCTAGATGAGCAGCACCCAGGGATCCATCTAGCGGAATGACAATCAAAGGAGACCGTCCATCTTGACCGACTGCAGAAATTCGACGCACTCCGTAAAACACACGTAGGTATCAGACGATGATTGGAAATGGTGTCAATGCAAGGGCTCAAGAGGCATGACGGTCAAGGTTGTGATGAGCTGGCAGAGGCTTGAAACGTATCCGAGGTATCAGCTCCATTGGCCCCGGCCCAGAGGAAGCAGGGCGAAGGCTATTAGGGAGGTAGACCTACTTTGCGCCTAGGCAAAAGCCAAGCCACTTCGATAGCAAATTTAGGTAAATGCTAAGCAAATGCTAGGCAAAGGCTAGGGGGGGAATATGCAAATAAAATGCAATCATGGTTCTATGCAGCTTCGACTGCATATTGACCCTCTTTTTGTTGCCCGCTGCGGAATGTTGCATGATAAATTGATAAATGATAAGGGACTGCTGACTCAGAAAATCGCCAAAACATGCCGAGATAGCACCTAGGAGTGTTACAGTACTGAACTCCGAATACCTTGACAGCTCAATCAAATCATCAAATCAACTAAAGCAAACTGGCAGCTCCCCCGGATGTCGGATCGGATTCTCCGGTACTAAGAGCAAATCCCCTGATGCCTGTAGACCCTGTCAAGCCTGTATCATACGCGTGCTAGTCTACCTCTTACTGTAACTAATGCACAAGGACACAAAGGGATAGCTGACTCATCATGCGCGCGGTCACTAGTCAGAACGACACCGGAAGCAGAGGCAAAAGAAACGGAGCAACTACGGAGTACGTACTCCGAAAAAGGCAGAAGCAAAAGCAGAGGCCCAAAAAACAGAAGCACGTAAAATTGAGCCGAATATTTTCCGCCACGCCTCGGAGAAAATTCTTTCCTCCTCCCTCTCTGCCTAATGGAAAAGGCGAAAAAGGGCACACCAACATCCCGTCGCCTATTCCCACGCGGCGACGAGTTATTCCTTTCCGTTCAAACGGCCCAGTTTCGCAATTACCATCATCCGTATTCCAATGCGATAGAGTGTAAGTCAGCGATCCGGCAGCTTAGCGATGCCTGCAACAAAAAGACAAGACAAATCCAAACCTACATAGACACGCTGTCGAGTGACAAGCTGGCTGACAATGGCTTCAGTGTCCGCATTGTATCGGCGTCGGATCGCCTCTAGCAATCGCGTAACAACCGCGTCTGTCCTGACTATTTTCACCCACGACTCTGCGTAGAATCTCACAGGGTGTCATCACCACTGTCATCTCACCAAGGCTTCACGTAACTCTCTCCCCGGCGATTATGGGTCCCGGCCGTGAGGGTGAGGCGGAGGAGGCCAACAACATGTCGTATCCTTCACCGGGTGCCGAGGGCCTTGATGCAGGTCCTTTCTATCATACAGCGACTCGCGATGAGACTCATGAGCATGAGGAGCACCAGCAGACCCATGACCAACATGATCCTACCCAGGTTCATGCACAAGAGCAAGACCACAGCCAGATGCCCACGCACGAGGCGGCGTCTCCCCAGCATCACATCCAAAGGCCGCCCAATCTGGAAGAACTTCAGCTGGCCGCCCAGCTTGGACAAGGCTTAGCAGGAACCTCTCTCATCCCAACCACTGATCCTAATATGAACGTGGAAGATCCGGGCATGCGTAGCATTATGCCACATCCCGAGCCAGACCAGCACCAGACACCATCGTATGTTCACGAGGCACCGGCATCAGATCATATGGTGCCGCATGCGCTTCCAGTTGCCGTGGGACCTCCGCTACCACCATATGCTATGGGAGGAGACGGCATCCCGCCGAGAAAGCGATCAAAGGTGTCGCGTGCTTGCGATGAGTGTCGGCGAAAGAAGATCAAATGCGACGCCCAATCAGATACCGGTGATAGCCCCTGTTCCAGTTGTGCTCGGTCATCTATGCGATGTCTGTTCAGCCGTGTTCCCCAAAAGCGCGGCCCAAGTAAGGGGTATGAATATCCACGTCTTTTCTTTTTTTGCCTTGCTATTGCATTAGCCGCTGCAGAATACTCTGATAAACTGACATATGAGACAGGTATATCAAAGAGCTAGCAGACAGGATACATAGCATCGAGAACAAGCTGGAGTCTGAAGGTAGCCTTACCCAGGACGAAATTGACCGACTCTTGACACCAGGAAGCCATCGAGCTTACAATGGCTTAGCCCCTCCCGAGGACCCAAATCGGAAGAGACCGTTTTCCAGCATATCAGCAACCGACTTCAACGCAACAGCTCCTCCTCGACAGGCACCATGGGGACCAGAGTCGCGACCAATAATACCATCCGCTACACCTTCGGACGGCTTTGCACCCCCAACGTTTGCTAATAATTCGCTGGCGCCTCCATCTGCGGCAATCAAAACGGACAGCGCGCCACCAAAGCCGCCTGTGGCAGCTATGGACTCGCAGGTTGTGGAAACAGAGGAGGTACCAGAGATTGATGAAGATTCTTTACATGAGTAAGCATCCCCTTGACGTTTCCCGGAGCTAAAGCTGATAAAGTATACAGCTATCTTGCCCATGTTCAAGCTATATATCCCATACTCCCTAGCAGCAAGGCAAGGATTCAGTCTTTGCTGTCTCAATGCCCGTCCACCGTGAGGACGGCATTTATCACAGCTCTTCAAGCAGTCGGGCAATCATCAGGAGACACACAGACTGCGAGTTCCCTTTTGCACGAGTGGGAGAGCAGCGAGGCGCCACACTCGCGTGCCACCGACATTGTGCATGCCCAGACGCTTCTTCTCCTGATAATCGACGCAGACTGGCGCGCCTCATCCCAATTACCGTTTCTCCTAGCCAGAGCAGTAGCGCTTGCGAACACGATGAAGTTGTGGAAGTTTACGCCGATCGAGTCTGCTTCAGAATCGGACTCTGACGATCAGCTGTGCGTGCGGATCTGGTGGTCTCTTGTGCTGATGGATCGCTGGCACGCGGCTGGAACAGGAAAACCAGCGCAGATCCCAGACAGCAGCGTCGTTGCGCCCGCTGGACTGGAGAACACCCTGGGCGAGGTGTGCTACTATTTAAATCGTAAGTTGGAGCAGCAAAGGAAACATGCCGCTATAATCTGTTGCTAATGGGGATTTGCCTAGGGTTATCGAAGCTGCTAAATAGGACTGCGTTCGTGATTTCCACAATGCAGCCGGGCACATCTACCGCCGAACCTGCCATGGCGGCCATTCTTGCAGACTACATTGAGAACTACCGTGAAGATCTTCCAGGCCACATCGAGGCTGCGTCGTACCCATTGGTGCATCTCGCATACTGGCATTGCAAGCTATTGGTGACATTATTAACACCAGGGGCCACGCCAACTGAAACGCTGTGGCCGACGTCTGAGCTGGCTACCTTGCTGCTAGCAAACGCGCACCTGAGGAGCCCCTTTACCAACCATTTCGTGTCCCTAGTCACCATGTCACTCTCCAAACTGTCCAAGATGGACAGCTCCCGCGAAGGCGCTGTGCGGCTAATGAAGGAGATACTGGAGAAACCTAGTGGAGGGCACTGGGACAGTGTCAGGGAGAAGCTAACCGAGCAGCTGCGGCCGACATCGTCGGTGGAGGCTACTGCAAGCCAAGGGCTGCAGCATCTGGCGGATTTGGCGACGGCCCATGAGGGCATTGCGCCTGGCCCGGATGACATTACGTTTGGTCCCACGCTCGCGTCGGGCTATCTCGATGTTGCTTAGGAGGAGGAAGACACTGACTGTATTGTTGGCTGATTACAGGGCGTCTGGATAATGATGTGATGCCAGGAGGTTGAACCTGGACTGTATAATTAGGACCCCGTTTGATTCCTTTCCCCCTCCTTCTCATTCTGTCTGTTTTACATGTGGTATGATACTGCGAGAACACGGCGGTGGAGAGCAGCCCTGGTGCTGCAGCCATGGTGTCAAAAGCTTGTGGCTTGATGACAGGACGATATGACTGGTCGACTTGCTCTTGGATTGACCAAAGGCATACACGAACGACCACACACTACTCGTTAGATGCAGGATAGGATGGCTAGCTAATGGGCACTGCCGGGAACGCTGGCAGACTGAAGAGTAATGAAAACAAATCCCTGCGCATTAGGTCGATCGGTGAGGCTGAGATGGTCCCATGGGGAGGATCTATGTGCTAATTACTACTGTTACTACCAGCGTATGGATCCTTCTGCCGAGCCACCCTTCTATTTTGATTGCATGTTTGACATTACCCGAGCTCGCTTTTTCTTTTTACCCTAGTAAGCAAAGGAATTCAGTCCTCTTTACTTCAAACAATTGTGCTTTCTTTTTGCCGCTAGACCCTGCGTCCTGTGTGTGCTGCGGCTGGACTCTAACCCAGCCAATAGAAGCCCGTACCAATTGACCCAACAGCCGCCGTCAAAACTGAATTGAAGTCGTTCCTGTTTTCTCGTCCCCAAACATTCCCTTGGCCACCCCCATGAGGTGATCGCCGGCCCTTTCCGCTCTCCCATCTGCCCCAACCCCGGAGAGGGCGCCAAAAGGAAACGAACAAAGCACAACAATGCACACCGAAAAAATGGCGGCGACTGGATGTATTCACTCCCCTCCCTCTCCCTTCAGGTATCAATAGCCTTTTTTGCCTTTTGATTGCCACGGTATCAATTTGGCCTATCCGGCTCTATTCCAATACGAACGAATACAAAAAAAGAACCCCACGTACTCGTACATCAAGCCAACCAACCTATTATCTTTGCCGCCAAAAAACGCTTCAGTTGGTAAGTGTACGAGTACATACTGTATGTACTAAGCCCAAGTCCTAAGATTCCCACTCTCCCACGCCAAGATTAGCCAATTCCTGCATGTCACAGACTGGCCTAGGCCTCTACCCTCTCTGTCTTTCGCCTTGTAGCATGCAAAGCCTAACATTCCGGAGTATCATCTTTCTTCCCCTCCATTTCTCCCCTGCCCCCAGAAAAGTCGGAATGACATACAGTATCTCGAACCTTTTACAGCTAGACTTTCTATCTACCTTTTTTTGCCTTCCTCCGTTTCCTACCCCCTCTCACCCAAAAATAAAGATGGGATGACATACTCGTAGAAGAATAGAGGAGGGCGCAAGTCCAAACCATCTGCGTCTCTGATCTGTGTCCGTCATCCATTTCGCACGGCGGCCGCGTCCTCTCAATCCCCCATCCATCCCATCTCCGTGGCACCAAAGCTTTTCAGTGGGCATTACTTTCGTTTCGTTTCCTTTTCCCGGCCCTCTTCTCATTGGATGCCTTCGTTTCCTCTTTTTTTTTTGTGGACTTTTTCTGGCAGAATGCTTTTGATCCACCTTGGCTTTTTCTCTCTTCTCCAGTGACATCCAGCAGAAACAAGATGGAGAACTTTGGACAGCGGTGTTAGTGCAGTGGCGGGTACCTCGACCTTAAAAACTTGTCCATACCGTCCTAGCAAAAGCACGTAGCACGCCTTTGTCCCCAGAGCTTTTCCAAAACGTTACAGGTACTAGACCTTTAGTTGCTGGGCCTTTTTCTTCTGTTTTATTCATACGGAGTACTTGGTTCCTGAAGTACGTAGCCACACATTCAGCCGTACCTGAACCTAACACCAACTACACCGATAGCTTATCCCATTAGTCTAGTGAGAAAAAGAAAGAAAAAATTCTTCACCCTCTCTAAAATACAGTCTCCGGAGGCTCTGGAACAATCGACTGCCAATACAGTGTTGGTCGCCTCGCACGCCCGTTAGGTAATGCCCCAAGCGCTGTCTCCCGGCCAAGATAACCGGCATCTGCCTACCAATGACCACCAATTTACATAGCCGTTGGGACCGACCGTAATGCCCTGCCTCGGTGGCGTTGTCTGTGCTGTATGTAGATGGGACTCCCAGAAGTTGCTGTTTTAGATCAAAGTCGCTGCTTTCTATTGTTGCGCGCAGAGTCTATATACTGAAACATGACATGATTCAAATGATCAACAAGGATAAAAAAAAAAAAAAGAATTCAAGGCGCGACCCCTATTGGGTCGTCCCAAGAATAAACAATGGTCTATCTGTCCCATAAAACTGTAATATGTGCAGCGACTCTGAACAATGCTCCGCCAAGTGCGGGCTTGTAACAAGAAAGAGAAAAAGCCATCATCATGTCCTCGTAAAGCCAAGCAAGCCATTGGGCCGGCTAAGGCCAGTGAGAAAAGATCCAAAAGAAAAATCAGGTAGCAGACGCATGGGACCCTCCACCCAACAACGCAGATCCAGCGTCATCAAGCAAGTAAAAGAGAGAAAAAACAGCCCAGCGACGCACCGATCAAAACCCCAGACACCGAAGCCTTGTCCCACCTTCATTGCCCACGTTTCCCCCTCCTAAGTTGCCCCTGGTCCCCACCCCACAAATTGTAGCCCGTGCCCCATTGTATGATTTCTAGAGACGAGGAAAAAAAAAGGTGTCCGCTTGCTTCCTAACCCGCAGGGCCGGTGTTTCAGCGGACGGGAAAAAAAGGTGAAGGAAAGAGAGGCTGGCTTGAGTTGAGTCGTCCTAGGCGCTGTTCCGGAGCAGCCTAATCTGAGCCAAAGCCATCTCGATCCCGAAAGAAGCGAAACAAGGAAATTTGGATGCTCGCAAAAAAAGTGTCGCTCAAGTATAGCCGACCGAAATGAATCAGGTGTACGCCCTCCAGACCATAAATGCCCTTTTTTTTTGTGTCGTTGTATATAGCGGGTTCCCAACGCCTCTGTCGTTAACGCGTTCAAGATGCCAACCACCATTGGGGTATTCTGTGCGCCAGGTAAAACATAAAAAATAAATCAAAAGACCAAACAATAAAGGGGGGGAAATGTATTCCCAAATAGAAAGTAAAAGCCCGAAATGCCATCACATTTCCCAGTAGCCGCCTAATGAGCCAGCGCCGAGGGTATCGGTGTTCTCCTCTACCGCAGCGACGCTGCCACTGTAGTTGGGAATGTAGAAGGCGGGGTCATCCTCGACCGTGGAGAAGTCGCCGGTGAGAGCCTGGTTGTCGGTCTTGTCGAAGAGGCTGTAATCCAGGCTGGTGAGGTCGACGTTTGGTCGGAGGAAGCTACTGCTGGTGGCAAATCCTTCAAAGTCGCCCTCGCCGCCGGGCATGAAATCTTCCACTTCAGAGACATCGCCGGACGTGGACCTTGTGCCGGCCAGGTTGGGCAGCTGCTCGGAGCCGCTACCGAAATCGAGCTGTCCGGTGAACTGCGTGCCAGCCTGGCTGTAGCTCGAGGGGGTGAAGCTTTCGCCGTTTGCTTCCCTCAGGTCGAGGTGGCTCCAGTCAACTGACTGCGCCAGGCTCGCGCTCATAATGGGCCCGTCGCCATCCGGAAGGCCGCTGGAAAACAGGTCAAAGCTGGTGCTGCCGGCATAGGTAGAGTAGTTTGAAATGCCGGAAAGATCGAGTGGCGGCAGGTTGCCGTTGAGCTGCGAAAAGGTGGAGGCAGACATGAGAGGGGACGTCGCCTCCGACTTGACCAGGCGCTGTTCCCGGGCGAGGAAGTTGTGCTGCAATGACGCATGACCCTCGTTCTGTGCTTGGTAGAGCAGGTTATCTGTGCTGGTACCAAGGCTTCCGGCGCTGGCGGCCGAGTTGACCCTGTTGAGCTGATACGGCCCGCACTTTTGTGAGGCACGGTTGTGCTTGGCCGGCTTGTGGTGGCCGTGCTGGTCAAAGGTCATGCCAATGTCGGACGAGTGAATCGTGTTGGCCCGTCGCCGCCTTGGAACTGGTCGAGGAGGCAGGGTGGCTGCCTTCATTTCGCCCTCCGAATCGGACTCCGGCACGGTGTCCAGTGCCACGTCCTTCTTTCCGGCGCAGGTGCATCGTCCACCATGGTTGCAGCAGCACGTCTCTGCATGGGAGGATGACAGATTAGAACCGGGAGCTTGTGGAGGAGGACACGCAGCCTCGTATTCTGTAAAACTGTAAAACTCACCAAGGTGTCCGTCCACGGGCGGTTGCAGGTGCACGCACTTGCTCGTCTTCTCGCCGCAATCGCACTTGATGTGAGCGGACCGGGACTTGCGCTGCGAGCGACAGTGCGCACATTGCGAGACGGGACGGCCCTTCTTGTTAATGTGTTGAAGAGGACGACCTGCAGGGCTGTCAGTTAGCAATTGACTTTTGCGACAAGTCTTTTTCGTCTTCTCGTGTGATTGCGTTGCCCATGGTGGCACAAGCCTTGATAGAGTTTTTGGGTGTATAGCCTCCGCCAACTGGCAGCTTCGAGGCCGACACGGACCAAAAAAGCCAATTCAAGGCCAGTCCGCCATAGTATTTTTTGGAGATGGAGGGGAGAATGCCGGCCGCGGGGCAGAAAACCACTTTGACTGGGTTATATGCGGGCGACTCACCTGAATGTTGACAGTTGCTGACGCGGTGGCCGCGCACGCAAGCCTCACAGGCAAACTTCTCGCCGTCAATTATCATCATGGATGAGGCTGTGGAACTGCGGTTCTAGTGAGGACAACGGGCGGGTTGCGGTTCAAAAGTGATGGATTAGAAGAAGAGTTTAAAGGTCGCTGGCGGGCTGGTGTTCGGCTCTGGATCGGCGGCTCGGGGCACGGGGAAAAGGGCAGGGCCAAGTTGGGTCGAGCAAACAGGGCCGAAGCAATTTTGTGTGCGTGTGCGTCTGCGCTATTCCGCCGAACCTGGGGGGTGTCTGTAGCTACTAGTAGGCAGAGTGGGAACTGATGCACAGTTGCATGCGCTACAGGCGCATCAGTAGCTAGAAAGGGGAATGCCAAACCCGCCCAGGTTGAAGACTTGTGTTGCAGAGCTGAAGTGAACGGGAACCTTGGCAGACAGACGCGGTGCCGGCAGATAGACGAGACAGGAGAGGAGAGAAGAGGAGAAAGAGTAAAATAGAGAGAGGAGAGTGACGAGAGAGAGATATGGGAGGGGAGGTGGGTAATGTGTGCAAGCAATTCTCCGCGTTGCTTTGCAACCTCGAGGTAGCTGTACTTGGTTTGGATGCCGCGCTGCAGGGTCTAAGTGCAAGTACAAAGTGATCGAGTCTTGCTTTTGGGTGCACAGCTGAGAGTTCGAGTGGCCAAAAGTGGGCAGATACCTGACTTAGATAGCAACCTGAACTGAACTGGTCGAATACAGGGGTTGCGTCTGCGGCAGCGCCAATGCTTTAATATTTGATTAAAAAGTGGTGAGCCGGAATCGAGTGGCGGCAGACGGTAACCGTCCAAGAGGTGCTGCTCCCGTGTCTGCCGTGTGTCCGTACAGGTACAGCTGCGGAAGGGCAAGCGAGTTTGACGCCAGCTCTGCGAAAGCCACTAGCTCAGAAGCAAGCTGGTACGGATACCCAAGGTCGAATTAGCCAGGTCAGCCGGGGTCTGCTCAGTGTCGTCAACCTGCAGCAGTAGGCGGATCCAGCCAGACACGTTCTGCTGTGCGCGCACGCGGGTAACAATAGCCGTGGTAACGTGAGAAATGGTGGTAGTGGTAGCAGCGGAGGGGGGGCAATGACGGCAGATGAGGATAGCACGACTGCTGAAGAATGTTGCCCGAGTTAGGTAGTAGATGGTTGATGACAGAGACAGAGACACTGATACCGAGAATAAGGAATCGGAATCAAGAAATAAGATTTGAAGAAGTCAAACAAGGATCGAAGAGACAAGAGATGAAGAGATGCAAGGAGGCAAAGGAGGCGCCCAACCAACGTCGCCGCGGACAAGACGGGCTCAGCTCAGCTCAGGACCGCTGGTTTATTCTTGGATCTCTGTCTGATGCGTGTAAGACGATGAACGGGCAGGAGCAAGAGAGAAAATAAGAAAGCGGGAGCAAGATCGTCAGCCCGTCGAGAGACGGCAGTGTTTCCGTATATATGTAGGCCCTATGTATTGGACGGCATGCAGCCATGGAACGAGTAGGGCCTACGGAGCACGGAACCCAGCTTCTCTTGTCTTGGTTCAATCGCCTTGCTGCCAGTCAGCTCAGTTTCTGGCTCGTGCTTGGGCCCCGAATTTCCATCAAAACAGCATCCTGAATCAAACACTGGCCGACGGTGGGCTGGCACAATGACGGTTGTCACAGCTTGCTTGGGGCCGGGGGTGCGACTCGACTCGACCTGTCGACAAGGGAGCTTCCCGGGCTCTGTGAGCCCCATGTCCCAGGTTCGACGCCGCCATGCCGCTTCCAGCCCAAGGCGCGTGGGACGCCGATGCAGACAAGCATAGAAGACACTCAGTTTCGCAGCGCAGTGCTTGTACCGTACAGTGCCAGGTCGGATCCTGCAGGCTTGCGGCGGCTCCGCTCGAGCGAAAGTGCAAAATGACACACGGGGCTCCAGATGCGTGGCGCACAGGGCGAAGGTGGTTAGCTGTAGTGGTATTGCGTCGTCGTGATGGTGTGCAGCCGTCCATGGTCGCATGAGTGGGATGCGCCCGAAGCCGTAGAATCCCGTTCGTCTGCCATTTGGGCCTGCGTGCGCGACCGAGCGTGGAGGAAGAGCCCGGGAAGCTCAATCCCAATCGCCCTCCATCTTGTCCGTCTTGTTCTCTCGCTCTCTTCTTCAAGATGCGATGGATGGATGCGCGAGAGAGGGGGGCAATGACAGCCAGCTAGTCGGGGGTACGAAGCGCTTGGTACCTGCATCCATCGAGGCAAGGTGCCTTAGCACAAAGCAGGTGCTGTAGGTACCTGTATGCCCGCTTAAGGTAGGTACTGGTACCACTGGTACCCGGGGGACGGCCATCGGCGGCACTCTGGGGCAATTTCTGCTGCCTGCCTACCTCACCTATGGGCAATGCACTGCACGTTCTAGCCGTCATCAACGCAACACCAACAACGAACTGCCGTTGGGTGATTTCTGCTGTAGATTGTGACTGTACAGAACCCATGTCTCACGCATTATTACATGTAAGGTGCCATTATTGTACAGTACTGTACAGTACTCGTACAGCACAGCTTTCGGCCGAGCTCCCAGGGATTTCGCACCGACTGCCGACTTAATACAGCCCAGTTAGGACCTCAACGATACGGACATGGACGCATTGCTCCGTCCCCAGTTCTGATATCCGTACAATGCAAGTACGGAGAACAGAAGTAGTGCTCCGTACGCTACAGGCTCAGATCCCGCGGCGTCTTGTCCTCTTTCGAGCCCCAGCCGGTCCCGTATCGAGAAGCGCCTGCGGTAGACCTTGGCCTTGGCGTTCGACGGGCACAACCTCTTCAAAGCCTAGCTAGCAGGACTCGAAGCGCATTGCGCCATTCGCCCGCCCTGCCACGGCCTTCAACTAAACAATTTCGTGCAGTTGACCCTCTCCACCGATCATGTCCTTCGCTATTCGCGGCATGAAAAAACCCAATCCCAACAGCCGTTATGCTCCGTGGTGTGGGGACCCGTTTGGCGTTTGATAGCCTCTGGCCGATGATCCCTGGGGAAATTTTCCGGATATGCTCTGGCCCAAGCAAGACCCTGAAGAATGATGCCCTGTTCGATTCTTGCATCCGAACCGTACCGTACTGTATGTACCATGCTGTAGCTCGATGTCAGTTATTATTGGGTTGTATCCTTTTTGGAATTCCGCGGATATGATAGGTAAGGTCTGATGTTTTGTTAGCCAGGCTGGGCTGGCCGGGTAACCGATTGCTCTCTCTCTCATGCTCTCTCTTTCAGTGTGTCTGTCTCTCACACTCTGCTCTGTCTGGTCGTCTTCGAGTCACGCCTGCTCCCCTCGATACGAAGCACACGGCCCTTTGATCGTCGCCCAGCCGCTTCCTCTCGTCTGCACTGCCTGTCATGCCAAGCTGCGTTTGTGCAAGCGGCTGGTAGCAACGTCGGTTACGATCTGACATATTGGTCAACATGCGGGCAAAGGACATGGCGAAACTGAGTGCGGGATACTGCGTACGGGATAGCCATGATAGAATGTGCTTGGCCGTGCCAGAAGACTCGCTGCTGGTTTCTTGTGCCTGGCCACCCCTTTGAAGGCGTTCTCCACCGTCATCTGCGTCTTTGGGAACGGTACTCGGTCCGTGCCTGTGGTACTTTTCGTCACGACGGGGGCTTTGTCACCTTGATTAGTACAGGGATGGTGCAGATAAGCTGATACGCCGTAATGAAATGCACTGTACCATTGCATATTGGCTGGCATTCGGTACCGAGGAAAGGATTGAGCAATTCCAGAGGCGACTGACTAGTGCGTGATGCGCTTCTGCTGCTTCCATCCCCTTAGCTGATGAGGCTGTCAGTACCTTATTTCACCTTGTGCGACCACGGGGGGCTGCAGGCAAAATGTACGGTACAGTAGCAACGAAGAGAGCGTTCGGTAATGACATGGCCGAGCAATCCCTTCCTGCAGGTGTAAGGGACGCTTGTCCTGTATGTCCTATATCCAGTTGGCTGACAACATGACATGCCGTACTCACCTTGGCGGTTGGTAGAGCTGCACCAAAATGTAAATGGAACCCTTCAAGGCAGCAGCAATGTGACTTGTGCCAGCACTATTCATGTCTGTGCATTACGAGGATTTGTATCAGAACAGCCTGCAGGCCACCTATTGGCATTCGGCCCATCGCTACAAGGCCTAGAGCTCGTAAAAGTCAATCCTGCGAAATTGAACGGCCAACAGCCCTTTGCGCATTGCATGGCGATGTCTTTGCTCCGCGGAGGTGAATTCAGGGGCGTGTGAAAGCAGACCCCTAGTGACGTAATTGCTCGTGCTCTTCTGCCCATGGACGATGCTGCACATGCTCACACTTGTGCCGGATTACCTAGAAACACTTCCAAAGAAAGGCCTTCCGTTTCGACCACGGTCACAGTACTGGAATTTGTCTTGGCATGTGGTGCTCTCTCTCCACCTCAATATCAACGAGTCCTCGTGCTTGTACATGTGCAGTTAGCTACTCCAGACCAAGGGCTGCAGCGAAGAGTACTAGGTAGGTAGTATTAATAGGTGACTCCATCACCTTAGTGTAAGATCAGTGCAAAGCGTACAAGTCGAGATTAGTTCTGTGGGTGGTAGCAGCACCATTAGGCCGATAAATCGCGATGAAGGGCAATGGCATGGGGGGTTTACGTGGGGAACACAGTAGGTGTATCTGACTCGTCAAATGGCTGACGGCTAGGCACTGGCACTGGGTTGATTTCCCAAACAAATGACTTGTCCTAGCTTCCCTTTCGAACCAGGAGCTATTAAAAGAGGATCGGCGCCAGCCATGCCTGTACGATTGGCTGCCACCATCGAGGTGGGCTTTTTGTTGCAGCGTGTTAGGGGTGGTCTGGACCGAGACCTCGTCCATCCATTCAACCAATACCACCGTGTTGCGTCCGTATTGAGACGCTTCTGCAGCAGAAATTGCGATGACCGCGCATCGAATCTGATTGTCCCAGACCCAGCTGCATGATGGGGATGGCCCCCGACGCGGCGGCTCAAGGGGGAATTACAGGCACATGTATGATCAAATGTCGAATGTTTGGCACTAATACGGTGCTTTGCAGGGCATCAAGGCACCCGTACCTGGTGCTACTGCTACAGCTCCCGTCTGTACGGAGCACGTATATCTGCTGCATAACAGCCCAGCCGGGTGAGGTCGTTGTCGTCTTTTGCTCGCGGCAAGATGAGTCGGGTAGTAGCACCGAGCCAGGAGATGAGACTGCAGGCTCCTTTTGCAGTGTGATGCGCACGCACAGCTACACGTGCGATACGGTATAAACATCCATACCTGTGCTTGCTGTGCTCGTACACAACCTGCGCCTCAATCTGACCGTATCAAAAGCTCGTGACACACACCTGGCGCCTGGAAAGGTCGACGGGAGCAATAGCCCCGATTTCTAGGCCTATCTCATCGACACTTTGCGATCCATTCAGCTCGCGGATCAGACTTGTCTTACTCTCTCTCTCTCATGCTCACTCACACACGCATTGTCCCGTCGCGTGCGGCTGGGATATGATGCAATTTGAGGTTAGTCATGAACGAGCCCAGCCCAGCCTCTCCACCCAACGTTGCCTCCAGATCAAAGAGCCCACGGAACCAAAGTTGGGGGGATGGATGAGGCGAGTTGGATGCGTGGCGTTCGCACTGTCCTCAGGTCGACCGAAAATGGATCGGAATCGCAGACGCGCCATGATTGGCAGAGACGACCTAGGAATCACAAGCGCCAAAACGGATCTCGAAATAGTTGATCTTCTAGAACTACACCAAACGCCCTCTGCTCATTGGACGTCGGCGAGGGCATCGAGCCCAGCAAGCTAAAACTTGGCCTTCGTCACTTCTGCGACAGGTCGGCCGTCGCTGTGTCCAACGTGCTGCGCACATGTCTAGGGAAGCGAGGGAAGACACACCCCTGGCCGTCTTTTGGTCGTCTCCCACACCGAAAGAGCGAAGAGGACGAGATGCCGACGAAGCCATCGCCAGGCAGTTTGGCTTTGCTTTGGGAGCTGAGCTGAAGAGCGCCGACGAGATCTACAGACAAATTGGGCGCGCCGCAATTGCGGCCCGACACGATCGGCATCGCCCGGAGAAACGAGCTGATGAATGTGTGCAATGTAGGCAATGTACGAGGCATGTAAGGCCCAAGTATGTAGGTAAAGTGTGTGCGAGCTGTAGCCCCATGCAGCAATAATCGTCGTTGAAGAAGCGCCACGGGCTGGGCTACCTTAGTCGCGTCCCTTCGGTCCGGAGTGTATCTTCATTTTCAGCATGCGCCGCCCTTTGCGCGCCCGCTCGACGAGCCTCGTGCTCATATAATTGGAAGCGTGCGCCCTCATTCATACCCAACTTCTGATATACTACCGGCCTATCCAAATGCGCAGCTCGGGAAATGGCACGCGAACGCTTCGATTATTGTGGAGAGAAGTGACTGGCGAATGGATGGATGCACTGCTTGCTTGCTTGACGATCGAGTGACTGAGTGATTGATTGATTTGATTGATTGACTGCCGATTTGTCGCCAACGGTTAATTAATTACATGTGTCAATTGCCATGCCCTTTGCCCTCCGTTTATCCCGTCCGTGTGATTGGGCCGGTGGGCTCGATATCGGATCACAAAAATTTCACCCAAAAATCCCCATCTGCCCCGCCTTCTAAGCGCGCTGCCCGACCTTCAGCCAGTCAGTTAAAAGCCGGTCTCTTTTTTTCTCTTCCATCAGGCTGCCGAGTTTTCTTTTCTCCCACACACACACGCGCGCACACACACACTTTCTCGATAACTCGGTGCTGCTACCGACTGCACTATGACGTTCCTCACAACCCTCGATTATGCTCTAACGCTGGTCATCCTTCCCGTCCAGCGCGCGTAAGAAGAGGGGGTTTGGTTTCACGTCTCGGGCTGAAAACTTTTTCCTCTGCCATCTTACGATGAAGCTGGGATGTGATCTTTTTGGCATTCAAAAGCCACTACCGCCCGCGCACAAACTTGTCAAAATGCTATGGCGGGTAATGCCTAGGAGCCACTGTTTTTGACACGGTGAGGTAGCCACCTATTCCGGCGGCTTCGGTAAGGCATCTTCGGATTCGAGAGCCGAACAAAACGGCATTCCGAACATGCACCGGCCTCACCGCGACTGATCGGCCGTTTGCCATCGGCTTACCTTTTGCTAAGAACTCTGACTCGAGTTCGATAACAGGTTCCTCTGGTGACATGGTGACACCGCTCATTCTGATGCAGTTGTGACTTTATCTAGTTTTGTTTTGTTTTGTTTTTGCCAGATATGACGTTGCTTTTATAGCTTCGTCTATCGACATCTCCGTTCATCTCCCATTGACCTAGATGTTTTCGCACTGGCATAGATCAATTTAGCTCGTTGCTGGGCACCCGGCTTGGAGATGTCGTTTTGTACATCAAAGACAGGTCGGGAATCAGCTGTAGAAACATTTCATCTCGTAACTTGTACGTATTGTAAACAAAAAAGGGTCATCTCCCAGCGCGGATAGGGCGGCCCCAGTCTATTGGTTTAAACATCCCCGGATACGTCGTACCAGTATGAGTACACGTACGGGCAGATCTCGTCTGCACACTCCTCTTCTGACTCGTTTCAAGACCATGAATCGTACAAACTGCTATCCTCGGCAATTAAAACCTGGATCTGTGGTGAGTGCCGTAGACTATAATTGCATGGTTAAACTCAATTGCAGCTTTTCCTACCATGATGTCATAACTGCTTTTCTCTCTCCTTTGATTCCATCTGACCGCTAATACGATTTTTATAACTACGGCCACACCGACAACGTAAAATGGTAAAAAAACGCGGTGAAAGTCTTTGTGATACGTATCCTTGTTGAAACTATTCATTCGGCTTGTCGGCTATCAATAACCGAGGTAATCAATATTTCGCAATCATGAAGAAACTGATTACTTTTGAACGATGTAATCAGTGTCTGCTTGAAATGAAGGGAGCAACATGTGGATATAGATAGAGTCGTTTGAAAGGGTATTGAAGGAGCTAGGATTATAGACTAACCGATAAGTGTCTTGAAGACTGCCAACTTCAAGTTGCTATCTGTTGTGTGTCCTGCCTTTACTGATCTATTTCGCCTAGCGATAAGAAGGTTATTGACATGAACAAACATTGGCGAATAAGAGGGGGGGAGGATATACAATGGCAAAGACGAGTATATACAACCCCCTCTCCAAGATTACAACTGTTACATGAAGATAGAACAAGTTTAATTCTTCTTAAGACAATAGTCGATTGTAAGCAGTTTAGTCACATGAGCTATTGGTAAATAATCACTCTGAGGCGTTAAGCAACGGAGAGACGTGCTGATATGCTTGTCCATAACACTCATGGAAATAATATATATGCAATTTTTTATCAAGACGTACATCGAAGTTCTATTTGTGAGAAATCTTGGTGGATGATTTCTTCCTATATCCCCAAACAGGGGAACATAAAACGACGACGACGCTCTGGAAGTGAACTCCTTGTCATAGGCGCCAAAATTGTATACCATTGCAAAAACCAACCGTTACTTTGTCAAGAAAAGAATGAGTTTCTTCTATCCCAGATGACTAAACTGCTGCAGATATACAAGTAACATAGTCGTATCCAAGCAAACTCATGAGACTTTGGTTCACGTAGCGTCAAGATTCTCTGCGTTTGACCTCATCATACACAGAGGAACTGGCAGAGTAAACTTTATTCACTCCAAATACCACCTTATGGGCAGACTCAAGATGGAAATAATAATCGCACGCCTAGATAGACGGTTTGCATTCAGTGTACCGTATTTGACGCAACCCTTGATTTGGGGATCGTCGGTGGTCTGGTAGCCGGCGTAATCTATGCGGACGCTACAGGTAGTTATAGATCTGGGAGAACATACCCCATGTCAAATATCGACTGTAGTAGTACTTGTACGTCTGCCTTGTTGATGGGAACTTGGTATAGATAAAGTCCTCAGATTTGTGTATGCGCTTTTAAAAGGCAGTAAAATCGGACCTCTCTTATAAGTACTCATCAGAACCTTTCATGTTCATAAAACGACAGACAGTTCTCTGTTCATTTTTAGAAAGCATCAAATAACACAATTATTGACTTAAACCACCTCGATGCTTGACCATGTTCAAACAATATCACTACGATTTTTGACATACGGGCGTCAGCGTTATCAACCCACTCATTCAACATCAGACCCGCCATCTTGGCGCAGATCCGTACTCACCAGGGGAATCCATATAAACAATGATGTGAATTGAGATCCATGCTAGTGATAATATAATATCATTGTCCATCGATCGGGCTAACTTATTCTGATCGCGTTTCAGCAGATGCATCCACATTGTTCTCTCGGCTTTTATCCAAAAATTGCTCCCATTGTTTCGCTAAATTAGTAGTCATTGACTAGGTCTTGCCTGTATGTCCTGGCGTGGGTCGTAGTTTCCTCAAGCCTTGCCGCAAAAGCATTGGACATGGATCTATAATGTTAAAGTGGAGGATCTGAAGTGTTAGAGACGAAGACCTCTGGTGTTAGGAACGAGGACGTCTTGTGTTAGGAGAAGCCTCAAGCCCCATGGTGGATTGTTTCCCTATACTTTGACATGAGACAACCATCTGAATCACCAGTTATGCTTAATTATGAACAAGCATTCATACGGCATATTTCACTTCCGGGTGTAATAATCTTGTACAAGTCTGCTTGAGCATATGTATCAGCTCTCAGAGATATAAGAGTAGCGTTTCGGATAATAGACGGCGTTTCCTGTACTTTCATTACGCGAGAAAACACATAGTAATGTATAGGAGAGATGTGTGAACAATAGCTGCATCAGATATGAGGGCCGTTGCGAATGTGAACAAAGACCAAACTGCAATCTTCTAGTTTTGCTTGCATTACGACTCCTCGCCACATCATTACAACGCATGGCCAATGACTGTTGCTGATGGATCTGCTTGCAAATCGTATCCCCTGAAAGTGGCGAGACGGTTGCACAAACTGCCACCTCAGCAAGTAAACCCAGTTTCTCGTTTGCGGCATGTTTCAATATCATGTCTACGTAACGTGAACCAATAGTAGATGTTTGAGAAGCTCCTATTATAACATGTCTCTCATCAGGAAGAGACATGTCTCGTAGATGCCCACTTTATTACCTAAGGTAGTACCTGGTGAAGTACAAACAAGCTATGTCATGAGAATCAGAGGCTGATGGGAAATAGACAGTATCTTATCGCAATGTTGGCAGAATTTTAAAGCATGGTCGTGTTTATAATAGAATATATACGACCGGAGTTGAGGGAATAATACAACAAATGTTTAAAAATCCGTCTCCCATACAATAGCCCAGACCGCTGGACTCTAGCAGCTATAATAGCAGTGGGCAGAAGTTGTACTTTGTACCTTGCAGGCAACGTAACAGATCTTTGGGTCTTCAATGGCGCCACTTAAATGCCTAGCTCACCCTTTGACCGGACCATCTGTTCCGGGGTCTCCATCTTTCTGCTCTTGCTGACGGAGTTCGGAAGAGCTCACCAGCAAATTTAGAGGTCACAGCTTGTTCCCGTGGAATCTCCAGCGGGTGGTAATAGGTACTGAAGGATGAAGAAAGGAAAAAAAGAAGAAAAATGAGTCTTAAAATGGGGATATAAAAGACGGGGCAGAAAAAGGAGGAGCCGCAAGGAGAGAAAACCCTCTCATGAGTCGCTGGCTGCTTTGTACAGGTGAGGTGACCTCTTCAGTGCACACTCACGCGGGCTTGGCTGCCCTGGATTTATATGCGAGCTACCCCTCCATGCAGAGTGATGTGATGCTGTAAGTGAGGGGCCACGATATATTGATGTCCTGTGCCTTCATCTATCTGGTTCGTTGCACTACCGGAATTGACATTGGAAGATATTAGACATGAGCAGCCCGTTTCTTGATTTTGATTGATTCAGATTAGATACAACTGTTTTAGATAGAAGACACAGGAGGATTTCCAGAGTAATACGAGCAACGCCATCTACGAGTTGTCAATCACATGCGCTGCTACCCCTCACGGCGAAGCACTACGAGGACTAATCCTAGGACTCATCCTTGTACTCCAACTTAGCAGGTACCTGAGGCTGTGGGTTTTATCTCTCCGGACTGCCTTGCGATGCACCTAGAGCCGGATCTCGCCGCCTTGTACATACTTTTCTGCGCCACTGCGGAACTCGAAGTGCGGATTTTGCTTACACATGTCTCGGTTTCCGTAGCTGTGATTCGCGATGCTCTCTCTACCTTGGTAAATTTGATCGGGAGTGACAAGTCAACACGTACATCTGTACAGCAAGAGAAAGGTACTGCTATCAGCCACTACTACGGCATTACTCTAGGTACAGTAGTACATCATGTTGCAGGTACCTGGCCCGGAGCTAATGACGGAGATCTGCAGAGAATTAGCTGCATCAAGTTGTTCCAACTAATGCAGCAAGTCCGCGTTGCCTCACCTGCTCCCTCCAGCATCATCCCATTCCAGCTTTTCTTGCATCTCCCAAAAAGATCCTCTTTCGTTTCGTTTCGTTACTTTGCTTTTATTCTACTTCTCGCTTGAACACCTTTACTCGCTGGAAATCGCTCGCAAGACTGGAATTGACCAACTATCCTGACCTACTCCCCCGCCTTAGATCGCGACACAATGCGCTTCGCCTAGAACACAACACCAACACGACATGTGCATATCTGACGCCCTGTGATTAACAAGCAAACGCTCAGATAATGGGCTCGTCACACCAAGATGAGTCGGAGAGAGTCTCAAGCGAATCCACCTCGGCAGATGGGAATCTGGGGTCGGCAAAGGACGACGATGATCGGACGCCTACTTCCGCAGGGTCTGACCAGCCGCTGAGCCATCGCTCTCCTTCTTCAGGTCCTGTTCTCGCTGGCGGAGATCGAGTCTTTCCAATCCGCTCTGTAGTCCGCGTCGACCCAAACCCGGATGAGGTCCAATTCCCACACTTGGCCGAGGCCGATAACCAGGCCCCCGGCATACCGGTACATCTTCTCAGCTCTATAAACCGAACAGACTCCTGGGGCGACGCACGAAGGTCAGAAACTGAGCCCATGTCTCCAATATCACCACCCGCATCAAACGACCGAGCCGCCCAAATCCGTCAAAAGAGGGCCATGAGCGGGCCGTATAGCAGTCTTCAAGCGGATGCCGTTCGTCATAGTTCATCGACCCCTCTAGATTTAAACATATCTACCTCAGATCTAGACGAAGATGAGACAGAAGTTCACGACGGTGAAGAAGCCAAAGACGATTCAGCAAAAGACGACTCAGTAGCCCCAACCGACGGATCTGGGAATTTGGACAGCTTGTCAGCCGAAGAGACTGTCCATATCGCAACGCGTTTTAAGCATGTCATGACAGACGATGGTCATGCCGTCATTACTGGGAGAGATGAAGTTTTGCAAAAATGTGAAGATGAACCTATTCATATTCCTGGTGCTATTCAGAGCTTTGGTGTCCTTTTGGCCATGCGCGAAGAGGAGGAAGGCCAATTTGTTGTGCGATACGTCAGCGAGAACAGCAAAAAGCTCCTTGGTTATACGCCTCAGCAACTATTCCAACTCGAAAGCTTCCTCGGCATCCTGACCGAAGAGCAGCAAGACAACCTCCTAGATCATATTGACTTTATCCGAGATGAGGATGCTGATCCTGCTGCCAACGGACCTGAAGTTTTTAGCATCTCGATACGGCCTAGAAAAGAGAAAAAGAGCGTCAAGCTCTGGTGCGCCATGCACATCAACCCCGCCCACCCTGATTTGATTATTTGCGAATTCGAGAAAGACGATGACGACGAGTATCCTCTTAGGCCTCCAGAAGAGAAGGACGAGCCTATGCCTACTGGCACCCTCAACGGTAACCCTACGTTGGAGCAGATCGAGGAGAGTACAGAAATCTTAAGCAAGCCCCTAAGAGTCTTGCGCAGCGCCAGGAAAAAGCGAGGCGACCAAGGAGCAATGCAGGTGTTTGACATCATGTCTCAAGTTCAGGAGCAGCTCTCCTCAGCCCCCGACCTCGATATCTTTCTAAAGGTCCTGATTGGCATAGTTAAAGAACTCACTGGATTTCATAGGGTCATGATATATCAGTTCGACGCCTCGTGGAACGGCAAAGTTGTGGCTGAGCTGGTTGATGCCTCAAAGACGACCGATCTCTACAAAGGACTCCATTTCCCGGCATCAGATATCCCCGCTCAAGCGCGCGATCTATATAAACTGAATAAAGTTCGGCTGCTCTACGACCGAGACCTGGAGACTTCAAGAATCGTTTGTCGGACCCAGGAGGATCTTGACGTACCCTTGGACATGAGCCACGCGTATTTACGGGCCATGTCTCCCATTCATCTGAAATATTTAGCCAATATGGCCGTAAGATCGTCCATGTCAATCTCCCTCAATGCGTTCAACGAACTCTGGGGCCTGATGGCATGCCATTCCTACGGAAATCACGGCATGCGAGTCTCCTTTCCGATTCGAAAAATGTGTCGCTTGGTCGGGGATACGGCTTCGAGAAACATCGAGAGGTTATCGTATGCATCCAGGCTACAGGCTCGCAAGCTAATCAACACTGCCCCAACTGACAAGAACCCAACTGGATATATCATTGCGTCCTCTGACGATCTTTTACGGCTGTTCGACGCGGACTTTGGCCTGCTTTCCATTAGAGGAGAGACTAAGATTTTAGGCGTGATTGAACAGAGCCAAGAGGCTTTAGCAATGCTCGAGTATCTTCGAATGCGTAAGCTGACATCTGTGGTTGCGTCGCAGGACATCAGAGAAGATTTTCCAGATTTGCAGTATCCTCTTGGATTTCAAGTCATCGCAGGTCTTCTCTATGTACCCTTGAGTCCTGGTGGTCACGACTTTATCGCTTTTTTCCGCAGAGGTCAGATTAAGGAAGTCCGATGGGCTGGAAATCCATACGAAAAGACACTTCGAGAAGGCACCGAGGAGTATCTGGAGCCTCGCGCAAGCTTCAAAGTATGGAATGAACTAGTCATTGGCAAATGTCGAGAATGGGTTGAAGAGCAGGTCGAAACCGCCGCAGTCCTCTGCTTAGTCTACGGTATTGTTCTAGATACTGGCATTATTCGACCAACGCATACTAACTCACGCTGATATAGGCAAATTCATTGAAGTTTGGAGAGAAAAGGAGGCCGCTCTACAAAATACTCGGTTAACTAGACTTTTGCTTGCCAATTCGGCGCATGAGGTCCGCACACCTCTCAATGCCATCATCAATTACCTTGAGATTGCTCTTGAGGGGTCTCTCGATCAAGAAACTAGAGAAAACCTTGCCAAATCACACTCGGCTTCAAAATCGTTGATTTATGTCATCAATGACCTCTTGGACTTGACCAAGACCGAAGAAGGGCAGAATTTGGTAGTACAGGAAACTTTTGAGCTCGCCAACTGTATAAATGAAGCTCTAGATCCGTTCCGAACCGACGCCGAGAGGAAAGGAATTGACTATCAGGTCAAGCACCATCCTGAGTTGCCTAAATTTGTTCTGGGTGATAGCCGACGCGTCCGCCAAGTCATTACGAATATTACGGCAAATGCGATAGCACACACAACATCTGGATATGTCAATGTGGATATCTTTGTTGCCGATGTTAAAGAAGATGGGCAAGTTGTTGTTGAAATTGTGGTTGAGGATTCTGGTAGCGGTATGACTCCGGTGCAAATGGATGGGCTCTTCCGAGATCTCGAGCAAGTTGGTACAGAAGAGTTTGGTCTGCGAGCGCCATTTGAACAAAGTAGCGGGCCACAGGAGCTGAAAACCCTAGGACTTGGACTGGCAGTCGTTGCTCGAACCATCAGAAATGCGGGTGGGCAACTAAGGTTAAAATCGAAGGAAGGGGAGGGATCCAGATTTGTTATCCAGCTGCCATTTCAATTGCCCGATGAATCACCAGATTCGGAGGGAGATGGATCTCTCAATGGTCCCATCTCTTCTAGCAAAGATGTTTCGGCTTCAAAGT
This sequence comes from Trichoderma semiorbis, assembly GCA_020045945.2. Lineage (NCBI taxonomy): Eukaryota > Fungi > Ascomycota > Sordariomycetes > Hypocreales > Hypocreaceae > Trichoderma > Trichoderma semiorbis. Next base: position 2,123,946 of record CM034695.1, read on the forward strand.
CAGCACCCCTGGCGCAGGAAAGCGAGATGCTTTTGATTGACCCAAATAAAACCGCGGGAGATGCTGCTTCTTTGGAGCGGCGGAGCCTCGATAGCTGGCGAAGTGGTGTAAGCCAGGACGGAAGCCAGAAGAGCGACGCAGACCGCCTAATCGATGCCATGAAGACCCCATTATCTCTTAAAGAAAAGGATTCGGAATATTTCACGCCTAAAGCCCAGGTCGCCAACACTTCTAACCCGATCGGCACGAGTTTTTCTATTCCAACGTCTATTCCAACGTCTATTCCAACGTCTATTCCAACGTCTATTCCAACGAGCGCGCCTCACCACCCTGACCTTACCAATAACAACGTTGAAGAAGATGGCACCGCCAAAGTTCGTGACTCGAAAATGCCCGTTCGAGCGATCAAAGTACCAGACGAATTCTTTGATATACCCCGGGCTCCTCAACATAAAAGGACGGGGAGCAATTCCGAAGCTGATACAGATGCTACCGAAACAAAACGTCCGCCCGGCTCAATCAAAAGTGCTGCCGCAAGTAGCGGCAACGCGTTGTGTGTGCTGGTTGCGGAAGATGATCCCATTAACATGAAAATCCTGATAAAACGACTGGAAAGAACTGGCAATACTATCCATACCGCCGTTAATGGAGAGATCTGTGCGGCAATATACAACGAGAGCTCGTCTGACTTCGATGTCGTGCTCATGGATATGCAAGTAAGTGGCGACCAATGTGCAGCTTTTTGGAGAATGTTGAAGATTAACACGCACTTTAGATGCCGATTGTTGATGGCTTGACTAGCACTAAGCTAATCAGAGAGATTGAGATATCACCTGAGCATAAGGGGCATTCAGCTTTGGCCGAAAAATGTGGCCGAATCCCGATATTTGCCGTGTCAGCTTCTCTCGTCGAAGAGTTGAAAGACAGATATGTCGAAGCCGGCTTCGACGGATGGATCTTGAAGCCTATTGATTTCAGAAGACTCGCAACGCTTCTTCGGGGCATCTATGACACCGAAACGCGAAAGTCATGTATATACGTTCCTGGACAATGGGAAAGGGGTGGCTGGTTTACGGAATCCACGGAGACTGAGATAAACGACGCAAAAGCTTGATGAAATTTTTCCTTAGTGTATACGATTGTTATGGCATGGGGAGAAACATATACGGAAATACTTGTGGGCGCGAGGGTCTTGTTTTTTTGGGAGTTTTACATCTTTTTTATGTAATATCTTTTCTTTTTGTATGGATACGAATTGGCAATAGACGAGCCATTATAGAAAGCAATGAGGGATGGTAGGACACACGGCGGACACACGGCGGAGTTGGCATGTTTTTTCACTGCAGATTAAGTCAAGAAAGTGCTGTTGTGACGGCCAGATCTTCTGCCTTTTGGCGCTTGCTATATATTTGCTTTCGTGAATGTGGACGATGAAGCGCGCTTGGACTTTTGTCATAATGCAATACATGTGCCATGTTGGCGGTCTCAACAATCTCCGTCTCCCAGATTGTTACTTTATATCAGATGAGAGAATTCATTAACATCGTATTGGTATCTATTCAGCCTAAACATATAATATCTAAACAGTTTTATCCAACACCAACGCAGAGGAATAACAAATACTAAAGTAAATATAAGAAGCCGTCGTATCCAAGAACGTCAACGCGGCGTAGAGGGAGGTCATTGAAGAATATATATACAAGAAGACATGCAGATGGATAGCTAGGGTAGAGAAAAAGAACTCATCACCCGCTCCGCCTCAAGATTTTCTGAACTTCAGCATCCGCTTCAACAGACCTGGCTTCGTTTCGTGATTTTCCTCCTGGATGTTGTGTTGACCAACAATATCCAAAAAGACCTGGTCAAGCGTCGTAGTGCTGACGCTGTAGTGCTCAACGCCTAGGCGAGCCTTGTTCTCTTCCAATAGGACGACGAGTCGACCAATGGCTCCTTGGCTGATATCATGTCCAACGGGTGTCACATCGTCGGCACCTGGATCTTTGGTGAAAGCAAGAACTTGGCTTGAGAGAACAGAGAATCGCAGTTGTCCATGGTACATCTTCGACTCAAGCTTGGCTGTGGGTAGTGTATCGAGAATCCACGACGTGATGGCTTCCATCTCCTCCTTTGTTGTCCTAGGAGCCGTGCTCGACACAAGATGCACATGTAGGGCGTCACCGAAGCGATGCCGCAGGTCATCAGGCGTACCGAGAGCGAGCATTCGTCCAGCTAGAATGCCAGCACGACCAGCCAACGCGTCGGCCTCTTCCATGCTGTGTGTTGTCAGCAAGATGGATCGGCCCGGGACCGTAGCTTGGAGCGTCTTCCACATGACTCGTTTCGATGCGGCATCTAAACCTGATGATGGCTCATCAAGCAAAACGACACCGGGGTTACCCATGAGAGCAATCCCTAGACTCAGCTTGCGCTTGTTGCCGCCTGAAAGGGCGGCTGCCATGCGTGTTGAGAAAGAGCTGAGGCCAACGGCTTGTAGGACTGCGGTGACATTATGCTCAATATTAGGGATGCCCCGAACCTGGGCATAGAATTCCAGATGTTCTCTAACGGTCATCTGATCTAAGGCGTCGATTTGGGGACAAACACCAAGGTTTGCTCTCGCACCAGCCAGATTCTTTGTTACAGACACGTCTTCAATAAAGATGTCTCCACCGTTGAGGTTTGGCTTGAGGTCGCCTCGAACGAGTGAAATGGTAGTGGATTTGCCTGCTCCATTTGGACCTAGGAGGGCAAAGACTTCGCCACGTTTCACGCCAAAGCTCACGTTGTCCACAGCGAGGTTCTTCCCGAATGACTTTGTCAAGTGCAAAACTTTGAGGCCATCGTCTTCCGCAGAATTCGCAATCCTAAGCTCTTCTTGCATCACTTCCTCATCTGCCTGAGTAATGTTGTTTGGGTGCTTGTGGTTATTGAACAGAGCTCTTACAGAAGACCCTACATTTCCGCTGTCAAACCAAAGCAGTAGTCCGAATAGGATAATGCACTGGATAATGAGATACAGGATAGGACCCCCGTATGCCTTGAGGCCGCTGGGGTTTGTAGAAAGCTCGTTGCCATCGCAAGCAGTAGAGAAGAGGTTTGTTGCGAGAAACAGTGCTCGAGTCACCGAGCCGACAGGCATGAATGCTGAGATGACAAAATGGCAGACCAGCAGTGTGTTGTCAATCTTGGAGACCTCGACATATGTAATGACACAGACATAGGCGATCAAGTAGCCGAGGAAGAAAACCGCCTGCCCGGCAGCCGCCCAAGCAAACGTGGCTAGCTGCGACTTGGTGAACAGAGATACCATATATGACACCAAGATCGAAGCCAGGCCATACAAAAAGAGCACCACAAAGACATATTCAATGTGGAACCAAACATTTGACAGTCCAGCCCATAGAGCGGTGACAATTGCGGAGCTGACCAGGGCCATTATAAAGTCAAATAAGAGATAAGCCACCCACAGGGGAAATGGCCTGACGCCGTTGGAGTACTGCAAGCTGCGCACAAATCGCCTGCGCTCGTTACTCGGATACAGAGCGAAGAATGCTGGGTAGCAAGAGAGCGCCAAGCCCATATAGATGACCAGATTGAGAGCTTTTCCGATGGAAGAGTTGAAAGGAACGTCAAAGGAAGACCATGATGTGGCAATTGTAGTGTTCGTTAGCATCACGTCGAGGAACTGCTGAGCCGTAAGTGGGCTCGTAACAAACACGTTACCAACCCAGGCAACGGTGGGATTTGTGTTGGCGTCGCCAAGCCACAGACCGGTAGTGAGGTTTTTGCTGTTGTCTCGAACAAACTGATTGAATTCATCAAAGGTTTCGACGAGGTGAAGGTTGCTAAGTGAAGACGCAGCGAGGCTGAGAATGGGGCTAGGGTTGATACCAAAGATGGGTCGGAACAGACTCGAAATCAGCGTCTGGTTGAATTTGCTAGATGGCCCGGCAAGGAAAACGAGGCTATCACCGTCACCGATTTGAGTAAATGCGTCCTCAGTATCAGAGGTCGAGGCCTGGTCAGTGGGCCTACAACCTGTCGGCTCTTGGTTTTTGACGAAAAGAGAAGTTAATCCTGCCGCCATGATAGGAAGCAGGAAGGCAATAGCATAAAGTATCCAATTTCTCTTCAGCACTGTCCAACGCTTCCTGAATAGGATGACGGCTTGTTCAAAGTAGCCCAATCGTTTGCCATCAAGAAGCTTTAGACCAAGCCCCTGTCCCATATGCGGACTGGAGGAATCCCGCGAAAAGCTGCTGTCATCTTTGATTGGCATTTTCTCGACAATGGTCTCGGTCTCCCGGAAGATCTCTTCGTCTCTGATTTCCTCCGCAACTTGCAGAAATACGTCTTCAATAGTGGGACCAGAGAAGCGATAATCCGTGATATTCTCCTTCTGTAGTGCCCTGATGACCTCCGCAGCTAGTCCAGACGTTGGGGCGACATAGGTGATCAGGTCAAAAGCATCCTTCTTTCTCACGCCAGCGATATTAGGAGTTTCTCTGATATCCGGGTTCTTGTGTACGTTGACTCTGTAACCGCCTCCAAGTGTATCCTTGAGCTCCACAGACGAACCTTCGGCCCGCAGTGTTCCCTTGGACAAGATGGCAATGTGATCAGCAAGAAGGTCGGCCTCGTCCAGAAAATGCGTAGTCAGAATTAAAGTCCTCTTTCCTCTCTCAGCCAGCAGAATATCCCAGAGTTTACGTCGAGATAGGGGATCGATGCCGCTGCTCACTTCATCCACACAGCAAACAGCACTTCCGCCAACTAACATCATTCCAAGCTGCAGCTTTCGCTTCTGACCCCCAGATAAAGTTTTAGCCAAAGCCTTTCGTTTATGGGCGAGGTCGATAGAGTCGATTAATTCGGTAATCTGTTCTGTAGTTGCCGGTGCATATGGTGATTTGAGCTTGCCGAAAATGATGAGATGCTCCTCGACCGTTAAGTCGTCCCATATGACGTTCTTTTGCGGCGCAATACCAAGGCCGCCTTTGCCGTCGATCGTAATTAATCCGCTGGTAAGCTTATTCAGTCCTGCAATTGCATCCAAGGTTGTGCTTTTGCCGCTTCCGTTGGCACCCAAAAGGGCGACAATCTGGCCCTTTCTGACGTCGAAACTAAGCCCGTTGACGGCTACAACAGGCTCTTTAGGTTTGGAACCCATTGCAAACACGCGCGAAAAGAAGCTAGGTGTGTAAATCTTGGTGAATTTGTCAAGTTTGACAGCAACCTCACCAAGACTTCCATCCCCAGCCTTTAATATGCTGCGGCCTTCCGTGGAGGTACCATAGAGGCGCTGCTCGATCACTGCGGCAAGAAGTGGGTATACAAAGATGTGAACAACTAGAAAGATCCAGAGAGCAATGCCTGGAAGCTTCCAGGGGCTGTCGGGGGCTATTTCGACAAGGTTGGTTGGCCTATTTTGCTTCTCAAAGCGAGACATGAGGGTGATGAAGTAGACATAGGCACATGGCGAAAAGAGCACTGACAAAATCACCACAGGTCCCGTTGAGGGCTGAGTGAGAGATTGCGCCAGAATGCCAAGCAAGAGAATGACAAGAATAGCGGTAATACCACTGAGCTGGGCCTTCTTAAAGAAGGAGGCAAACAGGATAGACATAGACGCAAGAGCAAGACCTGCGGTGATGTGGAAGAGGAGGACAATGGCAAGATTGGTGTAGAAAAACACGCCATATTTCACAATGGCGGATCCTATAACCCACGCCGGCAAATAGATGATTGAGAAAGAGAGATGGTGGGAGATGATACGGGCTGCCAGTGACATCCACGGCTTGCTAACAGGCATCATGGCATCCAGAAGCTGCGACATGCCAGTTTCACGTTCGGTAGCAATGTGGCCGGTCAGGTGGTATGTGATCCAAATGACGGAGGCTATGAAGGCAACTCCCATAAAATTGACAATAGCTTTGTGAAAGATTGCCCTCACTTTTTTTGCTCTCTCTTTCTGGGTCAAGTTGGTGAAGGGCATCTCCTGAGTGTTGGCAAGAGCCTGTGCCGCCTCGGTGCTGTTTAGACCGGCAATGAGACCATCTATGGTGCGTTGAATAGGTAAAAGATAGACCTCTTCGGGATTGTCAGACTTGTCAACGTTGATCTTGAGGGGACTGTCGGACATCTCGGCATCCGTGCGAATGGTGTAGTTCCATAGACCACCGTCTCCCTCATTTGGCGACGACCGCATGACGACAGCCCCGAAGCAGGTCGTAACTCCTCGCAGGCTGCTTCGACACTCGGTGACTAGTGTATCTTCGCTGTCTGTTCTGACGACGTCGATCCAAGGCCCCTGTGCTGTTATCTGCGTATGAAGTTGATCCAGCACATTCTCTATGCTCCCTCCCGTGAATCCGTTGTCGACAAGCACGACTTTGTACCGGCCACTGTTAAAAGCAGCGTCGAAAGCTTGCGAGAGCGTTTTGATAGGATGAATCTCTCCGAAGCCGAAGATTGCAGGTGGGACAAAGAGGTTTTTTGCAAAGCTGAAGAAGGCGGCCAGGATGATTGGCACAAGGAAGGCCATGACGATGACCTTTGTGAGGTGGCGGAAGAGCAGATACCGGAAATTCTTGGACATTAAAGTCCGGACCTGCTTAAAGAAAGCCATGGCGAAGATGAGGTGGCCCGATAACCGTGAAGACTGGTGTGCTTCGGTTTCTCTCGCCCTGCTAGACTCCCACAACAGCTAACGATGAATAGCAGAAAAATCCAGGCCCTGAAGAGGGCAATAAACATGGAGCTGCACACCGCAGCGTTGATTGTATCAAGTGTCGAAAAAGAGAAACCAAATATAAAAGCAAATATTTGTTAGGGGGGAGGGGAGGGGAGAAATAAATTGTCGAGTTTAGAACACGCATCCATAGATAGGGCTGTGCTTGCGTCCGTTGGCGTCACAGATAGATTGACCCGTTTGCTGTGAAGTTTGGAAGAGAAACGGACAGATTGGAGCGCGCGCCACGGCGTATTCGGACCCAGTAAGGCGATGAACTTTGATGATAACAGCAACTGGGGACTTTGTGATATAAGGGCGAGTATCTCGTCAATCGAATCGAAGTGTCAATCCTAGCAAAAAAGACCTGAACCTTAGGAGACGATCATCCACATAACAAACGCCACTCGCAGCGCCCGTTTGTTAGTGAGGATGGCTAAGGGGTCGGGCCTTGGCTTAGCTCATCGAGCTGCTGGAGCTCATACGAGGCTCTGAACGACAAAACAAGAGAAGAAAACGAGAGAGAGGGAGAGAGAGGGAAATAAACCGTCCCTGATGCCGCTATTCGCGCATGTTGGGGATTTGATTTCTGGTCGCCAGCCAATTCGCGCCTCAATAAGGACAAAAGAAAAGAGGCAAAAGCCAAGCAATGCGCCCTTCCCTAGCAATTGGCCAAGAGACAACAATGGCTCCACTTGCATACGCGGACACTATAAAAACGCCCGTGCTAGAGAATCGGGCAGGAGATGGGCGGACAAAGTTGTCCGTATTCCGTGCCTTGGATTCTGAGCCTTTGGGCTGCTCTTGTTGACATCACGAGATACTACTAATGCTCTTCTAGAGATATGCTAATCAGCTGGTACCGTACAGATAAATAGCTACCTAGTATATTTATCAGTAATCAGGCACCTTTGTTGCCAAAATACAGCATCGTAAACAATGTTGGAAACTCCGCAAATACTCGTACACAACCCACTAAAAATACGGAGCAACAACGCCCCTAAGAACTTATTTTTAACCGTTTGAGCCCAAGAACACAGAACGGGCACAACATGAGTATTTAACTTTTATTGCAGACCGCAAGTTCAGAGTAACTCCGAGCACAAATTGGCTCAAACAATTATTTGACCAACATGATCTCCGTCTATCATCTATACAAAGCCGATCGATCGCTCAACAGGTTCTCTCGCAGAATCATCGTCTTTGATCAAAGCAATCCATGACTGCTATAAGCGCACCAGTCCGTGTTGTTGCCGCGGCCGGGATTCGGGAAGACATCGACCCGAATCAGACGAAACGCGCTCAAGCCGCTGACTTTTTCAACGTGATTGCTATCCTGAAATTGGAGATTGTTATTTCACATGGAATAGTAGTAGCATGCGCAAGACCAGATCACCAACTGGATTTTGCCCCCTTCTAATGGCTCGTATTCTTCTTCGAAATCGTAACAGATCTCATGCACATGCAGCCGAGCCCAAGACTACCGACCTAGAAAACTTCGGCCAATTGCAAAAATAGCAGGAAGCCAAAAGCACGCGATCTTCAATCGAGACGACGGCAGTTCAAAGTAAATCAAAAGTACGTATACGTTACATGCCATATATAAGAGGTCACTCCACTAAGACCAGTATACTATTCAACGAGAAAGCACACGGTCCTAGATCAAGAGGACGGCAATTCAAAGTAAATCCAAAGTATGCGTTACATGTTATATATAAGAGGTCGCTCCACTAAGACCGGTATACTATTTAACCAAGAATCCGCCACCTCCATCGTCATCGTCATCGACAACCATATCAAACTCCTCAGTCTCATCGCTCGCTGCGCCTATTTCGGCCTCTAATTCTGCTTGTCTGTCTGCTTCCTTCCTTTCGTCCTCTCCGACGTTGCTCCATATCCTTTCTCGAATTCTCAGGCCCATAAGAAGACGCCTCCAAAGCTTCAGTGCTGCATATCGCCTCTTCTCATCTTCCAACTCTTGCTCCAAATCGAGCATCCCCTGAATAGTCGCGTGAATAGCCTCTTCAAATTCTTTTGCAATAACGACTCCATTCAATACAGCCGTTCCCTGTCGGCCCTTGAACTGGAATCCTGTAAGCGCTGGTGCGCAATCAATTCCCAATGCATATGCCGCCCGTCGAGCATATTCGCTCGCTATGTGAACGCCACCTTTCGGAACCATGCTAGGCACGTATACTTCAATGTTGCCAAATTTGTTTTTCGGTATACGTCCGTTTCGTACGGGAGGCGGCTCATATATCTCCGCCTGGTCTACCGTGTAAATCGGCGTCCCCGCATCGCCTTCATCCTGGTCCTCCTCTTCTTCATACCGGGACCTCTTATTTTGCACTCGTTTGGGTAGCCATTTCGCAGGAATTTCTCCAGGTCTGACTTCATAGCCAAGTCGGAACCACTTCTCAGCACTCCTCGCAATTCGAACATCTTTTCGGCGATAAACCTTTTCCAGGGGAGCGCGAGCTCCAGCTGCGACGGTTCCAGACGGCACAGCTCCTGGAATGAGCACCTCATGCCGACGAAGATGACGCTCTAGAGCATACACGGGATGGCCCTTAAAATCCTGTACGTTTCTCGGCATTGGCTCTCTCGCTTCAACTCCACTCAACTCGATGTCTTCGATCTGGTCCAGATCGCTGGTCGTCTTGGGCTTATACATCTTCATGACTTTGCGCCACCACTTTTGGCCATCGTCCAGCGCAGTTTCTATACGCAATTTTCGCGTCTTTGCTGCATATCCTTTGGCATATCGCCGCGTAACATCCTTCGCAGTGCCGTCTGCATTGAATGCAATAACGTAGGATAAGCAATTTTCCTTGTCTGTAATGGGGGGCTCAAAGACCTTTGGCTTCCAAAAAGTGTGCGTCACTACTGGGTCTGTAGGTTGCCATTTCTGGTGCCCTACATCAAGGATTTCCACCCAGTATATTGGATACGAAGATTCGCGTATTTGTTTGGGCGCTGAAAAGGTTGGGCGTGGCTTCGTAGGAGCGGCGGTGGGCTCGAAATTGTAATCTGTCGCATTTGGGTGACCTAATCTGCGTCTAGCTGTAGAAGGGCCGGCAGATGAGGTCGATGAGACCGCAGCGGCCATTTCTCTGTATTTTGCTAGTTGAGATAGCATGTGCTCGGCTTTGGAAGCGGATTTTGATTTGCCAGTCTCTTTGGTCTTTGGGAGGGTAGGTCCTGCAGAGCCAAATGCAAGAGGCTGCAACGAACAAACCAGTCGAGCACGAACACCAGCGCTTCGCAGCAAGGCGCAATACAACTGAGCCCCGACATCTCGTGACCCTTGTAAAGTCCTGGCTGCTTCTCTAAAGTCTGACTTATCCAGACATGATTCCATATCATTCGGAAGCACATACTAAAAGGCGGGTCAGAAACAAGCCTCCATTGTCAGAGATGGGCCACGTACGTTATCAAGCTGCTCCACCTCTTCTGCCCACAAGGATCTCCTCATGCCACGCTCTGTAATCTCATATTGTTCTTTCCACATGTCTGCAACGAACTTTAGCCCATTCTTCAGACTCTCGGTTCTTCCAAACTGCGATAGGTTGGTTCCTGGAGTAAGATATTGAATCATCTTATCCGTCAGACGAGACCGGAGAGAGGCTTGAACTTCCGCATCATTGCACCAATGATTTCTCCTGGCCACATGAGACATCAGACAAATCAAATGGGTCTTGTGAATATCAATGCGGCGCTCTCTTTCTTCTTTGGTAATTGGTCTTCGCCTATCAGGCCCTTGCTTTGATGTCATGGCAGATTTCTGTGCTGAGAGGTTGAGTTCCAGTTCCTTTGGTTCTTGTTGCTCCGAGTCTCCATCCGGTAAGGGCATTAGTAAGTCAACGTCCTCAAAATTCATATCTTCGTCTTCATCGTCCTCCTCGTCTGACTCCAACTCGAGAGTCTGGACAGTAGGTTCAGGAATAGCAACATCCTCAAATTCAGCATCCTCTTCCTCGTCGTCGCTGTCGTCTTGCTGCTTAAGCTCTGGTTTCGGTGCTTCTGTAGCCAGTGATGCTTTTGAAGGCTCATTCGGCTCTGTTGGCCTCTGAACCGCTGGAACGACTCCGCGTCTTTTCTTCAATGGCCTCTCAGGTGAACCAACAGCTGGCGGCGTAGACATTCCGGCCTCAGCCAGCATCTCCTGATATATATCAGGCTCATTTCCATCAGCGCCACTGGGCCGCTGCCGGCTACCCCTCTGAGGAGCATTGGGTCTCTTTCCGACCATTTTCACATGTTAGCCAAAGTACGGCCAAAGTTGGTTCTCGAGCTGTGCCTGTCCGCGATCCCAGCAATTGCGTCACCAGTTACCACGCGAGAGGCGGCGCGAAGTCACGTGCTTCTCTTAATGTGCCTGGCGACTAAGAGAAGAGACGTTGGAGACAGTGAAAAGAAAGCCACGACGACACTGTACAATACATGGACCCAGAGTCACCAATATGTTGTTAAATATAGGCCAAAGACAGCTAATTCCCTCTCGACATCGAGTGTTGGATTGCGTTTTGGTATGTCAATATGTCAATCACCAACTTCACTTTGGCAGTTTGCTCTTCATCCAGCGTTTCTTTAAAAGTGGGCACACATGGCCTAATTATTAAGGACAGCATTTTTCTCTCATCTTGCGCAATAAAAGCTATACGGCAACATCAAGTCTAAAATGTCAGTGGTAATCCGAATACGATTCTTTGTTCCAAAAACTGCTCCCAATGAGCCCAGAATCCCGCTGTGACTTCTTTGGAAACTCCATAGCCACCCAATCAACCTAACAAGGCAGCGCAACACAGCACAAAACAGTCAAAAAAACAGCAAATAACCATCACTATTTCAACGCCGATCAAAGTCAAAGCCCAAACATCAAAGCACCTCACTTCTTCTCTATTTCGTCAACCAACCCAGATAATCGGCAACGATGAGAGTTACCATGCTAGATGAGACGAAGGTCAGCTATTGGAGCTTCCTCTTACGAATATTTCCGGTTAGGGGAGAGATAACTTACGCATGAGGGGCAATGCGGACGTAGTACGTTCCAAATCCTCGATAGAATCTCATGACGCCTTCCTGTCGGGCCACCTTGGTGAAGCAGTCGGCCATTCCCTTGTACGGAAGCTTGCCGTCAGGTCCCCTTTGTTGCTTCTGCAATCTTGTCTTGACAAAGTCAAATGGGAGACTGAAGAAACTGGCAAAGAAGCCGGCAATAGCACTGGCGCTCAGGGTTTGGGCTTGGGCAGACAAGTTTGTGTTCTGCTTCATCTGCGCCTTGGCCTCGCTGAAGAAAGCCAGCTGACCGAAGTTGAGAGCCATGGCACGAACAACGGTTGGTGCGGCACCCGCCCAGAGAGCAGCGATGCCTTCGCCCTTGGCAATGGATCCCAGTGCATCGATGACCGACTTGTAATTTTTGCGCTCGGCGAGAGGCTTCAAGCCGTCGCTCTGCATTCGGATCAGTGCCAGGTCAGCCGGGTTGCCAATCATGGCTGCTAGACCACCGGCCGCCAAACCAGCTGTTGCTCGTTCTGAGAAACCAATCTGTTTATTCTGGGCCTTTGCTCGCTCTGTTAGCCTTCCCATGAAGGTGTCAAAGAAGCCCAGCCGAGCGGTTGTGTATACAGCCTGTCGGAGGAGACCGGCAGACAGGCCAGTGTACAAGTCGAGGACCTTTCCGCTGGAAATGATGTGTCGAGTGACAGACAGCGGAGTAGGCTTGGGGCCTCCAGTTGTGCCCTCACCAGCAAGTTGGATGCGGACCTTGACCATGTCGACTGGCTGGATCACAGAGGTGGCTACCATTCCGGCGATGCCTCCATTGATAAAAGGCAAGGCAGCCTTCATGACAGGAGTATGAATAATGTCAGAGGCCTTGGCGGCCGTCTCACTTCTCTTGGCAGTATTCATGACGTCCGAGGTCCTTGATCGAGCGGACTCGATTGCTTGCTTGATGGAATTCATTGTTGCGTTTGGGGAAGGGGTCGCCTTATAAGAACTGCTATCGGAATCTTATGTCTCAGGCGCACCGGGTAGAGCCTCGCTAACTGAGGACCCTGTCTGGTTGTTCAATGACTTTGGCATATTAGTCAAGCCCAAGCAATATTTACACAGCAATGATATGAGTGGTATAATGAGAGCACGGGGGTGTGTTCAGTGGAGCAGGAGAGGCATTTGGGTCTGGCTTCGGGACCGTGATCCCGTCATCGGAAATTCTATCGACCTAAGCTCAACGGCAGGCCGACAGGAGCCGGCGCGATACCCGAGCAGTGAGGTCGGCCCAACTCAAAGCCATGAAAGGCGGTTGCCGATCGGAAAGTCTAGGGGCGCAGAACGGCTCCGATTTGGAGAGCGGGCTCACTTGGCTCCGCTCACCGTCCAAGATTGGGCGGGTGGGTAGCCGCTAAGAAACAGGAAGGGGGATGGTCGGAAAGGGAAACGGAAGCTGTGCTCACTCACCAGATAACTCCGCGATCAAGCGCACGCTCAAGGTTGTTGAGCGAAGCTAGGTTGTATGTGTTGGGTCTCTTTGAATTCGATGCTCCCCGGATGGGTTTGTGCACGCGAGGGCCGGGCCACTGGTGGGGAAGACGGCGCAAAACGGAGGCAACGGCGATGGCAAAAGCGCTTGTAGGGGGCGCAGAGGACCTGAATATGAACAGAGCTTATGTTGAGAAGCCTAGCCTTTGGTGGTTTGGCAATTCAACAATGTCCGAAACTCGGATGTGGAATGCGCCGAAGCAAGCGATTGATTGCGTATCGCAAAATTCAGGCGTGAGACGCGAGACGATTCAGATACAAGACAGGATGAGACCTTGCGTGCCCAACGCTTTTGCGCAAAGACGTTGAACGTTGAATTGATGGGGGAAATGGCAGACAAAAGGATTCACTCTGAGGTGTTGCAGAAAGCGTCAGAAGCAACGAGCAAGACAACCCGGCGAGTCGAGCATTTTAATACTGGACGTCTTAGTGCACGCCATGGCTGATCATGAGCCTGGCAACTGCTCTCGTCCACTGGCGACCCTCCACTATGTGGCGAGGAGCTGTTTGTCTGTCGCATTCACGGTGCGGAGGCGAGGCAACCTCGTTGGAGAGGCACCAAAGCTTCTAGGCTTTCGGTATGCCGGAAGTCCAATTGCGGGGGAGGAGATGATGTATCCCCTCCATGGCCACTGCGTCTTGTCTACCAACCATCCAGCTGGCCTGCTGCTAGTCATGTCTGTGCCTTGCGTGGCGCTGGACCGGCGGATGATGCTTGCTGATGCTAGCTGATGGGAGCAATGCCCTGTTGGCAGTCATCAGTTTGTTGCAGCAAGCAAACCAGATGCGTCAGCGCCGTCGGCCCTTGTGATGGAGCTATGATGGCCATCTCAGAGGCCGGTGAAACTACACGGTCGACAAGGTGAGTACTGTGTACAAGGCGGGTACACGAACTGCAAAACTGGTTTGGGCTCCATGCATCAAATCAGTGGTCCAGTGAGCTCCTTCCTGGAACGAACCCTTGCAGCTGGCTCTGCTGTAAGTACTTTGTCAATGTGATATTGCCGGAGATTTTGTTCATTTGCCGGGTATTTGTGATGGAGACACTCGTAGTCATTCTCCTCTTACACGCTTTCATTACATCGTGGCGAGTTTCGACTGAGCAATGCTTATAAAAGCATCACCAACAAAATCCCCCTCGAGTTCTCCCATCAAATCCCAGCAGCCGCAATTACTGCTACGGGCCTCTCAAATGGGCTCCGTAGCGCGTTGCCGAGTCCAACTAGAGCGAGATGCTCGATGTGCGTGCAGCAAACCAGAGAATGCGGGGTTGCGCCAAACGTCCTGCTTTCAGCCAGACCAATATCATGGCACAGTCCATCCAGCCGAAGCGACGTCACTCGCGTTTTCGTCAGCCACCGCACATGCTCCCGGAGCATTTTCGTATTAGCCCGTGCTTGTAATTGCAATGATTGACAGATTGACAGGAGATGCAGCTTGTGAATTCACATGCCTGAATCCATTGGCATCAAAGCGTTGCATCGTCGCCGGACCACAGCTGTCTCACATGTGCTTCATCAATGACGTCTCCATGGCTTTTGCTGTCTTGTCTTGATTTTGACTCTATCCGACTGCCGGGCGGGCCAGATTCCCAAAACCCACCCGGATTATGGAGCAGAATCCCTGCCTGCGAGATTCTGGTCCGTGCTTCTTGCAGCAGCTTGATGGCGGCTGTGGAGTCTTGAAATCCGGGCTGGCTAATGGCGGGTTTTGGAGTAGCCGAATCAAAATAGCAAGGCTCCATTTTGCAGGTAAAGCCATCCAAAAACATGAGTATGCAGTATTACTTCATACTTACATCGTCCGCAGTTCTTTGGTCCGCCAGCAAATCTATAGACAGTCCAAGGAACAAGGAAAGAACAAAAAGAGAAAAAAATTCATACTTGTAAAGAAAAAAATCATTTCCCATCATAAGGCACCATTCAGAAAAGGGGAAATCAAGACACCATCTGGCATACACAACACCCATCCTAGCCTTTGGCACCTGCGGGGAACTTTGCTGAGCGCCTTTCCTTTTTCCCGCAAACTGCCCTCAACTTCCTCGGGATACACTACCCAGGCAAATACAGTTTCTTTCCGATCAGATTATTCCATTCCGAATCATTCACTTGAGCTGATAAGTCATGCTTGCGCCTTGGCGGTAACAAATAGCCGTTGGGCGGACCCCGGCCAAACTCTCAGCCGAGAATTCCCGACATTTTCCTCCTGTCTGAAGTGAAGTCATTGGCTGGGAGAGCCATTCGAAACTTAGATTTCACCATTGTTTGCGCGTTATCTTGTCTGTCTAATTGCAGGCTGTTGATTGGTTGTCCCATCTCACTACTCCTGTGCTAAATACGCATCAATGGATCTCTAAGCTAACCACCAAGGGGGAGAGCTCCACGATGCTCCTGTCCGCTCTCAAACGCCTCAGCCTTATATCGGACACCGAGCACTGAATCTCGTTCTCCGCGTCGGTATTACATACTAAACTCCTATTACACTCCTATTCAGGTCCACTTCGTATCTTAACGACCTGACTAGATAATTACGAGTACGTGGGCAATGGATACATAATAAGATGTCAAATGCTCAGATGATGCTTAGTCACAGTTAGTGATAATTATTTCCGGCATCATGTTACCAACCAAGGAACAACCAAAAAGCTGACAATTTTTTACTCATTCGGTCATGTGCTCCTACATACACTCTAGTACAATGATGGGAACCTCAGAAGTCGGCCTCCATCGATGACAATGACAAGCCCGTTGCAGTAAGCCCCTGACTTGGAAATCAAGTACAGAATGGTTCCCGCCATATCCTGATCATTTCCCATTCTCTGCATGGGTATGAACTGCGCTGGCACCTTGCCTGGAGTATCCGAGTTTTCGTTGAAGCGGTTAACAATGGGTGCGGACATTTCGCTCGGGAACACTAAGCCGCAATGTCAGTACATATCCGAGGTTATCATTTGGCCGATGGCGGAAATTGGCGTCACTTACATCCTGGAGCAATGCAGTTGGCCCTAGATGGTAAATGACTCGTCAATCATCTCATGCATGTAATAAGTTTGTGTGATTGATAAGAACACCACAGTTGGACGCTGCTTACCGGATATTCCACCTCGGCAGGGCAGCTGAAAGGTGCTTGGCTACATGTGTTGCGGCAGCTTTGGATTGGCCATATGCCCAGCCTCCTGGAGCTGCCTTATTGAAACTGGCAATGGAGCTTGTGACAATGACCTGAGAGCTTTGCTCCAAGTTGCCCTTCTTGTTTCCTGCGTCGAGGAGCTTCAAGAAGGCTATGGCAGTGAACCAGACGGCGCTGGCATTGACGGCAAAAGCATCTGTGTGCTCCTCGAAGCTAATGTCCCAGTTTGAGTCTGCCCACTCATCAAGTGTCGTGTCCTCCTGAAGCTGGACGGACTGAGGCCCTCCAACGCCTGAGTTGCAGACCAAAACGTTCAGATAGCCAGTGTCTTGCTTGATGAAATCGACGGCCGCTTGGAGACTCTCCTTGGATGTTACATCACACTTGACTGGCACAACGTTTGAGCCCAGAGAGGCTCCGGCAGCTTCCAGCACCTCGAGTCGTCGTCCACCAATGTAGACCTTGTGAGCACCATTTCTCGCCAAAGCTCTCGCCATCATGAGACCAATACCTATTACCCAAGTCAAGTCAGAAATTACATTACGTCTTGACATGGTGGAAATGCTTCAAGTCCATCGATGAACCAATCATACTATAAACTCACCAGTACCACCACCTGTGATGAAAGCCACGAGGCCATCAACATTGAAGAGGTTACCGGCCACAACAGCCTCATCAACATTCTGAGTTGCCATGGTGAACAAGAGAGGATCCCTATTACTCGATTATCTTAACAAAGTACACCTATAGGCTTGTGTCCTACTTTAACAGGTGCTGTACGTCTTCAGAATTTCCCTATTTGACCACTCACCAAGGCTTGGTAATCGTAGTTGGCTTTATTCCCCACCACAGATAGATTCCTGGAATCCATACCCAGTCTGTAAGTCCCAATAGATGCCACACTGTGCCAGAGTGCCACTATTGCACCGTATTAGCCGTCAATCCTCGAGGGCCGACACAGTGCAGCCTCTGCAAACACACACACCCCCACTAGCAGTAGCTCGACCAGCTAGAGATTTTTCAGACAATTTCGATCAAAGATCTTATCTTAGCTTCAAACCGCCCAGAGCAAAGAAAAAAAATATTGCCAACATGCCGAAACGAAAGCGCACCGTCGCAGACACCGTACAGAACAAATTAGAGAAATACCGAATAGATATCTTCCGAGCACTGAGCTCTGCAAAGGTTCATGAGCGGAAGCGCTTCAGCAACAAGCTCCACGAGCCCGGTATCACAGTCGCGAAGAAGACCAGGCTAGAACGCGAATATGCAGCGTTGAAAGTGTGTCACTCCACAATATCAATTGCAATTTTCTGTATCAGAAAGGGAATTATCAACTAACTTTATGGTCCAAAGGCTCTTGACCTGCGGCAGACAGCGCGACACCACCTGCACTCAAATCTTCTCCGAATCAAGGCCGTCGAAACGTCGAAGGATATCCCAGAGGAGCTCCGCGCCGAAATACCATGGCCTACTCTCTCACCAGAAGAAATTTCAATTCGGAACAATGTCATAAGCATACTTTGCAACGCAGGTCCCGTGCGCCAAGCTCTTGATCGTGCAGTTGCCGACATTTGCGAAACCCTTGGCGTTGCCGTTCCAACCAAGTCGAAGCGTGTTAGAAACAAAAGAAAGGATACAGAGGAACAGCCCGCGGATAGGGAAGAAGAAGATGATGATGACGACGAGGACGGTGAGGATGACGAGGAGGATGTGAAACCTTCAGCCAAGTCCTCAAAGCAGCGAGAGGCCGTAGACGAGGAAGAGTCTGAGTTTGAAGGCTTTAGTTCAGATGCTGATGAGCCTCGGCCATCAATTGAAGAGCTTGAGGGTTCGGATCAGGAGAACGCTATATCAAAGTATGCTGATCTACTAGGTGGATCATCTGACGATGACGAAGAGGAATTTGATGAGGAGTTACTGGCGAAATACAGAGGCACGGAAAAGGTCAACCTGGACGACATCTCGATATCTGGATCAGGGTCTGAGGACGAGGGCGACGACGAAGAAGAAGAAGACGAAGAACTAGAATCCATAATTGGTTCACGGTCACCATCACCACTACCAACCAAAAAGTCAAAGAAATCAGCCGATAACGATGACAGTCAGAAGCCGGCAGTCGAGAAGGCTAAAAAGACTAGAGAGGAGAAGAAGGAAGAGAGGAAGAAGCAGGCTGCCAAGGCCGCGGCGAAAACAGCTCGGTCGGGAGATTCCACCTTTCTTCCCACCCTCATGGGAGGCTACATTTCTGGATCCGAGTCAGCATCCGATATCGAGGCCCCGCCGAAGAAGCGTCGCGGCCAGCGAGCCCGCCAGGCCATCTGGGAGAAGAAGTATGGAGCCAATGCAAAGCATCTTCAAAAGGCGGCCACCAAGGGCGGCAGAGATGCTGGCTGGGACATGAAGCGTGGTGCTGTCGGCCCAGAGGACCAGGGCCGGGGCAAGCCGTGGAAGAGAGGCGGCCGACCAGCAGGGGGTGATTCTAGAGGCTATTCACAGGGCCGAGGCGGGAATGTTCAGGAACAGAATAAACCACCGCCAAAGCCGACGAAGAAGGACAACGAAGGTCCGCTGCATCCTAGTTGGGAGGCACGGAAGAAGGCTAAGGAGGCTCAGAAGAGTGTTGCATTTGCTGGCCAAAAGGTTGTGTTTGATTAGCGTAGAGACTGTGGTGACTGGCATTTCTTGGCCCTGTCTTCTGCCGCATTGCATTCAAGAGTTAATATCCAGTTAATGAGACAGAGTTGCCATAATTATATCACGATGGACCCTTTGCAACAGTGAATACAATTTTTTATGGCCAAAAGTCTCATGGTGTTATGGATTGGTAGGGCTACTAGAGTGAGAATCGTGCATAAATTACGATATAAATAGTAGTGAGATATCTCAGCTACGGCGATTAGCATCCAGACAAATAAATACTCCGTACATGAGTGCATTGTTACCCGTCATCACTAGGCAGCAACAGCGGAGCTAGCCCCCAGCAGCTTTTATAAAGGTGAAGCAAAACTCCGTCGGCGGCAGTTTTGCATTTCTATCTTCCATAACATTACCTTTTCTTTTCTTGGTTGAAGAACTGCTCTGCGGCCATGGCGGGAGTTCCCTATTTCATCGGTGGAGGAGTGCATGAGCAATTTCAGAAAACTAGGGAATCCGCAAAGTCCTCCAGTGAAAAGAAATCTCCTGACGAAGAAGAAATTCTTCTATGACTTCTCTACCGCCACAGAGTCTCATCTAAGCGACGTTCAGGTACTATGCCAGCACTGCAGCGTGCTGCAGCTCAAAGATTTACGTCTAAAAAGGGAGAAAGTCTCGTGGGACGATAAGAAACCATGGGAATTGAGGGCGGACGTCCCGAATTATGAGGAAGACCTCGAATATCGTCGAAAAGATGTAGTTCCGCTGCTTCCCAGCCTGGCCGAGTCTGCAGACTCTGGTTGCCAGTTTTGTTTCCTGCTTCGGAATGCTATGATCTGGCACTTTCGGAAATACCCATTGGCGCGTCTTCCTGACGATACAGTCGAGATTACAAAGATTCGAAATTATTGGAACTTTGGTCTAACAGCATTTACTGTACACAGCACTGCGTTTGTTAGACCTAAGCACAGATGGGACTATCTGACATTCAGGGCCAGTGTTAACCCGGGAGGTATGAAGCATCATGAAAGCTGCTTTCTAGATGGGAATAAAGAAATATTCTACTGACATTATGGCGTTCTCTTAGATCCATGTGCTACCCCCTTTTACCCGTTCTCAGACTTTGTACCAGATAGTATAATATCACCCGCCGGCATTCTCACCTTGAAGAAATGGGTGTTTGGTAGCAGCAAGGAGAAAGCTGCCCTCAAGGCACTTTATCGCCCTACAAGGCTGATTCATGTTAGTGGTAAAAGAGAGTCGAGTCTGATTCGCCTTGTGGAAAGCAATACACATGCCGACATGGCTGAGGAACCACAGCAGTACTTGGCCCTGAGCTACTGCTGGGGAGGGAAACCCCCGTCTCTCACAACTACAAAAAGCAACTATTCCCATTTAAAAGCATCCATTTCTTACAATGCCTTGCCGAAAACATATCAAGACACCATCCGCATTGCGCGAGCGTTAGGCGTCAAGTACGTCTGGATTGACGCGCTCTGCATCATCCAAGATGACGTGGAAGACTGGGAGAAGGAATCGCAGGTCATGGCAGAGATTTTTCGAAACTCCCTCGTCACGCTCATACCACTCCGTACAACGTCAAGCGACGAAGGTTTCCTTGAACGAAACCCAAGTATCAAGATCCCCTACCACTCCGCAGAATGGAATATCAGCGGTTCATTCTTTCTTCGCCATATACCCTTCTCTTACCAATCCGCCGAGCCTGCGTTACGTGGTGCACCTAACTGGTCAGACCGACCCCTCCAACTTGAGACTCAAGCCTCAGCTTGGCACACTCGTGGCTGGACGTTTCAAGAAGACATGTTTGCGATGAGGAAGCTGTATATCGGCCAGCTCATGATGCATTGGGACTCCCTCAAACCCGTTGAAATTATAAGAACAGAGGATAACATCATCAATGACGAGCAAGACCGCATTGATAAGGCTGAGTTGTCCATCATTCATACATCTACACCATGGAGAGGCGACCGCGACTATCAGGGCTGGTACGAGCCAATGCTTGAATACAGCAACAAGGAGCTCACGTATCAGACCGACAGACTGCCGGCAGTGTCTTCGTACGCCAAGCTCATCGCCAGTAAGAGCGGAGATACATATTTGGCCGGTCTATGGAAAAAGAATCTTCATCGGGGTCTCCTTTGGAAGATACACCGGCGTTGGCGCTGGACCTTTCGTCAGCTGAAGGGATGGCTCAAGCGCCCGCCTGAATACATTGCGCCGTCTTGGTCTTGGGCGAGGATTCGCAGCAGCTTAAGATGGGACAACACTGATTACATGAAACGCGAGTGTAAAGTCCTCGAGGCTAAGACGAAGCCTCATGGAGGAGACATATATGGACGAGTGTCTGGCGGACGCCTTTTACTCCGCGGGAAGGTCTGTGGCATTCCTGGGGGGAAACTCCAAAAGCTGCCCCTCGAATCGCCCTATTATGGCGAGCAGTGCGAGTGGCTGGCTATAGAAGATGAGCAGTACGTCGCGCAATGCGCCCTTGACTGGAGAGAGACAAACGAAGATGGGCTGCAGCTCTCTGAGGCGAGCGGGGAGCACATCCAGAAACTTGTCATGTTCCTCGTCTCCAGCGGCCATACGCAATCAGGGGGTGTCTTTTCCAGAAGGCCGCCTGAATGGGAAGACAAGGAGGGGGATCCGCCGTTGGAAGTCATGCACGGCCTCTTGTTGTATCCTACGGGGAAGAAGGAGGATGAGTATTGGCGTGTTGGGCTGTTTCACTCGCTGACGGATGAGAAGGGTGGCAGGCAATATTTTGCCAATTGTGAAAAGAAGACTGTGAGAATCATTTAGTTGACGGTCGTACAATCGTATCTGATAATCTCAGATCAGGTATTGTTGCAGACTGCAGTATAACTCCAACCCTACAGTAGAACGCTAGAACATGCATGCATGAGCGCCAATTCGATTCGTATTCTAGAGTGAATTCAGCGCCATTGGCACGAGTCATTGCAGCATTGCAGCACAATCTATTGAGCCCTGCATGCATAACGCATGTCTGTATGCGCGTATGTGCTGCAGGTAATTTTTGTCTTGGAGCAAGGATTCATTCCGCCTGGCGCTTGTCTCGGGTAGCAAGAAACAAAAACGTTCGCAGATTTTCCTATTTATCGCACTCGGACTCGTTTGCCCCTGAATATGATATAATATGTCCTCGAATTGATATCATGGCTGGATAATGCTGCTTACCTACGCATTCCCGGCATGTCATGCATGTGCAGCATGAAGTCATTGTCATTATCAGTAAAGTTAGGCGTTAGATCAGCTTGATCAGCTCCTCTCTTATGACTTAAAGCAATGATTCAAACTATCGTCAATGTTTCAGGCCAGGACTAAAAGCTCCGGCAGCGATCGGCGGCAAGTGCTCTCACTAGCGACTGCTGTTGGGTCAGCGGGCAACTGCACACAGCAAGCTCCTTCCTCAGATTTTTTTGGCGCGATCACCACTTCATATCCATCATGTGGGCCACCAAAATAGAGTCTCATCGTCATCTTCAATTTCCCACCTCCTACATGCAGCTACTGTACGATACAATACGATACGCGAATTACCTACTATCCCCAGTTCATCGATATATTCTGATTCTATTTCATCTTTATTGTTCGTTTTCCCTGCTTCTAGTTTGTCTCTTTGTTTGATTGGCTATGACTCAAACATGGCGTCCTCTCCCTAATTTCATAACCTTGGAAGTGATCAACAAGTGCCATCATTTCCAACACAAAGAGCCTCATCAGTGCATAGCACCCCACAAAGCTTATTCGCTGGAACGGGGAACGGGTCATCCCTCGACACCCACAGATCGGCTCAACCGAGTTTGTCGTTCTGACAAGCATCGCCTACCAAAGATGGCGCCCCGCGATTGAAGACGTCATGCACCACTCATTTGCTGATCCCGCCGAGACGGGGCGTCACGAGCTAGGCTCCTCTCCAATGGCAGCCTATCTCGACTACCCCAGCTCTGTGCAATCTCACGATCGCGATTAGGGCACATGCGACAGTGAGGCTATGGCTGAGCCGCTGCGGCGGGATATAACGACTCTGCAAGATCAACCCTGCGAGATTGATTTTTTGGCCCGCATTACGAGAGGCCTGCTGCACTCCTCCTCAATAATACCCTTACAGCCAGCGGTTGGCGGGTTAGAGGCAGGTACATCGTCTACCATGGAAAGACATAATTCTAATCCAGAGCTTGGCTCTAAGCCTAATGGCTCCAGCGAAAAGCGAGCAACGTCTTTTGAAGAGGTTAGCCACCTCTTATCTTCTCATCAAACGTCAAAGGAATCCCGCCGCAGAGCAACGAGTCAAATTGCTTCTCCGGTCGTCGATTTTGATGTGGCTGTGGCAGAGAAGCCGCAGAAAACCCTCCAGGGCAGTCACCCAGAAGAGGGCCCAAAGTCTTACTATGTCATCAATCCCATAGTCCCCGGCTCGGCTTGGTATTTTACCAAGGGAAAAAGCAATTCCAATACACATGGATATGGAGTCGAGAGAGTTTCGACTCATCTTGTTGATATCGGGCAAAATCGCATAGGATACCTCATTGAAACCGCAACTCGGGACGACGTGACTGCGGTTGCCGGAGGTCGGCCTGAATCCTGGTTCCCTGAAGGCCGGAATGGTTGGTCTACCACATCAACTTCATCCATAGAGAAAGCCAACAATATCACAGAAGCAGAACCCGGTAAAAGGGCAAGCCGTTTCGAAAGATTCGACTCGGAAGGAGATTTCGAGACACAGGTACACGATGAGTCGGCCATCATTGTGGACCGTCAAGACATTCCTCTCATCACTGAGATGATCTTTCGTCAATTAAACTCGACTAGATTAAAACGAAATAGCTCTCGAATGATCGGCGGCCCTACGGAAAAGCACGAAGCATCGTCTAAAGCGAATAGGGAACTCGCGAACATCATTGAGGCTACACTAATGGCTTTTAGAAGACCTGTACGATATGGCATTACCCCCGAGATAGGCGAGGCAGACATCTCTCAAAGCAAACTGCCGGTTCAGTTTGCGATGGAGCACGGTAACCAACGTATAAAGCTGCAACCGTCTGTGGCATCAGATGCAGAAAATACCTTGAGCATACCCCAGACGTCATTTACCGCCGCAGATTCCACCCACAAGATCAACGGAGCCAGAGAGAAGTGGCAGCAAGAAGCATCATCGACATCGACAACATTGTTTTCACAACAAAGCGCAACTTCAATCACTTGGACGAAGCATGGCGGTCATGCAGGAGAATCGCTCTTATCCCCCGATTCAGCCAATAGCTCCTCAGATGACAACTCTGAGAGGACTTCTCAAACCCGTCGAACTTCATCCTGCCGTACCCACAAACAAGACGAAACATTGGAAGCATCTCAGGCCTCCATCGGTTCTTCCAGCGTTGCGTCGACCATCACCTCGTTTCCAAAACTTCTTTCGCGACATTGTACCAGAGAATGGATCAAGCCTCTGGTCAGTCTGGAAGACAAATCTACTAATCCATCCCATCAAGGGATAGATGATGGCACTAATCGCATTTCTCGTGAACGCGATACGTCATTTACGGAGGCTACGGACCCAACGTGCTGGCCTGATGATAGTTTCCAATCCATTAATACCTCAGGCTACTTCACAAATGAAGCTCCAAAATCCAGGCGCACAACGGTATCTCAGTCGTCTCCGACCAATATGAAGAACTTTGGGAGCCAAATCGGCTCATCAGCCCATCGACGTCGAAGTACACTGACGTACGACTCCAAGGCTTCGCCTTCAACAGACCACTTCTTCCCTAATATTCTCGGCAAATTTTTTGTTGGCAGAAATGAGGAGGTACCTGAGACCCCCGATTCAAAGAGGGCAATGGATCCAGACGCTTTGGCGCATCTTGACTCGCCATCTCATGTTCAGGTGCATGTGGGAGCTCCCTAGTACGGAAATGGGTCATTCACAGAACGCACTTCTCTTGTATCGGTGGAAGATGGGGCTGGGATGCATGATGTTCTTGTGGGAGGCAGTGTGGCGGCAGACAGAAGACGCCATCGTGATACGTGTTCGGAGGATAACAGGCCTCATGTTTGCGAGGATGACATTGAAAATCCAGTCATGAATGACGAAATTGTAAACACCTAGCTAAGCGGCAGTCTGTCCCCTATGTAGCATATTCTACGTTATAATATTAATTATTACCAACATTTTTACTGTCAAGTATGGAGATACGGGGAGAGCATCGTCTGGATACGTAGCAAAACAAAACCAATAGATAGTTTCTTATATAATGATGGCTCAGGTATTTGGATACAGACTATGTTACAGTTTTATTCCGTATTGACAGTATTTATTCAATGCATTACTATATATCGATGTTATGCCGCAGGATGAAAAAAGAAACGATTTTGCGCTCATACCGCCTTTGATGCCCGTGCCTTATTCTCCCGGTGTCTCTTCTCCTTGGCCGCCGTCTTCCTGCGCGTCATCCACGATTTGTTCAAATCTCGCCTGTTCTCCCAGAACCACTTCTGGAAATCGGTCGTGGCAGTCTGTCTCCCCTGCGCAGGGCTTCCGTCATCCTCATCTTCTCCCTCTCCCTCGTCTTCCTGCTCCTCCTCTCGCAGCGCATTCGCTACGTCGTCTTCCATCTCCACGTCTTTCTCTGGCGAAGCTCCCCAGAAGCGCTGCATGCGCGATGGATGAGCCGTATCTGGCGTGGGAGCGGCGCTTCGGACGTTGCGCCATTCGAAGTCCTGGCTGGTAAAGGGGGTCATGGGGGGCACAAGGCCGGATGGTGCAGCTTCGGACTCTTCTTCGTCTTCGCCTCCACCGAAGAAACTGAATGGTTCTTCCTTGGGAACTGAGGTGGGATTCTCATTGTTGGATTTCGGCCGCTTATATAGAGCTTCCAGAGGATGTACTTTTCCAGCTGAGGGTGTCTCGGGAGGCGGAATCTTGATGGCCAGGGGTTTGTTGCTTGCTGGAGTGGATTTGGGAGCATTCGTCTTGGAGGTTGTCGGCGTTGTTTTCTCTGCTGCCTTGGAGGGCTCGTCTTCCTCTTCATCACTTGAAGAGCCACTATCGCTTGTATCGTCGCTTGAAGAATCACTGTCGTCATCTTTCTCCTCTTCATCCTGAGGCTTGGTTGCGGCTTGAATAGGAACCTCTGCAGCCTCCTTTTCGACTTCCACGTCAACCTTCTCTTCAGACTCTGCCTCAGATTCCTCTTCAGACTCGTCTTCAGACGATGTGCCCTCTGATGAAGTGCCACTGCTGCTCGTGCTGTCATCATCTTCCGGCTCCTCAGAGACTTTCCTAGGCTGAGGCGCCTTCTTCGGCCGCTGTGGTAGTTTCGCCTTTTCCTTCTCCTTTACTTCTTCTACGACGTTGCCCTCCTCATCAACCCATCCTTTCCCCTTGACATATTCAGTCGCTGTTTTCCGGTCGGTCGCCGTAGCAGCCTTGAGGAAGCTCGGGAATTTCGTCGTCTTTTCAAATTCGTGAATGACAACCTGTCGTGAACTGCCCTTCTTCTTGCTCCTCTTCTTGTGCTCTAGCTCCTCGGGAGCCAAGTTCTTCATCGTGTTTGGCGGCAGCTTTGTCTTCAACAGACACTCCTCCCCTTCTGTGTATTTGGACTTGGGTCGCTTCATCTTTTCTTTTTCCTTCTTCTTTTCCTTGCTCTCCTTGTCCTTGTCCTTCCTGTCTCTCCTCTTGGTTGTCGTTGGCGTCTCGGTCCATCCTCGCTTTACTTGGCGGTCATGCAGCGCCACGCCCTCCAAGACGTCTGGCTCTCGCTTCCGTTTCTTGGATGATTTTCTCTTCTTTTCAGGAACCTCTTCCTCATCTCCATTCGGCTCCAGCCGCGTCTCTGGGCGGGCCTTTTCAATCCGCATCTTGCAGCCCTTGAGCGTCGTCCCGTTCAGCTTCTTTCTCAATTTCTCAGCATCCGCCTCGGGGAGTTCAACAAATCCGTATCGCCTTTCTAGAAACGTCTCGAGCGTATGGTAGGAAATATTGCGAGCGGTCGGCAGTACTGAGGCGGGAACCACGACCTTGATCAGCTCGGCATCAAGCGGCGTGATGTGAAGGCGGACGAAGTCGCTGGAGTCGCCCATTGGAAACCGCAACAAGACGAATCTGGCTTATGCACCGCTTTTGCGATTTTATCCAAGCGCGCAGCAAATCCAAATTCACGGTGTTGCAGCCCAAGTAAGCGCCCGTCAAAAAAAAAAAATCTCCTGGCAGTGCAAAAGTCGACAAGGAGCTTTTGGAAATTTTAGCGGGTCTAGGAGCCAAATCACGGAGTAGCGGCCTTGGTTGTTCCGTGCCGTTGACAGTTGAATGACTTCTTATAAGAATCCTGATTGCAAGATCTGCTACCCTGAAGCCGGCGCGATCATGGATCCAAGGCCTTGGAAAATAATTGATAAACTATTTAATTGTTGATGATGAGATAGAATAATGAGAGTAGCATTTTGGGCCGGAAACCTGGCTTTTGTGATTGTTGGCAAACAGGCAGCTGCTTTCATATGTGGTAAGCTAGGTGTGACTGTGTAACGAAGCAAATTGAATCATTAATAGGTACTCTTGTGTCAAACCAAAATGTTATCTATGCTGATAGAATACATACGATGAGGATTAACAAGAAGTTATACAGTCTAGAGTGGTTAAATAATTATCATCATCAAAAGTAGACAATTGACATCGCCTAGATGTTTCTATAGAAGCCTCCTTGCCCATAATCCATCCTACATCTTCATCTAAGATGCCTTTCAGTAGTGTTATACATAATTTACAATGAGCAATTGCTGACGCTCTGTATATAGATAAAGAAAACCCTCTGGCCTCTACTCTATAGCATGCATGCTTCGTTATTCATACATTGGGTGATAGGAGATCATATTTGACACATCGTTCAACCTAGATAGATTCTTGTTAGCATGGAGAATACTCACTGTCGGGAGGGTTGGAGAGAGAGGGAGGGGGGGAGAGAGGTTGTGTTAAAACTCACATCGTCAACGCTAGCCTGCATAA
This sequence comes from Trichoderma semiorbis, assembly GCA_020045945.2. NCBI lineage: Eukaryota > Fungi > Ascomycota > Sordariomycetes > Hypocreales > Hypocreaceae > Trichoderma > Trichoderma semiorbis. The sequence goes on from CM034695.1 coordinate 2,152,031, forward strand.
ACTTCCTCGCCTCCAAGCCCACCCACAGCATAATCATGGAGAAATCACCGTGCTTCGCCATCTGTGCACCGCTCTGAGCACTCAGCTGTCTCAGAATTGGCAGCGAGCTGCTCAGCAAGTCGACATTGGGATTGAGACTGCGTCCAATGCCCTCCAGAAGGAGAATACTGATCACGACGTTGACAAAGTCGCCTTCCAGGCGGACGTGATGGTTGCGCACCATGGAGAGAACTTCCTGCAGGATATCGCCTATCTTGACGTTGCCGAGGGCCAGTGTGCGGCTCTTGACACTGAGGACGAGATGCTGCATCTTGAGGGCAAAGACTTCCTTGTCAATGACGGCCTCAGGTTGGCGACAGCGCTCGCACATGAGATGGCCAGCCTTGTAGCCGTCAAACTCGGCGACGGCACGGAACAAGGCCAGGAAGTTGTCGCGATTGACTGCATTCAGCTCCGTCACCAGACCTGTGTCGATAAAGATGAGTTGTGGACGATAACCCTCGGCATCAATCTTGGCCAACTCGGCTTCCCATGCGGATTTGTCCTTGCGGCGCCGATATGGCCGTAGTCGTTCCAAAACCTGCTCCGTAACATCGAGGTGGCCGTCGTCCGAGGTAGGAGCCTTTTCGGCAGACCGACGCAACCGAATATTTGGTTGTGCAGACTGATAGAAACGCACCATGATATTGCCTGGGTGCAAGTCGGCATGAACAAAGTTGTCCAGAAGCAACATTCTGAGAAACGCGTCCAGCCCCTCGTCAGCGATATCATGCTGGAAGACGCCGCCTCCGTTTTCCATAAAGTCTGCTAGAGGTATTCCCTGAGCAAACTCTTCAATGAGAACGTTGCGGGTCGTGAACTCGGAATAGGGGAAAGGGAATGAAGCTGTCGTCCGGTCCCCAAAGTTCCTTCTGAACGTTTCCAGATTGGCGGCTTCTATTCGCAAATCTAGCTGGAGCTTCATCATCTCTCCAAATTGAGAAACTTCGTCTGGTAAAGATAGCCACTCGATCGTGGGGATCGTATTGAGCAAAGTGGCGAAGAAGCCCATGATCTTCAGATCCCTTCGCACGATGCGTTCAACATTGGGATGCAATACCTTGACGGCAACATACGTTGATGGAACCTGCTTGGGTGAACTTTTCAAAACAGTTCTCACATGTTGCTTCATATTTTGAGTAAGAGGTCGTGGTTCCTTTGGGGCGGCTGCCAGCTCTTGCGGTGCTGCAAGATCAGGTTTGAGTTTTGCCTTGTAGACTTGAGCGATTGCGCCAACTCCAAGAGGTGTTTCGTGGAACTCGTCAAAAATATCTTCGAAATTACGTCCGTTGAACGCTGCCTCAACTGTCTTCCGAGTAACGCGCATGGAGTGGGCCGGCGCATTCGAATGCAGCTTAGACATTGTATCGCACATGGCCGTGGGGAAGATGTCGGTCCTCGAAGCTGCCCACTGGCCGAGCTTGATGAATGCAGGGCCTGCCAGCTCCATCGATTTCACAAGGAATCCATACCACCAAAGAGTGCCGCTTCTTTCGCCGTCTTTGTCGGGATGGCGTCGCCCAAACCAGATGGCAGGTACTGATAGGATGACAGGCACGAAGATGACCACGAGATGTAAGAACCTTGTTCCGGTGCATATCGGCTCCCAGATATAGACATCCCAAAATAAAGAAATCTGCTGCACGATCCTGGATATCCCCCGGTCATTGTCGTCGATAGTCTTGCGAATCTCGTCTCGGGATGCTTCCAACATGCGAAGCTCGCCCGTCTGCTCAGTTACCCCATTGTCCGTCTGAGCCAGCTGAATGAAAGCCCCTGTGCCTAAAGCTGCTGCACCGGCTGAAGCACGCAATGCTATCCTGCCTCTTGTTCTGCCCTCTTTCCATCCTGTTCTTCTGGCTGTATGAATCCAGTTATGCAGCCCATCAATTCTCCGGAGTCCGAGTCCCGTCTGACGCAGCAAATAAGGTCGAAATAAAGTGCGCCCACACAGCCGGCCTAAGAGAAGGCCGGTCTTCATGTCGGCGGACAATCACGCGCACTCAATTCCAGGCCGATACGGGCCGTGATCATAATTCAGGCCTCATGAAGAGATTCTGAGGCTTGAAGGGGGAAAACGAGAAAAATAGAGCATCGCCCGAGTTAATACGAGTAGGAATCACAAGCTTCGCTGCAGAATCCCTGCCGCGCCGGAATCAATCGGTGACGTAGTGGAGTGGTCACGGCGATTGCCCGGCTAAACATGTGGGAGAGAGGAAAAAAAAAAGTTTCGGGCTTGGCCGTAAGAATGATGCGATAAGATTATGCTGTTGGCTTGGAAATTTCTATGGCTTAGAACCAACATCCCCCTCAATACCTTTGCATCTTTGATTCTTCAGCAATTTCCTGCTGCCTGTAACCTACGATTCGCATTTTGGTTCTCTTTGCACACATCGATTACTTGTATAAATCTCTGCATCTCACAATGGGCTGGTTCTGGGCCGAGCCTGCCCCTCCGGCCGGCATTCCTCAAGGACACCCGGCCGTGCCATTGAATAAGGAGCCTCCGGTATGATCGACCCGAAAGACTCAGACCTCAGAAACGGTAGAGACTCACAAGTAACAAACAGCCCGGATGCCCCATGCACCAAAAGGCTGCCGATGCCTTCAACCCGCACAAACCCGTACCCGCCGAGAAACCGTCCTCGTCGTCCGGCTGCCCAGTCCCTCATGGCTCGTCATCACCCTTGCCGCCGACATCTGGCTGTCCGGTGCCTCACGGCTCCCGCGACCAGGAAGAGCCCAAGTCGATCCTCTCTCAACTCAACCCCTTGAACTACATGTTCCCTGATCTGTCACAGAAGCCTGCGCCCTCGCAGTCGATGGCGCTGCCAACGGAGCGTGAAGAATCCACCATCCCCAAAGGATCCGGCGACGGCACGTGGGAGTATCCTTCTCCCCAGCAAATGTACAATGCCTTATTGCGCAAGGGCTACACCGACACCGACATCACAGCTGTGGAATCCATGGTAAATGTCCACAACTTCTTGAACGAAGGCGCATGGCAGGAGATTATCGGCTGGGAGGAGCGCTTCGCGCGTGGCTTGTACAGAGGATGGCAGGTCTGTAAGCGAGGAGAAGCGCATTCGGCAGAAGAGCTGGATCGCCACTGGGATGGAGTGGATGTCAGCCCAACTCTCATCCGCTTCCAAGGACGACCCAAGGATCTCACTCCCAAGGCCACGATGCTGCAGGTCCTAGGCTGGATCTACCCGTCCAAGTTTGGGTAAGATGAGACTTATTTACCATTCATATATAGAATGGAAAGAATCATATGCTAACAGCGACTAGAACTGAACTTCCATTCGATCGCCATGACTGGTTCGTCTCCCGAAATGTCAACGGCGAAAAGAAAGAGATCCGATACGTCATCGACTACTACTCAGGGGAGCCGGAGCCCACTGGTGAGCCCGTCTTCTATCTGGATGTCCGTCCTGCGGCCACGCCTCTAGGAAGCGCCGAGCGCATCATCCGATGGAGCACAGATGTGTGGTGGAAGGCCATTGGCGGTGACCAGCGAGAGCAGAACCCGCAGCCGTTTTTTCGCTACAACTCCGCTAAGCCTTGGAGCTGAGTGAGCTTTTTCTTTCTGCATTGCTTCTTTATGCAAGTGGTTTGCAAATTCCCATCTCCGAAAAAATTAATGACTGTGCTTTTGGACTTGTATATTATCATGAATGGAACAGGCGTTACTGTATAGTAAATAGATTTCAATAGCTAATGTGCATGAGCTTTGCCTCAAGCATCGTGTACAATGCTTGTAACATATTGTAAATCGTAAAAGATACACTTAATCAACAAGGAGACAAAATGCTAGCGAGAACACGGGATATCACTATTGTATTGAACATTATACAGGAAGACGCTGAATGCGCTATTAAAACATGTGTATATTGATGTATCCGCTGACTGTCCTTCGTTAAAAGTCGAATCGTGTTTCCCCATATTGCTTTAACCACGCTTTACAAAACGAATCCGTGGCACCTATGAACATGCCCATATGAAAAAGAAGAGGATATTGCCCCGAACCAAGCTGGTGTTTCTACATTATTTCCTATAAACGCCCAGCACGTAGTCGAAAGTATCGTTTCCGAGTTGTTCAACTCGAAAAGAAGAAGAAAATCGAAAAAAGAGAGAAAAAAAGTCATCATCGCCACCAAAGAAAGCCTTGTATCATGAGACAGTTTTGTTTAGCGTTCAAACTCTTGTGGCATCACAGTGTCGTGTTCGCCATATATACTTGCTGACACCCCCTACTTGTCCTTGATTGGTGTCATCTTGTTTCAATCTGTGCTGGCGCTGAGATCCATTGGTTTCTCCCAAAGATTCCGAAGGAGCGCAGCCATGCCATCCTCCTCCTCACCTCCGACGAGGCTGGAGCCGCTAAGTCTCTCGCTCAGTCGGTTCATGTTGTCGTCTCCCTCGTAGCTAGAGCCAGCGCCGTTGATTTTCACTGATCCTGCTCGCTTGACGGGGAGCGCCTGGCGCCCTTCTGGCATGCTTATGTTTCGAATGTGACGAGCGGTGAGATCTGTTGATCTTTTACTAGCTGTGGTGGAGCCGGTGTTGGAGCGAGGAATCCTCTTGTTCTTGTCCAAACCCGGCAATTGGCTAAGACGATTCAATGATCGCACGACCGGGTTCTGATGGCGCCGGACAACCAGGTATTCCATGCCTGTACGCTCCAGGAGCTTGCCAACGCGAGGATCCCGACTGTTACCGCCATCGTGTCCTGGATCTCCGATGCCAATTAGAGGCCCGGCTCCTACGACCCCGCCAACACCCGGGACTGCTTGGCCAGGCTCAAGTGACGAGCTAGCTCGCTGAAGATTAAGTTTCTGCTGCGTGCGCGAGGTATTCGCTGAGGGTGCAGCTGTTCTCCTGGCGGGCTTGGGCACTAGGGTGCTGTTTTCACTCTCGATTACAAGAGTGCTTTCACTGGGATAATCGTGTGATCTTGATAGGTTAGCCATTGAATGTGCTCGAATCGGGAGGTCCTCGGATCGGTGGGAGCCTCCTCCACGAATAGGGTTGTAGAACGAGCCTTCGCTGGTGAGGCCGGAGCTGGGGACTTCGACGAAACGCGAAACAAGGCCATCCTCCTGGCTCTCTGTCGGCGGAGAGGGCTCGTGGCTGGTCGAGTCGGGCGACAGGTGCACGGGAGTCGCCTTGGCCATGTCGGTGGACATTTGAGGTGGAGCGCCGTGTAAGCTTCTCTGCAGCAATCGCGTCGTGGGAAAGTCCTTTCGTTCTGCTTCCTTGCGAGCAGGAGGTGACGATGATTCAGGCGGCGCGGCCAACGCGCTCGGCGTCTGCGGGCGAGAATTTGCCGTACTACTGCCCGGAGGATAGGATGAATGTGTGCTGCTGTTGAGTGAGCCCTTTCGCGACAGGTAGGGTGAATTAGAGCCGCTGGCGTCGACCCATTCGTCTTCCGGGTCGTCTGAGCCGAGATCGAAATGGACCTGTGACTTGGCGGGCTTGTGGATGCCGGTGCCGCTGGAGCTGCGTTTCAGCTTGTCGGCAGACTTGGTGCGCTTGCTAATCTCGACATGCGACCGGTTGCGCTTCAGGTTGCTCTGCGAGTGGCTCTTGGGGATGGTGGCAGCTGGGTCCTGCTGAGGCAATTTGACCTCGCTGGTGGCGCGGCGGTGCGGCACTGGGCGCTGGGCGAATTGGAGCTCGAGGTCGGTGGGCGAGCCCTGCTTCCTCAGATTGACTCTGGACGAGGACGAGCTGTGGTTGTGCTTGTGCAGGCCCTTGCTGGTAGACGGCACTCGTCCGTGCAGGCGGCCAACGTGGTGCTGCTTCTGGTGCTTGGGGCGAGGCGCATGTCCCGAAGAGGCGACTGTGTTGGCGTCGCTGTGGTCACTGGCGTGATGGTTGAGGGGAGGGCGCTTTGATTGGCCGGCAGATGCAGCTGCAGATGCAGATGCGCTGTCTTGGTCACTCTCGGAAGCCATGCTTGCGGTTTTGCCTTGTTCTTTGCTTTGTCTGGGCCGCGCTGGGCCGGATTTGCTGGCTATCGTGAGGCTGCAGCAGACGAGCCTCGTCTCGTGGCGATTGCCCGCAATGCGCACCGGTGCGGCGTATCGACACGATGTTATCGACGGACGGCCTTTTGCAAGTGCCCTGGGCCGGACGGGATCCTGGTGGAGGGTGAGACACGTGTGAATGGCTATAAAGGGTGGTTGATGTCGGCTCAAAGCGACGCGATGCGACAGGCGGCTTTCCGGACGGTCCAGGGGGGTCAATTGACGGCAGCACCTGTAACAGCAACCACCTCGTACTGTACTGTATGTATGGTCGGGCTGCAGGGAACACGAATTGGCGCGGATTGAGGATGCGGACCGGAAGGGATGTGAGATGGAAGATGGGAAAAAGAGAGATGGAAAGACGGTGACTGGGCTGGGTATTAGAAGGAAAAGGACAGGCCGATGGAAAAGGAAAAGTATAAAGACAAGGAGAAAAAAAAGTGCGATGCGTTTGCTGCTCGCGGCAGGTGGAGGAGGGTTGAACAAAGTGCAATTGTCATGCCCTAATAAAGGAATAGTCGCCGTTCCCGAGACAGACCGCTGGACCGGGACTTTGAGCAACGACGAGGCAAAGAGATGGAGGGTGGCCGAGGCTGCGCAGTGGTTGAGGCTCTTGAGTCGGTGGCCGCTTGCTTTCGCTTTTCTGTTTGCTTGTGGCCCGCCAGATGCATCCGCTTCAAATACGAAGGCAAGTTTCTGTCTGTCGCCAATTACCGTGCGTACATGGAGGTGCTGTACTGTGCTGTTCTTGTACGGGCAATCTAGGAACTCAACTGCGTTCTACCTTGGTAATGCAAACAAAACTAATAAACCTACAGCTCTAACACCAGTCCGTACATAACCTCTCTCCTTTTCTCTCCGTTCCCAGCTTTTTTCCCCTTCTCACTTTTTTTTCTGGGTCCGGACACTGGAATGCCCGCCAAAGAGACAATGTCTTAGCTCTAATTAACCACCTTATTCATCAGCATAACTTGCGTCATACTTGTTGTCTCTGCTCCATCCCGGATTCCTCTGTGCTTCCTTGGCGTTCCACGCTGCGCTTGGGCCGCATCAGGTAGTGCAGTGTACGACTATCTAATCTCGCTCCCCCAGGAATGGCGAATCCAGCTCCATTGAATGGTTCCGTGTCTCGAATGTGGCGCACCGGTGAAGGAGCTCTTGCACATCTTTAGAGGTATGAACGAACGAGGCTTGCTAATCGTTTGCGCTCGGACAATTACGAACAAGTACACGCACACGTGTTGGACAAAGAGATCCGACTTTACCGTACAGACCTTATTACCCCCATGGCAATTAGAAGCCCTGTTCGCTGTTTGAGATGAGGGATTCTCGACCAGATACGATGTAGCTGCTGCCAAGAATTGCCCAAGCTGTCCGCGTCGTTGCCCAATATCCTCGAGATGCTCAAACCCGGTTCCCATGCCATAGACACATCAGCTATTCTCCCCGCATAACCCTTGTTCACCACGTAGCGATGACGTTGGGTTGTCTGAAACGTTTCATTGTCACGCTCCCCTATCCTGCTAGCGCAGGGAGACGCCGCTGCTTGTTGTATTTGGCGATGGTACGGAGTGGGAGTACTGGAGAACAAAGGCCTATCAAGATAAATCGTGCCAATACGCGTATTCTGGATTGCAGCACCGATCCCGGAGTGGTGGAAATGTAAGCCACAAAAGCCATTGCTGCTCGATCACAGCCAAGCCAAGGTGCACTTTAGGATTGAGTGCATTGTTACTATGTTAAGACCATCGATTTGATGAATTGGGATTGGTTTAGCATCAACTTGCCTAGAATAGGCACCGCAATGTGAGGAGAATCGTGGATCTAAGATCTTCCAAGCTCAATTGCCGCGATCATGAAACATCACGTGACTATTACGATTCGTCATAATCTCTGATAAGGTCGGCCCCACAAATCTGTTGCAGGTAGAATGGCTATCACGCAGCCGGAGTTTGAGCTTTAGCCAACTTTTTGAACTTCCAAAGGTGTCGCGACACCCCATGTAAACATCCTCTTATCCAGCTACAAATCCCAGTGCAACTCCTAAGCAAAAGACTCAACAATGTCTTCCATCGCAGAGATCCAAGCAGAGCGACAAACGTACCAGGAACAGGTATGAACGAAGCCTCTGTGCCTCCCTGTTGATAGTTTCCAGGCCCGCTGCTAACCCAAATCTAGCTGGACCTTGTTCTTGGCCAGATCCGCGATGATCCCGACAACGTTGAGCTCAAGGCTCTCCACAGCGAGCTGAAAGAATTCGTGGATCTTCTCGACGAAAATATCGCCGAGTTGAAAGCGAAGCAGGCTCCCAAACCCGAGGTAAAACCAGCCGCGCCACCTCCTGAGCCAGCCAAGTGGTCCAAAGAGAACCACCCAGCCTTCAAGAAGGCAGCACCGCCGGTCGAGGAAAAGGAAGAGGCCCCTGTGAACTATCAAGTCAATGATACCGTTCTGGCAAAGTGGATTTCAGGCGACAAGGCGTTCTATCCAGCGCGCATCACGTCCATCACTGGATCATCCACCGATCCCATCTACATTGTCAAGTTCAAGACCTACGACACCACAGACACTCTCAGGTCAAGAGATATTCGCCCCATCTCCAACAAGCGAAAGGCCGATGCTCCCCCGTCGGCATCCGCTACCCCAGCGGCCACAGCGCCGGCTCCTGGTGTCGTCAGCTCGGCTGGCGCTACTATGTACCCAGAGGCGCAGAAGGAGTCAGAAGCAGAGAAAGATGATGCCAAGGCACCGAAGCCCAAGAAGATCAGAGCCAAGAAAGAATTAGAAGCTGGCAAGTCTAAATGGCAAGATTTCAACGCCAAATCAAAGTTTGGCAAATCTAACAAGAAGGACTCCATGTTTCGCACACCCGAGGGAATCCACGGACGAGGTAAGTCTCTAAATTCGGTCTCTTCATATGAAATCTCGCTAATTGCTCTCCATTAGTGGGCTTCACTGGCTCTGGCAAAGCAATGAGAAAGGACCCTACCCGTAGTCGTCATGTCTACCAGGTTAATGAAGAGCTCGATTAAATGCTTTGCCTAGAAGAGCCAGTGCAGGAGGGTTTGGGCCAATGAGAAAGATCTCAAAGAGGTCTCAGAGGCGTTATGGAGTTAGGAAATTATTGTTGATACTGCGGTAATTTGCCTTGCAATATGTTGTGGCAGAGGCTAACCGTTGAGCATTTCGCTTTTTTACACCAGAACATTGACATCGCGGTTTACGAGAAGCATTAGGTTATGGGAATATTGATTGCAATTTGACAGCTTTGGCAAATCACCAGATGTTTCATCCAGAAACAGGCCCCCCTTTGGGATCAGCAATGGATTGCTAAGTTACGATGGCAGGTTCAACGACCACGTTTCATCAGACGATGTTGAAATCCCCGGATATGCCGTCTATATTTGTTACCGTGTCGAGAAAGAAAGTTAGTGATTATGGCTCCCAACCTCTTTCAGGTCAATCTTGGGGCAAATAGCTCTAGCTATATCTAAGAAGGCTGCTGCTCGTTCGCTGGATGGCTCAGAAACGACAGTTGGCTTCCCCCTTTCCCCGTCATCGCCAATGTTGGGATGAAGAGGAATGTCTCTTAGAAAGTCAATCCCATGCTCTTGACACAGCTTCTCAACCTTCTTGTTTGATCCAAAAACATGAGTGTCCTGATGGCAGTGTGGGCAATTAAACAGAGACATGTTTTGTACCACGCCGAGAATGTTGACGCCAACTGTTTTAAACATGTTTATGCCCTTGACTGCATCCTTTGTTGCCAGAGTATGTGGTGTAGTGATGATGACGGATCCTGTGCTAATTAGCATAAGAGACGAAAAGAGCAATGTGCTCAAGATGATCAAGAAATAGCTGCCTACCATCTAGGATGATTTGCTGAGTAATAGTCAACTGCGTGTCTCCTGTTCCGGGAGGCAGATCCAAAACAAGGATATCCAAACCACCCCAGTCTACTTCGTGAAGAAGCTGCTGAATGGCCTTCATAACCATGGGCCCTCTCCATACGACGGGGGCACTCTCTCCTACCAGATAGCCCATCGACATTGTCTTGACGCCATAATTTGTCAAGGGCACTAGTTGATTGTCTTGAAATGTATTAGTAAAAAGAGCATGCAGGCAATGATAGCCTTCTTACTGTTGGATAGCCGGGGCTCCCCTGATAGATCGAACAAGGTAGGAATGGACGGGCCGAAAATATCTGTGTCTAATATTCCGGCACGGTACCCTAATCTAGCAAAAGCCAGTGATAGGTTTGCTATCTCACTTGTGAGCCTATCATATATATCTAGAACTGCATATTGCAATTTCCCCACATACCGGCAACGGTGCTTTTGCCAACACCACCTTTGGCGGAGGATACCGCAATGACCTTGTCTACTCCAGCAATCTTCCGCTTCTGCGGCCGTTTTGGCCAGCTTGGCGGAGTGCCTGATCGGGGAAGTCCCTGAGATTTCGTTAATTCGGGGTCGTTTTGTGAAGAATACAGGGTTAAACTGACCAAAGGATTTTCATGCTGGAGAGCTCTTACAGCTCGGAAGAGCAGCGAGGGCGAAGGGCGCATAGTCGAAATTTACTGAGAATACTTGAGAATGATTCATGAAAACATAAGGGCAAAGCTGTATAAGATCTCAATTGATGAAAGTCATTGTATCGCTGCAAGACTTCGTTGACGGCCTCTCCGCACTCACCGATTAAAGTGAGCAAGATGTTAATTCATCTAAGAGTTGATGTGATGTTATCCAGCACTACTAAAACAGATGGCCCACTTATCAACGACGCTGGTGCTTTTTCGGGTCTGGTTACAAAGACAGTGCAGGCTAAATTTCTGCCGCCACCGACCGCCTAAAAGTTTAGAACTTGCAGACGCCCATTGATAGCAGAAAAATTCCCAGCGTGGGGTGTCAACACTCATTTTCAAGCCAGCCAGACCAACATCCAAAATGGCTAAAGCAAAAGGACGCGCAAAGGATTTCCAAGACCCGGACGAGGAATTGGCTAAAGGTATTGCCAAACGAGATTCACTCTTCTACTGTATGATTAAATTCTAACGAATGGCCTTAGATTACGATCCTGAAGCCAATGGAAACAGCGACAATGAGAACGGAAGTGGCTTGAGCGAAGATGAGCGCGCTGGCACCGAGCACTACGTGACAGTCGGACGTAGTAAGCTTCGAGAGAAGGAAGGGATTTCTCTGGGTCGCCAATACCGAGGATCTCGAGTCTCGCGCCAGGCTCTAGAAGAGGAGGACGATGATGAAGATGATGAAGATGCCGAATTTGATGATCCAGAGACGGCCGACCTGATTGCTGATACCGCAGAAGCCAGCGACTCGGAAATCAGTAGCGACAATGCTTTGGCGGAATCTGATGACGAACGGTTGAACGCATTCGTATTCCGGGGAAGCTCAAAACCTAAGAAGCCCAAGAGCAAGCGAGCCTCTGCGGCGGACTTTATGTCTGCTTCTGAAGAAGAAGATGACGAGGAGGAGGACGAAGATTTGGATGATGGCCTTGATGCCTTGTTGAATGGCAATGGAACTTCTGATGAAGACGAAGAAGAGGAGGAAGACGAAGAAGATGAAGAGGATGATGATGAAAATGAGGATGAGGAAGACGATGAAGAAGATGAAGATGAAGACGAGGACGAGGATGAAGACGAAGAATCAGCCAAGCGAAGCGCCAAACCCTCCCCGGCAACTCCATCATCAAACCAGACCGAAGTCCAAAAAGGAATGGCTATTCAGCAGCAGAGGAAAATCTACGACGGGCTACTCAACATGCGTATCCGACTCCAAAAGGCACTCGTCGCGGCAAATACCTTCCCTACCCTGGATTCAGATTCGAGCTCAGAGACGGAGGCTTACGAAGCTGCTGAGGAAGCTGCTATCAAATTGCTCAACACCATCAGCGACCTTCGAGAAAACCTGGCCCCTCCCACAGCCGCGGGCAGCAAACGCAAGCGAATCGAGATTGATCTCTCTAACGAGCAAATCTGGGAGCAGATCCAGAAGGATGATCAAAGGGCCGCCAGATTCCGAGAGGACAGACTGGATAAATGGTCTCGCAAGGTGCAAAGCGTGAATGTGGCCGCACCAGCAAACAGACTTGGTGCAAAACCCAAGACACTCATCAGTGCCCTGCAAGACCAGCTCGCCAATCCCGATGAGCGGCTTGTCAAGCGCACCCGTGTCCCTCGATCTTGCGCACCAGTTCAGGCCTCCAAGAAGATCACTGAGAGCGAGGACATTTATGACGATGCCGACTTTTACCAGCTCCTTCTAAAGGAGCTTGTCGATCAACGCACAGTAGAGTCCGCCGCAGAGCAGTCCAGCGCGGTGGCCTCGGTGATGCTTACCGCCAACAAAGAGGCCAAGTCTCGAAAGGTGGTCGACCGAAAGGCAAGCAAAGGACGAAAGATGCGATTTACGGTGCACGAGAAGCTGCAGAACTTTATGGCATCTGAAGACAGGAGAACTTGGGAACAGGAGGCCATTGATCGCTTCTTTGGGACTCTGTTTGGCCAGAAGATGGAGCTTAATGAGGAGGAGAGCGAGGATGAGGAGATGGAGGCTCTGTACAAGGAAGACACCGGATTACGTCTGTTTAAATAGATTTAGGGGCTATTTCTTATATACTGGCATTGATAGATGGCTGGAAGAGGAACCAGCCGGGTTGGACATGATACAAAAACCAATTCACATTATTATCTTTTGTTAATGATGCGTGATGTGTACTTGATTCTGCAAGTCTTCTATATGCAGCTATATTTCTTGTGCATGCGTTCCATGCTTTGCATCATTTCAACCATCAATAATATCCTCCAGGTCTTGGACTAGACGCTCCAGCTCTACTGAGCAAAGCAGATAATAGCAGTGGGAGCGCCGCCGGAATCGTCCACCTTCCCACCGACGCACCGTATTTGTAAGTTCATGATTCCAAATCTTCAAAGATAATCAATTATTACCAACATCGATAAGAAGACGAAAGCAATATCATTCTTCTGCACGGAAGTCGAGCTTAGGAAATGCAATCATTTCCGAATCCGAATCCGCGTCGGAACTGCTGCCGGGCGCGGGCGGGTTTTCTCGGCTCTTCCCCACAAACGCGGAAGTGCCCCGTTGCATCCCGCCTTTCATATGCCGATTGAAAACAAATCGCAAGAGCTCAAAGCTTGAAGCTGCCGTTTTACTTTTTTTCTTCTGTTGGTTATTTTTTTTCTGTCCTTCTCCATTCTCCCTTGATCAAAGAAGATTGAGTAGAATATTAGAATCAAGATGGCTTCACAAACTTCTTGGGTCCCGCTGGACAAAAACGGCGACTTTTCGATTCACAACTTGCCCTTTGGCATCTTTTCAGAGGGCGGCTCGCAGCCCCGCGCCGCCTCACGAATTGGCGATTTCGTCATTGACCTCAAAGCACTCGCCGGCGATGAGCAGGCGAAGCAGCAGCTGAGCTCGCTTCGTGACCTGGAGGGAGTTTTCGGACAGACATCTCTAAACGCCTTTGCTGAGCGTGGACGCGCAGTTCACCGTGCTGTGAGAGGTGATCTCCAGCGCATTCTAAGTCAATCCACAGATGTGCCTGCGATTCTCAAGGACAATGAGTCGCTCAAGCAAAAGGTCCTGATTCCGGTCGAAAAAGTCAAGATGCACTTGCCGATGCAGATTGGAGACTACACTGACTTCTACGCCGGCTACCATCACGCCTACAAAGTCGGTGTCCTGTTCAGAGGCCCGGACAATGCCCTGCAGCCAAACTACACACACTTACCTGTGGGATACCACGGCCGCTCATCCAGCATCGTCGTGTCTGGAACACCTATCCGCAGACCCCGTGGCCAGATCCTGCCCAACCCAGCGGCGAATCCCAAGGAGCCGACGACAGTTGCCTGCCGTCGATTGGATTTTGAGCTGGAGCTTGGTTGCTTCATCTGCAAGCCCAATGAGATGGGCGAGTCAATCGACATCAACAAGGCTGAGGAGTACATTTTCGGCTTTGTCCTGCTCAATGATTGGAGCGCTCGCGACATCCAAGCGTGGGAATATGTGCCCCTCGGACCGTTCAATGGAAAGAACTTTGGCTCAACTATCAGCCCTTGGGTTGTCGTCGCGGATGCGCTGGAGCCTTTCCGAGCCCAGCCACTGCCGAATGATACCCCTGTTCAGGATTATCTCAAGGAGTCACAGAAGGAGAGCGTATTTGACATTCAGCTCGAAGTCGGCCTTACAAGTGAGTGACCTGCCCCCTCTCTCAGTCTCATTTGTAGGCAAATACTAACATGATGCGTACCACAGCTGCGGACGGCGACCACGTCGACCTGTCCAAGACAAGCGGCCGAAATCTGCTCTGGTCCTTCCCGCAGATGATAACGCACCATACCGTTGGCGGATGCCCTCTCAGGGCCGGAGATTTGTTGGGCTCAGGAACCATTAGCGGCAGTGAGCCTCGGGAACGTGGTAGCTTGCTTGAGATGACCGAGGGTGGCAAGGTCGATGTTCAGCTTGAAAAGGGCGGGGAGCGTCGCTTCATCCAAGACGGTGACAGCCTGAACATGCGAGGATACTGCGAGAAGAACGGAGTGCGGATCGGGTTTGGCGACTGTGAGGGCACGATTCTGCCTGCCCACGGGGCGTAAAGTTTGGGAGGGGAATCAACGGCATAATGAGAAATGTAACCAAAATATCCATTAGATGAAATCAAAAACAAGAGCCAAGAGCTCTTTCGTGTCCCAAGTCTCTTGTTGTCTTAGTCGCCTCCGCCAGTTCTCTGCGTCGACAGGCATGGTGCACGTTGCTGGCGGATTTCGTGAAGAGCCGCTTGATAGGAATTAGGAAGAAAGCTTTGTCATTTGGATAACGTTACCCGTATCCCGTCCTTCATCGCCAAATTCCGTACTCCGCGGGCCCCACGCCTGCAACCCAATCAACCAATCCATATTACGGAATATTGAGCCAGACCAGAAGCGCGCCGTGGGGAACCGGGAATTCCACATGGCTTGGGGAACGCCCGCGCTTTTGCCTTGCGTCGCCATTTGGCGCCCTGCCATGCCTCGAGTGTGCCTCGTTCTGCTTCGTACATGCCTGTCGAGGCTGATCAAGGAGTCCAAGTTGCTTGTTACAGGACCTGTCAGTTCAGTTGCATCGACCTCGGCTCCGGCTCGTCTCCACCACGCGACGAGATTGATTGCGCCGTAAGCGGCTCAGCTTCCTAGAGGGCGGAACAGAGGCGCCGCCTGCAACCCGTACTTCAGCTCTGCCGGCGGTTATCTTGAGTGCGGGAAGCAAGAAGCACGAAGAGCATCGATTCGATCCCATCTGTTCCCTCGGGTGCCGGGCGCTGAGAGGTCACGTGTGGCGCGGCTTTACTATGCTTGGTGCAGGAGCGTGCCACAAAGTCCGAACGGCCTCTCTATACCTTTTTTTTTCTTCTACTCCCCTTGTGGCTCCTCACATGAAGTGAAGGGAAAAGGGCGACATGGAGCAGATTGAGACGCAGGCATCGGACCTGCGCTACCTGACGGCGCCAGTCGCCGCTTTGAGCGACTCGGCCAGTGTCTCGTACGAGACGCCGCAGCCACGGACACACATGAGCCCAGGTTCCGCCATGTACGGAGACAATTCCGCGCTGCACGACGACGCTTCGCCTGGCGATGGCAATGCGAACAAGAGGAAGTCGGTGGACGAGGCGGGGACTGCGAAACAGACGCGGAGTAAGAGGAATCGGGTGAGTTTATGCAATTGTCGTTGTATTTTTTATGAAAGTGGTGCGAGGCGATTGGACGTGAGGTGTTGAAGATGCGTTCCGTCCAACACATGCTGTGCCAAGATGAACAGGTCCCAAGAGAGCCGAGGCGCTGGAAGCACAAGGCAATATTTGGCTGCTGCTTTCGTTGCACATCCCGGCAGATAGACAAATCATCGAACTGTTTATGCCCGTTTTTGGTTGAATCCCATCAGCTGACGTCGTGGTCCAGTACATTTCTATTGCCTGGTAAGCCCACACTCGGCACTCTATGGCTTTCAGTAATCTATACAAACCCTTCTCACCCGCTGGCTGCCTCTCAAAGGATGCAATGACGGTGGAATACACTGAGCTATGCTGACATTTGGGGACCGCCCCTACAGTAACGAGTGCAAGAGACGCAAGATCAAGTGCAATGGAGAAACACCTTGCCAACGCTGCGGCAATCTCAACCTGGCGTGTCTCTATGCGCCCAACTGCTGTTCTAACAACTTCAAAGACTCGGAAGAGTACAAAAAGATTGCAGCGCAGCTGAGTCGTCTCCAAGAAGAGGTCAGCTGGCTCAATCAGAGCATGCGCAACATGCAGAGCGAGTCGCGATTCGCACCGCCATCTTCTGATCGCATCGTACCTGCTACTAACTCAGTCATCGCACCCTCTCCATCACAGAGCTCGGCATCTGGCCACCGACTAGACTATCCTGGAAGGCAGACGCCATTTCAAGGGCCGACGAGCATGGCCTTTACCCTCGATGTGGCCAAAGAGACAATCAGCAATATGGGGTGGAAGACTACTGAAGAAGCGGATGACAATGAGCTACCACCAAGCAACCACATTTCCTCTTCAGTTTCAGTCCAGATACCCCAGCTGCCAGATCCGCTCTTGGAGTTTGACAAAGATGAGATGGTCCGCCTCTGCCGAGTGCATGAAGACGAGATTGGCATCATGTATCCTGTTCTCAATATCCAAACCGTGATTGCGCATGTCAAGAACATCGCGCTATATCTTAAAAGCCAACGGCCAACTGAGCCCTTGAACGACCTTCAAACTTTGCAATTAAAAGCCATCATGTGTTGTGCTCTTGTTGTAGAAGGACACGGTCATTGTGAGAAAGCGGTGCGGTTGTATGAGAGCATGGAAAATACTATTAACAGAAAGCTCATGTCGGATGGCCTTGAAGTCTCCGACCTTCCCCTCTTGGCGCTTGTTGCCGGTTATCGATTCTTGTCTAATGAAGAAGTGCTTGCCTGGCGTGTCATGGGGCAGGTGGTGCGCTTGTGCGTAGAGCTGGGCATTCACCAAAAGCGAGGGCTGATGATGATACAAAATGAGACTGAGAGGAAGAATGCTCTCAACAGCTTTTGGTCTGCTTACGTTCTTGATCGCCGATGGGCGTTTGGAACGGGCCTGCCGTATGCTATCCAAGACGATGAGATTGACCCGACTTTACCCATGCCTGTGAGTTCGATGACTGTGGAAGAAAAAGAAGATAAGATGGAGCTCGTCAGACTAACGTCATTTAGGATGAATATCCCTACCTTGTTGCCATGATCACATACTCTCGAATAGGTGCCAAAGTATGGCGTCAAGTGTCTCATTTCGGTCCTGTTCTTGCCCGAGAACTGGGCCAGGAGGAAATTGAACGACTTGACCAAGAGATCCTGCGGTGGTACGAGAGTGTACCAGAAGAGATCAGAGTGCGTAATTGGGATAAAGAAACTCAAATGACATCAACTCCATCATATAATCTACAGCGGTTGAGGATATGGACGTATGTACGTTTCAATCAAGTAAGTCATGGTGCAACTGTCAAACTTTCCAAAGCCGAACTAATGGCCTCTTAGATAAGGACATGGCTGTATACTCCCGTCCTACATAGTGCTACCAGCATCATGCAACATCCATTACAAGCGCAGCGCGTTGTTGACTTGGCAAAGGACACCATCCAGTATCTCCACCACCTTAATAGCACTACCAACCTCTACCGAAGAACGCAGGTGTTTTACCACCAGTTTCTTGCAGCAGCAATATCCGTCGTCTTCCTTGCCTCAGTACACGCACCCGTACGCTTTAGTGCAGTTTGCAGAGAAGAGTTCTACATGGCACTAGATTTAGTCAAGGACCTGTCCGTCAAGAGCTGGGTATCTCAGCGACTGTGGCGAACCATCAAGTCGCTCAAGGATGTGGCACCTCGCTTTGGTCTGAATCCAGATGAAGACCCTCATTCGAGCGCAGCGCTGGGCATGATTGGCCTTGCAAGAGGCCACATGGACACCATGCCCTCTGGCCAACCTATCTTTCAGCATCCACCAATGCCTCCTAGGCAGAATACGGAACCCATAGTGAACAACAATAACGGCCAAAAGATACAGAGTGAGATGTCACGCATATTTGAGGGCTACGTCGGCCTCAATGGTGTTCAGTTTGGGAGCAACGGAGAAGAGCAGCATATACCTTCTCACGGCGCTCTATCTTCCCCAGAGTCACAGAGTGCCATTTTTGCCTCGGCAGATGGCACAGTTTTTCCTCACATGCGTGAGATGTTTTAAGAAGAGATTGATATCCTTTTTTAGTACAGCGTTGATTGATTTGGAGCCATGTTTGAACCATGTTATTGCTCCTTCTTTTTTGTAATGAGAACATTCCCCCTTTTCATTATGATAGGTTTTAGACGTACCATACTCTATGCCACAAGTGCAAGTTAGAGGCGCATGCTTAACACGGCATGCGATAAAAATATATGGTGTTGATTTGCTAAATGAGATGGCTCGATAATTTGGGAGAGTTCTCTTAAACTTCGTTTATCTACGGCGCTGTGTGGCAGAATTCAGGCGGTCGGTCACCTTGACGTGGCTCTTTCACGTTTCATGCAGGTGAATCTTGGACTTTACATTGTGCTTGCATTTTCCATACACAAAAGCTGCTTATATCCACAACAACATGAAAAGAGTGATACTTATGCAAAGACACGAATTGTTCACCGATAGATGGCTAAGAGCTAAACAGAAACATGGTCAACAGAAGGATAAAAGGAACGAAAAGCAGACCGGAGAAAATGCTCAAGAAGCCCGCGGCGCTTTGCCCGCACAAATCGTCGGGCAACGCCAACGAATCCGGGGAGTCAGAAAATGCACCCCTGAGCATGGATTGCTTAAAGCGGAAATTCTCAGCAGATTCGACCACTAGGATGTCTTGCTCTGGAGGGTCGGGTCCAGACTGTTCGATTCATGCGTTTTCCCTGGGTTTCCCGCGGGCGACAGGGTTCAAGGCGGGCGGCTTTTCTCCAATTTCTCAACAGCAACGAGACCATTTGACACGTTGACATTTGGCATGGTTATTGATTATGCAGCAACAATTGAAAAGCATCACCGATGCCGGACGTGGTGGCCAGCAGATCAACATAACGTTCTGGGATCAACGCCTTTGCTTGAGACGTCAAGATTCTACTTATTGAGCCATTGCCAACAACTGCACAATGCCCGTTGCTTATCCTGCGAAAAGAAAGGGGGAAAGATAACAATCGAGAGCCAGGGAATAAGCCGCTACTGCTATCAGTCTCGGTTGCGTCCATTCACGACGGCTTTTGCGCTCGCTTATCTGCTGCAACGGCCGGAAAAGAATTTCTTCAACTTCGCCCGGACCATCAACATGACTTTCCCGCGGGAAAGTACTTGGAGATCCGCTCCACCCGCTATCTAGGATTCAACCCGCTGCGGCGCCGCTGCTACTGGCCCGGCGACAAACTTTGGTTGAACAATGCCTGGCTTTTGCAGCCGTCATCGGAAGCCTCTGCTTAGAAGAGGAAACAAGGATGCTCTACGGCCAGTGATTTGTGGTCAACAGATATGTCACAAAGGCGGAGCAGATGATGCAACGACTCTGCAATGCAACACGCCATCATCTGATCTAGTACTTTCTGTCCATGCAAACAACGGACCGGCCGGAGAAGCATTGGTCTTATCATTGGTTCTCCAAGAATAGCTCCAATTGAAGCTTTGGCTGCAGGGGACTCTCCACCAACTGCAGAAGTGTGACAAGGGACCATTGACGGAGGATGCCCAAAGATCCAGGATTTGTTTAGCACGGGCAACTTCTCATTCGTGCCAATGGCCAGACTTCACTGAAGAGACGTCTCCAAGTATGCATTTACTCCATAAACACTTTCTTACCAGCAATGTAAGTTCTCTATTGCAACCCTGTGATTGACAAGGGTTGATCATTGATAGCTGGGGATTACTGTTCTAGAGTCATTCCCTACTCATTGCGGATGTCCTAAGAAGTGTTTGTTAAGAGATAACGGACTAATACATCAGTTGTACCGGAATTGGGTCATCCGGCCTGGTAATGAGGAGTTCGACTTGACCATTCTGTTGCGTATTTATACCGCCGTGGCGCTGGTTGATGCTCAACCACTGGGCTAAAATTGCTTCAATCTGCATCGAAAGCAACGAACTACATCGTTATAGACTACTTGGGGAAGCGAAGTGACACTCTCCATTGAGAAGACGCAAAGAACTTATGGTGATGGATATCATCGTCTAGAAATTGTACAGGGAAGCTACGCAACATTTACCCATTCTTTCACGCGACTCTCATAACATTGGCCTGATTTCTCATCGAGACGCCTCCGAAACGCCTACTCAATCAAATCTGCATCATCTTCTCATGCACAAACGGAGCTGTTAGTGGCATTCGAGATTTTGATATCGCATTCAAGCTAAGGCTGTTAGGTTTCCACCTACCTGGTCATTGAGCGGGCCTCGTATTCTAGACTTCCTAGCGTGACCGCCAGGGAAACTCTACATTTTCCCGCGGACAACTACCACCAAGCTGCCTCTTACATACATGCTGCATTATAAGTCTCTGTAAGATATCCACCACTGCTAAAGACCAATCCCGAGCACATTGCCTCTGCTTTGTCAGATTTTTACAGTCGCTCACTCTGACGGACTGATATGCAAGAGAATCAGCAGCAGAGTGGCGGCGGACGGCCCTATAGGTCTCACCTCCGGCCGGCGTGTGTGCCCTGTCGCCGGAGAAAGTCACGATGCCAGACCGCAGGCGATGCTACCGTATGCCTGACATGTCGTGCTCACGGTACTGAGTGCTACTTTCCCGGAGACTCACAAACATCTGAATCTCCGGAACTTGCTCGTCGCCGTCGCCGTCGAGTGGAAGCTCGGCCGTCACCCGATGCATCTGGCGCAAGCCCCTTGAGGGTTGCACGAGGAGTGGTGCCGTTCCACGGGAATGCAAAGGCCAATACTTCAGCGTCCATAATTGGGACGAGAGGCACGTCCGTGGTGCGGCAAAGCTCAATGGCGGTGCCAAACGTGCCGCCTGAGTCCATCACCGGCATATCGAGGACAGACCAAGGAGAAGAATCAACTCTGGCCCTGGGCTCCGATGATGACCAACAGCTCAATCTACACATTGTAGGACCGGCATCTACCAATGATAGTCAGGTTCTATCTACGTATCTCTCGGGTATACCCGGAGCTACTCGGAGCACTAGAATGATCATTCCGGAGCCCGCCAGCTGTTCACGTCCGGTTCTGTTCACTGAGGTCCAGAAGAGACCGGTGGGCCTCAAGTTGAATCGTAGTTTCTCAGCAGAAAAGTTGGAGATTATTGAAAAGCTCCTGGAACCTCATAATGAGGCCGTTATTGACGAGTTCGCCGTCCTTCTTTTTCGCCTGCCGACTTCCACGTAGCTGACTCTCTTTTCCTTGTAGATACTTTAGAAAAGTAAATGTGTGCCTACCACTTCTGGATGAAGTCTCATTTAGGCGTCAATACCGGGAAGACAAGACGCGAATTTCGCCAGCGCTGCTGGCATGCCTGTATGCCCATACCATTGTGTACTGGCAAAGCTCTCCAGTCTTGAGTCGGTACAGGTGTCCCGAGAGTCGCTTCATCTGGAACCTCGCCAACGAAGCGGTATACTCAGAGCTTCACCTATCACCCGGCATGTCTATTATCAAGGCAATTGTACTCAATATTGGTGGACGCCCTACCACCTCTTTGATAGGTAACGGCGTGCTTCTCGGATCTGCAGTCTCCATGGCACATTCGTTAGGACTGAATCACAACCCTCTTCCATGGCAGATTCCGCTACCGGAGAAGTATTTGCGCATGAAGATTTGGTGGGCGCTGTTGGTCCATGATAGATGGTAAGTGTGATTTGTTCGACTATCAAGTTTTCAGAAACAGAGAGAGAGATGAACAGCTTACTTACAAATGCCTAATTGCAGGACAAGCTTGGCACACGGCACGCCGCCTCACATCCAAAAGTCTCAGTATGATGTGCCTCCGCCAACTCTAGAGTATCTTAGTGAAGGCTTAACAGACGGAAGTAACCCGCGTTCTGAGCTTAGAACCAATATCTTCATGTCGCTAGTAACCCTAAGCGAAGTGCTTGACCGATTTCTACAGTACGTGTACTGCGTTGGACGAGATAGACAGTCCACTACCGATCTTGAGCATGCATTGCATCGATGGGTTGAGACATTGGAGGGTCCCTGTCGCCGAATTGTCCTGCGAGGATCTCATCTAGAGGTTACTGGAGCCGCAAACCTTCGCTTGGCATACTTAACTGCCAAACTGCTACTGCAGAGGATACAGCTTGAGGCAGAGAAGCAGGTGGACCATGTCAACGAGGAGGGAGTGTTGAACCGGTATTCTGGAGCACGCATGACATCTGAGGAGATGTTGATGCTTATTCAAGACTTTCAGCCGGAGCACCTCGGCGACTTCTGGATGTCTGTCAGCTCTTTTTCTTTTCCCGCTGCGGTCAACTTCTTGTTGCGGTGCGCGCTGGAGACTGAGAACTCTCCCGAGGGACTGGCCCAGAGTCCCTCGTTCAAGATTGCCCGCGACATGATCACCACACTTCAATCACATCAGGAGCAGTACAAGTGGGATTTGGGCGACATCTGCCTTGCCCAACATGCCGAGATTGTGGAGAAGATCCTCGCGGGCGTGGCACCAGACGAGCAAGGCGGAAATAATAGCAGCCTGGACCTCCAGGACTTTGACGCCTCGATCCTGGACCACATCTTTCCAAGCGTATGGGACCCGTTGCAAAACGCCTGGTAAATAAAGAATAAAGCCAACGGATCACTTTCGGTGGGTAAATTGGAGAAATAGGAGGCCCGCAGAATAATACGGAGCTGTCAGTCAGCGCCGGGAAAGTTTTATCTCCCGCGGGAAACTTTTGTTGGCCGCGGCAAAGCTAGGAAAGCAAGCAACCACCGCCGTGAAGATATCCACAACGATACGATATCGGAAGTAGACGGGAAAAGCGCTGAGATGAGATTTTTTGTTTTTGTATATAATGTCATAATGTCCTTGGAGGCCGGATGCAATTGGAGTTCACATCATCAAACAGTCAGGGCAGCAAACACCGCAACAGTTGTCTGACAACAGCTATCTTCTTCAACCAACAGGAGCAATCCAATCTTCGCATATCCATTGATCTTTTAGAAGATCCAAACAATTTTCTTATTCTTGTTATTACACATTTACACAAAAATTCACAATGGCTCCTGGAGCTCTAGTTGAATCTGAAAGCCCCCTGCTGGCTCCCGTATCGGGAAAACTCGACGTTGCCCCTACACTCTACGCCGGAATCGACGAGAAGCAGCTCCGTGAAAAGTCCAAGGCACACTTGGCCTACTACGGCACCAAGTTTCACGATGATGTGATCATTGGGGCTCGTGGGATGTACATTTACACAGCCTCTGGCCACAGAATCCTTGACTGGACTTCAGGCCAGATGTCTTGTCTTCTGGGCCATGGACACCCCGAGATTGTCAAGACTATTTACGATCATGCCATGTACCTTGACCATCTCTTCTCGGGCATGGTTTCTCCGCCTGTTATCAGCCTCGGAGAACGTCTTTGCAAGGCTCTTCCTGAGGGTCTGGATAAGGCCTTCTTCCTCTCCACCGGCGGCGAGAGCAATGAGGCAGCTATCAAGATGGCAAAGGTGTACACCGGTAAATGGGAAGTTGTCGGTCTTGGAGCTTCTTGGCACGGCATGACTGCCCAAGCTCTGGGAGCTCAGTACCACTTCGGTCGTAAAGGTCAAGGCCCAACTATCCCCGGCCAATTCATGCTTCCCTCACCCAACGCATACCGCTCTGAGTTCCGGAAGCCCGATGGATCCTATGACTGGGAGGCCGAACTCAACTACGGCTGGAAGATGATTGACTTGCAGTCCACTGGCAACCTCGCCGCCTGCATTGTGGAATGCATTCAAAGTTCTGGAGGCATGCTTGTTCTCCCCCCTGGATACCTCAAGGCCATGAAGAAGCACTGCGAGGCAAGAGGCATGCTCCTCATCGTCGACGAGGCACAAACCGGAGTCGGACGATGCGGCGACTTCATGGCCATCAACCACGAGGACGTCGTGCCGGACATCCTCACTCTGTCCAAGACTCTAGGCAACGGCCTTCCCCTCAGCGCCGTCATCACCAGCGACGAGATCGACCGCGTCTCCGCCGAAAAGGGCTTCATGTTCTACACCACCCACGTCAACGACCCCTTCCCCGCCGCCGTCGGCGATAAAGTCCTCGAAATCGTCTTCCGCGACAACCTCGTCCAGCACGCGCGCGAGGCAGGCAAAGTCCTCCACGACGGCCTCCAGAAGCTCAAATCCCGCTACGGCTGCATCGGCGACGTCCGCGGCCGCGGCCTCATGGCCGGCGTCGAGATCGTTGCCAGCCGAGAAACCAAGGAGCCCGCCCTGGAGCTGGCCAAGAGCATTGGCGACACGGCGTATAATCTGGGCGTGTGGGCGAACTTGAGCAGCCATCCTAGCTTTGGGGGCACGTTTCGGATTGCGCCGCCGATTACGGTGACGGCGGAGCAGATTCAGGAGGGCTTGGATATGTTGGAGAAGGCTTTTGCTGAGACGGAGGGGACGATGCCTCTTTATTGAATATTTGGTTCTTGATGAGTTGCATGGCATTGGGGATTGGATTTGGATGAATTGGTTGTAAAAGGCTTTGTTTGCTTTGGCATGGTGGATTTAAAATGGGCGTAGGTATATGAGATCTTTTGGTGGCTTTACGTTGGTTGCATGTTGAAGAATAAAGAGAGAGACAAATACAGTCTAAAGCAGTCATAGTGAAAGCGAGATACTTTAAAAAACATTTGTTGACGAACAAACGTGGAAGATTTTACTTTCGAGGAATTAGCCGATATATACACAGTATCGTCCGTATAAGAGTCACTTCATATCACAGTTCGCAGCCAGAAGGACTTCAAGTATGGCGGTGAGAAGAAAGAAAAAAAGGTATCATTCATAAACTCATCATCGAATCAGCAAATTTCGCAATTCATCCCGTCTTGCCCAGCCATTTAAATCCATGCTCTGCCATTTGAATTCGCTCGCTTTTCTCATGCATGGCGCAGAACACAAAAAGAAAGAAAGAAGTCGCCCAAGATATTTTGAAAAAGAGACAAAAAAAGAATATGCCACTTAGAACGCCGGTCCATTGCAGGAAAAGTTTTTTTTGGTGAAAAAAAAGAAGCCGCCATGCTCGTTCGCTCGCTATGCTGCAACGTCGAGAAACTTTTTAGAACCAAAAGAATTGTTTGCTCAAAGAGTGTAATTGTGGGTTTTTGTAAAATTGTGTTGATGAGTCGGAAGTAGGTGGTTGTAGTTCGTGTTAGGATGCCGTGGGTACGAAGTATGTATGTGTGCCGTTATGATATCGTGGTTGAATGTTGTAAACTCATCGGGAACGCAGCTTGAGGTGTGGGCTGAGCCGTCTGGAGATGCCGCGTACAGCGACGCCGAGGACCATCAAAACTTCCAATCCAACAATGCCCATCCAGACAGTGTTCAGAAGCTTCTCCTCATAGTCGGAGGAGTAGCCGTTGAAGTAGCCTGAAGACATGGAGTAACTGGACATGCCCCGCGCCATGATGGATATTTTTGTGTGGATCGATTCAAATTTGAACAAAGTAAGGTAAACAAGCACAGATAGGTGGCTTTAATTGCTTATCCTGTGGAATAGTCCTAGGACAACCTTGTCAGAATGGACCATGAAGAGAGAAATATAAGGACAACAGAAAACAAGGCTGGTCTGAGAGATATTCGAATCACTGCATGCCCAACTCGAGCCCAACTTCAACATCCCCGCCGCAAAGGTCGGTCACGAGTGGCACACGAGAGTGGTGGCAAACGGCAAATATCGCAAAGGATCGGACAAGGCCTTACCTGTTCGTAGAAACATACCAAGTACAAGCAAATGGGTCACGATCCGGCTGACGATAACTATACTCGCGGCTGCAAGATGTCGATTTTCGGTCCTGCTACAATCGAGACCCACGATCAAAGGCCCAGATGCTGATCATAAAACTGGCCCAAACGCTGATATATGATGCAAAAATCTCCAGATTCTCAAGAGCGGCGGTCGGGGCGCAGAGGTCGAGTCAGTGCTAGTTTGTATGCACTCGAGTGGATTCCTCTCTACGATATGTGCGTCGCGTGAGCCGTAAAAGCTGGCTTCCCGTACCCTGTCCTAGCCTGATCCAGCAGCAACTATTGGTTGGCTACAACGAATACGTCGAAACCAGGCTTTTCACAGGTGAACCAGTCTATGATGAGGGAGGTCGAAAAGATGGAAGAGTTGGTCGTGAGGCTGAGACGAAAGAAGGATGCTGAAGCAACCGTGGCAACGTGGCTTTTTGACCGTCTTATGGCGTTGCTGGCCCTCCTGCTTTGTTGGGGGATAAATTTCCTCTTGGCTGTTTGCCTTTACCATATTGACGGGATGCCCTTGTCACCTTTAAAAACACTTCAGCCCCACGTGCCGCCACCCTCATCTTGCTTTGAGATTTGGTGTGTGAGACGGGAGGAAATGAAGCCGTTTTGCGGCTGCCGATGGGTGGGGCCGCGTCCCGGACAAGAGAAACATGTTTCGGCGCCCAGTTTGCAGCCCTCAGGATGCTCTCTTCAGCTTCATCATTTCCATCCAGAGCTGGTGTTTTTCTTTGTCGTCGTACGTGCGTAAAGAGGCTGGAAAATCTTGCTGCTAACTGGGCCATGCAGCTTGCCAAGGGTCCAACTCACGACCCCCGCCCATTATCCCTGTTGCGCCCTATGGGGTATGTAGCCGCTCAACAAGGGTCGAGGCAGCCGATGAAAATGCGGTGACGCCGATTCATACAAGCATCATCATTTTTGCAGTGGTGGTGAAGATCGGCCGGCGAAGAAGCGCTTTATTCCTTCTCTTTCTTCCCTTGAGGCGCCATGGCTTGAGATGGGGCCAGAAGGTAGTTGAATCTGAGAAATGAGCCGCAGTGAGTACGTAACAATGAGCCTTGAAGTAGGTCAAGCATTATAGCCGAGTCAATATTGGCACTAGCCGCAAGCAGGGAGGTGTAACGGCGTTATTGGCAGTGTTGAGAGCAATTTCCTCATCAATGGACGGCTGCAAGACATGTTCCAAATTACCCAGAATATGAACACACCACCTTGCTGGTAGAGGCCCCTTGACATCTAATAGAAACAGCCAGAATTATGCACTCGAGATCGCGGCTCCGATCATGCAGAAACCATAATTTGACGAATTTCGTATTATCCTGCACGCTGGTCATTGGCGTTTCTTTTGTCGTCTCATAGTATTCTGGGTAGTTTATGGTCTTAGGCCTCGCTTAGATATCGCCGTAGCCGGCTCCGTATCCAAGTCTCTTTACTCGATGCCTGTAATCCGTGCGGAGCTCGATAGCTATGGGGCGATTAACAATGTGGTACTTGTCTGTAACTTGAATGGTTTGGAGTGACTGATGCTAGCAGATCTGAATGATGCATTATGTTCCCTGTAGGACGCAGAGAGAGGCTCGTTCTGTAACCTCAGTCCTGGCATCCCTTCTTCGATGTTCTCGGTTGTTAAAGCCATCAGTGTCTGTTTTATCTCTCGGGGAGTTTCATGGCCATCTAACATGTTGAAAGGATAGGGCAGATTCACATGGAGAGACTTGATGTGCATGAATAGGAGAAGGTTTATCGGTAGTTAGTGCCATGTTTCGAATGTAGTGCCAAAATGATGTATGTATTTGAAGTCTGTCGAATCATTTTCACCACCTTTTGCCACGGGTGACAATGTCCGACTGCTGTCAGGCTGCAGCATTCGGAGTTTTTCTGATATTTGGATCTGATTGATACCAAAATGCAACGGCGAGAAGGTCTGTACATGATGCGCGTTCACTAAGACGTGGGAGTGATCAAGGGAAACGTCCTAGAGATTAGATAGTGAGGAGTCGTTGGAAAGACAAATAGCCCAAGGCGACGTTTTAGGTAGAGATTTGGTCATTCACGTGATACTAGCGATTCGCAACTGATTGTGAACATGGCAGGTGGCATGGAGCTTGTTCCTTTCACGCTCAAGGGATACAACCTCTTGTGTTCTCTACAACAAAAGATTCAGGAAATTGGAGAACAAAGCCTCCGTCCATCAATCTGAGCAATCAGAAGCATCAAAGACTGTGGCGCAACTAAGCAACAGCTAGCGCAAGGTCGCCGCCAGACGAGTTTCGTCTTCCCGCCCGGCTAGCTTCTCCGTGGCTTGTCTTGTCTTGTCTTGTCTTGTCCAGGGATGCGACTGGCCCAGACTAGATGCTTTGTTCTGTTCTGTAAATGTCCTTGTGATTGGAGGGCCAACATACTAACACTCTCCAATGGACATGTAGACTAGGTACTTGAGATCTACCTTGCGTTACACGGCAGTTTCTCCTGCAGTTCAAGTAGCATTTTGGCTCCCTCGCATCATTTCTTGGCTCTCTCCACTCGCAACCGGCTTGCATGTGCTGTGAGAACTGCCTTGTGGACCCGTGACTTGAACAAACAAACAGCCCAAACAAACAGCCAAGCAAACGAGCGATGGCTATTGTGAACTTGTTCGTAATACCGTAAGGTAAGAAAGTATATGGACGCTTCAACACGTTCTTTCACATGCTCAGGGAAAAAACGAAGACGTCATCCATCGAGCCATGCTGAGCCACAGCGATATTGATTGGGGCCTTTTACTCCGTAGCATCAAAAGAACAGCGGCTGCACCGCCACACGTTCGCTTTAGCCTCACCCCCTTCTTCATGATGACGTCGCACATCTGCCCCGCCGACACCCCTCAATCAAGCTCTCCACGAGGTGTTGCGATACTAAATTGCGCGGCTGGTTCCCTCCAGCTAACCTGAAGCCACGATACGTAACCCAAAGCAGGAATTACATAAATCGCCACGTTTCTGCTCTTCCATCACCTTGAAGCAGTTTATTTCTGTTCCACCTCCTGGAATCTTCGAAGCTCTACGATATAACTATACTACAACTACCAAACCCCTATTCTCACCACCAGCAACGATGACTACCACCGTTCACGTCGAGAACATTGCCGCCGCGACTGGCGATGCTGAAGTTAAGGACTTCTTCAGCTTCTGGTTCGTCCATCTGCAGCACTGAACTTTGTTTCCGAGAGCTTAGGCTAACTGTTTCATAGCGGCAAAATCACCGACATCAAGGTTACCACCGAGGGCGAGACGAAGAAGGCAGAGGTTACCTTTGAGAAGGAGACAGCCATGAAGACAGCGCTGCTCCTGAACAACACACAACTCGGCCCCAACCACATCAAGGTGACGAGCGCCACAGGCGACTCCGAGGACGACGGCTCGCACTTTGCTCGACAGGGCAACAGCAACGATGAGATTACTCAGGAGATGAAGCCCCGCACCCGCATCCTCGCCGAGTACCTCGCACACGGCTACGTCGTCGGCGACGCAACCATCCAGCGCGCCATTGAGCTGGACCAGAAGCACGGCGTCTCGTCGCGATTCCTCAGCACCCTGCAGGACCTGGACAAGAAGTACCAGGCCACCGACCGCGCCAAGACGGCCGACCAGAGCTACGGCATCTCCCAGCGCGCCAACAACTTCTTCACCGGCCTGAGCAGCTACTTTGAGAAGGCCAGCAACACGCCCACCGGCAAGAAGATTGCGCAGTTCTACCTCGACGGCTCAAGACAGGTGCAGGATATTCACAGCGAGGCCCGGCGGTTGGCTGACTTGAAGACGGAGGAGCACGGCGGCAGTGCGTACAAGGCGGCTGGTTTTGAAAAGGTCTTTGGCAAGGAGAAGAAGGAGGAGAAGCCTGCGGCCGCTGCGCCCGCCGATGCTACTGTTATTCCAGGAACTGCTGCGCCCGCTCCCGCTCCCGGAGTCTCCTCTACTGATGAGAAGACCGCTTAAACGAACGAGAGTTATGGAATTGTTATGGAGTTGTGTTGCAAGTCATGAAAATTATTAGTAGTCTTTCTTCTTATGATCCGTTCAGATGATTTCTTACACGAGTTTTTACGGTTTCAAATCACGGGCAAAGGATAGTATAGTATAGCGATGCAATGATTGATGCTATGAATGACTATTGTACAACGTGAACATGCCAATTGATTCTCCTAAGCGTTCAACGGAGTGTCTATGACAATGATTAGTCGCGAACTGCGGTATACGAGTCGCTCTAATTAGCGCTGCTCACAGTTTCCAGGCTCCCTGGAGAACTTGTGTTTAAGCACATCGTCCATCGGCCCCTTGGGGTTCGATGTGAGACACTGTCACAAGGTTTGGTTAGAGATAATTTATGCGTGTAAATGATTTGAGTCAACTCACGTCAAGCTGGGACTTTGGGTCCTTCTGGCTGGTCTTGCCGAGATCTGAGGCCTTGCCGGATCCAGATGCCCCTATTTGGGCAGCGGATTGGCGCTCGGGAGGAGGAGATTGACGTCCCTCAGGCATAGCGATTTAGTGATGCAGTTGATGGAATTGGTGATACGGTTGATGGAATTGGTGATGAAGAAGCTTTTTGGAGCTTTTTGGAGTATTTTGCAAACAATTTTGTACTTGAAGGAAAAATGTAGAAACTGAATTGCTTTGCTTCCCGCAGTTTAAATGTATTACGCAAAGATGCGGTAGATGGCGTTGACGTCAGAGCCATCATTGGCGGGCGATTGCATCATGTTGATGTCGCAAACCGATGAGACGGATAAGAGAATACTCACCGTTCTGAGATATGCGAAAATCAAATATGGAGCCATTGTAAGATAAGTTTATTATTTCATTGGGCCCTTTTTGTTGCCTTGGAATTCTACTTCTAACCAATGTTGTGGTTCCAAGTTCATGTTGGCAACGGTGCCCACAACTTATACGGAGTATAAAGTCCGATCATGACAATCGTCTGGCAAACGCTTCTTCGGCACATGTCTACGGTATTACTGGTTTGATAATTTGGTTGCCAGCCAGATTTAATTATTATCAATCGAGACAACAAGACGTCATGGGAACAATATAGTTGCATGGCGATGCGACGTGTGTCTCAGTTGTCGAGGTAAGGAGTCGGTGTTATTAGACAATTTCTCGAACGAAGGCGAGCCCCTGGCTTACAACCCCACAGGTGGGTGTAGGTGCTCCTGTGGCCTTATGCTGCATAAGATGCGAGGCTGCGATAAGCTTAAGAAAGAATATCGCACATCGCATTGATAGAGGACAATGTCGAGCTGTTATTCTGCTCGGTGAGTGCAAGAAAGAGCTAATAGGACAAGGACAGGTTGCACAAGGAGCTGAAGTCGTCTTTCGATGTCATTGATACTACCTAAAAAGCATGTTAGGTGGTATTACCAGATGAGCCACGTATCAGTTTCAGAACCACAACTTTTCCAGCCAGACGTCTACTGTCGTCTGCGCAGCTTCACACGCGAGGAATAAGGTATCGGTAGTACGCACACATCATCAAGCCGCAATGGAGCTTATGATCATCAATGCGACTGGAACAATGGAACGGACCTGGAAACTTTAATACATGTAGTGCCCAACTTATGGAGGCGCTGCTTGTCCCCCCTCCAGCGTTAATGCAAACCAACACTGACCTAGGTAACCTGAACCCCTAAAAGCACCGCCGTCAGTGGGCTGGTCGGGTAACTTTTTAGTGCCCGCGGCCACCACATTTCCACTCACCCCGCACATAATAGTGCCGCTCCTCCCACCGAAGGGGGTGCCTGGCCCGTATCGACAAATCTGGTGACCTCGGGGAGCACGTCTCTCTTGTCTCAACCTTGCCCGGACGCTTTTCAACGACACACCGCATCTTCAATCTCGTTTGCCGTCGTCTTGTCTCTGCGCCGATAGAAGCCCTGCCGAACCCGAACAGCCACCGCCATCGCAAGGAACGTGGAACGAGATTAAAACCGCGTGTAGATCCGGCCAACAGCGGGAGCAAAAAGGAAGGGATAAGGGAACCGAACAAGAGAGAGAAGAGCAAGAAAAAAGGGTGCGCTCCGTTACAAAAGCAAAGATGCCGGATCTTAACTCGGTGCCCCCCTCGCCTCACGTCCTGGCCAGCGGAACACCTTCTCGTCGTCAGTCGGCCAACCTGCAGTCCGCATCATCGCCGCCCTCTGCGTCTGTCAACATCCTGCCTTCCAACCAGGCCGCCGTCAACCAGCACGTTCCCTCGCAGGCTCTCCCGTCTCCCGGCTTCCCCCCGCCTCAGTCGCCCATGGGCTCAGCCGATGCCGCCGTTGGGCCAGGCCCGGGACCTCTGCGGCACCCGAGGCCTCTGACGGCCTCTGAGCTTCACATGCAGCTGGAAAAGGAGCAGGAGGCAGTGGTATGTAACACATGATGACGATATGATACAGCCATGGCGCAACCATCGACTGACTATCGACAGGTAAATCGTCTGACTCGCGAGCTCTCGATGCTTCGGGCCGCCCACAATGCGTCGGTCGTTTCAAACGCCTCGTCGACGTCGAATGCTACTTCTTCCCACGACCCCATTGTCGAATCGTCGCTCTTGTCTGGCTCCGGATTCTCGATTCCTACCTCGCGTCGCCACCATAGAACCTCATCTTCTACATCCCAGACTTTCCCCAACTTTGCCTCGTCGTACGAAGCCCGAGCTCGAACATCCCATCCCGCATCGCTTTCACGGCAGAATAGCAGCGCTTCTCGCAGAAGCCAGACTGGATCGCCTGCGCCACCAAGTTCCATAGATCCCTCGACCTATTTTCATCAGCAGAGGAACCCTGCAGCTGCTAGCTCTGTCATGATGAGCTCTGTGGTCGCTACTCCCGGTAGCTCCGTTCTGGGTGACCAGATGAGCCCCGGCCTAATGCCCGCGACTTTGCGCTACGAAGAGACGGCTTTCTATCGACAGGAGCTAGATAACGCAAAGAAGGAGAATGAGGCCCTCAAGAGGCGTATCCGAGAACTGGAGAGGCTCGTCCGAGAGAGGCGATCGAGTGATGCGAGCAGGAACAGGAGCGACAGCGCGAGCACAACGGCAAGTGCAAGCGTTGCGCCGGGCGGCGGCGTTAGTATCGCGGGCCCGAGAGAGAGCATCTATGGCCATGGCCGAGACCGCGAGCGAGCTAGGCAAAGCACCACAAGCTTAGCTGGTGGAGTAAGCATTGGAGTTCCTGACGAGGAGGTCAAGGTGGGCGAGAGCGCGGCAAGCGGGCGACCAGGGAACGACAACCAGGGGTAATCATCGACTATAAACGACTAGATTATATTTGCAAGACGGACGGGTATACTGGGTATGGAAGGTTCGGGCTCCGTTGGTATTGAGTGGAAGATACTATTGGCGTTCTGGTGTTTATTAGCGAGACTCTTGCGTTGATTCTCAAAATTGGTTGAGCTTTTCCTTTTGTTTTCTCCTTTACTCTTTTCCGCTCTACTCAATGTTCTGTTTTTATAACACTGGATGCGGCAAAAAGACCGATGGCCTTTAGCAAATTGCTTCTTTTGGCCCCTTTGCCCTTTCTTTTACAGCACAGACAAGCTAAAATAGTTTGATGCCGAGTTACATCTCGGCTTCACCATTAAGAAATAATGAATTATGAACCAACAATTATAGTGTTACCCAGTTCTCCCTATATATTATCGAAACAAGTAGTTGATCTGTCCTTTGCTGACATCAGAAGTATAGCAATCCGCTCGTGAACATGCATACTAAGGCTTAGTATCAAACAGGTAGAATCAAATAAAGTATCTCAGTCAAAGGATGATGACTTCTCGCGAGACGGCATGGTCTTGAGCTTCTTAGCTCTCTTCCTTTAGAACACTGAAAAGAGGCTGGTCGTCATCGTCCGAGTCTTCTTTTGAAACTCGGGTATCCTTCTTCTCCGGCACGCGTGGTCTCTTCTTCTGTGCTGCTTTCTTTTTAAGGGGCTTTTCTTCCGAGTCATCGCTCGAAACTCGGCTATCCTTTTCTTCAGCCACTCGCGGTCTCTTCTTCTTCGCTGCTATCTCTCTGAGGGGCGTTTCTTCTGAATCCGAATATATGTCTACAACGTCAGAGAAAGATGGACCTTCTTCTTGCTACGAATATGGTTCAGATCGTTCGGCGGCTTCCTCAGAAACGCGGTTGCTGTTATTCTGGTCTTGTGCTTGGTCTCCCTGCTGAGGGGCGTGGTCTTGCTGGTATTTCTGCTTAAGGGCAGCGAAACAGTCGCAGATGAGTTTTCGCATCGAGACGCGCTCTCTAGTGGACGGTGTGGACTTGAAGACGACGGCGAGGGCGCAGCGGAATATCCACAACTCGTAGAATGTTTCCTCAAGCATCTTGTCGAGGAAGGTGTTCCTTTCAGACGCGGCGGCGAGGTCCTTGATAAGGCTCTCGTTCTGGGATTGAAGCTCTTTGACTTTATCCTTTTCCTCCTCAAGTTGTTTTGCCATGTCGTCGTTGGCAGCCTTGAGGCTGGCGCACTTTGCTTCGTGGTCAGCTCTCTCCTTCTTTGTTGCTTTGTTGAGACGTTCCACGATCAAGGTGAGCTCATTGCATTGATTCTGGAAGTAATCGCGTTTATCCTGCAATTCTTGGGCTCTCTTTTCGAGATCAAAGACTTGGCGAGATACTGGGTATTGACCGAAATATGGGTTGTTGGCTTCAGCCTCTGATGAAGAGATATTCTTGGGCCTTGCGGCGGTGGCTTTGCCTCCGATATTCTTGTCAGCGTAAAGTTCCGCTTTGGCCTTTAGAGAAGCTTCTGAGACCCTGTGATCATTATTTTCGTTGTCTCCTTTCTTTGATGTTGACATCCTTCCGTCTGCAGATTGAGGCTTTTTCATCACATTCTTGGCAGAAGTGACGGAATCAGAAGGGCTTTCATCGCTGGAGCTGAGGTTTGGGTCGAAATATTGCACAACAGAGCGTCGGATTCTCATCCCATCTCTCGCATTCTTGGTGGAGGTGACGGGACTAGAAGGGCTTTCATCGGGGGAGTCGCTAAGGTTTGGGTCGAAGTCTTCCAAAACGCGTTGTCTTTTCCCGGAATGAGCGCGTGGAATAATATTAGGGGGCATTATTCCCGTCAAGGTTAAGCAACTGCATGGAATCTCGTTAACAGGGAGGCTTTGTCCTCAAGGGGGGCGATTTGGAAGATACAGGTATCGGGCGAGCGAAGCAAAAAGTTGAACTGTATATGGAAAACCCAAAACTTCTCCAAAGATGAAAGGAGAAATTTAATGCAAAGGTTGGCTTCTGTCACTCTGGTTTTATCTTAATCTCCGTTTGTCATCTGAGCATATTGCGTTTTGAATTGTGGGGGGTTTAAAAGTGAGCGGAGAGTGAACAAAAGGTTGACGCAGGTGAATGGGGTTCAGCGTTTGTTTGCTTTCATGAGCATAAAGCACATAGCATTTGAATTCTGCATTATTAGCACGCCGTATTTTATGGGGTTTGCGGTTAGATAGCTTTTATCTTCAAGCTTTTGTATTATTGAATCCTATATCAAGGCGATGTTACAAGTCCTCATGGACAGAATCCTCATTTCCTCAACACAGCAGTTATCAGTTACGGATATCTACCTCAGTAGTTAAATAATTTACTAGGTAGGCAACAATAGGTAGTACTATAGCAAATAAATCAGGTAGCTTTGTTCTTAGTAAGTAGCTACCAAGTATATATTCCATCCGACAGAGTTGTACAACAGACTGAAGCTACATATTCACTTAGCACATTAACTATCAATACTCAGTGTTTATGGATTACATATGTTCTCTCATATTTCCTTTTTCAAGAGCAAACACAGATGATTCACCTCTTCAAATTGTAGCACTACTCGGAATATACTTTCTACCGAAGAATGTCGGGATATCAAACCCAGACCTTAAATCTCAACTCCAGCCTCAAGCAAAACAACTTCAATCAGCCTGGCGATCCAAAATCACTCCCGCAGGATCCTTCGTTTCCCCATCTCCCCACGTCGCATCCCATCCATGGTCGGCCAGATAAACCTTCCACGCCGCGTCATCGTCGTCCAGCCGCCGCGACACGTCAGGGATGACGAAGTACGCCACGAGGGCACCCAGCACGGCAAACGCTGATCCAATGAGGAAAGCTACCTGGTTTCCCTTGTCGGGGTTTTTCGCGTACTTGTTGAGAATGGCTGTGAATACTTGGGTCCCAATCGCAGCACCGGCTTTTGACCAGGCGCTGATGAAGCCCATCATCTGGCCGCGGATGGACGTGGGGAAGCATTCGGAGGCAGTCAGGACGACGGTGCTGTGAGTTTCGAGAGAGTTAGTCGTCTGTGAGTTGTAAAGATAGTAGGGCTAATACATACCTTCCAGGTCCCACCTCGCCGAGCGTCAAGAAAATTCCATAGAGCACGACAAACAGAGGGAAGACTGTCTGAATTGGCCCAATTGCACCGCCCAGGATAAACCCAAGTATCGCCTGCATAGCGAACCCGAGGGCCATTGTCTGCCGTCTGCCAATCCTATCAGACAGATATCCACCCAAAAAGGGGCCCGGGATGTAAAAGCAGTTGATAAGAACACCCCATCCAAGATTCTTGACAAGACTCTGTCCAGCGTTGGCACGGCTGATGATGGTTGAGCTGAAGATTCCAAAGGGGATGGAGATCCAATTGTACAGAAACCAACTAGCTGCAGCTCCTATGAGAGGCCGGTAATACCGCTTCAGGGCCAGCCAATACGGCACCCGCTGCTTTCTCATGGCGGACTTTCGGTAGGCTGTAGCAACGGCCATGCGCATACGGAACCAAAAGATACCCAGAGGAGGGATTGCACCGAGAGCAAAAGATGTTCGCCAAACGATATAATACTTGTCCTCTCTCTGGCCAACGCAGAGCAGCAAAAGGAGAGGAACCAGCCCGCCCCAAACATATCCAAGATCAGAAGAAAGATCAGCCAGCATGGCAAACATGAAGCCGCGGTGCTTGCGGTACTGGCCGCTCTCATCGGTAGCTTCCACGGCACCGGCGCCGGACACGGGATACTCGCCTCCGGCCCCGACGCCGGCAACGCCTCGGGCAATGATGAGCATCCAGAAGAGGCCCTTGGGGGAGGTGCCGTTGGCGGCAGCGGACATGGCGATGCCGAGGACGAGGAGGATGGTGGTGGCCACGGCGCCCGTCTTGCGGCCAAGCTGGTCGACGACGACGCCGAAGAAGAGCATGCCGATGATCATGCCGATGAGAAAGGCGTTGCTGAGGCGCGAGTAGATGGAGTTGGTTAGGTCATCTGGGTAGATGGCGCCGAGAAGAAGCTCGACGTTGCCTATCACGGCGGCATTGCTATGATGAGATGGAATTAGATGGAGAGTCTTCATTAGATACCACGAGAAGTAGTGTCATGACTTACTAGCCGTCTGATCCAATAGCTAGACCCGAGAAGAGAACCATCAACCAGACCGAGAGCTTGCTGTAGTATCCCTTGACCGACTCTGCTATGCTCCCCGCTTCGACGTCGACATTTTCTTTGCTTTTTTCAGGCAGTTCCTCATCTTTGGTGATTTCTGAGGCTACTGGTTCGCCAACAGTTTCAATTTTGGAGTCAAGAGATGTATTTTCTGGCTTGGGAGCCTCCATCTCCCCTGGTCCAGCAGTCATGATGGCGGTCGTTGATTAATATTGGCACATGAAATCCTTTTGCATCATGTAGGTTTGTGTCGATCTATGTGCACGCGAGCAGCAACTTACACGAAGAGGGGTTGTAAAGGAGGGAGGCTGCATGTAGGGTTACATGCGCGTCCTCTCTCCTCCTTTTTGCATTCTCTTCTCGCAGACATTATCTGGCGGCACATACAGGCCAACTTGTCTTCGGACGCTATCCGGTTAATCAACGAAGAGATCGGCATAAGACACGACTGCTTGCCTGTCAGATAACGCTCTCAAACTGACATTCTCCGTGTCTAGTGGTGATAGCTAGGGGAACTAGCGTGGCCAAGGCGACCCGTCCGTTTCTGACGGTTCAGATCTTCCACAGTATATGAAGACTTCATATCATGCCGTCTCTATCTATACGAAGCCCATGTCGTCCTTCTCCACTCTACTAAACCATGCTGAAGCTTCATGTTCATGCTCAGCGCTTCTCTTCGTAGCTTGTGGGGGAGGAGATTACAGCGCCAATCCCATGTTATACTCTGAATGCTTTCCTAATCCAGTTGGCCGATCCGTGGCTTGCAAACTAAAAGCTGTTCTGACATCCAAAGTGGGGGACAAGATTAAACCAAAACTGAAGCAAACCAAGATTGCAGCTATTCCCGCGTCCGATACGATACGAACAGAAGCACTAAAAAGCTCCCCACGCAAGAGTCCACATCAAGCAACAATGAATTCAGCCCAGCCTATCAAATTCACTGCACGAAATACAGTATTCAGCATGCGCTACAGGGGATACGTCACACCCTTTCAACGTTAATCTGGTTTCTTCTTTAAGACAAATACAAACACCTTTCAGCCTATTAGCCGACGAATCAAACCAATTCAAGTTCCCCGAGACGATCATGCCTTCATTTGGAGCTGGTCATCTTTACAGTAAGTTCGGATGCGATACCTTTGAATGGAAATCTCCGGTGTCGCAGCCGAGACGTTGATGTTCTGCATGCTTGCTTGGGTAATCGTGAACTACAACCCAGGAGCTGACTGCATGTGTCCATGTTAATTCAAACTTTGACTCTCATACCAACAACGTTGATCGTGAGATTTGGCTCTCTGTGCCTGTTGGGAGGGTTCTGATGAGACATGATGGATTACCATATCATTAAAGATGAGAAGGGCGTCTCCCTTCCAACGACATCATCACCATCAGAAGCATCACGACGTCGATCTACATCCTCCAAACGATTCCGCATCTCCATCTTCACAATCCTCTTCCTCACAGCCCTCCTCATCTTCAACAACGCCCACAACACCCCCTTCTCCCTCTGCACCTCCCTCCACCACCGCCCCAACATCGCCCAAGTCCAGCAATGCTCCATCAACAACTTCAAATCAGACCTCTCATTCCTGGATTCCGCAAAGCCCATCCAGCCCACCGAATTCCTCCTCCGCAGAGACCGTCTCGCACAGGCCCTCGCCGCCAACAACGTCGACGCCTTCGTTCTCGAGCCGGGCTACACGTTCCAGTACTATGGCAACATCTCGCAGCAGGATTGGGAGCCCTGGGAGCCCGAAGAGCGGCCGTTCCTCATGCTCATCATGCCGCAGACCTCCTCCGACGGCAGCGTTTCCGCAAAGACGGCGTTTTTGTCACCGCATTTCGAAGAGGGCCGCGTTCGCATGCTGGGCATCCCGTCTCGTGAGGAAGAGCTGGACATTGTCATCTGGGAAGAACACTGGAACCCATACACAACACTCCTGGAATCGAGGCTCTTCAAAGACAAACAGTCCCCGACGCTCATGGCCGACGAGGAAATCCGCGACTACATCGTCCGCGGCCTCGACGGCGCAGGCTTCCGCACCGTCGGCCTCAGCCCCGAAGCAGAACTCGTCAGACAGCTCAAGACGCCCGCCGAAGTCGAGCTCCTGCGGGCCGTAAACACCGGCACCGTGGCCGCCGTGCGGGCCATGCGGCCGTGCCTCGTCCCCGGCCTGACGGAGAACGAGGTCACCTCCATCCTGGACCAGACCATGCTCTCCATCGGCTTCGGCCTCTTCTTCAACATCGTCCTCTTCGAGGAGCACGGCGCCCTCCCGCACGGCGGCTTCGTCACGGGCGACAAGGAGCTGACGTACGACACCATGGTCGTCATCGACGTTGGGGCGCACTACCTCGGCTACTCGTCCGACATTTGCCGCAGCTTCATGATTGACGCGCCTCCAGGGAGAACACACTCCGACCCCTTGCGCGTCGAAAAGGAAAACGTCTGGCGCATTGTCTTGGACGCGCAGACGGCTGCCGCCAAGGCCATGAAGCCCAACAACACCGCCGCCAGCGTCGACATTGCCGCTCGTACGGTCATTGAAGATGCTGGGTATGGGTACGGATTTACGCACCGCCTGGGTCACGGCATTGGCATCAAGGCTCATGAGTCTCCGTATCTGAACAAGTGGAACACTGGTTCGCTGCTCCAGTCAGGAATGACATTCACAAACGAGCCGGGAATCTATCTAGAGAACAAGTTCGGTGTTAGACACGAGGATATTTACCTAGTCAAAGAGGATGGCGAGGCAGAGCTCCTCACGGGTCAACGGGCACGAGGAATGTATGAGCCTTGAGATGATGTATTAAAAAGGAATTCAGGGGGTATCATTGTAAACTAATATCTAGAGATATACCATTTTCTTCTCTCCCGTTATATACAATGCTTCCCAACATAGTTGTGTACCAAAACGCTATGCAATTCCCAACTACGCCTCCTCATCCGATCCTCGATGCAAAGGAAAGCCGCTCGCAATCGCAGTACGCGGCAGGTGCTGCAACCACTGCATAGCTTCGCTCCCGGGAATAGGAACGTGGTTCAAACTACAGTCGATGTAAACATTCTCATACAAGTAAACCCAATTCGACACCTCCGTCATGCTCTCTGCCACCACTCCTGGAAACGGCGAGGAACTCAAGGCCGCACAAAGCCAAGACATTTGCTGGAAGACGTCGCTGAGGGTATGAAGCCTGGCGCTCAGGCTCATCCTGATCATCGAGCCCTCGGTCTCTATGTGAACGAATCTCAGGCTAGGCAAAACGGCACCCTTGCCATCGCTGCCGTCCCAGAGAGACATGCCTGAGAACGCATCTCCTTCTTGGAGGGAAGACGCCGCGCTCGTGAACGCATCTTGAAGACAGCTCAACACGACGGGTCCGCTTTTCGGCCATTGCTTCTCGACGTACTCGGATACAGTGGTGCAGACATGCTCGGTGGCGGTACCTGTCACCACAGGTAAAGACGCGAGACGGGTATTGGACAGGTCGCCAAAGCCTCCTAGCGGGTTGAACAACTGGCATTCGTATTTGAGCTGAACGATATGGAAGCCGTCAGGCGGAGGAGGGCCGGGTCTTCTCAACACGACATCCCAGATGGCCGACTCGGCAAAGTGGATCTGCACATAGTGTGGAGACAGGAGCACCTTTTTCATCTCATCGATGAGCTCTTTGGCCGCATCCCCGGTGGTTATAAGTGTATGAAGTGCGCGGGCGATCTGATCCGGGTTTCCTCCCGGCGACTGATCGGGAAATTCGCGATGCCAGTAGCCGCACAGCAGCTGTAGAGCCAGCGGGAAGTCGATTCCCTTGGTGTTGGTCGACCACGTAAGGGGCCTTCTCGATAATCCCGGACCGAGCTTATCGAGGATGCATCTAGCCGTCTCGGGGCCGTTTAGTATAAGCACGAGTTGACGGATAGGCCCATCGAATAACAGAGTAACTTGACGAGCATGCTGACTCCCGGAGCCGTGATCAGAGTCGGTGTAGAACCGGAAGAGCTCATCCCACAGCTGCCTGACGAACACCGACAAGAGCCGGTCCAGCACTCGATCGAGATTGACCCGAACCCTCCGATCTGGGAAATAGTAGTGGGCTAGCAGCTCATTGTTCAAGCCATCGGCCAGGGCCTTGGCAAATGCGGCAACTAAGGCCCCGGCGACCAGGGGTGGCAGCTGGACCTCGATGTTCTTGGCCTGCTGCTGCGAGAAGGAGAAGCAGGTGGGAAACGGGGGCGGCGGCGGCTTGACGAGCGTATACGAGGAGGGGGAAGCAAGGCCTGTCTCTGGTATCCTAAGGGTTTCAGGACAGCCAGGCGGAGGTGGCATGTCTGATCATGGCTGTGCAACAGGAAGAGGGGACGAGTAGTAGAAGAAGAGGAGACGGTGGTGAAGTGAGGATATGTGTATATGTAGGCGTGTGTATAAGACGCATCACCAGCCAGCGGTCCACCAGGGGGATGGGAGATGGAGATGGGATAGAGTGCACGTTTAAGCTTGACCAATCCCTAATGGAAGAAGCCGATCCAGAATCGTCTCGGTATGCAAGCCACGCCCAACGAAGTTTTCATCGCCATTTTATTTATCATGTGCTGCCCACCTGAGCAGGCCAAAGTCGAGCCTTGCGTTTGCTGACGTTGCAAGCCGTCGAAAGCATTGCGCGTCCCGCTTCCGAGCTAAGGAAAATGCGTCTCCAGCTCGCCACACATTACCCTTTTTTTTTTTTTCTCTCTTTTCATCCACGTCCCCTATTTTTCTTTGCCCCCAGGAACAACAATGTGCCGAGACAGCTTCTGAATCAGTTGCTCATTCTTATTTTTTGCGTAAGCATTTTTTTCCCATGTTCCAGGCCCAGGGGCACCTTTTTGACGTTTCGACTGGGATTTTCGCCAGAAGCTGCGCGTCCCGGGCCAGCGACCCGCTCAGCTTGCTTGAATAAGGTAGGTTAGTTTAT
Source organism: Trichoderma semiorbis (assembly GCA_020045945.2). Taxonomy (NCBI): domain Eukaryota; kingdom Fungi; phylum Ascomycota; class Sordariomycetes; order Hypocreales; family Hypocreaceae; genus Trichoderma; species Trichoderma semiorbis. Next base: position 2,194,528 of record CM034695.1, read on the forward strand.
TGGAACCCGCCGATGACTGATACGCATCTTGAGATAAAAAGGGCAATAATCGCGCGAAATTCAAGCAACACTCTAATTTTGTCAATATCTACTCCGTAGTATGAACAAAACCATCGAGATGCAGTGACTGGAATGTGGGTTCTGGGTGAGTGACCCGGCGCTTGGTGGGTGGTGACGTACCACGTGGTCGGGTACGAGTACCTTGATACACTTGATACAACCAATCCGACAAATTATTGTCAGCCAGATGATTCAAACCCTGCAGTTATAAAGCAAGGGAGCTTACTCTCGTCAAAGTCATATCAAGTCATATCTCGTCATTACCAATGCTCTCAGTAGAAGGTGATGGGATACAAGGTAAAACCTCTTCATTTCCATAGCATCGTATACCGACCATACATCGAACACAGAGCCGTCCGCAGGCCATTTCCAGCCCTTCAAAACAACATACAATAAGCCGCCATGTCTACAAATACCTCCAAAATGAGGGTCCTACTTCTCACAAAATCACCCGCACTCTCTTTCACCGCGAGGTATAGCCGGTTCCCGTGTTGCCGGCCCCGGGAAGATCAATCGAGTCGCATCGGCTCTAGTTCTTCGGCCCCACCTCCGGCATCTCGCTTCACCTCCCTAGGCCCCTCAGCATACACGCTGTAATATCTCGAAAGTTCTCTGGATGAGACCTGTTTTATACCGTGTAGTTCAAATGCCAGCACTATTTTCGCTAGCAGAGCACAGCCGACAAGCGCTTCGACAACGGTCAACATGTCGGGCAGTGTCACAAAGAGAATGCTCCCTAGCACAACAGTCCCAAGCCATATGTGCAAAATGGATAACACACTGCCAAACCAGCCAAGAATAACATGCAAGTAAACCCATCCGCCGGGTCGTCTTTCCAAACGTAGTGGTCGCCCATACAGTGACGGGGTAAATTCATCCAGTACCCATGTCACTACGACAGATCTCCTCTCAGTGGCTTTGGCGGAAACAATAGAGTATCCTGTTCTCAGCGTACTATATGCAATGCCGAAGACGGGCGCCATGACAACCATCCAAAAGAATAAGATGTAAGTTTCTGGCACATTGGGGATCTTGATGCTCACGGTAGCCTGCGACACGGCCTTGTAGGTGAGCCGATAGACCTGATAGACGACATTCCCCTGTCGCGAGCATGCCGACTAGGTACTCGACACGGGAGATGGCGGCGCGAACAACCCAAGGCGCTCGCATTAACCAACGAGGGAACCCGACAGTCGGCACAGTCGGTACATACGAAACCAAGTCTCGATTGATTAACCCCCCCTGTAGACCCAAGTTGGGAGACGGCGTGCCAAAGGCGAGAAGGAAAGCGAGCACCGGCCTCCGAGTCGCCAACAACGCTAGATCCGCCATTGACGGGCCAAACTGCGATAACCCAGCCGGTAGCAGTCCAATGAGAAGCCCAGAAACCGTAAACTCGTTCTGATAGCCTTGCGTGCAGGCCGGCAGGACGCAGTCAATCAGCTTGCCGGCCCAAGCATGCCCCTCGCCATCGGGTAGGCTCTGGTTCGTATAGTTGGCGAATTGACCAGTACAATTGTTCTGGATGATTCCCGGTAGAAAGTCTTCCGACGCGAGGAAGAAGCTAAGAAACTGATTGTGAGCACGAATGTAAGGGTTACCTGCTCCAAACACTGATCCGACGAGGGCGGCTACAAGTACTACAGCCCCATGGAGCCGCATCATCGCCATCGGAGCCAGGTAGTTGACAAAGGTTGCAGCCAGAAGTAATTACAACGCAGTGCCGTCTCTGATCCACAACGAAGTCAAGGATTGGACACAATCTTTGCTCAACTTGCTAGCTCCGAGCATGGAGACCCTGAAGTACGCGTTCCAGGAAGGGGAAAAAAAGAACTTATATATACCAAGTCTCAACCGCCCAACTGCTCTGTGTGAGACTAGGGAAGATCTTGCTTGGGAGCGATGGATTGTACCCCCAGCGCCATTACCACCATCACTATCGCTCTCGAGCGTCCGTAGCCAGCGACTGGTCACCTAATCTTAGCTCATGCCTTCGGCATCGTTGAGTTCTTCTTACAAGGTAGATGACTGCTTATCCAATTTGCAAATATTGTGGATAATGTATAGGCATGTTTCTAATTGGTTATATGATTGTGCTCGAAATCGAACAACAACGTTCTGAGCCGTTGTCCCGACGTGACACAGGAAAAGCCATGTGAGTCCGGATGGCTATCTGTATATGGCTACAAGGCCGTCCGAGTACCAGTGGTACGATCCGAATATTCGTATCGATACGAGTATTAGATATTAGTAGAAACGAAGGATTCAGTACTCTATTTCCCATTTTCACCGAGTGCCCAGCCGCGATCTAGACATTCTAGAAGGAATCAACTGGTAGTTATGTATTATATCCAAAAACTATATGCACTGTTCGTTATTTAGATCTGTTTTATGCATATAAGCATATGTGGAAGAGAACGTCGCACTGATGAAGAGTCGAGTTTGACCGACAGCCTTGTCTTTGTCTTGGTGATCTGGTTATCCTGTGTAGTTGCTGATGTATATCATTGGCTGCTGCAATCGCCGAGCAGGTAGGATTCGCGGATGCAATTTGCAGGGGCTAGCGAGCCTTGCGTTTGGGGGCCAAGCAGCCGAGACAAATATACATGTATATATCGGTGTATTTCATGACTTCTCTTCTCTCTCATCTGCCATGCCAGGTAAGTACGTACATAATGTTAGTCACTAATACCTCTCGGCTCTCGCCATACTCGAGAACAATACGAGACGAAATGTGGTTGGTTGTATTGATGCAGCCAATATGAACCAAGTCCGTAGCAACACTCCGCACATCCCCTCATGTTCTCCGGGCTTTTAAATTGCCGACAATAGAAGCCCCTAACGCCAGGAACACCGTAGCTGGTCATGGTAAAACAGATGCATTCCAGACACAGGGGGGTTAGAGGTGCTTGCCGCCAGGGCTCATCATAACAGACGCCATCCCTCGACTCGATTGGACCGTCCCTGGAGATGTGCCATCAAGGGCGTCAACGTGGCTGCTGCCGTGCAACTACTGTGTACATTGTAGAATGTAGAAACTCCGTCGATCGCTGGTAACCCCGCATCAATCGACGTGAGAAAGAGGGGAAGCTGACAAGACCTCATATTTATCCGCCTCTGCAGATCATAATCGCTCAGGAACAAGACACATGAGGCACAAGCTTTCAGTTGGAGAAGGTAGGTTGTGAAAAGTAGAATTTCAAGTTATACATTAAGAGTGTAAACACTCCGTTTCCGTGAAAGTAAATTGAGTACATAAGCGATGCATCCAGCAATCGCGTCATCATGTCCCGACCAACAACATCTAGTTGCAATATCCCGGGCGCCGACTCGCACGAACCAGGCGAAGCCAAACAAAAAAACAATTGAAGGAACTATTGAACAGACATTAGGATGGGTAGATGTTCATTTACTCGTCATTGTCCTTGGACTTCTTCTTCTTCTTGCCACCGCCACCGCCGCTTGACGAGCCTGTCGCCGGCTGGCTCTGGAGATGTACTTCAAAGTAGTTCTCGCCCTGATCCCATGCGAAGCCCTTGAGGTATGGATTATCAAGCTCATCATCAGCCTACGAGTAACGTTAGTCGACGAATCTTTGGAAAGGGAAGTTTGGGTACATGTGCAAGACTCACTCGGTTCTTGTTTGCCTTGTGAATGGCCGACAGCGCGTCACCTATTGTCAGGCCCTTCAGGTTTCGAGCCACGACTTCTTTGCCATGGGGGAACCTCAATGTTATGCTCTTGATGGGAGGCTTGGTGAGGGGAACCTGTAGCAGCTGATCATTGTCGAGATCCTTGGGCCGCTGATTTATTTTCCTGGGTTGGGAAGAGGTGTTAGTTGATGTGGAATGATGAATGATAATGACTAGATGCTGATTGCCCAGGCAATGGAAACGTACCACGCTGTCTGCTGTGTCTCTATTGCGAGTTCTAGAGGCGCATGGCTTTCATCTATTGTGCAGTGTCAGTAAACAAGAGGCCATCAGCTACGTAACACGAAGAAGCGACTTACTGATTTCAGCAATGGTCATAACACCAGCCGCGCTAGAGCTTGTTCTCCTATGGCCCTTCTCTTTGGGCGGTGATGATGACAGGCCTTGAACGGCGGAGTCGACCTTGGTGAGAGGTTCAGACATGGCGATGGTTGATTGGCTGGATCAGAACGGATCCAAGAGCTGGATCGACTGTGTAAGCCGGAGATGCAGATGATGCCAAAGGGGATTATCAAGGCTATTTACCTGTTTGATGAATCGAAGACGATGGATGAAGATGGTTGGAATGTGATGAGAAGAAGAGAGAAGAGGAGAAGGTTGGAGAGAGGGGAAACAGTGGCTTGATAAAGGCAGGCAGGCACGGTGGTACTCGCTTCCGTGAGTGAGCATCCCATTGCCATTTCCTGCCCCTTACGCAGCCCGGGCGGGGTAACGACTTGCTTCTCCCGGACTGGGAATGAGCATTGGATCGCGTGACAATGATACCACTGGCGATGGCTGGACCTAGGCCTTGTGGTACCCGATTAGGTTTAGCAGAGGCTGATGCACTAATATCCACCCAAATCCGGGGAAAGAATCTGGGGAAGCAGACCCACTGCGCAAACGAGTACCGAGTGAAGAAAAAAAAGAGCCTGCGCCAGGGGAAGAGGTTGCAAAGTGCCGTGGGCTATTTTTCATCTGGATGCACGACGATTTTCCCTGGGTTTCCCTCTGGATGTGCTCATGAGCAAGTGCCGTGGCATCACGAATTGAATTCAATCAGCCATCCAATGTGACTAAATCGCCCCCCTAGCCCCTCACCGGCCGATCTCTCCGAGTGGATCGGGTACTTGGCTCCACGGCGCCCACAACGCTCTACGTAAGGTATCCGGTACTTGAACCCGCCATTGTCTCGAAAAAGTGACGTACTCCCTCCATTCCGTATATCCCGTCCAATAACATCCGGCGAGTCGCCCGACTGAATCGCATCCGGACTGTGTTGCAGCAGCCATTTTACTACCTGTCTGGGTTTAGATGAGAGGCGAGGTGGTGATTGGCTCTGTAGAGGTCAGGGGACACAGTTTCAGTGTACAGTATGTAGGGAACTTGGACGCAAGCATTTACTCCGCAGCGGCTGACGACACGCAGGACATTCATCCAAAATGGCCTCCCTCCCCCCGGAAGCAGCGCCTTGCATCTCCCGCTCTTTTTCATCCTGCATGGCCTGTGAATGGCGTCCAAATCATACGCTCAGCGTTCAACATTCTTCCCAAGGAGAGACAGTGGTTCTATTGCGGGACCTTCGGCCTGCACACCGAGCCCCGCTGTGGGCCTCATAGCACGATGCATCGCGTGTTTGCCGTCAAACGTCAGCACGAAACAGCCCACACGATGTGATCCCGAGTGCACTCCCGAGAGTCAATTGATCACAGGATACAGCTCCAAGACCAATTCACTTCCACTCTGGACCGATGCGAAAGATGATATAACATGCACCGCACGGCATCCCTTGCGTCTGAATTTGGTGACAGTGACTTGAACCGGAAATTGAGAATCCACCGCCCAGTCAATACGACGCTCGCAACTCCCATGCAAAGTTCCCAGCTTCCATAAATCGGACGCCTAAATCACTCCATTGCATCGTGTCATTAGTTAGACGAAACAGCCGAAACGAAAACCCCAAAGGCTTTTTCTTTTGTTTCTGTTACTGCTTTCCCAGCGCGCATACCCGCCTGACATATGCACACATACTAATGTTGCAAGTTGACCAAACTTTCGAGTCGTTCAACGTCATGGCCCCGGCCACCTTCCTTTCCTATTTTCGAAACCAACCTGTGACAATAATTGAAAGATGCCGTCCCTAGACTTCCCGACGATGCTCGTCCCGATTCACCCATCCTGCCCGACTGAGGGATATTGCGTGTCCGTTACCCTGTAATCCAGGCATCATTGCCACCGGTGGAGGTCGGCGATGTCCTAGACGGTCCACAGCAGTCCTGCGACATGGGCAAAATGCTCATATGACTGTTTCGAGGATTCAGGAAACACAGGATGTATACGACTGAAACCCCTTGCGCGATTCGTTTCACCTTCCATCGACAAATTATGAGTGAACGTTGCCGACCATCGAGACGTGATACCTAGACCGCGATGCGAGTGATTACAATCTAATAGACCGACAATGTGGATTTTCGCAGTGAATGCTTCGAATATTTGATGGAAAATGCAATGCCATAGACGCCGAACCAATCAATATGGGAGACACGAGCAACGCTTTTTATCACGATCAGGACTATTACCCATGCGCCGCCCACCGATCTTTGTCGACTCAAAGGATATACCTTGAAGGGACGAGTAGAGCATTAAACTGGTTGCTGGATCGATTGAAGCCCCCATTTTAACTCTCATTCAACAAAATTTGTATGATACCTTAAAAGAGTCCTTGCATATGGTCTTACGCATTGCAATGCCGCTGACCTTATTACTGCGCAGGCACTTCACCATGGCCCGTAGACGACCTCCACCGAACCACACGACTCAATCCGGATCTTCGTCGAACCTACGGAAATTTAGGAAAGCATGGAAAAATTCCAATCTCGTCAATTGCAAGCTCGAAATGCACCCTTTCCTGCGATCATTGTCATCACTATTGTCGTCTTTTCCCCATGATATCCCGATACCGCGCACATGCAAATCTATATATGCGACTCGTCTCCGACTACCTTTATCCCCGAAACGGCTCGAATTTCACGCGACAAAACGATTACATTATTTTAATTTCTATGATTTCTTTATGAATTCTTTAATGATTGCTCCCTTCTGCTTTCTCCACTGTAGGGGTTTAACCACAGCAGAGGCTTGTCCTCTCTGTGTTATGTATTGACTAGGTACATGAGTCGCTATAGAGCAGCATCCATAACACCATCCACGCATCTCCTCGAAGCACCGAACCATCGCAAGATTTCTGAAGGATGAACAAGGCTTCAAAAAGAATCTCGAAGAGGTATTTCGGAGGGTTGCTATGAGATAATGAAAATCTGTCTAATATGATTGGTGACACTCAGCTAAGCGTCGCGACGACCGAAAGAAAGATGAACTCGAAAGATAAGGGCATGCATCAAGTGTTTTATGAGTATGTGATGTGGTAAGCCACCCTTCGCCTGTTTAATGTAGCACCTTGGAAAATTATTCTCATCTGATATCGGGTGCAGAACATGGAGAGTGAAATCTTTGGGCAGTATAGGTCAGGCAGCTCAAAGACGTGGTGAAGCATCCATCTCTCAGCACCTAATGTTTCTTAACAGCCAAGGGCGCCGAAATTCGACGGATGGTCAAAAGGAGGCTAGGAATGACGGGCCGTACGAATAATGGTTGGAAGTCAGTATAGGGTGGGATTTATGCGAATGCGTATACGAAATGCAGGGAATAGCAGGGTGAATTCAACACAAGTTACGGGATGAAATTGAGCATCGAGCATGTTTCACAAGTGTCGGAAACCACACTCTCTTTCTCTGGAGGGAGTGAAATGTACGAATGCACTTCAATTATATCGTATACCATACGATGAAATCCACAAATGCCAATACTTTATCCACTGCACTTAGACAGATGCCACCACCAAGGTTACAATGCCAAGAAGAAAGCTGCAGCATGGAACTCTACCTCAAACGCCGCGTTAACACTCTGAAACATCTCTGTCGATTTGGCTGGCCGACATATAAGACTCAAATTTGTAAAAATTTCCTTTATAAATGAATTATTTTTTTAAGGAATACGCCATGCTGCAGTTGCGTTTCGTCGGATAAGACGCCGGTTCTCGACTGCCAATCGAGACACGCTTTGAGATGGGTATTAGTACCGGAGATACAGCCAATCCGTGTTATTGGCCGCTGAATTCATGCAATGCACACCCCAATGCATGTGGTGTAGTAGATGCGACGTAATGAAACATCTAGACTTTCAGCGACCTCTCGACAGTCGCGAAGTCATTTGATATGACCATGTACGCATTGCCTGATGCAAAACCTCAATGCGACATCGCCTATGTCTTGATACATGCAAATGCGCTCTTAACCATTACGGCCTACAAAGCGTCAACTTCTCGGTTTCTTCACTTGTATCAGATAAAACCTGAATCAACTCTACCTTGACCTTGCCCTTCCCTCTTCAGCAAGCAAGAAAGCTCTAAGCTAGTTCTATTCGTCAGCATCGTAGGAGATCAGCGGCGGAAGTATGTCGCCGGAGTGGTGATCGGAATATGTCTTCTGAACAAGAAATCCCGACAGGCGGTTCCGTCGATGGCTTTCCACTTTGCCAGTGAGCGAGTAGCTTCTGAACAGAACACAAATTAGATGTTCTGTGATGTGATTATCAACTGTCTACCATCATTAGAGGATATTCTGTTATTTATGAATGCAATCTGCCGTGGATCATGCAGCTGATGCTTTCACAGGCAATTCTTTTCCTCTTTCGAAGTCAAATAACTCATAAAAAGTATCAATTCTACATGATTCCGTTAAACACCACCCATTCAATAAAGTGAATATCCTCCTAAAACATGAACGATGGCACTGTAGATACAATCAGTCATGCAGACATGGTCAACCCTCGCTCCACCCAACGATGTACTGGGCTCGTCACAACCCAGGATACACGGTCAAGGAAACGGAAATGCAGATGAAGTTGGGTGCGGCGTGACAAATACAATATTTCGGAATATTCAAAACATATAGAATGAGATGGTTCGATTGGAGATTCCGTGCAAGGCTCACATGCACTTTGGTTCATCTTAGACTGACACTGAGAACCTTGAACGTTACGGTAATCTTCAGTCCAAACATCAAATCAATATTACAAGCTCTAGCACCTGTATTATCCACTGTAAGCGTCAAGCTCCTAGAGCATCCGAACCCAGCCTAAAGCCGGGGCTGGACTCGGCTTTCAACAAGCTCCTACGGGGCCATCCTGCGGCGGAACCGTTCCGGACAAGGAGCTCAAAGCGGGGACTGGCAGAAGAGGGGGCGGGGTAAGGCCGCTATTCAACGGAAAAGTCAGGATCAATAGAATTCCGCCACTATTGCTATTAATTTTGGTAGAAACTGTTGATACAATTTTGTCATCCTTACCTCCAAGATCCGACAGAAACCGTCGGATTCGGGGGCGGAATCGGAATCGACCCCAAACTTACACCTTTGGGGACGCAAAGACAATTCGGTTCGCGTCATCAGATGCAAATTGAGTTGGCCTTCTATGGCGGAGAGGCGGTGCTTGTGCAGCGCAGGTGGTTTTATCTTTTCTTTTGATTTTTTATCCGTGTGTCGCGTAATATATATGCAGCTTCACTTCTTCACACTATCGAGAGCTACTCCTCCATTGGCGAATTGATTGATTTCAAACAGCTTCGCTTCACATCGCTTTACATCGCTTCACAAACTGTAGATAGGTAGTGAAAGCAAAACATCGCCAATATGCCCGTCACAGAATTTGCTACGAAGGAGCTGTACAGATACCAGAATGGCTTCAACAACCACCTAGAGTGAGTGAATCTCTGCCGTACCTGAATATTCCAAGCTGCTGCGACTTACACCAAGCTCACAACCATCACCTTACACCTCCAATGCTAATCTCACCACCACTACAGATCCGAAGCTATCCAAGGCGCCCTCCCCACCGGCCAAAACTCCCCCAAAAGCCCCCCTACGGCCTCTACGCCGAGAAGCTCTCCGGAACCGCCTTCACAGCCCCCCGCCACGAGAACAAGCAGACCTGGCTGTACCGCATCCTGCCTTCATGCGCCCACCCGCCCTACCAGCCCTCTCCCGAGTCTCGCGCCGTCCAGGAAGGCGCCGACACCTCCAAGCTGCGCTACATCCCCAACCAGCTGCGGTGGGATCCCTTCGACCACAATGAGGCGCGCGACCTCGACTTCGTGTCCGGCATGAGGCTCGTCGCTGGCGCTGGCGACCCGACGCTCAAGCAGGGCATCGGCATGCTGGTCTACGCCGCCGGCAAGAGCATGGACGAGAAGTCGGCCTTTTACTCAGCAGATGGTGACGTCCTGATCGTCCCGCAGGAGGGCGACCTCAACATCCGCACCGAATTTGGCTGGCTGCTGGTGCGCCCCATGGAGATCTGCGTCATCCCCCGCGGCGTCAAGTACCAGGTCCTGCTGTCATCAGGCCCGGCCAGGGGCTACGCTCTTGAGCTGTATCAAGGCCACTTCAACCTCCCCGAGCTGGGCCCCATCGGGTCCAACGGCCTCGCCAACGCCCGCGACTTCCAGGCTCCCGTGGCCCATTTCAGCGAGGACTTTGGCGCCACGGCCTCCGAGGGCAGCAACTCGTTCGACATCACCGTCAAGCTCAACAACACGCTCTTCCACACGCGCCAGGCCCACACGCCCTTTGACGTCGTCGGCTGGCAGGGCAACTACTACCCTTACAAGTACGACCTGGGCCGCTTCAACACCATCGGCACCATCTCGTACGACCACCCGGACCCGTCCATCTTCACCGTCCTGTCGGCCCCGTCCGGCGTGCCCGGCACCGCCGTCGCAGACTTCGTCATCTTCCCCCCGCGCTGGCTCGTCGGCGAGGACACTTTCCGCCCGCCCTGGTACCACCGCAACACCATGAGCGAGTTCATGGGCCTCATCTGCGGCGGCTACGACGCCAAGAGGGGCGGCGCCGGCGGCTTCGTTCCCGGAGGCGCCAGTCTGCACAACGTCATGAGCGGCCACGGCCCAGATGCCGACAGCCACGAGGGTGCCCGCAATGCCCAGCTCGCCCCCGTCAAGGTCGGCGGTGGCAGCTGTGCCTTCATGTTCGAGAGTTGCCTCATGGTCGGTGTCACCGAATGGGGACTGCGCACCTGCAAGAAGGTCCAGGAGGGCTACAGCGAGGAGAGCTGGGGAGGTGTCAAGACGCACTGGGCGAAGCCTGCCGGCAAGGAGGTGAGAAGCCACCTCGCCGAGTAGGAGAGAAAAGAGGAATGTGGTGGAGTCGAATGATTTGGCTCGTAACGTCTCGAAAGACTTGTGTAAACAACTTTGTCATGTATTTCTCTTTCTGTTTTCATTTGTCGATTTTGTATTGTAGGATTAGCGATCATCAGAATGAAATACCAAATCATTATACAGATACACTTTCTGAACATTCCAGATAAAAACTCATACATTGATAAACGCCCCGTCTACATGCATCTACATGAGACCTTTGGTATACAATACCACCGAACCCCCCTAATTAGCACATATCGATTCAAACCCATCCTCCAACGCCAAACACATTGCTGCCGCCTGCCCCCAAATCGTACACATCGACACCCCATCTTCAGAATAACCCTACTCATCCTTGTCCTTCTCTTCATCCTCATCTTCCCCATCCTCCTCTAAAGCCCAGTCCTTCCACCCTTCGCCGCGCAACCAGCTCACACCCTTGCGCCACTGGCCCTCTCGGATGGCCTTTGCATCACGCTCGTACACCACACCCGTCACCATCAGCGCAAGAACAAACACCCACACGTCTCCACCCTTCATGGCCTTCCACCAGCGTCGCTTCACACCAACCTTCCACAGGCTGTCAACACTGGCACGAGCAGAGTACAAGAACACACCGCGACCGTGACGACGTTCTACCCACGCCCACATGCCCGCGAAGAAGCCTCCCAGGAAGATACGCTGCGTCGCAAGAACATGACGAGGAAGATACTGCTGGAAGAAGCAAATAGAAGCCCAGGCTGTCGAGAGGGATCCAGTAGCAAAAGTAGAGAGGCGCAGAGCCTGCGATATGATTTTCTGGATGGTGGCGAATGGGAAGTTGTACAAGTTGCGGAACCGGGGGATGATGGTCATGGCGGAAGTAAAGATGAGGAAGAAACGCGTCATAGTCGGGAAGGAGTTGAGCCAGAAGGTAAGGTAGGTTCGCAGACAAGATGGGTCTGTGGGATGAAGAGTCGCGCAAGAGAGAGACGTAATGAGCGGGTGAGCCTGTGAGCTCAGTGGTGAGACGCCAGCCAGCGTCGGTGGGAGAACCTCTTTGTTGGGGAACAAGATGGGAGAAATATTAGGTCTATAGAAGGATGAGAGTTAGCTCAGTCACATTACTTCACATGGAGGATTCAACTTACGGCCAGTTGAGTCGGGCCATCTCTGCGATATTCGCCAGGACATCAGTCGCACCGGGCCACTTGAGAGTCTTGGGATAGTTCTCTGGCGCCGGGGGCAAGTAAGTAGACGAGTTTTTGAAAATGAAATCCCCAAATGACTATCACATGGTGAGTAAGTGGTCTTTGGTTGAAATACCGGGAAGGGACAAAAAACATACGGAAGGGAAGCAATCAGGGTCAAACACTGCAGCATGGAGCAATTGGCCGAAAGCCAGGGGCTGCAGCATCCAGCTACCGAACCACCAGGGCCGCTCGCGGTTCTTCCCATTCTTGATGCCCCAAATCATGCCGTCCTTCTCGCACACATTCCAGCCAAACTCCAAGGCTCGGAACAGGGCGTAGATGGCGATGCTGACACGCATCTGCTGAGACGGATAGACGCCGAGGGCAAGACCTGCGAGCGACGCACCAATGGCCGGCGCAAACGGCGATGTGAGAGTTGCCGTCGTCCGTGGATTGCGCAGCCGGAAAGGCTCGGCCTGCGGATCCAGTAGATGGACACGGAGCCGGGTGAGGAAGCGGAAGAGCACCCGGTAGAGAAACAAGATGCTGGACAATGAGAGTGAGAGCCTCAAGGCGGGGGATTTGTAGAATGGCTTCTTCTGCCCACCTGCACTCGAACTAATTTCGTTCCAAAGTCTCGTCAGCTTCGCAACAATCACGATAAGTCCATTCATCGAACCAGTAGACAGACTTACTCCTTGCTCCCAAGTCTCTTCATGACCGCGTCCCACACTTTCATGCCAATCCACGTCGCCGTGAAGACGCGCAGCGAATGCCGCACCGCCTTTGCATTGTAGTCATCGCCTCCCTTCCTTGGCTGCAGTGCCTTGTCCACGCTGCTTGGGCTCGGTGCCGCGCGGCGCAGCGCCCGCGACTTGGAGAGGATGTACTTGTGAAGTGCCGCGTATTCGCGCGGCGAGATGGTGTATCGCAAGGCGTTCCGGAGGATTGGGTCTGGCCCGGAAGAGCCGGCTCCAGTGCTTTGCATGACGGCCTTGTCGCTCGGAGGCGGGGCCGGCGTTGATGGCGATGCCATTGTAACGATGTCGTCGATGTCGCAGCTGTTTTGATATCGTGTACGCAGCCACCGAGGAGTCGTGTGGTGTCGCCGGCCTTCGCGAAGACCAGCTGCAGTGGTGTTAAGTAGTCGACGTCGAGTCCCGGTCCTCCAAACACGAACAAACGACACGGGCCAGCCTGAGCCGCAAAATATGCCCGTTATCCCCCAACCCCCAGGCGACGAGGGAGAGCAAAGGAGTCGAGTGGTGTGACGGTGACTCTGCGTGCTGCTGTCTGGAACGCGATGCGGCAATGACACGTAGCTTGAAGCTCCCTAAGTCTTTGACTCTTGCGACGTGTCCCCAGGAAAGGCTCGAGTCGAACAGCCCAGGATGAGGCTATCGCCACGCCAGGCACTCGGGTCGATCTGTGAAGCCCGCAGCGAAGTTGCAAGAGCCAAAGCTCCTCCCTGTCCGCCCTGCAGTGGCCAGTGCGGTAGCCAACGAAAGGTTGAGCCTCGGCAGCGCGGCACATGTGAGCGGGCAGCAATTATGGAGCACCAAGACCGCTATAATACAGGGGGTTTAGAGTGGGGCTAGACTCGGGCAGGGCTTCCCCATTGTCACCGTTGCTGATGACTTCATCTGCACTCACTGACTCGGTATTTAATTACCCGATGTTAATTCCAGTTGTATGCTGTTCCGGTCATTTACGCAGAAGACAATTATCATGAAAGTGATACCTGATAGTTACGAACTTTCCACACGCATCTACTGTAGGCATTACTTACTACCAAAAAGACCAAGACTTATACCTACCTTGGGTACCTGATACGAATATGCAATTTCCTGTTAGTACTACCGCTGCATTCTTTAGCCTTGAAAATAGCCGGACAGCCAAGGTATAGACCTCGCGTTCCATCATGGCACTCTTAGGGGCCTTAGTACCTGGTAATAGCAACTCCTCATAAACGTCCATGGATTTCATGTTGGCCAGACACCTCATGCCCCTATTTGTATACCATAGGATAAGCCAGCAACTACGTGTTTCATTAAATGCAATACGTGGCAGAGCATGTCCTCACCGTAAAACTCACATCACCCAAGCTAGCACCTGCATGAGGTCTGTATCAGGGGCATCATGCATCGCAAGATCTCGGCAGTTCACCGACGTCTTCTCCCAGTCTGGACTGCAAAATCAAGTTTGAGACGGCCATGGAACATAATACCTATTATAAGATACTACCTATTACTACCTAGTATAAAGCATCATCTCAATCACAGGTGAGAGGTCGCAAATCGAGAAATCCCCCATCAGCCTAGACTATTATCAACTGCTACCTGTACCCGCAACCGCAATGACGAAGTGTGCCTAATCACCATTTCCTCGTCTTTTTAATCCATCCTGCCGGCCATTTGCTCGCAAATAACGTAGCCAGCTTACCGACCTTTGCCTAAATCCGCAACCACCGCAATATGCATTCCACATTATCTAGCCGCTATCCTGGTAGCTGCCTTCAAAATCATCAAAACGTTATCATATGCTTCCAAGTAGGAGGCAATTCCTTTTTTTTTTTTTCAAAAAACAATATTCCGTTCCGCCAATTCCCTCCCAGTTTCTACACCCCATTTGATATTCTTCCTTTATACCAAAGGATACTCACGCGAGATGCTTCAAAGGAGACAGCTGGAATCAGTCATCTCCTTCTAGGGGGTAGTCTTGTAATCGACGTCCATCTCGAAGCTCCGTCAAAGTGAGACCGTCTGTTGGTAGTGCTCTGCGCATGCCTGTACGTCCGGTGTTTCCAGTGGGAATAGCACGACCACAAAAGATATGCTCGTGCGATTGCTGAGCGCCCATTTTATGTATGATTTGGCGTCATCATCCCATATCCTTCCTTCCACAATCCAACCCAAAAGCAGTCTCTCCGCAGAAACAAAAACAATTCGCCGGCAATTTTCGTGTTGTATCAAAGACACTAATGCACGCCAATTTTCAAAAGAAGAAGAAAAGGAGCCCAAGGCTCTTTTGCGAGGCAACATGCCAAAGTGAATAACTTTTAGAGAGCTGTGATGCAAATGCTCGGTGTAAGGCACGTCATCTCATTGCGAGAGGAGTCGTTAATCATCAAACAACGCAAAATGACCATCATGGATACTCGGCGACGTTGGGCACGGAGCCATTCTGTGCTTCCATCAATGGCACCCATTTGCGTGCCAAGGTGGGGCCATCTGGGTTGCCATACGGCAACATCTCTTCCTGCCATCCCAGGGCTGTCCACCAGCCCAAATCTCTCGGTTCTGGGCTGCAGAGGCCTGCCCGGATCGCTTCTGCATCGGAGACTCGGCCGGACAGTACGGCCTCCAAGACCCTACGGCGGCGCGATTCGCGTTCCTCTACGGCAACCTTGATAATGCGATAGCGGGATTCGGTATTTGCCCAACCATTGACGTTGCCTGATCCAGAAGATTCTAGTATCATTTTGAGCTGAGTGAACGGTATCTCGACGAGGATACGGGACAGAATCGAAAATGATGCCGGCTGTGCAGCGCGGGTGGCTTTGGGCGTGTTTGCATCGGCCAAGCTCTTAGCTTCCGAGAAGGATAAGTCGCCAAACTGGATGCCGTTGAGCTTTTGAGGACGGCGTCCCTTGCCCAGCTGCACAATGGATCCCTCAGCTGATGCCGGGGGTATCCCGTTGTCAAGAGCATCTTTGGCCAAAGGTGGTGGGTTGATTGGCAGTCTGCCATATGGCACAAATTCCATGGCCTCGGTGTCGAAATTAAAGTGCGAGGGGAAATTGTGAACCAGAAAGGTGACAACGGCATTAAGAAGGACTTGCGATCCGTTGCCATACTGGTAGATTTCATGAGAGCCCTTATCCCGATATCCATCCAACGCAAATTCCAACACTCGCTCCAAAGTCTCCCAGGTCAAGAGGTGGGTGGCCACCTCGCAGCCACGTCGGACAACCGGAGTCCAGTCAAGGAGGTGGCCAGCAGCAGCATACGAGATTGCAAAGTCAATTTGTTCATTCACCGATCCGGCGGCGGTCACGTCGCCAGATTCCATGCCAACGCGGCGAGGAGGGGCATGAAGCAATGGCAGTCCGTATAGGCGCTGAACTGCCATGTAGAATGAATCCGAGCGGATCCACTTGCTGCCCGTCTCTAGAAGAAGAGTTTGCGGGGATCTATCGTTGGGGGACGCCTGGAAGGTCTGCTTCTGCAAGAGGTTGAAAAGCTGGGCGCTGCGAGCAAAGATCAATCGATGGCCAGGGATCCGAACAGGTGCTGCCCTATCGTCGGTGTACCGAAGTTCCAGAGTACAATCAGACAGCTCAGGAGAAGCAAATTGTTGCTGCAGGTATCCAATCAATCCATCAGCATTGTCGCCCTGGGCCATAGGGGGAGGCAGGCCTGGGTTGGGCATCATCCGAGGGTAATCTGGCAGCCCATACATTCTCCCCTGGGGATTTTGACCTTGAGTCTCGTCGGAAGGCCCAACACCGTTATGCATAGCTCCAGGACGATATTGGTTGTACATGGCCGTCTCTTCTTGGTGAGCCGAAGACTGGGAATCATGAAAGCTATGCGGCGTCGATGGTCCTAGTGTATTACCATATGGATGATACGAGTCCATCGGTGCATAAGCCATCGGGCGGCCATAGCCGTCAAAGTTAGCAACAGCCATCATGTCTGCGCCGTATGGCACCATGGGTGGGAATCCATTCCCATTGTGAGGCATCATGGGGTGTGGTCGTCCATCCGGCATTGGCATGCCAGGCGGTGGCGCAATACCTCCAGAGTGTGGAGGCGCCGGCGAGGAGCTTTGAGAATCGTGAAAGGCTCCAAAGTGAATGCTGCCGTTGCTTGCGTGAGCTTGATGCATATGAGGCGGGCCATTTGGCAAAGGAGGCCTGGGCCCATGGGACAGGTCTCCATTCGCCACAATGCCCATCGGGCGATGAGCTGATTGGAAGGGCGGCGGCATCTGGTATCGAGTTGGAGATACAGGCGGAGGGGGTTGAGAGGAGACAAGCTTGACCGGGGGGTATTGAGCTATGGATGAGTATTGTCATTAGCTTCAAAGCTCGGTATATTGACAGTCACGACGGGAGCTCACCTGGCCTCTGCCTTGGCTCATCTTGGACAGCGCCCATCCCAGGACCGTGGAACTTGGTCTGCATCTCAGAAGAAGCTTCGTGGGTGATTGGTGCAGAAGCTTCTGCATTTGCCGGCTGCACAGCGTAGTTTGTCGAGGTCGTATCGTTGCCAGTAGTTCGGTCGATAGGTGCAACAGGCTTGCTGCTAGCAATCACGACTTCTTTAGCTGTATCAGAAGCTATCATGTTAACAGTCAGATCAGCAAGGTCGTATTTCTCCAGCAAGGGTAAGCACAAGACAAGATGACAAGGTGCTGACTCGCCCTCCTCCTCAAAGGAAGAATCAATGTATGTATAACTTACCACCGGCGTTCTTAATAGCAGATTTCATATCTGGGCTGCCAGCCGAAAGGGATTCGCTAGCATGGGGCGTGTCTGCAATCAGAGTAGGCGAGGACTGGTTCACTTCGTGGGGCCGCACTTCCAGAGAGCTGTTTCGAGGACTGTCGTCTGGCTTGACGTTGTTGATCACGGGAGCTGCTGCTGCTGCGGCGGCGGCAGCCTGGCGTTTGACGTACGGCAGAGGAATCGCAGGAATGACGGGCTTGGACATCTGCTTGCTGGAGACAACAGCAGGCCTGCGAGACTTGACCGATCCGTTGGGAGGCGCCATGGTGGTCGATCGAGGGAAGCCAAATCTGATGGATCGAACTGGTGCGGCGAGTGGGATGAGAGCCTTGCTCAAAATCCGCAGGTCGGCGAGGGGCAGGGGAGGCCTTGGATTTCCGATCGCCCGCGCGCCAGACCTGGACGACAAATCTGGAGATGTCGGCAAAGAGGCATCAGTCCAGTCCTGGTCAATGCCAGAAAACGTCGCCTTGGGCCAGAGGCTGAGGCAGCGCTGGCGGCAGTTGGGAGGTGGGATGCCAGGGAGAAGCAATCAATGGAACATAGAAGTCAAGCAGCTGAAAGAGGAGTTCGTTCGCTTTGGCAGTGATGACACTAAATCGGGCCTGCGTCTAAGCAATTTTTTCTCCCCGCAGAGGCTGCACCTCATGCCTGTGCACCTGCTCTAGCTAGTACTATGGAACCTACCCGACTACTAATACTGAGACAACTCACTACTAAGAAATTGCTCCCTGCCGATGGATGGCTTTTCGTTGGCGGCTTAATTTCGGGACCAATTTGCAGCACAGGCGACTCAAGGATCTTGCCACTTTGTATGAGGTCAGGTCATATATTGATATGTACTAAGGCTGGCTGGATGCAAGGGATGAAGGAGCTGATCTTTTCTCTTGACAACCTAGCTATGATCAAAAGCATTTACTAATGCCTAACGATTGATGGCATCTGCCCTGCAATGAACTACTAGGTAGGTACTGCTAAACAATGCCATGTAACTTAGTACGGACTAAGGTAGGCAAGTCTTGTTCGCGTTGTTTAGTTTCCGGTACGGGTCGATGATGTGCATCATTCCATCCATGATTGGCATCAATAATATCGAGCCTTGGCAGGAAATGGGGCAGATGGTCAGACAACCAGGGCACAAAACAACATAGACAAGCTTCATTAATCGCAATCTGAAATGCCAAAACTCAATTATAAAGTGTACCCATTTACAACCCAAAACGCCGCTCTTGATATGTCTGCCTCCAGGCCGCTGCTGGCTGTTTCGTTGTATACCCTGTATCCTCTGCATATAACCACGCTTAAATGTAATCAAGCCAGAGTTTCGTTGCCGCTTACCAGCCTTGCAATTAGTACGTAGATGAATATCGCCGCACCCGCAACAAGCAGCTTGTTCCGGT
Source organism: Trichoderma semiorbis (assembly GCA_020045945.2). NCBI lineage: Eukaryota > Fungi > Ascomycota > Sordariomycetes > Hypocreales > Hypocreaceae > Trichoderma > Trichoderma semiorbis. The sequence continues at coordinate 2,213,640 of CM034695.1, forward strand.
AAAGCCAGCCTCGTCCAGCATCCCGCTGTTGTACAACGGCATCTACCACGGCCTGGGCCTGGTTACCACTAGACGCAGCAATGCCTAGCTGAGGTCCGCAGGAAGAGCCATTGTCGCCATCTGCTCGGTTACCGGTGGCCGCATCCACCTTGTGTTTCCTCATCCACTCCCAATTCTCAAGATCCACCTCTGGCCACTCTGAGCGGAATTTGGCGCCTCCATCGCCGGCCTTGACATTGCCCTTAGTAGCAATATTTCCTCTAGCTTGCGATCCACCACCGGTCGAGTTCCACCACCGCGATCGTGAAGCGAGAAATTTACGCTCGGCGCTGGAGGCAGAAACTGAACCGGTGGTCATCTCATCGCTGGTCATGAACGACAAAAGGCCGATTAGGATGGTCGACACCTCCCATGCTGGGTTAAAGGATTTTGGATGAAAGTCGGATATAGAAAGACAAAGTCTAGTCGATGGCTGGAATCGTCCTGACGGGGTGTGCATGCGGATCGCAGGCGGTGCGAACGGATAGTTCGGAGGGAAGATGAGTGTTCCCCAGTACTGGCCTCCGTGATACGGCGTATCTTCAGGGCCAGTGATTATGTAGTGCCATCTACGCTTTGATGTCAGAATCAGGTGGTGGAAACAGCCAGAGCTAGGGGGCGACATACTCAAGGATGTTAGACTCAGAAGGATGGGCGGTGATGTATGGAGGAGGATTCTCGGAAATGGACTTGAACTCTCGCGTTAACTAGCCCATGGCTGTTAGCACCCGCTGTTTGAAAATGGCCCTTGATGCAGACAGGATACATACCCGCTTGTGCGCCGCTTTACTAGCCATGATCTCAACGCTGGGGGGAGAAATAAAGATCGAATGGCTGAACCAAGGAGAGTGACTGATCGATCGCGTGCGCAAGTTGCTGTCGAAGCAATGCGTCGGCAATTATTAATGAAAGTCTGAAAATAGAAGTGGCTTAAGAAATTCGGTATTGAATACAGCGACGAGGGAGAAGGAGGCCTGAGAGTGGTGGGGATTAGATTAAATGTTGAGGGACGAGGACACGGGCTATTAAGGAAGACGATGATGAAACATAGATTAGGCCGGACGACTGCAGCCCAGTTGGCAACTCGGGGGGTTTCGTTTCTTAGTAGAGCCAAAGACCGAGACCGAGAGTGCGTCAGGCTCAGCCACGTGGCTGGTGCTTTCAAGGTAGGTTGCGCCACAAGTTCGAGGTTTATTTCGGACAAGGATAGCCGGCTAGCTACCAGGACGGCCAAATCTTCCGACTACAATTGCATGTGTGCTGACCTCGAGCGAGTCAGCAGATCCGAGGCGCTGAACAATGGTGCCGACCTCAGAATCCTCTGGGCGGCCGGTAAGCATTGGCTGCAACACGCTGCTGTTTCTTGCATTTGTACATGGCAGCTGCTGACCTTTGAAGCCCGCGAACCACTTCAATAAGCTACACGAAGATGCCCAGGATGTGCTCCGCGATGCCAGAACGAGGCCCGAGTTTCAGAGTGCCGAGGATGAAGCCAAGGAGCAGAGGATAGCTCAATTGGTACCGCCGAACCTTACTTTACGAGGGATTTCAATTCTAGGCTGACCATGCTTCAAGATGGTGGATCAAATGTCAATGCCCATGACGGTCAACGAGGTTACCGTCACGGGGGCCAAGAACATTCGACGGGGCTTTCTCGATCCCATACTGAACCCTCTACTGAGCGACAGCAATGACCCCCCCTATACCGTCGGCGATGTCATGTCAAGACTACAAGTGGCGACAGGAAAGCTTAGCGGACTGCGTAAGAAGGATAGCTCGGACGTTACTTGGAGCGATTGCTAACGAGGAGGGCCAGAAATCTTGAGAGAGCCTCCGCAGGTCTACCTGTCACAGTCGAGCCAGGTGGATGCATCGACAAGTCCTACCGATGTAGACATTTCAATTGGGCTTCGTGAACTACCCCGCTTCAAGCTTCAAACTGGCACTGACGTTGGAAATGGCGAGGGGTCGGCATATGGCTCTTTGCTGTGGCGCAACATGTTTGGCGGCGCCGAGATGCTCACCCTGAATGCAAAGGCAGGAACTCGCACTCGTTCCGCATACAGCGCAAACATAAGTGCGCCCGTGTTAAGCAACCCGGACATGCGCATTTCTTTGGAAGCTCTGTCTTCTGCCGTCCAGAAGCCGTGGGCATCCCATGAAGAAGTCTTGAAAGGAGGAACCCTCCGCTTTTCATGGCTAAACCGCCAACGCGATACGCATTCCGTCGAATACTCGGGAGCATGGCGGCAGATTACGGGCCTTGCGAGTGATGCCAGCCCCACCGTTAGGCAAGACGCTGGCGATACCCTCAAGAGTGCCATCAAGCACATATTCTACAGAGAGAGGCGAGACAACCCTCAGCTGCCGCAACAGGGATACATGGTTCGGACTGGGCTCGAGCTGGCGGGTGTCGGTCCCTTGGGCGGCGACGTTGCCTTCTCCAAGAGTGATTTGGAGGTTAGCGGCGCCGTCCCAATTTCTCTGCCTGGAGTCAAAGGACGGACGGGAATCTCCATTGGTGCGGGATTCAGGACGGGAATACTCTATCCCCTGCCGCTCGGATACAACTTTGGCGGTAAGGCGCTGCCAAGTCGCCTGAACGACCGCTTCCTCCTCGGAGGACCAACGGACATTCGCAGCTTTAAGCTTGGTGGACTGGGACCGCACGATGGCCGGGATGCTGCTGGCGGAGATGTGTTTGCTGCTGGCAGCGTCAACATGCTCTTCCCCTTACCCTACAAAGGACCTGACTCTGGCCTCCGGCTGCAGCTGTTTGCCAACGGAGGCCGCCTGATTGCCCTGAGGAACAAACTCAAGTCTCGAGACACATCCGAGGGTCTAGACGGCGAAATGGTCCGGAATGGCCTCTTGAGTGCTGTTGGAGACTTATTCAACGGCCCTCCAAGTTTAGCCGCCGGTGTCGGTCTGGTATACGCACATCCGGTGGCGAGGTTTGAACTCAACTTTGGCTTGCCTGTGATTGTTAGAAAGGGGGAGCTGGTCACAAAAGGAGTGCAATTAGGGGTAGGCATCAATTTTCTCTGATGCAGCATCTGACGACAAAATCAATAGAGCTGGACGCATGTAGTAGGGGGTTAACAACCGCTGACGGGAGTCGTACATACCATATATCCACTTATCCGCTTTTAGTACCCATTTAGTCACATATTGAATAGGTATCGTGATGTCTCCATCATCAGGCTTGCTACGAAGACGTGATGAATCGAATATCAATTACTACCTAGTACTCGTACGAGTACCGTATTTCGTACACTCGATATCAGCAGCACAGGGCATTCACAGATTTACAAAATGATTCCTGGGCCGTTGTTTGCTGACGAGTACAGTAGATCCCGTTATGTACGAAAACAACGGTGAAGTGACAAGTCAGATGTAGGGTAAAGGGAGAGCTCGAATTCCCTGTTTGCTGATGTGGTTTCATTGGTAACGATTAGCACACCGTATGTTTGAAGTCAGTGTCAAATATGAATCTTAGCAACGCCAATGTTACAAAGCACTCTTAGTCAGAAAGGGGCTATAATCAGTGTGCATGCAAGAATATGGCATCAATCTGATATGAACGGCATTGACTGGTTCATTCCTCGGTATTCTGTTCTGATACCTGATAACGTTATTGTAGTTGTACAATGTTGCTCCAGCCATGTTAGTAAATTGAGGCCACGCGAAGTCACTATGGCGTAAATTTGAACCCAGAGGGACAACACATTTGATATCCATACCAAACAAACCCAGACCCATTCTTGATGATACATGACTGTCCGCGCGGCAGCTGTGTTAGGCTTTAGTACTGTACTTGTACCTGTAATAGCGTTATGCCAGGTGCCATCATTTGTGGCGGAAACGTGGCGGACACAGGGCGTGTTGGCGGAGTATCAAGTAGCATTGACCAATATTGGATTTTGAGATTGAGAATGCGGAGCGGAATGGGGGCTTGCGGACATGGGCTGCCTGTTTTGTGAGCTGAGGACATGGTTGCTGTGTCAGTTTGTATGGGGGACGCGAAAAAGGGGGGCCCAGCGAGGCGAAGTGATTGATTGCGGGCTGCCGAGTGCATGTACGAGGCTCGCGTTTACGAGTACTTGATGCTGGTGCTATGAAGTTTACCTATCTTGCGGTCTGACTTGTAAAGTCTGTTTTGACTCCTATTACAGGATATGAGGTGCCAGGCATTGAATTAAGTTTGACATGTAGGTGAATGGTTGACGGACGAGCTAACGTGTTTTGGAACCAAGACTGTCATGCCAATAAATTACCTGCTTGTAAACAAATCAAAGTGTATGTACTGTTTCAAAACGGAGAATTAGCAGCCGGAAGACGGCAACTGATGGTGCAAGGAGCTTGGAGTCCCGTATTCTAATTCTAAGTGGAAGATACGAACATAGGCGATGAGATCTTCGGCCAGGGTCAGACAGATGCCGATGCCCTTGAAGCCGCAGAATTCCATCAGACTCTTGGACGTAATGTCTAGGTCATACTCACACTACCTACCATACGACTGCGTCTACGAGAAAAAAGTCTTCTATCAAGATCTACTGCGATTAATAATGATGCAAATGTCAACATCATCGTCTCGAGTGATATCACCAGTCTGTCGGGGTCCGACCCGGGCCCGTCACTTCGATCCGCCACCCGGCCACTACAATGTAAACAACAGTTAGTGCTACCTAGAGCACCGAATAGGCAGACAGAAAACGGCAAAGAAGAAGAAAAAGGCCATGAAAGCGGAGTAGCGCCAATGTCGGCAAAAGATGCTTAGGATGGTCCCCAAGCTAAGGGGGAGTGGTGCGGAGAAGCGATATGAGTCTGAAAGTTCGGAGTACCAGGTGCGGAATATGCACGGGATATTACAGGTGTGAGTATACTACTACGGCATGAGAAGAGTGGGAGTCGAGATACTCTACGAGTACGTGTATGTGGCAGCTCACCGGGCGCCAAATCTCCCATCCGGTGGCGCATAGGCGCCCTGAGCAGTATGTAGGTATCGGTTATGGCTTCACGCCCTCATCAGCAGGCATCGGTTATAGCCTTCCCGCCCTTTTTATTAGAACGGAGGGCTTGACGATGATTATGCTTGAAACTAGACGGTACTGTAGCACCAGCCCTACTGTCGCATGTACCATTCATTATACGACCATTATACGCATCAGAACCTTGAACCTTGAGATCCTTCCTGACGGGATCCACGCCCGCAAACCCTTGGCGGGGTGTCGGGTTGTTGCAAGACTCCGACAGCGTTGCGCGCTGAGTGACTTTGGGAGACTTTTGCCCACTCGGGGGCTCGTGGGGCTGGTCTTCGGCCGAATCAATCCGTCCGGGTGTAATTGGAATCTCGAGGAAATACGCGTATAGAGGCTCAACTGTCTCTCCTACTGCAATACGAAAACGGCAGCCCGTATTCAAAGGCAAACTCGCAGCACGCAACTCATCGGTATACCGTAGGTGTGCGATGTGCGCTGCAAAAGAGGCCACATGGATCTGCAGCTTCGATGGAGCGCATAGACGCTGGGCTGCAGGGCATCAGACGCAAAAGCCAGGGTTCGCCTCGCGTCTGTGGAAAAGGTTGTCGTTGCGTCTGATGTGTGCACGCGCGATCGTTGATCGTGGTAGCCGGAATGCAACCCTCGCCGCAGGAAGTTGAGTCCAGCTAAAGTTGGAACCTTGCACGTGTGCTTGTATCAATGCCTGGCAACAGAGTCTAACTCGTAGACGGCATATGTGTGTGCTCAGGAGAAGGAATAAGAGGTCAGCAAACTCCACACGAAATTTCCTGTGCGATACGCGTATAAGACGAAGCCTCTAACCAGGTCCGGAGTACTCCGTGGCGCCTGCTCGTAAAAGGGCTGTCGCTTATTTTCGTCCACTGAGCCATCTCAGATACGCCGTGGCAAGGCCTCTGTGGAGGGACGGATCGCCTAGCCCATGGCGGGCTTCCAGTGGACTTCCAGGAAGAGGGTGCGGCGTAATTAAGGCCTGGCTCCCCTCCAGCGGGTGGAGTTTTGCGGACGCGCTACTGTACGGAGTAGCCTACACCCGTGCCTGTACCTGTACTCCGTACCTTGTGCCTTCTGCCACGAACACCCTCGCTGGCGCAAGAATGGGGCCCAGAATGCTGTCCACTGACGGGTCGGGCTGCACCCAGACTGCGAGGCTCGTGACAAGGTGGTACCGGTACCCGGCTCACTCCCTAGCCCCCATTGCAAGGCTTTTTGTAGTATATCGTACTATGGATGTTCAGCGGGATCCTGACGACCAACAAAAGGAAGCTAAAACCTCCCCGTCAGGCCCTTTGCTTCGACTCTGCATCCCTCCCACCTTTTTCTCTACCGGTGTCTGGATTGGATCTGGTTCTTTTCTTTCTTTTTAATCTTGTGCCAGTCAATCTTTTGTAATCGGCCTCTCGTACAAGAGGTGTTATTCGTCTTGCCGCTTCTTTGGTGGCTTCGTTGTGACGCCTCTTTTTTCTTTCCCCTTACAGTTTTAAATCGGGACCCGCCCCTACGAGACAAAACCACCAAACAATAGATCGCGAGATTTCAGATCCCGAACACGTGCAGCAGCGGCTGAGACCGCATCAACGCTTTGACCCTGCGCGAACATCAGAGCACCGCAGCCATGGCGACGCCCAACAGCGACTCAGGTGCCGTGGCCAAGGAGCAAGGCTCTGTAGCGGCCATTGGTAGCACGCCAAAGACGCCCATTCACGATGATACGACTGAAACCCTCAACGAAAAGGATGAAGGATCTCCCGGGCGGACGCTGGAGGCGGATGGTGATGATGACGATGCTGACGCCTTTGCTGATGACTCCAAGGAGATGCGGCGAAGGACTTCTGTTGTCCAGGCGCTAGCCCGCTCCTACTCGCGCGCCTCTGGAGCTGCTGGCGACAATCCTTTCCTCGCTGGCCCCGATTCGCCTCTGAATCCTGCATCAGAAAACTTTAGCGGAAAGGAATGGGCCAAGGCCATCGTCGAGCTCGTCTCTCAGGATGGCGGTTCATTCCGCTCTGCTGGTGTCTGCTTCCAGAACCTCAATGTTCACGGATTCGGCGAGTCCACCGATTACCAGAAGGACGTCGGCAACGTTTGGTTGTCGCTTGCAGGCTATCTCGGAAGCTTCGTTTCCTCCAACAAGCAGCGCATTGACATTCTGCGCCAGTTTGACGGTATCGTCCGCAAGGGAGAGATGTTGATTGTCCTTGGACCCCCGGGTTCAGGTTGTTCGACTTTCCTCAAGACGATTGCTGGTGAGATGAACGGTATCTTCGTCGATGACGATGCCTACTTCAACTACCAAGGTACATATTCCAGCTCCACAGTGTTTTGCTTGCTTAGGAAGAAGAGGGAGGGGATGTGTTGGTTGATGGAGCGCGGATGAGAGGCATGAGCTTGACAGAGAGACGTCGATTGGGCTTTTCATCCCATCTCGGCCCGCCATCCCCTCGGGTGCCATAGTCGAAAAGCCATAAGCCACCTCGTGAAAACAACGTTGTATTGTGTACTGTACTTTTCGCCATGCTAACTTTACGCCTACAGGAATTTCGGCCAAAGAGATGCACAGCCACCACCGTGGTGAGGCCATCTACACCGCCGAGGTGGATGTCCACTTTCCTCAACTGAGTGTTGGTGACACCCTCACTTTTGCCGCCCGAGCCAGACAGCCCCGACAGCTTCCCCAGGGCCTCAGCAGGAATGCCTTCGCCGCCCATCTGCGAGACGTTGTCATGGCCATGTTTGGCATTTCTCACACCGTCAACACTCGAGTTGGTAACGAGTACATCCGAGGAGTTTCGGGTGGTGAGCGTAAGCGTGTTACTATCTCCGAGGCTGCCTTGTCGGGTGCCCCTCTGCAATGCTGGGATAACTCGACCCGTGGTCTCGATTCAGCCAACGCTATCGAGTTCTGCAAGACCCTACGAATGCAAACCGAGCTGTTCAACAGCACTGCCTGCGTTTCCATCTACCAGTCTCCCCAAACCGCTTACGACCTGTTTGACAAGGCTGTTGTCCTTTACGAAGGTCGCCAGATCTTCTTTGGCCGAGCTGATGAGGCTAGGCAATACTTCATTGACCTTGGCTTCGAGTGCCCTGCCCGCCAGACCACCCCCGACTTCCTTACTTCAATGACTTCTTCCATTGAGCGTATTGTCCGCCCCGGGTTTGAGGGCAAGGCTCCTCGAACCCCTGACGAGTTTGCCGCTGCTTGGAAGAACAGTGCCCACTACAAGGCTCTTCAAGCCGAGATCGAGGAATACAAGTCGGCCCACCCAATCAATGGTCCTGATGCTGATGCTTTCCGTGCTTCGCGTCAAGCCCAGCAGGCCAAGGGCCAGCGTGCCAAGTCCCCCTTCACCCTGTCCTATGTCCAGCAGATTCAGCTTTGTCTCTGGCGTGGTTGGAAGCGTCTGACGGGAGACCCAAGTCTTACACTTGGCTCTCTTATTGGAAACTTCATCATGGCTCTCATCATTGGTAGTGTCTTTTATAACCTCAAGTCGGATGCCTCCAGCTTCTTCCAGCGTGGATCTCTACTCTTCTTTGCTTGTCTGATGAACGCCTTTGCTAGTGCTCTCGAGGTATGGACTCCTTTACCCCCTCAGCTATGTTCTTCCTCTCTGTAACTAACATCCGAAACAGATTCTGACCCTGTACGCGCAACGACCCATTGTTGAAAAGCACGCTCGTTATGCCTTGTATCATCCTTCGGCGGAAGCCATTTCGTCCATGATCTGTGACTTGCCCTACAAGGTTGTCAACGCAATCATATTCAACTTGACGCTCTACTTCATGACAAATTTGCGAAGAGAAGTTGGCCCTTTCTTCTTCTTCCTGCTCATCTCCTTCTCCAATGTCATGGTCATGTCAATGATCTTCCGAACGATTGGCTCTGCCACCCGAACTCTGTTCCAGGCTCTGGTCCCCGCTGCTATCTTGATTCTTTCCCTGGTCATCTTCACCGGCTTCGTCTTGCCAACCCGGTACATGCTCGGTTGGTGTCGCTGGATTGGTTACATTGACCCTCTGGGCTATGCTTTCGAGGCGCTCATGGTCAACGAGTTCCACAACCGAGAGTTTGAGTGTGTCGATTTCATTCCTTCCAAGCTCATTTCGGAGTACGCCAACGTCAGCTCCCAAAACCAGGTCTGCAGCTCTGTTGGCTCGGTTCCTGGCCAGCCTTTCGTCAGTGGTGATACCTATGTCAAGTCTGCTTTTGGTTACGAGTGGCATAACCGATGGAGAGACTTTGGTATCGTTATTGCCTTCACCGTCTTCTTCCTGGGTGTCTACATGGTTTGCGCTGAGTTTGTCTCCGAGAAGAAATCAAAGGGAGAAGTCTTGATGTACCAACGTGGCCACAAGCTCGCTGCCGCTACCCATGCCGAGAAGAAACCCCACGATCCCGAAGCTGCGATGACGAACATCGGCCCCATTCTGACTACTGAGCGAACAAAGGAAGGTGTTCTCCAACGCCAAACCTCAGTCTTCCAGTGGCATGACGTTTGCTACGAGGTCAAGATTAAGAACGAGACGCGCCGTATTCTGGATCACGTTGATGGTTGGGTTAAGCCCGGTACTCTGACCGCCTTGATGGGTGTTTCCGGTGCTGGAAAGACGACTCTTTTGGACTGCTTGGCTGATCGTACATCAATGGGTGTGATTACCGGCGAAATGCTTGTCGATGGAAGACCCCGTGACGCCTCTTTCCAACGCAAGACTGGTTATGTTCAGCAGCAAGACTTGCACCTGCAAACCACCACTGTTCGAGAAGCCCTCAACTTCAGCGCCCTTCTCCGTCAACCGGCTCATATCCCCAAGGAGGAAAAGCTCGCCTATGTCAACGAGGTCATTAAGCTCCTGGATATGCAAGAGTATGCTGATGCCGTCGTTGGTGTTCCCGGTGAAGGTCTCAATGTCGAGCAGCGCAAGCGCCTTACCATTGGCGTCGAGCTGGCCGCTAAGCCTCCCCTGTTGCTTTTTGTTGACGAACCCACTTCTGGTCTTGACTCTCAAACCTCTTGGGCTATTCTCGATCTTCTTGAGAAGCTGACCAAGGCCGGCCAAGCTGTCCTTTGCACTATCCATCAACCCTCTGCTATGCTTTTCCAGCGATTCGACCGCCTACTCTTCCTGGCCAAGGGTGGTAAGACTGTTTACTTTGGTGACATTGGCGAGAACTCGAAGACCCTGACCAACTACTTTGAGAGAAACGGAGGACACCCCTGCCCTCCCGAAGCCAACCCTGCCGAATGGATGCTTGAAGTTATTGGTGCCGCTCCTGGATCTCACACTGACGTCAACTGGTTCGAGACTTGGCGCGACAGCCCCGAGTACCAGGCCGTCCAGAACGAACTAGAAAACATCAAGGCTGAGAGGTCGCAAGTCGAGAGCAATGTCGCGGATGATCCCACAAGCTACAACGAGTTTGCCGCACCCTTCATGACCCAGCTGAAGGTGAACCTCCACCGTGTTTTCCAGCAGTACTGGCGATCGCCGATTTACATCTACTCCAAGACTGTCCTCTGCACCCTGGTTGCCCTCTTCATCGGTTTCATCTTCTACAAGGCGCCCAACTCTCAACAGGGTCTCCAGAACCAGATGTTTTCCATCTTCCAGCTCTTCACTGTTTTCGGCCAGCTTGTTCAACAGTCCATGCCTCAGTTCGTCATCCAGCGATCTCTGTATGAAGTACGTGAGCGGCCATCCAAGGTCTACTCGTGGAAAATCTTCATGCTTTCTCAGATCATTGTCGAACTGCCTTGGAATAGTTTGATGGCTGTGATTATGTACTTTTGCTGGTACTACCCCGTTGGTCTCTATCGTAACGCCGAGCCGACTGATGCGGTCACTGAGCGTGGTGGTCTTATGTTCCTCTACATCCTCACCTTCCTCTTGTTCAGCGGTACCTTTTCCACCTTCATTATTGCCGGCTTCGAAACCGCTGAGGCTGGTGGCAACATTGCCAACTTGTTGTTCACTCTCTGCTTGATCTTCTGTGGTGTCCTCGCTACGTCCGACTCTCTCCCACGCTTCTGGATTTTCATGGTAAGCCCCTATTGGAGTCTTCGCAACCCGCCTGGTCAGACTTTGATTTACTAACAATTCCTTTAGTACCGAGTTTCTCCGTTTAGTTACTTGGTTAACGGCATGTTATCGGTCGGTGTCGCGAATACAAACGTCATCTGTGCCGACAACGAGTTTGTCAAAATCCAGCCACCTGCGAATCAGACTTGCATCCAGTATCTCAAGACATTCGTCGACGCCACCAAGGGTAACCTCACCAACCCTGATGCGACTGATGAGTGCATCTACTGCAGCATGTCTGAGACCAACACCTACTTGGCTGCTGTCGGTAGCCACTACTCCGAGCGATGGAGGAACTTTGGCCTGATGTGGGTCTACATCATCTTCAACATCGCCGCTGCGCTGTTCGTCTACTGGCTCGCTCGTGTGCCCAAGAAGCAGCTCAAGAAGGCCAAGAAGGAGTAAATTGCTCCTGCTCAAGAAAAACAAAAACAGACGAAAAAAAACTTCATCACGCCCCTCTCTCATAAAAAAATTTCACCATCATATTTATTTTTAACTATACCTGTGTGGGGTTTAGACGTTATACACACGGAGTTATTTGACATGTGGCGAAGAAAGATGTTGATATTTACGATCATTCTAGAAGACAATCTTCTTCCAAAGTGGAGGAATGTGTGTGTTTTGTTCTTTTGAATTAATGGTTTGGCATGATTTGTATGCGACGCATATGCTTTCTGAAAGGGTCTCGCACCTGCATATATACCTGCTGCTGCGCTGGTTATTTATTTATCTTTTTGTTATAGATGGCATACTTTTTGCTCCGCCATTATAAGATATGGCTTTATGTCTGAAACTGGGGGAGGCCAAAAAACTATGGACTTTTTTGGTTTACCCTCGGCTGCTAATAGATTACGTTTTAGAGCACTTGCATGAACAATGCTTGTGTTGTACTACATTATTATTCTTATTCTTTTTGATGGTGATTATTTGGTGCCTGATGCTTGAATGAATGTGTGTGTGCTGGGAGGGGTTTATGATGGCGCGGTGGTTGTTGTAATGAAACTTGATGACTGAGTTGAATAGAAAGATAACTTTAGGAGCTTGATTCGCAAAAAAAAAAAAAAAAAATGAAAATTTTGGATTGGTCATATGAGCTTTGTTAGCTGTGAGATTTGGCTATGGACATTGTTCGAAAGTGTCCTTGTGTTGTTATTGCCAAAATCATTATTTGATCTTGCAATAGCCAGCAGAAACTAGGCAATGTAGTCCTGTTCTATCATTCGGTGAGCGCCTTGGCGAGTATACGCTTGAGATGATTTACTTGTGAAGCAGCAAGATGAGCGGAGGGACTTTTGCTCTAGGCTTTGGGCCACATTGTGTCTACTGAACCCGAATTGCAGGAGGAGAAGCGGAGAAGCATCAATAACTGAGGGATGGATGTTGATGGAGGACGTGTTCGAGAAATGATTGGCGTGCATCATCCAGCGTGGATCTTTTGTAAAAGCTACTTATCAATGGCTCAGCTCTTCAAGGTCATGAGGATAGCCTCATATGCACGCGAGTAAAGACTCTTTGCGTGGAAAGACGGGCCGGTGTTGTGGTGACATGCCACCGTGTAGTATAAGAGCCAATCACGCAAACGACTCACCACCGAATCACGGCCCTAAAAAGTGAGAGTTGAGGCTAAATGGAAGGGGAAGCTATCCGGACGTCTAGATCCGGAAGACGGGTAAATCGCAACCGCTGCCCAAAGCGGCGTGGCTTCAATGTTGATATCGAAAGCCACGTTTTCTCATCCTGTCTTGAACGAGAGAACACCGTGTACTATCATTCTCGTAAAGAATCCCCTTTGCCATCTCGTTATCTCATCATCTGCTCGGCCTGGATAATGGCTTCAACACGTGAGGGAGGGTATCGCATCATGCATTTGCCCCGCAATCGCGTGCTGTGTTGTCTCGTTGCTAGGCTGGATTAGGGGTAATTGATATGATGAGCATCCGTTTGTCTTGAACTGCGTCCTTATAGATGAAACAAAAACTGCTTTTCGAGGGAACAATGATGCTTATTGTAAATATGAGGGGTTAAGAGGCCCCGCTGACCATTCAATAACAAAGATTGCAGCAGCAACCCTCACTGCCTTGACCCTCAACGCCTCTTCGTACGTGTCTCGCACCTCAATGATGCCAAGTTTCAATATCAAAAACACATTGAGCGAGGCACTTCCCCATCTTGTAATAGTCTTCTGGACAAGAACGCGGAGCTTCTGCTCCATCAGTAGTAGCGGCATCCAAGCCGACGCATCACATCGCAAGCAGCGATTTTTAGTTTGCGCCGGCTGGGGAGAGGCAGGTGGATAAGAGGGAGAGCTCCATCAATCGTCGATCGGGCTAATTGGGTCCTGGAGCACTCGGCCAAATGCTGCACGGCGGGAGTAGACGTCTCAGATTGATGACGGCCACTGCAGAATGATTTGCATATGCTAATCGAATCTCGCCGTGCTGGTATTGGAGCGACTGTTAGCGAAAGCAATGCTCACAGTATTCCAAGGAAGGACTCGTCATTTTTGATCGGTTCACATCCCGGCATCTCTGCATCATATGTCGTATCGTGTGCCGTATCACATCCAGTATCAGATGCAGGTCGGACCACCATTCATAGCCAAAATGGGCGTTGCCGACCGCGGGAAGACCTACCGATCCGGATGGAACCCTAAATGTGTATAACACGGAGATGACAACTGCAAATGCCAAAGTGCCCGCCTAGCAGACATACTGACTCTTGCATCTCCACCATCGGTATGTTGACGACAGTGAAGCAGCCTTGCACAACAACGTCTGATCAACAATTCGTCGCTCGTATTCTTGGTCGTAAACGACACAGTAAGACACTCTAGCACTGCGTGTCCATCCTGATACATATCTTGGAGGTAGGCACTGTTCACCATCACCAATCGCTTCGGTATTAATGGCACGCTCACAGGGCTTCGCGAATACCACTTCAACGAGAAGCCATCGTATATCCCAAAAGCCAGCAAGCCAGCATACCCTGTCCACAGCATGGCACTCACGGCGCACGGTTCAGCATTGAAGCGCGGCCAACGTGGCTCTGCCGGGCTAGCCTTGTCAACGACCATTTCCGTGGAATTGGCTCACGGGGGGTCATGGTCATTGCCCTGGCTCTGGGCTGCCGTGCCGCGCCCTAGCGCTTTGAGGCTCCGACGACACATGGCCTTTTGATGAAGTCGAGATCGCGGCGAGGTTTTGGTGGCAGATGCTCGTGCTAGATACCGAGCTGGGCGATGTTGAGGAGGTGATCCCTGACAGGCTGTGAATGGGCGTTTTGGAGTGCATATTCGGGCTAAAGGCGGGGGAACCGCTTGTCACTTTAGAAGCCGGTGACGCCCATCTCGTTCCTTGCAAACGAAAGCGGCCAATCAGGCACACATCATGGCTGTTTTTTTCAGCTCGACCGGACCTGGTATCTTGTTAGATGAAGAATCAGCCGTCTCTTTGCTCCGGTCTGCGTGTTTCGAATTTTGGCGCGGCTGCCAGTCCCAGGACCGCCGCTGGCTGTTGATTGGCCGGCTGTCCTTAGTCACACCCCCTGCCGTCGCTCCCCACCGCGCCCCTGGACAGCTTGTCAGGGGGAAAGAGTCCTGGTTAGGTTAAGCGTCAGGAACAGGCTGCTGATTGGCCCATCTGGGTGTGGAGCTGTGCCGCTAGCGTCAGTCAGGGGAGTTTCCAGAGGCGGGGCTGTTCTTTGGGAAGCAGCGTTCGTGGGCGGGCAGGCGGGTTTTAATTTTGACAATTTTTTTCGGTTTAATTTTGTCCTTGTCGTTTCTTTTTTGGATTTTACATGGACAAGTACTGCCAGGTAGTCCTGCTGTATTACTGCCCCTGTTTCGGCGATGCGGTATGTGTCTGCCCTTGTTGAAATCAATTTGTTGAGTTTAATGTGATCAATATCAACCTTCATACATGTGCCACTAGGAGGTGCTTAGTAGATAGCCCTAATAATTTTAGTTCCTATGGCATCTACTGCTGGGTATCAAGCAAGTAGAGCATCCAGGACAATATATAGCCATTGAGGCTCCTAAAGACCTGATTGGAGCTGAGCTAACATGTCTATCGGCACCTTTTTCTCCAACCCGTGCCTTATAGGTCGATACGAAGTAGTTCATTCACAGTACCAATACTTTTGCAATTGACGGGTGAATCAGGTTTGTGGGGGAAATTTGCCTCGGCCTGAACCTGGTCCTGGTTCGCGCGGGCTTGCTCGGAATGCCCAAGATTAGCCGCACCGCCTGTCAAAGCCCTGAACTTGCAATAATAGGGGAGACTTCGAGAACGAATCAATACTGCAGTTTATGGAGTTCGGAGTACTCCGCTGCTGAACAAGTGATCCCGTGACCCATCTGTATGTCTGCGCTAAGTTATCCATCAATTCTTTCTCCATACTAGCTTTGACAACTTGTACCGAGCCCCTAGGCGTTTGAATCACTTGCCGAGTCAAGCAAAACTCGAATTCGTGCTGCCGCAACCCGTCACTGTCGTCCGAATAGCATCGGTGCCGCGAGCGGGAGATGAGTCGTGGCAAATTTTAAGATCTCCGTGGCGTCTTCCGGTGGCTTGCAGTCACCAATAAATATGGACTGCTGCTACCTTCACCCCGCCGCTAATATCATGTCAGACCATTCGCGCATCCAGTAATTTGCCTTTTCCGGGACATCTCGAATCGTTGCGTACGAGTATGCAAGGAAGCTGGAACAACATCAACAAGATAGTAGTCGATTGGCTCGACTGACGCCTGGCTCGGCCTTGGCTCAGCAAGCCCTGTGGTCGCCATATGCTCGTACTCGCCCTAGCATCGCCACAAAATAGGCACGCCAACAAACCAGTGGGCCAAATTGATCGTCGCTTCGTCTATCTTAAGCATCAGGATGAAAAGTGGCACGTGGTGGGCCGCCAAAAGAAAAAGAAAAGAAAAAAGCATGACATTTTGTCCCAATTACGAGAGCTGCTACTCGCATCGTTCCCTCGCGTAGGGAGGTTACGTGCAGCTAGCATCTTAGTAGGACTCCGTATTTCGTTCGATACGCAAAGCGAGCTCTTGGCCCGATTCCTGTCGCATGGTCCTCGATGAATCATGGGTTGTCGTGCAAAGTAAGCTGGCATCTGACAAGCACAAGCTGTTTATCATAGTTTGTTTTAGCTTGTGCCGATCATGTGAGAGTTGAGGATGACCGATATTTCTTTCGCCCGGCCAGTAAAAGACCATGCTGTACCCCCCTTTCACCGCTGTCCTTCGTCTTGCGCCCCATCTCGCAGCTCTCCGAATATCCCGTGGCATCGCTTCTATCCTAGAGGCCGTTGTTCGGCTGTTTCGGGCGAGGATGCTCGAGGCGCGGAGAATCTCTCATCTTGGCTGTAGCCGCGATGGAGCTCCGATGCAATGTGGGTGCCATGCCCTTGGCGGTGGAGATTTTGGGTAGCAAGCGGTAGCACGGTACGACTCGATAGAGGGAATTGGGCAACACGGCCAGATGATATTGATGCAGAGCGAGGCAACTCACGCAGCCTCAAAGTTTATATCTGGCGAATCAAAAGAGCAGTGCGTCGTGGGATAGCCACAACTGGAAGTCGCATGCATACATCAAGCAATACAGTACACCGGTTTGGGTCGGTCAGCCTCTTGCTTTGCGACCTGTCATCTCCATGCCCATATTCGGCGAACCTTGCGGTGGGGGAATGGGAATACAGTTCTGTACATGCTTAGGAGAGCTGTCTTATCAGCACCTCACACAGATTGCTTTTTTCTCTTTGCTTTTTTTCTCCTCATCTTGCGACGCTCTATTCCAGACCACTCACCTCCTTGCGTTTTCTGGGGACCAATGGGGTGATCTAGGCCGCTGATGTTCCATCAAATTACTGTTTCCAGATGAAGCAAATGATGTACAAAGGAGTATATTTGTGGCACTCAGCTACCAGCCGCAGAGGGAGCGTCCCCCGAGCACATCGAATATCCAGAGCACTTTTGATATTGAACCAAACACCACTCGGATCAAGACTCCTGCCAAGTTGGGCCAATTGCGATGCGACAAAGATTTGAGTGGCGACAGAGTATCGGGGCATGCTTCTTCCTGAATGGTGACGAATATCGCTTGCATGCATGCTGTGAAACGGGCGCATCACCAAACCTACCGCAACATCCCCATGTCATTCCTTTCGGTCGGCTATGTGGGAGCCGGGAGTTGTGATTGGGGGTACCTGTCGCCTATCAAAGTGACCAGACGGGTGAGAATATACAAACGTCTGGGGGTTTTTGCCTCTGTTTCTTCCTTCTTTGTGGCAAAATGCAGGCACACGTACCTATGAAGAGGCATCCATGGGATGTAAGGGAGAGATTGGTGTAAATTAACATCAATATCAAGATTACGAGCGTCCAGGACCTTGTGGCTGCGCGTTTGCTGAGCCGTGCCGCCAAAACAAGCAGCGCTAGACCCGGCTGAGACATGACCGTTTGCCCCAAGACATTACCGGACCTGGCATCCAATCTCTGAGAGTTTCCCATCTCTGACCACGATTGCTTAGCGCGCTGCAAGTACAGTAGAGAAGAGACAGAGTTTCACATCCCATGCTGGTGAATCAGGGGAAAGCCCGCCTTCTCAGACACGCAGCTGGGTTGATACACCGGGTTTCGGAGCTGAACATTTATGAATCGCAGTGCTTCGTAGTGCTGGGTTCTAGATTTTGCAACAGCTACGGCACTCATATCGTAACATGTACAGTACCAAGGGGACCTGAAAAGACGTGGAGAAGGGAGGCCTGGTGGAGTAGACCGGCGACTTAGTCGTCGAAGCCTTGTGAAGCCATCAACAAGCGAAGGGATTGCGAGAGAGAAAAAAAACATTAGAACCTTGAAAAGTTTAGTCGCGGCCCCCTGGCAAAGTCCACAGCATGCAACTGAGCCCGTAGGCGGTACCCCTGCCGTGGCTGCAGCCGTACAGGCGGTGCTATTGGGCGCTAGGCAGTGGTTAGTGGCTAGTGGCCCGTAGCCCAGGCACGACCGCTAGCATGGAGGCCATCACCAGCTGCCGCTGTGCTCAAGCCCCTTCTTGTCATCGCCAGCATTTGATCCCAATTTCTACCCTTGCCGGGCTCGCACGCTTCTCTCTCCACTTCTTTTTTTTCTCCTCTTCATCCGCTCACGGCTTTCAAGGACCAGCATTGCCCTCTTTCTTCTCTTCTCCCGCAGGCGATAATCTTTGGTTTCTGCTCTTCTGTTCACCACGCTCATTCTCACCAGCACGCTGCGAACAGCAACCGCCGCCTCCGACTTCGTAACCGACACTTGCGCCTTGTCCATAAGCTGCCACCCTCAGAAGCATGCTGTCCGCCGCTTTGTGATACCCGACACTCCTTATTCCAATTCGCCCGTCTCACGACTTGTATAAAAGACCACCCCTTTTGAGTGGCACGTCCGAGCGGCTGCTCCCCCTGTAGTGCTATCGACAACCAACGCGCGACACCGCCCACTACCACTTTGTACGAATTCTGCCGTGAGCCTATCCTGCAGGTACCCGTCGAGCGTGACGCACAGCGCGAACTGGCTCTCGGCATCCACAGTCACTACAAGCTATCTCGACGGATTCTACTTCTGCTACACCTCTTGAAAAGGCATCCTGTATTCGATAGGAGCTCTGTTCTCTCTTTTTCTTCCGAGCGTCGTGTACGAGAGTGTTTTTTCCCCCCTCGAGGATTGGAAGCGCATTAAAACTGCTGTTACCTATCTGGTACGTCAAATTTACTGTCTTTCTCATAATCTTCACCTTTCCAAGGATGCAACATGCGATATAGAATCGCGCAAAAAGGAAGAACAAGGAATATAGAGTGGCCCAACTTGCATCAAGTAGGCTGATAATGCTCCTCTGGTTTGGCCCATCACCCAAGCCACGGCATGTTGACTGAGCCCAATCCTCACAATCACCTGTATCTTGGTTGCGCACTTGATATCTGACATTGCTGTAGTTCGACTTGGCACGCGATACCTATCAGAGATAGTGGATGAATTAATGACACGATATCCGACACCTTCGGCATCATAAACTCTTTGCGAAGCTTGCGCTGTTTGCGCCCAGTCCGATCAAGATGAACGTCTTCCGAAACAAGAAGAAGGGCAAGGAGGAGCCGGAGAGCGTCCGGCCATCTATGGAATCCGAGTCCTCCAGCCCCTTCCGCATGTTTAGCAAAAAGAAGGGCCAGAGCGATGATATCAAGCCCGATCTTGACATCAGCACCGCCCTGCCATCCACCGATGATTTCAGAACCAGCTTGCTCATGACAGGACTCTCAGCTCGGTTTTCCATGCTACGCGAGCAGGATGATCCCACAACCAAAATGGGAAAAGCTAGTGATGACAGCGTGCTCTTCCCTCGAGGACAATCCAATTGGGGTCTTGGCGGAGGCCTACAGGACATCGCTGAGGTCGAGTCGATAAGATCGCCCTCCATCTCTCGCTTGGATGGCTTCAACATAGATGACGCCACCGGAAGCGTCATGAACCGGGCCAAGCCAGTTGATGGAAACAACCTATTTGGCGGCCGACAAAAAGTCTACAGGCTCCCGGCTAACGGCTCATCAGGAAAGGATGGCAACATGTCCAGCAGAACGCTTCTTGAGGATGATGTGGGTCTGTCGGCTTTTCAGAAATGGCGACTGGCAGAGAAGGAAAGACAGAATGCTGAAGGAGGCGAGTCCAATGAAACGGAATATCACGAGTCTCAATCAGAATTCCAATCAGAGCCTCAATCAGACTCTTATTTGGAGCCGCTGCAAGAGTCTCACTCGGAACTTCTATCAGAGTCCCGTTCTGAGACTAGCCGACGGCGAGAGACAAGCTCAACAGTTTCATCAGTTGCGGCTCGCTACTCCACCGCAACCTCAGTTACCTCCCAAGGCGCACCGTCCGTTAGGGATTCTCAGGTCACCTCGTCAGCTTCCACAGCTTCTGCGGAGCGTGTTCTTAGGACAAAGCGCCTGTATGAGCAAGGTCTCAACCGTGACCTTCACGACCAGCAGTCGTCGGCCGTGTCTAGAATGGACTTTCTATCCAAGGGGCGCCCCTTTGCGTCTGCGACACCGGAGGTATCAGCTTCACCAACTGCCAGCTTGTTTGGTGATCGCATGCTTGACCGTCGACCGATCTTGGCAAAGGCTAGTGCCCCCAACCTGCGGTCGTTCACACCCAGCTCTGCGTCGCCTTCTCCCAACGAGCCCAGCTCCAAGTTCCCAGTCTCTGCTACCAAGTCGAGCTTCGGAATTCCGCCCATTAGCCCCCCTATGAGCGAGCCTGAAGAACACCCCCTGCTTACAATTCAGCCCAACGATAGAGGCAAGGCCACGGCAATGGGCGTTTTTGAGAGACCTGCTGAGAGATATGACGACTCCACTTATGCCCAGCGACAAATACAGCTTCAGCAGGGACGAGAAACTCCCGTTAACAACCACCGCTCCATGGAATCTAGCGCCTCTGTTTCGGACTCTAGGTCACAATCTTCTTCAGCGATGCAAAGGAAGCCACTGGAGAATGCCGAGCCCACTGCAGCCAAGACCGCTGCTTCCGAGGATCCATCATCCTTTTTTGATGACAGCGACACCTCTTCCGTCCTGAGCGGATTGTTGGCTTCTGGGAACCCCCCAAGACTCTCTGTCGAAAGACCTAATGATGGCGACCACCCAGCCTTCAAGAACTCCGCCATCCCAGCTCCCCTTTCGCTTGGCTCCAGAGTATCGGGCGGCCTTTCGCCCTCGCCCAGTCCTATGTCTGGGCCCCCTCAGGACTCTCCCACACTGCCAGGTAACGGCTTGAGTGGTATGGTGCGGGCACATCTGCGTAGCGACAGCAATGCCTCTTCCATATATGGCATGCCACCACAAGAATCAGAACAGAGTACAGTACAGACCACGGTGCAAAACACGTCGCAGACCGGTTTAGGCTTGGATTATGACCGTAGCCCCGGTTCGGCGCGATCGCCTGGCAATGCCCGAGCAATGATGTCTCGGTCTCCTTCTCGCCACAGGACTTCAAACGACGACGCAGATAGGGAGGAGGAGGACGAGTTTGCTCGTCATCTTGCAGATGGCGCTCGACGCGTCCGCGAGAAGCTCGGCTCCATGGTTGACCCCGAGATGGATAAGCCCTCTCCGACGGCGGTGCCATCCTTGGAGAGCCTCAAGGACGTCCCACCTCCGCGGTCGAACGCATTGGGCATCCTAAAGTCGAAATCCAGCCATACATCGCTCTTTGACCGCCAACGCGACCAAAGCCAACCAAGAGCCATGAAGATGGTCATGTCATCGACTTCGGGCAGAAATATGTCACCCTCTGCATCTCGGAGAGGATCTGCCGAGAACATGGACGATTCGCGCAGAGGTCGCTCGACGCAAGCCCGAGAGCGACCATCGGAGGATGGGGCCTCAACAGACAAGGAGGAAAACGTCCATGTTGGTCTGAAGGCCTTCCGTCAAGCACGCCTCGAGCTCCAGAAGATGAAGGATCTAGAAACAACCCAACGACCGCCGGAACGGCCCCCCATGGGTTCGCGAGTAGGGTCTCACGACGTCGGCGGCCCACCACCCGCCAAGTTTAACAGGAAGGCGCGTGATGAGTCTCGGCATGGCAGTGGTTCTCGGGCAACCTCCCGAGCAGGATCGCGAGCTCCGTCGGAGCGAGAGAGAAGCGGATCAGAAGCAAGCAACGCTGGCCCACCTCCGCTTCGACCAATGCGGCTGAGAAACGGATCGAATGCGTACGATGATCAGTATATGCCCGTTAGTCCGCCTGGCAGTGCTAGGAGTGCTGGGGGCATGAGGCAAGGCCCCCCAAGTGCTCGACAGCGCCCTCCTTACGAGGCTGGGCAGCCATCCCCGATGGCCTCTCCCGTCGGCATGGGTACGAGGTCTAGAACCGGCAGCCTGCTCGGAGCGACGGCCTCCACCCCGAACCTGTTGTCGAATGCACCTGCCCCTCCGCTGCCACCAATCAACCCCCGGCGCAAAAATGCCCTCGGCCGAGCCAGCGAGGACGACATGCAATCGCCGCGGGTCCCCGGAGGCTTTCCCGGTCCAGATGACTCGGACGATGACACGCTGGCATCGCGTCGACAAAAGTTGCGCAAGGCCACAAGCGAAGGCACCAGCTTGAGATCACGAAACAGCCCTTCCAGCAACGGCGTGAGACCACCCATGCCTCCTCAAGGAGCCATACCACCTAACAACAGATTTCCCGGCGGTCTCTTCTGAGGCCGTCACCACCTCTTTCTCTCCCATTCTTTTTGAAGCTTGACTACCTTGCGTGTCATTGCTCATTTTCACTTACTAGTTGTGATGTCCCCATCTAGCCTGGCAAGGCAAACGAGTAAAGAACGACAAAGATACCTCTAACAATACATCGACATTGTAATACTATAACGGCTGCTCATTACCATACATGCGTGGGTGCTTTTGAGCTTATTTCTGATTCTCTTGACATTTTTTGTACTTTCTTACTATTTTCTTTCCCCCTTTCATCCTCTATGATGTTTGCTGATTGGGGGATGTAAATTCTTCGGGAACTTTTGTTTCTTCTCTTTTTACCTGCTTTTTCTTTTTCCTCTGCAGAGAAGCGGTTTGGAGGTGGATAGTGTATCAGGCGGGACTTGAAATCATAATCATGGCGTCGGGATTTGCTCTTACGAAAACGAGACTAGTCAAAGGAATCAATTCACATGGAAAGGTAAACGGGTTGGGGTTTTCGGGAGAGGAATATGAGGCGGATTGGTGCGGAGAAGTTGCACTCGATGTAGTACTATCTGCGTTGTACGCCGTACTTTAGGTGAATTGAAGACGAACTAAGAAGATGAAAAGAGGTGTGCTTATTTTGCCTGTTTAGCCGTATTTCATTGACGATAATCGGAGTTACAGCAGTTGCTCGCCTGCTCTATTACTCCGAACTCTGACAAGAGAGTCCGTCGTATGATCAATAAATCGGGGAATTACTCGTTTCTGCAAGGCTTAGGAGTTGGAGTCCCAAGAGGCAAAGAGGCGCCTCCAGCTCCTTTTGGGGCATCGGGCAACGCCTCACGACTCCCCGAGCTGAAAGAGCCTGAAGCTAACGTTACGTCGGGGCCCATCGGCTGAGACAACACGATTTTAGTGCTTTTTCGGTGTGTGACTTGGTGGCTTGGGAATAGGGCGGATTATTGTGTCTCTTTGCTTAGGTTTTCTTATGCTTGTGCTTGTGTCTCCTCTGTGTCCTTCTTACGTGGGGGAATAGTGAGGTGGAACTAGCTCGAGTGGGAGTGGTTGTTCCATCTTTTTTTGGGGTAGATTTTCCGAAGATATATTATTTTGCGAGGTGCAGCTCTTTTTTCTCAAAGAGTTTTATCAACTACGAATATCTTTTGGGGATACCGAATAGCACAGCGTTTTTGTCTTTCAAGTCTTTTGTCCTTTTATACCAAACCTTTGGTGCGTTTTCCTTTTCTTGTTGCCGTCTGCTCTTTTGTCAATTGAGCATAATTACCTATCTAGAGGCGGAGGCGGGGTTCGAGACAAGTTGCTAAGCCTCGTTCTAGGTCCTGTTCCAAGACAAACTTGGAGAAATAAGAAAACCAGCCATGGCGTTTATTCGGCCGTATAAGCCCTCTGACTTTGAGGGCATGTCGCACATTGTGAGTCCAAAACCTTCTTTTTTCTTGCCGTGCCGTGTTCGTGAGAAGATACCCTTATTACCCCAATACCCCACAAACTTCTTCGCCCAATGTCACTTGCTCACGCCGAAATCTCACGGTGACGGCAAGCTTCCGCCATGGCAAAATCTCACCCATGAGCCGTCCTATTCCTTCGCCCATCTCTCTCATATGCTTAACTTTTTTTTTATCCCCTCGTGATCAATAAGAAATTTGTTGTCTCTGTTTCTCACGCTCTTCGCCTCTCTTCTCCCCCACCTCACAGTGCCGCGAAACGCTCAATCCCGCTCTCCGTCCCTCCGTGCCAGGCCGTCGCCTCGCCCCCTATTGCTGGACTCACCAGTACACGCACCTCTCGCCGACGACATGCTTCGTGCTCGATGACGGCAACGGTCGGCCCGTGGGCTACTGCGTCGGGTGTCCCGACATTCCCGCCTTCGTGGCCGCCTACGACTCGTATACGAAGGAGGTGCTGGACGTCTCGCCCGAGGTGACGCGCCCCGACGACCTGGAGCTCAAGGAGCCGCTGTTCTTCGAGGACGGGAGCATCAATGAGGTGTTTTTGTCGCGGTTGGCGTATAGCCCGCAGTTGTTGCTGATTGATGGTAATGCCGATCTGTTGGAGGAGTATAAGGCGACGATGCACATTGATTTGCTGGATGAGTTCCAGGGCAAGGGCTGGGGGAAGCAGCTCATTAGCAGTTTCGTGGAGAGCATCAGGAACGTGCCGCAGAAGGATGGCAGTGTGAGCAAGGGTATCTGGATCGGCGTGGCGGGGGATAACGGCAAAGTGCTGCCTTTCTACGAGAAGCAGGGCTTCAAGCTCAAGCAGCGACCTGTGGAGGGCAAGACCTTCTTCTTAGTTAGGGACTTCTAAGGGGGAGGAGTGTAGAGAAACTTGTAGAAATAGATGGACAAGGGGTATGATTGACGGATACTGACGAGTAACGATTTCAAATTGAATGTTTTTTTGTATTGATTTTTGACTGTTTTCTTTTAAAATAATCTCCTTAAGCTATTTCAATCTGTCCCAGTAAATCGATCAAGTAAACCTGACATATAAGGAGCATCGGGCATTTTTTCCGTACGTCGAATGTCTGCTCATTTTTTGCTTTCCAGCGGGGGAGAGATAAAGAAAAATGACGTTGGTGGTGTGAACTTTTCCCCAACAAGTCGTGTACATGGTGGTGGAGATGGAGATAAGAAAACGTCAATCTGCCGCCCATGATAATAGTACAAGGTTCCCGCGAACAACCATTCCGTAGCCCATGAATTCCCAATAACCCAAGGAGAAGACGTAAAAAAGTGGTGAAGAAGAAGTAGAATCGAAGAAGAGAAAATCCAAGAAGATGCGGTCGTCAAAATAAAATAGTTAACAAAGGGTATCGCACAGGAGCTCTGCTCCAAGACATAAAGAAGCTGAATCGTTTTCGTCGTGTACAATAAAACTGCCGATGCTCAACGCCAACCGGACAAAGATTTCATAAGGTGTAGTGTATTGGTGGAGTGCTGGCGAGGGTGTCAGTCGGAGTATTCGGGATGATGAGGATGATGTCGAGACCAACCTTTTGGAAAGCAATTAACACATGGGGCAGTGGGAGCACTGCTTGTGGCCGCATCCAGTGCAGGTCGTGCTAATGACAATCATGCCACCGCATTGGCAACAGTACTCGTAGGCGGGCATGTTTGCTGAAGTGGAAGTGGTTTGAAGTTTGAAGTGAAGGAGCTGATGGCGAGATGTCTGCCTTGTTGGAATATGTTGTGATGTTCTGAAGAGAGTGTAGAGTGTAGAGTGCGTAGAGAGAAGTAGGAGCAAAAGAGTGAAGAAGAGATGGAGAGGAGGAGGAGCAACAACTTATTATAGTTCAAACAAGGTGTCTAAGATGGGTGGGCTGGCTAAAAACTGTAACGGCAAAATGGGAAGCATGTTCAATCCAAGGTTACGGCTTTTACATCAAGGTATTAGTCCTAACACGACTAAGACATGGTTAGTCCGGGACGGGGCACAATGAGACCTGTCCATGGCTTGCCGCCTGAAACATAGTACAAGCATAATACGGGTACAGGTTCTCTGCGAAAAAGCCTTGGCCAGGCAGCGGCAGCCTCCGATGTTAAGCTGTTGGCCGTGGCTCACGGAACAGGTGGGACCCCAATACAATATCGAGGAGGAGGAGAACAGCCGCTGAGGAAGATGGATGGATGGACCGCCCATCGGAGAGATTGATTGGCGAGACCGGCAGATTGACTTGAGACGGGCACCGCAGCACTGAGACAAAAACTTATCGGGTTCTGATGACGCATTTCCATCTGTCATGAGCCGCATCAGGCAATTGGAGAGCTGCCATAGGTGGGATTGGGGATGTTGCTAGCTGGAGTGGCGCGACACCAGCAGGGATGGCGATCTGCTCTAGGGCATGGGGTGCATGATGATTGGGCCGCGGGGCCATCGGGGCGAGGCCATCTCGCAGCAAGAGACCCAAGACCCCTAGATGAATGTTTTTGGTAATTCGATTTGATGTTTTTTGATGTCGATTCTTCTTTTGCCATGTGATGTGTGTATGTCCTACGGTAAAAAGAGGTTTGAAAATACCTAATATTGACATTAAAAATCAAGTCACAGCTTTGGTTTTACTCAAGTACTTCGTACATCCCCCGGAGTGCCGCCGACGGGGCAAAACTCTGCAACTTTTCGCCTTCAAGCTCCCGACTCTTCCCGACATTGCACATAACAAATCGTCAGAGCGTGGGATGCTTTTACTCCTCCCTCAAAATCCTGTGCATCGCATGACTCCTCAAAACTCAGCGACAATGAGGCCATCAGCAGGCAGGCAGGCAATCCCCCACGCCCAAGCGGCCAGAACATGGCTGAATAGTCAGAGTTTAGGGTTTCCTCAGGCCTGCTAGCGGACGAGGAGACGTGCGGGGAAGCTCAAAGCACAGGCAAAGGTGGCGGCAGGGATAATCGACTATGGTACGGCTTTAATGGTGATGAGCGGCTGCTAAGCTGCTAAGGCATGCTGCATGCTGCATATTGCCTGGGTCTAATGGATATTACTTTGGTCTCCGATGTGCGCTACGGGGGACTGACTGCAGCTCGATGCAGGCAGGTAATATTTCCTGCCGTTCAATCCCATGTGCGGTATGTGCCGTCGAATCCAGCCCAGCCCAAGTCGAGTCATATTGAATCCTTTTCCGTCTCAGCCGGTCTGCCTTTCTCACGCACCCCAGGTGGCGACGGGTTGTCATTCCGTACGAGCAAGTTGGGTCTCAATCCAGCTCTCAAGAGAAAAGGAAGCACAGTACATGATACAATACATTCGAAGAGACGCCCAACAAAAAGAATGAAACACAAAACGTCAAGCCAGATGGAAGGGATCGACGACTTGGCGGTAGCCATGACGGATGCTCGCAAACCAAGGCAAAACTCTGGGCGTTGTCTTGTCACGAGCTAAGGGGCTGTGGTCGTGGCAAACCCTGTCGATGTCTGCAACCTGAACGCGGCCTCAGCCAACCCGCCCGCCAGGTTCAGTCGTGGTGGTCTGTCGCCGTCGAAATTATTCGGAACACCAACTTGCCATCGTGTGTGTGCCAGGGGGTTGCGTAGCGCGTCCATTCTGGGCCATGGAAATTCCAAGTCCAGCGGGGCAATCCGGGGAAGCGATCCTGGTCTCCCAATCTACGTCACTGCAGCCGCCGAAATAGCGTTCTTGATTTGATGTTTCTCAAGTGCCAGATCGACGCGCAGCTGTGCCTCCTGAGTGGCAAATCACGAGTTCCCGTACGCGGCAAGTACCATTTGCAGCAAAGACGCCGTCCGGGTACTTGGATAATACAGGGCGGCTTTGCAAGGCTTCGCGATGGAGCTCTCGACTACGGCTGATTGACACGATTGACATGGTAAGTAAGCCCCTGGTCACAAGCACAAGCTATTCTTGGCTTCGATCGTGGCGGATTGATGCCCACAATGCTGCTGCAAGAGCAAGTGTAAGTGGACTGCTGCCGTAGAGTATGCTGCATCTCAGGCCCAACCGATTGTCCCGCATGTGCTCCGATGTCCAAGTTTATCACTTATCACTCGAAGCCCCTCTGTCAGAGGCTGTAAGAAGTCTCGATTGGGACATTGGCCTTGGAGTCTTTGCCGTCGCCGTCGAGTAAGCAGTGCTAAGCGACATCTTTCGGATGCAGATGCAAAACCGCCGCTTGAATGATTCGCCGACTTCAGTCCTTTCATCCCACGCGGGTTGCGCGCGCTCAAATGCGACCTTGAGACCCCTCTTGAGGACTGTTGATGCCTCGGCCGGGGGGGCAGCTTCTAATACGAGCCCAAAGCTCATGGAGGAGGTGTCGTGCCGCTCATTTTCGGAGTTAAACCGGGAAGTAGGACGCTCGATCTGATTCTTCCTGTCGAATATCATTGGGTCATGCATGAACCGGTGCTAGCCTTACGAACCAACCCATAATGTGCTTTCTTAACTCCATTAAAGCCTGTATGTCGAAATAGCCTTGCGGACACAAGCACATCTGGCGAGCAAACGTAGCAGGAACAAGGTGTAATTACATTAATTCGTACCATTATGAATAACCAGCCCTCTCCATCCACGCCCTACTCAAGGATTTATATACGTCGATGGCATCACTGTCGCACCCGCAAACGTCACCTTTTTCAACTTGTCCACGTCCACCCCATGCAGTACACGCACATTTACCGGATGAGACTCTTTGTTTCTTCCATAGACTTGACGAGAATGCTTACTCAGCGCTCGGACCTCGTCTCGAGAGAGTTGATTTCGGAGGTCTGTCATGTTGATACCGCAAGTGCGGCAGAATGTTTTGCTCGTAAGCCCATCGGCGAACCTGTAGCGGCCAATGGCATCTTCGGGGCCTGAGAGGACTACGTTTTCGGGCCTAGGGAAGAGCCAGATATATCCATTCTAGAGTTTCAGTTTAGAATGATGAGCGGATAGATACTCAGGCTTGTACATTGAAGGACGTAACTAACCCGAGAGCAGATGCTACAGTTGCATACAACTACCACCCCTTCGTTAGACTCATCTAATGGCTTGCATGAGAGAGCCACGGTAACTGTGCCGCAATGACAGCTTCCAGTGTATAACTGGCCGCCTTCAACATTTGGCGGGATATCTCCTTTGTGCTCCGGAGGCAAATACTCTGCTCCAATCTTGGAGTTGAAGATGCTGTTTACAGTTACTTTTTGCTCTTCGCCTAGTTGTCATTATCGGCAGAACTTACTTTCTTCGTTCCAACGGATCCAAGTCGACATTCTGCAAGGCTCGGGTCTATCCGTTCTTGTGAGCAACACGATCAATCATATGAGTTAGATATTTGCCACAACTTACATTCAGCAACAATTTCAACCGTGGAGGCCCATTAGGCATCCTCGAAAGCAAACTCGTTGCGCATTTAGGACAAAACTGTAACAGAGTCAGCAACCACTGGATATCTATCGTCCACTCCCAACTTTGCATACCTTGTGAATCTTATTTCCCGCTCCAAATGTGTAAGACTTGAGTCTCTCCTCGGTTCCCTTCACGACCCTGAAGTTGCTCTCTTCGTCTGTCAAAACGTATAGGTTTCCCGTGCGGCTGCAGAAGCTGCAATCGCATTCCACGACGCTTGTTAGCTCGGGGAGGTCGACTTCGTAGACGAAGCTGCTGCAGTGGCAGTTGCCTCGATATGTGCGCCGGATTGGCTCGTCTTGGGCCACCGTCATGATGGAATGTAGGGACAGGAAGTAAAGCAACGCCGGCTATGCTGAAAATGATGAATGCGCACACGAAACTATGTGCTATGAGTTTCGTATGAACTAAGCAGAAATGCCTCTCACTTAGAAAAAATTAAGGCTGAATCTTCGCTCTGAATAAGTGCGGGAAAAGAACTTCGTTCCAAATTGGAGCTGTGGTGTTTCTTTTCCGACCTGTTAAGTCTCTTGTAGTTGTCACAAGTAAAGACCCTTGTCTCAAGACCTTTGGCCAAAAATAGTGACTTGCTCTCTTAAGCCACTTCCCCAACAAAGGATGGCTTAATATGCGAAATTAGTGTCAGATTTCGTGAGCTGCCAGACTGTTTCCTCCTGACTAAAATGGGCCAAGAAAAAAGAAAACGTTGAGCGCGCCAAAAATGGCAGCCGGTGATTCTAACTGTGCCGAAGTGGAGACCTATCCCGGCCAAGGTTGGTAGTATTGCAGAATATGTTCTCTTTGGAGAGCGACGACCCGAAAGACGAGGATGACGTCGGTTTTCGTGCGTTGAAGAACTTACTCAGAGGACTGATACTATGATGATATATAAGCAAGAGATTATAGCATTGCGATGAGTCTGACCGCCTGGGAAAGGTGAGCTGCGGTGTGAATATGCACGATTGTACATAAGACCGAGGCTTCGCTTCCACGGATCTTACATACATGCACTTACGTTCTGTTGATTGCACTAGACCAGAACAACACCACGTTGGTAATGAGATAAGAGAAAAGTAGATGGCTGATGTTTATCATCAAATGAGCTCAGCAGCCGAAAAGGGGAATTTCTTCAGGGGCGGATGGATTTGTTGGCAACGAGGAGGATTGTTGCGGTCCACTTTTGTTCACTAATCATGGTTGTCGAGGTGAGACTTTGTTGAGGTAGAACTTGATTGCTTTGGGGAGGAAAGGGAAGAGAGAGTTGTTGGAGGGTTGAGAGTTGAGAGTTGAGTATTCGAATGGTGGTACTTGGATTGTTTGTGCAGATCGGTTTGAGATGAGTGTGTGGTTGTTGCTGAGACTTCAAACTACCTCCAGGTTGGAAGGGTACTGAATACAGTAAATGATGATAGATGGATTAGATCAAGATAGATGTTGTGGATAGAGATAGATGTAGTAGATGGATATAGATATGGCAGATGGAGATAGATGTAGTAGATATAGATAGACTCAGTGGATGGAAATAGAGGTAGTAGATGGAGATGGACGCAATAGATAAATATACCTAGGTAGCTGCTATCAGCTATGACACAAGCATGGTACATCTCCCTTCTAGCCATTCCCCCGATTCCTCATTAACCTCATCCCAGGTTTCCCAAACTTGTTGCGCATGCTCTTTTATCCAAGAAATAGGGATAATCACATCGCCCTCTCCGGGGCCTGGATCTCGTAGGAACAACAGCTGGAAACTCAGTATCAAATCACTGCTTTCCACAGCCTGGTAGGCTGGTGGGCTTGCCCAGCTTCCAGCAATTGTAATCCTCTGTTGGCAGCCAGGGACTTGTATAAGCCCCCCGTCTTGTCTCTCTTCCCACCTCTCGATGATTAATGTACGCTGGTCCGGGACAAGCTTCGATAAGATGACAATCTTAACATTGTGATCCGAGTCGGCAAACCAAGCTCTTGCCTTAGCCCGCATATCTTTTACCGTCTGGGAGTATCCTGCGTCAAACACAATAGTTGGCCACCTAGGTCTAGGACGTCCTTCCCTCGGCCCCCCAGATGAGTCTGCTTGCTTTGCCCCTGCGCTACGGGTGGGATGTCGTGTATTATAAAAAGTCGCGTGTCCTTTAAAAGCCCATCTTTGTCCCAGACCCATCCGAACGATGTGGTCATAGAGTTGTCCGTACAACGTCCCGCCAAGTTCTTCGTGAACCTGAGTTGGAAGCGTTATCATCAGACACTGGCAGTCTTCATTGTACACGGAGAGGCGGATCTTGTGTGTCTCGTAGCCTTCATCTAGCCCCTTGAAAACCGTAGGAGACATATCTAGAAGAAAGTTAGGAAGGCAGGACATAGATTACATGGCAGTAGGCAAGGTCAACCCTACTAGTCACTCGCAATGCATCCCCTGGTGCGGCATCGATTGCTCTGATCAGATCCCCAAGACTGGTAAATCGGATCGTTCGCAATGAAGACGGCGCCTCTTCCATTAACTGTGGCATTTTGACCCGTGCGCAGAGCAAATTTACAGACGTCATGGGGTTTGTAGTAGTGGGAATAATGCTTAGCACAGTGTTCAGAAAATGTATATTTATTTTTAGATTCATCTGGTGTAATGTTTACGCAAATACGCCCCATTAGAGTTTCTAGAACAGCCTTGGTAAATACAAGCGGAACACAAACTGAAGGAATTCTGTTGCGACCACCAAGGGTGTGCGGCTGATGACGGCTTCGAACTTGGCTAGGTGGCAAGCTCTGCAGTGGAAGTCTTTGGCTGTGTCTTCATCAATCTTTATCCCTGACTTCTTGCAGGCCTCTATGACTCTGTCTTTTCCCGCGTGGCCAAGCCGGCGGTGCATCAAGGCAAACTCCACACTCTTTGTTGTGGCTCTGAACGGCAAGAGGGCTAGGCTGATGCCGTCTTTGGGTTGTAGGCAATCCAGGACTGCCACATCACAGTTCTAGATTATCTTGGCGACTAGAATCAATTCTCCTTCTTTCATGAATATCAGTAAGTCGTTGACTCCGTCACACGTGATTCTCAACATAATTTATGATGAGAACCCGTGATAGGGTTGTCATCAGCGCGAGGGGTTGATCTTCCATAAAGAACATGGAAGCACAGTTTGTCTGTGCGTACAAGATCACAGATGACGACTCCTGCCTGGTGGCTAGGAGATCGTCCAACTTGCGGTGAAGCTATAAGACATAGCCTTGATGTGAAAAAATCCGACTGTGTTTTGGATGGAACTTTCGATTGAGGCTGTGTCTGTTGCCCCTTTGCTTCCGAGACTTGACATTCTTCTCTGCCATCTAGAGTACCAAAGTGGTCAGTTTGAGACTACTGATGAAATCGGAAACGAAAACACAGCTTACCATCAGCATTACTACATGCTTCCCCTTCATATATACAGTTACCGCACCGTCCATATTGCAAGCCTTCGATGTGAACACACCCTACAAACGGAATATTTCCTTGCAGGCAAAAACCACATGGGTCATGGTTGACCACGCCTCGCTGTTGGATGGCCGCAGCAATCTTGCTTCTGAGATCATGGATCTTCACACTTGTTGGATAGTCATCTGACCTGAAAGACAAGTTGCGTTGAAACTCGCGTCATATATTCGAAAGATCATCGAGTCGAATTATGGCAGTCGTAGTAGTGTATGCACCTATGTATGATGATGCCGCATGCTGAGTAGTGGTCAAGATAGTAAACGATGAAAAACACCCATGTGTATTGTGTTTCGTGTGCTTGTGTCAGTAAGAAGAGCACGAGTTATGTGGGTGAGATGAAGAATGTTGAGAAGACATCGAGAGCATCGAGGGATTATATAGATAGATGGCTACATATGTGATCCGTAGACTTCAGTGTTGTTCATGATGCCATCAAGGCAGACCAAGAACGCGTAATTGGAAAGTCGGTCAACGGGCAACTGCCTCTGCGTTGTCAATTCACGATGCTACATTTCCCTGTTTTCTGCTTGAGATAGCTGTGTTACTTGGAGTTTTCTCAACGCATGTTGCCGCGAGATGAGTTGTCACAAGGTGAGTTGCCGCACCCAGTCCATCCATCTTCATACGCTTACATGCTAGTAGCCTATCTCAATAAACCGTAGCAGTCTCACTCATTCCCTCCATCTCAATCTACTGTATAATCTACATCAATTCCATAAATCTCCATCTATACATTCACCTCCGCCTCCATGTCCATTTCCATTTCCGTCCATTGCCGTATGTCGCTACCAACAGTCAGGTTGACAACACATAGCCGGCAACAGACATTTCACCAACACCCTGCGCAACTAGCCGTCATCTGCCGGCATGTGGAGCAATGAGACCTTGACCGCTTGAGTCAATACACCGGCAATGGCTGTCAAGCAAAACCTTAATCGACCCAAACTGAATCCATCGCGGTGAGTGCATGTGCATTGACGGCACCTTGGTCCAGGCATCAGCATTAAAACCCCTTGTATGCTCCATAGTGCTGTAACGATCTTCCCAGGCACTGCATATGGGGCCTCTAGCGGGCAAGCGTGGCTGCAGCTTAGGCCATTTCCCCCCTAGTTGTTAGTGGCTGTGTATAAGGCATCTTCACTAGGCAGAGCACATGGATGCCCACTTCAACTCTCAACCTCTCAACCGTTGACATCAGCCCAGGCAATTGCTCGTATCTTTTGTGTCAAGGCGTGACTCAGCCTCAGCCATTGGACTGATTGCATATGCAAACGGAATGTAAGCCGAGAGGCTTTACCGCAGACTGACCCTTGTCGGCGTTGTTGCTTTGTTCTTTTTCATTGTCCCTTTATGGCATATTGTTTCATCTCTCGGGACCTGTTCGTTACGGCAATTCCTTCCGGGTGTTGAGGCTGAGGATGAACTCACGATGAGCAATGCCTTGACGATACAGCCCAAACTCTACCAACCCCAGACGGGCGAAAGAATCCGACGGCAAGTGAATAACAGACCAATTTTAGCGCACCATACGAATGCAGGCATGCCGAAGTGGAGGTTCTCCAGCCCAAAGGCTCGTGCGGCTGAGGCCAACCAAAGTCTACTAACCCCAAGATGATATGGCCTTAAACAGCCATTGCATCTCTCTGCATTATAAGTACAAAGGATGGATTCTTCAGTTGAACATCATTGGAAGGGCGCCATCGGCTGTCTCATTGGTTGAGTCTCTGCAGCGTTTCCGCTCGTCTTACCTCACCTCCTCTTTGATGGTGTCATCTATTTACCTCAACTTCAACAAGATTCAGCGGATAGATACCTCTGAAGAACATAACAGCCATGACCAATCTCAACAAACAGAATCCGGATGCTGGCGTCCCGGTTGTTCACGCCCAGCATGAGCAGCTCCCCATCCGTGAGGAGAAGCCCAAACAAGGGGCAGCGGATCCGCCTCCCTATGACGCTCACACTGGCCCTGTTGACCTTCAACTCCATCATATTGCTTCCAAGGACGCCCTCTTTGTCAAGATACAACCTCCCAAAGAACCCTCAAAGCCTATTAGCCATGTAGCCTGCGACGTCGTCCTGGTAATTGACGTATCTGGGAGCATGTGCTCAGCTGCTCCTGTGCCCGGCGAAGGGGCAGAAGAAACAGGTCTTTCCGTCTTGGATTTGACCAAGCACGCTGCATTCACCATCATCGAAACAATGGATGAGAGAGATCGTCTCGGTATTGTGACGTTTGAGACTGAATCCAAGGTGGTGCAGTGGCTTGAGCCCATGACAGACGGCAACAAGGAGGAGGCTCGCAAAAGAGTCAAGGCCCTGAAACCAATGGGCTCGACCAATCTTTGGCACGGCATGTTGGACGCCATTAAGCTCTTCAACAAAGAGCAAGACAGCCATCGTGTGCCCGCCATGATGGTCTTGACAGACGGAGAGCCGAACCACATGTGCCCTTCAAAGGGTTACATCCCGAAGCTGAGGTCCATGCCTCCTTTGCCCGCCACCATCCACACGTTTGGCTTCGGATACAGCCTTCGATCCGGGCTGCTCAAGTCCATTGCCGAGTTCAGCGGCGGCAACTATGCTTTCATTCCCGATGCTGGTATGATCGGAACTGTCTTTGTCCACGCCATTGCCAACTTGCAGTCCACTTTTGCAACAAAGGCTTCGTTGAAGCTGAAGTATGCGGCCACACTTGAGATCGAGGAGACAGTTGTCGATACCGTCGACAAGCATGCTCCAGTTGATGTTGGCAATGGGCAGAAGGAGTTGACCATTTCTTTGGGAAACATCCAGTACGGACAGTCACGAGACCTTTGGCTCCGCTTCAAGGGTGTCGCACAGGAAAAGCAGGCCCCCGTTGAAGCCACTCTCACATACGAGGAGACTGAGAAGCCATCCCCAGGACTGGCCTCAGCACGCCTCGGTGACGATGCACGTGGTGTGGTGACCCTCTCTGATAATGAAGTGGTCTTCCACGAATCACGAGCACTCGTCTGCAAATTCATCTCGTCTCTGTTCCCACTCGCCTCGGATGGAGAATACAGAGCACTGACAGCAGTAAACGAACAAACCGAACATCGGAACCAACTAGCAAATCTCATCGAATCTCTGCCCGGCCGCGAACTTACAGACGATCTGAACAAGGCACTGATAGATGATCTCAAAGGCGCGGAGCCCAGGGGCCAGATCAGCATCGCCCTGTCAACGCCGGAATACTTTATCAAATGGGGTCGGCACTTCCTGCCGTCTTATGTCAACGCCCTTAGCCGCCAGATCTGCAACTCGTTCAAGGATGCGACGCCGCTTCAATTCGGTTCCCAGAGCCCACTCTTCATCGCCTGTCGTGATCGTTTGGACAACGCCTTTGACAACATTCCGGCCCCTGAGCCATCCCGGGTCATTTTGCGTAACAGAGGCAGAGTCAATAGCAGCGGCACAACTTCCCACGCTTCTCATACGACTATGGCTAGGTACCGGAACTCTTCCGGCGTGTGCTTCGCTGGCTCGACCACCGTGGAACTAGCTTCGGGCAAGATGACACAAATTCGAAAGCTCAAGAGCGGAATCCGGGTGCGGACGCCTCTCGGACCGAGAAAGGTAGCCATGGTCCTCAAGACAAAGGTGTCGAGCGAGTTGCTCTACCGGATCGGCTCACTACTCGTCACACCGTGGCACCCTCTGTCCATGGACGGTAAGAACTGGGACTTTCCGGCCAACATGTCGGACGTTCCGGTGCTCTATACTGGCTTCATCTACTCTGTGCTGCTGCAGCCCGACAGGCGGCCAGATGCTCATGCCATTCGTGTTGCCGATACCTGGGGTGTTACACTTGGACACGGCATCCTGAGGGGAGCAGCTGATGTAAGAGCGCACGAGTTCTTTGGCGATTACATGAGAGTGAGGATGGGGCTGATGAAGCTTGAGGACGCGGGTAGGAAAGGTGTCGTCAAAGGAGGAGGCATTGAACGGGATCCTATGACGGGACTTGTGAGAGGATTTCGACGCATGTCGGAAAATGCACCCATTGAGAAGATAGTACAAGTTTGATAAAATAAGGGGGCAAAGAATTCCATCTACATAGTGAAAAGGGGGGAAGTCTGAAAATCCATCCAAGGAATGTCTAGTTTACTATTATGAATATGAATATCAAAAAGCCTGTATTTCATTCAATATACATCTATATAGCATCATTCTATTCCCGCACAAACAATCCAGCCATGCCCATACCCGTGCCAACACACATGCTCACAACACCAACCTCGCCCCCCTGCCTCGCCAGCCCATGCATCAACGTGCTCGTCATCCTCGCCCCCGTCGCTCCCAGCGGGTGTCCCAACGCAATCGCTCCTCCATCAGGATTCACCTTGCCCTTCTCCCATGCCTCCATCAATCCCAACTCTCGCAAGCAGTACACAACCTGGCTCGCAAACGCCTCGTTAATCTCCCACCGATCAACGTCCTCCTTCTTCAGTCCCAATCGGTTCAAAAGCTTCGGGACCGCCAAAGCAGGCCCAATGCCCATCTCGTCGGGATCGCACCCGACCGTCGTCGCGCCGACAAACTTGCCCATGATTCTCCCGCTCAGGCCGAGCTCCGTGGCGGTGCTCCGGCGCATCAACAGTGTCGCCGCCGCGCCGTCGGAGATCTGGCTCGAGTTGCCCGCGGTGCTCTTGCCGTCGGGCTTGAACGCCGGCTTCAGCTTCGCCAGCGCCTCGGCCGTGACGCCCGTGCGG
The DNA here is from genome assembly GCA_020045945.2 of Trichoderma semiorbis. Taxonomy (NCBI): domain Eukaryota; kingdom Fungi; phylum Ascomycota; class Sordariomycetes; order Hypocreales; family Hypocreaceae; genus Trichoderma; species Trichoderma semiorbis. The sequence goes on from CM034695.1 coordinate 2,251,064, forward strand.
ATGCCATCATCACGAGTAACAGTAATCTGCTGCTCCTCGCCCACTTTGTTGCCCTGCTTGTCGACCTCCTGGAAACGTGTCGTAACGGGCACAATCTGCGAGTCGAACCACCCGGCATCTCTCGCCCGCGCCGCCCGAACGTGAGATTCCGCAGCGACCTGGTCCTGAATCCCGCGGTCGACGCCGTACCGCTCCGCAACGTTCTCCGACGTGAGGCCCATCGGCATGACGCAGTCCCTCACATGCTTCTCCTCAGAATCCTTCAACGCAGGCCAAACGTCCACCGGCACGGCCCTGCTCCCATAATTCCGCGTCATGCTCTCCATGCCCGCCCCAATACCAACATCCACCATCCCATTCTGAATCTCCGCCGCCACCAACGAAATACTCTGCAACGAAGACGCACACGCACGGTTCGCCGTGAACAGGCTCGTGCTGTTCGGATAGCCGGCGTGGTTGAGCGCCATGCGGCCCGCCTTGGAGCCGCCCAGCTCGGACAGCACGACGCCCACGCCAACATCATCAACAAGGGCAGGGTCCATCTCGGGCACGGCGAGGCGGGTGGCCTTGAGGACGGCGGAGAGCAGCTCCTCCGGGTAGGCGTCCTTGAGGTGGCCCTTGTAGGAGCGGCATATGGGCGTGCGGAGGGAGGAGAGGATGACGATGTCGGAGGGTGCTTTGGCGAGCACGGCGGCGAGGCCTTTGGACGACATGATGCCGGTTGTTGTTTGGTTTTGTGATGGGTGTTCCTCTCAGTCTCTCAGTCGCTCACTCACTTACTCACTACTAGGTATATGGTTATATATGACAGTAGAAGGAGGTGTATGAGATGAGATGAGAATTATCATGTAGTGATGAAAAGTAAAAGAAGGAAGAAGCCCTCACACCAAATAGAAGAAGAGCGAGAAATACCAAACTACTGTACCGCTACTCATAAATAATCACCCATCCTTACCAATCACTATATAATAAACCAATTCCATCTTTTTTTCGCCATCACCAACTTACAATCTCCCCGGCCTCCGGCTCCCCCTCTGTGGATCCCCCTCAAGGGCTGTTTTTTTCTAGCTCCCCCGCGTCTTCCCCCCGTATCCGCCGCACTGGCAGTTGCTGTCGGCAATGGGGTTGCTGCACTGTGCCTTTACCCGGTCTGTAGGCGCTGTTACACTGTAATTCTTGCTGTGGGCACAGTGTCCAGTTCGTAGGGAATCCGGAACTTGTATCCGGCAGCGCTGCCGTGTCTGTCCGGGCCTTGCCGGCTAAGCTCTTATCCCCCAATTCTGAACGGCTTCAATTCCACTCCTCATTCATTGCTTAACATTCTTGTTCGACAACTGAGGACTACAATTTGTATTTGCTATTTTACTTCTTCTCATCTTATACGGAAATGTCACACATATTATAACCAATCACCTAGCCCGCCTTGCTGTGCTGTGTTGTGTGCTGTGCTGTTTCATCCCAGCTTGTGCTTGCATCCCCTTTCCGAAACCGTTCCGACGATCCCCGTCCCGCCTCATTCTGTTGCCGCTCCAAATCCCTCCAAGGCTCAACTCAAGCCAAGTAAATCAAAAACAAATGGTTGTTCATCATTTGTCAAAAAGAAGAATAATTCCAGAAATCCAGATAAACACACACGCACACGCAAACAACAAAACACAATATCGACCCCCCACATCCAGCCATGGTTGTGTAAGAAGACATCTCACAAAATACACCGCTTCAATCTGATAAATCTGACTCATTTTTCATGTCCCTCTGTGTCAATTGGTTCTTTTATTGTCCGTATTGAATGCCCAGCCCAACACGGCGGCTTTCTGATGCTGCTCCACCAGCTCTCAGCTTCTTCTGCGGACTTTCCATATCATCGGGTCCGGCCTCACCCTCGGCCGTCAGTTTGCGCTTCTCAGCACCGGTTGCCGTTTTACTGCCAGCGAAGAGCTTGGCGTGCATTGCTGCAGATTTCTCCGCCGGTCCTGCCGTACCATCCCGGGATAACGGCGCCTTGTATCCCTGGCCTGGGTGCCGGCGTAGCATCTCGGCCGCTGCCTGGCTCGCCTGGCTGTCCTGGAGTTGCTCGTCATCCTCTTGTGAGCTGAGCGGGACCCCTTCTGGGGCATCTTGGGTTGACAGTGATTGTACTGCCTTGACCGATTCGATGGCCTGTCGAGCAAGCTCCTCGTTGTCATCGGCCGAAATGGTACTCTCTCGTCTTCTTCGCCGTGACTGTCTCTGAGAGGGCGGTGTTGTGGGAACAAACCGTCGCTGCGAATAGCGAGATCTCGGCACCGTCTGCGCCACTAGGTTCACTGACGGCAGCAGGCCGCTGTTGTCTCCACGTAATCTGCTGGAGGGAGTTGTCGGGAGCGATGACATGGACTGGGCGTTGCGCTGATGCCGTCTGACCAGTCGAGAGGCAGGTCGAGCCATCACCATTGGCGTTGACGGCGCGCTGTTGTTGTTGGTAGCAGCCATGGTGGCCGCGTTGTTTTCTTGGGATTGACTTTGGCTCATGGCCTCCAGCAGAGCCGACAGCCCGTGTTCCCGTCCGTCCGTCTCTTCGCGGTGCAGGGCGCGAGATGTCGTGCGGTGTTGCTGCTGCTGCTGTTGTGGTGTCGATGTCATGACCTGCTTGGGCGTCAGGGCGTTGTGAAAGATGCCGCCCGGGCTGCACAGCATGTGAAAGTGCTCCCGGTTCTCGCGGATCCGATTCAGCAGCATCTCGCGCTCCTCGGCCAGCGTCATGGTCTCTTCCTCCTTCTGCTGGATCACCTTCTTGGCCAGCTTGACCCTCCGGCTGAGCGCCTCGTTTTCCTCCATTGCTGATTCGTACCACATCTTCATCTGCAAGTATTTGTTCTGTATTGACTCGGACACCGTGCTCAGCTCGCGCTTGACCTGTCGGGAATGCTCCGCCATCCTCAAGGCATCCACCTCGCGGCGCACCATGTCGTGCTCCACCGCGGCGCGTTTGGACTCTTCGTCTGCCTGCAGGCTCAGCAGGTTATACTGCAGCTTGTGGTGTGCTGCCTCCATCTTGAGCTTCTGGTTCTCGGCGATGCATGTCTGCAGCATGGCGCGCAGCTCATCGGCGGATGCCTCGAGCACTCGGTGAGGTGCCGGCGGCGTGTAGTCGGATTCAATGTCTCGCTCACGCATCGTGTTGAGTATGGTGGCGGGTGGTGAGAAGAGGGCGGACTGTTGAGAGTTGGAGTAGGTGCGTCTCGAGGCACCGTTGCTGGCCGCGACCTGCGTGGACGGCGGCGGTGTCAGCGATGATGGAATCACTGTGATAGCTGGCCGGTCATCCATGACCTCCGTCTTGAATGATTGGCTTGCGTCAATGGGCGATCCCGGCATTTCTGTAGACGGGAGCGTGATTTGGGACAGTGGATGAGCGCCCGTCTCGTGCTCTTGAGGGGTCGACGGGTCGAGGCCACCGAGAACAGCGTCCTCGACCGTGCCATTGACGCGAGGAGCGTCCACCTCTGAATCAGAGGCCATCGTAGAGAGAGCGAATCGTATTTTGTGTTTCGAGTAGAATAGAGTATATGTAGATATGTCGAGGAGAGCGAGCGAGTGAAGCAAGCGGTGGGCGAGGCGCCTTTTGGTCTGTTCCGTTCTGCTTTCCTTCCCAAAGCTCAGCTCCGCGACTCCAAGGGAGAGGGATGTGGATCCTGGTGCGACTCCGCCTTCAGTCGCCCTCGACAGAGCAAACAGAGACACTGCTAACGGGCCTCGTGACCTGCGTGAACCGTGAACCGTGAAGTCGTGAGCCGTGAACTTGGGGTCCAGCTGCCGATCCGATCAACAAACGTCCAGCGTGCGACAGCAGCAGGCAAGCAGTCAATGCGTCTTCCGGTATCGTGTCGTGCTGTATCGGAGCTTGAAGCTGAATCTGCGCAAAGATGCTCGTCTGTAGCGTCGTGGGTTGAGGTTGAGGCTGCGAAGGGGGTCATGCGTTGAGGTTGCGGAAAAGAGGTGGTGGCACACTTGAGTGTAGCAGTAGCACCAGTCAGAAGCGCCCATTCATGCACTGCATTCCTCGACCAGGCACGGCAAAACAAAACTCGAGAGGCTGGCTGGCTGCTTGCAAGAGCGCTAGACCCAGCTCGGACTCTGGCCCAGCAACCAGTTGGAGCTTCTTTTTGCTTTTTTCTCTTTTTTTAATTTTTTTTTCTGGCTCATCTCTGGCTGTCAAGGTTCATGCGCTAATTAGTCAGAGGATGACGCAAGGCTGTCTCTACCAAGCTCATCCACCGAGATTGACCCAGTCCACTGCTAAAATCTCAACTTCACGGCGATTTATTGACTTACTTTATAATCTGTATAAAAAGGCTTTATATTATGTTGCAGGTTACCAATTGATGCCTCCAGCCCTCTTCAAACTTCATCACTATCTATATTCCCACTCCCCCATGTACCCTTATACAGTAGAGCAATGTGCCATATCCATATTCCCCATCGAACCATCCCCTACCCTGTAATCCATATAATGAGTCCAAAAACGCCAACAATGTTATACACACAAACCAATTTCCACTTCCTTCAAACCTCTCCCACAGCCTGTTTCGGCTGCAGCATTCTCGCCTCCTTCTTTCCCCCAACCAAAAAATGCTTCACCACCCGAACCACCTTCCTCAACAGCAGCACCGGCAGTATCACCGGCCACAACACCATGACCGCTATCCACCACAGCATCACCAGGGCCTTGTCTCGCTTCGTCGCTTGGGAATCGAGATACCACTCAGGAACCCATCTTCCAAGCCTTCCCTTGCCGTTGATGCATAGGATGCAAATCACCCCGAATAGCAGCCACCCAGCGATCGAAATCGGGATCAGTACTCTCATGATTGCCTTTGGTTCAAACGCTGTTCCTTCGCCGTCTATCATGTGGCCCATAGTGTGAGGACCCGATCTTGCTGTTGAGTTGGGCGTGATGATGATTTTGTTGAGTCTGCACGGGATTGCGTCGTCCATCTGGCTGCCGACGCATGGCGGTATTGCCATGCTTTTCGAGCTGCTGCGTGCCATGAGCTTCGTGGTTGGCGAGACCATCGTGTGAAGGTGATGTGTTGTAATGAAATGCGAGTATTGATACGGATATGGAAGCTCTCCTGACATACGCGGATGATAATATTGAAATGTTTGATGCTGTCAACTTCAATAAGACTGCCTGATGTAAAAAACAAAAAGACGGAGTGGCTACGCACACACGCATCCGCAGCACCGGTAAACCGCAACCGAAATAAACTCAAGCCTCTCTTCTTGGGCAGTCTTTCCTTCCAGTGTGAAGAATAAGAGCTCTCCATGGTGCCTGCTCGGCTGTGAATAGTGAGGCAGTTGAACGTGCACGTCTCATGGAACCTTAATACAATTCACACACCGGCATGTACTCACTACCCAAGTAGACCAAATGGTTACAAGTGTATACATTACTAATTATTCAGTACTAATTATTCAGTACTAATTATTCATTAAGGTATTGCCTGCGCCTTGCTGCAAGCCCAAGTGGTATCTATACTACCATTTCCCAAGCACCTATACTCCATACATCATTCTACCTGTACACGCAATCGATCCACCAAAATGATAATATACAGGCCCGCCCCATTTCAGGGCAGACTGAAAAAAAAAAAATAAGTAGCAGAAAGATAGTACATGACCTTGCTGTAAAGTGAAAAGCAGAAATCAGCAAAGCAAGGACCAAAAATTACCCACCAATCCTTAGTCCACGTCAGACGAATCGTCGTCTCCGTTCTCAGCTCTCCACGCTTCCATCTCGGCAGCTGGAACTCGGCCTCGGAGCCATCTCATAGTGGCTGCGGTTCCCTTCTCCAGGATATTCCACTTGGGGACCTTGAATCGGTTTCCTGCCACCTCGAGCCGCTCGAGCCCGTCCTTTCCGCCCAAGAGGCCGAGCCGAGGATCCAGATGCGCAATCTCATTGCTCGCTACATCAACAACTTTGAGGCCCTTGATGGCAGCTGGATCAAGCTCGGTTAGTTGGTTGTTTGAAGCAAGCAGTACCTTTAAGCTGGGGAAGCTCTGCTTCAGATCGAGCGGGAGCGCGGTTAGGCGATTGAGCGAAACGTCAATCTTTTCCAGTGCGGGTGCTTTAAGGAATTTTGTCAACGGACCTAGGCTGGTGATGGTATTCGAGCTCAAGTTCAATTCCGTCAGAACTGGCAAACTCAGCTCTTCTGTTAGGTAGTCCTCTCCCGAGATTTTGTTGTGGCCCAGTGATAGAGACGTGAGGGTTTGCGAGAAGAATTGCAATGATCCGGGGAACGCGCTCAGGAGATTGTGGTGAAGCTGCGCCTGTCTTATCTGATAGCTCCTCGACAGTTCGGCACACATTTCCGGGCTCAGGGAAGACGATTCGGTGCGTGACCGGTCCAGGAGTCCGCCCGGCTTGACCTGCCAAGTTTCTCTTACTACAGTCTGAGCACGGGACCTGGTAGGCGAGTGGGGTGCAGATGTTGGAGGCGTGGCAAAATCGTCGTCGCCCTCTGATCTGCTGTCTGGATCCTCGGGGTGGATAGTCGACACCTTGTCCGGCTGTTGTTGTTTCTTCTCCATTTCCGGTGGGCTGATTATGGTGGTGATGGGTGCCTGAACGGCTGGCTCCTCATATGGGGGAGGAGGCTCCAGCCTTGTCGACAGTGCTTCCTTGATCTCATCTGTCGAAGCCGAAGCAAACTTCTTGTCACGCAGCGGGTTACCGCTAAGCCGAAGCAGAGTCAGGCTGTCCATTCGAGAAATCTCAGGTGGGACTACCCGAATGTCGTTGCTGGAAAAGTCGGCCTGCCGCACCTTTTCGAGGCTGGTAAAGCTCAAGGGGATGCTGGAGATGTTGTTCGCATCTGCCGCAAGGTTTATAAGACTTGTCCACGAAGCCATATCTGGGAGCTCCTGCAGTCGATTCATTGAGAGGGTGAGAGTGTGGACAAGGGGAAGACTGATTGAAGCATCAGCAGGCACAAGACGCGTCAGTCTGTTCACTGAGATGTCGAGAGATTGAAGCATTGGTAGAGAGCCAATCGTTCCATCAATCAGGGTGCCCGAAAGCTTGTTCTTCTTCAAATCGAGCTCGGCAAGCGGTAGCTTTGAGAGCCCCTCAAAGGGAAGCGATTCAAAGTTGTTCTCGCTCAGGTTGAGAACGCGCAGCCGAGAAAGACCTTCAACGTTGGGCGGTAGGGCAGTGACTTGGTTTCCGTGTACATCAAGAACCTCCAGGACGCTCAGATCCGCGAGGTCAGCGTTCAACGCGCCTACGAGGAGATTGTTTGCCAGTTTGAGATCGCGGATCGCCGTCATCTGAGCGATGATTTCAAGGCATCCATTTTCTAGGCGATTAGACGACTAAAAAGTGTGAATAAATGACCCCGAAAAACATCAACGCCACGGAGATACTCACCAGATTGAGAGTGGTCAACTGGGTGAAGCGGCGGAATCCCATGGGAATGGCTAGCAGCCGATTGCCGTGCATGTCCAGAGTCTCGAGTCCTCCGAAAATGTTGCCACGGCCCTCTTCGTCGTTTTCGAGCTCTTCGGGACTGCGGTCAGGGAACAAGGTGTCGTCCAGCGTTTCTATCTCATTATCCGCACCAACCAGCCTGGTCAACTCGACACTTTCTGCCCAGCTTTCACCGGCTCCCATGGTCTCCAGATCATACATTTTCATGACCTCGCTGGGAATCTCTTTTAGTCCTAACGCGGCAATGTTCAGTTTTCCACTAGTTCTTGCTGCTCCGATGCGTTGTTTCAACACTTTTTCACCAGCATCTTGTCCCTTATTCAAGTTAAATGGGTCATCAAATGCTGCGCCGTAATCGAATCCGTTCTTTGCCGGAATTGCTGCGAAATCATCAGTCGTAGATGTTGCACTGGCCGTCTGTGCCGGAGGCTGCTTCATAGCCGCCCTCTTGGCAGCTTTGGCCTTGGCGATCTGATCCCGAAGTGCCGAGGAGGATTTTTGAGTCGGCTGTTCCGGCTCGGTATCCTCTTTCACTGCTGCAGCGGCTGGCGCGATAGTGCCGTCCCAGGAGGAGATGGGAGCTCCCGAATTTTCGCTAGCACCCAGGGCTTGCACCGATGGCTTCTTGCCAAGACCGTGAACTGATGCCCTTTGCTTCAAAGTCTTTACTGCCGGCTTCTGGGCCGGCTTCTGAGCGGGCTTAGCTGGTGCTCTGCCCATCGTGTTTGGACTTGGGCTTCTGACATCTGGCATAGAAGCAGATGGCTTTGAGGCCGCCCCGGAAGCACGGCTAGCAGGGCGTAGCCTTTGCGTACTGTTGGAGGCAGCGCCTGGCGTTCTATCGTTATGAACGATTGAATTTCTCTTGAACAGATTGGCCGATGACATCCTGGGATTCGAAAAGGCCGAGTCGTCAGCCGCACTTGAACCTGGGCGAGACGGATGTCTTGCAGACCCGTCAGAAGTGTAGCTGGAGCTTGGCCTTGAGGCTGAGCTTTCGGCTCGTGATATAGGTCGTCCCGAATCAAAGAATGACGAAGACTTTTTGCTCAGAGCAGGAGACGAGGGTAGCTGCGACAGAGTCTCAATGGTGCGCTCGGAAAGCGAAGGTTTCGGTGTGTTGATCTGAGGCATGCTCCTCCCCGGAGAGGAGAGTCCCGGAGAGGAGAGTGGAGATGCGTTATTGTCAAATTGATCTGGCACGCCGGCAGAATCATTCAAGTACGAGATGAGGATATCATTTTTGATTGCCTCTGTAGAGTCTGTCTCCTGGTCAAATGAGCCTCTATCGGATTCTGCTGGTTCTGCCCAAGGCTTGTACTGCGCCGCTGGGGCGTTGGTGACTGTACTCCATCTTCGCTGGGACGATGATACGGCTCGCACGGGCTTCGATACTGGGGCAGCGGGTTTGGCAGCGGGAGCGGGAGCGCGGGAAGAACTAGAGCGAAGTTGGTTACTAGACGTAGAGTTGCGCAATGCCGGCGCACGCCCGTTATTTGTACCAGCAGAGGGGCGTAGTTGGCCACGGGAAGCAGACCCTCGCAGCTTTGGGTTCTGAATCTCCGTGCCACTTGATGTATCTCCTGCTAGACTGTCTCGGGACGGCCTTGGGCGAAGCGACGACGTGGAGCTGGAAGCCGGAGCTGGAGCCGGAGCTGGCTGGATGATGCCGGAGACGGGACGAGGAAGTCGGGAAGGGCGAGGGATGCCGCTAAGTCGTCTCTGGGAGCTGTCCATCTTCACATGAGTCCCTTGCAGTCCGTAGTTGGTAGCTGGATTGGTGATGGCCTGTTGAACTAGGGTGAGTTTCGAGTGTCGATTTGATCGATCGTGCAAGGTGTCGAGAGGAGGGGCACGGCAACTGGGACTCTTTCAAGACGACAACGAGCCAATGGTGAATGTAACGAATGTAAGTGTCAACAATGACGGAATGTAGAGCAAAGCGAGTAATGTCTCAAAAAAAGGAGCGACTGAAGAACAGCACACAGCGCGTGTGAGGAGAAGGAAAAGAAGAGAAAAGAGGCGAAGAGACAGAGTCCCAGCTGCCGGGAACGAGTTGCTAGATTACGTGCATTGTCATTTAGAATTGCGGCAGCTCATCCCAGTCAGGGGAGTGACCAGGAGCTGCCTATCACGTGGGGTTAATTTATCCTAGCGCTAGGAACAGGCTAGAGGCGGGAGAGGAGCAGCACTAAAAGGGCCCTAAGGCGCGTGGCAGTTGCGCTATAACAGCCCTCCATGGGTGCCGGTACATGAGGTCTGGGAGTCACTTTGATGTCCACGGGTGTGATTTTCAACGTGGTTTCCAACTTCACCTGTACTTTCTGGGTAACAGGGATGTCGAGATGTGGAAATGCAGGTCAGGTTGATTGTCGAACAAATGGTGTGAATGACAGAGGATTCCATAGGCCCTGGTATCTGGCAGTAAGTGAATACTTCATAATAGCTTAGCACCACACACTCTGTCTGCCAAATTAATTAGTATGGGGCAAGCGGCCTTTTGGATAGATTTGTTGAACAATTAATTCAATCCTGCCTGCTTTGCTAATAATGATAAATCACAACACACAAAAACACAATACCATCCAATCGCTTGCCATCTATCGACCCGTATTCCAACTCCGTATTCGTACATATTCCACGACAAGTGCCGAGAACAGAGTCATTCATTCTGGCAGCCAGTCGCTGTCCACCTCATAATCTCCGTCAGAATCCACCACATCGGACAGCTCATATGAGCCGTCGCCAGCATCCTGCTCCGAATCCTGGCGCTCAGCCTCGGAAAACGCTTGACTTGTCGATCCGCTTTCCGTAGACTCATCTGAGTCTTGCGTCAAATCAATGACGTCTGGCTGTGGCTGCGGCCGTGCCACTTTCGCCTTTGCATCTCGGCTCTGTTTTGGGAGCTGTTTGAGCACTGGTATATGCTTGTGTTGTACAGCCTCTGTAAAGGACATGCGTCGTCTCCCGGCTGCTTGGACTGCCAGACTCTTCCGGGGCTCCCTCTTGGTGTTCCTCGGGGCAAAATTGCCTCCTGATTCCACCGTTGTCGGATCGCCACCCCATTCTATCAAGAGCTTGGATACCTTGTCTCGAATAGCTCTCCTGGCGGCGTCCCGGTTCTGAGATGCTTGTGCGAGGAGCTTGTCGTAATCTGTGTGGCAGTGTCGAGCATGCGCTTGAACCGCTAGATATACCTTCTTGTTCAGATCCAACTTTCCCGTACGGCCGACCCTGCCGCTCCGCTTCCTGAGAGTGCGCTTGAGGATTGTGGTAAGATCTTGCTTTGGAATATTGGGGAAAAGCTTCAGAGTAGCTGCTTCGAAGGCATCTTCGGTGGCTGCATCACGCCGTTGGACAGCGCCACGTCTCTTCTCGCGAGTTTTTTCCTCCTCTTTGCGGACTTCCTTCAGAATCCATCTCGGTGCTCTCAGCCCTTCTTGTTTGCCGCGCTTTGTCACAACATAGAGCTTCTTCCGGGCGGCGTGAGTTTTTTTGCGACAGAGCGCTGTCATGAAGGTATTGCCTTTCTTGAGAAATCCGTAGCCCTTGGGCATTGGCGTCTCTCGGGAGACAGTTGGTTCTTCCTCCATCATCCAACAGAGATAAGGTAGAGCTGAGAGTTGATCAAGATGTAGTGAGGAGGGTCACAGGTGAGGGCGGATGGGAAGCTTGAAATAGTGCTTCCTCTATCTTAAAGGACAGTTTATTGGTCATGGCGAACAAAGAATGCGCTCATTTACTGATATTCTTTGACTGTGAATTTTCATTCAGAGGCTTTGATGAAACATCAATGAAATTTGCAGCTCTTTAACGCACTAACAATCGCGCTGTTGAGAGTGACATGCTAGCGCTGAAACGCGCTGCCCAAGCTCAAGTGCTTTGTCGACTGCGGGCCAGAAGCGGCTTCTTATCCAATCCACAATGATTCACTCATCGGCGCATGGTTCACATCAAATAGCTCGTATTATACATTGAGAATGAGAGCAGAGTATGGCAGCTATTGAATTTCCTCATTTTCTAGACTGTGGTTATTTCTAAACTCTCAGTCGCGAAGCTGCCAGTAAACATGTCTGGATTCGGCTGTGCTTGCGCCTGCTCTATCATGTCGACTGTTATGTCATCTTTCTGCTTTGTCCAAACCATATCCCAATGGCCCTTTAATACAACTGAAGCCCTTTTATCAAGTTGCGAAGTGATGAAATCCTTGAGAACAATTTCTGCTGTTTGGCTTTCACCAGGGCCAAGCTGAATGAGTGAATCAGCGCTGGGGGGCCATTCTCTGCGAATCTGAATCTCGGGCAATTCTAGAGGCTGCAGAGCGCCGTCAGGCGTGATAGTAAGCAGGCCGATGGTTGGTGCAATAGTATCTAGTGGCGAGTTGTATAGGAGAAAGGTGATTGGATACGTATTTTCGTTAACGACCGTGCTGGTGATGGTGAGAGGAGATGTTTTGGTCTGCTCAATAGTCACACGGAGACGGTCGATTGGGCTGGAGTTGCTGCTGTGGCTCTCCATTGAAGCTGCTGGCCATAGAAAGAAGGTAACAAAAGTGAGAGCCAGGCTTAATCCAAAGATGGCGCGAATACTTGGACAAGAGGCGAGACTCATCAGAAATGAGACGTTGGGGTATCAAATGAACAAGTTAAGTGAAGAAAGCGGGAAACTGACTGTTGATGAAATTACAAAAATCGCTGGAAACTTGGTAAATGGGGTGAATGAGTGTGCTATCCTTGTAAGCGGGGTGATGCCTGAGACCGATGACGCTCATCGATGGGATGTCTCATGTCTGTTGGCAACATGAGCCGTATCATTAACTGTGTATGAGATGATTGATCACCGTTGTCTTTCAATTTGTATTCTTTTCGAAACAACACCTCCATCTCTACACCCAAATAAAGATTCAATCCCGGCTCAAGGACGCCAAACCTAAACTGCGACCGAATCTACACGAGAGCCAGTAAACCATCGTATAAAGACACGAGCATGATAGAGTGAGAAGTCACTGGGCGAAACATCTCGCTTGATCACTCTTGACATGCGTCTCATACGCCTTTCGGACGGTCGCCTCCGGGTTAAAGTTCTCTTTCCAAGCCGCCACCCCCAGCTTCTACATTAGGCAACTAGTAGCACTACATGTATGCAAGGCACTTTTGTGCATTAATTACAGGAATAGTGCTCCAACTCAGCACTGGGAACAAGGTTTTAGATTTAATGTTTATCCATAACCTTACGTTATGCTTGTCTTGGGGCCGATTCTTAATCGTTAGCAGGTGGAGTCAAGGTATGGCCAAGATCGATTCCTTAGCGAGCTGCCGAGGCGTTCGGTAAGCTGGCTATGGATATCTTAATAGAATGCTTCAAAGGCTAATCCAAGATACGGCCACCTAATTTCTAAGATTGTTGAGGAGACGCCGAGACTGAAGTAATGGGACTCCCTACAGTCTCTTGGCTAATGGAAGAGGCGGTCGTGTCTCTAGTAGCCGTTCAGAAGACCATAATGGTGATCACTGCCAATAATTGCAGGTTCCTAGGCGTCAAAACCATCTCCATGATTTGTCTTCTCCTATCAAATACGAGTATTGCGCCCTACAAATAAAATAGATATCGCAAGGCTTGGCTGCACCGCATCTCTAATGGGTGAGCTTCCTTGTTGGGCATATCTCCCGGGCCAAGACTGCAACAACAAGGGATTTGCCATCTACTATCTCCAAAACCCACGGCTCCGGTATTTGGGAGATCCCAAAAGAGGAAGGTCATCAGATTTACCAATTAAGCGTCTGAGCAAGCTTAGAATCCCGCGGGCTAAACACACATGCAATGCTACCCGATCGAGCCGGGCTGGCGAGATCGGCTGCGCACATCGGCGGTTCCCCCATTGTCTGACGGTGTGTCAATTATAACGGATACAAATTATATGGAGGTGAAATGGACGCCAAGAATCCAACCAAGGGATGCTCCAAAATCTCTCACACTCGGATTTCTCTCGGCGGAAGTCACCGGATCCTCAATAAAAGTAATACGAGGATGTCAATGGATGAAAGTGACAAGATAGTGCCCTCCTTTCTAGAATAGGACACATATCTTCATCATATGCATATCTAATACCTTCTAATCTTCTTCTACTAGCCTCGTATAGCACATAACGCAATCGCAAAACTGGATCCCCAATCAACGGAGCAAACATATGCCGATGATAAGAAAGAAACATCAATCCCGTCCTTGGCATAAACGTCGGCAGAGTTCACAAGACGCCAAGATGCTGCCATTGCATGTCTGGGGCGGCACGAAATACAACACAACCGTCCACTTTCAGCTACTTATCCCAGAGTTCCAGCACATCGGGCATTTTCGACCTTTTTGGAAGCTGTTCAAGTCTGTTTCACGCTTATCGCTTGGCGTTGAGGGGGACGAACGCCCTACTGGCTGGAACGTGTATTCATGTTGCTATGAGTCCGCATCTCGGCACCGGGTCGTCGTTTGTAGTAAGTTTGAACACTGAGGCTAAATGCCTTCCACCAGCAGGGAGCTCGTTATATGAGAGGAAGCCGCCGATTTCCGCGTATGGGGCTCATCCAGACAAAACGAAATGTGACATAGAGATGGGATAATGAACCCCAAAAGAGTCACGATCTTTGTAAGATTGTTATCTAGCAATCATATTTTGATGCAGATAGATACCGCGATGCCATAAGCATAAGAAATTTTTTGAACCAATCGTACTTCCTGACGAGTAAACAAAGTGATAATTTCTTGAGAACACTGCCGATACGATGGATACGGTTGCATTCGGACGCAAATGGCTGACAATCGGGCATGCCTCACCTTGCTATTTCGCCATTCTGCCAACGGATGCCGTACCTAATAAGGCAGCTCGGTTTGGGTTGGGTGTGTCAACAACTCTATCTTTCATGTAAACCCCAGATTACGACATCACAGACGTGGAAGCAGGACCAATCTGGTATACGAGCATGAGAGGCTGTGTAAGTGAGTTGCCATTGCTTACCATTTCCCGGAGATTGATGATGAGGATATGGTCAAGGGTGAGAAGAACTTTTGATCGGCTCTCCAAACGAGATGGACGTTGCCCGAGCCATGATGATGCTCTTTGAGCTCAGAGTCTTCGTTATCACGTCGACTTTTAAGTATAAATAGGTTGACTCATCGCTAGTCTTGGATATGGCATCTCTCTATTGTCTCTAAGCATCTCCTTCAATCTTTTGATCTGCCTGCTCTCAAAATGAAGTTCATCTCTGGTCTCATTGCCCTCGCTGCCTTGGCCTCTGCCGCCCCTGGCAAGGCTCCCACTCCCCTCGACATCAAGCTCGAGGGTGCTGGTAACGCTGCAATCAAGGCTGTCATTACCAACACCGGCAAGAACAACCTGAAGATCTTCAAGACCGGTACCATCTTGGATAGTGCCCCCGTTGAGAAGGTCACAATTAGCTCTGGCGGTATGTTTCCCCGAATCCACTTGGATATTTCCCTATAAATTCGCCGTTGCTAACATCATCCATAGAGCACATCGTCGCCTTCGACGGTGTTCGTCAGCGCATCTCTACTCAGAACTTGGCTGAGGATGCCTTCCAGCACATCGCTGCCGGAGAGTCGATCGAGGTGACCTTTGACATTGCCGAGGCCCACGACCTCTCCATTGGCGGCAAATACGACATCCAGTCTGTTGGTGCTTTCTCCTTTGCCCAGGAGGAATCCAACGAACTCGTCGGCTCTGTGCCATTCGAGACCAACAAGATTGAGATTGAAGTCGACGGCGAGGATGCCTCTGCCCGCCGCGTTGCCTTCCACCAGAAGCGCACTCGCGTCCAGAGCGACTGCACCGGCAGCAAGCTCTCTGTTACTCAGACTGCTCTCCGCAACTGTGCCTCCGTTGCCCAGCTCGCCCAGCAGGCCGCTGCCTCTGGCGCTGCCGCCAAGCTCACCGAGTACTTCAAGTCTTCCACCAGCAGCGTGCGAAGCACCGTCTCCGGCGTTTTCAGCCGCGTGCTCTCCGAGTGCAGCTCAACCAGCAGCGGCGTCGCTAGCTACTACTGCTCCGATGTCCTCAGCTCATGCTCCTCCAATGTTCTGGCATACACACTCCCCAGCTCAAGCTTGATGGTCTACTGCAACCTCTACTTCACGGCTCTCCCCGCGCTGACCCGATCCTGCCATGCTCAGGACCAGGCCACCACTAACATTCACGAGATTACGCACTTGAGCCAAGTCAAGGGCACTCAAGACTACGGTGGATATGGATACAACTTTGTTCGCAGTCTGTCTGCCGCGCAGAACCTCAACCACGCCGATACTTATGCGCTCTTTGCCAACGCCATCTATGCTGGCTGCTAAGCGTGGCGCTGATGATAAATGAAAGAGTTTGGCTTGATTCGGGTTGGAAAGTACTGTCTACACTTGGATATTGCAATTGAAACGAATGATGTATGAGATGAAATGAGATGAATGAACAAAAGGGTTGATGGAAGACTGCGTGTTGGTACATACATGATACAGCTTAAGTACATACATACTTGATGTCTATAGTCACCATAGCCTAAGCCTACAATTAAGATTGAGAAATACTAATTCTTGCTGGATTACACGGTGAAATATTTCTTCTTTCATGTAAATTTTCAGTCATTGTCATGAGTCCGTTTACATGCTCGCATTGCATGTATAAGTCGAGCATCATCCTCTGCGGGTACATTTCCCGCATAGTTCTCTCAGTGCAGCTGCATGTACCTACCGGAAACGGAAATCTGCAAATTTGATGTCCTGTCACATAAATGCACGTTCGCTCTTACATGACAGTCGAACAAAGAGTGTGAATGTATCCGAATTTTCTTTCACGTCCTCTCGTCTCCTCTTTCTTTCTTCTTCTTTACCTTCCCCTGGTCGGCCAAGCGTTGACCTACAAAATGGCCTGATACCACGGGCACCAATGCATCCAGGCTTGTCCCGTCTGGGAGCCCAAGAGTTGCCCTAAAAGAGATCCATGAATGTGATCAAGGCACAGCCCAAAAACAAAAAGTAAGGGACCTGATGCAGTGGGACGGGAGCACGGATGTCAGATCGTTGATGCCGGTCCAATGGTGAAATGCCGTGTTCCGGCTCGGGGCTCGCCAAAGCAGGAGGCGATGGCTGTGCTGATGGAGATGGCAGACTACGGAGCATTATTGGGGGCTACTCGAGGCACCTAGTGATGATTGAGTTAATGACCTGTGGGCTGGACAGCTGGACAATTTTTGAGAAGTGACTGGTTGTGCTGTATTGTCGTATTGGGCTGGACATGTTTATGAGCAATGTACATGTAGGCAGCATCATTCGTTGTTCGAGTCCTTATGCCTTGTCGCTTGGGCACTTGGTCGTAATAGCTGTGGGTTATATTCTCCCAAGTCGGGCGGATGATGTCCTTGGAGTCATTCTCTGCCGTGGGCCCCATTTACACCGTTCAACTTTTTTTTCCCGAACCCTCTCACTCATTCTGGATGCATGCAAGGGTCAAAGCAATGTCTTTGTTATGCAAGTGGGTTTTCTGCTGGGCAGAGCATGCAGCTAAAAAGCCTTGATTTGATTTTTTACAGGCCAACGACGCCAGTGGGGGGAGATTTTGCAGTACCCAATGTCTTCACGAAAACGTCACCAGGGGCCCCTCACCTGAACACAAAAAATGATCGCGGGTTCATCTCTTACAGAGCCACATGAGGGAAGGGCACTGATGCCGTATCCGCAGAGTCTGTCTGTCTTCTCCCGTGCTCTGTCGCGTCTCTTTGTCCATCTCGTATCATTATAATTATAATTAGCATCTGAGCAGCCGTCCTTTGTTGGGAATGACACACTAGAGGGGCCGCAACACCTGAGCCCTCATTCTCACCAGCCACATTCCCTCCCGGCATCACGAGAGCCACCCTCGTCCCGGCTCCCTCACGCGAACCTCAGCGAACCATTTGATCCTCCTGCCCCTGTCCGTGACCTCACCTGTGGCTTATCACGGGGCCTCTCTGGCCACTAGCATCTATCTGGTGCTGCAAGTCTCAGCTTGCTCGCAACCCAGCTTGAGACCAGACCAGCAACCCCTGTCCAAAACTTGGAACCGAGTGGAAGGCCTCAAGCGGGGCTCAGCACACCAACGTCATCGCCGCCCACTTGCTGCTGGCCAGAAAGAGGGTTGTTTCATATAACCGCTTGGCTCTGGCCCTTGCGTTCAGTCTCACCATCTTCTTTCATCCTTTTATAGCATCAGGACGAAGCCCGGAATAGTTTGTTTGCGGCCAGTAGTTTGGCTCTTATTCTAGG
Source organism: Trichoderma semiorbis (assembly GCA_020045945.2). Classification (NCBI taxonomy): domain Eukaryota; kingdom Fungi; phylum Ascomycota; class Sordariomycetes; order Hypocreales; family Hypocreaceae; genus Trichoderma; species Trichoderma semiorbis. The sequence goes on from CM034695.1 coordinate 2,268,834, forward strand.
AGCTATCGCCATCAGACAAAGAGAGCGACACTGTTCTTTGTTCCGCTGCTTCCTGTTTATTACGGGCGGCTAGACCGAACAGCCCACTGAACAGCCTCGGAAGCCTCGTACAGATCTTGATTGCTACAGATTCACCATGGCTAGTCGCGGAGATCGCTGGGATCGCCTCGGTGGCGAGAGAGACAGGGTTCAATCTAGAGAGCGTTTCGTCGAGGAGGATCGACTTTTCATGGCCGGCGGACGGGGCCCCCGAGAGCAGTCCGCCGACCGATTTGACCGGCTGTACGGAAGGACATCCTACGAAGACGATCTTGTCCGTGACCGCCGATTCTACGAAGATGACCGCTTCGGTCGCCGGCCCGAGCCGCCTCGCGGAGAGCGCATCGTACTGGAGAAAGAGCGCGATCGCGAATACTACCGGGACTCTTCCCCGCGGCGCCCGACTATGGTACGCCGTCAGTCATCGCTCGACACCTATGACCGTCGTCCGCTCCCCAAGTTCTTTGACCAACGTGAAGAGTTGCCGGTACCCGCCCGGCGCGAGGATATTCGTCGAGAAGAGTACCGCGAGGAATACCGGGCCCCGTCATACACACCTATTCCGCTGCCCAAGGCTCGAGGCCTGCCCCCGGCTCGACGATATGATGAGCGCTTTTACGAGGACATCCATGTTGAACATGATCGCATCGAAGATGGCATCCCGCGCTATCCCGAGCGCATTGTTGAGCGAGAGATTATCCGCGAGAAAGAGAAGGAAAAGGAGAAAGAAAAGCGAAGCAGGAGCCGAGACTCTCGTTCCACCAAGAAGAGTCACCGAGGCAGATCGCGAGCATCCAAGTCTTCGACCCGGTCTTCTAGCAGCAGCAGCAGTAGCAGCAGCAGCAGCGGTGGCACCACGCTTAAGAGCGTTAAGAGCGAATACCCGAAGAAGGGCAAGACGAGAATTCCCGCCAGACTTGTGTCTAAGCGTGCTTTGATTGATATTGGATATCCCTTTATCGAAGAGGTATGTCTCTGAATATGATTGCCAAACAGACGTAAGTACATATGTGTAATCTAACCATATGGTTAATAGGGCAATGTTGTTGTCGTTCAAAAGGCCCTGGGACAGGCCAACATTGATCATTTACTCAAGCTCAGTGAGGAGTACAAACAAAGTGAGTCTAGTTCTCATTTGGCAGTTTTGTAACGAGTTGCTTGATGCTAACCCGAATACCAAAGGCGAACTTGAAATTTCTGCGGCTCGGTCCTCAGCCGGTGAAATTGTTCGAGAGCGCAGAGAAGAGGTCATCATCGATACCCCGGTTCATCTTCGAGAGCGCCGAGAAGAGGTCGTCATCGAACACCCAGCTCATCATCATCACCCCCCTCAACCTCTCGCTTATCCTGTCCCTACTTCACAGGCCATCGTCATCCCCGCTCCCCCTCCACCGGCTCCCGTCATTATTGAGGCTACTCCCCGCGATGTCGAGCTGATTGATAAGACGGTGTATCGTGATATGTCACCAACGGTGAGCAGCAGAAGCCGCTCACGCTCTCACTCTCATCACCACCACCACCATAGCAGCAGCAGCGAGTATCAGTTGGTGGAGCGCCATCGATCAAAATCTCGATCAAAATCACGAAGCGGCAGAGAACTCCGTGCCGAGATCCGAGCCCTGGAGAAGGAGCTGTCACACGGACGAAGGCGTGAAGTTAGCGACAAGGAGATTGTCCGGACCGAGAGACTTCCCAACGGCGAGCTCATTGTATACGAGGAGCAGGTGGAGAGGTTTGCGTCTCACAAGCCGGCGCGTATTGAGAAGGACAAGAAAGGTAGGATGTCCATCAGCGTCCCAAAATACCGATGAAGGTGCGCCGCGCCATTGAACACTCTCTCTGCTTTTTTTGTCATTTCTATGGGACAGGCAGCTGACCTGGACTGTACAGGACCATCGCCTGGAATTATGCGAGCTATGCTGGCGACCCTGACTTGAGCGTTGCGAGTTGTTGTAAGACAACGACGTCATGAATTAATGAATGAACGGATGAAAGATGACTTCTTTGGACATTTTTTGTAGAATGCTTCGCTGTTTTGATTTGATGACAAAGGGTTAATTGGCTACAGCTGGTTGATGCTGTTTATTTTTTTATGTGACTTACGGATCTGGGTATTTGGCATGAAGGCTTACATATATACGGTATATTGGATATATCAAAGAGTTTGAAGTAACGAAATATTATATGTCTTTTTATCAACTCTACTGTAATTCATTTGCTGATGGCTGAGACTGCTTGAGTACTATTGTTGATGACTTTTGATTTGGTCGAGTTTATGGATAGGAATTGGCGAATATCACAGACTCTTCTCTAATTTCAACTGATAGTCAAGAGCATCAAAAGTTCCCAGTTAGCTTTAGCTTCACATGCGATGCGGATTTTGTTATCCCCGTTATCAGATTCCGAGGCTACAAAAGAACCCCGACCGTAACCGTGCATTTCACCCGTACCCGTTGGTTCCACTTAATTAGTGACCAACTGTGAGGTTTCCTCACAGTTGGGGCTAAAATGCCTGAAACGCCCGGAAAAGCGATACAGCTGTTTACTAAGAAATCTACAGCTATTACACACAAATTTAAAATAGCAAAACAGTAGTAAATTAAAAAAGAAAAAAAGCGCTAGAATCAGAAAGCTATAGAGAATAGCTTTTATATGTGCTGTTTGCTTTATTACAGGGGTTGTGGTGGTTGTAGAGCTGAATTTGTGCTGTTGATTTGGCTGATTTTGGCTGGCTTTGGCGCGATTTTCGTGTTGTTTGCAGTGTAAAAAACCCCGAACAGCGCTGTAGCGTACGCTAAAAATCAAATAAAAATGCGATACTTGGTCAAAATCAATCGTTCGACATCGATTCCGTTATTTTCAGTCGTTTTCTATGCGTTGCGGTAGGTATTCGTGGCCTCGGAGTCGTGGTTGGGATGATGCAGACGTGTTGTTGTTTTTTCTAGGTTTGGATCCTATAGAAAAAAGCCCATTTAGCTGTGTGTATCGCTTTTTCGGGCGTTTCAGGCATTTTAGCCCCAACTGTGAGGTTTCCTCACAGTTGGTCACTAATTAAGTGGAACCAACGGGTAACGGCAAACGCTGCATGCACCTATTCGGCATAGTACGGAGTGCCTATCGTAAGATTTCCGATATGTGACTACAAGTACAATCTGCATCTGCCTAGAACTCGCGACTTGCTCGGAGATAACGCGAAGAAATCGGGTACAGTAAACGAACCCCGCTGGGATAATTCATTGATAATCTCACGCAATCGCCCATCTCGTTCAAGAGATTCATCGTTTGCTTCAATGGGAGCGAATATTTTGTGTGGTTGACTGAGGAAATATACAACAGAAGGCAGATCAATTCACAAGGAACAGAGAGCTGAAGAGTTCAAGTTGCAACTCCAACTCTCAGCTTCATCATGATCATCTCCAACAGCGTCATTGCTTCGGGCATTTTGCTCGCAGGCAGTGCGACAGCTCAACTACGGCTTCCCCCATTCTTTGCGGCCAAGCAGCAGGCTCTGGGCCCTTCTGCCAAACCCCAATTCCAAAGCTTCGGGTTCGGCGAGCAGCAGCCATTGACCGGCTCAAACATTGGATCAGCGACAACATCCTCTTCAGCAGATGACATCCCCGCCTTCAAGGCCGGCCAGTTCACTCTGACGCCACAAGATGATTCTACATGTGCTACCTATGGCGAATCGCAATGGACCGGCACCATCGACGTGACGGACTCGCATCGCCTCTTCTTCTGGTTCTTCGACAGCCGGAACGATCCCGTCAACGACCCCATCATCGTCTGGATGAACGGAGGGCCCGGCGGCAGCTCAATGCTGGGCCTCTTCAACGAATTGGGAGCTTGCTGGCTCGAGCCCGGCGCAAACACCACGATTCCAAATGACTTTGCTTGGAACAACAACGCATCGGTGCTCTTCCTGGACCAACCCGCCGGCGTCGGCCTGTCCTCTCGCTCCAAAGACTCTCCCATCCCAGCATACGATCTCGACGGCGCATCCGACTTTCAGACGTTCCTCAACATCTTCTTCAGCGAAATCTTCCCCGACCGCGCCCGTCTGCCCATCCACATCGCCGCAGAGTCCTACGGCGGCCACTACGGCCCTACGTACTTGAACCACATCCTGAACTCACGAAGTCTCAACTCTCGTGACGCCTTCCGCGGCAACATCACCTCCCTGATCCTGGTCGACGCCCTCATCGACTTTGCCGCCCCTGCAGTGGGCGTGTACGAGTTTCTGTGCAAGGGCTATGGGCACCACGGCAAGATTATGAACGACACGACGTGTGAGGCGCTGAGGCTGAGCGTGCCCAAGATCTTTGAACTGGGCAGGAATTGCGACGCCAGCAGTGATGGGTATGAGTGCTGGGGTATGATGACGTTTCTGGAAGAGATTGTGCATCCGTATTATTATGCCGAGGTCGAGGCAGGCAAGAGGAATCCGTTCAATGGTGAGTTGAAGAACCATTTCATGCTTCTTCTAAGTGTCTGGGCTGTAGTTGTCTAATATTTGCGAAAATAGTCCATATTCCTTGTCCCAACTGGCCCTCCTGCGCAGACATCAGGAAAGGCAACATGTCAGCCTACATCAACCAAGCCCACATCAAAAAGGCCCTCAAGCTCCCCCCGTCCTATATATTCGAGGACATTGACCTAGTCGTCAACTCCGCCTACATCCTCTCCAAAGACCCCTTCCGGACCACCACCCGCGAGCTCGCCCGCATCCTCGACGCCTACCGAACCCCCAACCTGGGCGACATCCGCGTGCTGGTCCTGCAGGGTAACGAGGACTACGTCGTCAACACGCCGGGCAACATCTGGGCGTACGAGAACCTGCGCTGGAGCGGGCTGGCGGACTACCGCCTCGCGCCGTGGCGGGAGCTGCCGGAGAGCATGGCGGCGACGGGGTCGTGGAAGAGCTCCGGCCGGCTGGCGTTTGTGGCCGTGGACGGGGCGGGCCACACCGTGCCGGGGGATGTGCGCGAGGGCAGCTACAGGATTGCGCAGGAATGGCTCGAGGGAGGATGGAGGGCGTGAAGCAGCTTTGAGATGGGGGTTCTGGTGTAAGTAGTGTTTAGCAGCAAGTCTTCAACTTTGTGAGCATGTGAGCCGAGGCTCATGTACGAGGCCGTCAGAGGAAGAGGGATCATAACGGATCACAATGTATCAAAGCCAATAAGATGAAAGACCACCAATAAGCCAACTTGCGTATAAGTCACCATCCCGCATTCCCGCTATTACCCCAGACCAAAGATCCATCTTAGACGTGGGGAATGACCAAACAGTTTCTCTTTAGCTTCTTTAGCACCGGCCCGCGTTTCCTGCCACATCTCCACGCGGGAACATCGTTTCTTTTTTTTTTTTTTTTCCTTCCCTTAGGTTGTTTTTCTTGCTTTAACCTATTCGATTTTTGCCCCTCACGCACGAGCCGAGGCAAGATCCCGTCTGTATGCGTGTGTCAGGTCAAGACTCAACTTGGTGGCGCACAATGTGAGGCCGTTCCATCTTATAAAATAGCAAGTCGTTTGCCACTCACCATCGGCCTCATATTCTTGAGTTACTATATTCTTCTCATGAGAGTCCCTTTTTAAATCCTGAGAACCTTGCTTCTCTAAAGATCTCGACAAATTTTGCTGCTCCTTGCAAATCTCCGTTGTGGCCATGACCGTCCTCAACACCGCACAAGCCCTCTGGGCCCGCCTCGTAGCAACTCACGATCCCCATACCATAGACTTCGTCGGCACCCTCATCATCCAATTCATATTCTGGTGGATCCCCTGCGTGCTCTTCGTCTCCCTCGACACCATCGCGCCCTCCTTCTCCGCGAAACACAAGATTCAGCCCGCCCCCAAACAACCCTCCGCCAACGACATCCTCCACTCCGTCCTCGTCTGCATCCGCAACCAAGTCATCGTCTTTGCCCTCCACGCCGCCCTCCTCTACGCCTCCTCCATCAAGGGCCAACCCCCCAGCATCAGAGTCGACGCGAGCTTCCCCACGGTCCAGGAGTTCACCTACCACCTCGCCGTCAGCGTGCTCGCCCGGGAAGTCCTCTTCTACACCTCCCACCGCATCTTCCACTGGCGGCCCTTGTACAGGCGCTTCCACAAGACGCACCACAAGTTCACCGCCCCCGTGGCTTTCTCCTCGCAGTATGCCCATCCCGTGGAGCATCTCATGGCAAACGTCCTGCCAATCTTGCTACCGCCGTTGATGTTGGGGTCTCATATCCTGACCATGTGGGTGTTTGTGGCTTTCCAGCTCATCGAGACATCGACGGTGCACAGCGGATACGACTTCTTTGCGGGAGCAGCTAGAAAGCATGATAGACACCACGAACGCTTCGAGGTGTATTATGGCGGAATCGGGCTCCTAGACTACGTTTTTGGGACGGATGAAAGAGAGGGCCCTAGGAGAGATAAAAAGGAATGAGCAGGAGCATTTTTCTTTCTCAATATGCCTTCGTAATAAATCATTTGGCATATTGTTTGTGTTTTCCTGTATATAGCTCTCTTCAAAGTTAAACATTGAAGTAAAGTGTTGCTTCATCGCATGTTTCACAGCCTCATGGTAAACAATATAATCACGTATTGCACGCTTGGACAAGTAAACCAAACCTTGCTCTGTATCAGCTAGTTTGCAAAAGGAAAAAGAAAAAGGAAAAAACAAACAAAAACTGCCAACCAAAGCCCATGGCTCATCGAAAGAGCATATCATTTCTGAGTAATTATCTCATCGCGGCGTCGGTCGCCAGCAACCGCAAACACAGGAAGCAAACGCCGTTATCCCAAACCATGGGCGCCATCCTGACCGTGCTCTTCTTGATACAATGATCAACCCAAAAAGTTAAGCGTAACCTTAATATACAAAGAATACGTCCTTTGATTTATCAAAACAGTATAGAGGACAAGAGGCCATTCACATTCGACTACCCTTAACCGAAACCCCTGCACATGTTATTTAGGCCGACTTATACGTCTCCTTAATCTTCGTATACAAGACGGTATCGTGAAAGTTGTAGTTAGAGTCCAACTCGCAGAACGGATGTTGCGAAAGAAGCACATCGGCTGTTGGCCGATCAAATGGATTTCTGCACTCCTTGTTAGCATGTTTTCTCTGCCGTAGAGAATCCCCTCTTCAAAACTTACACTTGGAAGCAGTCCATCATAAACGCCACTGCAAGGTGGCCGATGGTCTCCTGGATATCTTCGGGGATCGGAGGCGTCTCTCCGTTTGCGATCTTGTAGATGGCCCCGACGGCTTCCTCTTTGCTCCACGGCCGCCGTCCTGCAAACATCTCCAACACGACGCATCCCAAACTCCAAATGTCCACCTTGGCACTGTATCCTTCATTTTCTGACCGAATAACCTCGGGTGCCATCCAGAATACGGATCCCTGCATGTTGTTTGATTTGTCGTTGCCGTAGATATTGTCCGTCTTCTTAGAAATACCGAAATCGCTGATCTTACACGTTCCATCTAGATCCAGTAGAATGTTGTCCGCCTTCAAGTCTCGGTGCAAAATACCTTCTCGGTGGAGATAGGCCAACCCAGATAATGTCTGCCGTGTAAGGGATGATACAACCGATTCTTCAAACTTGCCGTGCTTGCGAAGGCACGAGCCGATGCTGCCACCAGGAATATATTCTAGGAAGATACTAATGCTGGTTTCCTTTCGCTCGCATCCCAGGTATTGTACGATGTTGACGTGGTCTAAATGTTGCATCGTGTCGATCTCGTGATCCAGAGCGGCTACGAGTTCCTTCATCTTACTCTTATCTCCTCCCGCTGCTTTGGGGTTGACTTCAACTTCCTTGACGGCCAAGAATTCACCCGTCGTGGCATTCATACCCAGGTAAACGCGTCCATAAGTACCCTTGCCGATGAGCTGGCCCTTGAACCATCTGAATGTCGTCTGTCGCTTGGGCAAAGTATCTTGTGGGATATCACGCGGGAACACCATACCGCCACGCTGGTCTGGCCGAATCTGCACAATGTTTGCGTTGAACATCTTGGTGCTCTTTCGGCGCATGATCCCGGTAGTAGTGGCGTTGCCCGAGTTGTGCGGCGCGTGTGTGAATCGCTTGTTAGCCTCATGAGCACCCCGAGCAACTTCACGGATGGACTTCATACGCCCAAGACCGCCAGATCGCCTCATGCTCTTTTGAGCCACTGTTTGTATGGATGGGCGACGGTCCAGGGCCTTCAATGTCGACTCGTCAGAGCCAAGGGTATCCCCTCCGTCATAGACAGATTGGCTGGAAGACGCGACAGCGGGAGGAGGGTTAATATTGTCTTGATACATGGCGGGGGCTTGAACAGGAGGAGGCACAGTCTGCTGTGGCGACTCCTCGACTTCAGGTATCGGTGAAGTTGTCATCTCGGCTGAGACGCTGTCCTCAAGAACAGGCTCATCGAGGTCGTAATTCGGGAAGAAATCGTCGAGGTTGTTGAGCAAATCATCGGTGGGAGGTCGGTTAGCCCACACATCCTTCTCAATAAACGACTTGCGGCGGCCAAGTTTGACTTCCTTGTCAGACTCCCAGGTTTCTGAGCCAGGGGTTCCAGGAGTTCGACGGGAACCATTTCCGGTCCTGGACCAATCGTCTGTGTTTTCACCTGTGGATTTGGGAGAGGTAAACGAGACCGAGAGAGTTTTACTCTTCGGCCGCGAAGTATTCACAGTCAGACTGGGCTTCTGTGCATGTCCAGGCCTGCCACTTGGCTCTTTGCCCTTTCCTCTACCGGCGAGCGGAATAGCAAACAAACCATCGTCAGAATCATCGTCGCTATCATTGGCAGGCTGCTGGCGGCCTTGGGCAGAAGAGGGTTGCTGGGTAACAGGTGGTTGAGTGAATTGGACGTCTGTATCAGTAAAGTCCAGGTCTGGGCCGGGGGATTTCGGGTTGGTAGGGGGTGGGGAGGACGGGTTTGCCATGGGCGGCGGCCGGGTTGAATTGGGGCTGAGCTCCGTAGGGGACGGCGGCCGTTGCCCTATCATGTTGAATTTAGTAATTGATTCATCATTGCTTAATACTGAAGCTGCCAAAGGGGGCGAAGGGGCAGGTGAATAGTCAGGCACAACAAAAGACATGTTTCCCGGACTCCAAGTAAGAGTTTTGGGAGAGCCCGAGCCAGGACTGGGCCTGGCCGAGCCAGGTTCACGAAAATTAACAATAGACATAGCTTTCTTACCTAGCGGCAGCTGCTGCAAGCCGTTGCTGGCTGCGATCGGTTGTGTTGCAACTCTGTTGGGCGACACTCCACGCGGCCCGTTGGCCGTTGATTGTCCGATAGCCCCCAGATTTCTGCCCATGCCAACCAACGCCGCGCCTACAAAGCCACCCATGCCCGCGGGAGGTATATTGAACTTTTGTTGTGGCGGCCTCTTACCACTCTCCGACGCCTCCGTTTCGGGTGACGCAGTTGAAGGCAGAGGGTATCGTGGAGTTGCATGCCCTTCAGCAGCGTTGCCGTTCATGTGCCGTCCTGTCTTCTTACTGAGTGAGTTCGCCTTGATCAGCGTTGCGGATGGATCACTTGGCGGTGCCGGTGGTCGTCGTTGGGGCAGGAGGTGTTCAGGCTTTCTGTCTTCATACGGCGACATTCGAGGCTGGTCGAAATCAACATTCCTACCCACAATACCAAAACCTACAACCGATTCAGGCGGCACAATCGGGCTCTCCTTCATCTGAGCCTGTTTTTTCTTTGCAAGGTATTCGCGCTGCTTCCGTGCCATCTCAGCTCTGTACTCGCTTGCCTCTTGAGCCAATGTACTCTCATCCACCTTTTCCGACGTTAGCGTGTTTGATCGAGACGTAGGCGGGGACGAGCTAGATCTCTGGCGTCCATTGAGACGTGCATAGGCCTCTGCATCTATTCCTGGCGGGATGGCATCTGGCGACAGCAGCGTTGGCACTTCACTGCTCAGACTGGGAGTTAGTGCGTTATGTGAAGTAACAAAAAACTTGAGCGTCCCCGCAGAATCAGCCTTTACTCGCTTGGTGGTTAGAAGCTTTTGATCATCCAGAGGCTCAGTGTGTTCAAACTGGCCCAGTTCGGTAGTATATATGAATGAACTCTCAATGTCGGGAAGACCGAGGTTCAAGCAGATGGCTTGACGAATATCCGCGGCAGACTCCGCCTCTGTGATATCACACATGCGGTAATTCCAGTAATCCATAGTGGCCAAGACGAATATTCTGCCCTGGGTGGCATGGTGTTTTGGTCTGTACTGTGAAGTGATGCTGGATGTGTCCAAGTGGGCGTCACTCGCATCGGATCCATGAGTTGCCGTCGACACAGGCTTATAGAGTGCCGCTGGTGAAGTGGGGGAGTCGAGATCATCCGGCGAAGGAAAGGCGCCATCAACTTGCTGGCGCTTTTTCCTAGAGAGGAAGCTAAGAAAACTCTTGTTGTCTTTGGCAGATGAAGGAGATTCCGCATGCTTGTTGGAGTAACCGTCTTGACTTCTCGACGCGGACATTAACTCCGCCAAGCTCATGCCTCGATTCATAAGCCCAATTGCTTCTGGGGGAATTCCCGATCCATATATCGCGGCGTTGGATGCGGCTGAATCTGTACTATTCCTTGAACGATGGGTAAACTTGGATGAGCTTGGTGATGACGAGAGAATAGGAGTTGTGGCCGAGTGGAAGAGCGTGGGCTGAGGGGCTGGACTGCCACCTGGACTGGCCGCATGTTCACCAGTAGGACTCTGACGTCCGAGTTCGAGGCCCTTTAAAACCGCTCTATGATTCGCATCAGTGCCGTTTGCAGGTGGCATCGTTGTCGATCTGGTTTGAGAAAACCTTCGTGCGGCTATGGAGTTGGGAGGCACTATAGGAGACTCGATGTTGTCGGCGGCATCTGAGCCAGCAGTAGGAAAATTAGACGGTTGGCTGGAAGCCGTAGATTCCTTCCGACTGTGAGCGGGAACGGCTTTGGAAGCTTCGACGGGGCGGCCGGTAACGACACTCCTAATTAACCTCCGCATACGTTTTCCCTCTTCTCTCTCTCTCGGCTGATCCCACCCCGTTCCGCTGTTCGTACACTCCTGTGCCAACCGAGGATATACCCGCTGGTGCATCATACCAAAGTTTCCACGACCGCCGTGGGCACTGCCCAGTTCTAAGAACTGTGCGCCATACAGGTTCAGGGATCTGAACGTCTCTTGCCAGTCCTTGGAGAACTGGTTCTGTGCCAGCCACAGCAGGACCTTGTCTAGCGGCCACTGGGCTGCTATTTCGGGAGGTATGGTGCTTGGCGCAGTAGCGGTTGTCGGTGCATTCGGTGCGTTTGGGCCTTTGGCTTGACTTCCTCCCATATATGCTTGCTGTTGTCTTTCATCCATTGACATCATGGTGCCAGTGTCCGTGCCGCCTTGCGCCCACGAAGTTTGCGGTTCTTCTCTACCGAACGCTGGTATACCCACACCTTCGCCATATGTGTCCCCCGTCGGTATATACGTCGCGCTCATAGCATCGGTCTGGCGCGGGGGAGGAGGTATGGCCATTGCCTGCATCGCGGCGTGAAACTTATTAGGGTTATAGGGCTGGTGTTGGTTTGTTGGAGGCGGCGGAGGCACGGCGTAGCTCGGGCGACCATCATACAGACGGCCAAAGTTGCCGTGCCAGTTTGGAGCCTGCATCATGCCGCCTCCGGGGGGAGGGCCTGGCGGCGGCGGGATCATGACACCTTGGGCTTGCCCAGGCACAGCAGCATATCGAATCGGTGGGGGAGGCGGCACCATCATGTTCATCTGAGGCCCGACCATAGAAGGTGCCATGGCTGGAGGAGGTGGAGGAGGAGGAGGCACCTGGAAGGGCCTCGTGGGATCGTTGCCCGAGACATGGCGTTGGCTGCCCTGATACATGGTCACCAGCGAGAGAGGAGGACGCTTGCTTCTCGAAGATGGTTGACAGTGAGTAGTTCAGTCTCGCTCGGGGAAGCGATCGCGGCCGTCGCAGGCCGCGGTCGGTGTCTGGCGAGCGGCGCAGGGGATGTGATGTTTATAAACAGACCAAGGTCGAGGATCTCCGTCGTCGTCGTCAACTCAACGGAGCCGTTCTCGAGGTTCGGGTTGACGTTGTTGGTTCCAGGTTCTTATCGGACTTGGCAAAAGGGCTCGGCGCTAAGCTGCGGCAGCTGGTCTCGGTATGGCACACAGCCAGCAGGCGCCGGCGTCCTGCAAAACGGTCGAGCGCGCGAAAGATGGACGAAGCTCGGGAGCACAGTCTGTGGTACGTCAGTGGCAGAGGTCCGAGTTTTGACCAAACATGAGCCGATGGTGGAACAAGGATGGATGCTGTACCTGTCGAAGCTTCAAAACATGAAAGGTGTGGATTCATGGAACGGTTACGGGATTAGTGGCTGGGGCTTGGTGGACCTGTGCTAGCACTGCCAGCTGGAAGCCCGAGCCCTTCTATCACCAACGTGCTGCCTGTAGATGGGATTGAAATGTTTGCCAGCACCCCAACTCTGCTATCCAGCATTCCAGTTCACATGCAAGTTTTCAACTAGGTACATGAGTGATGGATAATGATGCCAGCAGAAACTACCTTTCGAGGATTATAGCTGTAATAGCAGATACTATGGAGGTTAAAACATCAATGTTCCCTTTCCATGTCAAAAAACAGCACGCACGAGCACTGCCTCGCGATGGAGGTTAGTGGTTAGCGGTGCTCCAGCGGGTGCTTGCTAGCGCCCACCTGCAGAGTTTGGCCCCTCCTCAACCCCTGCCCGCCCCTGCAGCCCCCCGTAGCGTCGCCGCAGTGGCCAATGAGCGGCGCTGCTGCAATCGGGCTTGGCCAAGATACGGACACAATCCTCAATGCGACATGGCAATATGGAATGGATTCTATGGAGTCGATTCCTCTGGCCGTAATTTACGAGCAAACATTTGATGCAATACCGAACTCGAGTCCTGTGCCGGGAGGAACAGCAAGCTACTGTACAGCTTCTCGTCTTGTTGCTCTGAAAGACGCCACATCGTGCGATTGACTTCAAGGTTCTGATTACGACGGAAATGTTGCAGCAACCAGCCTATCGGCTGTCGTGCCACCAGCTCGAAAATGTTTATTCGTGTTCTTATATTGTCATCTCCACCGGCGCCTTGAAGTATCGTATCGCCGAGCCAATAGAAGAAAAGCCTATGCGTGCCAGATACGAGAAACATACAGTCAGCTTTCATTGTACACGTATCAAATTGGGTTGTTACAGGGACCGCTGATTGCGAGGCAGCCCGGCTTCACCACCAGGGAGTACATGTACGTACTCACCTGCAACCATATCGCCGGCTTCAAGATTGCCTTCAGGGGAATTACGACGCGGGGCTGCGATCCGTCTTAGGCGCATGGATTGGATTCTATTTATTGCCGGCGGTCGTATTAATAGTATCCTTGTGCATACATCAACATCACCCACCAAAGTACATGTACCATAAGACGAAAGTCCTATCCTCACCTGATGTCACCACAAGGATCTTTTTTCCAATAGCTTTCTGATTGATATAAATTTAACATCTAAACGAAGAGCAGGGATATTCTTTTGACAGCTCAACGATTTTTCTTAGCATCAGCGCTATTTTTCGCCTCCGATCATTGCGATTACCGGTAACGAAGATGGTAAAGTTTGCATGGATATGGGTGTAATACGCGCTCTTATTTGAGCTCCGACAAAGGAATCAGTCAGTGCCCGTGCATATATATGTGACCTACTGCCATCATAATCATCTTCTCCGTTAGCCACGGCCGAGTCGAGCAATATTGTCAAATTACTGACTGTCCCGCCCTCCGGCAGCCTTTATTAGCGGTCCAGTGTTGTGCATATCCCATGACCCATCTCCTAGGGCTGACAGACCCGTCTCGGAGCTCATCCCCTCCGGGAGCTGGCTAATTTAGAGTGCATATCCTCCAACGAATGACGGCATGGCCATTGACTCCATGCAAGCAGGAATCAACTGAGGTCGGCTGGGGAACATCCCTGCAGGGGGCCGATACTCGTACTTGAATTCTGTGTCTTCTTTTTTTCTTCCAAAGAATCCAGATATACTAGCGGATAAATGTGGCTACATAAAACACAGGGAAAACCATCGACGTTTGATACAAACTATGCGTTCAAAAGCTATTTTAACAGAAGATAGATTGTGGAAGATAGTGGAAGTGAGCTGCTATGGATTTAACTTTGCTTCTTCTATTATCAGTCTTGAATTGTCCTTGTATATGGCGTTATGAGGACAGGACAAGGAGTATCTCACACAGGTGTTAACGCGTATCCATAAATTCTAACAGCACATGATATTTATCAAAATATGTAGTGGTTCGCAGGTTGATGTTATACCCTATATAAGTCATGGTACACGAGTATTATTGAATGGAAAATAGTCAAGCCGCCACTAGTAGCTTCATAGCATTATACGAGGCGGAAGTGCCTGTTGGAGCGATAGGTGTAAGCAGCCAATCGCAAGCGGATTATTTACGCTACAAAATCTCGAATATTAATTCACTTGGAATCGATGTCAAGTATCATCGTAAAAGTATTCCATGTAATAGAAAGGAACAAAAAAGAAAAAGATACGTGAAAAATTATGTAAGTAGTACCTGGTTCCTCACTTACACGAACACACTATCAAAGACCATAATTTTTAGCAGAAAGAGTTGCAACCTACCTATGCACCTTACCAGTGAGGTGGAAGACAAGTATATATATTGGGACGGAACCGATCTCGTTCATCGATTCATTCGATCCATAAACTACACATACACCGCGTCGCTCGTCAATTCGACAGCCGCGCGCTTGTTAATCGGCCTCGGCATTCTTTGCGGATGCCGAACTGGCTTGCTGCCCCGCCATCTGCGGAGTTACCCACCTACAATATTGCCCAAAGCAGCAATCAGTCTCTTCAAGGACCAGCCAAGTTCGATTAGATGAGAATGAGTAAGTCGTCTAGAATTATTGCATAGTTTAATTTGAATATATGAAGGAGGAGCTTTGTCTAGCTAGTATGCATATATCTGTCCAGACATCCACGCATTGCCCAGTCTTGTCGTACAGTTTCGCGGCAGTTCTATCGAGGTTACCAACATTGAACACACCTCGTCTTTACTCAACACCGAAATGTCTCGCTCTCTTCTCATCACCGGCGCAACTGGCAAACAAGGCGGTGCCGCCATCAGAGCCCTCCTTTCCAGAAATGCAGACTTCAGACTCCTCGCCGTCACCCGTGACAAAACTTCCCGCTCGGCCCAGAAGCTCGCGAGTCTCTCTCCCAAGGTTACCCTTCTTCAAGGCGACCTTAACGACACAGATGCCATATTTGGACATGCAAGAGATCTGAGCAATTCATCTCCATGGGGCGTCTTTAGCGTACAGGTACTTAAACACAATACAACTTCGTATGTATGAAACGCCATGGTCACCGTCACTTACACGTAAAAAAGGTCCCCAAAATGGGTGCACGCGGTGCAGCTGTTGAACAAGCCCAAGGAATATCTCTCATCGACTCAGCTCTCAAAGCCGGCGTAAAGCATTTTGTATACTCCTCTGTCGACCGCCACGGGGACAAGTCCATCAATAACCCAACCAACATCCCTCACTTCCTCAGCAAGCACAACATCGAACACCACCTCATCAACTCCACCAAGTCAAAGGATGCAATGTCTTGGACGATTCTCAGACCCGTGGCATTCATGGAAAATCTCGACGGTGGCTTCGTGGGCAAGTTGTTCGCCACCGCCATAAAGGCGAGACTCTCACAGAAGCCTCTCCAGCTCATTGCCACAGAGGACATTGGCAAAGTTGCGGCCGAGGCCTTTCTTCGTCCGGAGGAATACAAAGGGAAAGCGATTTCACTAGCCGGAGATGAAGTCAATTATCACCAATTGGCTGAAATCTTCCGCGAAAAGACTGGAGCTGGAGTGCCCGTCACTTGGAATCTTTTGGCGAGATTGCTCCTAGCTTCCTCCAAGGAGATGGGCACCATGTTTTCATTCTTTGAAAAGGAGGGATATGCTGCGGATATCGAGGCGCTTAGGAGGCAGTACCCAGAACTGAAAGATGTGAGAACATGGCTGGAAACCAGCCCATATATGAAGTGAATTTCGTGGTAACGACTGGACCAATTACATCACACCAGCATATGTAATGCATATGTATGCCAGGCTAGGGTGCATCTACTTGTTGAAGCGAGTCGACTTGTCACTTGTGAGACATCATCAGCATGACGGCCTAATTTCGAATCCTTCCAATGACGCATTCCCTTGGGTATTCCGATAAATCACGACTCTGCTAGCTTCCAGATCTCAAAAAATAGATTACATCTGAATCTGAATCTCAGATTGACTTTTTACTGGACATGGATGTTGCCCTGGTAAACAGGCTACAATAACCGAGATCGCGAAACGTCAGATTACCACTACTTTTGTGTGATTTCCGGATATGATTGATGTTTAAGATCTCCAAACAGCGTGATAGCCGCCGGGGAAACGAACAAGAAGAAGCCATGTTCGCCTACCATCTGATTCATTACACCAAGGCAACCCAAACTCCTAACACATATGTCAACCCTTCAACACCAAGGTAGTTCACTCCCCTACACATATACACGCCAATGGCTGTCGAAAAGTTTCAGATTAAACCCCATCACTCCATTTACCTCGTCAGTGTCATCCAAAGTCCTTCTTCCCCCTTTCAGTTATCCACACATCCAGCAAGCCTCGCCCGCCTCCCGGTCATGACATTCCTCCGCCGCCCCCAAGAACACAGCCTCTTACGGCATCCTCCAATCCACCAGAGTCATTCTCCGGGCGTCGCCCCCAACCTCATCCCACGTCATGCTTCCCAGCAAAAAGCTTTTGACGATGGGAAGTTCTTCTTGCATCAAGAGTAAGCATCGCAGGTCATGAAACTGGGACGAGTTTCCCCATGCGGACTCACGGGGAGGATTCATCTGGTTTTTGGCACAGGGAGCTGGATGTCGAAGTTGGATGTCGACAGAGGGGCTCTGGGATGATTTCGTTTCTGGACTAATATGATAGACATATATTACAAGGCCATCAATTTGGGGGAAGTACGTCGACCCAGAATAGGTGTATTGATTGCGAGATCAAACCTAGCAACGGCAGTACATATACTCGAAGGAGAACTACAGCTGTGCGGCCAATGTCAATTCTACATGTTTGTAGTCGGGAAAGGGCTGTTAGACCATTTGAGGTCTGGACGTAGTGTTCCGTTGGTTATGCTTAACCCAAGCCCAATCCTGCCGCTCATGGATAATTAATGCAAAAAGCTATGTCTCACGGCATTCGTTCGAAGTACAACTATTTGGGCCACATCAACAGTCATTAGGGAAGAGGATATATGTACAGTGTAGCCAAATGTATATTCCGCTACCGATGCATGATTCGTAGTTGCTCAGAATGCTCTCGTCATACTCCCATCCAAAAAAGGGTCAACCATCTATACCATAAAAACGACACCGAAACATTCAAAGTGGTTGTGCGATCAAAGGTCGTAATAATGCTCCTTAACCCCAATGCCCCTGCTGATTCTGCAGCTAATCATGCCAATGCAACACGCTCAAAAAGCACGAAAAAAGAGAACGCAAAGATAATAACCCTTCCCGTCGTGTACATGTATCCTAAGCCACCACCTTGCCACTCCCCTCAAATAAGAATACTACCTTAATACAGACGCCCAAACTGGAACCCCAGTGAGAAAACAATCATTGGAGAATTGATTAGTAGAAACAAGCAGCGTGTTATTCCAAATCCCATGAGCACTTTTTGGTGAGTGATATGAGCAGGGCCCCATGTAGCGGTCGGCTTTTCGTCGTCCGCGTTCTCCAGAAGTGTCCAGATGCTTTTGGTTGTCTTAGACCTCGGCGGAATTTATGGGGTAGTCAGAGTAGCGGTGGAGCGGTGAGGACGACTGATGAGTTCTCCAGCGTCAGTGCGGCTTCGCAATTCGGCGAATCGAGTGGAGGTCGTTCAAGCGTCGTGCCTTGGATATGCAAACTAGTAGTGGTCGCATGTGTTGTAATACTAGTCGGCCTCTCAAGCCTCATCATTCGTTATTTTCTTTCATTATTCCGCTTTCTTTCGGCCAAAGGGACATATCCAAGAGACTGATTGGCCGATATATTCTGGTGCATCAACACCCTTGCCGCCATGCCCATCGAAAGAGTCGTCGGTGAAAATCGCTAAACGGGCAGGCAAAATGTCTCAGTCGATTATTGGCCTGTTGCCATCATGGGCTTACGTGCGTATACAACGTAGCTGCTAGCCGTTAGCAAATCTCTCTTTGAGCCTAAATTAAATGCGCGCATTAGAAAAACTTGATCAGCATGTGTGGACTTACTATGGCCAGTAGGCGTGGACGCCCAGATCGCGCAGCTCCTTTCGTAGCATGGCAGAAATCACCAGAATCTCCTCTTCTGACCAGCCCAGGCTTTTTTGAAATAGTCGCATCGTCAAGCCCTCCAGGTGGTTCATCAAGTTGTGTTGCTCCCAAGCTCCAATGAGTTTCAAGCGCTTATCCTTAGCCCAAGGAGTGCAAGGCATCTTATACACCTCCTCAGTCACACATTCGAATCCTCGTTCCTCAAACCACTGTTTAAACCGGGTCGGATCATCCACTGGAGTGCCGAATCTTTCGCATGCCGTCTTGGTTAGATTTGCCCAAGACCGAAATGTGCTATCTTCGGGCAGAGTGCCATCGTCGCATTGTAGTAACCCAGTGTGACACTGGAATTCGATCCACCCGCCAGGTTTTAAATGTCTGTAACTATTGTTAGCCCTTGAAAAGGGAAGAGTTTTGCGATAATAATATGATTCCGGGTGACTGTGCCGTACCTGTATGCTTGGTCGATTAGTTTCGGAAAGTTTCGCACAGATAGGATGAGATCTCGAGAAAAGATGAAGTCGGCACTGTCAGCCTTCCACGTCCACGTCTGCTCGATGTCGTCAAGTTCGAACTGGCAATTTGGCGGTACCCTTCACAAACTCATCAGCGTTGTTATGCTAGGTGTGGCTCTCTTTCAAACATACCATTGCGGCTGTGTAGGGGCTATATCAACACCAACAACCTAGAGAAAGGGAGGTCAGTTTCAGCATTCCACATCAATCGTCGACTATTCAGCTCAGGAGAGAGTCGTACCTGTGCCCCTGGATATTCATCGGCGACCTCGACACACCATATTCCTTGAGAGACATTATCAGCAAGCGGCCACGGGGTAAATAGGGTTGTAGTCGAATTACCTGTACCGCATCCCAGATCCAGAATCCTCTGTGGGTTTTCGTTAATCGGTGATAGAAAACGTCGCTGTTTCAGGAGGGAGAAATATTTCTGGTGACACAGATCCATGCGGTCAAGTTCCTGGTCGTCCATGGGGAGTCCATACTCTGTGCAAACAGGGTCGATTAGTACAATACTCTCGCAGCCAGCGAATGGTAATTGAAGAGACGCTCGTAGAAGAAGGAAGAAGAAGATTATTATTACCTTCTTTCCCATATGCAGCGTAGATGCGCTGGCCTTCGCCCACAACGCCATGAAGAATAGATGACGTGACGGAAGTTAATGAGGATTGGAAGCTTCCAATGTCGTTACCCTGGTCAAGTTAGAAGGGAATCCTGGCAGGTGCAAATGATAGTTAACGAGCCACTCACCTCGTCGAAGTCATCCGGCGGTGACACCGCAGACTATGCCAGGCGCGCGTGTTAGTAGTTGACTTGACCAGCCTATTATCGCCGACGTAGCGTTGACAATAGACAGTCCAATCTCGTCGTACACACCTCATCGGGGGGGATCATTCCGGACGGCTCTGTCATAACAACTAGTGAAGGCCGTCTATCGTCCATGCCACAGCACCAATCTCGAGGCCAAGAGGCGACCCTCTGGCGAAGTGACTCTGCGCGCCAGTGGCTGGCGTCAGAGGTTTAAACGTCGATTTTGCAGATAATGAAGCCCGAGTTTGCTCTGCTTTTCCCCCCTTTCATGAAAAGTCCAGGTCCGGTGAGCTGCAGCGGCGAAGCGTCTCGGCCAATTTGGTCAACGTGTGGGAGGGAGGGCTGGTCGCCGGTTGCAGCAGTAGTTGTCAAGTTAGGCTGCACAGGGAAAGGCGACAAGCAGCTGGTGGGCAATAGTTTGGGCAATGGGGCATGCGAGGCGATGGAGTTTGTGAGAGCGTGGCGTCTTTTTTGGCTTTGGCTTTTTGGCTTTGGCTTTTTGGCTTTGGCTTTGGATTGGAATTTGGCTTATGTTGTTTTTCTCTGAGAGTTTTGTGTTTCCCTTGGAGTACCTTGTACTTCGTCCCCGGGCGGGATGCGGAAGGAAAGTGGCGGTCCGATATGTCCCCGGGACAGTAGAGTTTGACGCAGGAGTCGAAACGTCGTCTCAACAAGTCAGAGATGAAAAACACCGGCTATCTGTCTGAGGAAAAAGAAGATTCGAAATCTGACCCTGAAACGGAGCGGGCCGGCCTTGCTAGAAGAGGCTACAAGTGTTGAATGGTCCGGCCTCTCTCCTCTCAACCCTTCCACGGGATGCTGGTGCGCAGCATAGACGAAAGAACAGCTGGAGACGGGGCTTGGCCGGGCAAGGATGGGGCTTGCTGTTGCTGAATACCACAGGTATGTGCCAGGCGAGAGAAATCATGGACGGGGGGCGAGGGCAGCGATTCCTCTTGTGGCCGCTGCAGAATATTACCCTTGCAAGCCCACTTCAAGGGTCCCGAAGCGGATGTCAGGATGGCCGAGTCATGTGTTAAAACCGCTTTTTGCGCCCAGGAGACAGACGAGCCAACAAGTCTATCAAGCAAAGAGAGGTGCACAATAGGCTCTGTCGAACGATTTGAAGGGAGAGTACGGAGTAGGGAGGCGTTACATATCCCAAGGGCACAAACAAAGGTGAGGATGAGATACGAGTTGCGTGTCTAATATTGGGCACGCAGCAACTCGGAGCTTAGTACGGGCATATTCATCGTGCCAACAACCATCCACGAGGACATGCACCTACTAATGCTCTGCTAATACTCGTACAGGTACTAAGACATCGGTCCTGCGTCCATAATATGCGAGGGCTGTGCCTGACCAGTACGAGTTCTCCGTTCGTTCATCGAGGTGGTATTGCTGCAGCATTGTGTCCATCACTGGCGGCGACAACACCCCAGCCTGCATACAGGCACATACAGCCTAGACGCATGTACGGGTTGCTCTTTTTGATGGTAAGCATGCGCACAAACATCATACAGGCAGTTGCATTGTATCCGCAGCTGGAACACAAGCTTCACCACCTTGCTGGGGATAGACAGCCGCTCGGGGGTTCCATGAAAGGAGATGCCAGTCATGACAGCCTCAAGACAGGATCAAGGTGGTCCAGGCTTCGGCTGTCGATGATTGACGCAGCTAATAATACGCACGGGGGCCGAGGGATATCAATGCCATGGGAACTCAAAGGTGGTTGAGGTGAGCCATTAAGAAGTGCCGAGCACCACCCTAACCCACACAGGCACAGGCACACACTAAACAGCAACCACTACAGTGAACATCAAACGTCCATTGACCGTTTGGCCCTATCCCGCACCTAGTAAATTGCTGCAGACTTCCATTGATCCATGGATGCATGCTCACTCACGTAGGGCTAGCAGGCAGCATGAGGCCAATGTGACTGGCTGGGTAAACGGGGACGGCACCCGGAAGAGCAACCAACAACCAACAGCGCCTCGTTTTATAGCGCTCTCCAACTGGCTGACAGGGGCCACAGCCGCTATTTTCGCTCTCCCGCCCCGCCCCGGGGCTAAAAAGCTACTAGCGCCCAGCGGGGCTTACAAGTGCTGCTCAACTTTGCGGACAATTTTAGCCACGAGAGCTCACGCGGCGGCCAACTCAACTCAAATCAACCTAATCAACCTAATCAATGGCAACCTCGCTACTACAAACTTGGTGCAGACTTCAAACAGAGGCGTCTCGGCAATTGGCTCCTCAGCCGCCGCCGGGGAAGCAGCCGCTGCATCATCGCTGAGACGATGCCGGTTCAATGACAAGCGTGGAAGCCATTCCCGGCATGGGCCAATCCGGGGCAGTTCGCGGAATGGGCTCCGTATGGATTACGAGAACCGAGTCTATACGATGTTGGCAGATCATGGCAGATTCCACAAGAGCCACTCTCTAGCTTCCTTGGCCGTTAGTGCTTTGTCGTGCAACACGCACCTGGGGGGCTTTTTGCTTCGGCTGAAGAAGACGTTGGTCGACCAAACATCGGAAGGGCCGAGTTCCAGATGCACAACCGCCCCCTCGTCTCGCCGTAATTCGGCTGCCTCGCACTCGTTTGGTGAGCCCGGAGAGACACGCTGGATATGCCGGGTATTCAGGCCGAGAGCGGTGTACAAGATACCAGCGCGGCTCAGGACGAGCTCGGGAGCATTACGATGTTCTCGTACGGATTACGAGGTACGAATGCAGCAGTCTGCTGCGCATTCAGCAGGCATTGCGCATAATCGCCAGGCACTACCTAGTCAGGTTCCTGGGCAAGCCGTATCCAGTGATGGATATCAAAAACCTGGAGAGAACCTTTGGATCCAGCATTGCCCATGCCCTGATCGCCACGGCTCATTAGCCTTGCCTCTATCGTCCGCTGGGGCCGGCCGGGCGATGGGCAAATTGTGGGCATTTGCCCGCATCAATGGAACGTCTTTGACTTTGCCTGGATCCTTTCTTTCATTGGAGAGATTACGCGGCAAAAACCACGAGCATTACTTACTTGCAATGGCTGCATGATGAGAAGTACGATGAGAACTTATTCGCATCTACATACCATACCCGTCGTCGTTCATGCGAAGCGTCAGCGCCTTGGCATAGGTCACACTCTTGACTAACATGCTAGTACAGATCATTACACGACGACACGCAACACAGACGCTGATGTGTATCACAGAATGCTTGGTGCTGAGTAACAACACCACCTGTACTCTTCAAGTTGGCCGACGTCTTACTCACCTACGGGTACGATATAAAAAGATACAGGGGATGTGAGAAGACGGCCCTACCCGCGTCTCACTCGGCAGTCTGACCCTGCTGTCATCCATCGATCCCGTCGAGGAAATGGCATCAATGCCTGCCCGCGCCCGCAACAAAACCTTGTGCGAATATGGATTGTCTGGCCGCCAATGGTGTCCACTGCCAGTTGTCTGGTCCGTCGATGGCGCGACTGTTCCCACGTGGCCTTAAATTGCCGACACTTGTCACAGCTATGCTGTGTGTGTGTCGTCGTTCTGCAAACTGAATACTCGAAGAAGCAGGTACCTGCTGCTCTCAAGCGATACTCCCACACCGCGCTCCGTATAATTCCATGTTGGCACAGCTACTCGAATGGGTAATAAACGAATACTACATGTATACACTCGGAAAGCATCATCCATCTGCATGTGCATGCGCATGTGCTACGGCATAGCGCCGTCGCATCCGTCTCTCGATACCACCTAGCCAAAGGACGACCTAGCTGACGAATGCCTTTCGTGCCGGCTCAGCATCTTTTTCATGCGTCTTGCATGTCTGGCTGCTAAATGGCCTCGGCTTTCCCTACTGTACGTCGAGCAGGGGGTCCAACCGACCAGGACAAGCCTACGATAAGGTAGGATCAGGCGCAACATTCACTCAATTCGGAGCCCTGGCACACCATCCCTCATGCGGTACTGCCCACATCCACTCCCCTGTGCCTGTCTGTGTATGTGCAGCATCTACTGCCTGTAGGTGGTATGGACGGCTCTTCAGGTACATGGTATTAATAAGTACTCCAGAACGAGTAATTTTGTCATATCAGCGCCTATTACCAGAGAAACGTCTATAGATGCCAAGATTTCAAAGATCCAGAGTGTCAAGAAGCCTTGGTGCTGGGAACAATAATTCCAGCAATCACAGATCCTTTTTTTTTCCACCAGTTGTCATATTCTGGAAATATTTTCAATATCTACTAATATACTCGTACTCCGTATATCAGCCACAATGCTGCCCTATGGAAAACAAAGAGGGATCACAAATGCATGAGACTCGTATCATCAAACCAGTCGTAACTAAAGATTCCATTGCGACGTTGGCCTGGTAAAAGTCTAAAGGCCGCTTTCTCAGCGCTGCCTGGCGCCCAGAAACCCTCAGATCTGTTTTAGATCTCATCACACGCACACATGCATACACACACATAACTCGCCTCAGCAAAGTGACAGCCCACTTCCATGTGATTTGATATTGACGGCCGGAAATCCAAGGTCGCCATCTTGTGCTGAGACAAATTAAATCTCCCGAATTCGCATGACGTATCGCAGGGCCTTCTGCATGTATCTTGCTGTGATGAAGGCCCAAAGGCTGATGTGTCTTTTCGACTGGGGTCGAATCTTGAGAGCCCTGGCTTGCCAAGCTGGAAACTTGCAGGATATCTGACTCAAGCTGGACATTGCACGGGAATTATCAATCGTATGAGCCGTGAGAGAATCCTACAAGGATGGTAATGCGTGGAATCTTTCTTTTCTTTTTTCATCATTGCTGTTGTACATGCCATATTCGTACATTCTTTTTTCCCTCCTCTCCAGCCCCATCTATGCGTAAAAATTCATGAGTTTTATATCTTCCCAGTCAACCAATCCCTCTCCTTGTTCCTTGCCGCGTTTCCGTAGCCCGTCACCGGCAAGTCACGCTTCTTCAGCTCCTCCTCAATCACCTTCCAGCGTCCCACGGCAACCTCCTTGTCGATGGGGCCAATCTTGCGCTCATGTAGCTTCACGTTGGCCAGGTCATTAAAGGCGTTGCGCTTCTCGAGCATCTGGGCTAGTTTCAGCGGCTTGGGGTCTCTGGTCGCGAGGGTCAGGATGTGCTTGGCGGTGTTGGCGGCGGCGAGTTTGGCGTCTGGGATGAGGATTCCGGTGAGTTGATAGAGGCGCTTGCGGAGCTGCGTAGTACACAATTAGTATAATTGCCACTTATAACCATGATTTTGAATCGCCTTTCAACGGGAATGACATACCGCAAATCGTAGTGAGTCATCAAGCGCAATGTTCTTCCATGAAGGATCCCATGACTTGATAATCTCCTTTGCCTCTTCGGCCGTCACAATTGTCGATGATTCGGCCTCTTGAGATTCACTCGTCAAAGCCTCCGCAATCGATGAAGCGTCTCCCTTCAGAGTAGCCTTGCCATCCTGCACCTCAACCTGCACAGCCAATGCCTGGTCCAATTCGTCCCTGGATCCTCCCTCAGGCCACTTCTTCGTAGCCCATTCTGAAAAGACTCCTGTCTGCTGCAGCGCTAGTGCTTCAACAACAGCTCGTCGCAAGTGAACCTCCAGGACTTCCCTCTCCACAACCTTGTCCGCGCTGCCGAATCCCTTGAAGACGCTCTCGTCGCCCCAGTGCCCTGGCTGCTCCCACCATGTGCTCAACGCCCCAATCTCCTCCAGCCCTTCGGCATCCGTAGCGGGCACATACGACGGGTCTGCCGCCTGCACCTCCTTCTCCGCCGTGGCCTCGGTCCTCCTCGCGGGCAGAGTCAGCCTGGACTCTTCCACGGCCGCGGGCGTCTTGTCCTGGCGCGGCCGGCTCTCAAGCGCCTCCTCGGGCAGATTCGACTGGGCTTCGGGCTCCATCCTCTGCGTATAGGGATCAGCCGGGCCGGGGGCCTCGCCCTTCCAGAGCTTTCCCCGGATCCATTCCGTGTTCTTGCTGTGCGCGGGGCCGGTCGTCGAGATGGCGCGGGCAGCGGCGAAAGAAGGTCTGGATGCGGCGCATTGTGACGGGATGGCCAATTGCAGAGACTGCAGTCTCCGCATCCTCGTTATTCGTGCCATTGGCGAAATGTGTGAAGGGAAAACGCCGTGGTTGAAATATCCCCAGCGTCGTTCGATTAGAATTTTGATAAAGAGGTTCAAAGCGAATTGCAACTTTTCCTGATATGGGGCCACAAGTAACGGCAGCCGACAGACCAACCAGAGCGCACGATACTAAGGAAGACCCATAATTTCGCGGCCAGCCTCGCAGCGCATCTTGGCCTTGTCTTTAAAGCTGTCTCGAAAGATGCCGTAATCCCAAGACAATTTACTCGCGACAACAGCGGCGCGACCTCTCCAAACGCTCTCGGTGCCTTAGCCCGCAAGTGCGATTTGCTGCATCAAGCACCGCCATGGCGCGAATCCAGCTGCTGGTGCTTCTCCTCGCTGCGCTCATTGCGCTAGCCTCCGCCTCTTGTAAGCTCCGTTGAAGGGAAACTTGCGAGAACCCGCGAAAACTGACAGCACCGTGAATCAGCAGCGCCCAGGTTCTGCAAATGTACATGCTTTAAGAACAGCACCATCATCCCCCTCGGCCCTCAGCACCAATCCGACCAGCGATCCCTCTACCAAGCGCCCTCCCCTCTCCAACAGCATGTCCACCGGTCGACAACGTCATCGTGCTCCGAGTGCACAAAGGCGTTTTGCCTGAGTCAGGGCATCAGTTTCTGCAAGGACGCCGAGGAGGACGGCGTTGTCACCATGTGCTTCCAGCGCGACAGCAACAAGGACAAGATCATTGTCTGGGGCTTCATCTTTGGGACGACGGGACTGCTGGGCTGGGCTGCGTTCAAGAGGGTGCTCGAATGGAGGGAGGCGCGGAACTTTGGACTGGCGGGCGCGAATTATGCTGCTGTGGGCAGTAGTCGATAGCATACAAGTTTTGAATACGAATGACATTTTTAAGATACAATTATTGAGGAGGGTTTGATGGTCATGATCTGGAAAACGACCATCTACGGGCACTAGAACTTGCCTTGTTGTATATCCATGGCAGGCAAGCAGGCTTTTGACACACATTGAAGTTAGAAATCGATGCTCATATTCTAAAAAATCAGGTCGTCATAACCCATATGGCTAAGGACGACGTATGTTTTTGTATGTCCCTTCAATGCGCCAGTTTTAATCCTTGGACTTTTGAATGCGGCTCCTTGAAACTTTTAGCTGACCAGGAGGAAGCCAGTCGCGACTCGCGCGCAAACTTGCGGGTTGTGAAATATCAAAATCAACCAACTCTCTCTCTCTCTCGCTTTTTTTCTCCTCTCATCTTACACACATAGGCTCTCTTCGCAAATCCAACATTTAATCCTCCTCCAAGGTGCTCACCTTGGCCTCTGTGCTAGGAGTACCTGAGTTGATCTCACGACGAGCGCGGACAGCGGAGGCAAGGTCCTCAAGAACTGTGACTGTGTTCTCCCAGTTGATGCAAGCATCAGTAATGCTGACACCGCGCTTGAGGGCGGCGGGGCCCTCGGCGGGAACCTTCTGGTTGCCCTCATTGATATTGGACTCGATCATGACACCAACGATAGATCTCTCACCCTCCCGCAGCTGTTCAGCAATGGTCGCTGCAACCTTGGGCTGGTTGTTGTGGTTCTTCTGGGAGTTGCCTGTTCTCTTGTTAGTGACTCTGGTTTACTTGCCAGCTAGCTTGCACGAGACAAAGACTTACCGTGAGAGCAGTCAATCATGATGGCCAGCTTCTGGCCCTTCTCAGTCAGCATCTTCTTGGCTGCCTGAACGCTCTCCTTGTCGAAGTTGGGGCCCTTGCTTCCGCCTCTCAGGATGACGAAACCGTGCTCGTTGCCCTTGGTGCGAGTAATGGCAGCAAGGCCCTGTTTTGTGACACCCATGAAGTGGTGCTTGGCGGCAGCAGCGCCAATGGCATCAATGGCGACGCCAAGGCTACCGTCCGTTCCGTTCTTGAAGCCCACGGGGAAGGAAAGGCCAGAGGCAAGCTCACGGTGAAGCTGGGATTCAGTTGTTCGCGCACCAATAGCACCAACAGAGATGCAGTCGGCAAGGAACTGGGGGGAGATTGTGTCGAGCATCTCAGTGGCAATGGGCATGCCGTTGGAGGTCAGGTCAACAAAGAGTTTGCGGGAAACGCGCAGGCCCTTGTTAATCTGGAAGGATGAGTCGATATCGGGGTCGTTGATCAGGCCTTTCCAGCCGACGGTCGTGCGAGGCTTCTCCAGGTAGGCGCGCATCACGATGCAGAGATCGTCGGAGAGCTTGTCGGAAAGCTGCTTGAGACGGCCAGCGTACTCGTGTGCAGCTTCGGGGTCGTGGATGGAGCAAGGTCCGACGACGACTAGTAGTCTGTCGTTCTGGCCCATGACAATCTTGGCAGCTTCTCTCCGGCCCTTGACGACGGTCTCGAGGGCAGTGGGAGTCATGGGGATCTCGGAGATGAGCAGAGCCGGGGGGATCAAAGGATCCTGACCCAGGACTATGTATTGTCGTTAGTGTACCATTTCGTAAGGCGCAATCACTTCGTGTATAGAGTAGAGTAGCGCAGGCGGGCGAGTATCTCGCAATGGCGCAAATGGCCATCGGCGAGAGCATCGGAATTGCATGTGTCACCAGCTCAGAGTACCGGTTGCGACACGGCTAGCTGAAGCTCGCGCAGAAGAAGGTTCCTAGATCTTTATACTTACTTCTGGTATCATCGGCAATAACTGCTGCGTCAACACCAGGCATCTTGTCTGTGATATTGTGTGGTGTTTTGAGAGAGAATGAAAACGGAAGAAAAAAAGAGGAATGGAATTAGTATGATGGTGGGGTGTTTTGTGATGGCGGGGTCAAGCCAAACAAATCGCAGAGGCGCAAAGGTGTCGATTGGGGTATCACGATTGCGAAGCAATGAGATCGAATTCCAGATGATTTGGTTACAGAATATGTATTCCCGTAAGAAGAAATAGGGCTTCGAGATATAAATGCCGACGGTCCCAATGAGTCAGATCACCCTTGTATCTCGGAGAGCACCAGATGCCGGCAAAATTTCTTGGACCGGCCGTGCTTCGGAGGTGTGGATGCGCCGTGCAGACCTGCCAAAGCAGTCTCCAAAAAATTTTGGAAAAAAAAAAGGCCACAGTTACGTCGGTTAGCCCCAAGAGTGGTCAATTGGAGGCTTGCAATTGGCCACAGAGCGTCGTGAGCAGTTCTGCGAGTAAGGTTTTCAGTTTGGCAGCTCCACAAGTCAAAATAAATCGGCCAAGCCACAGCGACTTTCATCAGGAGCATCATCGGAGCATGTAAGATTCATGTTCTTTTTGTGGTTATACAATACAACTAAGGCACACTAAAACTACAGCTCCAGGCTTGCTCTTCACACAAGTTTCCTCAATGCGTAATTGTTGCCGGCCAAGCAATACAAGCTGACACCTTCCGCTCTAGGACGACATCTTTTTACCATTGTTGATACCGTCTCCTTCATGGTGGTGAACCGCGCTTATTCTTTGTGGAATACGGGCTTCTCCGCAGCGTCCAGCGCGTGAACTAGACTTGTGTAGTCAAGAAACAATGTATGGCTGGGTGGCATGAGATATCCCTTGCGCCGAAATTGCCTTTGTATCTCGTACGAGTAATAAGCACCTGTATTAATCGCGGATGTTAGCTTCTTTTGTTGTCCTGGATGTAAATTTGCTTGTAGGCTTGATGAGTACATCACATTGTATTCGAGGCAATCACTTTTTGACGTTGATATTTCACGGAATATTCGTGGACGGCTGCGAATAGAGTCAGCCACAGCTTTTCTGCTTCTTGCACATACCTCTTGAAGCATTCCGTACCTAGTACTCTGCAGTACTACCTAGGTAGTATTGTCATCGCATAGCTACACGTGGAGTATTCCCAAGAGTTACAGCTAGGCCCTGATAGGCAAAACATCTCTTACCCTGTACAAAACAGGCTGTTCACAGGCGCATACCAGCAGCACCTTTGTAGATGCATTGAAGGGCAAAGTAGTTCATTTTGAGCCGATGCTCGGATAGTTCTGTGAAATTGAATCTTGTCGTTTTACCGGCTCTCTCAACTTTCCAGAAGCTGATCCTGGGCATGCTGTCTTTTTGAGGCAAAAAAGCATTCTCATTCAAGGTCACCATGCTCGATTCACCGAACAAAAAGAGCTAATTACCACCTTTGCTCACTTGAATTATACTTCTATTCAGATATTGCCATAGAACCTCATCATTGAAAACATCATCTGCCTGGGATTCAATAGCACAAGCGAAAAAATATGGCAAGTGATGTTGTCTCTATCCTTATATACTTCTTTAGGAGCCTTTATGACATCTACTCCTCTGTGGCGCAATTGGCTAGCGCGTCTGACTGTTAATCAGGAGGTTGGAAGTTCGAGCCTTCCCGGAGGAGCATTCCTTAATGGGTGAAAACCCGAAGGGCGAAAGCCTACTTTTTTTGGCAAATTCTCTCGAATTTTCTTTTTGTGTTCTAGCACTGAGAGTTGCCCCAAGGCATTGGGTAGAGCTGCTTCATTATGACCTAATAATACTACCCACCAGGTATCTCAGCACGTACTCGTAGTATCTACGATAAGAAACCACTGAGAATACATGGGACGAAACGAAATGGGCTTTTGGTGTCGTCCCGGGCATGGTAGCTCATGCAGCTACACCGCTTCTATCACAGCGCATGGGTAGCGCAGCAATACCCCATTCATTTGGCAGTCCTGTGCATTTCGTTCTCGGCTCACCTGTAAATACAAACCCCTTTGCGAGGCAGAATCATCCATAGTAAAGTAGTGTGAACTAATGTAGCATGGTTCTCGTTAACTATCTGACGTAAACGTGGTATGGCAACTACACAATGGCTCTTCATTACTCTATGCAGAGAAAAAGAGCAAAGCTGAGAGTTGACGACCGTTCATGGCATCAATGTAGGTAGTAAAGCAAAATATGTGCCAAGGAAACCTTCACTCATTCCATCAGCGCTGTGGCACTTCATCTGCAGTACGACTAACATCAGAGACTTGAAGCATCAGTAACACCGCCTTTGGGCTCGTGCTTTCAGCCCTTTGGTGGAGTGCTGACTGAGCGGCTGCGCGCATCGGAATGGGGTGCAGCAGTGGGGTTAGGCAGTCAATTACAGCGTCCGTCGGCAGTACTTGGGCCAGCACCGATGCCTGCCGATGGCTTTTGTACCGAGCAAAAGGGACTTCACCTCTTCTCTGCTCTCGACATACAAAGAAGCCCCATTGCTTTGCAACTTGCACTGCGATACTTGAGCGGTTTTTGAAGCCAATCTATCATCGCCTTGCGCCTTCTACTGTTATTGCTATTCTTCTGTGCAGAAACGGCCTAGAGTTGCCGCCTCGCCCAGCCCCTTGCGCACACCGAATGATACGAGTTCCTCCCCAGCCATCTCTCGGATCGCTGTTTGCTCGTCTCATATAATAGCAGCAGACCGACACCGCAAGGCGCGCGTATTTGATCTCTCCTCTCCTCTGGTGTCTCTTCTCCTCTGTATTTTGCCCAAGTTTGACGATCCAAAAGTCCAGAGCTGTCCTCGATTGACGGCGGCTTACCTTGGCTTTTTTCCCTTGCGTTCCCCTCACCAACTCCAAGATCTTTGGCAGGGCTAGCTGGGAGCTGTCTTGCCTCAGCTAGGCCCTTCAAAAGCATCCTGCTTCAGCCACAGCTTTTGAATCAGGCACTCGCCATTGCACAGCTCTGGACGTTTGTGCCACTGTACGATTACAAGGTGCTCTCTACCCGGAAAGGACTACCTGAGGACCCTTCGTGCATCTTGTGGTAGGCAGGGCGGCCGCCACCCACCTATCAAGCCTGTCAATTTTGTATCTTATTCTGCCCCTATCGCACTATCATTTACACCGCTGCCCAAACATTGTTTTCTTTGCATATTATACATTGTACCCCAGATCAAGCAAACTGCAATGTCTCATACGCAACACTACATGGACGTGGTGTCGGAATCTAGCCGAAAGCGTGGCCGCGATGGCGACGGAGAGATGGAAAGCATCTCGATGGGCTTGGAGGAGCATCGTAGCGTGAGTCCAGAGAGAGATGCTCTTCACCCTAGGACAAGTGTACTAACCATTGATGTAGAAACGAATCCAATGCCTTCCTCTCCGAACATCGCCAAAGTCGTCCCAGCAGTGGCACTCTTCACCCCTCAGCTCCGACTCTGATAGTCACGTCTCACAGCCCAGCTTTGCCTCTTGGCCACACCAATCTGCCGTAAACTCCCATCCATACAGTGGCGGGGAATCAAACATGGTGATGAGCTCTGGTCGGATGCCCACGCCAATCCAGCCAAACTTTGCTGCACATGGGCGTGGCCAGCAGAACGAGTGGGCAGGTCCTGGTCCTGTTGTGACGACGCTTAACGGGGTCATCAACTTGGGCCACCATCCTGCTGGCTTCTCGGACGACCAGTCAGTGCCTCGTATCATGTCGGGCCTGGAAGACTGGCAAGCTGTGCAAAATCACCGAAGGCTGCCTTCGCCGATTTCAGAAGTAGAAGACTGCGTACAAGATCAAGACGTCGGTGATGCTGGCATGATGATTGATGACAACATGGGCGTAGTCATGGACGCGACTGCAGGGTTACCACCTTCGCCAACCCGTGCGATGGACCACCCTAATAATATGATGGACATTGAGTCGCCACCACATTCGCGTTCGGTTGACTTGGACGGCGACGTCCCTTCGCCCAGCCCTGGCCGGAGAGGCCATATGCGGAGCAAGCATACGATTGACAGTTGGACGTGGCAGCCTGGGATGAAGAAAAGTTTCAGCATTGGGTACCGAGCCGATTGTGAAAAGTGTAGGCTCAAAGTTCCCGGGCACTTTAATCACATCGTCATCTCATAGCAGGGGAAGACAAAACTGGCCGACCCCAAATCTGACCCGGATTTGTGGGATACTGCTGTCAGGCCTCTCGATTAGCATGAGAAGCGACGACGGCTGGCCAAGTTTTCCGACCACAGACGATACACGAAGAACCGAAAACCAAGATGTGCAGAGACGGCTGCCTTGCCGAAACGGAGGCTGGAGTCACCCGCTTCAAGCCTGAGACCGATGACCCTTCCGCTGCGTGCAAAGATGGGAGGAGTTTTCTGGAAATACCAAAGACTGCTGGTTGATTGCGACATCCAGGGTCACATTATTTGATTTTTGCACCCACTACATTTCATCGGAGTTTGACGGAGGGATTGGGCTTGCGACGCATTCGTTATTGATATCACGCATAAACACTTGCATTGTTTTATACAGAAGAAAAGAGACTCCTTGTTCGGGTCAGCAACAACTTGCATAGCCTCAGAGAAGCGTTCGTTGAATAAGCGACTTGCTTCGTACATGCGGTCTATACATACCTATTACATTACATATTGCTTTTTGGGGGGATTAACACGGGTACACAGCAGGCGAACTACACTATATGAGAAGCGACTCATCATTATTCAAGACTTGACCGACTAATAATTAAAAGTACATTCTTAACACCGGTGCTGTCTTCTTTTGGGCTGCATTTCCATTTCCATTTCCATTTTTAAATCCCCGTACATCTCTTCGTTAGTCCTGCATGCCCAACAAATTCAGATGCATATGATATAGAAGTTGGGAGGTGTGTCCCCTTATAGTACATACAACAAATGACTCCCGACTCCATCTAATGCAAGCCCATCCACAAGTCGTATGATACACGGCTGCCGCCCCCCAAATACCCAAATAACACGATATATAATTTTCTTTTCTTTTCTTCTCTCTTGTCCCGTTTTACTGCTGCCCATTAATTCACCACCATCCCTTCTTCTTGGGCTCCGGCGCGGAGCTTCCAGTGTCCAGGGCAAGCTGATCCAAGGGACCTCCATTCTGCTGGTTTTGTTTTTCCTTTTCCCACGCATCCTTTGCGGCGTCTCCTACTGACTGAGCAGCGCCACTTGTGCTGCTATTCTCCGTGTTGCTGCTGCCGCCTCCCCAAAGGAAGCCCAGCAGGCCCTTGCCCTTGCTCTCGGCAGCCTTGCCGGCGTCAAAGGCCGTCTTGACGTGCTCCTCGAAGTGTGTGCGGTGCTCGGGCGGGGATAGCAGGGGGGGCAGGCGGATGCCCTTCTCCTCGGCCTCTCGGTTGGCCTCCTCGACGAGGGCGATTTGCTCCTCGGTGGCGTCGCCCTTGAGGTAGGCCAGGCGGGCGGTGGAGAGCTCGTCGGCTTCGAACTTGCGCTGGGCTTCTATCCATTCGGCGCGGCGGGCGCGGTTGTAGCGCAGCATGTCCCAGACTGAGTATACGCTTACGACACCGGCGACGACTGGAGCTCACTCGTCAGTCTATGTTTTCCAATGGCGTCCGGGCTCTTCTTCTGCTTCTCCCTGCGTCTTCCACTTCTAGTTCTCTGTATCGTATCGACGTACCTGTAAACATGACAAGCCCCCCCACCGTCCACCTGTGCGCCACATCAAAGAACCGCCTTGAGGCGTCAATGACTCTGTCCGCCTTGCTGACCTGTGCCTTTTGCGCCGCCAGATGCGCCTGCCTCAACCGCCGTACTCGCTGCTCGGGCGTCTCGCCGGGGATCCTGGAAGCCTTTGGTGCCGCAGAGGTGGCAGACTTTGACGTAGCGTGGGGTATGGTGGACGTGAACCTTGTAGCGTCCTTGACGCTCCGAGGTCCTATTCTGGACGCCATTTTGGAAAAAAAGAATTTAGACGGATAAGAGAAAAACAATTGTCGAGATTTAGGAAAGGCTGTTTTTGATCAAGGGCCGTACTGGGGAAGAACTGGCAGAGGAAAAGCAATGGGCCAAGGTTGATTCAGAGGAGAGATTTTGCTGTACCCGGAAATGGATCGTTTTCGTGAGATTTTTTGACAAGGTGCAGCCGCAGTACGGCGAGAGGGTGGAATTCGGCGTGTGTGATTGGTGCGGGATTATTCCGGGGGTCGAGAAATGGGCTGTTTTCTTAGAGAAGAAAATTGATGGCAACAATCGGCACTAGCGATAGCTGCTGTGGTCGGGAATATTTTATTCTACGCGGGCAGTTGAGCTGCTCTCTATGACACATTGATTGGGACGCTCATGGTTTGACAGAGCCAGTTGTTTTTGTTGGCGATTCACTAAGTAATGTAAGGCTATTTTCTAGATGGACTTTCGCATCGCCACCGTAGAGACAAGAGAACTTCATCGGCGGGCGATGGGTGCATACGGTACTCCGTGCGTCCCCTCTATCTACAAGGTGAAATAAGCTATCAAAGCGCCTTCATGTCTTGGTCATTCGTACTCCATACGCTCCATCTAGCTGTGCATACAAAAATTCGGACGTCAAAACTTGGCCCATCCAGCCAGTCTGAAATCAAATCTCAAACTCTTATGGTTATCTTCTTCATGATACTGCATATAGCAGGCGTCACAATGATAATCGAGTTGGATATATCAAAAATTGCGCCACCCATGGCCCCGAAGGACAAGGAGCAAGGAGTGACTCCGCGATGTGCAATGCAGGCCCTCCCAACTATTACCAGGGCTTCGTGATCTTGTATTGTAAATTTAGCATCCAATATCATATTGCTCTAAATCTCTCTTCTCTTAGCGGGGTAGAGCACGCGTTTGTACGAGAAATAGCTAGTCGCTTGGGGAGAGACGTGTCACGACGTGACTGACAGCTGTGTGCAGTTAGCAAGTGTCAATACATGACGATCATTATGCAGCTGTATATATGATGCCTGAGGCTCTAGAGTTCAAGAACCAGTTCCAACATTCTCTCTCCTTCTACCTCTTCCCTTCTTCTTCATAATTCCAATCTTCAATCATCCAAACATTCAACAACCCTCCATATACCATCTCTTTCTGGACATTTTACATCCTTAGAATCGCAATTATCCGTTCGTTAAAATCGCTCGCTATCTATATATTTATTTATCTATCTAACTTTTTTTCAACACCAGTAATCATAATGCCCGACGACTGCCCATACGAGAGACCTTTGAAGCTGGACTATGACGATGTCATGATCAGCAGCAGTCATAGTTCAGATGGTAATGCAGAGTCTCAACCTGCTCCCCCTTCTCACCCCCCTTGCGTTGGTCAACCGCGAGATCCTTTCCTACCTCAGCCTTCAACGCCAATTACGATTGCGTCGGATTCCGATGAGGGACAAAGCAAGAGTCCACCTTACTCACCCGTCGCCGAGCCTGTTGATCCAAATTCTGCGTTAAACGAATCAACCGCTGTTCTTGAGGCTCTATCACTCGATCCACAGGCAAAGAGTCCCGTCTACTCTCCCCGACTTGAGCCGACACCGACCACCAATGTTGGTGAAGTTTCTCTTTCAGCTAAAATTGCCGAATTGGAGAAGGAAGCACAATCACTCGAAGAAAAGAAGAGCTCTCTTCTTCAAGTGATCCATAATCAGGCTGTGGCGTACAATCAACTTCAACGCCAATTCGAGGAGCATATTGCTAGATGCAATCATCATTAAATCATCAACGCGAGATCCTTGGGGTTTGGGAATTATCAGCACGAGAGTTTTCGGTTTGGGTTAAGGCGTTTATCAAATATTTCATCATATTTATTGCATGATTATGCCAATTTTCCTCTTCTATATTCTTTTTCCACCTGCATTTCTTTTAAATTTCAGCTTGCTTTCTCTTAATATTTAAATAGCTTCACTTACATTATTTCGTCAGTCTCCAATGAAAAGTTTTTATTGGCTGTTTAACTTAACCCAGGCTCGTTCGATCATTATATATCTGCCATTGATTATTACAACTACTAGTTAAAGTTACAATTTACATTATAAGTTACAGATAAAATTTACACTACGATTCACAATACAAGTTACAGCTACGAATTACAGCTACGAATTACAGCTACGAATTACAGCCACGAGTTTACAGCCACGAGTTTACAGCCACGAGTTTACAGCTACGAGTTTACAGCTTGTTAGGAATGGCGGCTCAAAGGAAGAGTGAGAGAGTCAGGGTTGAAGGCAGCACGGTCATTCTCACGGACCACGCAGCTAGGGATACACAAAGGACTGTATTTATCTCTGACCTTCCTAGGAACAAAGGGTAGGTGGCTCCTTCTTATATCCTTTGTTCAATCTCTTCAGCCACCTAACTGACTAGTTGATAACTCAGACGCCCCTATTTGGGTTCAAAGAAGAAGGAGGCATATCCTTTGTGACTGGCCTCTGACACAGCTACGACTTTACAGCTACAATTTTACAACTACGATTTATATCTATGAGTTACAGCTACAACTTTACAGCTATGAGTAATAAATAAATCTCAACTGGCTAGTCCAAAGTGCCAATAGTAAGTGCCAATAAGCCAAGCATTGTAGCACATGTCTATTGTCCTGCCGCTTGGGCCATTAAGGCTCTTGATTTCGCCAAACATGCTTGTTAACATTATGAACTTGGGCCAACTTCCACCACTGATTCCATATAGAAAATATAGATGGTAATCTTCTGGCAACGGGTTTTCCTTTAATGGTGCGTTATAAACTTTGCTATTCAGGAGCGAAATGTACTCGTCTTGTTCTTGTGACGTCATCGTCATCGCGTGTTTCCAATAGCCTTCCACAATTAATACGGCATGGCCATACTGCCGGTCGCTCTTGTCAATGGATATGTCGGACAGCTCAAGCCGTCGGGGGGATGACTGGGCGATTGTTCCGCCGGGGGGTTGTTCGGCCATTTTGCACAAATGGTGATGGTAGAGGAAGAGAAATGAACATCGGTGGAACAAGAGAGGTAGAAGGGAAAAGAGTACTTATGGGTAAGAGTAGAGGGGGCTTCGTTTCTTTTTCGCCAGCTGTAGGAAGCGTTACTGCGTTTGCACCACCAACATTAATCTGTTAACGCCATATAATAAACCTGATCGCCCATTGATGCAAATTGCAAACAAATACCCGCAACATCCCATCATTTCTCCCAAATATGCTATCAATCTAAATCCATTTCAACAGTGTAAAATGCTGCAATAGTAGTTGGCCGCAATTGAAATTTAGGTGCCGGACTTTCGACTTCTTGCTCCGTTGACATTGCTTTTTTTTTTCTCTGGTCCTCTTCCCATTCTAAACGGTGACGGAATTGTAGTAATCTCTATATTTTTTTGCATTCCCTATGAATCCCTTGCATCCACTGCCAATCATAAGGCAGCATTCCTCCTTTCTTAATTTTAAGATGGGTATTGACCAATCGACCTGCGAAAAAAACAATGTGCGCAATCAATGGTTGATAGCGCAACCTTCTCACTCATTCTTCTAACGCTGCTAGTTTGCATTCTTCATTATCTTGTAATTCGCTAACTATAGATATATTCAGTTAGCATATAATATATCAATCATTACAGCTAAAGGCAACGCAAACCTGAAGTTGAAGTGATGCAGCGCTCAGTATACTGAGGAAGTGGTGGAGGCGTGGGAGCAGCTGGTGGGGGCACTCAGATTTCCATATCAATAATGGAAAAGGAAAATTCAGTCACAATTGAGCAAGGATCAATTAAAACAATAGACATTGTCATTAGACCTCAAGGAAGGATTATACAATTGTCGATTATGAAAAGAATATTGACTGCCTTCACCTAATCGTAAGAAAAAAAAAATTCGTTGTGGGAAAAAAAGACGTGGCAGTACTCTATCGTTCCTGCCTCATGCTGTTGTAGAACATGATGCCTTGAAAATCAGGTAATTTTCAGTTCACTCTATCGCCAGGATCTATAGAGTCTTCGTGGCTAGAATAATTAGTTGCTGATGTACAATTACATGGATGCTTATTTCTTTATTACTCTGCTGATCTTCACTTCACTTTAATATCACAAGAGTTCTCCTATTTGCACCGTAATCGATTCCTATTTGAACCGTAGTACTCCATATCACAAGCTAGGTTCACCCTCAAATCGCAATTACCACACCCATACAGCAAAATACAGTGTAATACACTAGGTAGGAAAAGATATCTTACAAAACCCCACACAAGTCCAGCACCTATCAATCAATCCAATTCATTCAAATCACATTTCCAGCCTTCATCTCTTGCCAGACTCTTGGTCATTCGCACGCCGTACGCTACATCTAGCCGTGCATCCCATTGAGTGCGATAAGGTGCCACCTAAGTACCCTTCAAAGCTGCAGCCAATCAAAGAGTCAGATGTGAAGTATTCTCCCTTCAGTAGGTATAAAGAAAAGTGGATACGGTACTTAGGTGGCACGCAAAAATTCACACGCCAAAACTTGTTTCGCATTACAGTCTACGATCACGTCCAAGCTCGAGGCTCGTCTTCTTCATGATGCTGCGTATAGCAGGCGTCACAATGAAAACGGGAGTTAAAATCAAAAATTGCGCCACCCATGGCCCCGAAGGACAATGGAGCAAGGAGTGACTCCGCGATGTGCAATGCAGGCCCTCCCAACTGAATACCCTGATTCTTGAGCCAGGGGATATTCGTAACAAGGTAAGTATGAGGAAAGGAAAGAAGAAAGGAGAGTGAAAGTGAAGGAGGAGGAAGTTGCTTTATAGCTCTAGGTTGATGCCTGGCGCGGAAATCGAGATAGTCAGGCATCAAGGCACTAACAATTTTGAAGCGGAGCACGTGATGCGCATTCTGATTTTTGGTGCGCGGCAGGGCATGTCCCCACGAGGTACGTATCGATTGTAGGGCACGAAAACCCTTTGACGAATTTGACGAGTCTCATCCTCCGAAATTTCAACGACTTCCGAACAACGACCACCGGAGCCCACGTTGATCGCAAGCAGACACAATGGTATGTATAGATATCCCTAATGGAACACGTTGAATTGTTGGAATTCACAAGAGTGCTGACCTTTTTTTCCCATCCAGGCGATCAAGCACAACCAGACGATCATCAGCAACCGTGAGCACTCTCCCATCAAAACCTCGAGTCGACGATGCGAATTATCATGAATTGCGACTGACCCCTCCCACAGATTTCCGCAAGGATTGGCAGCGCCGGGTTCGCACCCACTTTGACCAGGTATGCGATCAACGACTCGAAGAAAAAAAATCGACATTCAAAAGGGAGGATTATTGACTTGTTTCGAAATAGCCCGGTCGCAAGACACGGAGACGCACTGCTCGTCAGGCCAAGGCTGCTGCTCTCGCTCCTCGTCCCGTCGACAAGCTGCGACCTATCGTCCGATGCCCTACCGTTAAGTACAACCGACGGGTTCGTGCCGGTCGAGGTTTCACCCTCACCGAGCTCAAGGTACGATTTGACTGAAAAGAGTTTCTTCCTCGCGATCCTCTGGCCTCAGGAAAGAGAAGACAAGGCAATCACAATTGCAGAGGCCTCTGGACACAGGGAACGAAATGAAAAACTCAAATGGATGGATTGGTTCTAACAATTTATTTACAGGAGGCCGGTATCTCCAAGTCCCTGGCTCCCACCATCGGTATCTCCGTCGATTTCCGCCGACAGAACCTGAGCGAGGAGAGCCTTGCCGCCAACGTTGCCCGTCTCAAGGCCTACAAGGAGCGCCTCATCCTCCTGCCCCGCAAGTCCAACGCCCCCAAGAAGGGTGACACCAAGACCGACGTCGCCTCCCTCGACAAGGTCGCCTCCATCGCCGCTGCCCTGCCCATCGCCTCCGTCTCTGCTGGCTTCTCCGAGATCAA
This sequence comes from Trichoderma semiorbis, assembly GCA_020045945.2. Taxonomy (NCBI): domain Eukaryota; kingdom Fungi; phylum Ascomycota; class Sordariomycetes; order Hypocreales; family Hypocreaceae; genus Trichoderma; species Trichoderma semiorbis. Next base: position 2,309,298 of record CM034695.1, read on the forward strand.
GAAGAGCGAGATCCCCGCCGCTGTCGAGGGTGGTGCCTACACCAAGCTTCGCATTGCCCGAAGCAACGCCAGATACCAGGGTGCCCGTGAGAAGCGTGCTCGGGACAAGGCTGAGGCCGAGACTGCCAAGAAATAAACTTTGTCAAAAAGGGAACTGGTGTTTTAAGGGTTTTTTGCTCTTTGCGTCTCTACGGGAGTGTTGCAAGGTCGGTTTCGAGGCTTTGATGAAAGTGCTAGGCCAGGTTACGGGAGGAAATATAAGCTCTTAGGTCCAGGTCAAAGAATTATTTGCATGATCAACCGGCCCTGCCCTGTATACACTATAAAAAAAAGGGTCAAATGGCAGCATTTTAAACGAGCGCTGAGGCACACGTAGTAGTTTCTTGTCGTGAAAAGTTGCTCTAATTTTTTCTTGTTCAATTGGGTCCTTTGCCGCTACGTGTAACTATGAGTGATGTGAAGAGATACATATGTATGAAACGACTTGAAACGATCAACCAAGTACATGATGCGTATATATCGCCGTGGGCAATCTACTTTCCCCTTTTTTGTTTATCCAGACGAGAGAAGAAGAGCAAAGCTTGACAGCCTCTTTTACCAGCCACAACTCCATTGGCTTCCCAGCGTTTCAGATTTACGATGCCATTGCCTTATGCGCAGCCACAATCTCCGTGCCCTCCTTGACCAGATCTTGCAAGATGCTCAGCCTCAAACCAGGGAGTTGATCGCCCCACGTCCGGAGGAGTTCCGTGCACATCACCAGAGCGTTCTCCCGATCCACCCGAACCATGCTCTCCTTCTGCTTGGGATCAGCCTGCTGAGGCTCGAGTCCCAAACCTTCTGCCATTGATGTGATCTGGCCATCGGGAGCGGCCAGAGAGTATGACGCTTCCTCAATCTGATCGCTGCCTCCCACCTCGCTAAGGGGAGTCTCTCTTCCGGTGATAGCCTTGATGAGTTCCGTCATGGTGCCGTGGATTGAGAGCAGCTCCACGATGACGCGACCTCCCTCCTTGGAACGACACATGAGAGCAAAGACGAACCACGCTTCCGAGCGAAGACTCGGCCATTTCTGCTGGGTAATCAGGAACGAGAGAACTCTAGCAACATCGTGCTTACTGTAAAAGTATTCACGTCGTTGATTTTCTTCAGGCTCGGACGATGCTGTGCCGTCTTTACTAATTGGGCGCTCCCAGTCTGGCAGTAATGGCACGACTGGGCCAGAGTGAAGCATCCGACATGTAGCAGCTACAGCTCGAGCAGCCTCGAGTCTCGTGGGCTCAGCATCAGAGCGCTCGTAAAGGGCAATGATGCCGCTCACACTGGAGCGTTCACGGGCTGGGCTGGCCGGATCTGCGCTGAGAGGAGCACAGATGCGAGCAACATTGGCTGGGCAGTTGATGAGAAGCAACCGAGTTAGAGACACGGCGGCAAACTGCACCTGGGGCGAGGTATCCAAACTGTATAGCCGTGGGACACAAGTGACATCCAACAAGTCACCGAGAAGTGGCTTGTTCTGGAGTGGAATGGCCAGATTCTTCAAGAAGGACAAGGCTGAGTGGAGAAGCTGTGCATCGGTAATGTCTTGATTCGAGAGGAGCCTTATTAGGGGGCCATGTGCAAAGTAAACTTGAACAAGAGAGGTGGTGGCTTCATCTGAGCGGGAGAGATTGCCCAGAGCGAGACACGCCGCCGTTTGGAGCTGGACGTTCGAGCTTTGCAACCAAGCAAGAAAGTTTTGAGCAACCGGGCTTTGCAGTGGGTAGCATGAAGCAAACAGGTCATTGCCGGTGATGTCTGCCAAGCTGACGAGAAGGCTGGAGTAGAGCTTCTTCAAGGACGCTTGCGTATCAGCGTCGTCGATCTCGAGCGCATTAAAGTGAGTGTGAGCGTGGTAAAAGGTGGAGAGGAAGAGCTGCATCAAAGGTCCCTGGATCAGGTCGGCCTGGAACTTGTCATCGGCAAGGTAAGCGCCGGCCACGGAGACGAGAGATATGAAATCGTCAATGTCATCTCGAGACGGTAGGCTCGTCGCCAGTGTGAGCAGAATTTCCACTGTTCGGGGACTTGCACGAGCTGCTTCGCCTTCTTGGCTAACAAGCAGTGCGAGAATCTTGCAGAAATAGGGGACGAAGACGATGAAGTTGGCAAGGGTTGGAGAGGACAAGAGATCGATGAGTCGCTGGTTGAGGTTGGCTTGTGAAGCAGCAAGCTGTGCAGGTTCTTTGAAATGGCAAGTTAGTGTCTTTACAGTTATTCATCAGATCTAAAGGCGTTATTGGGGCTCACCATAGTCGACTAGGATGTTGAACAAGACAGGAATTGTAAAGGGTATCAAGCTCTCATCTTGCAGGTGATTGATGACGGTAGCAAGGTGATTTCCCTGAATCACTCTCGCACGGTTCTCGTCTGTATCTGCACAAGAGTTTCCCACCAGCCGCAGGATATGAATTTTCAAGCCCTGCTCCAGATTGCCGCCAGCGAGGACACGAAGGAAGAACTCTAAGATGCCAGAATCACCAAACGGACCTCGCCATGCCACTACACGAATACAGATGTTGGGTCAGTCTACCGGTATAGCTCTTCTTCTACTTGGAAATATCCAAAGACCAATTTCGCCAAACTTTGATCTATTGGCTGATTTTGATAGTGACTCACCATCTCTGCTGCCATCGCCCAGCTTCTCAGCCATGAGCTCCAGGTCTTCCTGACTATGGGAAGTCCATACCTCTCGACAAGCTGCTAGGAGTGGTATCAACAGCTCGGTTCTCCTCTGGCGGGCGTCCACAGACTCTGTGGTTTCATCGTACTTGTCAGGGGAGACTTTGCTGCCTTCTCGCAGGAGCATCTCTTCAATCTCCTTGGGCGCCATGGCTGCTGTTGATTCCTTTCCTATTTTCACAAAAAAACACGATATTATGATGTCTTGTTCTAAAATTTCAAGAATATGGTAAGATAACTCGCAATGAAGAGGCAAGGTGATGATTCGGAAATTAGGTGATATATGCTTTTCAAGATGAAGTCTCTTCACACGCAAACCCTGCGAGGTGATGACGACTCTGTGCTGTTAGGCCAAATTCAAGGTTCCTCAGCCTCAGCATGAAACAGACGGAAAACCCTAGTCCCAGCCAAAAACGCGTATACGGCAGGCTTAGATTGGATTATGCAATTGCCGGAGAGTATTTTAGCTTCTTACTTTCCGGACGGGACAGACGACGGCAAATAGTATCAACGGATCCTGCCAATGGGCACGACGAACAAGGGCCCAGGCATGTCCAAGTAATTTATTAGTGAGATGGGCAATTGCGTGGCTCGTTCAGGGGGATCCTCTCGCTGTGGTGGGTGTGGCTGGAATTTACCGGGAACGAGGGGGCGGGGACTTGGGGCGATGAGTGAGCCTTACCGCGGTGAGCGTCTCTGCGTCTGCTCGGTGAGCGGCAGATCGTCGGGTAAAGGAGGCAAGTTTATCCCGGATAAGTCGCAAACTCGGAATTGGGAAAATTCAAGAGACAACGACTCTCGCATTCTCGGCCGCGGGACGGTGCTTATACTTGCTTGTCTTTTCGTCAGCCGCATTCTACAGGATCACAAAATCTCTGTGAAGGAGTGTCTTTAATCTGCTTCGGTTAGCTGTACTGGCTTCTCCATCACCATGGTATGTCTTGCACCGATTTTTTCTTCTACTTGCCGAGGCCCCGGAATCACACGATATTGCGACACCAACATGTTGAATATCTGTGACAAATATGGCTGACCCTGGATCATTTTGAAAATAGGCGCACAAATTCGTCATCACAGCCTTCCTCACGGGCTCTCGCATCCTGGGACGGTCCTTCATGGCCGCCTACAAACAAGCCCAGGCCTCGTCGCAATATCAGCGTGCGCAAGCCAAGGCGACTGGCGTCAGCGCTTCAGGTCGAGCCTCTCTAACAGCCGGCATGACCCTTGAGGAGGCTTGCCGCATCCTGAACGTCAAACCCCCCGCCAATGGCCAGGCCAACGTCGAGGAGGTGCTCGAGCGGTACAAGAGACTATTTGACGCAAACAACCCTGAAAAGGGTGGCAGCTTCTATCTCCAAAGCAAGATTGTAAGAGCAAGGGAGCGATTCGAGGCTGAGATTGGACCCATACGAGAAAAAGCCGAAGCGGAGGCTGAAGCAAAGGAGGGGTGGAAGCCCAAAGTCTACAAGGATCAATGAGCAGGGTTGAAGCGGACGACTTATACGACTATGGTATAATACGGTGTTGTGTGGGAGAAGAGCTTACGCGGCAGTTCGATGTTCTAACTTGGAAGAGATGAGCGAGCCGCGAAGCTCTCCTCCAAGGAGGGGTGGGACGACAACTCCATGTTCCACCTTTTGTATATGATTTCCTTTTTTTTTTCTATTATTACCACATCTTCACTCGACAGTGGCATGGCACGGCGTTTATGGAGGAGGGAGACATCTAGAGGCTTCGAGGCCACCGGAGACTGGGTCTAGACGAAAACAAAAAAAGCAAGGGCGATTTGGAACTGACTTCAATACGCGGCTGTCAGCATGCTTGTACAATACGAAACGATGTAACATACCACCTGTGTAAAATTGAAATGATTAGATGAGCCCTCTATCTCTTTAACCGTGTCGACGTGTACTCTATTTGACAGCTCATGTTTTCCTACGGACGAGTCCCTTCCAGTAATCGAAGCTATTCTCATCACTCTGGAGGCTCCATACCTTGCCGTTCCCCCTTCCTTCAGCATCAGTCTCCTCAACACGCAGCATCCCCCAATCGCGAGTGATGCCCAAAACTCTCGCCTTGACACCACCCTCGGCTTCTAGCGTGATGGCCTGGCCCGTGTGTAACCAGTGGCGGTAGTATCGCGTCTCGAGGTCTTGGGAGAAGCCCTCGCGGCGGAACTGCTCGTATATGGCCTCCAGACGGGTGAGGATGCGGGCGAGAAGGGTCTCTATGTGGAAAGGCGCGACGTTTTGTGGGAGCAGGTCAGAGAGAGAGGTTGTCGGACGGGGATTGGTGGCGTTGATGCCGATGCCGAGGACGACTTGGTATGCGCCGTTGAAGTAGCTGCATTGGGAGAGGATGCCGCCGATTTTGACGTAGGACTGAGACGATGCTGGCTTTGTGGGATCAAGGGCATCTAATATTTATGTTAGCATGAATGGATATAAGACCGTATGTATAGAGAAGAGAGATGGTATAATCATCAATGGATATCTCATGTATTGTAACTTACATATATCATTGGGCCACTTCAACTTGACTGACATCTTATCATAGCCGACATCATACGACCGGATTGCTTCGACAATGGCAACAGCTGCAATATACTGGATGAATACTATCGGCCGTGAAGCAGCAAGATGAGCTGGGTGATTGATAACGGTGGAGAATAAGAGAGATCCAGGGGGTGCGACCCAAACGTTGCTACCACGTCCTCGGCCAGCGACTTGGGTCGTAGCAGTGAAGGTGAAGCCCGTTGGTAGTTTGCAGTTAAGCTTTGGGTTCCTGTATGTCCATGAGTCATTAATTGTATTGAACAGTCATATAAGTGCACTGTGAGACAAAACGCACTTTTCAAGCAGAGTGTTAGTGCTCGTCACAACATCTCCGTAGAGCAACACATCTCCCCATTGATCAGCGCTAGATTCAATCTTCCTGTACTTCTTCAGACTCGAGTAGAAACGCTCGTGGTGGAAGCGCGGTGTTAGTTCATCGCTGGGTAACTTTGTCTCATGAGCAATAATCTTCTTAATGACCGAGCTTGGGTCATCCATCGCCTCGGCTTGTGGCAAAGTGCTTGCAAGCTCATCCAGGTTCAGCCCATCTGCTTGATTGATAATCTGGAAAGTATCCGCCTCTCCACGGATATACTCGTTGCCATTCTCCTTTTCGATAGCGTCCCCCCAGTCACATAGCAGCTCCGTCACCTTGCCACTCTCGAGAGCAGTAAGATGGAGGCTGGACAGCGAGGGTGGCGTATAATCATCTTGAACAACTTCAAGCCCTAATTCTGATAGAAGAGCCTTCAAAAAGCTGGTTCTGGAGTTGTCGTCCGCGGCAAGTTTGTCGACCAGCTCGCTATATCCTGGGATGTCTGGCTGTGCGTTGAGATTGGCTGAGGCAAATCTTGAAAAACATATGTCAGCCGAGGCTCTCGTTTCACAAATTTCCAATGAACGGTATAAACAACTTACTCCGGGTGAGGCCCGCTCAAAATTGCCTTGCCCTCTCCCACGTGGCACAGAACAACTGCAGCCTTTTCATCACCACCGTCCACGTCCAAATCGTCCTTGTATGAGGCCAGAACCTCAATCTTGCGTCCTCCTGTTGAGTTTGCATCAACAAAAACACCGCCTCCATTATAGTAGACGGCAAATTCGCCAGGTATCTTGTCTTTCAGAGATTGCTTTTCCGCCTTGATAGTAGCAGCTCGCGCTCCCTTCTCGCTCTTGTATTCGAATCCCTTGAATGCCCCGCCACGACACGTTCCAGGGAAGAAACCGAGCTCTCTGCTGCCAATCACTTCCAACGCCTTGTTTCCAACTTCAAATTCACATCTGCTGCTGCCATAATAGCCGCCTGCGCAGAGACCTAGATATGCTCCTCCTCGCCGGACAAACTCGCTGATGCGGCGATTTCCCTCGCCATTAAAGACCCGACAGTAGCCAAGATCAGCGCCGCCAGGAAACACAAGAAGAGCGCAAGTCTGGGCCCACGGCTCTTTTAGGAGGGCCGTCTCATTGATGGGGATGATGGCGTAGTTGGGGGATAGAAGCCGGCGGAGAGAGTACATGCAATGCCGCACAGATTCTGCCGTAGTCCCGGTGCCTGTTGTTACAGTGAGCAAAAATTACTCGATACAGTGGATAGAAGTCAAGTGGAAGGAGAATATTTACCTGTATGGACCAGGATATTGAGTCGACTGGGCGCCATGATGCTTTGTTTTTCTCCAGCCGAAGTAGTAGGTCACGCCACCTAATAATCAATATTTGCTCTTTTCTTCTCTCTTACATCAACCGGCGCTGCAACAACCCCGGGACCATTGACGACTTTTCGCAAGCCGCAAAATCTTTCGATATGCCCGGACAAACGCAAGAAAAGCCGCCAGCTACGGAGTCTTCAGCCGCGGCAATTGAGGATGATGATGAGCCGGATGAGTGGTGAGTAGCGGGTTAAAGCTGGCTGTTTGAAGAGGCTCCGACGCTAAGCCGTGGTTTTGCGAACTCTAGGGACAAGCGGATATTCAGCACGGGCTGCGCGGGTGAGTTGCCAGTTGAAGTCAATTGGTTCTATAACATCTTTCTGGCCATTTGAGGAGATATCAAGAAGGAAAAAACGATGAAGATGAGACTAGACAGACAATTTTTGCAGATTATCAGCAGAATCTCTCTCTCTTCTAGGGTAACTGGAAAGCTGACTCAGACTGTTTGTGAACAGATGAAAACATGAAAATGACAGACTGCTACTACGAAAAGAAGGATTGGAGAGCATGTGCAAAAGAGGTAAGTATTTTGTCTTGTTCTAGAATAAGTCAAATTTCTATTACACTTATGTTGAGTTCGAAGTAGTTACTAATTATTTGTGTTTGTGCCTTGTAGATGGAGGATTTTAAAGAATGCTGGAAGCAGCATGGTAACAATGAGCGAACCAGCACCAAGGATACATAAATGGCCGTGGTATCCCAAATTTTATGTTCAACTCAAAGAAAAATGTAACAACAGTAAATAGACTATCTTAACTCATTCAAAAAGATTTATTCACGACTTTTCTAACAAAGACATGCCGATTTGTATTGAAATTCACCCGTGCGGCGAACAAACATTAAACAAAGAAAGACAGCGGTAGCCGGAACTTCTTTTGACCGGGCCATATCAGCGATAACACATGAAATCTTCAGATGCCGTGAATTCACAACCATTGCTCTAGAACTCAAACAACGAAGGATTCCAGACTGCCAATCCCTATCCTCCATGCTTCACTCACGCAGAGCCTTTTCCGCTGCCTCCAGGCAGCTCGCCTGCCGCTCCTTCAGACCGATCCAGCCATCAACACGGCTCTATTCCACAGAGACATCAACTACGTCAACAACAGAAGAGCCCGCAGCTAAGCCCACCTCTGCCCCAGCTGTAGCGACACCGAAATACGCAAAACCCGCGCCCAGAGCGACCAAACTGGCAGTGGCAGCATCTACACCGTCTCCCGCAGCATCTTACAGCGACGTTGTCTACCAAGCCAAGAACATTGCGTACGAGGACGCAAGGGAGGATGGCGATGTGACGGACCCGGCCGCCGTGGACTGGACGAGGAGTTTCTACGGCATCTCGGCCCGGCCAGTAACAGAAAAGCAATTCAAGGCCCTGATGCAGCCTGTGGACGAGAAGGACATCGAGGTCAAGCCCGACGGCGTCATCTATCTGCCAGAGATCAAGTACAGGAGGAGGCTGAACGAGGTGTTTGGTCCAATGGGATGGGGCCTGATTCCCAAGGGAGAGGCCGTGGTTGGCGATTCAATCGTGACCCGCGAGTATGCGCTCATCGTCGATGGCCGGTAAGACACTACCAATCGCTGCGTGCGTCACTCCCAAGCCGCCTGCTAACGTTACTACAGCTTTGTCTCACAAGCCCAGGGCGAAAACTCATACTTCTCCGCCGAACAGCTACCCTCTGCCGTCGAAGGTTGCAAATCAAATGCCCTGATGCGCTGCTGCAAAGACCTGGGCATCGCCTCCGAGCTGTGGGACCCCCACTTTGTCCGATGGTTCAAGAAGAATCACATGGAGGAAGTGTGGGTAGAGCACGTCACAACCAAGAAGAAGCGAGTGCAGTGGTATAGGAAGGGCGACGTGGATGTGTCATACCCCTACAAGGTCAGCAAATAGGGACCAAACACCGGATGGGGTGAGCTTCTTTAAGTCGCCGAGGGAGAATTTTACGAGGACTTTACGATCACCTAGGGAGTGCAAAATGTGCGAATTGCAATAAAAGAGACACCCCCGAAAACAACTACATTGATGACAACACGGGCGAGGAGTGGACTTGTATGATACTTGTGTTAGAGAAACAGTTTTTTTTTTTGTTTGATGCCATGTAGCAAGGTTTTGATTAGACCTATGGGTTGGATGTACACAAAAAAAGGCATCTGTGGGGGCCGTTTTTTACTCCCCTCGATATATCATGATTCAATATCTCAAAGAGTGTCCAAGTTTCCATACAAATTCATGTATAGCATCCACGCGACATGGCGGTAACAGGTGGTCTACGCGTTCAGTCTATACTCGCGGGCCAGCCATTTCCGATGTTCTTGTGCTTCCTAGTCTTCTAGTCCAGAGCTGTGGCCTGTACCCGGCTGCGTATTGCGACCCCAAGGCATCCACGAACCACCGTCGCCGCCTCCAGCATGACGGCGCCGGAGGTTGGCCTCATCTTCAGCCCCGCTCTCGGCATCGATCTTCTCAAAGTCGGTCTCGCTGCGGCTCTTGCTCAGTCCACTCCATCCGCTGAGCCCGCTGGGTGGCCTCTGTGTGACCTCTTCGTCGCTATCCATGTGCCTGGAGCGAGATCGGGACTGCGTCTGTCCGCCGTTTCGTTGAATCTGCGCCGCTTCACGATCCAGAGCTGTGAGAAGGACGTTGAGACGGTCCCGCTGGGAGGCGATAAAGGTCATCCTCTCGCTCGAGTCTTGTATGTGAGATGGGACGACTGATGATGACGATACGCCAGCAGCGTCGCTTCGTGCCCCCGAGCCACCGGTCGCCGCGGCTACGGCGCTGGCCAGCAGACCGAAGAGATCCGAGCCCACATTTGACGGGGCAGCAGGTCCGGTCGCCGTCGGAATGCTAAATCGAGCGAGGAGCGACTGCGTGTAGCTCTGGTAGGTGTTCGGAGGAGGAGTGGGAGGCTCGGGCTCACTCGGTGGCAGGCCCAGGACATTGACTCTCAAGTAGTCGATTGCCTTTCGGAAGTAATCGATACCGGCCGCCTTGAGACGCTCATGGGCGCTCGCGATGAACTCGTCGATTTGCGATTCATTGTCGCGGAGGAAGGGGTGGACGTATTGCTCGTATAGCACCCGGGCGCCCTGGGTTTGCGGTAGAATCAGGTATAGGAAGAAGAGAAGGCGGATGTAGCCATAGAACGGCACCCTTTAAGCCAAATGAATCAATATCAGAGCGTCACAAGCGGCGTGAGACGGACACGGAGGCGGCTGTAAGACGTACCACGCAAGGATGAAGTAAACCCACGACTCCACCAGCAGACAACAGCTAAAAACGACCCAGTACATGAGCCATGGCGTCAACTGTGCAGGATCCGACGTCTTAAGGGCTTTGTAGGAAGCAAAGATGGGGAAGAGGAAGGATGCGATAGAGCTGTTTTGCTTGGGGCATTAGCGCTTCTTAGCAGTGACGGCATGGCGGGGCAGATAAAACACACGATAAGAGCATCGCAAAGAGGTCGAACATGGTGGCGGGAGGACGAGGCCCGACGCGGCCCGTTTGACGTCCAGAGCTGGATTGAATATAGGTATGTAGAATATAGAATAAAAAGCGACGAGTAGTTTTAGGGTGCCTTTAGTCGCGATCACTGTCACCGAGGGTTTGTGGAAGTAGCAGGTTATACAAGAAATTGAGTTGCAGCCGAAGGTCGAGGTTGGGGGTAAAAGGGCTTAGTTAGGCTTCAGGCAGCTCCGGCCCGGCAGCCCTTTTTGTTTGCGACTGAGCACCAGAGATAGGCCTCTAATAGTGAGGCGATGGCAAATGCTGATAGCCTCTAAGTGGATTAGGCTCAGGTGGCACAACAGCCTCTCAGCAGGGATCAGTAGCCTGTGGTGAGGCCGGGAAAGGGGAAAGGGCAGCAGGATGGCTGTCGTGTGAGCAGCAGGGCGAGCACCTGAGATGCTGAAACCGGAAGAAGCGTTGCGGTGCAGAGTCGCGCAACGGCAGAGAGGCTCCCCGCAATTGCGAATCCGGCCGGCGATGTGCTCGTGACTGAGCCTGAAGCGGCTGTAAGCGTGTCTTCCGGACCTGGGGATGACGCAGTGGTGTCTACCTGAGCGGTAGTGGTTTGTTAGGGGCGAAGAGCCGGAACCTAGGGGATTTGTAGCAGTACGACGTAATAGGTATTGTTCCCTAGCGATGATTCCAGGGCCGTGGAGGTGATTTTGAGGCGCTGAGGAATGACGAGAGAGTTGCGTGAAAGATGCTGTGCTTACCCATCAAAGGACGGATCGGAACATTCACATGTCATTCAATGCATTTACACAGGCACATGTAAGTATGCGGAGAAGCCCGATTGAATGACAGCGATCCACGGAAGGAGCACTGCAAGTCCCCATGCAGGGACGCAATAGGAGGCTGCGCAAGTCTGTATAGTCTAAATTTAGCATCTCAAAATCAACAATCGCATATCCTCTGTGGCGCAATTGGCTAGCGCGTCTGACTGTTAATCAGGAGGTTGGAAGTTCGAGCCTTCCCGGAGGAGACGCAACACCAAAATTATTTTTTGCCGATTTTAATTCTACTTTTTATTATCAATTATATGTTTCATTAACATATAATTCCGCAATGCCGAGGTGTGGATGCTATGATTATCAAAATATCCTCTTTTTTGCCCTTTCCCTTTTTTTTTGCGAGATTATACAGCCAAAGGCGCTATTTCGCTTGATTGTGTTGCAGTTGGCAGGCATCAAACACTTATTGCGAGCTTGATCACTTATATTCCCAGAGATTAGAAGGTATTACGTCACTACTGACTAAAGAATTGACGGAATTAACTGCTTGCCATTTAATTACATACATCTTGAACCGCTCTTTACGCTTTCGTTAAATATCAATTTCTTCTCCTCCACTGATCCTTTCCCTTCTTCCAAAGCATAACCTCTCCCGACATTTTCTGAAAAGTAGTCATTGACAGCAATCTGCTACCATCTCGGCCGCATTAAGATATTCATCTGATCAGTCAAATCCATTTACAGCAACTGACCAGCCTGCTGCCACAAGCTCTGAACAAGACGGGATTGCAAAAGAGATGGCCCATATGTCCATGCTGCATATGCGCTGCCAAAGATGGCCAACCACGATGCTATGCCCCTGGCAACGAGAATCCTTTGAACGAATTGCATCGTCGCCGCGTCGTTGACCCAAGGAAATGGCTCGTCCTTTGGTGCGTCTTTGCCCAAGAATTCGCATAGCGGCCCCCAGCCGTCGTCGGCCGTCCAGACCAAGATCTTGCGGTTCCTCTTTTTGGCTTCCTCGAGCACATGCTTCTGGTATCCATCATAAAAGCCATCCAAATCCTTTGTGTGCCACCGCTCCGTTATTTGGTTCTTTGCTTCCTGGTGCATAAGCCAGTGAAGACGATCGTTTTTCACGGGCAGGCAGAGCAACAGATAGGTCCATGTGCGGAAAAATGCTAAGCTGCTGTCCCAGCTTTGCAGCCAGGACTTGTCGCCTCCTTTGCGTTGGTTTAGGACCAGCGGGGCGTCTAGATACATGTCCATGAGGTCATCGAGGAACCAGAAGCCAGGAAAGTCTGTCGTAGCTTAGTAACCATCGAAAATCTTGTGTAGCAGAGCCTGTCTCTTCTTCTTATCCTTTTCTCGCATGGCTTTGAGGACAATCTCAGCGCGCGTATTGCTCGGCATTACGTGGGCCATGTGCATGCAGGGAAAGAATCCCAGATGGGGGGATTCCAAAGCAGCCTGAAGCGAGGAGGTCGCGCATCGAGGAAGACCAGCGCCGATGACTCGCATCTGAGGACCGAGAGCCTGCCGGTCTGGGCCCGTGGTATCAGAAAGGAAACGCATGTTGAAAACAAAACCAGACAATTAGTTATGCTGAATTGGCAAGCACTCAAAAGGAGAGCTTGTGGTCAACGACTCCATGACCTGGGATACCGTCACTTATAGTATGCGACTGGACTACGAGTACATGTGCTAATATGATATCTTCACACCATCCCGTGGACAAGACTAACAAGCTAGCTTTGCTTTGCCATCAGATTCTACGAACCGACCTGTAAATGCCCATAGGATGGTGGGAACTAATCAATCCAACGGAAACTAGTCACCAATGAACGCAACGGAACGACTTTGCATATTACAGCAACACGCGGCACTGCATAGCTACTTGTAATGACAAAATATCACGCTGTTTACATGTAAACAGATAGACTAAGGGCTGAATGTTTTACTCTTACCAACATGCATAGGTATTACAGTACTAATACTACTTTGGCATTCTCGCCGTCAGACTCCAGTTGGGCTAGAATCAATAGCTGCAAACCCACATACACGCCCTAGGATCCTTTGTCTAGCGTCTTGTCAGCTTCAAGGCCGATCTGGCCAAAGCTCCTTCGCGACATCTCTCACCAGCCGCAGCTTTGCAAACATCTTCTCTTCAGTCATTCCCTCAGCTCCAACAGATACGCTGGCAAAGCCGCACTGCGGGCTAATGCCAATGTTCTCCATGACTTCCTCGACGCTGCGCTGTTGACCGTCTGCAATGATCTTTGCAGCTTCTAGGACACGCCGCTTGATCTCCTGAGAATCCTCGAGTACTGGATCTTTGGTCGTCACAACGCCAAGGACAACGTTCTTGTTCTTGGGAAGGAAGCGCAGAGGCTCGAAACCTCCGGACCTTGCGTTGTCGTACTCGAGGAAGAAGGTGTCGTAGTTGAGAACCTTGAAGAAGCGCTAGGCGATTTTCTCATATGATCCTTCACTGAAATGGACTGACTTTGAAAAGTTGCCTGTAGAAATTACACGGGATGGGTCATTATTCTGAATCGCAAAGGAATGGAACAGATTCGAAGGATGGCATCGCGACCCACGACTTACCTCGGCAGATATGCAGTCCAACATGGAGCCCTTCAGGACGATCCGCGATACAATCGTTATGAGCCTTCAAATATAGGCCAAACAGCTCATCAGGATCCACGCCGTCGTTGCGCAGCGAGTCTCGCATCTCCTCCGAGCAGAAATATGCCATCGTGGGGTCGTCAATCTGGAGGTTACGCAGTCCCTCATTATACAGCGTCTTGATCTCCTTTTGATATGCCACTGCCAGATCCGCAAAGAAGTCCTCGTCTGAGGAATACGCATCGGCGCTATAACACTTTCCCGGAGCCAGCCTCAAATGGAAATAACAAGCCGGGGGCATCGTGAATTTGCATTCTCCCCACTGCTCCTGCGGAACAGTATTGCGCAGCAGCAGCCAGTTTTCCAGATACGGGCTGCTGTCAAAGCTGATCTTGCCCTCGCAGATCGCAGCCATGGGATACTGCTGCCCGGATTTCTTGAGAGCCGCGATGGGCGGCGCAGAGAGGCGTGCTAGTTCCCATGGCACGGGGCTGACTTCGCGGAAACCGGTGAGCTTCTCGAAGAAGCCCGAGAAGTAGTACTTGCGATCGAACTCTCCTGACGACAGCGCCCGTGTGCCATTGAGCTGCTGCTTTTTGACGGCTTCCTTGATGGCGGTTTGTTGGACTATGCGGAGCTCCTCCGCAGTGATTTCGCCTTGGTCGAACTGTTTCTGGTGGTCGGATACATAGGCTGGCCGAATGAGGGAGCCGATGTGGTCGGCATGAAAGGGGAGTCTCGCCATATTCAGATGATCACGTTGTTGGCACCCAATTATGGTTTGTTGAAGAAGACCTCAAATGAAACTCAACTTCGATATATGCTAATATTTTGCAGCCTATTTATCTATCCATGACATCAATTGTGCGTGCGCTGCCAATTTCTTCAAACCACAAGATCGTCCTAGTTAGCAGCGCAAGATTCTCCAACTTGACTATCTTTCCCCGCAACTCCCGTCCTCAACTATCCCGCTTCATTTGCCGAGGGGGCGAACTAATGGCTCCGTCGACGTTCGTCGAATCGCTGCAGCCGTCACCAAAGTCTCTGCATGAACATGTGTGATATATCCTCTAGGGTTGCAGAACCAGCGGGGGAGTTCGCTCGAGTGTGGGCGACACGTAGCGTTACACCAGGTTTGGACCCGAAATCGTCAAATAACGGCCCTTTTGACAGTTGAGTGTCAAGCGCATGCGATAGTCGAAACCACATCGTTGCAGGGATCATGACTTCATTCGGCCGGGTAGAATGGTTGCTGTGGATGGGATGGGGTTGAGGGGCTATTTGCTATTTTTCCGCGGCACCAACTGACCCGATTCAGCGACATGCCACAACCCGTGTTGGACATTGAGAGACAACTTGTGATCCCGTGTCACTGGGTCCTATGGATCGTAGGACTCTGTTTCATTGGTCTTGTCATGCCATTTACTAGACGTCACTGTCTTGGATTCTGAAAACAAAGTTCAATCTGCATTTCTTCTCTTTGTCAATGGGGATAGTCATGAGGGTTCATGAGCGATATGGGTTTTGTTCGTGGATGATAGGGTAAGTGAGTATTTACTTTCTGGTGAAGAAAGTGATTGTTGTATTTGACTGTACGACTCTTCCGAGATGCTTTTGCGGAATGACTACAATAGTTTACGCATGATATTCCTATCTTCTTACGATAATCTAGAGATATAGGGCGTGTTGATAGGTCGAGCTTCCACAGAAACATAAGTCTTCTACAAAGTCTTTTACAATAACATCGGTATACTCGGTAGGCAAAAAGTACGATTGATCCCTTCTGCTACTTTTCATAATATAAGCGTGATATTAGACAGCAATGGCCTCCCTCTGTGTAGTGTAAAGAGTTCCCACCCATCCCTCAAGTCCACAGGCCTAGTTAGTGCTCTATTCCCTTGCATCAAAATCAGAGACAAACCCACGTCGACGCGTTTGTCTCACAACGCCACCGCGCTGAATCTTACTCTAGTATCTTCTCACTGAAACCAATGTCTTCATCGCGATAGCTGAGCTGAGATTCCTCATTGTTTTCGAATCCACCACGATATCGATTCTGCGGTGCATGCCATATGCCATCGTCGGACTTCAATGTTTCTCTAGACAAGACACTTTATTCAGCTGGTTCAGCATTGTATTTTCTCGGCATTAGCAAGGTGGCATTGCTTGTCATTGAAGATTTACCAGGAATTGAGCTAAAGAGTGCTTGGAACTTATTCGGCTTGCCTCTGTATGTTGGGTTGAACGACAAGCCCTCTTTAGCTATGCAATATACGGGTAAGGCCTCGGTTGCATGTTGGCCTGAATATTTATAGCTTTTCACGCATAGGAATTTGGATATCGGTGCTGTCATGGTCCGGTCCTCCTCTAATCCACCGATGACCAACATGTGGCATATGACTTACAGCTGAAGGTCTACGTATCTGGCTCCGATAGAGCCGTGGAATCTGAGATGGTTTACGCACTAAGAAGAAACTGGCATTGGGGAATTCCAAGAGAGCGTACACACTAACCTCATGCTTCTCTAGTAGAATCATGCCGTGAGACATCAAGAATGCTGGCACGCCCAGAGGTGGCAAAGGCTGCGCTCTTCACGATCAACGCGGATCGCAACCCGGATGATCATGCATATGCATTCTTCAACTTGGGATGTGTTGGTGTTCTTGATGCGATGTCTAGAGTTATAAATAATGGTAGACGCTCCTGCTGGAAGCACGAATCCTTCATCGCAGCAACTACTAACTCAACAGCAGTACTCTCGAATCTCCGATTTCCTTCCTTTAGAATCAGAGATTTTTACTCACTCTTTTATTACAAAGACATTCTTTTCTGCTCAATATGCGTTCGGCTTTGATGATCAGCCTGGGCGCCCAGCTCGCCTTGGGCTACTTCACGAACTCCTCGGAGCCCCTGCAAAACAAACTCGATGTTCACCCGCTACTTATTGGCGACTTCAGGCTCTTTGGATGTGTGGCATCCACGGCTGGATTTCCCAACTTCAAGAAGGTTGCTTCTACGAATCTTATGAACCTGGACTTTTGCGCAGCTAGCTGCCCAGGCAAGTTCTTTGGCACTTTCAACAGGTGAGTGCTTTATGGAAATATTGTGTCCTTGCCCACATGTTGATTATGATTTATAGGGATTGTTACTGTGGGGATGAGCTTGATTTTGAAACTGCAGGCAAGATTGGCGAGGATCTGTGCAACACTCCTTGTCCGGGAGATAAGCACCAGACCTGCGGTGGTCTCGACGCTGCTCGTCGCCTAGCTCTGGAGAAACAGGAAACTCGGTCTGTTGTCTTGAGCTTATACGTCAGAATTCATGGTGAGGAGCACCATGATGACCACGAGTATCAACACGACGACCACGAATATCACCACAACGAGACTGAGTACCATCACGATGATCATGAGTACCACAACGAAGGCCACCAGTGGAACAATACTTATGGAACTAAGCCCACTCGCCCTTACCATACCTTCACAAGCACCATCACGAGCACCAAGACTAGCACCATCACATCTTGCCCGTCTTGGGTCGAGCACTGCCCCGTCGGCCACAAGACTACTGAAGTTGTGACTGTCACCACTGAGCTCTGCCCCAAGCCCGAATGGCACAAGAAGAAGATTGTCTGCTACGGCGGCCACTGTGCCCCTGAGGAACCCTGCCGCGAAGAGCACTGCGAGCACCACCGCGTCATCTGCAACGGGGATGACTGCTATCCCGAGGTCTACACCGACAAGGATGAGTGGCATAAGCTGGTCATCTGCGATGGCAAGGATTGCCGCTACCACCAGTGCTCTGGCGAGGAGTGCAACTCCAAGATTGTCTGCTACGACGGCAAGTGTGCTAAGGAGACATGCTACGGCGAGGAGTGCCACAAGAAGTTTGTCTGCAAGGACGGCGAATGCGGCCACGAGCACTGCAACGGAGATGATTGCCACAAATATGAAGTCTGCAATGGATCCAGCGCGGACTGCCAACCTTGCCCCCCTTGCAACGGCGCAGGCTGCCCTGTTCCTCCTCCTCCTGCGCCCAGACCTCAGCTTCCTGCTCCTACGCATGACCATCCCAGCCCCCCTAACCCTCCTGTTCATCCTACCACTGCTCACGGCTGGCCTCACCCGACCCAGCCTCCCGTTGTTGCCGGCTCGACAAAGCTGGGCGCTACAGTTTTAACTGTCTTGCTGAGCTTCATCTTCTTCCTGTAAGTGGGCTATTAGGTTACGGGACAGCTAGAATTTCGATTCCTTTCGCAAGGCAGAAGAGTGTGAAATAGTGAGGGACTAGATTCAGGGGATATTTAGATGATATACTAGAGCTATATTGTTGATTTACTCTAGATGGACAATCGTGTAGTGTTAGACACCGAAGCTTCTACACTCTTCCAATGACATTCATTTCATTCAAATTCCTCATTATTGAACCGTTAGCTTACTAGCATTGATATGGTGTCATTCCATTGTAACCCATTTCAGGTGCTGCAATATGAAGCGACCCAGCACCACCCGACGGAAATATGACTCGTTTCTAATTTTGAACAATTATACCACTTTTCTTCGGAGGAAGTAGGAAAAGGAACAACAAACTACATAGATACGGAACACATCCGATTAGTCGGCTATCCACCATCGGGGAACTCACTCATTTCCACCATCAGAAAAAAGGAGGACACAAAGCTGGATGACACGAGGAACCCCTGCATAAGCCACATGCCTCCAACAAACGAGAAAGAAAGCTGATGCCTAGCAGTGGCAATGGCCCGTGTGTTCTTCAAAACAAGGCGATCGATAGGTGCCACTATGTCGGGTCTGGGGGGAAACTTGGCCCAACGCGTTTGCGCGAACAGTTCCGACACTATGGTTCAACATCATCCCTTGCATAATCATCATGTTAGTTTCAACGTTGGTCTGGAATTATCCATTCAAAACTTTCTGAGTCTTGAAGGGGAATCGTTTTGTGAATATTCACATGGCATAGTAAAGTAAGTACATCTACGACTGGAAAGTTGGCCATGAGCAATTCAGGTCAATGTATCCTAAACACACCAGCGGAAGTGTCTAATCGGGTGCGTAGTGGCTCTCCGGTTTCAAAGCATAGAGGTGTTTATTGGCTAGCGCGGGGCAACAGTCAAATGATAGCGAACAAAAGAACCATAGTTCATGATTTGTTGGATGGGCATTAGGATTTCTCCATGCCTTGCCATGGAGCACCACCCGGACCACATTGCGGTTGATGTGTCCGGATGATATCGGCCAACCCCCGTAACACGAAACACGAATCCACCGTCGTAAGGTATGAGGTCAAGGCAGCAATTTCAGTTGTTGATAGCAAAGGAAAAAAGACATCTAGAAGCCAAGGCAAAATAGAACAGAATGGGGCTTCGTACCAGATAGCTTACCCCCTCCTAACCTTGATGAAGCGAAATGTAGCGATATGACTGGGCGAGGACTTGTAGCAAAGAGATGCAGGGCAACGCGAAGGGCTTGGAAGTACAGTTTGGCTTCGGAAGGAGGGTTATTCGCACTCATGGGGCGAGTTTGCCACCAGACTAGCTGTTATAGATAACCAACCGTCCCAGGATGATGATGCAAGCGTCGCTGTCAAATATCAACTCAAATGCTTGAGCTGGGCCAACGGAGAATGCACCTAAATTCGTAATTATTCAATTCAAGCCTGGGCCGTCAGACTTGAAACCATTCCAGTATAAGTAGTTGCATGCGGTGTTGGGATACTATACTGTAGGTCAACATCATACTTCAGGCGACAGAGACACATTTATGCAAGAGGCTACTGTAAGCAAACAGCGAACTTGATTTTAATATGGGCTAGACTCGAGACTAGGCCCTCATGACATGAAAAGGCGTTCCGATTTACCGAGACGCAGGAGACCAGGGCCTGCTAGCAGCGCCTGGGACGCAGAGAATATTGAAGTCTGACCAACTCCATCTGTGGAGGGAATGCCAATTGAAGGCAAAACAACCTAGCAGAGCAAAGGTCTACGTAAGGGATCCCTGCAGCGGCTTGCATAAGTGCTTGCCAGGGAGGTATCAGGACGTAGCCAATCATGCAGCCATCGACTGGCCTCTGAGACGCAAATGGAAAACCTTGCATTGAAAGTCTCAGCAAGGACATGTACCCTACAGCACGTGCGATTTTCGAGAATACGGGAATACTTGTGCCTGTAGGATACTCCGAATCGCATTCGTGGCTTGCCGGGCTTGTTGCTCTAGTTTGGCATAGCTGTAGTGGAGCGAGCATCGAGTGGGCTTTTGGAGATCAGCAAGCCATGGAAATTGCCAATTGCCAGCGTCGAGGTGGGTAAGATGAGTAGCCCAAAGATGAGGAGGCGTTTAGCGTTCCTTACTGTCGGGTCGGCACAAAATGTCAAAGCCGAGAGGAGCCTTTGAGATGAAAATGGGGGTCGCGAAGCTCACTAGGGGCGGAGCCAGTGAGAAAAAGGCCCATGCCACCTAAGCAGCCAATTTGATCCGCAAGAGGGGTTCGTTCGTGTCTGCAAAGCGTCGGGTTGATAATGCAACGAGCTCAGCCAATCGTCGGTTTGTCCAGCGAGAGAGCCTTGCGATTCGTGGACAAGGAGGATATGTAACGTAACCAGATCAGCCATCTCAAAGCTTCTGTGAGCGAAAGATCACGAGCAGACACAGAGAAACCCGTACGCTGTATGTATTCTTACTGGACAGTAAAGACAAGGGACATGACATGACTGACTTGGCATGGACAAGGGCTTGGCGGAGGTTGTGTTGGCTTCGAGATGGAGAAAGCTGTGGATGAAACGGCGAGGCGAATTGAGAGAAATTACTTGGTATGCGACCTAGGTACCTGTGAAAGTGCTAAGCGGTATCCAATGGCAAATTGCAACCGTGCTGCTGCAACGGCAACTGCAACTGGAGGCCGCACCTGCCGTCCATGGACGAAGCGAGCACAAGTCGAGGCATGCGCTACCGAGGGAGTACCTGCCTGGGTTCGTACTGTCCTGTCCTTTTCTTCGTACTATCCGTTATTGGATGCTGGCTGGCAGATGCAGCAGGAAAGCACGGCCCAATGGGCTAATTCGCATCGGAAGTTAGTGCCTTCCAAGGCTAGCACGAGCATCAATTTTCTTCAGTTGGTGTGCTCTTAATTCCGTTCGCACACACAAACCTGTCCCAACACTCGGTTCACGAGATGGCGAATTGCCACGGGAAAAAACTTGATTTATTCCTTGTTTTACGCTCGTTATGTGCCGTTCCAACCAACAGAAGAAACAACTCACTGGTGTCCGTGCTGTACTCGATAGTGCTGCAACAAGAAAAAAAATCGTTCCATCAACGGCAGTCAGACTGTTGGCTTGGCATCCCGCATTCGTCGACGCCTTACCGGACTCGAGCACAGGCATGGAAGGACTGGAACAATTACTGTAAAAAGCAGGGCTCCGCGTATTTTGATGAGTAATTTGGAATGGAGGTTACACACAGTGCCGGATGCTCTGAATTGGGGTTCTCAGCGCTGCGGATCAACTTGGCAAATAGGCTGAGTCGGAGCAGCAAAAGACAGATTGATAATTCTCCGGAGCTTAAACACACAGAAATCTGCTCCGGGTCCAATGAGTCTACCTGCTTTCTGCTAGAGCCCGGCCGCCACTCATCATGACGGCGGAGAGCAGAGTCACGCCATTATCGCGGACCGAGTCAATGGCGCTTTGTCGACCTCCAACGTCGAGCCCGTGCTGCTGCGGGAATATGCAAGCAGTCGAATTGAGGCTTCAACTAGTTGCGCTAGAGGCTCTAGGCATGTTCTGTATGGGGCTGGCGGTTAGCTCCAAGCCAAAGCTTTGTTGCTCAGTCAGTTGCGATTTTGGTGGAAGATGACGCTGCGGGCGCTATTGGCCTACCCCCCGAGAGAGGAAGACCATCACCTCTGGCGACATACGAGCAAGGAGTTGCTCGGAAGATATCGCCCATGCATGACGACATGGTCAATGATTGTGTTAGCGTCCTGAATGGGACCGTTGTCGACAATCCTTAAAAAGCAGGGAGACAAAGACTGTACCTTGCGAAGCATGGAGAGCAAGATGCGAATACCGAACTGCGGAGTTGGAGTGCCGAGTTTGCTGCATATCTGGAGTTGGATGGGGCCCGACTTGGTCGCTATCATACCGCCATATCCATCTCCAGAGTCGTCGGTAATCCGGTATCATTCACTCCGCTCAATTTACCATCTCATCTCTTTTGCATCTTGTTTCCTTGCAACTTACAAGACAAACACCGTGGATCGAGCCGCGAACCGTGGTGACAAGCCTTAAATCTGTCTAGCTTCTCTATGCTGTGTCTTCCCAAGGGACCCTTCGTCCAGCCCCTGTCAATGTCAGCTTCCCCGTGTTCCTGACGCCGCGGACAGAAGACTCCGCTACAAAAGCACATACACGTACTCCGTACTGTGCTGGTATAACGTCGCCCTGCGGTTTAATTTCTTTTCCTTTGATCTGGCCCCCTGTCTTATCGGTGCGGCAAAACGAGTTGGAAGAGCTTCTTTCTCGCCATCTCACCCCTTCCTACAACCATCAGCCTTCCCCGACGTTTACTCTGTACAAAACTTGGCTCTGCCCTGACGATGATTGAAGTGGTCCTTTGATCTTCTTGCTAGTTGCCATCTTTCGCCCGACTCCTTGCCGTGCAAGCGCCGTGCGAGCGCCGTGCCCGACTCTTGCTACGGCTCGCCAAGACCGAGACAGCAGGCCTCTCTGGTCCGTGAAGCTATTCGCTGCGTTGCTGGCCTGCAGCGCTACTGCAAGAAGCTGCCACCTTGCTGTGCGTGCCCCAACCGTCTTCAACTTGGACACTGGCCCCAGTATCGTCTCCGTGGGCCGGGCCTAGCGCCGTCTGGTCGGTAACCCACCATCTCTCAGAGTCGCCGCTCTGTGAGAAGTCTACTTTAGTTGGCGATGCCCCCGGTAGGCTAGACGATACTGTAGCCGTACATACGCACACAGCCATTTCGTGCTTGCCGACAGGTTGATCCCTTATAGCCGCTGTCGAAGGTTGTCTAGCTTATCACCAGCCAGCTTCCTTCTAGAGACTGCAGATCGATCTTCAACTTGGATGGGGCCACAGTATCGCCCAGCTACCGCTGGCATTCGCATTATTACGTTTATTTGTATACATATCGCCGCCCACCGATTCGCTTTCTCAAATATTACGACTTTTTGACTTGGATATCCAGCCACATTTCCGCAGACTATCTAACTCAACTGGACATTGCCCTTCACGCACGCAACTACACGCATAGACAAATCTACATCATTTACATCGCTACAACTCTTCACAATCGCGTCACCTATCTGTATTCTCATCATATTAAAAAAGTCATGGTTGACGACGACGCAAGTAGCGGGCCAGTCCCAACAACCCGTCCCGTTTGCCCTCCATCGCCCACCTCGACCAATTCAGCCATCACCGTGGGCACATCTCAAGACGCGGTTCGCATCAAAAATATGGAGAAAGGCGAATATATCCCCGATGATGACAGCTGGGACGACACGCGTAGTCTCACAGAAAGCATTCGTCAACACATTATCGACGGTGGCCTACGCTACCATGCCTATCACGCCGGGCAATATGCCTTCCCCAACGACGAGACAGAACAGTACCGCGACGACCTCAAGCACAATCTGACCATCCATCTCTGCGAGGGCTCCTACTTTTATGCTCCTGTTCATGAGCGGTTGCAGAAACCAGGCGCTGAAGTTCTCGATTTAGGTGGGTCTCTCCGGCGCCAAACATTCTATGCCTCCAACTTTATCATTCGTAACCTCTTTTCCGTATACACATGTCCCTTTGAAACGCTCATTCGAGTACTAACGGTAGAAAACAGGTACCGGCACGGGGAAATGGGTTATCGAATGTGAGTAAATTCATGCGAGATTGAACGTCAACGCTGCACAATTCGTCAATTTGAAGGAGGAAAAAGAAAACCCCGAGCATAAGACGACCCTAGTCTCATATTTCTAACTTTGCCTTATAGTGGCCGACATGTATCCAAACGCGACATTCCACGGCATGGATCTTTCGCCCATTCAGCCCGATTGGGTCCCAGAAAACGTGCTCTTCGTTGTCGATGACATCGAGCATGATGCTGGATGGACGTATCCCGAAAACTCCTTTGATTATATTCATATTCGTCACACCGTCCACTCCATAAGAGACCGAACCGAGCTGTGGGATCGGGTTTACAAGTGAGTTTGCCTGTTTCTCCAATTTCCGCACTCTCTAACATGACTGGTTACTCTCTCAGGCACCTGAAACCCGGTGGTTATGTCGAAGTTCAAGAGTTCCAGTACGCTGCTCACTGTGATGACGATTCGTGCAAGGAGCCATATGCTTGGCGTGACTTTTTACGATACTTGACGGATGGTCTTGCCGTCCTCGGCTCAAATCTCCATGGCATCCTGAATGTTCAGGACGAGCTTGCCGCTGCTGGTTTCCAAGATCTTCACCGATTAGACCTAAAGTGTCCCAACGGCCCATGGCCAAAGTCGAGGCGTCTCCAAGAATGCGGCCACATCCTACGAGATGTCATCCTGTGGGGCCTCGTCGGACTAGCCAGACGGCCGCTTCATCACGGGCTTGGATGGACGCCCATCCAGATTGAGATGTTCCTCGTCGAAGTCCGCAAGTCCGTCATTGCAGAACGTAATGGCCTACCAAAGTTCCATTCATACTTCCCCTTTCATAACATATACGGACAAAAGCCCCTGGATGCTGCTTGAATATGTGGCTTGGCCACAGCTTATAATAGCGCCTATTATTATGACGACACATGATTTGAAAACCTCAGCATAAATACGTGGTCTAGGGCCTAGACAACCGTGTCTAAAATGGACTTGCTGGTTAATCAACGATTAATGACACATGCTATACCACTATCACGCATTTCTATCTAACGATTTAATTACCAGACCAGACGAAAACCTCCCTCACCTCTGAACCCCTTTTATAGCCTCTTGATATAAAGATGCCCTTTACGTCTGGAATACCCTAGGAGTTGCATATAATAGATGGATGGATTGATATGGCGCACAATGGAGTTGTTGAACTTAAATCGTGGCTGAATGAGATATTGTTTGGGGTCTAATATGTCCCCTCTTTTAGAACCTCGGTATTTAGATGCATAGCATTGGTGTCAGGATTTTATTCTTTGCATGTAAATATGACGATTACGAGCAAATATTCAATGGCTACAGTGCTAACACCTAAACTTGTGCTTGTGAGGTGCATGCATGTATTTTTACAGTGTTCTCCGTGTGCAAGACATTTCATATATGTGTACATGCAAACATGCAGCAGTAATGCATCCGGAAAAGTCAATGTATCAACGTTTGCTGCCACAATATGCAACAAGCAAGAACGTTCAACAGAAGGACGTATCATACAAATGCTCCCGGAGATAACTAGCGGATACAAACATACGAGTATATGGCCAACTGAGCCAATCTGACATGCAGGGTACAAGACGGTTCACGCCCCCTTTGTGGTATAACGGCCGAGAGGAGCAAAAGCCGAAATCTCCGCTTGATTCTGCTGGGAACCGGACCAACTCTTGTCACATATTTTGATATTATGACATATTTGTGCTTTAGAAATCAAGTGTGGAGTTGTTTGTATGTGCCTGGTTTGCCGGCTGGGTTAATCTGTGCATGCGACGAGTAAGACCTAGCGAAAGCCTTTATGGGGCTTGCGTTTCTCCCCCCCTTCCGTTGCCTGGATGGCCATTGAAGCTTGCAATGGGGTAGTCTGGGTTTGTGGAGGTTCTCTGGGTAGGGGGATGTTACCGATGCGTCTTGCGTGGAGATGGTTATTTGCATGGGGCGTGGGGAGAGGAGGCAGCAAATCGATGGTGAACAAGATTGCCATAGCATGGCTTGATGCTTGGAGGGAATAGGGGGGGAGGCAGAGCTGTTGGTGATAAAGAGCGATATTGAGAGATGATAATGAATGATTATTGGCACGGATAGATGAGGGAACTGGAGTTTGTCTGCCCGTGGGTGGAGATTTGTCGGAGACGGAGACTCTGGTGGAAAGGCATAAGATTGGTTGGGTCATGTCGAAATTAATCCGCGTAAGATGCTTATTTAGCATTGAATACCTCGGATGCCCCATATTTAGTGATTCGGGGACTTTGTACGGAGACTAAATACCTGAAGATGTTGGAAAAGGTACCGATATTACGTGGCGCTCTGCCTTTTCTTCAAAGGGGGGCACTGTATTGTTTGGCGGAAAAGTAGTTGTTTATTGGGGGTTTTCTTCTTTAGAGGTTTCGTATAATACTCCGTGGTTTAAATACTAATTTGTCGTTTGTAAGTGTTGTTTTAAAGCTATTTGATCCTTTGCTAGATGAGGGAGGAGAAGTTGGTTTCGACTTAGCTTGGTAAAGATTTACATTGGGCCCTTGTACGGAAGTCATCCGAGACGAGAATAAACGAGAAGGTCATTAGCTTGAACAGATCTCTTGCTAGTCACTTGCTTTATGAAGCTTATTCTACATGGGTTTATTTAGACCCTGTCTCTGAGTAGATCTGCTCACGGCCGTAGTGAGGAGGTGGATGCGAAAGAACATACGTATCTCTTTGATGGTGCTAAGGCAGAATTTTTGTACCCATCCCTACAATAATTAAATTTAACCTAATTAGATGATAAAAAATTAAAGATATATTATTTGCTTAATAAATTAGGCTGTAATAGAAGTCCTAGTAATCTTGGCGTGTATAAATAGGTATATTACACTTATCGTAACTATGCTAAGTTATTATTCTCTTCCGTATATAATTCCCGCTAATAGGCTGCAGTACCCGACTTCGGGACCTTATTTCGCTAACCTAAATGCCTTTGCAGCTAAGGCAAGGTCTCTGTTTTTTTTGATTAATATGATTATTATTACAACCCGATCACATAAGACCCTATATTACACACCGTCGGTAATACGTCGGAAGACTGCACCTAATCAGAATACAGGACTTCCTCTCTTAGTAGGATATATACCTACTTATATAATAAGAATACAACTTTAAAAATATATTTTTATTAAGTATAATAGGACTTATATTAGTAATAACTAAGGAATAACTAGATATATAAAATTCGATTTTCTACGCTCTTTAGATAACTTAAATAAATAATCGTTAATAAAGTATTAAGATTAAATATAGACTAAATCTTTATTATATTTTACTTACTTTATAATTACATCTACTTAAAGCTACTTCTTATTCTTTTTGCTAATATAAACTAATTAACCTTAGCTTATTACCTTAGGAACTTACCTTATACTATTATAGTATTAGGTCAGGACGTTATATATTAATAACTTTTATTTAAAAAGATATTAAGTTTCTTTAAGTAATAAACTATTATAGCTGGAGAATTAGATTCTAATATAAAAGAAGTAGCCCTAATTACTAATCCTACCTTTACTATTAAATCTATTTAACTTAAGGATATTAATAAAACCCTTACCTTTATTAATAAACCTAAATAGAATAAACTTAAAGAGGACGTTTTAAAAAAATACCTTTAAGATATATTTTACGCTAATAAACAGCTCTTTAATATCTTAAATAATAAAAAAAAAAAATTGGAAACCTTTAAGAAAGAAGATAAAGATATTATAAAACTTAAATACCTTAGACCCTTTAATAGAAGTTCTAAAAAACTTCGCCTATTTATTACTAAACTTTATTATTATATTTATAACTTTTTATAAACTTTTACTAAAGATAAAGCTAAAGTTGCTTTTACAGTAACTTACCTTAAAGGAGTTATAAAGAACTGGTTTTAACTATTTTAAGAAGACTATAAAAATAATAGCCTTACTGAAAAAAAAGCTTCTACTATTATTTAAATATACTTAAGTATTAGCTATTTTAAATAAGAATTAGTTAAAATATTCCTTAATATAAAAAAATAATAAGCTTTAGAAAATAAACTTAGTAACCTTAGATAAATAAAGAAATATATAACTTATATAGTTAAGTTTAATAAAATTGCTTTTTAACTTAGATAGAATACTAAATTATTAAAGAAAATATTTTATAATAACCTTAAACTTAAAGTAAAAGAAAAAGTTAATAAGTATTAATAAAAAGCTATTACCTTAGTAGAATTTTAATAGAAAGCTATAGACTAAGATAACCTACTATTTAAACTCTATATAGAAAAAGGATAAAAGAATTATAAAAGTTATAATTTTAGCTACTAAGTAAACTAAAATAAGAAATACTATAAGGAGATTACTAAAGATAATAGTAAAAGACCTAGAAAAATAAATTTAGATATCTTATAGCATAAGAAAGAGTTTAAGTACTATAATTATAGCAAGTCCAGCTATATAGTATAAAATTGTTAAGTACTTAAGAAAGAATATAAGGATAAGATTCTAGAATTAAAAAAAGAAGTCTATATTCTAGATAAAGGATAATAATCCCTTGACTTATTATAATAAGAAGATAATAACTACCTTTAAAATAAGGAAGACCTTAAAAAAGAACCTGCGACTTTGCCTATAACTAACCTGGTTAAGGTCCCTATAAACGAAGACGAAGCCTAATAAAACTATAAACTACCCTGGTTTAGAAAATAACCTAGTAATATTATTAACCTTATTAAAAGTAAGTCTAAAGAAATTAACAAACTTATTATATTTTAATAATAGACTAATATTTATAACCTTAAATAAGATATTAAACCCCTTATATATTAAGAACTCTGGAATAAGCTTATATAATAGTAATTATATAAGAATAAATAATAAATTATTATAAGCTTAAATATAAATAAAATATAAGACTTTAAAGAAGATTATTAATAAATACCTTAAGACTACCTATAGGTTAATTTTATAAATAATAACTATTATAAAATTTACTAAATAAGCTATATTACTTACTAATATATATATTACCTTAAATAGAAAGTAGAGTATAATACTTTTCTATAAAGAAATTCAGTAATTCCTATTATAGAACCAGGCTGTAAAGGATATTATAAAAGGTAGAAAATTACTTATAAGTTTTGCAAATTATAAATTATAATATTAGAACCTTACCTAACGGTACCTTATAAATATAGAAATTATAGAAGGATAAAGGATTACTTAAGTTAATAGTATACTATCTACTAGACCTTAAAACTTATTTAGTAGTATAAATAAAATAAAAGTATTAATATATATAACTTTAAATAGTATTAATAATATAATAAACTAAACTACCTTAAATATTAAAGGTATAAATTAGAAGAATAGTATAAAATAGCTTTAGAAGAAAAATAAATTAAAGAATAGTAATTAATAAACTAATTATATATAATTAAATTTAATTTTAGGACTTATGTTAAAGTACCTAAAGAACTCCTTTAAAGATATTATAAACTTTAAAAGACTTTTGATAACCTGTAAGATAATAGAATTACTTATAATATATATATTAGATAGATAAGGCTATACTATAGAGCAGTAGAATAGGAAAACTGCGAAAACCTATACTATAAATTATATATATTATATAAAATCGAAGACTAGTACTTAAAAAACTAGAATAGTTTTTAGATAAAGGGTACTATAAGATTAATAAAGAATTTATATCCCTTAAGAAGGAATATAAATATAATAGTAATAAAGAAAAGAAATATATTAAAAAAAAGATTACTTTTATAATAATATAAAATAGAGAACTGCTTAAAGTTATAGTAGACTCTGGAGCAGATAGGAACTATATATTAGTTATAACTATAATACACCTACAGCTGCTATAGAAATAAAAAAAAAAACTATACTAACTCCTTTACGAAGAAGGAAAACAGTTTAAATATAATAATAAATAGATTAAAAAATAGACTAATTACCTATACTTTAAAGTCTTTAGTTAAATTACCTTAATAATATATAATATTATTAATACCCTAAAATAGAATATTATTTTAGGTATACTATAGTTATACTAATATAAACCCTTAATAATATAGAGTAAAGGCCTAATTTATTAGTAAAATAACGAAAGAACTCTAGACCAGAAGGAGGACAGAGGAAGCCAGAAACTTTAACTCCCTAAGCCTAACTAAATTCCTATATAGAAATAATAGAAATAATTTAAAGCTGTAGAAGCTTATTATTTAAAAAAGTTCACTAGAGGAAAATAAAACCTATATAAACTTAATTAATTCTTAGAACTTATAAAGGAACTCTAGGAAAAAGATTATATTTTAAAGTAAATAGAATTAACTATAGAAAAACTAATAAACCTAATAGCTAATATTCTAAAATAATACTAGAAGTTTAAGGCCTTATTTTAGAAAACCTTAACTAATCTAGAGGGGAATATATAGATACTGCCACATACTAAATAGAACTATATAATAGAATTAAAGGAAAGGGAAATAACTAAAGTATTTTCCGCTATATAACCTTAATTAGCTAGAACTTGATATACTTAATAAATAAATATAGGAGCAGAAAGAGAAAGGATATATAAGGATCTCTAACTTACCTATATAATACCCTATTATTTTTATTCTAAAAAAAAACAGAAAACTACAACTAATCGTCAACTATAAATAGTTAAATAATATTATAATTAAAGACTAAACTCCCTTACTACTAATATCTAAAGCAAGAGATTAACTATAAAAAACTATAATATACTTATAACTAGACTTTACTAATACTTATAGATTAACTTAAATAAAGGAAGAATATAAATAGATAATAGCTTTTAGTACCCTAGGAGAATCTTATAAATTCCTAGTAATACCTTAAGGACTAACTAATATACCTATATCTTTTTAAAAAAAGATTAACTATATCCTTTAGAAATATTAAAATAAGTTTATTATTATTTACTTAAATAATATTTTAATATATTCTAAAAATAAAGAAAAATATAAAAAATATATATACTTAGTACTTTAAGTATTATAAAATAATTACCTCTTTATAAACCCTAAGAAATATCAATTTTATACTTAAGAAGTAGAATTTTTAGAATATATTATTACCCCTGGATCTATATAAATAAACCTAAAGAAAATTACTATAATTAATAAATAGCTAATACTAATATTAATTAAAGAAGTATAAAGTTTTTATAAATTAGCTAACTATTACTAATGCTTTATTTAAAACTTCTTAGTCCTTACTTAACCTCTAACTAATATAATAAAAAAGGATTAGAAGTTTAAATAGACAGAAGAAGCTAAATAAGCGTTTTAAGTAATTAAGCAAGCTATTACTTTAGAACCTATTTTAGCTATATATAACCTTAAGAAACCGGTAGAAATTGAAACTAATATATCTAAATATGTAATTAAAGGAGTACTTAATTAATAAGACAGCGAAAAAAAACCTTACCCTATTATATTCTACTTACGAAAACTTAATAAAGCTGAACTTAATTACGCAGTCTACGATAAAGAATTCTTAAAAATTAAGAGCTATTTAAAATAGTAAAGTTAATACTATAGAAGAAGTAAATTCTAAATTAAGATCTTTACTAATTATTAAAATATTACTTACTTTATATTTACTTAAAAACTATTTAAATAATAGCTAGGATATTTTAAATTCCTAAGTAAATTTAACTATAAACTTATATACTATAAAAGATTAGAAAATAAAAAAGCTAATGCTTTTAGCAGGAGAATTAATTATTTTTAAAAAATCCCTAATTACTAAAGCACTATATTATATTAAAATATATAAAGTAACTATAAATAAAAATTTTTTAATATAATTTTTAAAGTAGAAGAATATAATAAACTTTTTAAAAAAATTAAAGAGTATATAAAAGATTAGGAACTACATTAGTTTCTATCTTAAGTTATACTACAGGATAGATACCCTATAAGTAATAATAAATATTAAGTACCTCCTAAATTATAAAAGAAAGTTATAAAACATATTTATAAACATTTATTATTTAAATACTAAAAAATCATAACTACGCACTAACAAATACTTATAATATACCAATTTAAAAGAATAAAGAAATTCCCCACTAATATTATATTAACCTATAATAAATATTAATATACTAAATAAAAAAGACATAAGCCTTATAGAAAACTATAACCCCTGCTAGTACTTAAATTACTATAGGAAATAATTACCTTTAATTATATTATAGACCTACTACCCTTTAGAAAACCTTTCTCTAAAGTAATCTATAATAATATCTTAGTAATAGTAAATAAATTTATAAAGTAAGTATACTTCCTACTATACTAAAAATTATACTTAGTAGAAGATCTTATATATATATATCTAAAAATAATAACAGCTAATTATAGTATACCCTAAGAAATTATCTTAAATAAAGGATAAATATTTACCTCTAAGTTTTAGTAAAAACTTATAGCTAGACTTAAAGTAAATTATAAACTTAGTAGTATATACTATTCTAAAATAAATAAATAAACGAAATAAATAAATTAGATTATTAAGTAATATTTATAATATTTTATTAATCTATAGTAAGATAATTAGGTTAATAAACTACCCCTTACTTAACTATATTATAATAGTATAAAATCTAAATTAACTAAGTTAATACTATTTTATACTTTATATAAATATACTCCTTTAGTATATAGGCCACCTTAAAAAAAACCTAACGCTAATAAAGTATAACTTTAAGCAAAATTAATAATTAACCTGTATAAAGAATTAAAAATATAGCTAGAACTTATTTAAAAACGTATAAAATATTATATAAATAAAAATAAGATTAAGGGACTAAACCTCTAGGAGGGGGATATAGTCTACCTACTTTAATATATATAAGGCTATAAAATACTAAATATTAAAATAAACTAACTAAATAATAAACTTAATTTTAAAAAAATTAGCCTATTTAAAATTTTAAAGAAAATCGGTAATATTAACTATAAACTAGAAATATTAAAAGGTATATAACTAAAATACCCTATATTTTATATATTACTTTTAGAAAAAGTATAAATTAATAAAGTAATAGGAAGACTAATTTTAAATAAAATTATTATTATTAAAGATAAAAAAGAATAGGAAGTTAAAAAAGTCTTAGTAGTATAAAGAAATCTAAAAGAAAATAATAAGATTAAATACTAGGTTAAATAAAAAGGGTATAACCTAATCTATAATACCTAAGAACCTATTAAAAGCTTTAATATAATAGAACTAATTTAAGACTTTTAAGAAAACTTAGGCTTATACTTAAAACTCCTAACGCCGGCTACTTAATAAGCAAAGAAATAACTAAAAAAGAAAGTATTAGAATTCCCTCCTATACTATAGGAAGATCTAAACCTTTATACCCTAAATTAAAGATTTAAGAAAAAGAAGGATTAATAATAACCTTAGAAGGATCTAAAAGGATATTACTAAAGATTATATTTTAATTAATTCCACTAGTATTATTATTAAACTATATATCTACTACAGCCCCTAACTTAACATACTTAATATTATTTAATTTATTAAGTAACTAAGCACCCTTGTAAAGTATTTACTTACTTTATATATTTATTTAATTATACTACTTATAAAAGTATAATAATTACGTAAGACTTTTATTTATTAACTAAGATAATAATATAAACTATTATTAATACTTTATTAGCTTTTACTATTATTAAAGTAACTCCTACTTAGCCTAATACTCTTTAGTATTTAACTTCTTTTTCTTAGACATTAGATATTAAGCTAAAAAAGGTTAAAAGAAATTTCTTTACTTTAGAAAACTATAAACTTACCAGCTGCTAAAGAAATACTATTTCTATTATATAGCTAACCTTTATAAATATACTCTAAATACTTTTAATAGCCTAATATTATCTTATATAATAGACTATAAGTATTATAAAAGGAATAAAATATAATAAAAATCCTAATAATATTAATTACTACTATAGCTGCCTTATAATAGTTAGTTAAACTCTTCTAAACAATAGACCGACGCTTTAAGATACTACGAGGTATTATAAAAAAGAAAAAGTTACTTACTACGCTAAGAAAAGAGGATTATAGCCTTATGTACTACTATAGCCTTAAGGATAAAACTAATAGAAGAGGGGTATTATATTACAACCTAATTACATAAGACCTTATATTATATACCGTCGGTAATATATCAGAAGGCTATACTTAATTAGAATATAAGACTTCCTTTTTTAGTAAAATACATACCTACTTATATAATAAAAATATAACTTTAAAAGTATATTTTTATTAAGTATAATAGAACTTATATTAGTAATAACTAAGGAATAATTAAATATATAAGATTTAATTCTCTATACTTTTTAAATAACTTAAATAAATAGTTATTAATAAAGTATTAAGATTAAATATAGACTAAATTTTTATTATATTTTACTTACTTTATAATTATATCTACTTAAAGCTACTTCCTATCCTTTCTGCTAACATAAACTAATTAACCTTAGCTTATTACCTTAGGAACTTACCCTATATTATTATAGTATTAGGTCGGGACGTTATAATTATATAGTAAAATAGGTATATTTAAGTCTCCGGTTTAAAATCTCTTCCTTATTGTTCCTTTTCCTTTATATATTTGAAAAATCTCTTTAACTAGATACGTTTGCTAGTTAATTTAGTTATTATACTACTCCTAAGAAGGTAATTTACGCTTCTAAAGGAGATAGCTGTTGACTAAGGTAACTTTAAGGAGGAAGGTTTATACTATTACCTATTAACCACCTTTATGAATTTAATGATTATAGCTTAAGCTACTTTAAAGCTAATTACTGATATTAATTTTATTTATGTAAAAGTTATAGTCTATTGTAATCTCTGGAATTAGAAAAGCTATTTCTATATTATTACTAAAAATTTACCTTACAGCCTAAGTTATAATATTTATTAAGGAAGGTTGCTTACGCTATTATATTTAGAAGCTATTACCCTTATATACTATACTAAGGAATAATATAAGGGTATTATCTTTCTACGTAATCTAGTTAACCTAGGAAAGCCGGAAGATAGATTAGTAAAGGATTCTCTAGGAAATCTATTTAACTAGATTACTGACTAGACTATTAGTAGTAGACTTAGCAATAACCTAGCCCTAAGGGATTTTATTTTTATTCTTTTTAGCCTATATAAAGCTATTACTAATACTACTATTCCTATAGTAGGTACCTGTAACTGTATAGCCTTAAGTATAGAGAATCTAGAAAAGGGTTATTATTAAAAATAGGTTATTTATAAAGATGTAATAGCTAGTATAAGGTAGCTAATTTACTAAGGAAAGTACTATAGCTTACGTCAGGGCTAGATAATTAGGATTTTCCTAATCTTTTAGTTACTTAATTTTTTAAAAGCTTATTAAGGGAGGGCGGTAAAAATCTTACTAAAGGAAATGGCTAGCTTAGGCTATAACCTAAGCTTTAAAGCTAGTTAAAATTAGCTTACTGGGGATAAAGGTTATTTTACAAAACCTGCTAAAATAGTAAATTATATACTTATCTACAGCTATATTAGTACTTAGGCTATAGGTAGTAATTAACGTAGCTTATATATATAAAGACTATTTTTTAATGTATTAGAAGCTCTTTACAATAGTATTAGGAAGAGAAGTATTATAAATTTATAGCTGCTGTAAAATCTACTAAAATTAGTTAAATAATATAAATCTAATAAAAAGGTGATCTAGACGGGGTTACTTTACGTTAAAGGTCTTTTAATAATCTTTAACTTAATTTTCCTTATAAATTCCTATATAAATTAAAATACTAATCTATATATATACCTCTTTAATAAAGATTAGTGTTTAATTAAGTAATTTTAAATACTTTAAACGCAGTCCGTATAGGCTAGGAATTGGTGCCTGATTTATATATTTAACCTATTTTTTAACTAGGAAAATAGGTATAAAAAGCTGGAAAAGTAATAAAGGCAATAAAGGAAGGAAATAAATAATAAAGTTACGGTTAAAAACGTTAATCAGCTCGAATTCTAAGTCGATCTATGGCCTTGGAATTAGATCCATCGCAGCCGCTAGAATCTAGCTTCCGACTAAAGGTCTAAGACCAAAATTAATACTAATCTAACAGTAAGTTGCGAAAAAACGCGTTATAAGTAAATTAGTAAGGTATTTATTATATTGTGACCTAGGTCACGATGAAGTACCATTTTCTTACAGGGGGGTTGTGGGGATAGTGATAAAAATTCTGCCTTAGCACCATCAAAGAGATAGTATACGTATATAATACATTCATGTTATACCAACAAGGAACAAATGTGCACTAGAAGGTTTTATCAATTCTAGAGACGGTATAACTTTTTCTTTTTACGTCTTTTAACTTCTGCATATATATTCACGCCTGGCTTCTACAAGGGGAGTTGCAAAATCCCCTCCAAAAATGAACACATCCTCCCACCATGTCTGGCTGTGATAATTGGAACAGATGAAGAAAATGATCAAGCGAGGATCTGTTCTTATATATGAACATAATGTTCAATTTGGTAAAAGCTTTCCCCTATATTTCCTGAGTGTTCCCTACGGAAGGAGGATTACGTTGAGAACGACTGATGGAGGAGCTTCTGGCAAAAAAAAAAAAAAAAAAAAAAGGGGGGGGGGATATTAAAAGATGTGCTAGAGCCTTCAATTTATTTGAGGCGAAATGATCAGATTAATGACTCTATGGGAGGGTTTGATGGCAAATACCTGGCAAATTAGGTACTTTACTCGGTTTGGCGAGCACGCACTTCATCCTCAATACCTTCAGGGAACCACTCAAGGTCTAGTCGGCATGGCATGGAAATTTTAACGGTAAATAAAAATGGTAGTCCACAACCATGGTTCTTTGAGACTGGGTGAATTATTAAATAACAATACAATCGTTTTAATTAACCAGCTAACAAACCTAACCCTGATGAGGAGAGTGTAGCCTTTGCGCAGCGATGATCACTTTCACCAGCAGGGTTTTTAACATTACGGATGGGAAAGACGGATATTGTTGTTAAACGCCACGCTATTAGATCAAAAGAGTAATTGGTAAGTTTTTGGTAATAATTGTGACGGCATCGGCAATTGCAAAAGATTAATCGCGGCAGGTTTCCAGTTTAACGCAAATGTCACTATTCCTTCACTATAAACTTGTCTACCGCAAGTGTAGATCTGGATTTAGCTATGACTTGCCAGTATTCATACCATGGAATAGAGACAAGCATATGCCTCGACTCAAAGGATTGGCTCCAGTATAGCTCCAAACCTGTTATAAAGCTGGAGTAGTGATGGTGAGCATTTCCGAATAGTAGCTTAATGATCTAGATGTACGATTCCTGCTGATCACAAAAGTGAGCAAGATAAGGAGAACGAGACAGCGAGGCAAGATTAATAGATTTGAATAAGAGTGAGACTATCTTTTACAAATATAGTGAAAGCAGGTAAGTGTAGGTAATGGAGTTGATTCAACATCTTCCTGTCATCTGCTTCACAGTTTGGCGACAACTCCCTACGTCCAACAGTGTAGCTTCGCTTGAACTACAAAAGAGCTCAAAAGATTGATCGTTTCTAGAATATTGACTTGTAAAGACTAAACCGGATTCAAGCGTAGTAGCTGGCTATAATTAACAACAGCATTCACTCAACCATGAAAGAGTCCTAGACTAGTGCTAAAGAAGTCGAAGGCAGATTGAGATTGCTAGAGCGTCACAGACCAAACAATCGTCCACCAAATGCCAACTTCACATCGAAAGCTTAAAATAACTGCTTCCGGTTAATGCACTAGACTCCATTAACGAATGTTCAAAATTCAGCATGTGATTCTCCATCTCATGTGCCAAAATGTAGGACTTACACGAGAGATGCCAGGCCCAAAATCACAATAGCTCAGGGGTTAGACCAAAGACTTACACTAAAGAGACGTGCATAAAAGTCCTGTTTTACGCTATAGAGTCATAAACTAAGCGCTTAGAACTAACTACGCACGAACCAAACAAAAGCAGAGTCCAAAGGCACAGAGCTCCGAGTCATACTTACACCACCGTCACAAACCACCAAATGACGTTGATCAACCATCTGGAACACCCTCAAACTGACTCAGTTCTTTCATGTGCTCTCAACCAAAGACATCAATGACATCAGGTGATTGCCCCAAACGCTCACCTCGGGTTTGACGCTTCCGCTTCCAGCCCAAGGCAGACTCGCAATGCCACCCAGCGGTGAGCCACTCCAACCTGAGGCGCAACCAACTCGAAATCTTCAATTCCACAACGCCCATCTTCTCAATATCATGGCAAAAACCGTCGTTTTTCTCCAATCATATGCCAGATAAATCCCTTAACAACAACCCAGTGCGAGACATCTTCCCAGTCATCCACCTTTTTCCTCAACCTCCTCGCCATGGGTAACGACGACGCATCGCCACAATTAATCGTACGCCCCCCATCCCATCCCATATCCAAGAAACGCTCCTCTAGCACGAAATGGCTGGGAAAATCACACATCAAACAGGCTCCTAATGACCAATAGTTCCATATCCCAGTCAAGGCTTCCACAAAAGTTCAAGAAAAAAGCATCCAATCTACGCGCTCCAAACCTCTTACACGGTGACTCTTTTCTCTTCTGATGATCCCTCGCGTCACATAAAAAAAAGAGAGAGAGAATGGGTGGCACGTGAACACGCTGACGCGCGAGTTCGCAGGAAGTGTCAATGAGAAGCGCGCAGAGACGCCTTTCTAGCTTGAAATACGCGCGACGCCATTCGCTGGATTGACTATTACTTGCCACCTATTTTTGGCGTATCTGAAACCTACCGTGACCGGCTGCTGCCTGTCTTAGCCTCCTTCACGTCTTTTCACGTCCTCCTACTACTCGTACTTTTTTTTCGCCTCACGACGCGGGTCTTTTTGATGCTTCGAGACGATTCGCGTAGAAAGATAGAAGGCTTCCAAATACGCGCGTCTTTTCTGTCTGCCTCTCCCACCCCAACCACCCCATCAATTGTTTGGCTCAGAGCACGTTTTAGCTAAAAGGCAAGGGAGGGGGGGCGTGATAAAATCGCCTCTCGTGAATCCCATTGCTAGAATACTACGTGCAAGCATGGAATTTTGCTTCCAGGTTGTGTTTTACGCGCCGTGGTTTGATAGCAAGCAGAAGCAGGCAGTGTAAGTCTGTGACTCACCAACCCCCTTGCCTCCCCATGAACAATCCCCCCAGCCATCGCATTTGTTCGCGTCCCGAGAACCTGGGCCTCAAACATTTGGAAACTCGCAACTACCGGGTATCCATTTGCTAGCAAAATGCGTGTCACTCTCGTCGCACTCAAGGTTGCGCCGCGCGTGGCTGATCGAGAGGGTGTACGGAGGTGTGGAATATCAGAACTGGGGAGCCCCGTTTTGTGCCTGATCCGGCCCTCCGTTTGCCAGAATCATTGCGTCATGCTTGGATACTTTTTGTCATCCGTCGCAGCCACATCAGGGCGAGTTACTCCAATAGGCAAACGGAGAAATAAACTTATTGGAAAAAACCAACAAAAACGCTCCCAGATCGACAAGCCAGCACGCCGCACTTGTTGGCGCCCAAATAGAGTTGCCTGAGGACCAAAAACCGGCTCCGTTTCATAATTTCATATGGGCAGGGCGCTATGACGTAACGCCACCTTTTGCCCTGGGCGTCGCAATTGTGGCGGCGGTCCCGGCCGCTCGGCCGAGTCACGTGCAGCCCGGACCTGAGATCACATGCACAGCCACCCGACACTCCACTCCACGTGGCTGGCGCGCCCATGTCTCTTTCTCTCCACGCCGTCTCTCTGTGCTTTGAGCTTGAGCAAGCTCCAGAACGCCCGTCCCGCTGGCTCCCGGGGGCATGCGATCTAGGTTACAAGTGCCCCCAGTGCGTGGCGGAGAGTTTTGCACTGGAGACGCAGGAAAAGAATTTTTTCGTCTTTTTACATATCCTTGTTTGTTTTGTGTTGTGTCTAACATTCAGACGGGAGGCTGAGTTTTTCTTGCGCGTCTTAGACAAGGTTTCCAGCCTCGCATTACGCGGAATGGGAATCAGCTTTTGCGTCCACCTCAGCCCTGGTATGCATGCCGCGGCACTTGGAAAATTTTTCTTTCTTCTTCTTCTTCTCTCACAATTTTCAAGGGTCAAACGAGATGTGACGAAAGTGTCGCGGGGGAACGGCACTAGGAAAAAACTTCTGCGACTGTGATCCGTCGCGAGATGCGTGTTGCCGTCACCGCCTCCGTAATAGATTGTCCAAGATGGGGCGGTCTAGAAAGAAGCAAAACGTGTCGCTGCATGATAAATGCCACCTAGACTCGTCTAAGCCATCTTGTGTCCGGTGCAAGTGCATTAGCATGAGCGATCCCTTTGCTATTTACAGCAACCATGTCGTTAATGCGCCCCCAAGAAACCACCAAACAAGCCATGGATAGCATGACAAAAGCTTTGACAGATCCAGGTGGATTCCATTTGCTTGCCCACTCTGGGCCATGTATCGTACGGAGCACAACATGACAATAGTGGGGGGCCACATCTCAAGGGAGTGCAGGTATTGGTATCGCAGCATCCTGTGCCGTGTACAATGCCAATTCGGTCCGGCAGTCGTGTCCAATGGAATGAATTAAGGCTGCGCGAAGGACGCAAAAATAAATTCAAAAAGAGCCGGACACTACTTGCGCCCTGTTGTTGCCCAATACCGTCGCAATAGTCCCAAGGCCATGGGCGTACAACAACGTGCCACACCACTCCAGAGCCACGATATGGCCCCGTCCAAGGCTGTCCTGTGTACTTAATTTCACAGCAAAGTTTTTTTTTTTTGGTATTGATTGCAACAAGGCGGGAATCTAGGCCCATCTGTTTGTTCGGGTAGACAAGGCGTAAATAAGTCGCATGGCCGCCCACACAGGCCTTCGGCACTGCTGGTGGTATTGCTGCCGCATCGTAGGGCACGAATCTGCAGTGGCCTGAACTAGATAATGTAGAGAGGGGTGCTCGAACAAAGGATGGGACGTAATACTAGCACACAGTATTTGCAATCCTGAAATGGACCCCCATTTGCGCATCGTGCATGCAAACAACCATTGGCGACAGTCAGAAAACGGCTTCCCGTAGGGCACAGGCATGTAGGGCTTTCGTACCCTCTCCTGCTCACCCTCATTCTCACGCTCACGCTCACGCTTATTCAACGACAAGACGTGACACGTGCGTCGCGATTTTAGGGTTGATGCAGGTCTGCATCGCGATCTTCATCTGGATTGTTTCCGTTTGCATGAACGAATAGTATACAAAGGGTAGCACAGAGCCTCCCCTTCCAGCCGCAAAGAGGGCTACCTGATGGATGCGCCCGCGGCTTGGGCATGAGGCTGTCAGTGATGGGCGGCTCGCTGCTGGATTGGGCTTGGGCACCGCCGGGCTCTCACCGCGGCCGTAGCACCATCGTATGCTTGATATGATATGACAGGGCTCGACTTTACCGTGTGCGGATAGACGCCAGGCAAGGTGAGCTGCTGGCATAGCACCGATCATGAGCCACTTGCTGCCGTGGAAATCTCCTCAACAGGCACATCACTCACTACTTGGACCAAGTAGTAGACCATCATGTGGTCGAATTCCACCCAAAGTCCATATTTCACGCCTTCTCTCCAAACACTCCCGGCGGATCTAGGATGATCTAAGCATTGCCAAATAACACCAGTCTGATATGTTTCGCTTCACAAATCGCACCCCCGGTATTTGCTGTCCCGGCCAACGTCGATGCATCAATGGTCGGTGTATGGGCGGTATGGGAGGTCCAATGTCGTTTTCTGATTCCATCAGATAAGCAAGACTAGGGATGCGTCCTCGCCGGATTTTTCTCTCCCGTGTACTGTAAATGAAAGCCTGAGGCTCACAGAAGTCAGGTCGCGGCCACCTGCTCATTGAGGCTTGGGATAGAGACACGGATGCCGTTGCGCAGAGATCTGGCTTCCATCATTGTGCATCGTCCCAATGCATCTCCTCCCTTCTCGCGTATCAGAGCTGCGCAAGAGTTTTCTTGCTTTCCCACTAGGCGTCCGTTGTCGCAGATGGCCTTGCCCTGTTTGTCGTCCTCGCTACTCAAACGGACCAGTGAGGTGCGTCTTGGAGTCTCGTCATGGTGCGCGGGCCGGGTCAAGAAAATTTTCTTATCCCCCCTCTCAGAGATCGTACGTCTTGCATGAAAGTTGAAAGAGTCGGTCAAGGACAAGCAGGGCTACTGTAAAGCCACCTTGGTAGTCCGCACCTCTAAGATGGCCTGCCTGCCTTATTTTTTCGGCAAGGAAGCGGAAGCGCCAAAGGCTGTTTGTGGTGTTTTTGATATTCGCAAACAAGTCTTGACTAGTGAATGAATGGGTGGGTTGTTAGCCTCGAGTTGGCGATTTCGCTTAAGACGACGCTCTTTAGCTGCTCGAGGGGTGTGTCGTGAAGAGCCAAAGGCTAACGGGCATAATCCCTGCATCTAAACCAGGTGGGGCCTTTCTCTTCGCTCCCTGGCTTGTCTTTCTTCGCACTGGAGGCTAGGCAAGGATGCCATTTTCTTGGTGGCGTTTGCGTGAAACTGGGGGTGAGAAGCCAGCTGCCAATCGGCGCCCAAAAATGCTGCAGCTCAAAGCCCGATTCGACAGCCGCAGCAGCTTTGGACATCAATACAGCTCTGGCGCCCAGCGATTGGGAGATAATACATACGAAGTGACCGGGCAGCGCTCGCCTATGAGTCACATTCCGCCTCGTCGGATTCATCAGATGGAGATGAAGCAGAAACACACCCGTCCAAGCAAAGCCAGGCAAATGGTTGCAAGGAGGCAACCAGCAGCAGCGCAAAGACACGAGAATTGCTTGGGTTTGATTGAGGGACGGCCCATGAAATGAGATGTTGAAAAATTTTTCACTTGTCAAACAAGGGACGGGCAAAGGCCAAGCCCTAGCGGCTTCCAGGCAGCCTCTTTTGGCCACACCCTCCGGCACCAGGGATCCAAGGGTGGACGGACGATGGTTGGATGTGGGAGAGCAAGAGGGTGGGCCAGCGAGACCAGCATCACACCGGGACCATCTTTCAAGGTGTGCATCGTCGTTCTAGAAATCGGCTAGGACCCGGACAAGGCCAAAGCAGCCAATCCTGCGGCGGCTACGGCTCCCGTCCGGAGACCGTCGCAGTATGGAGTGCATGTTGAAGGGAAGAGGAGCACAGTCGGTGAGGGATGCGTAGCGTTGCGTTGCGTCGTGTTGAGTAGCGTTGAGCGTCTGACATTGTCGAGAGGTTGGATTCTCCAGTCCTTTGAAGTCGTACCTATTAATCAACATGCCATGATGGAACGGCAAGAGGGTGTGCAGTTTTGTGTTGGTGCTGATGGCAGAGGTGGCCTTTTCGTACGGACTTTCCAGTAGGTGCCGAGGTACTTGCCTGTTGCGTAAAACTGGCAGTAATGCTGTACTGTACTGACGGATCGATCGGGTCGGACGACCACGACTACACGAAAAAAGAGGCCAGAAGAGAAGATCAACGCGCTGAAGAAACTAAAATATCGGTAGTGTCGGGGATGGCATGTGTTTCGTGCAGAAAATGCCGATGCGAGTCCGTCTCGCAGAACTTCCTCGATGCAGCTGGACAGACCAGTCACTGGAGCTGGGCGACGCAGGTACGAGGTTGGCTCGCACGACACAAGGGCCAAATATGGGATGGAAGCATGAATCAAGTTGCGTTTGTACATACAAGCGCGAGTACGAGTACTGTACGGTACAGTACAAGCATGGCTCTCATGAACTGAGCAGAGTAGAAGTGAATGTACAAATGGAAGTAAATGTTCCATACAGTGTGCCGTGACCCGGCGCTGGTAGAAGTGCGCGGGAACGGCTCGCTGCGGCGGCGTGGATGCTTTTGGGGCTGCGAGCTCCCGTCTTTGTGGGACAGCCTCCGGAGGTCCCACCCGGTGCGGTGGGAAGAAAAGAAAGACTGGAGATGGCTGATGAGCGAGGGTTGACAAGT
This sequence comes from Trichoderma semiorbis, assembly GCA_020045945.2. Classification (NCBI taxonomy): domain Eukaryota; kingdom Fungi; phylum Ascomycota; class Sordariomycetes; order Hypocreales; family Hypocreaceae; genus Trichoderma; species Trichoderma semiorbis. The sequence continues at coordinate 2,353,158 of CM034695.1, forward strand.
CCCACTCGTTAGGTTCTGGCACAATTAGCCCAGAGCTTAGTCGTTAGGAGAGCGCGGAGGTGGAGGTTGCTGTAATGCTGGAGGGTACGAGTACGAGCACGATAACCGGTCTGGTGCATTCATATGAAGAATCTTGGAGTGTCGCGACCAACACGCTCCAGCAAAAGTCAAACTGCCATCGGTGCTAATTCATCCGCTAGCCCCCGGAAGCCCTGCCGCGGTTCCAGAGCCCTCTGCAGCCGGTGCATTAGGCCATCGGCTGTTCGTTGGGGATTGAAAGCATCCATCAATCACCAGTATACGAGTAATAGCATCGTTCTTGTAACGGCATTTGGCCCCCTCGATCCTTTCACGCAGAGGCATTCGCGGTAGGTTTAAGGTTTGTCTAAGCCACAACGCAAAAGATGCCCGTCTCATGGCCCTTTTGTGTCCAGGGGGAATGGACCTTCATGTCTGAGCCATTGCACCCTTGTGTACTGTACCTACTAACACCGCATGATCACGAAGCGAGAGAGAGAAAGGACAGGGCCAAGAATCAATAACAAAAGGCAAAAAAAAGTTTGTGCGCCCTGTTATACTGTACATCTCGTCTAGATATCAGCATACGGGGCATAAAGAACAGCTCGCCAATCACGACGACGAGCTGTTGGTGACAATACGGAGAAGGACTGATCCCAGCAATATGAGTGCATACGCATATGTAGGTATCTGTAGGTGCGGACGCAGTCGTGCAGTAGACAGTCTACACCGTCAAGAGAGAGAAGACTCGAACACTAACAATGTCCATGCTTTGTGCTAGCAGAATTTTTCAAGCAAGGGCAGCCGTCCCCTTGCCGCATCCTTCAAGTGACTGGGCTGCGTCCATCACAAAAATGGTGTCCTCTGGTAGGTCCGGCTTCGTGATTGGCGCCGTGTGGCGAAAAGCCACGCCTGGAACAGCCCCTGTCAGAAGCAACTGTTCTTGAGTTTGCGGACGTCGGTGCGCCAGGCATAGGCGAGAAGAAGACAATGGGAGAGAGGGAGAGAGAACTGGAGCCCGCTCTCGAGGCGAGAATATCCAGGCCAGGGACCCCAACCCAAGTCGAATATCGATGGAGTTGATGATGTACAAGTATGACATGTAACATTCTCTCTCGGTCTCTACTGTATTGTTGGGAGGAGCACAGAATGCTTCGTAGCGCCGACCAGGCGATGATCAGTGCAGCCTCGCCTCTTTTTCTTTTCTAGCCTGGAAATCGAGATTCTGTCCTCATGGCCGGCGCATGGCTGGCAGCTGGAAATCACCCCATTCGCCCACTTCCAACACGGCCCTGCAACGGTCAGCACGTTTCGGCCTTGTAATTGCCGAAGAAGACACTTGACCTTTTCGCACAGGCCTCGGCCATGCAAGCGGATAGAGTAGCAGCCCGTATGACCATTTCACTTTTGAAGTCACAGTCGGTATCCTAGAGGAGCTATTAATACGACTACAACAAAAAGGAAAAAAAAAGAAAAAGCAAAAAACGGCTGTGCTTTTCCATGCGGGCTGCCAAATGGAGATGCATGTCACATGCAGGATTTGTAGATGTGCACTCCGAGCTCTGAGCTTCTTCTGGATCTGCAAACGAGGTACGGGAAAGGATTTTCGTAGGTTCACGCAAGTGTACGAGTAAGCTCTACTCCGTACAATGCCACTTAATATATATCATCCGTCATCATCCTTCCTTGTTTGGGTGGTGATGGCTGCGGTTGAATGGATGTAATTCCAAGGTACGGAGTACTATGAGGCAAGTATTACAGCACTTCGGAGAGCAGTAGAACCTCCCGTCCTACGTTGATCCTACTAACCGTGGTAGGTACTAGTTAATGTCAGTCATTGGCGAATTAATTACATGCGACCCCAACAATTGAGTTTTGGTAGCATCCTAGCTCATCCTAGCTGGAAACCATCAATCTACGGGTATGCAAGCACCGTCGTAGTCTTCACGCAAGCACTCAAAAACCGTGAATGTCAACGGCCTTGCGGTTTAACCGCCACAATCAGCCCGGAGCTCGGCGCTTCTCAGCACCTCCCGTCACCAACGCCGCAGCACCATCTTGACGCACTGCAACGCCAGAAGCGACGGTTGTGACGGCGGAGCGGATTATGAAGAAGCCAGCTCTTGTTCCTTCTGAGCGATATACGGACAATCTATCGATAGTGCCCGTCACACAGCTCGAAATGCGGGCCAATCAGCTGCTGTGTGTGCTGCGGACAACGTGCTGCCGCCAACCATCTCGATGCGGCGCCCATGTGACGGGAACAGCACTTGTGCCGTCTCAGTGATTGTGATGAGCGAATACTCGCCAGCCAGAGCCATCTCTTTCCGCTTGTTGACAAGTGGTCACAGGGCTGATGTGCGATGCAGATGGGCGCTTGCTACGGGTTTGTGTGTTCTAGGCTGCGTTGATGATTGCGTCCTTGTCGGCGCTTCCCACCATCCTCCACACATCCCTCAACTTTGGAATACAGCCGTCATACGTAATGCTGGGGGCCGGCCGGGTTGGTGATGGATGACAGTGATGATGATAAATACGGCGCTTCCTCCTCTCGCTCTCGCTCGGCCGGCCTGCCTCCGCCCCGGACAGATGGTCGAGGCCGAACGAGGGTAGTAATAAGTTTGCCGTAAGCCACCAGAACCAGAGGTGATGCGCATTACGATTACGCACTGCCCATCATTCATGCTTGTCATTACCCGCGGCGCAAATATCAGTCTCCGTCGTCCCCAACAAGTCCAAGCCTCAGACCACAAACATTACGCTTTGTTTCTTCGCTGAGCCCGAATGACAGCGTGAGTCTACTTCGTATTGTACGAAGGACGCATAATCAAATCTCAGCCTGCGTGTCTGTACCATTTATCGCACAAACGGTTCCGGAAGCTCTTGCGGCACTAGCATTACTCGCGCTCGCAACAACTTCATTTGCCTCTGGGGTGCATCGATATTACAAGCAGTACCAGCCGTGCACGTCCGGTTCTTTTTCGACGCGGCCGATTAGCGAAAAGACTGCGAGTAAGAATTGCAAAGACTTTATTTGCGAGCCCGGTGGAAAAGGAAAACACCGTGAGTTCGCACGCTTTGTGAATCTGCTGTGCGCGCACAGGTCCGGTCTCTAAAAAAAAGAACAGGGATTCAAAATTGCCTTGCATCCAACTTCAAGGCATCGACGGCTTCGGGCGTTTGACACCTGCCCATCCGGAGAAGCACCAGCAGGGAGACAAAACAACCATCAGAAGGAAGAAAAACTTTTCAAAAGTCATCTTCTTCCCTTTTCTCACCGAGAAAATACAAGACAGCTGGTGGATTCCCCAGCCGCAGCGGAAGCTAGGATTCATTACCCCTAGGCTCCATCATTTCGCTTATCCAGTCCCGGTAAATTGGACTGGGGAGCGCTCAGTCGCATTAGAGCCAGGGCCACGAGTCGTCTCTCTGCAATCGATTCGAGATACGGTACCAGCACAAAGCACACACAGCTAGGGCAACCATCGTCAAACCCTGGCACATCCCAAGGCCGCACAGCGTGCAAACCCGGAGCATCTTTTCACGCCACTCGGAGTGCTCGTGCTTTTCTGGGTGAGCGATACGAAACCGAAAGGCTGGCTCGGTGGTTGGTCGTCCACTAAAGAGTCATACTCGCAACGGGCTTCTGGGAGCCCCTAGAGCCCGTTCAGCTGCGCAAGCCGGCTGAATCGCCCCCCCGAGCAAGATCCAACGCCGGCAGACTGCCGTCAAATCAAGGCCAGGAAGCGCAGTCGGGCTGCCTCTTGTGCGCGGAAGCTGCTGGAAGCAATAGCTCGCTGGCCCCAGTCTGCGCTTGGGTGCAACCATACAAAAGTGCAGTACGAGCGAGGAATCCAGTCCAGGTCCAGTCAGCAACATCCATCATAGGCTCCGTGTCGGGCGACGCTTCGAGCACTGTGTGGCATCCACAGTGACTAAGCTCCCATAAAGACACGCCCCCTCCACCTCCCACCGACCTCGTTCAGGCCCCCTGTCCCCTGTCGCATGCCTGTGGCTGCCCTCGTCTCTCACTAAGAGGCCTGCTCCCTGTCTGGTTCTGGCTCAACGCCCACCAAGGCAAAATTTGTTGCGGCCACAATATATACCTCGAATGCATGCCCGCACACCCGACTCTTGCTTCTTCCTCTCTCCGACTTACGCATCTGATCGTTTTGGTTCTGGCATCTGCCAATGAACCTCATCTCCACCTGCAGCATTGCATCGTCCAACGCCGACGACATCCACCATCACCTCACCTGCTGTCACGCTCTTCACGGGCCCCCAACAATTGCCACAGCGCTGGCACTACCACTACCACTACCACCCAAGGGGGATACGATAAAAACGATCCTGTTGTAGATTGGTCATGTTTGACGCAAGACGTAATAACTCTTTCAACTTTTACTCTTCCGACTACATACCAAGGTGACGGGCTTTTTTTTTATTGCTCTCTCTCTCTCACATCTTAATTATCACACACCTATAACCTCCCCATTCCCTCACCGAGAGCAGACAAGGCTTTGAGCAAAAGGCGTCTCGAATCTTGTCCACTTTCAGTCTTACCTTGCGTTTCGAACGAAGCAGAGAAGCATATCCATTCAACGATACGTCGCCAGCTCCTTCATTGGAGGAGAGGTTGAGGAGCGAGTGTCACAGTGGACATTGCAAGAGGAGACGTCACAGAATGAACTACCCATCACCACGAACACCTGGATCGACTCCGATCCACGAGTGGGAATATACACGAATGTCATCCGCCACTCCAACCCCATCACCGCGGCCAAGCTGGCTCGAGACGACGCCTCGACGCCCGGCAACGCGTGCAGCTCACAGCCGGGCCAGCAGCTATTCTCAGGCCGGCGCATCTACGCCTCGGGCACCAGTAGATTCGCCCCGATACAACAGCTCCGGCCAGTATGCCACGGTTGATGTGAGTCCCAAATATTTTTCGTCGTCGCGCGGGCCCTCCGGGTCGTTTCAATTTCCTGCCTGGCACGACCGCCGATTCTCTCACACCTATGTCCGGGCTACAACTCCGTTTGGAGAATCCGACGAGGACGAGATCTTCGAGGCTTCGGGGCGCACCTATGTGTTGCTTGCCGAGTCGCGAACAAAGGGTCGCAGGAACTCGCATCATGTTCAAGATTATGAAGGGATACGGTACACTAATCACGACGACTACCCACAGGGTACCGCCGCTTACTACGCCGACTACAGCCGTGATGCCTACGACTCTCCGCAGTCGCACATCCCCCCTACACATGTCCGACCTCCCACCAGCCACGGCCACGCCCGCCGCTCGTCAGCGGCCAATGTTCCCCAAAGACCATCCACCGTCCGTCCGTCGACTCAGGCCTACCGCGCAAAAGCGGCTGCCGCCGCCACGACGACACCCAAGGCTACCGAAGCCGATGCTCGAAAGCACCGGATTCCCACGGGCTACTCCCTCAAGAACTGGGACCCCTCAGAGGAGCCCATTCTGCTCCTCGGCAGTGTCTTTGACGCCAACAGCCTGGGCAAGTGGATCTACGACTGGACTGTCTACCGAGCGGGTGCCAACTCTCCCATTGCCGACATGGCGGGCGAGCTCTGGCTCCTGCTGATTCAGCTCTCTGGCAAGGTCAAGCGCGCGGAGGATATCGTTGGCCGCGTTCGCAGCACCGAGAACCGAGAGATTATGACCGACTTCATTGACGCCGGCGAGCGTCTCACAGAGAAGCTTCGCGGACTGCTCAAGGCCTGCGAGGCTCCTATGCTCAAGGCTGCGAAGAAGAAGCAGTCGGGTCTGGGCAAGAACTCTGGCGTTGAGTTCGTGGACACCCTCTTCGGCCGCGACCGAGAACTTGCCAAGACCGAGAAGTTTATGCAGAGCGTGAGGCTCTTCAGCCTCAGATTCGATGCCAACTGTGAGGGCATCCTGCAAAACCCATCTTCCTAAAGGCCATTTACTGGTTTTTATTTTACTTTCGCTACCTTACTGTGAGAACACTACCAATTCCCACAATCCAGGATAATCGACCCCCTACAGAGGACTGTCCCGGGAGCGATCCATTAAAGAGGAGATGCATATGAATTTGCCCTGGACTATGTTTTTCATATGACCAAGCGTCTCACGTATCCTTTTTAATCTTTCCTTTAATTGTTATCCAATTGGCAACTTCCCTAGGATCCCGGACCATCGAAGTTGAATAATGGCCCACTCCACCGGATGGAATGGCCCAAGAAAGACGCAAGACTGTACACTAATACTATTGCCTGTTTTTGTTCTCGTCCGGAGATTTCCTATGGATACCCAATCTTACGGACTCTTTATTTCTATTTCCTATGTTCTGAAACTCGGTCTCGGAGCGATGAATGGCTTTCCTTTCCTTTCTTTTCGGTTATTCAAAAGACAGATTTCTTTTAAGGGCGACCTGTACTACCACCAATGCACACGGGGAGGAGACACCGAGACACGGGGCATTTTTCCATCTAGAGATACCCAGCGTTATCATTTCGGGCGCGTCGCGAGCAAGCGGGAGGGGACGAGGCGGGAGGAGCAAAAAACAAAAGCGACAGCAAGGTGGCGAGGTTGTCTGTTTTACATGACTTTTACTGACTGATTATCTTTCTTTCTTTTTATTTTCTTTTCTTGGGTTTAATGTGCTGCGGCAGCAACGATTTTACAGAGTGTTTTTTATTGATTGAGATTGGGAATACTAGATGGAGGACTTTAGTTTACTGCAAAATGATGATGGCTTTGATGAGCTCGAATATTTATCCCCCTCTATATGAACCTTTCAGGCTCCATTCGTGTGATACTGTGTATGTCTACGACGTGTCTTTTTTTTTTCTCCCACTGCAGCCTTTTGTGGAGTGATGCGGTAGGGGTTTGCCCTGCATGTATGTAGGTAAGAGTGTGGATAGCGGTCTACGGTATCTCCCCTTCATGTCTCGATGTAAAGTGTAAAAGCCAGTGGCTTGTTAATATGAAACTGGAGGCCACACGATGTGTATCCATCCTCATAGGGCGATAAAAGCTCCGTAGAAGAAGACGTGTTGGAATACGGCATCAGCCCGCCGTTACAGTGCTGAAGAGATGTCTTGGCGATGACGTCTTTCCACGTCTCCCAAGGGCGATTTGCCACGTCTCTCGTCTTTTATTTTACGTGTACTCGCCGTTTTATTCATTATGTGGAGTTGTATAACGAAAGAGCTTTGTAGGTGGTAGGTAATGATGCTTTTGAAGAGATGGGTTTTGTGTTATTCTATCTTTCTGGGGGATGGAGTATGACTTGGAATTAGGCAGACGAATTGAATGTTTTAGGATTTTCTCAGGGAATACGGTATTGTTGCTTTTGCTTTTGCTATAGGGCTGGGATTGGGGGCTACTAGTACGAGGATTGCTTGAGAATGTTATGTGTGCCTGTGTGTGGCTTTTCTGGTGTAAGTTGGGGGTATAATGAAGGTTTACTGCTTGGGAAGGCTTTGGATGGATGCTGTAGAATGGCTGGTGTATGTATTTGGTGGTTGGTTAGGTTTTGGTATGAAGCTGCTTCGTGCAGATCTGATATCGAACTGTGACTAACCACAAGCTAGATTGAGAATCTGAGACGAGCTCAGACGACTCACAGCAGTAATGACAAAGAAGAAGGTTGGTGAGTTGGTTGGAAGGCGGCATGAACTCGTCGTGCTTATTCGGAGGCTGTGCTTGTCTCATGTTCATGTCTCATAGTAAGGATCTACAAGTTCCCGTTTGTCTCGCGGGCAATGGCCAAGTCAAGTATGACAGCTACAGACGTTCCCTTCAATAATTTTCTTTCATTTTCTCTTTTGCTCATGTCTCGGGGTTTCAACTGGAATCATCCTGGGTTTTTTCTTAGCTACGGTGCGACAGTCCATGGCGCAGAACCAGCCCCCCATGTCTCAATCATCAGCCTCGTAGTGCGCATCAGGCTGGAATGCCTGCTCAGCAAGAAGCTATTCATGCATGCATAATGGATTCCTGTCCTCAGCCTCACTTGACTCATTTTTTTCTCTTCCTATCGAGTGGCAACCTATCAATGCAGCTTCTGTATGGTCGACGTCTTTTGGGGGAGAAAAAGAGAGAAAAAAGAAAAGGCAGCAGGTTTCAATCAAATGAAACTGGCTAATCCAGCCGCCCACGTCCGAGCCGAAAGAGCCCTGCACTGTACGACGGGAAGATTGAAGCGGATCCCATGTCGTTTTTTTTTTTCTTGCGCAACAGAAAGAGGGGAGAGGAGAAGAGTCTTGCATTAAGCACACTCCCCTCCAAGTTTGTGTTTGCTTTGCTTTTTTTTCTCTTTCTTCCTTGATGGTGTTGGCTCTCGTGCGGAGAAGAGCATGCGTTTGCCTAGGTGCGTAATGCGGCAAGCAGTGGGTTTTTTGTGGTGTTCTTTGTCTCCTCTCTACCAGGATGTTTTTCCTTGTTTTCTTTTTCTGGGCGTTTAGGTGTGCCCTGCTACTATTACTTCAGGCCATGTCATTAGGACAAGCAGGAATGGGGCTGCATAAGGCGGCGGAAGAAGAGACGAAAAGCCTCTTTGTCCTTTGCGTATCACCAAGAGCTGCGTACGACAAAGCGTCTGGTTCTATTTCCGTTGGAGCCACAGGATTATGTCACCGAGAGACACATCACATCACATCACTCTACATGGCACTGGCCGCTGCGCTGGCTGAGTATCACAGGGTCTCAAGCGGCTCACTCTCAGCCCTGTCTTGGGCCCACGGAAAGATAGTGGCCACGGCATGAGATGAATGCGAGAGTATTTGCGCATGGCATGGGGGGGGCATGGCGTGTGTCTCTTCTTTTTCTTTTCCTTCACCTTGTCGAGACCCCCTCACTTTCAGCCCGATTTGGGGCCTGAACAATTCCCACTAGCCATGTCATAAAAATGATGATACAGTTGTTACCTGGCTAAGGTAGGCAAGGGCGGCGCTTTGATAGGTCGTTGGCTCCCAAAAGGCAGATGCATAAGTTAGGTTGGGCATCTGTATAAAAAAAAAAAACCGACTGGGATGGGCCCATTTGGATTCGGAGCGCCCCGAAAGCCGCGATTAACCAGCGCAGCCACCACGCGGTGCCTCAATAGCGTGGTTTGCTGAATTGCTGAACTGCAAACTGTTTGGGCGCCTAGGATTGGACCGTGGAGGATGACTTGCATAATCCGACTCACCTGACGGGCTCTGCAGCAGCGAAAGAGGGATTTGCAACTGACAAGGCCAATCACAACCGGGGGGTGGTTTAATGGCATGCATGTGTACGGTGGGAGTTGTTCTGGGGACAAAAGTCTTCTCTCGTCATCATTGCCTTTTCCTCTGCTTCTTTGCTCCATTTGGCGGGAGGAGAAAAAAAAAAAAACAGGGCTGCGGCCGTGGTTCATGCCGGGGGCTGTGTGTTACATGATGACAGGAATCCCAAGACATGGAATGAGAAATGCAGGTCCATGTGCGCCGTAGGGCGATGGGACGAAAGGCCGGAAGCACGCAAACTGCCCCAAACGGCGCTGTCTTTCCATGCATGACTGCGTTGAAGGAGTCTGACGTCTTACGTGCTCACTGGCTGAGCAGACATGTTGCATGTAGTCATCCTCAAGATCACCATCCCGTACAGTAACGCATTGTCAGCTCTCAACTAGCACACGCACAAGCGGGGGGAAGAGAAGCACGGTGTATTCCATATCTCCCCCCTCCTTCTCCCCTCACCCGCATTCGACTGGGAATGTAACCTGGAGATACCGATGTTGCACAGATGCCAGATTTGCTCAGGAGCCCTTTCGACTTGGGACGCATATGCGCACGGCACGCTGCATATATTGGCCTCAGCCTGGCGCAGCACATGTCTGTCGCTCCATGCCGCTAAACTGCTGCGGCCAGCCAGACAGGGCCCCCTCTTCGTCGCTCCAGCTGCAAAGATGATGCTGAGCGATTGTCCTGCCCCTACCCGTATCCAGGCCATTATTGACGACCGACATCAATTTAATGTGGTAAGCAAAGCGAGTGGACGCTCCACTTGTTCGGCTCTTCTCTCTCTCTCTCTCTCGCTTGTGCGCCTCGTATTCCGTGATACTGCTTCCTTCGTGTATCTTTACGAACGTCTTTAGTGTCGAAAGAGCCGAAATTGGAGCGAGCTGTCGAGCAATGCCCCCGGTGCAGATCTTCGGAGGTGCCGGTGGGCGGGGCCGGACCGGAGGTGAAGGTGCCGGCTGAAGTCGGACGTAGCCGAGATGGGAATCGTGACGCAATGGAGAAGTTGTAAGAGTAGAGTGGCATTGACTCATACTAGGAGATATGTGCTATAATCTTGTACTACAAGAAATGACTCTCTAGTAGGGTCTATCTTTATACCCCATTTTTTTGGACTTGGATTGTCAGTAGAATGTGTGATACAGCCTCCATTGAGTAAGGTAGTAATGACGAACCGACTAACAACTTCAAAACCTACTTTTCAATGGCCTTCCGAGCCTATCGGGGTATAAGTTTGAAGTCAATGGGCTTCTCTTACTTCGTGGATGATAGATATCTCATAAATAAAATTCGTGAGCTTCGAGGCGTATATCTAGAGAATGCAATTAGATCGTGACAAGAAACTCGGTCGGTATACTTATTTATCCTCTTGCCAATATAAAACTCCAAGGTTTTCTTAAGAATGTGCATTATTTGGGTAGTTCTCATAGCCCTGTGTAAATTCTGTTTAGATGCCGAGGAATATGCAAAAGCAACATTGAAGTGATTCTCAGTTCCAGGGAGAAGTGCTGTAAACTAGCCTTGCACTTGCTCACAATCGTTTTGTTCTGGTGTAAAAATTTCTGAATCTACCAGGAGTTATGCATAATAGTTGTCAATTTTTCGCCATATTCTCTTACTTCTATAAAAGGGTTGTCATATGAATACATTCTACTTTCATTGTCGCTCGGGAGGAGAATGCTTGAAAGTACATGTATTATATAACTGAAATGTGTTGACATGGTTCGGTTTGCGAACTGTGGTATGAATTATGAGTTAAAGAGTTGATCACGTGTGCTGCTTCTATAACTATATTTAACTCACGCTCTCAACATAGAGTTTCTCCTTGTAGTCAATGGCTATCGGGCCTCGATATCTAAGCAACACCCGAGACGAACAGGAAAGACAACGTCGCTCTATCAACCAGCGAACAGAGGAACTCGTCCCTACTATTTGGCAAATGTTGGGAGTTTAAAAAAGAAGTTATACATTTACTAGCCGCGTAGGTAGTCTTAAACACATGACGAACTCATTCTTTGCTTCATTATTAAACTATGTACACCTAATTGATATCATTTAATTTCAAGATCTAATGGCTCCAGAAAGCATGAATCATGGGTTCTTGATAACTTTTGAAACTTTTCTTAATGCAATGTGAAATTCCTTCACTCATGTGTGCTTCAAATCGTACATGCGCAGACACGCAAGTCGTCGCGAACATCTTCCCTATCTCCTTTACCTCTTGTTGTAGTTGACGAATCGGCTCTAAAGAAACTAAGTTAGCAAACTGGATCAAATTGTATAATGGTGAAAGAGGAAAACATACACCTAGATAGAGAATGGTAATGTTGCTGACGACGAAGCAGAGGAAGATACCCAAGTCTCTCCAGCGATGGTCAAAGCTCAAGCTCAATGGGGTGTAGAACTCATCGCCAACCTTGTATGAGCAGTACTCGCAGTTAGAGGTGCTGTTGGAAACGAGATATCCCGGGGCACCCCTTTCGAAGAAAGGCTGCATGTACTCGCCGCAGGTTGTACCGTTAGGAGCGGTGAATCTGTTCAGCTCGCTGGGCTTGCAAACGACTTCGAGTCCATGGAGTGCGGTGGTAACACAAGCACCGATGAGACGAGTGAAAGGATCGAGCTGGTAGAGCCAGACACGCCAGCCCTTGGGCATCTGTGCATACGGAATGGTAACACCACAGAAGAGAGCGAAGACAATGGTGATGAAAGGATCAAACTGGGTAGAGACACGAGGCGAGGGAGTAAGCGCGGAGAGACCTTGGCCCAGGGTGACGGCGAACAGTTCTGTGATGAGAACCATGAAGAACTGGAAACCGGCACGCGAGGGGTCGGTTTGGAAACCAGGCATGAAGTACAAGGGCAGGTAGAAGGAAACCGCACAGAGAACAGAGTAAGGCATCTCAGCGAGAATGATGGCCGTGACGAACGAAGAGGTTGAGTACATCTTAGACGAGGATTCGCGGAAGAAGAGCGCACGCTTCATGGCGTACATGATTTCGACCTGCGACATGATGATGGCGGGCAACACTGTGATCTGGAACATGACGAAGACCTTATACTGAAGAGAAGACTTCGAGTTGTCCAAGTTGAGATATGTGAGACCAGTGATAATGGCGACAGCAATGTGAGCAAACAGACGAGTAAACAGGTAGTTGGGAGAGCGCCAGAAAGCTCGGAACATGCGTCGGACAACAACATTCATCTGGTGGTAAAGAGGAGAGGCATACTCCTTTTCAAGTCCGGGGCTTGCCTGGTTAGCGGCCATGCGCTCTCGCTTCAGCTCGATGATGACATCCTTGGTATGAGCAAATTCAGGGCTGTCTTCCCAGATATCAGCCCAGTCACGGTCACCAATTCGGGGCATGCTACCGGCGCCGACGGCATCAAGCATGTACTCCGCAACGTTGTCGGTAGGGGCAGCTTCAGCACCATAGCGTGCCAGGTAGGAGCGCAGAACAGCAGCATCCTTGCCAATATCGCCAAAGTAGACAGTGCGTCCTCCTCGCTGGAGCAGCAACAGACGGTCAAAGTTCTGGAAAAGCGCGGCGTTGGGCTGGTGGATAGTGCAGAGAATTGCCTGGCCAGCAGCAGCCAACTTCTTCAGGAAACGGACAATGTTGAAGGCACTCTGACTGTCCAAACCGGAAGTAGGCTCATCCAAGAACAGGAGCAATTCGGGCTTGGCGGCAAGTTCAACTCCAATGGTCACACGCTTGCGCTGTTCAACGGTCAAACCAGCTTCAGGGGATCCAATGATGCAGTCGGCAATGTTCTCCATTTCCAACAAAGAGATGATCTCTTCCACATATGCATGGCGCTCGGGGATAGGGGTTTCGAAAGGTTGGCGGAGTTCAGCAGAGAATCGAAGAGCTTCACGGACCGTCTGAGTGGGCTCATGAACATCGAGCTGCTCAGCATAGGAGGTGGATCGTTGGAATTGCTTTCCGGGCTTGGCACCATCTACCAAAACGTCGCCATAGATGACACCAATGTTCTTTCTAGATGCCAAGACATCGAGCAGCGTAGTCTTTCCAGCGCCAGACGCTCCCATCAAGGCAGTTAGTTCACCTGGCTTAACATATCCAAAAACGTTGTTGAGAAGACGTCGGGTACCACCGGGAACAGGCACATCGTAGTTGAGGCTCTCCCAAGTCAAAACGCTGGTCGAGTTAATGATCAACTCAGAGCCTTCCTCGTTAGATCTATCCTTGCGCTTGGCGTCACGCTTGTCAGAAAGGGCTTTGTTCAATTCTTCTCGCTCCTTGTTAGGCTTTGCATAAACCTTGAAGCTGTTTCCACCCATGCCAAACTTGACGATCTCACCAAGGAGCACGTTTAGGAAGAGGAAGAACACAATCAGCGCCATGACAATACCCCAGTTGCGCCACAAGTCACCAGGAAGGTAATCGAAACCCTGAGAGATGTAGTCACGGCCTCGGACAAAGGTTGTGCCAGCGTTTGAACCAGGCAGAACACAGACTTGATGGTTGATGTCAGTATACCCAGGACCAGATGGAATAAGCGATTCGGCGGTACAAGTGAGATCAATTCTCTCAAACTCATTCTCCATCAAAGAGCTAAATGCGAGACCCAAAATATTGATCCAATAGATCCAGCGAAGCCAGACTTTTTCGGATTGATACTGAATGAGATATCCGGACGTGGTGATGAAAAGCGTGATGATAACGACGGCAAACTTGATAGCTGAGTCGAAATCCGGGCTGACACAGCCAAGAATTCGGAAAAAGAGCGTCATGCCAATGTTACCAGAGAGAATCATCAGATAGAAGGTGAAGAATGCGCCGGCATCTCGAACTAGGCCAGTCATGAAGTAGACAATGATGGAGAAGACAAGGATTTGACTGGCTGCAAACGCTTGATCCACAAAGATTTGGGCAATCCAGAGAGCCGAAGGTCGATGGAATGCGTATGCCTTGTGTCTTGCGACCAGTGGACGTCCCAACATTGTTCCTCCTAATTCTGAGAAGGCCTGGAAAGCGTTGAACAGGAGCGCTACAAACAACAAACCACCCTTGCTGAAAGCACTGGCGGAAGTTTGACCGAGATTCAGATACAAGGTTCCGAGAACGATGGCGACGAGGATACTGCGGCTCCAGCCCACAATCAGGTTAAATCGATCCTGGAGCTTGAGAATAAACTGTCGTTTCATGATAGACCAGACTTGGATATGGAAACCGACTTGATAGGGGCTTCGCTTAGATGTGCCACGTTTGCCTTCCTTAAATGCAACCAAGAAATCGTCGTGCTTCTGCTTTTCATGCTCAAGGTTTGCCTTGTACTCGGCAATTTCGTCTTCAATCATCTTCTGGTAAGGCGACGCCTTGAATGCCTCCCTGAGTGAGTCTGGGCTGTGAGGGGCATTTTCTGCAGATCGTCCAGGCTGATATTCGCGCTCGAATTCATCGGTACAACCAGTAACATAGTCGGGAGTCGTCTGTCTCGGCTGCGGCAGGAAACCAAGGCCTTCGAAATAGGCACGTGCATCCTTTGCAGGGCCAAAGTAGACTTGTCGTCCTTCGTCAATCACCATGACCTTGTCGAAGAGCTTGTAGATGTTCTCGGAAGCTTGGTACAGAGAGACAAAGGTGCAAGTCTTGTAGAGATCTGTCTGGATCCTCAAACTCTTTGCAAAGTCAAGGGCAGTACTGGCATCAAGACCACGAGTGCTGTTGTCCCAAGAGAGAATACAAGCGTTTGTGATCATCATTTCCGCGATGGAGACACGCTTTCGCTCACCACCAGACACACCACGAACGAAGGCATCACCAACAATGGTCTTTCTGGTGTGTTCAATGTTGAACATCTTGAGTAGCAGAGTGATGATGTGTTCCTTGAATTCAGTCTTGGACATGTTGCCAGGTCGCTTAGCAGGCATCTTGACATCCAAAGCAAATCCCAGAGTCTGCTCAACAGTCAACGTAGGGTGGTGGACATCGTCTTCAGCATTGTAGACGGCCTCACCACGGTATCGCTTGAACTCTTGCGCAGTCCATGGACCGTAAAAGACATCTCCATGGACTCCAGTGTATCCATATCGCTGGTTAGCAATGGCCTTGAGGAAGGTGGTGCAACCAGAGCCTGGAGTTCCCAGAACCAGAATCATCTCTCCTGGCTTGCACACGCCCTGAAAGCCATCAAGCAGCGTAGCCTCAGTAAACTTCGGGCCCAGGCCGACCATGCTTAGCAGTGGGGAGATGACGTTGAAGGTGTCGATGATGGCATCGGGGAAGGTTTTGACAAAGTTGGTGAATCCGCCGATACCCTTGACGGTCAGACCATCCCAGCAGGTTCCGATATGTTTCGATCGAATTCCGGCCTCGGTGCTGGCGTCAAGATCGCCTCGGAGAGCAGTCTCTAAGTCGAAGAGAGAGACATCATCATCCTCTGCTGTGACGGTGGCCCCCTTTTCGGGGTCGGAAGTGGATTGGTGCTTGTTCTTGCGACTCGCCCGAGAAACACCAGTAAATTCGCGCTGCAAGCCGGCAAAATGAGCCTCAGCTTGCTCAACAGAGACGCCCGTCTGAACTCTGGCAAGTTCCTTTGAAGAGCGATCACCTTCAACCTGAGTCTCCACAGAGTTTGAATCCAATTGCTCGCCAAGCTCCTTTGCCGTCGCCGAGTTTGCCGTGTTAGGCAGCGACTCCTCTTTGAGAGGAGGCTGCTCCCCAGCCATTGTGATTACTTTTTGGAGAGTTGTATGAAGCTACAGGTATGTATAGATGCTTGAAAGGATGAAAGTCGTTGTCGGTATTAGAGTTGTCCAAAAAGGGTCGTCGCCGAAAATTGATGAACGAAGGATATGTTTGACGTAGAGTATGGTCAAGTTCCAATAGTCCAGACAGAATTATTATTGATGTTCTAACGACGAGTGAATGCAATTATTTCTTGAGTCGTTTGTATGGTGAGAGATCAGATGATGCAAAAAGAGTAAGCGGTGGGCTCGAGCGGTGTGATTCTACCAGACGAAAGAAAAAAAAAATCACAATGCAGAGATTGATAGAGAAGGAGGATATCAAACAACCCCAACAGAGAAAGACTCTCGATGACAACCAAAATTGGTTATCAAGCGAATGACCAAAACAAAAGCTGAGCAAAAAGTAGGACGCCTAGAGTTTTTATTAATTTCCTCACGGCTAAAGAAAAGCGCAAAGCAAAAAAAAAAAAATGGGGGCCTACGGAGCTCCAAGGGGGATCTTTTGGCCTGCCAAGATTTCTGGGGCCAGATAACGGCATCCAACCTCGCCCTATGACAAGGACAAAGCTCTCTGACATACTTCCCACTTCCCGGCCAACAGACTCATGGCCCACCTGCAGGGCGGCAGCTCGAGTTTGCCAGCACAGCTTGACCGTCAAAAGTCCGAAGGCGAGGGGCAAAGCCGGAGCTACAGCCGTTCACCAGGTAAAACCCGGCCAAGCGGCGACATGAATCCACCCTGGATGCACAGATTGGGGGTACCGGAGGCAGTGGGGCATTCCAGGAGAGCTACTGGAAGTTCTTGTACAGCTGGACTATGGATCATTGCTACGATGAGTTTCTCGTTGCTTACTACAGGTATGTACGTACGAGTACGGAAGACTAACTACATCAATGTTGCTGTTTGTTCATGGAGGCAATACAGACAGTCACGCCGACAACAGGTATCCGGAGGAGCAAGACTCAGCCATCGCTGTGACCGATACAAGTTCCACAAGCCAAGCTGTCAGACTTTGACGTTCTCCAATATTGGAGCCGATGAGATGACCAGTTCCCTAATTCATGCTCTGGAGACGGAATAACATGTTGACGCATTCTTATTAATAAGGTTCATTTCCGGAAATCGGAAATACGGAGTTAGAGCCACAAGCCTCTCATCAAGCTGACCTTTCCATCAAAGCAACAATGGCGGCAGTGACTGGCCGTGACACTCTCATCGGTGGCAATCTGTTGAACATCCAACTAATGGGCTTCCGTGTTTCTGTTCTCGTACAGCACAGCATTGAACTAAACTGCCATACGCTGGTGTGAAAGAACCGATAAAATATGGCATCAATCGTGTTCGGGCATTTTGAGGATGCCTAAAACGGCAATAAGCCAATAAGCCAACAGCACGATGGATCATGGCGTGCGACCAGTGGCGCTGCGGTTGGTCAGGATCATGGGGCGTTTGGTGCTAGAACGACTCAGCAACTCCGAGTTTTAGTGTTACGGAGCCCCGAACGCAAGGGTCGTGCTCAGCTGGAGAGATTTCGATGAGAAAGTTACCCATAGGAAATCCGTCGATAAACAGCTTACTCCCCAGACTTTTTTTTCTTTCTTTCTCGTTTTCTCGAAGCCAAGCAAACAGCTCCCTCCTGGTGGTGGACTGGTCCAAGAAGCGGTCGAAACGACCTCAATACATCACCGCTTCTCTATCTCTAGCCCTCTAGCCCCCATCATGTAGGGGTTGACAGCCCATACTACAATCGATCCACAACTCTCCTTTGATCGGCTACGAACGACATAGAACACAGGTTCAATCACCGCCTATCTTGATTCGCGACGTCCCCTCTCTTATCACTTCTCAACTTGGAAATGTCACCGGATGTAACACGGCACCACTGATACTTCACGGCGCGCGTGCCAATATAAAATCTTTTGATATGGGATGAAACAGACCAGCACGGACTGTTAAGCCCGCCTCACGGCTTGGAGGGTGCGGCGCTCGGCGCTCGCTGACTTTTCTTTTTCTGCCCACTTCTTCTTCCTACAACCGGGGGGTTGCGGCCCGCGCCCCTGTTGGCCACGCCGTTCGTTGTTTGCCCCGTTTCGGTCCGCACTAGTACAATGTGGTAAGTGATCACAAACTGCCACGAGGAGACTAAGACACTTTTCAGCCGACCCGTCCTTGTCGCAGCAAATTCTTTGTTTGATTGTCTTATACATGCGTGTAATGTCTATGACATACGAGTACGAATCATCGTTAATACGCCAACTCTCGTTTGTGGCTTACGAATTCGGCCTCCTCCGAGCTAGTTCAGCATATGGGTCTTTCATCAAGCCGGCGGGCGCGGCACCCGCCGACCCTGGATTCATTCCTTGGTTCCTACAGGCTGAGATTGCCGATCCGAGAACTGAAAATTTCGAACGTTTGGGTGGCGAGCTTTCCCTCAGTGGGAAATTGCAATTCTTGGGATTCAGCCCCCGCCATCACCTCCGCATCAATAAAACATGCTCAACGGCGTGTTGAGGTAAACCGACCGTGTTTGCGTGTCATGATTTAGAACATGTGCGAATCAACGCGTGGAGAAATAGTCGGCCTCTCTCTTTGCACTAGCCTTCGTAATACGCCCTCCACCCACCGTCGGTCGGTTAATATGCAACTTGTTCGCCGGATGACTCCCACTCAAAAGGAGGCGCAATCCGGCACAGCGTTATCCCGCTTGTTACTAATAACAACACCTCAGTCGTATAAGTGGCTCCATTTTGCTCAAGACAAGGGAGCACACCAGCTCCGATGCAGACACTACTCGGCAATTATCATTACAAGTATGTCTGCGTGTCATCAGAGAAACGGACCACAAAGAGCGCTTTTCACTCTATCCGCAATATCGTATCGTTGTCGGATTTGGGATATTTCGAGAAAGACATCAGCCATCAACTCTCGCATTTGATAGGCGAAGTTCCGACTTACTGCACAGCAACCCTTCCCATTCTGGAGCATCTAGATGGAGTAAGGCTTCCGTATCTCGTAAACTCTTAATTCCATTCTTAATTCCGTAAACAATCACAATCTCAACCACAGGAAAGACCCTCCCAAAGATCGACCATACCAGCCCCCACACGGCAGAAACAAGCAGAGGAATGGAAGAAATGCTGCCCCTGTAATAACACATCACGAAATAAGACCTTGTACGGTACAGATACAGAGCGTCTATTTGAGGTGGTAGTAGCAGTTCTACATGTAGCATCACCCTGGCATCGACAAGATTACATCCTTGAACCATCCCGCTTGGGTATCAAGTCAACAAGGAATGAAGGCCAGGATTATCAGCGCTGAAGCCCCAAATGCCAAGATTACGCCACATCACCAACCATTACCGAGCAAGAATACATGCAGACAGCTGAACTCATACTAACACGTGCGAGTACCTCTTCATTTCTCCGTGAAAGCCAAGGTACGAGCAGAAAGCGGACAGTAGCACAGCTTCAAAAGCAAATAACGGCGCTACGATCCCTTGCATCTCCCAACCTCTGCCATCATATCTCGATTGCTTTGACAAGGCAATCAAATCGTCAAACTCCGCAGCCCCAGTGGATCGAATATTCCGCAGATACGGAGCCATCAAGTCACATTACGCTCATTCCTCACCGCAACCCATCCACAGGCCAAGGAGCCACCCGGAGACATAAAGTAAAAAGACAAACGCAAATCTCCTGAGGGGGCGAGTAGTTGTTGCGTGTTTCGGCATTCGCTTTTTCTTTGTGTGATTGAGCGGATGCTTCAATTCCGTCAGAATTATTCAGATCCTCTTCGGAGTATTGAACATCGTTATTATTCAGCTTTCGTGTTGGGTAACTAATGCTTAGTGATCTACTCTGCGGAACTCCGACATAGCATGACAATGTGACTGAATACAGAATCCATTAAATGCGTTTGTCGTATAGTCTTATTGCGCCATCTTTAACTTTTACGCAACGGGCGGTGCTGAAAGATCCACGGCCAGGTGCCATCGCTGTCTGCCTCGCTACGAGCTGGGCGCTGCCACCATGAGAGAAACTGAGGCCCTGACCCCTTGCTTTGGCCAAACAGGCCGAAACTCATGTTTTGCCTCGTAGTATTACTATTCATATACATGTGTGGGGTCCTTAAATACTCCAAGAATGCTAGAGTCAGCAGGACAACAATGCTCCCTTGCATTGCGACTGCATCCAATAGACGGGTATACTCCAAAATCACTCATGAATAGCCCCCAAAACACTCTGTATCGTTTGTAACATTCAGCTCAGAGCAAAGCATAAAACACAAAAGTCAAGAATCTCAGCGAATCATTCAAGAGGCAGCAGTTAAGAGAGGGCAGATTAACAATCCCGTCTAGCCATGACACGTTGTATCCGGAAGTGTACCGGTTTAAAGGGGGAACTGCCAAGTCACCAACTGCATTTGCTTCAGTATTTGTTATCACGCCTTTTCGTAGAGATACAGTTCCACACATTGCGTCTCAGCTCCAAGAACGGGCAGTGGCAACGTCTGCCTGCGTAACTCCGTCCACCCCTGATCTGATAAGAGGCCAAACAGCGCTTCCTCCGAAACTTACCGCGGCTTTGTCGCCAGAAAGTCTTTTGTAGACTGCGGCTGCTCGCCGGTCTCTGCCGTGTTGGATTCGTGCAACGCGGAAAGCGTCCCGAGCAGGGCGGGAAACATGTCCACGTTGTAAACGCAGTCACTGGGTAGGACAAGGTCCCAGAGGTGACTTTGTGCTTCCGGGCCAAACACTCACTCTGGGCCTTGCTCCCAGTCGAGATTCTCGTAAAGAAGCTTTATAGGAGGTGCAGTGTTAGACTTGTGCTCCCGTCGGGCGTGAAGAAGCCGGGACATGTTTGATCTAATTCGACCTTCTGCTTCCTCCAAGTCCGTCATGAGAATGGTACATCTACGGCTAGGGGGCGGCAGTGTCCTCGGAAAGACGACACTCAAGCCTCTTCCCAAAATTCCCACGCGGCATCCTAGTTCTAGTGCGTTGACGGGTTTTGGCCCGGTGAATAAGCCTTTCGAAGCTTTCACTCCAGAGGGCTCTGTATCAGTTGGCATCGGCAACATGCATGCCTCCGCAATTGCAAAAATACAAGATCTCGCAATACCCTCATCAATCTCCTCTTCAAACTCAATCTATACTCCCTGCTCGGAGGCACAAGGTAGTGGTAGCCTTCTTGTAGTAACCTTGATGTCGGCCTCATCATGGCTCAGAGTGATCCAGACTGGCATCACTTGTCCAGCCGGCCCTTCTTCTAAAAGAACTGTAGTGGCGGAAATATCGCGTACTCAAAGCGCAGAATATGTCTCTGTGCTAATACATACGCTGACGTTACATTTTGCCTTCAGTATTTGTTACTTAGCTGCAGAAATGTTGACAGAATGCTTTGCAACACGCATCCCAGGTCGCCATTGTAATTTCGCTGTCCTAGGCAATGGATTTAATAGGACCTTCCCCTTTTGAACCCTGAGTTGGTGTCTATTTCGACCTAAATTGTCAAGTCAACTGGTTCGTCTGGATGTAGAAACCAGCCGCCCAGGTTCATGGTTATTGTGAAAACGAGATCTAGCGTATGTTTCTTTCCAGACTGAGATCGAGCCGGGGATTTGAGCAGTCGTCTGCAGTGCATTATCGTCAATTGCCTTGCTACATGTTTTGAGCACCAAATGTCTCTATCTGTTGGTAATAGAGCCCACTTTACTACAATCAACAGCTGTAGGGTATGTATGTATGTATGTCGATACCAAGTAGGTAACTTGGATGAAGTTTTGTCGCCTTCAACAGAATCTTATTTTTGCCTAGTCACCTAACAATTACTACAATCATGGATTCAGAATAGCATTACACGTACTTTGGCATATTGAAATGGATTCGCGAGAAGAAATGTAATAATAAGATTTTTTTTTTTTTTTTTTTTTTTGAAATTACAAAGGTGGAAGAAATAGCGTATGTGAAGAGAAGAACTAAATGCAAAGAAATCGGGGCTTTCGCAAGATCCATGCACCTGGTACCCCAGTACTCACCAATGGAAGTAAGCTCTTTCTCTCCATTTAGCATTCAAATCCTTCTTCATTATTCACAGTTATGACAGATAGCAATGGAATAACATCTTTCTTGAATGAGATGTACATGGTAAATAAGGTATGCTTGACGATGATGCCTGTAAACTTCGAGCCTCTACGCTCGCCTGAGCTCCACGCTGTCCTGTGGTGGTTTTGCTCAATATTCACA
The DNA here is from genome assembly GCA_020045945.2 of Trichoderma semiorbis. Lineage (NCBI taxonomy): Eukaryota > Fungi > Ascomycota > Sordariomycetes > Hypocreales > Hypocreaceae > Trichoderma > Trichoderma semiorbis. The sequence continues at coordinate 2,375,388 of CM034695.1, forward strand.
TGCATCGCGACTAATTTAATGTCTGCTCGAGTGAAGAGTGAAGAATCTATTCTCCATCTCCATGTACCAGTATAAAAAAGGCTGGTAATGCAATATCTGCGGAGCAATGATCTATCAAAAAGCAAATATAGCTAAGTAAAATAAAATGAAAGGGTATCATATGAAATACAAGCTGACTATAATTGTATCCAGGAAAAATAAGGATAGAAAGCACACGCAGAAAAATTCCCCATGGAATCCTGCTTTATATTAAAATGGAGATTTCCAAGTACCCATTTGGGAAGTCTCAATCCCTTCCATGCTAATGGGGGGTTCTGCTGCAAAGTGAGAGCGGCTACCTTGCATCGAATTGCGCGGGGCAAACAAGAAAGGATGAATCTTATGTTGAACCTCAGATAGCCTCTCATCGCGAATTAGGGTAACCGAATCCATGTTTTCGTGAAGCTGGACTGTATTGGTGTAGCTGGGCATATCTGAAGATGAATCGTACTGTGTACTATGTAAAGAACTTTCCATCGAAGATCGAAAGGGAATCTGTTGTTGCGGCGGAAGAGTTGAGGAATCTGTGTGACGAGCGGGCTGGTGGCTAAACACGGTGCCATGTTGTGATACTGTGTTATAGAAGAGATCATGCTGACCCGTCTGGGATGCGCTTGAGAAATGCAGCACATCCTGTCGACTTGCTCCAGAGGGATATGCAAGCCTATAATAGTTGCCACACAGGGCAGAATTTATCTGGTTTAGAAAGTCGCCTAATAACTTTTGACCTTGAGGAGGAAACTTCCATTCAAAGACCAATGGTAACCATTTACAGAAAGCTGTTTGGTACATAACTTCTGCATCTGGATCTACCAACTTTGGAGGATATATTGACGTTAGATATTTGAGGCCATAGTTTTCCATAAATTGAAAGATACTTCTGAGTCGTTTGACTGCCAATTCTCCGATGTATGGATCAGGTATGCGATCGGCTTCGGGATAAAGTACTCGATAGATCCTTTCCCATTGCTGTCTATATGTTTTTGATCGATCACTTTGCTCCTTGTTAATTTGAAGGCATACATTTGAGTCGAAACATAGGGGGGCGTGGAGTTGGCTTTGTTGAGATGTATTCTCTGGTTGTTGACTCTGACACTGATGAGGACACTTGGTTGTATCATGGTGGCTTTGCCTTAGATGTTGTTCCAGATATGGAATGGTATTGAGTCTCTGGAAACAGCTGTGGTTTACACGATCTGGATATCTCATCGCGTAAGGACACATAAACAGGCGGTGTTTATCAGAGGCACTAGGAGAATGCTGTTGTAGCATATCTGCATCTGGCCCTGTGCTCAAAGACGATATATTTTCATCTGCGCTGTCGAGTATGCCGAACATATGATTGCTGGTGTCCGATTCCATCGTTATGCGTCGATATAGTGCGTCAAGTTCTTTAGACATCTCTTCTAGGATGGATTTCACTGTAGTAGACGGTAGGCGATCGTCCATTCTAGCGATATGCTCGTAATTATCTGCATCAGAAGAATGCAAATTTTCGTCCAATGATATGGAATCACGGTCACTTTTTATGGCCAAATTTGCCCGAGCCATGAATTGTTGCTGAGAAAGTTTGTCGAGATCATTGTTCCTCCGATCCATCGCAAGTAGGGCTTTAAGACGCCACTGGTTGTGTGCCTCGGTCGCATTGGAATTGTCCATAATCTGAACAAAATTGTTCATATTCATGCTTGAAGGACTTCCCTCGGCCGGTGCTATGTGTTGCCGATCAAGCAGCGGGATACCTTCGCTGATTAAGCGTGTGTCATCCCAGTAAAATGAATCTGTCAATGTATATGCATTTCTCTTCTCGTAAGAATCGGTCCACATTCGCAGACACTGAGCAACACCGCCAAAATCTTGACTTTCAACCATGGGCGCAAATGAGTTCTCTCTGGCCATGAGGCCGGATATACTTGGTACAGAATTGGATATGATAGAGCTATCGCTTGTCATGGCTGTGGGGATAGACCCTGATATAGCTGGATGTTGGGACATGATGCTTGTATAATCCGTGTTGTCGGCACTACGGAGAGCCAATCCAGCATCCACATAAGAGAAGCTTGATATGGGTCGAATCATGTTCTCTCTTTCACGCTCCATTTCTCGCAAATATTCCTGAGGAGCCATATCGATATTAAGCGTTGGACCGGGGCCGCGGAAATTCGGTGAAGCCTCAGCATTGCCTTGTTGCAGAGCTTCTTGCCCTAAGGCCTGTTCGTGGTATGAAGTCGTCCAGATTACATCATCATTAATCTCTTTTGTTGCTGTATTCCTATCTTTTTCCCCATCTCCCTCTTTCTCTTCAACCTTATCCATAGCTTCTAAATGGTTCTGGCTGGCATGTTTCGCTGGGCTGAGCTGCCTAAACTCCACGTCATCCATTGTATTGTTAAACGAGTCTTGTTGACTATTAAATTGTTCTTGCAACCGCTGCAACTCTTGAGCAGTTGCGTCATTCCTTTGGTGCTCTTTGTGTCTAGGGGGGATACGGGCAGAGCGATGTATGGCTATTCCTTCTTTTTTCGGGATGAATGATGATTGAGTCCTGACAGCATGGACAGTAAAATTGGAATCATTCCTTGAATCTTGTCTGATAGAGCTCTTGCTATGTGTATTCGACATAGGTATATGGGGTTGTTGGTATACCAATTCTTTCTGCTCCACTATGTGTTCGTCGTAACTGGGTAGTGATTTGAGGGCAAGCAGAAGCAAGTGTCCTGCGACATGGTCGGCCCTATTGCCATCAAATTCTTTATTGCCGCATAATGGACAAGGCTTGAACATAGTAATCGCTGGTCGCGCATTTCTGATGGCTAGAATATTGAGCTGCGCATCTGTATATTTGCCTGGATGAATAACTTTCATGTGGTCAACATATTCGCTTTTGGTGATGCTTTGGAATTCAGCGTGAGATTTAGAAGCACAGCGCCATCGCATATAGTGTGAGGACATATGCTTGAGCCATGTACTGCTATGGCTATACACTTCCTCGGGTGACTCGCAACCTTCAAATAGGCAGACATATGAATCGAGATCGTTCTTAACATGTAACCTACGGACATAGTTAGTATCTAGATATGATGATATGATGAACCAGCGTTAATTAGAGTGCTGTGGTGGGAACATGTTACTAATATTAGACTTACTTCCACTTGCTCTCATCAACAAAATCCCGGGCTGGTAAACTCAAGCAACAAAAAGGACAACAGATATCCCCTGCAGCCTCCAAAATTTGGTTCCAGTCTTTTTCTAGAATTTCCTCGTATTTTTTGGCTCTTTCTGGATCAGAATTTTCGTTTTCTCGGTTGAAGTTGCATTCTTCTCGCCGCTGTTTCTTCAACATGTCGTACTTTTGCATAATAGTGCCACAAGGGGCTGGTGGAAATGGAATGTCTCCATAATCACCTATTGCAACACTTCCAAACGCCGAAATACCAGATGGGGTTGCTACTTCCACAGGATCCGACGGTTTTAGAGTTCTGTCTGGAAATTTACCACAGCAAAACCTCCGATGGAGAACTTTTTTGTGTCGCAAAATCATGGTGTTGACGAGACGTTGTTGGATAGTACCGCTTACTCTTGGAAATTGATCACGTATGTGCCGAGCAAAGTCCTCTTTTAAAAAAGGTTCTAAGTCGTTTCCTCTGTTGTCTTTAATCTTAAAGTCTGTGATCTCCGTGAGATCTTGAGTTTCTCTGCCTACTCTGCGGATGATGCCTGAGAACTTGTGAAGGAGCGCAATTTGTTTCGTAATGTCTTGAAGAGCTGAACTGAAATTTGCATTTATATCAGGTAATTGTTTACCTAATGGCACTGGAGTGGATGTCTCGAGGATCGAAGTGCCTACAATAGTCGCTCTCAGTATCTCTATGGATATTGAATATCCCTTGCCTGGGAAAATATGGTAACAATGATTCGCTTGATAAACACCTACACTTCAGAACGCTGTAGTTCAATGCCTCCACAACTCCTATAATGGCATCCTGGACATCGAATGACTCTCGCAAACGGTAATCTAATGATTCTCGACCTGAACCAAAAACTTGAAAGTAAGCAGTCCACAGGGAGAATTTTGCAAGCTGGTTTTCTACCAAGGCCACTTCCCGAGCATGAATGGATGCTGCTTTGACGAGACACTGTTGAAAAGATCCATGGCATCGGGTGGCACAGTTGGAAATGGTCAGCCCTGGCGGATCTGAGTCCGCTGAAGCCATATCTGGCATCATAGCGAAATCCAATTTCTTTCAAGGTGAAAACACGCGTTCGGAATGCTCAGGCTGAAGTGAATTGATTCTGAATTCGGTGATGTCGACCCCACCTGAATTCTGCAATGTGACACTCCATTATCTGCTTTGGGTAAATGTACTCTGCACCTCATACAATGACCGGACACTCATGCAGCAAAGCCTAAGTATCTGGACAAGTTTCAGATATTGATAATGAGGCTGAAGATGTTCCTTACGAATGGAGCTATACAGGTACTTGTAGTAAGCGCGCATTGTTGATCCTTCCCCGCACGTGCTTGATGCCTTGCGGATAGGCATCCATAAGGCGGAATTTGCCTTGTTACAAACATTCATTTTGCCGTATATCTAAATGAGCACAAATACCATCATACAAAGGACCAGCAAGCTTACCAAATGCTACATGTTAAAACCCTGTCTAAACAAAATCCCTTAGAGGGCGAGATGGCTTCATCCTCCGTGCTTGCTGACACTCTTGATAGTATTCCATTGTTGATCACAGCATCTGAATCAATCATGGGTGCTGCTAGGATTCTGTGGAAGCATGAAACAAATGGCGAGCTCAAGTCATCTTATTCGAACGTCAAATCCCTTTGTTTTACCGTGAACTCTCATTGGAAGCACGTCAGTGACATGGCGAATGGAGTTGATGCAGATCTCATCCATAGAACTTTGAATCAGCTGGAATCCATAATTGCACCCGAAGTTCTCGATTTGCGCCTCTATAAAACATGCCTAAATGTTCCGCGTTACGAGAAATTACGCGCTTTCAATCGACGTTGGGAAAAGATTCAGAAACAGTGCAACAATGATACGACCATCCAATATATCAAGTCACATATGGAATTCGGAACGAACGCGGAAGAACGCGACCAGCTCTTCCAATTGTTGGACGAGTGGCAAGAGGAACTTCGAGTACGTTCCCCTGAGGACCAACCTGGCTGGGCATTTAAAGAGCTTTCTACCAATACGAGTGTTGGATCATCATCCATCGCCGTGTGGAACGCAGTGCAGTCAATTTTCAAGGCCTTTGTGGCCTGTAGCAACTGCAAATGCATACCGACCCACGATATCATGGCTCGACTTCGCTTAGGTACATACCGGAAGAATAATATACGCAGGGAGGGAGATACTGACGAATGTCTCGACTTCGACATGCTCCTTTCCATGAGGCAAAGCTGGACGGAAGCTCATGTATCCATGGTGAACGAGATAAAAGCGAGAGCTGTACAAATCCAAAACAGTATACCAATTGGGCACAATAGAGGACAGAAAATATCGACTAAGATAAAGCAAATGAGGGTAAAACAACTTTGTGAGCTGATTGAAAAGATCAAAATTGCGGCTCTTCGACTTAAGCTTAAAGTGACCGGAGACCAGATATTTAAGCTTCAATCTGAAAAGAGCACATTCCTCGGCGATAAAGCAAAGGGCCCTGTCACGTTGGACAAATGTCTTAGATCACACTCTCTCACCGATAGAACAAGACGTATTCTGGCGGTGATGCTCAGCTACGCTGTGCTTTACCTACACGATACTCCCTGGCTGCAACCTACATGGAGCTCTTCGCACGTCTTATTTTTCCCCACAGCTTCTTCAGCCATTCCTTTACAGCCATTCATCCAAACTCATCTAGCGAGTCCATACGAATCTAGCCAGGACTCGTGCGCCGACCCGGACGACCTTGATCCTGATTGGCTTCATCACTGTCCACATCTGGTGACACTGGCAGTGATACTAATGGAACTTTATCTTGGCGCCCCCTTCGATACCTTGGCTAGGCGGTATATTGAAGAACCCGAGGGGGGTACTCAATCATCAACCTACCCACGGAGTTTTGTTTTTGTCAACGAGGTATTCGAGGCATGTAAAGCTCAAGTCCACGATTCTTACCAATTTCATTACGTTGTGGAGAAATGTCTGGACCCTACTAGCTGGGAAGACGAAGATGGAAATAAATTGGACAATCAGACATTGATGTCGAAGATTTATCAAGAAATTGTCAAGCCACTAGAAACTGAATTATACCAGAGCTTTGAAAAGATCTCCAGCGACGATCTTGACGACTTTGCAAAGGGCATCGACATTGTAAACTGGGACCAAAATATACAACAGCAGGCTCAAACTGAGACGCCAGAGGACTACGCGCAGGGTGCCGAACAAACCCATGATCTTAATCCACCTAGATTTATGTTACCATTTGATTCTCCACGATCTTCTGCGAGCGATCTTTTGGGTCAATTTGGTCAATTTTTGGAAACCCATCAGCATGGACGACATTCGAATAGTGCTACTAGGTCTCCATATGACAGTCCTCGAGCAACAATGATAAATGACGAATACCGAGCTTCTCAATTTTTCGACGACGAGACCATCTCTGAGGCACACACTAAAAACGCGTAAGCAATGAAGATATCTTCACAGTAGTCTTTGTGTCCGCTGTATACCGATATATTATACGGTATATATTGGATTTTGCTTTCTCCAAAAGAGATTTGCTAACATAAGTTGCCCTGCAGGTGCTTAAAATATGATCACTGGAAAACTCAATATAGTGAAGTCTACGAGAAATTCATTCCAGAGGATCTTCATCACCCCAGCATCAAAATTGCGATTCTCGACACAGGTATCGACATGCAGCATCCAGACATTGATGCACAGGTTGAACAAATTAAAGACAGGTATAACTGGCTCAACGAGAATAGAGCCGCAAACGTGCGTGTGGTCACTGACAGGAGCGGCCATGGAACGTTCACGGCAAGGCTGATTCTCGATTATGCGCGTGATGCTCAGCTCTATGTCGCCAAAATAGCCGATGATACACCATCAAAACCCTGTGTGGTTGCCAAAGTATGTAAGCTCTGGTTTGACGCTGTCAAGCTTGGCCATGGATGAACCGCGTACTAACCCTATACCCTAGGCTATTAATCATGCGGTGTCTACTTGGGAAGTAGACATTATCTCAATGTCATTTGGCTTCACTACATGTGATATGGATGATTACCACGAACTCGAAGATGCCCTTGCAAATGCTCATGCGAAACGTGTGTTGCTTTTTGCCGCAGCCTCGAATAGTGGAGGGAAGCAGGGCCGCGCATACCCAGCTCGTGATCAGAATGTCATTGCCATTCACGCGACTGATACAGATGGTAATCGGTCGAAATTTAGCCCTACAGCGTTGAAACACGACATTAACTTGGCGACGGTGGGCGAAGCTATTGAGTCAGCCTGGCCAACATATCTACCGGGCAACTCTGATTCAAAATTTCTTAGATGCAAATCTGGCACGTCGTATGCGACTCCAATTGCGGCTGGGATTGCAGGGTTTCTCTTGTTATATACAAAGATAAATTTACCAGATAAAGCTGAGGCGCTGAAGAGTCGGCGGAGGATGCAAGCGCTGTTGAAGCGAGTTGCTGAGAAAGAGGCGGGACAGACGGCGAGAGATGGTTATCACTTCATCGCTTTGAGCTTGCATCGCGATAGTTTGTTTGGCAAGGGCAAAAATTATATTGACGAGACGATTCGGGATGTCTTGAGTACATAATATGTAATTGATACTGAAGGAGGGACTGCATCTTGAGTAGCGTTACGACTGACTTTAATGATAAATGTATTCGAGATGCAGGATATCTAATACGAAATGTCATACATGGGAAGTGATGAGTCTAACACTGTACTCCATTTCATAGTTATTCGTCTATGTCTAGGTTCTATCGCTAGGTCTACGCTCTTGTCTAATCGACCTCATCCGCCCACTTCGCGGGGGCTACAAACGCTCCATCCGGACCCAAAGTTCCCGAAACAAATCTTGATCCATAGTCAGTGACGGCACATGAGAAAGGGAGTTGGGTGACATGCTTGGTATGACTTCCTCTAGCAGCGAGCTGGCCCTTGCTATTGTAAAACTGTACGGTTGTGTACGCGAGCGTCTTTCCGACTATTTTAAATAATTAGAATCAATCACCAGTTTGTTTGTTAGTCATTACATACTCTTTTCACAGATAGCTGTTCCTTTGAGGATATCGCCCGGTCGGCCTCCGGGGCTGAGATAGGTCACTGAGTGAACGAGGTCAATGATGTGAGCACTTGCAGCTAGAGAAGAGAGCATGTCCTTACCATTCAAGTCAGTCGATACGCCTGTTGCAAACCTTCCAGTGGAAGCAACTGCCAGGGATCCCCCGAGATCGACGAGACTAGCTATAGTTCCTCCATGTATGGTTTGGAGTCGGTTCTAAAGGGAGAAGTTAGTAAGGTGGCTTGGAATGAACATGGAGGAGCAACTTAAAGTGTGGTCTTTGTGGATGTCAACTTCAAAGTCGACTCTGCCCTCAGAAGCATCTATTAACCGAAACTAGAATGCCTTGTCAGCACCAACTGAGGTTGCTGGCCGATCTGGAATAACTATGCATACTCGGTTGTGCAGGAGTCTTATATCCCGTTGTTAGTGGCTTTGCCTCGGCAAATGGCCCTCGTGGGAGTTTGCTCATACCTGGGCTCCAGGCCCGATTCGGCCATGAAGGACCGCATGACGGCCTTCGTAAAGTTGAAAGGAGAAAGCTTTTTAATCATGATTTCCCTCAAACTGATTCAATTGATCGATTATCTCTAAAGGTTGGTCTTGGGAACTGAGATGGGTGTAACTGCTCGATGGGCGACGCTATCCGCTATCGCTCCCGTTACCCGATAATGCGCCGAGAAGGTGTGACGTAATCTTCACGCGCCGCGCTTCAAGATCGTGAACTTCTCAAGATCGAATCATGAGGCAGCAGCGCCAAACATCATAACCGCCTTTTGACGGCTCACGACCCTCGCATCCGCCCAACATGTCTATAAATCCCTCCCTCCATCTCGCCGAATACCTGGAGAGGCTGCCTGGTACAACCTTCAAGAAATTGTACCAGCAGCCCTCGACGACGTTTGCGATCTTCCGGCGCATGCTGCCTCACCTCGCCAAAACATTCGTTATGAGAATGCTTTTCCTTCCTCACCCGATGACTCTCACAGATCTGGACACATGGGTGAAGCCGGAAGCCAAACGGTTCGATAAGCACTGCTCTTGTGGCGGCGATGCATAGCGTCTAATAGTGGCACAGGAAGAAAGACCAGTCCCTCTCCATCTTGCGAAGCCTTCACATTGTCCAGATATCAGCCCCGTCAAAAGAGAAACCGCAGGAGATTCAGCTCATGTCAAATTTCAAAAAATCCCTACGGCTGGCCCTCACCGGAGGCGGAAATCACAACTCCTTTGGCGTGCCTTCTTCGCTGCTCGTACCGCCCGAAATTGACTTGGCGTTCCTCGATCGATACGCGCGTAAGAAGTGGGAGGATGTGCTGCATTTCGTCGTATCTAGTGTCGGTTACAAAAGCAGCTTAGGCGACGGCTCGGGGCCCAACAAGGGCGTCAAGGAGCTTCTCATTGCAGGGCGGTTGGTCGACAGGCGGCCGAATGGAAGCCTAGGCATCACCCAGGCGGGCTTCACATTTTTACTGCAGGAGGCAAACGCACAAGTTTGGACACTGCTTTTGCTATGGCTGGAGGTTCTGGGCAATAACAAGAGCTCGGGGCTGGATCCCGTCGACATGCTTTCGTTCCTGTTCATGCTGGCGAGCTTAGAGCTGGGGCGGGCCTACGATACGAATGCGCTGACTGAAGAGCGACGGAATATGCTTCCTTCTCTTGTTGATTTCGGCCTCATCTACATCCCCCAACATAAGCGCTCCATGTTCTTCCCAACCCGACTGGCAACAACCCTTACTAGTGGAGGAAACAGTCTACGGACAATCAGCGAGGGCGTCACAGCTGCTACCCAGTCGGCCCAGACCTCGCAGCAGTCCCTCGGCCCTCTAGGCGGCGGCGGCGAGCAGCAGGCTGGAAGCGTCGTTATCGAGACCAACTACCGTCTCTATGCTTACACCCAATCTGCCCTCCAAATCGCAGTCCTCGCCCTCTTCGCCAAGCTCAACATGCGATTCCCCGACATGGTGGCCGGCCGTCTCTCCCGCGCATCTATCCGCCAGGCTATTAACTTTGGCATCACCGCCGACCAAATCATATCCTACCTTGCCGTCCACGCCCACGAGCAGATGCACCGCACTGCTGCGTTGACCAACAAGCCCGTCTTGCCCCCTACCGTCGTCGACCAGATCCGCTTGTGGCAGCTCGAAAATGAGCGGATGAAGACGACGAGTGGGTTCCTGTTTCGGGACTTCACCGATGACAAGGATTACCTCGATACCGCGCGCTTCTCTGAAGAAATTGGTGTGCTGGTCTGGAAAAACGACCATGCACGGATGTTCTTTGCCAATAAGCATGAGCAGATTAAGGATTTTTTGAAGACGAGGAAGAGAGCGGAATGAGTCTTTCTTTTTTTTTTTTCCCCTATTTATTTTTACAGAATGTCTCTGCCTTTACCCCGTTTATCACCGACTGGCAGATGCAAATTAATAAACATGTTGTGAATTGGCGTTTGGCGCGTGGAAATATGAAAAGTATAGGTGGAAGCAAAGCATAAATCATTCGCAGCTCCCAGATGGGTGCTGTTACAAACATCAGGATAGATACGAACAAGTCAATCAAATGAATCAAACATTTCATATTAGAGTACCTCGAGACTTGTCTATACAGTAGTTCTACATCATCTGCCATACCCTTGTGACTCTCGTATCTCTCCAATTCAAGCAACAGCTACTTCATTCAAACCATTAGACGCAATATTTTCCACGTATACATTCCAGGGTCCCATTTCCAGTTCCATTCCAACATGCTTCCAAAGCCATTAGTATATCCCAGGCTCATTATCCCAAGGCTTCATTGGGTGAAGAGGGGAAAAAAAGAAACATCGCCAAGAAAAACAAAACCATTTGGGCGGTGAGCCACACTCTGATCATACACAGCACAAGCAATCGAGACACGAAATTAGGATGATTCTCACGACATTGTGAGACGGTTTCCCCGGGACGATCGAGAAAGGCTCCCAGATAGAAAACTCTTGCTCTTGTTATCATGAGCATAAGAGCCATGCCGCAGTCCGGTCAAGCTGTGCCTCTCGCCCTTTCTGATGACTGAGCTGCCGAAAATCTTTGCCATGAAGCCTTTCTCCTCCATGGAGCCACCTTTGGGAAGTAGAGAAGGCCGGCCATTTCGACGAGCATAAGCTTGCTGCCAAGCATGCAGGGAGCGCCGTGCTTCGATTGTGATGCAAAGTGAGTCAAGATAATCGAATACGCGACGGCAACGTGTGTCTTCTTCAGTGACTGACGGAGTATTAGATGAAGTCATGAGAGTCCGCAGAGCTGAAGTAGTGGTTGAAGTAGGGAGGTGAGATGTTCGCTGATATAGGCTGCTATAGGGGGTTTTCGCCTGAGCTGAACACGAGCCGGCTAGAGATTGGCGAGATTCACGGGCATCTGCGGCAAGGTTTCCAGATGAGAATCGGTCGTGAAGGGCCATAAACCGGCCAGACCAATAGGCGGATGATTGTGCGTTGCTAATCCGAATGGACGGAGCCTCAGAAGAGCAACTTTGAATTGACTTGGCCAGCGATATTGTAGATGGCTGCATGAGGTTTAATTTTGAAAGCTGGGGAGGAGTTGTAGCTTTTGCAGTAGAAGATGTGGATATCTTGGCAGAGGTGCCACTAAAAGCAGAAGTGTTGATAGAGCGAGCAGCCAACGATGGCCGAGAAATGGATGTTTTCAAGTCCTGGAGGGCACTCATAGTTCGAGACTTTGGAAGTTTATTGACCAAGTGTGGTGTTGGTGGATCTAAACGGGAAAATCCACCAGACGCGGGAGGGATATTCTCATCCTGTTCGGCGACAATTGGCACTGACAAAGGCGCAGTCGTTGATGCTATTTTAAAAGATGGCTTCGGTATGGATGAGGTAGAAGATAGAAGGCTTCTGCGTAGCTTCTTTGAAGATGTTGGATCAGGGCCGGCTTTGATGGTTGGCTTGGCAGCAATGTCAAAGCTTTCGACGGTAGGGCTGCTTTGTAAATGTCCGTCACTGTCAAAGCCGTCGGAGATGCACCTCAGATTCTGCGCTCGCAAACGGCTGTGGCTTTCGAGAGTCGAGCCAGAGCTGTCTGTTTCGCAATCTTTGATGGCATCAACAATGACAAGCCTCTCGCTTCGGATAAGATCGGCACCTCTGGAGTTTTTGACAGGACCTATGGGCGCAGAGATGAGGGGTCGTCTACTTTTTCCTCGCCCTCGCATTTTGCTCAATTTCGTGGCAACGGTTATCAAAGATGACGTGCCTGATGTAGTTGAACGATTGCGGTGCAAAGGAGATTACTGGTGTGAGCTCTGGAGTCGAGAGCATTGAGAGGTGATGATTGAGAGACAAGCTGTGAGCAAGGTGTCTGTGTCGATTATGTTCTCATTTCTTCGGAAAACCTTCCAAATTCTTGAAGAGATTCCCAGATAATGGTAGCGGACAGCCGTTGTTCGGATGGGCAGCCGAGGATCGGGAGAGGATCGCCCTTGCTCATGCAAGATGCCGATGATTAACTGCCAGATAGATATGACCTCAAAGAGAAAAGCGAAGGCCGATGGTAAGATAGCCTCGAGAAATTGGTAGTGTTATATCATCAAAGCCCCTTACAACGGATGGTGATTCGCGTTCAACATCAGGTCGTTTGCTTCTTGAGCAACACAGCAAACAACGAGGGGAGGAGGCAGAAGCCGACAACAGGAAGAGAAGAAAAGACCGTCGAGGACGCGCTTTGTTCCAGAACGTGTCGTGTTTTTAGACAAACTTGCGCGTGTTAAAGCGATGCAGAGAGAGAAAAAAATACACAACAACTGACAGCAGAGTGATGGGCGCCTCTTGTCAGGTGCCAGGCAGAACCCACCTGCCGACTGGCCGAATCCTCGGCTGCGCATTATTCCGCAAAGCAGACACATCTAATAGGTACTTCATCAGTTTATTTCGAGTATTAAGATTGAATATTGAAGGTATCATGAGCCCCAAGATATCCCATCTCTCTCCATCTGTCCCATGTCGAAAAGTCTACTGTTGATCATCTTCCACCATCTATTGCTTCGACCTTGTACCTCGCTTGCTCATAGGCCACAGTCCTATGTCGTTGTTTGTGCCAGTGTATTTCCACAAATCTATCCGTTTTCCACCCAACAAAGAGAAACGGCCCAACTTTATTCGTCCCAGCCGTCGACCTTGAAGCGAAAAGCAACGTCTCCCTCCCCTCGAGGAATCTCGTTGCCATTGGCATCCCAAAGAGCACGTTCAACATAAGTTACGTTGCCGTCATTGTCGACCAATAGAACCGTCTGTCTCTGTGTTCCGTACATGCCCTCCTCGAAGCCCATGAATGGGTGCGGGCTCGGGCTCGGTGTGACATCCGGCCTTGATTCTGCCTTGAGCTCTTCGACAGCCTTCAGGTTGTCTTTCAGATGCGCCCACAAGATCTTCCCCTTTGCAGTGGCCTTTTGCATCTCCTCACGGTTGACGTCGTCGCCGACTGGCGGTACGAAGATGGTATGCCTCATCAGGTTCATGTAGTCTTGTAAGCTCGATCCGGGAGGTCGCTCTGGCATAGATTCTGTGTCGAGAATGGAGAACAGATTTGCGACGAGGTCGTCTTCGGATGAATTCTTTGCTGCAGCCTCCAGAGCCACTTCCTTCAAGAGCCGTTTTCCTGTCGTCACCTTGGGCCATTCGTTGGGGTCGTTGTAGACAGTGTTGCTGAGACCCCAGACGCCATCTGGTTCCAATCCGACTATCGGAACGTCGCTCACATCAGCAGCCCTGTTGCTCACAATGGCGATGCCTTCGTTGTTGCGCCTCAGCTTGCCGCACACCATAGAAAAGCCTCCTACGCCTTTAACACCGCCGTCTTTGACCAGCTCATCCACGCCTTTCTTTATACCTTCATCGGGAAGTCCTCCGAGCCACATATTAACCATGCGGCCTCGACTTTTGATACCGTGTATCGGGTGTTCAGCGTCATCATTGACCACTTCCCGGTAGTTGGTCAGCACAGCCAAGCTTCCGGTCTTTGTTATGCCGAGCCAAGTGCCTTTTGCCGCCCTCTGGAGGTCTCGCGATGAAAGAACCTCGCCGCCCGACTCTGGGTGCGTCCACCAGTGCGGCCGCGACGTGGGCCTTAGAATGAACTCATCGCGGTTGTCAATGAGAATGAGGGAATAGCCTGGATGTGCCGTTGTGAAGAGCACGATACACATTGTGGTGAATTTGCGTTGTTGGATATGAACATGTATAGTATGTTGTTCGTTGGTGTGGATGAACACGCTGAAGCTCAGGCAAGTGCCGTTTCAGTGCATATTATAAGGGCGAAGCCAATACGGTGAGCCGACGTCGGCGCCACAGGAATGAGGCTTGTTGAACAACGCACAAGGCAAGCCCGATACGAGCGCCTCCTTTACTCACAGACGTTTCGGGATATCGCCAAGTCCAAGCCAGGGATTGGTGCCAGCACATGCCACTTCAAACATCATAAGGTCAAGTGCAGTGATGCAAGGCGTGGGCTGATGGAGCTGCGGAACCCGCCACCAACCGGCTTACACACAAGCCCCGCTGGTACGATTGCCGAGCCAATGCGCCGATGGGCCGTTGAGATCGGCTATGAGGAAGGTTTGCCATGTGCCCGTATTATATTCTTATTTTCCGATGTGTACCTACGAAAATGCTTAGGAGCCGTGAAGTGAACATCAGGCAATGTTCTTGGCCAATTCGATTACCTACCTAGGCGTCGATGCCAGTTTTCTCACGCTGGGAGACAAGATGGGGCTTACGAAGCCGATCAGCACGATGCGCCTTTCACATGGGGCTATCTCACTTCCATTAATGGAATCCCGATACTGGGTAGGTACATATCGAAGCCTCTAAGCATCTCATCTACGGTACTTGTGCTCTTTTAGCTGTGGTTGTACTTGCTCCCTACATACATGTAAACATGAATCCAGTACATCCACGTGCTTATAACACAGGAACGAAGGAGAAACTAATCCATGGTCCCATCCATGCCTGCACCGAGACATGTGCAGCGCCCGAGCAACTTAATATAACTCCAAGATAGTCAGAATCACATGTATTTTCCTTTACCGTAGTCTTCTGCATGTGTTGCTTCTCAAAGAATGCATGCACACAAACATCGCAATTGGGCCACTAGAGCCGTGACGGTGACGAGATGTCTTGCATCCAAACAATGGATCAAAAATGTCTTGGAGAAACATGAGCATAGTAATGGGCCGTATCCCAGATGGGAATGGCGATTATAGACAACGCAATTACTGAAACACACTTGAATAATTGTGGGTGGATGAACAAACACAATGAGCAGTCGCTGAACAATTTGCGCACGCGCCTGCTTGCTCATCAACTTGGCTTCGACGCTCAGACATCCACGCGGCTAAGAGTCTTCATTGCATTCATAGAACATTCAAAATGTGATGACAATGAATGAATAAACAATATATTCTGATATGCTAAATCGAATCTGTTCGTCTCAACTTTGTTCGCTTTCATCCAATCTTGCTCATCTTTGTACAAGTAGGAGTGATGCGGCACCGTATCAAGCTTGAACATATTCCAGAGCTTCTTCCAAATATTGTGCCTCTTTGTTAAACAAAGGAGACTCTTGAGCATAAATAACTAGATCTCCCAGGCTTTTGCAGAAACAGTTGTCCAAGCATCCCCCAGTTCACTTGCTTCCATTTCAAATAGCCATCATCTACGACCAGAATCATACTGCCCGTTTACAACTCTGATAGTTCTACAACAATACCACGTGGCTATCTACAACAATGGCTTCAAATGCCGATCGGATATACCAGCTGGAACAGCAGATCGAGAAAGAGATTCTCACAGGTATAACAAATGCCCTCCTCATAATAAGCGGACAGAAGGTTAACGCGGTTCCGGTTACGCCTGTTACAAAGCCAAGCATACGCACAGCGTCGTGGGTCTATGAACGCTCAGGATTGGGAGCCAAGATTATTCAAGAACCTGCACCCGAGGGTTATGTGTCATGGAGGGAATTCGATCCTAATGGCAGAGACCGTGTGCCCATTGTGGTTCACTACTCCGCTGAGATGAACGGGAAGACCCGAGATTGGAAATTCCAACTCGCCATTCATGATCCTGACCAGTTTTTCTTGTATTTGCATCAAAATGGCGGTACAGCGACCGATATAGAGGAATTCGAGAAGCTTCTAGCCACCCTCTGGTCACAGACTTATAAGATTTCGTTCAAGCCTAAAAGACTCCCGATTTCCATGAATATTACCAAAATTGAAACGGTGAACTTTCCAAAGGCTAACAAATAAAGCCGCCACTGAAATAGAGCTCTGAGAGTTGGGCTAGAGACGTCTTGGTGACGTTGGACGGATGCGCTGTGGTTACCTACCTGGGTACGTTTTGGATGTGTCATTTGACTTTGTTGGAGAAATAGTGTCCAGTTTTTGCTGTCTTTTGACAGGTTGTACAGTTTATAAAAAATATACTTTTTTACCACATTGTAACGATTGACAGTGCCGATAGATTCCTCGTGATTTGAGTAAATGTAGGCCAACACCTCTACTATCCTAGAGCAAGAACTAAACCTGTGGAATAAAAGACATCGCCCTCGTGAGTAAGTCTTCCTCGGCAGTAGCAGTCACCCTGATTGGCTTAAAGACGCAAATGTCATCCGGCTTGATTCAGTACTCGATTCTCGGAGAGTTTACGTGGTATGGCGTTGTAAAAAAGCCTGGCTTCAGTTGCAGAATATGCCTGCCCGTTCAATACTTGTAAGCCAGTGCTGTTTTTTTCCCTACAAGTATCATCATGGCACCTCTGTTAATATTCGCGAGCCAAAAAACATGCCCTCTTCCCGAACGCAGATGCTCGCAGACTACGTGTACATCCGGGTTAGCCTAGATCCTCGATATTAACCCATGAGTAACTTTTGGCTAAGGTTATTCTGCCGGCCATTTGGTATTTGCCGACAAACCGCAGGGCTTGTTGTGTTGCTTCGCCGTTTGCCAAGCCAGAGCTACTGTATGGATGCTGTTCTGCCTTGTCTGTGTGGGACAATGAACGGAGGAGACGGGAGTGGTGGGGAAGCGGGCTTTTCATGCTCTGTCCAAGTCAAATAATAGTCTAGTAGCAGCCCGCCTTTGTCTGAAGCTTGAGATTGCTGTATGGTCTGTCTCGCAGTCTTAAAATAGGTCCATGCGATCAAATAGTGAATGGAGCCCGGAGGCTAGATCTAGGCCTGAGACGGATGTGGTATGGGCAAAACCACCTCCAAAGTACCCATACCGGGGCTCTAGGGCTAGCTTTACCGGAGTACGGATAGAGAATCCAGCAATAAACTGACAATCCGGCAACTGGACTCCGAACGGACTAGGGAGTCTACATGCTGCCTACTATATTTGATCTGTCAGACTGATCACTGGCTCACCAATGCGCAGGCCGCCTGCGAGCTGACCTTCCTAATGGGAAAATAAGACTATTGAATCCTTGTTTTTTAGTGCCATTTTGCATCTCTCGCCGTTCGGAGCCATCAATTATATTTGGTGCATGTGTGTACCAGTTACCTTTTATGTCCGTATGGCTGGAGCTTCACCAGTGCCGTTTCAGCCGCTCCACTGCACCGCCCTATTACCCCGTCTCCGTGTCTCTTCGATCAATCAATCCCGTAGATACTGTAGGTACCCGTACTCAATACTTTGCGATCACATACTTCGCATGATTGTACATGCATGCCATGTTTTGGTCTTGACAGGTACCAAGGACCGAGGTAGCAGTCGGAATTGGCTCGGATTTTTATGCTTCATGTGCTTGCTTACTCCAATGGCTGCACAGGCAAACGGAGTACATGCGGAGCTGCTGATTGGGGGCGCGCTGCCGTTGTACCTGCTTCAGCTTCTGGTCGAGATGCCAATGCCAAGACAAACCCGCCACTAGTACGGAGGTGCGATGCTGCCAACTCGCCTCAAGGGCAAAAAGTCCCTGCAGCTCTGCTCCCAGACGCTGCGAATCTGCTCTCAAGCTCATCTGGCCGGATCGCCTTGCTGGTGACCCTTTTTGGCCGTCGTCTTTTTCGTATCTTTCTTTTTCCTTTGGCATTTCCTAGCCTGGGACTTGCTCATGTGCTCGTGATACCTCAGCCTTGGAGCTTTCCTGGCCAATTCACGTGAGGGCTGGGGGATTCGACCTGCTCCCTCAATCTGCCTCGCTTCTGCTCCTGTCTGCGTTGCCTGAAACCGTCCGTCACAATGGCACGACGCAGGTACAGGCTGTTTATGGTCTGTGCCGTCGTCATTCTCTTCCTCCTCTACAGAGTCTCGCAGAACACATGGGAAGACCCTGCGCAGCATGCAGGTCTTTACCGTCCTCCCACCTCGAATTCGCCTGCCACGGGAGTAGAAAGCCCACCGAAAACACACCCGAAGCCTGCGCCCGAGCCCGAGAATATACCTGAATCGAAACCTAAGCCTCAGCCCGAGGCCGAGGCCGAGGCCAAGCCCAAGCCCGAATCGAAACCGGAGCCGGAGCATGCTCCTAGTCAGAGCAAGCAGAGCAAGCAGAACACGCCCGATGATGAAGATGATGGGCTGGGCGTCAAAATTCCAAAGCTAAAGGAGCTGGACGACTCGAAGCCAGCGGCCAATGGCGAAGCGCCTGGCCATGCGGGTTCAAAGACTGCAACCAGCACGTTGAACCCCACCGACGAAGATGAAGTGATCGAGGATATTCACCAGAAGAATCCGCCAAAGAACAACCCTGGAAAGCCAGTAGATACTCGAATCCATTGGAGGCCGGTTCCCGAGCACTTCCCTGTGGATTCCCTCATAAGCCTCCCTACTGGGAAGCCGCAAAAGGTCCCTCGAGTGCAGCACGAGTTTGGTGTCGAGTCACCAGAAGCCAAATCCCGACGAGTCACTAGACAAGAGCGTGTTGCCAAAGAGATTGAGCGGGCGTGGTCGGGCTACAAGAAGTTCGCGTGGATGCACGACGAGCTCTCGCCCGTCTCTGCCAAGCATCGTGACCCCTTTTGCGGCTGGGCTGCTACCTTGGTTGATTCCCTGGACACCCTCTGGATTGCGGGTCTCAAAGAAGAGTTCGACGAGGCGGCCAAGGCTGTTGAGGAGATTGACTTCACCACTACTCCTCGCAACAATATTCCTGTTTTTGAAACGACCATTCGATATCTTGGCGGTTTGCTCGGCGCCTTCGATGTCAGCGGTGGCCATGATGGTGGCTATGTCATCCTTCTCAACAAGGCTGTTGAGCTTGCTGAGATCCTCATGGGTATATTCGACACGCCAAATCGAATGCCAATATTATACTACCAATGGCAGCCAGAATATGCCTCCCAGCCTCACCGCGCAGGCTCTGTCGGCATTGCGGAGCTTGGAACGCTCTCCATGGAATTTACGCGCCTAGCCCAGCTTACCAGCAACTACAAATACTACGATGCTGTGGACCGCATTACTGATGCCCTGGTTGAGCTCCAGAAGCAAGGCACCTCCATTCCGGGCCTATTTCCCGAGAATCTAGATGCCTCTGGGTGCAACCATACCGCAACTGCCATCCGCAGCTCACTTAGTGAGGCAGCGCAGAAGCAGATGGATGAAGACCTCTCCAAGAAGCCAGATAACTTCATTCCTGGAAAGGTCCCGAAGAGCCAATCCCAGAACGTCGAGAAACCCCCCAGTCAGAAGCAAAGCGCCGACGGCAGCGAGTTTATAGTTGGAAAGCTCAGTGCTGATGAAGCAATTGCAAAATTGCAAGCTGCTGATGAGGCCAGGGCAAAGGCTTTGGATGAGGCTGCGATCAAGCCTGCAGGAAAATCTGACAGCTTTGTTGTTGGGAAAATCGGTAGTGAGGACCCAAGGGACGATCAGACACCAGCTGCGAAAGCGGATGCCTCAGATAAGGGATTTGTTGTCGGCAAGATAGGGGCAGAAGATCCAAGAGACGATCAGACACAAGCTGTGAAGACAGATACTTCAGAGAAAGGATTCGTTGTCGGCAAGATCGGAGCGGAAGATCCACGAGATGATCAGACACAAGCGATGAAAACTGATGCCTCAGACAAGGGATTCGTTGTCGGCAAGATCGGAGCAGAGGATCCAAGAGACGATCAGACACAAGCTGTGAAGACAGATACTTCAGAGAAAGGATTCGTTGTCGGCAAGATCGGAGCGGAAGATCCACGAGATGATCAGACACAAGCGATGAAAACTGATGCCTTAGACAAGGGATTCGTTGTCGGCAAGATCGGAGCAGAGGATCCAAGAGACGATCAGACACAAGCTGTGAAAACGGATGCCTCAGACAAGGGATTTGTGGTCGGTAAGATTGGAGCGGAAGATCCAAGAGACGACCAGAAGATTCCGGACGCATCTGGGACAAAATCTTCAGAATTTCTAGTCGGCAAAATAGGCACTGAAAATCCTGAATATGCGAAGCAAGGGCCCCGCGAAGATGATAAAACGGAAACTCGTCCGCTAGATTCTCTCCGTCGCCGAGACACCAGTCCTAGTGAAAATACATCTATAGAGAAGCCCCAAGTGCCATCTCAACGGACAGCAAAACGAGGAAAGCCACCATTTGCAGCCGATGGCTTCACAGCTAACTGGGACTGTGTTCCTCAAGGTTTGGAAGTAGGTGGATACGGGTTTCAGCAATATCACATGGGAGGTGGTCAAGACTCAGCTTATGAGTATTTCCCGAAGGAGTATCTACTTCTCGGCGGTCTGGAGTCCAAATACCAGAAGCTGTACGAGGACACTGTGGAAGCAATCAACGAGTGGCTCCTCTACAGGCCCATGACAGACGGCGATTGGGATATTCTATTCCCCGCTAAGGTCTCAACAGGTGGGAACCCTTCTGAAGACCTATCCGCCACATTCGAGGTGACTCACCTCACGTGTTTTATCGGTGGCATGTACGGCCTGGGTGGCAAGATCTTTGGCCGCGAAAAGGACCTTGAGATAGCCAAGAAGTTGACGGACGGCTGTGTCTGGGCATATCAATCGACCGTCTCTGGTATCATGCCGGAAGGTTCCCAGGTTTTGCCCTGTTCGTCACTGGAGAAGTGCGCTTTCAACGAAACCCTCTGGTGGGAGAAGCTAGATCCTGCAAAGGACTGGAGAGATAAGCAGGTGGCTGAGTGGGAAGAGAAGAAGGCCGCGTTCGACAAGCAACAGGGAAGCAAGGACCCCAGAAAAACTAGCGACAAGGATAAAGAGGCTGCTGGCGAGGCCCTGAAGGAAACTGCCCAAGACCATAGCGACTCTGCTGGTAACTCCAAGGCTATTCACAAGAGGGCAGCAGTTCCGCCACCAAACTCGAGGGCAGACGAAGATGTTGGCTCAGAGCTGCCGCAGTCTCTCAAGGATAAGATCGGCCTCAAGGGTGACGAGCAGAAAAAGCCAGCAAAGAGCGGCGTCGGTATCCAACGAGAGCCTGGTGACCCAATCGACTCAGTATTGGAAGCCCACCGTCTCCCTCCTCAAGAGCCGGAAGAACAGCAAATCATCCTTCCCGAGAAACCTGAGACACACGAAGAGTTTGTAAAGAAGCATATTGCCGACTATGGTCTCGCCCCTGGCGTCGTCCACATCACCTCGAGACAATATATCCTTAGGTAAGAGGCTCTTTTTGGTATCTCGAATTGCATCATGACACCCTTTGCTAACCCCTCATCACTAGACCCGAAGCCATTGAATCCGTGTGGTACATGTATCGCATCACGGGCGACCCCATCTGGATGGAGAAGGGCTGGAAGATGTTCGAGGCCACCATCAGCGCTACCCGCACAGAAATAGCCAACAGTGCCGTCGATGATGTCAACAGCCCAGAACCCGGGCTTAAAGACGAAATGGAGAGCTTCTGGCTCGCTGAGACGCTCAAGTACTACTACTTGCTATTCTCGGAGCCCAATGTCATCAGCTTGGATGAGTGGGTGCTCAATACCGAGGCTCATCCTTTCAAGAGGCCCGGTGGCAGCGTGATTGGACACAGTATATAAAGAAGACGGCGATGAATGAATGGGCTGGGTAACCACTACAGGAAGTAATGGATTTTTTATTTTTATTTCAGCATGTCTATGTTCTTGCCTCTGGGGCTTGTTTCTGTTTTTCCCTACTTGTTGTTTTACAAAATCATGAACAAAGCATCCGTGTTGCATATGGAGTCAAATCACGACGGGCGTTGGAAGAGTATTGCTTAGGAAATATGAAAATACTAGAATTCTATAACAAACTATATGCATCTGGTCTTTGTAAAACCAACTGTTGCGCTTAGACACTTTCCCTGCAAGACAGAAAAAAGAACGAAACCGAGAAATTCCCTTATAATACAACCTGTTCATCTCTTGCGTCCTCACCCAGTCTCATTGCATTGAGAAGAACTAAGCATCCTACCTCCATTCATTCTTCAATAGCCACCGCATCTGCTGTTTCATATAATACACAGAAACCACTCATTTTTTATATGTCAATCATTCTGCACGGAAAAAAGGAAAAAAAGAAAACCAAAAACAAAGACATCAAGGTCGATAGATAGGATATATATACCCGTCGGTCCTTCTCTCCAAGCCCATCCCCTATTGTATTTCCTCCCAAGACAAAAAAAAAAAGACAATGAAAAGCATAAAAAAAACATTGATCCATAAACAATAGCACATGACAAATACGTCGTCGAATGCCCAATGCATTATCGTCGTCTATAATTCGCCCAGTGTGACATTCGACTTGCCGATTCCTCAGGCTTCTTCTATCCAACAAATGCCGTCTTCGTCCTTTATCTGTTGCTTCCCATCGTCGTACAGTGGGCGTATCGAGAAGAGGCAAATAGCTCGATCGTTCGTGAAGGCCGAGCTTTGGTAATGTCGTTTGTCTCAGTTGAAAGCAAGATATTTGCAAGATATTTTTTTGTTCTTTTTTCGGTTCGGTTTTTCTGTCGTCGTTTGGACACATTAAGTATTCTTCGTGAACGCCGTCGTAACTCCGATGCTGATGCCTGTAAACCAACCAACCCCGTAAAGTCGAAAGTTGTGCCGCCCGTTTACACGCCCCTGGTATCGCCCATCACATATACACATAGACTTCCCGTCTCATATCTCATATCCACCCGTCATAGCCGCATAGTTTTTTTCCCTCACATTAAACCCACACATGCTGTATCACACCATTGAACTCAGGACGCGTATGCTCAATATCATTACGAGCAAACCAATGGTGACGATGATGAGCAGTGTAAACGAGAACCAGCCCATTACCATGGCGCTGCTGCCCACACCACTCTTGACAACACCATTTCCAAAGTCTTGGGCAATAACGGATGCTGCGACGGATGCAGTATGCTGCCAGAGAACCGAGACGAGAACAAAGATGGAAGAGATGAAGATGATGGCCAGTGCGATTTGCGAAACAGGGCGGGAAGGGAATGGCTTGACTTCGCGCTCGGATCCTTCAGAGTCCTCCTCCTCGTGCCATCCGGGGAAAGTAGCCAAAAGGAGCAGACAGATGAAGGCGAAGATGATGGCAATGATGCTAAAAGGCGGCGGTCAGTAAGATGCACATACGCGCGCAATTTGCCTGGGGAAAATGCCACTCACATCAGGTAAGGAAACACAATCATGTCTTTGAATTGAGCCGCCAGCCAAATGAGGTTGAGAGGGTCCTGGTCCACTGAGACTTCCTTGGCCAAGGCTGTCGCATTGTTACTACACAGCCACGAGCCGCCATCCGGGTTGACGCAGATGCCAAAGTAACCAACTCGAGCCTGCAACTGGGCGTCTCCAGCAAAGGTCTTCAGGGCGCCGTAAAAGCTGTAGTCGACCTGCGCCGTGTCGGGGTGAGCCTCGTAACCCTTGTAGTAGATGGATAGCAGGAAAATTCCGGGGATCAGAGGCGACGAGGACGAGCAGCCGGCAAGCAGCAGCGCTAAGATGAGGCGGTCAGCAAGACACACGAATAATTGAGCTGAGAATAACGCGACATACAAAGTAAGATGATTGCGACGACGATCAAAATCATCAGCACGTGGTGGTAGCCCAGAAAGGGGACGAATCCTGTTGAGACACAATGTTAACCTTTTACCGCATTCCAGAGCCGCGTGGCCACGAGGTAACTCACGATGCCATCCCACATGAAATTTGCGCGCGATGATCCTCGTGCTGGAACTCGAACTCGACGTGGTATGGGTTCCGCTCGCCATTGTTGCGATCTCTACAGAGGGAAGTTATCCCTCGTTAGAATCGAGACTTGTTGAGCGTCGAGATAATATTAGGAGAGAGCAATCGACAGCCGCGATGCTCCAGGACAAGAGGCGACAGTCGATGGATCAAGAGCGCCGGGAGCGCAAGCCGTTGTAATCGCGCAC
The DNA here is from genome assembly GCA_020045945.2 of Trichoderma semiorbis. Lineage (NCBI taxonomy): Eukaryota > Fungi > Ascomycota > Sordariomycetes > Hypocreales > Hypocreaceae > Trichoderma > Trichoderma semiorbis. Next base: position 2,400,040 of record CM034695.1, read on the forward strand.
GCAATACTGCTATTTGCCCCACGCAAGACGCTCCTCGTTCTGCAGCTGAAGTCCGTCGCGATACCCCTCGTCAAGATGTTCGAATTGTCGCGTGGCAGCGAGACGGCGCAAACGCAGGCTGGAATGTGGATAGCAAGCCTGGTCTATCGATAATCGTCAAGAATAAAGATTCAAAGCGAGCGTAGAATGCGCTTGGACCCTGCAATGTCGAGAATGCGGATGTCTTGCTGCGTGCTATCAGTTGTCATGGACGACGTGCAGGACGAGACTTAGCTCAAAGAAGAGAGCAGCTCCCAAAGAGGAATTGGAATCGACAAGAAAGGGCACGACGTAACACGTAACACGTAGCCGGGAAAACGGGGAGGGGCCTTTCTCTCTTCCCAAAAGTGACTTTGATTGAATTCGCTTTCAAGCTTTTTTTGGGTAATTCAGATGGCTGGGGAAAATGCTCGTGAGTGACCAACCATCCGAATTTCGCAAACCTGCGGTCGAGGCAGGGACAAGCTCGCATTTTGGTTGGCCCAGCCACGCCTTTTACGGTATTGACTTTCGTTGACCGGGCGACTGGGGTGACGTTGGCAAACAGTGGGCCGCCGGGCCCGCGGGGGCGCTTCAGTGGCTGGAAATCGCCAGGTTCAGGTTTAGGTCCTGAAGAAGCCGCTGAGGCCATTTGGGCTGCACGGATTACAGGGGCCGCAAAGCGCTGCTGAAGCGCCTCCAGGACCCGGAAACAGTGGGGGAGAGTGTTTTTTCCAGCGGGTGCCTTGCAGGGGAGCCAGTGCGCTAAAGAGGCAGCTGGGCCTTTTTGGAGAGCGCAGTGGCGATACACGGAGTTTGGCGAACAATCTGGATTTGCACGCGATCGATCGTCGGTGAGGCTTCAGGGCTCAGGCGGGTGGGTAAGACACGCATGGCTTTCGAGGACCTGCAGCATCGGTAGTTTGTACGTTTGGGGCAGTTTAGCATGTGAATTACAGGCAGCTATTAGATCCTGCATGCTGCTGCTTTGTCTGTCTCTTTTCCTCTCCGATTTGGGCGCTCTTTTTACAGAACAGATAGGGTACATGCGTATAGCACGAGGTTGGTACTGGGCATCAGCGCTACATGACAGAGAAATCCTCGTATCTTGGCGGGTTGCCATGACAATCCATTGGCTCTCGCAGCCAAGGCGAGCTGGCCGAAGCTAATGCTTAGGGTCGTGTCAGGCATTAATTGGCAGCTTGTGTGTCGCGTCCGCTTCGGTACCAGATCCTGGTGTAGCTCTTACGAGTACATGCACCATACATGGATGGACGGACGTGCTCTGAGGCGCAGCCCTACTGACCGCCTGAAAGAGTTCAAGTTTGAGCTCGGAAGTCATGGATCAACAATGGAATCGTCAACATTTCTAGCCATTGGCAGAAGGCATCTATATATAGCAATGTTTATTTCACGCATGTCAACATGGGATTTACTTTTAGCTACATTTCTTACAATTGAGAGATGCCTCGGCAGTGACAGTACAGTAATCTAACATTGCCTAGAAGTGCTGGTTGCAGGCGGTAGACATGCGTATGCTCGTACTCGTATGCAGCCAAAACATTGAAGTCAATCCGACAGAACACCTAGAGCAGCTGCATGCCCCCTATTAATGCAGACATGCCTTGCGCCACTTAGAACAGTTCTCCGTAAGCTATGCATGTCTGTGTTGTTTTCCAGTCATATAATTGCTCAGCTTGGCGGCTTGCCCCCTGCCTTTGCATTTTGCTGTCTGCAGCTCGTTATTAGTACGGAGCACCTGTTCCGCCTGCTTCCCGTGATTACTCCTACACGACCATTTTGTCGAAATCATCTTAATCCTACTACTGGTATTGCTTTTAATTTTGCAAGAATAAAAAGAAGAAGAAATGAATAAAAAGAGATCTAAACGCGCTTACCCTTCGTCGATATTAATCCAAGATGAATATTGAGTCCAAGGTGTCGTGCAAGTTCGATGCATCCCATCTCGGAAACTCTTCGGTAGACGCATATCGATAAAGGGCTACCCACCAATAAACATGGCCAGCTATCTGCAACGTACATCGTCATACCTTCCAGCTTCGACGCAGCTCTCTATGGCTGCATGCAAATATGACGACCATGTCCGGAATTACCAATGGCGTCTCCCTCGATACTCGAGTTGAAGATTATCTCGAGGATAAGCTTCAGTCCACCGCTGATCTTGAACATCTCGACGAACTGCTCACAAATGTCGAATTACAGCGGAACCAGCTCCAGTCGCAACTCGACGATGCCGTCAAAGAGCTTGAGGAGGCGCGGCGCACAGCCGACGAGCGCCATGCTGCGCTCCAAACCCGCATTTTCGAGTTCAACGAGTTGCAAGAAAGCATCGATAGACGTGTTCAGATAGCTGCTGCATCGGATGCGCCGAGCGAAGCCATCGCGCGATTGCAGAAGCCTATGAAACAGCTTCAAACCGTCGAGCTAGCCGAGAAGTACTTCATGCTGCTCCAAGATGCTGAGAGGTTGCGAAAAGAAGCTCGGTCTCATCTTCCGGGTAGCCCTAAGGAGGCTCTCGAACCATATGCGCAGCTGAAAGAGCTTGTCATTAGGCTCAGGTCCTTGCCTGGGAATGACGAACTTCACTTGGTGGATCATATCGAGAAGATGACGGAGAATCTTTGGAATGAAATGAAGCAAATCATGTCTTCTGAGCTGGATACTGTGCTTAATAAGAAGCACTGGCCCAAGGTTGACCCCCAGTCTGAGATGGATGAGGAGTGGGTGGCCTGCATCGAGAAGCTCCTCGACCTCCAGATGCCAGAGGTGATTCATAGTACAGGCGTTGTGACCCTCTTACCATTTGAAGTCATGGCCAGAATGTTTGTCGCCGAGTTTCGCTTCCACTTTATTAGCGATAAACCGACCAGCAGCCCTCAATCTGTTGGGACTCACTGCTTCCCCTGGGTTCTGGCGACTCTGGAAAAATGGGAGGACTTCTTTCGCGATAATCTTGGCCATCTCCTGGCATCCAAATTCCACGAGACGCCTGTGGCTAACAAGACGATATACGCGGATCCTGCATGCGCTCTTATTACGGCGATGCTGCCAGTCATTCGGGAGAAAGTCGATGCTGTAGTATCGGAGACGAGCGCGAATCCTGGATTCTTAAGCAACTTCATCTCACAGATCATGACTCTTGACGAGACAATTCGATCACGATTCAACTATGACGGTGGCGATCCTGAGAACGGTTGGGCAGGACTGTCTGAGAGCGTCTTAGAGAATTACTTTGATGCGTGGTATCAGGCCGAGAGGAGCTTCGCGCTGGAGAGATTCGAGGTGATTATGGAATCACGAGATGGGCGCAAAATCGACTACGACTACTCAGTGTCCGGCAAGATGAAGCCCACCTATGCGGCCGTGCAAATCACCGATCTGTTACGAGTAGTGACGACGAAATACGAGCGTCTCCGTAAAGTCAAGCAAAAGCTCAGATTCCTGACAGATATCCAACTGGATATTCTTGATGGATATCATGACCGTCTTAGAAGCTCGCTCGAGGCTTACCAATCTCTGACCTCTACATTGGGTCGAACCATCCATGGTGTAACAAAAGAACAACTGGCTGCCTTGGAGGGGACAGGGGCTTTGGAGACGCTGTGCAAAGTGATTGGTAGTGCCGACCACATTGCGAACACATTGACAGAATGGGGAGATGAAGAGGTAGGCCGCACGCCTCTATTGAGGGAAGAAGGAAATGCTAATAAAACTCATAGTTCTTTGTCATACTATGGGATCAGCTGCATAAGCGCGAATCCAGACAGATTAGGCCCCAAGGCTCAACCACTGCCAGCATGGTCGGACACAGCGATGATATCAAGGAGCGCACTGTTGCCGCAGTTGATGGGGGTGATGAGAATGGAGCCATCTTTGATGAGACTATTGCGGCATACACCCACCGTCGCAAGGCAGGTGAAGAACTACTCGTTGGCGCTTTGGTCGAGTCTCATTCCAAAGCGCTGCGTGCCTACACCCATAACGTTCAGTGGACCACAGTTGGCGAAAGCGCAACTCCAGGTAAGCTCTGCCCCCTAAACAATGTAGTAGACCTTGCTAATTGGATTATGAAAGATGACTCTTCAGCCCTCTCAATCACGCCAGAGCTAGACGAGCCGTTGAGCGTCCTCAAGAGGAATATGGAATTCTTGAGCAAAGCTCTGTCGGCCGCCTCCTTCCGCCGTGTCTGGCGAGATGCGCTTGACAGGCTCCAGGACTTGTTGTGGTCCAGCATTCTCACCCGCCAGTCGTTTACCGCTTTTGGGGCAGCGCAGCTCGCGCACGATTGTGCAACCATCTTTTCGCTTGTGGATCGGTTCATTCCCAATGGCTCGGCGGCACTCGAATCTCTTCGCGAGGGGCTCGTCCTGCTCAACTTGCCAGCAGCGGCGGAGGGCGAAGCTGTTTCGAGTGCGGCCATGACGCTCAAACAGGCTAGTGACCGAGCGTTTACGAACAATGATGAGGCTCGCAGGGTCCTTGAAGAATTAGAGCTGGTGTCGCTGACACCGCCGAATGCAAGACAGATTCTCCAGAGGCGAGTGGAGAATGATGAGAATGTTGGGTGGTGATGTGATAGAAGTCCGATTTTGCATAGATCCGAAATGAAAGAAAATGAACGCTGTTCATCAGCGTCTCGATGCATCAAAAGCAGCATCAAAAGCAGCATCTCATATAATAAGATATTATCTAACTAACCAATTCCATGTTGAATGCCCAATTCTTCAGCCAACCAAGCGCAATACGGGATGTCTAATGTGTTAAGCTATCGAAAAATTCCGTCTCTATCAGATATGCTTCGCCCTGACTTTTTGTCGGCTCACGCTCATCAAAAACTAATGACTTTTTTTTATATCTCTTTTCCTTGACCCATAAACGCCCCCCTCCACCATCCAAAAGAAAGAAAGAAAGAAAGAAAAACTTGTCCGCTCATCTTCTTGACTTCAAATCCCCCCTCTCCTTAGTTGATAGCACGCATGGTCATCTCAACCACGGCAAAGGTACCTGCGCTCACAGGCATGGCCCTGAGAAGCGTAGGTCCAATGCCCTTCCAGAAACCCCTGACACCATCAGCGCGCCATGTGGCGGAGAAGCAGGAGCGCATGGTCGGGTACTTTTGCTGGGCGCCGAAGCCGTCCGTCTGCATCTTGCTCTTGATGACGTCGAAGGGGTAGCTGGCCAGCCAGAGGGCCTCGCCGGCGAGACCTCCGTACAGGGCGATCTTGTAGCTGGGGATCTGCTTGCGGTCGATGCCGTTGCGCGCGGCGTCGGCGTTCATGAGGTACTCGAAAGCGGTGAACCAGGCGCCGTAGGCAAAGGACTCTCGCCAGACGGTCACGACCTCGCCCCTGTAGAGGCCGCTCAGGGCGCCGTTGTGGGAGCTGACTTTGCGGATGCAGTCCAAGGGCCCGTTGTACAGGCGTCCCTCGCCGTGCGGCTGGCTCTGCAGGCGGATACGGATGTGCTCGATGGGCCCGGACAGAGGCGCATTGGCTACACCGGCAAAGGCTCCGGCCAAGAAGTACTGGCCGTAGCCAAGCTCGGAGGCCCTGCCCTGGGCGGTGTTGCGAGCCTCAAGCCACCGACGAGCAGCGTGGAAAGCGCCGAACTGCACGGACACACAAGCGCCGATACCGATGAGGGGCGTCAGCGTGCCCTTGTAGAAGGCCAGGGCGCCTTCATTCTTGTAGATGGAGGTAGCGGCCTCGAGAGCGCCAGCGTACTGGTTCGACGTCTGCAGACGGACTTTGACGATATCGAAGGGTTGGCCTGGGAGGAGAGGGTTAGCGATGTGGGTTTCTAATGAGCCGCGAGAAAGCGCTTCGGACCGTCGCCAGATTTGCGACTGGATACCGCCTTTCAACCACAGGGGAAAGATGAGGATAATGGGATAAAAGGTAAGGAGAAGCCATACCAATCAGGACTTGAGCAATACCGCCAACAGCGCCGGAGAAGAGATCCTTTGCTGTCTGCAGCGCACCGCCTTGGTGCTGTTCAATCTCGGCGGCAGCCATCTAAAATTTGGTGGCCCCGCGGCCGGAACCGATAACGGAATTGAGATTCGACGAGGGAGTTTATACAAAATTGAAGAGGATATGAACGAAAATAACAGAACTCAAGACAGAATATTACAGCTAGGGGAAGGAAAGGAAAAGGAAAGGAGGAAAAAACGAAGCTGACCGACCGATGGCTTGTCGAGAGGGACCCCGATGACCCGTCCGATATCGACAATGTCGTGATTTGATAAGTCGAGATAGCGGCTATACAAAAAGGGTTAAGAGGCACGGATATAAGGATTCAATGTTTTGTTTGGTGCATCCCCCACGAAATGGGTGGGTAATATTTTGTTTGCTCCGTATGGGGTAATTACCCTAAAGTCCAATAACAGATGCGAGATCGGTCTATGATCCAACAAGATTGATTGAAGCTGCGCTGGAGTGAGTATATATGGTTATATACCATGAAGACGAAGAAATTGCTAAATTAAACCTCAATTACTCGACGGTGTATCCTACCGTTCATGATAGCATCTTTATGGAGCCTTTGGTTCGTCTCATATCGCTCGCAGATGTTCTGATGGTTAGTATCTATATAAGTAGGCTATATCCAATCTCAACCAGGCAATCATCGTTTGCTTCATCTCAAAACTTCGTCAAAGGCCCCAACCTGGAGCCGCACGCTGAGCAGGTGCAGCGGCAGCTCGATTCACCCCGCCGTTTCGACTGACCAGCATATCTTCACTCCACAACTCACATCCACAAGTCTTCCAAGGCTTCCCGCAGGTGTAGCAGAATTCAGCCTTGCAACGGCAGTCTACAAGTCACAATATCTCAGCAGCAGGTTCAAATCAAGATTAGTAAATTGAAAGAAAAAAGATGTCATCTCACATATATGATTGCACCCAACTGCAAGTTCCACGACGCGACGGCATTTATAGCATCGTTTCCATCCACGATCTCCCGCCACGCGAAGCAAGTCGGCCGTTGCCGTATCTTTGGGACAATCTCCTGTATGCGACGCGCCTTTGCAAATGACGCATGTCCTTTTTCTGCATTTAACACATGTGGCGACTTCGTCTTTAATGAACTGCTTGGGAATAAACGTCGAGCAAGTCGGGACGTGACAATACTCCCTCTTTTCGGAATTGTACTCGAGCTCCTTAGCGCGATACTTGCCAAGTATATCTGGCGATAGGAAAATCTGGTTGACGCCTGTGAGGGGGATAGGCTTGCCGCAACACTGAGGAGGGAAAATGGACTCGTCGTCGATTGCCTTTTTGACGTAGTTTGATAGGCACCCCCGGCAATAGTCGTGAGAGCAAGGGCATCGTAGGGTCTCCACGAAGGGGAACTCGTCGGTGCAGACAAGGCAGCGACGCCGTTTGCTGGCTTTGGTCACTGCTCGCTCCTGTCCTCCCTTTCTCGACGACTCCCCAACAGGGGATGGCTCATGGCCGCCGTTGAACAAGACGATGAGCTTGCTAGTCATCTCATCAGACATAGTTCCCGACGACTCCCCAATTTGAGGGAAATCATCTGGGGGGAACCCGTGCTGATTAAAGTCGTCCGAACCGAAGCCACTGAGGGCAAGCTCCCTGTCGCGTCTGGCCTGGTCCTCTTGGTTGACAAGCTCCCTGATGATGTCGGCATCACTGACGACCGCGCGGGCCACACTACGAGTCAATGCTTGGTCATGAAGCAAGGTGTGAAACGACTGGAGCTCTGCGTTGAAGCATTCAAGCGCGAACTCGAAATCAGGGGCCTCGCCCTCGCGATACTTGCCCTTGATCATGCTCTGGGCATCTTGCAATTGAAGCTCGATGATCAAATCAAGGCTTTCCTGGTCCATTTCGTAATCCATGATTTGTGCAATGAGCTTCAAGAAATAAATGAATGAATAAATAAATGCCGTATATCGTGTTAACTCGACACCAACTGTCTAGAGACCACGCCTAGTTTTGGGACATTTGCCAAATTGAGAAGAGAAAAACAAGGAGAAAATGCACATGTACTACAAGTAGGTCAGTCTGTATCCCTCTGCCCGAGTATGTAATCCGTACCTGGAATGTCATTTGTGCGAGACATAATGTTGCTTGCCACTCGTCCCCTCACTTATCACTTCCTGCGGGAGGCCGACAAAGAGTCACCTCCGGGATAAGATACTCCGCATGTACAAAGAAGTACTTGATGCTTGTGGTTGTTTCAAGCAAAGTGCGGGGATACAATCAAGACATACTGTACCCTGCATGTCTACAGAGTATATGAATATGACAGAACTTTTATGCACAATTCCATAACCCAAGTGATGAAACCTGAACTCCATTTTAACAATTGATGACATCTTCATACCAGATTCCGGACGATCAATCTATTGGAAAATACTCCGTATAAGTAAGTACCTTGCTATATGCTTATGTCCGCCCATCCGCAGTGGGGTCGGTGCAAGCTCCGGAATCTCTGCCGCATTTATATGACCGCTCGTTCAATCTCCAAGAGGACTGTGAGCAACTCAGATAAAAGCGGCCCCCGCTGACATCTATCAACCAATGTCCTCTGCTATTTTCTGAGATGATGCTGTTATTTGCGTCATAAGATGAAGTCTAATATCGGGGATGGATTTGTGTTTGCTTTATTCCGAGATGGTTGTGGAGAAGGTTTACAGCATTGCCCATAAGCAGTAACTCCTAGGAGGCTATTTGACCTATCATACAAAGTTTATGTACTTGTAAGTAGACAAATTAATCTGAATATAAGCTTGATTTGGACACAAAAAACAAAAAAATTCAACCATGATCAAACCGTCAAGCTCGAAATGATTGACATGGGATCGCGACTTTTGCAATTATCATTTCCGGGTAGGCGCCAAATCTGCAAGGCACAATAGCCTATGTGGACAAGAGCGAGCACGGCATGCGGCCTAGCCATGGCGCAAGCTCGAGTTGCACTCGGACTCAGCACCGGCGATCACCATATCTTGGACAAGACTATATGAATTGGTATTTTCCGTGGCTTTACCGATAACCGTTTATAATGTAGACGAAAGCAATATGCATAAGGAGTTGGCTTCCTATCTCTGTAGGTGCGCTCGTTTGTGCTCAACCAAGATAGAGCGCAAGCTGGATACAGAGACTACTCGAAGCACTACGATTTTGGTCAATTTAATCACAAAAAATGGCTCTTAGGTTGAGCTGTTCGCTCATTGCATCGTCATGGCTGTTTTCAGCAATTCGTTTGGCAGATGCGGCTCCAAGTCGTCCAAACATCGTCTTCATCTTGACAGACGATCAGGATAACCATATGGGATCCCTGCAACATATGCCGTCACTGCAGAAGCATCTAGTCCACCAAGGCACTACTTTTGAGAGACATTATTGCTCTAGTATGTTTCACCCAAGTTTCGCGTACAAAGTGAATGCCCCGTTCGAGACTGACTTGAATCATCTTTCTCAGCTGCTATATGTTGTCCTTCGCGCGTTAGCCTTTGGACTGGACAACTTGCTCACAATACTAATGTAACAAACGTGAATCCTCCATGGGGTGAGTGATTCTCCATAGCAATCGTAAATTAAGATTTCAAGTCTGATTTAAAAGCAGGAGGATATCCCAAGTTTGTCCAAAATGGCTACAACGACCACCATCTAGCCCTCTGGCTGCAACAATCCGGCTATTCCACTTACTACGTGGGGAAGCTCTTCAATGCTCATACCATTTACAACTACGACTCGCCTCATGTTAGCGGATATACCCAGTCAAATTTCTTTCTCGACCCCTTCACGTATCAATACTACAATGTCAGCACCACTAAGAATGGGGCACCGCCAACCAACCCTGTTGGCAAGTACTCTACTGATATCGTAGCTGAGAGCGCCAATGAATTCCTCGACCATGCTCTCCAGGACGACTCTCCTTTCTTTATAACTCTCGCGCCAATCGCCCCTCATGCACTCGTGGGCGAAGGTTCTTTGGGGGGTTTCGATCCTCCACAAGTTGCGGAGCGACACGAAGGCCTCTTTCCTGAGTACAAGATTCCCAGGACGCCAAACTTCAATCCTGATTCTCCAAGTGGTGTTAGCTGGGTATCGAAACTTCCCAAGTTGAACAATACCATCATTGATTATAACGACGAGTATCAGAGGCGGCGTCTCAGGTCTCTTCAGGCCGTAGACGAGATTGTTGAATCCGTCGTCGATCGCCTTGAGCAAGCCGGCGTGTTGGAAGATACCTTCATATTTTACACCTCCGACAATGGCTACCACATTGGCCAACATCGATTACATCCCGGCAAAACATGTGGATTCGAGACCGATATCAATGTTCCTCTAGTCGTCCGCGGTCCTGGAATTCCTGCTCAGAGAATCACCCAAGTTCCCTCTTCCCACACAGATCTTGCTCCAACAATATTGCAAATAGCCGGCATCGAAATTGGCGATAAGAAATTTGACGGGACACCCATTGACATTTATGGCAAGGACACCGAATCTCGGTCGGAGCATGCTGCTGTCGAGTTTTGGGGGTTTGGACTTGCAGAGAGCCTCTTTGGCAGGGAGAATGGTCCGCCCATTTATCTCAACAATACTTACAAGGGGCTTCGCATTGAGGCAGAGAGTTATGGATTCTATTATTCCGTCTGGTGTAGCAACGAAAAGGAGCTTTATGATATGAAGGTAGGGTGAACCGACAAGTTTTGGCGATTTGAAAAGGGACTTGCTGACGCTCAATGACCATAGGCTGACCCAGGTCAACTACATAATCTCCTCTCCTCAAAAGAGAATCACATTGATGCCACTATTGCCATTGCCGGTAACCAATGGCCCCTTGAAAAGATCGCTAATCGACTGGACGCCCTGATGATGGTCCTCAAATCCTGCAAGCAGCAATCTTGTGCGCATCCGTGGAAGAGTCTTCATCCATCAGGCGACGTTCGAAACTTTCATGATGCACTCTCTATAGAGTATGATGATTTCTACAGTGAGCAAGTGAAAGTGAGCTTCACCAATTGTGAAGCTGGCTACATCATTGAATCGGAAGGGCCGCAAGGCTTCCATACTTTTGAAGCTGGAGAGGGCCACGCTGATGGTGGAATCTATGATACATCGGAGCAACAAGTTTTGATCAATCCTGACTGGAGTCTCTGGGAATAGAGTGTATAGATTGAGGAATGGCCACGGTTACGATTGCATACATCCGCACGCATATATAACTGTAGGATCGTAAAAACCGCTAATGACAGCTATATACCCGCCTCAGTAATAGAATACTCGAATAAAACTGGTGTTTTTTCTTTAGCTGGCAAATTTTAAGCTCAAGGATTCACATAGTCTCCTGGAATCTTGTCTCGTCCCTCCACCTTCACCGTGGTGAACTTGTTCACATCCACTCCGTGCAACGCCCGCGCGTTCACCCCCGTTCTCGTATGCTGGTTATCGTACAACCGGCGCATATTCCCTGGAAGCGCAGCAATTTCTTCCTCAGATAGTTCATTGTTGAACTGATTCATCAAGGTGACACCGCATATCTTGCAGAAAACCTTGTCCAACATGCCCGTGTTGAATCGGTACCTTCCGATGTTGGCTTCGTCACCGGATAAGATGACGAATTTATTTTCGCTATATACCCAGATAGCGGCATTCTGAAGTTTCTCCATTAGAATAGCTGGACTTGAAAATGGATTGAAATAGCGATACTTACGCGCTCACAGCTGCTGCAGTTGCATTGAATAGCTCTTTCAAAGGTCTCATCCAGAGGCTTGGCCGTTGTGGCTACAGTGACTGCACCACAGTGGCAGCTGCCTGTATATACAACATCTTCGCCCTCAGGCTTGGGAAGCTCTCCCTTGTGAACTGGAGGTTGGTATGGTTCTCCTAGGGAGGCACCATCGTATCTGCCATACGCTATTAGCTTGCCTTCAGGCAAATTGAGGGTGGGAAGACAACTTACGGGGTTCTCTCTAGAACCCAGGTATCCAAATCTTGAAAAGTATGGGCCTATAAAGTCTCGTTATTATTTCCTGTACTCCATATTACGCGGCTTATATATAACTTACATTAAGAGCAAATTGAAAGTCTTTCTTCTCATCCTCTGTCGATCCAGCTATTGCTGTAGCGCATGTAGGGCAAAACTGTAATCACAAAATAAGTAAGAAACGTGTGGTTCTTCAGATCCCAGTCCTTCTCATACCAGATGTTTCAACTTCTTAGGACCAAACGCGTACGTCGTCAGGTCCTCTAAGCTGCCCTTGATAATCTTGACATTGTCTTTACCAGGAAAGATCCAGAGATAACCCTTTTTGTTACAGATGTTGCAATTGCAGTCGGATGCTGACTTAATTTCGGGCAACTTTGTCTCAAACACAAACTTGCCGCAGTGGCAGTTTCCTCGGTATATGATGGTCTCGGCTTCAGCCATGTTGTCTTTACAACTTTAACGTTGTAGTGGGATATGGGTTGCAACACTGGTGAATTGAGCAAGACAAGGGGAATCGATGTTGAAGAATGGCTGTTATAGTTGTCAAAGAGAAAAGAGAAAGGTCTCCAATTCCAGGTCTTTGAATACAAACTGGGTTCCGAGCTGCGGCTTGTCTTATCTGTCGCATATCAACTTTCGGGCTATCACTTCGACTGCTCAGCCGCAATCAGGCGAATAAACACAACTGTTCACTTTTAATAGGCTTTCAAGGCTTACGATTCACAGCATGAAGCAAATACCACATCACGCTAATACCCCGCCTCGCATTCGTCGCTCCTCGTTTATTTGTTGGGGCTTGGGGCTACCGCTAATTGTGGAATAGAGTGGCATTGCAGTGTACGATATACGACGCCTGTTGTTAATAGCCTATGACATGAAGCGCTTTGTAAAGGATCAGTTTCATACAAATGAAGTTGTCGGGGACAATAGGCATTGCCCATTACGTCTTGCTTCGTCGTAGAGGATTGAAATGAGACTTGACGCGTGGTTGTTGAGGCCTAGCCGATTGGTGGGATCGGCCGCAAATGCTCTTCCGTGCCCGAAGGTTGAAAGAGCCATCATAAGCATCGTCATCGTTCGGAGCAACATCAAAGCATCTTACAAGCAATTAAAAAGTGGACGTCTTCACTCGGATCATTGTAAATGGGAATCATTATCATCATTAAAATGAATTGTGTCTCTCTGACGTCTAAACGTTGTTCTTCTAATATCTCCGAGTTCCGTTGTCTGGGGTCTTTGCCTCGTTTTGTGCCTGCGCGTTGAGCTGAATGGCCTCTTTCAGCTTCGCAATTACTTCAGGCTGATTGCTGAAAGCTGTGTCAAGTATGGTTTCAAGCTCGGCCTCTACCTTTGCGATGGGCTTCACTCCGGCTTTTCTGCCTTGAGAGTCATTGAGAAGGGACCCCCAGCGCTTCGTAAAGGCGTAAATGGACTGGCGCAGAAGCTCATCCAACTGCTCGCTCATATCCTCAACTGTGAGCGTCTTTGCAGTGACTGATGGCGCCCCTCGAGACCAAAGATTGCCACTGATGATGCTCCCGAAAAATCCCACCCAATTTTGGGGGCTCAGTGTGTCCCAAATCTGGCCAAAATGCTGCATTGCGGGCTGGCTCCGTATATCCCCAATCTCGAGTGATACCAACTCATTCTTAATGATGAGCAAGTTCTTAACCATGAAGAGATCCGGGTCAGTGTCCGTTTTAAGCGACTTGATTCTTGCTTCAGCTCGCTGAAGTATCTGAATTGTCTCCCGCACAATCTTAAACACTACGGGACTGTTCTTCGCCTGCGTGGAATAATGTTAGATCTGAGCAAACACACATTGACTTTATAAGTGACTTACAGATCGCTCTTTGGGCATTGCTTGATCAAACATGGCCAGAAGCTCAATCGCTCGCTTGACTAGGGGATATGCGTTTGAAGATGCCACTCCGCCTACAACAGGACTGATCTTCAAGTGACTGTCTTGAGCCGGGGCTTTGGTGAGAGACTTGGTAATCTCTGCTTCAAATAAATTGTCTGTGAATGGCCACAAGTGGTCCGCAAGCAGCCGAGCGGCATACTCCCTGTACTTCCTGAAAGACGGGGACTCTTCTTCATCAATCTCCACCACACCATATTCGTTGGCCAGCCAGCCCACCACATTACATGTTTCCTGAAGTTGAGCGGTTTGGAGTACGGCTTGCAAGTTGGTAGCTAACGGCACGATATTGCCCGGGTGAACCATCGAGGTGTTCACTAGCTTAACGGCCTGGAAAGCTGACTCTGGAGAGGGGCTCCACACGAGCTCTATGTTGAAGATTTTGGTAAAAAGTCCATCCTCGCTATACATTCGTTCGAAAAGCTGCTTAATGAAGTTTCTAGAAGCTGTTTCTATCGACAGGCTCTTGACTTCTTTCTGGTATTCGTCTATATCATGCTGCGTCATCAATTTCATGTCCCGGTCACGGGTTGTGAGATACGTTCGGAAAATGGTAGTAATGGCATTGACGTATGTTGCAGTTGTAGTTGTGGCTTCCACTGGCTGTCCATATGCATGGTAAGCCGATCGAACTACTTTTCGAATGTTTGGTAGGAGAGAGTAAGATTCCGCCATCATCTCCTCGAATCTGCCATAAGCGAGAGCGTAGCGAGCAGACTCTGATTTCGTGGCGGCGATCTGGCGCGCGATGTCGCCGGATACTTTGTCCAAGCAGCTATTGAAGCCATGATCAAGAAGATGTAATGCCTTGGTAAGTAGGGCGTTGTATCGTGCTAAATACGAGTCGCGTTCGCGGTAATTTTCCTTCAGCCTGTCAATATCAAGAGCATTGAGCCCCAAAGCTTTGATCTTCTTACATGAGCAGTCATAAACTTGATGCATGAATCAATGTTTTCCACCATTTCGCCAAAGTCATCGTCTTCTACCAGTTGACTGGCGCCGGGAGCATTCAGCCGCCTTGTAGCCTTTTCCAGGTATGCGTAATAGTAAAGGTCTGTTCCAACTTCGTCTGCAAGCTTCTCTAGCCGTCGTTGCTCCGCCAAGAGCTCTTCGCATTGAGCTTGGAAAGTCGAAGTCTGAGCCTCAACAGAGAGGAAAGACTGCGATAAGGTTGTCAGCAGCTTTAGTGTATCGTTGGCATTGTCGATCAAGCCTTCCAGGTGGCGCTCGGTCATTTTCAATTGATCGCGGTAAAGCCTGGTTGTTGGTTAGCTAGGCTCGAATCGCGCATGTGTTCCAGAGCCATACAGATACTCTCGCTGACTCTCCTCTAGGAGCCGGTTATCTAGCGACTCTGAGGACACGGCTTCCTTCTGGGTATACTGAGAAGCCTCAGAGCCCTCATGGAAAAGTGTCAAGGCCTCCCAATTTCTGCTCTTCCTGTCAACCTTCCGCCGCGGCTTGCGCTGAGAGTCTTTGAGAAGCTCCGCCTTGACAACATCGTAAAAGTCGGAGTATGAGGCGGCTCGACGAGGTAACGTGGGTTCGGGAGGGTCGTTTGTGTTCTCGAATTCTTCTAGAACATCCTCCAGCGTCTCGGCGATATTGTTCGGCTCCTAGATAGAGTAAGTCGTCTATAACCTGCAATTGAAGAGTGATGGTCGACACCAACATTTGGCTGCTGTAGGAGCGATTCCTTGCGCTGGTGCCCACGGGCCCTGCCACTAGACGTCTCGGTTCTGCCATTGTTACCGTTTCCAAGCTCTGGCACGAAGCTGTACCAGCCGTCCTCGTACATGGCGGCTCGGAGCTGGAAGCAAGACTCGAGAGATGGGAGAGTGCGCCGATTGCTGCGTGGTCACTATTTGGGAACTGTTGCACCACCCCACGGTACTTGACAGGAATATACGAGACCCATAGAAAAGTAAAGTACTGCTGTGATGGTTTTGGAAGCTAATTGATGACTAAGCACTTTCTCTACTCATACCGCGCGACGATTTAATTCAGACATGATCACTCTTCGGCATTTCAATCTAGTAAATTTTCTTTTGCCAATTTTCCAATTTCTGTGAAAGCTTCATGAGATTTTTAACCTTTTATTTCCTGTTTAGGGCCGGTATGCCCGTAAATCAACAATGAAACATTGGGCACTACATGATCTCACTATCCTCTAACTCATTGACTAGATAGATGTCTCTGTATGATTTCTTCGAATTTATGCAGTGATTCGAGAGAAAAAATCATAACTATGAAAATGATCATAATTCAATTTACAAAATACTTAATTTAGGCTCTGTCACGTAATTGAGTGTTTGGATGGTCAAGATAAGAGTAATAATATACATCGCAGTGCTCAAATCCGATATAAGTGGCGCTGCCGCACACCAGCTTTTGGCCTACCCCAATTGATCGTCAAATAAGCTTTCCTTTCTCCTACTTTCTTCCAGACCTCTAACAAAGAGATGGCTATTAGCTTAATGTTTTCTTAGCCTTAGAACCATCCTGTGTAAGCCTCTTCAACATCTCATCTTCTGCACTCGAAGACCTTGCTGGCAAGTATCTATCTTGTTTCTCTCTTTTCTACCGAGGGTGAGGGAACTTGGCAGAGTATACCAAGTACATGATGAGAATTAGCCGCATCGTGCTGGCAGGGATAAAACCTTGGGCGTTTTCCTTTCTCCATTCCTTTCTCAGCCTCCTGGGGAAGCAAAAAAAGACAGCCCCTATCTATCCTTGTTTAGGTGCTAATTTCCATAGCTGACAAGCTATCTACCTCCATGAAATATGGAAATGGATCAAGTGCCTCAATGACCCTGTGCATGGCATGGTGTAAATCTTGTAATTGCTATTCGTGGTATCTTCATTACCCAAGATTGTTTCTCAAAATGCGTCTTGGATATTTGATGCATCAGCTGTGCAATGGCAAGAATGGGAATTGTTGATGTTGAATGGGTAGCAAATAGCGTGTGTGCTATTGGCAGCTCGCAGCTTGGACCAGCCAATTAGCGGCATGACATCATCGGTTCGCCGAAAGCTTCAGTACAGGGATGTATGCACTAAAAGCCCTTTTTTACTTTTGCATACATGGATAGTGCATGATCTCATGGCATCTGCGACCTCATAGTCGGTCGCTGCACTCATACGCGGATCAATCCAGTCCACAGCGGGGCCATCAGGTGTACTCCGGTATTGGTTGTTGAGCATCTAAGCAGCAATACCTAGATCAGAGACCCGTAGCTATGAATGCCTCTCAGTCCGCCCTTCGGCGAGCGTCCCGTCTTCGTCTCTCGGCTCGACCACATCTCGCCACGAATCAGCGCCAATGGGCTCGATACGCCAGTGACTCAGCTGAAGGGAGGCCCAAGCGGCGGGGAGGGAAAGCCGTGGGATTTGCGGCTGTTTTCGCCGTGGCGGCAGCAGGAGCATACTACTATCCTAAGCTCCAAGCTCGACTGAGCTCGGCTCCTGAAGCAGCCCAGCCAGGGTATCAGAAAGCTGACTTGGAATTCGAAAAGACTCGCAAGCACGCTGCCTCAAAGGAAGAGAACCGCGAGCAGATTAGCTCCCAGCACATGCAGGTGAAGAAAAGCTGGGAGCATCCCGGAGTTTATGCTTGGGGCTCGAATACGGGAAAAGTCATTGACCCTAGTTCGAATGAGAAGAACATCAAGCTTCCGCGTAGAATATCCCATTTCGACAACCAGCTTCTCCGTGACTTGAAGCTCACTCAGGATTTTGGCGCAGCCATCACGGAGAAGGGCGACCTTGTGCAATGGGGCTTGGGGTTTTCCAAGGCAGATCCAACGCCGGTGACGACTCTGAAGGGCAAGGATCTTGCCAAAATTGAAGTATCAGAGGACCGGATTATTGCTTTATCTCGTGGCGGCTCGGTATATGCCATACCGGCCTCCCGTGATGATCAACAGGGCGGCAAGAAGCTGGAGCAGGAGAAGAGCTCTTGGTCCCTCTGGTCTTCGTCTGGCAGCGAGACTATCAGCTTCCAAAGCTTGACCCCAACAGGGCTCGGATGGGGTGAGCGCGTTGTCGATATCAGCAGCGGACAAGAGCATTGCTTGCTGCGAACTTCAACTGGACGAGTTTTCTCCTGTGCCTCGAGCGCTTCATCCTTTCCGACAAAGGGTCAAATGGGCATTCCAGGCCTCACCTGGGAGACACGCCCAAAAGGGCGCTATGATCAACCACATGAAATCATTTCGCTCAAGGGGTTTGATATCAAGCAAATCGCAACGGGAGACTATCACTCGGTTGTTCTAGATAAGCTCGGACGCATCTTTACGTTTGGTGACAACACTTTTGGTCAACTTGGCTTTGAGGCCCAACTGGGAAGTCCTTTTGTCTCTACACCTACTATCTTACAAACTCACAAGCTGTACGGAAGCAGTGGGCTGGTACCCAAAGTTTCGTCAATCGCTGCCGGTGGTTTGAATACTTTCTTTTCCTGTGAAGCTGATGTGCCTGACATCAGCAACACCGAGGCCGGTGCCACAGCGCCTTCAAGGAGATTGCCCCACAGCACGTTTGACATTTGGGCCGCAGGGCAAGGCACCACTGGCTCGCTTGGTACTGGCAAATGGACTCATGTTTCTCTCGGGCCTACCAAACTGAAGGGGCTTTCAGGACTCTCCGAGTTTGATGAGAGAAACAACCAGCTAGTGCCTATCAAGATTAAGACTCTGAGCATTGGCGCGACTCACGGCGCCGCAATCATGGACAATGTGACACAAACTTCTGTGTCGAGCCAGTCCTCAGAGAACGAGACATACTGGGGATCTGACGTGGTCTTCTGGGGAGGCAACGAACATTACCAGCTAGGAACAGGCAAGCGGAACAACTTGAACACACCTACGTACATTTCACCATTGGACGGAGACGCGGGACGGCACAGATTATGTCTGACACCTCGACAAACTGCCCGGCTAGGAGAAGGCGGCAAGGGCCGCAAAGTGACGCTGGAACAAAAAGTTGAATGTGGAAGATTTGTCACAGGGGTTTACTCTGCTGTTTGATGGAAGCAAGAAAAAGGGGGAGACGGAAAGCCATGTGCAAGTATGGAGTGACGGAGAGGGTAATAATAGGTCGGGGCTCAGCTGATGCAGGATGTTGGATGCGCATATCCGCCTATTGCTGAGCATACACATACGGGATTTGTATTGGCTTATAAGTTGTTGGGTGTCACATGTCTCATATGGTGTGTTGAAACCAAAGATGGCGGTGCGAAGAACTAATGGTTGAAAAGATGAGGGAAAAAACGAAAAAAGGGAAAAGAAAAGAAAATGCGATGCAAGGGAGTCGGAAGGAAAAACATTGTGGATTGTGCCTGAGATGCATGTACTGTAAGATATTATTAGGATGGATCGATCTCTCCATTATGATTTGCCCCCGTTTTGGGAACATTGAGTGATGTGCACACACAGACGCAGATGCAAAACACGCCGAGCCGAGCACAGTCACAAAAGGCGGCGACACGAGCTTCAGCTGACGCGAGCAAGCCTCTGCAAGCCTCTGGCCCGGGGCTGGCTGGATGATGCGCTCAGGAGGAGGAAGCGAATCAAATGACCACACCTTGAGTTTGAACAAAAATAACTGGCAGCGTCTTAGTGGTGGATGCGGCATGCAGGTACTGGGTGCACTTACACAAGTCGCGTGCTTGGAATCGACGCGATGCGCTGCGGAACTCCACTGAAGAAGTGGCATCAATGTGACGGCGCTAATCCCGGCCTAGTGCGCTGTGATGTACATGTATATGCATGCATGCAATCAATATCCCAAGCCTGGCGCTCTTGGCCTGGACAGATGTTTCAATCTCAACAGCAGATATATCATTTTTTTTTTGTCCTCACGGCGTATTGTCCTTGACCATCCTTATTACTGTACCGGGGATTACTTACCGGGTGCCTACCGAAACTACAAGGCACTACTAATACATGTATGTACCCGGTGCTAGTATTATTGCGATCAATCTGGTACCTTCGTAAGCAATCCATCTTCGCTAAAGCATCGGGCAATCTTACAGCCCTCAGATTGCATGCATCAAATCCAATATTGGCCTCATTAGCAGGTACCGGTACCACTTCCGTCAGCGCCGCCTGCGCCGTGTGCTGGGAACCTCTACACCAGATCCCCTCGCACTTTCCCGCGATTGCATATTCCTCTTCTTGCCATCGCCTCCTCTTCCAGACTCCGGACTCATCATATCCTTCTTCTCCCGCCTTTTTTTTTTTCTCTTCTCTTTCACTTTCGCGCGCTCCTTGACAGAATCTTTACTTTTCTTCTTCTTCGCAAACCAGGTACATCCATACCTTGATATTACTATTATTTTTCTCGGTCGCCGCTCTCACCAACCAAATCCGCCAACGATCGAAATCCGAAATCCAAATCCACAGCGACAGCGACAGCAACGGCTAACCCAGCACGCCTAGTCGTCGTCTTGGCCAAAGCCGTGAGAAAGGCAGCCGCCAGGGCTACCAAAATCTCCTCCCTGGCTGTCATGGATAAGATCCCCAAGTTTCGCCGGAAACCCAAACCTCCAGTCATCGAGACGGCCCTCGATCGCAATGCCGCCGTCGCATCGGAAAACATGAGCGTCAACGATTCGGTGCAGCGAACGCACCACAAAATGTCACCATTCAAGAGCTTGCGACTGCGAGGCCCGTCGAAGCGCGCTAGAGACAGTCCTCCTTCAGACCTCACTCCAACCACGCCGTCAGCCGTCGTGGTGGCCCAGGATGGCATCCAGTCGCCGCCGAGGCCTGCGCGACCAGCGTCTCAGCCAGCGCAACACAAATCGCCGCCTGTACAAGATCGCCGTAGGAGCGTCAACCAGCCGCCACCAGTTTTACCAGCCTTCTTGACGCTGTCGCAGCAAGGTGCGTCATATCTCTCACCAAGATAAGCTGTATATGCAAGCCGAATGCATATGCACGTCATATCTACTGGCGCTACAAATACTCCCGCCCCGCTAACATCGCACGCCATTACAGACATCGACGTCAAATATCAGGAACTCACCTGGGCTGAGCGAGTCAGAGTTGCGCAGGGCATGCGAGACGACAACATGGGGGATGCACGATGGATCATCTACAAGCACGCCGATACGTACGAGAAGATGGACCGCTACATTAACATCAAGCCCTGGGCTTATAACCGGGTCAAGCTTCGGGTCCCAGAAACCGAATTCGACTATGTCAACGCCTCTGCCCTTACTCTTACGTCCCCAACCGACCCGAACAAGCCGCCGTTGCGTTACCTTGCCATGCAAGGCCCTACAGTATCCTCATTCGACCATGTCTGGCGCATGATTGCTGAACAGTGTCCCTCCCCTGCCGTCATTGTGCAGCTCACAAACATGATTGAGCTTGATGTGATCAAGTGTGATCAGTATTTCCCCATGGGCGATGAACTTCCCACAGGCGGACAGGATACCGTCTGGGGTGTCAACGACTATAATCTGTGGAACGACAACTGGAGGGCAGACCTCACCTTTGTTTCTGTGGAGGAGCTTGCAGGTGGCGCAATTGAGAAGCGCAAACTTCTCCTTCATGTCCAAGGGGAGAAAGAACCCCGCGTTGTCTGGCATTTTCTCTACAGACGCTGGCCCGATTTTGGTGTACCAACTTCGGATGACCTGGACAGCTTTCTAGAGCTAATGAAGCTATCGCGACAGTATTGCGCACCGTCAACCCCGCGCATTATTCATTGCAGCGCGGGTGTAGGTCGTACGGGTACATTCATCTGTCTTGAACACTTGATTAGGGAACTAAACGCTGGGTACTTGGCAAAATACGATTTGCCTATGGAGCGTGCTGATCTTGTCTTTCAAGCGGTTGACAGCCTCCGCCAGCAACGCCGCGGCATGGTCCAAGGCGAAATCCAATACCGGTTCATCTACCAAGTCATGCGAAAGCTCTGGCAGGACAAGTACGGCACTGTGGACGAGGAAGCCAGCAGCCGTGAACCAGCGGCTAAGAGACTCGAGGTTGCGAGTCCCTTTGCTGGCAACTTTCGGCCGGCAACAAATTAGCGATTTAACCGCGGCAGAGCAGCCTCGGACTTTACAGCCGCGATTCTGCGAAGTAAGAGCTCAGCATCAGCAGGTTGGTGATGGGGTTGTCCTCACGCTTTTACGCTCTTCTTTGTCTTATTCTTCTTTGGAACTTTTTTTCTCCAACTTCACTTCAATATTACTACGCAGGGATGTCTTTACCTGGCGCAACTTGGACATGAGTTTTTAATGCCTGCTTCTTTTTCCCTCTTCTTTTTTTCCCATGTCACCAACAAAGGTGTCAACCTTGCATACATCTTCTGCTTCTACTATTATCTTGTAGTCCTTTTTACCCCCTTCTTTTCTTCTTCTTGAGTGGTCGCATTCTACTCTATGTTATGGTCTCCCATCGTCAGGAAACCTCGTATCACGAAGTCTTCATAGAAGGATCACAGTCGGACATACAGCATTCGGGGCATGAAGCGAAACGGAAACCCCGGAACTAGCATTGATTCACGAAAGGGTAATGAAGAAACAATATGCCCTTTCTTTCTTGTTTTTTTTTTTCTTTCATAACATAGCGACGAAACAACATTATTACGGGAGACGTGTTGGAGATTGTGCGTATATAGATACTGAGAGCAAAAAATCGAACTAAATGCATGAGCGAAAGGATAAACAGACAGACTACCTCCCGACTTTGGTATTAAACTCCACGATGTGTTCGTTTCCCATCTCCATTCAGTATATATACTTCATTAAAAACGTGGTCTTTCCCTTTCCCGTATGGGTCCAATTCTCATATATAAATCAATTTTGATCCCGCACCAAAGCATTATTTTTTTCCCCTGTTCCCCTGTTGTACGACCGACTACAAGATTATTTGTAGATTCAAACATAGGAAAAGAACGCGGAGACAAAAGAAAACAAAACAAAACGTTGGATAGATTAAGCAAAGTGTGCAGTTGTAAGACAAACAAACCCAGCCTATTGTAAACCTGCCCATGTACGAGGTTCCCGTGTACAGAATAGCTCGCCCTCTTAAGCGCTGACAGTGACAGTGACAGTCTCCTTCTCCTGTTGAGTGACAGTAACTGTGAAGAAGACTGACACGGTAGGAGTCCCGTTGACGACCGCGGTAGTACGAGGATTGCCATCGGAGCTAGGAATGGCAAGCTCCGATGGGGCGGGATCGTTAGGGATGGGGATGAGAACGAGGCTCGTGGGGTTAGGAGGGGGAGAAATGCAGAGACGGGGGCCGAGGGGGGCGTGATTACTGGAGCAGGCTGGCTGGTCTTGATGGTCTGGAAAGTGGTTGGTGCTGGTGGCGGCGAAGGAGGGGGGGGAGGAGGAGCCGCAGAGCTGGTGGTGGCAGGTGGAGGGACGACGGGGTCCGGAGTCGGCTGCTGAGGCTGAGGTTCAGGGACGGGTGTTGATGAAGGCTCCTGAGGCACAGCCGGAGTTGTCGAAGAGGCCGATGTAGTTGCAGGCGGCGGAGGCGGCTGATCGCTGATGGTGATAACAGTAGTGAGAGTTATCGCCGGAGGATCAACCGGATCATCGCTGGGGACGGCCGGTGAAGGGGCAGCCGATGTAGGGGCCGATGTGGGGGCCGGCGAGCTGCTCTGAGGTCCGCCTGTGGCGCCGAGGATGTTCTCTGCTTCAGAAGTGTCATGACATCCCACCGAGACGCCCTCTGTAACTGTCATTGGCAGAGCAAAGCACTTCATTCCCGGGATGGTGCATGCCTCGAGTGTGAACGCCCGTTGGGGCCGCACTTGGCAAGTTGACCGTCGATGCAAGCCGCTTGGGAACCGGTGCAAGCAGAGTTGGGGGTCAGAGTCTTGAAGACATTGTTGTACTGCTGGGCTTGGGCGAGATTGCTTGCAAAGACCTGAGCCGGAACGGTCGAGGTGCCTGTGGGGAAGGTCTCGAAAGCAGTAGGGACAGCAAGATCCGGTGTTCCCGTAGGCTGAACGGTGACAGTAGCTGTGAGTCTTGTCGTAGACGTGGCCGTGGTTGCAGGAGGTGGGGGCGGAGGTAAGGCTGACGATGACGGGGGGGCTGCAACAGTGGATGGCGCAGAGCTCGATGAGGAGCTGGAAGTAGGGAGCTCAGGGGTAGGGAGGAATACAGGCTTCGTCAGTGTGGACTGCTGCGTGCTCTCCGATTTTGAAGCTGGTACAGTGGCAGCCTGACTGGAAGTGCTAGCCTCGGATGAGGTTGAACTTGAAGTTGACGAGGCTGTGGAGGATGCAGAGGTTGGGGGCGCCGTGGCTTCAGCTGGGATTGACGAAGTCAAGGATTGCGCTTCGCTGGTGGCACTTGCAGTAGCGGTGGACAGGATTGATGTGGAGCTAGACGCTGTGTCACGAGTTGAAGCAGTCTCTGAGGTTGAGGCTGCGCTCGTTGGCGATTCAGTTGAAGATGTGGTCTCTGATGTTGCAACAGTAGTTTCAGGGCTGGTAGCACTTGAAGTTCGGCTGCTTCCTCCAGTGGATGTAGCGGCTGCACTGGTGGTAGAGTGAGGTTGAGTCAAACCTGTAGAGTCAACTACCGGCTTTGAAGGAATAGAGCTTGTAGTAAACTCGGCAGCAGTGGTTCCTGGGGCTTGAGTCTGCGATGCCGAAGTACCTTCTGTAGTAGGAGAAGTGGCTTCAGTAGTAGCAGAAGTACCTTTTGTAGTGGAAGGGTTAGACGGCACTGTCGTGCTGCCAGCACTTGAGCTCAGCTGCGTCTGGCTAGTAACACTCGTCTGCGTTGTCGGAGCTGTAGTCTCGAAGACAGGCCCAGTCGTCTGAGTCTGGGCTGCCGTGGTTGAAGCAGTAGTGGCGGGCGCAGTGTTGGTAGTGGCCGAAGCCTCAGTGCTTGCAGAAGAAGCGGCAGTATCAGTAGTCAGAGGTGCAGTTGTAGATTCTTTAACCCCGGTTGTCGCCGTCTGAGACTCTGTGTTTACAGTAGCAGAGCTTGAAGCCCCAGATCCAGTAGTTGAAGCGCCTGTTGATGTTGTCTGAGAAGTTGCCTCTGTCGACGAAGGCTTAGCAGAGGTTGTCGTTCCTCCAACAGAGGTTGTCTCTCGTGCAGAAGTTGTTGTTCCTTCCACAGAAGTTGTTGTCCCTTCCACAGAAGTTGTCGTTCCTCCGACAGATGTTGTTTCTCCAACAGAGGTTGTTGTTCCCGCAGAGGTTGTTGTTCCCGCAGAGGTTGTTGTTCCCGCAGAGGTTGTCTCTCTCACAGAGGTACTGTGAGCTGTGGCCGAGGTAGCAATACTGGTAGAAGTGCCAGCTACGGCGCTAGATCCCTCTGAGGAAGCAATGGTGGTAGCTTTATCATCCGGGAGCGCAATTCTCGTGGACTGGTCAGCCACATGGCTAGTCTCACTTGTACTGGCAAGCTCGGTAGAAGTAGCTGGGGTAGCACTCGTAGTAGGAATGCTAACGGCAGTACTGGCCGTAGTTGGAACAGAAACTTGGGTAGAAGTCTCGACAGCACTGCTAGACGTAGTCGGTGCGGCGACCGGAGCCGAACTTTCGACAGTACTGTCAGCTGGAGCGCTCGTTCCGACGGCTGCGGTGGTTGAAGAGTCTACAATCGGGATGACAGTGATTCCTGGGGCCGAAGATGTGGCTGGAGCTTGGCTTTGAACCTGAGAAGGTGTGCCTGAGATGAGAGAGTCGGGTATATCTACTGACGAGCCCGTCAAGGTTTGAAAGATGGGGCGAGGAGTCGAGGCTGAAGACGCAGCGGGTTCAGAAGAAGGTCTGGAATTAAATATGTTAGACATGTGTGTTTTCTTTACTCTAAGTGTTCTCCTTTCTCAGTTCAAAGCGACTTACCCTGCCTCATTAGGAATTGGCGACGTCTGAAATACGGCAGTTGTGTCAGCTCGCGCAACGTTGGGCCTACACAACACAGAAGAGGGTTAGCATGATGTAAGAGTACAGATAAAACCCATGGTACTGAAAAGACTTACATTCTAGCTCTCAAGCGCGGCAATGGACCAGCCTGTGCAGGCTGAGCAGCCAAGAACATGCCCAACAAGGCGCTGAAGAGTATATCGTAACGCATTATGAGACTGTAGGAGAGAGATCGCGCAGCGATGAAGTAGAGAAAAACAAAGTAGGGAGGGGTTCGAAAATAGTAAAGATCAACAATCGATGCAGTTTGCTATACCATAAAGTGTGAACAATGGATTGAACGATGATTGATAATAATTATGCGTGTTCAACACACAAGAGATGGTTGTGTGCGGACTGTGTCACAATGAACTTGACAAAGAGCGAAATAGGATGATTCAATAGACGAAAGCAAAAAAGAAAAGGGAAAACAGATGGTGAAAAAGGAAAGGGTATTAGATAGAGGCAGACTGAAAGCCCTAATAGCAGTGAATAGACGATGGGAAGGGAGTGTGGTAACTCAAACAAAGGCGGCATACAACTGCAAGTGAGCGTGATCGACAGACAAATAAGGAAAGGGTGGAATCTCAGAGAGAAGAAACTGAAAGAAGAGAAAAGGAAAAGAATGGAGAAAAGAGATGACAGTAAGAGAATGAATGAGAGAAGTGGTGGGAAAAAGGAACCCAGGTCAACCTAAGCACCAGAAACACACACACAAGAGACACGGCATGCAACGTTAATCATCAGATCGGGAACCAAGAAGAAGAAGCATTGGGAAAGGATCGCCCCGTGTATTATGTATCCGCCGCGAACAAAGAAAAGTAAAAAAAAAAAGAGCCCGTCAAAGCGTTTCCGCCTCAAACGATAGACGCGCATGGTCGATGGCCTTCGCTTCCCCCAATCCCAATCCCAGCATCAAAGTAAGTCCTCGTAAAGCTTCACCCCCAGTCGAACCAGGGCCTTCCGCTGCAGCCTCCCGCCTAGCAAAGAAATCGCCTTCACGCTCGCCGTCTGAGAGCTCTCGGCCGCATCCGCGCGGTTGGTCACCGCAAGACCCCCAAGAAAATACTGGATATTGGATGTAACTTGCCCGAGCTGCTGTGCAGCCGCTGTCTGAGCCGGCGAGGCGTGCTGGCCTATCAGCGCCGCCCCACCGATGCCACCTGTGGCTCAGCACCAGGGGGAGGCTGCAACGGTAGGCTTGGGCTAAGCGCCAGTCGCTGGCTTTTGCATGCCTCTTTTCCGGCGGGCTTGTTTCGTATTACAGGCGCCGGCTTTGGTGGTAAGGATAGCTGGTTCTCAGCCTGGTTTTCGTTTTCTTTGTTCCAGCTTTTACTCTTTTTGTGGGCTCCTTTACTTCTGTTCGGATGTGCGTCCCGTGAGCTTGGCGTGGTTTCAAAGCGTCCACTATCAAATGCACTCGTTTGCTTATTCAAACAGCCAAGTGCCAGCCTAGCAAGCTGTTTCAATTCTCTCCGATCCATCAGATCAACCTCTCTAAATATATGACACAGTTTTACTCTCTCTTGCTTGTGTATTTTCTTGTATTACATCTACCTTGTTTACCAATGTACTTTGTACCACCGGCTGAGCTTTCCAGGTCAGGATCTGTACACCAATCGGAAGCCCACTCGACCCCCTGCACTTTAGATTTAAGATGAGACTACGATAGCCGCTCGCCCCTCTGCAACCTCAGAATAGAAGCAGCAGAAATTAGACTACCTGGCCTGGTAGTACCAAGTGGCCAAGTTTTGTGAACCAGTTACTAATATGTCCACCTTTGTGTTTCTGCTTGTATCACGAAGGGACAATACGATATCAACTTAAACCTCATATGTGAGTAGTGTTGATCCTACCATCTATTCTCCGGGATGATTCACAGGCCCCGGTTCGGTTCCCACCTTTCCAAACAGGAATATATACAAATCATAGAGTGCTAGCTTCATATACTGTCGTCAAAGCCGATTTCTCCTTGCAAACGCCCCGATACCATGCTCCCTGTTTCAAATATTGTTTACACGTAGATTCCCTGGCCCAGCTTATACATGGCTTCTCCATTCACTGCCGCGCTCCACCTCAGTAGCCCTACTTGTATCTTCTGTCCGTGAGAAGCGCACCCGCTCCAGCACGCGCGCCAAAACATGAAGAGATTCATCTTCTTGCATATGGACGTACGCCTCCACAGCCTCCTCGTCAGGCCATGTCCAGTTCAAACCGGCCGCGGCAATTGCTTCCCGCAAAGACTCTACCACCTCTGGTTCGAGCATCGGCTCGGCCAAGAATCGAAAAGCGCAGAGTGTCTTCACAAAATCAGCATACGGCGGCGGCTCGTCCAGCTCCGACAATGCGTGAACCACGTCAGGCTGCCCCCACACCATGATTAACCAACTCAGCAGCTTGGCCATCTGTTGAAACTCGCCCAAGTATGCCAAGGAAATCATATATTCGTAAGCGTGCTCGCTTCGAGCTGGGTCTCTTCGCCACATCATCTCATCCAATGGTGCCACTTTCGTCGTACCCAGTAGTCGCCGGCTTTCTCTTTCATGTAAAGCAAGTTTGTCAAACAACTCATTCATCCGCAAAGCGGAAGACCGGAAGTGGCGAAACACGCCAAGCGCTCCCGGTCTATTATCGAAAGTATCCCATTGCATAGCATCCCTGTGCCTAGATTTCTCGTCGTACAACGCCCACAGCGCGTGGTCTCTAGCCGTCGGCGAATCAGATTCCAATTCGGTGGAAAGCTGTTCGAGTTCGCGCTTGGCTATCTTTCGTATGGTCTTACTAAACTGTATGAATGCGGGGAGTGGAAGGCCATCAGGTCCATCAAGTTTCTGCATGACATGGAGAGATAGCTTGAGCTGCTGGTAAACAACTATCCTCAACCCATGATGGTGTTGTGATAGGTTTTTCAGAATCGTTCCCCAGATGAAATTGGACCACTGTGTCTGGTTGGGCCCTAATCGCTGCTCCGCCAATTCAATAGCCCGTATCATGTATTTTCTTGCTCGTTTGCCCTCTTGTCGTGTCATCACTTGGATATATGCTGAGATGAGGCCAATGGGCACCTTCTTCAGAGCTTGGGCATCCATCTCTTGAGATACCAGACGATAAAGAGCTCCAGTTCGATCGAAATCGTATAGATATTTCCGCGCCATTTCCATTGATTCGGTGTTGGCCACCAGGATTGCAAGACAGTTACCACTTGGACGAATACCATCCAGTAGCATCCTCTCGTAAAGCTGAGAGACACTTGGCGGGCGAATGCGAGCCCTTTCGAATTCGGTGAGATTGGCCTCCTGAGGAGTAGGGAAGTTTAAGGCTCTGTCACCAGGGAGGGCTCTTGTATTCTCGTCGGCTTCTCGCATCGTCAACTTTTCAAACATCGCGGTATACTCAGCTAAGCCGAGTTCAAGCCCCTCTTCGGGAGGATTCTGGAACCTCTCCCAAGCTTCTTGTGCATTGCGCGTAGCTCTGATGGAAGCCTCCCATAAGCCCACCTTCCGACTCCTCGCCAACGACACCCGTTGCTGGATAGTCGGTGTACCATCCGGAAACATGCCCTGTAGGATATCAACAGCGTCATCGTGCGCGTCTTTTGCGAATCCAGCCTCTTGCATCAATACTCCCGCTCGCACGGACCGGCTCCAGCTGTCTTCGGGATCCATCTCTTCGTCCATGCCATCTCCAGGTAGTAAATATGGGGGCCATGTAGGCGCGTGTCTAACCGAACTGTGTATTTCGACTTGGTTTTTGGACATGCCTGCCAATACTTTTCTGATTGCACGGAATCCCTCCACATCTACCAGCAGTTGCCGTTTCAATCTGGAAGAAACGGCAAGAAGAATTCTCTGTGCTTCCCAAAAGAATGAATTTGGTGATGACTTCTGAATCGAGTGTCTGCGGTAGTCCGAACCAAACAATCGAAGGCCGTGGTTAAACACCAAGCATTGAGATTGGTAGATTTCTTCTTGTGGTAAGGATGATTCCGCTATTGTCTCAATATATTGAACAGCTAGTTCTCCAAGTTTGACCGTGTGTCTAGCATCAAGCCGTATGCAGTGGTGCGCAAGAAGGGACATGACGAAATTGAAACTCGTCGGTCCATGTGCCCGCTTTGATCTCTTGGTTCGGACGCTTGTTTTATCCGATTCGGCTCTCATCACATCCAGATATGAAGAGCGACAATGGCTAATAAGACGATCGAGAGTCTCGAGCCTGGTGAACTTAGAAGATTGCCGGAGGAGAAAGTGTAAAATAAATGGTGGCTTATATGAATCGCGCTCAAGAAACCTTTCGCAGCGCACGTCATCTGTCTTGCCTTCGAGAATATACAGATAATAAGCCAAGTCAATATGTGAATGGCCATTTCGCCGTACGACGTCCATTGCCTTTTCCCATTCTTGAGAAGATGGGAGGAGATCCAGAAGCTCGTTGTGGCGGGGTTCTTGCGATGCTGTCTTGCGAATTATCATCTGTAGCAGGATTATTGGAAGACGAGCGCTACGACTCGCAGCAGCCTGTATCCTCCAACTCTCGGTATCTTCCTTGGCTTCCAGTACCTGCTGCAGTAGGAAATTGGGTGATTCATAACGCCATGATGTAGGAGACGTAGAGGAATGTCCAGCTCTGCGACGGCGGCGTGAAAGAGAGGACGGTTTCGACGAATCTAGAGAGCTTTGAAGTGTGTTGGGTTCGGTGGGTTCGGCATTAGTATCTTTACGATGCCCATGTTGTGAGGAACTGTCCGTGGGAAAGTCATACTGGCTAGTTGGACGGTTTTCGTAATTATGTGTGGGAGATCGAGGTGTGTGTCTATAAAAGCAGGTCGATGTTGTAGCTCGTGGGATGTGTCGAGCAGATTGCGCTTCAAAAATACGGTCGTCTTGGTCGAATCTGGAGATCCTTCCAGCCTCGCGCCCAATAGCAATGGCGGCTTGCGATGCGAAAGCTCGTCGGCTACAGGTATGCAACGGTGATCCATGGACCATCTGCAAAAAGGCAAACATGAGATGCCAAACTCCCCTTCGACGAAATTCATGGGCACTTACCAAAGATGGATGGAACAGTTGGCGCGGCACCCGCCGCCTTTGCTCCAACTCCCGTGTTGCATTTCTGAGCATTCCTCCTCATATCTCCAACACGGCCAGCAAGGGTCCGTTGAAGAGGCCTCTGTCGTGAAAATTGGGCGGTTGGAGGGAGTAGCTAAAGCGTTGTCGCGAGTCTTCCAAAAGTTCAAATTCGGCCTGCCATACAAATGCAACAATCGGGGCGTGCCCAAAAGCGGGTCTCTTCTATTATGGGGTAGTCCGGATAGACTCCTACTAAGGTATCATTCATCAAGCCTCATGAGGTAGCTTGCGATCGACTTTATCGCTGGAAAATGATCCAATTTCAAATAATCCCTAGACATCATCATACAAGATAGAAAAAACGCCCAAGTATTTTTTGCACCTATATAAAAGTCACCTGTTGGAATAGAGCTCCTTGTGGCCAGCCAGAAAGAAATTTGAAACCTTTCCAAGGTGTCTATTACGCATCACTGTCCTTCAGCTTCTTCTTCTCAACTTCTTCCTCTAATTTCTCTTTTCTCTTTTGTACTACCTCCCAGTTGTAAACCCTCGCAGTTGCAACCTCCATGGTCTAAACTCATTGTCAGCAACCCAGCTAAACCAGCTTCTCAAAGGCCAGAAGGCTACTCACAGTAATCTGCTCTCGGAGAAAGTCCAAATCTTCCTCGCAGTTTGACAGGCTTGTTTGAGCCGCTGAGAGTTTGGAGGTTAATAGCGTCTCTGCCTCATCGACTGGGTAAGACAGCATGACATTGGCCTGTAGTACAGTCAGCTTGACAGTCCTAGGTTTCCTAGTACTCCCATCCTACCCCTAGCCAAATGTAAACCTCCTCAGTCGGTGGGATATTTGCTCTGGCATATAAAGTATCGTTGAGCTCAAAGGTTGTCTCAATGGGATCGGTCTCCTCCTAAACTCAGGCATGAGCAAGCTGTTTTTCCTCGGAATTTCTTTGCAAAGTTGAACCTTTCGCAGCTTGAGGAACTGCACGGTATCCAACGTCTTCTGGATATCAGGAATCTTCTCCCTCAGCCCCGTCATTCGACGTTGCAGGTTCAGCTCCATGAACTGATACTTCCTACCACGGGCTCATTAGCCCTTTTGCCATGGTAACAGTCCAAATTGTCGCAGCTCACGAGATCATTTCTTGGAAGTTCCGAAGTGTCGGCTCGACATCATCCCGGGTTGATACGTAGTCCTCGACCTTGTCGACGAAGGGAGCGTAGGGAATTCCCCTGGGGTTGGTCGGAGTCTCATCTTTACCACTGTGCCCAGCTTTGTTAGCACCTTCGCAGATCAAATGTCAGCCCTATACTGCGACTCTACTTGCCTTACGACTGGCTGTTTTTCTGAGCTCGCCATCTTTGCTGCAGTGCGTCTCTCAGCGCATAGAATTGGAGATTTTGGACACAACTCCAGGAGGTCATGCCGCCATGGGACAATTCGCAGGAATAATAGTGGGTACCTCACCGAAGGTGAGGTGAGGGGCAGATGGAGGGGTTCCTTTACAAGAATAATGTCACAAATATTTTAGCCAAAATGCAGGGTAAGTCAAGGCCCATCTACTTGTCCAGAATCAAGACGTGCTCTATCCAGGCCATTATTATTCCTCGCGGAAGATGATAAATTACATCAACAAAAAAAATTGAATGGAGATAAATTTTTAGATGGCCTAGCTATGGGTCTCTATCTGGAGGTCCCTTTGTCGTGGTATGTACAGCTTACGCGTGAGCTATAAATCACTGCGCAGTCTCAGATGCATAACGTGGAACACGATGAGTGTTGTTTTCAAGTAAACCTTCTATGAATGATTTCTTGCCATGGCTCTTTTCATAGGTAGACTGTACTCGATGGTAGGCAAACTTTTATCTTAATCTTGCTAAAAATATGCAGCTGAATGGCGTTTTATCCACCATGCTTAGAGAGACATATAGCTAAAGGGCATGAGCACATATACATCGTCTACCCTCCCCATTTCATACTGTTGCGTCTGGATGACACATTTTCGACACGAAACGCCAACAGCCCTATCCCGTCATCATACTTGTGTACATATACGAACCCCCCCAGATCGACCCAAACTCCAGATACTAAGCCAAACCATGTTAATCTGTTCGTTTCTTAGCTTCCCGAGCACCGGCTGCCTCTGCTTCTTTGGCGACTGCAGGCGATGGCGTTTCGGGAATCGATGCGTTGTCATCATCCCAGTTGTCTTCAGCGTTTTCATCCCAGTTATCGACTTCTTCTTCAAGAGTCCTGCTTCGACTTGAAGCGTCCGTGATTCCAGACTCCTGACCTTGCCCCAGCTCTACATCTTCAGTATCCTCACCTGGGACAGCGTCATAGTGTTTGCGCTGGCGTTTTCTTTCAAGCATTCGCTTGTGATACCACGCGCAGATGCCAAGTCCAAGTAAACTACCAACGATGTTTGCTACTATATCGTAGATGTCGAAATCTCGATCGTTGGGGAGGAAACTCTGTACAAACTCGGATCCGACACCAAGTATGAGAGTGCAGACCACCAGGGTCATGTGTAGGATTCGCCGACGATTGGTATCAACGACCCAGTAGAATACGACCGTCAGTAGGAAGAACGTTACGAAGTGAAGGACCTTGTCGTTGACATAAGCGCCGAGCTGTATAGTCGATAGACCAGCATAACCTGCCAAGAGCAGAAGAAGCAGGAAAACACCTTGAAACTACTATTAGCATCTTCCAGCGAGCTAACAAGGCCAGCGCGTGTGTCATTCGCAGAATGCAAGGGGTGAATTTTTGAATTTTTCTTTGGTGATGCGGTCTGAGCTTATGACGTACGCACCTGCAAAAGGCAGTCTTATCCGCATGGCTAGATTCGGGGAGTCGAGGAAACGGCCCCAAATGTGACAGAGGTCTGAGCAGTATGACGGCCTGGAGAGCAGCAAAGCTCCCTAGACCAAATGACTAGATGCAAGGCAGCGTATCTGCATGCAATTGGCGTGGAGTTGCGAGGAAGCTTGTCTTGAGCTGGAGAAGCTGTGGCGCAGCCGAATACGTACCGACTCAGCAGGTGGTGCTTACCTGGGCGACTAAGAAATGGAATGTCTGAGCTGGCACGGTTCACTCTTGGGCACAAACTTGTATACAACAGCGCTAATAAATCGCTTTCTATTCAAGTGCACAAAGAGAATATTCAAAGAAAATCTAGCAGCATCCTTTGCTTTCTACTACATGCACTTTCGGCTGTGTGGTCGCTACATTGCTCTGTAAGCCTGCCGGGTCGATGTACTCATACAAGCAAGTGAGCTAACTATCACGTGTGGTCTCACGTGTAAGTGAACTTGGCTGTGAAAAAAAGGTTCTAGGTTGTCCCTTACTACAGAGCCTTACTAAGGCAAGAAAAACACTACACTGGCACAGTACGGGTGGAAGTACTTCGTAATGCTCATGCCTCTATCCGTGAAATGTACACGCACGACGTAGGCCCATGCCCCCAATAACCAGCAAGCAATCATTGCAGCCGCATGCATAGAGCCTGTCAAAGCAAAGCAAGCCTTATCGATATTTTCATGCAGCATAACCTCTTGCGTCGCCCTGCTCCAAGAGTCCGGTAAAGTGCCCCATAGCGTGCTGGTACCACCGGGCCCAGCTGCCGCCGAACAGTGACCCAGTGCAAAGTCTCCGCTTTGGGGAAGGGTTCCCCATACGTACAAGCCTCCCAAATCCTCAACCTCACCTCTCGATCCGCAGACAAACCAGGCGATCGCGATCCATCGAAACTCGGCCAAGTCATCTCCGTTCGTCGCGATTTTCTGGCTGCCATCTCTATCGATGCTTCTCCTTTGGCTCATGTTGTCTTGAGGTCCTCATTCGCTCCCGGTCCGGCCGCACGCGAGCGCATTTGTTGGCGCATGGCGAAAGGGGCCCTGCTGTCGCTTTCATCGCTCGGGGCCCAATATGACTCTTCCTAATGGTCAGGCAGCCTGGCCGCCGCCAGGATTGCATCATTCCAACAGCAGCAGGAGTTTGCAGATTGTTGACGATGGGTTGGCGCGTATCGCGACCCCAGTCGACACTTCGCTGGTGTTGATGCCTGAGGCAACCCTTGATATCGAAGACGAGAGGCGACGCGCCCATTTCGCAGACTTGTTTCAAAAATCAGAAGAAAAGATCGCCCTGCTCTTTGCGGACGATGGATCCTATAATTTGAACGCGATCGAGGCTCTACGACGCTACCCCCCCACCCCTGCCGTTACCCTCCCTCCAACCACCGACCACGAACCCATAAAAGAACCGCCACTAAAGAAGGCGAAGCGTACAATAGACGAAGATGATTATGACGACGATGACGAAGACGAGGAAGACGAAGATGTACCGTCTGCCGCTCCAAAGCCTCAGGGTGCGGCAGCTGCTTCGAACTCGTTGTTATCGCCGTCCAAATCCGGCAGTTCTCCGGTTCAGTCGGTCACTTCTCCTAGCAGAATAGCAGATAAAGCGAGGTCCCAGGATGGATCGCAGACCAAGGGGAAGCCTGAAGATGATGCCATCAAGCAACTGGAAGATGTGAGGATGGCAACAGAAGCTGCCGCCCGGCGAAGCTTCCACACGATTATATATACACTAGAGAACGACCGAACAGCAATGCTTGAGCAGCAGCAGCTGGAAGATTCCGAGAAGCAGCTCCAGGCTGAAATGGAGAATAATCAAAGCGCAGGTGCGACTGGATCACAAGTTGCGAATCAAGGCTCTCTCAGCAGCGCGAATCTTGGCGCGTCGAGTCTCACCCTCAAACATCTCATTGCAAGGATAGACATGAAGAGAGACCAGGTAAAGGCTTCTGATGCCGAGCTTAGGCTCTTGATGAACGAAGTGCGGAAAAACCGCAGCAAGTGGGCAAGTGAAGAAAATGTCAACCAAGAAGAGCTGTACGAAGCTCTAGAAAAAGTGTTGACAGAGCTGAAAGCCCACACGGAGTACTCAACGCCGTTTCTCACTCGTGTCAACAAGAGAGACGCTCCTGATTATTATAATTGTATGGGCAGATTCTATATTTCGCCCTCGAGCGTGTAGCCTTACTAACTTTGCCCATAGTTATCAAAAACCCCATGGATCTGGGCACGATGACCAAAAAGTTGAAATCGTTGACCTACAAATCCAAAACCGAGTTTGTGGTTGATCTTAACCTTATTTGGGACAACTGCCTCAAGTATAACCAAGACATGAACCACCCGCTCCGCCGAATGGCAAATGGTATGCGGAAAGAAGCCGAGAAATTGATACCTCTTATTCCCGATCTCGCCATCCGATCGCGTGCCGAAGTTGAAGCTGAAGAACGAAGGAAGCAAAATGGCGGCGAAGATGACGGCGGCGAGGACTCTGATGATGAGCCCATCATGTCTTCTCGTGGTCGCAAGGCCACTGGTACCAAGGGAGCCAACAAGTCCAGGAAAGCTCCTAACGATCCCAAAGAGGATACTCCTGTTGTTGACCAGAAGCCAATCTTACAAGTAAACGGATTGTTGGGAAAGCTTGGTCGTGAAGGATCAGAAATGGACGGAAGCAATGGGTTTGCCACGCCTCCGATTGGCGGTTCCATCACGCCTGGTGCGGCCAATGGCCCGTCTGGAATTACAAGCAACGCTGATGTAATGGACATTGACGGTCCTAGCATCAACGGAATGAGCCTGAACCAAGCCTTTGGCCAAGCTGCCGAGCAGGCTTATGAAGATGAGGAGTATAAGATATGGAAGCAAAGTACAAAGAAAGACCGAGCTCTGACAGCCAAGGAGCGGTTTTTGCTGTTCAAAGACAACAAGCTTAGCGTGGACGCTCCAGCCTTACTCAGAAGCAAGGCAGGCATGCGAAGATTCCTGGCTCGCCAAAAAGAGGCAGAACTGACCAACAGCACTGAGTTTGATACTTCCGCAACTACTGCCAAAGCCGGTGGAAGCAAAGCACCCGAGACATTGGCTGAGGGCATCGAAGAGGAAAAGGAACAAGTAATCCCCGACTATTATACCCCCCTGAGTACTATTCCAGATATCCCCTCAAAGCTGCAATGGGTCGAAGATGGCGACGGCCAAGTTATCAACCAGCATGAGGAGTTTCTTCGACTCGTTTCGCCCGGCTCATTTGTTGCACCACAAAGTAAATTAACCAAGAAAATGGACGAAAACATCCATCAGATACAGGAAACAAGAAAACTGGCTATGAAGATTTCTGTCATCAAGCAGATGCAGGTACAATCCCAGGTAAGAAGAGCTCCACTCGTAGATTTTCTTCTCATGGGTGATTACAAGCTTACACTTTCTCAAAGGTTTATACGAACCAATTTCCAAAGTCAAACTCGGAACCGTTCAGGGAGCTAGATATTGAGCCGCATTTCATCGCAGACGATGGCCCAGTGATGGCAGCCGAGACGTGCCAGAATACTCTAAAGCGTTCCATTGCGAGAATTCTCTATACCACTGGCTTTGAGGAGCTGCAGCCATCCGCCATAGATACCTTTACGGGCATCGCAGCCGACTATTTTCAAAAGCTAATCAGAACGTTTAACATCTACCGAGAGGCTGAAAAGAAATCAGTCCAGGTTGGAGGCGAGATGACGCTACAGCCACGCTTTACACCAGAGGAGGTGATGCTTCACACACTGGAAGAGAATGGCCATGATGTTGCCACTTTGGAGAACTATGTCAAAGACGACGTCGATAGATTGGGTAGCAGGCTGGGTGCTTTGCACGATAGGATGAAGTCCCACCTGGCTGACCTTCTCCGTCCTGCTCTTTCGGCCGAAGCAGGTGAAGATGGAGCTGGCGCTTTCAACGACGGCAGTGATCAGTTCACCAGTGGAGATTTTGCCGAGGATCTTGGAGAAGATTTCTTTGGCTTCCGGGCTCTCGGACTGGACAAGGAAATGGGTCTCGACTTTGTTTCCGTGCCATTCCACCTGCTGCAGAGTAGAGTGCGCAACCAGTACCAGATGCAAACACAAAATTCTGGCGGGTCAAGCAGTGAAATATTCGAGCCGCTTCTCATCTCTGAGCCTGTTACCAAGGAGAACATCCAGCACCAAGTTGGCTTGGTCAAGAACTTCTTCCTGGCCAAGCTTCACGCTAATGGCGACACACCACTGGTTGAAGATGAAGATCTACCGACTAAACAGCGCAAACCGCGCCCTCGTCTTGGTGCCAGCGGCAAGATCATTTCCGCGCAGAAACGCCCACCCAAGGAACAGTTGGCACTCGCTAAGAAGAAGAAGAAGCTAGAGGCCGCTGCAGCTGAAGCTCGATTGAATGCATCCCCTCAGAAGGGGGGAGCAGCAAATGCAGCGGCTGCAAAGAAAATGACTACACCTCTACCGAACGTTGCTGTTCCCAATCCTGCGCTCTTGGCACTTGCACCTAGCATGGAGCGGACGGACAGTATGCAGAGCCAGGGCGGTATGAGCCAAACTGATAAGGACGACACTACTGGCATGATGAGCCCAGAGAGCATTGCTCAGTAGTAATTCTCAATAGCAACCTACCATTCAGCTTCGGCAACTCAGAACGTCTACTCTCTCTGCTCTTCTCCCATCAATACTGTACATATACGATGCACCTTATGGGTAGTTTGGTGCACCACAAAAATATCTATATCGGCTACTATGCCTGCATCCGTCAGCATTCTGGCCAGCCAAGTCTTTTCATTACTAAATGTATATCTGATGCTTTAATGCTTCTCGACTTCTAATGATTTCTATCCTTGCCCCCAGCTATACCCCTTCTCGGACCTGGGGGGCAGGGTTCGGACCGGCCTCTTCTTTCTTCGTTCTATTCCCCCCTTCAGCTCTCGACATGTCTCTCCCTCCGAATTGGCCGGCCTTGAAATATTGTGCGGCGTTTTATAGGATATGATTATGGAAAAATAAGCCTTGACTCTCAACGAAACGGAGAGCTATGACGAATATTGCGAGCAATTTGGCGGTTTATTTGAAGAAAAGACGAAAAGATGAACCCAAAATCAGATTGAATCTCTTACCCAAAGAACAAAAAAAGATTCGCTACATTTTCAGTTTGTGCATTGCGCTCCAACCAAAAAGAGGCGGCCATTTGCCATGGCCACGAGGAAACAAATCCCCTCCCAAAAATAAGACCAGGAGAGAGACGTGTGGATGATTTTATGCTATTGACCTGAGGCGGCAAAGATTGTTTCCCTTCCCCCCTTATACTCTTCTTCTTTCTTCCTTCTCCAAACTCTTTTTCATTTCACCCCTTTTTCATTTTCTTTCTTGCTTGTCGGTTCGTGGTTAAACTGTCCTTTCTGGTACCCGGTTTCTAGATTATCGAATTCTATCATGAGATTTCGGCTGCGTGGCCATGGTTGTTGATCTTGGCGGCTTAGATGAAGGGCCTCGGTCAATTGATTTGTTTGATTGCTTTCTATTTCTCCCTTTTAACATTGTGTTCTTCTTCTTGTTCGGTTTTATGCGTCGTGCTATGCCTGATTCTTCGGTTGAAGGCGTGGACGAATGGATGGTTTGAATGTGAATGCGAGGACAAACGGGTGAATGCGGTTGGGTGGTGGGCGTGGGAAAAACGAGATAAGAATGCTAGGTGATAGGCAATACACAGCCTTTAATGAGCTTGTTTGACATGAAAATGTTCACTCGTAGACAGTGGCACAGGTGAGAAGTGAATACGTACTACCGTCCATCTACTGGCAAAAGCCCCATGGAGTAGATTACCTCACACAAAGCATCACGGGGCACACACACATTGGTTCGGAGAATAATATTGTTCTCTTACTAAGCTTGCCTACTTGTTGAAGCAGGACAGGACATACCCATACCGACGTTGAATACCTTTGATATCAATGACCAAAAAGGTTCGTATGCCCCTCAATCCCCCAAGATATTCCCAGTCATAAAACTCCCCTCACTTCCGGTTGAAATGGAAAGAAACGCATGCGCCAGCCCTCATAAAATAAACTAAAATTGCAAAGTTGTTGAACCTTTTCGCCATTCTTTTTGGCTTTTGTCCTATCCCATGTTAAATGCCTCCCTTGGTGGACTTGATCTTTTTTGATTCCCCACTTTTTCAATTATTTTGGTATATGATTTTTTGGAAAAGAAGTTATATAAAGGAAATTATTTTTGTTTTCTATAGCATCTTGCACTTAGATGCCGGCATCCAGGCGCCAGCCCTCAACGGGAAGAGGGAAGCTGCTAGCCCAAGAGGCAATCTCCTTCTGGAGATCGTTGATCTTGGCGATCTTGCCAGAGGCAACCTCGGCCTTGAAGTCCTTGAGCTTGTTGGCGGCCTTGGGCAGGGAAGCCTGAGTCTCGACGCAGATCTTGATGGCCTGGTCAATGTACTGGGCAACACGCTCAAAGTCCTTCTCTCCGAAGCCACGGCTGGTCATGGCAGGAGTACCAATGCGGATACCGCAAGGGGTCAAGGCGCTCTTGTCTCCGGGGATGGCGTTCTTGTTGCAAGCAATGTTGATCTGCTCGAGAACGGCCTCAACACGGGCACCGTCGAGGCTGAACTGACGAAGGTCGAGGAGGACCATGTGGCTGTCAGTTCCATCAGCAACAAGCTTGTGGCCCAGCTCCTTGAACTTGACCTCGAGAGTCTTGGCGTTGGAGACGACCTTCTCCTGGTAAGCCTTGAACTCGGGGGTCTGAGCCTGCTTGAGGGCAACAGCCAAGGCGGTGATGGTGTGGTTGTGGGGGCCACCCTGGTGACCAGGGAAGACAGAGAAATTGATGGGGTCCTCCAGGTTGTAGAGGGTCTCCTTGCCGGTCTTGGCGTCGACGGAGCGGACACCCTTGCGGAAGAAGATCATGGCACCACGAGGGCCACGGAGGGACTTGTGGGTGGTGGTGGTGACAATGTCAGCCCACAGGAAGGGAGAGGGGATGGCCTCAGCGGCGATAAGACCGGAAATGTGAGCCATGTCGACAACGAGGTAGGCACCGACAGAGTCGGCAATCTTGCGCATGCGCTCGTAGTCGATCAGACGGCAGTAGGCGGAAGTACCGGCAACAAGCACCTTGGGGCGGTACAGGATGGCGTTCTGAGCAAGCTGGTCATAGTCGATGATGCCAGTCTCGAGGTTGACACGGTAGGGCATGGTCTCGAAGTAGGTAGAGACAGCGGAGATCCTGCAGGGCGCCGTTAGTCAAAAGGCTTTCTTGTAGGCTGGCAATTGCTCATTCTGTAGCTTACTTTCGCTGGGGAGTCTGGTAACCGTGGCTCAAGTGGCCACCGTGGGGGAGGTCGAGACCCATGAGACGGCCGTGGGGAGGCATGATAGCCTGGTAGACCTGCAGGTTGGCAGGGCTGCCACTGAGGCATTGGACGTTGACACCCCACTTCTCAGAGTCGAGGTGGAAAGCCTCGAGGGCACGGCGCTGGCACAGCAGCTCGATCTGGTCAATGTGCTGGTTGCCACCATAGTAACGAGCGCCGGGGTAGCCCTCAGAGTACTTGTTGGACATGGGAGAACCCAGGGCATCGAAGACGGCACGAGAGGTGATGTTCTCGGAGGCAATGAGAACAATGGACTCGCGCTGGCGCTGGACCTCATCTTTCTACAAGCTCCATTAGTTGACTGAGTCACAGAAAGATGTTGAATGAGGGGACATGGCGATCCTCTGAGAGGATGGAGGGGCAAATCGTGAGAACTTACCATGATGGCAGCGACCTCAGGGTCAGACTCGAGAAGAGACTTCTCAAGCATCTACAAAGCAGGATATAGTCAGTACATTGGCCTCGTCAAATCAGGCAAGCAAGCCCAATGGGCAAAATACGGCGGACGAACCTCCTTGTGAGACGTAGACAGGGCGTAGGTAGACATTGTGGATGTCGATTGTGGGATGAGAGTCGAAGTGGATGAAAGTGAAGAGGGCAATTGACCAAAGGAAGAGTGCCTTTGGAGGGAAGGAGGAGGAAAAGGCCAAAGATATGGAAGATGGTGAAGAAAAGAAGAAAAAGGTGACAAGAGGGAAAAATGCGCCGACTAAATTTTTCCGTGGCGCCCAGGAAGAAGCACTTTCAGAAATGCCCGAAAAAAAAAGCTACAAGAGAAATGCCAAACGGGCGAGATCGGATAGCGGGGAGTATCAGTGGGGCAAGGCGGTGAGAATCAAGATCCCTGTGCGCATCCCAGCGGGGCAGCCAGCAGGCAGAGTGCCTTGAGACACTGAAAGAGGCACGAAGATCAGCCATATATTCACCCGCCGAGCACTGGTTTGGGCCTGGCGTGTTGCAACTTTTGAGCACAATAGCGAGTAGCGCCACCTAAAGCTGGTGTCATTCCCATGTGTCGCGAGTTGTAGCAAACTCAACTAAGAGTCATTTGTCGCTGTTTTTTGCCTGCTACTGGCACAAGCTGCTGCCGATTACGCCAACAAGGGGGCAAGCCCTGAAGAGGGCATTAATGGCTCAGATACTACCAGATGTTTCGTCCTACCTTATGCCGTCAGACTGCTTACCGCCAGATGCGGAAGTAGTGACAAGGACATCAAAAGGATTTGAGCAAATCACCGAATGCTTGCTTACCAGGTTCCTTAGATATGCTACGTACAAGGTGCCTATCGTATCTGAGTAAGCTTCATGGATGCCGCACACGAGCTTGGCTTGCATCCTGACACGGATGCCATGGCAAAGGATTCCATGGGATACAGATACGAATCCAAGCCTAGAGTGAATCAATGGACGGAAAAGATACTAAAATCCATATTGGAAATGAGAATTTTGGTCCAAATAGAGTATCAAACCACCAAGACATACTGCACGTCATCCCACGTACGGAGCACCTTGATGACTGATGGACTCAAGAATTGCACATGCAAATATGCATGCCCAACTGTGGCTAGAGTCCCCCCAAACAGCCACATCCCTCTTCCCTCCGTGGCGCATCCTCCACGCAAGCGCCATAGTCGATCAGGATAGCATCAAGATAACATGTATCCTCCGTATTAGTCGCCATCACCAGCCGATCCAATCTCACCTGGAAAAAATCCAAAAAAATAGTAAAAATAAGAAATAAATAAAATTATGGGCTGGTCGTACCACTTCCTAACCCTCTCAAAGGAAGACGTCCTGGTCCGCCGCCATACAATCGACCACTATGCCCGCATCGCGCTCTTCTCAGGTCTCGCCCCGGCGATAATCGCAATTCTTGTCCGCCTCGTGCTTCGTGCTGCCAGGCCACTTCTACGTCTTGGACGAGATGG
The DNA here is from genome assembly GCA_020045945.2 of Trichoderma semiorbis. Lineage (NCBI taxonomy): Eukaryota > Fungi > Ascomycota > Sordariomycetes > Hypocreales > Hypocreaceae > Trichoderma > Trichoderma semiorbis. The sequence goes on from CM034695.1 coordinate 2,443,127, forward strand.
TGGTGATCGTGGCCGGTATTCTCATATTCCCGGGTCGCCCACTGTCAAGGCTCAGCGCAGCAGTGGCTTTGGCACCTTGGCCGCGAGATGGAGGGCGTTGATGTGGTGGCTGGGAGACGATGTTGTTTTGGGAGGCGTGATCTGGGGTCAGAGAGATGAGTGGGTGCTGGGGCTTCTTTGGACGAGTTGGTTACTAGTTTTGTGCGTTTTGGGGACTGGAGAAGGTGAGTCTTGTTTGTGTCTCTCTAGGTGATGCTTCTTCTCCTGCTGGGACTCTTCGTGTAAATCTCATGTGAGATCTCATGACAAGCCCTTGTGATACTCACCCCGAACCTCACTTGATATCCAACTCGATTTCATTCAAATCGTGTCACATATCTATATTCCTCTCATCACTAACTCAAATCAACAGACTACCTCCACCTCACAAAACGCTTCGGCACCATCGCCGTCTCCCAACTACCCATCCAATACCTCCTCGCCCTCAAAGCTCTCAACCCCTACGCCTACGCCTTCAACTCTTCCCACGAGCACATCAACCGCTACCACCGAACCCTCGGCCGCATCATCTACGCCCTCATCATGACTCACATCGTCTTCTACAACTTTTTCTTCATCCTCTCCGGCATCTGGCTCAAGCGCTTCTTCGCCCCCGTCGTCTTCTGCGGCGTCCTCGCCGCCCTCAGTTTCGACGGCCTCTTCGCCACCGCCCTGGTCCGCGCAAGGCAGTACTCGTACCGCCTATTCTTCATCACGCACCTGGGCGTTGCACTGCTTGCCCCGGTGCTGCTCTTCTTCCACGCCCATTCCGCTCGCGTATACGTCGCCGGGAGCGTCATTGTGTTCCTTGCGGACATCGCCTATCGCAGATTCACCATTACTCACACGGTTTCGACGTTTGAGACTGTCCCTGGAACTAACCTCATCAAAATCTCCGCCCCTATGCCCGCGGAAAAGATTGAACAATTCCGCTCTCGACCGGGCTCTCACATCTACCTCAGTATTCCTCCCAGAGGCCGGACTAGCAAATACCCAGCATCCAAATCCTTCGCCTTTGACCTCCTCTTCAACCCCTTCACCGTTGCCTCCGCCAACCAGGACAACCAGAGCATCACCCTGGTTGCCAGAAAGCGAACAGGCCCCATGACCAACATACTCTCCCAGTTCGCTGACCCGACCTCTCCCCCCTCCTCCCTAGACAACAACAATGAGATCACCCTTGCCATCGAAGGGCCACACGGGGCCATTGGCAAGCACTTCCAGCACCTCCTTACCTGGGGCGCCTCCCGCATCCTCCTCGTTGCCGGCGGCGTGGGCGCAACCTTCGCTCTCCCGCTCTATCATGCCCTCCAACGCGAACTCCCGTCCGCCCACACCCAGTTCGTTTGGGCAATCCGTTCCGCCGCCGATGCCACCTGGGCGATGACTGGCAACGACTCCGACAAACCCCTACTCGACGACGATAATGTCCATCTCTATCTCACAGAGAACATCGGCTTCTCCACTGACCCAAATGGCAGAAGCCGCGATGCATCCATCGAGCTCCAGAACATGGGGCGAGGGTCTTATCCACATCGCTCTGCCGCGGCCAATAACAGTAGGCGCCCCAACTTTCAAAAGATTGTGGACGACATGTTCCGCCACGGCGTAGAGGAAAAGGTTGCCGTTCTGGTCTGTGGCCCGGAAGAAATGTCGAGGGAAGTACGACAACGGATAGGGCCATGGGTTCTCAAAGGCCGTGAGGTATGGTGGCACAACGAGAGCTTCGGATGGTGATGATTTGATGAGAGACGAAATCATGTATATAGATGGGTACCCAATCATTAGATACACACAGGGGTATAAACGGCTATTATTCTTGTTTCAACCATCATTACGTAGTCACGAAACCTGGAAGTTTCAAAAAAATGTTTTATTCTAGGCTTCATACCCCTTTACAAGTTGGTCATTGCCCTCTGCAGGGCTCGTTCTTTGGTCCTGTAAACCACAGAACCAAATCGATAGATGAAAGTGCTAGCAAATCCAATGAGGCATGCCTTAACCCATTCTCCAGCGGTGTCTATCTATCCTCTTCGGACGTACTTGCCAAACTCCACAATGCCGTCATATCAAGTTTAAAAAAAGCAATCATGCCAAGCCTCCATGTGGTATCAGAATCTGAAATGCACCATCGTCAAGAATCATTCATGTAGCCCCAGCTTCCGGAAGGTAAGAGGAAGGAGGCGGCAGCAAAAGCAAGTTATTAGAAACGAAATCAAAGAAAATCATAAGCTGCATCACTGCCGATAACGAGCCAGCTGGGCCATGATATTCTGTACCTGAGCCGCCGCGTCGCCGGTGCCTGCCGCTTGTTGCGCAACTCCGACGGACGGCTGGCCACCGTATGGCGCGCCGTATTGCATCTGAGGATGGTGTTGCTGCGGTGCCGCTCCTCCATTGAGAGACCCCAGGATTGCTTGGATATCAACAGGCGCATTAGCGGCTGGCGCAGCCGGCTTCGCGCCGCCATGTGCGAGTCCGCCAGGCACCACTCCCGCAGACCCTGCCTGAATGGTGGACAAGAGCCGTTGTAGCGTATTGTTGTCCACTTGGCCGATGAGACTCGCGAGGTCGGCGGCAGATGGTGCAGGTTGTGGTGGATACGAGCCGGGCTGCTGCATACCAGGGTACGCAGCTACGTGAGGAGGTTGCGGGGCTTGTGCGCCATACTGCGTGGGATATCCACTGGCGCCTCCGTAGGGTTGGCCATAGTTTGCCGCGCCAGAAGCTTTGGCTCGCAGGATGACTTCTGCCGCTGTGCTTGGCTCCAGGTCGACATATTGCTCGAACCGGACATTGTGGATGCCGCCGGACCGGTCGAATGAGTGGACGGGAATTCTAGCCACACCTTGAGCGCGGAGGTCCAGGTCTACAACCCCGTGCACGCCCTCGGCCGCTTGTCTTTGGATGACTTGGTCCTTCGGAAACCGCGGGTGGAGATACATGACATTGGTTCTCAGACCCTTCGCCTTGAAGGCACCCTCGACCCAGGTGCCAAAATCTCGATTGACGTCTGGCTGCATAATGATTTGGACATCCGGGACGTCTGCACCATATCGACGCGGCAGGTCGAGCTCTGCCTCATGCCGCGATCTGTTGTAGGGGCTGGGTGTCCTCCTGCGGTAGGAATCTTTTTCGTTCCTGGCATATCCGCTGGGAGATCGGGAGCGGCCACGACCTCTGCCCGAGTCATGATATCCTCGGTCCCGGCCGTAGCTTTCGGCCCTGTCAGTCCGGTCGACTCTATCGGTTCTGCTGTAGTACTCATTACGACGAGGCGACTGATTGCGCGTTGATCGATTATCATCACGATACTTTTCTCCTCTACGGCCACCATCACGTCCGCGGGCCCGCTCAGGACTACGGTTCCTCTCTTTTTTAGATTTATCTTGGAGCCGAGAGATTTCCAAATCTGGATCAGGGGTTAGCAACAAGCTAATTAGTGAAGGGGAAAAAACAGGAGGCCCAAATAGATTAGAGAGCCAGATAATCACTTACGGATGCGGCGCCCCTTCACTTCCATGCCCTGGAGGTTCTCTAGAGCACTACGTCCTTCCTCGACGGTGTGATATTGTACGAACCCATAAGCTGACTTGAGAGAAATCTGGGCCAGCCTGCCATATCTGTGAAATATATCAAATACATCACGCTTGGAAACCTTGTCGCTGGAAAGATTTCCTACCAGAAAAGAGTCACATTAGCACATGTACGCGTGTATATCTTGGAAAGTGGTAACATGAACTCATGGCGGAGTCACTAACCGATGAAAATACGCGACCCCTCAGGGAAACGATCCCATTTGGCCTCCGACATGTATTGTCGCTCATCGGCCATGAACTGGTCCCACTGGCGCTGATAGTCGGCATCTTGGGCTCGATCAGCAGGATATCCGGATGGGTTGGAAGGATATGGAGCAGGGTTTATGGATGCTGCAGCAGCCAAAGGATTCATGGCTGTGGCAAGAGGGGGTGGGAGGTTCCCCAAAGCTTCAGTTGAGGTTCCAGGGGCACCAGCAATTGCAAAAGTGGAGGGCTGTCCCGGCGTGGGCGACACCCCAACGCCTCCTGGGACATTGGAATTGGTTCCGGGAGGATGGTGCTGAGAAGCATACGATTGGGGGGCGACCTGCGGCAATGGAGGGCGCGGTGGGAGAGAGGAAGATGATGGCAAAGCAGTAGGGACAGTGGTGGCGGTTGAGGTAGCAGTTGAAGGAAAGGGGTTAGAGGCCACCGGGACATCAGCCGTTGGGTCAGGGTTCCCGGAGCTAGATTCAGCGGGATGGGCAGTGAGGTCAGCCACGAGCTGTTGGATGTCAAGAGATGAAGAGTTCTCAGAGTCTTGCCGGGCAGGGCCAGCTCCAGACGGCGTGGGTTGAGCCACAAACGGGATGGAAGAGACGTGCGCATCGCTAACTTGCAGCACGGCGGGCTTAGGACCAGCATCGGGCTGGGCGGTAGAGAGAGATGGATTCTGAGCAGCTGGGACAGACGCGGATGGATCAGCAGCGATATGAGAGACGTCTGATGGGCGACTAGTCAAATGATCGGATAAAAATGATGATGAATTCTCGTTGGATTCTCGTGGTTCTGATGATACATCTTGGTCTTCCCCTTCCTCGGGACCGATAGGAGAATCAAACGTCTTGGCGTAGTCGTCGTTGTTGTCGACGAGCTCCTGCCGCGGAGGCTCTACGACCACGTCTTCCGTCTCCTCGCCGTAGGCATCGCTGAAGCTGTCATCATCTACGACATCGTCGGTTTCACCAGAAGGCGCGAGGGAAGGGTCGACGACGGGGGCGTCGGCCGTCCCATTAGGAAGCGAGGCAGCAGCAGCAACCATGGCGTCGATGGTATCGACCGTGTGCTGGAGTGCTGGCACCACAAGAGGCGCGGCCGTGTGGACAGGCGAGGGAGAGACAGGAGAGAGATTGGCTGTAGCCCGCAGAGCTGCTTCGGGCTCAGGCTCTGGCATGAAGCTGGACTCGCGCTGGCTAATAAAGGTCTAAGGGGAGAGGCTGGGCAGTTGCATCCGTGCAGAGAGGCTATTATGGAGTACCTTTTGCCGGCGGTTGAGAGAGGGATTATTATAACCTGCTTGTCGACGATGGTTCGATGTGGGGCTGATTGTGCGGCGGGCGCGCAAGGATTCTTTGAAGCTGCAGGCAATAATAGCAGGAGGACGATTGCTGCTTGCGACACGAAACACTGGCCGGGCTACGAGAGGCGGCTTCGAGTACGGAATTCGGGGAAACGGCCTCGGTGCGAAGGGACGGAAACCAGAGACAGGCTGCGATCCGTGACAGGACGCGCCAAGACGTGGTGAGGCTACGTTGAAGAGATTTCGAGGGTTGACTTGACGGGAGTTGGTTGGAGAAGAGGAAGCAGAGCGTCCGGGAGGCTTATGGCAGAAGCCGCCTCAAATTCTGCCATGCGGCTAGTCCTCTTTGGGTCAGCACTTAGTACAAGGCAATGCGGGGCGCGAGCGAAAACTCGGCAAGGCAACCAGCTAGGTTTATTCCCGTCTGTCTGATTGGAATGAAGGGACCCAACTTCTTATCTATTACTTTATTGCTGCATCATTTTCAACTGATACATACATACGAGGGATAAGACTAAGGAAGGTAGCGCTGGCTTCCAGTCAAGTCATCACCGTGTGAGCGAGGGGAGCTGCAGCTTTACTGTACGAGTAGATACATAGGCAAGACCACGATCAAGCGTCTTTTGCCATGGGATGCGAGACACCTTAGCCGGCTTCACGATGTTACTGTGGCATCTGCCAAAGAAAACGGTGTTACCAGCAATCGTGTCTCGGCAGCCGAGGCTGTCGCTGTCCTTATCTCAGCCGGTCAGATTCAAACGCTACGAGGCGTATGATGCTCAACTAGACCAGGACGCCTTGGCCGAGGCACGAGTGTGGTACAATTCATTTGACGCCTCTCAGTTGCCCAAGGGCAATACCACATATGCCAGGTCTAGTGGGCCTGGAGGGCAGCACGTCAATAAGTATGAAATGGCCCAGGGCCTCCCCCTCTTTGGTGCTTGAATGGGGCCATAAGAACTAACTGTGAGGTCGGTTGAAGAACTGAAACCAAGGCAGTCACGGTATATCCCGTGAAAGACCTGCTCGCTGTTCTCCCCAAATATCTTCATTCCGCGGTGCGGTCTTCCAAGTACTACACTGCTGGCAATGACTCTCTCACATTTGCGGCGCAAACTCATCGGTCCAAATCTGCCAACCTTGATGAGAACAAACGCAAGCTCATAGACGAGGTCATGGGCATCTATCGCGATTTGACACCTGCCGAGACAAGTTCTGAGAAGAAGAAGAAGCACCAGGAAATGTATGCGCACACCCCCGTAATCGAGTGATGAAAAAATGGGGAAACTAAAGTAAAAACAGTGAAAAGCGATTTCATGAGACACGAGTTCAGGACAAAAAATTCAACAGCGCCAAAAAGCAGTCACGAAGGGGGCCTTCGGAATAGTATAAGCACTCAATTAGCTCATTAAGTAGCTGGAGTGCTTTTGTAAGGGAACGCTTGTTCAGCCAGCACCCGAATTTAACAACCTAGTTATAACTATAATAGCAGTTGCTATAAAAACATAGATATAATACCAGTTTTTGGAGAAGGGATTTCAGCTGTACCCCAAAAAAGAAAGAAATCGGGGGTACCAGAATGGCCGATTTCTCATTCTCCATTGTCGCATTGCACATGGCCAAGTGCTCTCTCACATGCTTTATTTGGCACTGTCATCTCAACTCAGGCTTCGTATTGAGGATCAGCTTTAGAGTTAGTAGCTAAAAATAAACCGCATCTCTGCCACTTATTGCCACCTCGATTTAGCCCATAGGGGTTTATCTCTTGGCAGCTGCCATCCCCAAACGTGGCACATCTTTCAAAACGAATACATGACTCTGTATTACTTACATGACAAACTCCCGCATGCAAAAAAAGACTACCTAGGTAGGTATGCCGTGGACGGCGAATTACGTGCAGGTACTAATGTCTGTGATGCGTTTGTTAAAATCCTTGGGCTAGATTAGCTAGACTGTAAGTGGTTTTTTCTTTCTCATGTCTTCCCTGATTTGCCCGCCTCGTTTAATCAGCCTCAGTCATACTGGCAACCTCTGCTCAGGTCATCAGCTTTGAAATCGCTGCTTGATAGGCTGCCGAGTTGGACCATGCATTCTAGGCTCCCCCTAGGCCCCTCCCCCACCTGGCGTTGAAGACCGCCTTAAACTCCCCTTGGCCGTTCCAACTAATCAATCCCGCCCCCAGAATCCTTTTTCTTGGTCCAAGGTCGCAAGAATCCATCTTCTCCCGAAACTCGTTTCTAACACGTCAAAATAAGTTTCGCCCTTAATCTACCGCTATCCTCCTGCTCGTAGCTGCCCACTGCCGCCTTTCCCGCTCGGAGCACCTCCGCCTTTCTTCTTCCAAGCCCTCTCCTCTCCGGCATCGCGGCTCCGACCACGATGAGCCGCCAGACGCCTCAGCAGCAACCTCAGGTTCAGCCCTGCAGATACAAAGTCGGAAAGACGCTGGGAGCGGGCTCGTACTCCGTCGTCAAGGAATGCGTCCATATTGATACCGGGCGCTACTATGCGGCCAAGGTTATCAACAAGCGACTCATGGCGGGGCGAGAGCACATGGTACGCAAGCCCTCTTACTACATCACCTCCATCAACTTGGCAACCCTTGGCGCCTTTTCGCTTCTTCTATTTGTAATAATACAAGAATACGTGCTGATCAGATGGGGGGAGGGAACAGGTCCGCAATGAAATCGCCGTTCTCAAAAAGGTGTCCATGGGGCACCAAAACATCCTGACGCTGGTCGACTACTTCGAGACAATGAACAACCTCTACCTTGTTACGGACCTGGCTCTCGGAGGCGAACTGTTTGATCGCATCTGCCGCAAGGGCTCATACTATGAATCCGATGCGGCCGATCTCATCCGCGCAACGCTGTCCGCCGTCGCATACCTCCACGACCACGGCATCGTTCACCGCGACTTGAAGCCCGAGAATCTACTCTTCCGCACACCCGAAGACAATGCAGACTTGCTCATCGCCGACTTTGGCCTCTCCCGCATCATGGACGAGGAGCAGTTCCATGTCCTGACCACCACCTGCGGCACTCCCGGCTACATGGCTCCCGAGATTTTTAAGAAGACGGGCCATGGTAAGCCCGTCGACCTGTGGGCCATTGGCGTCATCACCTACTTCCTCCTGTGCGGTTACACCCCGTTCGACCGTGACTCCGACTTTGAAGAGATGCAGGCTATCCTCAACGCCGACTACAGCTTCACTCCGGTCGAGTACTGGCGCGGCGTCTCGTCGTATGCCAAGGACTTCATCCGCCGCTGCCTCACCATCGACCAGGATAAGCGCATTACTGCCCACGAAGCCCTCCAGCACCCCTTCGTCGCCGGCCTCGCGCCCTCAGATGGCGCTGGCGAGAACTTGTTGCCCACGATTAAGAAGAACTTCAACGCTCGGCGCACGCTTCACGCTGCCATCGACACCGTTCGCGCCATCAACAAGCTCCGCGAGGCGCAGAATCTGATGATGGACGGCGCCCGCTCCCAAGAGCCTGCTCGCGCTCGTGGAGGTCCCAACGCTGCTGCTCCGCCCATCAGCGGTGCTCGTAAGGACGACAGCGCCATATCTATGGGCTCCAGTCAGGGCAACGATGTCGACAACAGCGCTCACAGACAGGCTGATGATGTAGTCATGGGCAACACAACGCCCAGCTCCGACGTGCCTGCGTTGCTACAGCCAGGCAATCTAGCTAACCGGATCGTGCAAACAAGCAAAGGTCTCTGGAACCCTGAAGCCGCAAGGTAGCAGTGGAGACGATGATCAATCACACCAAAGGTAGTGATGGAGGAGCGCCTGGTCCTCTCCAAACAGAAACATGCAGTGTAGCATCGCTGGCGCTGGCAGCCATCGATAAGCAGCTTGTTTCTCACATAGAGTCTTCTAAGCTTCAACTGGACGAGAAACGAGAATCATACTGTTGTCTCTTAGAAGTCATTCTCCATCTCCATTACTCATTCACTCAAATAAACCGGGGAAAAAAAAAAATCGAACCTCACATTTTGGAAGAAAACCCCTCCTTTTGCTTATTTTCATTTGCTTTTTCATTTCCTTTTTTCTATACGTCTGTTCGAGCCATGGGAAATATTGAAGGGTTTTTATTTTGTTCACGATGTGCCAGAAATGGGAAGAGGTAGAAAAGGCAGATGTCATGAGATATCATAAGACATGTATATGGCTACATAGCAAGTGAAAGGGGCGCTTAATATCACGTCACGAATGAAGAACTGATTACCATCAAACCATGATACGCAATACACACTAGACTTGACGTAATTCAGTTTTCATTATCAATGCTGGGACATTCCCTACTTGACTATCACAAGCAGTTTGTAAATACATGTAACAAACTGTCATTTATTCATACATTCATTCATCCATTCATTGCCAGTACATCATATAGAGACAAAGGTATGTAGGTTTTCATCAATTTTTTTTCTTCATTTGTGCCTTTTGTTCAAAAGGTTGAGCGAGCGGCATCTTTGGTATTTGCGCCAGTGGCCTAGTTAACTCTCCAACACCGCCCTCTCCATCCTGAATGTTTCCCTATCCAGTTATTGGATATGTTCATCCTTCCAACCCGATTGCTCTCCGGGTTATCCTTCATCAGTGCCCCAACTCGTGGCTCACTTAGCGAGCGTTCAGTGCATGTACTCATCCCATCCATCTCCCATGCACGGATTATCCCCTTGGTATGTATACATTACGTACTCTATCGTTTGAAGTAGTACCCTCCCGTGTCGAATATATGCAGTCGAATCATTTGAAAGGTTCGAATGGAAAAATGTTATCCTTTTCTTTCCCATGATTCCCCAATCCAGACTCCCTTCCCCATTATTAAATATTCAGTATCCGGTTCAGCCATAACGAAGCCGGACGTGATTCCCCCCTCACCAATAAGAAAATAAAATCAACACCACATTGCGCCATTTCGCTGTGCCGATGAATGCCAAAGATGTTTGGAAAAAGTTAAGGCCTTTGCCAAATATTAATTACGAATTTTGAATCGAATCATAAGCGGGTTCGTAACGCTCAGTCACCCGCCGTAAGGGTGATGAGTTTGTGTGATATAGGAGATAGAAGTAGGAAAATTTGTATCGTCGAGCAAGCGATGCCTGGCGGCATCATCGGATTCCAACATGCCATTACCGTGATACAACAACTTCGCTCAAATCAACGTCTCTGGGAGGGATCTGGCCATCCCAGGCCTGCCCGTCGCTAGTCAAGTCCATGACCAGCATTCCGGGGATTGAAGCTTCTGAAGCAGTGGGGCTGAGGGTGCCACTGCTAGAGCTGCAGCTGGAGCTGCTGGCAACAGTCCATCCGTCGCTAGAGTTGGCACGACGGTGGTCGATGAAGCCCAAGCTGAAGTACTGGCCAGACTCTTCGTCTACGACCTTGTGGTGGTCGCCGGTCTCGACATACTCGTATTCCCATCGTGTCAGCTTGTCGGCCTGGCGTTGGGGCAGCCACCTAGCACGAGAAGAGTAGTAAAAGGCAGCAGCAATGAGACCGCCAGTCACCAGGTCGATGGCATAGTGGTGGCTGAGATACATGGTGGCCCACCAGACCCAGCTAGCGTAAGCAGCGAAGAAGAACTTGAACTGGGGGAAGCAGTGGCTCATGAACAAGGCTTCGAGGACAGCATTCGCAGCGTGGAGAGAGGGGAATGCGCCAAATGGAAGCGGGGCATTGGTGAAGTTGGTTGTATATAGGTCAATGCCGAAAATCGCGTCGATACGAGCCAATCCAGCGGGAGATCCGGGCATGCCGTAAGCAGCAGGGACAAGTCCATGTTCATTCTCATACCATGGTGGCGTGCAGGGGAAGATGAGCTGAATAGTAACGCCAAGAATGCTCATCCAGCCAAAGGCACGGGCGAAGACGGGGGTGGTGCCAGGAGCGGAGAAGATGAAGATGATTAGAGAGCACACTGCAGGCGCTCCGAAGTGCATGATGCCGTAGGGAAGCCAAGCCAGAATATCCAGAATGGGATGCTTGTGGGCCGAGAGAATGTTGGAAAGGTTGGCGCCGTAGAGAACGTTTTCCAGGGCGGGCAAGATTCGAACCCAAATATGAGGACGATACTCGGTAGGGATAAATCTAAACAAGACAGGGCAGAATTAGCAACACAGCTCTCGGGAGCCAATTGACAGAAGGGCCAACTCACCGACTAGTGAAAAAGTAAAGCAGCCAGACCCAGATGGGAAGCGACGGGAGGAAGAACTGGCGGGTGGCCGGCATGAGGAGAACCCACGCGGCGCCCATGAGGGCAAACAGCTTGAGGGCCGGAGCCGGAGGAGCCATGTAGAGCGAGAAGAGCGTCAGACCGGCCAGGACGACGTATTGCAGGTCGGCAAGGCGCCATTGGTGCTTCTGCAGGTCTCGCAAGCCGTCCCAGAAGTTGAACGAGGTCTGCAGGCTCGTGATGTCCTCGCCGCGATGCGTCGTGTTGGACTTTGCCCGGGGGCGCCGGCGAACGTAGCGGGCGGGAAGGCGGTTGAGGAAAGCCAAGTTGACGTGCTCCGTCAGGAGCGCCGGCAACTTGGGCTTTCCCGATCCAAGATCCATCATTGTTGCTAGAGTTGTTTGCCCAAAAAAGTAATGTTCAAAAAAGAACTAAAGGCCGCCTGGTCGTGCAAGGGCGGAGAATTGTCGCGAATCTTTGCAGCAAAAGGAAAAAAAGCAACCCGTGGTGGAGAATTGGGGGAGAAAAGGAGTCAGCAGCGATGCTGGTCCAACCAAGTACGAATACAGCGGATTGTCCCAAACACTATCTCATAATACCCAAGGACGAAGCCAAAGAAGCAGCAAATTGCGTGCACTTGTCGCAGCCGATGCGTGTCGAAGCACGTGCAGTTGGGAAATTTGTCGGCGACGGAGACGAAGAGACGACGAACAGGTTCCACAGGCCGAAGGACAGGGTGTCGTGGGCGCTGTAGGGCTTCTGCGTGCGTAACGAGCAAAAGGCCGCTTTGGATGGTGTTCTTCCAAGGGACAGAGAGGGCGGAAGGCCGGGAGCGCCAAAGAGGAAGGCGAGGGAAGAGGAGAGAAGAGGTCAAGTCGGATAGAGAGGACAAAGGAGAATGAAGCCAAACGGAGGAGGAGGGGACAAGTCTAGTATGTAAAGGTCGACCAAAACGCAGAGGGTCTGGTCGTAAGTGGCAGCAGTAGGTGAGGTAAGACAGGGAATGATGACAAGGTGCAGGAGGGCGGTACGAGGCGCTGGGTACCTCCGAAGCGTGCAAGTACGAGTACAAAGGAAGTGTGTCGTGTGGCGCAAGAACCTTGCACAGGCATGGCGACGGAATTAGTGCGGACAGCGGCGCTGTGCGTGTACGAGAGCAAGCACTCCGAACGGGTACCCTTGGCGGCGGTACTTGTACCGTAGGTACATGGCGGGTGTCTTTTTTTTTTTTTTTTTTTTTTTTTTTTTTTCTCCTTCCCTTCCCTGCTCTGTTCTTCGTCTAACGGCTTTGTTCCTTAGCGCGCGTGGGACGGACACCCGGGCTTTGCGCTGTTGCGGCGCAAAAAACGATTGATGGGTCGACTTCAGGCGCTGTGATTAGACAGGGCCCGGGCTAATTTGGGGACAGCCCCGGAAGCTGCGGCCCATGAGTACCGATACCTCGCAGCGCCGTACCATCGATTGGCTCTGGACGCCGTGCTAGCGCTCGTCCCACGTCCCGTAGGTGCCTTGGACGCAGTGGTCGTAGTGTGAAGATTGAGTACTCCGTTGGCCAGCCACCGCGCGCGCAAGTACCGGTACTCGCACCGAGGCTGCAGCCGCCCCAGGCAAGCAATCCCTGGAGCTCTTGGCGGCTTGGCCCTGGGCGCCTGATGGTGAAATTGCACCCGGTCTGCGAGCGCTGTGAGTGGCTGCGGCGGCTTCTGGTGGGGGACGCCCACTACTGCTGGCCGAGAATGCCGGGATGCATGACGATGCGCACAATTAATGCGTGCCATGGCAAGGGCAAGAGAAATTGTGCTCGGTGACGGAGCCGCGCTGCTTCCGCCCGCGAGAGCATCAGCTTCAGTCGATCAATTTCACTTCATCTCATCTCACCATTGCAGCTACCACATGGCAATTACCGTCAGACTTGAATGAATCAGCTAATACGCGTACTCTTACCTTCAATTCCGCCTTTTGGGACGAGTATCTGTACAAGCACAAAAGGTACAAGATCGGGGGGACTCTCCGCCTCGACGAGGCTAAAAGAATGTGGAATCGGGCCAACTCGACGATGACGGACTGACGAATCTTTCCACCGCAAAAGCTTCTTTCAATGGAATAAAACGGTCCAGTCTACGAAAGCTTCTACTAAGCACCTAATTAATTATAGCAATAGCAGTGCAAGAGTAGTGAATTTCAAGCATCCATGACGTCTAATCATTGAAGATGAAGCCATTTGCTTTGTCTCTACAGTTGGGTAGTATCCCGCACGCTCTGGATAAGATACTTAGGTAAGGTGGTCCATTGATAAGTCGGGCTGCCGGAGGTTAGCAAATGCCGATAAGAGAGTTAATTAAGCATTTGATCCAAAGTGGTCAGTGGATTCTCTATTGCGGCATCTTTGGCGGCGCAAGGAAAGAGAAGAAGAAAAACGGACGTTTCGGTGCCGGGTCCCTCTTCAGCTTCGACCGAGGGTCTCCTTGCACCCGTTGAGAGCCCAACTCGGCAGAGAGGGGGACGGAGGTTGAAATGCATGCAAGTCGAGGCACTTGAGAATGCCGGCTGTGGCGCGTGGATGGCGCCGCTGCGAGGAAGAGAAGAGCCGAGACCCCTTCAAAATAGGAAGAAGAGCAAAAAAGAGCAAGATCAAACGGTGCAAACAGGGTTCGATCGAGGCAACGAGTAGAATCATAGCCGGGTCACGCGATGGAAGCCAGTGGACGTCGACAGAGCATACAAGCGAAGCTCGTGGTTGGATCGTGGCCTCAAATCCAGCTAATGCGCCAAGGTCAACTAGCGCACGACAGTCACACTTTTTTTTTTCTCTGCATGTCGTCTGTTCCGTGCGGTGAGCAAAAAGCGCCTCGGCAGAGCGGGCCTCCAACATGTTCCGTGGCCGCAAGAACATCCAGAACATGTCGACTAAACAGAGGGGAGACTTGGAAATTGCAATGATGAATGGCTCCGGGAGTGGTCATCTTACAGCTTGTAACATCCCATGTAATAGAATCGAGGTGTTACATACGATACTAGGAATACTTGAACCCTGGGCTTCTTGGCTCAGACCATTTCAGGCGCTTACCTCTCGCTGTTTGTCCCAAGTCCGCGAAATAGGGAATCGATGGATTGGCCCCGAGAATGGTTCACATCACCCCTAGCTGCATGGAGCATGGCCTTTTCCTGGCGCCCGAAGAGTGAGAAAAAGACCGCCGTTTCAAACGGGGCCGAAAAAACTCAACCCCCCTCATCCAACGGCTCTCCGGCAGTACTCTGCCAAAAAGCATTGCTCCGGAGTCCGCAGACGCTATCAATTACCGCTACTTGATTGCCAATAATAACCGCGCGCGCGCGTTGATTTCTTTTCTGGCCTCTTTACCCTTTCCTCAACCGACCTAAGCGGCGGGCGTTGGCCGCATCGTAGCCCCGATTCCATCGTCACTTGGTAACGTTCTGTGGAGTTAGGATATGCCGGGAGTGCAACCCTCTCGGGCACATGGCGAGATATCATGCAGGCATGAGCGAACTGCTTGATAGCGGTGGAGAGGGCAGGTCACAGAAAAAGTCGGATGACAAAACAAAAATCTCGCTGCTTGTTGTAGCGACTTTGCCGACTTGCCCAGCTCAGTAATTGCTGTTCTCTCAACTTTAAAGCGCCCAAGGATGTGATGTAGAGCGACAAGCGCACTAGGCGGTCTCGGCTCTCTTCCATCTCACCCAGCAATCTCATCTCAGACAAATAGATTGGTTATACCGCTGAATGGGGTATGAGTACGCGTAAGCACGCTGTTTGATCGAGACTCTGTTTCATATCAAGCTACTTTTTATGCCTGTTTAAGGGACCACGAATCAACCCAGGCGTGTCAAGTAATTATAGAACAAACAAACTCAAAGCCCAGGTCCGTATGCTGCTAAGAATGTCCCTCTTCGAAAACGGCAGCCGTTCTTATCAGTTAGATGCGCTTGGAGATCTCCGCCAAGTGACCGACTGCAACTAGGAGAGTGGTCGCGTGGCCTTCCCTCCCGCTACATGCGAGAGATCAATACGTGTACTTATCAGCTCGCTTGACTCGCTGAAGCTGTCCACGGAACATTGAACAGGAAGCTCGAGAGAAGCACGGCCGTTGATCCCCAGAGACGGATCGGCCATAACCACATGTCCACGGACACATCTCTCGCGTGACCCCTGCTTGAGAGCGGGAATCTCGGGCGGCATGCAGCTCCCAACAACAACCTAGACCGGGCTGCTGTCTTTCTTCCGCATGTGCCAAACCCGAAAAGAAATGGTGAGCGTGTTAGCTGCGACTGCGGCTACTGCAGTGCGAGCTAGGAAGAGAAACCAAAAAGTAATATGACGACATTGAGCAGCCCAGCTCCAATCCAGACAATTCCAGCCAACTACCTGGACTACCCTTTTTTTGCTCTACCTTTTTTCTTCTTCTCTCTTTGGGCTCTGTCTAGATCATGGGGACTGGGCGACGAACCAGATTCCGCGGAGGGGGCCTTTTTCCATGGTACTTCTCTTTTTTAGCGCCTGTGGCTCGGATGGAGAGCACCTAAAAGTCTCTGTACCAGTACGTCGGGCGCATGTACTTCGACGCATGTACCTTTTTGGTCTTGTGCCTTGCTCGAATTGTCATTTGTGACGGTGTGATTTTGTGCTTTGATTTAGCGCACAGGCGCTTGCTCTGACATGTGAGTTTTTGCCGATTCTGTGATCGCACTCTATAATCTCCCTCCGCAAAATGGGAAATTGGCCGCTCGCTGGCGAGAACAAAGTCTTTTCGGCGACTTTTGCCTGTCGCACTTGTTTCAAGGTTCTTTTTAGCGACGCATTCCCTCGGGTGCGTGCTCCGCAACTTTCATCAAAGAACCCCCATACAGACATACCTACTAAGTGTACTACGAGTGCAAGCATCAAGCTCTTCGAAAACTCAGTGACGACACCGGCTAGTCCTATCCAGATAACGCCAGCTCAGCTCAGCAGGATCGGGCCTCTGTTGCGCTGGAGCCAACCAAACTCTACTGCGCCTCGCGTCGCCCAGCTTTCCCAATTGCGTCCTTATGTTTGTAGCTAGTTCTGCCTAATCGAGCCTATCGTTCGTTGGCTTTGCAACACCATCTCTCCGTCAAAGAGCTCCCGGATGGGGTGTGGGAGACGTCTGGTGATGCAATGCTTCTCTGCTGCAGAGCAAGAGATGGGGGTTTTCTTCATTCAACAGGTCATCACTCGCCTGCATAGATTAATCACACCACTCGCCAAAGCTGAACGAGCCAGGTCCGCTTAATCCGATAGGCTAAAAAAGCCATTTGGTAAAAAGGCAACGAAGAGAAAAGAACGCAGACCCGTCAAACGTCTCTGATGGAGACGATACTGTACCTCGGCTTTGAAGTAAAAATTTTTTTTTTTTTTTTTTTTTTTTTCTCTTCTTCTCTTTCTTCTTTTTTCTTTCGCTCGTTCGCAGTAGTGCCTTCAACGGGCCGAGGCCTTAAAGCTTTTCTTTGTTTCCTCGCCTGACGCCTCATGCAAGGGCAGCACCACTAACATCGCGACCTCTCGCTTTTGACTTTTTGTTTGATCTAATAAAAGAATCTCCTCCCTTTATCACGCCCGTATGTACTCCGTAGCAAACCTCGATTTCCTTAATTTCTTGGCAAGGGTACAACACCCAAAACACGCGGCGATCTGAGGCCATCGTCCGCGCCAAATATCCCTGCCTCTAGAAACTCTTTCACCCCTGTTGTGTTTGTCGCCTGGTTACGGATACAGTATTTGCTCCTCCGAATCAGTTTCGCGGGACCCTAAATGCTGATGGGCTCCGTATCAGCACCAATCCCTCATCGTATCGTTCCTAGTATTCCGTGTTGTCCTTAGCAGCTCCCCTTGCAGCGAATTGCGTGTAAGCCGGCGCTTAGTCAAGCGAGCTCAGTCCAGCACCAAAGCTGTCATCAACCGTAAGGGTACATGATACGCGAGGTAAATTGCGATGCTCCATAGGGGCGGAATCGCCCAACAAAGTGCGAGAGCGATGTTCATCACACCCCACGAAGCACAGCTTAAGATTAAAGTCACCCACGAGGAATAGCTCTGTCTCACCACCACGAAACGAGCCACGCAAACTGTCCCCGGATGACGAAGCCTTTTTTTCTTTTTGCCTCTCGCTCAATTTCGCGCAGGTTCACAAGTAGGTACCCGTACATTAGGAGGTACTATCGTGATGGGTACGCGTACAGCAAGGCGCAGAGTCAGCCCAGTAGAACGCCGCCAGCTCAGCCAAGAAGGATCGCATCTCCGCCAAACCAGCCACCCGTCCACGTATCGCCGTCTTTTGTCCAAAGTAGCAGTACAGAACAGAATAGTCTTACCAGGGGGTTTGTAAACTGCGCGGCCCAAGATCAATCAAATCTTGACTTTCGCCCTGCCGACGGCCGATGCCCCTGCATTGCCGCTGCCGCTCCGTCCACGTATGCATGCTTCATTTTCCCTGTACGACAGCCTCATTCATAACCTTGAGGTTTGCTTGCATGGGGGGCAACCTTGTAGCTGATTTTGCTGGGACAAGTAGGTACCCGTAAGCCCTCCGTAGTGGTACCTGGAACGCATGCATGGTCATGGACAACGCCGCCGCCAAATCGATCACCGCCTCTCTAAGCCTCGTTCTCGCTCGCTTCTCTCTTCCCTCACCGATGGTTAGACCGATCGCTGCTCGTGCGCCTCCTATCTGGTGTCCGTATCCACTCCGCGAATCGGTCCTGTCAACCGACTGCCAGGTCACGATTTCTGGGTCGACCAGGGTGAGTATCCGGATCTGATGCCAACGGTGCACAGATAGTATTCCGTTTGCTCACCCAACAGTTGGTGAGTGTATGACAGAGCATTCCTATCTCTGCCTAATTCGGTGTCATTCATGAGATACTAGGTGTTGTATACATTTCAAATAGGTGGATGAAAAAAAGTGAGAATATGTCCACGTCTTCCAGAGTCTCACATGTGTTACTTGGCTGCAAGTCATTCATCTTCAGTTGCAGTCTATTAGTTTCATACGTACGTCAGACGAGTCTCTACCCTACGCATGTCCATCCAGAGACTCTTCTCAGTGAATAGTTTTCCGCGTCAGTACCATGTCTGCGAAATGTGAGATGTACATGAAAAAATACAATAAAATGCCCGTCACATATTGGCAAATTGTCTCCCCTCTCCGAAAGCTTGGCTTCATATCTCGTCCACCGCCTGAAATGCAAATAAAACCTCTCTCCTGATTTTTTTGTAGACATAAAACAACTGCTTCCTCCTAAACGCCAATGTCTCCCAGTTGCGAGAATAGCTCTTCTTAGTGAACAGTCCAGAGAGCAGATAGAAATCGAAAGTTAGCAGCCAAGGTCCCATAGACCTTACAGCCCCTGTGGAGGGTGAAACCTCAACAATCACCACATCCCGTACTGCTCATTACTTCCAGCAGGGTCGTTATAGCTACCTATGCATCTTCAAAGGTGCATTTCGGTTGCCCATGTTCAAATACACTCTCAGCAAAACCTGTATGGAGATCGAGGGCTCTAGCTCGATCCCTTGGCTTTGATCGTGGATTTTTTCTTATCCCCTCCTTGAGCACTTGGCGGGGGGCTCTGCTGGGACGAACCAGTGGCATTGACCTCATCCTTGCTCTTCTTGCTCTTCTTGCCCTTTGACTGCACAGGTGTAGCGAGGAGTGCAGAGGAAGGTGGGAGAGGAACCGGCGATTCTTTTGGTCGGGAAGTCAGGGGAATGTTTGGCAGAGGAACTGCTGTTTGACGCGGTGCGGGCACTGGAGTCTCGGGCTTTGTCTTCTTAGTCGACTTCTTGGCCGTACTAGGAGTGACTGCTACGACCTTGGAGGGAGTGGCAATAGCGGTGGCCGATGACGAAAATGCCGACGACGGAATGGCTGGTGGCGCAATAGGAGTTTGCTTTTTGGCGGTTGAGGGCAATTCTGCTCCGAGGTCAGGACTGCTAACCCTGGCCGTCTTCTGCTTCTTGCTCTTGGTCTCTGCAGATTGATTCTCATCGCGGAGCTGCTGCTCAGCAGTGATGGCATCATCTTCTGAGGTGGTGTGTTTTCTCTTGCCCTTGCGGTCGGTCTTAGAAGACTTCACATCCGTAGTATTGCTCTCCGCAGCAACATCAGCGTCCTTCTTCTTTTTAGCATCTTCCTTCTTGCCCTTCTTCTCCTTTTTAGAAGATTTGGGAGTGGCCAATGCCGCTGGTGCTTCGGCCATGTCAACATCTTCGTCACCAGGCGCATCTGCTCCGATGTTGCCCATCGGGGTATTCACGCCGAATGGCTGGTACCTAGCCCTGAGACCCTTTGGTTGTGGTCGAGGGGCGCGACGAGGCGCGGGGCCAACAGAAGAAGCGGCAGCACCTCCAAGATTGGCAATCCTCTTGATGTGCATGGTCTGGTCGATTTGTTTGCGGGCTAAAGGGAACATTAGTTAGTGGCAAGTAGATAAACCAGGGGCAGCTTAGGAGAGCAACTGACTTGGTTGGTACTTGGAATCGCTGGCTGAGGGAATCAATATCTGGATCGAGCTCTTGGTCGCAATCGTGTCGAAGGAGACGCCATAGTCTTGGCCGTCATGTGAAAAGATCCGGTTTCCAATCTGCGATCGGTCCATGGGGATCTCTATGTTCTCGATAACAGAGATGGGGACGTTGGAAGGAACCGTAAAGTACCAGAACTGCTTGCCCTGCAAATTTGCTTCATTGCAGATGCGAGCCACATCCTGGCCATTGGCTCCGTCGTCTCCCTTGCGAAGTGCGAAATCGGGAGCGATGAAATTCGGCGTTCCGACTTGGTTGTTCATCTCGCGATCTGAAATGTGCATGGAATCGTCGACTTCAGCATCGCTATCCTCCGAGTCGGAAGAAGATTCCTCTGCAGTCTTCTTTGAAGCCTCAGGCTTTTCAGGCACTTCTTCCTCGTCCTCGCTTGATTCTTCTTCGCTTGACTCCTCCTCGCTAGAACTGCTCGAAGTAGAAGCTTTGGCAGGTACCTTGGCAGGTGTCTTGGGGGTGCCATTTGTAGCGGCAGGTGCGGCCGGTGTCTTCGAGATAGGCTTAGGGGTAGGCTTGGGGGCTTCTTCCTCCTCGTCGCTAGACTCTTCTTCTTCCTCGCTTTCTTCCTCGGAGCTGCTGCTTGAGGATTCCTGGACAGCCGCAGCTTGTTTGGCGCCAGCTCCGTTTGTCTTCTTCGGCTCGCTTTGCTCCGATTCGGACTCGCTGGATGACTCGCTGGAGGATTCAGAAGAAGATGGCTCCTTCTTCACAATCTGCTCCTTCTTAGCAGCAGCGTTGCGTTTGGCAGAAGCGTTGCGCTCGACGTCGCTATCGGCGATCTCCTCGTCCCTGCTGCGCCGTTTGGGAGTAGTTAAAGGTTTTGCGCCATTGGCACCGATCTTCTTCAAAAAGTCGGCGCTATTACCTTCATCGCTGTCACTATCACTGTCGCTGCTTTCGCTCGATTCGTCGCTGTCATTGTTGTTTGAGAAAAGGGCGACACCGGGCTCATTCTTGACGATCGCTGCCGCTGGCTTGGAGACAGGCCGCCGATTGTACTGTGCTGAGGCGCTGAGGCCCTTCTTGGTATCTTCGACGTGCTTGCTAAGCGAGTGAATCTTGAAGGGCTCTTTAGGCGCCATTTTGGCGAGTTTTCGAGGTGCAATGAGCCTGGTGGGATGCTCAATCAGGTGGGAGAGATTGGAGATGAAATGCTGCTCTGAACTTTTTTTCGAGGCCTGCATGGAAATTTTGAAGATGCACAAGCAGAGCCCCACCATGACGCGCCTATTTTGGGGAAAGCGCGCGATTTGGCGGGACGTGTTTGGCGCAGTTCGAAAACTCTTAGTGCGCTATATCTTATCGATAAGCGCATTTTCAGAGCTGTAGCGCCAAATGCGAATCATTGCCAGCATGCCGGGCTTATTACATCTCTCTGAAACTTGACCTTTACAATGCATTTCTTGTTATGCTAAGCCGGTGGATGTTTGTTGCGAGGAATCATTGATTCTTCTTTGAGATCTTTCTTGCCCGGCACCGAATCTAATTAATTTATATTCTTATTTTGATCGTTTCCAACTCAATATTGCTCAGACATGTCCTCCAACAAGCGTCGTAAACTCGACACCCAAGCTGCTCCTTCATGTAAGTCAGCCAAATTTCATCATTAGAGGCCTGCTGTGAACAATTTCAGAATAATCCAACTCACTGAACTCATTTTTAGCAGCGGTAAGCGCATTAAGTGCACTCGCAGCTCGCCGGCGCTTAGTCGCCAATGTACCAGCCAAAGAGCCCAGTTCATCTCCGGAGCCTGAAGAATCAGCTTCAGCTAGAACCAACTCCTTCAGTGTCCTACAAACTTTAAAGCGTCAAAATGAACCCCCTAAGTCTCCCAAGAAGAATGGGTCAAGAGGGCCACTCAATCGTGGCGGCACCAGAGCTTCTACCTCGCAAGGTGGTAAGATGAGGTAGGTCTGCTTGATCCTTTAATGGTACAACAGTAGACTTACAAAAGGTTTTCAAATTCAAAAGCGATCCATCTACTCCAGAAGCCGGTCTTTCAAGTTCTCGAGTCACGTACTCGTCTTTCTTACTAAATAAAAACAACTGCCGCACAACAGCAAAGGGCACCATCGCGTTAAAGCTCAAAGATAGCGAGGTATGTTTCTAGCATCTATGTAAATTTGATTTCGTGTAGCAGTTAATCGATTTGTGCGTAGCGATTCATTGCCATTGGCAGCTTTGGAATCAAAATCATTGCCGGCGAAGCGACTGTGTTTGGAGCCACTCTTCAGCCATCAGATCCTATACACTGGATTCACGCTCCCCACTGTCATGCAATTCCAGTTATCAGAACTTCCGAGAAGACTAGTCTGGAGCTTCACCATGACCCAAATGCCGACGGCTTGCGACGGTTAAGTCGTTTGTCCCCCCTTTTTAGAGGCATATGGGGAGAATCAAAGGATGACTCTACGGAGTACAGCCTAGGAAAGGGACGAACGTTCCAGATTGTGTGTCCAAAACCTGACTCTACTTGCGCGACTTACAGCTAACTAGTATCAGGTATGCAGTTCTGATGATGCTCCTAAGAAGTGCGTCATACAAGAACTTTCATCTCCTCCAGCATGGAACAAGAAGCTAGCCGATCTCGTATCCGTAGCCAAGGGTGGCCCTTTCACAACGCTTGTATGCGGTCCCAAGTCTGCGGGAAAGTCAACCTTTTCCAAGATGCTCGTGAACCGCATCTTAACGAGTGAAGCAACACGAACAGGGAGTCATGGCATCGCTATTCTCGACTTGGATCCCGGCCAGCCCGAGTATGCACCTTGCGGGACGATATCTCTCGTTCATATCACCCGACCCAATCTAAGCGCTGCCTTTACGCATCCAAATCTAGACGATGAATCATACAGAGTCATCAGATGTCATGCGTTGGCGTCCATGACACCAGCGGCGGCCCCAGAACACTACTTGGAATGCGTGCTGGATCTTCTTGACTGCTATCGAAGACTGCTGCGCAATTGCCATCTTCTCATCAACACTCCAGGTTGGATTCTGGGCACTGGACAGGACCTACTAGTGGAAATCATCTCTCGAGTCAACCCTCCAGAAGTGATTTACATGTCTGAAGACGGCCCTGCAGATGTTGTTGAAGTTTTACGCGGTGCAACGAAAAGAACTTTTACTACCCTCCCCTCGCAACCATCCGAGTTTGCGTCCCGCACCGCTGCTCACTTGAGGGCCATGCAAGCTATGTCATACTTCCACTTGCAAGACCAGAAACAGCTGATCTCAGGCTTGAGGCCGAGCTGGAACCCTTCCCCACTGTCGTCCATCCCTCCGTTGCAGGTCCGGTACTCTGGCAATCAGCGGGGAATTCTCGGTATTCTACTGTATGACTACCAGTCTCCATCGGAGCTGCTCTCACAAGCAATCAATGGAATGATCCTTGCTGCGGTGGATGTGGAGGATCCTAAAGCATTTCGCAATCTAGCTTCCACTGCTCAGTTGTCAGTGGATGGTGGCGGCAAGGACGGGTATTCCGCAATGGAAGACTTCATTTCAAGGACTACGGAAGGGCTTCCGTATATTCCAAATGCCAGCGACATCACTCTTGACCCTTGCTTCTCTCGCACCATCGGCCTCGTCCTCATCCGAGGTATCGACACCACTACTCAAACACTTCAGATTCTTACTCCTATCCCACTACAGACAATAGAGCAGATACGGTCGCAGGGCCGACAGATCGTGCTCGTTCATGGAAAGTTTGATGCACCGACATGGGCATACACGGAGGACTTGTACGGGCGTTCCCAGCAGGACGATATCAACGCAGACAAGCCCCTTGAAATAGTGAATGAAGACCCAAATGAGGATGAGGATGAAGCCGAAGATGTGGATGAAGAAGAAGCCTCAGCGGAATCCGAGGCACCTTCGGACCCAAGTGCCGGGTCTTCTACCGCCCTCCCGTGGGTCGAGGTGCTCCGCGGCAGCCAAAAGCGGCCAGTCGGCTCGCGTGTGTGGAGAGTGCGGAGAGACCTGGGCCGTATTATCGGCGGTGACTGAGAGAACAGTGTGGCAAAGAAAATCGTCAGCCAAACGAAGTAGTGTGCAGATCACGAATTCTGGGGTACGGGGACGAGAAAAGGAAAGCTGACGAATGGACATCAAATAGGGTTTTCCATAAAAAAATCATAACGAGTCAACGCTGCCCTTGTCTTTGTTGGTACTGTGGCGGATGAGGGGAGCGTTGGTCAGAGATGACCCATGATTACTTAGGCCCAAAATCGTGGAGCGATGAAACTTTGTCATGTCTTCGTAAACAGGGTAACACATATAGATCCTGTATACCCCATATTGACTATATAAGAGCTTTAGATGCAGAGCGTAGACTATTTAATTCTCCGACAAGATTACCATTTTTCTTTCTAATACTATAATTCACGAGGCACTAAGCGAATATTGGTGAATTAAATTAACTATGGAAGCTGCTGCAACATCAAAGGTCGATGTGCTCATTATTGGAGCCGGCCCCGCAGGCCTCATGCTCTCCCTTTGGATGGCCAAGTTGGGTGTCAAGACGAGAGTCGTGGACAAGCGAACTGGTAAAATCGTGTCCGGTCAAGCAGACGGGTAAGTTACCACACAAGGCTCGAAGACGGGCCTAGAGTGCATTCATGTATAGAGGATATAATTCTAACATGACGCGATTCAAAATAGATTTCAGTGTCGTACCCTAGAGATTTTTGACAGCTTCGGTATCGGACACAAAGTATGGCACGAGGCAAACCATATGCATGGTGAGTTGCATTATCTTTGTTGTGCCACACAGACAGGACATGGGAGGTATCAAAAAGAAATAATCTAATTGCCCGGCGATAGAGGTCAGTTTCTGGAACCCAGACGAGGATGGCAAGATTCGTCGCCACCACCGTGGTCCCAATACTCAGCCGAAACTTTCGCGGTTCACCGAGGCCGTGTTGCACCAAGGCCGCGTCGAGAGTATTCTAATCGATACAATCCGGGCCTCTGCCTCTCCGAAACACCCATTGGTCGAGATTGAGCGAAGTGTTATGCCTACCTCGCTTCACATTGACGAGAGCTGTGTTGATGACGAAGATGCCTATCCCGTAGAAGTGACACTGCGCCATCTGACTGAGGAAGAAGCCACCCCAACTCAAAGGTTAAGTAATTTGCAAGACGGGTTGTATAGGAGCAACCTAGCGGAAGACGATACAGAGAGGCTGCTTGCGAATACCGCCGGGGTTGGAAGAGAGGAGAAAGTTAAAGCTAAGTATGTGGTTGGATGTGATGGAGCACATTCATGGGTGAGAAAGACGCTTGGCGAAGAATACCAGATGAAGGGTGAATCAACTGATGCTATTTGGTAAGGCTTTTCCGCAGCAGTTGAGTTTGTACCAACAGGAACGCTAATGGCTCTTCAAATAGGGGAGTACTGGACATTATTCCTATCACAGACTTCCGTGAGATCTTCCAGAGTCCCTAGCTGTTCCATTGAATGAGACTAACATGTATGACAGCGGACATTAGAAGCAGATGCATGATACACAGCGCCGAATTCGGAGCCATGATGATCATTCCGAGAGAAAACAAGCTTGTCCGAGTTTACACCCAACTTAAACAAGTATCCACAGGCACAGGACGAGTTGACAGATCACAAATTACCCCGGATGTCATCTTGGAGACAGCAAGAAAGATTCTCAGCCCTTACACTCTTGACTACCACTACATTGATTGGTAAGTCGCACGAGGGGTGCTGTGTTCCACCGACCGGAGTAAGCTATTGGAGTGAAGTACAAAGGCTGACTGAAACATCCGCAGGTGGACAGCATATCAAATTGGGCAACGAGTCGGCGATCGTTTTAGCAAACACAACCGTGTTTTCCTTACAGGAGGTGAGGGCAATCCCTGTAACCGTCTGAACAGGCAAGTTAGCTTGAGAGGCGGCGGATTTACTAACGCGAGGCAGATGCGGTGCATACACACTCACCCAAGGCCGGCCAAGGCATGAACGTTTCCATGGGAGATACGTACAACCTTGGCTGGAAACTCGGCCTTGTATGTAAGAAGTTGCTACAGCCGCACGTCCTTGATACGTACGAGTTGGAACGGAGGCAGATTGCTCGGCAGCTCATTGCTTTTGATCACAAGTTCTCCAGGCTCTTCTCAGGGAGGCCGGCCAAGGATGCCTCTGACGAGGCGGGATCTTCCATGAGTGAATTTCAACAGGCATTCCGAGAGGCACAATTGGTAAGTGTATTCCCAGTGATCCCATTACCCGGTAGATAGGTAGCTAGGATGTCCCTTGTATGAGTTGCGGTGAGTAGGCGACCAGCTTTTATCGGAAATGAGACCTTGTGTAGGGGTCTACCTTGCCGATTCAGACAAGGCCATCTTGGTTTCCAGATCGGGCAGCAGATGGGGATCGATATTGGCCGTGAGGCTTCTGTTACTCTTTGCTAATTGAAACCACAGTTCATCACAGGAGTCGGCATCCACTATCAACCCAGCATTCTTACATCCGACAGTGATTTGAAAGGAGGCTTGCAAGGCACTGAGACACCGTCTCAAAGCCAGGTCACAAGCCTAGCCGAATCTGCCGCGCATTGCCAGCCGGGCAGACGCTTTGCGTCGCAAATTGTGCTGTCACAGGCAGACGCCCGGCCATGGGAGCTACAGCTGCATCTGCCGTCCAATGGCCGCTTCCGCGTCGTCGTATTCGGTGGTGACATCTCGCAAGCCACGCAGCTGGCCACAGTCAACAAGCTTGGCGGCTGGCTCCAGGCCAATGTGCTGTCGCCGACCAAGTCGCCTCGCATCAGCCTGGCTCCTGGGCCAGACCCGCGTGGAGGATCAGGATCCTCGCAGTGGATGACGGACGAGGACCCGTCCATTGTCGACGTGCTGCTGGTGCACTCGGCGCCGCGAGACAAGATTGAGCTGCTGCAGGATCTGCATGAAGTTTTCCATCCATTCGATAAGAAGCTGGGTTGGGACTATGGCAAGGTGTTTGCCGACGACCATGGCAAGGCACACAAGCACTATGGCGTTGATCCAGGCAGGGGGGCCGTTGTAGCGGTGCGTCCCGACGGTTACATTGGTCTGGTGACGGGACTGCAAGCGGAGGATGGCTGGACGCGGCTGCAGGCCTGGTTTGGCGGGTTGCTGAGGCCAAGTCCAAGCTCAAGCTAAATGAAGGCGGAGATCCCTGAGATGGAGGAGAGAGGAAGCCGGGAGGGATCCGCACTTGTGAGATCTCAACTGAAATCCGTGGCGGTGGACGTTGAAGTGATCTCTGGCTGCAGGTGTTGCTGCAGGGAGGATTTGAAGTGACCTACCGGTTTACAGGGGATTTATTTACAGTGGAATGGCACTAGGCCTGCCCAGGCCGTTTCCTAGCTGGAGGGATCTGGACTCGACTCGATCAATGGGACAGCAAACGGGCGGTTGAGGTTCTGGATGGATACGAGATGCGCTGTGCTTTCGCAGTTTGGTTTAGGTATGGGGGCGTTGATGAATTGATCTAGATAGAATGATATGGACTGTAAAATCTTCCGCATCTGCCTAGACAGGCATGTAGCATGCGTCCATCTGTCAAAGTGCCTGAATATGGCATGCTTGGTGATTCCCTAGTATACATGCTAAGATGCGAGATTGCGTCGCCTCCATCTCGGTAGCCTCGACTGCCCCTGTTTATAGCGAATGGATCAGGGGGCCATATCTCTGGATTCCGATACGAAGATGAAATACCCCGAGATCTTGTGCTTGTGCTCGACCGCTTTGTCGTCTGTATTACGCGCTCCATGCCCCATTCAGACAACTCAGCCGTTGCTTGGGACAATTTCCCTGTCTCTGTACTCCGTAGGTGTGTGCTAGATGGACTGTCTAGTGCGCAAGGCCGGCAATTTGCCAAGGAGGGATCGTCAAGCGGCGCTTGCAGTGAGACTCGGCCAGGTTGATTTGGGACATGATAAGAGACGAGCCCAGTTTGGGCATTGGGGAGGGATTGGCTGGGATGGTGGTGGTACGAGAAGCTATCTGTGAGTACAGCTCTTGCTCACTAGATCTATTAGAGGCGAAGCCGATCTACCTCATTAGTAGACAGCTCATCAAATGGGTGAGGCATCGTTGAGATACGGGATGGCCTCTCTCTCTGCTCCAAGGCTGTAACGCATTGGCGGTTGTGCTGCATAGCACAGGTGTCGATTTTCTCAGGCACTCAGCGCGGGCATGTCACACCGATCTGCCCTGACAGGGTTCTTGGGTTCAACACGCGGAAAATAGCAAATTACGATGGAGAACAAGAGCAACAGATGGAGCTAAAATGGAAGGCTAATATCATGTCAACTGGGGTAGATTCAACGTCGCTTGCCGACATGGAGCTAGAGATTGGCTACTGCACAGCGACTCCAGCTTTGACCTGAATTGCAGCCAAGACAATGAGGCGACCAAATACAGGGATGAGATTATGTATGGGAAATGCATTCAGAATGGGGGCCGTCTGGGCAAACAACTCGAAGTTTCGAGGCTTGAGAGCGATGGCAAATGCTGTTGTGAGAATACATGTAAATGGACCCCGAACAAGAGCTACCAAGTGAACCAGATGGCTGGGCGGCGCTGAGACATGGCTTGACGCAGGGGATGGAAACGGGAACCCGGGCAAACACCAGAGTGCTCAGCTTCTCTCATTGCTTTTTCCTTATGTAGTAATATTACTGATACCTGGTCCAAGTGAGCGCTGATGTGATGTCTAGTTCGGGTTTCTTCGATTTTTATAAAGACGGGAGGCTGCCGCCCGAGTCAAGTGACTGAACTCGGTGTCTTCAATCGATAAGAGTCCAGTACACGCAAGGATCTCTCAGCTTTTGCCACCCAACCTCTGTTCGTTTTTTTTCTTTGGCACTCAATGAATGTCCTTTTGCTCATCTGCAGCACGGACGGGTCCGCAATTCCCCCAGCTTGCCCTAGCCGTTGCCGCTGACACCATCAACTCCACCACATTTCGGGCCATTGCCGAAGCGCCGGTATTGATCCTTGGTCTCCGCCGTTGAATCGGGAGCGAGCAGCTCCAGCTCCCACAAGGCCCGTTTCCCCCTTCTCTTTCCCCCTTTATCGGGAGATCTTCACCAGTCTCTTCTTCTTTCAATGTCCTCATGGCGAATCCCAATGTAGACTATGGAGAACATCCCTGCATTAGGGCGCAGAAGGCTTTGATAGCACAAGAGAGCCAAGAGGCTCAAACCATCATCCGCTCGGCTTGCTCCGAGTGTAGGCGCCGGAAACAAAAGGTATGCCTCGAAGCATTTCAATAGTCTCTCCAAACTTCTCACACATGGGCAACATTGTTATATCCTGGGCTTACTTGCGGTACAATTTGTCATCACTCTTTATGACACTGTTCCATTATCCTTACGTACATTTATGCTTGCCTCAATGAAGAGATGCAGGCATATTGTATGTATTTTCGCCCTCGCACATCATATGTACCCAACCATCTAATTTCTTTCTCCTACAAATCTCACATCTCCAACATCCCTCAATGGCACATTCGTCTAACATAGATATATCCCATAGTGTACTCGGTATTGGCCATGTCTGCACTGTGGCAATAGGGGTTTCTCTACCAACTGTGTCTTTCAGACGGTTCTCGATATAAAATCTCCCGAGGAGCGCCGGACTCAGCTCAAACAGTTGGTGGCGCAAATAGAGGGATTGTGTTGCTATTCTCATGAGTTACTCGATCCAGTGGATGGCGATAGTGACGGCAGTGATATTGATCTCGAGGAATTGGGCTACTCTGCTTCCCACGTTGCGTCGAGTTACAGCGGCCCTCGCAAGGTACCTTCAGATGTGAGGCATCATTAATAATCCTCATGTTTACAGTACCTCGCCTCCGCTAACACCGCAGCTCAGGAGAGACGGCGTACAATGCCAGATTCCGTAAAGCCTGGCCGCTCTCCTCATTTGCAAAAAGCCATTCAGGTTCTCCCGTCTAGATCATGCGTTGGTGAGTCTTTGTTTCTTATCACCCTCCTTCTTTTTTCTATTATTTTGTGTTAAGTGTGAACAGCCATTTCGTCTTATTGCCAAATTCTGACTCAATATAGATGCCCTAGTGGATAACTTTCTCGACTTTGTCAACTTTCGCTACTACATCGTTCATCCCGTAATATTTAGACAAGAGTACCAACATTGGTGCAGCCGTGCTTACAATGATGATCACGTTGAGCTTCAGTGGACTGCTCTCCTCCTAATGGTTTGTGCGTGTTCAGCTCAGTATCCCAGCGACGCACTTCATCGAGCTTTTATGGCGGAGCAGAGTCAACCAATACATCAATTATCCGAAAAGTATCACGAGACAGGCCGTAAGCTTGCAACGAGGATTCCAGTAGGAAAATATGATATACACGCTATTCAGACCTATCTACATTCGTCCCTCTTCTTCAAAACGAGGGCTCGATATACTGAATGCCGGCGTGATTTGGCAACTGCCGTCCAAATTGCCAGCAAAATGGGTAAGTTGGTCTCTCCGGATGCCGTTCTTAACATTCTAATTCTCATCTAGATATCAGCCAAGAAGAAACTGCAAGTCTGCTTTTCGACTATAATTTGGAAATGGGGAGTCGAGCTTGGGTAATCATGTGCGCGTGGGACTGGTTAGTTGGTCTGCTGAACCCCGATACGTGAACGCGCATTCTAACTCTACCAACATCTAGGCAGCTTGGAAACATGACCTCACACCCTCTTATTCTACAGTCCAACCTTTACTATGCTAAACCGCCCGGAATCCTACTGGACGAAGAGCTAAAAGAGCCTCTTCCCTCTCCCGGCTTGTTCATGTCGCTTCAATCCGAACTCGGGAGCGCATTATTACAGTCGTTCGGAAGGCTTAGGCCTCTGGAAGAAATGGAAGATGTTAGAAAGCACAGTAACATCGTAGAAAGCTGGGCCGCGCGATTGCCGCCTCAATTCTTTCTGCGAAACCCCGACACAGGTCTGGATGAAGATTATTCATGGCTCAGATTCCAGCGATTCAGTCTTACTATGATGGGAACTTTATCGTTGCTATCTCCTTTACGATATTTCCTTATTATACCGCTGTCGACGGGATCTCTAGCCGAGTATCTACATCTTCAAAGAGATGGCACATTATGGGCTCTCAGACACTTGAACAGACTATTCCAGTTTCTGCGGTTTGCCTTCCCCAGGGATGCAACATATCACACTATTTTGTTCTTCATTTTCGACGTATCCGTACTCTTATGCTCTGCAATGATACACGATATAGATTCGAGCATGCCAATGCGCGAATTGGCATTGAAGGCAGTTGATGGGTCACT
Organism: Trichoderma semiorbis; assembly: GCA_020045945.2. NCBI lineage: Eukaryota > Fungi > Ascomycota > Sordariomycetes > Hypocreales > Hypocreaceae > Trichoderma > Trichoderma semiorbis. The sequence continues at coordinate 2,474,329 of CM034695.1, forward strand.
TGGCGTGATGAGAACTCTGGAGCACCACTCGCCGATACCAAAACACTCTTACAAAATCCTCAGTCGCATTTATGAAGAGGTTTTGCGACTACCGACAACAGACGATACCCACAGGGTTAAGAGGCGAAGGCTCGATCATTTGCCAGATCGAGTATTCCCTAATCGAAGAATAGAATACATGCCTGAGCTGGATGAATTTTGGGACAATTATGACTTCAGTTTTACGGGTCCTGGAGAGACTGGTCCCATCGGATCGCATATTACTACAGATGACGACGTTGTTGTCACTTCATCAGCGAATACACCGTCAAGCAGTACATTGACTAACGAACCGCCCACTCCATCACAATACGACGAAGAAAACGCGGAGATCGTCGAAATGTTATCAGCTTGTATTCGGTCGTCTAATTTAGACAATCGATCTACGGCTATCACACCATCGAATGCACTCATGCATCATGTTATCAAGTCCGTACCCGAGCCGATTGAACATTCAGACAATAGCGGGACTACTTTTTCGGCTCACGACGCAATTGGCTTTGAACACTTAATAAGATATCTCAATGACGGTGCTTGTGATAGAGTGTGGGGGTTGGACCAACTCGAATAGCCCAGTCTTGTGGACTGATGATGTGGTTCAACAGACACCCTAAAGTGTGAGTTATGAGAATGTGGCACTGTTATGTTATGGAGTAGCGATCATTTTTTGGCGTCTTTGTGATTTGTAAAAAAATGGAAAGGCCAGGTCGTATGTTTCAGGCTCCAGCTCTCTTTGGTCCAGCCTGACTATGTATTAGAAGTTTAACAGTGCTAAAGCATGGTCGGTTAATTTTACATATTACTAAGGATCCTTATGTTTCCGTTCTAGGATCAAAGAAATATTTGGTCAAAATATGAATAATTGAATGAAAAATTGCGCTGGCAATTGAATCCAATCGTGGGAAGCATTGATGTGGTTTGAGTTCCATGTTACACTAATGGTCATGATTGGGTTCGTTTTTAATCCTGGTCAACTCGCGTTCTTACTCGCCGCTGAGCATTTCTATACCTCAAAATAACCGTTCCAAGTTAAGTATATGCGGAAAGAATGTGAACCTCTTGGCTTTGAGGAAATTGTTTGACTTACCCCGATATCATATCCCGGGAAGTATAAGCTCACTTTCAGATCCCGGTCCTACCATTAAGCCCACTCTCATCAAATAAGGATGAAGATCATCAGAGTCATACGGCAACTTCTAGGTTATAATTCGTCTCGTAACCCTAAATTACGCTCTTTCTTCACTATTGGAGCGATTTTTTTGCTTTACAGTGTTCACTCAATGGAGATACGCGGGACACAGAGGACAAATTCCCAATAGAAGAATGTAGCAATAATCTCCAAATCGGTACTTACAGTATACGATCTCTGCTTGATCATGGAATTCCGATAAGCAACCTGTTAATATTGGCTTGCATGTAATAGCATGAGGTTGGCCAATGAACACGAACGTTTAGATCCTGATTCTGCACAACCGACCTTCTCTGTAATTTAGAGCGTTGAGATCTTGAGAGTGTGAAATAAAAGCATATGACCCAATTTAACCTGTGAAACTAACTAGCGTTTATATCTCTGAAGGTTTTGTTGACTCCATTGCGAGACGTGTTGCTCCAAGATCTGCTAGAATCCGAGCGGTACGACGATGATCATCGCCAAAGATCTCCCGCTGTATTTTCAATGCTTTTGCTCTCATTTCCTCCGCCTTTTTATATCTGCCAGTTTCATGATATCTGCGTCCAAGAATATCCATGGATTCGATCATATTAGTATTCACCTCACCAAAAATTTCCTGCGTTAGCGCCAGTGCTTCTATCGCCAGTTCCTCTGCCTTTTCGCCCTTACCCCATTCTTGATATGTTCTTGCAAGCTTCGCTAACGAACGAATTATTCTGGGATGTTTATGACCAAAAGTCTCCCGATGTAATGTCAGAGCTTCCATGGCCATTCCCTCGGCCTCTTTATACCTCCTTGACCTTCGATATATTTCTGAAAGAAGTGTCAAGCTCACAATTGACTCAACAGACTTATGGCCAAAAGCCTGCCGCCGCGAAATCAGAATTTCCATCGCCAACTCCTCAGCCTCTTCATACTTGCCACGTGCAGTATGTATCAATGCAAGAACCACCATACTATCCAGCGTATCGCCGTGCTTCTTTCCAAGAGTTTCCTGCTGCAGTGACAATGTTTCCAATATCAGTTTCTCTGCCTCTTCATCTCTTCCAGAGTTTTGATATGCCATTGCAAGAATTTGCCTAGCCCTTAGCGTACGTCGATGTCTGTTTCCGTGAATCGGTTGCCATGATTCAAGTATCTGTAGCAACATCTCTTCTGCTTCTTTATACCTACCGAGGAGTTGAAATATTCTTGCAAGAAGTTCCAACACTGTAACCGTTTTGGTATGGCTATCGCCTAAGATTGTCCTTCGCAGTTTGTATACTTTTTGTGCCATCATCTCGCATTCTCTCCATCTTGTATAATTGTATAGATGATACGCTAAGCTTGCTAATAAGTCCGAGGCCAATATTTCTCTACCACATAGTGTAGCCCACTCACACGCTTGCTGTGTGTGTGTGATGTACTTTTCGTGTTTATTCCATCTTTCGGGTTGATTGGCCGGAAAGAGACTGGAAATTATCTCAAATGCTGCAAGCGAGAAATAAGATTCTTCTTTCTTTCGCTCCTTTCTGTTTAGTCCATACCTCGTGGCTTCTTGTACTAGCTTGTGCATCTTGTATGTGCGACTTCCATTTTCAGTGGCTTGTACGCTTAAAAATGAAAAGTCGCAGAGACGAACAACAGCTTCATTAACTTTATCGTCGTCGTTATCAGAGACTGAAGAGGAATCGTCACTGTGTGTTTCGCCAATATGATCCATATCGTTGCTGCCTTCGACATAGAGAGCTGCCTGCCTGATCAGCTCGATAGGGATATTCTGGTTATCTAAAAAGGCGTGTATGTGTAAAATCTGATGTGCTGTCTTATTTTCAGTCTGGAGATATTTCATGGAAATGTTCCAGGTTTCCAAAATACTGTTCGACACCTCTGGCCTCCGATGACGGTCGCTTTGTGATTGCTTTAGAATCTTCCATCTCTTTTTGCCATCTCTCAGTTTTAAGATGTACTCCTCAACGGTTGTCAAGGTCCTCTTCATATATGCTGCAGCCTGGGATATAGCGAGTGGTAGCCATTCGAGCTCATCAAGAAGTTCTTCAATATAGTTTGCCTCATCGCTGTCCCCTTGGCTATTTCTGGCGCTTTCGAACAGCTCTTTCGCCTCACTTGGAGTCATCTTTGGGACTTTAATTGCTCTACGAGCTGCAACAATACCGCCAGAGATGCGCTCATCGCGACTTGTCCAAAGAACTTGGCCCCTGGGCCCTCGTGGGATGAATTTATCCAGGCTTGATGCATGTTCTCCCGGATTCAAGGCATCTTGTGTGGCATGGCTGACACCAAAAAGCCGTAAGTTATCTGCGTTATCCAGAACAAGCACCCAGGGATGGCTAGTCTCGATACGGTGACGTACAGCCATTAAGAGATCTTCTCCAACGAGATTGGCTGAGAGACCAAGCCTCTTCGCGATGGCCTTGAAATCTTGTGTGAATGTTGTCTCACTATCGGCATGAACCCAGAATACAGAACAGTTGGGGACTTGACACCGGCGATAGGCATAGTCAAGGGCGATCTGAGTTTTGCTAAGTTATGGTTACTTAGCAACCCGTTGATGGTTTGCAGGGGTTTGATAACGCTCAGATTTCATGTATGTACTTACCCTGAGCCGCCAAGCCCATAGAGGGCAGCGGTAGAGTAGTCGTCTGATAGCGGCAAGATTCTGTCCAGCTCGCTGACAATGTCTTGGCGACGGATAAGCTCCTCATTGCGCAGAAAAGGAATCAGAACACAGGGTTGACGAGGGGCAATGGCGTAATTATGGATTATATTGCCCTGGTGAATCCGGGCGTCATTTCCAATGGTATTGGACTCAATGGCGTGAGCAGAGCTCATGGTGCTAACATCTCTGTAACGAAAGATAGCACTAATAGCAAAAAGCAAAGGTAAGAGGACAATGTTTATAACAGAATCATGAGAATTCAAGAAGAAAATTTATCATTGAAGCCGATCGCGACTTTTATTACCCTTCTCAAGGGCGGGGTATTGACGCTTAAGGCTCGAAGTAAAAGCTGCAAAGTTCTGCATTCGTTTGGCTAAGGCAGTCGTTTCGGACAGCGGTAGAACATATTTCCCTACGTCAGCAAGTGTGTTGGCAAGGATGGAGTATGCGCGAAATTTCACATCCAATAGACTACTCTGTATAGAGTATGTCATGATCCTGCAGGTTTTAAAGGGTCAATAAGCCGTAGCCGCTGATTCTATGAAAGATTATACTCAGCCCTTGTACTTGTACCAAGTTGTATGTGCGAATTCCCCTGTAATCACATAAATAGGAAATTGAACTTTTAATCACGGAACGAGTTAACTTACAATGCTCTTTATACGCCTGGGGCCATTGAGAGCCAGCTCGCCAAGCTGCTCCGGAATTCGCCGGCTCTTGCACATTAAGTCTCTACATGATCAGTCAACTTCCAAGGGCTGAAAATGAAAAGAAATACCTCCATTCCATATATACCAATGGGACTGCCCATGAAAAGGACACCACGGCGCAGACTTCCAGATATGGCGAACAGCACAATACTTATGCAAACCCCTGACGGTTTCACCGCCCCCAGGATTGCATAGCATCGTCTCAAAAAGCCCGCTCCCCTGACCAGCTCAACGAAGTCGAATTAGAGTTGCTGCACGTCATCTGTCCACTACTGTCGATGCTAGTACAGCAGTACAGTAGTGTACATATCGAGGACGGGCCTCAACCCCCACAAATGCTCCACGATCGTCGGTACATGTAGTGTTGCCGTCGATGTCCTTTGTCACCCTGAGTCTAGCCTAAAAAGCTTTGAAGACGGCAACAGCTGCATCTTGTGGCCAGTAGAAGCTTACAGAGCAGCCACACACAGCCATTTGGCGCTCAAGAGATGACACACGTTCTTAGTAAGAATCGACGAATCATGGCGTCTGTCACAATGGCGTTTTGTGCCGAATTTATGCATTTCGTAGCTGATTTCGGAAACAACATATGACAAGTCTTATAGCCACTGTCGTAATAGACGTGCTCCGAAGGAGACGAGCATGTATCGACTGATCAAAGAGAGCAAAGGAAGTACTAGCTTTCAAAAGTTATCCTGAAGACGTATAAGTAAGCATGAGAGCAAACGAGGTGTGAGGATGCAACATTAGGATTACAATACGGAGTATACTCTGACAGTATGCAGCATTGAAGATCGCGTCGCATTTCTGAACACTGTTCGGAGTAGTAGTTGGGGATAATCCGCACCAATAGACGAATGATCCAATCTACCCAACAGCGTTAATGTTCATCTTAGCATAGATGGATGGATGTGTTGAACGCTATCAGAAAGAGACTCGACGTCAAATTGTAAGAATATAATGGCGAAGAATCGGATGGCATGATGAAATCGCGAACAAGGCGCGTCGCAGAAGGAAAGGCGGTTGTTCCGAAGGACCACTGAAGGCTGAATAGAACAGTCGACCAAACCTTGCGACAAACACAGAAGTTCAATGTTTTCTAGAGCCGGCAAATCATGCTGGCTGTCAAACCTCCTCGGCTTTCATCAGTTCGACGAAACTGCAGCATCCAAGATGCCTTGTTTATATTGACATTGTTTCTTGGCCTGCCATTGTATAACCGGCCGGTCTGTCAAACATGTCGGCAACGTGATTGCGCTCGGTAGTCGTATGAAATGCATACAACTGCCTTCCGTGTCGAATATCGGTACGGAATATCCTTGTTTAAGGTATAACCAGTACTAAATTGAGAACAGCGACACAAAAAAACACGGTTCTTGTAAAGTAAAAGGTACCTACGGACGTAGAGAACGGCTCAGGCCCACTTTGGTGTTTCAATTTTCGGTGTGGCTGTAAGTACCTAAGGCAATAGAACAACAAGAAAGCCTACAAGTCCTTGTAGAGTAGCACTAAAATCTAGCGCGCGGTAATGTACCTAGTATGGATCGGTGATAAACATGCCCCAGAGCCGCTTCAGTATCCAAGCCTCCGGCAATATGTACATGTACCTTGGCTAATGGATCTCATGCTGCAAATCTCTTTTCAGTCAGCGTGTGAATCAAAGCAAACGCAAGCATAGGACCCGGTCGTGGTAGTTCAAGAAGGTTCATCCAGTTGGCTTTCGCGTTTTTGGAGCTGTGGTTCCAAAACTACATACATACAGCTTTGCCGCAGCAAGGCTTCTGCTGTTGGACATGTAAAAATCCTTGTATGTCTGCGTGAAGAGTGCCCGAGTGTTGCACCCAGTCCACGTAGCCGAAATTATACACGTAAAGTAGTAGTAGGGGAAAATTAGATTGCTAGAATCCTAGTTACGTATACTACTAGGGAAGTGGTGACGGCACCAGCGATCGCAGCGAAACATGACCAGTACCAGACTCCCCCCTCTCCAGCCCCCCTTTTCAATCTTCCCGCCCTTTTTCGCCTCTTCTCCATCTCATCCTCCTAGGCCAAAGTATCCCTCCTTGCTCCTCTAAATGAACAACAACAGTGCCGCTCAATTCTATCATATTAACCGCCATCAAACGATTGTGTGGATAATACGGATTAGTCGCGCCTCAAAGGCAGGACGTATCAGTCAATTGGCGTCCGCATTGCCCATTTCAATGTCTGAATTCTCCGATTCAATGCGTGTTCTACATTCACACCTTTCTTCCATCCGATTGACGACATGAGCGACGTGGCGTTGAAGCCGTCGTAGCCGTCGAAGTTGTTGAACTCGTTCAATCCTTTGAGACCGTTGAGACCATTGAGGCCATTGAACCCGCTGAGGCCGTTGATACAACCTAGAATATGTTAATCAATATTGTTCAGGATAGGATTCAAAACGTCTCTACGAACCGACATAAACGAGTCAACTCTCTAGAGACGTGGACTAAGCGACGGTGAAGTCCATGGCTAAAACAGGCGTTGCTTGACATTTTGAAGCGTTGAGGCTAAGCTTCTAGCTTAGCTTTGCTAATATTTTGATGAGGTTGTTGCTAAGTTATTGCCAGGTATATGATTGCGATTGCTGAATGCAGATTTTGAGTCCTCGAGCTCCTGAGCATCTCGGAACGAACCTCCTACGAGTCAACCCTTTATATAATGACAGACATGTCGTCCCATCTTGGAGCACAGCAGCCTATCAGCGATGTAATTCCATGCTGGCACATCAGTCTGGACAGCCTGGCAACTGGGGCTTAGAGAGCCGCACAATGACTACTCAAGTAGTCATGCTGATATGCGAAGAGAAGATGTCAAAAGAGGAAAATAACTATGGCCTGGGGTGCTAAGAATGATGGAGATTGTGTATGCTTAGGCATGTAGTAATCCTACAATGCTCTAAGAATACGTCACTCGTGGTAGCAAATTTTGATCGTAATTGGTCAAAAGACAAGGCTACGAGCTGTCAGTAATTGTCTGTCAGCAGATTGATGCATCGACGATATTACATCTCTTTCTTTCGTTTCGCCTTGTCTTTTTTATTTTGATCTCGAATACTATGTAGTTGGTACGTCTCTCCAATCATAAAGCATGCATGCATACCTCCCTGCACGTGCCGCCTCAACGGTCTCCCCACCGCTTTTTGACTACCTGTCGACGTCTCACATTTGTCTTGGACTATTCTTCTTTCTTTTTCTGGGGATAAGAGGGCCCTGCACAAGGCCTATTTCCATGTGTGGTTCTTGCAATTAGAGGGTTGCAAGCCTCTCACCGCCTGAACTTCATGTGACCGTGACATATCGATCGGATAGGTCACTGTGGTCGGATCAAGTCTCTTATGGCTTATTATAGGTGCTGACCTGGCATTCGAACCTTAGTATGATCAAATGAGAATGGCTAGGAGAACTTCTACCAATCTGCCTCAAGGAGCTCAAACAATCCATGTCATCTGCTGGCTGCAGTAATATAGAGGTGCAGGAAGGTTGAAATGCTCTGACTGTTCTTGAGAAATCTGCAGGAGGCTGAGGCACTAATGTACTAGACGTGACCTCTATGAAGGTGAATGTGGCGAATCATCTGGTGTTTCGGTCTGCTGTTCACACTGGTATCTGCCTGTGTTTACATGTGGGTTCATGTAATTCGCTGGAGTCTGGCTGTGGCCTTTGAAGGCTATTGGTCAACACCAGTGTCAAACCCATGACGCTAAGGTACGGTATGGCTGTATGGGGTGCAGCAGCAGTACCTGAATGGCCACCGGGAACTGGGGGTCTGCATACGCGGTCTTAATCGTGGCATACTATTTAATAAGTCAAATCTGAAAGCACTTGGTTCTACTCTCACTTTTTGAAGTGCTTCGTTGGCTTCTCAGTTCTAAATGCCCGCGATGGCCTCACGGAAAGAACATAGGTAAGTCTAAGAAAGACCCTTGTAAGGCATCCAAAAAAAAACGCATTATTCTTACTCCTAGATGAGATCCGCCATGCCACGTATGGTTTTGAGACTTGGCATAACGCATTGAAATTGCATCGCTTTCCAGCTCCCTAAACCGGCATGCTTTACTACCAATTGAAGTTTGACTATTGGATTACTGTAAACATCTTGTAAAAATTACTGGAGTGCGATCCTTAAATTATTCTGCAATCATCTTGCCTCTGACAGAAACTTATCATTTCCATATCCTTCTACTTCATGAAGCCAGCCTGACCGCTGTGCCGTCCCCAGGTAGACGGACGTATGTTGCCTTCGCTACGGTAACAAAATATTTGACTACCATTCACTCCCTCCACGGCGTGGATCATCTCACCCCAGGCGCTCATGGGCAGCCCACTGATCGCCAAAGAATTGAAGCCAGTCCTTAGTCTGTTTTCAGGATTGGCCCCTGTTTAATCTGCTTCTTCGACCGGAATCTCCTCCGCGCCGTTATTGCAATTCTACTGGCTCAAAAAATATGGAAAAGCCAGAGAGAGGGTTAGAAGCACTATTTCCACACATCTCCACTCACCCTGAATCATCAGCGCCATCGAACTCCGGCATTAGCTCCGTCTTCATGAAAGGTACAATGCAATTGATATCATAGGGCTTGATACGCGGCGTGCGGGCCATGTGATTTTCGCTGTGTAGCTCCACGAGGCTGCTGCATGAGCTGAGCTTACGGCTCATACTCCGTACTTGAGGTATCTATACCTAGTGTGAGGGGTGTGCGTTATTGGGAGGCTTACCGCTCATCTAGATTGCCTTTGCCCGGTCGATTGCAAGCCTTATCACCACAGGCATGTACAAAGGTGATCAGTCGTAAATACATGGCCTCTCAGTCCTCTGCCATACAAGATACCGACCAGGGATACTAGTTGCCGATCCGCTCCGCATGACAGATGAGAGCTGGCGGATCACTTTCGTTGCCTCTATTGCCGACTGCATGACTGAAATTGCATTCAATTACACCTGTTGAATAGTGGATGCACAAGGAATTATACTATAGCGGTGAAGATCAACATGAGCTGATAACGTCTTCGGAAATTGACGTGATCAGCGGTCAAGTATAGGCACGTACAGAGACAGTGCAGCGAACTTCAGATTCAATATGGATGACAAGGCTTGGCCTTTACTAAATTAAGCGCTGATAACACCGTTGAAACCGGTGGAAAGACGCTCGTCCCGCACTAGTTGCTTTGAATCGGACACCATGCTCGTAAAAGGGCGAATCATAATGGATAGTAAACATCAAAATAAGCCTAGCCAATACAGCCCACAAGACTGCTGGTATGAGCGAGGAGTGGTGGCACGTTGACTCAGCGGCGGTTATATTTTGGCGCCGTGTAACCACCACCGCTCGACAAGGGATCCTAGATGGTTCATCAGCCATAGGTATTTTCATAGGTCTCGCATGGAGGCAGTGACTGTATAAAGAGACACAAAAAGAGTCGTCATAAAATAAAATAAAATAAAACAAGAGCCTGCACTCGTCCTCGTATAACTTTGGCAGCATTGGTCACAAAGTGTGTATTAACTTGCAGCCCAGGGCGAGTGTTTACAGACCAGACGCTAGCATAGAGGTGGATTCCATCATGGAATAATTGAACCTAGATGAAGCCAGCCTTGATCTTCTCATCTAGTCGCATTGACTAATTTTGAATTACTACTGTCAATACCCGGAACGGACGGGACGGGCCCTTAGCCGTCAAATCCGTGCGGGAGATAGACCCGTCCTACCAGGCAGAGAACAACGCCTGGAGAAGGACGTATGCGCTACGTTAGGCAGCAGGAGCACAGCTGCCTTTACCTTGACCCAACAAGCGCATCTAATAAGCTATGAATTCTCGGAGCAGTGCCTATATCGAGTAATTTGTGGACATACTAGCAGCTATTAGCCCTGGTTTCTCGACTGGGAGCGTACCAAGTGGTATGAATTGAATGGCCCTTGCTAATGGAAATAGTACCCATGCAAATTGATATTACCAGACGACAGGTACATGGGCATCGGCGATCAGTGTGTAGTTGCATCAATACCATTGGATCGGCATTGAAGAGACATATCCGCAGTCTCGTTCCGAGAGTTGGCTCAACTCGTAGTGGTACGTATTTCGAGATTAGCGTTTGATCTTAAAGAGCCTCAATGTTGTTGACCAAAAGGCTGCAACGCTACGATACTGATCTTTATGATATAGACCGCGCTACAGTCCCGAGTCGTTTTCTAGAATTATAGGAATAAAAAGCCTATGTTGTGTCGTGAGATCTTCTAAGTATTCCGTTACGCAACAGCATTTTACTCGATTTTGTTCTATGCTTGTAGATCCACCACGCCGTGTGTCTATCATGCTCAAAAACGGATCACGGCCACAAAGAGGAATCATTCGGTGGCAAGGATCGAGTATCATTTCTCATAAAATGTCACTCTTGCAGACAATCAGGCCCCGGTCTAGCCTTGGCGGTCTTCGAGTGCGTTGTCCGCTCGTAAAGCCGTTTCCTCCGTTACTGCGTGACCATGTCCGCTATCGTATGCCCGAAGAGCAGGCATCACCATGGACGCGAATTTATCCTCAGCCCTTTGTTTTGGTTCCACTTCAATTCCCCCCCTTGACGGCCTGATGCTAACCGAGCGCGCTCACCTTGGCCCATAGCTCTCTCGGCGCCTAGTTGAAGGGAAGGCTCTTGCATGTACTATGGTGTACCATCTGGTAATGTTATTTGACGCAGGGATGTTTACGTCGTGCCAGAACGGTGAGTAATATCGTTGAGGTGGTAGACAAGAAATCTGCACCCGATACAGGATGGTTCCGGTAAATCGTGAGTTGATAAGAGGAGAGTTTGTTCATCGCATCTGAACGACATTCTAATGGTGTTCGGGACTATCTTGTCTGAAAGCGGTAGGTGAGGTCCTCGCACATCCATCTAGTCAGACATAGAAACAAGTAGAAAGGAGAGGTACTAAGTGAGGTCAACAGGGTACCCGTGGATGGCGAGGAAAACGTTGGGGTAATATCTATAGCACAATCCGAATACCACTACGAAATGAAGTCGTCCTGTGGGATTAGAGCTTGACCGTTAACGACCGTGAATATCGGAGGTAGCTGTCCGCTACGAGAGTCACGGTCCCATCCTGTCCACCGTCACAGGTCATTTACGGGCATGACCCCTACCTGGATCCAGCCGGCATGCTGGTGATTGGCAAAAGAAGGAGAGAAATAAATGGGACATGGTAGCGCCCGCGTAGTACGAGTAGTGCGCGCAAAGTGGATTTTTGAGTTGCCCCTTTTTGGTTGCCTTTTTTTGCCTTTTTTCTGCCTCTCTTACTTACCAATATCGAAGTTGATCTAACCCACTTGGTCAAGCTGTGCTTGATAAATCATCAAATACTCGTCCAAAACATAGTGTAGACGTAGATATCCCTAAAAGGCTATGTTCGCACCAGTACAAGTGCTTGTAGCCATTGCGCAAATCACCGGGTAGCACTTGGGTTGTATGTCGTATCTGTTCGCATGAGGTAACTGGTTCATTCACTACAGCAAACCAAGTACAATTCGATACAGCGCCTGCTATATATGGCATGCTCTCTTTTAGACCTTGAACACCCGTTACGGCGGGACTAGTCAGATGAACCTGAGAACCAGCGATAATCCAAATCGGTGCGATCCTGTTGTATCTCTTCTTCTTTTCTCTTAACCACCCCAGCCGCTCACACTGCGTTATGCTGGGTTGAACTCGAGGACCGTGGATACAAAGAGGGTGTCATTATTAGTATTGAAAGATAACTAGATAGATAATTCCAGTTTAATTAAAATTTTAGTCCTTAGTAGTATTTCCCACTTGCTTTTCCATCACTATGTTATCATCTTGTGGATTTCCAATAGTTCTCATGTGTTCTCTTAAAGACATTTCGGTTTCAGTATGCTTACAATTAGTTTTATTGTATTTAAACTAAATATTACATCTCTTTTCCTTTGACAAAGCATGCGCTTAGCCATGTATGTCACTTAGAATAAGGCCTGGGTTTAATCTTTCATTAAACTACCCAGCTATTATAGATTGCGTCTTACCTACTACATGTGGTAATGATTGACACATTATCTCTGGGTGCCCATTGATTTAGGTGTTATGTATCTATATACAAACAAAAAACTCTGCAAATATTAATACATAGGTAGGTGATAGTAAGGATATGTGCATGTCGGGTGTTTAACGCCAAGCACTTATCAAAAAGGGCCTTGTATGGTCATCCAGAAAAAGGCGCACTCAGAAAATGTTAGTAATTGTAAATATATCAGATGCTACGTGTAGGGAAAGATTGATAAAAACCACCGGGGAAAAAGAAAGAGGAAGTAAATGAATGTATCGAAACCAAATTGGCTGCCTTTTGGAGATAGAAATGTAAAAGGAGGGATTTAATTATGCAAAAGGCCGACTCTCAATGGCCCTTAGTGCGCCGGGACACTGATAATCCAATCGGTCGTTCACACCGTAACCCGCCGGCTCTCGGAGATTGGTTCTGTACGGAGTAGTAAAAACAAACCTCATTGTTATCGAATCGAAAGAAAATACTGTCTTTACCGGGTGCCAAGCACTTAATATCGCATTATTCATGACAAGGACTTCAAGAGGACGAGATTCCAGGTATAAATGGCAGCATTGGACTCGGTATGCCTTCACCGCTTCGAAATTCTCATCGCTGCAAAAGGCCCCATACCCTGACAAAAATGAAGTTAGAATAAGCTTCCTGCGAGTCATCTAGAGCACAGTTAGCTGCCGTCAATGCCACCTGCCACATGGCATTTCGCGGAAGCTAATAAAGAGACCCGGCTTTTCAACCCCACAGCCCCAGAGCAAGCTGCTGCGCTCGGTGTTCTTTTCGGGCAGGTCGAGATTATCGCGAATGGAGTTGGTGATCTGCTCGGGGAAATGGAGCTTCTCGCCTAAACGCCGTAGGGCGCACATGGCAATGCTATGTCTTGCAGGCAGTATAAGCTTCCAGAGTGGCAGCAGCAGCCTAGCCATTTGGCGCTCAAGGCGTGGAACTGGCCCCAATCAACTATCGGCCGATGTTGGATTGGTCACAGTGTGACGGAGATTATGCGCTTCGTAACGGAGGTTGGGACCATGATGGGGACTTGACCGTCGTTGTCGCGTGTACCCGTTAAGCACCAACTTCATCGAAAACGCGTTCCATGCGACCGAGCAATGAGAACTAACGAGGCTCCGTTCTGCAAAAGCTGTCCTGAAGCCGCACAAGTAAGTATGGATTCCAACGGTAACGTAACATGAGGAGTTTGATACTGAACTTTGGCACCGTGCGTTGAAACTGCTTGCATTGCATTTCTAAGCACGATGGGACCTACAAGGTACATAGGCAATGGACACTAAGGTCAATCCGCTGACGCGGCAAACGCGCGTGAGGTCAAGGGAAAGAGAAATCCTCCGATTTTCATCATATTGTTGGCAGATGAATGCGAAAAAGAAACCACCCACAAGAGTGTAAGTGTATCATGACTCAGAATGTGTAAGAAGATGAAAAGATGAAAAACGTGAACGGGGCGCGCCACAGAGGTGCTTCCTGGCAAGGCAACATAATGTTGAGAAACCCCGGTAAGGCTGAAGCAGCTTCGGTGCCTCAGGCCTTATGGCCGACCCAAGGTCTCGTACCGATCGTATCAGGGACTGTACGGACCGGAGCAAATCCGCTCGGCATTTCATCTGACGCGATGGGCAATCTCAACTTTTGCTTCGGCATGGCCTGGTCCTTTACAGTAAGACCGGGGTTGAGATCCTACGTAAGCTGGGGACTTGATTGTGCTTGTCCTAAAAGAAGAAGAAAAGAGAAAAGAAATGAAAAGAAAGGCAAAAGTCACCCGACGAGACGATGGTTCGCATCCACCGTCCCACTACAGAGCACAGGTTTCATTTCCGGTAAAGGCGTTGTTGGCCGACCGTTTTCTTGCATGAAGAATTAGCAGGGGTTGGGTGTAAACCCGGCCGGAGAGATTTGCACGCCACAAGGCTTACAGGGAGATGCTAAGACGCACGGGGACGGATAAGAAAGGCAAGCAGCAAAAGCGTCCATAGCCTCATCGTTTGGCTTGGTATGTATTAGTATGTCATGGGGGTGTGGATAACAGCTGGGCTGACTCGTTGAATCGTGAAAGCCGGTGACGGCCAATGCCACCGGCGATCGCAGGGCAGGCCATAAGGCGATACCACAGCCCGCTTCGGCGGTGAAGCCTCTGTTTGTTCGGACCGGGGGCATGGAGTGCCTGTTACTTACCTGCATGCAAAGACGAACATGTCATGGATGTCAATTGACGCTCCAATCTACCATGTCATCAACCCAATCGAACTTCTTATTTCCAGAGCTGAAAAGACAAGATGATAAACTTAGATTAGGGAAGGGCTCGATTGTCCGGCAACGGCTACGTCGTATCGACTGTCCTGTCCGAGTGAGGTACTCCGCGATGATTTACAAGTGTTCATCAACCTATACCGGTCTAAACGAAATTACACGCACAAGCAGTTGGGGGAGAGACAGAATTGTTGGGATGCTAATTAGGTGTAAATCTAGGTACTTGATGTAATATGTAAGGCCGACAACGAAAGCCTAAGCAAATTGCGAAGCAGTATGACAATTTAATTTTAAAAAGAAAGACCTTTTTTTCCTCCTGGGAGTCATTTCTCAATCACTCTGCCACCCTTTCCCCTTTGTTCCTTTTCCCCCTCCATCTGTTCCCCATTGACCAACATATATCGCCGTCTTCTAAGAAAGCAACAAAAACGCCGCCCTATTGCACTTTATAATTCATCGTAAAAGCATTGTGTAGCTGGTGACCGCGCCTCATGTAAATGTTGTCGTCAGTTAGAGTCGACATCGTCCATATCAATGTCTTCCACCTCATTGTCCACATCAATGTCACCTATGTCAACATCTTCCATCTCAATGTCATTCATGTCAATATTCTCCGGATTAACATCATCTAGATCAATAATCCTTATATCCGATTCGTCTCGGTTTCGGCGTTCACGCTCTTTGTCCATCCAATAGACGATGTGAGCAGTGAGTTGTTGAAGCTGTTGACATAGCCTGAAATACGTAGGTCAATATCAGGAGCGCCTGCACATGAACGAACTTTTACGAACCAGCATAATAGCGTCAAGCCCCTAAGCATGTAGACAGCGAAACGGTATATTTCATGGCTCGAGATAGTGTTATCCGGCATCTCGAGGTGTTGGTGACAGCTCCGCAATATGTATCTAGATATTCTCGGATATGATGATTGCTAAGATAAAACAGGTGTCTCAATGCATTAATTGGACTAATATTGGACTACTTGAATGGAATGTCCCAAGTATTAATACTTTGTATAATAATAGGCATCTCGTCTAATCTCAGGGTGTCGCCTCATGTTCCGATGGCAAAGCTACTTCACAACTAGGGTTTGGACCCGGGATATCGGACAGCTAGTACTAGCGGGAGATAGTCAAGTAGAACAGATGATCAAAGAGTGTCTTTGGTTGCCGCAATGGTAATTTTTGGTATTAGATGGTGCCATGCGTCAATCCCGCATTGCCCTTAGCATATGCCACCCTGTACAGGAGCTGAACTAAAGGATAAGCCAAAGTGGCCAATTTTTGGTCATATTACGGAGCTGTCTGTCGAAGATAGGGGCCCGAGTGCCAGGACTGATACCGCTATGTTCATGCCATTAACTACATGATGATATCCGTTCGCCTTGACTCTCTTTCCCTCGCTAATGCTTGCTAGTTGGCGTTTTCTGCCAATGACATGGCATGTGGACGAGCCTATGTGCACGAGATTATCGACCTCAACTCATTCCCACCGCTTCTTTGCTAGCTTTGTTTCCTCCTTGTAGTCTCTCGGATCGTTGTTCTCTCATTTTGGGGTGTAGGGCACGCTGGCAGATCCCGGTGTGTCACTGTATACGACAAACAAAAGGCTCCTCTTAGAGATTCGCCGAGATCTCAACCACCCCCCTTCACCGCCTGTCACTCATATCATTGTAGCCCACTGACATGCCGACTAGCCCACTGGGACCGGGGAAAGCCTACTAGGCATGCCGGCATGCAAATCACCTTTGTGAGATAGGCATTTACGTTGCGGAGAACTGAAAAGCTCATGTACATCAGGTACGTTGCGTATGTACCTGATACCAGGGGGAAACCCCCCTGTCGTTAAAAATCTGTACGAGTCAGCGCAGCGAGGGGTGCCAGTACGCCTACTGTACATCTTCTGCTTCTTCATTTCAGAAGAGAGCAGATGTACCTACGCTCGTGTTGCCTTAATGCTGTTGGTCAGCACAAATTTTGCCTGCACTAGCTTGGCACCCTTATACGTACCCAGTACATTATCATCCATCGGCAACTACATCGAAGAACCAGATGGGAAAACGGCAAAAGGCCATCGATACTCTGCTTCGGGTGTTCCGCGATGCACTTTTAGCTGGAAGAAGACAAGCCATCTGTTTGACCCCTGCAACATGGCTTGGAGCCGGAGACATGGGGTCCCTGTCCACTTTGACTCCAGTGTGCCACAAGCCAGCGCGGCCCGGGCACTCGGTTCACGGGGCGGGCTGGGCTGGGCCGGGGTACGACAGCAGCATAACCCCGGTCGCGGCGTTCGCTTGAACTTGATGAAGAGAAGACAAAAACGCCGAGAGAGAGAGATGAGGATGGAAGATGAAAAAGACGAAAAGGGAGATGAAAGAAAACGTGCTATTTGCCCTCCCCCCTTACTCGGCTCCACCAGGCCAGTTCGGCGGCCTGGGAGGCCGCTCTGAAGAATGGGCGGCATCTCAGCTTCCCAAATCGGCCATTGTCAAGTCCGCCTTGCGCTGCCTAACCGGAGGGACGGAAGAGGTGCCCCATAGTGCTCAAGCAGAGAGTTATCTCGATCAAGCGTTCAACATACGGGGTAGTCTCTGGAGTCTTCTGCCTTTTTTTTTTGGTGGGATTTCTGAGCTTCTTAGTCGTCCACTGCTCTTACATCCCGATGAACTGGATTTAATCTGAATTAGACTCGGCTGTAAATCGTGTGCTTGACGCTATTACGGCCATGCCGCGTGGGTCTAGGCTATTGTTTCAGTAGTCGTGGGGTTGTGTGCTTCTCAGACTTCAGTTGAAGTGTTTGAGCGTACAGTAGTGGTGGTAGCAGACCAGCCGAAACACTCAAAAAGGGGGAAGAGGGTAAATGACCAAAACACAATACACTCATCATTCACTCCCTTGAACAAAAACTAAATTACTGCACACACATGGACCGCCTTCTGCATATGTTGTTCTCCACTCCTACCAGACAAGCCGCACCTTCACAGTTTGCAGCCTCCTCAGTTGGTGGGCTAACCAGGCTTTCCACAAGGCCTCTGACAGTGGAATCTTGACACAGCTCTGCCTTTGACCGATTTTTTTCTTCTTTCTTTTTTTAAACACCCCTAAGATCTCCACACACACTAGATTGGCAGCCTTGTCAGAGCCTGGGAACACGTAGCCAGCGCACGAGACTCCACAGACGTTTTATGAGCGGGCAGAATAGATTACGTCTTGCCCCCTTTTGCGTAGCTCCAGATACCGAAGGGAAAGCATTGCTAATAGCAGCAGTTGGACGATTCTTGTGTCGCCCCTTTCTCTTGTGCCACGTCAAGTGTCTTCTAGTATTAAACCCAGTAGGAGTCTGTTGTACCATGACATGTAATATCTATAAAAGAAAAAGTTATTTGGTAAGTAGTTATGCCGGCTATGATTGCGCGTGAATCTGTCAAAAATATCAGTCGCGGGTACCGTCGCGATCGCGCATACCGTCGGACTACCGAGGGCACGGTCATATTAAAATTGGAATATGAGGTATCAAGTCAACCCAGACGCTCCGTGCTCATATTGCCTCCGTAGTATACACAGTATTCTTGTCGGTATATTACATTTTGGAGCTAGTCAATCAGACCACACTCCTCCATGAGGCACAACCTCTTATGATAGATGAGCTAGACTTAGCTCGCAAAGGGGAATGGTATGACTGTAACTAATGCAGCTGTGCTAAGGTATAGTTCAAGGTATAGGCTATGTACGGGATGCCCAAGATTACAAAATACGACCACGTGGACGGAATTTGAGTGCCTCGCAAGGGTCCTAGGAGGAGAGAAGTAAACTCTCGACATTCGAGTGAGACATTGACGGTCCGCCTCTCTTACCCCAGATATTACATACTCGTACGATCACATAAACAAAACAAACAAGGCAACTTGAAGCTATTAACTGTTTAGTTCCACGTACTTCGTGGACACAATATCACACCAAGCAAGAAGATAGGTAGAGAATCAGAATTCGCCTGTTCTACCCCATACTTGTTCCCATGGTTACTATCGGTATGCTGTCAGAAGTTGCGTTCAATAGAATCAGTTGGAAAAGAACTGACGAATGGCAAATTGTATGTTGGGCATCATCTTGGAATTTTCTGGAGACGGCATTGGTTTGAAATTTCAGCCTCGTCGAGTCACCTATCGAAACGGGCTCCCTTGGTGTGCCATGCTGCAGAAGGTCTAGCGTTTCATATTCCGCTGTATGTATGCAGGGGCGTTAATTATGGGCCATTTCTCCATCAATTGATCCCTGTGTGCTCCATGTTTGTCTGCTGTACAAATTTGAAGCAGCGTCATGTCGCAAGTATTCCTCAATGTGTCGAATAGCCACCTCTACCAATTAATCCTACCTACTAGCAACTAAATCACGGAGGCTCTGCAGGCCGCGAACTACCCAACACTTCGAAGGACGTCTACCTAGGTACCTAACTACAGGTACCGATTCAACGGCGCGCGGGACACAGCGCCAAGAGTCTTGTCAGCAATGCATCAGGCACGCATAATCTCGATCTACGATACATAGGTGGGAAGGTCCAATAATTGGTCAGCAATGGTAGAAGTCGAGTAGGTATTATACAGTATACATGCTGTGTAATGTCTGCGCAAAACAGAAGAAAAAAAAAGAAGTACCTAGGTAGTATTCGATAGCGGAAGAACCTCCCATCGTTCTTCTTGGTCTTTGGACAGGGCCTCGCCCAATTTCCGCCTTGATCCTCAACTCCAATACGATATGAGTACTTTGACAGTTAACCAAGGCCAGGTTCAACCTGTCAGCTACGGTACATCAGCGATGAACAAGCGATACCAGAAGACAGCCCATGGCGTTGGAGGAGCTAAAACAGCAAATGCAGTGATGGCAGGGGGGTTGACAGGTCCGCTGTGGGTCGGACGCCTTATTCTTAGCGAGGCGGGCTCATGTTGTGGGCCTCCCCGTGTGGTACCTACATGTACTTCGTAGTGGATCTGGGACCAGGGGTGCACTATCGTGGTCGCCTTGTCGACTCGAGGCCATCAAGAGCACGCGGGAGAATTCCGTCGAACGGCTATTAGGTATAGGCGCGGAGCATGGGCGCTATTAATGCGCTACTATCTGGGGATGTTATTGCTAACTGAGGTTGTTTTTCTTCTGCTTGACTAAGCAGCTGCGAGCGTCACTCGTCTCTCCAGCACTTCCCGCGATATAACGATGCTCGTATCGTGCGATACTAAGACTTCGGGTAGTGCGGCGGAGACGGCTAAAAGATAGAATGCCTCGTTCGATCCCAATCAATACAGACAAGCTCAATACAGCGGTCGCTTCGTCCTGGAAGACGCTATATGCGGCCGAGTAGGCGGCCTACCTGCAGGCTGTAGTCAGCCCAAATCTGCCCGGAGGCAGCAATCTACATGTTTGTGGCCGCACCTGGCCCTGCAATTTCAATAGGTACCTAGCCTACCAATCAAGACGTACTGCAAAAGATTTCCGTCCTTGGCGTCCCCAAAGGCAGCACATGTCTCTGGCCCTCCTCCCCACTTCAATGCTACCCACCGCAGCCTCGACGAAAATACGAGCTACAAGTCATGAGTGAATGTCTACTTCCATTACTTCTCCAGTAGGGCGTTTTTCGTAGTTAAAATGGTGGTGTGTTGTTGGTTGCGCAAATTCATTTTGCTTGGGAGGGATGGCATCCGCCCTCCTCCTTGACCTGATAACGGGGATGCGGCACATGAGGCACAGAAACCGTGGGGCTAGGTAGAATTGAACATACAAAAAGAGCACATTGCCTAACGTAGCCGTGCAGAGCAGCCTCCTCTTCGTCAACCGACCCCTTTTTCTTTCTCGTTGTTGACAGCCCTTGGGCCACCACTTCCAGACGGTTCCATCGAATTTACACGCTCATTCGCCGGTACTACATCCGTCTCCAAGTTTCCAGAGCATCACTTTATACATCAAATTTCTTTCTCTGTATCCAAAGTCGAGATAGATGTAAAAAATAGGGCATCAATCACGCTGTCATAGAGCATTCTCCTTGGTGTGGTCGCAGTGCGCTCCGGTTTGGCCGTTGAAATCCCTTAGATCAAGGGGCCCGCTCACCATCTTACAGATTGTAATCAAGCTTGGACAAATAACGACATAAAACTAGATGAAAGTAAGAGTCGAAATACAAGATCTTAGAGATAGGCAACCAGAGCGGAAGGATTTGGTAGTACTTGATTATTACGACGTAGGTGAGTAGCTGCCGGTGTTGGTCTCCCTCCCTCCTTAAAGCCACGCCTCTAGTATTTTCAGTTTCGGACTGTAGGAATTGTTTGCTGCGCTTCACACTTTTTCTTAACCTTGTCCTCCTTTGCTCCGTCACCTTCTGCAGCCGTATAGGCGTTTCCTCAACAAAGTACGCTCCGCCATACTGCTTTCATTCTTTTCAAACCCATCATTTTGTCCATCTAGTTCGTCTATTTGTTTATTAGCTATCATCTTCTCTCCATGACCTCCACGAATCTTCTCTCACTAGCCAACTTTCCTCGACCGGAATTGCTTAGATCCTTTCTACCTACAAGCCCCAACACGCTCTACACCTACGTCTTCTGCATGCCCTCTTTCCAAACGACGACGCGTGTTCGCTGCTCGACATACACGAGACCGCCTATATACCCTGCGATTTAAACCTGCTCGAATCACCTTGATTTGTCAGCGTTTTCAGAAGACAGAGCTTCAGGTATAGGGACATATCGGACGCGATCGGACGCGAAGAGGCCATGAAGATGGGTCCGCAGTTGACGATACGATGTTCATACAATAAGGAGAAAACAGACGCTTGAGCTGCCCCAGAGAAAGGTGATCAGATGCGCGCCCTGAAAATATGGGCTGTTGTCAAGACATTTGCGTTCATATCAAGAAGCTATGTTTGTCAAATATACTGAGTCTATTTCTTGCCTTTCAAAGAGACACTATCTTCTCAAATAGAAAGAGGAGTAAGAGGTTGAAAGGTACGAACAAATCTTTCGAGACTAAAGCATGCCAACGTGTGCAATAAAGTTGATAAACATACCTCTAATAGAACGCGATGAAATACAACGAGCCACGCGAACGATACGGTTTCAAAAGCATCGAGCCCTGTCTAGTTATACGAACGATCGAGCAATAGTCTACACAGACGCGGTATAGACCCTTTCCGAATTTTCATCTCGAGTGTCATAATTGTACCATCTTGCCCGAATATTATACATGCCCAAGTTCGCGGTTTCCGTACCTTGCAATGCCTTATCCTTCTCTTTTCGATCCTCACGATATTTAACATCTCTACTACCATATGTATCGAAACCAAAACAACCCGTACGAGTACAGCCTCGCGTGATCTGCTAGCTTCAACAACACCCGATTGTCCCAACGCCGTATTTCAGCTA
The DNA here is from genome assembly GCA_020045945.2 of Trichoderma semiorbis. NCBI lineage: Eukaryota > Fungi > Ascomycota > Sordariomycetes > Hypocreales > Hypocreaceae > Trichoderma > Trichoderma semiorbis. The sequence goes on from CM034695.1 coordinate 2,496,664, forward strand.
ATCTCTCTTACGATTACCACAAGAGATTCTGATATGTATTTTTTATCTGACACATATTCCTCTGAGATAATCCGACGAAACAATATCAGTCCAGTCTTCTACGATAATTTTGAATACAGTCACTCTCCTCGGCAGTGTTGAAAAAAAAAAGCCCAGTCACGATACGTACGTGCGCGAAGTTGAGTATATTGTTTGTAAAACACGATTGCGATTATCAATATTAAGGCTGCGTGAGTATAATCTCGTAGTGACATAAAGCTTCAGATGATAAGGGGTAGTTTTGAAAGCTCATTGCTTTTCATGATGCATTAGGGGGCATGGTTGCAAAGCATTCTCTAGTCTTCTGCCCCCAAAAATCCAAATATTCCTTCCATGCATATTGTTTCCTCCGATCGTAGTGATAAACTATCTTTTTTTTTTCTCTTCTTCTTTTTTTTTTTTTTTTTTTTTGTTTTGTGCATGCTCAAGCAGTGTACGCGAGAAGGTTTCCCGTCTGGCGATTGTCTCTTTTCTTGTGGACAGCCGCGTGGTCTTCAACTTTCTTGAATCTATGCGGGCGACAACTCCAGACGTTATTTGGGGGAGTTATCGAGGGACTGGTTAGTTGTTTGCACCCAGTCCATCGGATCAGTGCTCCCTGAAGCCGTAGTTTCGGTTGCGTCGCGGGTATGAGGACTTGATTCAGATCTGTTGATTTCAGCGAAACTCATCTTGAAGGGTATTATTGGAATACAGCGTACTAACCTGTCATCTCTCAAGACCAAGAGAATCTTATCAGAGTTCTCTATCCGCTGTATCGAGCAGATAGCAGTTCTGTCTCGTGTTGGGCCAAAAACACACACAAGGTGTGGTTTGGCTGCAGGTAATGAGCCATGCTTTGTAAGGTGAGCGATCTCGCCCTCATTCGTCTGATAGAAGAACATGATGATCTTCGAGGAGCTTTGCAAGCTTGTCAACTGGGAGAAATAGGGGGAGAGGGAGAGGGATATGATGGCTATTGTGAAGAGTTCAACTTTGTGACCGGCTTGTCCACGCGCTTTTTATACTAATTTCGCCATGCAGTAGTAACGCCCCTATCCTGGACTTTTACAAATGCTTGATCCCTACCCCAAGGGAAGCTTTGTCTTGTTGTAATATGACCAGTATGCTCTGCCGCTGCTGCATCTATCGCAGCCTATCGCATCACATTAATTGGTGGCCAGCCCTATCCACTTGTGCAGGGGCCTAAGAAGCTGCTTTTGCCTGATGCTCTGGGGCTGAACAGAGCGCGAGAGCCCCCCGCAACCGGCAACTATTCTACCAAGGAAGCCAAATTGTCAAATCTTTTGTCATCAATTACCGAATCATAGAGCACTATTTGTGAGTTTCTCCAACTAGAAAGACCTTCTCAATCTTGCAAATCGTAGCCAGCTTTATGTCTCGCCCATCAGAATGAGTCTTGGAGGAAACCCACCCCTGTCGAGAGCTGATGCCAGTCAATACGAAACTGGACTCGCAGTGCCATAGAATTGAACTACAGGTTAGGCTCCAGACACTGCGTCAAGACAAGAAGCAAGAGCTTTCGGGACTTGCCATGCACTTATCTGCCGTTCGCTGGGATCACATGAGTACTTGTAACGAGGAAGTATTGCCAGCATGCGGCATCCTTCGAGATACACAAGCAATACAGACTCAAATACATTGTTAAGTGCTTAGCATCATGTAATGTATCAGTCTCTTCTCGCCTGCGATTCCTACCAATTTCCTATACCCCGCTGAGGTGCGTCGGTCCCAGTGGTCTTTGCCTCTTGGAGCCGTCATTTGTCTTTGCTTTTTCCTTAGCTCTTCTACCCCAACAAGAAGACTGACTCCTTGTCTAAGCCTAGACCCCTGGTGAATGAATGGAACTGACATAATATTACACATATTATTTGGTAGTACTATCTATTTTTACCCAGGTAAACAAGGTAATACATCTATGTAATTCACTAGGTATTTCACTCTTGAGCGATCGACTTACACAACTCCCATTACCTTCACTCCAAAAGATTCAAATTACATTCCATTACACAAGCATTGCAGCAGCAGCAACAGCCAAACCTCCGAGAAGAGCAAACTCACCCCTCAATTGGCCGGCATCGTTGCCCGTGTGCGAAGGCGCCGCGCCGGAGCTTGTCTGAGAGGCAGCCGAGCCACTTGTCGCGCCCGAGGAGGTCGGGCCAGCCGAGCCGCTGGTGGCGCTGGATGGGTTCACGAAAGCACCAATGACGCCTCCCTGCTGCTGCTTGGGAGTTGTGCTCTTCGCGGCGTTGGCGGCGTTGGACCTGAAGATGTCGAGCGTCTCCGACTTGTTGGAACTACAAAGATACATACTTGTCAACAACACCACTCACATACAATAGACTGACGGTATGAAGTATAGGAATGTACTCACGAAACGTTGATGACTCCAACCATGCCAGCCTGGCAATGGCCCGGGAATCCGCAGTAGAACCAGACGGGCTTCGTGTCGTTGATGGTGATGGTGAAAGACTTGGGCTTAAGAATGTCTGTCAGCCACGAGCTTGCCAGCATTGACAAAAAGGGGGAAGCTTACATTGGGGCCATTGCCATTGGTCGACATGCCAGCGAAGAAGCCGGTTCCGCCGTTGAACGCGGTGCAAGGCTCGTCAAAGGATGCTTGAACGACCGAGTGTGTAGGACCAAAGAACTGGAACTCGACCTTGTCACCGACATTGGCCGTGATTTGGTCGGGCGAGTAACTCAGTGATCCGCTCTTTCCTACTGTGACCACCTGAAGAGAAGAAGCAGCAGAGACAGCGCCGACAAGGCTGCTCAAAAGGAGTACAGGTGAGTACATCATGGTTGTGGATATGGGTAGAGAGACACTTCGAGGTTGGTCTTGAAGGAATATTTTGCTACGAGTGAAACAACGAAACAATTCGAGAAACAAAAAGAGGATATCGTTTTATATAGCTTCGAACTAGTACCTTACCGACTTTTGAACTATCTTACCGAAGGCTGGGGGGGAGGATTCGTAACACACCCCGATCTGGGACGATATCCCCGTCTCGATGCCCTGAACTTGACGCTGTTCCACCACGGTGGACGGCTCAACTAACTGCATGCGAAGGGGGACGGGCGCTTCAGCTGGATCGTGCATATTTCTATTAATAGTGTTTGTCAATAACCCAGACGGGCATTCAAGTCTGCCCGAGCCGAATGAGGCTTGCATGGGGTTCCGTTGCTTACTTGGTTACTAGATCGGGGAGTGTTTTGTTAGCGAATAAAATGTGCACCTTTCAATGCAGACGGCAATTGAAGTGCCGCCGCCCACTTACAAATCCACGCCAAAAGTCATCAAAGGGCTAGACACGCCGACATGATGTTAGCCCGAATGAAAGGTACGAGTACCAGCGCTGAGGGGCTTGGGGAATGAAGAGTGAAGATTGTAGGATAGGAGAAAGCCATCTGCATTGCGCTAAGAAACTCTGGTCATGTCCGCGGCCAAACACCATCTTTGCACTGTTGTTCTCGACCATCTCCATCTGACGTTCGGATGAGATTAAACAACATCTTCTAACCGTTTGCATAGATAGTAAATATCTATACTTTGTGGGTAGATGCACATATTCAAAGGCACTAGGACAAGGTTGCGATAGTAAGAGGTGCCGAGGTAGTAAATAGAGGTCGACACACCACCACCGGTAGACTCCGGGTAGCAGAAAGGAATGGTCGTACATATATCAAAGCGCGTCCCGTTTGCTAATGAATGATCCTTTTATTTGCTCTTGGTCTCATGAGATAATGTTGACAAACGCAGAAAAGCATGGTGTAATACATTGACAAGTTCGTTCCTCCCCAGAGCCGAATCAAGGCGTCTAGAAGAATTTCGACGTCAAGCCCCCGACAATCATATTCCGCTTCTGCCTCCCTATAAACTTGTTTACATCGTCCGCCCACCCTTCGGATTGTTCTTGCAATGAATTCATTGTATCCCCCATCAGATTCAGTTTCTCGGTTCTTTCGTTCAGCTGCCGCGTCAAATAATCACCCCAACCTTCCTGGGATGATGATGAAGTGGAAGGATTGTTGTTTCTAGCAGCTCGCTGCTCCGCGGCAGCCGCCTCCATCATTCTCTTGCTAGGTGGTCTATTAGGTCCTCCTATCAGAAGGTCGAGATCCAACGGCGATACGTGTTGTGTTCCACTAATCCACTGAAGGTTGGAAATCGTTGGGCGGGGAGGGATGCTAATCTCGGGGTTGATCAATCGATCTGGGGATTGTTGCAGTGGTTTTCCTGTACCCCACACGTGGATGACTGCCATCTCTGCAGGGCCTGCCCATGCGAAGATATCACCAGTCTGTGTGACAATGGTTCCTGTGCTGCGTGTACGATCAATCATTGGGAGCTTGGCACTGCCAAGATCCCGCATACCTGGGATACTATACGCCCTGGCACTTCCATCCCGGAAGGTAGCAACAATGGCATAGCCCTGCAGCTCAAGTTCTGCTACACAGGCCGAGTCACATAGGAAATCGCCAAATTCTTTGGAGGCGCCCTTCGAATGAGCAGGCCTGAGGATCCTTATTTCCTTCTCGGTCACTGTTCATGATTAGTTTACAGGCGGTATACAAATATGTCTCCGGATGAAAAGACAAACTAATTTAGAGACGCAAACACTTACCTGCAACGAGAACACCATTGACCTGACGCCCCTCTCGCAGCCCAGCCACGATTGGGCCCGTGGCTAGCGCCGGTTTACCGGTGTCAGCCTGAATCGGATTCAGGGCGACAACTTTTCCGTCGAATGCAACCATTCCGGCTACTTCGGCTGTGTAGGCCCCGCCCGCTGCAGGTAACAGCTTCATGGTGATGACTTTCCCCAGGTTGGTCCCAACAAAGCAGCATATCGAAGAGTATTTATCGTCGTCCAACGTCATAACACCAAACTCAATTACCACAGCAAACTCTTTCGGAGGTTGTGAGCTGGATTTGGAATGGCCCTTGAGAAACGACTTTCTATTTTCCGGCTTCGCAAAGTCCGTCATTGGAGCTTGAAAGATGATTTTAGGACCACGAAGGTCGATTATGGTCAGGAAACCGAGTTCCGACCCAATCGCCGCGAAGCCCACGTTTGATATCTGAACAGCAGTGATCGGCCCTTGCATCATCTCATACAAGACAAACGGCTGTAGCCCTTCCTTTAGGTTCGGCTCTGCCCTAGAGCTGATGTCGGAGAGTCCCATTGGATTCGGATCCAGCGGCTTTGGCTGATTCTTTCCGTAATATGGGTTTGAGCCCCAGCGAAATACGACAGCCTCTCCGGTTTTCGTGCCCACGACAAACTCGCCGGTGGTGCTGGCCAAACTCATTGCGGTCACCTCGACGTCGTCGAAACGGTCCAAAGCCCGAGCTATGTCGACCTGTAACTGGATTTCGTTTTCGATTTGATCAGCGTGCCCAGAGTCATATAGTCTAATGATGCTATCGGCATGCGCCGTCTGGATAATTGTGCGGTCTTCAAATCTCTTTCTTGGTCTCACTCCAGCTGCTCCACCTTTCAAGAGAGGTTCTCCTTGATCTCGTTTCTCCACCATAGACAGCCACCTAGGCCGGTCAACGCTGGAGACGTTGAATTTTGTGACAAAAGGATGTACGAAGAAAGTTGATGGATGGAGTTGATTGGTGGGGCTGATCGGATATCCAGAAGGAAAGCTGAGTGTAATCAGCTCACCCGAAGATAATAGCACAATGACAGCAAGGGGATCTTGTGAGCCACCAAAGTAGGGCGAGTCTCTTGGAATAAGCAGAAAGTCAACCGCTTGAGCTCCAGGTGGCAGGGCCAGTGGTATATGTCGTTTGCCTCGGAAATGGTTCTCCAAACCTTGCCAGGTTGATGTGGCATACATAGGCGTCATGCCGAGCTCAATGAAAGTCAAACTCTTTGGAGACGCATCGGGAGCCTGGCCACCTGCAATCAACAAGCCAGTGTCGTCGCAGTTTCGTTTGCAGCACCAGGCGATCTTGATATATGGCTCGGAGTACGCTGGAGTCGGTGCACTCGGGGTGGCTTGTTGAATACCAAACTCAGTCAGTGTTCTCGCCATAACAACTTTTGCTTCTTTAGGATCCCAGAAAACGAGGCTTCCATCCTCATGGGCAGTGAGAACAAACGTGCCCGAGGGGTGCCACAGAGCATGGGTCAGACGAGGCCGGCGCACTTGATCCATGCCGATGCTACTTCCTCCCGGCGCCCCGACTGGAAGCACATATTCGAGAAATTGTTGTGGTTGGTTCTGTTTGAATGTATAAATGACAGCGCCGTGGCTGTATCCAATAAGAAGCTTGCCGGCATCTCGGGGATGCATCGACATGGTGACCAGAGTGACTGTGTGCTGTATCGGATCCTTTTCTTTCCAGAAGTTGGGCAGTCGGAAAGATCGCGCGAGACCACGTCGGTCTAGGTCGTATGCCATGATATCTCCATTCTGCATTCCAATAAACGCCCAGTCAAGCATAGGATCCGTCACCATTGAGGTCACAGGGCCACCAATAACCTGAGCGGCCAGGCGCTCTCCAGTATCGAGATCCCAAAGACCAAGTTCATTATTCCTATCGAGGCTGATGAGACGGTTTGCGCTGAATTGGATCGTCTGGAACGATGTTCGTCGCGGTGGGTCGAACGTCTTCTGCACGCGCTGCTGGCCAAAGACATAGATCCTTCCAGGGCCGAACTTGCTCTCGGCGGTTCCGATGGCGAGTAGGGACTGCACGGGATCGTACGCAAAGCAACTAGAGGATTTGTCGCAAGTCAGAAGCTATCGCGCATAGTATCTTTCCAAAAATTTCCTTCCCATTCTTTCCCATTGCTTTTGCGACTGCCGCTCCCCTTATTGTTGTGATTGTCTCCATCGTTCGTTCTTCGCCCCTTTGGTGGCGGGGGGCGTGGTTGCGTCATAGCTAAATCGCTGCTTCACTCACCTTATCTGTGAGTTGAGGCCATATCGCGCGTGATCGTCGGGAGTAAAGAGTTCTGGTCGGATGCTGGCAGACAGGTCATTCTGGATGCCTGCCTGCTTGCCTCGCAGAAAGCCAGCCATGGCGCGCCGCAGCCGGTTGTTTGCGAGAGGTTGAAAGGGAGAGAATCTTGCAGCATTTCTCGGCTTTCACGCGCTGCTGCCACAAAGAGCTCGACTCACTAAGACCCGCCGATCCATAGCGGGGTAGGGGCTAAGCTTTGGTCAATCGGCGGGCGTCAACGTGCCGGAGCATGCCGGACATCAATCAAATTTTGGCAGCCTGTGATCAAGTTGCATGTAATCCATAGCATACAATCTGCATTACTCCTCGCTTTCATTCATGCTTACGTTCGCCCGAGATCTGTATGACAAGTTCAGCCATAGCGGCGATATCGACCTTGTTTTCTTTTTCTTTTTCAGTCTCTCCCATGAAACCCTCCTTAGTACTGCCCAACTCTCTGACGCCAAGCATGGCCCATGAAAAAAAGCACAGCCCTCCTTGGCTACAACATCCTATCCAATCATTTAACAACATCTCCATGTAATTGACTGCACCTATTACACCGTTCTTTCTTCCCAGTCACCCATCTCTCGCCTCAAAGCCGTATCACGCTGCTATCAGCTTCTCTCCTATATCCTTACTATTCATGATAGAAACCATTTCTACCTGTGTCGAATGTCCATAGCTAAGTCATGGGTCAGCCGTAGATCAAAATCTCAAAGCACACAAAACAAATTACGGCAAATAAAGCCAACGAACGTCACAGGATTTTGCGGACGGGAAGTCTCAAGCAGGCACATACAACTTCACGGCTTCTAAGTCAACTTGCGTCCATTGTCTAGACTATGTGAGCTTATTATGATAGCAAATAACCTCCACCGCCATCTCCCGCCAATCCGGTCGCCCCTTTTATTCATGTTTGATACTTGAATGTATCTCATGTTTGTCTGATAGTCGTCCAAAAAAGTATCTTTCCTTTCCTTTCGTTACTGTAACCACTTCCTAGCGATTCCTCAACCATTTTTCAAAAGCAAATTTCCGACGCAATCCCACCTCCATTCTTCTCGGCACCGTGGTTGTTTAGATGTACCACATGGTGCTTCGGAAGAAATTTCTCTGTCTCACCTCTCCGTCAATAGGAGCATTAGTCTCCGGTTTTCCGCCAAGCTGGAGAAGAGACGGAGCATCACTGCCCCGTTGTGGGACACTCAGTGACTCGCCTTTGGCAACTTTGTCACGGATCATCTCATGGCCTTTGGCGCCAGCACGGAAGCCCTCGCTGGTTGCAACGTTCTCATGGGCGCGGGCGCGGGCTCCGGCGAGATGCGCGTAGTAAACAGCTGGATGGAGCGACACTGGTGTTGTTGATCTGGCATAAGAATAACACTGATGATAGATCATCTTCTGCAAGTCATTGATGGGAATGTTCATCTCATCAATGAGCACATGATAGTGCACTGGACGAGCGGTGCCCTGGATGGCAACATGCGAGCAGAGATAAAAGTCAAGCATGAAAGGATGAGTAACTTCCTTTTCCACCAAAGTTCCCGGTAGAGCGTTTCCATTTTTATCTCCTTTCTCAGGGAAGAATCGGATGTGATGGCGCTTGGTAGCCACAATCACAGTGAATTTAGGCAGCGGCTGGTTGGGAGCCGCCTGCTTGAAATAGTTCTTGATTTCCTTGATCTCTTGCTCGATGACATGAGCGAACTGTCCCTCGGCGACACCGTCCCGGAAATACATAATATGCTTGGGGAACTGATTATCATGGCCGGACATCCAAACTTTGCACAGATTGCCAAACATAAAGTTCACGTTGGCAGACGTCAGCATCTCAACTCGGTAGCCGTTGGTTTCCACCATGGCGGCATATTTGGTTGCGTCTCTGTCGACAGACATTGTCATGGCCGCAACAGAAGGAGATGGGCCGCCAGGCGCAGGGTGGGAAATGTCAACACCAACCATCATGGTAGGCCTATCCTTGGGGAAGTAAGTTCCTTGAGTCATTCTCCATGGGGGATTGGTGCGAGAGGTAGAACCTCCAAGCTTGGCGTTCACCTTCAAGCACACGTTTGAGTGGTATTGTCCGTTGTTCTGGGCAACAGAAGCACCATTTACAACTTGCGTCAGGATGCCGAAACGGCAATCGGCAGACTTCTTGAGGCGCTCATAGTGTGGGCTGTTCTTGTGTTGAACGACAACGAAAATCAGCTGGGTGTATCCTCGCTCACGAGTAATTTGATTGTGTGCGTGGGCGAGCGCGGCAGCAATGTTGTTCTTGATAGGTCCTGGCACTTCCACAATCACAGGATCAGTCCTGCAGGCGCCTCCATGGCCCATGAAGGTTGACTTGAATGTACGGGCAAACTGTTGGAGTTGGGGCTTCTGAACGCAGTCGTCCATGACCAAGAAGCCCCAGTTCATCAGGGGCGCGGGGTTCTGTTTGAAGAACTTCTTGCCGCGTAGATCCCAACGACCAGAATATTTGGGATCAGCTGTGCCTTGGCCAAAGTTCACAATAGGAGGCGCCAAAACCCTGGCCTCTGTCTTGGCGAATGACAATTCCAGTTGGACTCCATAGTGTCTGAGATATGGATCTTGAGGCAACTGAAGGTCTCGCACATTCTTCATAATGTCATTCTTGCGAACATTTGGGCGCGTTACCGCAATTTTTATCATGGCTGCGGTTTGCTCAGGATTCAACTTGAACGCATACCGCTGCATTGGCTCGACAAAAGCAAATTCCATGGGGACATGCCCATTCTTTCCCGTGGAGATAAGAGGCAGGTGGGCATGTCGCAAATGCGCCTTGTACTTCTCTCGATAGTAATCTGCCACCGAGATATCTCGGCCGTTGTAATCAAATTTGACGGTCCGGGCATTGGCACCTTCTGCTCCATACTTCTGATCAAATGCAAAGTCCATCACCGTGTAGACCTTCTCTGCAAGCTTGGGATCACGATTACTGTGTCGGATAGTAAACTTGAGTTTCCGCATCTTTCGAAGTTGTTTGAAGGCATCAGACGACTGCCACTCTCCCCTGTCGTTTTGCGTGGGCCTGAAGATTGTCGTGGTTGCAATATTTATTCCCTTGTACCGCCTGTCAAGGGTACCAAGAAAGTTGGCCATGACCTGATCCAGGGTTTGTCGGCCTGTCCAAAAGCAGGTGTTGGTAACATCTGCGTTGAGAGCAAGACCAATGCCTCCTTTCGCAAGATTGTTGGAGAGCCTTAGAGAAGCATAAGTCCCTTTGTGGACTTCAATGACTCCGCCTGCCATGAGAGGCTGGCTAGCTTCATTTCGCTTGTAGAAGTTGCGCTTGATGGCCAGCAGATGCTCTGAGGGCCACTGGCGAATGAGATGATCCATGAAGTTGAGAGCTTCTTGGACACTGTTGTTGAACTGCATTCTTCTCTCCAAGTAACCCCGGAGAGCAGCCATTTGGATCTCAGTTGTCTTGCGCAAGATGAGGTAGAATTTGTTGGAGCGTCCAGATCGTGCAGGAGGCTTGCCCTCGTCCAAATCCACCGTGACGCGAATCTCGCCACGATCTACCAAAGAAGGAGACCATGCCAGTCTGGAGCCGTCTATAATCCACATTTGGTAATTATAGGGTGCGAGCGCATTCTTGAGATTCGCGTGAGCCCAAATCTTCTTCAAAACTGGTCCACGTTTGTCCGGTTCAGGCGAAAGGACAACCTATCGCAATGTAAATTAGTAATGAGCTTTCCGATTATTGATATCGAGGACAACTCACATCATATTGGTAGATTTTCTTGTTGAAGTCAAACTTGGTCATTCGGAATTGATTGACTTCAACAGTCTCTTGTCGACCTTCCGTGTTGAATTTGTTGTCCCGAACGGCAAACACATCTTTTTGGGCCTCGTTGATAAAAAAGGCATCTGGGGGCAGTTCCATGCGAGTGTTTCCCTTTCGATCCTTGCTCTCCGGCTTTGCAGGGTCGAATCCCATGCTCGGTGCCCAGCCAGGCTGCGAACTGCCAGAGGCTGTGCCTTGTGCTGGTGAGGCACCACGGCTTCTCGAAGCACCCGACGCAGATCCCTGGCGTTGCTGGGGGGTACCTGGCCCCGAGGCGGCGGGAGAGCGACCTCTCTCAGACATTCTGGGCGCTGTGAAAGAAAAAGAGATACGTCAGTCAAGAGATAATGGAGACTGATGAATTCTGAAAACATATGTGAAAGCAAAAGTGTGGGAGGAGACGAAAGATAAACAGAGATGGTGACTGAACCTGAAGAGTTCGCGTGGAGCAGACGTACCAGATTGTTTTGACAACCGTTGCTAGATATGTCGGAGGCAGTTGTGCCTAAGTATGAATTGGTATCGTAAACGAAACTTGACGATAGAGTGATGCTTGAGCGATAGGCCTGTGGTTGGGTTAGCGAAAGCAGTTAATGACGCGCTATGGTGAGAAAGAAGGTATTTACAGATATGAATAGGGCAGCGAAGAAAGAGAAGGGACTGGGTAAAGAAGACAGAAAGAATCAAGCTGTTTGATAGGAATTGGAGAAGACGCAAGGAGTTGTTGAATAGTAGGAGATGTGATAAGTCAGATGCTGAGGTCAGGTAAGGAAGATGATTAAATATGCAAGAGTGGACGTGAGGAGGGCAAGAACACAGGAGTGTAGTGGGAGATGAATCAAGTTGCGAAAGCTTAAAAGCCAGTGCGAGAGAAGTGATAATGGTCAGGAGAAGGGCAAAATGCAGCAAGCCGACGGGAAGTCCAGAACCCCTGGAGAGTCAGGAAATGGTCAATAGCGCAGAGCATGAGGAAAATCGCACAATGCACAATCGAATAGCAAGAGAAGCAAGATTGAAGAGTTTGGGGGAAAGAGCAGAAATGAAGAGGGCCACTCACTGATTGTGATGCTTGAGAAATGCACCCAAGGCTTTGCAGGAACAAGGCCAAAGGCTACAACGAGTCGAGAAGAGCTCTCCTGGAGAAGTGCGAAGAAGAAGAGGTGTTGATAGTGTGATGAAGAGGAAAGAAAGAAAAGGAAGAGAAGAGAAGAGAAGAGAAGAAGAGAGGTCTTCTTATAGCTGCAGGGGCAGCTGGCAGAGGACGAGTGATCTGTGATGGCAGGCACGTGAGGCCAAGTGCCGGGCACCTGCAAATCAAGGCAGCAATAGCGTCACAGCAATGCAAGAATAATATATCAATCAGTAAAAATACGCTCGGATAGAAGTATTAGAGATAAGATTATAAGATAATAGCTGCATTCACTGAGGTGATGGTGAACAGAGTGAGGAGGGCCGAGAGCGATGTAAATTGACAAAACTCCACTCGTCCTACACACAATAGGACTATCATAGGCCTGAATAGTAATAAAATACCTGTAACGTGTATTGCCGTCAAGATACGACACCGCTCTTTTGTGCAGATGACCACGGTTAGGCGCGCCTTGAGGCTTTGCTGTTTCTGCAAACCGGCTTCATGCTTCCGATGGACCATTTTGGTGAATGGATTCACATACCTGCCTAGGTAATCCAACAGCAAAACCTTGTTACAAATACCCAAATGCACTCAGAGGTGATATACACAAAAGACACACTAAATAATTCTTAAAGTTTTTAGTTATATGTGGATGTTTCAATGTAGCATGATATAAAGCTAGCGGTGAATATTGCCCCCTCGAAATTCAATATAAATGTCAAAATGGAAGAAAACTGTAGTCTACACGAGTCCGTCCAGCCTTTGCTACATAGAATGAATAAGCATCAGGCAATCGCCAAATCCATATGGTTGCAATAATATTTCCCTTGCTGTCATGAGATAGACAAATGTGCTTGTTATATATATGCTAACTGCCAGCTGACCCTTAACCAACTACCTGACATCTTGCAATCTTACGGAAAGATGCAAACGTATGTGCTTGCATATGATATCTAGGGCAAATAGGCAACCTGTCCAACTTCCTATTTCCTACCAAACGCCATCGGAATGCATCAAGAAGAACAAGCATCTGCCGCCATCAATTTCCCTCAATACCAAACCATATCTTCATGTTACCCGCCCTCTGTATATAGTAGCAATTGTCCAGTTTGCGAAATATGTTGAAGACTTTCATTACAATTCCCCCCCACCTTGCTCAACTAAAATCGATATCCACCATACTGCCCTGGTGGCGGCGCGCTATATCCTGCAGGAGCTGGAGGCCACTGGCTCGGAGTTCCACTTGTGTCAGTGGCTCCGTACGGAAGCGTTGGGTACGCATTTCCAGTTTCTGTCCTTAGAGGCGACTGCCGGTAGACGTTAGAAGCAGGGGCAATTCGTCCATATGGGCTGATGGGCCTTGGGAAATCTCCTGAAGCTTGCCGCCCATGAACTGGGGCAGTAAAACGATACTGTCCCCCAGTTTGAGCTTTCCAAGTCCCATAGTCCGGAAGAGGCGTATCCCGGAGCAGTGAGACCATGCCCTGCGCGCTGAGCCGCTGCGAGTCATAGGTATGGGCTGGAGGAAGAATGCCCAGGAGGAACGTGATATCTCGATGAAGAGCTGATGACTGATTGCGACGCTGCTGGTCCAGTCGGCGGCCAGCTGCACCCTTGAGCGGAGAGCTGCCTCGAGCGAGCCTCTTTGGGGGTTTAGCTCTTCTTCGTCCGGTCCAAGGGGGCGTTTCGGAGACGCAGTGGCCCTAATGTACTGAGGTCGGGGGCTCTGTTCTCTCTGTGGGGGGAAGCTGTTACGTGCTGATGCAGGCTGCTCGATGATAGGAGCAGCAAGCCTAGGCCTCATTTGCGCGGCTTTTGAAATGATGACGGGGGCGGCGATCGGATCAAATTTGTCAGATGAGTAGCGAGCCGCAAAATTGGCGAGCTTTGGGTCTTCAGGAAACAGCTCCAGCATCCTCGCCTCGATTTTGTGGATCTGGGAGAGTTCGCCGTATTGAGATTCATACTTGTGAAAGTAGGAGTATAGAGGTTTAGCCTTATGAAGCGTCTCTGGATTGGCGACAAGGCGGTTAACGCAAGTCTCAAAAACCACTCGAGCATCTATACGACGGTTAGAGTTGTGATTCTCAAAAGTATCAGGATACATAAGACTTACTCGTTGTATCGTCCTTGGAATGCAAAAACTTCAAGTACTCGACGACGAAGCCCTCGTCATTCGGAAAGAGGCGGGCTCCACGCTCAAAAATCTTGGCACCGACTGGATCTTTGTACACTACAGATTCCAACAGAGCGACGGCAACATAGACGTCGCTAGTAAGACGTCCCTTCTGTCGGGCATCAGTAAAAACTTTGCGCAGCCCCCCATCGGTCTGGTTGCCTTTGCCTTGGATGCGGCGAATTGCCCTCGCCATAGCAATCCATACATATGAAATGGTGCGGGAAAGGAGGTTGGTCTCGGCAGCGTAGCCTTTCTGAATAGCAGAGATACGTTCCTCGGTAGACGCCTTCTTCAACGTCCCTTCTTCGTAGTCGTCGTCCTCGATTGACTGCTGCACAGGAGCCTCAAGTGCTGCCGCTTGCTTGAGGGTGGAGATTTCCAGCTTCTCGCGCTCTTTCGCCTTATCTCCCAACGCATACAAGGTATTAAGAACATCGTCAAAAGGCTTCCGTACCGCCTTGGCGAATTCGGACTTGTCTCCCTCCCTTAGCGGAGAGGTGGCCTCAATATGATCTGCATGCTTCAGAGCAAGCAAAACGCTTTCAGGGTTCGCAGTAATTCCTTGTACCAAAAACTCAGTTCCCAGCTCTTTATCAACGTCACCTATGTCATTCTGGAGGCACCACTCGGCTGCATCGACCCAAAGCTCTGGCCAGAAGCGCAAAGCCATGAGGGCCTGTTTATAGCAGTATAAGACCCGCTGCGCGAATACTTTCGGTTCGTCCGTCTTAAGCACCAACGGATCTTCCTTCTCCCATTCGATCCATTTCTTCCATAGGGCAACCTGGCTACGGAATTCCTGGTCTCCTTCAAATCCTGGTGCCGGTGGTAATCGAGGGAGGTTTGTGCGTTTCAAGTCTCGTGTAATATTATCCAAGGCAATGTTGCCGCTCTTTGCAGACATATATCCAGGAGATCGTTCTTGGATAAACTTGCGGCCCTACTGATGGATTAGCAGACGATTATCACGATTCAGAGGATATTAAGAGACGCACTGTCACTTTATTAAGCCCCATCTCAAATTGATCATACTCTTTCCATAGATTGTTTACTGTTGACATGGGAACGTTGATCGCACGATGGTAGGCTTTGCGTAGCTGATCCATCTTTTGCTGGTCCTGCCAGCCAGTGCCCCCAATTTGGCCAGGCCCGCTCTTGATGAATTGAACGTAGTCCTGCCAGATATTGCCCGAGTCTCGATCAACGCCAATGTTATCAATTACAAATTCATACGATTGGGTCACGGTTCTTCTGGCCTGACCCGTTGAATCATTATTGAGATCATTTCGACGGCGGATATAGTTGAGGTAAACGGTCCAGAGATTGACATTGGGGACTGTCATCAAGCATCGGCCAAAGAGCTGTTCCGCATCGACAAAGTTGTCCATGCCGAGCTCCATCTTGATCCATTCCACCCACACATCGGCCTATTATTGTGTCAGCCGTGCATGCATATAAAACAGAAGAAAAGAAGGGAAAATACGAAGCCACTTACCGACTGGGGGAAAACTTCCAGGAACCGATTATAAACCTTGCGAACTTCGTCCAATCTGCTGTTGCGCCTATGGTCGGCAATGAGATTCTCCCAAGCATCCAAGTTGCCTCGAGGATCCTCTTTGATGCGAGCCTCGAATAACGCTACCGGATCAAGGCTAGCCACAGGTGTTGCAGTCACGTTGGGAGGAGCATTAGTGGGAAGAGGAGGGGCTGGAGCAATTGCCATCTTGATCTCAGTGGGCTGACCAACTTGACCCTGCGACGCTGAAGGCTCGCCAGGGCCTGCATTGTCTTCTTGGTCATCGTCTTCGTCGTCGGAGGCTTCCACTAAGAAGCCGCCGGACATTTTTGGCTTGGGTGTTGGACGTTGCGAAAGGACAGCGGGAGCGGCGTTTTCAGGGACTGGAGGGTCTGGGAGAACTGTTTCAACGGGGACATATTCGGGATCATAATCCCCTCCATCCTCTGTTCCATTATCCGCTGATTCACCTGACACATGAGAGTCTTGAGCAAAGTTATCAACTTGTTCGTCGCTATGCTGAGTATGATCGCCTTCCGCGGCCGCAAATCCTTCATTGCCCCACGAAGTGCCTTCGGAAGCCATCTTGAGAGGCTTTCTGTATAATTCAATTGGGAACACCACAGAGATACCGGCGGGAACCGATTGGGGGGATTGTTTTCGACGATGGGGAACTGTCAATGGCACACGCAAAAGGAAGGGAAACTTGAGGGGCTCGCTACTAGGCAGCGCTGCCAAAGTGCCGCGGCGATTACGGATCGATCGACCTTGCAAGCTGCCAACTCTCGGTTAATAAAATCCTCTGTAGATGGTGATTATTGAAAGATTCATACCAATGCCACAATGCCAATGCAATGAACAATCCAACGGATAGATACCGTTTGCGTCACTGCCGGCCGGCAAATCGCGTCGCTCGTGGTCAGCGTCGAGGTCGAGGCCACAGCGCTTGCTCGGGAGGGCGTCAAATAGGTATCAATACAGCACGATAAAGCTGCCGTTACAGCTGGGCAGGGCGCAGCAGCGATACCTGGATCAGGGTTCGGGAGCGCGCACCAGGAGCGTGTTTGGCCGAGATGATGCTATGTCGAGGTGAGACTTGGAGCTCTGAAAATTAAAGTCGCCCAAGCTCCCAATCGGGGAAGGCTGCAGACCAGGCTGGAGTCTTGTCTTGTGAGACAGAGGGAGGTACAGGTGCGAGTACCGGTACGAGGTGGCTACCAGGTGGCGACTAGGGAGGTACGTACCTGTTGGTTAGCCTACCAGCAGTGGTCCTGGTCTCAGCGCAGTGCTACCAAGGTACCCGGAAATATTTGCTACCAGGCACCACAACATCCCACCTGTTACGGTACACCAAAATCCGTTGGCCAGTGGCACCAGTTGCCAAAATCAAATCACAAGCGCCACACAAACCACTTAACGCGAAGCGCTACGGTCGCGTCTCCAGCCGCTACAACTTGTTTCAACTTCTTCCTCTCGCAATCTGCTTGTTCAGCCTTTCCTCCCTCAAAGTGCAATCGTGTCTTGTCCCTTCTCTGCACAAAAAGCCAGCGATCTGCACGTTCCTTTGCATTTGCATCCCACTCTCGGCATCGCCTCTCGCAGCCAGCTTGAAGCATCATCCTTGCCGTTACCGACTTTCTCTGTTGCCCCTCCAACGATTTCTGAATTCCTATCGCGGCTTCGACCCAACCTCTCGCGCAGTTTTTCTCTCCGCTGCGGGTTTCAATTGAGCTCTCTCACGGCACGCACATCTACTCTATTGTCCTTTTCGTGTCACAGTTCGTGAATATCCGCCACCATGTCTGTCGTGTCACTTCTTGGGGTCAAGGTGGTCAACAACCCCGCCAAGTTCACCGACAAGTACGAGTTCGAGATTACGTTCGAGTGCCTCGAGCCGCTTGAGAAGGGTGAGTCACGACGATTAAGTCCCTTTAGACCCGTTGAAATCTAGTAGCCTAACTCATTGCCTACAGATCTTGAGTGGAAACTGACCTACGTCGGATCTGCCACCTCGTAAGGCGACCCCCCTCCCCTCGTTGGGCATCAGCTTCCTGCCCTGATTCTAACACATCGCAGGGACCAATATGACCAGGAGCTAGACTCCCTTCTCGTCGGCCCAATCCCCGTCGGAGTGAACAAATTCCTCTTCGAGGCTGAGGCTCCCAACACTACTCGCATTCCCGACGCCGATATTCTGGGGGTCACGGTCGTGCTCTTGACTTGCGCCTATGATGGACGCGAGTTTGTTCGGGTTGGATATTATGTCAACAATGAGTACGACTCGGAGGAGCTCAACGCAGAGCCCCCTACCAAGCCAATCATCGAGCGAGTGAAGCGTAATGTCCTTGCTGAGAAGCCCCGCGTGACTCGTTTTGCCATCAAATGGTAAGTATCTGTTTTTTTTTTTTTCGTCACGCGCCCAGAGCCAGATTCTAATCGTGCGTTTTTAGGGACTCTGAGGCTTCTGCTCCCCCCGAGTTTCCCCCCGAGCAGCCTGAGGCCGACCTTGTTGCGGACGAGGAAGAATACGGCGCTGAGGAGGCCGAAGAGGAGGCCGCAGAGGAGGCTGCCGAAGCCGCTGCCAAGGAGAAGGGCGAGGACTCGGAAATGGCAGGCATTGAGAGCGAGCACCAGAACGGTCACCATGACCACGAGGAAGAAGAAATGTCTGAGGATGGCAGCGTTGACATTGAGGGCGAGAGCGAAGACGAACTAGAGGAAGAAGAAGAGGGCGAGGGCGAGGCGGAAGGCGATGACGATGCTATGGAGGTCGACGACGCCTCGGCTGCTCACAAGCCGGTCACAGTTATGTCTTAGTCGATGCCAAGACACAGCATGAACTAAGCATCCTCAGGTGCACCGGCTCTGAGAACTTTCCTCATTTGCGGCACCGTTCAGACGGGATGACAGAGTTACGAAGACACGATGGGATGGGATGGGATGGCACCGGTTTGGGGGGAGGGGCGGATAGGCGGCTCGGTATAATTGGTGATATCTTACCCTTGCTCTCTTATGGCAGGAAAAATTACTAGTATATGACGGACATGATGATACCCGCCATGGTGTTGATAATGGATAGAGATTCTGATTAACGGGCATGATCTGGTTTGTCCTCACTGACATACCCCAACGGGCCACCTTGTCACTGTGAATATCCGTCTCCGAGTCCCATCATGACAGCTTCAATATGCGGCATTCAATGCGGGAGCGGAGCTCCTTTTGTCTCCGCGCTGGATGGATTGCATCCATTTCATGCAAGATCAGAAGCACCACTGCGCTGGGACAAACTGCTGGCGGGCAAAAGGTTGGCCCTTTCATTCCCTCAAGAGGATTGGGGCTCCGCCTTCAGCCGCACCAACCCGCCTTGTCGAACTCAGCCTCACTTTTTCTCGCCTCACTCTTTGCATTGACAGCGAACGACGACTCTTAACCGCACCAAGACACCGAACTAACTCGAGAAAAGGGAAAAGTACAAAGGGAACGTCGGCCTTCTTCCCCGGCCTTGGCTTAAGCCCCAGAGAAGAGCCGCACGTGGTGCGACGTTGACGCCATCAAATCTCACATCACCATCTAGCAGACAGTCTGTGCGGATGCAGCCTATACAATGCCAAGATTCCCGCGCATGCCTTTGGCAATGGAATTGCTGATGTTTTAGCAGTGTGCCTGTGATATGAGTCGGGCGACTCCGATGCTTTCGGGGTGCGTCATCGCTGGGCTCGGTGGAGGGAGGCAGCCGAGTTACGAACAAGAATGATGCTGTATATAAACACCCTGTTGTAAGATACTTCATGATGACTTTTTTTCATGTTCGTTTTCCGATATGTCGTAGAATATTTATGTATATCGGTTACAGTTTCTGTATTAGTTGATGTCTACTATCATAGTCGTACTCTCTCTATATTGATCTATTGCCCATCTGCCTCCAAGCATGGCTGTGCAACTGCGCAACAACGTCAGCCTGGAGGAGCTCGTCAAATCAGTCGAGCATCACCATGAGCAGTACTTGCGCAGCCTCCACAGCTTCCACGAAGTCCTCAACCTCCAAAAGAAAGACGACAGCCGCAACACAATCCAAAGCCTAGCAACTACTCCTCCTTTGCGCGCCTTCACCTTCACTAGCGACGCCAACAGCATCTTGCATGTGCTGCCCCGTCTTCGCCGCGACACTCCTGATACCCACGAACGGCCATCATGTTACCCTTCGCCCAAGTTTTTGCCGCTCACGCCAAACCTCCAAGGAAGCGGCGGCTACGTGATTCCCGATGACGAGATTCCCTTTATCCCTCTGCTGGATCAGGCTTCCACCCAGGGATCTCGCCATCTGCCCGCCGATGCAACGACCATTTCGTCGTCTCATGTCCACCAAGTGCTCACCCCGATGAGCTTCTCGGACGACGTGCTCCTCAGACATCTCCGTGACTCTGAATTCTGCGAAGAGTTCTCCAGTCTGCTGGTTGATGAAGACGAGCCTCTACGGCCGTGGGACATTGATTCGCCGCAGTCTTTTCGCGAGTTTGCTGCTGTTGAGAGGGAGCGCTTTGTAAGTTCGACGTTTGAGGTGTACGAGGTTGGGGAGGACACTCGGGCAGTCAAAATGAATATCGATGTCGATGTGCAAGGATTTGTCAGACACGTCGGTGATGAGTCCCTAGAGCCTGCGGACAACATCGTTGATGCCCCGATCGTGTGGGAGGCCATCAAAGATATTAATCCCAGCGGCAGAGCCGTCGGTCGTATCACGTACGTCTCACCCCCTGATGTCCCCGTCTTCTCCAATTAATTGATTTCCACATGCTCATGAAAGTGTTCCTCTTTTAGTATCGTCCAAGAGCCAACGCCTCTTATGCTCGCCGCCTTACACCTTACCATGTCACCTCACTTCGACATGACAGAACTTCTTCATCATCTTCTATCCGATACCCCCAACCGTGGCCGAACTCACGCCTTCATGCACCGTGCCTACGAAAGAACCCCATCAGCTTATCCATCCTCTCCCATTCTACCGCCCCTGGATCCCTCCAACGACATAAAAGAGACACCACCAGTCTCCTTCTCCTACCTCCGCCAGCGGTCCTTCTTCTTCGTCTTCAAATACTATACTCTCCTCGGCGAGGGTCTCGATCCCGCACCCTGGCAGCTCTATGAAAAACGACCTTCAGACAAACGCCTCGGCGACCACATAGACATTGCAGAGTGTGGCTCCGTACTCGCGCTCTCTCTCGGCGGCGAGCCCACTAAGACCCTCAAGATGCGGCCACGCAGAGAACGAGCCAAGGAGGGCTTCCTGTTTGACACATTTGGCCCCTGGCAGCTGCTTAGTATCCAAAGCTTCCCCGACGATGAGCATACGGTCAGGGGAGATGACTTTCAACTCAAGAGCTTCTGTAACGGGCCGTATGCCTTCTTGGAGCTGCTCATCGCCGAGTACCGTGACGCCGGCAAAAGGAACCAGATCTTACATGAGCGAATCACCAAGCTCATCACCCCTCCTGTAAGTCTTTCACAGAAAAGTAGCCAGTCATAGCTTGATTCTTCTTGCTAACCTTTGTTCAGACAGAGTTCATGTTCGACCACCGCCTCCGCGACAAGCTCCTTTTCGAAGACAAGCACTTCACTTACATCCGCCGCTACTTCTGGGCGTACAACACCCTCGCCGTCATCAACACGGGCATCAAGGCCATGATCGCCGCCTATGTCGACACCTTCACCGACGACTTCTGGGCCGGCTCGCACCCACTCCTCTGGCCTCACCCATCTCCACCGCAGTCCCCCGACGCCATCGAGTACGCTGCAAAAATGGCAGTCCTGCGCAGGGAGCTCGACAAGGTCGTCAGCGACCTGGGCGAGGTGCTCAAGCGCAACGAGCGTACGAGGAAGGAGATTGAGAATCTGAGAGACCAGCTGTTCAGCGGGAGCTCCATCAAGGAAAGCAGAAGGGCCATTGATCAGGGCGACAACATTCGCATCTTGACCATGATCAGTATGCTGTTCTTACCCCTGACTTTCGTCACTGTAAGTTTGTTCATTACTCCCCTAAAACCAAATGGAATGAGCAAAAAGCTAACAAATAACTCCACCAGTCCGTCTTTGGCATTACAGAATTCACCATCCCCGTGACAGACTGGCGCTTTCCTCTCACCATGGTCCTCGTCTGCGTCCCGTTCATGATCCTCCTCTACCTCATCCAAACCCGCCCCTTCATCCAGTGTCTCCAGACGCTTCAGCGTGCAACTCAAGCTTTAGCTCTCCTCCCCACTCGTTCCCTACGCCTCTTCCTCCACTTTCGCGAGCCAGATCCCTCTGCCCAAGACAGCCGGGCCGCCTCCACGCCTTCGTCGCCCAAAACCCGCAAGAGAAGGCTCATCGTTGGGAGGCGAGGCGGGGGCGCAGGTAATGTCAATGGCGCTGCCATATCCTGGCGTCGACCTTGGGCCTGGATGAGGAGGGCGGCAGGCGGAGAAGAGAGCGACCTGGGGAGAGTATAACATAGATATAAATAAAATACTGTCAAGCATCAGAAAGAGAAGGAATCAGATAAGCAATACCCATCCTTGTATATATCTCAACCAGTACGTTTATAAATAGCACTAGATAGCATCACATAGAATATTATAGCAATACTGAGAATACAAATTCAATCATGCTTCTCGCAGCGCATCTTTTCATTGCCAAGAGCTATAAGAGCAAAATGATAAAAATACAGGAATAACCAAGACTCATCCAATGAATTATTGCATTACCAACGTGGTCATTATTAACGACAGCCAGAAGAAAAAAAAAAAGACGAACAATTCATTCGCGTCAGATTTTTGCAAAAAACAACTCCTCCCAATTCATGGACCAGCCGTTGGGGGAAAACACGTAATATCGCATCTCTCCTTCCCATCATTACCAAGGTATATAAATAAGCATCGTTACAGCCCATCCACCCGCTTCAAAGAGAAACTGTGGCAAACCTGGGAGCGTACAAAGGCCGCATTACTAGTCGACACTTAAACAAGGGAAACAAAGCTTCCGTGGTGCTCCATAACGCCCTCTTTTCCCCCCTCCATCCCCCTTTGCATATAAACATAGTGTGCAGATGAAATACACACTTGACGTGGTGACACGTAATAAATAATGCTGACTGTGCCATCGTCAAATGGTACCTCACCATCCCTTCTTCCGAGCAAACCTCTTGTTGAGCAATGCAAGGACCTTGGGGACATTAAATTGAACGTATTCCAGGTCCAGTTCGTCCTGGTTATCCTTCTGCATCTCAAGCAGATCGTCAAGCTTGAGATCGAGTTCGAGCAGTCCTCGATTTCGGCCTATTTTAACTCGTTAGCACGCGAAAGACATTGATAGAGAACTGTAAAAGAAACTCACCCTTGTAGTGCAAGGAAATGACAAAGGTGCCTGGTAACGGACTGGTAAAGTTGAAGTAGATATTGGCCCGCCTGTTATCCGGGACATTACTCTTCTGGATGACGCCCTCCTTCTCCAACTGCTGGTGCGTAAACTTGTACGGTCCAAGAACCTGCTGTTTCTGCTGCTTTCGTTTGGTACCCTCACTTTGTGATCGTACATTATGGAGATAGCTCTTATATGTATCCAGCTGGCCAACCAAGTATGCGTTGTGGTCGCGAATCGTCTTAAAAACTTCTTCGAGCTTCTCAGTCTCGGCAATAACACCATCCTTCAAGGAACCCAAATGTTGAAGCTCCTGCTCCACTTCATCCCTCAGTAGGTCAAACTGGTCAGCCTTGTCAATGACGCCGAGTTCCTGAAGCTGCGACAGCAGCTCCATAGCCCGGATACCCTTGCGCACCATGACGGCGTCATTGCGGCTCGTGGCAGCTGCATCTGCAACGCGCTCAAGTCGCAACGGCCGCCTTGAGACGGCACTGTTCTGAGGGATGGTTCGCATGATCTGCACAAAGATGGACTTGGCTTCCATAAAGTACACTTCCTCCTGTGTAATATCTAGTGCCGCGGTCAAGTCATCAATCGCAGTCTCCCATCTGCTAAACAAGGGCAGGTTGATAACTCGGTTCTCCTTGCGAGGTACTTGTGGAGGGGCCGATGCCAGCTCAGACACAATGATGGACAAGTGAGATGACTCATCTTTGCACAACTCATTGCGGTGCTTCTCAATCAGCGAATGCATGGCATAGATTTCGTTGAGCGTAATCTCAAGCTCAAGGTCCTTCTTTGAAAGCGCCACGTAGTTATCCATTTCTAGACTTTCGTAAAAGTCGCCAACCTCACATAGGTCAAGCATGAATTTGTTGATCCTGTCCTTGTTCTGCTGGATGAAGGGCTGGAGCTTGGCCATGTAAGGCTCCTTGGAGTACGAGGGCTTGTTTGCCAAGTTCTGAAGCATCTTGGCAATCAGGGTGAGGGTTCTGCGAGGTCGCTCGGCGGGCGTTCCATCAATGAGCATGTACGACTTGGGGGTCACAATGGCCGGGTTGATGAAGCGCAGGAAGAAAAAGCCGCCGATCAATGTGCAGATAATCTGGTCGTTAGCATCAGGATATTTGCGCTTTGTCAAGCTCCTGATCTGCTTGCAGATCCAGCGAATGCCATAGGGAGCCTCTTCTAACCCTTCGATGATGGTGGATAAGAAGCCGTTGGCAATCTCGATGAGCATTGTCAATCGCGGCTCGATGATAGCTTGGACTTGGGGATTCTCTGCCGCCTGCTCAGCGGTAATGCCCTTTGGTAGGTTTGGCGGCAGCGTGCCGGTATCTTCTTCAATTTGTTCAACCATGCGTTCATAGACTTTGAGGGGATTGATTTCCAGATCCAGGTCTCGCAGTTCGATCAGGCTGTTGATTCTGTCGGCCAAGGCAATCTTCAGGAAGCTTTGACCGGGGCCTCTTCGCGTGTAGGTCGTCATCATGCGGGAAACGGGCGTATTGGCTCGAAGCAGTGAGGAGTAGTCAGGGGTATTGTCGAATTGATAGGTGAGAACAGACTAAGGAAGAAAAACATGGCTGTTAGACAGAGGTACGACAACGCAACCGAGTTAAAAGCAACTTACTTGGAACATGGTAAGGAGCAAGTGCTCTTCTCGGCTTTCGTACTGGTTTCCGTAAATGGTGAACATGACCGTCTGAAGAAGTGAGTCGATTTCCGACATTGAGACGAGTCGGCACAGGTGAGCAATGTGTCTGGGCTCGGACTGCAGAAGAAACATGAGATTTCCGTATTTTTGCGTCTTGTCGTCGTTGGGGAAGACGCCTTCTTCCATTTCGGTATCATCAAGATGGCTGGCCACTTCGTTTTGCTGCAAAGGCGTCAGAAGCGTTCATTGGACAATCATCACACCGCGTTTTGATACATACTTCTTCCAGCGCCATGCGATTCTGGATGAGCAGCGCAATTCTCGAATCAAGATAGCGGACGTCCTTTTCGAGAACAAAGTTCTTCTTGGACTGGGAGGAGATTTTGGATTTGAGATCTCGCAGGGCTTTCTGGGCTGTAGACTGGGCGTCAGCTGTGGTGTACTCCAAGGGGGAAGGGCAAAGGCCAGGCCTAGTGCATTATGTATTACCTTTAGCGAGATCGTCCTCAATTTGCATCTCTCCTTCATTTGCTGTCATGGACATGTACAGCGCGGACATGGAGTACCGCTTCGACTGGCGCGCCGAGCGCGAGCCATCGTAGGTAGACATGGTGTTTTGCCGTGACAATTGTTGAAAGGAAGAGGTTGACGCAGTGGAGGCTCTCGAGGGGGTATGGAGCATGACAGGCATTATGGGTATTTGGCGTTGTGCGACAGAAGGGAGGGTCGGGCCTTGTCGCCCCAGAACCTCGAATTTCGTCGACTATGAAAGAAACAAATAGCCGTTATTAAGCGATAATGCTCATCACTCGGCAAAGTGATATTCCAATCGAGATTTATTTAAGCTGATTGGCCTTTATTTCATGTGGCTCACGTCGTCGGCGACGATTGTCGAAACAAGGGAGGGGGGAATGAGAAACAGAAGACGCAGTGTCGCCAAACAAGGAGAAGGAGAAAAAAGGTGCAGTCGCTGATGGCACGCTCGTGGTACAATTTGCGTCGGCTTCGGGAGAGCTTCGCAAGCGATTTAACGATGGTGTAACGATTCGATCGAAGATGTCTTGTGCAGGTCAACGGAAAGCGTGGACGGTGGTGATGCCAAAACCCGCTGACGGGTCAAGCAGTGCTGAGTGTTCTATCTCCGTCGAGCAAGAAAAAAAAAAGAGGAAAAGCTATGCTGATGCCGCATCCAAAGCAAGAAAAGAGCAGAGGGAACAACGCGCGTGTCGAATTCAAAACGGGCGAGAGATAGAGCTTTCGTCCAGGATAGTGTCGCGCAGGAAAGGCGGGATAGAAGAGTTGCTGGTGGAAGAGCGAAGCGTCAGGGCAGCGTCGCTAGCCGAGCGACACAGAGGCAAATTTCGGTGCGACAGAGACGCGCGAGGCAGAAGTTTGAAGTCGGATGCGAGCAACGTCGTCGCCTGGCGTCCAACTATAAACCAATGCTTGCGGGCGACAAAGACGAGAGTTGCGGAAGACACAAGGCACGGCAGCAAAAAGGTTTGTGGCTGCGACGGCTGGCGATGGGTATCAAGTTGGCAAGATGCAAGAATAAAACTGGAGCAGCGCGCCTTGTTTGGGAGAGTTTGAGAGGGGAAGCACGTCGCCCAGGGGTTGCAGAGCGACCAGCCAAGCAGCTGCAGGCGCCAGCCCAATCAGGCCAGCAGCCAGGGAAGAGCAGGAAAATTGAAAATAGGCACGGCCGGGTCCTCAACGGGCTAGACTGCCCTCAGGTTGCCTTCAGGTTGCGGCCATCAACGTGCAAAGCGCGATAGTAGTGCACCGGGCCAGACGTGAAATGAACCAGACTTGACCCAGACTTGATACAGGCACGAGTACGAGTACCTGGCGCGCCCACCACGTTGCGCAGTGGGCACATGTACATACCCGGACAGGCGCTAAAGTGCCGTACCATGGCCCTGCAGTGGTCTGGGGTAGCGCTGCCAGGCCCTGCTCAGGGACAGACGGAGTACCCGCCCGTCTATCGGAAAGGCTGCAGCGCGCTGCGCACTTGTCAGGGCATGCCAGGGGTATCAGTGGCGCGTGTGCCCACCATCACTAGCGGCGAGCCATTGATCCATTGATGAGCTTGAGCCTTTGCCTTTGTCCAGTGCTGGTCAACGATTGACTGATTTTGCTGCCGTCACCTGCATGCAGCCATCCATCTGGAGCGTCCGGAGCACGCCCTATCACAGTGTCGCATTGCACTTTTGGCAGACAACAGCGTCGTTGAAGAGCCAAGGCCTCGTGCAGCAGCATGCAGGCGTCAGCGAATGGGTGATCCATGGCGCCATCCCCATATCGTGTGCGACGACGCCGTTCAAATCGGGGGGCTTCTGTGCTCCCAGTACATGTACGAGTACTCGTACCTACAAAGCAAGCAATACATTACATGATCTTACGGTCTTAGTGTCGTGTTACCTCCTCTAACCTTGCTACCCTGTGGATACAAAAGTTTTTTTTTTTTTTTTTTTTTCCTCTCTCTCGTGCTCTCTTTCTCTTTGTTCCCGTCTTCCCTGTTGTCGTCACAAACTCTCCAAGCATCATCCACGACAAAAGCCCTTTAGGCCCTCTCCGTGCGCTCATGTCCCAGACACGAGAAAGATAGTTCCGCCTAGCCCTGCTTCCAACAGGCCGCTAGAGCAAAGGGCATTAGCACGAGTAAGGTGCTGATCCAATGTGCAATCTAGAGGGGCGGCGGGGTAGCACTGCGTGTAGCGCCGAGCCGTAGGCATGTACCTGCTACTCGGAGCGTTGAACAAGAGTTCGCATGAGCTTCGCAGCACTGTGCCAGCTGCGAAGTAGCAGTACTCGCTTTGTAGCGCCGTTCTGACAATAGGGTACTTTCACCTACCAGCATTGAGCGATGATACCCTCAAGGCCTTGCCAACTCTGGCCGCCGGATAAAATAAATGCATTTGCTAGCCAACGGCAGCAGCATGGCCCCCATGAAGTTGCACTCGCGCGTAATGGTCGTGCCAGTAATAAGCGAGGCAGCAAGCAGCAAACAAACAAAGGTTCGGTTCCTCTATTGACGAAAAGAGAGAGAGAAAAGGGCTGCACAGTGCTTTATGGAATAGATTGATGCTTTTTGTGTTCTTACTACATCACCACGCCACTGCCCGTCTTGAAACTGTCGACGTTGCGTTTCAGATAGCACGCACTAGTACCGAGTTCTATGCACAATGGAGGTCGAGGAGGCGTGAGGATGACGTCTGGCCCTCTGCTAGTTCGAGCATTCGCAGTGTTCGTACTGTAAACTGTATAGGCACTTGGATGTGCTTGGCATCCATCGCAACCGAGAGCGCCTTGGAATGGTGAGCATGTTCGTACGAGTACGGTACGTGTACGGCAGCGAGTATCAATACGGAGTAGTCGAGACTTTTGGTCCTCCCTTCCTACTGTTATCCAGTACAGGTACGAGACGAGCAGCAGCCTGTACTCGTACTCCGTACTGCAATGTATCAGCACACACTGATGGCTCTGAAACGCACCATTTGCCTGTCACCTTGTCTGGAGTAGCATGGGTGAGGCGCCAGGGGCAGGGGCAGGTGGGGCCTGGGTCCAGATGATTTTGCCTATCTGCTGCGAACGGAGCATTGTGCGGAGGATAACACAAAAGCTGTATCGATCCAGCAGCCCCCTTGGCGTCACGGCTGGGGATCACCACGCCAAGTTGCTGTGTACGGAATGCAGGCTCATCAAAGAGCCCGGCAGCGCTGAGCCCCTTGCCAGATAAATGGAGACAAATGGAGGCGAGTTTTCCAGGCGCATGTGGACGTTATTAGATAGGCCTACTCGTACTCCGTAGATACCAAATTTTTGCAAAGCCGTCTTTGGTCTATTGGAAATGATGAGCGCCAACCTGAACTGCTAACAGCCTCCCTTGCGCAAAGTGCCCACTTGAAAACTACCCGCTCGTCGGGGGGGTCCCATGACCGTCCAAGTGAGATGAAATTGATCCATGGATGCTTGGCGGCTAGTGCCAGATGCGGAAAAGGCCCAGGTACGGGATACGGAGTGTCAGGCTTGATATAATTCCCGAGAGAAGAGGGAGAGAGATGATTGCCATGGCACGAAATCGCGCGATGGCATCAAATCTAGACCTTGGAAAGCCCACCCCTCGTATGCAAGTACGTTCTACTAATGCGCGGTGATAGCATCTATAAAAAGCCAATTACGACATGCTAGTAACGGTGACTGCGACTATCCACGACTTGAGCGTCCCCCACACCATTTGGCCGCTGGGCCCAATGGCATGTGCAAACAATGCTCAGACCAGCTTGAACACCTAAGCCAGCGGGCAAAGTCTGGTGAGGCCGCTTCATCACTACCATGTCTGATGCTGATGCATTTCATATTATCTCATGCGCTTCTCTTGGTTGACTGCGTCCTTGTCCTCGCAGTCCTTCAATCTCGAGGCAATCCCAGAAGGGCAGGAAAGGTCCCCCAACATCCCATCACGAAGCACGTCCCTCTGCACTGCCCGTGCTCTCCCCCCCTGTGATCTGCTGGTTGCCGAGTGAAGTTTTTGCCGGCATGTTACGTCAGAGAACTTCCCTTTGTCGCCTATTGCTCAGTGCCACTAGTAATTTGACCACAACACAATAAACGAAGCATTGAGAAAACCGTACGAATACATACTTTCGTAAATGCACATCGAAGGCTAATTAGGTCACTGCTCTCAGGTTTAGAATACAGGTATTAGTCAATGGGTTGATGATCATATCGTGATGCCAGGGGAGATGTGTAGTACAAAGGTCCCAAGATTAGACTTTGCAAATTCGTATCACACAAAGGGACAGGTAATATTTTTCTTTCGTCACTCGCTACGCGAGGCTTTGTTGCGGCATACACATACCATTGACCATGCAAAAGCTTGTACAGATAAATAGAAGGAGTATTAATCTTGTTGTTGGTGAACTTTATCAACCCCGGCTGGTGGGCCCTGGCCTATTGAAACCCAAAGTTGGTTCAGTTTCTAGACTGGGAGCTTGCAGGCGCGAGTACGGTAGCACAACCCAATTGTGATGATAGACGGTGATTGTACCGAGCTCGAGCCAAATCACCACCGGTTATCAACACACCAGATCGGGCTGTGCAAACTGTCCGCTCAAAAACTCGTAGATGCCAATCTCTACTACCAAAGTCTCTTGTCAATCCAACTGATTTGCAGGGCGGGTTTGTGAGCTCCTTGCTCTGCGAATCTATGTACTAGCACCCAACGCTGAATGATGTGAGCGGGGCCGGTTGGCTAAGCCGAAGGGGCCCGGGCTGACTGTGCCAAAATCCCGAAATCGTTGACGCCACTCCATCGTTCAAGCTCAGTTCCGTAGCCACTCTCACTGCTCACCACACCCTTCATTCGACCTCGCAATCTGACATATCAAAGTCTAAGCAGTAACAATGGCGTTCCGCTCGTCTCTCCGTCGCATTGCCCTGGCCCGCCCCGCCACCGTTGCGCGTGGCTTTCACTCGACGCCCCGGGTCCTCGTCAGGAAGGGTGACGAGATCCCTAGCCTTGAAGTGTTCGAGAACTCGGCCGCTACTAAGGTGAACCTGGCTGAGGAGTTCCAGAAGGGCAACGGATACATTATTGGCGTTCCCGGAGCTTTCACGGGCACCTGCTCTGGCACGCACATTCCGTCATACATCAACCACCCCAACCTCAAGCAGGCTGGCCAAGTCTTCGTCGTCGCCGTCAATGACCCCTTTGTGTAAGCGATTGACATCTCGTGGATAAGCTGGCAGAAGATGCTGATTGTATCCTACAGTATGAAGGCATGGCAAGACCAGCTGGATCCCGCTGGCGAGACTGGAGTGAGTTATTTTGACATACGTGGCATGCGTCTAAACAACTAATAAACATGCACAGATTCGGTTCGTTGCCGATCCCACTGCTGAATTCACAAAGGCCCTTGACCTCGGATTTGATGATGCTGCTGCCATCTTTGGAGGTCTCCGAAGCAAGCGCTATGCCTTGAAAGTGGAGGACGGCAAGGTCACAGCGACCTTTGTCGAGCCAGACAGCACTGGCACAGCCGGTGAGTATTCTTCTTCTCCTTTCTAAGCATGACGAAGTTAAGAAAGACCCTAACTCTTTGCATTTCATAGTGTCAATGGCCGAGCAGGTTCTCAACTAAAGAAGGAGTGGAATAAACGGAGGAAAAGAGGTCGGCTTTCCCCTAAGTGCATGGTGTATTAGGCCACGACTTTCGGTGTCAGCGACGTCAAGAGAAATGGTGCTTACATGTGCATTTAAACCTGCTGCTAGTAAAAGTGTCGCATCGTTCAAAGCAGATGAGACCTGGGCCAATTTAGTTGACGCTTGATTACTAAGTATGTGTGGAATGCAAAATTCTCTAATAGAGCATGAATGCGAGTCGTGTGATGGTGAAGTCTTGAAAGTTGCTTTTTATATCTGAATCAACAATTGAGCTACAACAACTTCCCAACAGTGCTAAGGTAATGTCTGTTACAGTGACAATACACCGCCCTTCCTTGCTTTCATGTAATATATGCCGCGGACAGACTACTAAACTCATGAAGCGATGCTGCCTGGTGATGGTTTCTCACCTTTATATGCCCCATAGGTACTTGGGCGTCCAGCGTTGAAAAAGATAGGCGCGGCAGCATTCAGGGTAGCATCTGGAATGACGAGACGATACTGATGTC
This sequence comes from Trichoderma semiorbis, assembly GCA_020045945.2. NCBI lineage: Eukaryota > Fungi > Ascomycota > Sordariomycetes > Hypocreales > Hypocreaceae > Trichoderma > Trichoderma semiorbis. The sequence goes on from CM034695.1 coordinate 2,528,041, forward strand.
AATATGAAGATATGTATTCAAGTACTGCCCAGTGCAAAATGATCATATGTTGCGCAGGCGAAGAGCACATTGAAGAGACTAACTGCAATTTTGGTTTTGTTGGTATCGGTGCATGGAGTGTGCAGTTGACAGTTGAACCTAGACTTGGTAATGTTATAGGATCAAAGTATCTGAATTGGCGTAGTGCCTTATCTGACAGGGGTGCAGCAACTTCCGTGACGGTATAGGTGCTCCGTTGTTACAGAAATCGTACTCAGAGGCGCTGAAGTTGATATAAGAAACCTGACATTAATAACCTTCGGATATATCGCGAGTAGTGCTGGCTTAGAGATACTTTACTGACAGGACTTTGCATGTCGCCACTCGGCGCCAGAATGCACGCAAACATCAACTGCATCAAATCCACCGCCTGTCGTTGGCCACCTGACAATGGCCCGCTGCAACCGCTGCCTGCTCAGCTGCCTGCCTGACTCAGCACTGCCGAAGAAACCCCGGTGCCTTAGTCCACGCCTCGCCTGCCCAACTCGACTTTCTTCATCTTGTCCTGTCGCCTGGTCATGGCCTGAATCACTTATATGAAGCACTTGTCGGGACCTGATTTGAAATCTTCCCTCTTCTTGATTCACCTCTCCCCCTACACAACACTCTTCTTGCTCTTCCCAAGCCTTACTCTCCTTGGATGAGCAACGTGCTGCCCTCTCTTTACTGTCTGCTCCAGCCTCTGAGCCCCATCGTTGCGTGCATCTGAGACGACGAAACGCCGTCATCAGCGCCCCTCTTAGTGTGCTGCACTACCACTACCGTTTTTCTGCCGACGCATCATCGTCGACTGGCACGTTTGCTGCATCTTGGGGAACCACCGTCACGATTCCTCCCATAACAAGAAAACGAAAGGCTGCTGAGGCGACGATCACATCCACCGACTCTGAAAACACTCCCCAGAAGAAGATCGTCGCCTCAGCTAGTCTCGCCGCTGCTCCTCCCACACCCGTCACCACCCGCGAGATGGATTCCGAGGAAGAGTATCTGTCAAGCTCCGATGAGCTGATGCCAGACGATAGCGGCGATGAAATGTCTGGTGCTGAAGGTAAGCCATCCTGCCCTCCCTTTGCCGGCCCTCTCGGGTAACACCTGTCAGCCTGACTAATCCATGTTGTTGGTTCTCTAGATTTTGACGAAGATGACTTCGACGAACCAGACCCCGATTTCGGCCTTTCCGCGAAAGATCTCGACAAGAAGAAGGTAGCCGCTCACGCGGTATCCTTCAAAGTCTTCGAGCCGTCCGACATTAGGCGCCAACAGGATGACATGATGAACGATGTCAACATGATTCTTGATATGAACAAGGAAGATGCCGCCATCATGTTACGCCACTTTCGATGGAACAAGGAAAGACTATTAGAAGACTACATGGACAGGCCAGAAAAGGTCCTAGAGGCTGCCGGCCTGAACAGTAACACTTCTAGCCTGCCTAAGTTGCAAGCCGTCCCCGGCTTTGTATGCGATATCTGCTGCGAAGATGAAGAGGGTCTTGAGACCTTCGCTATGAAGTGTGGCCACCGCTACTGCGTTGACTGTTACCGCCACTATCTTACCCAGAAAATCCAAGACGAGGGCGAGTCTGCTAGGATCCAGTGTCCGTCAAATGGATGCGGCCGTATTCTAGACTCACGGTCGCTTGACCTCCTAGTTACGCCAGAGTTGACTGATCGCTACCATGAACTGCTTAACCGCACATACGTGGAGGACAAGGATACATTCAAGTGGTGCCCAGCCCCAGACTGCCCCAACGCCATAGAATGCGGAGTCAAAAAGAAGGACTTGGACAAGATTGTTCCTACTGTGGAGTGTCTCTGTGGTTACAGATTCTGCTTCGGGTGCCCAAATCCCGACCATCAACCAGCACCCTGCGATTTGGTTAAGCGATGGCTGAAGAAGTGTGCCGACGACTCCGAGACGGCGAACTGGATTTCCGCCCACACGAAGGAGTGCCCCAAGTGTAGCTCGACGATCGAGAAAAATGGCGGATGCAACCACATGACTTGCCGCAAGTGCAAGTATGAATTCTGCTGGATGTGTATGGGACTATGGTCTGAGCACGGCACTAGTTGGTACAACTGCAACAGATATGAAGAAAAGAGCGGAGCCGAGGCTAGAGACGCTCAAACCAAATCTCGCACGTCTTTGGAGCGTTACCTGCACTACTACAACAGATATGCCAACCATGAGCAGTCTGCAAAGCTCGACAAGGACATCGCACAGAAGACGGAAAAGAAAATGGTGCAGCTTCAGACGACATCAGGCATGTCCTGGATCGAAGTGCAGTATCTCAACTCGGCATCTCAGGCGCTTCAGACATGCAGACAGACTCTCAAATGGACTTATGCTTTTGCATTCTATCTGGCGAAGAACAACTTGACAGAAATATTTGAAGACAACCAAAAGGATCTCGAGATGGCCGTCGAGAACTTGTCTGAGATGTTCGAGAAGCCTATCCAAGAGCTATCCGACCCAAAGCTCAAGGTCGATATCATGGATAAGACCTCCTACTGCAACAAGAGACGTGTCATTTTGCTGGAAGACACTGCTGAGAATCTTGCAAAGGGTACGACAGGCCCCGCTACCTCAATCCATGATTCTTTCAGACTAACCATGAGCGTATAGCTAAATGGACTTTCAACGCCGATCTCATGACAGGATCAACAGTGTTGCTTAACAAGCGTTGAAAGCAATGATACAGTCGTAGCTGATGGAGTACTTGTATTTCTTGCATTCACCGGCCAAGAGCATCTACAGGTACTCCATACGCGTTATGCGTCTGCATTCATATTCACTGCAAGGTGTGACGCGCTTATAGAGCAACATGCGATGTTACTTCTCTTCTATCAGCGGCGAATCACTGCCACTTATGGAACGATTGTATTCCAGCGTCAAGAATTTTCGCTCCCTCAAATATAGACTACCAGTGTTATTTTTTAACGATATTCAACGACTCAACTATGGCGTTTGGGAAATTAGGCATGGTACATGGGAGACGGATGGTTTCTGCGGTTTCTGCTTAGCTGGGTGCTCTTCTTTTTCTTTTCTTTCCGTTCCCCTTGCCCCTCACACCCTCATAGCCTGTACCATTGTCATTTTAGTCGATTTCCCTGTGTTGTATGCATACGGACCCCTTTGTTAAGTTCAGCATATGGCTACAGCATGCACTCGCTTAGAATACGAGGATTCACGATACATACAAAGTGCATCCCTAGGAGGCAATACTAGATGATGGGAGCTTGAAGCCCCTTTCTCCCCCCTCGATTTATCTTGGTAGTTTGAGGCGTTAATGTACAGAATATTTACGACGTAACACACCTGTGCAAATGATATAGTAGCGCCTGTGATTTGTGCATGAAGGGTCCCTACATCATGCCTAGTATTTTGCCAGACCCAAACGGTTGACTCAAAACTATGGGAAACGATGAAGCTCGAACATACGACGTTTATTTCTTTCATCTACCTAAACTATCTATACCTTTGCTACTCTACTATTTCCTGTGATCAAGGCCGTCATGATCCATGGACGCAAAACCAGCCAAACACAATGTCTTCAACAGAACTCTTAACAAAAAGACCAAAGTTATTTAGGCCTCCAATACACAGAGAAAAATACCAACACCAATTGTCCCGTAACGTCCAAAGCGTTTCGTCACCCCAAGCCCAAACGACAACAAAACCAATGAGTTTCTAAAGCAAACGCCCGTGTATCAAACATCATTAACACATTAACATTTAACCACAAATCCCAGACTTCCAAATCGTCTGATGGGGTGGTGGGTAAGGTAGATAAAAGGAATGACGAGCGGTAGCACAACGCGCCGCGCTTAGGAATAAGCGAAGCGGGCAAGGTCGAGCTTTTTGGTAGGAAGCTTAGCCTCCTCCTCCTCTCCCTCCTCCTCTTCCTCGTCACTATCGGGGATGATTTGGTCTTCACTTCCGCACGGCTTATTCAGCGCCTCCATTTCATTCAAGTCTACCTTGGGGAGCGGAATACATTCAGGTTCGACTGGTCTTTTGGCGCTCGGGCTCTCGCCGGCGTCTTTTCGCGGCACGGGCAGTGTTGGAGATGATGGAGTTTTGAGCGCCCACGCTCTCATGCGTTGAAGGGGCGTTTGCCTCGCTCGGGTTGTGGAGGGCGCGGTAGATGCTGTAGAGGCAGCGCTGAATACTGAGGAGTTGTGTGACGTTGTTGATGCCGGTGTATTCGTAGATTTGGAGGAATATGAAAAGCGAGATAAGCTAGTTCGGGTTCGTGGGGGAGTGCGAGCGATTTGAGATGTTGAATCTGGCAGCTTTGGAAGAGGCGTAGAAGCATCGACCGAAGACTCGGGAGTTCCATCGGGAGTTTCTGGCTGGCTGGTGTCTAGAGATGTGAGCCCTGTTTCTTGGCTTGTAATTGATGGTTGACTAATTCCTGGTTGACTATGGCCAGGTTGCTTTGTATCTGTCTGGACAGAATCCTGTCGACTGATACTTTCGGGCTGGCTGGGAGGCAGATCCTTTTGCTTGTCGGAAAATATCGAAACACCTTTCTTTGGCGCTCCAGACGCCCAGCCTTCAATATCAGGTAAATTGTTGAGCGCTTCATCTAGAGAGTCATCTGATAACATCAGATATACGTCGCTATTTGCCTTCCGTGGGCTCTTTCTGAGTGCTTTCTTGGCAGGGAAGAACCGACTCTTCTTTGGTGACCCGTCTGCGTCAGCATCAACCGAGTCGTCACACAGACGTGCCTTCTTGGGAGGCCTGCTCGAGGCCTCTGCCCGGGGTGGGCGACTGTTTGAGACACTGGCTAACAGACTAGAAATCGGGTCAGTGCGCCGTCGATTCAGACGAGGCGAAGTCCGTGGAGCTGGCCGCGTCAACGGCTGGGAATTTGTGCCACCAGCCGACTGCTGCGATCCAGGAATGTAAGGTCTCGGTAATGGAAACACTCGTGGAACGGCACCCTCGGATGTAATTTGCGAAAGTCGTTGAGCGTCGACGGAAAAACAATTGGCGTCCATCTCGGCCATAGGTATCCGATCATGCCCCTTGAAATAGGAATTGATGGGCTTGGAAATCGGACGACCCGGAGCATCAGCGGCCGCAGCGCTCTGAGAATGCCTCCGCTTGGAAGGCGTAGCGGGCAAAGTGATTGGTAGTTTCGTGATGGGATTTACATCGCCATTTGCGATTTTGCGAGCCATCTCCGGCTCAACGTGAGGTCCAATAAAGGGCATTTCCTCCGCTGTGCGTGTCCCATCCAATTCTGTGAGATGAACCAACTCTTTCTTAGTAGGGCAGAATACCCATTGATGCAAAAATGTGAGCTCCGCCTGGTAGAACAGAGTCAGGTAGTTCTCTGACACACGTTTCCCCTCGAATTGTAGCAAGCGGACAATGCGCTCAGGAGACTTTGTCTTTCGCAGCATCCGGTACGCTGTTTTAAGTCCTACTCCCGGAAGGCCATTGAGATAATCACAGCCACTCATGATCGCCATTCGCCGAAACTCAGTGTCGCTCCAACCGGTCAAAGAAATCTCACGGCAGGCACAGAAATCACGCCGGTTGATCTCAATGCAGTTTCCATATTGATCCAACTTGGTTAGCAGCCGCTTTGCTCCGAAGACGAGCAGATCCGAGTCATCTGAAATAATACCATCGACGAAGCCGTGACGCTCAAGGTACACGAGTTGAGCATCTGCTTCATATGGGGCCACGACATAGGGAATATCCATCTTTCTCAGCTGCTGAATCAGGGCAGACGCCATTTCGGGAGTGATGTCAATGCATTTCTGAAATTCCTGGGCTGCCTGAGAGGACTTTCCGGCCTTGAGATATTCATTGGCAAGCTTGAGTTTGTCCTCTCGCTTTTTAGCACGAGAAGCCTCGGTAGCAGCCTTGCTAGGGAGGAAGTCGCCGTCAAATACTATGTAGGGGGTAACACCGAAATGCTTCAGCATCTTAACTCTATGCAGAGCCGCATTGATAAATCTTGAAAGTGGATGTTAGTTTACTGCACTGAGTATCATATAGTTAGGCTTCTTAAACGTACTTCTTGGTAGGCTTTCCTTGACCGAGCTCAACGGCACACGAATAGGCAGCTCGGTGCAGCCATCCATAACCGTCTACGGCTAGAGTCTCTCCATTGAACTTTTTCAGCTCGGTCGGCTTCTGGATCGACTTGAGAAGCGGCAGAAGGCCTTTTCAAAGCCAGCATCAGTATAAGACTCCAGTTCAAGTAGCTCTCGTCGCGATCCGCAGCCTCATCATGTCATATCCTTACCTGATACACCCATTTTGATACCCCACTCAAAAAATCACCAAATCCAAGGAATATTCAAATTTTAAAGGCTCCCGCCACAAATGGCCCTAATCTCACTCCCTAGGTCCGCGCGAACGAGCTAATATGCCTATACATCGACTGAGGGCCCCCTGGACGTGGTGACTGCTGAGCACGAGGCCCAAACAGACAGGGCACGTCGAGCAGTAAGGAGAGATGCGGTGACAGTCGTCCGGCTACAAGAAGGCAGAATCACGCGTCGTGGCAGCAGGCTGGTCGGCCGGAGGGTTGGCAGAGGAGAAGCGTCTGTCGGTGTAGCAAGTGATGCGATTGAAGCGGACAAGATTCACGCCTGAGGTGCGAGTTGCATCTCGGCTAACGGGCTTATGGCTCTGTAGCTGCTGAGACAAGACGCGCCGGGGGGGCTTTAATGGGCGGATCCACGCCAGCCGGCACCTGGAGCGCGTGTCATAGCGCTGTTGGCGTGGGAAAAATGCCTGGACAGGCATGGATTGACCTAGCAACCAGGCTACAACCCCACGGCATACCTGTATATTTACTTTGTGCAAATACATGATTTTTACAGCGAGAGGCATGGAATGGCGTGGCAAATGAGCCTGTAGATTACTTGTTAGCCCGAAATTAATATGAATCCTTTCTATGCATGGTTGCTCCGATTTTTGTTGGGTCAATGGGAAAAGAGGTTATTGTTGACTACATGGATCTCTACCGAGGTACAAGGTAACACCACTTAGATCGCGGGGCAGGAAGGGAACGGCAAAGATTGCGCATACTTTTGACCCAGACGCGCTCACGATGCGCCATGGCAGGTGGCTGGAAATACTTCAATGAAACCAGCTGGCTATTTACTATCAAAGAAGATGTTTAAAGCGCAAATAGAATTATACTTGCAACTCATAGTGTTAACAGAGGATAAGCATTCTCTCATATTAATCTGCAGATAACTTAGGTCATCCCGTTGGCGCGCAAGGCTTTATCCGAACAATAGCCGCGACATCTCTTAAGCCTCTCACCTCTTAGTATCAGACCCCTGTCCGTTTAGCACCAAAGGAAAAACCTTGACTTTGGCCATCAGTTACCGCTAGCGAAAGAATTAAAGAAGAAAAAACTAGAGCTACAGCGACGTTTCAATCACACATCCAGCTGTAATTATCAGTCAATCCGTCAAAGAAAGCAAGTCATACAAAATGCCTAGCACACTCCAGAAGATACGCAAGCATATTTCCAAGAAGCGCAATGGAGAGGTGAACGCCCTGCATGAAAAGTCCAGAGACTCTCTGAGACTACACAAGGCCGGAGTAAGAGACCAGAGACTGGAGAAACTTGCTGCGGCGAGGAACAAGAGAGAACAACCCATTGGTATGCGACCATCGAATGAGATGTACGAATATTCAGTTCATATCTGACAAGTTGCACAAAGTGGAACGTGTTACATTTTTCCAACAGAATGTGAGAGAGCAAGGTGCTGAACCGCTCGATGTGGCTGCTGTCCAAGCGCTTATCCACACGTATGTACCAGCTGCCTCGCCTTTGGTTTAAGAAGCAGTAGAAGCTGACGGTGGTTCTATGAGAAAGATATGTTCATCAATACGATGAAGAGTACGATGCTGTGAAGAAAACCCGCCGCGCTGGAAGGCCCGCCAGTACCAAGGAAGATCTTCTGAAGATGAAGATTTCTGCGCTTGAGGAAGAGTACACCAAAGGATTCCGTAAGTTTCTTTTAATCATGGTTCAAGCTCTTGGAGTTTATTTAACTTACAATGTTCCAGTGATTCCTGATATTACGACGGCTGAAAACGTCAAGCTTTTGGATGCTTGGGAAGGCTCTTGGGCATATCTTACCACCATCCCCTGGATCAAAGTCACGACTGCCGGCAACATTCGCAAAGCTGAGCTGCCCTCAAAAGCTATAAACTGAATGGGTCTTGTCTCTCAAACTCTTTTCACATAAAGCATTCAGGGACTCACCTGCAACATAACACATATGCTATCCGGTGATGGCAAACGGCTGCCTATGTTCACTCGACTTTTACCAAGGCACAGAAGTCTCTCTATATGATTAGGGGCTGACATACGAGGCTACCGATTCGAGCAAGAGCCTCTACGAAACCCAGATTTCCTGGCTGCTCTGGTCATCGGCAGCCCCTTGAGCAGTCTGGTATCGGAGTAGGTGTTTGTTGGAAAAGGCATATGCATGGACAGACCTTACGCAGGCCGCAACACCTGTTCACAAATGCCCTATATCTATGAGAGCTCGTGAGCAATTGGACGGTATAGCAGATTACAGAAAGCTATCCCGCCAGCTTTCTTCCTTTTTTAACGTTTCTCTCTCGCTCCTGTGGTGAGACAGAATGACCTAATAGGCTCGCGCGCAGCGGCTATATATGCTTCTAGAAACAGATGAATCAGCCATCCTAGTCCATGGTAATTGACCTTGATAAATTGAATGAACTACCTCCAGCATGGAATATAATACATTCATGCTTGATACATTTACCACGCTCAATCATACTTTGTGCTTCAAATGTTTAATAGCTCCAGGGATTTATAGTGCTTGCATTCCAGTGAATTAGTCACGTGGGGCAATGGAGCAGCTGGCAGGTAGCTCCATTCCCGCCCAGTGGGAAAAAAATCATGAAAAAAAAAAAGGCACTACTTCGTAGCTACTACATCATCCCTCACCAACCATCTATACAGCTATTCTCAGTCTCTTTTACCAAACCAACAACATTCAAAATGCTTTCCCTCAGAACAATTGCGCGATCTGCCTCGCGAACCATCAGCCGTGCGGCCGGTGCTTCCCTGCGCTCATCCGCCATTGCCCGCCCCAGCTTCGCCAGAACCCCCGCCATCAAGCTGCTGCCCACCCGAGCTGCCGCCTTCTCAACCACCGTCCGTCGAAGCAAAGAGGATGATATCGAGGTCGACGAGGCTCTCTCTGCCAAGCTGGAGAGCGAGATCCAGATCGAGGAGGATATCAAGGCCAATGAGCAGCAGCCTACGAGCATCAAGGACTTCCTCGACAACAGCCCATTCGAGCTGATCGATACTCCTGGCCAGGAGGTCGTCAAGCTGACCCGCAGCTACGGCGAAGAGAAGTGAGTCTCCAAATAGAGCTGGGTCAGCTCCATGGCGCAAATTGACTAACAATTTTCCTTCAGGATCACCATTAGCTTCTCCATCGCCGACATCACCAACTTCGACCCCTACTCCGAGGACATGTTCGAGGAGGATGAGCTCCCCGAGGAGTCCCTCCAGTCCGACAAGCAGCAGAACCCCGAAGACAGCCTTGAGGGCGATGTCGATGAGGAGACTGGCGCGCCCATCAACCTCTCCATCCTGATCGAGAAGCCCGGCAAGACCAACGGCGCCCTCAACATCGATGCTACCGCCCGCGATGGCGAGATCCAAGTCGACAACATGTTCTTCTACGAGGACGCCAAGGTCGCTCGCATCGACTCCCCCGAGGCCGCCCAGAAGCGTGCCGACGTCTACCCCGGACCTCCCTTCGGCAGCCTCGACGAGGACCTGCAGGTGCTGATGGAGCGCTTCCTCGAGGAGCGTGGCATCAACGAGACTCTGGCTGCCTTTGTCCCCGATTACGTCGATGCCAAGGAGCAGCAGGAGTACCTTCGATGGCTCAAGAACGTCCGAACTTTTGTTGACGCATAAGTCAAGGTGGGAAAGGATTAAAAAAATGTACGAATCTAATGTCGGTTGTTGGGATACGGTCATGTCAAAAGGTGAAACGCAGGGAATGATTATTTTGTGATTATAGAAAAAGCTTTTTTGGGAAATGTCCTCACTCATGTATTATAAACGGCCAACGTTGCCGCCCCTACGAATTGATATCAACACGGAAACACACACATAACAAATCATAACAAGGTCTCTCTATTTTACGCCAATCTATTGTTGCTTCATATTGAAAACAGTGATTGATTGTACTAGGATGTATATCCTTTGTGACAACTGAAATTTCAATTTATATCTAATGGGGAGTTATACGTTTGACTACCTAGGAAAGTAACAGGTCAGTAGCTGCGAGCCCAATGGTACAAAGAAATATAGAAGAGAAAAAAGAAACTCTATGCCAAAATAAAGTAAATCTGTAGTGTGTTGCGAACACAATCTATGCGTATAGGCCAATCAACCCGCGTGGTATATGTATATGTCATCAAGCCAAATTCTTCATCCGTCCGAAATATGCGTTTGCCCTATCCAACCTTTGGCCGCTCTCTCTTTTTTCCCTACTCTACAATGCCGTCGAGGTTCCAATCGCATTTCTGGGCCCGCTCCAGAACTTGCTTTCCCTTCTCTGTGAGGTCGGGCTTGCCGCCATTGCCGACGACGTGTTCGAAGAAGACAGGCTGCCAGGTCTCCTTGTTCTGCTCCCGCTTCCGGGCTTTTTCTCGCTGGGCTTCCTCTAGGGCCACCTTTACTTCGGTTGCCTTGGAGAATTGCTTGGCAAGGATAGCCTCGGTGACGCCTCCCCACAGGCGGAGTGATTCGTTGGGCAGCATCTGCTCCTTTGGCGGGAGAACCTTGGGAGCAACGCTCAGTGGGATAATATCAATGATGACGTGCTGTTCTTCAACGGGAACAGTTTTCTGCAACACAAAATAGAGTAAGCATTTTCCAAGTCGATATGGATTTCAGGACAGCAACACATACCATAGGTCTGGGGCCCAGTGAAAAGACAACCTTCTCTTTCCAGGGACCGCTCAACCTAGCCAGGACCTCCTCATCCGGAACATCCTGGACTCGGGTCTTGTCATCGTTTTCGGGGTCATACTTGAAAATGACACCATCGATTTTGTTGGTCGTTCGGCCCAACCAACCCTCCTCGACGTAGTGGAGAATGGCCTTGATCTTGGTATCGGGGCATGTGATGTATGCCATCTCGCTCACGGATACACTCAACGTTCCGCGGAAGAGACCGCCGAGATGGGCAGCGGGATGCGTCAACTGGTAAGTCTCGTTGTTTCGCTTCTCCAAGGAGATGAAGATGCCCATGTTGTGCTCGCCAGGAAGAACCTTGACAGATGTGCCGGTAAATTTGGCAGTGATCTGGTCGAAGCCTCTAGCAGTGATGCCCTTTTCGGGACAGGTAACATGGAAGGCGCTGACGGGAGGGTGATGTGATGTTTGCTCGGTGAGATATGAAATGCGGAGGAGCGGGCCTGCTTCGTCCGATGGCGTACCATGTTGAGGGACCGACAAGGACACTAAAGAGGAGCTATTCTCGCTCTTAGAAGCCACCTTCAAGTTGGCAGCCGTTCCCTTGATGGAACTCGAGCTCGATCCCGGGGCAGTGGGGGTCTGAAGGTCGAGGGTGTTTATCCTTGGAGCGTTATCTTCTGTCTCCCAGTTGCACTGCATCAAATCCAAATGTCAGCGTTATCATGCCCCCCTCGCATCATGATAGTAAAGGTCCGTTCTGGTCTCGTTATCCAGTATCGGGTGGTGGGGCAGGGGCTCACCCGGAAGAACTCGCCGAGACACGAGTTGTACGGCTTGCAAGGCTTTCCCTTTGCATATTTCAGATCCTTTGTAAGCCAGAAGCGAATCACTTCAAGCATTCGGTCGAGGGGCTCATCGGATGTGCCGATGGCGACGAAAGCGTTGGGTGCATCGAGGTAGGTCCAGTACTCGAGATTTGGAGTCGGCTCCAGGAGTTGGGAGGGGAGAGAGAATCGAACGGAGGCGAGATCCGTGACCCCGATGAATCTACGCTCGCAAAATCAGCCATTAGCATGGTTTCCATGTCAAATTTATTGAACGTATCCAGCAAAACTCAATTTGCATGGCTGATGGAGTTATCCCATCGAACGCGACGCTCTCTTTCGAAATTCGGATGCCCCACTAGGCTTTACCGCCGGTTTCGCCTCCTGTAAGAGCATCGTGATGGCACGGAGAGAGCAACGCAGGTGCAAGTTGCATCCAAAAAAGAGTGGGAGAAAGGGTCTCTCTTACTTTCTCAAGATACCCAAGAAAGTGCGCAACTTGGATCCCTCGTTATGGGGTTCGTCCGGCGTCGCAGCGGCTGGCGGTGATGGCGGTGATGACGACATGTTCGACGTAAAACAGCAGCCAAGACGTGGGTTTCAAGGAGCCGCTGCAGTAGAGGGGCTGGCTGGTTGATATGCGCCGCCGCTGCCACGGAAGAGAAAGAAGCGGTCGAAGTTGTAAACGGTGAGGGAGAGTAACGGTCGAGTCCGTCGAGGCTCGATAAAGAAGAGTCTATGCCTCTGCCGGCAGGAATCGCGGGCCTGGTGCAAAGCAGGTGAGAAAGTGGAAATGGGGATCACTTTTGCATGCCACGCCCCAGCTAAGAAAAGTCTGGAGCCGTCCGCTGGCGTGGCGTTTCAGAGGGACCACAGTGGACTCAAGCAGCCGAGTTACTGGCTCGGGGGTCCAGGGACAGGGATTCCCAGGGCGACGGCAACCACTAAAGAGCCGCCAAGCCGCATGCGCTTCAGTGCCGGTGGAAGAATCTAGAGATTGTATGGATGCGATTTGATGCACACATCAGCGATATCCAGCTTCAAGTGCCGTCTGGTCCGCTCTTTGTGCTGGGCAGAGGGCGAAGCGATCAGGATCTTGGACAGTCTCTTTTCCTCTCCTCTCTCCCCCCTTTATCCCTATTGCCCGTCAAATCTTGTTCCAACTCAGCCACTCCCCGGCCGCTCGCTAGATACCAGAGATTGCTAGCTAATACTCGTAGGCCCTGCGTGGTGCCAAGGCGGAAGATGCGACGGGCCAATCATCAGCCCACATGGTCAAGGCTCTGGCTGGCGATGGCACCGCAGAGGCGCAACATGCAAAAGAGCAAGCAGCACGCTGGGCCCCCGTGCATGTTCCGAGTGGCCACATGCGTGCCACTGGCAGCTTCTGCAAATAATCAAGTTGCTTTTCATGATGACTGATAAGCGTGCATGCGCATTTGGGGCGGAGAGGTGGCATTCAACTTTTTTTCTTGCAGGCATCCCAACAACTAGCGCATGGCATGCATGGCTCACATACGAAGAACCGGTATGGATACGATATACAGGTAATAAAACGATATGGGGTTATTACCTGCGGTCTATCCAGGGCAGTTATGGAATGTTCTAGGGAGGATTGAGATTTGAGATGATAGTTGCATTATTGGAGTTATATAAGATGATGGAGTCGTCTGACCTTTTCGCAATGGTACGTCCTGCCTCTCCTCAACAGTCAGCAGCTGATATGATCGCCGTGAGTGTCAGCTGGGCAATTCCATATCAAACCCTTCCGCGATAAAGACGTGGGTTCAAGCATAGGCATAGAGTTTAGGGGAAACGTGGTGGCTAATATCGAAATTTGCCTTTTGCACAATGCTTTACAGGGTAGGCAACCAAGCAACTTCACCTCGGACTGGTATGGGCTACTCAACGCCATTCATGGATGGTGCCGGACAGAACTGGCTTGAGGCTTGAGGCTTGAGGGCACAGAAGGCAATTATGAGTCGGCTGCCCGCGGTTTTCAGCGGGTGCTGCCATCAGCCGTGGCATATTGCTAGCCGGGGAGGCTTTCATCTCACCCTTGCCACTGGTAGAAAGACGAGTCTGTTGAAGACGCGCGTCAAGCCCCTTCAACAACTATCAAGGAGAGACATGTTCAGCATAAGGAACTTGAGCATGTGTCGTCTTGGATAAGGGGATATTATTTCAGCTGCAGCAATAGTTGCCTACATTTGGCGTCCGGAGAACGTGTATTCCGAGGAATTGGCGGAACTTACGGGGAAAAGAACGATCGTGAAGACATAAAGTGATTGGCTGACGGCCTATGTGCCGAAAGGATTCCATCTTCTCACCAGCCTCGCCGTAATTTACTTAGCAATTGATGTCATGGTCGGCAACTTTATCTACCGCCGGGACATCTCCAAGTTGACAGATCCGGTAGACTATCCGGGGCCGTAATGAAAACCGACCTGTATGGAGGACCCTTTAATCGAACTACGCGTAGATGGGATATTTCTCATGGAGCTTTCCCAAGAACCCGTGCACTAGACTTCGCAACTCAATCTACGGAGTAGGTACTCCACGATTCCGCTGCAGCTTTGATTGGCCAAGTTAATCGGAAGCACACACGCGTAAATGGGACCAGACTGTTTTACAGGCATGCAGGTACTGCAGTTAGACATCTACCTACAGGCTAGAGTAGCACCTTGTGTAGTATTTCGAGCTGGATGCTGGATTTGAAAAGCTGCCGGCAAGAGAGGCACATGAGATGTTGCTACATGCGGAACAGAGAAACTCTCGCCGTAGCGGTCGATCGTTTGCTTACCGAGACTGTAACATGGTTTAAGCCCCCGGCATGATAGCGTCGATGGCGAACAAAACGTGGTCAACCGCCCATCTACGAGCAATTTTGCCATCCGCTAACTGGCGTCTGCCTGGAGCAAAAGAGCAAGCGTCGCACCATTTTCTCCGAAGAGCACATCTTGTTCTGCTGGGTGACATAATGTCGACCCAATGCCTCGGGATGTGGCTTCTGGAAGCAGCTCGACAAAGCTGGACCAAGGATCCGCAAGCAATTTCAGCATCGCGTTTGGAGGCTGTCTGACGCAAGTTGGCTGTCATGCGGAGCCCTCCTATCAGGCCTAGCGCACGGATAGCAGGCAGGGGGAGGTTTGCCAAATCCTGCCGTATCAGGGTGCAGATCAATTGGCGGGCTGTTAAGGCGTCCATGTACCCTCAAGTACTGCCACATTGTGGTTCCACGACGACGGGGGCGGAGCAGAAGCTCCGTTGTGCCTCGATCTTGGAATACCAGACGGGCTTTTGTTTTGCCAAGGTCGCGATTCACGGTTGACAATGTGAAATCAAGATCACGTGGTATTAGGAGTTTGGACAGAATTCATGTGGTAGTGAGAACAAGCAAGTTGACTGATAGTTGCTAGTATCTCAAGGTATGCTAAGCGGCCTGATACGTCATCTTAAGGAGAAGCAGAGAAGGGAGAAACCAACAGCATTCAAGGATGCTTTAAAAAGTTCCAAGCTGCCTTCACGCGCTGTGATGCTCCAAAGGGCGCTGGAGGATACAGGCTTAGTTGTTATGTTCAGCCAGACTTTCTTGTTAATTGGGGAATATCAAATGAGGCTTTGAGCACATGCACGTATTACTGACCTCTACATCGCTGGAAGCAAGCAAGAGATGCGGTCCCAAGGTACCTGGATGGTACTTTTTCCTGCGCCACAGGCCTAACTGCTCCGCATCGAGATCGCGATCTCCCGACCAGAATCCGATGAGTTCAAAAGTTACAGATCGGGGCGCGAGCGCTAGCCCAACCATGCATTTTCGAATCGGTGGCCTTCTTACTGTTGCAGCTGTGCGGAGGGAGATGGATCTTCTTTGAGGGGGAAGATTAAAAGCTCCAAGCTTGCCAGCCCACGCACTCATCCCCTTTCTCTTCCTTGCTGCATCAGCATCACTGAAGTTCTATGATATCTCTACTTTAAGTGCTACTTAGTTTAACTTTGATACTTTACTATTTCGTGAACAATTACCTCCGGCGAACGCTATCGTATATTACGCCAACTGTACTGCTACCAACTAAGGCGGTACCTTTCCCCACGACGAGTGTCTCTTACATCGCGGAGGAGCGAGGTGCCTTTTGGTTCTTTACGACTTCTTTACGTATTTGATTTCGACTTCGAGCTGTAGAACCCAGCCGAAAATCACTTAACTACCCCCCCAACGGGGGATTTCGGCTACAGTTCATTCTATCCAAGCTTTCAAGATCCGGTACCGCAAACAAGTATGGACAAGGTGGATACCAGAGTTTCAGTCGATTGTCCTCCCAGGAAAACAAATGGCAAATCCAAGCAGAAACAGCAGGCGAAACATCAAAAATCCAACTCCCAGGTGAGCCTCAGAATAGCCATAAATATGGCAGGATGCTAAGCAGTTACAGTCGGAGCGAACTCATGATGAGAACACAGAGCGGGCGTATATAGCTGCCTCACGGCGCAGTGATCGAGACATAGAGGCGCGGATCAAATCCGCTTTGCAGGCTAGCAAAATACACAAGAAACGAACCGGGAAAGCGCTCCGAATCACCCGTGAGATTGTTCTCAATGAGGCTATGTATGAGGAAGAGGATACCGAGCTGGAGCGTTTCAGAGAGTGGAGCTTCCGCTTGCCATCGGGCTCCTTGCAGGGAGGCCATGGAAAAGAAGTGTGCGACCTCATAGAGTCATCTCTTCAAAGATGGCGGGGAAACGATATCAACCAGGCCTTTGAGCAATACTTTCCTAATTACAAGCAAGCAGCAGCCCAACCAACAGGTCCTCAATGGTATCCTCGACAGGCTTCACTGCAGCCACTACCCCAGCAGACTTCTCCGATAAACCCTCCAGGGATGATACAGATTTCTGGGATGCAAGTACAGGTGCCGATTTCCGGAATGTCTGCTCACGGGGTGCAACAGACTCCTTGGATGGGACAGTCTCCCGAGATGCAAATGCAGTCTCCCGTGGGGATGGGAATGATTTCTCCGGCCCAGATGCAGTCTCCTCTTCTACAGATGGGACAGACTCCTGAGATGAGGCATGCTTCTCCGACTCAGCAAGATTTCGATTTGTGTTCTCAGTTCGTGGATTCGGGCATCAACACCCCCTCAGCTGAGATACTTAATGGCCTCCGGGAGTTCACACGCCTCACCCCTGAGAACGACACATTCTCCGATGAATCATCCACACCTCCCGAACTCAGTCACCTCAACCAAGCTCAGTTGCCTACTCCCATATCTGCAAGTTCCTCGTGCACTTGTAACCCGGCTCAGAAATATACTTGTGACAATTGTCGGACGTTTGTGTGGTTTGGATAACGACCTCAGTCACAAGTGATCATATTTCAGATATACTTCAGCGTTCCCTATTTCTACGCTTCGGGACATGAATCACGACGATGTCTTTGATGCTGCAGCGGCAGTCTTCTCTTCTCATACTGGACATGTTATGGCAGGCGCCATCAGTAGAAAGCATATTTGCAGTTTCTTGCTATATACCTATACTTTTCCCTTTGTGTTTCCCATCTTTTTTTCTATGCTTTTGCTGGCGGAGCAACGAAGGTTTTTATTATGTCATTTGCGTTGCAGTGGCTGGCATACGATGGGATACAAGTTTGATCTCCACTTCAATGGACGCATTTATGAAAGGGGCATCGCGCCTCCTTTTTTCTTCCCTTCGGTGTTCTATTCTTCTCCTAATTCTCCTTTTTTCTAGTCCTTAAAAGGTCAATTAGAAGGATAGTCATAAGAGCTGGAGTTTGGTAGTCGGGCAATGGGTTTCCTTATTTTCAACAACACAAAGTTTAACATTAAGTCTAAAAAAAATTAATAAAACAAGCAATTGGTCAATTATACCTACCTACCCAAGCGGATGACAGAAAAAGCAAGACCGCAAATGAATAAGTGCATACATTTAGTAATATAAGCACCTTATTAACTCATCGAGTACTGCTTCTATTTAGAGAACGCCTATTCAGCTAGCACTCGATGTTTCTTACTTATACGAATATAATAGCAGTTGCTAGCTAGATAAATATAAATCTAGTAGCAGTTAGTAGTTAAATATAGATATAGTAGCAGTTACTAGAGAAATATAAATATATTAGTGGTTATCTGCGAAATGTAAATATAGCAGTTACTCCTTTTATGGGCGTATAATGTAACTCGTTGGTGTTCGAAATCTTCTTAGTCTCGGGTTTTCTGTCCTCCGCTTGCTACCATAGAGTAAGAGTTTGTGTAACATGAGGTGCGAATATAGTAACATGGAAAACACTAGCGATGTTTGTTCCCCGTGTAAGTGCGTGCAGCTCAGATCTTTGCCATGACCAAAAGAAATTAGACCTCGTGATGAATCAATGCGCACAAACCGCTGCAAGCAAGAGTAGCACGACATACTTACATGTATGTACCAATTCAAACAATTGAATTCAAGATCAATGGATGGCTCTGGATTCTCCAAGCCTCGCCGTAAAATGACGTCTCTAGCTCCCCGCCATTAAGCCATAAAGCTGGCGGCATCAGATCCCCTGACCAGCTCTTTGCCGCCCCTCTTTTCCCTTTCCAGCGCAATAGTTCCATAAAGGTGCGTGGGGTCATTCATATGACGCTCACTTCTTCGCTCTTGTATTTTCTTGCTCTTGCAGCTCCCCAACTCTTGCCTCTCTTACTCCTCCTTCTCAGCTTTCCCCCCAGAGTCGCATATTCATATTACAGAATCACGCGATTGCCCGCTGTGTGTGCATCCAGAGTCGTGCAGCTCCCGGGGAATTGACTTGTGTCGTTCGATCGCGTGTCGTGTGCTGCAAAGGAAAGACCACCTGACAGGGCTGGTGTAAGAGACAAAAGAAGCTGCCTTGGAGGCTGAAGCTAAACGCAGAGAGCTTGCCCAGGCAGCATCAACGCATAAATACAGACAATTTTCTTTCTTGTTTCTGCATTCTCTACCTAGTCACGGCGGCGGAAATTACAGCAATTACTTCCTAAGGCATATAGCATTGTCGCTCCGATGGCTTCCACCGTGGATCCCAAGGAAAAGTTCTATCGTCACTTTCGTGACAGCATTGAAGGTGGGCTGCTGCTCCTGGCTTACTTAGGGCTTATATGGTGCCTATTCATCACTTCATGATTGCTAACGGCCCTCTTTTCCTCCTCTGCAGTTCTTCAAGATCAGATTGGTCAATTAGCACATCTATCTTCCATTGGAGGCGAGCGACAAGAGGCTACAGACCACATCCTGGCTGGCATCAGCAAGCTGCAGAATGAGGTTGCCGATGCCGCCGAATTCACCCCAGCATACGATCGACGCCAGTACTCAGATGTCTGTCATCCTCCATAATTCTGCGTAAAGAGAAGACAGACTGATCGCGAATCATGTTTATAGGCAATCAAAAGCCTCCAAGATAAGCTCAACGAGACGATTGCCAAAGTAGCACCAAAGTCACGCTTCCAGTTTAGGCGCACTGGAACCGACCATGTTGACATGGGAGCACCCGAAAACGACCCGCGGTTGAACCCGGGCAGCTTATCCCGACGCCCTCACATTCCAAAAAGTGCACCTGGAGCAGCGAGAAGCATATCGGAGGAGGCTCGGGATACCGTTGGCGAGCTGCCATCACAGGGGAAAGATTACAACGAGGAGCTAGCAAAGCCCGATGCCTCATCCATCCGAAAGCCCAGCTTCTCTGCTGCTCAGAGTATCGGTATCTCGGACCAAACTGGCCTTCACATTATCCTTCCATCCTCTGCTTCGCGAGCCACCGCAGCAGGTTGGCTGCGGGACCTGAAAGACTGTGTTATTGACCTTTCAGTACCCACAGCCCAAGGAGCACCATTCCCCGGACTCATTCTCAAGAATATCGACAGATGTCTTATCGTGGCAGGTAGGGTAAATGGGCCCATACACATTAACGATGTGTCCAACAGCACTTTGGTCGTTATAGCGCGACAGGTTCGGATTCATGACTGCAAAAACGTCAATATCTATTTGCACTGCGCTAGCCACCCCATTATTGAAGACTGCACAGGCATGCGCTTTGCTCCTCTTCCTTCGTGTTATGTATGTCTCTGTCCTTAGTTTGCGACTTTGTTTTTGTGTAACGAGAGGTGCTGACTTTGTTTGTCTGTACAGCAAACCGAGTCCGATAAATCGACAGAGAATCAGTGGGACCAGGTTGATGATTTCAAATGGCTGAAAACAACCCAAAGTCCCAATTGGACCACTCTATCCGAAGCTCAGAGGCTTGACGAGGAGGTTTGGACCAAGATTGTGCCGGGTCAACCAGGCGGCAGTGTTGAAAAAATTCTGGCCAAGGTTGGCATTCCGCCGAAATAAGATGGCTTATGGGGAGAGTGGACGCAGGCCATTGCATTATCGAGCGTCGCATACGTAAAAATAGCTAATAGGTAGCCTCTCGGGGGAACATTATCCAGGTATGGTTACTTTTGATTTGGGCTCGAGAGGGATTCAAATGACGGCACAAGTCTCTTCTTCACAGTTCCATCTTGTCTCCAGTAGCGTATGCATCTTTGCTAAACTGTACGCCGCTCTCGCGGAGTTTTTCTAACAAAGCACGCTGCATCTCAATTCGCGTTTCGAGCTCTTTGATTTCGGCCCTTTGCTCTTCGATGGAGCGATCCATGTCTGGCAACACGCGAACCTGTGCCCTGGCGTGCTGCAATTTGTGCTTGAGCTTGTCCGTAGCACCAGGTACGTCCTTAAAAGAGAGCTGCTGGCCGCTGCTGCTTGGCCCGCCAGGTGAAGCTCCTGTCGTAAGGCCAGTAGAGGACTGGAGTCCAGCGCGGACTTTTGCTAGGACAATGGACAGCTCCGACAGAGAGTCGAGATCATCGGGGGACAGCGTCGAAGGTAGAGAGAGTGCTGGTAGCTCTGAAGCCATGGTAACGCGTTGGATTCAGGATGTCAAGTGATTGAGGTGTCAGGAACGCGTAGGGAGGGTATGGTAGACGCCAACTTGACAGATAAGACTCAAAGCGTATGATCAATACCGATAGATAATAGCACGACTATTAATCGTAGCTGCGCATGGCATGTCCTGATTGATTGGTTCACGGGGAATTTTGTCTTGCAAGGCGTTGACGGGGTTATTGAGGGGAGTTGGCAGAGATTGGACGCAAGCTTAGTGGCCAGGGCGAGAAACGGCCCGATGCACGGAGGGCTGTTTAGCGCAGCCGCTGCGCTGCCGCCTTCTGCGCAGAAGCTGCCCATGTCTCATACAACTTATCAGCAGAGATAATGGATGACATCGGCGGCCCATCGCCATCAACCCCACCATCCAATCCTTAGTACAGGTGGTATGTTTCTAGGATTGGCAGTGGGAAAAAAAGCTTCATCTCCCCATCAAATCACGCACCTACTGTCCTCTTCCTCCTTACACTCTCTTCATTCCGCCAAAACTGCCATTGAGCCCTCTCACCATGTCCAAGACAGAGCAAAAGGCCTGCCTCAGTACGTCTCCTTCTCCCACTCCTACGCCTCATTCTCACTCCCAACGATTGCCCCGCCATGCCTCTCCCGCCCCTCAACCAATCCCGCGCCCAAACCTGCGTCGCGTCAAATCGGCGCCGGCCACGGTTCATATTGAATCGCCGCCTAAGAGGCCGGACTATGTCCTTGCCTGCTGCTTTGTCCTGGTGTATCTTGAGCTTGGGTGGCTAATTCTACTGCTGTTGCGCTCTTACAGTCGTCATTGATGGCTGGGGCATCCCCTCCGACGAGAGCCCCAAGGATGGCGATGCCATTGCGGCCGCCGAGACGCCCGTCATGGACGAGCTTTCCAAGAGTGAGACTGGTTTCACCGAGCTCGACGCTTCATCGCTGGCGGTGGGACTGCCTGAGGGATTGATGGGTAACTCTGAGGTCGGCCACTTGAACATTGGCGCTGGACGTGTTGTCTGGCAGGATGTCGTCCGCATCGACCAGACCATCAAGAAGGACGAGTTCGCCGACAACGAAGTTCTCAAAAAGACGCTCGAGGGTGCTGCAAGTGGCAATGGCCGTCTGCACCTCTGCGGCTTGGTTTCTCACGGCGGTGTGGTAGGTGGCCTCTTTTGAGAAAGGCTGAGCTGAAAATATACTAATGCTCCGACAGCACTCCAAGCAGACACATCTGTATGCCATCCTCAAGGCTGCCAAGAAGTACAATGTTCCCAAGGTCTTCATCCACTTCTTCGGCGACGGCCGTGATACCGACCCCAAGTCTGGTGGAGGTTACATGGAAGAGCTGGTCGACTTCATCAAGGAGCTCGGCCTTGGCCAGATTGCCACCGTTGTCGGCCGGTACTATGCCATGGACCGTGATAAGCGATGGGAGCGTGTCGAGGTTGCTCTTAAGGGTCTCATTCTGGGCGAGGGCGAGGCGACTGAGGACCCGGTTGCTACTATCAAGGCTCGATATGAGCTCGAGGGCAAGGAGAACAGAGATGAGTTCTTTACTCCTATTATTGTTGGCGGCGATGAGGGCCGTATCAAGGGTAAGTTTCCCGCGAGTTATCTTTCGATCAATCGGAGATTCAGGGCTAACACTCCATGAACTAGATGACGACACTGTCTTCTTCTTCAACTACCGATCTGATCGCGCACGACAAATCACCCAGGTGCTCGGTGATGTTGACCGATCTGTCCTGCCCGACTTCCCTTACCCCAAGATCAACAAGCTTGTTACCATGACCCGATACAAGACTGATTACCCCTTCGACGTCGCCTTTGAGCCCCAAAAGATGGACAACGTCCTGGCCGAGTGGCTTGGAAAGCAAAACGTGGAGCAAGTC
Source organism: Trichoderma semiorbis (assembly GCA_020045945.2). Taxonomy (NCBI): domain Eukaryota; kingdom Fungi; phylum Ascomycota; class Sordariomycetes; order Hypocreales; family Hypocreaceae; genus Trichoderma; species Trichoderma semiorbis. The sequence goes on from CM034695.1 coordinate 2,550,693, forward strand.
CACATCGCCGAGACTGAAAAGTACGCCCATGTCACCTTCTTCTTCAACGGTGGTGTTGAAAAGGTCTTCCCTCTCGAGACTCGTGACCAGGACCAGGACCTTGTTCCTTCCAACAAGTCGGTCGCGACCTACGACCAAGCCCCCGAGATGTCTGCAGACGGAGTGGCGGACCAGGTTGTCAAGCGTCTGGCGGAGCAGAAGTTCCCCTTTGTCATGAACAACTTTGCTCCTCCCGACATGGTTGGCCACACTGGTGTTTACGAGGCTGCCATTGTTGGCTGTGCCGCCACCGACAAGGCTATTGGAAAGATTCTGGACGCATGCAAGAAAGAGGGGTACATCCTGTTCATCACTGCCGATCACGGCAATGCCGAGGAGATGAAATTCTCCGATGGAAAGCCCAAGACTAGCCACACCACCAACAAGGTGCCGTTCATCATGGCCAATGCTCCCGAAGGATGGAGCCTAAAGAAGCAGGGTGGTGTCCTTGGCGACGTTGCCCCTACTATTTTGGCTGCCATGGGATTGCCCCAGCCTGAGGAGATGACAGGCGAGTCCCTCCTTGCAAAGGACCTTAAGAGGAGTGCTGAGTAAAGAGGTGCTATACCTAAAACGAGCGAACAAGATGAAAAAACAAGCAAATGCAGAGACTACAGTACAGAGACTATGTGGGCATGATTGAGAGCAAGATTATAAATAGATTAAGATGAGCAAGAGATGAACATTGCATACCTAGTATAAGATAGAACAGAAATAAGAAACATGGATACCGCTATGAATAAAATCTGCACCTGATGGGTAGGGTGACATGGGTAGGGTGACATTGGTCACTTTGATTAGTACCCGCGCATTCTATTACTGTGTCAAAGTGATGGTCTTTCGTCTCTCTGTTCCTGGATAAGTCAACCCTAATCTACCAGGTGGTATGTGCGATACTACTTCTGGCATTGGAGAGGGCTTCATCTCCCCCAGTCAGGAGCATTAGCTCCGGTGGGCGTGGTGTGATATCAAGGCGCTATTCGTGGTCCCTGTAGCTGGGTAATAAAATAGAACTTTTGGCCGTGAGTAGCAAGATGGGAATAGCTTCCCCCACAGGCCTGAGTGAGATGGAAAAAATTTACCGGTCGCTGAAGAATTGTGTTTGTTATGCGTGTTTCTGCTACCTACCTAGGCACGCTTCTACATGTAGATATCTTGAAGTTTCTTTAGTAGGATATTTTTATACAAGGAAGACCTGAGTCTCCTATGAATAGATCCATTGTCAAGATTGTTACAGTAGGCCTCTTCCTCTTCGTACCCTGTAACCATTGTTGGAGTTCAGTTAAGCTTTCCAAGGCACAAGTATCAATGCTAATTCTCCTGCGTTTAAGCTAGGACATGCCATTGTACAACCCTTGCAGATCGATCAGCAAAGTAGGGTCGTGCAGATTCTACAGCTCAAAGCTAGTGGCAACGTGGCAACGGCAACGACAAGGAGAAACTCGCCTCTTCCGCTCAGCCCTGTTATTGCAAGCTTCCCCATGAGAATAATAAGATAAGATCCGACGAATCGGTATTCTCTTGGCAAGGAGGGAGCCGAGCAAAGGGCCCCTGAGAGCGAATTGAGGTGCGTTTCCTATTGGCACGCCCAACGATACTTCAAAGACGTAGTATGCATGTAGGCAAGCTCCGATTTGAGTGGTTGGTCCCGAGGTAGCCTCCCGATCTGAGCTAGCAGTGCAGGTTGGAGAGATCGAGGCGGCTTTCGCCCTGGGGGTGTGGATTGAATAAAAACTGCCCGAGACGACCGTGACAGGCGGTACTGAGGCTGTGATACCGCGTGTGAATGGTGGTTTGGGTAGCATCAATATAAAACGACGTGAAAATGGAGAGCCTAGATAGGGCTGCACCGTTTAATACTACTAGGTATCATACAGAAACGGTAGAATCAAAATAGAATTAGCATTGGTTGATACAACGGGATAGAGAAACATTGGGCATGTGCAAGTGATTGAAGAAGCCCATGTTAACACACAGTTCGTGTCTTCAGTGGGAGGCCTTTGATCGCAATTAAAAAAAAAAAAAAAAAATCAAAGAAAATAAGAAGACAGTGATCACATTTACCGTTAACCTTAACCCCTTGCTGAAGGCTCAGCTTTTGAAAATGTAAGTTCTCGCTCATCTCCAACCATCGGTATCTTGTGCGCTAGCATACCTTGGAGTTGGAGTCTGAGTGGGGGCCGGTTCTCGGGGATTCCATCACGTGCCTGAGCAGTGCAGATCCAGGACTCAGCAAAAAGAGGCAAATGCGCAGACGTCATTGTGCCCATAAAGTTGGAGTGAAATGGCTGTGGGCAGGGAATCGGTGGAGTTTTGGAGCTGTGAGGTTGAGGGAATGAGGCCGATCCATGCCATTGCGGGGAAGCTCATCATGCAGCCCGGCGTCAATGGCAAATCGTCGGCTAGGGGTCCGTGTGAAGGATGCTCTCTTTTTTAGGCATTGTACGGAGCACAGAGCAATGTTGTTGAGATGCGGTAAACAGCAGTACATGGAGCGTGACAGTGTGGAAGCTGGTAATTGTTGAGAGAAATCAGATGCATGACTCGCCGACAAGAAGCTGGAAATTCTCATACCGTGCAGCAGTAATACTCGTATATAGGCGAAGTACTAAGAGTCCCATCACAGTCGTACCCGGATCCCAGGCGAAGGAAGTCAAAGTGCTCGTGCTAAATTGTTTCCAGTTTAGAGGACCACTCACACACCCAGGCACACCAGCCCGCTCACACACCTCGCCGTGGCGAGACGGACCCGTCTAGACCCATCGACAATCCTTGCGTGCAAACCGTTCTGGACTACCCATCTGTCTAAGGACAGACGTCATAATCGCGCCACATTGTAGCCCGCCTGAACGGCCGGCCCCTGATTGAGATGCTGATTGCCCGAGTCAAGGATGCCCACGGCTGAAGAGGGTTGGCGCATCGTTGGATCCCTTGTTCGGGCTGACGACGCGCCTCGATGGACTTCAACAATTTCTGAGAACTTTGAACCACATGACGGGTATGCGGAGGTACTTTAGCTCACATCGGTGCTCTGTAGGTGGTCTCGAAATTGGAGCTTGTATACGACTCACAACACGGAGATCTGGGAGCAGACAACGTCGTACGGTACGAGTACAGTATGAGCACAGCTACAGTGCAGCCAGTGTCGCGGATCAAGTTAGTTCCGAAGGCTGACCCTGGCCACCTATTTGGTCGATGCCAGCCAAAAACCAAGATCTACACCCTCCAAACCTTGCGACCTGCGTCCCCGCAAGGTGATGGTTGGCTAGGCCCACAGGTGGAGAGATGGGAGCCAAGGAGCTTCACACGCTGCCGAGCAAGGATCATGTGGGCGCAAGGCCGACAAGAGCCTAGTTGACGGTCTATTGAAGCGAGGAGCATCTTCATGTACTCGTACAGTATTCGTACAGCCCTAGAGCTTCTCTAGACCAAGCCTTGACTGACGCAAATAGTGATACAGAAAACGGGATGCTGGACCGAAGCTCGCTCGCTGCTCTTGGAATCCGATGGACTGCAAGCAGCACTGAAGACTGTTCTCCGTTCTCCATACTGGCACTACCTTAAGTTGACGCCTCTGGCGCTTGTCAATGCTTGATTCCTCTCCCTGGCACCGGCGACTAGCTCGCAGCCACGCTTCGTATTAGCGCTTCTGGCAGCCAAATGGCCTGTCAAGGCGCTGCCAAACGGGGCTGTTGCACATTGCCTTTCCGCCGACATCTGGGGGGGCTGTATGGAGAGCGAAACGACAAAGTGTTTTGTCCATACGAGTGCCTAGCAGGATAAGCTGACCTGCAATAGGTAGCGGCGGGAGCAAAACTATCGTTAGCAGAGGCCCAATAGCATCTGTCAAGCTTCCTCGGCTGAATGCCGCCATCGCCAGAGTGATAAGAGAGGCCCTGTGGATACACAAAACCACATGTCGTCCACCTGCTGTTGTCCGATTTGCCCACGGTTCCGCACCGTGTGCTCGACTTACAACTCGTACATACTTGGACGAGCATCTGATGGAAGCTCCTCGCTAACAACACCCCTCTGGAGTGAGACATGGCCTCGCTAGCTCCCAAACAAGACCCTGATTTCCATAGTTTGTGTTGATGCTCCTGCGATTGCCCCGATCGCAGCACCATGATTCCTGACCTGCCAATCGAAGCCTCACGGCGCCATCACCCTGGGGTTTGCCCCCCGACTGGCTGCGGCGAAAAGCCCCAGGCTTGCCACTCAACATTCTGGCGATAGACTCACCATTGACAGAGAAAATCTTTACCCAGTCTCCATTTCTACTTTACCTGTTCTGTAAGAACTCATCGGTTCTCTCCATCGCCGTGAAGAGCCAAAGACGCCGTCTGGAATAAGGCTGACCATTCGGGGTCATCGCGCATCCCTCCTATCTGCATACATCGTCAAGCCCTCAAAATTTTTTTCGGTCCAGAATTTCCCTCCCCCTACCTAGCTGCCACACACACGCCCCTCCTTCTTTTTTCTTTTCCCTTCCACGACGAATATAGGCCAGCCTCACCACGGCGATCAACCCCAAATCATACTTGTACCTCACCTAGCCCAGGCCGGGTCTCGACGACGAGCCTTCTCCAACCCCACTGGCCATCATCGCCCTTGTTATTCCCCGTCAGCTTCTTCATTTCCCCTCAGCACCACGACCTCTTGACCCCGTTGCATTCGATCACCCTCTTAGCACATTCGTGGATCGTCTAAACTCTGGCGACGAGCATCACCAAATCTCCGTGATCTGGCCGCGGATATCTCTTTCTCACAATCGAACACGCATATTTGACCGGACGCGACTCAGTACCATAGAGAGAGAGACGGAGCTGACTCCGTACCCGCGGCTGCCCTGCCATTTGAACCCCATCTGACAACGCAAACAGCCGCGAGGGGCTGGATTTGATTGACCAGGGGAAATAACGACAAAACTCAGACATTTTCTTTTCAACAGCTGGTGTACACGATTTCCGGCAGCAAAGAAGACGACGTGGATTGAAAAAACAGCGCCGATACTGCCTTTGTGTCATCGATTCATCCCCATTCACTCTCGCCACCTAGTGCGAACTCGAGCTCTTTTTTCCGTTGCTGCACCGATCAAGACGTATACGAAGATCTTGGCTCGCGCTGGCATTTGATTTATTATTTTTTTCATTGCACCTCATCCATTTTTTAGGCCCCCCTTAATATTTGATCTCCTCATCTGCTTTTGTTAGCGAGATCTGTTTTGCAAGACTCGGTCTTTTCTGAGGTAAGTTGCCCGAAGTTGTTGCGGCCCTCTCTGCTTATCCAGTTCGATCGATCGATCGCACCCAGGTGCCACGGCAAAATGACACGCCACTTTTTTGCTCGATTGACTGGCCCTTTACCCATTCCGTTAGCCAATCTCCTCGTCACGCACACAGTTTTGAAAGGAATTATCCTGTTAACAATGCGTCTACAGAGTATAGGCGATTAACGAGTCGTGGCTACGTCACAAGCCGTCATTTTGCTTGGACCCTTGAATACCTATTATTATCCCTTAGTTCCCAATTCGGACTGAAGAAGCTTCGTCTGGCAACTAGAGAATGATTCATTATTAGAGTCATCAAAATTATCTGCCAACATCTGGATGCTTCTCAACTGAATTACAATGCAGCCAGCAGAGGAAAGACCTCACGAACCACCCCTATCATCAACCGGCCACCCTCTCCCCCGACGATCTTCACCAGAAAACTCCATCACGCTGCGACATCACCAACTCGCTCACGATAACTCCCTGTTGAAGGCAAACCGCGGCTCAGGTCCGCCGAATCAAGGCAACCAAGATGCATCATCACCTCGTCGAGCTTCATCGGGGGAGAGTCACGAGACTGGCCAGAGTGATGCCAAGAAGTGGTTTAACCAGTCCAACCAAAATCCAACGGCTACCTTCGATAGCAATGCCATGGATGGTCAGTACCCATGCCGTAGATTGGTGAGCTAATGCATCAAAAGTATGTACTCATGCCCAATACAGTTGACCCACCATTCTTTCAAAAAGAATCAGACTCCTCCAACGAAGACAAGCCGTATCAATTTCAACCAGCCTTGCCTCGACTCCAGTCCAAAGCCCGTAGCAGCAGTGCTGATGACTACCGAAGCGTCATCGACGATCTCACCGTGGAGATTCAAAAGTTGAAGGAAGAGTTGAAGCGCTACAGGCAGCACGGTCCTGATATGCTTCGGAAAGATAAACTGTTTGAAATCAAGATACATGGGTTGCCGAAGAGGAAAAAGCGTGAACTGGAGGCCACGCTCCGAGACTTTACAGCGAGTTTGGGAGACTCGCCCGATACCTCTTCGTCTCAGCGTAACAAAAAATCGTCGAGGCATGCCACGCGCGATCGGATGTATGCTGGTTCAGGCTCAAAGTCACAGTCGAAGCATGCTTCGTCGTCCTCTGGATCGCATACACGACCAGTTGACTCTGCCTACGCGTCCATGTCGACTGGTGCTGGCTCGTCTGGGACCTCGTTAAATAGACCTCAAGGAGGCTCGCGGTTCAAGACGAACGACCAGAAAGTAGAGAACTATTTGCGCGAGATCCCCGAGGGGCTGTATCCCCGTTTTGTCGCCATGACAGAAAAAGAAAAGAAGAAACTCGTGGTCCGGCGTCTTGAGCAAATATTCACAGGGAAAATCGGAGGCAAGCATGTTCGTCGGAGCCAGCCTCTTCGACCGCCTGCCATATCCACCATCCCACCGCCAGCACAAGCGATATCCGGCAATCCCTCTCCCCAGCGGTCATCTCTGGTGCAGCATCCAAAGCCAGGCTTGAATGCCAATACCAGTAGTAGCTCCAACCCTGCACCAGAACCTATGCGGGAAGCTCGAATTCTTCCCCAGGAACACCACTCCGGACATACGGGGAAAAAGAGCAGATCCCAAGACATGGGCTCAGCGTCCAACTCCAACGAAGATCAAACCGAATCAGGGGGCAACGGCAACAGCAGCGGCAACGGCAACGGCAACGGTTCAGGGACCAATACGTCGCCGCCTATGCCGCCACCTCCCGAGCAGCGACCCACGAGGCCTAGGGATCTCGATCCTGATCGCGTCCAGATCCCTTCCGAGAACATGGAGTATATAAGGCATTTAGGCCTTGTCCCTCCAGAGCTACTCTCAAACCCTCCAGAACGGCCAACCGACGACGTTCGTCCCGACGAGGATGGTTGGGTGTATTTGAATCTCCTCTGCAACATGGCACAATTGCACATCATGAATGTCACCCCGGACTTTGTACGAAGTGCCGTTGTAGACCTGAGCGCAAAGTTTCAGCTCTCGCCAGATGGCCGAAAAATAAGATGGCGCGGTGGTACAGATGGCACCAAATTCAGTAGCGATAGTTCAGGCGACCATTCGCAGCGGAGCCCAGAAACGGATGACACGGACACAAAAGCCGACCACCACAAGAGACAGAAGACCGGTCACTCAACTGGAGATTCTGGGAGCTCAGGCAATAACTTATCCAAATTTGGACCACAAGTTTCGGCATCATCCGAGAGCTTCCACTACAAACCTCTGTTCCTTCATCAGCAGTCGCCCCAGGAGCAGTCATCGATGGAGGATGGTACGCTGTCGTCTTTTGGTCCCATCGAGGAGAGTAATGCAGACTCGCGGTGGGGCCAGAGCGGCTCTGGCGCCTCAAATCGTCGTAAACGTCGTCGCGATGGTGCCATCATCTACTATAGTGGTGCTCCGTTTTGCACCGACTTATCTGGAGATCCAGGAGATATATCGCCAACAACGTACATGCTATCGAGCGGAAGGGAGCGTTTGGATCCTCAGGTGCAATTTGTTCGGCCGATACCCTATCGATCGGGATCAGGATCTTCGATGACTAGGCGGCCGTTGAGTGATGCTAATCTTGACCTTGGTTCCGTACCCAAATTGGACGTCAGCGATGGGGTTAGCGTGCCGGAGTTGGTAACCGACTCAGGGGATGAATCCAGTGACCTCAGCATGGAGTTTCCTTGGAGTGATGCACAACAAATACTTGAAGTTCGCCCCCTTGAACCATGTGGTCTAGGTGGTGTCCTACCAGAGGATCACTTCATGGTGGTGGTTACAACCAGGCGATCGAAGCTTGATGCATATGTCGGTCAGAGGAGTGTGGGTCAGCCCAAGTTATCCGAAGAAACGACAGATCACATCATCAATCGGCTAGCCACAATGTCAACATCGTCGCCTCGCTTGTCTGTCCGTCGACTGCCGAAGATGGATGATCCGTCGAAAGTCAAGATTGAATACCTTTCGGGTCGCATCAAGCGCCTGAATCCAGTACCGCTTCCTCCGCCTGCCATATTTTTCCCACCCTTTAGTACAGGATCGTGGTCGGAGGACGAATTTGGATCCGATGGAGATGATGAATTCAATTCTTCAGAAGGGCTTATGAGCCGACGAGCAAACCCGCATGAGTCAGATGATTATCCCGACGGTGTAGACTTGAGCAGCGGCGATGAAGATGGAGAAGAGCCCGATGACGATATTGACATGACGAGGAATGAGGGGCGAGATAACAGCTTGGATGACATTTCACAGCAGGGACTCGGTCGGGTCCCACTCGGATCACGGGGTAGCACCGAGGCAGTCCCAGGAACTATTCGTGGAAGAAGCAAAAGCGCTAGCGCCGAGGCTGTTCTCCGCGCAGGAGGCAGTTCTGCAGCCACTGCAGGAGGCATCGAAAGCGATTATAGCAGCAGCTCCAAGAAGAGCGGCTGAACACACATGTAGTGTGAGCGAAACAGCATCAGAGAGGAGTAGCATCTCCTGTTGACACGGCATACCACAACCATTCCCAACAATTTACCAGCGATAGCAGCACTGGTCAAAACAATACCAATTTGTGTTGGACGAGAAGGGCGACAAATGGACCACCGATAAGATGTTGGATACCAGCTGAGTTTCAATTTTGGTTTTACTTTTTTTTATCATTACGCCTCTTTTTTTCTTTTTTTTTGGACAGCCATGGAATCTTAGGCGTTGTTTACGGCTGGATGTTCCGAAAGAAAAAAGTACGATTCCCCCACGAGCGCTATTGAATTATTTTTTGGTGTATAGCTTCGACGCGGTACAGAGAGATTTGTACAGATGCTTTTTCAATATCCCCTCAGCGAGGCCGATGTATTTAGATGTTAGATATCCTGTATGTTTATATTTATTTTAGTTATGAAATGCCTTGACTATCAGCCGCAGTGGAGAGTCTACGGTGTATGCGATTTTCTATTTTTGGTAAAGTCAAGGTCGCGAAGTAAGGTAGGGTGCGGTATCTTGTCATAGCTAAGAAGTTTTGGGTCTGGATCTCGGCATATTCGAGTACCTAAGGGTCGTAGTTGGACTAGCCACTAATTTGTAGCCGTAGACCTAGGGGTCCTTGGCCATTCATCTCTTCAGAGTGCTACGTAGCCTCGTGCCATTCACAAATAGCCCCAAGTTGCTGGATGTTCGTCCAGAAATGTATACAAACATGCAAACAAGCGCTATCAAAGGTGAGATGCACGTGATGTACAATCGCATCATCAATGGCAGCTTACATGGATGGTGTGGCTGTTGGTTGGTTTGTGGCTGGAGCATCCCGAGTCGATAGGGTGTACCCCGTACTGCATCTCACGCCGTCTTTAGTGCGACCTACGCAATCAGACCATACGCCTGCAGGATGCACGGAGCCCTTTTCTTTCATCATATCAGGCTGAGGCTATTGAGAGGGGCAGCCTGATTCTTATAATACTGCCAGCCTACCGCTCGGACGGCTGGGAAAGCTGAATCTATTTCCCTCTTCTCTACAATTGCCTTGCTCTGCTTTGACCTTCTCACTGTGTTGAACTGGACCTTGTTTGTTGATCAAGATGCGGCTGCCATTGGGTTCTGCCTTTGCGGCCTGGCTCGCGCTCGGCGGTGAGGTTGTGGCCTCCAAAGAAGAGGCGAAATCAAACGGAGTTAGAAACATTGCAATTATTGGTGAGTTGGCATTGACTGAGGTTGATTTCTTTGCATACTGAGCCCCCCTGGATTGAGAGTGGGGTTTGCACACGGAACGTCTATAAGAGAGATGGCACAAGAGGCAGCCTGGAACTAACCAGATGCCACAGGAGCTGGAGCTGCCGGGTCTTCGGCTGCGTACCACCTGCGACAATATGCGGATGAAGCAGATGTCAAAGTCAACATCACCATCTTTGAGAAAACGGGACGGATTGGCGGCCGGACGCTGACCGTCAGCGCATTTGATGATCCGCTGCAGCCCATTGAGCTGGGCGCTTCGATTTTCGTAAGCGTCAACCACATCATGTACAATGGCACCAAGAATTTCAACCTGTCCATCGGCGCCAATTACCGCACGGCCAGTAGCCAGGACGATATCACTGCCATTTGGGACGGCGACAGCTTCGTCTACGAGACTACGGATGGCACGTCCTGGTGGTGGGATGCGGGCAAGCTCTGGTGGCGCTACGGCATGAGCCCGTACCGAGCTGTCAACTTGGTCAAGGAAGTGGTTGGAAAGTTCCTGAAGTTGTATGAGCAGCCGTATTTCCCGTTTCGATCGTTGACGACCAGGGCGTACGAGCTGGATCTAGTGAAGATTACAGGTATAACGGGGGAGCAATTTCTCGCCCAGCATAAGGTTAGATTTGGCAGATCCTTTAACTGTATCGTCATGAAGTAGACCGTGGTTTAAGCTGACGACTTCTGTTTTAGATTGATGAGACGTTTTCGAGGCACATTATTCAGGCGGCTACGAGGGTCAACTATGCCTCCAACCTGGCATATCTTCATGGACTGGAAGCCATGGTAAGCACCCACCAGAATAAGACTCATAGATTTGGCCTAAAATACTAACACACAACCCCTTAGGTCTCGTTTGCCACAGATGGTGCCATGTCTGTGAATGGTGGTAACTGGCGGATTTTTGACCAAATGGTCAAGACCAGTGGTGCTGCCGTTTACCACGATACCGCCGTTTCTTCCATTAGCTTTGCTAAAGCTAAGACTTCATCTTCAGCCCCCAGATATGAGATTTCGACACGATCAGCCGAGGCCGATCCAGAAGTTGTTGGTACAATATTCGATGATGTGATCATCGCCTCCCCTTGGCAGTTCAGCAACATTGAAGCTGGCGAGGGCGTTATCAAGCACCACATTGAGGAAATCCCTTACACCAAGCTTCACGTCACGCTGTTTGCCTCTCCGTTTAAACTACATCCAGACTTCTTCAAGCTCCCACCGGGATCCAAGGCACCAAGCAACGTCTACACAACTCTTGCCGAGGGCGAGGAACCGAAAGAGGGCGCTGAAGGCGTTGGTAAGACAGGTTTCTACTCAGTCAGCACACTCAGGGCGGCCGTCAACCCAAAGACGAACAAGACCGAGTTTGTGTACAAGATATTTTCGCCCAAGCCCGTGACCCCGCAGTTTCTATCGGATCTCCTTGGCGTCCAGGTTCCAGACACGTTTACGGCTCCGACGGAGGAGGACCGGGGCGGAGACGGTCAGAACAGCGGTGTGGACCCGATCTCGTGGTATTACCCGCACTGGTTTTACTCCTACCCGATTGAGCTTCCAAGGGTGACATTCCAGGACCCTATCCTGGGCAGCGGGCTCTACTACACATCTGGCATTGAGAGCTTCATCTCAACGATGGAGACGAGCGCCCTGATGGGAATGAATGTGGCGAGGCTCATTGTGGATGATGCAGCGGGCATTTCTCGGGCCGCAGTTCCCGGTTCTGTGAGCGAAGAGGACTTGGGGATGCACGAGGTCAAGGTAGACTTGGTTGTTGAGGAGCCCGGTGAGCTGTAATTGGGGAGGGGGAATCGAAGAGACTGATTAGAGAGTAGAGGGGATAAATGATGACTTTGGACGATTTTACATCGACTTGGAGGAGGTTGGATTTTATTGAGCAAGCGGCACGTTCCTTGATACTTTCTGCTATTCGACGGAAGAAGTTTGAAACCAGAATAATTCACTCATTGTTTCTACGTTGTAAAAACTGAACCATGGATACAACAAAACTCATGCAGTTCCCCTTACGCTTGTGCTCTAGTTAAGAGATGGCGTAACCACATAATGACATGCATCGTTCAAATACATCTAAAGCCGTCGAATTCCGGCTAAAGCACCTTATCTATTTACTCATCTGTTGGGGAAGACCTTAAAACGCCAGAGGCGCGACGTGCATTGGAGGTTCATAGGCGGAACAGGGTCAATTTCGTTCGTGTCGATATCGGAGCCTTGTACATCTCTATTTGCATGTTTGTAAATCCCATGATCAGCAGAAAAAAAGGCGGAGAACTCGCATTTTGGTCTAGACAATGCCTTATGGAACGCCAAGCATCGAAGCGAAAGCTCGGTAGATGCTGCCGCTTCCCCTCGTTGTCCATGTTTTATTATGCTTTGAACGGCAGTTAAGTTTTTGGGCCTGCTTTTCCTGATGTTTTACGTGGACTGTATGTCATTGTTGGGGTTTGCTGTTGTGGCTTGCATTTGATGAAACCCCCTCCTTGTTGATGCGTGTCATCGGATATGGGGGAAATAGAAGGCTATACGCTTTCGAGATGATGGCTAGAGTCTACTGCAGTGGTGGTTATCTTGACTCCTCTCGTTGTGGTGGGAGGACACCATGCCATATGCCTCCGTGTATGCCCGTATCTGTTGTAGTAGGTGGTGATATTCGAAGCACTCGTACACCCAAATCGCCAAGTCTCCGAGTCTTGTCCGGTTCAAAAGGGGCCGAGAAGGGTCTAAGATAGCAAACGGCTTCTCTTAGCTTCGTGGTTCGCTGATTAGGGACTTTGCTTGTCAACGTGGGGCCGTTGAAGCGACGATACTGGCCGCTGCTAGTGTAGGTTCTTTTCTTTTTTTTTTTCCTACGGAAATCCCCATCTTATCTCTGCCCATTTCTTCCGTTTGGTGAGGTGATGTGAGGGGCGATAGGATGCTCCGGCGCCTCCTCGTCCTCCCTACTTCTTCGTCTCGTCGTTTCGTGCATCACTTGAGAAATTGAAACGGTATCACTGCCTCTGTATCATCTGCACAACCACCGCAATTACGACGCAGAGCACAAGCAATTCCGCTTCACCAAACAGAATCCCGGGATCCCGCGTCCGATAGTCGGGATGTCTTTTGGCGGCCGGCCTGCGTCGGCATGTGCCGGGTAAGCCACTAGTGGCGCCGGCTCCGGCGGAGACTCTCTCTAGCTTCGCGTCCAGAGCCCATTGAACAACTTTAGCACGAGTAATAGCAATGGCGAGGCAAAGACGTGGAACCCTTTGATTTTTTTTTTCCCGGGGCGCAAGTCGGAGTTTCGTAATGAATTAATTCTGCAGTGTTTCCCTTGCATTGCCAGGGGAGCATATTTCCAATCATGACACCCGTCTGTTATCATTAGCTAATTGGCAGGGGAGAGGCTCCGTAGATGCCCCAGTTGCCCGGGCGTATGTACAAGTATCACTAGGTTCCATGTCTTGCTCTTGCTTGTGTTCCTTTCCTCTCTTTGTAAGATAGAGAGAAGCTGCTCTCCGCCTCTTCTTTCTTCCTTCACCATAAGCTGCTAGTTGTTTACTTTTCACATCATAGAGCTTCATCCAATATATCTATATCGTTCTTCGTTTAGATTCACCGTCTTTGGCGCTTTCTTACTCAAACGTACCTTAATCTTTCCAATTCCAGCATCACAATCACAATGCCTGCATCTGGTCCCGCATCAGCCAAGACAAAGTACAGCTTCACCGACGACTACAGCGAGGGAGCTCATCCCGACGTCCTCAATGCCCTGCTGCTGAGCAACAATACTCAAGAGGTTGGCTATGGCCGCGACACTTACAGCGAGACGGCCCGCGATCTGATCCGCCGCCACCTCGGGCGTGACGATGTTGGCATCTTCTTTGTGCCCAGCGGCACTTCGGCCAACGCAATCTCCATCGCCGCCTGTCTTCGACCCCATGAGGCCGTCATTGCCTGCAGCTCTGGACACATTGTGACCCGAGAGACGGGAGCCGTCGAGGCTAGCGGCCACAAAATCATCAATGTCGCTCCCGTGAACGGGAAGATGACCCCGGAAACCCTCACCAAGGCCCTCGACGACAACTGGCACTTCCCTCACATGGCGAAGCCCCGTCTCGTTTACATCTCCAACGCCACTGAGATTGGCACTATCTACAGCAAGGCTGAATTGACCGCCTTGAAGCGCATCTGTGAGGCCAATGGTCTCCTGCTTTTTGCCGACGGTGCTCGTATCGGCGCTGCCCTCACGTCTAGTATCAATGACCTGACCCTGCGAGATATGCTCGAGCTTACCGACATCTTCTGGATTGGAGGCACTAAAAACGGTGCTCTACTGGGCGAGGCCATCGTGGTCAAGGACACCAAGCTAGCCGAGGACTTTGAGTTCTTTGTCAAGCAGCGTGGTTCTCTGCTCGCCAAGGGTCGTATCATGGGTGTACAATTTGCGGAACTCTTCCGAGAGGACGACTGTCTCTACTTTAATCTCGCTCGACGAGCAAACCTGGCAGCTGAGAAGCTCTCCCGCTCCATTACTGGAGCTGGATATGAGCTCAACGCCAAAACGGAGACCAACCAGGTCTTTGCCGTACTGCCTCTTACTCTTGTCCAAGCTCTTCAGCAGGAATTCTCATTCTATGTATGGGAGAAGTATGGAGAATTCGCAGTGGTAAGACTACTGACTACCTGGGCTACCGACCTCTCTCAGCTGGAGAGATTTAATCAGGTGGTGCTTAGCTGGAAGCCAGACGCAGAGCAGAAGACACTTTAGGCATGTTTGACAAGTAGAGTATGGCGCAAACTTTTATCTTTTTTTTTTCTGGGAAACGTTGGTGGGGTTCTAATGTTGGGGACGCGAATTGCAATTTCAGCGAGAATGTTGATGCACGGTTATGGCGTTGAAGGCTATTGGGTATATTGAGTATAGAAAACTTGGATCAACAATAATGAATACATAGCGGCTGACGATTTTGAGTTCTTGATGTTTTGTCATATGTGTGATCTTGACCATTAAGTTCATTTGTGTCAATCTGGTCAGAGTATTGACCAGCTACACAAAATTTGACACAGACATTTTGAACCATCCTTTCAGCTACGACTTATTAAGTTCAAAACGGAGCCAAATAGGTGCTCTCATGCTATCTTGATAGCATTATACCACCAGGATATATGGATAAAACTGATATTAACTGCTCTCAAAACACCTCTCGTGGAAAGGCTGGAGGCAATCATTCCTCTGCTTGATGTTAGAATAGGAACAAATAGCAAACGCAACAATGGGAAACACTTGCCATGGGCCACTTTCCCCCTCCTCCGCATCCGTTCACCCGAATCCCCGTAAAACACCCCAGTTTACGGAGTAGTCTATCGTGGGATATGGGACAGGCGTGGGGAGGGAGAAGGAGATCTAACACGTGGCATAGGGTCTCCTCCCCCAGTCGTTGGTCCCACGAGTAATATTAGGTGATTGGAGGTAACTTTGGGAGTGAATTTAGGCTTCTGAGTTATCTATGTTTGCAATTAGCCATTTATTAATATAAGGGGCTTCTCTGAGGAGCATATGAAGAATACGTGATTTGGTTGTCTAAAATCTCATTTGAAGGAGTCGCAAGCAAGTATGTGAATATCATGTCGTCGCCCAACAACTTCCCCACCTTTCTGCTCGTACGGTGTTACCAAATCTGAGACATGCTGCAAAGAATTGTCTCAATCCATAGTGGGCTTCCATTGTCTGACTGTCTCTGGATCGATCGGCCACAAAGATGAAGAGGAAGCCAATCACCAGAGGCCTTGCCAGCGATCGCAAGCATTTGGAACTCGTTGTTTGTCATTGTGTACATGCTAGACCCGCTCTACCCCTGGTTTTGGAACGCTAAAAGAAATAAATTGGGGTGCTGAAGGAACGTCACCTTTTCAGCTAACAGTCAAGAGAGTGGAGAGACACGACATGTGAAAATGTAGGAGCTGGCTAGCTCATTGAACCTGCACATATTGAGGCTCTGGGCGAAATAAATTGTGACAATAAGGATAAACACATATATTTGTCTCTATTGGACTGCAAACGCTAAGTAGGAGTAACTAAAAGCAAAGAGTGAATTTCCCTTCTGGGCCACCGTGGCACCAGATCTATTCCTCTATAAACATTTATCCGTCTATTCACACCTTTTAGTGTTGATGGTTTGCGCCTCGCAACTCATCAAAAAGCATATTTGAGGATGAGGTATCATGTCGTAGATTTAAATCCGGTTTAGAAAAGAAGAGGTTGAAAAAAAAGGGTACCTCTTGATGCAAGATGAATGTTAAGTGACGTATCTTCATTTAGTCGCTGGACTTGTGCATGCTGCCAGTGACATAGTTTTCGGCCCCGAGAGTGTTGATGGTTTCAACATCTTCCTCGGATAGTTCAAAGTCAAAGCTCTCGAGGTTGCTCTGGATACGCGAAGGAGTCAAGCTCTTTGGTAGCACAATGTTTCCGCGAGAAGCATTCCAGTTAAGGAGGACCTGGGCGGGAGTCTTGCCATATTTCTTGGCAATTGCATTGATAACGGGATCTTCAAGCTTGTTTCCCCGAGCCAGCGGAGAGTAAGCTTCAATCATAATACCATGCTTGTTGCAGAGCTCGACGAGAGCCTCGCGCTGGCAGAATGGGTGGACCTCGACCTGGTTGACGGCAGGAATCACACGAGCATTCTCGAGCAAGTTCTCGATATGAGCGGCTCCAAAGTTGGAAACCCCAATGGACTTGACCTTGCCTAGTCTCTGAGCCGTCTCCAGGGCGCGCCAGCTCTCTAGACGCTTCTCCTCATCTTCAGCGGGAGAGTGAATAAGATATAGATCCAAATACTCGAGGCCCATCTTGTCAAGAGAGGAGCAGAGTGCGTTGAAAGTGGCTTCATAGCCGTGGTCGGAGTCCCAGAGCTTGGAGCACACAAAGATATCTTCACGAGGTGTGCCAGTCTTCTTCATCCAGCGGCGGATGGCCCGGCCACAAGCTTCCTCGTTGGCATATCGAGCAGCAGAGTCAATGTGACGGTATCCAGCATCAAGAGCGGCCGTGATGGCATCCTCGGTTTCCTGGCCGTTTGGAGCCTTGTAAACACCAAGGGCAACCTGAGGGATCATATTGCCATCGTTGAGGGGGATGGAAGCAACTGATGATACAGAGCTGCTGTGAGACCGGGTCTGGTAGATAGCTTTCTTGAGACTGGAGCGGCGCTCAGGGGAAGTCTCGGGGGTGATTGCAGAGGGAGCCATTGTGAATAAGGTTTTAGTTGTCTGGAGAGTGAATTTCTAATATGTATAAGAGATCTCACAGGAAGCTTATCGTGTAAGCTTGGAGAATGGCTGATGTTGAGAATGGAGAATCAAGGTGGGTTTGTGGAGGATTTACCAGCTCTTTAAATACTTGAGAAGTTGAGAATCATCTTGCTCCTTTCTTGTTGTACGTTGAATGTACATATCTTCAGCTTACTCCGGCTGAGAGACGCAGAATCCCTTGTTGCCGGCCATCTAGCATTCTGTGAGCCCATCGGCGGCTTGGCAGCTCACAAGTACATGCGGTACATCTTCCTCTCCTGTCGATGCCAACACCGCCTCCGTCATTCCAAGACGGCTGTGGAGTTCAACATCCCCTGAAGAACGCCGTTTGCGAGTCGGCCCATTTGGAAACGAAGCTGAGCGGCGCCAAGATTCTCTGGAGGCATGTAACACGAGTAGGCAGGTGGAGAGGACGCGATAACATAGACTGCGGCATTTTATCAGGTCTCCAGTGTTTCATTATCGTGTCTCCAGTAACTGTATAGAGGAAGATATGACAGCCTCGTGGAATGGACGAGTTCCGAAGCGTTATGACGACGGCTGTGGAGGCTGCGATGGGTATATATATGGGTCGTGATGGATCGAAGGTGGCAGGTTGATCCATCTACAGGTACGAGAATCCTTGTTGAGAGTGTCCTAGATTCCATCGCTCGCATGGGAAATAACATTCGATGTCCCTAGGTTTCCACTTGAAGTCTATCGAATCGCGCCCTAACTGTGTTGCCCACGGGGAATTTTCTGCTTACAGCCAGAAGCACACGCCAAAACAGCCGCCGGGATAGCATCAAACTTTCCCGTCTCTCATCCACACCTGGTGGAGCTTGACATTGGTTTCGATAGAGCTGTATCAGCTTTTTCGGTAATTGAACCCCGAGGTGAGGCAAATATCAGGATTCTTTTGTGATGAAAGTACATGTTGGCTTCCAGGGGAAGAAATCCATGTCTTTCGCTCAAAATGGTGGCCTGATATTATGTTGCAAGGTTTGCAGAGATATTATCTCGTGTTACTTTTTTTCCATCAACCACTATTTTCCTTGCTTTTTTCTTCAGTGTCTTATCAAGATCGGAACGAAAGATTCCCCGAACGACTGCTGCAATGTTGAAAGAATGAGTCGCAGGCCAAAAGATGAAGCATGAGTAGAGGTACAGCGCGAGTTACAACTAACCTGGCAGGTGGGATGCCAAGATACATGTACAGTATACCGCACAAATTTACGGTTCGCAGCATATTCACCGCTGAGATGAAATGATCGACAGTACCAGCTTCAACATCGACTGTGGATGAAGTGTACATGGTAAGTACTGCGTACATGCACACATGTAGAGGGCCCACCAGCAACGTAGCAGCCAGACTTTTCCACCGTTTATTATCGCAGGGATCGGCAGCTGAAGGCTTCCGCCCAACACTTCTGCGCGCGCAAGGGGGCATGTGCGAGTTACAGTACAAGAAGGGGAAATGACAGAAATGCGGCGATTGCACTAACCGAGAGCTGGGCGCCGGTGGCTGCCGTGCCGCTTCGGTTGAGCCAAGCCGGAGACAGGCGCCGAAGCCACGGGCCTCAAGGGTGCCAGCCCCTGATACCTTGTTTAAGCCACTTGAGAAAAATGCGAAAGACAGCTGCCAAGCAGCATGTCGTTGCCTTGTGCTTGTAACTTTCTCTACGTATTTTCCTTCTCATTAAGCGTTTATTGCGATCAATGTCAGATAATGTGTACATCGATCCAGCTCTTACGGATCTTGAGTAACAAATACTTTGAGTCAAGACTGCACACAGTGCTCCATACAGCTCCGTGAACGAGTAGGTACAGCATCTGCTAGTGTGTGTCAATGTGTCTCCATTCCACCTCCCGCCATCACATTGGCAGTTTTCTTTAGCAGATAACAAATCGTCAAATGGGATCCTCTCGCCGAAGATAGATCTCCTTCTGACGTCATTTTACCGCCAGATGTCACAGACCCCGGCCCTAGAATATCCATTTCCAAAGTTGCCCATGAAACGGGGCTGACCGCTGAATTTGTCTGATTCGGATTGGTGAGTCCAGTCTCCTAATTGAATGGATCTGAATCGCCGACACAATGGGGGTGGTACGATTTTGTGTATACTTGATAGGCCTCCAATGTATAGCTGAGGTACAAGCACATGCAATTCTCCCTGCCTGTCTTTTGCGGCTGGTCCCCTGATGATTTCGGGTAGCTTCTTCAACGATCGCTGCGTCATATTGCAGGTCCCCTTGTCTCTGACAATACCGCGTCTATTAGTGTTGTACATGTACCTAATACCGTCTGTGTAAGATATAGAACTCACGCTAGGCACTGGAGATCTGATATGTTAGTATTGAGATCGGTGGCATCCAGTGGGCCGAGTACACAATTTTGCTGCAAATTTTTATCTCTTCTTACCCACTGCCCTCCACGTTTTCGAAATGAAGACCGTTAAAAGTCATTGTATCTTCGGTGGACTCTGCGATTCCACCCCCAGATTCATATCCCCAGATCAGCATGCCGATGAGACCAATTTTTCACAATACCCGGGGTAGTTGTTATTCTACACAACTGCTGCTGGTGAGGCCATCACAGGTAGCACAGGTGTTCGGATGAAAAGATCAGCGGGTTCAAAGATACCGCCATAGATCAGCCGTAAATCTCTCGGGCACTTTGAGAAATTTTCCCTCTCCCCTGTTCAATCCAATGCCCGTATATGTACCACGTCTTGTAGTACTAGCTGTTTATACCGCCGCCAGGCTGATCTTGTGAATCAAATGGGAACAAGATCTACAATATTCGCCGGGCTTGTGTCCGCCGTCACTTTCTGTGTGCCTTGGCAATCCCCTATTTGACGACGTACATTACGGAGTACATAACAGGCATGGCGTCGGCCCCTGGTACCTTTTTCTGCCTGACAAGACGAGTGCAGGGGTCGGATTCAGATGGAGACGAAGATGTGTGATTTCTATTTGCATGGCGCGACTTCATGATAGTGCTACGAGATAAGCCGGCTGCCTGCCCGCCAAAGATCGTATTGGGTACATAGAGGGCTAGTCGATGATCCAAATTTTGGGTGTATTTAAGGTCGTCCAGAAGTCTCCAATACATCCAGGTACAAACTCGGTGAGAGCGTAAAAGGGAAAGAAGAGATGTCATCTGCTGCGTTGAGTCGTTCCTTCCTCTCGGACACGAAAGGGGCATGCGCGCGCGTAGATAACAAGCCAAGCGTCACGTAGAGACGTAATGGATGCTACTGAACTTCTACAGATACAACATTTCCGAAAAATCGCTCCTAAGCGGAATGTGATGTGTGCACATCTTGGACATGCTTACACCATCACAACAGCGTGAGAAAATACACTCTCCGCCTCGGGTGGATAGATATGGCGAGATTTGCTGCTTCACTCCTCTGTATTTTGTGGAACTGTTGCCGCTAGTCTTCTAAGAAGTAATTGTCCGGCTACATTCGGTGACCGTGCTTGCCGACATCTCGATGAATCCGACGGCCCAATGCTTCTCTCGACCAAGCGGAGAATAAGAGTAGATGTACGGCATTTACGATCCGAGTGCGTGTAGCACAAGAATGAAGAGTGCCACATCGGCAAGGCATAAATCCCTTCATTCTATTGCAGGACCATCTTGGAAAGCCATGTTTCACGATGGCTTGGCCTTGCCAATCTTGGGATATTGATCATCACTTAGGTAAGGAAATATTGGGACGAGTAGTGTAGATGTTTCTCAACCAGTTGATCCTTATCAATGTCTGCTTATGTTACATACATGGGTTGTCGATCGAGAGTAATATCTTAGTCAATATAACCCTCTACAAAGAGGTCTTTTCCCATCGGCAAATACAGCTACTAAACCGAGGTCACGCCGCCAGCGTCCACTCTACTCAGCTCCGCTCCCTTGCCGTCATGATATCAGACGGGCCCGAATGCTTTGTTGGTGAACTAGCAGTCATGTTTCCTGCTAGATAATGGCTATACTGTGGCATTGGATGCAAGTTGTTTAAAGAAGCGACGCGAGTGATGAAAGATGTCCAGAAATGGAGGAATCTAATAACGGCTCCACTGAGTATGCGTCCAATAACACTTGAGTAGATGGCACCACAGCCGGTTGCTTCATTCAATAAGTCGTTGCATGAGAGCAGTTGATTCTCATAGAATGATAGTAATGACTTTGAAAGCACGTGTATCGCACTGAAGTCAGGTTCGAGAGTCACAAGTTAATATCGACGAAGCGTAGAGGCGGAGGAAAAAGAGTGTGTGTGGAAGTTTGCTTAATCGTGTGGTATATCTGAATCCTGCAGCTTATGTCGTAGAATGACGGCCTGGCCACGATAATTCAACAACTTAATTCTACCCTTCCAGCTACAGATAGTGTTTATGAACAAAATGTGTTCAAAGATGGATCCTTGGTGACTTTCATCGAAGATTGACTTCGTTTCCATACACCGACCCTGTCTAATTCGACGCCTTCTCAGTATCGAAAACGATCATGTTCAACGCGGAAATCGCCACATGGAATTTTTGAGGCTCGCCTAGCGACGGGGCGACCTCCTCCGGCCGCTTTGATGACTCCCATGACGATCCTCCCTGGAAGTACTAGTTATACGTTGCACATTAGCAATATACTCATTTGCAAAGATTTCCGAAACTGGCACTCAATGAAGCTTACCTCCGCGGATGCCTTCTTCTCGTATGTACACGAATGCGATGCGTAGCAGAGCTAAATCGTCTCCTAATATCCCAGCTCAGAGGTGTTCCCTAGTCCTTTGGAGCTAGCATGACGACATATTCCCGTGTGCTGTGTCCAAACAAGATCATATCCTTGTCTCGAAGTTCGAGATACCTGCTATCAGGTACTTTCCCGTCATTTAAAATAGTGCCATTGGCGCTCTCTAGATCGATCAAATAAGGCTTCACCTTGCCAATTTTGTCGCCAAACTCGTTTCTTTTCTCGGTGTAGCGGAACTGTATCACGGCATGTTGTTTGCTAATGCTCGGATGTTCCGCGGCGATGTCAACAACGGCCATTTCCCTCCCGACCAGCCAGCAGCTCCTCGCGCTGAGCTCGATGGTATCAATAATGTCACCGCCCTTGAACACAAAGAGCTTCCATTGGTCGCGTGGGGGTGGCTTTCGCGCCTCTGCCGGCTCGTGGTATTTGAGTACGATTGATGTGCCGTCTGCCTGAGCAACTGAGTTGGACATTGCAGCCAGCCGGCCAGTGGTTCCTATATTTGGCTTCTCCTTCGGCTTTTCGGGGTCTCCGCCTTCCTGCGTGGTGACTGCAAAGGAGGCTTCTTGAGACGGCAACGGTCCCGACCTTCTCACTGGGCTCTCTCGACGCCTAGCCAGCGCGCGACTGTCACGCTCTGAATCATCATCTCTAGACCTATGTCGGCGTGAGCGCCTACGGCTGTCTGTTTCATCGGATGAATGTCTGTGTCTTCTTTCAAGGTCGCGACTATGATCTCGATGTCGATGCCGCCTATCGTCTCGATCTCGATCTCGATCTCGACTGCGGTTCCGCCGAGAAGAATCTTCTGGCGTTCGTGACCGTCGTCGATCGCGATCTCTGCGTCTTTCTCGGCCCTCGTCTCGGTCACGGCGGGATGCTTGTTGTTGATGTTAGCATCTGCAGTTCTTTGCATGCCTAGGAGCATCCTCACAGTCGTCGTTCCTGTCTCGGTGTCGGCGAGAAGAGCTGTATTCCTCCTTTGACGCCATAGCTGGGCGCAATGGGATCGAAATAAGATCGGTAATATGCAGTAATTTAAGTAGGAGTTAAAGGAGAGGCTGCTAAGTAGGTCGAATGAAGATGAATACCGATCGTAATCTAGCAAGGTGCAAGCAAGGTGCAAGAAGGAGGTTGTTGAAAATGCGTCGCGTATCGATAGCACATGCAGTTGCAGGGGGATGTCGCTGTAAGCCGGCGCAAGCCCTGTGGAGCCTCAGGTTGCATGAGCTTCAACAGCACACTCGAGGGAGCAGCAACCCTGACAATGCATCAGCTCCCCTTTAAAACATATCAAATCATAAACGCTTAAGCACTGAAGAATACAGAGATATCCATGGCTCGATAGATGCAAAATAAGGCAGCGAAGTTAATAGATCAAGGGCAAGGTAGTGATTCTGAAAGAGCTCAAATACGATTATTTATCGATACATCAACTCAACTATCAATTAATCTTGGATATCAGTCTCAATAATCTTTTTAACAGCTTCATCCACGCCCTTGACAATAACAGTCGGGTTCAATTCAACTGCACCGCCCAAACCATCAATCCAGCCTAAATTAGGATTCCGGTTGACCCAGGCACTCCTCCAGCCCGCTGCCCTCGCACCAACAGCGTCAAAAGGATTAGAAGACACCAGCCATAAGTTACCTGGTTGAGATTCTAGATTCACAACCTTGGCAAAGTGCTCATACGTCCGTCGATCAGGCTTGAACGCTCTAAGAGGGTCAACGCTGACAATCCGCGACGTTGGCAAGACAGAGCTGGACCTGGCCAGCGACGGCGAAGTGCTCAGCGACGAAGCAATCATTGATTCAGTGCCATTGGAAAAGACGTATGCCTCCACCGCAGGGGTCTTTGAGATGAGATTGAGCGCTGCTTCGACCTCAGGAAATGCGTCTAAACCGTTATAGGCGTTCATAATCATCTCTTCTTGCTCCGGTGACAGCTTCTCGCCGACCTCTGCAGTAGCATGCCGGAATGACCATCGAGTCAATTCACTAAACGACTGATACATGCCTTGAAACACCATCATCGTTATTCATCAGCAAATAATGGCCTCGTGCCTTTTTGCCGCGAATGTCTCGGAGTAAGACTCACCCATGCTGTTTATCCGCCACGTATACTCCAATTGATACCGCCGCGCTTGCGTCGCAATTGTCTTGGCTTTTTCATCTCCGAACAGACCAGCTAATGCCTTGACGATCGAGTCCGTGGATAGTATGGTCCCATAGAGGTCAAATGCGATGATGGTTGGAGCCATGGCTTCAGCTGTCCGGGGTAATATGCGACTAGTAGATGAATGCCGATGAGTCAGGCGGCAACGGTTTTAGTACGCAGGTTGCAACAATTCGACAATACAATGGATGCAATTGGCGAGAACAACAGGAGTTGTAGAATGAGAGTTCACGACAGGATTCTGTAAGATTCCATCACATATGCTACTGCGTACGAGGGCGGTCTTTATGATGTTATATAAACTCCGTACCCCACGATTGCACCACATCATCTGCAGAACAATTATCCGCAGTCCCAAACCGGCAATTGCTGATTCCCCAATCTATCTGGTGACCATCCAATCACGTCAGTATCTTGTGAACCACCAGCGCTTTTGCATAACCGAATTGCCGACCGATCCGACGACTGAGGAATCAATCTGAACAAAGCGACCATGTCAGACGAGGAAAGCCTCAACTACCCGCTCTTCCGTGATTGTCTCTCAGCCACCATTCTTCAGCCCGTCCCCGCGCCGGAGTCGAAACGCAGGCGGCGAGCCAAGGCGGGGCGCACATCACCAACCCCGACTCCGGCCCCGGGTCCGGACCAGGATGCCGAAGAGCTCGCCGACTTCATTGATTACCTGGCTGATGGAATCTTTCAAAATCTTCCGCAGGATCTACAGGAGCTGGACTACCGCTCGTGGAGGGAATCTGAGGCACTACAGGCACAGTATTCCTTGCCACTGACACCAGAGAGCCTGTCGAAGCTTGACTTGCCATCCTCCATCTGCGAGACTCTTATCACATACAGTCTCATAGCTCCGGACCCGACTCAACCTTCACATCTCCCGCCCACACCCGAAGCATTTCTGCTTCCCATCCTAACCGGATACCTCACCCCTCTTATTGAACCACCGCCAGCCACACCATCCACTCGCACAGACGCCTGTGAGCTTTGCGAGCGATCCTGGATCCCTCTGTCTTATCACCACCTCATTCCTCGATTTGTACACGACAAAGCTGTAAAGCGCGGATGGCACCACAAGGAAGATCTGCAAAACGTGGCATGGCTTTGTGGTGCGTGCCATAGGTTTGTGCACCGGTTCAAGAATCATGAGGATCTAGCGAGGTATTATTATACAGTGGAGCTTTTGCTGGAGGAAGAAGAAGTCAGAAAGTTTGCAGAGTGGGTTGGGAGGTTGCGCTGGAAGGGCGGTAAGACGAGAAGCAAGAGGTATTAGACGTGGCGGAGGAAGATGTGACTTTAGAGGGTTCCGTGGCCTGCATCTGGCCTGACCTCGAGGCAAGAATAGGATGGGCTTTTGAGACGTGCGAGCGTTATTTTCACAGATAGCTCTCTTCTTTTAACTGACATTTGTCGAGTATTCAAGATGCAGTATCTTGGTCCGTATAACGTGCGAGTGAGAATGGAATAGTGTCGCTTATATGAGATTCGTGATCGGGATGTAGAGAAGACGTATGCTAGTCGTATTTGTAATCATTAAATTCGAAACCTCCTTTTTTTTCTTATTTTGTCCTAACTGGAATGCTGCGACGTATGATCTCGCTCGTCGGGCAGTTTAATATAGTCGCCGCTTTTTCTGTACTCAGACACGATCACCTCCTTTGTCTGTATAATACCTCCAGTCGGTTTGCGCTTTGGGCCTCCGCTACTAGAAAATGTACTGCCGCCTATAGTTTCCATGGCAATTCGATCATCGGCCTTATCACTGTCACCCTGCGCTTGTTCACGAGGGGTGGATTTTTCTCGCCGCCTCTTATTCCAGAATGAGTAGAGTGTCGGCGCATTGACGACAATAGCAGCTGTCAGGAGCTCGGTGCTAGCCCAAGTCGTACGGTTGACTTGGCTATATGGATGCGAAGAGTTGATTGGTAGTCGGATGATGGTAATAGCAATGATGAATATACCAAGTGTGAATAGTGCAAATAGCTGGGCTTTTCGAGCTAGCGGCGCCTTGAGTTTGAGGATAACCGGGATCGGGAGGACGATGAGCATAAAGTCTGTTACGATATTGAGAACACCAAGCACAATAAGCTGCATCTGGGCTTGCGCACAGGAGCCTGTATCAATGGTTAGATGAATTACAGGAGCCTGATCACGGAGAATAGGCCTAGATCATACCTGGGTCAGGAAGAACCTGCCAGTAGAGGTGAAAAGGCTTGCACTCGCTAAAAGTAAAGACCTGAACAATCGTATAGGTGACGAAGAAGACAGAAAGATAGGACGCAAGAATCCATTTCTCATACGGTAAATCGTGGATAAGTCGTCGATAGAGATCCAACAGCACAAGCTTCTGCAACCAAAGACTGTATTTGATCTCAATTGTTAATCCCCTGAAATCACACGCCAGATCTGGTAAAGGAGAGACTCCATGGAGCACACTGACTAGGAATTATAGAACACGCGATTAGCGATGGACAACTTGCTGCCGATCTCCCGCTGATAGATCTCCTTGGAAGTAAAATGATGGTCCTGACGCTGGGCAGTAGTCATGTTATTCGTGCCCCAAGTCAAGACAACATGAATCATTCCAAGTCTGATCAGAGCGCACGCGGCAGCGGCCATGGTAAGACGATCGCCTAAGTTGAAGTCTTGTCGAGCATTTTTCCTTCCCCAAAGCCTAATCCCCATGATGAGGAGTGCCAGGCAGCTAAACAGCCAGTGGATAAGAAGTGTGGGATCCATGACGAAGCTGGTGTCGTTGCAAGCATCCTATTTCGTCGACCAGCGATCACAATGATGCTTTGAGACGCAGCTTCTGGGGGGGGGGAATTATAATACTGTAAAGATTCAGGTGGGCGAACCTGTCATGCAAAGAAGTTGAGCACACGTCCATCAGTTGATCATCAGCCGGGAGCGGGCTGCGGCACATTAAAAGAGTGGAGTGTCTGGCGATCAACAAGGACTCCTTGAGCATAAGAGGAGAAATTGCCTTTTCAAAGGATGATACCCTTCATACTAGCATCGGCAGCTGAGGTTACAGTCCTGCAAGGATCTTGTGCGTTTGAAGCGAAGTTATGGAGTATAATCATACTGATATCGCCACAAAGGGGATGGCCCTTAAACCTTGGAATCACGTAACTGCAACCGGGGGAAGCGTATTTGGCAGCTGAGCAAAACTATTCCTGCTAGGGGTGCGGCGACAAAAATACGCTGCGTGGAGATAATTCCCCCGTATAAGTGGCCTCGGAAGACTGGCATCAGCTTCCCCGCGATACCCGGACCCTAAGAGAAACTATCTCAACTAGCCAACAACTCTAAGCATAAAAGAGTTCAACCAATCTAAGACGGGCCGTAGCCGTCCGTGATGGGTCGACACAGTGTGGTTTGAAGCGTAGCCCCCATACTGGCTTTTCCAACTTGACAAAGCAAGGAGTCAATGTTCATGACGATATTTCGACCTATGCCAAGCCGAGTCAGTCAATTCAATGCAAGTCATGCGTACGTTAGTCAGCATGAAATGTTTCGAATATACAAACAGACTGGGTGTAAATTGATTCATGTTATTATGGTATATGGAGTAGGCAGGGTAAGCATTTATGTGCGCATGCCGTATAGGAGAGGGCTAGCACTAGCACTACAACCGTAGCACCACAGCTCGGCTTTTCAAAATGAACCGGCCCCATGTCTCGTGTTAGCTGCGAGGAAACGGAAATGCAAGTTTCAGGGATAGAACCAGCTGCGCGGAAGATTTCTCGGCGAACAGGGTGCCTGCATTCGGGAATCAAGGAGATTCTGTGGGTGTTGGCTTCCAGGATCTTTGCGCAATGCATTGATCACCAAGCGATTCTAATTGTGTATCAAGGAGAGGAGCGCAAGTCCTACTGCGACGATAATAGAGGCGGTACTTGGTCTTCATCCGTACATTAGCAGCAGCTACAGCTTCGTACGAATACAAGGCAATAGAGCATAGTACGAGGACGGTACTAACGTACGAAATAGTATAAGATGAACGCACTAAATAGGCGCGCTATTACCTAGGTAGTAAGAAGCCCGGTTGCACGAACTATCTCTTCGAAGTTTCCGCGGCATTGTAAAGTCGGTGTCGCAATTGTAAGCCCCGGATCCTCATCCCGGCACTTGGCTTGACCTGGTTTGGGGATGGCTACAGTGGCTGTTTCATGGTTAAACAATCCATCATTGAAACTGGAACAGTCCATATGACCTAACAATGCGAGAAGTTACCATCTTGGTATAGTATGAAGTATCGATGGCTGGTAGTACTCACTATTGCATCGGGGAACTATCGCAAATGCCTTCCCTCGACGTTGCGACGGAATGCCGGCACTGAAGCTGTTACGGCCAAGGGCGGACGCATTGTGGGGGCATGGAGCCGAATCTTCCACCAACAGCTCTGTCGACATCGCCGTTTTGGGAAGACAAGGCAGGCCCACGGGGAGAGCCTGCTCAGCTACGAGACCGCCATGCTAATGTAGACCTGGAAGGCCCCGGTCAATGAAAGAGAGAGCAAGCCATGTCCCCATCGAGGGAGGTCCAGCTTTCCTTCCCGCTCCCTTCTGTTCACCTCGGCCTTGGCTAGACGGATTCGCTTGCTTCCTTCCTTCTCCTGCACGGCCGCAGGTTTCTAGGCCGCCACACTTCCCGCTCAATTGCAACCCTCGCGGCAGCAACAGAAGCACTGAGACGTTTGGAAGTCGCTGCTACTGCCTCTCCTCCCAGAAGTTACTCTTCCGGCCGTGTACAAGTAACCCGATCCCTCCATAACGACACCGACCGGCCGGTTCCCAATTGGAGATTCCAAGACATCATTATGCGGCTCATCATAACTACCACCCTCTTGGCATCTATTCTGGGCCATGCTTATGCCGACGATGGTGCCAACAGCCTGTCAGCGGCTTCATCCGAAGTAGCGGCCATTCGTACCTTTTTCTATACTGGCGGAGGCTATGCAGACGATGGAGCTGGTGGGCACATCTATCGCGAGCAGATGTACGTTGAGAGGCTTCAGCCGGCCAAGGGAGTCAGCCGAGCAACGCCCATTGTCTTCATCCACGGCCAGGCCCAGACAGGCACAGTAAGCTGCTTACATTTCTGTATACATAATCATCATCCTGCATCTGCCACTCGTATTGCGGCACGGGCACTAGCTACTGCTGCTACTCTGCCGCTCCGAGCTGAGACGAAATCTTGTTTCTACTATGATATGCTAGCTTTGGCAACCGACCAACCCCTGTACAACGACAAGAGAATCTCGCTAATTCATGACTCGCCTGCATCTAGAATTTCCTAAACAAACCTGATGGCAGTCGAGGCTGGGCATCCCAGTTCCTCGACCAAGGATATGAAGTCTACCTCGTTGACCAGACGCTTCGAGCGCGTTCTCCATGGCAGCCCGCCTACATGGCAGCCTTGCCGTCCACGTACTCAGCTGAGATAATCGAGCAGCGTTTCACCGCCGTCCAAAACTACAATCTATGGCCACAGGCCGCTTTGCACACGCAGTGGCCGGGCAATGGCTCCATGGGCGATCCCATCTTTGACACTTTCTACAGCTCCAACGTCCAGTTCATTAACAACGCTGTCTACCAGCAGACCACAGTTCAGAATGCTGGTGCGGCCCTGTTGGACAAGATTGGGAAGCCCGTGATTCTCGTTGGCCACAGCCAGGGCGGCATAATGCCCATTGTCATTGCCGATGCTCGTCCCAAGCTCACCAAGGCTTTGATCCTGCTGGAGCCCACCGGGCCTCCTTTCCGAGAAGCCATCTTCAGCACCACTCCCGCTCGTGCCTGGGGACTGGCTGACATTAAGCTCACCTACTCACCCCCTGTCACCGTTCCCGCTGTGGACCTCGTGCAGCAGATCTATCCTGCTCCTGATCAGAACCATACCGATTGCGTGCTCCAGGCCTCTTCGCCAGCGCCACGACAGCTCTCGAATCTGGCTAGCAAGCCTATTCTGTTTGTTACATCAGAGTCATCCTATCACGCGCCTTATGACTACTGCACAGTAAGCTACCTCAAGCAAGCGGGCTGCAATCAAACCACCCACCTTGAACTTGCAAAGGCGGGATTCCACGGTAACGGTCACATGTTTTTCATGGAAAAGAACAGTGACCAGATTCAGCAGACGATACAGAGTTGGATTGCCAAGCTGTCGTGAGCAATGTCATGAAATATTTGTGGAGTACATTGCTTTGCGCTGTAAGACGTCATGAACATTCATGTCATGTTGAATAGACATTACTGCAACTTCTACTATAAATTGACGTTATGAACATCAACGCTATGCGGCTGAGTCGTAGACCCCTAATGGCCTCTGAAAATCACACAAATGTCTAATCAGGGGTACGCATACATGTATCTGGTAACAGGAGAAAGACGACGTAAAACAAAAGCTAAAAGGGTACAATTATACGGCGTATTCGAAATGGCTTGCAATGAACTTTGTGGTAAATTTCTTTGGCTCCCCCGCTCTTGTGCTCTCTCGTCCAAATAACCCCCCCTTCTAGTCCACCCAAAAACCCAGTCCCACGCTCAGCTAGCCAACTCATCAATTATATAACACCGTTGGAGCGGTATTCAGCATCCGCTCCCCTCCGCCATCTCCATTTGTGTGTGTATGTGCTCGTTGTAGTCGTGGTTTTGGGCTCGTCATTTTCATGACACGATTGGCATGCTAACTGGATCGGCTCTTCACCCTTTAGCTTTCCCCCTATACAGCTCCCCCCTGCCTCTCTGTCCCTCCTTAATTTGCCCATATCTTGACAGTCATGTCGACGCTGCCCGTCGCAATAACACAACGGATTTGCGCATCGGATATATCTAATGCAGCAGCCGCCGCTCTTCTAGATGCGTTGTCGTTATCATTATTCGCCGTGCCGTTACCCGTCGGGGTATCTTTGGGCTTCGCTGGAGCCCACCTCAGAGAGGTGATGAAGTGCTCGTGGGCGCTGGACAATGTTCTCACGCACTTTCCGTCTTGGCTGAGGTCCCAGCATCGCAGCGACTTGTCGTCTGCTACAGAAAGCAGATACTTGCCTCCAGGATGAAACATGACGCCTGAGACCCAATTGTCGTGACCGACCAGGGTTTTAATACAGTTACCTCTGGCATCCCACA
This sequence comes from Trichoderma semiorbis, assembly GCA_020045945.2. Lineage (NCBI taxonomy): Eukaryota > Fungi > Ascomycota > Sordariomycetes > Hypocreales > Hypocreaceae > Trichoderma > Trichoderma semiorbis. The sequence continues at coordinate 2,582,113 of CM034695.1, forward strand.
GCTTGATTGTCTTGTCTCTTGACCCAGTTGCCATGAACTCTGATGTACTGGTCGCTGGCGGAGGCTTCTTTAGGCCCGCTAAAGCAGCCAGATGCTCATACGCGGCAGGGGGTGCAAAAGCACAGCAGCCGACAACGTGCTCGTGGCCTATCAGAGTGACTTTTGTCTCGGGGTTTGCAACTGTGAGCTCCCACAGCCTGCCAGTGTGGTCACCACCTGTAGATAAGAGGTAGTTTCCGTCGAGGGATGGGCACACATCTCGCACCCAACCCGCATGCCCGTTCAGTGTCTTTACGCAATATCCCGTGTTGGCGTCCCAAATCTTCAGCGTCTTGTCGCCGCATCCGCTGACGAGCATGTTGCCTGAGGAGAAAAATCCAGTGCCGCCAGAGGGGATGAAGCGTACTGCGCTGACGCTGTGTTCATGGCCTGAGAGCGTGCGTATGTTCTTATACCCGTCTGCCGGGTCCCATAGCTTAATCGTCGTGTCGGAGCTGCACGAAGCCAGCAGGATGCCGGTCTTGGGGCCGCCGTAGTCGAGGTCTAAAACTGGTCTTGTGTGTCCCTTGATTGTCTGCTCCAGATCACCGAGCTCCCAGTCCCAGACCTTGATGGTGCAGTCCTCGGAGCCTGAGGCTATCGACGTAAATCTTGGGTGGAAGGCAACACAGGTGACGGACGCCCGATGCGATTCGAGTGTATGTCGTGAGGGGGCTTTCGGAAGCCAGGAGGCGGGGTCCTTGTTTTTCTGAGAGAGCGACGAGGGCGTCGCGTTGTCAACCTCGGACTGAAGCTCCGCGTTTCGAGTCTCAAGGTCCATAATCTGGGGTCGCAACGCCTGTTAGACAGCCGTCGGGTAAGCGCTGGGCAGCCAAGGTGAACGGACATGCCTTTTTCTGTAGCCGGACAATACTCGTCCATTTCTTCTCTAGCAGAGTCTCATATTTCTTGGTCATCGCCGCATCGAACACGTCTTCCCCAAGGTCGAGTTCCTCCCTGAGCACTGAGGCGGTATTCGCGAGGTTGTTCGCCGCGAGATACGCTATAATCGACTTGTGCCTACACAGAAGCCTCACGGTTAGCAAAGGCTGCTCTGGCGTCTGATGTCTTTTGTCTCAAGCTTCTCTCTCGTCGTCCTGTGCCCCTCTGCCACCCTTGTAAACAGTGGCCATATACCTACAGCTCCTCGGCCTGCCGGGCGGGCAGTGTTCGACTCATGGTGACGGTGTTTGGGGTGCGCCTCTGGCCACGCGTCAGCCTTGCGCAGCTCTAGACAATGGGCTAGAAGCCGCACTCGACGCTCGACATGAATTGGTTGGGCGCGTTTCGAGGAACTACCTAGGCGGTCTGGGCGAAGGTGGGATGGTGGTTTAGCCGTTCAAGTGGGAACTCGTGGCGGCGACTTGGTGCTGGCGCAGCTACGAAGCTCTGGGAAACAGGCGGTAAAATCCGAGGAGTACGTAGGAGAGGGAAATTGAATCTCGCCGAGATCAATTCCCAGATTCAATCGTCGCCAATAAGGAATTGCGGATGCATGTACTTGTACTGTGCTTTTGAATTCATGGCCTTGATTCACGTGACCCAAGTCCCAGCCCAATGATTATGGTGCATCTTGAATGATCTCAAGTGGGCTCTTTAGCTTAGCTAGAATGCCGCTTCCTTGTTACGATATAATATGCGCGAGTAAACAGTGCCCCGATTTTCAGTAGGTAGGTACAGCTGCCTTTAAATCAGCTTTGCTTCATATTTTCGACGCAAGTTCATCATCAGATTATTGAACTCATGCTCTCGCCAAATAGCTGTACGAGGCTGTTTCAACCCCCCTTGTAATTCTATATCCTTATATCCAGTCCGACTCTCTAAATTCATAGTAGCATCAATATCTCCGCAAGTTCCACCCATATCAGAACGCCAGACCATGTCCACCACCATATGTGAGGGGCCAAAATTCCCTCCTTGACCCGGGTATCTTTTATTTACCGCCAACCAGTCTCTTCCACGCGCGTGCTGAGTTTGCCACTCGACCAGTTCTGTTGCCTGGACCTTTCACTCCATCTCCTGTTGTTGCCCTCACTTGTGTGAATCGTGTACCAGCAAAGTCTCATGGTCCCGTTTGGTATCCCTTGGCACTTCAACCATCTCACCCTCCTCCTCTGGCACTGAAACCAAGACGTGGTCGCTGGTGTAGCTCATGGTCTGCGATACACTTGACCCTCTTGAGCGGGAATGGATAGCGCCGATTGCTGTCAATGAATCTCCCAAGGGCGTGTCGCTAGGAGGACTTGAGGAGGTAGGGTCGAATTTATAGCCGCCCGAAGTCTTGCGAACCATGTATTCGTCAAATTGCGTATCTCTCTCGTGGCTATAGCGCCTCGGCCTTTGCTCAACTGGTGGGATGAGGGTTGGGTTCGAGAGGGATCTCCCGAGAGATCCAATGCTGAGACGCTCTGATCCAAGCGATCCCCGCTTGTCCGTCGAGGTTCGCAATCCGGTCCGGCTTGAAAACGAAGAGTATGATGTGTCGCCATCCAGTCCATCGTTGAAGCCGTATGGCTTGACGTTGACAGGGTGAGAGTAGTCGTCATACTTGGACAGCCGACGATACGCCATGATGGCATAAATGGCAAGCGAAATGGCAATGACCCTATCCACCTGTCAGCTTTACAAATTCATGACTCTGCTGCTGCACAAATTGCCTACAGTAACAAGGCGTCCATGCCAAGGCCAACCAGGGAATAACGAGCATCGCTTCGTTGCACATATATGACTACGTCGAGAGCGAGGATGGCAGATGCGCATGCCAATTTGACGACGTGCGTGAATAGCATTGTCCATGGAGTCAGCGACTCAGAAAAGTATCTGGCGATCTCGAAGATGGTGCAAAGCGCGACGACGGATGATAGTGCGACATTGGTAGCTTCCCAGCTTCGAATCATCAACGTCATATATCGTTTTGGATCCCCAGGGTATATGGACTCACACATATTCGATGACAGGAGCTTTACCAGCCTTGTCCCGGGCTTCAAAGTGATGGATAGTGTCGCCAAGTCTCCATGAGAAGAGTCCCAGCATTCCAAATGCCAATGTCAGCTGCAACGACCAGGCTGGGGCAAGAAGCAGCAGTCGCCATTTTGCACGCTGGAACTGTGCTTGCGCTCTGTGGCTGGCCATGATTGACGTGCAGCTTATAGCTCCTCTATTTGAACGTTTCAACCTATGGTTGGAGATGCAGGAAAGCAGAAGAAGTGTCGAGGCCAGCTGCTGTCTATTAGGGCATGTCCGTCAAGTGATGGATGCTTTGCTTGAGTATGGTAGGGCTGTTAGGCTCGCAGGTCAGCAGCTTTGGGTCCTCAAGCCTCTTGCGATAGGCGGGCTACCACCATTTTATTTATTGATCGATTATTTATTTAATCATCTTAAGCCTCATCAAGTCTGCCCTGCGGCCCAGCCCCAGCTCCCACTCATTCGAGCCATAACAAGGCGCAAATCCCCACCCACAATATCAGAGACCGCTTGTTTGAAGACGCTAGACGTGGCTAGCCGAGCCGCCCACGGCGCCTCATCCGTCCACCAGACAAAATGGTGACTGAGCCACCGCCGTCTCACGAACCAGGGAAGGACTTTAGGATTTGTCTACGGACTTGGCGGCCTATTATGTGGACACCTAAACGCGCGGGGGACCGGGGCTTTTTGCGGCTGAGAACAGGAGCTGAGCCTACTTCTCTCTATTGGAGACACTAGGGATTATCCTGTGCCACGACAAGTCAAATAACGCAGCCCCAAGCTTCAATGGCCCTCGCCAACGAAGCGAAGAGCTGCATGAGCCCGAACCCATTCACACGCAGACGTGCTTGCTGGGTGGGCTCCAGCTGGTACGAGTACAGAGTAACATTCCTCACGGACTTTAGAAGGACATCACGCCATTGGTAACAAGGCGTAAGCGCACCTATTCTGTCTCGTCCGAGTCTCGTCCGTCCTCTGCTCAACGGAGCTCGCTATGGAGCAGAGAAGCGTGAGATTCTATTTTTGCCTGATCGAAGTTGCCGGGCGACCCAAGGGCAGAAGCGATCGTCCGCATTCGGTTTCAACAGTCGAGGGAATGTTTACTGGACCAATTGCATGTATGTCAGCATTTAAGATGCGCGGGATGCAGAGTCTCAATGGAGCCAAATATTCGAGATCGAACCCACCACTTGGCTCCGGCACCCAGGCTGACATGACACCCTTGCGGGCTATTTTGGGCACCCAAAGTGGAGTCGTTCAGCTCATGGTTGAGTCTTGATTGGCAACAGGAATCCAGACAGGCGGTGGAAAAGCTCGCAAGTTAGGCGTCTAGTTTCTCACACGGATGAGTCCCTGTACGGGGTGCATCGCTACAGGCAATACTTGTACACGTAGTATTCAGTATTGAGTATTTACAAAGCAACACAGGATGTGTTTGCGATGCTAGCACCAACTGCCAACAGCAATGTCATATGAAAATCCTCCAGACTATATTCCGTGCAGGCATCTGCTATGATACAGGTCATTGCTTGGAAATGAAACTGCTCAGGGGACTGTCAGATGGCCTCCCTCTTTCACAAATTAGGTGTAAGGCAATACCTAGTGATTTGGCATTCACATCCGGGTATCTTCATATCCGTTAAATTTTTCTATTATATGAGAATGTAATCTGTTTACATATACACACAGTATACGGCGTCTAAATCGTGAGTACTCCATACTCGGTTGCCGGCGGATTCACAGCGTCTCACCGAAGTCATGTTCCTGAGATATAGAGGTATGTACATAGCACACACCAAAGATCCGCTGCGGCCATCCGCTTAATCTTCCGCTTAAGTGTGCTCAGCCACAGCACATTGCTCCGGAACTGGTTTCTATTGGAGTCGCTCTAAATTAATTTGTTGTTTCTTATTCCCGTTGGATCGACGATAGTAATCACTAAATACTATTCTTAAACTGAGAAAGGTGGATACTGACACCGATGTTGCGGCTCTGCTTACCGTGGCCGATGGGTATGAAGTCTGTAATTGACTTCTGTTGGAGTTCCATAACGCGTCTACGACGTCTCGTCACGAGATTTATGAAATAGCCGCCCAAATATATGAAGAAAAATAACGGCACACCCCTGACGAGGTGCGCCGCTGTATTGAAATATTGTTCACACCCTAAGAATAACTATTCACTCCCCCCAAGTGTACATTCGTTGGCTCTCCTTGTACATTCCCCTTCCTTTTCCTAAACAAAGCGATATACGCATATTACCAATGCACCCTAACTGTATCCCAACCCTAAAATGATTCGTTTGATATTGTTGCATGATGCCCAAGCCCTTTAGTTGGGAGCGACGTAGACGTCCTCGGCCTTGAAGGGAATCACATTGCCAGAGGCGTCTGTCATAGCAGGGACGTTGGCAGGGATGTTGTTGGAAACAACGTCACGCTTAGCAATGCCTACGTAGGAGTTAGAATCCGGATTTATATACCGAGAACCTATATAAAGGATATATTTTGTCTAGTAGGGTTCAAGGCTGACATACCTGCGGGGGCGGCGGCAACGGCAACGGCGGCCAGGGCAAAAACGGTCATGATAGAGAACTGCATTTTGAATGATGGAAATATGCTTTTTATCGAAAAAAGAGAAAAGGATCGAGAAGAAGAAAGAAGCGATTGAAAGTCGACCGGCGACAAGAGTCAAGAAAATAGAACCGAAAGAAAATAACACGAGGAGTGAGTGAAGGATGCTTGAAAGGAATGAAGAAGGGGAAAAAAGAGACAATCACGAAAGGAGGGCAGACGGACGTTATTTGTACGAGGTCGCGCTCTTGCTACGAAACATGTCAAACGCACTACGCTCCTTGTCATCGGCAAGACGGAAGCATCTCAAACACGGGCGATGTGAGGCCCGAAACAACAGCCTCCAAAGCACAGCGACACTTGGACCCCGTCCAATCTAGACTGTGGGCAAACACCACTGGCGGCCTTGAATAGCGGCAACGTGGGTAGGCGCCGCTGGGATTGTAACGCAGCGAAAGTATGGAGAGCAGGGTCTTGAAGCATGAATTTGCGGTGGAATTTGTTTCGATCAGAGCCTTGACGGAGAAAGGGGGCAGCGGACCTGAAACGCAGGCGTGCTTCAGGATCCCTCATCCGAGCCGGCCAGGGCCAAAATAAGAAAAGAGGGCGATTTGCGCCAGCGCGTAGTGAGAATTCCGGTTACAAAAATGATGAATTGAGAAACAATAAGGAAACAGGATGAGGATTTATTGGGTTACAGTGAGTATGAGGCGACGAATCTGGGAAATGCAGCTGGGAGATATTTGTTGTAAGTCGCAGCGTGTGCGGATCAAATGCCGATTGAATGTGTATACCTACATGGTAATGGTACTCCATACACGGCGACTAATTCTGGGGTAGGGAATATCCGTTATAACAAATTGCTTAAAGAATCTAAAAGAATGAAGGAAAAGAAACCAGAATTCAATGAAAGTATATTTCTAACAGCATGATGCTGTACTAGAAGTTTTGCTAGAAGCAATCACAAGCATTAGAGGAACCTTGCCAACAGCCACATACCCCCGTCTAGATTGTTTGCTGCTGACACCTGTGGAGAGACAGATGAACCGCTCCATGGGCCAAATCAGACATAGAATACCTTGGTAGATTAACAAATGCACTTCTTAAAAAACCATGCACTTCATATTGCCGGTGCCAAGATAACAAACAGGACGAAAATCATATCCTAGCCACGGGTGATTGAAACGCAAGTCGAAACAGAAACAGAAACCAACGGAGCATGACTCCCCGCAGTTGGTTTAGTGCGGCACTTGATGTCAAAGACTGCATGCGCCACACCAATCCGCGCGCTGGGCCTCATCCTCCTCCGTGGTTGCGTGGCTAGTGCTCGGAATATCTCGTCATGCAAGGCACTCGGACTCTAACAGGAATCCTTCGACTCCTCTTCCGCAACCAACCTTGGATTCCTGTTCAGCCACCTCAGCCAGGCATCGCGGGGTATTTCAGTCATTCCAGGGGGGGGGTGCTTGCTCGGGAAGAGCGCCAGCACCGCCAGCCGGTTTCCGAAGTCCTGAATCACGAACTCATTCCCCCGTTTGCATGTGCTTCTACTTCCCCGCCTTGTCTTGCGGGTGGGCTTTTGCTTCTCCCTTTGCTTTTGCCTCTGGTTTTGTGGTTCCGATCCTCTCTCTAGTCAACCAAGTGGCCCCTACTGATCCTCGCCGCCTCCTCTGGCCTCTCGTGACATTCTTCTCCCGTGCCTCTTCCGTGTCCGTGTCTCCGCTGCAGCCCAGTATGGCAATCGTCGAGCATTGTGTTGTATGTTTCGAGGCTCTTGACGCCGACCTCAACAACCGCAAACCCCTCTCCCTTGAACAGATCCAGTCTTCGTGGGCCGCATACAAGGCCAGCTCCGCTTCTGTGACCGGCCCCTCAGAGGCTCCCTTGAATCCGGCCCTCCGGCGCCTTGCTGCCGACGGCGTCTCGTCCTCGTCGTCCTCGTCGTCTTCTACGTCGCTCTCGGCAGCAGGAGCTGCCACTCCCGCAACATCCACATCCTCCCTGCCCGACACCCCGCCAACAGCGGCTCCTCTGTTTGTCACCTGGAACACAGTCGACCCAGATGACGACGACGTCTCCCTCCGCGGCTGCATCGGCACCTTTGAGTCCCAGCCATTGTCCGAGGGCATTCATGAATACGCCCTAATCTCCGCCCTGCAAGACACACGCTTCAATCCGATTTCCAAGCGCGAGCTTCCTACACTCCAAGCCGCTGTGACGCTGCTCACAGACTTTGAAGAGGCGGACGACACGCACGACTGGGAGATTGGCACTCACGGCATCCGAATCTCCTTTTTGGATCGCGGCCGCCGCTACGGTGCGACATATTTGCCCGATGTAGCGCTAGAGCAAGGATGGACCAAAGACGAGACACTGTTTAGCTTGATCCGCAAAGCAGGCTGGATGGGCAGCCGTTCCAAGTGGCAGGACTTGGACGTCAAAGTGACTCGATACCAGGGCAAGAAGGTCAGCCTCAACTATCCAGAGTTCAAGAAGTGGAGGGACTGGGTCCAAAGCAAGCAGTAATGAAGGCCCCATCTATTGTGATGTAGCTCGGCCGGGCGTTCGAATAGACAGAGAGGACACACAGTTTTTCATTGGGTACTGGTATTATGTGGGATTATTTGGGACGGTAATGGATGATATACAACGAATCTTGCGGCGCTTATAGACGTGTGTCGTGCAAGGAAGAGTGGAGGAGACGATTTTCCCAGCTCAGATTTTTCTTTACTTTGCTTTTTTGATACATCATATGTTCCTTTCCTAATAAAACAAGAATCTCATGATATATCTGATATACCTGATAGCTGGGCCCAGAACTAAACAAGCTGAATCGTTTATATCGGGAACCGAAACGAATCAAGACTGATGATTATGTTTCAGGGATGCAAGTTCACAAGGCAGAACACCTTGATATTTGCTTCGAGTAATTAAGCCCTTAAGGAGGCACTATGCTGCATACACGTGAAACTTTTATACATGACGCTTTCAATAGTAAAAATACAGACTCTTGTCCACCAAATCTCCACTCGCGATGCTTTTTATTCCATATCATATTTCTCCCTGACGCCCGCCATACATATCCATGGTATCTGTGAACAACGACAAAGAAAACAAAGGAGAATATGCCCAGTTGTGTAAGCAAATAGCAGGAATTCAGACACTGAAAAAGGAAAGCTATTAAAACGGAAAACGAAAGACATTGGCTCTTTTCTTCTCTTACTCCCCCTTCCCCTTCTCGTTTGGCATCCGACCTCATCATCGTCATCATACAGCCTACCAACAACGCAGCTTCTTCCAGAAACCACCTTGTCCGCGGCCAACTTTGTCTCCACTGAGAATAGGGCCACGAACTCCTGGCCCGCGCTTCTCGTCCTCCTCAGTGCCAGCGGGCAGGGGAGTTAGCGGCTTCGTCATGCCCCGCGCGCTCATCTCGGTGTTGTCCAGGACGCCCTCCTCTGCGAGGCGACGGCGCTCGACTACACGTTTGACGATAAGGGCAAACGTCTCCTCAATATTAACCTCAAGGCGAGCGCTTGTCTCCATGAAGCCGGAGCCGTGCTTGCGCGCCCACTCGAGACCCGTGGCGGCTGGAACGGTCCTGCTGTCCTGCAAGTCGCACTTGTTGCCGGCGACAATCTTGACCGGTGGAACGGTGCGGGAGCCGGCGCCGGAGCCAGTGTAGGCCGGACTGATGCCGGCGGCGCGGGCTCGCTCGGCATTGTCGAGGCGGACCTCAGCCTCCATGTCGATGAGCTCGTCAAAGTGCTGCAGAGCATCGAGCGAGTCGCGCGATGTGATGTCGTAGACCATAAGGAAAGCATCGGCGCCAAGGTTGGAAGACGCCCACATGCCGCGGTACTCTTCTTGGCCGGCGGTGTCTGTGAGACAAAGGTGGTAGGTAACACCATCGATGACGCGAGTAACGCTGTAGTTGTCCTCGATTGTAGGGTCGTAGTCGGAGGTCCAGGCGGAGCGTACAAGCCGCAGCGTGATTGAGGACTTGCCACAGCCTCCATCGCCGCAGATGGTGATGGAGATGGGCACGGGGGTTTGTGTCTGTGCTGCCATGGCGAAAGATGTTGTGCGCTTGCTTTGCGCCGAAGAGGGGGAGGAAGGAGAGAAGTTTCCTTTGCTAATTTCCGGTATAGGTAGACCACCTATTGGGAACTGAGCCGAGTCTCAGTTTTGAAATATCGTGATGCGATCTGATCTATGCAAGCGCAAAGAGAAGAGACCGAGGGCAATATGCTTTCAGAGGACAGGGTGTCGTTGACGTGGGCAGACGAAATGTGATATTGGCTCGAGATGCAAAACCCGGAACATGCAAAGCAGCGTCACAATTGTCCGCTTACTCAACTCAGAACTCGCTCGCTCGCTGTAGTAAGAAAACGGGAAGCAGGTAACAAGAGAAGCAAGAAATTTTGCTGAGAAAAAAAAAAAGATAGTTTGCGCCAACACGAGAAGATGGGTGTACTCGTACGCGAGACCGCGTTCTGGATCGAGCAACAAATTGGACGAACCAACCACCCAGCTGGCAGCTATCGCGGGCTAGACACCCTCGCAACCCACTTTCGCCGGCAGATAATTGATGAGAGGAGAAAATCAAAAGCGGCCGACAGGGCCTGCACCGCACCTAGCTTAGTGGTAAGCAGGGCAATTTGTCAAAGGCGGAAGAGGGCAGGGATTTCGCGAGAGCTATGGGCGTTGCCGGGTGTTGGCGCCTGTGGAGGCGAAATTTTGCACGGCCGAGAGAGGACAAGGTCCGCCCAGGGGCCCGGGGGAAGCGATGCCAGGGATCAGGGGATGCTCGTGGCAGCTTTGGATATTGGACGATTGCTAGGGCACAATGCGAGCTGAAGATTTACTGGTACGGCTATAGAGCATGCATCATGCAGACAGACATCAAGGAAGGGGGAGGGCAAAAAGACATCGAGATAGTGATGATATGGAGTGGTGAGGTTTTAAGGTTTTGGGTTTGGGGTCTTGATGGTGCTCACAAGGACACGCTACTGCGAGTACTTGGGACATACAGGTATAGAGCAAGCCGTGGCAGAGAGGGGGAAAAGAGAAAAAAAGGATCAAATGCAACCTGAACGCCCGCGGCCAGCGGAGAGGGATGCAGACCAGGGGTTCTGATGATGGCATCTCCCAGTGCGGCTTTCTGGCTTTCTGCATCCCCGGGCAATTTCGCTCGTCGCCGATAGGACAGGGTCCGGAGCTGCTAGGCGAGAGACACTCGGGGCACGTCCCCGCCATTGTCCAGTGAACCTTAACGGGGCCTGTAGGGAGTGATTGGCTGATGAAATGCTCCGTGTGTGGATATGGATATGGGCATATGATGCTGGTGTTTGGCGTGGTGGTGGTGAGTTGCGATGGGGGAACTCAGGGCGTCATTTCCAACCATGCAGGATGTGAGAAGAGAGGGGGGGGACGGATCCTTTGCGATAATTCAGGTATGTTGCATTGTTTTTGCCATTGTCGCCTTGTATTACCTGGTTTCATCTTTCACAGGCTGACCCTTTAAAGTATTTCAGTCGGCGACATCTGGTGGCTGTGCGGCGCTCGGCGGTTGTGGTTGTGATACCGAACCTCCCTGCTGCATACAAACAGCCCACGACCTCGACTTTCTGGCCAAACGGAGCACGGGCACGGGCTCCAGCACTAGCACACGCTTGAACGTGCCCGCCCGTGTGGAGCTTCAGGGGGCCTGCAAGTCATGAGTCTTCTGCATCATCGAGCAGATGCCGCAGTCAAAGCACATCGCCCTCGGCCCGATCAGAATCTCATCAAGATGATGCAACGCTGATATTTGCCACCACTAACCTATTCCACGCCTAGGTAGGTTGCATTCATGAGGAAGGGGAGGGGAAGATGAATGACATGGATGTTATATGTAAATAATGGAGAGGACAAGACCAAACGAAAAATATGCTGGATCGCGGAGGCATAATCAAAGCACATGAGCCCCCTTGAGAAACGACTATTTACGGATCATCGCTGGCTGACATCCATATTTCCGTAGAGAAAGAGTTATCTTTGCGTCTCATAACATTCCTGATCAAATTTTGGCAATAAACTTAAGAGAAAAAAAGCCTGGTCTGGATATTAGGTATAACTCCAAATTTTCCTACCCTACATTATCCAGGTAAGAGACCGAGCACTTTTAATTACTCTAACCAGAGAGCGCCCCGAATACGCAGACCGATATTATTTATACTAGATGCTTGATAGTTATTTCGATGCAACCCTTCCGCCAAAGAAATGTAGAAGTGATTTGAAATCTTGAAACTACTGTCTATGCATGAGAGCAATAGCTTGCTCACTTTTGCCAATACTATCTTTCCACGCGGGATATCGGGATTCGTACCAAGTTGTAATACCTCCTTGTCCAAATTTTGAGATGCACTTTGCAAGCTCCATGCCATCTATAATAGCATTGTTTGCACCTTCGCCGCCTAGAAGAGGCTCTGCATGAATTGAATCACCTATAAAGAAGACGCCCTTGTTTGCAAGCGTACAAAGTTCCTGGTGACTGGCCAAGACTGTCCGCATAAGCCAATGCAAAGCCCGTTCCGTTTTTAGCTTCTCTGCATCGAATACATCCTTGAAAGGCTGGTCTAGTCCATGGAGTGTTTCTATCTCATCGAAAAATTCTTTTGGGATATCCGTCGCCTCTGAAACTGACCTGTTGGGCAGATGAAGCGGATCGTTGAAACGTCTGGCTGGGCGTGAAAATATCCAACCAATGCTCACTGCGTCTGTCTGCTGCTCATTGATGGACAGATTGAGGATCATCTCTCCTTGTTGTGTCTCTATAACGTTGGAGCCTTTAAAAGCTGGAGCATAAAGACTGTCGTAGACAGCACGTTCCACCCGTCGCTTGCCATTGAAAGCAACATAGGGAAGAACGTTGAATGACGTATTAGGGGAGAGAGACTTTCGAGTGATGGAATGAGGTCCATCAGCTCCAATAATACATGTGCTCTCCAGTTTCTGCCCATTTTGCATGTGAAGAATCATCCCCGAAGATGCCTCTTCCACTTTCTCGAGAGAGTTTTCCCATTGGACATCAAGCCCTTCGCAGAGCAATTTCTCAAATTTCCCACGATGAGCACGAAAAGATGGTGAGCTCACTCTCCTAGGATTAGCCAAGGATCTTGATTCGATGTTGCTGCTTCCGCCCAACAATCCGTCTACCGCTATGCGGCGTCTGAAGGTAAATTCGTCCATGCCTAGGATATCTAGAAGAGGCAGATATGACGGAGTATGGAGCGTGATTCCGTAATCGTGACGGGGATTTGAGGGCTTTCTCTCGTAAAGAACCGCCGGGATTCCATATTTGAGCAGACAACGGCCGAGGGTCAGTCCTCCGATTCCCGCTCCTATGATGCGGACTGGTGTCTGTGGTATTGTCATGACGTGTCACTGCGAAACATTTGAGTTGCTCTCGTAATTTTGATAGAGAGCGGGGGACAGAATTTTGACAGTATGATTTGGCTGTCGGACATCTGGACCGTGCTTGCCCGCATGCACTGTTGTTTCGATTCACAGAGAGAGGCAAGGCTCTTTGGGATCGGCTACTACAGGTATGCACACAAATTTTCGCATTATTAGTGCAAGTATACCTCACGTCTGATTAGCAGACAAAGAGAGAAAACAAGGGGACACACATCAACACGCTAACCGGTTTTCAATAAACACTCTGTAAGTGACTCGATACAAATGACGATCTAAATCGGTGTTGCTTGTGAACAGTCATTTAACTACGGGGAATAAAACGTGGGGATACACGAGCAGACATGCCCCACAGTCCACCGCATGTAATGTCGTGTATCACCGTCTGCTGGGATGCTGGTCATGATTAATTAAAAGAGTGGCGGCCGTGTTGATTCGGCTTGGCTGTTTTATCTCACCTCGTGGAATTGGTATAGCGCTTTCATACTGATGTGGGAGTTGTCGACTCCGTTAGATGTTTTGGTATCGGGTTATTGGAGCGGAATCCGCAAGCATTCGTCAATTACTGTAGGTAAAATGAGGCTTTGGTAGTCATAGCGAACAGCTTTGCAGCCATTGATCGTCATACATGCAATTGCGTCATGGCTGGTTGCAATGCCAGTTCATTTACGAATCATCATGCAGTAGAAGTATCCCAATTTATTTCCTTGACTAGCGCGATGCAGCCTGATATTCAATACAGGTGAGCCTTTATGCTTACAATGTAGGTGCCTTTCTCTTTTGAGAACTGGGCTGTGATATCACTGGTCGCCTTATCTCTTCTGTTGTCTCACTGATATTGCGAGAGGCTAGAGCTGAGATGCTGTCATCCCCCCGACAGGCAACCTCATCGCTACTTATGCAGCTTATAACCCAGTACATGATTCAATGTCATACTCGCATTTATATCGATGATAGCCAAGCTCTGAAGCCTCGTACCAAGGCACCTTTACAGTCTCCAGGCAGGGCTGTTATCATCACAAGTCATTTTTACCAGCGCCCAACGCGATCCACTGGCACGGCAATTGGAATTCGGAACATCGCTTCAAGAGTGTCCCTGTACTTTGGTAGTGTGGGTTAGCTGGTGTTAGCGGCGTCTTTAACCGCCAATTACCAAGGGTATCGACACATCCGCGCAGCCCCAAAGTGAGAAAAAAATTCCCGACAGGCCGAACGACAAGCCGAAGAAAAACGACAGACGGCCGCTCAATGGCGCAATTTGTATAGCGATTCTGCCGAGAGGCTAAAACTCTTCGGACGCCCATTTTTACTTGGTTTTGAAGGCGTGCTTTGGCTGTCGATGCGGTAAAGACTCGGTTGACTATTTTTTCTCAATTTTCACCCTAGTGCTGATATAAGGATCTGTCTGCGTGGGATATCAATCTGTGATCCTTCTCTTCGTAGAGACATTTGGCCGAGATTCGGAGCCTTGTATCCCTCGTAAGCCTGTGAACTGTGACATACAGGGTTTCTATTTTTTCCTGACTAGATTCTGTCATCTTCGTTGCTTCTCTTCGAGTGAGGCTGAGCGATTTAATCCAAGTAAATAAAGAGGGTGGCTCTTTTTGTTATCTTAGTGTCTACGCTCTTGAACTTTTTCTCAACATCATTTTCCCTCTCTGGCTCCGTAAAACCATCCACCATGACCGCCACTAGCAACGGTTTCATCAGCAACGGCGGACCTCAACTCCAGCTTAACAGGGCTGTGGAGACGGCCGATGTGCGTACATGTTTTGGGGCATTTGAACCTTTCGTTCACTAAGTCTTTCTTATAGCTCTTAGAGTCTGTTCAGCAGCTCATTATTCCCTTCATCAAGGCCGCCGATGATGCTGCGGCCCACAAGGCTACGGGGAACCTGGGGTTGAATGCCAATGGAGAGCCTCACAATGTCTTGATTGACTCAAAAAAGCCTTCAGACCTCGTTGCTAGGTTGAAGTTCCTTCTCCCAGAGGAGGGATTAGGCAAAGATGGCCTCCTGCAGGGCATTGAGAGGCTGCTCAAATACAGCGTTAACACATGGGATCAAGGCTTCATGGACAAGCTGTACGCAAGTAATACACCAGTATGTGCTAATTTTGTCAGAATGGCTTATGAATTCGAAGTTGACAGACAACTGTGATAGGTGGGAGTAGTAGCTGATCTCTTACTTTCTGTTTTGAACACCAATGTAGGAGACCCCTTCCAAGCCGTGGTTTAAATATCCTAACATTTCTCAAGCTACATGTTTACCACGTCTCTCCGGCGTTGACTATCATTGAAAAAACAACTACTAAAGCGTTTGCCAACCTGTTTGGATTTGACGGACAATTTGCTGGCGGTGTATCATGTCCCGGAGGCAGTGGATCCAATCTCACATCTCTAATCGTAGCTCGCAATACGCTATACCCTGAAAGCAAGACGGAAGGAAACGGCAAGCATGATTTCGTCGTCTTTACAAGTGCCCATGGCCACTATTCCGTGGAGAAGGCCGCAATGACAACCGGCATGGGCTCATCTGCCGTGTGGGCGGTTCCTGTGGACGACGAGGGCAGGATGAAGCCAGAAGCCCTCCGGGAGTTGATTTTGCTTGCCAAACAGCAGGGGAAGACGCCGTTCTATGTTAACGCGACGGCCGGCACTACGGTCAAGGGCTCCTTTGACCCGTTTGAAGAGATCTCCAAGATTTGTAAAGAGTTTGGCCTGTGGATGCACATCGACGCAAGCTGGGGCGGCAGCGTCATCTTCTCAAAGGCGCAGAGCTGGAAGATGAAAGGCTCGCATCTGGCTGACTCGCTGACTGTTAACCCGCACAAGATGCTCAATGCACCGGTCACCTGTTCCTTGCTCCTGGGCTCGGATATGCGTATCTTCCAACAGGCAAACAGCACTTCTGCGGGATATCTCTTCCATGGAAGCGACGATGGCGAAATCTGGGACTTGGCTGACTTGACGCTGCAATGCGGCCGACGAGGAGACACGCTCAAGGTTGCCTTGGCCTGGCTATATTATGGCGCCAACGGATTCGAGCGACAAATCGACCACGCTTTCGATATGGCCAGCTATCTATTCAGGCTTCTGCAAGAAACCGGCAACTTTGTAATGGTTTCTTCGTATCCTACACCCTGTCTTCAGGTCTGCTTCTATTCAGCTCCTGGCGGCCAGTTGCCTTCTGACAGCAAGGTGAACACCTCCAGAACGCAGCAGATTGCTCATGCACTTGTTGGGAGAGGGTTCATGGTTGATTACGCTCCGGGTGACCACGGTAGCTTCTTGCGTGTCGTGGTAAATGTACAGACCCTGGAGGGGACCGTTGAAGGCCTCGTCAAAGCCATGAACGAGTTAGCAGAGGGAATTCCCCTGTGAAGCAAGGGCCATATCATCCATCAGACATAGATGGCATCCATTAGATAGATTCCCAGATTGTGTGACCCGATCTATTTTTTACATGTACTCTGTACACTCACACCGACGATTTATTGTAAGAAACCATAGATATTTTCGATATACATTTACACAGGCATTTGATTCAAGATCATCTTCAACACGAATAATGGTATTCCTTCTCATTTCAAATTTGTAGCATTTTTAACAAAGGTATTAAGCATATATAACATACTGATATTTTTTTAAAAGTCATTTTTCCAACATTTATTACTACATAATCAGCTGCTCCTATGGTTGACATATTCTCGCGATTCATGCACCCATTTTCTCCACGTTGACGCCTCTCGAACCCCTGCCAATTGCGCTAGCCACGATAAGATCTTATCGGTGATAATCTTCGTCCCAGAAAAAAAAAGTTCCAAAGTCCATCGCAGCTCTCTACACCAAGCAAATTGTCCACTGTATTGCCACCGACACAATGCCGAAACCACGAACAAAACGAGGAGGCGATCGCGATGAGCGCAAGAGGAAGCGATACGACGACACCGAAACGAATTTCGATGCCGACACCAAGCGCCAGCGTCGAGATGACGAAGGAGACGGCAACGATTACGGATATGGTGACGAAGAATTCTCACAACACCAAGGCCATGCCGGCGAAAGGGAATTCTTCGGCATGCTGGCTGATGACGAGCAAGAATACTTTCGACGAGCTGATGAGATGCTGGAGCTGAACCAATTCCCGACCCCTGAGGAGCGAGACATCTTTCTGCAGAGCGTCTACCGTGAAGCAAAAGGCAAGGAGCTCAAGGTCGCTAGTAGCCAGTCTTGCTCTCGATTGATGGAGCGACTGATACAACTCGCCTCCACAGCCCAGAAAAAGCAATTGTTCGAAGCCTTTGGTGGCCACTTTTTGTCGCTGGTGCAGCACCGCTTTGCCAGCCACTGCTGCGAGGCGCTCTTCCTCCGATCTGCCGGCGTTGTCACGCAAGAGCTTGCAGGTTTTACCGGGTTTGTGATGGACACCAAGGGTGCAGATGTCGATGCGCAGCAACCTGAAGCTTCCATGGAGCATCTATTCTTGGCAACACTGGATGAGCTTGAGGGCAGCTTGGGTTATCTCATTACCGACCGATTCGCTTCACATACTCTGCGAGTCTTGCTACTTGTATTATCCGGAATGCCTCTCGAAGAACAGTCGTCGCGTACGCTACTAAAGAGCAAGAGGAAGGAGAAGATTACAGTTGTTGGATCTACAGCAGCAGATGCGCAAAACCACGGCAAGCGAGCAGTGCCGGCATCTTTTACCATGGCAGCCAACAAGATCATGCGAGACTCGGTAGCAGGTATGGATGCTACTGGAATCCAGGTCCTGGCCAAACACCCCATTGGCAACCCGATTCTGCAGCTCATTCTGGAACTTGATTTAACGCTCAACAAGGGTGAGCCCAAGGGTGAGGATGGGAAAGCCGACGATGTCTCCCCTTCCCTTCTCCAGCTGCTTCTCCCCGACGCTCCCAGATCACTGTCTGATGGCTCTTCTGCGGCTTCCGAGTTCGTCAACGGTATGATATACGACCAAATTGGCTCGCGACTTATCGAAACGCTTGTCGCGCATGCGCCGGGAAAGATTTTCAAGGCTCTTAACCAGAATATATTCCTACCCAGGATACAAGGCTATGTCCGCAACGACATCTCATGCTACCCTGCCATCAAAGTGCTTCAACGGCTGGGCAAAGATGACCTCGCAAAGGCGGTCGATCAAATTACACCGACTATTCCTCTGTTAGTCTCCAAAACAAGATATAACGTCTTGTTGACTCTCTTTGAACGATGCGCGGCTAGAAACATCAATGATGAAATCAAAAAGTTAATGAAGGGTTTGAAAGAGGGATGCGGCAGCCAGCCGGCTGATCTAGTCATGACCTTGTGTTCATTTTCAGCCAGCGAAGAGGAAGAGAAGAAAAAGAAGAAGGACGTACAGCAATTAACCAAGAACGAGTATGCCGTTCAATCCCACGGCGCCAATCTACTTACCACTTTGCTCTCAATACCCGGCCCATCAAAGGGTGTTCAAGAATCAATCAATGCTCTGCCATCCGACATTGTCCTCCGCCTCGCCAATACGTCTCTACCAACCGTCACCGTCCTCACTACCGCCATCAACACGCCGTCCACCAACTCCATTTTCCAAAAGAGCCTCATCAACACACTGATGCCACACATACCCGACCTGGCAATATCTCAGTATGGCCACAACCTTATCAATGCCATCGCTGAAATCCCTAGCAAGGGTAAGGATTGGAGCATCCCTCAGCACATGAAGGATAGGATCATGACCGCCCTCGGAGCGCACGAATCTCAGCTGAGGGAGTCATGGATGGGCAGGAGCGTCTGGCGGACGTGGAAGGGAGATATGTGGAAAACACGGCGATTTGACTGGAAGAACTGGATGAAGGAATTGGATGAGATCAAGGCCCCAGCTGCGGCTGCGCCTAAGAACAAGGGGGAGGCAAAGGCGAATGGCGAAAAGAAGACTGTCAAGGACGACGAGGATGTTGAGCAGATTCATGAAAAGGCAGACGAAATTGAGGAGGCAACCGGCGGAGATGGCGACGAAAAAGAAGAGAAGACGGAGAAAAAGGAGAAGAAAGAAAAGAAGGATAAGAAAGAAAAGAAGGAGAAAAAAGAGAAGAAAGAAGAGAAGGGAAAAAAGGAGAAGAAAGAGAAAAAAGTAAAAGAAGATGGTGAGGAACAGGAAAAGAAGAAGAAGAAGAAGAAGAAGAAGTCAAAGAACGAGGATGTCGAGATGGCTGATGCCGAAGAGTGAATCAACACACCGTCTTTGTAGACCGAAGCTGTCAGCATCTCTTTGTTTATAGATACCTACCTCTCTTAGCAAAAACTTAGTATATCTCGCGTACCTAGTAGACAAACTTTCATTGTGGTTTTGGGTGGTAATGAAAGGTGCCGCCTATCTGGATACTTTATTTGCAGCCCAGTAGATCTGAGTATTTAGATTTTTTTTTTTTTTTTAAAAAAGAAAGATATCGAACGTCTAGCACATTCAGATACTGTTCAGATATGATACTTAAACCCTTGGCCGCTCAACTTAGATATGCATTCTATATTGAACTACTTGGTGCTGGCAGCCAAATGGACTCTTCTCGTTTATAATTTCAGTCCCTCCTTCACTTCGCTCCGTTGAGGTTTCCTCGAAGCAAACCGACAGATACCCGTTCCGTCCCGTTGTAATTAAACGAGCATTTTCACTTTCTTCTCAGTTATCTTTTGGTTGGCCGGTTAATGACTTTTGCAAACTGATCAATAAGTGATACTTCTATCTGCAATAAGGATCCGCGCATATTCTCCCGACGCAACTTTCGGGACCTTGGCATCATATCATTAACTCCGTAGCGTTTTACTTCATCAAACGCATTTGGTTCACCATTTCATCCGTCATTCCGTAACAGTACCATCCTATCCATAACATAAATATATTGAGGCGCGTCCCGTACCAGTCTCGTCCCCGAAGTCGCAGCTTGCTTCCGGTTTTGTTTCTCCTTGTCCATGACTAATCTTTCTCAGGCATTTCTTTCGGAATCTTTAGCGAACAAGAAGAAGGATGCCTCGAAAGGGATACGATGTAACTGGGTGCGCCCCAGGTACTCCCGCCGCCGAAGCCGCGGCTCGGGCCAGGCAGAGAGCTGCCCCTGGAAACCGCACTCCTCGTGCCGGAACTCCTATCGATCCGACCCGCCACGATGGAGATGATCAAGAGACCCCTCGAGCTTCTCGTACTGGTGTCTTCGCGGGAGTTGTGCCTGGTGGCCCTCCCAACTACCCCCAGACGAACGTAATGCAGGATGATCCAGCATTTCAGACTCAGAGATTCCTGCCAAGACAGGAGCTGTTCCAGAACCCTTTGAACGTCAGTTCAATTCAGGCAGCTAATAATCTCATGGCGAGGCCCATCAGTGGTCCGCACGGTCATCCTGTTCCTTTCCAAGCGCAGTCGTCGATGTTTCCGGGAGTTGTCTCGACAGCTTCTACAGGCCAAAGCGTTGGATCTGTAAACGCTCCAGCACAGTTCAGTATGGCCACCTTTGGGACTGCCGAATTCGGAGCACAACAGCAGCGGCAATATTGGGACAACAACCAGTTCTATGCTTTGCCCGCCAGCCAGCATGGAATCCAGAGTTTTCCCATGTCCCATCCTGGTCCGGAATCGTTTGTCCGCTACCCAGCGGCTGGAGAAACCGCGCAATATCCGGCACCAAACACCAACACTGGGACTTCAGCAGCTCAGAGTCACGATGAAGACACCGAGATGACGGGCACCAATCGCTGAGAGAAAGTGAGACAGAGTTTTAGAATGTTCGATGATACAACTTTGCTGCAAAAGAGTACGTATATTATCGTTTTCGAAAGGCTGGGGCCATGAGATGCTGATGCTTTATTAGTCATGAGTCAAGCCTGTTATTTCAAGGTATCATACCGAGTTTAGATTTCCGTAAGAGAGAGAGAGCAAGATAGAAGCCGTTTGTCAAACAATGGTAGCTTGCAGGACATTGTCAGTGCTGCCGTCCCTGCCCGGCTGTTTGCTTTGTTAGAGTCTAACCTGGTGAATAGATATATTGGAGAGGACACAGAGAGACCATTCCAAGGATTATGAAGAAGTGTCATGAATGTGCTTTTAGAAACTATTAGAGAGACGGTCAAAAAAGGTACGCGAGCGGAGGAGAGAGTCACTAATGTAAAAGTAAAAGTTGAGCTCATCGATTTCCTGCTTGGCGAATATACATGCTTGCATATATACCTGAGGCATCACTTGTTGTTATATCAGCACCAGGATGGGGCAGGCAGCACCGAGATCAATGAGAAGATTGACCTATAGCATAGAGAGAAACGGAAAGTGCTTTCTACCATAATTGCTATCACTTGAAGCACCTACCTTAGTAGTAGGGCAGTAATACTTCCATTAGTGTATGAACTTCAACTTTTGAAGCATTAATAAAGACTTACTAGAAAGATAACAGAGGGTGTGTGAATATGTGATTGGTACTCTCAAATTCAAGATAATACATGAATAAGGGGCATTTGCTAGTTCACGAGGTCTAAATGCGTAGAGAAACTGTTCGTTCTCGATGGTTTCACCGAGGGATAGATAGACGAAGTATGGAGAGGCACTAAGCGGAATATAATCATCTTATATTGTGAAATCTAGCAAAGGGGTATCATAGGTAGTGCGCCTATCCATTAACCAAACCCATGTCTCCAACCATCAGCAAACTTAAATCTTGTAATGCCATTTGAATACCGCTGTTGTCAAGCAAACCCCATCAAGCACTCCGTGAAAAAAATACAGGATTTGAGCCAGGCTTGTCTCTCAGTGACTCGAAGTGAAGGCGTCATCAACCGAATCGTTATGACGCAACAAAAGAGTGCCTTGCGATAGCCGGATGTGGATTTCATGGGGGATCGGCCTAGGTGCTGGAGGTAATTCTAGAGCGTGGTCTTGTCGCTGACATCAGGCTGATTGAGGGAAAGGCCCTCTGTATCATTCCCGCCCCTAGTCTCAATTTCGCCGACTCTTCTTCCGTTTACACCTTGAACTTTTCTTCTAATCTTTTTTATCGTTCTCTTGGCTCGGAGGTGACCATGGCCTGTCATCTTTTCGGTCACGATTATTTGAGTCGTCCTAAGCAGCCTACATAAGCCCAGATTGATTTCTGAGGGATCTAAAGGAGACTCACGTGGATTTTTCTTTCTCATCATTTTCATTACCGTTGGCATTACCGTCGGCATTACCATTGGCGCGTTTGCTACCTTTTTTGGGGTTCACTAAGTGGGCTGGTAATTGGACGTCTCTCCACGAAGGCGCTGTATCAATGTCCATCTCCTGTCCGCTTGGGGTAGTCAGTATAATCGTTGGCATTGACGACCCCTCCCAGTGAGATATGGCATATTCGAAATCTAATAGCTGCAGTAGCTTGGTCGATAGATCAACGAGTTCTGATAACTCGGCATCGGACGTGTGTGACATTCTGAAGTCAAGGTGGAGGGCTGTCAGTGTATAAACGATTATAAACGGTCTTCCGCCAAGAAGCTTTTGCTCTCCAGGAAGCTGGAGGGGACTGGGAAATATGCTCTAGATTGTGGGAGATCTCAGAGAGCGATTCAACATTGGGTAAGTTATTTATCTTTTGGTGCCATGCCGCGTAGCTCATACGTTTTCTTTAGATTCTCCCGAGCTTTCACATATGAGTCGACCAGCTGAAATATACTTCCAAAGGGACCTATTGGTGCTTCATTTTTCACAAAGCGCAGCTTTGTTAAGGCCAACTTGCCCCAAGGATGTCGTGCCTGGTCAGGAACACGCTGCTTGATAGCTTAAAGTTACTGATGAAAAACTAGAGCAAGCCCCTTTCGAGGCGTACAGCAATCGATGGCACATACTTCGAAGATCGATTCTCAAGGAAACCATATTCTTTTGGTTTTTTTCTTCTTCTAATCTCTTGACCTAGTTCTACCAAACCCTGTCGGCCGTTTACCCCCATTTTGCAACGCGGGAATATTTGGTAAATGAAACGGCTTCTTCTGGGGAATGTCGATTTCCATATTCACTGCCCGCCACATCTCCCACACAGTCGCTCTCCTCGCTGGCAACATGCTGTACTGTAAACTATACAGATTTTTTCTGTTAATCGGAGGGACAAACTGTCCAGTCAACAAACAAAGCAACACTCGCGGTGATAGGTAGTGCTTGCGTATGCGGTGAGCCATTTGAAAGTATTGGTGGAACATGTCGTGGAAGGGAAGGGGAATGTTCTGTACAGATTAGTCAGGGCCACATTTTCCTACTAGTGATAGGGTACAAGAGTTCATACCTTGAGATAGATAATGGAAGTAGGGGGCTCATTAAAAAGTTTATCATTAGTGTCGGGGATTTTAGATTCATGGGTATCTCGAAGTTCAAAATGAATGCCACCTAGTCCGAGTTAATCTCTGTGGCTGTCTTTCATGTCGCTGTGTGTCATTTTGTACTCACCAGGTAATCTACTTGGGTCCTTCAACCTCAACATTAAGGCAAAAAGTGGGAAATGATTCAAACATGATAGCAACGTATCAAAGCCTGCCTTGAGTGATATGATAATCATCCTAGCAATGGCGAAGTTGAGATAGAAAACCATCACTGTGGGCAGAAGAAAGAATAGAAGGGTAAATAGAATTGTCCCAACAAGCAGCTGGTCGAGGTCATAATCGCACGAATCAATACGATTGCGGAGGACGTTGTGTTTTTTCCCTCGAAATAGATGGAAGAGAGACCGCAAAATGGTGAGCTGCCAGTGGTATATCCTTGCAGACGCGAGATAGAACGAGTAGATGTGCATGGTGAGGACCGATAATAAGTCTGAAAACATTGCGATAGGCATGCTTGCCCCTGCAAAAGACGAAAACCCAATGAACCAAATGATGTGTGGCAGCATGGGGCTTAGAGTCTCGATGCAACCTATGACGCGAGGCTATGTCAGTTTGCAGAACTTCTGCGGGGGAAGCGAATTGCAACTTACTTGACCAATAGTCAATGACCCAGAGAAACAAATCGCCCAGAAAGGCAGCTAATTCACCGTTCAGTTTCAGGCCTGCGGGCCATCCCATAAGCCACGATATGCCGCGTTGGAGTGCCTCTACCGTGTATGTGCGCAGGAGATCTCGAATTTGATCTGCAACCCAGTCCTTGTGCTCAATGATGTACGAGCCTACAGCCATACCGATAATCACATCGTTGGCAACAAGCCAAAGGCTGTTGTAGAAACGAATGTAGTCTGGATGGCTAGTAGTGACACTTGCCCAGTTGGCTTTCCGCTGGCGGAGGGTAACATATTGCATTGGCCAATAGCAGAATTGCTGGAGACGGATCTCAATCTGCTGGGCGGTTGCAGAGATATCCTTGAGGGCGGCATACCCTGGTTTGGCTCGAAATTCCAAGACAATGAGGAGGATTTCCGCCACCATCCTATGGAAGAGCAGCACCAGAATGAAAGCCTTTTGCACAACTGGGAAGAGGTATACTGAAAACAGAGTCCACAACTGCACGAGCACATAGTTCCGCATTGTCGTGGCCGACTCCACTACCCTCTCGGAGACACTAAGGCCTCGCTTCGGTCTTGGTCCAAGCCGTCCCACGTTCTGCTGCAACGCCTGCTCCAGCTCCCAGGACCAATTAACCTGATTGACAATTTTGGGCAGCGCTTTGTCTCTGGCGGAGGCAACTCGCCTAACGATGCTGTGCTGCTTCAGCTTCTCGGCTAGTTTACGGCGATTTTCCTTGATTGCCTTTTCCTGCTTGGTCTCGTCGCTGTCATCTTCACTACTCGCAACATCCTCGGGGAGCGATCCTTTGTCCCCTAAAGCCAACGCTATCGGATTGAGGGATATGTACTGCATGCCTTTTGGGTGAGGCCTGTCGTAGAGGATGAGCTGGATACTGGACGCCTTGGCGCAGGAAATCCGGGGATAACGGCTGTTAGTGCTTGTCTTGGCGCATACCCACGAAGGGTCAACCGCGCTTTGACTTGCCGCATTGGAAATACCTAGAACATGCATTGACGAGTGCCCACAGAGGTCATAAATCCGGCTCGCAGAGTGGGGACCACTCCGGAAGAAAGTACCGGACCTGAGATGGAACTCGACATTATGCGCCTGGGACCATTAGCAATGAGCTCACTTCAGGAGGAAGGAGGAGGTAATGGAAAAGCTAACATCAACATCTTCGAGAATGGTGACGACGAAAACATCGAGCGTTGAGTTCCTCCATCCAACGACAACACCAGTGCGATCAGATTTGCGAATGTCTGTCGGCCAAAACACTCTCATCAACCCATCATGCTCTACCATGACAAAGGATGGTTATCGACAGGACGAGGCACAACACTCAGAAGGAGCCTCGTCGCCTAAGCTGCTCTCGCGCAGATATTCCAGCTCCTTGTTCTCGTGGGTGCTGTAGTTACTTCGCGTTAGCCCTGATACCAGCTCGAGCGATGGCGTTTCGCAATTCAATCTCGGGGATTTTATATAGCAACATACAAGTCTTGTTTCCCTCCTTGCGACTAGGGCTACTGGCACAAAGATGGCGAGGAAGAAGGCACTCAAGACCACGATGCCGCGGGCTGCACGCAACTAGAAGCAGAGACAAGAAAGAATGGACGTTAGACATGCCCAGACAGGCTCAGGCGTGGCGGGCGCAAAGGTGCAGGGCATTGCGACTTACAACAACTCCGTATTCCGCGGCAAATATTGCCAGCTCATAGAGGCGAGTAACGAGGTCCCAACGCGCGGTGATGTAGCCAGCGACGAAGATGCCGAGGGTCAAGGTTGAGAAGGGGTGCATAGAGCGTTACTGCTGCTTGTAGGACATGCCGCTGGCCAAGGAGCAAAGGGTCGATGTGATTTGTCGCCTCGAACTCAAGGTGGGATGCCGGAGCGATGGTCGGCGGTGCGCGCGTCACGTCGGCGTCGGCGATTGGCAGGAATAAGCTCGGCAGTAGCAACAGACGTCTCTGGAGGGTGGACAAGCCCAGCAGAAGCCCGAGCCGCAAGCTGGATTATATGCTGAGGCCGCAATGCGAAGGTTCGAGAGGTTTGGCGAGCTATCCCTGATGGCACGTAGCCAAAAGTGCAAGGCGAGCAGCAGCTCCTCCACTAAAAAGCCAACCGCCCGCCAAGAGTGGAGGCTCTCAAGGTGCGTTCGCGCCTCGCAGCGAATCACGTGGCTTGCAATTGACGACCATCCCCTCTGCTTGCGTGTATTTCACGATGCTGCGGCCCGGATATGCATGTTTGCGTCGTGCTTGCGCCAGGAGTACGTAGGCTTTCGACTTACAAACCACCAAAAAAACGACGTTGCGATATTTATATGTACGGATCTGAGCTGCAAATACGAGGTTACAAGTCTAAGCCTCTCCGCATGCCAACGCATCTGCGGGCATGCCCTTCTCCCCTGCCAATAAATCGAGCCAAACATTGCTACTCTAACCAATCATTAATAAACCATAACGTCTTTCTTAACTTGATTCGTGGACTTACTCCTCGGCGCTGTTAACCTTACATCGTTTTCCTTGTTGTCCTCCCGGGCTTCATCGAGAAGATTATCTATGCCTCTGTTTTTTAGTGCAACCTAAATCGAAGTGTCAGCACGATATCGTAGTGTCTTTTGTCTCTCCCCTGGCAAGTTCGTACGCTTAGGCACTTCTGATACTCGTTGAACAAGCCAGCACACTCTTTGTTGTCCTTTTCGGCCCCACGAAGATATTCTGTGTAGGTGTAAGTTCAAATAGTAGCTTTGAGCATCATCATGGGAAAAATCTCTTACTTTCGCTATACCATTTTAAAAAGCATGTGTCGTAGCGCCTTGATTGTTGTATAAGTGGAATGTAGAGAGTCTGCTGGAGGCCATGAGCACACTTACTCCTTCACCTCATTGCACTCCGGTGCAAGCGATGCCGACATTTTGGTTTGGCTTAAATCCGGATCTATCTCTCAAAAGGTTGGAGATTGGGCACTCAATAAATCCGGTATGCTCGGATGTGTAGCGACAATCCCAGTACCACTAGATTAAGTATTGATATTGATATGCAAATTTCTTCGATATATGCCGAGTTCAAGACTTGAGTCAACTCTTTGCTCACTGTAGGAGCTTAAAGTATTCCAATTTCTTACAGCCACCAACTGCGCATTGCAAACCTCAGGCCGTAGATCCATAAAAAAGTCGAGCTTGCCACATCATTGGTCGCAGTGACACATCTAGCCTAGTCTGATTGGCGGACGAAACCTTGTCTACCCAGCCCAGAGACCCATATCGACTACAGGCTGGAGCTTCAGCTTCAATTGAAACTCTCCAATCACAGTTCGATCGCGTCACCGACGCGCTTCTCGAAGGTCGACAACAGCAAGTGCAGCTTCATCGGATCCCGCGTGCATCACGTGCTGTAGCTGCAGCTGAAATACCAAAGACGCAAAATCAATTCGTCTGAATTATCCGGCTGCCATGGCCCCTTCGGCAGCTCAACTGAAGGAAGCGCTCATTGAAGGGACCCGCGAGGTGTATAGCGCAGAGCCCGACGGTACTTCCGTCAACAAGGTGCGCCGGCGTGTCGAGGAAAAGCTCGGCCTAGAAGACGGCTTTTTCACTAGCGAGACGTGGAAACAGAAAAGCAAGACAATCATCAAAGAGCAAGTTGTGAGTATCAATAATTTCCAAACAAACCGCCTATGCCTCTCTTCCGACCTACCCCGCTAATGAAATCTTTTTCTTTAAAGGATAAACTGCTGGATGAAGATGTTTCTGAGCCAAAATATGAATCGGATTCAAAAGTTGGCATCAAGCGGCAATCGTCTGAAATCGAATCCCCGCAGCCCAAGCGACGAAAGAAGACATCGGGAGCTGCCAAGAAGAAAGAGGAGTCGGACGTTGATGAAGCTCCCAAGAAGGAATCCAGCACAAAATCCAAGAAGCTTATATCTCGCCGCAAGGCTGAAGTCGATGATTCCGATGATCAAGATGCCAAGCTAGAAGGAAGCCCATCACCTGCCAGAAATCGGAAACGAAGCACGAAAGAAGAATCTAAAGACGAATCAAAACACAATCTTTCCAGCCAAGGAAGTAATGCGACCATCAAAAAACAGGAGACCCCAGGTGACGAGATCAAACCACCAGTAAAAGACCAGCCCGATTCAGGAGCAGAGGAGGCGAAAGCAGATGTTAAGGATGAATCGAAACCAGAGGTGAACGAGGAGGATGAGTATTCTGATGTAATCGACGAGCCACCACCTACAAAACGCAAGAGAGGCGAAAAGAAAGAGACTTCATCGAAGCCAAAAGCCTCCAAACCAGCAGCTAAGAAAGACGCCACGCCGGATGATCCTAAGGATGCGGAAATCAAGAAGCTTCAATCACAGCTTACTAAATGCGGCATTCGGAAGTTGTGGCACATAGAACTAAAGCAGTACGGAGACAATGCCAGAGCAAAGATTCGTCATCTGAAGAAAATGCTGGCAGATATTGGCATGGATGGGCGTTTCTCAGAGTCCAAGGCTCGTGAGATCAAGGAAATGCGAGAGTTGCAGGCAGATGTTGAGGCTGCTCAAGAAATGGACCGTCTTTGGGGAACCAGCTCTGGTGGAAGGGCTAGCAGAAGCAAGGCCAAAACTACCGCCCAAGAAGCCAAAGTGGAGAGTGCAGAGGAGACCGGGGATGAGGAAGACGATGAACCTACTTCGTTTGCTGCGAGGCG
Organism: Trichoderma semiorbis; assembly: GCA_020045945.2. NCBI lineage: Eukaryota > Fungi > Ascomycota > Sordariomycetes > Hypocreales > Hypocreaceae > Trichoderma > Trichoderma semiorbis. The sequence goes on from CM034695.1 coordinate 2,610,846, forward strand.
ACGGAGAGCCCACGCGGATCTGGCGTTTCTGGGAGACGAGAGCGATTCCGACTAGGCGAGCTGCTGGTCAGTTTTTGATTTACTCAGTAAGCGGTTTCTGAAATGTACGGATCATGCGGCATGGCGTTGAGTTTGTGACCACTGGGGATATCACTGAACGAGCTAACGTGATTTCATTTAATGTATTATCTTTGTCTTTTCTTCTTCTTCAATTCATACGGATATTCATGTTACGGTGCAGGGACGGGCAATGGAGCTTCAAAAATAAGTCAATAAAGTTTCATTACTAAACGCTATAGTAGCCGATTGCTTTTTCCTCCCTCTATTCTGACCAAGCCTTGTACACAATTCTTGAACCATAAGTCTCGCCCTTCTTCACAATGACCATGTCCTTCCATTCTGGGACGTTGACTGCGTTGATCCAACGGCCGGGCTCGCAGCAGAAAGCACTTCGTGCGCCTCTCGCCGGTAGGCCCTCCGCAGCGGGGACGTTGGTCAATTCGCCTGTGTAAAACTGATAAGACGGCTCCGTGCTTAGGACTTCCAAGTGGATGCCGGACTTGGGGTGGAACGCAGCGAGGTTAAGAGCAAGAGGCTGTGTTCGGGTATCGATCGGTACGGAGGATGGGTCGGAGGTGGTTGTAAAGCAGCGGTCGACTGCTGGTTCGACGGGGCCAAGGACGAAAGGCTTGGTGGTCTCGACACCGGGGAAGGCAACAGGGCCGCCAATGGGGATAGAGTCTTCCTTAGCAGGGAGGTGCTGGTTGGTCGAAAGAGTGACGGTGGTGCCGGTGATGTTGTCATCGCCAGTGAGATTGAAGTAGGAGTGGTTGGTCAAGTTGATGATGGTCTCATCAGCGCCCTCGACCAGTGTCGCTTCGTACTCGATGCCCAGAACGATGACCTCCTTTCCGTCCACCACCTGGTTTCCAATAGTGTAGATGACCTTGGCCTCGACGGCGCCGGGATAGCCTTCGTCACCATCTTCGCTGCGGAGAGTGAACTCGACGCTTTCACCACCCTTCAAGCCTTCTACGCCGGGGATTTCCCTGATTCCCACAGCCGTCGGGCCTTTCCAGATGCGCTTGCCCCAACCCTCGTTACCGCCGTGCAAGCTGTGGAGGTCATGATCATTGGCTGCAAGCGGGTACGACTGGCCGTTGAGGCTGTTGATTTTGGCGTCCTTGATACGGTTGGCAATACGTCCGATTGTCTCTCCGAAGTACGCTGAGTTGTACTTGACATACTGCTCCTGCTCAGGGAATCCAAGCACAATATTTGTGTCCTTGACCTTGAAAGACTGGATGATGGCCCCGAGGGGCAGGAACTTGAACGCAGCGTCAGTCATGGTAATGTGATGAAACGGTTGGATTGAATGTGCTGTAAATCCAAAGGGCCAGCCCCAGACGTTTATATTTCGAAAATAAGAATGCGATGACGCCGCCTATGGAGATATTATGGGTATTAATGGCGATTATCTCGGATATATTGTGGTCTCGAATTTCCCCATTTCTTTGTTGGATCGCATTCAGCCTGTTTATCCGTCGCGAGAGCCGTTTGCGCGGATATGTGACGCTCCACAGTCACACAGGCAAGCTTCGATGACGGCGGGGCAATGGCGGGGTAATTGGGGGTTCTGTTGGAGACTGCTGCGAAATTTCGGAGCTCAGACAGGGAATTTCTCCAAGCGCAGGGTCCTGATCCGACGCCTGGAAAAGCAAAATAGCCGGAATGTGTTTGTTGATCCGTCATTACTTGGCGATATGGATCATCTGATTTTGGTTGACTATTTGACTATGAAACTAGTAACAGCTATTCAGCACTAGCTACTTTTCTTAAACCTTTCAGCCATTTGAGGTGACAAAAGTAGGTAGGGAACTGGAGTAATTGATAGCGACCTGCATCTCAAGCCTGACAATCTGGATGCAGGTACCTGGAATACCGTGCCCAGTCCAAATTATCCCACAATATCGCTGTCATTCAATTGCACTACTTATGTGTCTTCTTCGTTCGATATAGGCTTTATATCTCTTTTCGCAGCACGTCAAGTCTTCTCTCGATAGCCTATGCATTCACCTGAGGTAGAGAGCGAACGTGTGCTCACGGCTTTAACGCCGGCAGAATATAGGCAAATGCGCTGGACCTCTCAGCCTAGGAGAGCTTCAGAGCATTACGTCTAAAACCTCTGTCTGTTGAAATTACCATGGAAGGCTTTGGGTACCTACCCAAACTTCTCAACAATTATTGTTGCTACGCTTGAGTGTGAAACTTTTCCACCTTTTTATACCTACCCTTGGGCCTTAAAACTCCGCTGAGGCTGTACCTTACAGCGGGCTTATGCTTCCCCCACAGCCCGCTTTCGCCCTGTTGCAGAGTGCCATCAGATCTCTCTCGCTTCCCACGTGGCGCTGTATCGAACTCGCAGCGGCATCGCTGGTCTTGTGACGCTGCTGTGCAGGTTAGCCAGCGCAGCCCAATCAGGTGCAAACGACAATTCATGTCGCTCATGTTGCTGATCCAGCCTTTCATCCGAACACTCGTGGGCCTCGTCCTCGTTCTCGGAATCTGCCTTCCAGCAGCTCAAGTTGCCTGACCGCTTTCCGGACCCCAGTTCACATAGCCGCCGACACGCCATAACGCTGTTCTTCAGCACTCTCCACCTGCTCTTTGTCACCCTTGCGCTCGCTCTCGCACCTCACACTACCGAGCTGAGGATCCTAAGACCATGGCAGACCTCGTAAACGTTACGCCTAAGCGAAAAAGAGGAGCAGATGTCTCTTTTTCGCCGTTGAAATTCTCATTTGATCTCTCCGCGACCGGCGCACCAGAGGAAGGGGGCAACAGCCCTCGCTCGTCGACGGTCGTACACAGATTCCGCGGCCTTGCGCTTGGGAACGGCGCGGTTGTCGAGGATGCTGATGAGATGGACGTAGAATCCGATGCATCTACGAGGAAACGCCATAAGCTAGATCAAGATGTTGCGGTGGTGCAGCCTCAGCCAGAGTCCAAGCTGGTGTCCGGACCGGAGATGGAAACTACCGCAGTGGTTGAAATGACCGATCGCGCTATGCTACAGCCCGAAGTTCCGCCCCCCTCGTCCGAAGGCCTCCTCCAGAAGGCATATCCTTCCATCAACCGCTTATCCGAGTCTCAGTCAAGAAAGAAGAGAGCTGGCACTCCACCCCTCCGATTTAAGAAAGGGCATCCTCAAGAAGGACTGTCTGACGCCGATGACGAGGCGGAAATCGTAGATCCTTTGCGTGCGTCACTAACCTGGCATGAGGATGAAATTACAATATACGACCCCAATGACAAGGACGACGACGGCACCGGTATCAATGGCGTTGGGTTCAAGCCCACCCCGGCACTTGCGCATGCGCGGGTCATGAAGAGGCGACAGCAAATGGCAGAGTACAGAAAGCGGGAAGAGAATGAAGCCAGAAACAGGAGAAGTCAGAGGCGACGAGGAGAGCTAGCTGCATCAGCCAGGCGAGATCACAAGTCACCACCTTCGAGGAAAGTCAGATTTATGGATGCTGAGAGCAGGAACATTACTATGACGGCATGATTATGAATATCTTCTATTGACGATTGGCGAAATTGGAACGTATACTGGGAATGGGTATGGGCAAGGGCAAAGATATCAGAAATATGCCCGACTAACGACGGCGTTTGGGCGCGATCTCTTTATAACACGAGCGAAATAATTCGGCAACGATCTTGGGGAGGCGGAGAAAGGGTATGAAATGATGGGCGGCATCTACGGACTGGACTGCCTGGCGTTGTGATTCCCCTCTGCCACTTTTACTCTTTTCTCATTTCTTCCTTCATTTCCTTCTTTCTTCTTGTTTTTCGTTTCTCAAGAATTCACAAGGTTGCTTGCCTATGGTTAGAAGATAATAACCACAGTCTGGCCAACGCTTCCATTGGCACTTAGAGAGCTTCAATATACGGCATATACTCTTCTCTCGTACATTTAATCGAAGTAAAGATTGCTGTAGCATCCAAAATAGAGTCTTTATTCATACATATAATTGTACATGGCAGCTCATCTGCCTTGGCTTTCACCAAAACTTATACCAGGCCTTATTTCGGGCTCTTTGCTCTTCCTCTATCCTCAACTGCTCCCGCCTCTCCTCGGCTAGTTTCTTTGCCTGCTCTTTTCTGTTCTGCGTGACCACTTCGATGTGCCTCTTCATCTGAATCTTCTCGGCCCGCCGTTGATACTGGCAGTACTCGTACGAGGCTATGCTACCCAAGAGGAAGAAGCCAACCGCCCAGTTGGCAGATTTAGCAGCATTGCCTATCGACAAGCTAAGCGTTAGCCACCAGAACTGACACTTGATATACAGTATAAATAGATGCTCGGCATGAAAGATACCTTGAATCACAAATTTCAAGCCGCCCAAGCCAGCTCCCGCCCCAATTCCCGTCAGCAATCCTTGCCGTGCGCAGGGTGTGTTTGCTACGTTCGCAAAATCATCCTTCTTGATCATTGAGACAGCCTCTGCAAAGGCAGACTTTGAACCTCTCGGAGTCCCATCTGGATTCTTGTCCGGCCCTTGAAGACCGGGAACCTGATCGCCCTCTGCTATCGGCTTCGACCACACGTGCAGCACTTTTTCGTTCGCATTGGGCCGTTCATTGTCGTTGGTCGGGGCCATTTCTGGCTACCTTGCTTGTCGAATTGGTGGCATGGACGGCGCTGGCCCAGCTATATATTCACTGGCAGCAGTCATGACGCTCGAACGATTTATCCTAGAATTGTAGCTCTTAGTGGGCTGTGGCTGTGCAAAGCGTTTTTGTGGCTAAAATCAATTAAAGATGTGGCGTTTACTAGCCAGGTCCATTCGCGTATCACGCGTAGCGGCGCGTCTTCCCTGACACACATCTTCACGAAACATCCTTGCAGGCCAATTGTTGCTTGGTCAGGGCTCTGCTTGACCTTGTTTGCCAGCCCAAACAGCTGCTGTGCGTTTTGCACTGCACTATCAACCACAACGACAAATAGCTGCTTCACACGATCCTTAATATCATAGCAGCTAGTGCAAAACGCCATAACCCATGACGGACCTATTAACCGATTAAGTTCGAGTTCTCTTATTGCCAGCTTGGCAGCGGTCCCGCCTAATAAACCGTCTTCCAAAATGCCAAACACATCTCTTCGCCGCCCAGCCAAGGGCTATAAAAGAGGAGGGAAATTTGCATATCATGGCGCAAAAACCCGGACTTTCGCTGCGTCCTCAAGGGCTGAAGGTACCTCTGCTGACGAAAAGTGGGAGCGTACTCGCTTGGCCCAGAGCATTGACGACAAGATGGGTTTTGCACGGTACGAAAGCGGAAAGAAGAAGGAAGGATGGCTGGTAAACGTTCAACCAACTTCTGTCGAAGATGAAAGGATACCGGGTGGTCGAGCAGCATTAGACTGCTATTTCATCGAACTGGACGGAAGCACTTTCAAGGCTACGGTCGAATATGATCCTTATATCGTCATTGCCGTCAAAAAGGGCCGCGAGTCTGAGGTTGAAGAGTGGCTGAAGAGAGTGCCAGGTGGTGGCGTTGTGAAATCACTTAGGAGGGTAGAAAAAGAGGATCTCAGCATGCCGAATCACTTAATGGGCTACCGACGGACGTTCATTGAGATTCGGTTTGCCAATGTCGGCGATCTAATGGCAGCGAAAAGAGACATCATGCCAATTGCGGAGAAGAACAGGAAAAACATGAATGCCATGGATGCCTATGCTGAGGTTGCTACGTGAGCATCACAGCCCGTTGTCGAGGATATCTTTTGGGATGTTGGTTGGATTCTAACACTTATAATTGCAGGACTAATGGTGACTTCGACCTTTTTGATAACGATTTACGAGATGACGATCGAACTACGAGCACTTCTATTTCTGAAGCAAGCGACTTTATCGTCGATATACGCGAATATGATGTTCCATACCACGTTAGAGTAATGATAGACTTGGGTATATATCCCTGCTTGTGGCAACAAACCTGGGCTTGACTAACTGAGACTTTAGATATAAGAGTCGGAAAGTGGTATTTTGTTGAAGCAAAGCATGGCGTCACAAAAATCACATTAAACGAGGACAGATCTTTGCCGGCTGATCCCGTAGTTATGGCATATGATATCGAGACATCAAAACTGCCCTTGAAGTTTCCCGATGCCGCTACAGATCAGATCATGATGATATCATACATGATTGACGGACAAGGTTTTTTGATCACAAACCGAGAAATCATTTCCGAAGACATTGGCGATTTCGATTATACACCCAAGCCCGAATACCCCGGTCCTTTCATGATTTTCAACGAACCGGACGAGAAGTCGGTCATTGAGAGGTTCTTTCTTCACATCAAGGAGGCACGTCCTACTGTCATTGCAACTTACAACGGTGACTTTTTCGATTGGCCATTCGTTGAGGCAAGAGCAAGCGTAAACGGTATCGACATGTACCAAGAGATCGGTTGGAAGAGAGACAGCGAAGACCAGTTCAAGTGCAACTATAGTGTTCATATGGATTGCTTTCACTGGGTCAATCGAGACTCTTACTTGCCTCAAGGATCTCGAGGCTTGAAGGCTGTCACAGTTGCCAAGCTGGGATATGACCCCGACGAACTCGATCCGGAATTGATGACACCATATGCAGCGGAGCGACCGCAGACGTTGGCCGAGTACTCAGTTTCCGATGCCGTTGCAACTTACTATTTGTACATGAAATACGTACACCCCTTCATCTTCTCTCTCTGCACGATCTTGCCATTGGGAGGAGACGACGTCCTCAGAAAAGGCACTGGCACACTCTGCGAAATGCTTCTGATGGTGCAAGCATACCAGCAGGAGATTGTGCTGCCAAATAAGCATGTCACCCCAAAGGAATCCTTCTGGGATGGTCATTTACTCGATTCTGAGACCTACGTCGGTGGTCACGTCGAGAGTATCGAAGCTGGAGTCTTTCGATCTGATATCCCTGTCAATTTCGCCGTTGATCCTGCTGCAGTTGACGAGCTCTTAGGGGATATAGACAATGCACTCAAGTTCGTCATTACAGTTGAAGAAAAGAAGTCTCTAGACGACGTTACCAACTATGATGAAGTCAAGCAGCAGATTGTGAGCAAGCTTATGAGCCTGAAAGAAACCCCCAATCGTAACGAAAGGCCGCTCATATACCATTTGGATGTCGCCTCCATGTACCCAAATATCATGACGACAAACAGACTGCAACCGGACTCGATGATTTCGGAATCAGATTGCGCGGCCTGCGACTTTAATCGGCCAGGCAAGACATGTGATCGACGAATGCCTTGGGCCTGGAGAGGAGAGTACATACCTGCGAAAAGGGACGAGTATAATATGATTCGACATGCGCTCGAGAATGAAAAGTTCCCTGGTAAAACACCACATGCCCCGCCGAGAACATTCCAAGATTTGAGCGCGGATGAACAGGCAACCCTAGTGAGGAAGCGTCTTCAACTCTATTCTCAGAAGGTATACCACAAAATCCACGACTCCACGACTATTGTTCGCGAGGCAATCATTTGTCAGCGAGAAAATCCCTTCTATATCAACACTGTTCGCGATTTCCGTGATCGCCGATATGACTATAAGGGCAAAGCAAAAGTCTGGAAAGGAAAGACGGACGCGCTAAAGTCATCTGGTGCCCCTGGCAATGAAATTGACGATGCGAAAAAGATGATTATCTTGTATGACTCTTTGCAGCTTGCACACAAGGTCATTTTGAACTCTTTCTACGGATATGTCATGAGAAAAGGCTCTCGTTGGTACTCCATGGAGATGGCGGGTGTTACTTGCTTGACGGGAGCCACGATTATTCAACTCGCTCGCCAGCTTGTTGAGCGCCTTGGCCGACCTCTTGAACTCGACACCGATGGTATCTGGTGTATGCTTCCCGCTACCTTCCCTGAGAATTTTGCTTTCAAACTGAAGAATGGCAAGAAAATGAACATATCTTATCCTTGCGTCATGCTCAACCACCTTGTGCACGACAAGTTCACCAACCACCAATATCAGACTTTGGTAGACCCCAAAACTTTCAAGTACGAAACTCACAGCGACAATTCCATCTTCTTCGAAGTTGACGGCCCATACAAGGCGATGATTCTACCTACCTCAAAAGAAGAAGATAAAAACCTGAAGAAGCGATATGCCGTGTTCAACGACGATGGCAGTCTGGCAGAATTGAAAGGATTCGAAGTGAAGCGTCGTGGTGAGCTTAAGCTGATCAAGATCTTCCAACAGCAAATCTTCAAGTTTTTCCTGGAAGGAGAAGATTTGACACAATGCTACACTGCTGTGGCCAAAGTTGCAAATCAATGGCTAGATGTGTTGCATAATAAAGGATCTACGCTTGCGGACGAAGAGCTGATGGAGCTGATTTCTGAAAACCGAAGCATGTCCAAGACGCTGGAAGAGTACGGTAGTCAGAAATCAACCAGTATCACAACCGCACGACGTCTTGCCGACTTTTTGGGTGAACAAATGGTCAAGGACAAAGGTCTGAATTGTAAATTCATTATTTGTTCTCGACCACGAAATGCACCCGTCACGGAGCGAGCTGTTCCCGTCGCCATCTTTTCTGCGGAAGAAACCGTAAAACGCGCATATCTGAAGAAGTGGCTCAAGGAAGAACCTGTAGATACCGACCCTCGAGCTCTTTTGGATTGGGATTATTATCTGGAACGTCTAGGATCCGTGATCCAAAAACTCATCACCATTCCTGCCGCGTTGCAAAAAGTCCGCAATCCCGTTCCTCGAGTACCTCATCCCGACTGGCTTCAACGAAGGATAAACATGAAGGATGACAAGATGAAGCAAAAGAAGCTTACGGACCTCTTCAGCACCAAAGAACCGCTAGCAGATATTACGAATCTCAACGGTTCTCGGACGAACGACATGGAGGACTTTGGCTCCAAGCTGCTGAAGCCCAAACAACTCGGCGCGCTCATCGCATCATCCCAGCCACCAGCTCCCTCTCAAAAGCGCAAGTCTCCTGAACCAGCAGAAGAGCCAGACCCTATGGCCGCTTTGCCGAACGCCATACCTGATCCATCTGAAGACTATGTTGATTTCTTACAATATCAGAAAATGAAGTGGAAGTTGCAGAAACAAGCGCGTATTCGGAGACGGCAGCTGTTTGGTGAGAGAAGAGGCAATGTGAGCAGTAATATTCAGCAAACATTTATGAAACAGGCGCATCTTACGTTTATGAATACGTGGCAGCTGCTTCATCTGAAAGCTACCGATACCCCTGGTATCGTGACGGCGCACGTCTTGATTGACGCCAAGATACATACGCTGAAGATCAACGTTCCTCGACAGGTCTTTCTCAATCTTAAGAAGGAAGAGCTGCCGGATGTCGAGATTGCGGGATGCCAGGTTGAACAAGTAAACTATACTCTCCCCAACGGGCATCAGTCTAAGCATCTCTTTAAACTCACCGTTCCGGAAGACGTTTACTTTAACGAAGCAGAAAAATTCTCACTCCTGTTCAATCACCCCAGTGTAGAGGGTGTGTATGAAAAGCAAGTACCCCTGAATATTCGCGCAGTGCTTCGGCTGGGCAATCTCTGTGCCATCGACGAGGAACAAGAAGCTGTTCTTGGCAGGGGTCTCGAGCAAGCATTCGATCTGATGGGCCTTAAACGACCAACCAAGCCAAGGACGTATCTAGAGTCATCTCCGTTGGCTTACATATACATATCTCACATCACCGCAGGGGATCGCCAAATATTTGGTCTATTCTCAACCACAAGTGATCAGGCCTACGTTGTGATACTGCAAAAAGGAAGAGATTCTGGCTCGGATCTTCCGAATACCACCAAGTTGTACTCTGAACTACTAGCCAAAAGAGCAGAAGAAGCCGCAGGCACGAATTGGCAGGATTGTTTCAAATATCAAGAGAAGATTACCTTCAAGATCACCCAAGTGACAACACGGCGCAAGGCCCACTTAGAGGTCGCAGATGTCGTCCGAAAACTTCGCAAGGATGAATCGCGGCCACAAATGATGGTTATCCAGTCGTCGCAGAGAAATCTTTTGGTTCATGATATTCCTATTCTGGGCGAATTTCCCGTGTTGCCCCTCAAGTACGATGCTTCCGACAGCTCACTGCCGCCCTTGGGTTGGCAAGCAGTTGTTGCGCGACGTCTGGTCGGCCACTACCTAGGGCTTGGATCCTGGATCTTGCACCTTACAGCCTTGGCACGCTATGGCGACGTTCCTCTGTGCAACCTAGAGCGTGATGATCCTCGTTTCCTAATTGACATTGCCTACGCCAGACGGCTCCAGGCAAACGGGGTGGTGCTATGGTGGTCTCCTGACCCCCGACCAGACCATGCTGGTTATGAAAAGGATGACATTGTCGGATCACTCGACACTGTCAAGATGCCTAGCATCAACAACCCCGGAACGTACTCTTCGGTTTGTATTGACTTGGATGTTCGCAATCTTGCCATCAACACTATATTAACCTCGTCCTTGATCAACGAACTTGAAGGCGCCGAGTCAATATCATTCAATCCTACGGCCGATGGATCAGAGATTCTTGCTTCAGAGAATGGGTTTGCCAACGCCGGAGTCTTAGTTCTTCGTGAGATGGTCAAAGCCTGGTGGGCAGAAGCTTGCAAAGGCAGTACGATGGCCGATGTGCTTGTTCAGCATCTCGTCCGGTGGGTTGAGAACCCAGATTCCTTCATGTACGACCGAGCGCTGCACTACTATGTGCAAATGATGTCTCGAAAGGCATTTCAACAGCTCATGGCAGATTTCAGGCGGGTCGGTTCGCAGGTCATCTTTGCTAGCGCAAATCGACTGATCCTACAGACAACGAAAGCTGAAGTTGGTAATGCGTTTGCGTATAGCCAGTACATTATCAAGTCGATCAAGAGCAAGTCTCTATTCCACTTCATTGACTTGGAGATCAAGGAATACTGGGACTACTTGGTGTGGTACGACGAGTTTAACTACGGTGGCCGAGCCTGTCAGGAGGTTGCCGAGTCTGACGAACAGAACCTGGAGACTATTATGCATTGGCAGATGGCCACGTTCCTGCCCGTTCGTCTGCAGTCTACTTTCCAAGACTGGGTGATTGAGTTCATCCAACTTATGCATAAACTAAAACGACCGGAAAACAATGACCCTGACTCAACCCCACGACTCACTCAGCTGCCGAATAGGAACCAAGAACCCAACGGCGACACTCAAATCATCTTGGGTAAAGCTTTTGAGAAGCCAATGAAGAAAGTCATCGTCGGTCTCATTAACCAGCAGAAGCGCGAACTCATGCATCCAGAGCTGGCAGAGGACTATAGCTTCCCCACGCTGCCTGGCTCGCACCTTTCACTACGCAACCCGATTCTTGAACTCGTCAAGTCGATCACACAGGTGTTGTCTTTGGATAAGAACATCACGCTTGAGGCAAGATTATTGCGTAAAGAGTTGCTTGCGCTCTTCGAAATTCGCGAGTTTTCCAAGGAGGGAGCGTTTACGAATCCCTCAGAGAGCTTAAAACTACTGCAAGTGTCGTGTGACAGCTGTACGATGGCGCGAGATTTGGATCTCTGCCGCGACGAGGATCTATTTGGCTCTCCTGGAGAGAACGGCGGACAGAGCTGGCACTGTGGCTTCTGCAACAGCGAGTACGATAGGGTGAGCATCGAGGAGCGGCTGCTTGCCATGGTGGAAGGCTGGACGACAGAGTGGGCTAGTCAGGATCTCAAGTGTGATCGGTGCGGCGCTCTGAGGGTGAATGACTTTATGGAGCATTGCACTTGCAGCGGTGAGTGGAAAGAGGTGTTGTCGCGGGATGAGGTTGTGCGCAAGTTGGCCGTTATGAAGCGGGTGGCACAATATTATGGCTTGAAAATGCTTGGAAATGTGGTCGAGGGACTGTATGAGGGACTGTAAAGGTGTAAATATGGACAGCTAGGAAGTGTGTTGGCTTTTAGAAGCATTGATTCGGCGTTGTCTTTTTCCGGGGGCACTTGGTTTATAGCAGTTATATGTCGATATATTCATGAATCCAAATGTCCATAAATCTCAAAGCATTTGATATTTCTTTGCATAGCAAAGGGTTTCCGCAGTGATAATACGCCAAACAAGTTTACCATGCAACTATGAAAGAAAAATATTAGTCAAGCTCATACGCCCCTGACTTTTCCTTTCCATTATTCATATCTTCTTTGACCCGTTCTCATAAGCTTCCACATTCTTTTTATGCCAGAATAAGACCGTTCCTATATTCCTTTCACCCCGCAAAACCCTCCGCGAGCCATCTTCTTAGCCCTTGCATCCCGTCTATGGTGATTCGCTCTCGCTCCTTTATGAGCCTCTTTATTCTTCCTAGCCATTTCCGTATCCTTCTCTCCCGTCGGTCCGGCAACATTCCCTCCTCTGCCACGACCTCCTCGTCCGCGTCCTCCTCTCGCACGCCCGCCTCTGCCGCCCCTATTTGAGCCTCCATCCGGATCACTCTCCTCTGCGCCTGAACCGGCAGGACTGGCTCTCCATGAAGTGCGTTCGAGCTGCGATTGCTGGCCGCTCCATGCATATTTAGCCTCCAGACGCTTCATCTGGGTAGGATTCCTCTGCAGCATGACTGCCCATCCTTCGATGGCCTCGTCAGCTATGCCTGTTTCATCTCGCAGTTTTGTGCGGGTAGCGCTCCTCCTTGTCTCTGCATCTCTTGCAAAGATCCTAAGATCCGCCTGGAAAGCGCGGAAGAGAAGCTCTTCGTTGCTATCGTTGACACCATCTGCTTCTTGGTTGCCTGCATCCACGGTGCCTCCCACGTCGGCGGCATCATAGGTGTCGTCACGCTCGTCGTCGTCTGGGTCAAGCGACGCCAGAGCGGATAGGATGGCTGCCTTGTTTGGAGCTGTTGATTTGTCCCTGAGGACGTCGTCAGCCGTCTTCTCGGGGTTCTTACCAAACGAGATTTTGGAAGTGTCGACTGCCAGCCGATCAAACTCATCGTCGTCGAAGACGTTGCGTCTAATGGGTAACTGTATCGGTGTTGAGCGAGGCGCCAGGTCTTTATGTGCTTGAGTATCGGATTGCGTATGTGATCTTCTCAGAAACATTGTTAGCTGAGTCACAAGAAATTCATTTTGTAAAAAAAGAACAAAAAAGGAGATACTGAGAAACTCACAATGGCTCTGTCCTGTCCGCAGTGGCAAGATGCGGCGGTAGCGTTTCATCAAACAGATTCGCAATCACTTGCTCCACGTCGCCATTATACTCATCCAAGCATTTTGCTATGAACCCGACCCCCATGTCCGGGAAGATATCTTGAACATGGGTGATTTGGCTCATCTGATGGACATGTATCTCCGCATGCATATCCTCAGCAGATTCTACTCCCTTTCCTTTGTCCACCTTTCTCTTTATCAGCTTCTTTGGCCGGACAATAATGCCCGTCTTGAAAGATTCAAGGGTAGTGATGCGATTCTTGAGGTTAGACGGCGCTGCTGTCGATGACTCTATTTTTCGAAGCAAGGCCTTTAGTATTGGTGTATTCGTCACGAGATCAGCGCCCAGGGAGTCGTTAGGATTCAGTGTCCCCTTCTTGTGTGCCTCCGCAGCAACCTGAATAGCGTATAATTGATCGCTAATCATAGACCACTTGGGAGGCTCTACTTCTATCAAGCCAATGAGGCATAGGTAGACTGTAGTAATGATGGTCTTGCGCAGAGGTGGATTGATGACCCGGAAGCAGGTGACTAGACCGTCGAAGAAGTCGGATCCAGCGAGAAGAAGTATACATGCGTTAGGTGAAGCATGTAGCAGCGGATTCAGACGTGTGAGCTCCAGCTCGACAAGTTTAAGATCACCCTTACTTCCGGCATCGAGTTGCGGGATAAGCAGCTTTTTGAGAGAAAGTAATGAAGATTCGATGGGGGCAGCGTGACTGGCGAATAGCCGCGCAAGCAGCGGAGCAGTGTGCTTCTTTGGAAACGTCCTGGCTAACCCGGCCAGAAAATGAACGTCTAACAACTGGGGTGAAGGACATATTGTCAAGAGCCGTGAGATGAGGCGGAAGATGGTCTTTAACAGCCGCGGTGATATTGTCTTTGCGCCAGATTCGACTGAGGTCTCCTCCACGAATGTTGATACAAATGTCATCAGGGCCTCATTGTCTGCAGCTGCCTGCTTGAATGAGGCATCGTCCAGGTCCAGATAAGCCTGTGATAGTGCAATCCATGCTTCCGATAGAGCATCCCAGTCTTCGGGTGAGATGCGCTGCCGCCACGAGGCCTTTGGGAACGGGGCAAAAGACGGTAGAGAAACCATGACGTCTTTTCTACTAGTCTGTGTATGCTGGAGAGAAACTTGGTCTATAATGGCTTATGAGGCAGACATAATGGTCGGGTACAGTAAGACAGAGGAAAGGAGTAGCTTTTGGATATAAATAAACACTCTCATCTGAAGCCTCTCACAGGCATCTGCCCCCATCATCGCCGAATGATTCATTGGAGATCTCGTTCTGGTTAGTACAAATCTGACCCACCAACTCCCCGGGCGAGGCAGCTGCATCTGCCAATCGCAACGCTTAGTTTAAACTCGCACCATCGCCGCAACAGGACTAGCGCAGCGCACAGCGAAAGCCCTAGCTGGACAATTTGCAACCCCACCAAAAAGTTCCGCGATTTCTGCTACTTGCAAAAAACATCACCATCCGCATCAATCGCAAACTTTCCCGGCCTCATCACTTTGCCGATACGAAGATCGTCCCCTTTCAATCTACTTATAACGATCCGTTCGAGTCGTGAAGCCGTTCAAAATGTCTTACCAGAAGAACGACAAGGATGTTCAGGAGCCGGCTGTTAGTTTCCTTCTTTGCGACTTGCGTCGACCGCAGAGCATATAGCACAGCACAGCATCCTTGAAGCAGCAGCCGCTAACGTATCATCCAATGTACAGAAGAGCCACAAGATCCGCATCACCCTTTCTTCTCGCAAGGTCCAGGTCCTCGAGAAGGTCTGCTCCGAGATCATCGACCGTGCCAAGAACAAGGACCTCCGCGCCAAGGGCCCTGTCCGTCTGCCTACCAAGTGCCTGACCGTCACTCCCCGCAAGACCCCTTGCGGTGAGGGTTCCAAGACCTGGGACCGCTTCGAGATGCGCATTCACAAGCGTCTCATCGAGTGCGTTAACTACCCTTTGTCGAGACTTGCGCTTTGTACGCAGTTTGCTAACCGTGTCTCGTCTGTAGCCTCCACGCCCCCACTGAGGTCGTCAAGCAGATCATTGTCAACATCGACGCTGGTGTCGAGGTTGAGGTCACCATCGCTGCTTAAGCGAATCTCCAATTTCGTAAAGATGTTGGAGTGGCCGAGACCCTGACGTCGAGGGAGATTAAAACAGCCCTCGCAGCAGATAGGCACAAAATAAACTGGTTCAAGACATATACCCAATTGGTCTCTTTATATAATCATTGTGACTGTGTTTTCCTCTCTTCCAAAGCAGCCCGTTAACGCCGTAGTTTGTCTGCCTTATGTTCAGAACATGGAACCGTATCGATAAACGCCCATATTGATCCATTACTTAACTCCATCTCATAACCGTTCGATTTCCAAACATCCTGGACATCCTTCTATTCTAGTTAAAAATCCCATTGCGTACATTCTCGCGGCGGGGGCAACTCCGGCATCAAGCCATCTGCGAATCCTCCCGTCTCAGCAAAGGCAGCCCATTGGGTTTTCAATTGGTCACTATATTGTTCAATGGGCAGTTCTGTATCCTTGTTGTAGCCCGGAGGACCTTTGGGGAACCAAATCCGTGTCCATGTGCCGTCAAATGCGCGGATCCCAGGCACCTCACCGACATAAGTTACTGGCTTCCCTTTGAACATGGTCAGCCGCCCATCCATACCCCTTGAGCTGTAACTTTCGACATTTGGGTGTTGTTTCGAACTGCCTGGAGGGTAAGGGTTGTTGCTGCCCACACCAGCTCCCGCTGACGGAGGTTGCTGAGCCCCTGAAAAGGGATTGGCCTGAGAAGATGTGCCGTTTGTCTGATTTTGAGCGAAAGGATTGGCTGTGGGCTGTTGCTGTTGTTGTGGTTGTGATTGTTGCCCAAACGGGCTCGCATTATTCTGCGCAAAGGTTTGGTTCGCCGGCGCCCCAAACGGTGACTGATTCTGAACAGGCTGTTGAGAAAATGGACTGCTAGTATTTTGAGCTGGAGATGCGAATGGATTGGCAGCAGGGGCGGATGGTTGCTCAAAGGGACTTGGGCTGGCGCCTGCCGCAGGGCCGAAAGGATTCGGCTTCTGTCCAAGCGCAGACGGCTGGCCAAATGCATTTCCTTGCGCCTGAGGTTGTCCAAATGGACTAGATTGTGTGTTTGGCTGAGAAGGTTGGCCAAAAGCAGGGGCACCAAATGGACTAGGCTTGGCCCCAAGTGCAGATGGCTGACCAAATGCCGAGGCCGGTTGTGATGGTTGAGAGAACGGAGAAGCTGTTTGCGATGGCTGTCCAAATGCTGATGTGGGCTGAGATGGTTGTCCAAATGATGATGTGGGCTGAGATGGTTGACCAAACGCAGCTTGTGATGGTTGACCAAAGGGATTGGGCTTCGGTCCTAGAGCAGACGGCTGGCCAAATGCGCCTGTCGTGGGCGCCATAGTAGCAGGGTTCCCGCCGAACGGATTTGTAGTCGCAGTGTTCGCACCAAATGGATTTGTAGCATTGGGCCTTCTTCCCACTTGAAACTCGCCAAATGGTGCGCCTTGGGTTCCCTCTTTGCATATATCATGTCGGTTGGGATGCCGGTTTTCTGCTTCTGCAATAAATCGTGCCGCTTCCATCGGGTTTCGCGCCGCGGCTTCCATTTGCTGCTTTGCATTTTGGTACAATTGTTGTGCTTCGTTGAGCTGCGTGCACCTTGGTTAGAACAATCATGAAATAGTTTATTTGTATTGGATATCCTCACAGCCTGCTGCTCATTGCCTGAAGCTTTGCCTATGAGGTAATGAAGTCTGAGTTCTTCAAAGCTCTGTTCGCGAGGATACCCTCCAAAGAGCTGTTCTGGAGCGTCTCGCCCTGGAGCATACGCAGACAGAATCCATTGGGGCGCCTCTATCGTCAGGTCTTTCTCGATCACATCAGGACCTAGGCCGTATTTTGCTGTTCCCGAGGTCAGCTCCATCAAGTACAATCGGCTTCATGCATCTTACTCAACGCGCTCTCACTCCCACCCGTGTTAGTTCCTCCCAAAGCTCCGAAGCGGTTCGAGGACTGATTGCGATTGCCACCGGCATTGGGGTGCTCGTAGCGACAGCTGTCTACCAAAGGGCGTTAGCACCTCTTACAAGGGAGATGTCGAAGTCGAAGTGAAAAAGGTGAACGTACTGCCGAACTTGCAATAGCCCTGCTGGTAGAATCTGCACACCGCCATAGTGGGCAGTCAGCGGAAGATGATGATTATAAGATGGTTGCAGCAGCTATGCCATCGCGAAATATCGTCGTTCCAACGTCGTCTCACGATGTTGTCGCGAGAAAGGTGGAAGAAATGAAGGAATCCTGGGCAATTGAAGGTTGGCGATTAGATAGGCCGGAAAGATAAAAGCAAATGCCTAGTAGGCAGCCTTGTGCAGCCTTGGGGCGATTTAGTGGTTCTCCAGCGCCTACAGGAAACTGCTGGCCAATCATGTCCGCCATACCCGTCCCCTGCATCGTCTCTAATGTCAGCCCAGTTGTTTCTGAAGCCATCAAACGGATTCATCGGTGCTTATGAATAGATAGATGCCTTGGGTGAATTTGAGCTGAATTGAGTCTGAGGCTTTGTAAACTTATAAATAACCTTGAGTCTAGCGTCTAGATTCCTGATAACCTTGTAGAAATTTATATTTTCGGACTTGTAGAGGTACCCAAGATGTTACTGAAGGGTGCAATGCTGAGCAGAAGTACCTCCCTTAGTATTTTATGTGGAAAATACCTTCTTTACTCGTAGCTTAGACTGAACTTGCTCAAAATCGCATCGTTGATATCCTTACTACACCATATGTAGCTTCTCTTGCTTCTTCCCTTTTCAATTACTCTCCGGGCTTAGCAACTTCCGTTCGGCTGTTCAAGTTTGTTAAGCTCGTGTTACGTGCGCCTAGTAAAACAACATCAAATGCGCCAGGTCAGATACATCGCGAAACACGATCACAATTCAACTTCGATTTAGAGATTTTATTGCATTTTTATTTGTGTTATTTTATATCATTGTGTAATTCATGAAAATTGGTCGTAAATCTCCAATGCCGCCCTCATGCTTTGTACATGGTCTCATTCTTACCTGTGGAATTTCAGTCCGACTTGTCAAAGCGAGCAATCTGCCTCGCTCATCATCTCTTCACCAATATCATAACGTACACGACGCAACCACCGGTTTAGTACTTTTCGGCCAACTTGAACTCAACGATGGGTCCCTTCTTGGCGCTGGTGAAAATATCCGCCAGCTGGAACTCCTCGGGACGGTGTCGGCCCCATTCCAGATCAGCGCGGCCCTCGCTAGGGTCGGCAACACCAATGGCTCTTCTCATATCATAGAGGTAGATGGCTCGAGCAAGAGTCAGGGTCATCTCAACATAGGCCAAGCCCTTGCCAATGCATCCACGAGGTCCAATGCTAAAGGGGCAGAAGGCGGCCTGTGCCTGTGAAACGTCTTCCACGGTTGATTCCCTCTTGGTGGCAGGGTTGATAGCGTCCTTGATCCATCGCTCGGGAGCATAAGTGAATGGCTGGGGGTAGTACTCCTCGTTGTGGTGGATGTTGTAGTGGGGGGTTCCGACGACAATTCCAGCAGGGACGAAATGGCCATCGATGGTGATGCCACCAGGCAAGACCTCACGAGGCAGGATACCGCCAACAGAAGGAGACATACGCATGGCCTCATCGATGCAGGCGCGAAGGTAGGTGCAAGATGCAAGAGTAGGTCCCTGAACAATCTCTTCAACGTCGTTAAACTTGCCTCGGATTTCGTCAACAACCTTCTGCATAGCGTGGGGGTTGCGAGTAAGGTAGAACAGGGTAGAGGCCATGGCAGTCGAGGTGGTATCAGATCCGGCAATAATGCTAGTTATTTTATGTCAGTATGAGGGGTTCATAAGAGCGTATTAGATGTATATCTTCGGAGATGGCTTACAGCAGGTTGGACTCTCCCCACAGCTCGGGGGTAGAGAAGCCCTGGCCGGTCTCAGGATCACGAGCCTTGAGGAGGTAGTAGAAAAAGTCGCGGCGGTCAGTCTCTTCTCCAAGCTTGGTTCTCTCGGTCAGCTGGCCCTTGCTGTAGGCCATGTAGCGGGCACGTCCAGCGGCGAGCTTGGGGAACATGATCTTGTCGAACTTGAGCTTGTCGACAATGGGCATGGTACCGCACTTTTTCAATCGTCAGCAACTGTGTTAACTCTTTTGGCAATTGAATGGCTTACAAGAAGATGTCTAGTAGTGGCAGCTTCAACCAGGTCCAGGGCGAAGCGGTTGTCTGGGCTTTCCAGCATGTGGAAAGCCTTGCCGTAGCTCAAATCACCAAGGATATCCATAGCAAGGTAGTTGCACCAGTGGGCCATGTTTCGCGGCTGAGTCCAGCCCTTGGATTCGGCATTTCCGTCCTGGAGGCCAATCTGCTCGCAGAAAGTGCGGACGTTGTTGAGGATGTATCGCTGCATCTCCTTCATGGCACTCTCGGAAAAGGCGTGGGAGAGCACACGTCGCTTGCGGGCGTGAACCTCCTTGTCGCGAGTGTTGTGGGTATTGGCGACAGGGTGAGCAAAAGAGTTGTAGAATTCAGCCTTGCGAACATTGGACTTGAAGCCATAGATGTCCTTCAGGGACTGCTGGGTGCTAAATGAGAGGGAGTTGGGGCCATAGCGAACAACCTTGCCTATGAATCAAAACATGTTAGCTACAAATATTGACAATTTCGCGATTGACTTTGAGAGCGCCATGTCTTGCGACTTACCATATTTCTGGTGCAGTCGCCAGAATTGAAGGTGACGGTCTCCCTTCCAGGCGTGGTAGAGCTGGTAGCCATCCGTGAGCTTAGCGATAAAAGGGCCCGGATATTTCGCCAGAGGGTGGAAGAAGACGCGGTAGACGACAAATGAAAAGAGCTTGATTTCACGTTAGTTCTGCCAGCTTCAGATTCCCGGTACATCCAAATCGTCCGTCTCGTGTTTTCATCTCATCTCGTTTCCTATCATCAGGGAACAACTTACATAAAGAGCTCCCGCTGCTAGCAGGAGCCCCAGGTATGCAACCGGGTGTTGATTGCTGAGCGACAGCATTTCTGCACAGTTCAAACCAGCCAAAGTCGAGTATAGACCTCTGCTGAGAAAGAAGAATGACTGAAGAGAGAAACGAAGCAAAAAAACAAGAGCGAAGATAAGCTACAAATAAAAAAAAAAAAAGCCAATCCATCCGGCCCTCTGCATCCGCTCCAAGCTTACCCGCAAGAAACCCCCCAGTCCAACAGTGTTTCACTCATCGAGTCTGCATCATCGGCTTCCCACGGCACACAGCGTGCCCAGGCTTATCGATTACACAATCATGAATGCTGTTGATGCTGGTTTTGCAGGCAAAACTTTATGACATCGGTGGCCCAATCAGCCCTACTGGCGCTTAGATTCGGCGGGGACGTTTTGGGGTCTGGCGCGCCCGCCATTCTGGGGGGCCTGTGCGGGGAGCCCAGCATTATCTTGCATTCGCTTTGAATTGCGCCGTGTGCAATTGGGGGCAGATGTGGAGGAGGATGAGGAGATCTAGATTCCGTCGGCATCAACCAACCCCTTTCCGCCGGCTTCGAAGGGGCGCGTTATGGTCACGGGAACGGCCATGGAAAGTACATACACGAACCGGTGAGAGAGAGACGTCCATGCAATATTACAGTTGAGTGAGAGCAATGTTCCGGCTGTCTTATTAGCATTACACGGGTGTCTCAAAGCTTCGAAGCCAAAATCTCAGCTTCAGTTTGCACAGCTTCGCACCACGGCACGTGGCCACCAATAATCTTGAGGATTCAAGTTCTAATTGAAAAAAAGTGTCCGAGCAATAACCAACCACGGAAGAAAACAAACGTCATCCTCTCCGACGAAACCGATAACGAATGGGTTGCATAAGCCCCCTTCCCGCTTCCGTCCAACTATCCCGTTGCATAATCGTCCTCGTAACAATACACAACAGGCGGCAGAAGAAGGTACAACAAGAGAAAGTTAAAAATAAAAAAATAGCTAAAATGAAAACAAGTGCCAGAGGCGATTGAAGCCGCACCTTGGAATCAATTCCGCCCCGTTTCCGCATCTCTGAATCGCGCCGAAAAGCGTCTCCAAGGCAAAAGCGGATGCCGCCGGTAACCAAAGCTGCGAACAGCCCTCTTCGCTCCCCACTTTATCGGACCGGAGAGGAGTGGAGTTTTGCGGTTCGCGTCCACTTACAGTATTCAGGGACCCAAGTGAGTGAGGCATGGGCAAGGGCTGGATTGCATGATTGCTCCGTGCATTGCCTGTGAGGCTGTCGTGATAGGCTGCCTGCAAAGAGGGATTAGTATTTGAATAGGTAGCCCGGCAGGGCGATACCGGAGACAGTCCGCGGGAACCAGAGACTGTTCCACGGCGCCGAACCGATTTACCACGTCCAATTGCCGTTATCAAGCCAGACCTAGTTGCCTAAACGAGAAAATAATACGGGTTTGAAATCAAGAAGGAATTCGCAATTATTTTACAGCTACACAATTTATATCACAAAGATTATTTCCTCCCCGATCATTCGTTAATCAATAACAGCCGTGTCCGTATCAAGTACATTTTTCCCTTGTCCCTCGCTCCTTCAAAAGCGAGAAGAAAAAAAAAAGCCAAAATCAACCGCCCCATCACCGCCAAATAACTCCGTCCAGACAAGTTTACAATCCCGCCGGCACCGAAATTAGTTGTAGTAACGTGGTTCGTCAAAGACGTGGTATCGATGATCTCTCACACCCTCTCCCCTGAACATGGCAGGATAGCGCCATCCCTCCGGCACGTCCTCCTCCTCTACGCGATGATCCCGCTCTTCGGCCGTCTGGGCTGCTAGCTCCTGAATCTCGGCATCTGAACGCGGAATCACAAACTTCGCAGTCTGTAGCTCTGTGTCGGTAATCGTGCTACGGCTAACGCGGGCATAACCAACACGCTTGATGTTCTTGAACAATATGTATTCGCACCACCGGTCCCAGTCGGTTGGATCAACATCATGCATGCCAGAAGTCTCGCTCACATAAGTGTTGTAGTTGCCCTCAAGCGGCTCCGTCACCAAGTAGCTGAGTAAGAATGCTGGCCGATCCGTTGAGCCCATAAGTTTCGCAAGATACTCAGACTGAAGTCGTCGGTCCTCTGGATCTTCTTCCTGGCCAGAGTGGAAAACGAATACGTCAACGAGTTGGCCGTAAACGTCCAGAGTAGCATGAATTGCTGGCGCCAGCTCACCCACGGGACTGGGAAGGAGATGGTGCTTGGATTCCACGATAGGGAACTTGGATAGGAGGGCAGCGCCCCACGTGTGCTTGTTGGGGCCGGGACCATAGTCGACGTACATGCCTAGATCCTCGGCGAGGAACTGGGTGGTATCTCGGTTACCCATGATGATACGCTGCAGATCCGACTCCAAAAGACCGATGACATCGACCTCCATCTCTTTAATCAGATCACGCATACGATACTCAGAAGACCACATGTCGTTATCCAGAGAAAAGTGGATCGTCCAGATACCTGCTGTCAGGACCCGATCTTCAGGATGGTAAGGCTTATAATCATTAGTAGGGAACCGCCTGAAGGCCGCACACATGAACAGGACGTTGACGATGATAGCTGACAACCCAAAGTATTTCTTATGCTGCGAGGGCGACGGGCGGCGAGCAGGTTGGTGTCGAGGCCGCGACGTGTTGAAATCGTGTACACCGGCGGCAATCATCAGCATTGTAGTAAGCATGACCCAATCGGTGTGCTCACGAACCAGCGGGCCACCAGGGACGAACGCGTAGGCGACGACCCATACATGGAACAGCACCAGGAAGTTGTAGAACATGAAGCCCAGGCCAAATGTCACTGCCGGGTCCTTCTTTGCGGCATTGGAGATGAGTGGCACAGAGACTGCCATGAGGTATGCCGCCAGACCGAGACCGCCGTAGTAACCAAACCAATGGCTGAAAAACGTCAAGACGATAGCACTGACGAATCCCACTGCATACTGAGGCCAACTTCCTGCAAGGCCTGGCCTGTTGATGCCCAAGAAGATACCCGCAGACATGGCAGCGACTGTAAACCAGCCGTGAGTGGAGAAATATGGCCCTCGAATCGGGTAGCCCTCCCATACCCAGAGAATCATGGTGCTCGTGTCGGACAGCAATGAATGTAAGCCGAAGAACAAACCACCAATACCAAAAGCAGCCAGGAGGTTTGAGCCTTGCTGCTTTGGCTCATCTGATAGAGAGCCGCCGGTGAGAGGGCCCTTTCTGGTAAATCGGAGAGCCGACAAGATGCCGAGCACGAGTCCCACACCATTCCATCCACCGTTGGCGGCATGCATAATAGGCCATATAGGGTTGTTCGTAAACCAGGCAAACTTCAATGTAGACGACAAAATCAGTCCAATCATCCATCCAAGCAGCTTGGTTTCCAGTCGAACATTGTGGACTGAGTCTGCATGCAGAGAGCTAGCCCAGCCAAGACATGAAAGTCCAACGCCAAGGCCAACTGTACACAGACGAAGCACCGGGTCGAGAACAAGGTAGGCAGCAACACCACATAGCGACAGAAGGTGAACCAGTCGCAGATTGTTCACAACAAAGGATCGGAAGACTCCAATTCCCAAAAGTGACGGCGCAACTGTCACCATGACGAAAGCTTCGAAGCCAGAGATACCCATGTGCCAGAGTGGGAAGTCTGATGCATGTCAGAGCAGGGGTCTCAGGAAAAAAGAGGGCAGAGAAACGGGGAGCTTACACCACACGACAAGACCAAGACTGGTAAGCATTGACCAAAAGACAAACTGCAACGAATTAGTTTTCGAGAGATCGAGCATAGAGAATTCCTCATTCAAGTAACTAACCCCATGGTATACACTGGCAGCAGTGTCGAGAGCGTCGGCTGATGTAAATCGGATGGAGAAGAAGCCACCCGTAATCTGTTCCTTTCTGAATGAACCCACCGTAAGCGACTGCAAAATCAAATGCTTAGGCGTGGAGGAACTTACTCCTTCTCCAAAACTGCAGATGGGACCGAGGAAAGGTTTTCACTATCGAGAGAGAAAGGCTTATTAGAAATGTTCTCGTAGAATAGTTACATTGGACAAGAATTGACAAAGACAAGTTTCTATCTGGGAAGCCATTGCACGTACCCCTTGCTGATTACCTTGACATCCTTTACCGAAATCTCAAATGTATTAAAATCGAGGGCCGTTACCGCATCGAAGGCCACGTCAAAGAGAATCAAGGCCCATTCAAAAAACGCATACGTCGTATAAGCTAGATTATCGTTAGATCCAATCCGCCGTCTCCCAATTATTGAACTTGGGGGGAAATACCTCCAGCTACACGGTGTACTTTGTGTTGGATGAAGAAATAGATCAGAGGAATCAGAGTTCCGAAGAAAAGGCCTGCCAAGCGCTTGCGCCACATGATAGCGGAGGGGTTTGGCGGACTTAAGGCAATGCAGCCAGTTGTCCACGGCAGAGTGCAAACGATGTATGATATCATGAGAATATCGTGCCAATCGTGATCGTCCGTAGATGTGATGTACGTCCAGCCACCACATGTCAAGGTCCGCAGTAGGCCCATAGAAGCGACGAAGCCCGGAAGCTTGGAACCGGATCTACGAGTCAGAATGTACCATAGGCCGACGAGCGCAAATCGAGGTCCTACAAGCGACAAATCAAGTCAGCCTCCTCTCCGTACAATGCTCTTCGGCCGTATCTACCTGATGTGATTGCAATAAAGATCATGAAAAATGAGCGCTCCGGGTATCGGTCGCCGATCGTCGCAGAGACAGATGGGAACCACTCATCTGGGTATCCGTAGAACTCATTCTGTACGATCTTGTGGTAATGCAGAGAAACGCCGACTATCAATGCACTGATGAATGCAGCTGCGACAAGTTAGCAGGCAAAAACATGGCATCGGCCTCTGGTTGCGCAATTCTCGAGCTCCCCGCTCATAGCGACTTACTATAAGCTACAGCCGTATGCGCCCAGCTAACCCACTGTCCATTAAAGCTGAGGACAACGCCGCCGTCCTTGTCCTTGTATCTCGACGACATCGCGACAAAAGAAAGAAACGCAGGTCGCAATCAAAAGAGCGTCCGGAGCATCCGGAAATAAGGACTGGGAGAGTTGAACGAGGGGAGGTTTGAAATCATAAGAGACTGGATTTTTAGTCGCCCGTGCCGAGGGCCTTTCGCGATCGTGTCAACAGGCGACTTGCCCCCCTGTGCCCTGCCGTCTGTGGGGATGACAAGGATTGGATGGATAACACGTCTCGGCGCGAGCTTTTTGTGGTTGAAACGAAAATTAAATGTCGCCCACAGCTTGAGAATACACAGCCTACTAGTCCGTTTTCAGCTGTCACAACAAAATTCCCCAGGCTGCCTTGCAGTGATAAACGACATTGCGCATGCAGGTCAGCTTTGCCGCAGCAATCGCAGTGACTGGCATCATTTAAATCATTTACAGTGTTTGATTGGACAAAAATAATACGAGTAAATGAGCAAGCGACTCTTGAAATGCGCAAGCATCAGTCGGATTCACATGGACAGATGCTCGAACGGTTTTAAATCGGTTCTCCCCAAAGGGACTAGCTGCTGTGCGGCACTCGGCTTGATCACGTACAGGGACCACTAACAGTGCAAGTAAGCTTGATGACGGAAGGCGAGCGAGAGCCCCGCCAAAATTTTATAGGCCCGCTCGTTGGAGAGGTTCAAACGGGCTCCACTAAAATTTCTGGCAGCCTCATGAAAACTTCGGCCAACGCCAGGTGCAGCTTTTGCTAGGAGACTACGCAAAAACCAAGCCCAACTAATATCAGGAGAGGTCGACATGGCTGGAGTCGCAGACAAGGCGAGGTTCTATCTCGAACGCTCCGTCCCCCAACTGCGAGAGTGGGAGGAGAAATCGATATTTTCAAAGGTGGGCATGGTTCCTGAGAAAGTTTTCAGTAGGGAAACGGCTGTGAGTACTGGACTAACGCTATGAATCAGGATGAGATTCGCTCAATCGTCCAAAAACGAAACGATTTCGAACACAGAGTGCTTTCCCCGGGCAACACGCCTTCCGAATGGTCGTCCTATGCCCAGTGGGAGCAGTCAGTCGAGTCTCTCCGCTCCAAGCGCTGCCAGAGACTGAAGCTCCGCAACCTCAATTCTGCCCACGCCGGTCAGACTCGCGTCTTGTCAATCTACGATAGAAGCGTCTCCAAACACCCCGCGTGCGGTGCGTTATGGCGTGAATACCTCGCGTACATGGCAAAGGTCAAGGCGGCGAAACGTTGGCGGAAAACCATGACCAGGGCCCTTCGAATGATGCCCAAGGATCCCGAGATGTGGGTGGTTGCGGCCAATCGATTCGCAAGCGACGGTGACATGGCGGCTGCGAGAAATTGCTTCATGAGAGGCTGTCGGTTCTGCTCCTCAGACTGCACGCTGTGGCTCGAGTACGCAAGATGCGAGATGAAGTGGCTGGAGAGGATGGAGAAAAAGAAGTCCAAGGGTGAAAAGGTAGTGGCGCCTCGTCCGGCAAATGAAGATGATGACCTTCTTCTGCTGGGTGATAGTGACGACGAGGATGAAGATAACGACCTGTCTCTTCCGGAGCCGTCGAAGGCACAGGGCAGTGTCATCGACAAGGAGACGACGCAGGAGCTTCGGTCAAACCCTGCCATGGACGGTGCCATTCCGATGGCCATATTCGATATATCGCGGAGGCAGCCGTTCTTCAAGGCCGAGGTTGCAGAGCAGTTCTACTTCATGTTCGCTTCCTTTAGCAAGCTCTCGGTCCAGCCAAGGATATCTCAGCATGCATTGGATGCTCTCGATGAGCAATTCCCCAACGATCCATCTACCTGCAACTGCCATATCCGACAGCCACTTTTGGGCGTTTCGCCATACACGGCAGAGTTTCCTCGAAGCCTGGGTGTGGTTCTGCAGCGGTTAGGATCTTATTTGGAGACCACCACAAACAAGACCCTGTTGGAGAAGAAGACTATTGCCTGGATAGATGCATATCTGCAGTTGGAAGACTTGGACCAGGCGCTTAGAACGGTACTGGAGCATACCAAGGAGAAATTGGGTGGGGAGGCAGCGGCGGCTTAGACTAGTAGACTTGTACATATTAATGCTACCCTGTATGTTTTGCTGCTTACGACGGATTTTTGCGTTGGTATCTTAATAAATTTCTCTCTACGGCGTGATTTTATCGCAGCCTGCATGTTTATTCCTCTTGCCTTTACAATTTAACAGATTCGTCAATGTTTCCCTGGTCAACATGGGTGTTACACATCACATTGAGAAGACAAATTTCTACTAGGTATGGATGCCAATCAATGTAAGCCAAGGAGTGGTGGTCCAAGCGTACAGGTAGTATTTTCAACCTGGCGCCAGCCACAACGCAAAGTCCCAGACATTGGACAGCTTATAAGCACAGGAATAACAGGTGAAAACGCACGTGTTCCAACCAGTTCTTATCTCCAAGGTGATCCTACCCCTAGCTAGGTGATACATCGTATTCGCAGGTCATGGCTTAGGTAGGGCCACTTGTCAGGTAGCCACGCGAGGAGCAATGGCGCCTCTTGGTGCGTGGGCTAGCCCTGGACAAGCATTAGTTCCCGTGCACACCACACTCTGCCGTTGGAGTTTAACATGGATGGCCCAGGAGACTCTATCCGGGAGAGTGATTTGCCCACAAGATTTTAACTACGGAGAACTAGGTAACAAGCAAATGGAGGCGTGTTTATGCTCGGTGGCTACGGCGGTGCTAATACGCAGCGACGCAATTGCGGATGGTTCGGTATGTTCCATTGGCCCAATTCCAAGCGGCGCTGTCTGTGGTTGTATGTAAGAGGGATGGATGGATGATCACACTGCCCCATAGGCAGATTTGCCGGTAGTATTACGAAAACCGTACTTTTAGAAACCTTCCCAACCCGGCGGCCGTTATAACACTCGCGTCTACGTGCCTGTACGGAGCCGCCATTTGTCAAGGCAAATAAGCAGATGTCGCACATTCCGTTGCAGGTTTTTCATGTGCAGTAAGACTCTAGGATCGTCAAGAACGGTGAAGTTCGCGTCGGCCGAGGTCCAAGGGCCTGCTTGAAGAACCCTTAGACACGGGAGCGCTATGTTGGTGGTATGCGGGGGCTTGTGCGATTGGACACTTATCCTTGACCGTCTCTTTCGACGATGGGTAAATGTCGGGCTTGAAGACGCGTGCCTAGTGCAGGAATTGGCCGGCACGTTTGGTGACAGGACAGTCGTGGTGCTTTGGATTGGATGATACCTGACGCCTCTGCTGACGGTGAATGGCCTCTTGCCAGGCATCCCATCGCCAGGATTCGGAATGCCTTGTAACAGCATTCGCTTCCAAGCAAGTGCTCATTGTAAAATCGTCCAAGAGAACCGACCAGAGGATACAGACGGCGGTTTGCCGATGGGATTGGCTGCGAACGCGGGCACAAAAGCGAGGCCTCGCGGAGGTAATCTCGGCTGGTTGTATGTAGCAACAGACTTGGAGCATCAAAGCGCTCGCAAAACTCGTTCTTAGCGCCGGGATGGGGGTCTTTGGTCTCCATCTATACTTTCCACCTCGGGAGCAGCTCGCAGAGAGGTTGCATAAAAAAAAAACTCAGAAAAGAAAAGACAGGCAGTGAGTCAGATCCATGACGAAATCAGCCTGCTGTTTCATAGCGTTCTGAGATGTCACCGCATCATGCAGCATCCTCTGTCTTTGCCGACACACTTGAGGCTCATGCCGTTGCCGGTAGCACGTTTCGAAATCGAGTGGAAAAGCACCGAATGGATGGTCCAGCCCAGGTAATATGGTGCAGCGTCGGCGAGATAAAACTCGTTAGTTAATGCTAATATCGTCCCATCCCTTCTTCCTCTTCTTCCGCTTCCTCTTTCTTTGCTTCTTTTG
Source organism: Trichoderma semiorbis (assembly GCA_020045945.2). NCBI lineage: Eukaryota > Fungi > Ascomycota > Sordariomycetes > Hypocreales > Hypocreaceae > Trichoderma > Trichoderma semiorbis. Next base: position 2,640,009 of record CM034695.1, read on the forward strand.
ATTAAGTGGGTGGCGAGAGAACGGAATGGCGGGAGCGTGGTTAGGCCCAGCCAAGGCCACGCATGATGGCACACAACTTAGTAGCTCAACCAGCCCAAAAGGACGCCGTGCAAAAAAGGAGGGGGAAACCTTGGTCGGACAGAGCGATTGAATATAAACAAGAGGGAGGTGATATAAAAGGTTCTGCGTTATGCGCGGTAAGCGATTGGTGGCTGCTTTGCCATCGGCTATTCGGGTCATGATTAAAGCGCGCTTTGTGACAGAGATGATGGCATACATTACTTGCCGTTACGGTATTCGTACAGACAGCCGTCAAGCTGTGATCAGCAAACGGTGCTTCCACAGACGCACACTAAAGCGGCGGGCTCACGAGAACGACCGGAGCGAGTCTGCCATTATCCGCACGCTTGTCAAACAAAGGCCCATGCCGTTTGGCCAATTTTCTTTTTCTTTCTTCTTTTCCCTCTAGTTATTTCTTACAGGGAAGGGGGGATGGTGCGTCAAGCCGGGCAGGCGGTTGGTGGTGTTCGGTTGGGCGGTCCATACAAGTACTCGTACATGATACGTGCTGGGCTTTGTGGGGGTAAAGGACCGCGTGAGGAGCTTCAGTTGACGGGCTCCAGGGGAGAGAAAAATGAGCGAATATAGTGAGGCGACCTGTTCCCCCCTTTGGGCTGCGGAGCGCTGCCACGGCAAACGAGCTGCTTAGGGGCAAAATAAGATTTTAAACAGACTTGTCCTTCTTCCTTCAGGTTTATTGCGGCGCGACGCGGATGACGAAGGAACTCCAAGTGAGGACACTGCTGATTTGATGCTCTCAGTGGCGGCGGGCGGGTTTGTCGCTGGCCGCGGAGAATTTAATTGTGTGCCAGATTCGTGCGCTGTGTTGTAGGTACATGTACCGTTGACCTGTAGCTGTAGCTGTAGCTGGAGCTAATGGCAGGCCCAGGTCCGAGGCAGGTACCAGATTATAGGCAGGCTATTAGGCCTTCTGCCTCTCTCACCCATAACTACCCCCCCTTCCCCCGTTTCTCGCCGGCTTTCCTCCCATTTCAATCTTTTCATGAACTCCTCTCCCCTCCTCCCAGCCCTATTCAGCTCGATTTCGACGCCATTTTCTTTGCGCGTTGCCGTGCGTGGCTCATTTTTGCTTCACGGGCTCACTTACATGGCTAGGATCTGATTACCTCACCCAGCTTGTGTGGAGGACCCCCCACGGCTGGTGTCAGTCGGGAAGAGCAAAAGCGGCCAGCGAAATACTCAGCACGGAGGCAGTGACGGATCACCAACAGCAAAGGAAAAGGCGACAAGTGCTCGTCAAAGCCCGGATTCACCCTTGGAAAAATCACGATGGCCAGACAAAAAACATCACGATGCGAGAACCGGTCATGTCGGAGGGGCCGCTGAGAGACTCGACCAAGGCCCAGCGGCGCTGCCATCAGAGCGCTGTGACAGGGGTGGCTGACCCTGTGGAGACTGGACAGCGGCATCAAACGGTGTCACAAGGCGACACGACGACCCCAGGATTCGTACCATCCCAGTCGACTCGGAGCAGGCCGGCGCCATGCCCACTCTCTCATGCTGGATTTGCTCAGCTTTGATGCCGCTGCGAGGCCTTAGCGGCTGCGAAACGCAAATTGGAATTGCCTGGAGCAACTGAAGCGAAGCGAGCGTCTAAGCCAAACAAAATGCGCTGGACAAGCCGAAGCCTGGTTCGTGGCTTGTGGTGGGGCCGCTCTGGGCACCTATTCTGGTCAGCCTGCAGTCAATTCCTATCAACAAAGTAACACCGGAGGCAAGCTGAGTCGTTGGGAAGGCGATGCAACATCCATTGGCTCGGCGCACTGGACAGGAGCTTGGCCCGGAATTGGATGGGTTTTTCTGGACTCCAAAGTGCGCGCGGTCACTCGTTACCCTGCGTGGCATATATGGTGGCAATGAAATCACCAGAGCCACATTCGCGCCACATTAACGCCAGTACCGCTGCATTTCGAGCTGCAGCAAATGAGCCAAAGCAATGATGCAGCTAGGAGTCGAGCCTAATCCTCTTCAACACACCCGCATTGGCAGCATTGGGATATGATGTCGACTTCACGGCAAAGGAGCAGTGGTTGACTTCTGCGACCATGTTTCTCACTTGTCTTATCGCAAGCTGGCCTGGGCCAGGGGGAGAGCATGCACCTGTTGGAACTAGAGTGGTATCCGGAGAGAGAGTGCACCCCGAGGGGAGCCGCTTGCTCGACAGAATGTGCTTCACTACTGGATTTAGTCGCTTTGGTTGAAGTCAGCATTGCGTCGCAGCAGGCTTATGGTCAGCGCCTGTTGATGCTGCTCCTTCGCGGCTTGAAGGTGGATGCAGCCATACCCAGATTATTGAGCCCTCCAATCGCTGTATCAAAGCAAGCGAGGAGAAAACGAGGAAGGCGTCATATAGCCTGTGAAAGCCGGAAAAGCAATGGCTGCAGTCTATTTGCAGTGCTCCAAAAGACGTTGGCTTTCAGTGCGACCTTTTCAAGATCGATCACAGCAATTGCTCTGTTTTACTTGTGGTGACGACATCTCATTCGTTTCACAATACATTCTGCACCAACGGAAGAAGGAAGGGAAAACACCAGACTGCGGCTCGCTGCCTCATTGATACAGCGAGCAGTTTAGCGGTGCTTGCGATGCAGGTACTCGCTTTTGGCTAGGCCTCGGTCTGAATTTCTCATCCCAAGTCTTATTCACAACCAACGACGAAGTAGCTGCGTCTCTCAAAAAGGCTACTTGAGCGCGACAAAATCCGATTCCGATTGCAAAATAGGGAACTGATAGCAGCATCAGTCGATTTTGTTAGTGGATCAGCTGCAGATGTAGCACTTCTGCTAATACGGAGAGCAAAGGCTACTATCGCGACACTAACGCAGCGCGTCCATTGGCCGGCGGTCCACTTGGCTTATTCGCGCCGGTCAGCGCTAATCCAGAACAGGCTAGTGATCTCAGGAAGGGAGCATTTCACATCGGCCTGAAACTAATCTGCCAATCCAGCGAGGACTCGCAGTCATCCACCTCAACGCGCCTTAGGTAAGACCTGGCTCTCCATTCACTTCACGTTGCCTGCACCTCCTTGCCTTCTGCTGCCCCCAGGCGACATACCGAGTTGTCTCTATCGCATCGCGACGGCTAGCGAACGCTTCTGCCCCGAGCTGTCGATAGTCTGGGCGCTGCGTGGGTGCCGCTGAGGTGGCTCTTTGTTACTGCATCGGCGCTGATCCGACGCCTGCACCGAAAATTTCTCTTCCAGCACGCGCTCGCTGCCCCTGCGCTACATCCACTGGAACTGGTGGCCATAATTTTATAGGCTGGAAGGCTGTACCGGTACCTCGACACGCCCAACTCGCGGCGGCTGACCTACCCAGCGCAAAGTATCCGTACACGAGCGCCGCTACTTCGTCTCCTAATCTCCTGCACCAAGTAGCAGCCATTGGACACCCTCGGACCCGTCGCGGGTATCACTAGGTACGTCCGTTTGCTAGCGTCTGCCGCCCTTCCGCGAGGTACCTCGATTAGAGGCCGCTCCCCCTCTCGAGGCCCTGGGTGTCTGGGTTTCTGCCGGCTTCAGCGCCTGCTGCGCCGCTCCCAGCACGCAGGTGGCCCAACAGCCTGCCTGGCCAGCCTGCTATGGCTAGTGCTACCTGCCCAGCGCCCACCCGAAGCCCCCCCAGCCAGCGCTCTTTGTCTGGCTGTCTGCCATTTCCCACCCGACACCACACGCACACACACACATACACATACATTCTCTCCGCCAACCCGCGACGCGACTCAACGTTGTCGTCCATCAAACCACCCACTGTGCCGTGTTACGGCCCCGTCTCCATCCATCCCTGCGCCCATCAATGGGCTCTTGGCCGCCGTGCCTGCTGATTTCGCTGACGTCGCCGCGCACAGCTTGTCGGGCTCATCGCCATGAGCACCTGGATGAACGACGCAGTCCCGAACCACAATGGCAACGGCTTCCCGCACATGAATGACCCCAGCGCTGCCAGTGCCATGATGGATCCTTCTGCCTTCATGGCCAACCCGGGCCAGTTCAATCCGGCCGCCCAGTTTTCCAATCAACAGCAGATGGCCCTGCAAAACGGCCCGATGCGCCACGCCTCGCCCGCCGGCTACCAGGCATCTCAGGTCTACCAGACCAATTCTGTCATTCCATCAAAGCGGCCTCGGCCCCGTGAGGATTCCATCTCCGGCTCTCCCAGGCAGAATCCGGGCATGCTTCCGACGTCGCGCTCCGAAACGCCGCAGCAGCAGAGCTTCCCCGGCTTCCAGCCTGGCGCTATGCCGCAGCAGAATGCTGGCCAATTCTCCCACCTCCAGACCAACGGCTCGGCTAACGCAAGCCCCTCGCCCATCATGGGCAACCAGATGCGCCCAGGTAGTGTCCCTCAGAGGGTGGCGACGGCCTCGCCTCACCCGTTTTCCCCGGGCGCTCAGCAGTTTGCTTCTCAGACATCGCCCATCACCTCGGAACATGGCACACCCCAGCCGAATCCATACATGCAGAACATGCCTCAAGGCTACAACCCGGCTTTCGCGCAGTCCCCATCGAATCCGCGCCCATCACCAAATCCAAATGCGATGGCGGGCAATCCCATGATGGCCCAACAAATGGCTCAGATGGGACAACCCATGGGCCAAATGCCAGCTGGCATGTATGCTCAGTTGCAGCAACAGCAGCAGATTCAACAGCAGCAGCAACAGCAACACCAGCAACAGCCTCAACAACCCCAACAACAGCAACAGCGACCCCAGAACCTGACTGAAGGGCAGAAAATGGCCGCGTATCAGATGCGGCTCCAACAGCAACTCCAAGGCAACATGCAAATGCAGGCTCAAATGCAGGCTCAAGGCATGGGCCGCGGAATGATGGCGAAGCAGCCGCAGATGCCTGGTGTACCAAATGGCCAGATGCCTCAAGGACCGATGCGACCTCAACACCGACCAACTGGCAGCATTAACGGAGAACAGTTTATGAAGAATTTGACCGGGCTCATGAATGCTAAAGGCCTTCCATTAGATCCAAATCCCATGATCGGGGACCGGCTGGTCAATCTGATGATTCTGTTCCAAGCTGTTCAGCAGAAGGGCGGTTCGAAGTCGGTGACCGTTGCCAATGGCTGGGGCCATGTCGCTCAGGCTATGGGACTTCCGGCGCAGCAGCCTAACGTTCCCTTTTCGCTCAAACAGATCTACGAGCGTAATTTGTCCAAGTTTGAAGAAGTCTGGATAGCCCAGCAGAAGCAGAGAATGATGCAGCAGCAACAAGCGAATCTTGCAAACCAAGTCGCGCCGCAAAAACAGGCCCCGCCGCCTCAACATATGAATCAGGGTCAAATGCAGCCGGTGCAACAACAGCAGCCGCAGCCGCAGCAACAACCACAGCAACAGCAACAGCAACCGCCGCCCCAGCCCCATGTACAGCAACATACTCCTGTGAAATCTGGTCAACCCTCAGTCAACGGCTTCTCCACTCCTCAAACTCCACAGCAGCTTCAGCAGCCAAACGCTATCCCTGGCCACAATAGGAACAGCCTATCGCGCGGCATTGATCCAGCTGGACCGAACGACTTTTCAATACCATCGCCAGCTCACTCACGGGCGGGAAGTATGCTTATGGGGCCAGCCGACGGCAGACCGGTTGGTGTCATGAATGCCGAGCAGCAAATGCCACGGCCTCCCCAGAAGTCGGATAGCTATAATCCTTGCGCGCGAGAGCTTTCCACGTATGGCGGTGTCGACCTCCACGCAGCGAATTTGTTAGGCGCAGAGCTGGAGCGGTGGAAGCCAACTGTTCCTCCAGTAAACGACCTTGGTAACATTGATATAGCTGCGCTGACGCGTAGCCTGCAAAGTGGCATACACGGAGAAGTTCGTCTTGCTCTGGACACGCTTGCGACAGTATCCCATTCGCCGAACCAGGCACATTTCCTACAGCTGCGATACTGCGATGACTTGGTGGATGCGCTCATCGATTGTGCGGAGGAGCAGCTCGAGCTATTAACAGAGCACACGGCAGAAGTATCCGATGATATCCAGCTCACCCCATACGAGGAGGTTGTCAGAGCATGCCGGATTGAGCGATGGGCAATTCGGGACGTTCCCGCCTTTGGCACCGACGAATATGAACTTGACCGAGCCGTCGATCGATTAGTGTGCATCTCAACCATTTTACGAAACGTGTCTTTCCCGGGAGAGCAGAACGACAACCACAATATTCTCGCTGATGAGTCCGTCATCAAGTTTCTCTGCACTGCTATTCGGTATCTCGGCACCAGGACAATGCTTCTCCGAACTCATAACAATACTCTCGACTTCATGAAGGATGTGGTCGTCCTCCTCTCTAATATTGCTAGTTCGGTCGAAATACCCGGCCGAGAACAGGCATTGTGTCTTTTGCAGTTCTTGCTATCATTTGCTCCGGTTCCCAGTCCAGTATTGACCAATGATACAATTTTCTTCACCAACTATGACCCAAGCGTTCATACCTACCTTCCCCATGCGGTTGATGCATTGGCAAAGCTTCTTGCTCGCGACGAGCCCAATAGAGGTCATTACAAAAACCTTTTCGCTTTCGATGCTGCCAACGCCACTCCGCACGAGCTCCTTACTCGGACATTTGCGCTGGCAATCTCACCAATTCCAGACAAAGTTCGGGAGCGCGATCGACCGGCAAATTTCCCCTCACTCGTTGAGGTACGGAAGCCATACCTGATGCAAGGCCTGTTGTCAGCAGAAATTCTTGCGTCTCTAGCACCCGGCGCAGAGTCAAATCTCGTCAGGAGCTGGCTGAATGCGGGTAACGGTCTGGCGAACAATCTGTTCCGTCTCGGCCAGGATCTGAGTCGCACGTACGAACAGCCACAACAAGCCTTTGGTCGTGGAGCAGGACGAGCCCCGCCGAGGAAAGATCCTGAGCTTGTCTACATCTCTGTCCTTGCGATTGCTTTGCTTAGGCGGTTGGTGGAAAAGTCGAGAGATCCGAATAACCCGGCCTTTTCAGCTGCTGGAGCCTTCTTACCGTCTGGGCAGGCGCTACTGGAGGCCCTATCTATGCATAGCCCTGAATGGTCAAAGGAGGGCTTATTACAGCATTTGTCAACAATCACAACTCTGGCAGGCTAAGTCCTGATTTTGAACGGTTTAATGTTTTTTGGAAAGGTCTAAAATATGAGCATTTGCGGGACAATCGTCCCGTTAACTTTGAAAAGAAAAGAAAGAAAAAGCAGGAGGCGAAGGCTGAAGGAGGAGGTTACGTTCAGGGTTTACAGTTGACGGTGTCGACAATGATCAAACGTGTAAATGTTATGTCTGGGGTTGATAATGTTTGTTTTAAACCACCCATCACAATTGCGATGGTGCATAGGTGTTCAATATCAGCGGGTTTTGGAAAGGCGGAATTCTCGCGGACTCATCGCGGCGTCTGTGTACATAGGAGTAGGGATGTTACATACACTGATACCTCTTTTTGGTGGCCTGGATTATTCGCTTATTGAATTTGTTGTACATATATATGTTGAGTCATAAAATGCGCCACATCTTACAAATGAGCGTCAAGCTCGGGTCATCTCTTGCCAAACGCTCACCATCTTAGTCTCAGAAGTTTGGTTCTTCCTCCTCTATACACGGGCTTAGAAACCACGCTCAAGCAGCCACCCCCTAGCCTTGTCGAAATAATCACCCTAGAACAGAGAAACGAGTTGTCAGCCACTGTGTCGTCGGCCTTGATTGCCAGTAGGAAGGTCCACCCATTATTACCTTTAATTCTATGTGCTGTGTTGTTGGGTTGATCCGCACATCCTCTCTAGCGACACCAAGGCCACCAACTAGATCCTCTAATAGCCGTACACGATCACCGTCGACCTTCTTAATCAGAACCACCTGGCGTGTGCCGCCTGACTGCCACCTCCGGTATATAGGCAGCTGGACAGAAGGTGTGCGGCGCACTATATAGCCGAGGCTGACGAGCTCTTCTGGTGTTTTGGTTGGCGGAGGTACAGGGGCGCGACTCAATTGACGCAAATGAGGGGGAATCTTGAGCTTCTGGTTGGGGTTTTGTCGAGACGAGGGTTTTGTCGAGATGGATGCTGCTTGGAGGGTGGAAAGGAATGGAGTTCTTGATGCGAAGGCGTTGATTCGCGTCTGTACTGCAGGCCTATAGAGACTTGCACTCCTCAAAGGGAGAGCTCTAGGCATAAGGTAACTCATGTTGAGTGTAGTGATACAATAGTAGACAACGAATTGCGCCGTTAGAGTTCGTGATTCGGATCGAGTTTGGAGAAAGTCGATCTAATGGTGGAGATGGATCCTTGCAACAGGGTCCTGTTTGATCGTCTCGTTGGGTAATGAAAGAGCAAAAGATCCGAATGACCTAATAAACAAGCAAAATCACCGTCCCAGCGACGCACGAGCTTTCAATTCAGCCCGGTTGCTGTCTTGCGCCTCTGCTTTCGAGCCTTCAAAGTTCCTTTTTGCTTCAAATCTCCAGATCACATGATGCGCCGCAAAAGTTTGGTTCTTTGGCGACAAAAATCGGCGGATATTCGGGTAAAAAAGCGCAAACCCCCCCACACCACTTTGTGTATTCGCGAAATTCACCAAAAATCTGCCCCTCCATTTACAGGCGACCTTTTTGCAGAATTAGCGACGAAATCCTCCTCATTTTCGACCGACCAAAGGAAACACCTCAATACCCCCGTTTACCTCGCCGCGGTCAGACTCTTCACCTACGAAATTAATCTCATCATGGAGGATATTCTGAAGGCCCTGCCAGCCGATGGCGCGTCAATCATGCCCAAGGTTGCGCCGCACCTGAGCCGTCACTTGCTCTTCCCGCTTATTCAATTCGAGGGCGACCAGGCCGAGGAGAAGGGCGATTCCGAGCTGGCCAAGAAGATCCTGTCAGGCAAGATTCAGCTGCTGGATGACACCAACATGACGGACTACGTAGCGTCGCTGTACTGCGAGCTGCACGGAGTTGCTGAGGCCCCGGCCGAGTACACCAAGAAGAGACAGGATGTGCTGGCACAGCTGGACAAGTACGAGAAGGCGACGGAGCAGATTGCAAACCTCCTAACCCAGGACGAGGTCGTCAACGGGCTGAGAAGCGACAAGGTGGCCAACTTGGAGTTTCTCAAGAACCAGCACGGAGTAGGTGGAAATCCTGGCACAAGCAAACCAATGAAAATGCCTTGCGTGTCCGAAAATGCTAACGCTGTTGTCTCCCTTTCCCCCCATAGGTCACTATTGAGATGGTAAATGCTCTCTATGACTTTGGACAATTCCAGTTCCGATGCGGTCAATATGGCCCTGCTGCCGATATGCTCTACCAGTTCCGAGTTCTCTCCACCGACAATGACAAGGTGGCCGCTGCTACATGGGGAAAGCTTGCTTCCGAAATCCTCTCTACGAACTGGGAATCTGCTGTTGATGAGCTTAAGAATGTCCGAGAGGGTATCGATACGAGACTCTTCAACAACCCTCGAGCTCAGCTTGACCACCGGACCATGCTTATTCACTGGTCTCTCTTCCCCCTGTTCAACTTTGAGGGTGCCCGGGAACCCATCCTGGACATGTTCTTCTCTGCTTCCTACATCAACACCATCCAGACCTCTTGCCCCTGGATCCTGCGGTATTTGATCGCCGCCGTTATCACCGGCCGCACACGTGCACGCAACAGCTCTGTCCAGCAAAAGCAGCTCAAAGACATCGTTCGATATGTTCGACAGGAAGCCTACGAGTATGCTGATCCCATTACCCAGTTTGTCAACGCCCTCTACATTGCCCACGACTTTAACGCTGCTCGTGAGGCTCTCCGCATGGCCGAGGAGGTGTGCCGCGGCGATTTCTTTCTGGCTGCGTCCACTGATGCCTTTGTCAACGCTGCCCGACACCTCATTTGTGAGAGCTACTGCAAGATCTTCAGCCGAATGAACATCAGGGACCTGAGCGCCAAGCTTGGCTTGAACCCTGATGATGGAGAGAAGTGGATCGTGAACCTGATCCGCGAGACGCGCCTGGATGCCAAGATTGACAGCCAGGATGGCACTGTCATTATGAACCACCCCCCCAACAACGTTTACCAGCAGGTCATTGAGAAGACCAAGGGCGGATTCTTCAGGACACAAGTCCTCAACGCTGCTGTCTCCAAATAAACTACCGAGACTGCTAGCAGATGTATTCGTAACAATCAAATAGCAAAGCGAACACTCGTCTAGAGATCGACTTTTTTGAAGCAGGGGAAAGGGGGTGGTTTCGAGGAAAGATGATGCTCATGCCTCACTTCTAAAACTCCGAGATTTGAAGAGGCAAAGGAGGACATACCTTTGGGCTCACGGACGGGATGGGTTTATTGAAGACACCAAAAAGAACCGGCGATTTTCACATTTCGAGGCTCCTCCAAAAAGAAAAGGGGAAATTAAAAAAGAGCAAAGAGCAAAGAAAACGGTAGACCGGCCCTGTTTTGTTTATATTCTTATCTCTCTCTCTATCTCTGTAGTGATGCGGTTTGCATTGCATGGCGTTTATTCGGATAAGACAGGGACAGGGAGGATGTCTTCTTGAGGGAGGGAGCAGGGCTGTAATGAAATTATTCCTTTGTGCAATGATGAGAAGTTTTTAAATATTGTCGATTCTTTTGCTGTGTGTTATGATGCAATGTGAAGATTGTGTATGTTAGGTTTCTCTGAGTTGCTCACATCAAAGTAACGTTTGAGTGCTGGCTAAACATTACCATGAAGTAATTCTCGTGTTTCTCAGGCATGTCTATCAACATTTTCGACTCTACCTAATTATATGCCACTGATATTCATAACGCTACCATGATCATGATTTCCATAGTCACAACAGTCCAATAACAAACCGTCCACACACTCCAGCCAAATCTACTACTGCTCATGTTGTCGAGCCACCATCCATACTTTCCCCTTCAAAGCCTCAATAGCACTATCTCTCATCCACCAAACGCCCTCCGCCTCATCCTCCGTCTCTTCATGCTGTGCGGGAGCATCCTCTTTCGACTCGTCCTGAGAGTTTGCCGGTTTTATGGTGCTCTGGCTATCCGTCATGGCCGTCAATGAGGATTGGCGGAGGTCCTCGCGAGCGTCGCCCCATTCGAAGAGTAGTCTCGCACCTTCGAGGCGCTCTCTATCGCCGCCTTCCATGACGCCCCGTTCCATCTCGAGCCTTGCGTCCACGGCGCTTCCCATACCTCCTTGCTGTTCGTCACTGGCGTCCAACAAGGCTCCTTTCTCTGCGTAGCTGAGATCTTGCAAAGCATCTAGGCTGAGGATCCACTCTAAGGGATTCTCGCCCTTTTCTTGCTCGCCGAGCGCTCTCAGGGTTGACGTGAAGGTGCCCTCGCGCGGTGGCCGTCTACGGAGAAAGAGATTATGCGTCTGCGCGAATGTTCGTCTGAGGTCCTCGTTTGAGAAGTCAAGTTCAACATCCCAGTATTGTGGACCACCGGCAGTGGTTACGCTGGATATCTGGTCGAGAGGAGGCAACAGACATGGGGTTGTTCTCGACAATACCGACTCAATAGACGAACTGCCTCGCATCTTGATATGTACAGGTACAGAGACGGGTTGCCCTGTGAGTGCATCCTTGGCGACAAGACAGCGTTGTTCAGCCGCCAGGACCCAAAAGTGTCTAAAGGCCTGAAGATGCGATCGGTTGTCCATAACGTTTACCGGGAAAATCGGATAAAAGGCCACCAGCAATGCTGCGATTGCTTTATTACTGGATCCAAAAGTAGCAGTGCCACAGCCAAGGAATAACGCTCCAATAGCAAGATGGGCTGCGAGATGTGAGCCATAAGGCGTATCAGGATCATCCCTTCCGTGCAGAGCCCGAAGTCGACGGAGGACAGGGATGTCACCTGTGCCAGCCATGACAATGGAGCAAGAAACTGCGAGAATATCCTGGCACATTCGGGCATTTGTTCTAGCTAGCTCTTCGTCGTAGAGGGGAGCGGCATCAGGATGCATTCTGGGCGTTGCCGGCAGCCCAGTAATACGCATGAACTGATCTAGATAATGCAACAGTAAATCTCGCACTTTGGGAGAGGCACTTCCGGAGAAACGAAGAGCGATAGCAAAGCAGAGGCCTGTCAAAATACTGAAAAAGGGCAAGTCGGATGATCTCAGCTTGGTCGTGTTGTGTAGTTTGTGCCGTGAGCGATACGGAGCAGGAAGGCTTTTCTGAATCCAGTCAAACGTGGGTTCGATTTGAGACCACAGAATGAGATTTTTTGTCATTGTCCGTAGAAGAAGAATATCGGGGCGAACGTAATCAAACTGAAGCACCGAATCGGGGATATCGATCTTTCGCGCAACGATCTGATCCTCCGATTTCATGAAGATAAGTGCAATGGCCATGACTGCACCGGCGGAGGCCCGATCTAGAACATGTACGATCTCAACATTCTTGGTTGCGGTGGCGTGTGTGATAAGTTTCTCTGTGAGACGCATGTCATGTAAGCCCTTGAGATCGTTTCCCTTGCCAAGATTGATGAAGCCAAGTGCTAAACCGGCCGCAAGGCGATAACATTCACTCCTCAGGGGCTCTTCTTCATCTTCGTCGTCGACATGCTCAATTTCTGAAAGCATTATCTCGCTCATACGTCGGTGTTGGCTACCACAGTACAAAAGGCCAATTCCCATGATGCCGGACGTTTGAGTGAGGGGCGAAAGGTTAAGTTCCGCAGCACCTCGCGGAAGCATGCGAGTAGCGTGTACGGAGAGGAGGCGAGTTATGAGAGAATCCATGGTACCCATGTATGACGCGGCGAGGCCAAGCAGCAGGCCGATGGAGGTCATCGTATGTTTTGGCGTAAGGTACTTAAAAGCTACCCATTTTGCAACGCCTTTGAGATGGCCGTTCAGTCCAAGTGCTAGCAGAAATCCAGCATGCCGGTTGCTCATGTCTTGGCTCGGTTTGTTGTACAGAATCCACGAAGTATCAATGCCCTTTGCTTGTGGGGAAATTGCCAGCCCAGCCGCGACACCTTGATGGAAGAATCCCCAGCAAACCTTCTCCTCTGTGAATAAGGTCTTGTCCACGCCTACAGTGACGTTGTTGGGCTTGACAACGCAGTTCAGGTTGAACCCGCCAATATGGAATTTCTGGGTAATTAGAGGGAAGCGAAGGCTGTAAAAAAGAAGTCCTCTCCCTGCCGGAATAGCCAGGGTTCCGGCGGCAATCCTGGAAACCAGCTCTTTTTGCTTCTCTAAATATTCACTTTCAGGCAAACCTGGGTCTTGTGGCAGACTCACAACTCTAGGTTTATGAGTTGCCAGCAAGTCTCGAGCTTCTTGAAGGCGGCGGTCGTCCCTAAAGAGTGCCCGAATCACAGACTGTCGCTCGGTTCCTTCGCCTTCGTCATAACCCTGGCTATTTGTTTGCTCAACACTTTCACAGAGCAACTTGTATTCCCAACTTGCCGTATGTGTTGGTGTCTAGTTTGCTTGTTAGTAGATTGCACTAAAGCATGGTGTAATGATAGTAACTCACTAAGATGTTGGACATGGCCGGACGAAGACGCTTATTGGAGGTGAGAATCAGGCTGATATCAGTCCTCTTTACCAGCTCCAGCATCTCATCCGACCAGGAAGAAGGAGGATGAGGTTGGCAGAGCGCTATGGCATCCTGAAGAGGTATCAAAATAGCCTCTGGGAGGGTTTCAAGGACATGATTAGTTAAGCCGCACTCTTTCATAGCTTCCACCATTTGCACTGCTGTGGTATTTGCTTTGATAAGCTTGAAGAAGCGTTTAAACATAATGGTTCGAGGGAGAATAGAGTTCCAGCGGTTGTCAAACAATTTATCAGATTCGGATAATTGTGCGGCAGTATAAAAGATATCTGCTGGAATGATATAGTCTTGGCCATGGAGCCCTGTAAAACGGGATTGAATCCATTCCAGTATATCTGGCCTGGCTGTTGGTTCAGAGATTGGCGACTTCAGACGAAGTTCTTTAATGAATTATCTATTAGTAAAGGAGCTGGTCCAAGAAATAAGAATAATGAAACCATACCTTGATCGTGGCGTGGGTCGAGGTCTTCTTGTATCCCCAGTTCATAAAATGACGAGTAGTTGTGCCACTTTAACCATCTAGCAATTTGGCATAGGATCACACGAAGATCGGCTCGACCGGATGGCAGATATTCTGCGGACATAATGTCAAGTTTCTGTTCCTCTAACAGAAGGTGAATGGCCATGAAAACATCCTCAGCAGCTTTTCGTCTGTATTCAGAACTTCTGCCTAGAGAAGTTGGGAGATATCCGGAGGGCCCGAAAGCATTGATCCCAAATGAAGAACCCATATATTCTTTGGCTAGAATAATATGCCTGGAAATGAATTTTGTACCGAGACCCTGGGTGATGTTTTGAGAAGTGGTTTCATCATCATCATCAATGACCCATTGCCATCCGTGATTGATCATCCAGGCTGGGCACCCAAGAGAGTTTACAGTTTCTCCCATTTCAAGAGCTTTCCAGTCATCGGAATCCCTAAGGGAGGCGTACGACCCGGAAGGATGCCTCCGCTTCCGAACTGAAAGTCTCTCAGACGGGGGATTTCGAACTTCCGACCGATCGAGGTTTAAGAATAGTGCCAGGAGCAGGATGGTCAAGGCAGACCATTCCACGTTGCCATCTGCTTTACCTTGGCTACAGAGCCATTGCATAGCATGAAGCCACCCTGTGTGAATCCGTTCCCCAACTGAATCAGGAAAGACACTTCTGCAGATGTTGAGAATAGCAGACACTGGAGCACAAGACGGCCGCAGTTGGATTTTCAACTGATGGAGACGTCCTTGCGTGTCAACTACGTCGACCACTCCGCGATGCCTGGAGTGGCAGACGCCCACAATACTGCCATTAGTGAGATCTATGATTTCGCTCTTTCGCTGCCTGACGTCTCTGTCGACTGCCCTTCCACGGAATTGCAGACTCTTTGTGTCATCGACAAAAAGGAGAGAAAGCGAGAGTTTGGTCATCTCACTCCAGGGTGCCTGAGTGCTCAGCTCATGTCGACCGTCCATAGATTCCGACAACACAAGGATTGCAGACTGGTCTCCATCGATTATTTTGCATGAGTCAACCACGTTTTGCGCTCTCCGTAATTCGCCTGGCAAAATTGATACTGCAATCGTGGAAGATGACCCCTTACGCCCAGAGGTAACAACAGTCTTTTGATGTAATTTGAGAGAAAAGGTGACCAGTTGGAGGCGTTTCTCCATAACTTCTTGGATACCTATAAGCAATTGGCCCGTATGACAATCATTTGTAGCAAAAGGAGGGGCTGCAAGAACAAATACTTTCGCCTGATTTCGAGAAATGCCGCCGGGTGGTGAATAGTGAACGTTTGAGCTATCTATCGGGATGATATGGATTTTGCTGAAGAGCATTTCATGTTGTAGTCCGTCAAATTCACGGTCATCAAGCCGTATATTATTGAGACGATCATCTAAGCCGCCGTCTAACGGAGCTTCCAACAAACTTCCGAGGCTATGATGAACCTGGTGAATATAGGAAGAGCTGGAACGGCCATGATTACCAAGAGAATCATGTCTTTTCGAAGATACACCACTGAGAAGTGATGTTTGGTCTGGGAAGACTGCTCTGTCGTAGGAGGCCGAGAGATCTGCACGAGCTAGCATTGAACTCAGCCTGCGTGAGCTCCTCCGCCCAACTCCAGAACTTTCCATATTTTGCCTTTCCAACAAATCCAGCGGTTTCTCGAGCTTTTCGCTTTTGCGTGATCGCTTCCCTGGCAGCGGTGCGCCAAAGCTGTCACGATGATTTGCTTGTACCGGGGTAGATGCGCCGCTGGCAAATCCAGGCTGCATGGAGCTTCGACGTCGGGACGCCTTTGTGCTTGGACTTGCGTGACGCTTGATGAAGTGATCCTCATGTTCCAAATATGACAATCTCCAGATTGTGTAGGCATTAGCCTCGCGGTTGATGGTGACGCCAAGTATCAGAGGCTCATTGGGATGTTCAGGGGAAGTACCAGGGATAACGACTTTCTCAACGTAGAGTATTTCTTCAGCGGGATCGAGAAAGCCATGTATCTTTGAAGCTTTATTCCTATTTCTCCGGGTTGACGTCACTTTCTCGGCATCTGTCACAACAAGCCCGATGTCTAACAACGGATCGGTGAGAGCCACAAGTCGAGGCCAGTGAGATTCAGGCTGCTCCAACGGCGCATCCCACATGTTTTCCAGCGTCATATTCAGTCCTACCGGTAGCAGCTTGGGATTTCCGAGGCCCTCCACGGAGAAAGCAGTTTGCTGAGAGCTGCCGAATCCAGTCAGCTGTGACGATACGAAAGAGTTGGGCGGAACTCGAGGAAACTTCAAGGCAATCGGTGCGAAGTTCTCGGCCTTTTGCTTCGTCTGTATGAGAACTCCAACAGGGGCGGCACAGGCTGATTCAACTTCGAACGGCATGTGGACTACGTGACTTGTCCCCGATAGCATGTAGATATGGGCCTGGGTTTTGAGAAAGACCACCAAGCCCTTTTCAAGGGCTACAGGACGCTGGCCAACGGCACCAGAAGCTTTGCGGTTACCGCCTCCATCTTCCGAGGCTGGAAAATATGTGAGAAGGGCTTGTGTGATAGATTCCTTTTCGAGATCGAATTTGAATGATTTGCGGAAAATGCCCCCACGGCACCAAATCACACATCTGTCGGTAGTGAGCAGCTCGTCCTCTACTTGGCTTCCATCTCCGTCGTCGGTAAAAATCTCCCAGGAATATGACGAGGCAGGCGGATCTGGAGGTAGCAGCTGTTCGTCAATAGCATGCCGAAGCCCAGCCGGTTGATGCAGCCCTAGAGATTGAACAGTTGCCATGCTGGACGATGAACTCCATACGCCGGTTGGCAATGGCTTCGATTTGTCAATATTGCCGCCAACTTAGTGATTGCTGGAGCCCGGCCCAGGCATCGTATCCCATGCAACGACTGCAATCTAAGCGTGCGGCTAATATTCTTGTCAGGACATGTATGTTTCTTTTTGTTGACTCTGAAGCATCTGAAGATGGGAATATTCGCGTGTCGGCGCGTGGTTGGTGGTTGAGCTTTGGTGGGGTCGACTGCGATTGAAAATCCGGCGTTGGATCGATAGCAGCCTGTTTCAGGGCGCCGACCACTAAACGACGGGCTCCCTTAAGGCTCTAGCACTAGCGGCAACAGCTCTCTGTAGCTCGTGACGTAGATGCGACCCGGCATCAATAGCTGCCCATCAGGTACCCAAACTGCGGAGTACCTGCATTGGCATCCTAGCAGCAGCATCATCACCGCCTTGCTTTGCTTCCAGTTTCCACTCTATTGAGCGGCAGCCGGGCGCTGCAAGCTCCAAAGCTCGAATTGAATCAAGGATCGCTGGAGATCCAGCATGACATATGCTCTATTGCCATCATGACAGGACGGTCGTCTCAACAGTCAGAACTTCGCGAAGTTCTGCCAATACCCGATGCGCCCAGCGACAGCTCCACGGCAGCCAACGAGACGGAAGACAGAGACAATGCGCAGTCCCTATCTACAGGATCGTTGAAGGATAAGAAGTCTGAGGGCAGGCCGACTGAAAGGGCGGAGAAGAGTGTTGACGGTGGTGTGACTGGGAAAGATGGCGGTGACGAAGATGGCAAGCCAAGCGCCAAGGTAGAGGGCAAGGAGGACGATGACGATGACGAGAAAGACGATGAAGAGGAAGAAGATGGGGATGACGAAGAGGAGGACGATGAAGAAGAAGAGGACGATGAAGAAGAAGAAGAGGGGGAAGACGACGATGATGACGACGAAGAAGAAGAAGAGGAGGAGGAAGAGGAAGACGACGAGGAACCACTGTTGAAATCAACGAGACTGACCCAACACCTCGGCGCAGTCTATCGCAATGGCGACGCGACCAGCGCTTGTCTAGTCGCAGGCGACAAGATGGTACGGGTCAACCACCGCTTGCCTTTATACGAGTCCTACTGACCAAACGCATATAGATTGTCGGTACGCATAATGGCAACATCGTAAGTAATTCCAATACCATCTCACAGCTCATATGGCTAAAAGGCCGCCTAGCACGTCATCCAATTGCCTGGATTCAACACTCTACGAGTATATCATGCGCACTCAGCTTCCGTCACTAGCATATCGATATCACCGTATCCTCCCCCCCTTCCAGACGAAAAAGCCGAGATGATACAACGAGCACAGACCGGTTTAGTTGGGCCACCGGCAAGACCATCTGAAAGTTCTCCCTCAGCGGCAACGAAGAGGATGAGGGAGGTTCCTCAAGTGCCTAAAATACCTTCGAATGACATCTATATTGCTACATCATCGATGGACGGTAATGTTTGTGTGCAGTCCTTAGTCGACCTGAAAGATGTTCAACTTCGAAACTTTGCCAGACCCGTACAAGCAGTCGCTTTGTCACCAGACTACAAGTCAGATCGAACATATTTATCGGGCGGGCGGGCAGGACAACTCATTCTCACTGTAGGCGGTGGCCCAGGTCGAAGTACCTCCACTACAGTTGGCACTGCGGCTGCTGTGGCATCTGACTGGCTTTCTACAATAGGCGTCAAGAATAGTGGCGGAAAAGATACGGTGCTTCATTCTGGTGAGGGAACGATTAATACTATCAAATGGTCTCTCTCAGGAAAATACGTTGCATGGCTCAATGAACATGGAACCAAGATTATGAGATCCAAGCTTCATCTCGATAACACGGAGATTGAAGACGCTTGGAAAAGGATTGGTCACGTTGACCGACCACATACCAGCGAATGGGAGACGATGGCTGGCGTTTGGAAAGGTCGCGCCGAGTGGATAGATGAGAAGTCGGTCGAAAGTGATGAGTCGGAGGACTCTCACGATGCCGCTACTGCTTCTTCACCTACCGTGTCAAGCGCAAAGACTTTTGAAAGGCTTCTTGTTGGCTGGGGAGGAACAATGTGGATTATTCATGTCCACCCAGGAGGCATCGGCCATGGTAAGCAGGCTGGCGAAAAAACCATTGCGCGTGCCGAAATAGCCAAGATGTAAGTGGCTCCTTTTATCTTGATACCATTTTGTAGGAAATTATCAATCAGTGTCATACTAACAGCTGTCTAGTCTTCATATAGATTGCATCATTTCTGGAATCTCTCTGTACGCCCAGAATCAATTGCTAGTATTAGCATTCAGCTCTCCAGAAGATGAAGGCGATACCGCAGAAGACGATACATCTGGTCCATCACATTCACGGGACGCATCTAAGAAACACAAATCGAAGCATTCCATATCATCTGCAGATATTGAGCAACAGCATAGCCAACGACAACGCTTGAACGCTCTGCCTCCCGAGCTGAGGCTAATTGATCTCAAGTCTCAAGCTGAGGTAGATCGGCACAGTCTCTCCATTAATCGTGTTGATAGGCTTTCTGCTGCTGACTATCACATGTGTCTCCTACCTGCGCGGAATGCCGCCTCCGTAGTGGCATCAACGAAAAGCGCTTTAGAGGCACTTGCCGGTATCGGGTCGGAAATGTGGAATGTTGCGGTTAACCCAAGATCCTTGTTCAGCTCTGGCGCCAGTATCATGAGCGGAGGTAGTGGTGATGATGGCGCTTCCGTTTACAAAGCTGGGAGCATTGCAGGCACTATACGATCGAGCCCCATCAGAACTAGAGTTCCTACCGTACACCCTACATTGTCCAAACCAGGGGTCAAAATATTCCTTCATAGTCCCTACGACTGCGTTCTGGCCACCAAGAGAGATCTTTCTGATCATCTCACGTGGCTGTTGGAGCGTGAGCAGTACCGACAAGCGTGGGAACTTCTCGACGAAAACCCTGAAATTTTGGCCGAGTCATTCGATGGCATCAACGATCCAGCGATGCCTCCTACGCCATCCAAACACCCGGGCGGAGCTGATGATTTCTTTGACGACGAGTCCGTGGCAGACACTACTCAAAGAAACATGTACTCGGCTGTGGAAAAGGAGAAGAGGCGAGTTGGTGAGCTGTGGATCCGGGAAGTGATTGATGACGGCGACTGGGAGATGGCTGGCCAAGTCTGTGGCAAGGTTCTCACGACTCCCGATCGCTGGGAGAAATGGGTTTGGACCTTTGCAGGTGCCAACAAGTTTGACGAAATCACGAAACACATGCCAACAAAGCCTATGAAGCCGCCATTGCCAACGACCATATATGAGGTGCTTTTGGGACATTATATACAAAATAACAAGCCTCGGTTCAGAGAATTATTAGACCTATGGCCAACCGATCTTTTCGATATCCCTGCTATTACAACGACGTTGGAGAATCAGCTCAAGTATCGCGATGTTCGTGAGAACAGCGTCGAAGATGGCGAAAGAGGTCGGGATTGGAAAATCGTCGTGGAAAGCTTAGCCAAGCTATACGAAGCTGGTGGCCGACATCGTGATGCGCTCAGATGCTATATCAGACTTCAAGACGCAGACTCCGCATTCCGGTTGATCGGTGACTACCACCTTGCGGACGCCGTAGCAGACGACATTCCTGCATTCATCGGACTACGTGTCTCCCCCGAACGACTCAAGTATATGGACGAGCATCAACTGGTTGCAGCAACCGCCGAAGCCATTACTCTACTGGTTGATGAGGCTCAACATGGCCTTGTGCGGCCTGAAGTTGTCGTAGAGCAGCTGCAAGCAAGAAATCTCCAGTTATACCTGTTCTTCTACCTGCGCGGATTATGGAAGGGCCAAGGAATGGCAGAGCACACTGGAGAGAATCTCGAACGGCTGATCCTGGACAGTCAATCTTTGGTGGATAACTTTGCGGATCTGGCCGTCCGCCTCTTTGCCACCTATGATAGACCGCTGCTTATGGAATTTTTGAAGACGTCAACCTCTTATGGATTCGAAAAGGTATGGCCATTAACTCCCCTCCATCCCAAACTCGACAGTTGCTTACACCATTCATGAACTAGGCCGTCCAAGAGTGTGAGCAGCACTCATACTACGATGAGCTGGTATATCTTTATTCCAAGACTGGTCAAATGAAGCGCGCACTGTACCTCATCATAGACCGATTAAACGATGTCAACAAGGCAATAGATTTCGCGAAGGAGCAAGACGATCCTGATTTATGGGAAGACTTGCTAAACTATAGCATGGATAAGCCGAGCTTCATTCGTGCGCTCCTTGAGCAAGTTGGTACGACCATAAATCCAATAACTTTAGTTCGACGAAT
This sequence comes from Trichoderma semiorbis, assembly GCA_020045945.2. Classification (NCBI taxonomy): domain Eukaryota; kingdom Fungi; phylum Ascomycota; class Sordariomycetes; order Hypocreales; family Hypocreaceae; genus Trichoderma; species Trichoderma semiorbis. Next base: position 2,661,261 of record CM034695.1, read on the forward strand.
ACCAGAGGGTCTCGAAATTCAGGGTCTAAGAGAAGGACTTATCCATATGATGAAGGAGCATGAACTTCAGCACAGCATTAGTTGGGGTGTAGCGACAGTTTTACGAAGTGAAGTTGCGACAGCTCAGAATGAGCTTCGAACAGGCCAACGGAAGGGCATCAAATTCGAAGTCCTTTCAACTGACGAGGGAGAAGCTGCCGAGGATGAAAAGTCTGAAGGCGTCCCGAAGCCTGGGCAATGCGCAAAATGTCTCGAGACATTCACAGAGTACGAGATGGAAGCATTAATGGGATTTGTGTGCGGGCATGCGTTCCACGTAAGCCATTTGCTCGAAATGCTACACAAAGGCAAACAAAACGACATTGATCTTGGAAATGGGCCAGAAGAGGGAAGTCGCTATTCAATTGGTATGAAGGTCATGAAGGCGAGGTTGTTGAGGGACAAGGTGAGAGGGGGTTGTCCAATTTGCCACCCAACCGAAGCTTAGAAGTGTATGTATGTACATTGGGCGTTTCGTTTTATATATCCCTGGGTCCTTTCATAATCTATTGACCAAGCATGGGGGAGATAGAAGATTTGGTAATTAATTATTGTTTTGAGGAACTTTGATGCCTTTAGGTAGATAATGGAGTGAGTTATGATGCCAAATGTTGGGAATTGTATGGCATGAAGAAGAGACAAAGCAAGGGTCGAAATTCACGCGTGAACACATATTTTATCCCACTACCAAGAGGCATTAAGGTGGTTTTTACAATTCAAGGAATTTAGAGCAAATCTATTCCTATTCGCCTATCACGATCATGCCACTGAATATTTCCCAAAATGTGCAAATCCAGGTTTAACCTTATAACCTGTCCCAACTGCCAATTGTCATCGAAAATGCCATGTATATGACGAATCTGATAAGAGCACCGCGGCTCTTTCGTAGTAGAAAGAGGTGGTCAGTTACATGAAAAGAGCCATGACCATGGTGAGACCGCCAAAGGCCACGCCAGAGATGGCCTTGAGAGCCACTCCAGCGCTGGTGCGGTCTGGGGCAGAAGGGGCCGTCATGCTGCCAGAAGGGCTGTCATGGCTCATGACCGACGTCGAATTGGTCTGCTGCTTGCCCGTGACGGAGCCCGAGGCCGTAGTCGTGCCGCTGGTGACGGCGGTAGAGCCAGTGGCAGCAAGGACGGAGTTGGTCTCCAGCGATGGGCTGCCAAGGGTATCAGTAGTCGAAACCACCGTGACAGTAGGCTCAGGAACGCCAGGATCAACGTGAGACCAAACAGTGGTTGGGATAGGCTCGCCGATGGGGGTGACGGACACGGCCTGAGTGGTCGATTCGACAGAGGCAGAGTAGCCGATGGAGGACTCAGGAACAACTGCGTTGGTAGCAGTGGTGACGGAAATCTGGCACTGGGTGTTCTCAATGACGGTGCAGTAGTTCATGGAATACATGAGTATACCTAGACTAAGTTAGTGATTTGGGAGATTCATGGTTAGGGGGTTAGGACGAACCGTTGGAAGTGGTGGTGCCGATCTGCTGAGTCTCAACAGTGACAGTGGACTGGCTATCCGCTAAAGAAGAGTTAGTCAGTCATTGTAAATTAATGTGAAACTATTTACGGCAATTAGTGAAGAAATAGGGAGGCTCACAATACTGGGTGGCGGCAAACGCGCCAGAAAGGAGAAGGCTAGCGAGAGCCATGGTCATCTTGGGCGCAGCCATTGCAATGTGGGTTGAGAAGAGGAATGCCGATACTTGTGATGATAGAGGTTTCTGAAGTGAATCTATTAGCAAAGAGTAACTAATGTTAAGAAGATTGGTGAGGAGGAAAGGTGTGTTGAGCATCGCGTGCTAGAAGCTGGAGAGGGAAGGCTGGCGGAGGCGATGATGCTTCAGAAGGATGATCGAGTTGCTAGCAGGCATCAAAAAGATACCTCAAGCGTAGCATCTTGTATATGATGTTGATTGAAGTAACATACCTTGAAAGTGTGGTGAAGATGGTTTGCTCGTGGAGTTGCGAGATGGTGACGGGGGGAGGAAGAAGAAGCAGGAGGAGGAAATTTAGCAGGGAGGTAAATATCTACAGCCCCACAATTGCGTTGTCGAAGAAATCAGTAAACGCGTCTTTAATTTGATTCTATCTTTTCCCTGTGCAGGTAAATGTTCATTGGGAGTTTCGGGGGTGACAAGTGGTGGACAGCTGGCAGCGGAAGATGGTTGAAGCAGTGAATCACAGCCACAGGAGTTGACGATCGCCAAGATCATATGGTGCGATAAATAGCGGAATTGCATGACGAATAAGTTATTTGAATAGTTTTCGAAAGCTGTTTTGCTTATTTCTATTTCGTTGTGCAAGATGATATATTTGGTGGTGTTTGATAGGCCATGTGGGAGAGTGCAGGAAGGGGAAGAGATTACTGCTGAGTACTACATGAAAGAATCCTCGACAACAGGGGATAGATGAATCTTATGGATTTGCATGTTACATGCGTGAAATCCATTAGATGAATCTTATGGATTTGCATGTTACATGCGTGAAATCCAGTGCAGCACATGTCGCGGATTTGGGGAATTTTGATATGGAAAACGACATATCTGTGCCATCTCGTTTGCCGCCTGCCGCTTCAGTTCCCCCTCCCGCGCAGTTGCATAGCAGTACCTGTATACAGCGCAACTCGGTGTACCAAAGCAGCACTGTCAAATCGCAATCAGAGTTTACATAATGAATTCAAAGAATTCAACGATTCCATCTATTGCATCTAAACCGGAAAGGAGAGAAAACCATCAAGTCCTACAAACTACCTATGCGGAGGGGGTTCGACTTGTTGTGGACTCAATCACGATACCACGCAGCTGTCCGTTCTGTGGTACCAACCAGCCGATACAATGGCACCAATTAGTTTCATCTTACTCAGGCATCAAATCTTTGAGCAGATTTTGTTTTGTCTATTCAAATATTGTACTCCTCTAGTTTCCTTTTAAAATGGGCTTCTTCTTTAATGTTGCTCCTATACCTACAAGCAGGGGCGTCGGTTAAGTTCCTTGGCCGTGGGATGAGCATAAAGTCTAAAGCACAAGTACAAAACTACATGATACTCCCGTTGTCAGGTGATGGGAAAATAATAAAACCACAACACCATCAATTAACTTTTTCTTCACTAGAAACCAACTCATGAAGCAGAAGTACAAGACACGAGGAAAACCTTGGAAGTTTTACTCCATCGCCATTTGACCGCGCAACACCGGCAGCTTGTTATGCCGAAGTTCTCATCTCCATTGCCCCGGTCTCACTAGAAACTCCAGCCTCGTATGTCCTCGTCGGTCTTTCTGCGGGCATTTGCCCGACTTGTGCGTGAGATGGCCTCAAAATCCGATGCCTGTCTCAGCTTAAACTTTTGCGAGCTAGCATCGTATGCAAGGCCGGCAATTGTGCTTACTACTGTCACGGCTCCCACTCCCCACCAGATGGCCGAGAATGGAAAGCTGATTGTGTCCAAGTCGAGCCACTCCGCGTCCCCAATTGGGCCACCAAAAGCCTCTCTCCAAAGCCTCTCATACCTCTGAGCCATGCATCTCCAACGAGGGGGCATGAGGAGCCATGTGTTGGAGCGCCACGCCTGACTCAATCTTGTCACTATTGGCTGTTGAGTGGGCACATCATGATGAGATCAAAGACCAGGCCGTGATGCTTCAAGGCGGGGCCCAGACCCAGAAAAGATCCATGGAATTCACTATTGGCGCCACGAGTTCTCCTTTGGCTGCTTCTCCAACCGCCTGCCAACCCTCCAACCCTCCCTGCCGACGCCTCGGCACTCTTAGCTCTAAACTAGCCCCTGCTGCCATTTGCCGGAGCTCTGGTGGAACTCGAGAAGCTGTCTCTGTAAGGCTCGACTTGCTGCCACCAACCGCAGCCACCGGTGTTAAAAGTGTCGACAGACCTGCGAATCACCGCCATCGCTAACTTCGCCCCTCGACCGTGTCCCGAGAGTTCCGGCCTCTAGCCCGGGGAAGTCACACGATGCTTGGACGCTTGGCTACGGAGATAGCTTCGTATCTCATTCGGCGTTGAGGAAGACAAGTGTTTTACCCTATCGAGCCAGCCCAACCTAGTAATAAGACGGCATATCTGAATCCCGGCGTGGAGTTTGACCTCCGATGGCTGCTTTTGAGTAGCTGATCACTACTTGCTTGGACCAACTTCTGGGGCATCGAGACATTCGCCTAAAGGCCCGGCGCGAGGAGGGGAAGCAAGCTCCATACCAATAAACATCACCAAACCACTCGGGAGAACGGAAATTAGGCTAGAACCGACATACCCGACATGAGGGGAACACAGATGAGGTACAGACATTGGACACGGCATGAGAAGTAGATGGAGCCGTGTCGTCTGTATATAAACGAGGCACCCAGGAATGGCGTGTTCTTTTCTCTTGCCTCGTCTGTCTACTCGTCCTCAGACGCTTGCATTAAGTAGACATCATTGTGTCTACTCCCAGTCATCGTCGACAACTTCTTTGATACAAGATTGCAAGACTCTATCCAAGTATGGCTACCCCAGGTACCGACCCCATCGAGGGACAATACAACAAAGAATCCGCGGCCGACGTGCCCACCAACGGGCACCATGTTTCCAATGGCATGGGCTCTGGACAGCAGTTCCAACAACCCCAGCAGTATCAGCAGTATCCGGGCTATGGACAATTTGTTCCGTTTAGCAACACCCAAGATCCTCGGGTTGGGCCTCACCAGGCCATGGTCTCCCAGGTCTACCAACCTACCCTTGGTAAGATTGGTAACCCAGGTCCTCTTGGTCTGATCGGTTTCGCTTTGACGACCTTCGTGCTCGGACTTTACCAGTGCGGTGCTGGGTATGTTCCCCCAAGAATGACCTCATTCTTTCTCTTTCATCTTGGCGTACGCTAACCCAACAATAGTCTCCCTAATTCCAACCCATTGGGCAACGTCGGCCCTGATCAAGCTGTCTTCGGTGTGGCTGTCTTCTTCGGAGGCATGGCTCAGTTTGTTGCTGGCGTCATGGAATTTGTCCTTGGCAATACCTTCGGTTGTACTCTCCACTGTTCATACGGGGCTTTCTGGCTTGCCTTTGCCATGTTCTCAGTCCCTACACTGGGCATCCAGGCCGCCTATAATGGAGATCAGCGTGCCTTTAGCTTTGCTGTTGGCATTTTCCTCATCATATGGTGCTTCCTCACCATCATCTTCTTTGTTGCGGCGCTCAAGACAAACTTTACCATCTTGATGGTGCTTGGCCTGCTTGCGCTGTCTTTCTTCTTCCTCAGCATTGCGCAGTTCGTCTCAACGGAGCACACCACTGCGGCGGTGCGACTGAACCGAGCCGGTGGTGCCTTTGCCGTCTTCTGTGCCATGTTTGCGTTCTACGCTGGAGCGGCAGGTCTCATGCTCAAAGACACAACCTTTGTCACCTTCCCGCTTGGAGAGATTCCATATCCCTCAGTCAAGCGAGAGAGGGCCGCAGCCGCGGCAAAAAACGGTGTCTAGAGCCACGAATGATGTCAATTCATGGTTAGAACATGCTACTCATTTTATTAAGTACTTCATTTCACATTATCTCGGCTTTTAATTACTGAGAAGGACGTAATGCGCTGAAGGATGAATTGATCGAAGACGGACATTAAGTTCAACAACAGGTGGGACGAAGAGGAGAGTTGAATGCTGTTCGACTTTGTCTGTGTGCATTGATTATACCCTCGCTTTTGATACCCACCTGCTCGTTTGTTTCTTGTTTTTTTGTAGTGTCTTTCTGAAGTAGCCGTGGTGGCAAGGGTAATGGCAGTGGACAAGTAACATGGATGGAATACTGAAGGGGAGCCCCAAAGGTCAATAATTATACCCCAGTGCTGCAGACGAGAGACGAACTGTTACGATTCAATCTTGCAATGAAATATTTCCAATTAATCAAATTATCAAAAGCAAAACTCGCAATGACTTGTTATACAATGATAATGATTGCTTCCCTCATTCATCTCCCATAGTGAATGGTTCTTATCAATCATGCAATCTCCCAACTACAAATTCGCCTTTCCTTCAAATTCACCTGCCAGTTCAAAATCAGTCATACAAGCTCTGCACTTCGTCAAGGGTTTCGTCTGCCTTGCCTTTTGCTTTGGCGGCAGTACCCTTTGCCTTTCCCTTCAATTCTTCTGCTTTGCCCTTCATCTCCTCGGCCTTGCCTTTGGCAGCTGACTTCATGCCTTCTGCTTTGCCCTTGGCGTGGGCCTCCATGCCTTCTACTTGGCCAGAGACGCCGCTGCTAGAAAGATCTTCGGCTGTTTCCATGACCTTGTGCGATGCCTTGGCTATACATTGTGAAGAACAAATTATAGATTAGTCACAAGTATATTCATATAGTAAGTGGTGGTATTTGAGACGTACTGGCAATGTTGATGCCGTCGACGAGCTTATCGCTCACAGCTCTGTCAATGTGCTTCAATTCATCCTTGACAGCCTCGGTGGCGGTTCTCTGTGCCGCCAACGAAGTGGTAAATGTGCGTGATGTCCGAACTGCAGCGATCCGTGACACGGGGGTCACGACTGCGGCGGTTCTGCTGACATTGATGGTTCGGGTGAGGAAAGACATGATGGATTCTGTTATTGAGCCGTTCAACGTTGTGATTGTTTTTTTTGTGGTAATTGATTGATTAGAGAGGGGAAAAGGAATGCAAAAGAAGAAAGAAAAAAGTGTAAAAAATTAACTGCATATATACCTAAGCAATTGCACATGCGATGAGCCGTAGAAAGCAAGAAAGGGCAGCAGAATAGCGAGGCAGCACTGTGAGAGACCTGGGTGGCACCAGGTCGTGATGTCATCGCCACACATGCCTCCACATGTAGAGCAGCGCAATGATGACGCAGATACGGTGAGCCTTCTAACATGTGTCTTTCTCTAAACTAAATCGAGATTTTGATGTGCAAACAGCTTTCTTCTTTGTCATTACTGTTGTTTTTTAAGCACCTGGTCTGCGATTGGCGTTTTTGTGGAGTGGTTTGGCGATGGTTGTTTTGGTGGAGGAATGTTTGCATCATCAATACTACAGTAACAAGCAGCTCCCTGAATAATGACCCTGTTTTGCAAGATAAAAGCTTATTCCGGATCTAAATAGTGGTGAAATGTGTTCTGGAAGATTTGTAGCCTTTTTTCTTTCTCCTGCTGTGTCATTGTCTAAGAAATCTAACTTTCTCCCCCATTCAGGCTATCTCTTCACCTGCCATGGAATTTTTCGATCCATTGCCTCATCACGTTCTCTGCCACTGCGGGATCAATCCTCTCAGTGGGTCCGAGGCGCATCATCTTGCCAACTAGATACATGAGCTTGCCCTGGGGATATTTTTGTTGGTCGGCAAATTCTTCTAGCACCTTGTCTTCACCCGCGGCGGCCTCAGCAGCAAGGGCTTCGTACTCTTCCTGGGAAATCTCTTTGAACCACAGGTCGTTGCTATTGATCGCTTCTAGGATTCCTCCTTCCAGTTCGCCCAAGTATACGGCCATGAGAAGCTCCTTTGCTACTTTGCCCGTGATGTGCTTGCGGTAAAGGTGATACAGAAGCTGCGACAAGTCCTCCTCGGACACTTGAGCACACTCCCCGAGCTGGGTAAATGACAGATCTCCCGACGCAAGCGGACCAGCTTTGTAGGTCGTCAGGCGGCCGAGTTCATGAAGGATCCAGTTCGCCGCCAATGTTGAGTACGACGTGACTTCGGGAAGCTCCGCAATGTCAACCTCGGCCTGCAACTTACTCTCCAGCAAAGCTAGGACACGATAAAAGTACTGCACGCGCGATCCATTGTCCAGTGTGATGAGTGAGAGAGCATCCTTGGGAGTGAGGCCGTAGTGATTAACCAGCTTGTCAAGCTCGGTATCCGGCAGAACAGCAAGCGATGTCTGCAGACGCTGCACAAGGTCCTTCCCAATGACAAGCGGCGGTAGGTCAGGGTCGGGCATGTAACGATAATCAACCTCGCCCTCCTTACCACGCAAACGACGGGTTTCCTTGGATCCAATGGTCCAGCCACGAGTCTCGCCAGCAATCACGCCGCCTGCGTCCAACTGTCGAATTTGACGATCGCGCTCTGCAATGATGGCATCTTCCACGGCTTTGATCGTACTCAAGTTTTTAATCTCTGTACGGGTGCCAAGCTTCTTGCTTGGGTCATCGGTCCTCCGTACAGATACGTTGACATCAGCTCTGAGACCGCCCGTCTCCATCCTAGAAACGCACGAGTCCACAGTGTTGAGAAGCAGCTGGATTTTGCGCACAAGCACAGCAGCCGTGCGAGGGTGATGGATCTCGGGCTCGGTGATTATTTCAATCAAGGGTACGCCCACACGGTTGAAATCCAGCCAGTGAACGCTTCCCGTCTGTGCGAGGGTCTTGGCTGTGTCCTGCTCGAGCTGCACTTGTTTGATACCGACGGTGACGCTCTCGCCATCCTCCGTAGAGATGCCATCGCGAGCAAGGAGCGTAATGTGTCCCTTTTTAGCAAACGGCTCGTAGAATTGCGTAATCTGATATCCCGAAGGCTGATCCCACCAGAAGTAATGCTTCCTGTCAAACCGACTGACAGGCTGTATCTCGCAGTTGAGGGCCAGTGCTGCCCGAATAGCCGGAATCAGAGTCTCCTTTTGAAACAACGGCTGGCTGCCCGGCATTGCAACATCAAACAGCGCCACGTGGCTGTTTGGCTCATCATTGAAGGAGGTTGCGGCCGGCGAAAACAGCTTGCGAGACGTATTGAGCTGGGCATGGATCTCAATTCCGACGGTCAGCTCCCAGCCGTCAACGGTTTGGGAATCGCCCTTGGATTTCTTTTTGCCTTGTTTTTTGGCTTGCTTTGCCTGCTCCTTGAGCTGCTTCCGCAGTGGGACATGGATTGGCTGTGAGGATGCTGCTGCCGCCGCTGGTTCAGGCTGCGTATGGAGGTGCCGCAGGGCGTAAGGTGGACGAAGAGACGACCAGACAGGCACTGTTCGTGAAGACAGCCGCCGACCGTTAATGCATCCTCGCTGTGATATACGGCCCTCGAGCAGATACCTGCTGAGCTCGCCCACAGATCTGCGACTCATTGTGCACTCGCCTGTACTTAAAGTTGAAATGAGGTGTAAAGAGTCGTGCCCAAGTCCCAATCAATGCCAGGTAGGAGGCGTCGTTTGCTTGATGCCGTCGTTTAACCCACCAAACTGGGACAATACGCCCTCGATATCAGCAGTGCCACCAAATAGGCGTAGTTTGCTCGCCACGATGTGGATGTGAATGTGAATGTGTTGCGAACTGTCGCTTCGTCAAAACTGAACCTCGGGTGGAGACCAGATCAAAGATCATATGGCATGCAGTGAGGCTGCGAGCCGGCCCGCTAGAAAACCCGACAGGTCGGAACCCACCTGCAGCCACTCCGTCCATCAATCAAAGTCGTGGCTCTTATAAGAGGGTGTGCTTCGTCCAATAAATAGATTAAACGAACGCATCTATAATCATTCCGCTCATCTTCTTCTTTTCACCTGAGTATGCATCCAAAGCAATCTCTTCAGGACGTGAATCCAAACAAAGAATGGCAGAAATCCAACTCGCAGATCCTCACCCCCGCCCAGCCAGCGATCACACACCGAATCTCACAAAGGATATGTTGCACAGCGCCCATAGTTTGTTTTATGAGCAAAGTTGCTCTGCGGTTCGACGAGGCAATGCCTTCCATGTCGGGCACCAACTCGTGTTGGCCACAGACGAAATCGGCGGCCATTCTCAAGGCTTCCAGACCATGTGCCTTCTTGCCATACCCTCCGAATCAGAGGCAACCAATCCCAGCTCGATTTGGTATGAGCTGACACAAGTGTGTGAAGATTGTACGCATGATCGGGGCTAAGCAGCGCTTCTTGTTTTCCCTCTATTTTACAGAGCCTGGCCCCCAACATTCAAGAAGAAGAAATTTTCCCCTCGGCTGTCCTCTATTCCTCGTTGTTAGTCGTCGTCGCTGCGCAAAATCATGCCACCACATGGTGGTCATCGTTGCTGCAACTAGTAGATAAGAATTAAGCCTTGCAAGCGCATCATTTTAGCCGCCGTTGTTTCATCTATTTACCGTCAAAGGGAAAACATCTGGATGATCTCATACTCACAAGAAATACGCTTTTGTGCGTGTGCCCGCACTCCTTCGGATATCCTGGAGTGTTTGGGCTCGCTCAAATTGACCTGTGAAGACACCAATTCAGCTCTCATTGTCAACCAGTAATCCACTCCGCCGTCTGACCTCTCTAGAAGGCAAATTAATGTGATTTCATCTCTCTAGCGGTTTACGCCTCTCACGAGATCTGGACATGCGATTTGGGGTAGGACAGGTGGAAGGATTTGTTCATCCGCACTGCTTCCCCGCGCCGTCGCGAGACTACAATTAAAAGCGCCGTCAATGTCCAACCGTATAAGTGATTGAATTATCTTGTACGATCAACGAAAGGGTGCCGAGATGGAGCCAGCGGTTCCGGGCCCGTCCAGAATCGATAAAAGTAAAGGGGCAGCAACACACTCTCGCCGTGGCAGCATTGATGAGAATCCGAGAGCTTCCAACTCATCATTTCCTTCCTCGTCAACAGCGTCTGCAGCAAAAGCCGATCGAGAGGGAGAGCAGCCAAATTCTATTTTCGAAGAGGAAGACAGGACTAGCCATATCAGAGAGAGGCGGAAAAAATACCACCACAGGCGCATGAGCTCAAAGAGACACGTTAGTCCGGGACGATCGCCGAACCCTATGGAATATGCACCACAGAGTCCTGAAGATCCAGCAAGAGGTATATTTCCTTTTAGTATACCTCCTAATATTTCAAACGATCACTGACATCGTTCACTAGGGCCACCTCACGGCTATCCGTTCAATGGGCGCCCCCCAAATGGAGTGCTCAGAAATGACAACGCTCGCATTCCGCCAATCCAAACTCTCCCAGGGCACTTCCCCAACGGATATGGCTCTCCAGAAGGGACATATGTCGTCCCTGACCCACCGCCAGTGTTCATCCCATCACCCATGCAGGCTTCGTTCCCTCCGCAGATGCTCCCGATGCCGCCGCCAAATTATCAGCTCAGCGGACTGCCTCTCAGCGGCTACGAACTCCTTGCGGCCAAACTGTCGGGGAACTTGTCAGGACCAAGACTTGCACCCATCTACCGACGGTTTGAATCACTCCACCACCGGCTACTTTTGCATATGCAAGATGAGCTCATAGAATTAGAAGAGCAGCTGCATAACCTTGACGCAGCAGACACGCAAAAGAGAAAATTTCCAGGGGGGATATTTCCAGCATCTCGTCGAAAAGAGAACATGAATCCAAATGACGCAACCTGGAAGAAAAAAGATATCATAGGCCACATTGCGCATAAGCTGTACCAGTATAGTGAGTATCCCTACCTCACATGAGTCAATACAAGTTATGTCTAATGAAAAAAACAGATCAAGTCATCACTTCGTTCAGCGCAACTTACAGCATTGCTGAACCGAGCGTTCAGGACGTTATGAACTATAGATCGTACCTCAACACTATCAACCCTCTTGTAGAGGACGAGTGCCAGTTTCTTGAAGCCGCCGATGATCTCATTAATCTAGGACGGCGCAGGCGGCGCTCAAATGGCAACCCGCAAGATGACCCTCTCAGTCCCATGCCCCGGTCATCCAGCGTCGTTGGGTTTCCTCCACCGCCTAGCAGTCAAATCTCTAATGCCGGCAGCTCGATTTATCAAAACATCACACAAGTTTCTTCCCTCAAACGCCTCGTTTTTGCCATGGCGATGATTGTACTCGCTCCTGTTGTTTGCTTCGCTGTGATCCCAGGGTTCGTCGGCCGTATGACAGTCGTCTTTCTAGTGGGTCTTGGAGGAGCCGCCGCGTTGTTCCAATCCGGGTTGTTGAATTCGCTGGCAGAAGATCGAAGCACGTTGGATTGGGCTCTTTGTGCGGGTGTTTATGGAGGAGTAATGGCTGTGATTGCTGGTATTATTTGATGTGGAATAAAAAGCTGCTTGGCTCTGGGATAAGGAAGGTCGATCGTATCTGATGCGGAATGTTCAAAATGTTTGTGGGTTTCATAACTTTTGAGTCAATGATTGAACGAATTGATGATGAATGAATGAGTTTTCCATGCGTCTGGACAGCAGCATAAGAGTTGATGGAATGAGTGAATCGGTGAGGCGAGTGAGTGTAGTTGTCTACATGGTTGATATCAAAGTCAACAAAAAAAGATCAAAAAGAAACAACTATGGACGAACGGGGAATCGAACCCCGGACCTTTCCCATGCGGTTATCCGACTCGTTGGTCAGATGATGCTAAGGGAAAATTATACCACTAAACCATCCGCCCATTTGCTGATGATGGGACTAGACGGTTTTGGCTATATGAAGCCTAGTCCAAAAGATCGAGTGGGCCGTTCGCCCAGTCTCCACGCTCGCAGCCTACACAGATTGAGTCCAAGATCTGATAATGCATAATATACGATCATCAATTCAAATCTGTATATTGAGTATTATTTTCTTTTAGTATTTTCATTCAGCAACCGGGCCTGAGAGTTCCATCTTTTCAAGTTTCAGACCAGTTCAATCTCCTTCATGTATGGGGACATATAGCGCAGAGCAGTTTCATTCACTTTAACGGCTTACACACATTCTCCCTTCGTCTGACATAAATCGCACATACTATTCCAAACGGTCAAACCGCCGAAATACCAAATCCTTGGGAAGTGACATGGCTGTAGGGAGTGCAAATACAGGAATAATCACCCCATCCTCGTACTGCATGCCACCCTCGACAGGCACATATCCTAGTCTCTTGGCTACGGCGGGACTCTTCAGGTTACCCGGAGCTATGACGGCCATCATATCCCGGAGCCCCAGCCCGTCGCAAAAGTATCGTAAAACTGCATTGGAAGCCTCGGTAGCGTAGCCCATGCCCCAGTAGTCGGGCAATAGGATCCAGTTTTGGTCAGGCATGAGGCTTCTTTGAACCACGTAGGTAGTACCGATACACTGGCCGTGGGGCGAATTTGCTCCGAGCCGTATGAGCCAAATAGCAGATGTATCAATCCCTTGGCCGTCGAGAAGCTTTGGTTGGATCCGGCCGTATGAGCGGTAGAATTCGATGGATTCCACTGCATTTTTTCTGGCTTCTTGAGCGGAGATTTTCATGTATTCTCCGACCATAGTTCCCAGTAATTCTATGAAGGCTTCCTCATCGTCTTTTTTGTCGAAATCGATGAGGGTTAGAGTCAGTCTCCTGGTATAGAGAATTGGCGCCAAGTGCAAAGTTTCTTGAGACATGCTTGGAAATCTCAATCGATAATTTGGATTTACTGAGGAACGTTGATCATAATAGGATGCTGCTCAAGAAGCCGAAATGAAATGTTCTGATATACTATATTATACTTTATGATTGCTACCAGCTGACGTAGAATTGTCACATTTAAGATTAAGTACAGACCTCCTCTTAAGCCTGGTAAATTTGCTGAGTGAGCAATGGCTTGAACAAAGTTAGGCACTATACCCGGTATATCGTTACAGATGACTTTAACAGTTCTTTATAAGTGAATGAGTTGTATTTGTATGAGAATATCATATCTATTACCGGGTAGTCGATATTAAAGCACATGATGGGATCGTGCCGAGGATATGTGAACAGAGGAGCACTTTGTTTGGCTTCTAGAATATGCTCGTGCCTATGGATCGTACCCGGATGGGGCGTGCTTGTATGAGTTGACTAGCATCAGGGATCCAATTTCTTTTAATTGCCATATGGCTCCCTTGTCTAGCTAGCCTTATCTCGGCTTCAATAGTTTGGAATTGGCCCATAAAAAAGGTGAGTGTGCAGCTCGTACGAACATTAACTGGACACGGCTGAGATGTGCCTGCTTTGTGCTTGGCAGTGTGTAAGAAGCAGCAAGAGTAGAAAATGTCAGAGTGCAATTAACCTGCGACAAAAAGCAAACTGTAGCACTGTCCAATGATTGTCTGCACATAATTAGCAGAATTCATCCATATTTTATTTTTCCAGGGTAGCCGGTTCGCTGACGATGGTGTTGTGTTGCATTGCAGCAGTGGCAAATTGTCCCGCGCTTGCAACTTCTTTGTACAAATATTTTGTACGGATCGTGCGATCTTTAACTGACCCTTGCAGGCGCTTCGCTTCCCTGCATCACTTTAGTACTAAGTCAAAGAGTTAGAAAAAAAGGGGTCGGCCAATGAGGTTCGGAGGAAATGAGGCACCACCGCAGCCAGCAATTAAAGATTCTTGCCGCCGGTGGCTGTAGGATATTTTCCGCTTTCGCATCTGTCACGGCTAGGCGATTCTTTTTTGTGGCTTTCCTACTAAGTGCTCGTACTACGAGACTAGGGGAAAAAAACCGGGCGAGCTTGTGATGATGGATTCTACCCGCTTTGATGAGGCTGGCTTCATGTTTCGCCAAAGACTGAGGGCTTTGTTAGTGCGACGATTTGACAGGTGCAAGCAAGCACTGTACGGTACAGTAAGGCACGGCACCTGCACCTTTTTGAAGTACGATGCAATTGACCCAGTAGAAGCATCACAACTGTCTCTGATGCCCTCGAAATCAAATCAATCCCCTTGCCTGCAACTCTGGGGTTTTGCTGCAGACCGAGACACGTGCTAACAACCAACTGCACCCCGAGCATGTACAAGTACCTACACAGTATAGCGTTTCATGTGATGAGTTTACAGAAGGGAGCAAGCCCACTTCGACAGCAGTTTTAGTGGACGCGGAACGCTGCTGCAGAGCGGCCCCTCTGTTCATGACACTTGAACCCCTTGCTCGTCCATACCTTTTTTTTTCTCCCTCATTTACTGCACGTCTTGACGTACATGCTCCTACATGCCCTAGCTGCGGAGGATAAGCGGTGCTACTGCTAGTACTAGGTAATTAGCCCTCCCACGATGAAACACGATCCGCAGCCCTCTTCTCCCTCCTCTCCATCCTTCGTACCGTACGAGCCCGCGAGCCTGAGCCTGTCGTGATCGGCTTCGAATCGCTCGCTCGGATCGGTTGTGCGACCATTCAATCACCAAACCCCTGGCCGGCCTCTCGCGATTGTGCCCCCTGCCCACCCCAAACTGACGGGGGCGGAGCAGATCCAGCGCCATCAAATCAACCGGCGTGCAAATGCCCCCACAATGCAGTCAAACCAAAGGCACAAGGCTCTTGCGCCCAAATTGAGCCTCGTCACGTCCCTTGCGTCGCGGCCTAGGAACGAGGTTCCGCACTCAACCACCACTAGCCCTCTGGCCAAGCCACTCATTTGCACGGATCCAAACGCCCAAAGGCCAGAGTTGCACTCGCTGAGCACGTCCCCGAAGCTGACTGTGACCCGCAACGTCAATGCTTCGTTTTTAGATGACCCGACGCCAATCGAACCCGACATGGCCGACCAACACGCGTCTAGAGGCAGAGGTAGAGTCCGGGACTCTCACGACCTCTCGCTGTCCCCCCGCAACGTCACCCGGGACTCGCTTGTGAATAACATGCTCCTGTCCCTCGACCAGTTCTCATTGGGACACACCACATCCACATCCACAGGCGGCTTGTTTGGCGGCACGGCGCTGACATACGACGACCCGCGGCCCTGGGCCCACGACACCGACACCTTTTCCCGCGGATTCCCACCACCATCGAGGCACAAGTACTCGTACAGCTCCGACTACGAAGACGACTCGAACCGAACCTCGGTCCAGCTACCCAGACCACGGAGCCGGAGTCCTCCTCGACCAAGGAGCAACAGCAGTTCGATCTTCCAGGCGCCCTATCCCAGGGTTAACGGCCCAGGAGATCCCACGCAGCGCTCTCGACCCCGAGCCGGCACAAAGGACAGCACCGGCAGCGCCAGTATCGACGCAAGTTACCCTCAGAACATTGCTGGCCCTCCCAGCTGGGCCCGTAGCGGCTTCAGGCGCTCGGCGAGCTTTGATCTCGGGCCGCCGCAGATGCAAACGCAGCTCAATGCGTCATTGATGTCCCCGTTCCACCTCGACTTCCCGAACAACTCTGTATCTGACGACTACGGTTCCGCACCAACGCCCACAATCCCTGGGGGACCACGACGTGTATCGTCCAACTTGGCTCTTCCTCGCCCACCACCCGACCCAACTGATTTTCCGGGCCTGGAACGCAACCGTAGCCCGACTCGTTCCGTCAAAAGCTCTTCGGGACGCACCAAACGGCCGGTAAACCAGCAATTGGTAGCACCTGCCATGGCATTAAGCGATTTCGATGCCGCCCCGGCACCTAGCGTTAGCTATGGCAAGTCTAAAACGGATCAGCTTGCTGCCTCCCAGACTGCTGGGGGACTTTCCCAGCCAAAAGAGAAGCCAGGTTTCTTCAGGCGTGTTTTCGGCTCCGTTAAGAATACAGCACCCGTCGTTGCGGATGCTCCGACTCCACGCTTCATCGGCCAAGTGAGCAACGCGGCCGCCCCTATCCAGAAAGAGACTTTGCCGCAGCCGCCGCCGCCGCAGCAGCAGCAATCTACCCCTGTATTACAGAAGAAGCCATCGTCCTTCTTCCGTCGCCGGAAGAAGTCAGTTGTTGATGAGGCGCCGCCACTGCCGGGTGAAGTGCCTCCGCTTCCCTCCTTCGATGCTAACCTTCATGCCGATTTCGACCGACCCCCAGCAAGTCCTGCTAGTAGCCTAAGGCAAATCATGAATCCATACCTGCGAGAGAGCACAGCGCATCCTCTTGGCGATATTACCAACAAAGCTGCCAGAGGAGTTGACGATGACGATGATGACGACCGAGCAGATTTCCAGCGAGACTTCTCACCTGACTATGAACCAAGCCCCAATGCAAAGATAAGAGCGGTCCATTCTGATTCTGACCGAGATCAGTCATCCTCTGATGGTCCCAAACGCCCTCAGAATGGACTTGAACACAGGAACAATTCTTTCTTGGATCTTGACGGTGGCAGTGATAACGAGGACTCTCCCGTTCGACAGCGGGCTACATATTCAGCAGATGATAAGGAGAATGATGGAATATCTACATACAAGAACAGGGACTCTACGGGCACCATTCGCGCCAAGAAATCGCCGTATATTGCAGAACAAGAAAAATCAAATGACGCACCTGTTCGTCCCAAGGTGACAATACCGACTGATCGCCGGTCGACTTCCTTTGCCTCGTCATCGACTGATGACGGTGACTATAAAACCGCACCCAGTGCACCGCCTAGCGTCCGCGTCGAAAGATCGAGCGAGTCAAGTGCCAGAGGAATGGGAACGCTTGATATGCTCAAGAGTCGCTTGGATGAACCCGACTTCGTTATTGGCGAGCCTACCGAAGATGATCGACAGAAGGCGCAAAAGATATTTGATGGAGCTGAAGACTTCATCCCCAAGGAGAAGGCTGCTTCTTGGATGGGCGAAGAAGGCCCTATTCGCCAGCGGACTCTGCAGGCGTATATTGAGCTGTATGACTTCACAGACCTGAGCATTCTCAATGCGCTACGTAAAGTGTGTGGCCGTTTGATACTGCGCGGTGAGACACAGCAAGTCGATCGCATCTTGGTGGCCTTTTCCAAGCGATGGTGTGATTGCAATCCGAACCACGGCTTTAAAGCGACTGGTGAGTAGTTTTCTTGCTCAACTGACCTATTGTTGAGTCATGCTAACATTGTCCAGACGTCATCCACACTATTTGCTACTCTATTATGCTTCTCAATACTGATCTGCATCTTGCCGATATTGAGCAAAAGATGACTCGCAGCCAATTCGTGAAGAATACTCTGACAACAATTACCCAAGCTGTTGAAGAATCTGTCCCTGATGCCTTTGAGCGCCCCAGTATTCTGCCCGACAAGGGCTCCGTGCTCCATGAGGGAGCGCGGCCAGCAGCTGAGCCGCAGGAGCGGAAAACTTTCCGGAATTCATTCAGACCTCCCCCTCGCACCGATACGCAGCTGGGAGATGCCCACGACGAGTGTGGACCGCTTGTTAAGACGTCATTCTATGGTCCAATGAAAGCTTGGGAGGAGCAAATTGAGATAGTTTTGAAGAGCATTTATAACTCGATTCGAGATGATAAACTGCCATTGTTTGGTGCGGAGCCAGAGAGGCATCTCAACACCATGCCATCACAAAGCAGTCTGTCCGTCATGGGAATGCTCAAGAGGAGCCCTAGTGTTCTCAGCAAGGCGCCATCGGAAAGCCAAATGTCGACGCGAGGCCGGGTTGCAGATAACAGCCGTAACGGAGGCTCGCGATGGGCCTCCAAGAGCCGATCACGGCCTGGACTTGGACGTAATGGATTCAACTCTAGCCGAACCAGCTTCGACGACTCAAATTCTCTCTGGAGCCCAGCCATGTCATCGGCGACCTGGAGCCGCTACTCGCTGGGGAGAACCCAAGGCTCCATGTCTCAGGATTCGTTTGGCTCGGCCATGCCTCGAGGTGATTATCAGCAATCTATTGGGTTTGCAAATGCTCTCAGCCAGGCCATTGTCCGTGACGACGATGCGCACGGCAATGATGGCATGTCCATCATGAGCGCCGAAGTACCTGCCACTCAACTGCTGGACGACGAATCCCTAGAATTGGCCGGCCCTCCTTGGATTAAAGAAGGCAGAGTCATGCACAAGCATCATTTGGATGGCGTTGGCAAGAGAGCAAATGACCGAAAATGGACCGAAGTCTTTGCCGTCATCCAAAGGGGTCAGATGAGCATCTTCTCGTTCAATGCACCCAAGTCAACGCGGCAAAAGAGCCGCACAAGGAATGCTGAAAAAGTCAACGCTCCTGTGGGAGGTGGTAACTGGCAGGACAATGCTGTAAACCTGGGCACGTTTAATTTGCGACTGACCCTCGCGTCAGCACTCCCATCTCCCGGCTATTCGCGGTCAAGGCCGTACGTGTGGGCACTAAGCTTGCCCACGGGAGCTGTTCATCTATTCCAGGTCGGAACTCCTGAGATTATAAAGGAATTTGTGAATACGGCCAACTACTGGAGCGCGCGGCTGAGCACGCATCCGCTCATCGGTGGCATAAGCAACATCGAATACGGATGGAGTGACAGTGTTGTCAACAACTCGCTCGTTAATGCCATCAATGACAATGCTTCCATCATGAGCGGCGGCCGGAACTCACGCCCTGGTAGTCGAGCTACCCATGGTCGGCAAAACAGCGTTCAGAGTGTCAACCTGCCTTCTTCCAGCATGGACCATGGTTCTGGAGCCTTCACTAGTGGACGAGGAAAACTACCCGGGGATCGTATCACCATTTCCGAGTGGGCGCCACCAACACAGAGCATGCGGCCGAGCAACTTACCGGAACCGGAGCAGCTAGAGACACTCTCAACATATGTCAAGAGCATCGAAGAAGATTTACAAAACCACAACCAACTTCGCAGCCCTATGCTCCTTGCCTTCACTCCCAGAGGCAACAACGCGAACAAGGCCATGGCGAACTGGGAACGCAAGAGCGCATACTTGCTTAGGGAGATTGTCAAGTTCAGAACCTATGTGGATAGTCTGCAGCAATCGGAGAGCAGGAGACGGGAGATTTATAAAGAGCGGGACTTGGCTCGACGAGCGGCCAGAGGTGAACTTAGTGACGGCGATATGGACGTCAGCGACGAAGATGGTGATGAGACACTGCGACCTTGACTACTGTTTTCATCATAGATGATTTAACTTAATTGCCTGCTTTGTCTGCGTATTGTGCCTGGGCTGGATAACAAGGGGAGAGCAAGATACTGCGAGCTGCATTGGAGCTGGAGCTTCTATTCTAATTCTTCCTTCTCATTTCTATTCTGTTGCTGTTTTCTTATTACTGTGGCCGCCGCCGCCCTTTTTGATACCTCCTACTTTTGGAACTTTTCTTCTACTCATAGCAGTCTCGTCAATTAATACTGGGAAGAGATGGGGGGATATATACTGTACTACTAGTTGCATTTCGCTTGATTGTGTTAGTATTTTAAGTAGCTGTTGAGAAAGCGTTTGGAATGTTGGAAGCATAAGCGAGCATTTGTTTATGAAAATAACAGGACAATGACAACTGCATCACAGCGGTCATGTCTTTGCATCCAAGAAAGCCAGTGTACATGCAGTAACTGTGAAGTGAAAGAAGCAGAATAGGGAGATATTATTATTACTAGTGTGGAAACCCCTATCATCCCGACTATCATGACGTCGAAAGAAGATTCAAACCTGCAGTGCGGTCAATTTTCATACCCTCTCTTCCCTCCTGTTCTCCTTGCTCACGCAGCGAGAAGCCAAAGGAGGAAGAGCACTGCACCGAGTGGCGAAGATGGTCTTCCGCTGGGCAGCGCCGCATTGTCGCTCTCATTGCTACTCTCTTCAGACGAGTCTGGATTCTCCTCTCCCGTTTGTGTTGGCTGCTCCTCAGTAGTAGCGGAAGAGGATGGGTGAGACTTATCACCATCGCTAGTATGCGTGGGTTGGGAGCCACCTGGCGAAGCAATAGGGGGAGGAAAGGCGCCAGGAGTTGATCGTTTGACGCATCCTTTGATCTCAATGTCCTGCCAACCTGTGGTGCGTTCGTCATACAGATACTCGACGTTGGCGCCCTTGGCAGTCTCGTTGCATCCGCCGGTATAGTCTTCCAGTTCGATCGTCTTGAAGTAGACACTGTACGGGTTCTTGTCGCCGTCGTGGCCGGTCCAGTTGGGCAGACCACCGGCCCAGACGACTGTGCCTGGGTCGCTGCTGTTGTTGACGGTCCAGATGCCGAGCTTGACTTGCATTGGGGTTTGAGGCCATTTGTAGGCGGGGATGTCACCAACGTGCCATGATTTGCGGACGATGTTGTTGATGGAGAAGCTGAGATTTGTAGGGGTCCATTCAATGCTGTACTTCTGTGTCGAGGCGAAGGAAGAGGCGTCGAGGTGATACGTTGTGTTGTACGTGTTGAAGAGAGGCTGGCCATCATAGAAGTAATTTGTTTGGGCTTGGTTTTCGAAGGCCCCAAGGAGTTCCTGTTAATCTGGGAGTTGGTCGTTTGATCTTGCTTGCTACGTGAAAAATGGCGGAGAGGGACTCACCCAATCAATCTCGTCTCCTGAGTCAGACTTGAGGACAATGGCAGTAATGATGCCGGGCCCTTTGGCGGCTTGGAGTTCAACACTGACTTTGCCAAAGAGGAGGTATTTGTTGCTGGTTAGAGTGGGCGCTTGGCTGTCCTGCCAGATGCTAAAGGCAGCTCCTTTGCCATCGGTGTTGTTGAAAGTAAGCTGGCGTTTATCTTGCGATGTAGAAGAATCGACAGTCCAGAAGGAAGTGAATTGGTCGTCCCAGGTGGCTTTTGTAAAGTCAAAGGAGGTTTTGCCGGCGAAGGCAGGATCAGGAGGGCAATCTGTGAAAGTGACTTTGATTTAGCTTGCTCTTTTTGTAGTCTTGGTGTGAGGTAATGGAGAGAAGCGATTTACGAGCATCTTTCTTGAGGGGATCGCAGTGAGATAGATCCTTTAGACTGGCTAGCACGGGAAGAGCTAGGTGGATGGACAGGATAAGAAGCCAGTGAAACATGTTGGAGAGTCAAAATTGGCGTTATTACTGCTTAGAAGGCATATGGGAGACGGTACTGAACAAAATTGGCGATAACATAGGAGGAAGATTTACAACTCGATCGCGAGAAGAGAATGAGCTCTGTTTATGTTTATATATACCAGGCAAGGAGAATTAGATGTGGAGTGACTGCTCTCACTCATTACCACAAGCTCCTTCCTTTTGGACAAGCTTCTCGGCAGTATTAAGGTGTAGCAGTTAATTCACATCGCACAGCATGTCTGGTGAGATGAAGCACAACTGATAACATGGGATGAGAGTAGGAGGGAAAAAAGGACCGGATTCTGGCTCTAGATATGAGACAGGGAAATGTCTGGCTACTACGCTGGGCTGATAGAGGTATTATGGTAATGTACGGGAGGTGGCGGTGTCGCTAAGAGCATGATTGAATGGGTTAAATGACACTGATAATTCGATGCTGTGTTTTTGTTATATGCATAAATATCACAGCTTTTAACAAAATCGCCCTGGTATATTTGAGGCTGTAATACAGTATGCTGTTTCGGACATGTCTGACAGGTGACATCAAACAAATGCCGGACTCCCCTTGAGCGATGTAGCTGTAACCTTTGATAGTCATTAATTCTCGGCTGCGGAACAAACCGATGGCTTCCACGCGATGCACTGTCCTCCCAAAATTGATGGTCAACCGTAGAAATGCTGTTGCTCAAAAGAGGGCGATATAGCCTCACTTTGGACATGTGGAAGAAAGGGAGATGTCGCGATAATTTCCTCTGCGGGCATCCGTACACGGAGGCACAAAGCACAACAACAGGGCAACACAAGCGAGGAAGAGACCGTAAAAGGAGAACGAACATAATCGAGACAAGAGAGAATTATTTGCCATTGCCAACCTAGCAAGTATCTAACATGCTGCTCAGAGCCGTCTTCTCGGCACTAGTGATTGTTAGCTTATAGAAGCTCTTGACATCGATCCACGACTTGGCGTAGGTGCAGTAGAAGCTGGTCAGAGGAGGCTTCCACTGGTCTGGGCTGCGATCGCCCTTGGAGCGATTTGCGCTTGCGGAGACGGCCCAGAGCTGCGGATGGGAGACGTCGTTGGCCAGGGCTTCGCGTTGGGCTGTGGTCCAGCTTGAGGCACCGGACTGGTGGGAGATTTGTCCATGTTAGCGAACTGGATGATATAGTATAGCAAAAAGGTAGGGAACGGAGATACGCAGTGAAGAAGGAGAAAACTCACGATCCAGGCATTCTTCAGAGGCACCATGTGGTCAATATCCAAGCTGGATGCATTTGTGAAACTGGCGTTGTCATAAGGGCTGATCCAGGTGCCGGACTGAGATTCACAAGCATTGTTGACTTGGACACCTTCGCCGTCTCGCTTCAACACATATTCGCTATTTGTACATCCATTTTATTAGCTTTTGTGTTGTACTTCCGAAGGTTGAATGGTAAGAGGATGTTAACATACCGAGCATTGCAGTTGCCAGAGATGGCATCCCAAGTGGGAAACAGGTCGCGGGAGTAACCAGTTCCAGAGCCAGCAACGGCAACAGTCAGGCCGGCAAGTTGGGTTCTGGCGCTGCTCTCGGTAGGGATACCGGGCTGTAATAATTTGAAGCATTAGCTAGTCTGATATATAGAGTTGAAATACAAGATATGTCATATTGCATTGATGCTACATACCGGCGTAGGCATAGGAGCCGGGGCGGCGAGAACCGCGATGGCCGAAGTAAGAGCGACAGAGATGGACAGCTTCATGATGACTACTTTATATAGTATAATTTGGTATAAAGTCTTTAGAGGGTGAAGTGTTTAGAGATGCCTTCGTATATCTCTGTCTGTCGCTTCCGCAGTTCACAATGCTACGATGCAGCAGGAAGTCTCAACGTCGAGTGAGTTCTAAGGGCAAGAAGAGCAGTTTTATAGTCTACCCGACTTCTTACCTGCTTCCTTACTCGTCCTTCTGCCGCAAGGTACTAATGCATACCAAGTCCGTAGGCGTGTTTCGGCGCCATCATGCCCCCATCACATAATATGTCTCAGCGTGTGCGACTCACCAAGAATAAGCCGCATGCAATATATCTGCTGCCATGACTAGATGTTAATCACCCGCCATATCCGACAGCTAGATAGATAGAGACGTAGTACCGTTATCGCCAGAGACGCAGAGTATACTATATTCGACATTGCCGAGCAATGCCCTTCGACTAAGATCCAATTCTTCGGCTTTCAACCACCAACAAAGAAAGCCATATCAGGCTAATCCCAATCACAGCCAATGCCGCCACACGTGTTAATCGAGGCATCTCCACAGCGTCGCTTCAGCATTTCCTCTTCAGGAAGGTTGGTGATTTTTTTGCGTCTTCTTCAGCTTCCTAAGCTTCCCCTCTCTAGGTCAGGATCTGCGGCGGGGACCGGCCGGAGCCATAAATGAAGCGTACAAATAAGGGTCTTTTTAAACCCCGAGATCTCTAAATGAAGGAGGTGCTTCCTACGAGACATGTGACAGAGATGGGAGATGCAGCATGACTAGAGACACAAAAAAGATGTATGATGAGACAGAGAAACGCTGTGAGCTAGGCTAATGGAATGGTAAGAATGAGCTATGAAGATATATGAAGAGAAAGAGATCAAAGAAAGAAACAGCCGATCTTCGGAGCGGGCACCAGGGGAAACTAGAGTATGCATATTTCGGTCTACATTTTAGGCCAAGAGGCGCCGTCGCGAGGCTTGACCAGGATTAATAGGTTCAACGGCAATCCAGCTCATATAAGTCTCTTAACTAGATTATTCCTTCTCATCAACAAAGGAGGGGTTAGGCAATGTCAAAGACCACATCGAGTTTTAATGGCGTAACAAGATTGGGATCAAATACATGTATCTTTTGTTTATGGGCACTTGGTTTTTCTAATATCCGCTATTGTCGCTTATTTCTCATATACGCTGCTATTGCTAACTACGTCCAAGTTTGGAACGCAGCGCGCTGAGCAATCACTTCCAAGGTAAGGGTCGAAGGGTCTGTCATCTGCGAATTTGTAAAGTGTAATTGATAGACGAGCCCTAGCAACGATGCGTAAACTTTTAATGTAAATGCAAACTCTTGATGCGAAAAGACCCCCAACGCAGATTCCCGCCGAACATTCCCATAATGAATATCGGTTTGTAAATGGCTTCAAACCATCATTGTTGAAGCAGACCCAAGCATTTCAACCCACCCCAATACCTCTTCTTACGGAATGGTCTATTTAAGAGCATCGTTAAGAATTTTCTTCCATTCCTTCACTGTTAACTCCCTACGACCACACTGCTGCACGGCCTCCTCCCAGTCAGCTTTCACGTCGCTCAGAAAGAGCCTCAAAATGGTACAGTTTCTTTTGCTTCGAAGATCTAAAATCTTCCGCAACGGCGTTTTGCCCTGGGAATCCTCTTGATCAAGATCTGCGCCTTGGAGAAGCACATTATAAGCATCAGTTCTGGCATCTATGTCCTTGTACTTCGGATATTTCTCTAACCTGTCCACAATTGAGTGTAACAAGCTGTTTCCGTTGATGTGGATGTAGCCGCCGTCGAAACACTCCAATCTCAGAGCGAAATTGAACGGCTTAGAGTAATTTTCTAAAGTAAGGAGAGCCTCGGAAGCCACTCTTTCTGCAATGGTGGTTTTTGGGAAATACTCCTCCAACACTCCAAAAAGCTCATCATCTGGGGCGAAGGCGATCTCATAGGCAGCATCAATAGCAGATTGACTAATATGTTTCCTATATGGTGACATCTTGAAGGATTTGCGAAAGCTGTGAGACGCTGCCCACTGCACGAATACGGTGTCGACCTCCTGAGCCACGAGTGACGCACGTACTTTGCGGAGACGATTGAAGAATTTGATGGGCTGGCGACCGTGTTTGATGATGCAGACTCCCAAAACAGATTGAGAATTATCAGAAGGAATGTTGGGGTTAGCGCCAGCTTTAACGAGTTTCTCAAAGAGATCTATGAGCGGACCAGTGTGCTTAGTGTTGCATATGATGTCGCAAAGAGCATGGAGTAAGGTGAATCCCGCGTTTGATATCTCGTTGATATCAGCCCCATGGCTAATAAGAAGGTTGATAATATCATTGACGCCTTGGGCTATATGTTTCCAATCCACGGGGAGAGGCGTGGGAATAGCCTTGATGGCACAGATCAAGGGTGTCTCCATCACGCCAATGTCATCAAGATTGCCAACTTTGGCGTTGCAAGTCCCGATCATATACTTGATAATTTTCATATACCTCTGTCGTATGTCCTCATCTTTATTGTTGCAGTAATGCTTGATAGCTTGCATCAATGGAGTTCTTCCCGTCTGGTCCAAACCTTCGATGTTGCCGCCATTGGCCATGATGTCTTTGAAAACGATTTCGTTGCCACAGTCCAGCGAGAAAACTATTGGTGTCAATCCTGCCGTCAATGGAACATTGGCAAGCTCAGGGTAATTTCTGAAATATAGCCTTAGGCTAACATCATCGATAAACTTTTCCCTTTCACTGGCGGAAAGAATGTGTAAAAGAGTAATGGCGCCTGGGTCAACTTCAGACTCCATGTCATCTTCAATGGGGATAGAAAGTACAGGCGAGGCGCCATGTTTCAGCAGAAGTCGGATCATACTTTTATCCTCCTTGAGAAATGGAATAAATAAGGGGCGCCACTTGGAATATCGAGAAGCAACACTTATCGAACTAGCTGGCATTCTTGATGCGAGCTCCTTCCCACCGGGTGAAAATAATGGACTGTAGAGTAGATGCTGCCCTAAGGTATTAGGATCAGCCCCTAGTTGTAAAAGCTTTTCAGCTGCTACTCTATTCCCTAAGGCAGCAGCCAAATGGAGAGGCGTGGCTATCGCAGACCTGCATAGCTGAAATAACTGATTCACATTCCCGCCATATGCCACGGCAATGTCCAGTATTTTAACTACTGATTTCTCAGTATCTTCTGTAGTAGTGGTATACCATGCAGCCCACACTATGGAACGCGGGTTCTTGTCGCGAGCGTCTTTCTCGTAGAGAGCTGGAGTAGCAAGCCCATAGAAGAATCGAGAAAGCCGAGCCACGCGTCCAAGGGTACTGGCGGGTAAGCTTTGGATGATTTTGGTCAGAAATTCAGAAGGGAGAGTGCTGAGATAGTCTCGCTTCCTTGAATCTTCAGGTATACACCACGGAAGAAATTTCTGATCAAGGTAGGCCATGATATTAGGCTGAATCAAAAAGCGCTGCTGAGCGATGTGGCTCTTGATGATAATGACTGACCAAGGCTTAATATGCAGGTATTTGGGAGGTGGACTAAGTTTGACTGAATTCACCACGTTCAAGAATGGTCGATGGAGCTGAGTGAGAAAAAAGAGAGAGGAAGAAGGTAGCGCCTTATTCTTACGAGTTGGTGGAATGTGAATGAGAAAAAAGGAACCGAGAGATTGTAGAAATAAAGAAAGGAGCTTTTGGTCTCTCAAACGGAGCGAGTAGGAGATTTCGCAACGTTGGAAAGTGGTTGAAGTGAAAGAAAGGAAGAAGTTGAGGGATGGCAGCTGGCTGTGAAAATTGTATTTGAAGAGCGGGAGCGGTGAGTTGTGGTTGAGGCTGTCAGGCAGCAAACTGAGGTTTGGCAGCTGTTATTCGAAAAGCGGTAAAACACATGCGCTTTGCATTTAATCTCGTGCTCTGGATAGTAGAATGGTGTTGATGGTAGGGTTGACAGCTGGCGCAGGTGGAAGAGCTGATCCACAGCCTGGTACATCAGAGAATTGCAAGTTGGCATGGAAATTTCAGAAACACGAATTTCTTTTGGACTCATAGATGTGTGATCCAAAAGTCAAGAAGACATTTTAATTCACTTCTTAAGTATAGTACCTAGTCTGTATCCCTGATATCCTGTAGTACATGTATTGGCGTCGATCGGCTTCCAAGGCAACCACTGCGACTGTTTCGGCAGTATTGGGTCGGGTATTATCTCGGTTCCAATGTGAGATCATTATATATATATATATATATATCTGTGTGTGTGTGTCTCGAACGACTGACAGCACAATGAGTTGCTATAGACATCAGATTTATCTTCAGAGCTGAATACATGACATGACTTTATGCTAAATAGTTGTTTATTCCATTTTGCTGCGCTATTCACAACTATTGGTTCGCGATGTGTAACACGAGTGGAAATATATTCTCTATTTTATTTCTATGTAAAACAAATTGACTATCAAAATATGCATCTCTCGTTACTTATTTCGGGAGTATCTATTAATTATCTCAATGGAGGCACCTGATGTTCTAAATACGTTCATCTAAAGGTAGTATCTGCTACTACCTGGCGATACTTGTGGCATCTGCTATTGGCCATGTTTGTCCAACGTACAGTAGGAGCAATAACTTCCCCGGCATTATATTATTATCTCTGCAAAAGGAAATCTTCCTTATATCTTTTATAGTACCCATTCGAGCGTCTAATTAAAGTTCACATCTTGCCGAAGTCACAAACAAGTCCCCTTAAGCTTAACTCGAAGCCTCTGCCGCAGTCTAATAGACATACTCCGTGTATTATATTATCCAACGTACCTATATTCATATCAGATACTGTCACTACTCTACTTGGGTACTTCCAATACCAAAACACGAATCTGCCCACGTATTGAGCAGCTACTTCTCTTATTTAAGCTAGTAATCATATACGCCTCGTACAAAAACACCTATTAGTACCTAGATGTTCCTGCAGTGACGCCTCAATCACAGGCATAAAGTGCTGAGTCAGCACGCATCTGCCGTCAAAACGTCAGAGCATTCCTAACTGAGATAAGCTACGCACTGCCGTCACTGCTAAACCTCGTCGTGGGGGAGCTACAGAGGCACAACAAACGGCTTTGAGCAAACGAGGCTGCGTCAGCCCGGTGACTTTTTAGGCCTTTCAACCACGCACTTGGGCCACGAACGCTGGTCGCCACTGCGTACGCAAGCAATTACACACACCCGTTTGCCCTCGCTTCAGCATCTCTTCTTTGTCCTGAGGTTTGTCATCGACCGGAACGGCCCTTTTTGCGATCCCCGCGGCTGACCTGCTTCAAAACCAGCTGCAGCCGCCTGTCGAGTCCTCGATGCCCTGTCCCAGCTTTCTTCAGCTCGAAAATCCCACAGGGAGCATCTGAAGCGACTCCGGACCTGCAGCTCGCCTCCTCTTGCATTGTATAGATTCCTGCATCAACAGCGTCATCGATCAACATTATACAGCGGGATCGGGCCACCCTCGCCTTTGGCATCTCGGGTCACAGCTCCCTGCTACCCCTCCATTTCGATTTGCGATACCTAAGCAAACGCCTCCTCGCGCTCATCAGCCTCTCACGCATCATACACCATGGGCACCAGATACGACTTGCGGTCGCAAGACCCGGAGCCCAGCGTCTATGCCGCGCTGCCGGGAACAATGCAATCCGACTTTGTTCCACACAATCTGACGCCCATGAAGTCTGCTCTTGTTGGGCGAGAAGTACTTGGTACGCTGCTAACGCTTCGTATGTGTTGGGTTCGACTTCAACTAATCATGTTGTGTAGGATGTCACCCCAGTCGGTGGATATACGAGTTAATCAACAACAACTTCACCGCATGTGACCTGTTCGAACGAGCTCGACGTACCGACCTGGATAGCCACTACAACTGGGAACACCCTCACCAGCTCGTCATCAATGGCAACCAATCCTATTCAACTTCGTCGTGCAAGGTGCTATCCGCTATTTGCCTAGAGTGCCATTTCCATTTCATGTTCCGTGTTGAATGGGAAGATGCACAGTCAGACTTCTCGTGTCATCAAACCCACAGCCAGTGGCCCATAGGAGACACTCAGTTTCCTTGGCATCACCTGGCTTGGGTTTGCTCAGATGAAGAGGCTAACATCCAATCTGATCGCTCAAAGTACTACCCACTATTGGCCCGAGAATACTTTGTCTGCTCAGCGCTGCCGTGTACGCTTCAGGTTACACTCGAAGTTTCGGAGCCCCGAATGCCGCCTTGGTGGGTTAATCTCTTGCTGGACCACGATACGATTCTTGAGCAGTTAGAGGCTGCGAGGAAAGATGAACCAACGCGATATGAAACCGCGACCGATGACTGGGCTCATCAAGCACCATCTAATCTCAATACGTACCTAAAAAATCTTCTGGAGACGACTTCTGATGCGGCCAGGAGTATATCCAAGAGAAACAAGAGATTTGCTGTACTTTTTGGTCCGCGCTGTTTCTCGATATTTAGAGACCTTGAGTTCAAAGAGCAGATTGATATCCAGGATGGGGTCGACGAGGGTTCATTTACCCCAACAGCTCCCCCGGCGGCAGAAGGTCCCTCTGGGAGTACGGAAATCGGCACCTATCGCGCATATCTCGAGGATGTACGCTCCGAAGTACAGAATCTCATATTCAAATCCGGGAGCACTGCAGAGCGCCCAACGTTCTGCGTGACTGCCCTGCATAATCATCTAGGCTGCGTTGAAGTCCCCAATGTTAGTACAGATGCGCTGATTAATTTGGAACGATACAAACTCTTGGGAGTTCTACCGTCCCAATCCAAAGAGATCATTGTGAACGCATATAAACGACAGTGGGAGCTTGTCCCTTCAAGGAGGAGAGACCTGGTTGAGAAACTGATGGCAATTGCAAATGATGCCAATGATGAGCTACTGTCCGATTATGCAATTACTCAATCCTCTGTCTTCGAGAGCCAGCTTCAAAGGCACGGCGGTTCTGACGATGACGGGCTTGTCTCTCAAGCGCTGGAATACTTTGGGCTGAGCCCACCAAATACCTATAGCGCGGAGGCCTTGATCAAGGCATTTAGGGGGAAATTAGCCCGAGACCCAGCTGACGCCAGCACTGCCAGGAACATGCTTTTAGTCATTGCTCGAGCTACGAATGATGATTCTTACCAGACTACTATCTTAATGGAAGCCGATAACAAAATGTCGCTACCGACATCATTGGCGATACTCGGTTTAAGGAATGGGCAAGAGGCGGATGCCGTGAACGCCACGAAAGCAAAGGTAAGTTGGCGGGTCTAAACACTGCAAATTGGGAAAGGAAAATAAACCTTTCAATCACTCATGGAAACCATCAAGTACATCTGCTGACTGCATATCTTTTTAGCTAGCCGAGGCTGTATCTGATGAGGCCAAAGGCGTATATCTTGATGCTTTAGATTCTATTGCAGAGCACACAGTTTCACCATCTATTAAGCAAGCTGTGATTGAACTTCGCTTTGATCAGGGCTTCAATACTTCTGACCTTGATGCTGGTAATTCAAGCGATCCCAGAGCAACCAACCTCGACCTTCCCGTAGGACTGCATAACATTGGCAACACTTGCTACTTGAATAGTCTACTTCAATATTTATTTACCGTCAAACCTATTCGAGACATTGTATTCAATTATGACAGTTTACGGCTGGACCTGAATGACGAGAGCATTCAAGAACGCCGCCTGGGTGGAAACAAAATGCATATGGATAGGGGAGAAGCCGTCGTTGCGCAAGCATGTAAGTGTAGCAAATTCACGGAAAATCCAAGTCTTCATAACCAATATGGCTGACATCAATGTATAGTTGCGGAAGAAATGGCTACTTTGTTTGAAAATCTTCGAACCTCTGACAGAACTGCCACTCGACCTTCTCAGAGACTCGCAAATGCGGTTTTATTGTCAACACATACGCTGCTCTCTGGTCCAAAACAGCCTTCCGAAACACCTACGGCCCCGAATCCCCCACCATTACCTGCCCGTCCATCACCTGCTCCCCCAACGGATAGCCATGATGACGTGAATATGGTCAGCGTCTCGGTTCAGGCTGTGTCCGACCCGCTTGAAACGCAAAGTAGCTCTAGCACTCAAACGCTAGTTGGCCAAGATGACGCACTGTCTGACCACTCATATGAGAAAGTAGAGACGGTAGTAGAGGAAAGGAGTGGCCAACCTCAGCCTGCCTTAACAGTTGTGGGGGAACCAGGAGACGACACTCTCATGGCAGAGGTCGCACTGGATGACGAGAAGCCGGTAGCCCCTGAGAATCTGGACGAAGCTAATGAGGCCCCTGTTAGCACTGACAATCATGATGTCGATATGGTTGACGTCGAGAAGCCCGAAACAGTTGATCAAAAAGTCCTCAATGCTCTTGAACACCAAAAGAGGTCTTCAGGAACAGACCAACAAGATGTCGAAGAGGTCATGGGCAGCATTATCAATCGCCTCCAGGCGGCGATTCGCCCAACTTCGACAGATAGCACAACAGGGATTCAACTGGAAAAAATCATGGAGACGTTCTTCGTAACAACAGTCAATTATACCAAGAAATTTGACGAACAGGAATACCAACATGAAATTAGCTTTGATAGATCGATAACGGCATTCCCAGCTGCCGAAGGTCCTTGTTCATTATACGACGCCCTCGGAAGAAACTTTGACCAGCAGATCTTGGAAGACAGCAAGCTTTCGCGATACACCGCCATCAAGACACTTCCGCCCGTTCTGCACGTTTTAATTCAGCGCTCACAGTCAATGGGTAGCAAGAATGGCAACCCAGTTGTAATCCCTGAGACGCTGTACCTCGACCGATACATGGACGCCCCTCACGATTCGCCTCTTTTCCGGCAAAGGGTTCAGGACTGGATAACAGCAGAACGAATTCTTGATTTGAAATCTCAACTGGCGAAAATTGAGGCCAATCCCAGCTATATGACTTTCCTTCAGACTTATGAGAGCGAAGTTGGAGCGGCCGAAGACACGGCAAACCAGCCCTCGGATGGATCCAATGAGCCAACGAAGCAAGAGGATTCCATCGAGAATTGGGATTTTGACGGGCCCGTAGAGGATGACTTTTTGCTCATCACGACAGCGAATACTAGTAAAGTGGCTGCAACTGGGAAATCAAGCAACAAGCTAGACAATATCCAGAAAACACACGCTGCAGTGTTGAAAATGATGGAAAAGGAATTACAACAGCGGCAAGAGATGCTGGAGGAAAGTCTGAGCAGCCAGAAGCAAATCTCGTACCGGCTTCATGCTGTCATCTGCCATCGCGGCCACTTAACGTCTGGTCACTATTGGGTATGGATTCACGATTTCGAGGCCAATGTTTGGAGGTGGTACAACGACGCAGACGTTAGGGAGAATAAGGACACGGCAGAAGTACTTCGGACTCTGAGCACCAGCGGAGAGCCGTACTTCCTCTGCTATGTTCGCGACGAGGACAAGGACCAATACGTCAGCGTTCCCAAGAGGGAACCTCCAGCTATGGAAGACACAGACAAAGTGCAAGGCGAACAGGAAAACCAAGAAGGGGAAGGCACAAAAGAAACTGAGGGGAAAGAGCCAGCTGATGAGGCTGTGTTGGTGCCCTCGGAGGCCGCAGACAAGGATGGAGATGTTGAACTCAACGATGCGAAGCCGGAAAGTGACCTGGAGGCCACTCCTACTGTGGATGCAGTATCACAAGAGTCAGAAGAAAAATCTTAGAAAAATGCTGTCATGGAGGATACACATCAACCTGTAATGGAAGGGGAGCCTGTTCATGGACTCGTTGACACGACAACCGCTATAGCGAGGAGTCCACGTCCCCGGCACAAGACGGAGAGAGGAAGCAGCCGAAGGAAAAGAAGTAGCGCGAGTACCAGGGCAAAACTCAGAGAGAATCACCGGGGAAGACTCAGAGAGTATGAGTTCCGTACCAGGGTTTATCGTTAAGCTAGCATTATGATGAGATGATGAAAGATGTCGAAAATGTGGCATTAGAAGTCCCGAGGATTATGTATATTAGAGAGCAAGACATAGAGGGAATATGGTATACCTCCAATTCCCGCGATTAGTATCTGCGTTATTATTGTTTACTCCGTTTGGATTTCGTCTTGCTTGCTTGTTTATTTTGTTTTCGCTTTAAACTTGATTTTTCTACTCTGTTCCCAGATTACCGGCCCTTGAAGACAGGCTTTCGCTTGTCCTGGAATGCCCTCAGGGCTTCGTTTCTGTCCTCAGTGTTGACAACCCTCTTGTACATTTCATTTTCCTTCTCTTCCCTAGCCCAGGCGACGGCTTGCAAGCCAGCGCGGATAGCAATGGGGCCTCCCTCGCAAATCTCCTGCGCCAGCCTGACGGCCTCTGAGAGCGCAGACTTGCGCGCCGTCTGCAGGATCTCAGCGCCATCCCGCTCATCCTCGGGCAGAACCTCGACGAGGCGATCAGCGATGCCGAGGAAGTAGGCCTCCGGAGCGGCGACACGGCGGCCGGTGAGGATGAGGTCGCGGGCGCGGGAGAGGCCGACGATGGCGGGCAGGCGAAAGGTGCCGCCGGCGCCGGGGATGATGCCGAGCCTGGTTTCTGGGAGACCGACGGTGGCGTTGGAGGAGAGGACGCGGAAGTGGGTGGAGAGGGCGAGCTCGAGGCCGCCGCCGAGGGCGAGGGAGGAGATTGCGGAGATTGTGGGGATTTGGAGGTTGGAGAGGTCGGTGAAGGCGCCGCGCAGGTCGGAGAGGAACTTGGCGGTTCTGAGATGCTGTTAGTATAGCAGCATAAAGTGAGATTGAAGGATGGGAGACGTTGAGAGAAGCAAGGGAGGGGAAAGGGCAGAAGAAGAAGTAGTGAAGTCGAATTAGATAGGCTAGGCATATCGCATAGCTAGACGCACTCTTCCTGGGTAAAACCTCGGCGCTCCTTCAAGTCGGCACCAGCGCAGAAGCACGTATCGACCGCACTGGCGATAATTAGAGCTCTTGTAGGGCCCTTCTCGTCCACGCCAGCCGCTCCGCCGAAGCGCTGCGGGGGAGCAACCTCCTCGCCGTTGGGGCCGTACTGGTTCTGTACATCGTGAATCTCCGCGCGCAGAGAAGCCAGCAGGTCCTTGGAGATTGCGTTCCGGGCCTTGGGCCGGTTGAGCTCGAGGATGCGGATGTGGCCGCTTGAAGCTGCGGGAAGGTTGGTGACGCGGATGAGGGGCTCGGCGGTGGAATAGAGGCGGCGGAGGGTGAGGGACGGAGAGGAGATTGCGAAGCGGAATCGAGGAGGCATTTTGACGGAGATTTCTGGGGGGAGATTGGAACTGGGGAGAACTCAATTGGGGGAAGTTGAAAGAGCTGGCGGAAGAAGGATGATTGAAAGTAGCTTGGAGGTTTTGGTGTTTACGGCTTCGGCTTAAAGGTGACGTCGATGCGAATGAGCCGAGCTTAATTTTCTGGCGCGGCTTGTGTCGGTGGATGTTCCATTTGGCAGGGGAGTCGGCATTAACTGAGATTGAGTGTATTGCTTCAGTGAATGGAAGTTTTGTTTATTTTATTCTTGTGAATCTCGTTGACAAATAATTTTGGAACTCGAAAGAAGAGAAGGCGACTATATCCCAGGAGCCATGCAAGTATAGGATCATCTAAGAGAGCTTCCATCTGAGTTCGTATCCGCCCCAGTGCTTATCTTGGTCTATTGCCTATAGCCCTTCAACTTTTTTCCATCTCCCTCGTCTTCGCAAACCATGAAATTGAAGGAAAAAGTCAGCATTTAGCGTTTCATTCAAGAGTAATTTCATTCATTACATGTATCTAATTCTAGGTATTTAGAGCATCTGAGACCATCAGTTCTTAGTGACAGTGGGCTGCTCTAAAGATACCTAGTAGACGCCATGCTCCGATCATTAGAACCTACCTAGTACTAAGCTACCACTTAAAAATTAAAAATTAATAAAATAGTAGATATTAATCTTGCCCATATATATTTGATCGTGTAAGATATGGAAATCAAGGAATCCAACTTATTCTAGGAAAGCACTTGCATCTGCTACTTAGATGAGATCCTTTATAGTACATCTCTTCACATGCCATGTGCTCCCCTCACCTATCGAGATCGCTGAACTGATACTTTTGGTGATACAATCTGGAGTTCATCGTTGGTTTATGTAGTATCGGTTACTCTAAAATCAGCTCATCAACAAGACAAGAAATCTCTCATAGCCCTTCCATCAGTCATGCCTAGCTGCTGCAGTGCTAATTGTTATACCCCGCTGCCCCTCTCCGCAATCGGGAAGCCGATCCTTCCATGGTACTCTGCTCTGATAGAAGGTGATGTAAGTGCCAATCCCATCTTATCTGATCCTCTGATAAGGACTACATATCCTCCTTTCATCATTCCATCAATGCGCTCTAAAGGCGTTCGTCTATTGTTTTGAAACATACCACACAGCTATGCCCTCTGCAAACATCTCCAGGCACCTCCGCATAGGAGTCGACGTCGGCGGCACCAACACAGACGGCGTCATTCTTGATCCCCTCCAGGCGTCGTCTCCGGGTAAAGGCATCCTAGCATGGCACAAGGCTCCCACAACGACAAATCCAAGCATTGGAATCAACGATGCAATCACTGCCATGTTCAAATCCGCTGCAATCAGCCCGTCCGAAGTTGAGAGTGTAACCATTGGCACTACTCATTTCGTCAATGCTGTTGTAGAACGGGATGCTTCACGACTGTCTACTGTGGCGGTTATCCGACTCTGTGGACCTTTTTCAAAGCATGCTCCCCCTTGCGTGGATTGGCCAGATGATATGAGGCAGATGATTCTGGGCCACTATGCATTACTCAAAGGCGGCTTGGAGGTGGACGGAAACCTCATCTCAGACATTGATATGCGAGAGATTAAAGAGCAGTGTGCCATTATTCGCAAAAAAGGCATCAGAAATGTTGTAGTCAATGGAGTGTTCAGCCCCATAGACACTATAGAAAAGCAAGAGGAACGAGCTGCGGACATTATCAAAGCAGAATTGCCCGAGTGCGATGTTGTTTGTTCCAAAGACATCGCCAACCTAGGATTCTTGGAGCGTGAAAATGCGGCCATTCTAAACGCTTCCATCCTTTCTTTCGCTAGAAAAACCATCAGATCTTTTCAAGAGCCAATCAAACGCCTCGGCTTACACTGTCCTGTTTTCATCACACAAAATGACGGCACCGTCTTATCAGGGGACATGGCAGCTAGGTTGCCCATCAGGACCTTTTCAAGTGGCCCAACAAACAGCATGAGGGGCGCGGCATTCCTTGCTCAAGGCGAAATATCCGAAGCAGTCATGGTCGTTGACATTGGGGGCACAACGACAGATGTTGGGCTGCTGTATGCAAATGGGTTTCCCCGGCAGCAGGCTGCTTACAGCGATCTGGCAGGCATTAGAGTCAACTTTTCTTGTCCGGATATCAAGAGCATCGGACTTGGGGGAGGCTCGATTGTCAGAACTGACGACGGTCTAACTGTCGGACCAGACAGTGTTGGGCACAAGCTTCAGCAAGAGTCTGTTGTTTTCGGTGGCAAAATCATCACCGCGACTGACTGTATAGTGCAAGCGAATCCTGATTTAAGCATAGGCAATACAGACCTTGTGAGATCTGTACTTACTGATGAACAGCTGAAACTTTTCAAGGCCGCTCTCAAAGACAAGATTGAGAAGGCAATTGACAAGATGAAAACTTCACCAGAAGACATCCCAGTGCTGCTTGTTGGTGGTGGAGCTATACTATCGCCTGACGATCTCAAAGGTGCGAGCCGAGTGATAAAGCCGGAGTGGTCGCAAGTTGCAAACGCAATCGGAGCAGCAATGGCAAGAGTCAGTGCAGTTGTGGATACTGTCAAATCCACCGAGTCCAAAACTACTGCTCAGTTACTGGAAGAGATTAGCCAAGAGGCGATTGCAAAGACTATATCCGCCGGGGCGTCTCCTGCATCCGTGGAGATTGTCGAAAAAGAGACTCTCCCACTCCAAGTAAGAGTCGCAAAATGGAAATCGAGAACGAACAGCCATTGCTAATTCCATATCGCGTGTAGTACATTGCTCATAAAACAAGATTCATCGTCCGTGCAGCGGGGGATTTTGATTTGGGAAGAGTCCAAGTCCATGCAGCCCCAGAAGCCGATGATGAGGGAAACGACACCGATATGAGCCAATATGAGAAACTGTCAAAGCGACCAGAATCCACATCTAAAGAGCAAATTGACAAGGACATTGACATTGCTCTGTATAAACCAACAGTCAAGAATCGCGTTTGGTACATATCGGAAACGGATGCCGATTGGATTGCCACCGGCTGCTACATCCTTGGAACAGGAGGTGGAGGATCCCCTTATTCTCACCTAATTCGTCTAAAGCAAGAACTCCGTAAAGGTGCAATTGTGAGGGTTATCAACCCACATGATCTTGCCGACGACGATCAGATTGGTTGTGGAGGAGGCGTGGGCAGTCCCACAGTCGGAATCGAGAAGTTGCCTGCCGACGAGTTATTGGAAGCTCAACACGAATTATTCAAGGTCTGTCCTAGCCCGGCCACTCACATGATCTCTATCGAAATTGGAGGCGGCAACGGCCTTCAAGCGATGATATTAGGCGCCAGCACGAATATGGATCTACCAGCCGTGGATGGTGACTGGATGGGACGGGCTTATCCAACAAAATGGCAGACAACCCCTGTTGTTTTTAACGAAAGGTCTCCTATCTGGTCTCCCATCGCCATGTCTGACGGCAATGGTAATGTCGTTGTCATGCCGAAAGCGACCTCTGACCTTGCTGTTGAGCGCATTCTGCGAGCCGCTCTGACACAGATGGGATCACACACAGGTTGTGCTGAGTCCCCGGTGACAGGAGCAGAAACGAAGCGATGGGTAGTAGAGCACACTATTTCTCAGGCTTGGAGAATCGGGCGCGGCGTTGCTCGTGCTCGGAAGGAGAATAGAGTTGACAACGTAGCCGAGTCCATCATTGAGGAATGCGGCGGAAAAGCAGCTGGTAAAGTTCTATGGAAGGGTAAAATTGTCGGTGTTGAGAGGACGCTGAGGGGAGGATATGTCTATGGTGAATGCTTCATCGAAGGAGTTGATGTACGACAAGACAGCGACGGCTTACAGCAAGATGTCACCAACCCATCGTCATTCCAGGGGACCATCAAGATCCCTTTCAAAAACGAAAACATTGCAGCTCTCAAGGTCCGAGATGATGGGAAAGAAGAGCAACAGGAGGACGTCCTAGCCATTGCCCCGGACCTGATCACCGTGATTGATGCACAGAACGGTGAGGCTATCGGCACTCCCGAGTACAGGTATGGGCTGCTAGTAGTAGTGCTGGGGCTGGCCGCCAGTGATAAATGGACGGGAAGCCAGAGAGGAATCGAACTTGGCGGACCAGTGGGATTCGGGATAGACCACCTGAAATTCACTCCGCTAGGTGCGTTTGTCAAGCCAAGGAGCATTATTGACGAGTTTGATGGCATTGCTGAATAGGTAGACAAGATAAGATTTCCTTAGCATCATCATCAAATATTACAGGTCAAGATGGCTGAAAATAAGGTATAGAACCATCCCCGCACTAGGCCAGCCGCACCTTCCTTTGACCTCGACATGGCTTCACCTTCTTATTAGTCATGATTGATACATGTAGTTCAGATGCTTGGATCCGCATCTTCTAGAAACCATCTACGACTTCCAAAAGACTGTCTCATGTTGCATCAATGCAAATCCTCAAAGGCACTAAAGCCCTCAAGGGGGCGCTCGATCCTCCACGCCGCTCCGCCGCTAGCTGCCATTGGCACACTCAGTCATGCACTGCAATTATTACCGCGTGCTTTAATCTGGGGGAGGCGCAGCACTGCAGCCAGCATCGTGTCAGCCGCTGGTTAAGGCAACCCTGCAGAAGCTATGTCTATCTGCTTTGTCAACCCCTGGCTCGATTGTGTCTGAGATGATGTGCAGACGACAGCGTGGTTCGCAGCGGCCGCCAGTATGTTGATCTCGCCAGTTGGGCTCAATATCGACTTGGCTACCTGCTGGATTCCGGGGCCCAACTTGCCAAGCTCACCATCGACATAATGCCTGCTTCTCTTAAGAGACTCGATTGGCCAGAACAGACATGGTCGCGTATCGACCCACTACTGGACGGATGACAGCAAATCACTTTCTTATCCGCCATCAGGGAATATTTGTCAGAGGCGATATAAAGAACCACCGAAACAACGGCGCCCTGCCCGCCTCACCGACTTCGTCCTCCTTGTACTACTTTGGCTTGGGAGATGACTCTTGTTGCAGGCCATTAAGCAGATCTGGGCGGGCTCCTGGCTGTTGGCGCAACTCTAGCGAGACCACTGATTAAGCAGGCCAAACTGTCGCTCAAGGCATCGGTAGGGCGTCTATGCTTTTGGCATCTGTACCTAATCGTCGCTGGGGGCCGACGCGCGGTCTTTGAG
Source organism: Trichoderma semiorbis (assembly GCA_020045945.2). Taxonomy (NCBI): domain Eukaryota; kingdom Fungi; phylum Ascomycota; class Sordariomycetes; order Hypocreales; family Hypocreaceae; genus Trichoderma; species Trichoderma semiorbis. The sequence goes on from CM034695.1 coordinate 2,701,050, forward strand.
GGGAGCCATGGCAGTAACTAGTACTCTATCTCCATCTTTTGTTGTTTCCACCGCAATTACTGCGGCGCCTACTGCGTCTTCTCTGCCGCTTCAAATCGTCATCGAGCCTGATATTGGGGGAACACTGGATTTTTTCCCCTTTCGCGACCTTGCCAATATCGGGAACCCGGACGATGATGCCTTCAGTTTCAAGAATCTCATCAAATCAAGCATTGATGGTGATCAGAGCATTTTGCTCTTCAGCACCGGTTGCGAGATTGACGGCGTCGAGGACTGCACCCGTGCCTGCAACCGCACTGACACCTTCTTCGGCTCTCTCGAGACATTCTATAATTGCATCGCGCTGTCTTCCATTTCTCACTGGACCCATGATACTCAGAGCTATTACATCACCCCTGAGGCGGAGCAAAATGCCAGCAGCATCATGGGCTCTGGCAGCCTCGCCGAATTCGATTATAAGCCTACTCTCGACTCGTTTATAACTTGCGCCCAAGCAGCATGTGGAAGTGACTTGTTAAGCGTATCATGCGACCCCTCGATCAAGGCACTCTCTAGAGACAAATCGAGTGCTGATCAAATATTCGAAGCAATGGATACCTTTTGCCCGGATATTCCTGCTAATATTGATCCTGACATTTTTGGGCCTGGAGTAAGACTACCATACCGGCGATTACCTCGTCAATACCCAAAACAACGACTTGTAGAACAAAGGTGACACTAGCTAACCTTGCTCGGACAGGTGCTGATCTCCTATGTGCTTCAAGTATGCTTTTCGGGATCGCTGTATCTGGCTGTCCAGGCATTTACCATCTGGGCACGCCGCACTGAGAAGAAGCGAGAACCCTTTAGTCTCACCCGTGCCCAGTCACTAATATGGAGAGATACATCTACTCTATCACGAACCAGTGTGGCCATGGCCACCACTCTCGTCGAGTTTCAAGAAGCCCAGTGCTGGTTTGTATTTGCGTTGCAGATCGCCTCTATCCTTGCCATCGTCATCAATTCTCAGGAAGGCACCTTCTGGGGTGAAATTATCGTCAACGGCGCCGTTGCCTTCCACGTCAGTCTCAACGGTGTTCTCCCCATGTTTCTAGTCCAAGTGTGTCTTCACAACGAAGGAATTCGCAATTGGCATACGTTTCTGGGCTTTTGCGCCGAATATTTATTGGCAATCATTGCATCGACGCAGAAAATTAGCTTTGCATCTACCTTTGACCTATTCAAGCAGCAGCACAGCATTGCTGAATGTGGTGGCAACCCGAGCCCCCGGACATATTGTGCGGCCACGCATGGCGTCTCTGGACTACACTTGACATTTTTCCCGCACCCACTTCTTTATAAGATTGTGTTTTTGGGTCTGGACAGCGTTGCCTTCATTGCGCTTGTAGTTGACCAATTCAGCTGGACACTGCGAAAGCATAGACGGACGAAACACTTGAGATTCGGTAGCTGGACGCCTGGCCGATGGCCTGAGAACAGTTTCCGGCGCCACTGGAAGACAATTACCATATACTTCTGGAGAGGCTTGGAAATAGCCTACTTCATCATCAATATTCTATACATGGTTTCTCTCGTCACGGTCATTAACGCGAAGAGCTTTGAGGCCAACAAATGGTCATATGGGCAGATCATTGCCATTACTTGTTGGGGTCCCGTCATTGTCAAGCTGATAGACCTCATCATATGTAAGCCCAGTCCTTCCTCATCAAAACCACCTATGCTATTGTCGTATCTTCTTTTCTAACAAGTATATAGCCGGGCCGCCAAAGAACGGCGAACGACTCAATTCTGGACCACCGCGATTACGTATAGACAACATCATTAACCATAGACTGATATCAGAATACGATGATGAAATCACGCTTCGACCTGACGAGCCACTTACACTCAGGCCTGATTTGAAGACTTCGGGAACGGCCTACTCCCGACCAGAGACGATATTTTTCGAGCCTGGTGACAGATATGTCTCAGGTGGACGAGATTGAAATGATGTTTTTCTCTTTTTTTTACGATTGTATGAGTTGCTGGATAATGACTAACGCCGTCATGATGAATGTAACATCACTTTGTTTTTCTTCTTAATTCTCAGTATTTAATAGACCATCAATAAATAGATTAGCTAGTATATCGTTGAGCGATGGTTAGATTGGAAAGATTTCATAATATCATAATCTATAATGGTACACAGGATTTGGCCATTAAACATGGACCTCTCCCTTTACTGAGACTCAAAATCTCTGACTTGATCAAACTCGACAACCTAGGATGGTCTAGGACGGTCGGTTTGCTCGTATTTGCTCGGCACAAACTGGAAATTGACGTTTTCGCGTTCTTTCAAGAAGTAGTCGACTCTCTCATCCTTGCTGAGCCCGGCCACCGCTGTGCCATTTTTTCGCAGCCGGCCTCCGATCTCAGCGCTGTGATCGGCTGCCCACCCGACGTACTGCGCGCCGCTTGACTCGGCACGGTTGGTCTGCGCCATAGCCCCAACAAGACACATGAGCACCAAGATGGATGCGAACGCCCCATGCGACATGTACACAGGCTCACTTGATTTCCCTTCCTGGGCATCCCGCCATCGTTCCCAGTCTTCCCATGTGGCGTTGTTCGCGGCGGTACCTTCTTGGTGGCGCCAGTTCTTGTCGATGTCGCGCAGAGACGCGGCGCGGTCGCCATGCGACCATCCTAAGCCGTAACTATCGTACATGCGACGCTTAGAAGTGTTGCTGAGAAGTTCGTTGGCGGCGACAATCATGCGATACCGCTCGAGGCGGGTGGCGTGGGGAAGATTTTTGATGTGTAAGGGTGAGGATGATACGGATGCATGATGATGGTTGTGGTCATGCGTGTCTGGATGATACAGCTTGACGAGATGATAGAAGCGTCGCTTGTCGTAGACGGCGCCCTTGTTTACGCCGAGCACTTCGTATGGCGTGGGCCGTGGCGACTTTGGCCATTCGTGGGTGGTGTCCTCGGGAGACGGCTTCCAGTCGGACCATTTTTTCTCGCCGGCGTCTTGCATGGTGGCATATTGTCTTTTAAAGCGTTTACATAGTGGAGAGGAGGAAGATCGGGTGCAGTGGGTGAGATAATGTGAGCTGCAGAGGGGAGAGACGAGGGATGGGAGGACGGCGACGGATGGTTTGATGGCCATGATTGGGAGTTTATGAGAGAGAAGGAAGTAGCTATGAGGAGAGCATATGAGGGGTCATCTCGTTTGGACCAGTCAGCCAACAGCGGTGGATTTGGGGGCGATTGGGATAGAATTGATGCAAGATTTAGATGCAGTGTACTATGCAAAGGTATGAATGATGTCGTCGCAAATCGTGCTCACGAGACAGAGCTCCAAGTATGAAGTCACGCTATCCCCGCTATTGTCCGGGTGGCTGTGGGGGCGTTTGGGCTACTACCTACCCACCTTAGTAATCTGTCACATTGATCCTTGAAGAACAAAAACACAACCATCTAGACTATTTGCTGGTAAAGTATTGTCAGCGATCTCATTCATTAGGTCTCTAACAAGAAGTTTCCGGTGAACTACAGTTCATTATCAAGTTGACATCTAAAGCACTAGAAATAATTGCGCAGAGTTTCTTAGGTAAGAAAGGGAAGTGGCTACCCAATATCTTCGTTCTTGCTGACATGTAATACATGGTGTATGGGGAACCACAATACGGTACCGATAACCCAAGTATGATAGGCTACTAAGTATGAATTCTTGAGGCAGTTCGGTCTGAATCAAGCCCTAGCTCGCTTGAATTTGAAATCGACGCCGAAAACTGCATCTTTCAGTATCATCCTGACTAGATCCGGCCGCTACGGGTAGAGGCATCACTTGACCCCTGTTGTTCTTGCTGCTAATCAGAGGCCAAGGCGTCCGTGGTGAGAAACAGCATCCATTTCTGACATGCATTAGGCACCTACTACACTTTTCTTGCTATTATGAAGTCCATTTGGTTTATCACCAACTTGAACCTATGGCTTCTCCAGCATTCTTATCACTTTTTTGAGTATCTGAGCTCATACAACTCTCTTTCTACAATATCAAGCCCATTTACTTTTCATATTCTCCGCACTCTCTTTGTATATCCATGCAGAGATTAAGACAGTCCAGATCCACGACTATTATGTAGGTAAATGAGTTTGGCAATCTCGTGGTAAGCACAGTGATTCAGTCCGTGGGCCAGTCCGCGGGCCAATCCCTGCAAGAGTCGGCCTGTGCTCTTACTTGTAAGACCACCCTGCAGCAACACCCTTTACTTGATCTGTCACATTCTGCGGCCGTTTGAGCACCGATTTTATCACTAGCATCACGATCGCACTATGTTGTTGGTTCTCGTCTTCTTTCGTATTACAAATCCATCGCTCTCTGGTCCCGATCGTTTGGGTCCTTGGCTCAGCTGTGCCCAAATTGGAATTCGCCAACTCTAATTACATGTATACAATGTGGGCTCCTCATTTGAAACCGCATCACCGGGAAGGGGTTGTAAACTCCATGGGTCAGATTCAGCACACCAATATGGGGTACTGTCATCTCTGCTCCCCTCCGGATTTAATAGAACAGATGGTGGGTTTTGAGCCTCCCCTCCTTTGTAGCACAGCCTATGCAGTGCAAGTAGGATGACACCACAAAAAGCTCTGGACAACTCCGGCCAGCCCACTTACTATATTCTGTCTCGTCCTTGTGTGTAACGCACAACCTGATAACTCGGGATCCGGCAACCTCCTGATAAGAGCTCATTCGGTTCACCGATGACAGAGACGGCACCCTGTGGGATGGCTTTCCCCCTTGTGAATATCGCCTCATGGTTGGCAGACTATAGCCTGCCTATAGTGTAAAGGAGCATGCTCTATATTGAAGCATAGGTACGGCATGGGTGACACGATAAGCTAGGAGATGTCATCCCAAAGCCGGGGTCGCGACCGCTTTCAGGACCAGCCCCCGAGGGAATATTTGAGCCATGCTGTATGCCGGTCCGGGGTACCAGTATGTCAGCGAAGCCTATAGAAGTTAAGGGAGGGGTCCGGACCTATTGCTGGCCTTTGTCTGCCTCTGTCTGTCTTGGCAAAGGCCATCCTCGTGTTCCTCGTTACAGCAAGATCTCTCTTAAAATACCATTTCTCTAAACCCCTTGGCGTTTATGCTTATTTAAAATCCCCTGACCAGCCTTTCTAATCAAGTCATTTTCCATATCACTAGACTCTCTTCTATTTGCTTGACTGCCTGGTGAACAAACATAATGCGTGTTGCAATTATCGGTGGCGGTCCCTCGGGTATTGTACAACTCAAAGTACTAACCGAGGCACATCGACGCTTTTCCATACCACATCTTGAGCTCAGGCTTTTTGAGTCACATAATAGGCTGGGAGGCATCTTCTCACATCATTCTTACGAAGATGCAGAGCTCGTCTCGTCGAAATATCTTACAGCCTTCTCTGACTTCCGCCCCCGTCGTGATGATCCGGATTTCTTCAGCTCCGACCGCTATCTCGAGTATCTCGATAAATATGCTACGCATTTTGAGCTGTGGCCGTACATCAACTTGAACACATGGGTCAAGTCAATTCGACGAGGGGACTCTAGTGAGCATGTCGTCATTTACCGGACAGCATCAGGCGAAGAAGTCGAGTGGGAGTGCGACGCTATTGCGATATGTTCCGGCGTGCATGCCATCCCTAATGTACCAAATCTGCCAGGCATTGAACATGTCCCTGTCTTCATGCATTCTGCTGATTTCAAGTCTCGAAAACAATTTGGTAAAGGTAAAACTGTCATGGTTATTGGTAGCGGTGAGACTGGCGCAGACATCTGTCACTTGGCAGTGACAGGAGACACGGACAGGGTCATCCTATGCCATCGCGATGGTTGGCTCGGCGCACCCAAGGTATGTCTCAGTCATCTCATATTCATGCAATAGCACCACTTCCACAGAGTTACTTACACGACGTGTAGAGAGTTCCTGGACAGAAATTTCTGCCCTGGCTGTTTGGCTCCGAGCCGTACGATTATCCGCAGCTTCCTCTCGACGTATCTCAAGTCACATTATTTGACTCCATGTATGTCCACCCTATTGTGAGAGACAGCATGATCGTTTGGAACTTTTATCATTTTGTGGGAATATCCGCTGGAGGCTGGCTATGCGGCGACTCCATATACGGAATTGACCAATTTGTTGGCCAAATCTATAGTGAGCGTTTTCACGCATCACGAGGTATAAGCAATGCTCTCTTCAGGCGACAGAAGCAATATTACATGCTACTAACTCAATGAAACATTCGATATAGTTTTCTTCAACAAGGCTTGGCAACGTATCAGCAACCATGTTTCCGCACCTTGGCGACCAACCAAGTGGCCCCTTACCAGTCGCATCCGTCGCTTCTTCTTTAACACTGATATCCCCTCGGTTTCACGGATAATAGAGGTTGCACCAAACCCTTCGCATATCTCTGAGGACGGCGTGGCTCACTTTCCTCTCAACGGTCGCCCGGAATCTGAGCGTATCAATGAAACTGTTGTGAAGCCAGACGTTGTCATATTCGCCACCGGCTATCTTCCAGCATTTCCTTACCTCAACACTCCAGAAAACACTGGACGGAAGCCTTATCCTGTAGCATTTGGCGCAGATGTGAGGCAAATTTAGAACTCAGATGACCCAACTGTCGGGTTCATTGGCTTTGTCCGTCCAGGCTTTGGTGCCATCCCACCTCTCGCTGAGATGCAAGCAATGCTCTTTACAATGAACCTGATTAATCGAATCCCTAGACCGCTAGACCCGGAGGATGAGTGGCATTACCGCATTATCCACACCCCTGATGCACGTGTCAGTTACGGCGTTGAGCATGACAGTTACGCATATCAGTTAGCCAAGGATATTGATGGAGCGCCAACATTCTCAGAAGTGCTCAAAATGGCGTTCAGAACCAAGAATGGCTGGAGACTGCCGTATATATGGGCCGCGGGAGCGAGCTTTAATACGAAATTCCGCTTGCGGGGCCCATGGAAGTGGGAGGGAGCCGGCGAAGTCATGACTGGGCGAGTTGTGGGAGACTATTTCACGCCGTGAAGGTCTATTTGGTAAGTATTTCGTCTCTTTCTTCAAAATACCAACCCCATACATCTTCGACTCTGTAGGGTTTTACTTACATGATGCGTAATTCAAGGCAACGTTCCCCTTTCTGTTATCCCGATGGTTTATCTTGGCAGCATCAATCTCTTTTACCTTTTTTATGCAGGCTTTTGGAATTTTTTGGCCATATTACGTCTAGCACGCCCAATAACGATTCAGAATGAGCCAAAACGAATTATGCAAGAGATGGAGCGGGCATGCAACTCAAAGAAGGGTAGTAAGTTACCGGCTGAGCGTTATCCAAACACCGACCCTCAAGTCATATAACTTTCGCCATGTTCTACCTCTAGTTTTTGCCGAATTTATACCCTTTTTTTAGTTACTGCGATGATACCAAATGTTTATTCAAATTTCATGACCGTTCTTCAGTGGTGATTCATAATTATGGCGAGCTTTGCCCTTTGCACTGTTGACCGCGAATGAAGCCGGGGTTTTCAGTACAGCAGCGTTTGCTTACCTCATAGTACTAAATAGTTGCCATGGGAAATCATACGGCGAGATGGCCGAGTTGGTTATGGCGTCAGGTTAAGGCTACCTTAACAGCAATTCCTGGTGGAGCAATCCGCGTGGGTTCGAGTCCCACTCTCGTCAGATTTCTCTTTTTGCACTTTGGCTCTCAATATGAGGCGATACGGGAAATAATTTTCATCTGCTTTTTCTTCTTTTTTTGGATTGTCAGTGTGAACAAATCGAATCATGAAATTCGTTGATACACACTTTCTTCCAGTATCTGATAATCACCAAAGCGTGCATGTACTAGCTCGGAGATTTTGATACTTATAAATAGATAAGTGAACAACTAGGATAAGTATAACGCGATATGCAATTCTATGTAGCAATAAATTTTCGGTACTGGATGGCCGCTCCCAAGAAGATTAGCGACTACAAAGGATCAGACATGCCATCATCCGTAGAAATAATTAAGGCTGCTGATGAAGGATCCGTAGCGGCGGCTGTAATAAGAAGAAGGGCGGGGGCCATTTTGCTCCAGCTGGGGCTGAGGCTGGCGACGATCCATGCTGCACCATGTTGCAGGATGAGTAACCATGGTGCTGCTTCTGTTAGTTTACTGTCGGCTGAGTTGAAATTGATATTGATTTGTTGGGGTGGTGACTTGGCTTTCATCGTGTCTGTTTGGCATCAACTGTCAAAGTTGATAACATAGATATTCCGGTGCTCTACTGAGGGGCAAGGATATACGGGACCTGTTGATTGCACAGGCCATCTCCCCGCTAAGCTTTCAGGGGAGCAGCCCCCACGATGCCTAATACATGGAGGTCATTCTGATCGTCTACCCGAACCGCACAAGACACCCAGATCACCAACTGCCGGCCCTGTCTTGAATTCGGCTTCCCAAGAGTCAGGCAGTTGTTGCCGCTCATGCGCCGAGCTTGGAACAAAAGCACGAGACTCGGTTCCTTTTCTGGCCAAATCACGCTTGTAACTGTCAGTTGCTAATGGATTAGTAGCGCATGGCTTAACTGAGACACTGCGAGATGCACGGCATCTAGCTCATGTGCCTTTTAGTACTACTTACATACCTAGTAGGCAGTAGTACCTTAGTAGTCTCAGGTTAACGCCCATACAGCTAACAAGCTGTATGCTCTTTATTCTTTATTTCGACAACAAAACACCCCCAAATCATCGATCCTTTGATTGCTGAAATTTCAACCTCTCTCATCATTTTAGTTTGGTGGCGTCGGCTTCCCCTGTCTGCCTATGACTCCCCCCTGCCAAAAGCCAAGAGTTGGCATCAATGCCGAGATGCTAAGTTTCGCATCTGCAGGTCTGCTGACGCTCCTCCACACCACAGGCAATGCAGCTGATCCCGCTCAGCCTTGCTAACGCCCTGTTGGCTGTGGTTTTTTCTCCTACCGGCGTCACCAAAGACTTTAGCCAGACGATGCGTCAGAAATGCGGTCTGACTTGCTCTCTCGCCCGCTGAGCCGTGTCCACTGCTCTGTCGTAGCAACGTAGCCGAACATGTGATGGCTGTCGTATTCTCGTGGAATTTTTTCCCCGGGTGCCTGCAGCTGCAGCTACTGCTTAGCCTTTGCGAGGTGTCAGGGATGAGGCGAGCAGAAAAACTATATGTTTACCAGCATGTCGTTTAGCTCACCACCATCGTCTAGAGCTGCAGCATCTGCAGCTTGTTTCAGCCCTGCTTTGTTGGTGGGCTTTTGTTCTTTGATCCTTTGAAACCTTGATGCCCGTACTCTAGTCTAGGTAGCGGCTGTATTATTGGCTCGTTCCACGTGCTATATTATGCCGCCAGTTTCCCCTTCTCCCACCTTGGCCATGAAGCCTCCCAAGCGCCCAAATGGTGCCTCATCAAAGTCCTTCATCATGAGCTCTGTCACCGAGTTCTACCGCTCACAAATCGGCGGCGAGTCTGTCATCAACTACGCCTACACCGACTTCCCCTGGCGGCTCCTCGCCAAAGACGTCTACTACTTCTTTGCCTACTGTTGGGCTTTGCCCTGGGTCTTGTTTCCTATCCGCGCCTATGGCTCGGACGAGCTTGATGAGCTGTATCCATCCTGGATGAACATGTACTGTCTCGCGGTCCATATCTTCTTATTCATCTTTCAGCTCATATATCTTGTCACTCTGCCATTGGTCGTCATTTTCCCCGCATGGATGGGAATCACTGGTATTGTGGCCTTTCATTTTCTAAACAGATTCGTTTGCATGCTGCTGAATGGCACGGATATCATCTTTCACTCTGACGAAAAATACGCGAAGTCACGACCAGAGCATGAACGCGAGCAGTGGGTATTTTTGAACGGCGTCTCCGTCGGGTAAGTGTGCCATCATAATACTGCTGATTTTTGCGTCATTGGTTCGCTTTCTAATATAAATAAATAATGCAGCGAACATTGGATGAAAATGAATCTTAATCGCCTAGCTCTTACATTTGGACGCCCAATTCTCGGCATCCACAATCGAACTTCTGGTGTTATTTTCGACGTTATCGAGTGTCTTATACAGCGCAACTTCTCATACGCAACTACCGATATTCGTGTCTGCTATAGGCACCTTAAGGATATTCTCTATGACCCGAAAAAGTCAAAGGTCGTCTTCATCATGCACTCTCAGGGAGCCATAGAAGGCGGCATGGTTCTGGATTGGCTACTTCAGGAGATGCCCCAAGATCTGCTGGCAAAGCTCGAAGTATATACCTTTGGTAGTGCCGCCAACCATTTCAATAATCCGCACCGCCACGTTATTTCGCAAGATTTGACCCGGTCAAGACCCCTTGAAGCGATGCAGACACTCGTCTCCGAGGCCGCCTACGAGACTCCAGTCACCACTCCGCTCGAGACCAAGAAGGATCCTATGATCACTGCTTCCATGCTGCGAAGATCGTCTTCTTTGGCTTCTTACCACACCGCATCTGCTGCCAAGGATAGAGCTATTGGCCATATCGAGCATTATACTCACAACACCGACTTTGTCGCCATATGGGGCATTCTCCATTTTGCCACGAACAAAATGGCCTGCTTGCAGTTGCCTCGGTTCCTTGGCCGTCTCTTCAACCGGTCTAACGGTCACGGTGGACATCTTCTCGTCCAGCATTACCTGGACGGCATGTTCCCTCTGAAGCGCGATCCGGAAACCGGTGAGTTTACAGGAGCCGACGAAGAAAACGAGTTTATGGAAGAGGTTATCAAGTTTGGTGTCGAGGGTACCGCCATGGAGAACGCACGAGAGGCCTTTGAGATTAGTTATGGAGGCACAGGAGGGTTCGGAACGGGCGAGATAACGACCCCCATCGAGGTTTACGACCAGTTTTCTTCGCGCAAGAGACACAAAAAGGACGTCAAAGTCAAAGAACTCAGCAGGCTTTGGATGTACAGGAACGGATTGAGCCCGCCTGAAACATCGCAAGTCTTCCCGGCCGAGTTGGTGGGCATAGCGAGGAACTTTTCGATCTGAAAGGGTTCATCGGTGGTGTATGGGACGTATCAAGGATTTCTCACCGCGGAAGTGACTTTACGTCGTGAGCATGTATGAGCATGATTTAAGCATCATTTGGCAAGTTAATCTTATCTTGCCTTTTTTCCTTATTGCATTTTCTTTCCATATAGAATGAGCTAGATACCTGAAGGCATATGTGTGGGGTAGGGATCCCCCCCCCTTTTCCTGAATTATGAGTGCTTTTGATACCAAATGCGAGTCATTATACCAACTTTGCGTCAATATGAATAAGTACATGAACCCACAGACAGATCACGAAACCAAAAAAAAATAAGTAAAAGGGACAAAAAGAAAAGATATGACGAGAGTGGGACTCGAACCCACGCGGATTGCTCCACCAGGAATTGCTGTTAAGGTAGCCTTAACCTGACGCCATAACCAACTCGGCCATCTCGCCAATCACATCGGTTTGAAACTCCGGGCGCGTAATGCACACTATCAAGGTGCAGCAGAGAGCTTCTGATCTGATCATACAGAACAAACGGTTGTCATGGATGCCTACCCTAGGACACAACGGTGAAGGCTGATAAAAAGTCATGGCGTGCTAGAATACGGGCTAATCTGTGAATGAATGCATATAATATTGTACACTTACTTTGATTCTCAAGCAGATGGGCAACAACTATGGCCAAGATGAGACTGCCTTGTCCTGACTGTATCGCGGATAGCCGTAGAATGGATGTTAGTGCGAGGGGCTAACGATAGTATGAAGACATTATGCTACGTCAAGTGCAGTGATACCGAGACAGCCAACATGTTAGCAGATAATGGGCTTTGGGTCAAGATTTTTCAGGTACCCGGTACCTGTCCGTGAATATGTTCACGCTTATTCTCGCTGTCAAAGTACCCTCAGCCTCGTTGACCAAATTCACGATTGGGGAGCAAATCAAGGCTGCAGCAGGCAAGCAGGCAGGATGTGGCGAAATGTGGCGACCTTGGGAGTGGTCTAAAGCGCCGCCAGCGAATCCAATCGCCCGCCTACCCCTCCCTCCTATCTGCCATATGGCGGATGCAGCACCAGCGCAGGTCGGAATTCCATCATTGCGAGTCTCTGCCTAGCGGAAGCTTGTTTGCGATGACGCACTGAGTCTCGAATGCAAGACCTGGACCCCTAGTTTAAAGTATTTTTGCCCTGTTCAGTTCTTGAAACCGCCAAAAACCACTCAATCTCTCTCTTTCTCTCCATCTCTCCTCTTCCTTCAAGCGTTGCGCCCCGTCGGTGTGCCGCTATTAATACCTGCAGGATTTACTGGCCTCCTCACTTATACTAGGCCCTTTTCCGTCCTGACGACCGTTGCTACGAGGCTTTGTTTTTTTCTTGTCTCTCTAACCCCACCCATTTTCCAACTACCGTCAACACTTTCTTCGTCTTCTTTCTTTTCCTCCTCCGTCATTGCGACATCGCAGCCGCAGAAAGCAGCAACGACGACTACAGGAGAGCAAAGGCTCATCCACCTGCCAGTATGTTCGTCCTTAGAAACGGTATGTGAAGACATGAATGCAGCATGCAGCCGGCGCGACTCCGCCGATGCGCTGCCCTATCTATATAAGCCCCGCGATTTCCCTCTTTGTTTCACGCCTTTTCTTCCTGGCTTGCCTCCATCTGTTTTTTCCCTGCACACGTAACGTCGCTCCCACTAACATTCATATCCTCTTAGTTGGCAAGCTGATCTTCGGCTCAACTACACAAGAATCCCTCATTGAGCTTCCTCAAGGCCAGCTCTACCTCGTCCGGCCCCTCTCCCCCAAGGGCTACTCAGAGCTCATCTTCAAGGACTCTGCCATCCGTATCCGTCGAACCAACCAAGACTTCCAGTACCAGCTCGTTGTGCAGCGTGTGTTTGAGGAAGGAGAAGCTGAACTGCTCGCCGACGAGGAAGGTGAAGACGCAGAGATCGACGCTCTCGTAGGCGAACGCGACGAAAAGACATTTCTGCTCGACGAGGCTCTACACTTTCGCATCGAGATCAGAGAGGGCGGCGACGAAACTGTTCTCGCCTGGAAAGATTTGAGCGGAGACAACGGCGATCTCTACGAGTTTGTGTGCGACAGCGTTGTCACACCTGCAGAGGTGAAGCGTTTTCTCCAGACGGCGCAGGAGTGTCAATACGAGCGAAAGTACCGCAAGCCGCACACGACAGCGTCGGACGAGGATCTCGAACAATTTGATTTCCCCGAGGAGCAACCCATCCCTCCCGCAAGCCCCATTCATAGCCCGACTCTCACTAGGTCCATCGACTCCATCGACGACATGTTCGCCAAGAGGACTGTCAAGCGGGAACCCGCGGCAGAGGAGCCCCTAGAGGAGCCCCAAGAAGTTGAAATCGAGGCTCCTCAGAAGGCATCGGCACCAAATGCTACCCCGAAGCCTCTTGAGATCTATGCTGCTGTATCTGGCGAATTGCATCTCTATGACCCACAAGCAGGGCACTTTTCCCAGGTTGAAGATTCCGTTATTGCTGCGGTGTCTGAAGTGGGAAAATGGGAATATTGGCTGCAGCTTGATGCTGCAGGAAAATCTATTCTCGGCACCTTTGTTACTCCCGAAATCAACCCTGTATTCGACTTTGAGCATCTGTCCTTCATTTTCAACCACTGGTCGGAAGATGGAACTGGAAGGTCTTGGCTGCTCCGATTTAAAGATCAGCCAACCCTGGAGAAGTTCCAGGAAGGCGTGATGCAAGCCATTTGGGAGAAGCTTAATGAAACCAAATGGAAGAAGATTCAGGAGAAGGAGCGTGAATATGTCCTGGATGCATTCAACGACCTCGCCATGGAGGATGCCCCCACAGAGGAAGAAGAAGAGGAGGAGGTCGAGGAAGAACCTGAGGAATATGAAGAAGATGAAGATGAGGATGCGCAACAAGAGTCGTCTGATGGAGAAGTCAACTCCCAACTTGCCGTGGGCTACAAACACGACCGCTCCTTTGTTGTTCGCGGCTCCAAGATTGGAGTCTTTACCCACACTCCGGATAATCACCTCAAGTTCTCCACGAATATTTCCAAGGTGACCACTCCTGGAGGTAAACTGATGAACCCCAAGAAGGTCATGCTTCACAAGGAGGATAGAGATATGATCATGCAAAACGACGTGGACCCGAACAAGCTCTATCGCATGGATATTGAGTATGGCAAGGTCGTTGATGAGTGGAATGTCCATGATGACATACCTGTCACAACATTTGCTCCGGAGAACAAGTTTGCGCAGATGACCGGAGAACAGACATTCCTGGGTATCTCTCACAATGCCCTTTTCCGAGTCGACCCTCGCCAAGCGGACAACAAAATTGTCGAATCAGAATTGAAGCAGTATGTATCGAAGAACGATTTCTCTTCTATTGCTACTACCGGGAAAGGTTACATCGCTGTGGCAAGCAACAAGGGTGATATTCGCCTGTTTGACCGTCTCGGAATCCGAGCTAAGACGCAGCTTCCTGCCCTTGGTGATCCTATTACTGGCATGGATGTTTCGGCTGACGGCAGATGGATCTTGGGAACTACCAAGAACTACATCCTCCTCGTCGACGCTCAACAGCATGGTGGAAAGAATGAGGGAAAGCTTGGTTTCGAAAAGGCATTCGCCGCCGACTCGAAGCCCCGCCCTCGTCGTCTGGCTCTTTCACCGGAGCACGTTGCTCAGTTTTACCACGAAACTGGCCAGCCCGTGTCGTTCACACCTGCCAAATTCAACACTGGTGAGGGTGCAGAGGAGACGAGTATCATTACCGCCTCTGGACCATATATCATCGAGTGGAACCTCAAGCGGGTTATTCGTGGCCAGAAGACGCCATACAAGATTAAGCGATACGAAGAGAAGGTTATGGCTGATGACTTCAAGTTTGGCTCGGACAAGAATGTCATTGTTGCTCTGCCTAATGAAGTCAACATGGTTGCCAAACAAAGTCTCAAGATGCCTACCCGAGAAAGCATTATCGGCGACGTCCGACTGCTTGGTAGTGGACGGAGATCTTCGGGACGAATCGGCAATGCTAAGAGCGGCCAGTATAAGCTCGGAAGAGATGACATTGTGGAGTCAGCTTATTAGAGCGTTGGCGTATATACCAAGTCTTTGATCATATTCAAAGTATATGAGGTGGAATATGGAAGGAATAGGAGGTAGAAAAGGAAAGGGACAAGATCAGATGATATGATGATGATGGGATACCACAAGTTGCTTTACATAACGCGGTTAGGATGGGAGAAGGGAGTTTCCTGGGCTCATGATGCTTTTCAAGTTTATGATATTCCCTCTTAGATACCTGTGTGTCTGCTTAGTGCATTTTTGACCGACGAGTAATGTCAAGGACGTTTACCTCGAATTTTGTCAATATTGGCTTCGGATGCACATGTGATGATGCCAGGGATACTAGATAGCCTCAATACAAACATGTTTCTTCACAAGGTATAGGAAAGCACTGGAAGAAGAGGAAATTAATCATTGTTCAAGAATAACTCATACATACACATTTTTATTCGCTAACCCAGCGTAAACAAAGAAAAAAGAACCAAACATCCCTCGGGCTACCATAACACAATAATTAGAAGAAGAAGGCACCCCCCCGTAGAAGAAATATAGCAACCTTAGCTATTAACCAATTTAGACGATTCTGGCTACTCGGAAGGGGGCTGCTCGGTGCCTGTTACCAGGTCCTTGGCATCCTGGGCCACCTGCTTCACCTGTTGACCAAGACCAACGACGGCGCCAGCAACATTTCGTAGCGTCTTTGTTTGCGCATTTTCCGAACTGAGGCGAGTCATCTCCGCCACGAAGCTGGCTCCCCACCAGGCACTCGTGTACTTGAACACGTAGCGCTCGAGCTTACGGTAATTGGCCTCCCGCTGCTCGGGGCTCATCGTGACGGCGTCGTGAATAGCATTGGCGAGTTCTTCAGTGTTCCAGGGGTTGACGATGAGGCTTCCGTTAAGAGATTGAGCGGCACCCGTAAACTCACTGAGAATCATGACGCCGTGGTTTTCGCGCTGAGTGGCGATATATTCATATGACACAAGGTTCATGCCGTCACGTGTAGATGAGACCAAGCACACATCTGAGACGGCATATAGAGCTGTAAGCTCTTCAAAGGAGACAGACTGATGGAGGAAGTGGATGGGCATGAACTCGATGGTGCCAAACTTGCCATTGATACGGCCGACAAGTTCATTGACAACGGCCCGGAGGTTCTGGTATTCCTCCACATCTTGCCGGGATGGAACGGCGACCTGGACGAGAACTATTTTGCCGATCCACTCGGGGTGCTCTGTCAAGAAAACCTCGAGAGCATGTAGCTTCTGGGGCACACCCTTGATGTAATCGAGACGATCGACACCAACAATTAGTTTTACGCCCTCAAACTTGCGGCTGAGGGTGGCAATACGCTCCTGGACCTTGGGTCTCTGGAGGCCTTCCACAAACTTCTCCGGGTCGATGCCAATAGGGAAAGCACCGACTGTAACAAAGCGGCCGTTCCAATCAACACCATTGGGAGTGGTAGGGGTATCAAGAATTCGGGAGCAGCTGCTGAGGAAATGGCGAGCATAGTCGTATGTGTGGAAGCCAATGAGATCGCAGTCAAGGAGTCCGGTGAGAAGGGCCTCTCGCACGGGCAGAATGCGATAAATCTCGCTGCTGGGGAAAGGAGTGTGCAGGAAGAAGCCAATCTTGACATCCTTCTTGGTGTCACCAATCTCCTCTCGTAGCATTTGAGGCAGGAGCATCAAGTGGTAGTCGTGGACCCAGATAAGATCGCCGTCTTGTACGTCCTTGATAACGGTCCTCGCGAAGAGGCGGTTGACTTCTTGGTACGCAGCCCATGCGGACTCGTCAAAAGTAATTTCACCGGGGTGGTAGTGGAAGAGTGGCCACAGGATCGAATCTAAGCGGAGAAGAAGATATATATATGTCAGCATCGCTATGAACTCTTGGGATAGGGAATTGAGCGGAACCCACTGGCAAAGCCATTGTAATGTCTGTCTGCTAATTCATCGTCGATGAAGACGGGGTGAGCGCCGTATTCGTCCTTGAGGCGCTTCTTCATGCCTTCGACTTCGTTCTCGGGGACTTCAAGACCCGGCCATCCATACCACTGGAAACTGGTGGTTTTGCTGAGGCCGCTGAGACCAGTGACCAGTCCACCGGAGGACATGGAAAAGCTGTAGCTTCCATCGTCGGAGCGCTTAATGGTGATGGGAAGACGGTTCGAGAGGAGAAGGAGACGGCCCGAGTTAACACCCTCTCCGCCTGATCCAACAGCAGCAGGCATTGTGTTGATTTATCTGTCGAAGTTCTTAATCGTAGCTCGTCGGTCCTTGATCAGCTGGGCGAAAGGATTCGAAGTGAAGCTATTCGGTACGACGACAGTGGCTGCGACTAAGCGATTGGCTAGGGCAGTCGTGGCAACTGATCGATGGCTCGGGATGACGTTGATTTGAGTCGTAGCTCGAGACTCAGCTCAGGTAAAAAAAGCTTCGGGAGGCGCACGGCCAGGCGTCCTTTTGGAAAGTAGTCGCTATCGCGTGAAGGCACTCGCAACCATCCGGCGCTTGGCAGGGCAGAAGAGAGAATTTGCCACGATCCTACGCTTGGGAGCAGAAGACGGAGGGGAATCTAGTTGCGCGTATGGCTGTGTTAAAGATTATGTCGCATCAATCCATTCTTATATAAAGCTTCGAGGAGGGGCAAGGCGGCACAGGCTTTGCCTTTAGCAGGGAGGGGGAGGGGCAGCTTTGGGGCCCTTGTTAGCGGCCATTGCCCGTATTAGCACAGCTAGAGGCCTAAAGCAGGTTGCATTACAGCTACCTGACGCAGTCACACATTCCAAGCGCAGCGAGATTGGTGTTGTTTGCAACCGTGATGAGGGATATTCTTTTCTTTTGTCTACTTAGGGATCAATGCTGGTACTATGACAAAGTCCTGCAAGGACCGGAGAGAAGCTTGTGCTCGTCAGCTGGAACATGGCCATCTTTGGGCATGTGAGAGTTCGGAGCAAACAGTCCGTTTTGCCATGTTGGGGCTCAGCGATCAGCGATCCACGATCGAGGCGGGAAAATAAGGTAACCTTAAGACATACGATAGCCACCTAGGCATTATGCAACGACGACTTAACTCTGATGCTGACGCTATACAAGATTGAAGTAATTGATAATACTACAGCATCTATTGACGTCAATCTACGGGGCTGGCAGAACAGCCCGGAAAATTCTACCGTAGCCCAGGTAACGTATAAGATGGGGTGCGCCAAATTCAGTTCCTGAAGGCGCTGGCCAATGACTGAGAGCAGCATGGCCATGCATGACATTGGCTTGCGCAAATACTTTGACGGGGCTATTCAACCGGGCCGAAGAAGATTGATCTTGGGTGGCATCCAAGTAGTGCCGATGTGAGAGAGAGCGAGATAAAGGCTTCGCTTGAATTTCAAATCCGTGTTTGCATGGGATTGTTCTGATTCCTTTGCCTCTTTCGACGGCTTACTTGGATGCTTCTATGTGGTACAAACTAGCCACATGATGCTCTCTGCCGGATAATTGCGTGAGACATTTACTGCTCCCTCTTTCTGCCTGAGATTAGGTAGGCAGACAGAATGCTGCCGTATGTGCTGTCAGCTATACTCAAGCTATTGCGAAATGAAGGCTAGAGGCTCAAGGGGATAGGTGTTGCGATGCAAGCTTGCAAAGGTAAAAGGAAGCAGCTGAGACTCTATACTGCTTTAGCTATCTGCAGGTACTGGGTACCTTGAAACTTGGGTTTGGTACGGATGTTCGCCACATAATAGCATAGACATACGGAGTAACAAGTACTCATACCCAGAGGCCCACTCTTCTATGCGCTTGCAAAACTTTAGACGCATGGGCGGACGCGCGACCCGTTCAACTTTTGTTATCGATAAGCGTCTTCCCTGTGGCAAGGACCTTTTTTTCCTCTTTTGATGCCAATCGCGGCGACGACGAGCTTCATCACCCTCGTGCCTTGGGGGAGCCGCGCATCGCCATGGAATCGTCGCAAGATTTCAATTCCCTCCAGGAGGAGATCCAAAAGTCTCTCATTTCGACCATCAAGTCGGCCAATCGCATCGCATCGCATGACCTGAGCTTCCAGCGCACCGTCAATCCAGATGTTGCCGAAGAGCTCGACGATAAGACATCACGCATTCTCGATCTCTCGACGCGGCTTCTGAACTCGGCAGCTCGAGCCTGTGGCCTGAAGCCGCCAAAGCTAGAAGACCCTGAAGATGTGGACATGAATTGGCGCAAGGTGGTGGATGTGGTGGACTCTGTTCTGGAGAAGGCGGATCGGGCCATCGATGAGTATACGGGACTGGTCAAACAAAGAGAGAATGGAGATTCAGATTCCGTGAGTCCGCTCCAACTAAATCATGTGGAATATAGCTCTAACACTATATCGCCAAACAAGAACTCAAAGCCAAAGCAAACCAAGTCGACCAATAAAGTCATCCGCAACGCCAACGTGAAGAAGCCACAGCTGGACTTTGAAATCAAACCGAACAACTTTCCGGACGGGCCATGGAGGCCACTGTTGACGGAGAAACCGCACGCAGAGGTATCTCTAGATGACAGTCTTGTCACCTTTGTCGGGGACAATGGAGCGCCTCAGTATGTTTGCATCAGCATCATTCAGCGCATATCGCTCTCCTCACTAACGACTCTCTCTCTTTACTCTAGATTCAAACACCCATATGAACCAGAAATATCGAGTATGCAGTACCCCGATCGAGTATTCCAGATCCTAGACCCGATACCGCCTCAACCAGTCGAGTCCACCGCAGCCACGTGGGTAGATACGTACGAGGGTGTTGTCGAAATGCTCCAGGAGTTGAAAGAAGCAAAAGAAATTGCCGTTGATTTAGAGCATCACGATTTTAGGACATACGTTGGGCTCGTCTCCTTGTTGCAGATTAGCACTAGGGAAAAGGACTGGATTGTTGATACGTTGAAACCTTGGCGGCATAAGCTTCAAGTTCTCAACGAGGTCTTCGCTGATCCCACCATCGTCAAAGTAAGAATTCTCTCTACTTTTTATTCTAGTTGTCACTAATCATCCCCATTAGGTCTTTCATGGTGCATATATGGACATGGTTTGGCTCCAGCGAGATCTTGGGCTCTATGTTAATGGCCTCTTCGACACATTCTTCGCAAGCGATGCTTTACATTATTCCAGCAAGAGCTTGGCATTTCTCCTCTCCAAGTTTGTCAATTTCGAAGCCGACAAGCGATATCAGTTGGCTGATTGGAGGATGCGGTATGTTACAAGAACTTAGCCTCTGTGTAATTATGGTATTTATTGACGTCTGCTAGGCCACTCCCTGAAGAGATGATGTATTACGCTCGCTCAGATACCCACTACCTTCTCTACATTTATGATAGAATTCGAAACGATCTGGTCCAGTTATCGGATCGGAGCAACCCCGAGAAAGATCTTATCAGCATTGTTCTGAAAAAGTCGCGAGAACTTTCGCTTTCACGCCATGAGAATCTTGAATTTAATGCAGAAACTGGTGAAGGGTCTAGGGGCTGGTTTAACTTTGTCTTGAAGAACTCGCATCTTGGCTACAAGAGCGATCAGTTCGCTGTATTCAGGACTCTTTGGAAATGGAGAGATGTGACTGCGCGCACAGAAGACGAGAATCCCAACTTCGTGCTTGGCACCAACAGTCTGACCGAGATTGCACGAGCCAACCCTCCGGATGCCAAGGCCCTTCACAGTCTACTACCGCTTACTGCCCCCCTGGCCCGATCCAAGGTGAACGAAATTTGGAGTCAGATACAAGAGGAAAAGGCAAAGGGAGGACCAACTCTTCTGCAGTTTTTTATTGCCCGAGATCCGTCATCACAGCAAAGGGGCGGAATTCCCAGAGTAACAAAGACCCAAAGCCAAACTGCAAAATTGGAAGGAGCTGCCACGGCCACAAAGCTGCAACGCTCGCAGTTATTTGGAAATGTTGCTGTTAGCTCAAGATGGGATGAAACAAAAGGAGCAGCTGCTGTACAAGAAGACTACTTCCCTTTCCCTTGGCAACGGTTTGTTGAAGACGCTACAGACTTCGTTGTTGGAGCCCAGCCCGTCCAAGAAACCCCAACGGCAACAGAAGAGCCAACAAAACCAGCAGCCACCGCCCCCACCGCCGAAGATGAGAAGGACGAAGAGTTCACCCTGCGCAGAGGAAGAAAGAGAAAATCCGACGCCATTGAAAATGATGAGACGTCATCTAGTGAAGGCGAGGAGATCCAGGACGATGTTATGGATGATAACGCCGTCATTGAGATAGAGGATGAAGACGTACCCCCCGGGGCAGCCAAGAGGGCGAAGAAACTAGAGAAGAAGCGGAAGAGAGACGAAGCCAAGATGGCCGAGGAGCGGCAACGCTTGGAACTTCGTACTAAGCGACAAGGAGAAAAGCTTGCCCGTAAAGAGCAGCGGAAGAATCAGCAACAGCCAGCGGGCTCGTACCAAGCTGTTCCTTTCGACTACAGCAAAGCAGCATCGGTTCTTCATGCCAAGAGGGATGAAGCCAAGGAGTCAACTCAGGAAGACAAGAAGAAGCTGTTTGACCCATATGCGAAAACGGGCGATGATGAGATCAAACCGGCAAGACGGATGCCGCCAGTTAGGGGCGAGAAAAGTGCTACATTCAAGAAGTGAAACAGACGTTCAAGTCAGATTTAGTTGCATGTATAGATTAGTAGCATTGGCCATCAATTGGGAATACAGGCAGAGAACGGCGTTGTATATAGGTAACTGAATAGGGGGTAAATTATCACAGAGCTTCCTTTTTTAAGATATAATGATTCCTTGAGTAATTGCCGAGTAAAATATGGCTTCGGACGGGTGCCTGTGAACATAGCATGGTGCTGTTGCAAAGCACGCATAAAAGCTACGGCGATAGAGCTTTGACAACATATATGGTTGCTAACCATGAACTCTCCTCGTGCAAAATTCTATAAGCTACTTTCTACGTATCAGTACCTACCTAGTAGGCGAATATCAGGTGAATGGGAGGATTTCCAGGTTCCGGGGCTATTGATCTATCAGTAACCTGGCAGATGCGGCAGAGATTCACACATTATGCAGCACATCTGCATCACAACTTTGCCCGATCAAGGCTCGTGGCCTGATTGATCGTCTGACAGCAGCCCTCCCTCTCCATCTCTTCCATATTACTTGCCGCACGCGACTCTTTGCCTATGCTGTAAAACCATTAGCCTCAGCAGGCATGCAGTCCTGGTTGGTGGCTGCGGCAACCTCCAGCCATGGCTTAAACTCAATGCTGCCAACACAACCCTTTCACTGCACTGCACTGCAACACTTGCTGCAGCACTCGCCGCCCAGCAATTTCCGATGGCCATGGAATTCTTGTATCCTTGTTTCGAATCATTCGATACGGCTCAATTCACGGAGAATTTTTCCAAATGCATGGCTGATGTAACCTTCTTGCATTTTCATCAGGAGAGGTCATGTGACTCGTGAGGGGAATCGTGAGGGGAAGGCATCTCGACTGCACTTCCTTCGTTTCCTTTCTGCTGATTTGTTCATTTACCGCGCATCTTCCTTTCATATAACAGGAGAGGACCTGTCAAATGCTGCGACTTCGATTGTTTGAGCAGCGCCACGATGGCGAAGGACTTTGGTTCTTTAGACTGGGGTGGCACGGTAGGTGATGCACGGATACCGTAACGCGTGAATGCTTGTGGGTTTTTCCTTGAATCGTCTGTAAAAGTCGCAGCTGCTAACACTCAGTAGGAATTTCCTACCTTCGGAAGTGAATACGGTTTCCAGAGAGAATGTCGTTCGAGACATTGATCACCAAGTCGGTTGCTCTCCAGAATGTCAACACGAGTGCATAAGATGTTTCAGTCCACTTGGCCCAAAACGGCACCATTATATCCGGATGATGAGATGGCAGATGCGAAATGATGAGTTTCAATGACAAGAGAGCCTCTGGATATATGATGTCCTCTTTTGTCGATTCGAGCAATCTGCGGCTAGGGCGACTATTGATGTCAACCCAGTCAACTTTCTGGCACCTTGACTATGCATGCGAGTTTATCAAAGCAAACTTCGCACCTGCCCATGGCGATTTATCGAATTCGTCCATCCATGTGTTCAGGAGAAGCGTGACATCGAAGGCGCCGCATATATCATTTCTAAGAAGATGTCGGTCCTGCTATCGCACATGGCGAATTACTCGAAAGACTTCCATTCTTGGTCGGCAACGCACGCCTTTTCGGAACCTGTTACAGTCAATACATCGTTGCCTCAAAGAGTCAGATATACTCTTCATATCAAAACGTCTGTGGATAACGGCTGGTCAACTGGGAGTCAGCTGGTATATATGATGTCCTGCTCTACGCCTGATCCTGATCCACTATGGGGCACAAGACTCGTTCTTCTCCTTATCTCGCTTAGATCCACCAAACCACCAAAGGCCATTATTCCCCAGTCCACTCATGATACAATCACGTCAGCTTTCAGTGAAGCACAAGACCAGGACAAACCCCTCCCCCACTACCAGAGGCTTCTGCACTTTAACACCGTGTGGAGAAATTTGCCTCTTCAGTTTGTGGACACCTTGGTTGATATATCACGCACATCATAGCCCTCAGGCCTCACCAAGTCGGTGAAAGCTGAAAAATACAGCGGTGGTGTGAGCTTACTGCCTGTATAATCATAGTTATTATGCATGGTAGGAGCTCTGACTACAGATCTTCAGCTTGCTCATCTGCTGTCTTTAATGAAGCTACGTCTGAATACGTGAAGTCAACGAAAAAGAAAAAAAAAAAACCCCCCCGATACTCATACAGTAGTAACAAGTGTTACCATTTTGTCGATATTACTGCACTGGTCTACGTCAAAGATTGAACATGTCAAAGCTCTTCATTTACCGAAGAGCAGGAATAAATTGAGGCTTTTTTTTTTATTTTACAATCGACTCCATGGAGGAGCATGATGGGCTTTACCCAAGATCTATGAGACAGAGGACACCATTTTCATCGATGGCCACCTTCCCCAACCTCTAACACCGTCTATGATGCATCGTCTTCCTCGTTTTATGTGCACGTTGGCACCCCAATTGCATTTGACAAACCATCAAACTCCAAGTGGCGGACGGTCCAACGTCGTCCCCTTATATTAATTGCTCCATCCACTGGCCGGAGCTTTTCCAATCTCTCGAGAGGCAATTTAGGTCTATGGGCGATCGGTTAGAAATTGACTCAAACTCATATATCTCGGTAAACCTCGGCAAAAACTTACGAACTTGGCCATCAGGGCAATCATGAGGTCGAAAAGAGCGATAGCCTCAACGAAAGCGAAACCCAGAATGGCGTAAGAGAAGAGCTGGCCACGGAGAGCGGGGTTGCGGGCAACACCGTTGATGAGGGCAGCGAAAACGACACCGATACCAACACCAGCACCGGTCAGACCGATGGCAGAAGAACCCATACCCAAGTTTTTGGAGACCTCAACCATGGCCTGGGCGATCTCGGAAGAGTAGGCGCGGCGCTGAGCCTGGAAGGCGTTGCGGCCAGCAGCCTGGATGGTCTGGCGCTTCATGGCCTGCATGGGGCTGCCTTTACACGTAATTGATGTCAGTAATTGATTCTGTCAATTGAATTATGCTACGAGACTCTCTGGAGGATCGAATTGCTCCAACCCGAGGTCCATTGCTGAGGGAAAAAAAGTTTTCTCTTGACTCACCAGTGGTGATGGTGCGCTTGGCAGCGGCGAGAGGAGCACGCATGGCAGGGCGAGCAGCCTTGGTGGCCATCTGGGAGGCCAGGCGGGAGGCGAAGACACGGGAGGCCATTGTGATGGTTTGAGGAGGGATTGGAAGGTTGGACTGGAAGGGTTGGATGGAGTGAGGTAAAGGTCAAGTCTGGAGGAAGAAGGAGAGAGAAAAAGAGAACTGGAGCTGGATGGAGGAATGGCAAGAAAAGAGGACCCACCTCGAGGATTGGCCTAGGGGCATGAGGGAGGTCAGCCGGGGGCCAAGTTGGACAAACGAGTGAAATTCCCACCGCCGGAGCCACTGGATGACTGAGGCCGAAGGACCATTTGGGTTGGAAAAGTTGTGGTGCAAATCTTAGGACCGGTCAAGGCATGCCGCCAATGCTCTCCTCGTCCAATCGGGGGAAGCCGGGTACGGATTCACAGCATCTGCAAACAGCCTGAGGCAAGCTCTTCGTTTGCAAGTTTTACGGCCTGAGGCGTCCGTCTTCTCGACAGATGGTTAGCTACTGTGGGAGCCGAAACCTTGGAGTTGCCGGCATTCCAATGAAGAGCAAAGGGTGCTTGTCAGTGGCCATTGACATTGCTGCCAAAAAAGCCATTGGCTTCCTTCAATGTCTATTGGCAGCACGGCAAAGAGTCTTTGGTGCGAACCTTAATCGAACCAAACGCATGTCAACCACTACCACCACCAACTTTCTACGACGCAACAACTCCCCCTCTTCTACATGATGCTGCGAGTGAAGTCATCCGAGGTTGGTGGTTGACCAGTGCCATGGATTATGGGCTGCCAGGAAGGCCACGAAAAATTTTCTGCTTTGTTGTTGTCTGAGGCACAAAGAAAAGATCGACTAGGCAAATTCTGATACTCCTATATGGATCGACTTATCAGATAGAGAATTTTTGCCGCGTTCAG
This sequence comes from Trichoderma semiorbis, assembly GCA_020045945.2. Lineage (NCBI taxonomy): Eukaryota > Fungi > Ascomycota > Sordariomycetes > Hypocreales > Hypocreaceae > Trichoderma > Trichoderma semiorbis. The sequence goes on from CM034695.1 coordinate 2,726,812, forward strand.
ATAGCATGAGGTTCTATGACTGGATGAGGCTTGTTGGCGCAAGCCCCCACGCCCCACTTGGCGTCATGGTTAGGAGCCGTGCAAGAAGATACGAATGCCGCCTTGTGCCTGTACAGCTCAGAACAACCCAGATAATTGGGTGCCTGACACGTGGGTGGACCTGCAAGGGTTTTCCGACTTTGATTGCATCTCTGCCTGGCTTCTTGCGGTCACGAATTATGGGAGGGGTGTGTGAAGGAGCAAAATGAAGAATGAAGTACATCAGCTCAATGTATCCCCGAGAGAGCTTACAGAGCGACGGGCAGTGTTCCGGGATCACAACTATACTTTGAGGCCGAGTACAAGACGTGTGTTTTCGGAACCAGTTGATGCCATTGAGATAAGGATGGGGACAGGAGTCACAGCTGCTCGAGTGCTCGAGACTCAAGCTGTCGTCAGACCTGGGCTGGGGCCCCTGATGACTCTTCCATTGCTTGCAAGAAGCAAAGTTTGCGTAGCGGTATAAAAGGGAAGCCGTATTCCTGCCGCATCTCCCTGACCTTTTCTTTGGAAGTTTTGGTGAAATGCCCAACTGCCTTTTGCTGCAGGCACAATGATGTGCGCCGAACCCCCCTCCCAGCAAATGCAGTGGCAGGGTGACCTTGCTCGGCTTCACAACAAAACCTCCTACCGACCGCTGCTACATGCGACGACTAATACCGAGCTCCGTCCGCCCTTCCGCCCGTCATATCTCCTGGTTCTCGACCAAGTGTCCGACACAGGCATCGATGCACGATGATGAGACGATACTGGATACTGGATGATAATAACTCAACATAACTACAGGCCGAAAGCAACGGATGAAAGCAACGGTACCGGATATAAGGCGACAAGCGGTATTCCGCAACATGCTCTGGAACGCTGACTGCCGAACCTTGCCGCACCTTCGCCGCTGCTACGGTGCAGTATGACGTGCCCTGGGAAGCTGAGGTCTCAATCAATCTCGCTGTGCCCTATCCAGCGTCGCGGTGTGTCCAATGAGAACAAGATGCCCGACACCCTCTTCAGCGCTATTGCCGCCGCTATTCTCGCCGCTATTCTCGCCGCTATTCTCGCCGCCGCGTTACATTGACGACGCAATAGCAGGGGTGGATATCTGGCGGTGACCGACCAATGGTCCGGCTGCTCGGCCCAAAATTTACGGAGCACAAGCCGATGGCGGATGCGAAAATTTTTTCCATGAGCCCGAGCCTCGCTGCTCAGCTGGCAAATCAGGGTCCACCCTAGCCCGACTCAGCAGACCTCGAATCCTTGAAGAGGCGGCATTATCGCAATGCTCAAAGTCGAAGAAATGTCGCAAAATGACGCATTTGAGCAGATACGCGGCTTGCTCTGGGATGGGCGGATCTGGCCGTGCACGAGCATTGCAGCTGCGCATCTCACAGAGCCGAATCCTGCAGCGGGAAATTGTACAGTGACGTGTACGAAATTTGTGCTCGTCTACTTCTTCGAGTTTTGGCCGCCTGACGAGTCAGTCCTAACTGTTACCCAAAGCTGCCATGACTTTTACAATTCCAAGGAGGAAATGAATGCAACGTCAAAAACAGTTGTCGGCTCACTTGCATTCGATTCGATGCAGATTGATACCAAGTTACCCGAAAGGGAATATTCTGCGCAACCTACAGGTTAACAAAACTCATCATGCATAGGGGTGAGGTTGCCTTAGGCTCAAACCAAGCAGATGGATCTGTCAATCTGCCGCCTCACCTCGCTTTTCCCACACCCCCTTGTCCTCAGGCATGCATTCATCCCACGCAGCGTCTGTCGCAAGGGTTAGCTTCCCACTCTATTGCAACGTAGCGGTTCTCTTTGCTCCGATGTGGCCCTTTCTGGAAATGAGCAAGGATATGCGACAGGCGACAGGAGTGTGTCTTGTTCTGCCTGGCTCCTATCTCACGAGAATTATTCGGGTCCTAAACTATGGAGAATGATGCGTAGATTTTGCCCTGGCGAAATGTCTATATCGCGCATCGCTGTGCATGCGTATGACCGAGGCTACAGAGGGAGGCCTTTTTGTTTCTTGGTCTGACACGATGTGGACTCCTAGTATTTTCTCACATGGTGTCTAACTGAAGGCGGGTGCCATCAAGCCGGCGACAAACTTGAAGAGCCTCCTCGGAAGCTATCTCTGCTCCGTAGATGCGCTTGATTTCCTATTCGAGAGAGTTACAGAGAATAGGGTTGTATCTGTAAGCTTATCCAGGCCTAATTCGGCTTGTTCTGCAACCCTCTCGGGATAGAGCTAGAATCCGGCTGCGGTCTAATACCTCCTATAACATCGGATGGCTAAAGATGAAAGCCTATCGAGAAGCCTCTAGTTCTTAAGGAGAGGCATAGTAACCTCGCAAGGGCCATTGATTGACCAGTAGCAAATCAAGGCAGTAAAAATAGAAATCAAACGAGCAAATGATGTAGAAGAAAAATCAAAAAGGGGGGTATCATTGTAAGTCCCATTGCGCCAAGGCCCATCCGCATCCTCTATCCTCTATCCTCTTGCCGAAGCCTCGTCTCTAGATTCAGCACTTTCACTGGCTGCCTTCTCCGCCGTCTTCATTGCATATCCCTCTATGAAGCCATCCGAATCACACGTCTTCTCCAAAAGCAGCCGATGAGCAGCCACGTATCGCCGCACCGCCTCCTTGTCGATTCGGACTCGCGGGACTTGCTTGACGGCTGGCTTGGGTTTTAGCTTCTCATCTTCCGCCTCGGCCGATGCTCCTTTGATGTTCTGTTTTGCCGCATCTTCCTCGGTGGCTGCTGCTTGTTTCTTCTTCTTGTCTTCTTCAGATAGGTGAACTTGCTGGTCTTCCAAAGGCTCTGGCTTTCCAGGCCCCACGCCAGCATCCTCCACGACACCCATGTCTCTCAACACACCCAAGCAGTCCTCCGGTGTAATCCATGTCGCTTGACTGCAGTCCTCCACGTCAACAAGCGTCTCCTGACCCTTTTCCTGATCCGTCTGCGAAACGTCCAGGCTAAGCAGCCAGCGGGCAATCTCCCCGGCCCAGAACCGCTGATATCCCTTCTTGCCCAAGTCAGATATAGGCTTCTCCGGACCGCCCATGATGCCTTCCCTTCGTGAGATTTCGTAGGAGGCGCCCATGAGGAGGGCGCCGAGTCCCTTGCGTTGCCACGGAGGGAATATGAGGATGCATGCCAGGTTATTGTTGTCCCAGGACATCTTCTCTTTTGAGAAGAAGCCCGTGATTTGCGGCGTGACAGGGGGGGCAGGCACACCGGATGGCGTTGCCACGCTTGGTGGTGTGTATACCAATAAGAAGTAGTTGAAACCTGTCACGTCAAAGAAGACAGACTTGTTATCTAGGAAGAGCTTCGCAAAGAGGGACAGGTTCTGGCAGAAGAGCTGAGACAAGAAAGGTTAGTCGTTAACTACCAAGAGGTCAATCGTGAGTGATGAGACGTACCACATCCTGCTCTCCGTCCACCTCCCAGAGGCTCCATTCACCCTCATCCTGAACAACTTCCTCAACGTAGCGTATGTTTCCTTCTCCTCGCCGCTTTTTCTGTCCTGGGCCTCGACTGCCATCCTGCGCAACGTACACGGTCCGCCTGCCTTTGGGATGTACATATATCTTGTTCCCTGGGACATGAGCTCGCTGCTGGCACAGCTTGACGTGACCCCACCAAGCGACGAGTTCTTTGGCATACTTGAAGCAGCTAGGACAGACATACAGCCTCTCCAGCATGGGCAGGCCGTCTTTCTCTTTCTTTGACAGCCCCTTTCCAGCCGCGTCAAGAAGCCCGTCCTTGCTGCCTCCCTTCGCATTGCCTGATGTAGCTCCTAGAACCTCTTTACCGTAATAGCTCGGATACCACGTGCGGAAACATAGGTTTCCTAAAACAACCTTGTCGATGTTGCGATCTGTCCTCGGAGGCGGCCGATCAGACACGGGCAGCGTCGGCGGCTTAGGAGGTAGCACTGGTGTGATTACCATCGGTGCCGGCCCCATCTTATCTAGTCTTGGAGGCGGCGCCGAGGGTCCGTGAGGCCTCACCAATGAAGACTGTCGGCCATGCTGATTCGCCTGAGGAACGTGGTACGTGATCTCGGGCGCAACCAGATCCGAGGGCCGCCTACGTTCCTTGGAAGGGGCACTATTGCTCATCTCGGCCATGGTAGCTGTCCGCTTGGGGGGAATTGGAGCAGCCGCCGCAACTCTAGAGCCGGGCGGGAGTGGTGAGGGTACTGCGCTGCGGGACGCCGCTGTCGGGATGTTTGGGAGAGGCGGAAGAGGCTGAACGGCAGCAGCAGGAGGAGGAGGGATCGGAGGGGCCTGCGCGCCAGGAGGACGAGGGCCATTACGCGCGCCTCGCTTCAGCGGATCGGCCACGAGTATCGGAGGCAGAGGAACGGCGGTGACGGCGGGCACAGGAGCGGTCATTTTGTGCGTTGTGGCAACTGGAGGCGCAGGAGTCGGCGGCACAAGCGCAGAGGCGGGAACCGGAGGAGGCAGCACAGGAGTCTGACGCGTCGCACGGCGCGTGGAGGATTGCGGATCGGGCTGCTGGTCAGACGCAGGATCGGGCTCGTCTGGTCGCTTGCGCTTTTGCGGCATCGCTTGATGCTGGGGCCAGAGCAGCCTTTTGCTGGGATGCGAATGGTAAAAGGAGCCTCTCGAGACTGTTGAGCATGGGCTAGGATGTCACGGGACGGCTGGATGCGGGCACGGATGCGACGAAGCCATCTAGAAGCAGCAGAAGCGACGGTTCAAATCAGCGTTTCAGAGTGCTATAGAGCAGTACAGCGTAGTTTGGTGTTTGAGGGCTGGTGAAGATAGCTAGATGGAAGCTCGGGTGTTTTGCGAGGAAGAAGCCCGCGTTTGGACCTGTCACGTGGGGTCGCGTAAAGGGCGTACATGAGCTGAGTTCCTTGTAAAGCTTCCAATTTGCACCTTGATACCTTCACATGCATCTCAAAGAATGCGTATCCATCTTCCAGGATGAATTATCATGATTTTGAATTGATGCGGTCTCTTATGGTGGGTAGGTCATCATGCAGCTTTTCATGTGTTGATAGCAGCCATGATCTACGTCACACAAGCAGGCATTAGATCAAACTGGGCATACGACCAGCGTTTACAATCGCAGTAATACTCTCACAAAGACAGCAAGCAGAAATTAAAGAGAAAGAAAAAAAAAAAAAAAATTAATCTGGGTTTTATTCATTTTCTAATTTTTTTTCTCCCACTTTTCAATATTTTAAAGCAAAGACACCAAAAAGCCATCTCCTATCCACTATTATAGCATCACTTATCCCTTTAAACAGAGACTTGATATAAATAAAAAGGCAAAGCTCATCGCAAAGAACAACTCGGTGCTCCGTGAGCATTCATGACTCTCTGCAAAGTATCATCGCCCTCTTCCCAGTCTTTGACCAGAGTCAGCAGGCGGCGGCGTGCCAGTCCAGCATCTCGATTGCGATACACGCTGTCGATTTTGCGCACCACTTTGTCATTGACAAGCCAGCGTTTCTCTTCAGCCATGAAATCCGCATACGACATATCCTGTCCAAAGGTTGCTTTCACATTGGCTTCGAGATGCTCGCGTATGGCTTTGTCTGATTTGACTTGTTCCGTAGAGGGAGCATCTGGATGAGGAAATGCCGTATCGATGGATGGTATAAAAGCCACACGTTTTCTAGATGGATCGGCAAGGATCGATGTCGCAAAGAAATACACAATACTAGGATTCTCGAGAATTGCCGGGGTCAACTTGAGGAGACCCGGCGGAGTGGTGGCACAGTGTCCCAAGTTGAAGTACTGCAGCTGAGGCGTGCCCCTGAAAAGTTGTGTCATGGCTGGGATTGAGTCGTCTTCCACGTAATTATACGCCTGGCCAAGATCTTCTGTGGCATATGCCTGGCCGATATCCAGAGACCTGATGCTGGGGTGCCCAGTCAAGCCTTCGCACAGCGCAATGGCACCTTGGGTGCTGACTCCAACCGATTGTACGAACAGTCGAGCCAGATACGGTGCCTTGGGCAGTGCGGCAGCCAGGGCCTGAGCACCATCGTCGCCAAGGGGATTGCAGGACATATAGATGGACGTCACGCCAGAATGTGGTGAGGCGAGGAAGTTGCCGACAGCGGCGGCGCCCTCGGTCGAGATGCCGAGGCCGTTCATGTAGATGTGTCGAAGAGGAAGCTTGCCACCATCAGGGGGAGAATAGGCAGCCAAGCGGGTGAACAACTGAGCTACTCCACGGTTTCCAAGCTCGGTCTGGTCAAGATCCAGCGTCTGCAGATTCTTAGTCTCAGTGATGAGGCGATACACGTCCTCAGCAGCGTCCGGACCAAGAGGATTCCGCTTCAGCCAGACGTTGGACACAGCCTGCGATTTGGTCAACGCATTCACCAAGGTCTTGAAGCTCTCTCCTCCCTGGATGCAATTGCCGGCAAGATACCAGGTATCCATGCGCTCTGGAAACTCGGTGATGAATCGAGAAATAGCCTCAACACCAGCTGGACCAATGATATTATTGCCCAGCAGGAAGTGTCGGACGTGCTTGTTAGTCCGCAAACTATACATCAGGCGGTCGATATGGTCAGGGCCGACGACCATTTTGCAGAGATCCATCCGGCCGTCCTCATACACAACTCCTTTGCGGAACTCTGCGCCGCGAACGCTGTAGTACGGCTCTCCATGGCCATCGTGGAGCTCAACGGCTCCCTCGACACCATCAATCTCGTGGCTGCCGCTGTTGGACAAGTGCTCGAAAAAGGGTGCTAATTCTGCCTCCTGAGCAACTCGTACCGGCATGGGAATTGCTTTGGGGCCATCCAACGAGATGGGCTTCTTGGCTTGATCCCATCGTCCTTGTCTGGTGATACGGCTGGCCCATGCGGGTGCCTGGACACCGGCTTCAACACCACCAGTCATGCCCGGAGCCATTCTGCCGTTGCGTTTGGTGGCCTGCAGCAGGTCGTATCGACGCTGTAGAGACGCCCATGCGCGGAGACGGACTCGATCGGCGTCATAGCGGATAATAGCTGTGAGTGAACCATCGTGGACTGGATGCAGCAGCGAAGCAATGGCCACAGCTAGATTGTGGCGAGTAGATTTGCGACTGGGAAGGTCGTATAAGATGTCTTCGATCCTATGTTTATCAAGTGGAAGGTCGAGAATATCGTCCGCAGTGTAGCCTTGCGACGGCTTGAGCACATCAACCATGTAAGTGGTCAAGTTATTCAGAGCAGAACGGCAGAGCCCGGCCAAGTAGATTGCCTCGTTCATGGAGACGTTGGAGCCTGTGTTTGAACCATCGTCCGGTTTGATTCGAATGACGAGAGACGGATTTGGATTGTCGAGTAGCTCGACCTGTGTAGCGGAAGCCATGGTGAAGAACTGCGAGTGACGATGTATCAAGTAGTTGATTCGAAGCCAAGTTGCTACCAGAGTAGACGATTGATATCTACTTCCTCCAAAACGAAGCGGCATCCAATCCCCTTATATATATACAAACATCTAGATACACTCAAAGGAAGACAGTTTAGACACACTTCCAATGAAGACAATTGGTGTTCAATGAGCAACAGTCATCCACATCGCCAAATTCACCAATCAACCCAACGCCTCCCCTCACTTCTCGCCAATTTCAGCCTCAACGCAGCCTCAAGCTCCCAATTTACTCCAAAAAATCAATACAGAATCATCATTATCGCCACACTAAAAAGAGACGACATGCCAAAAGGCGCATGCATAAACCTATGTGCTCCAACCTTCTCCAACTCCAAAAGCGGCTCGCCGAGGAACAAGGGGCTGTGCTGTGCTGTGAGTCAAAAGCCCCCCCTTGCTCGATCGAATCAGATCGATGTTACGGCGTGCATTATGCATAGACGCAATTGACAGGGCATCAAATGTACTTTGAGTTTAAAGGCAACAATGTACTCCGTAGGGTCAAGAGCAAAAGGGCGTAAGGCTGCATCTCCCCGTTGTCTTGGGGCTAAGGCAGAAAGAATCTCATGGAACCGATCCGAGGATCATCTTTTGCCGTTTGGGCTACTGCCTGTCGGCCTCCCGCATAAACGAGCTGGAGCCTTTGTTCGAATCGTTGAACTAGACTAATTCCTGTCAGAAAAAAATTGTTTTAAAAGAAAATAAATAAACAAATAACTTTAAGCAATGAATCTTGCGGCCAATGACTGTTACGAGCCAGAAGGAAGAGCTGGCTGCTACTCTCAGCTCCGTCGGCTTCGCCCCCAAGTTCGCAAGATCACAAGCATTACCGGCATCGCTACACTTCTTTTTCGCTGTAAAACTCTTTATATATCGTGAAAGAATTCGATATTGGTGCCGTCCTCCCCATTTACCCGCCATGTCCCTGCCGATGCACTGCTCTATACTCTTAAAAGACCCAATCCGTGCTACTTTTTACGTCTACCGACCCCTAGGTATGAGGTTAAACCAAGTCACATCACTGAAATGCACCCATTGCCACCCATCAAAACATCTCAAGGCGGGGTACACACAAGTTGCATCAAAAAAAGAAATGTCCCAAAGATCCCGATTAAAAATTTGGGGCTATTGTTTTGATGTAATGGGGGGAAAGAGGTAGCCATAGTAAACACATCAGCGGAGTGAAAGAAAAATTATTAAATGCCATCCAAATCTCCGCCAAGGTCGTCATCATCCAGGTCTCCTTCTTGAATCTCCTTGGCCATTTCCCTCTCTCGTTCGCGTGCCTCTTGGGCATTCTTGAGCTCAAGGCGATGTTGGTTCATCGGAAATCGCATGGCCTATTCCTCGTGTTAGCTCACATGACTATGGAAGCATTAAAAAAAGATATGAAATAAAAGCTCACCTTGACACTCTCGTCATGAAGGGCAAGGCACGCCCGAATACGGTCGTGGAAGGCCTCTCCGGGCTCTCTTGTGGCGTACACATCACCCACTTCCTTGCTCTTCATGAATCCCTTCTCCCTGTCCAAAGTAGCCTCAATCACACCATCTCGAATGGCCTTGGCAACAATGTACTCAGCAGACTCTTCGCTGCCAAGATGCAGGCGGATGCAAATGTCACGAAGAGAGATGCGTGAGTATGACAGCGACATCATTCGAATGCCCGTCTTAATGACGTTCTGACGCAGGCGGAGGATAAGTGTGTAAGTGCCGTCCCGCTTGAAGATGTCGGCATTGTCAGCAATGGTGGTCTCAAAGTCCTCCAAGTTGCCCACTCGCACAGCTCGAACCAGCAGGAAATACGGGTGGAGAGCGTCCTCCAGAGACGGTTGTCGGAAGGTGGCCCTATCAGGGATATCTCCCATCAACAGTTCGACGACCAGCAACAGCTTAGTGGCGGTTTGTGAGAAGCCCACGGCACAGCCGCTCGACGGCGCCTTACGGGTGGCGGCTGTGAGGTGCTCGTGTGCCTCCGTGTATCGCAGCTGGATAGCTCGGATCCGCCCAAGATAGTACAAGAATCGTGCCACTTGGTTGTTGGCGGCATTCTCGGGGAACTGCGTATGTGAGACAAGCAGATCGGCTTGCTTAATGTGCGACGTCAGCAGATAGTTTCTTAGGAGCAGAACAATGACCGAGGCCTGAGTGTCGATGTCCTTTCGCAACACGGCGGTTCGGAGGACGGCTAGAAGGGTAGGTCGAATGGCGACAATGGGCGATTCGGGAGACGGCGGCAACGGGACGATGTACTCGCAGAAGAGCGAAAAGTAAAAGTAAACCTTGCCCGAGAGACTATCCAGCGTTCGGCGGTTCAGCGTCTGGATACGATCCGACAGGTACTTGGAAAAGTCGGCTCCCTGCTGGTATTTTTTGGCATCGAAGAGATAGACCTGGACCAAGATTCCCAGGAACACGTCAATCTCGGGGATGATCTCCTTTACCTCCTTCTTGGAGGAGCCGTTCTTGGCAGCCTTTGCGTCGGTGTCCACCTCCATCTCAGCGCCGGTAGCCCGGCCAAGCGTAACATCCTCTCGGCCAACCGCAGCTAAAAGGCCCTTTGCAATGCTGGCGGACGCCGAGGTGGCGGGGAATGTGTCGGCAATCGCCTGTGAAATGACATCCGGCGACAGGTGTTTGCGGATGAGGGAGATGGATCGAAGGGCGCGCAGGGAGAAGCGAGCGTCGAAGAGCGTAACCGCACGGTCAAGGAGGGCAAAGTTGGCCTTGATGTCTGCGAGGAGCAATGAAACAAAGCATGCGTCAGCAAACATGCTCTACCAGATATATGTTACCACATTCGTATTGTTCTGCTCACCTATTACAGCTTGCACAGCCGGGTCAACCTTTTCTTCCTCCTCGGTCTTATCCACGTCCATTGCCACGTCGCCTTCCGCATCGGTTGAGGGAGCAGGCTTCTTGGAGGATTTGGATGGAGGCACAACTACAGTCATACTCTCGTCACCATCCTTGGCAGCTTTTTGTCCTTCATCTTAGCTTCCTTAATCTTCCTGATGTCAATTTCGAGGGGGGGTTCGTTACCATTGTTGTGGGGTGTTTTGCTAGGCATGGCGGGCAGAATCTAAGCTGAGGATGCCGCAAAAAGTCTTGTATGCCGCCACTCTATGTTCTAGAGGGATACGAGGAATAGCGTGTCCGATTGATTCGAAAAAGACGGCGTGGATAGACCACCTTTGTTGTTGGGTCCGTCAGACGTCAACGGTGCGTATGTGTCTGTCCACGGCACAAGGGCAGTGCAGAGACAGAGACCGAGGCCAGCAATAGAACCAGAAGACTCGAGATCGTGGGGAGCTTCTAGGAAAGCTGGGGGAGTCGTGCTGCGAACGCTGAGGCTTGTTTGTTGTGAATCTCGGCGTCTGGAGCAGGTGGAAGGTTCGAAGCTTGGGGACGTGGGAGAAGTGCTGGACTATGAGGGACAAGGCTAGCGATGTCGCGGTACCGGGAGTTTCGCAGCGTTGTGGGCGGGCGCAGAGGTAGCGTAGACTTACCTAATGCCATGCATCTCTGATAAGCCGTGCGAGCTGTGGGGCTGGCCACCACCTTAGTGACGTCTGCCATCCTGGTGCCTACAAGCACGAGAGTGGCCAGCAATAACTCGACATCGGCAGTGCATAGAACATCTGCTTGCCTGCACAAAGGTAATAACAGCAAACAAACAGCAGACATATCAAGGCAAAATGATACTTATTATCAAGGTAAAAATGATGCTTCTTTCAATACGGGCAATTTTGCTGCGTTGCCCGTTCACTGCGAGCCAAATCAAGCAAGACTGCTGCGCTGCGGTCTCATTACCAAAGAACTCCAATTTCACGACAAGAGCTTCGCCACATATCGGATTCAATGCTGCAATTTGTGACTATCTGTTGGCTGCTAGCCTCTATCTATATCCTCAAGCCATATCCCTCTCCGTAGCGTTGAGACGAAAAATCACAATGGTTGCCCATATCCCACAGGACTAGCCAGACCTTGACATCCGGGAATGCTGACCCTTTTTGATGAAAAGCAAAGTAAAGTAGTAGATGGCCACCTAGCCAGGTATTGTCCTTTCCTGAAACGCCGTTTCGTACCCATTCTCATTACCGTCCAATCTCAAAATTCAAGAACGTGTGCAGCAGCTGCAGCAGCTGAGCTAATAATTGCGCCCAAATTTCATCGTGAAAATGACAACAGTTGCTCAAGATCCATTACTCGCCCTTTCCGGGCATCACCTTGGCAGCTTGCACAGCACTCATCTTCGCAATCCAGCCCGTAGAAGGCTGAACCTTGCGTACCGTACGCAGCTCATCCGAAGAGTAGCCCGGAACACGGATGTTGTAAGTTCGCTCTAGTACGAGCTGGATATCACGTATCTCGAGCACCTTGGAGCCGCGTTCCTTGGAGTTTCTGCATGCCGAGTGCAGGACATTATCCACAAACGAATCGGCTAAGTTCAGAACGCTCTATCGCGACGGTTAGTCAGGTCCACAACGCATTTACTTCATCGAAAGAATTTATCCTCACCTCTTCTACTTCTGGAGTCAAGAGGTTGCCATCTTGGCCCTCTGCAGATCCTCCGCAAACTTGGCGTACAAGTTCATCCAGTTTCTTCTTACTAAGAACGTGGTCACCCTCGGCGTCGTGGTTGTATGCGGGTACTCTGGGAACTGCTGGTTGATTCATGACACCTCCCACCGTTCCTCCGCCTTGGGACATGGTTGGTCGTCCGGGAACAACGCCGCCGCCAATGGCCACTCCTTGAGGCACTGCAGTAGCCTTTTCTGGTAGCTGCTTGGGGATCGGCATTCTCGGCTGCACGGTAGGCTGCTGCTGCGTAGGGTGGGCGTGGGGATGGCCCTGCTGCAGTTGAGCTCCCGATACTCCCATATTTGGGTTGGTGGTGGTAGCCGTAACGGCAGCTGTGTTGACGTTTGCAGACTGGTTAGGCAGCGGTGCGCTTCCAGGAGTGCTTCCAGCCGCTCTCTGGTTAGCGAGAGACATTGCTGCTGAGTGGCTGAGAGCTCGGGTTGGCTGTCCTGGGCCAGTGACGGGTGTTGCAGTTTGTGGGGTTGGTACTCGCGCTGCTGCTTGAGCAGGAGATGCAGTCTGTTGAGCAACCTGGGCCTGTGCAGCAGCCGAAGCGAGGGCGGTGTTGACTGGTGCGGGCCGCGGCGGTTCCGTCTTGACTTGCACCTGTGGCTGAGGTTGTCCTTGGGGCTGCCCTTGGGGTTGCACCTGTTGTTGCAGCTGTGCCTGTTGCTGTGCCTGTTGCTGTTGCTGCTGCTGTTGTTGCATCTGCATCTGCATCTGCTGCTGCGGTTGCTGCGGTTGCTGTGGTGCCTGCATCTGTTGTTGCATCTGAGGCTGCATCTGCGGTTGGCCTTGCATCTGCTGCTGCCCTGTGACGGCCGCGTTCGGAACGGGCCGTGCTTGCGGTGTAGGTGTAGGTGTAGAGGCAACGCCATTTGGACCTGGGACTCGATTGGCACCGGCCATCTGCTGCTGGTTTTTGGCTGCCTCTGCAGCGGCATTGCTGGCCATTTGCGCGGCGTTCTGCGGCTTGTTCACAGCTGCCGCCGCCGGAGAGGCAGCTGGCATGACTGGAGTAGCGTTGCCGGGCTGGGTTGCAGCATGAGCGGCACCGGCGGCACCAGCAGTCGCCTGATTGGCATGAGCCTGTGCTTGTTGAAGGGTTCCCTGCTGCTTTCGAACGCCTTCCACCCATTTGTGGGCTTCGGCATAGAGCTTCAGTTGTTGGTCTTTTCTCAACTGAATTTGTCGTTGCTCCTCCTCCTTGAGGGGGTTTCCCTGAGCTGCCCGGTCGGTTATCAGCTTCTCCCAGCTAGCAACCTTATTCTTGGTAGTTTCCATAGTCATGAGGGCCCGAGCATATCGTTCCTTCATTTCCTCGATCCACTTGGCAGCATCGACAGACTTGTCTGCAAGCTGCACCGGAGGCCGAAATGTCATCTTATTAACGTGTTGCATGAAGGCTTCGGGTATCTTGGGGCGTTGTGCCGCCGCTGCCGCTGTGGCAGCGGCCGTTGCCGTCGCTGGTGCTTGGGCATTCTGTGCCTGACCAACCGCGCCAGTAGCCGTAGCTTCGTTGTTTCCTGCACCTGGCGGCTTTTGTTGCTGTGCTTGTGACTGAGCCTGTTGAGCCTGTTGTTGAGCCTGCTGCTGAGCCTGCTGTTGAGCCTGGGCCTGGGCTTGTGCTTGTGCTTGAGCCTGAGCCTGCTGTTGAGCCTGTTGCTGGGCTTGTTGCTGGGCCTGAGCCTGAGCCTGAGCTTGTGCCTGGGCTTGGGCCTGGGCTTGGGCTTGGGCTTGGGCTTGGGCTTGCAGAGCGGCATTCGGGGCCGATTGCGCCTGCGCCTGTGATTGTGCTACTGGCGGCCGGGCTTGAGGTTGCTGCTGTTGTTGCTGCTGTTGCTGTTGTTGCTGCTGCTGGGCAGCATGAGTCCTTCGCTGTTGAATCTTTGTAATCAACATCCTGGAAAACTCTATAATCTTCTGTCGAGCAGCAATTTGGTCCGAGCTGTTGTTTGGAGATCCATTCATCTTAGTCCAGAGGCCCCGCAATCCTTGCTCGTACTTGGTCTTCTCGTCATCGCTTAGATATGGGAGATTCTTGATCTGGCCGGGTTGGTACATTGGAGGCCGGTTTTGAGCAGCAGGAGCCTGTACGCCCTGAGGCTGGGGCTGGCCTTGCTGGGCCATTTGGCCCGGGGCGGAATTCATTGTCGTTCGCCGATCGGGTGCGCGCTAATACTCAGTGATGGGCTAGGGCTGGCAGCTGCAAAGCACAACACGACAAGTGGTACCGATGGAATAGATTGAAACGCAATGGCACTGCAATCAAATGAGATGAGGAAGCACCGGGTGGAAGACGCGTTGTGAAGTTGAAGGTTCGCTGGGAAGGCTATCACAGTTGCCTCGCGATGCGCCACCATAGCCAATCAAGTTCGCCGCAGCAACGGGTCATCGTTTGCATCGGGACGGAGCCGGGGCTTAACCGGTGCGCGAGACAATGTCATTATATAAGCGAATATAACTCTCTGGGGCGCCGCAATATACAGACTTTGGCGCATCGAATATTGAATGAACGAATGTATTTGCTGAGTATAAATAATGTAAATCTTAGCTTGAACAGCTATATGCAATGCGCAGTTTGCTCCCCGATGATCTTTACCTGCGATTGTGTCTATTTTCAGCATTTGGTGCATTTTACCGTATTAGATCAAAGCGCTGAATTTCGCATTTTGCCATATATCTGAACTTGTCCTCGGAAGAGTACTGAATGATTCTTACCTGCCGACTTCGCAAAACTACATCCATTGAGCTTTCTGGTGCCACTCCCGATGGCGAAGGGGGAGAGTAGCATGATGGCTTAGCGCATATCATTCCGTGGAGAAGTCTCCTGAGAGCTGCATACTACATAAAGCACCAGACTGGAGATGTTTTCCGCGGTAGCTCCTCCTGCTTCCGTCGGCCCTCAGCTCGCTGAGCTGTCTGCAATGCCTGATTCAAGCAATAGTAGTTGGTGTGAGGTGGATGAATCCCCATATCAACTCCACAGGCATACTGTAGCTTGGATACCAACCAGGTACTAGCCGTGGTGGCAGCTTACGAGGGGCGCTTGTTCGTAAAGCAAAGCAGAGATCAGCACCTGTTGGGCATCTATGTTACGCGGTATGCCTCATATTAGGAGGCCTGTCGTGGCCAGTGCGTCTAAGTCTATATTCAAGCCTCTTCTCATGCAAACAAACTCTCCTAACTCCTGAAGAAAGAACGCCGGTCGGTGGCTTGCCAAAATCCCCTGAGTGACCTGTGTTGTCGAGTCAAAGTGCATCTTGTCCGTAGTAGTACATGCACTGTCCACTAACACAGGCCAATGCCCCGAGCAACGAATTGACGATGTTTGCAATTACTACTAGGTCTTCGCCATGGCCATCCAATCAAGCAGCCCTGGCCTTGAAGACCAACCTGCTCCTGTACCTGTCCAGGCACATACGATGACCCGTTTATTTCAGAAGCATGAGGTGACTGCATTGATGCAGCTGGGGACAATCGAAGCGCACCAGCCTCAGCACCAGATAACCAGACGTAATCTCATGTTGACCCAAAGGAGAGAGAACGAGACAGACATGGGGCCAAAAGAAGAGGAAGAAAAAAACCGCATCTTTTCCAGGCGATTTCCACCGAAAGATGGAATGTTCTTTTCCGATGGAAGCAGGTTTGGGGAGCAGTCCAAGTGGGCAATAAGGCCACCACAGGCAATTCGGCGAAGCATTGCTGCCCAATGCGAGTGACGATCCCCTGTCGCGGTGGATCATGGTCAAGGTACGAAGCACGAGGACTCGGACACCCAGACGGAGCTGTCAGAACCGCCAGGATGCCGCGCCCTTGCATCCGACAGGAAGAGGGAGCGAATTGATGGCATTTTGTCGATGCGCCGTAAACAAGGAGAGGGTCAAATCCAATCAATCATAAGATTCGCTGGCGGCCGCAGTTCTCAGCGCTGGCGTCGTGCCACACCATCCGCCTCGGAAGCTAGAGCAGCCACCGCACCAATCTGACCCAAATCCCACACGAGTTTCGTTTCGCAGTGCGTTATGCAGAGTGCAAATTAATCTACATGAGCATTCTGGAATTGCCAGAGAAGACGCGGTCTCTGCGATAAGCTGGGGGGCACGTGCGAGCGAGGCGTTGTCGTACACCAGATTATGCCAGATGGGTAGATAGAGTACCTCATGTAGATACACCACAATCTACACCAGATGTTACCAGATGTTACCAGATGCTGCGACAATGAGACTTAAAATCGGGCGTCATGCTTTAGCTGTATGGATGCCATGCATGGACCACCGTTGCAGGATCCCGCACCTCTCCAGATGCTGAAACAAGGTTCAGCAGCCCGTTGACCCGACGCTTCGGCTGATGCACATGGAGTTCCATGTCCTGCGTTTTAAAAGGGCCTCGCCCATCCATTGATTTCCGTCCACAGCGCCTCGGCCAGCCATTCACGGGCCGTCATTCGTCTGTCGCCTGCAGCTCTCGCAAAAAAGTTGGTCTGCAGCATCCAGGCAGCAGATCGCAGATCCGCCCAGGGCTGAATTTGGCCCTTTTGTTTTGGCCGTTTACATCACACCTTCTTCCTTTGTATATATCCTCTCCTGAGCGCCTGGTGCCTCTCACACTCTTCTCGCTTCCTCTCCTCTCCTCTCCTGTCCTCTCCTCTCTCCTCCCCTCCCCCTTGAATCGCTCGAATCTCCTGCCTACACCTCCCTTTTCCTCTCCCTCGTTTTAGCCTCCAACAAGCTACTGTACGAGTATAAGCCGTGTGGGTGCCATCAGGTGTCACCAACACGCCGACCAGCCCCAGGCCCTCCAGAAACATTATCATGCTCCCGAACACAGTCCGAGTCACTACTTCTCCGTGCTGGAGGTTCCTACTCTGGATCCTGACCCCTTGACGCATTTCGCCCTCTTCGCATCGACATCTACTGGCTATTTTCTCTCTCGCTTTTTGCCTGTGTCTGTTTGTCGCCTCTCTCCACCAGATCCCCCCCTCACAAATCGCCACGGGCCCCAGACTGCGCAATTACAAGGACAATCAATGTACGTGCCATGATTCCTGCTGTTTCTCCCCTGCCTCAATGCTGATGGTTGCAACCCCCGCGCAGCAACCTCTTGTTTTTTCCCTTTTTTTTCTCATTCCAAGCGAAAACACCCCACGCAATTTCAAGACCCACGGCCAATTGATAGCAATTTCTCGCGACCCTGATCCGAGACACGAGGGGTCATCGACGACCGACACAACGGACCAGCCCGTGGCCAGATAAAAAGAAAGACAGACCCCCAGCGACTCATTCAGTCATACGTTTCACACGGATTGAAATTGCTCACCTACACCTTTCCATTGCTTTAATTCCCTCGCCATCATTGCAACCAGCCATGGGCCGACATAGCAGAAATTCGCAGAGGCGGTCATCAACGCCGAATTTAAAGCTCTCGCCAGCTCATGTGTCGGCGCTGCAGACCGCCGACCCAGCTTCACCGCCCGACACTCCCATCACCTCACCACACTTCCCTCGCAAGAATGCCCAGGCGGCATTTTATCTATTCACGAACCCCCTAGCCCAAGACCCGAACATCAGGCCATATGGCACTGGCCATCAGTTCAGCTATCGCCCGCTAGAGCAATTGAGTCCCCGATCGTCATCGTCGTCAGAAGCTGATGAGGAGGACGCGAGCGACGATGAATCCTCCGACAGCGCTAGCGTTGTCAGCCTACCAAACTCCTCGCGACGGTCGCGACATATCTCGACGGGGGGAAATGATTTTGATGAATTAGACGCATGTGCAGATGCGGATGCAGAGCCAGATCTGGACTCAGCCAGCTCGGAATCTGAATCTGAATCTGAATCTGAAGCGGAGCCAGACAAGCCTAAGCGAACAGGATCCGCGCACGGTCCCGCGACAAGCACCCATGACAGCTGTGGCTTTACGATTGAGGATGTCGATCCCATGGACAGCGAGTGCGAAGGTCTGGATGTCCTCTATCCCATTGAAATCGAGTCCGACATCGAGTCTACCAGCAGTAGATCCACGTCTCTCCAGAGGGATTTGGACAAGGACATGATGCAAGACCTCGAGAACCTCAACTGCAGCAATGAAGCATCCGATGATGAGGCGGAGCCCGAAGAAGAGGATGATGCGGAGTCGGAGTTCATGAGGAGGCAGCAGGAGCTGAAGCGCATTCGGAGAGTGAGCATGTCGAGCAGCTTCGGCAAGAGGACGCACAGCGAGCTAAGTGACTCGGATGACAACGACTGTGCTCTCGATGTCAACGAAGCTGGTTCCAGTGCTCGGCGCTTCCACAAAAGAGTCCACCGCGGAAGCTTGCTCTTCCAGGATCCTCCCGCACCTCGAATTGATGAGCTGGAAGAACCCAACTCAGATGAGGATGAATACGTCAAGGAGATTCGTATCGTACGAGGGCTACCATACTCTTCGGCTGAGGTAATGGATACTGACTCGAACTAAAGAGAAGGGCAGAAGGAGAAGCAACAAGAAACAAAAAAAAATTAATTCTCATCCAACCAAAAAAAATCGCAGCTTAGGCTGTTAAGGGAGATATGTTACAAAGCAGTTACGCGATGACGAACGATGTTACGATAAAATTAGAGGAGGCCATCGAAGCCTCAAAGCGAAGTTACTACCGGACACTGACATTGATATATACTTATACGGCGCAACTATCTTGCAATCTGAACCATTGGATATCTTTTACCTGGGATGGAGATGCGACAAAAAGACATGTATCCAGCCGAGGTGAACCCATTGCAATAAGTCCTCTTTTGCATCGTCTTTGGTTTATATTTCAGCAAAGACCGGAACGGGGTTTCTTCCTTCAATACCTTTTAGATCATTGAGCCTGCATCAGTTGTTTTATTTTTATTTTTAGACGAGCGAATATGTGGCGGTAGAGTGTTTTGATATTTTGCAGTTGATACTTGAAGACATTTGTAGAAGACATCAGAGTTGATAGACAATAGAAGGACATTCCTGCCGTGAGCTATCGTTTCAATGCTTTCTATCACCTCGTCAATCATGAATCCATGAATGTTTAGCTTGAGTGGAACACAGTACATGAGCCCCGCTGTGGACCGCCGGTGAAGCTCAAAAGCCACCTCAGATCTTGGTGGGGTGGCGCCGGCATGTGCTAAACATCAAATACTAACATCAACCTCGTGCCATCAAAACATTATCCGACTCACCGGTCTCCATTGCTATATCCTGCGCTCTCCGGACTCTCAATTCCGTACATCACTTGTCTTCCACTACAACTCTGCGAAGCGAAGACGAATACGCCATTTGACTACTCCAATTCCTCTGGACGCGTGCCGAGATCTCACATCAAGCCATGGACTCGTCATTGCTATCAGCTCACCTCGAGCAAATACAAAGCTCCTGTCAAGGAATTGACTCCCTTCCGTAAGACACAGTGCCGCACCCAAAGAAGAGAAGAGTTCCAAGTTGACAGCCCGGCAGTTTCCCACCTCCCAAGATCTTCACCAACGCTCTACTATCAAATCACGACATCACAGCCTTGATTCGAGATACCGAGGCCCACGAACGCGCTCTGTTTTCCGTCCCCCCACCACCTCCTGCCACAGCCGCCGCGACCAAACCCTCAAAATCCGCCGAGAGCGAAATCAAGCCCAAGAACCGCCGACAAACAGTCTTTAATGTCGCTTCGGGAGAAGTGACGACGGGTCCTACAACCCGCGGTGCGCCACATCGACGCACCGCGGTGGCTGCCGTGCTGGGCGGCGAGATGCATGATCAGCTGCGGCGTGGGGAGACGGATCGAAAAGGCGATCTAGATGTCGAGGTATTGCTCCGCGGCGCCGAGAAGCTGTGCGGCGTGTACGAGCTGCCGGGAGCTCGTGAGCGAATCACGGCGTTGCGGTCGAGGCATCGGAATGGGAAAAACACAATGGCTTATTACAAGGCCAAGGTGGCGGAGCAGGCTGAGCAGCTGGCGAGCATGAATAAGGACTGGATGAATCAGGATGAGGACAAGGGGAAGGGCCAGGATGAGCCTCAAGACGTGGGTGGAGATGAGTGGACGGAGGATGATTTGAGGAGGGAAGAGGAAGAGACGAGACAGATGGAGGCAAAGAAGAGGGAGCTGCAAGCCAGGCTGAAGTCTATGGAGAAGGACCTCGGGGGGCTAAGAAACATGTACTCGTAGGAGGCTCGTTGAGTACCAGTAGACGCATTAGCAGGCAGTGAGAATAATGATACCCCCTTATATGAGCATGATATTGAAATATTCCTCAGAAAGCTATAGATATCCCCTCTTCTCTATACCTATACACATGTGTTTACCAACAGAACAGAAATATATTATGCAATTACTCTTGAATCTCCATCTTCTCTTTGGCCTCTTTCGCCTCTTTCGCCTTATACAACTGCTCAAAGATGGCCGTCACATCATCAGCCCCCTCCACCACAAACTCATCATCGATAAAGATCTTGGGCACGCCCTTCATCCCCAACTTCTCCATCTCCTCCACCTCCCGATCAACCTCCTCCCCACCGCTCCCATCCTCGAGCCACTTCCGCGCAACATCCCGCTCGATGCCCGCCCTCTCCGCCGCGCCGCTCAAGTCGTCAAAGCTCGTAATGTCGCCGCCCTGCTCGAAAAACATCTTCATCATCTCCGTCTGCACTTTATCCTCCAGCTCCCACCCGCCCAGCTCGCGGCCCAGGTGCGACAGCCGGTGCGAGTCGCGCGTGTTGCCAATGCGGCCCGCGAAGGTGAAACCGAAGCCCTCCTGGTCGCCGAGCTGTGCCATCCGCGCGCGCTTGGCGGCCAGGCGGTCGGCGCCGAAGCGCTGTACAGCCATGTCTTGTACCGAAGTCGATTGGCCCTGTGGGATGGACTTGTCGAGCTGGAAGGCGTGCCAGCGGATGGTGAAGGTGGAGGAGGAGGCGTTGGGCACGGTCTTCTTGAAGAGGGTGATGGCGCGGTCGATGCGGGCGCGGGCGAGGTAGCAGAAGGGACAGACGGTGTCGGAAATGATTTTGATGTCGTAGTTTGCCATTGTGTCTTTTGTTTTGTTTGGGTATGTGTTTGGTTGTACTTGTAATCAGATGGGAGAGATGGTGTTGAGAATTGAGTCCTGTCTTGACATATAGGGAAGCGCTGGCAGCTCTCAAACTGAACTCGTCGATCAATCTTCGCCCTTATATAACATTTTATGCATTCTATTCTACAAGGGATGAAAAAAGCCTAAACGAGGCTGTGTTTTGCTTTTATTCTCGATTGCGCGTTCAACTCCTTCAGGCGGCGGAAGTCCCTTGATGTCGGCGGAAGTCCGCCGTAGGCAGCGACCAACAAGCATCCTGAGCGAGAAATAGGGGCATACTCTACACAACTAGTCGAATAGTTGCGGGGTGACACGGTTGGCAATATAAATATATCATCTTTATATGTACAATATATATCAAAACAAAGATGATTTCATGATAAGGATGCCTAAATAACTCCGTGTAGAATCATCGCCGTCTAGTGTTGGGGTATCATTTCCTTCTATCCGTTGTGTCCAAAGCATCGTCTTCAAACATGTCATACGAGCCTTTGCTACCGGCACTTGGCCCTTCGCATATACTATCAGCGTCAAGCGCTCCTCTCTCTTCTTTGCCTCTCCGGACTATAAGGCTCATACCGCCGTTTTCGCCTATCTTCCCGGTAAGGCTGAGCGGGCCCCGGCCGGTAGTAATCTCCTCTGGGCCGGTCCAGGCCGCGCTGTGTCAAGGATGCACGCTCACGCCGCCCGTGTCCCGGCTCCGGGGCTGAAGAAGAAGCAGGTGACGAATCCCTAGGTACAACTGGATCATACTGTACTGCTCGATCCCAGTCTTCTAGCCTTGTAAATGGACTCCTAAGCCATGACCGAAGCTCGTGCAAAAACAGCCGTGCGTTGTCTCGGCCAAGAAACTCTGACAGCATGTCCTCTGCCTGGCCGGCACTGCCCATAATGTCCACAGTCTTCAAGATTGCAATCAAGTACTCCAGCAAGAACTCGGCGTTGTTTGCTCTTCGCCGCGCCTGGGCTTGATTTGCATATCCTGGTCGAGCCGTAGACGAGGAAGGCCCGGATTCATCCGCATTGAGAAACGAAAATACTCGCAGTTCGCGGCGAATCCACATTCGTGCACGGGAAACAAGAGCCTCGTCGCTGCAGAACAGCCTCGGTGTCAGTTCTCGGTAAAGAGAAAGTCGGTTTGAGCCGACATGCTTTGAGTATCTCTTATGTAAATAAACATCGCGCCGGTGTGCTTGGATTCTTTCGGCATCAAGATCATCGGCCGTAATCCTGGGAATTCTCGCTGCCCTCCTTCGAGGACGAAGAAACGACGATTGGTGAGAGTATGTCCTTGTTGAAGATGGCTGTTCAGCTCGTTGTGGCTTGGGCTCAATGACAGTCGTCTCGCGACTTTCAGGGGGTCCTCGGTGCACCTTGGTAACGTCTCTCTTACACAAAGGGCACAGAGGCTTATCATAGAGCCAGTTCAATACGCAAACATAGTCAAAGCTGTCATGTCCACAGGGAACCAGCTCGCAAGCATCGCTAACGGCGTCTAAGCAGATGACGCAGCAGTTGCCATCGCCCAGCTGCTCTCTTGCAGCCACCTCCTGCAAGGTGTTCTGGAGGACTTGGCGCTGTAGTTCGTCATTCTCATCAGCCAGTCCGCTTTCCATGGAGGCAGCGCGACGATATTGAGGCTGTCTGGAAATAGCTGCCAACGAGCGTGGCGAGGATGCAAAAAAGACAAGATGCGAGACATCGATGATGTTGGCGGAATCGCTGGATTTCGATTGGCGGGGCGCAGTAGCCCAGCCGGCACAGGGCGTTTAAGCGCCACAGGTGTCGTGATTGGCGCTTCCACAGGGGGCTTTCAGTGGAGTCGGCCTGTAGTGTTTAAGTGCTTCTGCAAGACGCGCTTTTGTGCTAAATTGATGACAAGCAGCGCGCTGCCATTCGCGACTTGCAGTTCCCCACATGACGCTTTTCAACAAAGGAGCTTTCCAGTCTCTCCAACTGCTTCCCTGTCTGCGTCTCCCCCGTTCGGTCATTGACTATTTCTTTTCTTTTGGGGCAAAAGATATGTCACTTGTGTTACTATAATCCATCACCTCCCACTCCAGTTGGTGTATACTTTCTCTTGAATTTCCACTACCGAGGCTACCATGGACGAGAACCTAAAGAAAGAGTATGAAGCTAGAGCTCAGAAAGTACGAGCAGACCTG
Organism: Trichoderma semiorbis; assembly: GCA_020045945.2. Lineage (NCBI taxonomy): Eukaryota > Fungi > Ascomycota > Sordariomycetes > Hypocreales > Hypocreaceae > Trichoderma > Trichoderma semiorbis. The sequence continues at coordinate 2,750,088 of CM034695.1, forward strand.
AAGCAATGGGAGGCAGACTGGGCAAAGACACACGACGGGAAGAAACCGGGGAGAGAGGACATCAAGAATACCCCCATTATAGGTGCGTTTACACCTCGACAATCCCTCGGTATCAATTATCCTTGCTAAATCTGCCACAGCTCAGAAATATAAAGACTATAATAAACTCCGCGATATAATAGCTGGGAAGCTAGTCCCTCCTCCAGACACCTCTACATCCAAGCAGAAACACGAGAAGCGTAAATCGGACGGCGCACCAGTTGGAACTCCAATGAAGCGAACAAAGCATGCCGAGACCCCTTCGAAGCGATTGGCTCCAAACGGCGAGGAATATATGAACAGTCCGGCTATCTCTAGAAAGCTATTTAGCCCAGCACCAGTAACGTCTATTGGACCGACACCTCAACGAGATGGCAAAGTCCTTGGTTTATTTGATTTACTGGTGGAAAGGGAGTTTAAAAGCCCAATGAAGGGGGCGAGTAACACAACCAGTTCCCTCGCAACCCCCAGTAAGCACAGAAGCAGCTTATTTGAGGATGCTGCAGCCAACCTCGGCCGTACTCCAACCTCCACGAGCAAACGAAAACTGTTTTCAACACCAATGAAGAAGAGAGATGGGCAGAATACGGTCGGGACGCCATCGTCGGTATCGAAACTGCAATTCGACACTCCTGCGTTTCTAAAGAGACATTCACTGCCGACACTAGACGAAAACACAACGTTTGATGCCCCACCTCTAAGGCTACCGCGGAAGTCTTTGGTTCGTGGTTTGAGCGAAATAGTAGCCAGCCTTCGGAAAGTCGAAGAAGAGGTGCTGGACGATGATCTCGAGGCGCTACGTGAGGCTGAGGCCGACGCTGAAGCAGAATCCAGAGGTCCAATCCAGCCTCCTGTTAAGCTGCAAAAACAAGAACCAAAGCAAGACATACTTGAGCCAGATAGCCAAGCTAAACAGCTACCATTGGGTGGATTTGATGATGAAGGAATGTACGACAGCCCTACAGAAGACGCTGTAGACCGGGACGGACGACCTTTGAAGATATTCAAGAAGAAGGGCCAGAAGCGAACAACACGACGAGTCAACATGCGGCCAGTTCGAACCAAACGGCCGACGAACGTGGCAGAAGACAATGAAAGCGATGCGGAGGAGGACGAAGACGATACCGTTGCAGAAACACAAGCTCAGACGGGCAGGTCAGATGTCGCAGGCGAATCTGACGGCGAGTTTATAGATGGAGATGAAGACGATACACCAGACACAAAGGCTAAAAAGCCCGCCAAGGAGGAAGGAGTGGTAAAGAAGACGACCCGCAAGGTAAACCGGCTGGCACATGCAAACTTTCACAGGCTGAAGCTGCGCAACCATGGTGCCAAGGGCGGTCCAGGCTATAACAGCCGATTCAGAAGAAGGAGATGAAGCTGGAGGGAAAATGAGTGAGCAATATTTGGGATCAAACGGAAGAGTAAGATATATTATGACATGGGCTGTGGCGGGAATTGCATACCGGGCGTCCTTCAGGATGGAAACAGTAAATACACTTGGAAGATGTTGGAATCAAGAGCGATATGTTTGTGTTTAAACTACCTATGTTCTATTAGACAACGGATGAAGTCAAATTGTGACAATCAACGCGAGCCTTGGGTAATCGAGTGTGAAGTTGTCGTCTTCTGCTTCTTATTACAACAATCGGACGCTGAGTCACTGGAGTGCTGGGTGGCCCCTCTCCCTTTGATAATCCCGTCTGATATTGCGAGCAAAAGCCTTGATATCAATGTCTTTACAGGATGGGTACCAAGAATTTACATTTAAGTCTTTCTTTTGTTCTATATTGAGCTTCTCTAGTCTTCTTCAGTCTCACTCATTCTTTGTTTCCTCGCACTCCTTTTTTCATTTCTTTCGAACGAAGGCCACCAGCCAAAGCGCCAAAGCGCCAAAGTCCCAGATTAGGCCATACAACAAAGGCACTCTCTTCCTTTTCACACAAACACAATACTGCATCCCTTTCTTCTTAAGCGCTGCTTCGTTTTCTTTTGTGCTTTCTTTGTTATCAGCTTCTTTTGCAAATTTTTCTCTTTTTCCTTTGATATAAAACCTTCTTCACAGACGCTTTTCTTTTTTCTATTTCGCTTACTCATGTTGCATTTTGAGCCGTGATAGCATCTTTTTCTTTCTTCCCAGTTTTGTATAGGTTCTTGCTCTTTGCTAGAGATCTCTACCTTTATATATTCTCTTCTTCCTTCTTTTTTTGTGAATATGGCACTCTTTGATCTATCATCTCGCTAGAACAGTTGGTAGCCAAGCCGACCTGGTATTTCGACTCGCCTCTTGTCGCCTGCCACTCAACGCAGCTGGCTGGCACTGCTGTCAACAGCTGGCAAAATTCTGCTGTACTACGAGCTCAATATAAATTCTTTTTCTATGCCCTTTCCTCTCTTCTCACATAAAGTTACCCAGTCATCCTCTGTTTGTTTACATTTTTGCCCGCGCCCATCGTTGGTGGGAGTTTTGATACACCTCTAGGAGTTCGATTCACCTTTTCTTCGTTCGCTTTCCGGGTTATTTGTTGGAGTTATTTCACGACATTTGGAGTTTTGTTTGATTTCATTGGGTCATCATCGCGTCTGAACCTCAATTAAATTAGCTATTTGCTGGTTGTCAACAAATTTTGCTGTCTTGAGTTGCTTTTGCTACGAAATAGGATGGAGGGCGGCGTATCCTCTCAAGATACTCAGGAATTCTTTGCTTTTACAACTACCAGTACAACAACGATCCGTTCATGGCGTGCCACCGTTGTGAATCTCAACGAAGCCGGGCGTCCATCGACACCATCTCCTAGCTTCAAGCCAGTACAACATACAGAACCAACTGAAGGATCTCCGGGCCAATCCACGTCTGAAGTCGCGTCGCCAGCGTCATTACCTTCCACCATCAAGGATTCTGAGACAACCAATTCATTGTCGAACAGCCCCTGCAGAATTATTATTCGCTCAGCTTCAACTAAGTCTTACTCTTCAACCACTGCCTTGAGTGTTGATGTACCAGAATGCGTCTTAGTTATACCAAAATCTTGCTATGAAGACTTTCAGCCTCCTGAAGACATGCCCATTCTGTCAGAACGGAAGGCCATTCAATCTCTGTCTCTGATTACGGCCGAACGCGGTCAAACTTTCTCTGAGATCCAGTTAGACGAGTTTGCGGTATATATCGATAGGGATAAATTCCCAGAAGAGATGCGATCTTTGCATCATCTACACACCAAAATTGGACACAGCAGTTTCTATTTTGACGGCATTATCAGCATTGGCCATGCCAAATTTTATGTGCGCCGTGTCCCTGTAGCTGCTGTTCCCATTGGCAACTACAATTCAATTTCAAAACATACGGTTCGAGACAATATCTGGCTTCAATCGCCTTTCAGTCACAAAATGTCGTTATTTTACAAACTGGGGAAGCCAGCCAAGGAGTATGCAAGGTTCTTCCACCCCTTTCTATGGGTAGCCGATTTGGCAAAGCATTTTGTGGACTTTCTCTGCGTAATGGAGGAAAACAAGCGCAGCGTGTCCATTCATCATTTTCGATCAACCTTTGCCGCATGGTTGAAGGAGAGCCACGGGAGATCGCCAGAGTTTACCGAGTGGCTTAATCAACACCCAAGCGATGACTACCGAACTTCGATAGCCGCCAACATAGGATTCCTTCACAAAGAGACTTTGGGCGTGTTAGACCATTACAAGGCTTACTCTCATGCTATCTGGGCCGAGATTTGGGAATTTGAGTCATTCAAGAGGACTCCTCCCAAGATCGAGATGGCGAATCCCCCAACTATTGTCACTCAATATATTTACGACTGTTTCAAGCACCTGGCATTTGGAGATCGCCTTCAGGTTGTCCCTTTAAGCTTGAAGACCAAGACGCTCCGAAATGGCTTAATTCGACAAAGGCATTTGGAGTTTCCGTCAAAACTTCACCAGTCGACCAAGCCACTCTCTACGGCTGCAAAAGCCCGCATTGCGAATATTCGGCCAGGTGATACAATATCAACCCATCGCGATGACGCTGCTTCCGGTACATTGTGGAAACGAGAGCTATCCGAGGGTTTCGCTGATGTGGACCGATGGTTTGCACTAGTACAATCTGTTCATGTGAACAAGAAAGGGGTGCGAACGTTTGATGTGATTTGGTACTACCAACCCGTGGACACTCTCTGTGGCTTGACGAAGTACCCCTGGAATAATGAGCTGTTTCTCTCGGATCACTGTTCTTGCGCCGAGACGTCAAAGATTGACGAAAGCGAAGTACTCGGCGTCCACGATGTTGATTTCTGGGGAACATCTACCACAACTGCGGAACTCTTCTGTCGACAAACATATCTCCAAGAAAGCAGAAGATGGGTGACTCTGGACGAAAGCCATCTTCAATGCTGTCATACCTCACCGCTTCCGTTGGAAAACCACACGTTAAAGGTTAAATCGGGAAATACATATCTGCTTCATTTAGACTTGAAGAGTTCCCTTTCTGAGCCTTGTGAGTTTATGAGCCTCGTGAGAGATGGTGGACGGAGAGTCTATCAATTCAGGAGACTGTTGCGCCGTCACCAAGTTGACCCAGATGCTCGGGATGCTCGGCCAAACGAGCTTATATACAGCGAGCAAACTTGCAGGGTTAGCAGGGATCAAATCATGGGCCCATGCTTTGTGAGGTTCTTTCGAGACGGTGATAAGATTCCTACGCCGTATGACCATGACGGCACGGGAAATCTCTTTTATATCACGCACCGTCAAATCACCGCTGACGGAGTCTGCATACCGCTAAAGGAATCTCCAATTTCCCTACATCAAGGCTTTGATCCACTCCAAGAGTTGCAAAAGCTTCGTGGACTCGATCTGTTTTGTGGAGGGGGCAATTTTGGCAGAGGCCTTGAAGACGGCGGAGGTATCGAGATGAAATGGGCAAACGATTATGATGCCAAGGCCATACACACGTACATGGCCAATGTCAAGAAACCCGAGAACGTTCACCCTTTCCTCGGTTCAATTGACGATTTACAGATGTCTGCCATTCAAGGCCAATTTGCAGATAATGTGCCTCGTATTGGAGATGTTGACTTTGTGTCGGGCGGCAGCCCCTGTCCTGGCTTCTCCCGTCTAACCAACGACAAGACGACGGCAGCACAGCGGAAGAATCAATCTCTTGTTGCGTCCTTTGCATCCATTGTGGATCTTTATAGGCCGAAATACGGCGTCCTGGAGAATGTACTAGGAATGATACACAAGAAGGAGAGCCGAGATCAAGACGTCTTCAGCCAGCTCGTTTGTTCCCTAGTTGGCCTGGGCTACCAGACGCAGTTTTTCTTCTTGGATGCATCATCCTGCGGGTCGCCGCAGCCCAGACCTCGCATATTCGTTGTCTTTGCCGCTCCAGGGCTTGAACTGCCAACAAAGCCAGTGCAAACACATTCCCATCCTCCCAAAACCCGGGAGATTGGAATTGGATGGTTGCCCAATGGTCAGCACATGGCAACTCGAGAGATGCCTGTAGCCACTCCATTCAAGTACACATCAGCAAAAGAAGCGACGGCCGACTTGCCACCCATTCACGATGCCAAGCCTGATATATGCATTCCCTATCCTGATCACCGCTCGGGCTCCAGTCTGACGAAGATGATGCGGGCTCGAATCTCAGTCATCCCAGTTCGGCCGTGGGGTATGAGTTTTGCGCAAGCTTGGTACGGAGAAGACAAAGCAAAGGGCGGCTCCGGCACGATGACTGCCGCTGAGCGCGAGCTGTTCACCGGGACGAATGAAGAGATAGACATATCAAAGCAGCCATTGTCGATGCAGCCCCAGTCAACTGCATACGGAAGAATGTTTCCAAATAGGCTGTTTAACACGGTCACGACCAGACCGACGACGAACGATGCAAAGAACGGGCGACTATTACATTGGCGAGAGAACAGACTTATAAGCGTCATGGAAGCACGCAGAGCGCAGGGTTTCCGCGATGAAGACGTTCTACTGGGCGACCCATTAGTTCAGTATAGAATCGTTGGCAACAGCGTGGCGAGACAAGTTGCCGTCGCGCTTGGCGTCAAGTTTCGCGAAGCCTGGGTGACGAGTCTGAAGAGGAACAGGGAACTTGAGCGTGCAAGTAGCCGAGGTGCTGAAGAAGTTGATGACTTTGCAGAAGATCGAGTCACTTTCGAAACTACTGCAATGAATGATAGAAAGGGTACATCGACAAGACAGGTTAAGGCCTTGACGATTAGAACACAGAGCACTAGCAATCTGACGCCATCGACAAGTGTAGATGAGGTGCGAGCAAGCGGCGGAAGGGCATCTACACAGATCCAAGAGGCGCCTGCGAGGAATAAACGTCCACGTTCGACTGGCGTGGTTGTGGAGATACCCCAGTCTTCGAAAAGAAGAAAGATGAATACGATCTGAATATCATGTAATAGTTGCTTTCTTTATACATGTAGCTTGGCGTTGGAGAATTCTGCGGTAGAGAGTTGATGATTATTTTAGGGATATAGGTGCTTTCAAGTAGCTGCTGAGGATAACATGTACAAGTTTATATCGCACAATACCAATGATTAAGCAAAGACCTGCATCTCTCGACTTATGAGCGACGGAATATTCTGAACCATATGTGTTATAGCCATCACAAGTATGTTGTTGCAGGGTAATTACGAACCGATTCAAAACACCAAACATTGATTGTACTGTACAGTACAGTATGAACCTCTCCGCATCCTTTATCCTTGAGAGTATTGCCTAAATAGAATCCTTGTCCCCCCAAAAACGACCTGTCAACTTGACAAACTGGATGAGATCTACGGGAATACCTCGACACGATGTGCATCGGGAAATGCTCATTTACGAGGTTGTCATTTAGCCTTGTCTGGGTTACTAAGCGCTTGGAGAGGGAGCAAGCATCAGACAAGGATGTCTGTAATTAAAGTACCGCGTGAGTAGCCTTGCCGTATTCCATCTCAGAGACAAGCTTACTTGTACATACGTGCAGTCCGATACTTGTCCGTGTATGAGTGGTACACGAAGGATGCGGGCTCTCACCGTCATGTCATTTTCTTACTCGTACGTGTACAGAGTCTACGTGGTTGGCATTTCTAAGCCAGTCATGTAAGACTGACCGACTCCAAACATCGTCAACATGCCCGCCAAGGGATCCTGATCATTACCGACGACGCCACGGACAGCCGCATGCACGGCTCGTCCCCCTGGTAAGCAAGCCATGGGCTGTTTTATTTTAAGACACAGCCAGCCACGACTCCGAGCATCGAACCCGAGAAACCGGCTCTCGGCTCTCAAATGGGTGAAGAAAAAAGGACCGAAACTGAAGCAAGCTCTCGAGGGACGATCGACGAACGACTTGTTTCGGACGATGGCCATCTCCTTCACGGGCTGTCGTCTCATCTGCCAGTGCACTGCATGTTGAGCTAACCTCGGCGCTGCTTTGTCAATTTCCCCATCGGGGATGCTTTCGCGCTGGGATCTGGTGCTAGCTCTGACGTATCGACAGGACACCTGGTCAAACATGCAGCGGGTTGGCGATATTACCGAAGCCGTGTCTCCATATTGGACGGCAAGCAAATAGTTGCTATTATACACCTGGCGCGCTACATGTCTTGGCAGTCAGCCGAATAACCAAGGACGGAGGAGGATGAAGCAAAGGATGAGAAGCAAGAAGACAGAGACAGAGACGTACAAGACAGCGAAACAGCACCAGCGAGTAGGAGTAAAAGCTACGGTGCTTACTTGGGCACTACCAACCCTCGCATGCACACACATGGTGATTTGCAAACACGCATGTCCGCATTGCATGTGCGTCCCGGACTGATGGGTAAGCTAAGCTGAGGTCTCTGCCCCTGCCCCTGCCCCTGCCCCTTGTCCCTTGTCCCTTGTCCCTGTCGCTTCAGAGCTCAATCTGCGACCTCTAGCAGGAAAAAGCAATGACGGGGGTGGTCACGCATGCAAAAACTAGAAATGTCAACTCCATGGGGTAATTTGACGCGGACCTGGGCACGAATCGGCGCCATCCTCGGTGTTGCGAGCGATGTGACTGGACATATTCGAGGCTCAGCGCGACATACCAGTACCAGCACAGGTTCACATGCTTTCTTCTTCTTTTACTTTCCGTCCTTTTTCTTACTGTATGTTGGTCTTCGTCAATATTATCTAGCACTTAGCCGGCCGGTCCCGCAACGAAGAGATCCCGTCTTGTCCCCCCTGTTTGCGCCGGCGAATTGCGGAAAGTCCCTTGAGCCAACTTTTGGGGCGAGTTTCACCGAGGGCGGCACACGGGCTGTAGCTTGAAAGAGGCTGTGATTTTCTGTTACCCCTCACGACGACTTTATATGCCGCGTCGCACGAACGGTTTGTTTGAAGGAAGATGCTACCCAGGAGTGGTAGTTAATATCCTCTGGGCATGATGGTGTGCCCGGAGCAATACGACCTTGTTTGTGTGTGCAGAGTACTTTGAACTTGTACTCCGGGCTCGGAATACAGATTTGAAGATTACAATATGCTACTCTATCCGTAAACAAGCAATAAGTTGTGTATAATAGAAAACAGAAATGGAAATCCTTAGTAGCTGAAGTGGGCGCCGGATCCGTGAGGACCCGGTGGCCGAAAGTATTGCAATCCCGCCGCCACGTGGGCGACACGGACCGGCATCGGCTTTGAGAAAAAGAGACAAAGAACAAGGCTATATCCGTCGGTGCGAAAAGGGAAAAAGGGAAGCCTGGCTCTTTGTGCGCTTATTACATGTTACTGCCTGGTTGTACAGCAATACTCGTAGATGACTCCGCTAGTAGCAAACTCGTACAAGTAAGATGAAAACGAAGATGGCTTCATCGTGCCACCCCGGCCTGGCCCCATGTCAGGAACCCGAGTCGTGGTTGGCAAGCGAGCGCGCAAATCGACGTCGCCAAGTTTCCGAAAGTACCGACAGGGAGCGGAAACTACATGTACCTGACAAACCACAGGGAACCTGGCCGTGCTAATATCAGAGCGCCTTGAGATGCAATTTTGTTGCCTGCATGTCAGTCAGTCAGGCTTCAAGAGGCCGGTTCTCTATGATGCCATCGGGCTGCAAGTGCATGTATACGAAGTACCCAGGTACGTAGCCGCGACAGGGGAGACAAAGATGGCATTTCGTGTATTCGATATTCTCCATTTGGTAGTCTGCATCCGGTACTGCTCAGGCACTTGGGTGTACATGTGCTTGTTCTTGTTTGCTCTCTGGTCCCTCTAATTAGTCGTCTTACTGTATCACTTTAGCCTCGACTTTGGCTGTAGCTTTGCATCATCTGCTGACTTGATAGCTGCACGTACGAGTAGCAGCTTTAGTAGAAAACGGACGTGGAACGTGGTAGAATCCTTAGTACCTTTGTACCTTATTTTGAGCTGGATATTAGCCGGCTAGATCTGCAGGTACGGGGTTTCTGTTACCGAAGGAGCGCCTGCCAGGCGTGCATGTGAGCTTCAGGCTATTGCATGTTGACAGAGCCGCTACTTTAGAACACATGCACATCACGCGCTGCAGACAAGTACCGGCCAAGATCCTTCTTGTTGCCTGAGGCGGAGAAAGTCGAGCAACACCGCAGAGAGAGTGTCGCAGCTCTTCTTCTCTCCCCATCTCCTTTCCCTCCTTTCTGCTTTCTGGTTCTGGTTCTGGCCAGAGCCTGACTGAAGGCAAACACAAACATTTCCCAACAGCTGCCCTCGCCCTGCCCGCTTCTCCAAAAGATTGCCACAAATAACAAGTACAGAACAGACGGCGCACGAGACAGTCTCCAAAAAAAGACGAAAAGATGGGGGCGATGGAGCCACGCTTTTGAAACCGGCAACGATTCGGGCATGGCCGACACCTCAATGCGTCGGACCGCTCTTCTTACGCCCAGAGAAGCAACGAGTACTTGTTCGTAGCACGAGCACTACTGCTGGCACCATGTGCGGGTACCATACCGAATGAAGTACCGAGTAGGCATTCATTTCCAAGTTTACTTCCAAATTGCTATTGAGAAGCTACAGTACGGAAGAAAAGAACTAGCCATGTCACTCTAAAGTATTCTGTCCGCCGAAAGAAAGCTCGATACTATTACTGTCCGATGCCAAGCGTTGGGATGGAATCAAGACTTGGGGGGCCAACTGTGATCAAAAAGGCTTACACATGGGCCAGTAGCAGGGGCCCGATGCCTCCCGATGAGCCTCGGATCTTGTGAGCACTGCTCGACTGCTGCACACGGATAAGGCGAAAGTGAATCAATGCGACAATCAACTTTCTACTCGTACAAGCACAGCCTTTGATCGTGGGAAATACTCTTTGTGGCCTTCCGAGCCCGACTCCGCAGTGTACGGGGCAGTTAGTTGCAGGGTCTTGCTGGACCAACGGCAACTAACACTAACCTTTAGCCCTCCACTTCTCTTCTTTCTGGAATCTGGCAAGGAACGTTTGGTACGGCGACCGGGACCTCGGGAGTAAGGAGACAGTCGCACCGTATTGCCACTAAGGCTGGCTGTACGAGTTTGGCCATCTGGCTAAAAGCATGTTGCCGGCACAGTTTCGCCTCGCACGGAGTTAATGCAGCCCGATGGAGTCGAGTTCTCTTACAGGCATCCCATGCCATGCTTCTGCCACTTCCTGTTTTTTGCTTGCCCGTGCGTTTTGTGCGTTTTCCCGTGCCTGAGCTGGGCGGACCCCGGCTTCTGCCTCTTGGCCGCAGCAACTTTACTCACTGCCGTGCCCTCGCTTGCTGGTTAAACGTGTTGAATGATTACTCGATCATGCATGGCGGCTCATGAAACTCGAATCTTCTTTCAGCTACAACAAAGTATGGAGAACCGGCTGCCCTCTCATTAAATAGGGTTCAATGCAACGGCCAGATTTACCTTGGTTGGGCAAAGACGACCAAGGAGAGTTTGAGCGAAACCACACTCTAGCGCCTTTAGAGGCCGGAACGGTCCCCTACTCGGCCGTACCACCTAAGCTAGAGCAGCACAACGGTCGGTGCCGTTGTCGTGCGTCGGGCATGGAGAGGGAACAATTACTCGCCAGAAAGGCATTGTGGAATGGGTAGACGGGAGGTTAGGTTGATGCCGGATGAGATGTCGACAGCATCGAGTATGGAGCACCAAGTCCGAGAATGGAGTGCGAGAATGGAGCACGCACATGCTGTGCCATTTGTGGGAGCTCACGCACACCATCCTGTATCCCGTCTTGAGGTTCCATTGCAGGAACAAGGACCGGCTGTCGCCGCCTTGCAAGTGAGCCGGGCTGCGCCTTCTTTCCAAGCCCGGTCGGTTGATTTCGATCCGATGAGTTCGTCCTGTAAGACTGCTACTGCCGTAGCTGGCCATGACCAGCATGGGTATCACCTCTCATGCAGCATCATCACTTGTGCTATACAGCAAGGCGAAGACAAGGCAAAGACAGGGCAAGGCAAGGCGAGGCAGGCCAGGGCCAGGATATTGCCGTCATCGTTGGCCTTGAGCTTGACAAAAAATCGAGTCGCACAAAGTACCTGCCAGGTACCCACGTCGTACCACATTCAACTTGTCGCTGCTGCGGCTTGTTTTATGGCTTGCTGCTTGTGCTTGTGGTCTCCACTGCAAGCGCCCAGACCCCGTCCCTAATCAATCAAGACTGCCGGCCCTGCTCGCACCAAAATAGCGAGCCTCCTTCAATCGAAAGGCACCGGCATCTCATTTTCTTTTTCTGCCAGTTGCTCCTGGAGAGCTCCCCAAGCTTACCGGGATCCCGTCACTCCTCTTTTTCCTTTTTCTACTTCGTCCCATCCATTCCCGTCTCTCTCTTTCTCTTCCATTGTCCCATCCAACGCATTGGGCCTCGCCGGCTTCGACGGAATTGACCTCTGTTGCTTTTCTTCTTGGCCTTGGCTACTTCTTTCAGCACCCAAGCTGTCGACTCAGAAAGGCTCCTCTCTTTTTTATTTTTACTTTTAATTTTTCCCGTCAACTCTCCAGGTCACGAGATTGCCGTTTTCGACGCTTCTCACACAACCCCACACACTACGCGAGACGGGCCCTGGACGTGTGTTTGAGAAGTCTGTTTCTGTATCGAGTATCCAAGAGACCGTGTCTCAGAACAAGAGTGAGACCCAACGAAGCGGCGAAACCTGAACGGCCCTGCAGCTGGACGCACTGGGTGGCGACTGCGACTTATATCGACGCTGGCCGGGCGCTTTTTTTTTTTTTTATGACCAGTTACCAATATTACAGCCTTACAAAGCACCAACGACCAGCATTGGAATTATTCATCCTGACCAGGGCCTCACCATCGAATTCTCGGGTGCGGCGATAGACAAATTGCACGACGAGTACGCAAAAGGGCAGTCGACGACGAGCAGCCAGCGCAACTTCTTATCCGCACAACGCATTAGGCTCACGCGCAGGTCGTTGGGAATTCCTTGCAGACGCACCCGCAACGCTCATCTATCACCAGCGCTGCTGCATATAATCGTGGGATACTTGCTCTACAACCATAGGCCATTTCTCACGGCTTGGGTCTTGGACGTTTTCCGCGTGGACCACCTCTTTTTCCGTCTTTACTTTCGCCGCTCGATATCATAGTACAGCTCAACCGCGTGCGCCATGACATATATTGTAAGTCCTTTGATATCTGCATCCCAATGTCTCTACTGCACATCACATGCATCAATCCTTCTCGCTTCCCTGCAATGTCACTTATTCACTCCCCTCTCTCTCATGCATGTTGCATGCACTCCTCACCCATGCAGCATGTACATATGCGCGACCCAACTGCAAAGCTGCATTCATTCTGCACGCTTCTCCAATAGCACCGCACCACATTCGGCACCCAACAGGTTGGCGGCTGGCATGGGCTCAGTCTCCCTTTTCGTGTTTTCGTTGCTTTTTTTCCCTGCTTCCCTTTTCCCTGCTTCCCTTTTCCCTCTCCTTGCATTGGCTGCTTAGTTAGGCTGCCTTGTCTTCCCTTTACTTGGAGCTCCGCACCATGGCTTCGTGTTGGCGATAGGTTGTGCGTGTGCTGTCGAAAGCCTTCATCATTTGCCACCATAACCGCTTCCCACTGTCAGAGCAGCTGGAGTTACCACGTCATGTCTGTTGCATCTCTCTTCAAGAACGTGCACACATCTGCACACCGCTTTCAGGCAGTCTGCCCTTCCCTCTACCCGCATGATCTCTCCCACACGTGTTGCCCATCCAGCTAGCAGTCTCGCTGGAGTCCGCCAAGAGAGCACAAACATTTGCCTCCAAATCCTTCTATACATGGATAGTTACCCCATTGGACGAGTGTCCTAATATGTGTAGTACAGCTTTCCTTTAGACAAAAAGGAAGAAGGAAAAGAAAGAACGGGAGGAGAAGCACCTGCGACACGCTTGGTCGAGGCTCAAATGGCACAAGCATTCCTGTGCGTGCTGTTGTTCCGCACGCCTCTGAACCATGCTTGATAAGGGATTGAAGGGGTACCCTTCTCAGCAATCTTCTTAACTTCACTGCGGACCTTCATTTCATAGCAACTGCCATTCACTGAATTTTGTCCTCGTATTGATACACCCCTTCAAAAAGGCACAGTTACCCCTTCATGGTGGTAATTACTGCTTCACTCATTTTCTTACCTATCCTAACCACGGACTCATTTTCTCATACACACGGCACCTATTGGCTCACCATGGACCCCACGCGCATGCTAACCCTTCATCTGCAGCTATGTCTGGCCCATTACTGTGACATCCATGGGCCAACTCCCCTGATGGTCACCGAGGGTCTGGCAGCACCCTGTAGCGTCTGCCACGATGGTTCAGCCGCAGCAAGCGACAAGCCCCCACGCTCCGCTCCAGCTACATCGGAATCGCAGCCTCGGGCGTCTTCAGCCACTGTTACCGACGGTATTCGAGATTTGAGCTTATCACAAGATGGCCAGTCTCCTCGCCCAGCTTTGCGTCGATCTCCCGGCACCGGTGCCAGCACCGGTAATGACGGCACTTCAGTGAGCGGCCTCGACACACCTCCCGAGAGCCCGCGGCCCTTGTCGCAGCAGCCACGGCGAGACTCGAGTTACCGTAGGACTTATGACGAAACTGTAACCCGAAAACAAGGTCCTTGCGACAATTGCGCCATGACGTTGCCCCGCAGGCAGCAAAACGCAGCGGCAGCTGGGGAAGATGCCATTGACCCGCGATCACCAACCTTGCGTACTCGTGCGCCAGCTGAGCGTGTCTTTCTCCCTGTCGACCCAGCCTCGCCCCCAAATTCGCAGTCATCTAGTGACACTGATGCGGATCACGAGCTTCCAAGGCAGCCTCGCAGTAGGAGAAATGTGTCGTCTGTCAGTTCTAGGACAACATCGTGCTCCAGCAACTCTACGACCTCGGAGCGTCATCCCAGTCATGTGCACTACGTGGATTATACATCGACTCATGAACCAATCCTACCCGACTCCTTTTCTCTGATTCGTGCCTCATGTCTGCGAGCTCTGTCTTTTGAAACTCTTCCGCGAGCTCCTTCGACCGCCACCCCAGCCTCTTCCCCCCAGCACCACGGCTCGCCATCCTTTGTCACCACACAAAGTGCAGGCTCGGCCGCGTCGGGTGGTGCCATCTTCTTTGGCGATTCGTTGGCTGGGTACACAACTGCTTACATCTTTCGAATCCCTGACGTCCACGCCCGAGGCCACAAACGAGTCTATGCCTTCTTAGCTCTCAGCACCCACAAGGAGAGACTAGCCATGAAAACATTTGCCGGCGTTTCCTCTGCCTTTCGGGAGCTTGCTACCTGGATCCAAACGCTTGCCGAATCCGAGGCTGAGCGAACTGCAGAATCTTCCCCTATTGGCAGCGTCTTGCAGAGTGGTGGACCTGCCAGCCATGTGGCATCATCGTCCACCATTGACGCACCGAACGTAGACCGCAGCGGCAGTAGCTTTCTGACCGGAGGCAGCGGCTTCACCAGACGCATGGGAGGCCCTGGCGGTGTCTCCTCACTCAAGGCCCGCGGCCTTGCGGAACTCGTCGGACAGCCAGACTTCTTCATCACTCTGCACAAGAAATTCGTGCAACTCTTGTTTGAAGTAGGCGTGTCCTTGAATTCATAAATGGAGCGATGGCTCCACGCCTCTGCGCTGCGCAATCGCCCAGGTCCCCCTACTTGTACAATGTTTTTCTTTCCAATAGTTTCTACTGATACCCGCCGAACGGCACTGCGAAGCATCATTCAGGGGGGATCCGGGGATTTACACGACTTGCTTTATTCCACAACTGTCTCACGAGGCACAATCTCGTGCTTTTTGATACCGTGTTCATTGTCAGCATAGCACCGGTGTTTGTCCTTTTCTTGTTTACACGAACTGAAGCGAGACGTATTGAATAATGGTAATGCGAGCAAGCTCGACCATAACATTCTAACGTCGAAGGGGGAAGGGTGTCTTTTCTTTACTTTTCCTTTTTTTCATCATTTCATTATACGACTGTATTGATTTATCCTACTGTTTGCAACGCGATGACTATGATACTGTCTTATTCTCTCAGGTCAATGGGTCGTGTGTCATTTTTAGTAGCGAGGGAAAGGATCAAGGCTGGGTGAAACAAAACGCCAAACTAATTTCATAGATGCGAATTATCGGATTGGGAAAAAATGGGAACTTAGTAGGATAACCAAAAAACAATTTGCCCAAACAACAGAAAAAAAGGAACGGAGAGCGGTAGGCGCTCTCTGCTGGAAGGCTTTTACACACACGGTTTACTAGCGAGAAACGGATTCTTGATTAATTGACTCATTGATTTCTATGCTTTATAACTGTAATTCAATTTTAATTTCCTTTGTGAGGGCTGTAATTGTTGTAGAATGACGTATTCACTTATATCTACCTGCTTCAGTATTACTGAAGCATTGCTATTTGCTCAGTTAATATCTCGGTACAACATCAATAACTCACGGCGGCTGGTTCGTCTTGTCAAGCACTCTTTTCTTTGCATATCAATGGCGTTACTGCAATTACAAGCAGAGAACTCATGACAAGTGTTGCACAGCGGCCTGGACGACTAGATTCCAAACGCCGTAGATCCATTAAAGACGGCATCAGCTGCTACCTTTTTTTTTTCGGCTCATCTCCCGAGGTTTGATCAATTCCTTTCTCCTCCTCCCATTTCCTGCCCAGGAACTTTTTTCCATGTTCACAGTTAGAAAAAGTAGCCGCCTGTATCTAATAGTTGACAAGTTTCCCCTGCCCACCAACACCTCTCCCTTCCCCTCCTTAACATTATCCCATCTCATGTCGTCCACAATAGTCGTCATCGGATAGACAATGGTAGAGTAGTTTATTTGTAGAAGTCGAATTTGTTGTCGTCGCTGGTTCCCTTGACCTGGCTTGAGTACGCATCTTCGAGATCGGTCTGGATAATGTTGTATCTGTTCTTGCGGACGGCGCGGAGACCGGCCTCCTGCATGATGGCAGCAATGACGGCACCGGAAAGCGGGTCGTTGCGGACAATCAAGCTGTCGAGATCGACCTCGGGGGCCAGGCTCATCTTGCTGGCAATGGTACTGAAGATGAGACGACGCTCACGACGATCTCTCAGGGAGGGGAACTCAATCTTTCGATCAAGACGACCGGGACGCAGCAGGGCGGGATCCAGGGTGTCGGCACGGTTCGTGGCCATGATGACCTTGACGTTGGAGGTCTGATCGAAACCGTCCATCTGGTTGAGCAACTCGAGCAGAATACGCTGGACCTCACGATCGGCACCGGTCTGGGCATCGAATCGCTTCGTGGCAATGGCGTCGATTTCGTCAATGAAGATGATGGCGGGCGAGTTCTCGCGTGCCATGCGGAAGACATCGCGGACCATTCGGGGACCCTCTCCCAAGTACTTCTGGACGAATTCTGAGCCAACAACACGAATGAAGCTAGCAGTTGTAGAGTTGGCAACAGCTTTGACAAGCATAGTCTTGCCAGTTCCGGGCGGGCCGTACAGCAGGACACCGCGAGGAGGGTCGATACCGATCTGCTTGTACAGATCAAAGTGTGTCAGAGGCAACTCGACGGCCTCTCGGATTTCCTGCTTCTGCATGTCCAAGCCACCGACGTCGGCATATGTCACGTCAGGCTTCTCGTCGGCGCCAAGCATGGCAATGGAGGAGTCGGCTTCCGGAGGGAGAATATCGACGAGGGCGTTGGAGTGTCTGTGCAGGGCAACTGAGGAGGAGGGCTTGAGCAGTTCGCGGTCGAGGGTGGATAGGATGCGGACAACATAGTTGGAGCCTGTGCTTGACTGGACAATGCCGGTGCTGCAGGGAGGGTTAGAGGAGGAAACTTTGCAAAAAGGGTTTGAATTGAGGGCATTGGTTTACTTCTGATCGATGGCCTCCATAAACTGGCCGATGACGAGGGGTACACTCTGGATTCGCTTGATCTCCTCCTGAGCTCGTACTAGTTCTCGCTTCAGACTCCTGCAGGGGTGGAATCGGAAGAGTCAGCTTTCAGTTCGGGCTGTGGACGTGATGGATGAAGGCTTTTATATGATATAGGGGCGGAATCGAACCTTTGCTCGTCTTTGATGTATTCCTCTTGGAGCTGGATATATCTGGACAAGTAGTTAGTGGCCATAGTTCCAAAGACGATGATATCAAGAGTGGCGCTTTGCACGGAATGCCACGGCAAGGGGGGAAGCATTACTCCAACTGCCTCTGAAGCTTCTTCAGGGTCGCATAGTCATCCTCGCCGTCGGTGGGCAAGCCCTCAAAGTCGTCAATGTTAGGAATGGCTGAGGGGGCGGCCTTCTTGTGAGGTGGCACCGTGGTGGCCTGGCTTTCCACGAGGACGTCGCCCATGATGCAGGTCGTGGGGCTTGGGGGCCGGTGCTGGCTGCGATTCGGAGGTACTGGGATGGAAGAGAAGAAGAAGAAAAAGATGAGTGAGACGGCGTGAATCGAAGCGGGAATTCGGTGGTTGGTTGTTGCGTTGCGATGCCGAGATACAAAGATTTCGGCGAGTGTTAGCCAGCTACTTCGTTACGCAACCAAAGCTCCCAGCTACCAGGCGTCAACAGCGAGACGCAGCCTTCCCTGGGGTTGCTTAGTCATGTCACGTGGTATGCACGTTATCGCGATAACAACTTGAGACTGGAGCTTGTGCTTGCTTACCTTGTACCTTGTACCTTGTACTCCGTACTCTGTATCAGACAAAGACGGACTCAAGCTGGTTGATTTCACGCTAAGCCCCAATCCGGCACCTTGGTGAGCAAGGCGGGGCTCTATTGGCTGAATGTTAGTGCTTGCATCAATGAGTGCCTAAAACCAGCCCGATCCAGACGGCTCCAAGTACACTTGCTATGAGTTCACTACCAGGACAGTACTTGGCTTGGGATCGATGAGCTGTAAGAAAGCACAGCTACCCACGGTGAAAAGGCAAAGGCCCCAGCCCAGCCCAGTGCAGCCCAGCCCAGCTCAGGCGACTTCAAGCCCTCCGATTGGGCCTCAGCCATAGCCCCGTCTTGCATCGGGCGTGGGGAACACGCTCCCTGTTGAGCTACCTGGTACTTGCCATTGGTAAGGATCCGCACCAGCCGTGAGAACTGGCTCTAATGCCACCAAGGTACCGCTGCCCAGCGCGCGATAAGGCATCACGGGGTGATGATCCGTCCATGCCTGGGCGTGAATCAGACTCCGGCCTGTGACAGACAGCCACTGCACTGTACGGGCATGGGCCATGGGTCCAGCGTCAACGTCGAGGTACTGGCTACCCGCGGCACTGTGCATGGCGCCCGCATTCCGCCATCGGGCAATGTAGCTGTTACTTGTCGTGCTCTTTCCCCTTCCGATCGCCCACTGTCTGGGATGTACTGCCTACATGGGGCCTACATGAGCGCTGCCTTACATGTCATGTACTCTGGCGTACAGGAACCGTCACAGCGCAGGAAAGTTCCGGAGTCGTGCACCGTCTGCAAGAACAAGGTTTCCGCTACTAGGTACCGCCCAGGTAGTCTGTACGCTGGCTTGGGAGCTGCTTCACAGTGATTAAGGCTGCCGTTCTCCAAATCCTAGGATGCTCATCTCGCCTACCTTGGCCTTCTTCGTCACACTTTCGTCTTTTGGCCTCACACCACTCTCGCAACGATCACAACGCTTTTCCCACGCCGCTGTCGGCATCGCAAATCCTGTCCGCTTCCGCCTGGATACTGGCTGACTGACTTGTTCCGTCTATTGCCTGCCCTATCGTCTATTTGCCCCTCTTGGCCCGGCTGTTTGGTTCATTCCGGTGCACTCGACTTCGTTTCATTCTTCCAACTCCCCTCTTCTGCGGCATTCAACATTCACCCAGACTTGGCCCAGCTGCCCTCGCCACCCTCGTCCTCGGCCAAGCATGTCTTCGTCAATCAAGATCCCGGCAGCACCATCGTCCATGGCTCCGAGATACAGCCTCTCCGCCGAAACGGTCGGCAGCTCGTCCGACAGTTCCTACTCCAGCTCGCCGTCGCCCTCGTCACCACCCGCCTCTCCCAGCAGTAAGGCAAAGGGCAAGGCAAAGGCCGTAGCGCTCGACAGCCGCCGTCCAAGTCTTTTGAGTACGCCTGCCTCTCTGCCTCATTCTTGTGCTCCAGCAGTTCATGCCATAGTCGGCCAAAAGAGCTTGCCAGTCGGCATAGCCTAATACGCCGTGTCGTCCGTCTTTGTGTTGTACCCGTTTGCTGACCACGTTGCACAGGCCCGGCTCTCTCCAAGCAAGAGTCCACCGTTATCAATATTGGGTCGCCTGATGGCCCTCCCCGGCTCGTAGGTTCCTTTGCCGCCCTTTTCTGGTGTAGATGTGCTGACGTTGAGTCATTACTAGATCACCTACCTGTCGTCAGCCCAAGGCTTCATGTGGAACCCTGGTATGCTCCCCAACACCAAACGGCTTAAGCGGACGACGGGCCAAGTAAACGAGTGACTAACTTGGCATGTCCTTTGTAGAAATCTTCCTTCCCTCGTACATCGACTGCGACTACGTTCCTCTGGAGAACAGGCGAGACCCCGTACACGAGATCCACCTCACGGACGAGGAGATTGAGAATATGCTTCCGCACTGAGCATATCGTCTTGCCCTTTTATCATCACGCACCGTACCCGGTTTTCTCTCTTCCTCTGGGACACTGAATCATCTAGATATCCCCCCTTTTTATTTTTATTCTCACGAGATGTTTTCTTGACTTTGTATTCACCAGTGTCGGTCTGTACCCGACGGCGTCTGGAGGTTTTGGGACTTGTTATCGGTTGGCCTGTTTTTGCTTTCTCGTATTTCAGTGTACATTCCAGGCAGGAAGTGGCGTGTCGTGGAAGGTGAACAGCCTGGTATTACTATTCTTTGGAGGGCAGTGCCCCCGGGCCGCTTGGCGTTTACGATCGCATTTGGAGGAGTATGCTGCGGCATTGATACTGGTTCCGGTATGTCAATACGGTATTTACGGATTATTGGTTTTGGGCCCCTCGGCTGGATTGGAAGTTGGGGAGGCACCTGGGGTGTTTTGCACTTTGTTTCGTCATGGAAATAGGTTAGGTAGCTAGATAGGTATAATTTCTACTCATGTATTTTGCACGGCTTGTGCTGGGCTGCAACGTGCATACGAGTACAGATAGGGTATGACTACGTCGATTCAAGTTACTTCTGTGATGGAGATTGGCGTTATATTTCAGACTCGAGCCCTGTATGAAAAGGTTTGTGCCCTGGTAAAACTTTGTCCTTATCTAAAGGCGCCTATACTTTTGTGCAGGTGCAGAATCAAATCGTCCGCTGTCATTTTGTTTAGTATACAAACTATGGATGTCACCGAAGCCCAGCAGTTTAAGCGTCGGGCTGCCCCGCATGCCGCCGGGGGACCACTAAAGCCCCCTCCACTTGGTACCGCCCAGCACTGCGTGCTGCTGAAGGTACTTTGCCAGTGGGCGAAACTGGTGGAGGTCCATTACCCCACAGAATTGCACCCTGTGACGGTCAAAGTACCCAGTACATGATTCAGAGGCCATAAGGGGGACCGGAAGCTTCGCTCATGCTCCGAATTCGGGTCTGGAAATGGAGCGGTCGGCTTGTGTTACTTCTTGATGTCAAGATTCAAAGATAAGAAAATTACTATAGCACGAACAAGGCTGGGAGATGCTTTACAGTGGATTGGATGAGAACCTTTGTTTTTATTAACAGTGCAAAGTTTGGTGTTTGAAAATGGAACCCACATAGAGCTGGAGAGCATAAGCCCACATGACTGAGACACTTTTGCGGATTGGCATTGGAAATGTCATGTGCAACGACGCGAGTAAAAGCCGCATGGAGATGAAGGTTGGACTTGAGTCAGTTTGGTGGATGAGAGGAGATTAACTCTATTGTTCATTCTATTTCCATGTACAAGATGCCCTTTTTGGTTGGATTTTGAGAGATGTGTAGATAGTAGGAGAGCAGATTTGAGCGTTATACCTGCTTGCTCTTGGTACCCCGTACCGCAGCAGGTTCAACAGAGTACTAACCTATTTGCCTATATCCTGTGTGAGTACTATGAGGTGGTGCCCATGCTTCTACTGTAGGAGTGTTGGTGCAAATGCAAGGGTCTTTGAGCCGATAACCTTGATGGCTGCCTTAGTCCCAGGGCTGATGCGTGTGCTACTGGTGGTTTCTGTTTGCACCCATCTACAGTAGTACGCAGTACTATCTACCTATCACGGTACATGAAACACTGATCCTGGCATCTTTTGTCTCTAGGCTGGTTGTCTACTGGGTGTCATCCAAAGATCTTGAGACAATTTAATTGCTGTTGGTAGCGGTAGTACTTATCCATACAGGTACATGTTTGCACCCAGTCTAATATTCCCGATTCTATATATATAAGTATAGAGGCCCTTGCTGCGATAATCTCTTAATCTTGCATCAATCCGATAAGTTGCAAGAATGCGCAGCAACAAACAGCATCAACTAACAGCCTCAATAAGCCTCGGCACTTATTCAAGGTGAAGCCCCCCACTCTTCACCGAGACATTCGGGGTACGTACCGGCTAGCTTCCAGTCACCTTGGGCGGTTTCTGTTTGGTGGCTGCTCTCGAGATAAGATTATTGCTTTCTCGATCTCAATCCATCCCACCAACGCGACAACAGCACACGCGTTTGCGCCACCATAACCGCCACCTTGTCGAACCTCTTTGGTCTACGAATCCATCGACTGTTTGATTCCTCTCCTACAAGCATTACAAAATCTTGCTCTGAGGACAGGCAGGACAGACTCGGGCAGATGCTCCTCCCAATGGACGCATAACACAACAAGCTACTACGAAAAAAGAGAAGAAACAAAAAAAATAAACGAGTCGCATAGCATCTTTCTCAGCACATGGATTCCGAGTCGGTCGTTTCGCAGGTCCAGCGCAAGATCGAGCTTCAGAGCCCCGAGGACCTCGCCTACCTCATCACCAACGTCCGCAATGCGGCGGTAGAGCACCTCAACGAAGCGTTTCCGCCGGTCGAGGGCGCCGAGGAGGATGAGCTGCGCATCCAGATCGAGTTGCTCGTAAATGAGGTAATGCATTACTCTTGGGAGGCAGAGATGGCACAGAAGAAGAAGAAGAAGAAGAAGAAGAAGAAGAAGAAGAAGAAGAAGAAGAAGAAGAAGAAGAAGAAGAAGACAACACAGGACAGAGTAGAAAAAAAAAAAGAAGGACAAGACAGAAGAAGAGTTGCTGACATTGCGACCAACGCCCAGTACATCAACAAAACCTTCTCGCTAGCCGCGCCCAACCTCATCATCAACGGCCTCCCCGTATCGCCCGACGTCCTCAGAGGCTCCGCGTCGACCCCAGACACCGTCTACGAGCCCTTCGACACGCGCAAGCGCCGGCAGGTCGCCGACCTCATCACGCAGGAGGAGAAGCTGCTCGAGGACGTGGCGGCGCTCAAGCGCTCCGTGCCCGCCAAAGTCGCCGCCGACCACGCCGAGCGCGTCCGCGCGGCCATGCGGCAGGACGACGACGACCTCCACGACCGGGTGGCCAGGGACGCTGCCGCGGCGCAGCGCGAGGCCGGCTCGCTGGGGGTGGCCCAGCTGCAGCGCCAGGAGGGCGTCGAGGCCGGCTTCAAGAGCGCCGTTCAGGGGCTGAACCGGCTCAAGAGGGACATGCCGGCCGTCGTGGCCAAGATGGAGCGCGCGAGGGTCGCGGGCGAGTACGTCGTCAGCAAGGGGCGGTGATGATGCATCAGAAAACGACAACAAAACAGGCTCTATACGGGATCTACAGGTGGGCGTGCGGCGCTGCTGGGCTGCCTTTCCTGCCCACCGCCACGTCCCATGTGCCTCCGTCCTGGTATTTGATTCGGGCATTTTTTTACGACTTTTTTTCTTTTTTGGCTACGAGTACAGTATTAGCACCCAACTAAAAAAAAGTGGGATTTCTGCCGGGGGGTAATGCGTTCAGGCGTCAAGGGCATAAACGACGATGTTCAAATGACTTTTTGCGAAAGCAGCTGTTAGCTAAGGCGATGAGATCTTCTTGCCTCTTATTTCCTCATCGCGATTCGTGTTTATTCGTGTTCTTCATTTTGGATCTTTTCTTTTTCGAAATTGATTTTTAAGCATGCCTATTCTTTCTTTTCTTCCCCTTTATTAATTCGAGATGAAGGAAATTACACCGCGTAAGCAGATAATATTGTAGAAATGGGGCGGGATCTAGAATTTATTGAAACGCTTTATTGATTTCAATTAGGGGGGGGAACGAGAACGAGCTGCCTTGTCCGGTATCATTGAACGAAATGGCATGTGATATTCATCAAATACTAGAGGGAAATTGAAGCACGGCGAGCTTCTTCTTTCGTGGCAGTATAGTCAACACCAAACACATCTTATGGGTATACGAAATTCTGTTGAATAATTCAAAGTGCTACCTAGTAGCTGTCCCTGCTCCCTCCTTTATGTATCCCTCTCCCTTCTCCCGTCTAAGACCCATCTTCCCTCTTTAGCCCATTGTAATAATTTTTCTTCCGTCAGATGCCTTCTGCTCCAACAACCTATTCTTGCGAGAAAGGACACAAAACGAGCCATCTGAGCTTCTCAGAGTAATTTAATGCTTCTCCCAAGCACACCCAATACAAGCGTATTAAAAAAAAAAAACAAAGACCAACAAAAAACATTAAAACGCACTATCCCATCTAAGCCGCAGCAGGAGCCTCCTCAGCCTTCTTCTCCCACTTAGCAGGCTTGGCCCACTGGGGGTCGTGCCATGGGCCAGCATCGCTGTTCTCGCAACCACCCTCGCAGGTGCAGGTGCCACCAAACTCCTTGGGGATGTTCTCGGCGGGGATGTGCTTCAACAGCTCGCTCTGGTAGCTGCTGCCGAGGATGTTGATCTTCTTGACGGTAACGGGGTCCAACCAGCCCTTGACAACGCCCCACACGGTAGAGAAGCCCCAGGGAGCGTTGATGAGGAACAGCTTACCCAGACGCTCGGGGTAGTAGTTCTGGGAGATGACAGAGGCCTGGCGGACGTACGAGTACACCTGGGGAACCTTGGTCAGGGTGACGCCCTTGAGGTCCATGATGGTGCAGCACGTCTCGAGGAGGTGGCCGGCCTTGCGGGAGCAGGCGGGCAGACGGGGGTCAGCCACGCGCTCGTATTCGACAGCAAGGTTGGTGAGCATGCGGTCGGCGGTCGAGATCTTGTACATGGCGTTCAGGTCAATGCCGCCGAGGGTCTCGATGTAAACGGGGCGGCCATCCTAGTAAAGCCAGGTTAGCTTCTGCGCAAAAGGGGAGCCCCGCGGTTCCTTTCGTCATCTCACATTGTCAATCTTGTGGTAGAATTGCTTGTAGTACTTGGAAATCTCAGGCTTCTCAGGGTAGTCCCAGGTGGGGAGGATCTCGTCGAGCTTGGTCTCCTTACGCCACTTCTCCGTCTCGATGAACCTGATGGCGGTCAGAATTAGACACCAGCGGCGTCGGGCGATGCGTCAGGGGGACTCACATCTGCTTGGCGAGCTCAACATCGAACTTTCGCGCTCGGAGGAATCGCAGCTACACATCGTGGCAGGTCAGCTTTGTCCTGTTTATCCTTCTGCCATAGCCGAGCCCGGCTCAATGCCGCAGGGCAGCTTAGGGGGGGGGGAGGTTCCATACCAGAGTCAGCGTGTCCAGGCGCTCGGTGAGGCCCTCAGCCTCGAGCATCAGGCGCAGCTGGTGGACCTTAGCCTGCTGCTCGGGAGTGAGGTTTCCGGAATGACCCTCCAGAGGCTCGGCAGCCTCAATGGGGTAGTCATAGTGGTCGTATTTCTCGCTGAGTTCTACGGGCGCCATGGTGGGGGATGGTTCTGTGAGGGGTTACGGGGGCGAAGCTGGAGTATGGGATATGGGATATAGAATATGGTCTGGAGGGAAGAGGAAGAGGAGAGGAAAAGTTCCAGACGCCCGGCGAGCAAGATGGAAATTATATAAAAAGGGGAGGAGGTTGAAGGAGAATCCCTGGCTGAATGGGGTTGGCAACGTAACTTGTAATTACCACTGCCTTTACGGCGTGGCGGTATAAATGCTAGCGACGGGTGAGCTGGCGCGTGGAGACTTTGCCGGCGTCAAGGCGGTGTCCCGAAGCGGGCTAGCGCAGGTAGGTCGCAGAGAGCAGCCCAGCGCCAGCCCAGCAACAGGCAGCCTGTTGCTGTAGAATCACTGTTTGCATGTGACTTGTCACATGGCGATAACAGATCTTCGACATTCCACATCTAGAACCTGCAGGCCCAGCGCCAGCATCTTCCGTCTTGACTGATCCCTGCACCCCAGCGTCATCAACCAACGGCAATCCCAAAAGTAAGGGCCCTTCGACTCGCTCGCCTGTTTCTTCTCTTCCATGGCGAGCAAACCACCTCCGCCATGAGGACTTCTCCGCTGCGAATCAGCGTCAATGTCGCTGCCCGCCAGATTCACAGCCTCGTCCCTGCACCACGCCCTCGCCGGTCGTTCCACCTCACCACGCCCGCCAGCTTGCCCCGGAAGCGCAACTTTTTCACGTCGAATCCATACCTCTCCTCGCAACCCGGCAGCGACGATGCGAAGCCCTACCCGTACCAAGGCCAGGGCCACGATCAGGACAAGCCTGGCTCTGCCAATGCCTCTCCAGTAGCCAAGCGGAAGCCCACCAGGGCCACGCCGACCAAAAATTCGCTGCGCCGAGTCGCCATCATCGCCCAGCAGCCGAAGCGGGGCAGTCAGGGCAGCCCCGGCATCGACGCCGCAGAAGCCGATCCGTCCAACATGGTCAGCGCGACATGCATCGCCGAGGCCTTCAACATGCCCATGGTGCTGGAGATTCTCTCGTCGCATGGCTTCGCAATTGATCCCGACGGCACCCGCTTCGATGCCGCAGAGGTTGTCCATGCGCGAGGCGTCAATGGCGGCGACATCTTTGTCTTCCCCTCGGGCACCATTGTGACGTGGTCGCTGCCCCCCGACGTCGTGACGAAGCAGATCCTACGGGCTGCCGAAGAGCCCCACGCTGAATCGCTGCGCGAAGTCGAGGACCTCGAGTTCACCACTGACAACGGCCGGGAGACAAGCACACTGAAAGGCGACGTCGTTTTGTTAGGGACCCGCAAGGAGCACAAGGACGGCGACTTTCTCGACACGACGCTCGCCAAGATTGCCTTTTCGTCGGGCCTCGCCCGTAGCACGAAGCTGGCCGTTCTCGAATCCGCCCTCACCTCGTACTTTGAGAGCACCAGAAACATCCCGGCCCTTCTCTCCCAGGGGACCGGCGTCCCGCTCAGCCGCAAGTTTATCCTGCAAAAGACTGGCGAGCTGCTCAGCCTCCGCGCCAAGCTCAACCACTACTCGGAGCTCACGGATAACCTGCCCGACATATTCTGGGACAGCAAGTCGGAGCTGGGGCTCGAGGGCTACTACGACCAGGTTGGCCGCGCCCTCGACGTCAACGTGCGCATCCGTGCTCTCAACCAGAAGATGGACTACGCCCAGGAGATTGCCACGGTCTTACGCGAGATGTCTAGCGAGCAGCACGGCACCCGGCTAGAGTGGATCATCATTGTCCTCATTGCCGTCGAGGTCGTCTTCGAGCTGAGGAGGATTGTCATTGAATACAAGGAGAGGGCGCTGGCCAGGGAGCTGGGCACTGAGATATAATCGCATCTCTCCCTACGGCAAATTTCGAGTAATACTTGATACACCTGTAGATAACTTCTCTCTCCTCCCCCTTTTTTCACTGCCTCCCCGCCCCTTTTTCTTCCATGTCCCTTTTAGCTTGTATTAGTACGACCTTTTCTTGTATATGCGAATCTCGCACATCATTATTTTACGACTCTTAAAATTGATGATCAGAAGGAAAAAGATCATCTGGGATAGAAAAACGACATGGATTACGAAACGATACCCCCCTCAACTCTGTTATAGACAAAATTCATCTCACGCCACCACATTCTTGCCAAATCCACACAAAGTCATTTTAATGCGAAACACTGCTCATTTCTTCAAAGATTCACTTCCATCGTTACTATACAGCCTCACAAGTAAAAAAAGAAAAGAAAAAAGTTGAAATTCGTACCAGGCCCACTAAAACATGATATTCTGCTTGTGAAGCAAAAAAATTCCCTCCTTTCTGGTGTCTATCGAACCCCAATATTTGTCCAACAATATTTCATACACTACAGTTAAAAAGAAAAGAAAATCCACATCCCTTCCCTGGCCGCTTTTTGTTGTTGTTGTAGTGTGTTTGCCTCCTGTCTCCAGCGGAGCAAAAATCCTTTCTTCCTAACCTCCTGCCCTTTTCTCTCATGTTGTGCAGTCCCATAAAGCGAGAGAGAGAGAGAGAGAGAGAGAGAGAGAATGATGATGAATGAATAGAACATGTCTAGAAGCCATGGGCTACATGGAGCTATGCGCAACCATGCATGACCTTGCACTCAATTCTCATATCATAAGTGCCCAAGTCTACATGACGATTTTTTCAAGGTTCCTCCAGCCTCATAAACGGCATCGTTCCTCACGGGTTGCCTCTTTGTCTCTCCCACCGCCACCATCTCATCACTTCCCGTAAGAAAGAAAAAAAAAAGAATAAAAAGGAGGATTAAAAAAAGGTATTAAAACAGTCAAGCCAATTCCCCCATATCAACACCCCACATTGCCCCAAGGTCTGGGAGATTGCCCTTTGCATTATCGTCTTCGAAAGCGTGCCATCATTCTCTCCAAGTTCTTTTGCCCAAAACTCCTTTATACGAACCCTAGCCCTCTTAACGCCGTTCAACAACGCCAAAGGTGTTGCCAGTCACAAAGCGTAATTGCCCCTTCCATATCCGAGACGTCTCATTTCATGATTTTTTTACCTATATTATGAAGTCGGTTTGCGCTGCAAAGTAGGGATGACGGGCACAGGCACAGGAGTCACCTTGTAAGGCACATGTCCCGTTCCTGAGTTACCGTTCACTCCAGACTTTGGAGGCGGGGGCGTCTGTGGTTTATTCTGGTTAGCCACGGTCGCCCGAATGGCCGCGAGCCGACTAGCATCGACTCCCATGCCTGCGAGGCCCGAGGGGACGCCACCTTGCGACAGCCTGTCAGTGAACATAGCTGATCTCTCTTGGGCTGCCACACGAGCCTTGGCCTGGTCCAGTATCCGCTGCTGCTGAGCCTCAGGGATGACGGTATGGTATCCAGTCAAGCCGGGACTCTGGGTGTGGGTCCCGGTCTGGCTCGAGCCGCTTGGAAACCTGTTCATCTGACTGGCCATGGTTGGGGTTGGAGCCGAATATCCCTGGTTCTGCGGCACGACAGGCGATGGGCTGAAATTTTGCCGGTTTCCCACCTGAGGGGACATGGTCCTGGCTGGGATCGCACCCGGACTATTCGTGTAGGCGCCATAGTTTGGGGGCACTGGCGAGGCCGGCTGATGCTGGTAGTTTGGCTGGAAGGTGTATCTGGCATTCGGGGTGCCTTGCTGTGGCATCTGTCCATAATTTGGTCTCTGCTGGGTCGCATACTGTTGCGGCAAGCTTTGATGGCCGTATGGGGTTTGGGCTTTGGCAAGCTGGGTGGCATACTGATTAGGATAGCCATTGGTACGGGTATACTGGTTCGGCTGTGGCCTTTGCTGGTGTGGAGCTGGCGGCCCCAGGTTGCGAGGCTGCTGGTAGTTGGGGGCCGGTGTAGGGCGGTAATACTGAGGAGGCGGAGGGGGTGCAGCCCGATTCGGCGTGACATACTGGTTCGCCGCCGCCGCCGCATACTGGTTAGGATACGGAACGGCGGAGATACTGGGCGTGCGTTGCTGTGGAGGTCTGACATTGGCTTGTGCCGCTTGGGCAGCCTGCTGTTGCGCTTTGAGTCGGGCTTGCGCGCTCGCCTCGTCTTCATCCATCGTGCCCTTGTATTGGTCGGTGTGAACCATGATCTTGGTGCTGATGAGGAGATCGTCTAGCTGGTCGCCGTTAAGCTTGGCGACAGCGTAGGGCGGAAGCGTCTTGATGATGAGTGCCAATTGAGCCTTGAGCATGTAGTAGGTAGCATGTTCTTCTTCCGAAGGCTGAGGGCCGGCATTGGCCAGCATGTCCCCATTGACAGGGTCGCTGGACTGGCGGTTTTGTGAGTTGGGCAGTGTTAGGTTGCGGATGCGCTGGTAAGAGGCTAGAGTCTCGATTAAATCGCTGACTTCTTCAAGGATTTCGTCGGCCTCCTTGTCCTGCTCGTCATGCTTGGATCCCATGATGTCCTCTAGGGAGGGATCAATGACTGTCTCATCCCAGTTGTCAATTGCGTCTTGCACCGCTGATTCGTCCACCTCCATTGATTGGGTTTCATCGACGGGTTCTGCCTCTTGGAGGTCACCATAATATTCTACCTCAATCATTCTCTGGAAGCTCTGCTTGCCGCTGCGCTGCCACCAAATCCGGCCGGCAACGCTGGACGGCACTACTGCAGCGGCATCATCCTTGCACGGTGCAAATGTGGAAAAGGCCCCTCGGAAAAGAGTTTCCATCTCCGACATTTCCAGCTCGGAAAGTGAGGGTTTTCGACCGGCAAGGCTTTGCGCACGTTCATGCTGCTTCGTCTTTGTCTGCCACGAAGGCGTCGCCTGGCTGTAGTCTAGATAGTATCCGGTAGACAGTTTTGTGTTAAAGTACGAATTGCCCCGATACCGGGAGCTGTCGGTCAAGTGGGGATGATAGAAATCCAACCGATTTCCCTTGGCCTGTGTTTTCGGTTGCTTTGGCGGCTGAAGAGGCGGGAGAGGACGCGGCGGAGCAAACAGCTCGCCGAGAGTTTGCGTCCGGTCTTGAGGATTGGAGGGAACAACTCGGGTGATGGACACGCCCGGCGGGAGGTTAACGTCGGACAAGTCGACATCTTTAGACAGCGGTAAGCTAGAAAACAAGCGCCTTTCTTGAGGCGCATAGCCGACAAGCGATAAAACCATTTCGCTCTTCTCCGAGGCAGTATGCGACTCGGCCTCTCCGTTTGCAGGCTCCTGTCGCGTTTTCGGATATGCTTTTTCGCGGCGAACGAGGTCCGAGGCTCTCTCCCAAAACTCATTGATCTGCGCCGCCCTCTTGATAGTCATAGCTCTCGCACCAGGGTTCGAGGAGGAGGAGTCCATTTCAGACAACGATGATTGAACGGCAGAGGAAATGTCTGCCGCGATGGCATCGAGGGAGGCGTAAGCGTCAGCCGTCACCTTGTCGGCAATGGTCTGTTTGATGGGCGGCTCGACGGATTTCTGGCGCTTTGCCTGGGGTTCATCTTGAGAAGCCGGCTCTGGCGCCGGTAGCGGGCGGTCGAGGATGGAGGGGCTGATGTCGAAACTGATGCCGATGGTCAGCCTTAGATGACTATGACTTGAAAACTGGGTGGCTGTTTGCAGGCAGTGGTGAGTAATGGGTGCAATCCGTACCTTCGCAGAGCCTCAAAGAAGGCCTTGACAAGCTCCCTGTTTTTGGCCTTGTCCTCTTGCGGCTCCGGCGTCTGGTCGCTGTGGTTGTCGTCCTGGCCGTCGTCAAGAACCTTGTCTACGTCGACATCCATGCCGTCGCCGGTGTCGTCGCCATTGTCGCGCTTTCGCTTGCCCGACGCAACAAGCTGCCCGCTGGCAGGGCTGTCGGGGAGCGAGACGCCATTCGCATTGTCGGGCGTGGGCTGCGCCATTTTGGCTGGATGCCTCGTGTGCGTCGTCGTGGTGCTGGCCGCGCCCCGTCGCGATACGCGGTTGTAGAGGGCTGACTGGTGCTGGTGCGACTCCAAAACCTTTTCATCAAGACCCGGGTAGAGTGTCTGCATCCACCAGACGCAGTGCAATCAAACGCCGCGCCTGCAAATCGCCACGACAGGCAGCCGGAGTCGATGGTGAGCAAATTTCCGCGAATTTCTAGGCGGCTGCACGATGGATTGCCGTTGTTGAGCCTGCTGAGGAAGAATGTGTCCTGGATCGCCAAGTACTTCCCTGGGCCAGGATCACGCTAACTCTCTCGAGGGAAAAGTCTAAAATTGCCTGCACGTGATTTCCTCGAATTCCCCCCAAGCAAGCGCCGCGCCCCTCCTGTGATGCTCTGTGTGATGGCCGCTGACCCGCTGCGGCTCCGCTGAAAGAGAGCATCAGAGCTACCCTATGGAGAGATGGCTGCCATTGTGATTTCATTGTGAAACCGATTTATTGCTGTTCGTGTATACATGCAAAGCCATCAATATCTCGATAGGTTAGTAGGTGTTACTGCTTCCTAATGCATGGAACTATTTAGTCTCTTACATGCATTGTCTCTTTATTGAATGGATGAATGAACGGTGACATCAATACATGGGCACTCACTAAAAATCCGCCTAGATAAGTTGCATGCGTCAGTAGGGACAAAGCACCAAAAAGGTATTGGATGAAATATTCAACAGACATTGGTCCTCTATTCATAGAGAGCGCACAGTATCTAGCCTGCTCGCACAAGGTTTCTGTTTAGCCCAAGATTGTTCTAGTTTACCGCATGGCTCCCGTTTCCCGGCCTTACCACACCAGCCCAGCCTCATGTCTTTGATGTCCCGATGATCAAAATTGTCAATGTTCGGCAGTAATGCAGGGTAATGGATCCCATGCGGACTCTCCTCTGCTGTACCAACCAAACTACTTATTTAGTATGGTGCTAGTGATGCATAGGATCTTGCATCTTGATTACTACTACTCCTAGCAGGGAGTTCTTACGTATACAGACGCGGCAGCATTAGATCTGTCTGGCTGTTCCTAAGACAATACTCTACAAGACATCCCACAATGAATAGCGTGCATACGCACAGCCGCTTACAACACCCTTCAATACGAAATCAACATTCACTTGTCACTCAAAGAGTAGCATCATGCAAGAGTTTAATGGCATCGGATTAAAGCGTAGCAGCAAACTGGAGCTAATAGTATCCATTATATTACATAAATGACGTTGCAGTCTTGATCCATACTCCCCGCAATACTGTATTGCTGCACTCAAAGCTGCCCAAAATAACCAAAACTAGCTTCTGCCAACACACAAGCAGTGCTCATCTTAGATACACCCAATTCCAGCACGTCCTGTTGATTTATTTGGCCTTGGCAAGACCGACGGCGTTCTTGCCGAGATCGTAGACAGAGTAGTAGCGGCGCAAGAAAGCATCGCCAAGAATAACAAGAGGGCCAACGGGGGCGGGGAAATCCATGCCCTGGAAGGAAGAAATGCAGTTACCTTGCATCTCAATGATGTAGTCGGTAGCAGGGAGGCTGTACTTGGAACCGGCCAGGGTGAAGCTGATGTCGGGAAGGGAATCACGCTTGGAGCAGTCGACAGTGTACTGACCGCCGAAGCCCTTCTTGGCACCGATCTGGGCATTGAGGAGCTCGGCAAGGTCAGAGGGAAGAACGTTGAGAGAAGTACCAGTGTCGAGGATGGCACCGGTGTTCTCAAGCTCAGCTTCCTGGTCACCGAAAGAAATGGCATCGAGGTCCACCTCCCAGTAGGCCTTGCGGCGAAGAGGAATGTACTCAATCTTTCCCTCGTAGTGAGACTCATCGACACCACCAAAGACGGCCTCGGAACCCTCATCGCTGCTTCCCAAGTAGAAAGCAAAGACGGGCTCGTCAATAAGCTTCTGCTTGACCATCTGGTAGAAGGGGGGGACGATGCCATTCACGGAAATGGTATCGTAACCAAGACCAAGAATGCCATCGAAGCGGCCGAAAGCAAAGGCAAGGCCGGGCTCGCTGGTAGCCTCGGCAAAGTCCTGCTTCTCGATCTCGAGGTCACCGATGGTGACGACATCATTGGAGATGAAGCCGGTCAAGCTGCCTGATCCGTAGTGGATCTCAAAGTCGGATCCATTCTGCTTGTACGTCTTTGAAGAGGACGAATCGTACGTGGAGTGCAGGAAGCAGGCAATGCTGTTGCACGACTGGGAGGGAACCCAAAGGTTGGAGCTTCCAGTGTCAAGGACCACCTTGAAGGTCTGAGGGGGAGTACCGATGGTAATCTCGGAGAAGTCTAGCCGACGCGAGTTAGCAAACGCAGGCTCTATTTGGGGAAATTTGTCGCGGTGTGCAAGTTGACTTACATTGGGCATTCATGAAGTTGGTGACGGGCACTGGGTGACCGCCCTGGACCTTGGGTACCTTGTCATTGAACATGACATCGGCACGGCTAGTAGGGCGGATGCCCATGTACTTCTGGCCGAGCTGCTGGATCTGGGACTCGATGGTTGAACCCTCCTGATGAAAAGCGAAATGTCAGTCAGTGCTCATGCTCGTGCTTGGGCCAGTTCGTTCACTGCGAGTTGGGCCTGTCGTACCAGCTGCTGCTCGAGAGAAACCTTCTGCAGCTTCATCTTGTGGACGCCAGCTTGGGCGGAGCCAACAAGCGCCGCGGCGGCAATCAAGGCGCTCTTCATATTGGGCGACGCTTAGAGATTGATGATGTGGTTTGGGAGATGAGATGGGATGGATGGAGGATGGATGAAAGATTGATTGCTGCCAGAGGAGAGAAAGGATGACGAAGCTGCCTTTGTAGTGGCAGTAGCGGGCATTAGATAAGAGGGTGGCAGGCAGCTTAGTACTGGACCAGCTGGCCAGCGTGCTCCAGGTACCAAGGTAGCATTGGTGGCTGCGATAATCGAGAGGTCACTGGACTTGGGCTAATCAAAACAGGGCGGGCTTCTGGCCTCGTGCCACCGTTTGCGTGCTGGCCGCGCCTATTGGTGCCTGTGCTGACGACCCGATGACGCACAAGCTCCCTGCAAGGGGCGCTACCAGACGGCCGCGGAAGTTCCCTTACACCTTAAATGGCTGGTGGAGGTACATTGGCTTTACCCCAACTTTGTCCAGGGCCGAGCCTAACTGGCTGATGGGGCAACCGAGATCAACAAACGGTGGTCGCTGCCTCAGGCCGCGCTAAGCTTCAACGCAAGATTGAAGGTATTACTGCCAATGCTAACTCCGTACGGAGTACGATATTGGGTACCTTTTACCAGCGTCTCAGGCTTGCGCAGTATTGCTTCTCATGTTCTGCTACTTGGTCCTATCGGGTGTCTGAGGCATGGCGTTTGACGGCGCTATAAAATCCTGCGCTGGCTTTGCTTCGAAACTGTATCAGAAGTCGTCTCCATCGGGTACATGTCCCTATCTACGGCACCCAGTAGTGAGTTTAGACTGCAAAGTGTAAAGCAGCCTTGTGAATGAGTAAGTGCCTGGACGGAATTGGAAGTCAACTTCGTGCTACTACTACAGAGTTTTGGCTATTGGTACAGGTACTACCTGTGGCGGTCAAATAATTTCGTACTCGTACTCAGATTCTTGTCCCTTGCATCCAGTACCTGCGTAATGACTCACCAAGGCGCCAAACAATAGGTCTGGCTCAAGTACCTACGTGCACATGTACACCCGTGAATCTCAATAGATCACATCCGATATGTGACATTAAGGGCGCAAAGGAAAATCACCGTGAGCGCATCTGCTACGTATTTGGTGTTTCAGACGTATGAGTAAGGCTCGCGAGTATGGCAAGGGTTACGAATGTGGCAAAACTGTGCTCACCGCACCCATGCAGTAACGGCAGAATTAAGCCAGACACTTCTGTTTCTGCAAATGTCGTCAGTCATTTGTGCATATATGCATCATCAAAAGCCTGGCCTAGCAAGTAGAATTGAAGTAAAAGTTGAGGTTAAAAAACCCCATAGCTTTACTTGATGTCTGTATGGCTTCATCACAATTGGCGGCCTCCTTCATGGCAATGGCCGAAGCGTGTATAATGATTGGGGAATCTTGTGTTTCCACATGGGTACTCTGTCCTAAATACCTAAAATGCAGCAGCATCTGTTCAGTATCTAACCGGTAGCTCGAATCATCAGATTTCGCATCGTTGATGTATCTGGTGAGTTGCTCGCTGGTATTGTAGTGCTCATAGGAATGACTATTCTCTATCTTAGAATGGCTCCGAGTTTATTCTATCTTCCGTGCGGACTCAAATATGACAGGCGTCGAGCAGATCATATTGACATACTTGTAATCTGCCAGAGTGATGTAAGTCATGTCCAAAGCGAGCGGGAATTGACATCGATATGTGCAATATTTAGCATACTATCAACCAAGCCTCACTCAATTCCAACCTATAACATTGCTTGTTTCGAAAAAAAAAAAAAAAAAGTATCATATTAGAGAATCCAATGTAATTAATTAACAACCGTCTGTTTACTAACAAGTTGCCCTGATAATATACATGTTAAAGACGTCACCAATCAGCACCACTTTGAGAGCAAGTGGCGTCGGTACGCCTTCTAGAAATGATAGTATAACAGCTTGAGCTAGCTACCACATAACGTTCCGCCATGCATGTACGAGTAGATATGTCATATACTACTAATAGCTTGGACCCTCCGACTTCGTGCTCCCTTAAGGCTGTCTGGGGGCGTACGATATACGTGAGTAGTGCACTCAGCAGAGTTTCAAGGACGGGAGTTATCGCAGTCCTGTAATGGAAATAACATCATCCTGTTCAACATAAAAGGAGCAACACATATGTTGTGGATGAATAATCATCATAACGCCGAGCGTCATGAGGAGGGGCTCTTTCATGTACGACTTGGCCTTGGCCTTACACGAGTTGCGGCTCGGTTCATGCGATGTGGACTATGCTGTGCATTTTCCTCTTACACCATAAAGTTTCTTCTCCAAACTGGAGATTTGAGCTAGGCAGCTTGCCTATATAGTCCAAGACTCAATCTGTATGGACTCTGCGAATATCATGATTGACTTCAAACGGGTGGCCACTCTAAGATATATAATAAGACAGCTTAACTTGTATTGTCATCTACCTCTTTGGGTGCTGTAGTCAATTACTCTCCAGTTACTGGCAATGACAAAGTCCCTGAGGTTTAAGCCACCTCCCTGTTTAGCCCGTCTTGGTGATATCTTGCAAAGTATATACGTGGATTCTGTCCGCAGAAAAGGAGTTGTGGTGGTTTTGGACCTATCCAACATATGTACCTCAACAAATCCGCACGGAGTGCATAGAACGCCGAATGCTTTTGTATACTACTAGGTATTTACGTGAAAGAAACGTTGACTCTCCAGGTGGCCAATGCGAGAATGGCTCAGGCCAGGAGCTGCCGAGTTTGCCCGGGCAATGGCCAAGGCTCCATCCTTCACCGATGGCAGATGTCAATAATTCACGGAACGCCCGGGATTTATCACGGAAAATGGAGTATTCCCATGGGCTGGGAAACATCGGCACTGCAAAGCAGTACTACTTGTGCTAGTACGAGCCTCGGACGGCATCACATCTTGCCAACTACCTGGTCGACCCCGTAACTGTCATCGGTTTAAGATGCCGCCCGGATACCGAGCTGAAGGGCAAGCCCTACCTGTATACATGATGGTTCATGTAAGCATTGATGTCTTTGATGATGAGGCAAATGGGTGGCGCTCGGAACACGCGAGTTGTGATGCCACGCGTAAAAGTCCCCGAGGCATTCTGCCGGAGAACAAAGCCCCGGCAGCTTATTCACAGCCATCTGCTACTATTAATCGCTCAAGTTCGTCTTTGAGAGTTCCCGCATAGGTACATATGAAAACTTGCGCTGCATGGGGCGCAGAAAACAGGTTTTTCTGCTGCATTGATTCAAGCTACAAGTGTCACCACCTATCTTAGCACTCTCCATCCGAGACGTACGTGTATGATACAGGCACTCCGTATCAGTTCTACTTGCCTATGCACGGCACAAACCAGAATGCGGTGAGAGGTGAGATTGTGGCTTCATCGAGCAAAATGCCGTGGACTGGATCCTTGTGGCCGTGCCAACCTGGGGATAGAGGACCCGCAGCTCTGCTTTCTGTTAGCAAAGGAGGATTTCCCGGCACAAATGCGAAAGTCCAGATCGTTCGAGAAAACGATGAGTAAGGAGCCCGGAGAACAAGGAAGAAAAAGGAAGACAAAAAAAAAAAGAACGCGCAAAACTGGAACAGGGCATTGACTCTTTGATGATACCCAGACTACTAGCGGAGACAGACACGTGTTGGACGCTGGAGCAAAGGATGAAGCATCGGCCTCCAATCATTCGGGACAAACATCTCGATCGCTGCCTCGCCACGGTGATGTGCAGCGGGATTCTGCAAATCAGGCACGGATAGACGATGACATGAAGCGGCCAAGGAACACATCGTCGTCGCAAGTTGGCACAAAGGAGGGTCTCTCTGTCTCAGTTTTGCGACCATCACGACGCCAATTCCGACGTGGCTGCGGCAGGATGAACCAAGTGGCACTTGTCACACGTACTCGCCGAGTTATGCAGGCTTGCACACGCCGGGATCAACGAGGATTATGGCCTTTGTGTGACGTGGATAAAATAATTCACGACATGAAACACACTGCTCTCCTGTTATTATGGAGCCAACGGGACTCTGCCAGTTCCCTTTTCGCTAGGCGGAACGCGAATTTGTGGCCTTGGTCGCACGACGACGCATCAGCAGCCGACTCTGTGCCTTTAATATCAACCATGCATCCAGGCAAATCCCTGTCGAGACCAAGCGGCCGTTGGAGAGGCCGGGCTGTGCGCGATAACGGGCCGCCATTTCCTCATTCGCTCTGCTTCGCGTCTCGACATGACACAGCGTCATGGCCGTGTCTTCCGGATCACACTCGAGCGCGGCTACAAACCCGGAAAGTTTAGGCACGACGGATGAGCTTGGTAACAGGTACAGGTACTGTTACGATGCGTTGCGATGCGATGCTCGGGCCCGTGATCGTTATTATTGGAATGTCTGATGGAGGGTCGCATTGAGTGGACGAGCTTTTGATTGAGGTGGAGTTGGGAAATGGGACGGAACGCCACTCGGACGCTGTCTGCAGGAGCTTGGGAATGTATTCGCGACACCGATAGCTTGTTCAATTTAGGGACGCAGTTAGGGCTCGTGCGCATGTTTTGGCGCCGAGGATTAACAAAGCGCAGACACAGCCCCCGTATCCGCTACCTCGAGCGCTCTGGAGCTCCACGCGTCCCCTTGTTCCCCAGCCAGTAGCGCAGCGGTTCCTGAAGTTTTTTTCCTCCCTCTGGCAGTACCTGCGCTGCGTCTTTGGGCGCCACCGCGACAGGTTCGGGCCTTGCAAGCCTAGCCTGGGAGAGGTCTAGCGGGCGGGTGTGGACGCGCTGGCCAGCCCAATAGGCCTGCTGCATTCCAGCATGGCGGCTGGGATTGGCTGGGCGATGCAAACGGACAGGGGCTGACAGCCAAGCACAAGACTTTTAGCCAGGGGGCTGGCGGTCCAGGAACGAGCATCACAGCCAGCTGTTTTTGATGCATGTACCCAGCGGTACTCGCATGGACGACATGTACCGTGCACGGCTGCGCTGGCGGTGGCAGTACCTGCAAGAAATAGGTACGGGTACCTCGCCTGGAGCTGCTGTCATCCATGCTTTCGATCTCCCCCCCTACATTTTAGCAGCAGTCTGTAGTTTTACCTCCATATCGATGAATGGATTGAAGGCAATAATATTGGATATATTGCTGGATATCGCTACCTGTAGGAGATCATTAGCTTGCTACCATGATATTCTCGAACACTAGGTGTTAGTGGTCAGTTGAACAAAGGCATCCACGGATCAATATCAATATCAATACACTCAAAGCTCATACGCGCCATCCATACCTATCCAGAGCAAGGTACTGGCGTGACGAGCATGTACATGTACACGTACGCGCACCGGTACCTCGCCGTCACTGCAGCTCTTCGTATCCCAACCCGGTACCTGACGGCGTGCAGCGACCTGCATTAGCACCAAGCAGCTTCCTTCATTGGCCACACCCGCACCAGCCAGCACACTAATTTCCCCTTAACCACACCAACTGGCTTAATCCCAGCTCCCTGATCCGGCAGTACAGTACGTACCTCTGCTCTCTTGCTGCCTTTGCCCATCCACCCCCGTCCTGCCTGTCGACCGCCCCCCCAAATCTGTCGTTTCTCCTTCTCGTCTCCTCTCCCTTTCAACAAAACAAGTCACGCCTTCAGGACGCTCGTTCCAGTCCCTCCTTCTTCCGACGACACCGATTCCCTACAGCGTTTCTCA
This sequence comes from Trichoderma semiorbis, assembly GCA_020045945.2. Taxonomy (NCBI): domain Eukaryota; kingdom Fungi; phylum Ascomycota; class Sordariomycetes; order Hypocreales; family Hypocreaceae; genus Trichoderma; species Trichoderma semiorbis. The sequence goes on from CM034695.1 coordinate 2,789,655, forward strand.
AAGCCCATCGGGTCCAAGGAATCAGATGCTGTCGGCCTTTGCTCTGGCATCTTGAGAAAAGCTCACTTTCCATCAGACCGGCGTCTGTCGAGTCCCTCGTTCAGCAATCTAGGCCTCGCTCGCCGCTATTCGCAACCGAAGCAGGCCCATCGAATTTTAGACCAAAACCTCACTTCTTAGAGTACGCAGAATCGCCCAGCAAAGGCAACAGCGACGCCTCATCGAACAACTCGTTTCTCTTGCCGAAAAGCTCGTCTCGTCTCTTTTCTTCGTTCATTGACAAAACTCCCCGGCGGAGCCAGCTTGATACTTAATCGTTCATTTTCTTTGCTTGTTTCAAGCCAACGTTCAAGCCACAGCCTCGACTTTATAGGCCTCTTTTGTTTTCACTCGAATCGACGATTTCTTCAACGCCTTTTTTTCTCCTTCATACGCTCGCTATATCAATATGAAATCGTCAACACTTGTTTCCGGCGCCTTCGTGGTCGCAGCCCAGGTGTACACGGCGCTTGCCGGAACCGCCGTGAGAGGATCTCACGATATTACTCATGTCATTCGAGGCAACCTCCAGTTGCCATCAGCACCGCCTGTGCCAAATGCCGTTCGATCACAGGGCTGCTGGAGCTCCAAGGGTAATATGACGCAAGCCACCGCCGTCGTGAGCACGAAAGTTTCATCCGGATCATGCACCGGTTATTGCTCAACAAATAAATTCCCTGTTGCCGCCCTGCAAGGCGATGAATGTTTCTGCGGATTCGCCTATCCTCCCGATGGCGATCAGGTCGAAGATACCAAATGCGCTTTCCCTTGCCCAGCCTATCCCCAGGAGGCTTGTGGTCAAATTGGACATCCAGGATTCTTTTCCGTTTTCAACACCGGTGTCAACATCAACCCTCCTTACTACGAGCCCCCCTCGTCATCAACATCTTCTTCTTCATCATCTTCTACTTCCACGACATCGTCTGACTCTCAGAAGTCCTCGTCCGCATCATCTCCTTCGGGCCCTGCCAGCCAGTCTGCGGAAGCCACCCCCACAGATGCACCGACCGATAACAAGAAGAAGACCAACGTTGCTGGCATCGCTGCCGGCACTGTCGTCGGTGTTGTCGTCCTGGGTGGTCTTCTCGGAGCTGCCTTCTTCACCATGAGGCGGAGACGGAATGCCGAAATCGAAGAGGAGCATCGCCGGAATGCCGCCGTCAATGCCTTCATTAACGGCTCCAAGCCGCCCTCCACCAGCGGCAGCATTTCCATGACCGACTCCCGTCTCGACCCCATCATGGCCCACCGCAGGCTTAGTGACGGCAGTATTGCGGATAATGAGGATTACTCTCGCCGCATCTTGAGGGTATGTAGTTGTGTCGCTAGTGGCTCGTTTATAAGAATCTTGATCTGATTAGCTAACCGTCTTCTAGGTCACCAACGCATGAGCAAATGGCCATATATCCACTTAACGACAAGCGAATTTGCCTATACTCAACTTACAAACATCTCCTTCAATCATGGGCATTTACGGCGTTATCGGGATGGTAGCTCATGTCCATTTGGTTGACTCCCGGGCCAGATGGCCGAGCGGCGTTTTGACTTCTTTTCTTTTTTCTCTCTTATTTCTGGCGTAGGGATAGACTTTTTGATACGGAGGGAAATGAATGAGTTTGGCCATCTTCAACATCATACCCCGGCTTCCCTACGCCGTCCACTCCTTACGTGTCCGATTGAACCTTACAATTTAATTTTGGCGATTAGAGAGCGAGGAATGCAGCGGCATTGGCTCCTCATCTTCACAGCCCTTTTACGAAGCAAAAGGGTGCCGCAAGGCTATCTGACTGACACGCTTTGTGTATTCAGCCTGGCGTGTTATTTTTTCATTTTTTTCATTTGCAATTCCCATTTCCAGGAACCTCCTGTGTATAAACCTGTTGGCGTGGGGAAAAGGCATTGACCGAGCTGTTGGCACGATCCACGCTTCGGGTGTATGTATGAAAGGGATAAAGGCCAGGGGGCGCGTGCGGGTGTGAGACACACGGGGCTAGAAGAAGATAAAATATGGTTGCTACCTGTGTTGTTTACTTCCTATTTCTTTTCGGACGTGGGCGATGGATCTTGGGCGGAATTGTGTATGTAGGGATTGCGCATAGTAACCAAGCACGTCATGTCAAAAACAAAACAGAAAAAAAAGATCCACATCCAGATTGCGAGTGCTATTGATTTCCTTTGTTCAAAAAGAGAGCGGAGGAAGACCACTTTCCAGTGGAAAACGATGTCTTTCGTCATTTTCCTTTCATGTTGCTGGATATCTGTGAATTTGAGGATATCTCCGGGACTTTGAGTTTTCTGTTATGCTGGCGTTGTGGTAGTCATTGGGTCTGTTGGTGCATTTTTGTTCCCTTGTTGTACTATATCTTTTTATTATGATGCATTTTATATAGTCTATTCTCAGCTTACGATTCAATCTGTTGGTGACGGGATTGACACAGATCTCAACTCTGGTCTCTTTGATGAGTGGTGTTCATCGGTCGTTCCCTAGCGTTGATGGAAAAAGCGTTCTTAGTAAATCTCTGAGTAAATGGACCTTTTCCGTGTTAATATTGTCATTTGATATCGTCACTGCTAGAGTTTTGTTGATATGAGAATATGTTGGCTATTACAGATGGATGTTTAGCCGGTGATGACTCAAGGTGTCGGTCGACCCCGGCGTATACTTTCTCAAGGGGCCCCCATTCTATGCAAGTCCATTGAAATTACTCTACATGTTGATCCACTACACTTATCAATAATACATGTATTCAGTCACTTAATACTACAAGAATCTCAAAAGACGTAGCGAATGCGCCAAGGCAAAAAGGTGACTTCTCCACGAAATGATCAGTCGCCCGCCATCAAAGTCCAGCATATCACGTGACATGAATTTTCCTGAGCTTCAGCTTGCTGTTGGCAAGTCGCGTCAAGAAAAGTTCCCCATACAAAACGCCTGAAGCTATTGAGATTCCGCCAATTCATCCTTCAGCCACAAATAATGCACCAGAATTGTTGAGCGGCAACGACTTGAGCTTTGCAAATTACTGCTCCCACCTTAGGGTGTGTAGCAGCTACCACATCTTTTCGCCATGGCCCCAACAACCACACCCAGAATCCGTCGCACGGCGCAGAATACTCAGTTTACGTGAGTTTGCAAGTTTGAATGCTTGCCTCTCTTACAGTATGGAGCTAATGCCGAGACCCCAGATACAATCTGTCACACCGCGTGAACGATGTCCAAACATACCCCATCCAATCTCCTCAAGGAGCTACCATTCTAATCTACGGACACGACAACGGTGTGACCTTGGTTTGGCGAGGCGGCCGACGATTCAAAGCTTCCAAGGAGGCAGCGCCACCACAGACAAACCAGAAGGAGCAGAGAAACGGAGCTTCTGATGATGCTGTCATGATCATCGATTCGGACGACGATGAGCCGCCTGCCAAGTCACAAGCTGCCCAAGGCTATGTCGACAAGCCTGAATTCGAAGATGTCGTTGAAAAGACACCCTACCCTGAGATTGTCCAGACACTGGACCTGGCATTTGGAACCGCTGTATTGAAGGTTGCTGTGATGCCTCTGGTGCCCTGCTCGTCAGCCGAGGCTGGCTCCAACGGGGAGCCGATTTTGGCTGAAAGGATGGTGTTTGCGGTATCTTGCGCCACAAACGATGTCTATCTTGTCACACTACCTCTCACTCCACCATCACCCGAAAGTAAGGCGCGGCCGGAGTTGAGAGCGGACCTCTTGGCTGGAAAGGCTGGCTCTGGTTCCTGGGGTGAGTCGCTGACTCTTCTTGGTGGCCAAACAAAACACAGCGAGGGATTGGCCATCACCATGGTTGCCCCAAAGTCTATTGATTCATCAAAGAAGCCGCTTAGGGCAGTGGTGGCCGCTTTCTCAAGGCAGGCGTCGGGTGTTTTACATCTGTGGGACCTTGCACTTGAGGACAGGTCACCCTCCCAGCGGCCCGTCGAGCCCTTCCAAAGCGAATTCTTACCTGCTCCCCTGACGAGCATCTCATTCAACCCGACAAATACATCCCAGCTCCTTGCGGTGTCGTCGCCACATGCTGTAAGGATATACGACTTTGCCCAATCTTCGCTGCCCTCCGACCCAGATGCTCGAGGCCCCTTCCCCACCCAAGGCTCGTGGCTGCTCTCGCTATATCAGCCATTTACTAAAACATCTTCCTCACGAAAACCGATACTGGATGCTGCATGGATCGCACATGGCCGAGCAGTCTTTGCTTTATTGGCGGATGGCATGTGGGGTATCTGGGATATTGAAGGAGCGAAACCGCTGCAATCGGGAGCTGCATTGTCAAACAAGTTGAAGTCGGGTGTTCAGGGGGCTGCATTGACTGCTTTTAGTGTCTCGGGATACGTCGAAGGAACTGGCTCCCTTCGTACCATCGCGGCACAGCAAAAGGAGAAGCATGCCGGTGAATTTGCACCCATGACACCACATACCCGCAAGCAAGCAGCCGCATCCCTGACAAGCACCACCGCCGCAAGTGTTGATCGCTTATTCGCGGTCCGCGGTGGTGTAAAGTCTATTGGACTTCCTTACACTCCCGGCAAGGCACTTCAAGACGAAAGTCTGGCTCTATGGATAGGAGGCTTAGAGAATGTCTGCGTCATTCCGGGTGTTTTAAGATTCTGGGATTCACAACTTCGAAGAGGATCTGGAGGTGGAGTTAACTTGTTCAGCGGTGCTCAGCCTACCAGAATGCTGAAGCTGGTTGACCTCTCTACGGGGCTTTTGGGAGAAAGATGCTGTGGAGTTGGTCTGATTCCAGACTCGTCAAAGAATGATGAAGACATTCCCGATGACGGCGGTCTTCCAGTGGACGTCTTGATTCAAGGAGAGTCGAGGATAGTCATCGTGCGAGAGGGAGAAGACGGCCCGGGAAGAAAGATCGGCGCCGTTGTCGCCAGCCACAGGAAACGTCTGTTCTCGAGGAGTGACAAAGAGGCCATCATTGTTCACGGGAAGCAAGATAGATCGGCAGGCCTGTCGTTCAACCTGAGTACGGTGAAGCCCGGAACGCTGAGGCAGAAGCCGCCTGTCAGAGACGAGCTTGATGGAAACGGAAACGGGAATGGAAACGGAGCCAGTGATAGGCCAGATGATGCGCCAACCCCGACAACTCGGGCGCGTGCTGGCTTTGGGTTTACCGACACCTTGAGTGCAGCGGCAGACGTCACCGCTGACTTCACTACTCGAGATGTGGAGGCGGAAATGCTCGATATCATGGAGATTGACCAAGCCCTGAACAACATGGAAGATTATCGAGGCAGCGGGAGGAAGAAGGTGTTTTTCGAGGAGGACTGATTTTATTTAGACATTTTCAGGTGACTGATGAGAAACAGGAATACCAGCGGCATTGCCAAATGACATTTATGAAAATGCGCCAGGATGACGCAGTGTACAATAACCCCCGAACTAATAGGATATTTAGGAGCCCGAGAGGCATACAAGGTTGTGCCCAGCCCCTGACTTTTACTCTCGACTCGGTTCGAGGTCTTCCAAATACTGTGTCGCGCATGTGTCCTCGCATATTTATCCTCCATGTGACTGAACGGGTGCTCCTTAACAGAGCAATTCTACTTTCCGCACGGCAAGGTGGAGCGCAAGGCGAGACTCATCCTTGACAGCTCTGTATTCCGAGCGGTAGATCAAACATTTCACTCGATGGCATCTACACGGGAGGGAGAGGAAGGGATTTATCAAATGACCATTTGCTTTCCTGGCCTGAGTGATGCCCTGCTATCTGCTGTCCGCTCAAGGCTGACGGTTCCTTGGGACTGCTGGCTATTGAAGATGGCGGGGGGCATGCTGCCTTGGTTAGGGGGTGGTGACCGTCGAGACATTTTGATAGATACTACCTAGGTACCTAGTAGGTATAAATGCTTAGAATGGGTGTATGCATGTACATGTGCATGTGCAGTTTTTGTCTTTTGCAACCATTTTGATTTCAGTTGTGAAACGGATTACTGTTATTTAGAGTTTGAGCGTGGAAATGGACTCGAGAAGAATGGCGTATTATAATGAAATATTTGGATTTACATGCAATGCCTTCAGGCCTTATGTAACACAAGGCTGTCCCAACATACGTAACTAGATAACCTTTGCTGCGGTTTTCTTTCTTCCGTCTTTTTATAATTGCTTCCTTTATTGCCTAATACTTCGAAAAATTTGAGTGTTGCTTTGGATCTTGGAAAAGGACGGCAAAGTGACGCGCTGGGTCGGAAAAAGTGGAAACCTCTTAACATCCCAGCTATCGATTTCGCGAAAGGGCGCGTCATTCACTTTCTTCAGTGCGTCCCTCACCTGCTGTTAATCGACCTCGTCTTCTCCATTTAACCAGGCAACCACACGACTGCCAAAGGAAGGCTTTAAAATACCTGTCGTTGGTTGAGAGTCAGAGGAACCTTATATTAGGGCTTCAATTCCTTTCCTTCGTTTCCTTCTCTCTTTCTTTCAGTACTCGGCTACGAATTGGCTTTGGCACCGTTACCATCCCGCCGCAATCATGGGTATCAAGCAGCTGTTCCAGATTGTCAAGGAGGAGGCTCCGGAGGCCATTAAAGAAGGGGAAATCAAGAATCAGTTTGGGCGCAAAGTTGCCATTGTATGTCAGCGACTTGTTGCAGCTTCTATCGCAAACGGGCGTCGCATCTAACCAGCTGCATCTCTCTATCTAGGACGCCTCCATGAGCATCTACAGCTTTTTGATTGCAGTTCGATCCGATGGCCAGCAGCTCATGAACGACAGTGGCGAAACGACATCTCACCTGATGGGCATGTTCTACCGCACGCTGCGCATGGTCGACAATGGAATCAAGCCTCTTTACGTCTTCGACGGCGCACCGCCCAAACTCAAGTCTGGCGAGCTGGCCAAGCGATTCCAACGCAAGCAGGAGGCCACGGAAGGTCTCGAAGAGGCCAAAGAAACGGGAACCGCGGAGGATATCGAGAAGTTTTCCAGGCGGACGGTTCGAGTAACGAGAGAACACAATGCCGAGTGCCAGCGATTGCTCAAGCTCATGGGCATTCCATACATTGTTGCGCCGACCGAAGCCGAGGCGCAGTGTGCGGTGCTGGCACGAGCTGGCAAGGTGTATGCCGCTGCGAGTGAGGACATGGACACATTGTGCTTTAACACACCGATTCTGTTGCGTCATCTTACTTTCAGTGAGCAGAGAAAGGAGCCTATCCAGGAGATTCACCTGGACAAGGTTTTGGAGGGTTTAAACATGGAGCGAGACCAGGTACGCAGCTCGATGGATGTTCTACGATTGGGTGGCTACTAACATTGTCTTTCTCTAGTTCGTTGATCTCTGCATTCTGCTGGGCTGTGATTATCTCGACCCAGTTCCCAAGGTCGGACCTACGACGGCTCTGAAGCTTATCCGAGAGCATGGATCCTTGGAGAAGGTTGTCGAGGCCTTTGAAAAAGACCCCAAGAAGAAGTATACTCTGCCTGAGGACTGGCCGTACAAGGACGCACGGGAGCTCTTCTTCAACCCAGACGTGCGTCCGGCAGACGACCCCCTTTGTGATTTCAAGTGGGACAAGCCTGACATTGACGGGCTGGTTCAATTCCTTGTCACCGAGAAGGGATTCTCCGAGGACCGTGTTCGTAGTGGAGGCGCACGACTCGAGAAGAATCTGAAGAGTTCACAGCAGGCTCGTCTGGAGGGATTTTTCAAGCCGGTCCCCAAGTCGGACGCGGAAAAGGCTGCGCACAAGCGCAAGCTGGATGAGAAAAATGAAGAGAAGAAGAAGAAACTTAAGCAAGAAAAGAAGGACAAGGCTGCGGCCAAGGCAAAACCTCGTGGCGGTGCATGATTCAGCGTGAACAGGGAAATCGAAAAAGTGAGGCGGGGCGGAATAAAATTTGCTGCATTGGAACCATCTTCAAGTGTAGATGGAAGCATTGGACGCGTGGCATTGGCACCGGAATCCAAGGGTAGGGACATTTTCATGGCTTGGCTTGCTTTAAGGAGTGCAGAAGCATGGAGTTCTCGGCGTGTAGGGGAGAAATATTACGCTATTATATCTGGTATCAAGACCAAGGACTGCTTTACAGAGCAGATGAGCTTTGATTGAAACAACAGAAGAAAAAAAAAAATGCAAAGAAAAATAAAGTCATGCGATGCCATGTTGCTATATCTTCTCTCTCGCGTGTGTTGGTGGTGAATTCCAAGGGAACTTGCACTCGAAAGCTGCTTTGAGCAAGGTGGCGAACCTCGTTCGGCCTTGTGATCCACGATATACAGTAGCATGCCTGTGAATAGCGGGCTTGGATAATAGGGGAAAACTACCTGAATCATTTGCATTTTACCTAGGTAAGCCCACCTCTCGGGAAACCATCTCCGCCAATGTCTCTCATCCCCGGATGCAGACGCACGCTTCCTTCTCGAACGGCTCTCGAGCCACATTTGGCGCGTGGGGGGAAAAGCCCGACATGGGGGAAAATGTTGGGGATTCGGGGCAAGTAAAAAAGTATGAGATTGCTTTCGGACGTAAAATACCAGGCTCCTGACTGGCTTGGATCACAATACAGGCACGAAATGGACATTGATGGGGCACATTAGGATGGACGAACTGGGGTTTTGACATGTGCCTCGGCATCTTTTTTGGAGGTGTCAGAACGTGGTTTGGGGTTGGTCCGCGGCAGCGTCGGGGGGCATGACATCAGGGCGTCCTTTCACATGCCGGGGGTGGCTTTTTGGGGAGGCGTTGGCTGGCACATGCTCGGTACAAGTATGTAGTCAATGTGCCATTGAGCCTCACTAGATAGATACTAAGCAAGCAAAAGACGCGAAGAAAACGGATTCAAGACGTGCCCTGTTTTTTCGGGCTTAGGTATGTAGGATTTCAAGGGACCGGACAGCAAGGATCTGTGGAGAGGCATGTGGCTCTTTTGTGGGGGAGAAATCCGGAGTGTCAGCGTCTGGGCTGCTGCTTTGGGGGAGAAAGCAGATGTCTCTGGCCTAGTGGCCTCGGACGGGCCAAGCTGAAAAAGCGATGCAGCGCGATTGGGGGGCCGCTGGTTGGTGCGATTTGGAAACCACGCGCTGCCAGTTGGCCAAGCATGTGATTGAGGGAATGCCGATGGTGATTTTGGGGGTTCTGTTAAATACCGGGAACGGGGACGACGGAGGGCCTCTTCATTCGTCTTTTTTTGACTCTTTTTATTCTGCTTTGTGTACCCGTTGATAGTATTAATTTTATTATACCCTCGCCATGGCCAAGATCTTCACAGCTGGCGACGTTGCGTCGCATAACAAGCCCGACAGCTTGTACATCACCATTGACGGTGACGTCTATGATTTGACCACGTTCCAAGACGACCACCCTGGTGCGCATTTCCCGCCCTTTTTGTTCCCCCGCCCTGCCTGATGACGGCGTCTAATCATTGGATTGAATGACAGGCGGCAAGAAGATCCTGCAGCGTGTCGCCGGCAAAGACGCCTCCAAGCAGTTCTGGAAGTATCACAACGAGGGCATCCTGAAGAAGTACAAGGCCAAGCTCCAGGTCGGCTCCCTCGACACCAAGCCCAAGGAGGAGCCCAAGGAGGAGCCTAAGCCAGCTCCCGCCCCTGCTCCCAAGGCCGTCGTCAAGGCATCAAGTAGCAGCGAGGAGGAGTCCGAGCCTCTGGAGGCTTTTGGCGACCAGATTCCCTTTGCGGATCCCAGCTGGTACCAGAACTACCACTCTCCCTACTTCAACGAGTCGCATGCAGCGCTGCGTGCTGAGCTTCGCCAATGGATCGAGAGCGACATTGAGCCTTACGTGACGGAGTGGGACGAGGCGAAGCGCGTGCCCGAGGAGATTTACAAGGAGATGGGTCGCCGAGGTTACCTGGCGGGTCTCCTGGGTGTCAAGTACCCGACCGAGTATGTGCCTTCGGGCATTAAGTCGGTCGCTCCCGAGCAGTGGGATCTCTTCCACGAGATGATCCTGACCGACGAGCTGTCACGGACCGGCTCTGGCGGTTTCGTCTGGAACGTCATTGGTGGCTTCGGTATCGGCGGCCCGCCCCTCTTCAAGTTCGGAACCCAGGCCCTCAAGGACCGCATCGCGCCTGGCATCCTGAGCGGCGACAAGCGCATCTGCTTGGCCATCACGGAGCCTGATGCTGGCTCCGACGTGGCCAATCTCACATGCGAGGCTAAGCTGAGCGAGGACGGCAAGCACTTCATCGTCAACGGCGAGAAGAAGTGGATCACCAACGGTATCTGGGCCGACTACTTCACTACTGCTGTGAGAACGGGCGGTCCTGGCATGAACGGTGTCTCGCTGCTGCTGATTGAGCGTGGTCCTGGCGTGACTACACGTCGTATGGATTGCCAGGGTGTCTGGTCTTCTGGTACCACATACATTACCTTTGAGGACGTAAAGGTTCCTGTTGAGAACCTGCTCGGCAAGCAGAACCAGGGATTCCGAGGTAAGAAGCTCTTTATAAACGGGATTACTTGAACTTAGCTGACAAAAACATCTAGTCATCATGACCAACTTCAACCACGAGCGTATGGGCATCGTCATCCAGTCTCTGCGCTTCGCCCGTGTCTGCTACGAAGAGTCCGTCAAGTACGCCAACAAGCGCCGCACCTTTGGCAAGAAGCTCATTGAGCACCCCGTCATCCGCATGAAGCTGGCACACATGGCGCGCCAGATCGAGGCCTCGTACAGCTGGCTGGAGAGCCTCGTCTACCAGTGCGAGAAGATGGGCGAGACCGAGGCTATGCTGCGCCTCGGCGGCCCCATTGCCAGTCTCAAGGCCCAGTCGACCATTACCTTTGAGTTCTGCGCCCGCGAGGCCAGTCAGATCTTTGGAGGTCTGTCGTACTCTCGTGGCGGCCAGGGCGGAAAGGTCGAGCGCTTGTACCGTGATGTTCGTGCGTATGCCATTCCTGGTGGCTCTGAGGAGATTATGCTTGATCTTAGCATGAGGCAATCTCTGAGAGTTGCCAAGGCTATGGGCATGAAGTTGTAAGGGGGAGACAGACAGGGGGAAAGAATTATAATGTTTTGCTCCCATGTTTTTGATGGGAATGTGCGAAATTGGATGGAATTGCTGGGAGTCAACCGTGTATATGACTTGTACGAATACATATTCCCAAGTGTTGGGGGTATTTTTTTTGTTGGTTGCCTCTTTTCTAGGGCCACTTTGGCTCGTGTCTAGTTATCATATCATAGATTGAATGACTGAATTTGAAGCAATAGTTAAATTCTTACTTTATATTTTACCTTAAATCTGTGACTCATGGCGAGACATTCTCTGGCGTAGGTAGAGTTTGGCCCATAATTCATGGATACCTACTGTGGTAACTCAAAAACTGAGGCTTTATACTGAGGCACCTGTCAAGATAAGCCACCAGAACCCCTGTATTTGATGGATGGCGCTTAGTTCAAGATGGAGTGGCCCTTGGTTGCACTGCACTGCACTCGCATGGGCCGTTATGTAACGGTTGAATTGCTCTCTTCTTATACAAAACTCCACAATGGCTCTTCTTTATACTGCTTAGCAGTGAGGCACTAAGGCACCTCTGCCCTTGTTGTCTGGGGTAAGATGCAGCAGCTCAGGGATAGACGCGGAACCACACAACTGCCGATATCGTTGTGCTGTGCTTGCAACACTTTAATCCCACCACCTCCCAACTATTGTATAACTGATTCCGGCCCTAGCCGTGCATCTAGTGCTTTGTATAGCTTTTGCACTTGTTCCATAGCGGTGAACCCCCCCAATTGTGAGCATTTTCTTTGTCCAGCGTCTACTGTAACGCCCAACGGCTGAAGCCATTCAGGCAGCCCCGCCGGCACGTGACTCACACCAAACCGGCCTCCTCTGATAACTACCTTGTAGGCCTACTTGCTTCATCTGCCTTTTGCCTCTGGTCCCGAGCCTCTCTCGCCAATTCTCTCTTCCCACCTTTCACATTTTTCCATACCATTTCCATGCGATCATAGGCCCTCGCGCCTCAATAATTCATAGACGACCATCACACTGTCGAATTTCACCGTCACAACCGCCCGGGCTCCTTCATCACTGAACTGCCCTCTCTCCCTCCTTCTCCGCTGCTACCCAAAGTCGTACCATTGTTCAAAGAACAGGTTCCGACTTCCTCGACCTAGCACTCCCCGGGCTCGAGATCGAAAAGAGCAAACCCAACTCTCCGCTTGCAGGGCTTTTTCTCCTTTGCAGCGGTCCGTCGAATCACCCCTCGCACGACCAGCAAAATAAAATAAAAAAAAAGACTTCACCTCGTGGACGCGAGGTCTAGAATCAGCCAAGCATGGCCAGCCAATTAGCAGATCAGTTGCAGAACACTCAGTTAAGGTTAGAATTGTGCCTTTTGTCTTGTTCAGCAAGACAGAGAACATAGTCTCGCTGAGCGCAGAGGGGGTTGATCCGTTTGCTAACTCTACATTGGTAACTAGCGATGGCGTTCCTCCACGACCTGAAGACTGGAAGCAGACCCTGAACATTCCCGCCAAAGACACCAGACAACAGACAGAGGTTTGTTCTTCTCTTGCGCCTGAAAGCTAATCTTGATTCGATTGATGGCTGATGCTGTGCTGCTTTTTTCTTGTTGGATGACAGGATGTCACAAAAACAAAGGGTCTCGAATTTGAGAACTTTGCGCTAAAGCGAGACTTGCTCATGGGAATCTTTGAAGCTGGCTTTGAAAAGCCCTCTCCAATCCAAGAAGAAGCCATCCCTGTTGCATTAACTGGCCGGGACATCCTGGCCCGAGCCAAGAACGGCACTGGAAAGACTGCAGCCTTCGTCATCCCTGCTCTGGAACGCATTAACCCCAAAGTCTCAAAGATTCAATGTCTTATCCTCGTCCCCACACGCGAACTGGCCATGCAAACATCACAAGTATGCAAGACGTTGGGTAAGCACCTCGGCATCAATGTCATGGTAACAACTGGTGGTACTGGTTTGCGAGACGACATCATCCGTCTACAGGAGCCCGTCCATATTGTGGTCGGCACTCCGGGCAGAATCCTCGATCTTGCAGGAAAGAACGTCGCGGACCTCAGCGAGTGTCCCATGTTCATCATGGACGAAGCCGACAAGCTTCTATCCATTGAGTTCACCCCCGTCATTGAACAGCTGCTCCAATTCCACCCCAAGGATCGACAGGTCATGCTCTTCTCCGCCACCTTCCCCCTCTCTGTCAAGGACTTTTCCGACAAAAACATGACCAGCCCCTACGAAATCAACCTCATGGACGAACTCACCCTACGTGGTATCACTCAGTACTACGCCTTTGTCGAAGAGAAACAGAAAGTCCACTGCTTGAACACCCTCTTCTCCAAGCTGCAAATCAACCAATCCATCATCTTCTGCAACTCAACCAACCGTGTTGAGCTTTTGGCTAAGAAAATCACCGAACTTGGCTACTCATGCTTCTACAGTCACGCTAGAATGCAGCAGCAAGCCCGTAACCGCGTCTTCCACGATTTCCGCAACGGCGTCTGCCGAAACTTGGTTTGCTCAGATCTTCTCACCCGAGGCATTGACATCCAGGCTGTCAATGTCGTCATCAACTTTGACTTTCCTAAGAACGCCGAAACCTACCTTCATCGAATTGGTCGATCTGGCCGATTCGGTCACCTTGGCCTGGCTATTAATCTGATCAACTGGGACGACCGCTTCAACCTCTATAACATTGAACGCGATCTTGGCACAGAAATCCAACCCATTCCTGCGAGCATCGACAAGAGTCTTTACGTTTACGAAAACCCCGAATCCATTCCTCGCCCCATCTCAAACCTTCCCAAGGGTGCTCTGCCTCAGCAGCAGTCATTCCCTGCTCAGCCTCTGGTCCAACAAGCCCACCATCAGCCCGCTCAAGGAAATTGGCAAACTCAAAACGGCCAGCAGAATGTCAACTCGCAATTCAATGGAGGACGAGGCCGAGGTGGCCGTGGCCGTGGATACCGTGGCCGTGGTGGTGGCAGCGGCGGCAACGGTCGAGGTCGTGGCCAGCCACCGCGAGAACCCCAATCTTAACCTACTTTGCCCCCTTATCGTTCAAGTGGGTGTGGGTAGATGGTGGTCGTAGGTGTTGATTTTTTTCCTATCATTTTCTTATTTATTACCTTCTTTTCTGATTTCAACATGATTTTCTGTAAGGCTTTGGGGCAAAGTTTTTCATTGTTGGATTGTACATTATCCGCACGAGTATTGGCGCACGAGCGGAACGGCGAACCGGACTTGATTGCTGATGAGGCTCTGAGCACTCCATGTTCATTGGGAGGGTGGTTCCTGATTCGATCTTTTCCCCCTTCTCCCCCCACAAAGCGCATGAACAATTTCCAGAAGGGGGAAGAAAAAGAGAGACGCTATGCTTTGCAACAAAAAGCGAGCTCATCGTTTATATCCTCTTGGGCTTTCTTTCTTTTCTGTTTTTGAGCGGCGCTCTTTTGTCAACATTATACATTCTGCCATCGGCTCTGGAAGTCATTTTCTCTTCTTGTTCTTTGCATGATTGATAGCGTTGACGATTGAAAGAAGGGAGCAGGCGGGCTGGAGATTTAGGAACTTTGTGCGAAATGGAGCGAGGCGAATACCATTTCTCAAGGAACATGGCAGCGGGAAGGATTTGGTGCTGTGGAGTTGGCGTAGCTAGACGCAGGGAGCGGGGGGGGCATGCATCACGGCGTACCTGGTTTTTTCTCAGCATCTTTGTGCTGGCTCCTTGCAGTTTGGGAGGAGAGCAGTTGCGATTTTCTGTTGAAAGGATCGGTCAGGTGCATCCATGAGGCGGCTATGATACCTTTTTTGACGATTCATCACGTTGGACGAACAGGACCTTGATGACGAAGGTTTGGAGGAAGTCAACCTTCCAAGCACATTTGAAGTGCCGTCCTAGGAAGAAACAAGGGTAGCTTTGGAAGGCTGGTTTGGTGGACCGAGTGTTCTGTATCTTGTCAGCTCACGCTTTGACGAGTCTATCCGTCCATTACTTGACAACGATTGCTTTGAGGCACAAGCTTGGACGATTATTGACAAATTTCGGAGCACTCGGCGGGTGGAGGTGAGGAAAATGGATAAAAAAACCACTGAAAAAAACCAAAAAAAATATTTTTTTTTTTTTTTGAGAGAGGGATTGTGAGCGCTTTGGCTGATGGGGACTGTGATGGCTTTCGGACTAACTGAACACTCATTCCGGCGTCTAGGATATACGTATCTTTAGATACTGGGTACGAGTTTGAAAGGTAGTGAGCAGATAGTTTCTGGCTAGGCAGCGGGACAATTCCAACAATTTCTCTCTCAAACTATGTTGCTAATGTGACTTGATGCTGGATTACTGATGTAAATTGGTTTAAAGAGTGCGGATTATGAAGCTGACCTCGTCGTAATACCTCAGGGGATGCTCTGCTGGTTTGTGGATCCGTAGCACTTCAATACCTTTAGATGGGAAAGAAAAAGTGATGGCATTAATCTCGTATTGATAGAAGGCTATAAAATAATCATACATGTGCCCCCTTTCCCAATCATGTAGTCCCGAAAGTAGTCTGTACATATTATGTCCCCGAAGTCTACCTTTGGTTAAAAAAAAAAAAAAAAAGAGTATCCCAATCAAAGTTTTCCTTACTTTCTCCTCCCCCCTTATGCGCCAGCCACGACGGCCAGATTGTCGTAAATCGCCCTCTTGACTTCGTACAGCGTGCTCCTCTTGCCACCAAGCGGTAGACCCACGCTCTCCACGTCGATGCGTCCTTCGGCCGTCTTGCGGACTGCCACTGAGCCATCGACGACAAGCGTACCCTCGCCACGGAATTCGGCTGAGTGGCCTGCCCCTTGCATTGCGCGACGTAGATCCGCAAGTCGTAGATCGCCAACGTGGAGGGACTGAGCGGCTGATCGAGCAGCGGAGATGAGGTTCACGGGCAAGACGTCCAGAGTGGGCATCGAAGCCGTGTCGGCTGCGTTGGTGAGCGCAACGGCTGTGGATGTTGACGGTTCCGTCTTTTGCCTCTTGTTGGCGACGTCGTCGTGCGTCTGCCCGTCTGCTTCCTGGGCCAGGGCCGAGGCGAGAAGCTGGCCTGTGATGGTGACGATGCCGAGACCCCGGACGTTCTGCCACTTGAGCTTCTTCACCAGAGGATCGGCCAGCTTCACCACCCAGGCGTTTGTGTCCATGCTGGCGTCCACCCACGTGCCAACTTCTGGAGTAAACACATCGACGGAGCGGTCTCCGTCGGATGCGAGGGCGGCTCGACAATCTGCCGCGAGGGATGTAGTCTCTTCCCGAGTGCCTCCCACGAGGATCAGCTTTCGTGGCTGGATTAAGGGGATCAGCATGTTGAGACTTCGCTTGTCGTGCAGTCCGCTAAAGTCTATCATGGCAATCCGTAGATTAACTGCTACTGTTTCTGACGTGTACACCAACTTGCATGGGCCGTTAGGTTCCTCCGGCTCAGTATCCTCAACCGAGTCCAATTCGTCCGCGGCAGCCCCATCAGCTAAGTCCATGGCATCGGCATCATCTGCTGCGACTGCTCGGTTCGTGTTGGGGCGTTTGTTGGCACCGGCTGCCTGCTTAGCGACATCATCCCACTTGCGCTTCTTGCCAAGCTTGTCGTCTTCTGCGGCAATTTGGGCATTGTCAACTGCCTCGTCTTCCTTTTCTTCTGCTCGTAGATAATCTTCTGGGCGAATCAGCTCGCCAAAGTCGTCGTTCCTCTTCCTTCTTATGGCCATGGGGAATGAGCGTTCTCTGCCCCTTTTACCACGTGTGTCGAAATCGAAGACAGTCTTTTTCTTGATCAAAATATTGATACCGAGGTCCTCGTCTTTGAGAACCACGTTCTTACGCCCTGCCTGGCCCATTGTAGCAGACACATTAAGAGCCTTGCCCTGTTGTTCACCTTCATCTTCGGAGTCAGATGATGATTCGGATGATGCATCATCAACGACATCAGCAGATGCTTCCAGCGCACCTGCTCCACCGGCCTGCTGAGTTGCCTGTAGCTGTCTCTGAGTTGCTAACCATTGCTGATAGATGGCGAGATCGTCTCCTTCTAGAGGTTCACGGCGAGCTTCACGAACTTCTAATTCACGACCGCCGCTGTAGACCATCTCCAGGCTATCTCCACTGCTGGCCTGCTCTGTAGAAATGCCATCTCTTCTTTCTCTCCACCATTCCCACAATGTCCTGGAGATGGAGGGAGAATCATCCTTGGCTAAGTTGGGTCGCTCTGTTAAGATGACCAGATTTCGAGAGTCCTTGGCCAGACCTTTAACCAAATCCTTGGAGAATCCCCAATCCATGCTAACATCACTGGCCAGGATCACACGTCCCTGTGTTTCCCCATTCTCAATATTTTGACTCAGAAGCTTTGTGATTTGAGCTTTTCGCTCTAGCAGTCGCAAGTACTTGAAATCAAATGGAGCTCCCTCCTTCTTCTCACTGCCACCGTTGACCTTCCGCTGACCTTCTGCAAAGGCTTCAAACTCCTGGACAATATTGTTGTCCATCCACTCCAGCATGCTACGTGCGTATCTCATGGTGCTCGAGACATTTCGGCCTGCTAGGTATAGCTTTGAATACTTAAGAACGCCATCCTTGTTTGCAGCATCAGTCCTCCAGGCATACTCGAGGAGGTAGGAGATCTCCAAGACTCTGGCGCTTGAGTCTACGGGAATGAGAACCGTGCCGCCTCGACTAACACACGTTTTGATCATTTCGATCAACTGCTCGTCTCGCTTCGCACGACCACCGGCCTGTGCGTTCTTGTCTGCACCGCGAGAGCTGCAAATCAGAGCTGTAGGCTTGCGCAGCTGCTCAATGACTTCTGCACCGCCACCTCCGGCGCCACCAAGCCAAGCTGCTCCAGCAAATACATTTTCACGCGCTTGATTCCAGTCGACTGCATAAACAATAGATTCCAGCCCGTGCTGGATGTGCCATATCGTACCACCAAGGGTGTGGCCAGAGTTGTACGCGGTAATGGTCAGTCCATTTAGCGGAGGAGAAAACGGCGAGGATAGAGGTTGATGGGGTTGTGAGTATTTGAGCGGCTGGATGAGAGAAAAGTATCGAGCGATTTCTTCGGGTGTAGGGGACTGCAGAAGCAGGTTCTGAGCTGTCGTAACGGTTTGTGAGTATGTGTATGTCGTCTCGGAGAGCGAGCTCTGGCGAATCGTCGTGGCGGCCGCGGGAGTAGAAGAGTAGAGGTCTTGAGTGAGCGTTCGGCCGAGATCGATGACGGGTCGAGTCGCATAGACGGGGATGCGTGTGAAGAGAGCTATGTTCTTGCAGCAGTGGGCATATGCGGCAAGATGCGACACCGTGGCATGTGTGAGGAGAATCAGCGAGAGGGTGGGAACCTGTCTAGAAGCTTCATGTCAGCTCTTGTTGCTCAATTGACTCTGTTTCGACTTGTCCCGCCTCTTGCGAGTGGAATCCCTGGACAGAGCGTCTGCGCCTACTTTTCTAGCTCCTCGAGCTTATCGCTACTAAACGACTCGTCCCATCCCAGATCAACGAGCACCTTGACCCCTCCATCGAGCTCCAAGAGAGATTGCGACGCGAGCGACTCCGAGAGAGCACCCTGGAGCGGGCAGAAAGTGAACATGGTGAATCTGCCGCCGCGATCGCAATGATTTAGTCGAGTCTTTTCTGCAGCATGATTCGTCGGATGCCGTGTTGAGAGTCGCCCAAAGTCGAAATGCGAATGCTTGTAATCGTCTGGAAATGCTAGGCAAGTCTACAGGGCGAATCGCGTCGCCATATTATTTGATGCAATTCTCTGGCGTGGAATTGACATGATGGACAGGGGTCGGTTTAGATCACGGGATCGGGGATACTTTGATCCTTGACTAGAATGATGACTGCAGACTTCCTTTTTGGGCAATTTTGGCATTGGATTCCCACACATACAAATGCAGCTGCGGATGAGTTGCAACAGGCCGTCTCAATTCGTAGTGGATAGGCATAAGCAAGGAGAAGTTTTATTAATCTTACTGTGAATGATCTAATAGAGGTCTTTTAGCATTAAAAACGGCGGGCTGGGTCCTAAGAGAGGCGCCGTTATTGTACATCGTGACCCTTCACAAGCTAATTTTGATGAGTCGCAGTCGTTGACACTGGCCTGTACAGACAAAGGTACGAATTAATAGTCTCATGGGCTAACAAAGGTTTTTCTGGCAGTCAAAGGCAAGGTTTGAAAGGTTGTAACTATAAACTATATAAAGTATAAAACACAAAACGGTTGAGAGACTTACAGAAATAAATTACAGCTGAACTTTACATCACAGTTGGTTACCTGTATGCTGAAAAGCATGAAAAGGGAAAAAAATTCTCAAAATCCAGAGAATATTCTTTGTATGTGGAGTTTACTCTTTATAATAATATGCGAAGGATAGCCTTTCATTTGATAACTGAAAGTACCTCCATTTCCTCTCTGGATGCAACACGAGACAGTTCAATCTGGCTACTATACAAAACAGACCACAAGTAGATTACTTGACTGTCATAACGTTACTTTCTTCTAGTTTCCGCTACTATATCTATATAACTCTAGTATCTAGTAATATGGCTAGCTTTAAATTTGCAAACTCACCAAGCGGACAAGCCACTGGGAGTCTCCAAGGGAAAATGGCATTTCCTGAAACTCAATTCGTAGAGTTTCGTGGCCATGGTAAAATTTACCCAAAGGGATTCCTATATGAACACAGACTGCCCCCTATTTTTATTTTGTCCTATACACCTTTTAAGTCATCAGTATCACCAAAATCACCGCCATGTCTCTCACCCGGTTACTGCGCGATCTCAAAACCCGCCATATTAGACCCAAGCAGAATCCGTCCTGCCATATCCTTAATCTCCCTAGAGGGATTCTTATTTTGATCCTTAAGTATCTTCCACAGTATCAACAAATAATCCTCTCTCAAACTTGTTATCCACTACGCTGCATTATCCTGAATTACAATAAAGCCCACAAGGGTAGCGATAACCTTCATCTATCCGCCAACCTCGACCAGCATCAGCGCTTGGAGTATCTTTTTGCTCTAGCCCGCAGTCAACCCAAAGTCTGGGCTTGTCATAGATGCAGTAAACTCCATCACAGAAGAAAACTTGGTATTCCGATGAACCAAGAGTCACCATGTGATCTTCATTGTCAAAAAAAAAAAAAAAAAAAAGAGCGATTATTATACGCAGGGCGTATATATGGCCTACTATGGACATATCCAATTCGCCTTGAAGTATTCCCGATTGCAGATTGAGAACAGAAACAGCGTATCTCAATTGCAGAAGTCAGATGAATGGTATCTCGACAATATAATGAAGCCGTTCTCAGCACCAATTCGCCCACATGAAGGCGGCATGTCAGATAAGATTAAAGGAAGACTACATGTCTTCCCAAAGATCATCGACGGGCGATTTCTCATTCATTCGGTCTGGACATTCGCTAAAGACATCGGAAATGTCTCTCGCCAATCTATAGGACAGTTCCGCATATGTCAACATCAAACTTGGGATCCTTCGGGTTATTCAAACTCGACGTTGTTAAATATTCAGGCCTATGCTTTCCGTCTCGGACGTGAGGTCCATCATTCATGCGACTTTTGCGAAACAGATTTTTCTATCCAGGCCTCTTCTGAAGTCACTGTGGTTCGTATATGGCAAAATCTTGGGTCGGAGGTCACTTACTCGAAGAATCATTCGTGGCATTGGCAGGCAGACTTTTGCCGCCGTGACTTGGTTCATTCTAAGCACGGAAGAATTGAGGAATTATACGTCCAGCACACAGTTTCAGGGCACTCTGTAGAGGAATTATTCATAGGAATAGTAGATTGGTTGGATATGAGAAATTACTAGTTATTTATTCGGCGCCAAAGTAGTGCACATATCCGTCTGCTTTAGACGTGGGGAGTTCTATTATCGCCGAAGTCGTCATCGCAAACGCTTCGCCGTCCCCTATTTTCGGAAGGCAAACCATGCTGCGTGTGTATAACATGCGAGGATCGTCGCACCCTTCTGGCGGATCATCAAACTCGAGGGTTGGAAACTTGGCCTCTCCCTTTTCCCGTGCCCATTTCGTCTCCCATATTTTTCTCATGTGCGCTTCCCACTCCGGGGATGTATCTTTTTCCGTATCCTCTTCCTCTTCAATAGAGGTATAAAACATGCGAGACATCACAACGACACTGGCGTCAGGGTTTCGCTCTTTTAGACGTGTCTCGAGATCCTGGCGTTCGGGGCCAGGTGGAAGTTGACGCAGAGCTTTACACCGACCTTGGTCAAAATCGTAGAGGTAGAGAACTTGAAACGTTCCAACTGAAGTGTGCGGATCGTGGTATCCATGGTAGTTGTCTTCATCGTGTTCATATTCCTCGATGTGTTCCCGCACGAGTAATTTGTTCCCGACTAGGCTTGGGAGTCGATCGAATAACTCGCCGTACAGCGTTCGTGCGTTGGCCTTGTCAGAAAACACATGGAAGAGATCTTTGAAAAGATCTTTGTCCATGAAATACCCGGGCGTCGGTTGCGCCTCGGACTGCGCATTGTTGTGAGCTATAACGCACCCTTTGAGCAAAGTAGTTTAACTTACCGGGATTTCACCAGTGAGTAAACCCACGTCTGCAACTGTGAAACGACTCCCGTGATGGTGATGATGAACAACAACATCATTGTGGGCAGAGCTTCCTGGAATTGCTATTGCATCATGGTTATTTCCATAGTCGAAGTTCTCATATTGATGGAATAATCGACCCTTGTTCTGCTCTGAGCGTGTTATTGGGATTGATCTAAGGAGAGAATATGGTCTGTCATGAGATGGATCAAGGTGGCCACCGAGAGCAATATACGAAGGTGTAGCAAATTGAAAATTTCCCCGGTGCTTTGGAGACAGTAAGTAATTGCGGTGGGAAGCGACGTCTTGGAATTGCTTACACACTGAGGCGCGCGCTCATCTTGAGGTATGTCTATTCTTGTCAGGTTTTCGGATTCGGTATCCCAGATTGCAATCTGATTTGATGTGCCAAGGCAATTCCAACGCTTAGACAAGTCTTCTGAACCATCATATACGCAGATGGCTACAGATGAACCGTGAAGGGCAATCTCTCCATTGGTAGCTTCTGCAGACAATATCTTTTCTTTATTGACGCTGCCAACCGGGTCATGAGTGCGCAGTATTAATTTACTCTCGCTAAATATCGTCTCAGTAAGATATTCACAGACTATTCTTAACGTTGATGCTTATATGTATTCACCCTTTTCTGAATTCTGCAGTGACAAACCCCGCTTGGTTGCCTAGTAGCTTTGAGCTTGTGGCATGGTATGGCAACTCCACGATCCGTTTAAACTCGACTACGTCGTCTTCTGTTCCCAAGCTGGCGTTGATGTCGGCTATAAATACCAGAGATGGAGATGTAACGCTGTTTGCCGACGGTAAAGTCAACATGATCTGGTCGTCCATGACGCTCCATTGCGCGTAATACTCCATATTTGTTGACGAGAGTTCTGCAGGCTGGCGCAAGTTGAGAACTCGCTGCGGCCGGCCACTAAGCCAGCTCATACGCGTTTCGTCTTTCATTGTAGGATAGAACGTGTTGGACTAGACGCAAGTTTACTCAACCTCGCAAATTGAATTGAGTTGAAGAAGTGGAAGAATTCTCGCTGCTTAGTTGCTTAGCGCAGTTTAGTTGGACAAGGTAGGAAGAGAGATTTTGAGGGTCAGATGGAACACGAACCCGGCGTTAGCGCTCACCGCTTGGTGAATGAACTTACTCGAGGAAGACAGTTTCGGAGAATCAAATTTGAGAGTAGTCGCTGAAACGTTCAAGATCATACATAATTGAATAATGTGTCTATCGCTTCTTTTACAGGAGGGGGGGTAGCTGCATATCTAACTCCCAAACAATCGCACAAAGTTCAAGTGTCAGAATAAAGTATATCTAAGAAGCACTTTATTTAGATGTAATCCACACTATGTGCTGCAGATGTTAGGTAGTAGAGAGCTCACCTTGCCACTGTTTGAATGCGAGTTGAGGCAATTCCGAAATTGGTGCTACATTCTCAGCTCATCGGTATAAGCACGGCATACGTGGGAGACGAGTGAATCGCGTTGGCAGTATTCCCACCAGAGACGCATACAAATCACAGTGCGTTGCTGGGAACTAACAAGGTATGATCACAGATCGCATAGACGACCAAGTACCCATTCCGTTTCACTGACCACTATCAACTTTCCATATCTCTCAAAGCATTTATGCTGGCAACCAGTACTAAACGACTCTCGCAACTACTAATAGTATTATCAAGACACCATGGAACAATCCCGGAATATATTACATCCAAGACTTAACCACCGAGGCTAGAATCTATCAGATGTTAGGCGAACACCCTCGCCTAGTGAATATTCGAAATTTGGACTCTACGGAACATACAACGGTAATGGAGTACATGCCACATGGCACGCTGAAGCAGTACATCTAAAATCATTATGAAGATGCTTCACGACCTCTGCAGCTCCAGTGGGCTCGATAGACGGCCGAAGGCTGCAACTCCTCCATGCATTCGACATTCTTCACTGTGATGGTGGCCACATTACCCCCTGTTGAACGCATCACTCAATTTGAAGATTGCTGACTTCCGCGGTTCATAGATAAAAGGCTCCTGTGCCTCAGTCTGCCCCGGATCCCGGTACCGAGCCCCCGTTCCGGAGTGGCGCCCAAGCAAGCCTCCAAGCTTGAACGAAGACTTATTTGCTCTTGGCCCCGTATTGTACTTTATATTCACTAGTAAACGTACCATTTCACGAGCTTAAGGAGTATGAGGTTGCAAAAAATTACGAAGCTAGAGTGCTTCCTAATTTATCCGGGGTCTTGTGTTCTAATATCATCACTCTATGCTAGCAGCAACGCGCTAGTTCCGCTCAACAGATACACGAGACAATTGACCAACTTTGTGTCGCAGGAAATATATAGCCTTATGTGCCATACAGTCAGGCTGCTGTAACAAAGCCTGTAGTGTATCGTTGATAAACATTTAAAAAGTGAACCAATCACCTTTCATTTATTGGAACGCCTTATGCCAGTCTATGGCGGATGTGATGTCTCTTCTGGCCAATCGCTCAACTCTTGCTTCAATGTCGTCATATGTATTTTAGTTGTCTTGTCGCAAAAGTCATATCTGTTATTGGCTTTCCTTGAGATGCCCTTGGGCAAAACACCAAGCGCCATGACAGCTGGAATCGACAAATCTACAGCATTTTCCTTGGAGAAATACCAAGGTATTTTTTGAGTGAGTCGGAAGATGCAGAGCTCTGGCGCCAAAACAATTTGAGGGTTTATATAAATCAGGCAATCTTTTGAGAACAATATAACTATAGTGCAATCCAGATAGTAGTTCTCTGGATACTTGGCGGGCAACTTACTTTTCACTATGCACATAGCCACAAGCCCAGGAAACACACTTGACATGTGCGGAGAATTTTTTTAATACGGAATTACCGACATTTGATACATCCGGTACTTCACTACTGATATGGATTAAACAGATTCTAAAGTGACAGGTACATGCGTGACTTGTTGTTTACCGACACTGAGGATTTACCGACAATGAGGATACTGCAGATCCTTCTTCGCCATCGGTCATGAGAACGTTACATAAGTAGGAGAGCCACAAGTACGCCACACATCATCACAATTCTCCGTTTAATCGTATATTTGGCTAGTGCAATAATGGGCTTCATTAGTCTTAACTTTAAGACTACGCTGGGCTTAAGCCATATACAGCATTCTCCAACCAGATTGATCATATCCGGCTGCCGTAGTTTGCTAAGCCCCGTGGGGATCTAGCGACAGTATTGTGGCCTGAATGTTCATGCCTCATCTTGTTTCATGCACATTAGTTGGCAATTCGCTTGATCATTGCCAAAAGGCAGACTCCACTCTTCGATCGCTGGCACTTTTACCGACTGCGCGGGATCAAGAATCCCCAAGGCTGAGCATTTAGAGTCTCCGCTGGAAGACTCCGGAGAGGCCAGCCACGTCTCTTATGTAAACTCCAATGACATCGACTCTAGGATACATTAACGAAAGCCAGAGCTAAGCTAAACGGTAGAGCTGAATTGAACAAGAACGGTGCCCAAGCCAGTCTTGCCACATGTCAGTTCCTACATATTGGAGTTCTAGGCCGTTAATTAAAGACCATTGCCGTAGTTTCTGTAGATTTTCCTCGTGCTTATTCTGTCATCGCTTTTGCCAACATTTTCATCATTTACGATGCATTCGGACGCCCGATTTTGGGCTGTCTGTGCTTCAGGTTTCTTAATCTTGAGACGATGAACGCACGACGCAGCCCCCGACGACGACAATATGGCCGGGTTTAGTTCCGGCGTAGATCACAAATCGCTTGTGTTTCAAATCCTCATACCCGTCTTCTTCTCTCTCGCCCTGTACAACGTCATCGAACTTACGTTTCTTATTTTTCATACCTTTAAGCGGCACTCGGGTCTTTATTTTTGGTCTTGTGTATTTGCCACTGGGGGTCTTGTCTTCCAAACTGCTGGTTTCTTCATATTGTATTATGCATCTCCATCGGTGGCATATTTGGCGGTGACGATATCGCTTTTGGGATGGATACCAATGGTGACGGGCCAGTCCTTGGTGCTATGGTCTCGATTACACCTCATTTTACACAACCGACGGCGTCTAAGGATGATCTTATGGATGATTATTATCAACGCCATACTATGCACTGGAGGGATCACCCCTATGATATACGGTTCCGTTGCCAATCCAGAGCTATTCCACACGCCTTTTCAAGTCATGGAGAGGATCGAAGTCACCATTTTCTTCGTCCAGGAACTGATAATATCTGGAGTTTATATCTTCGAAACACTCAAGCTCATGAGAGTACAGCAATCTCTGGGGATCAGCCAATACGGCCGCTCTCTCATGAAACATCTAATTATCGTCAATGTTATTATCATCATCCTCGACGGCACGATTGTCGCTCTGGAATATGCAAATCAATGGGAATATCAAACTGCCTATAAGACATTCGCGTATAGCGCGAAACTAAAGCTGGAGTTCACGATTCTTAACCGTTTGGTCGACATGACAAAACGAACCAAGGAAGCCCGCGCTCCGCCACAGGAACCAAGTTCAACAACACAAACGATAAGTCAAACTGGATCTTCCATTGCGCAGAAAAGCTTGATCCAAGCCCCAGGTGAAGCGCAACCGTGCGATGTCTCTTTTCAGGCAACTGCTACTGCAGATAAGGACGCGCCTTTAGGGGGGGATCGGCCATCTACGCCGAACCAGGGAGTGCTTTGTACCACTGAGGTTGTCGTTCAGCGAGAAGATCGTTGTACTGGGCCAGATACGTGCACGCACGTACAGACTCTTACCCCAGGTGGTTTCAGTAAATAGCACAACTACATCTAATAATACATTACAAGTTTACTTTCTAAGTTTTCTCTCAATTTTCCAAACCCATATGCTGTTAACACTTGTTTTCTTCCCTTGTTCCTCTGTGTGATTTCCTTCTACTACTTCTCGACGATTCATTATTATACAGCAGCTCAACATGTGTTATTGGGCAGCCACGCTGAGTAGTGTAATAGGTCAGTTGAGTTGAAGATCATGCTTTTGTCTTATAGCTTGTTTGTTCATGATAGGCTCAATTCAGTCTACTAGTCTACCTATCGCTCTTGAACTCTACCTAAGTAGCAGCCCAAGTGCCAAGGCTGAAGCTGAGGCTGAAAGCTGAGAATCCGGCGACTTTCTTGGTTACACGAATTCAAGAAAAGCAATGAAGATCACCCATGAAATACGAGTCACGCGGCATCAACAAGCAGGGGTTTCATTGGTGGCCTGGGCCAATAGCAGCAATTAGATCGTTGCCATTTCCCCCAGCTGAAAAGTGTCACCTGCAATGAGAAAAGGCTGAACGTCCTCTTATACATAGACACGTCTACCGCCCCGAAAACATAGCCAAATTCACGAACATGGTATGAAATATCGATATACTGCGAAGATATATTCAACTAATAACTGCGTTCGCTCGCACTCTCATGCTAAGCATCAATTACGCGATATGAATCACCCACTAGGGATAAAAGATTCCACAAAGCCTCATACACTCAAGTTTTATGCATATTAGAACGACACTAACAGTCATTCAATGTTTCTAACAATTATTCACATGAGTGATTCGAGTTTCAATCGCACAAGTATGCCCATTAATATGCGGTGACTTTCTCATTGGAGGTCGAATATGCATGTCTCAGTCCTTACCCTTGCATATTGATCGTCCAACAAGGCGAGGGGCGTCTTGGTGTGATACCCTTCCTTCGGTAATTGTGTAAATAATTTGACACGTCGCATAAGTAAATTAGGCCAATGCAAGCCACGCCTAAATGATCGGAAGATTTGAGGAGAAGCCAACTTGTTGTCAGGTTATAGGCTTTTGGTCGCGCTTTAAGCATCAATGTTCACGATAAATGTTTTTCTAGCTATATATATCAAAGCGTTTAGCATTAATCAGAATCCAAGCAAATCACCAGCAGTTCTCAGGCATATCTTCTATTGGGAATCACGCACTTGTTATCTTTTGGTATACATCATTGATACACCATCACCTTTTCCCTTTAGCATATCACTTCAACTTTGTCCTCTAAAAAGAACGAGGCGAAAGCCAGAATGAATACTTTTAGACCAAATTGTACGCTTCCTGAGGCACCGGGTGTATTTGTCAACGCCTCAAATGTCAGATCTACTATGGAAATCATCTGGAGCTGTATCGGTATAATCATTCTCTCCAACATGGTCTATCCTTCATCCCAACATTCCGCCTGACTTCCGAAAACAGGCCAAATGGCAACTCTATTTACAAAAATTATATTCGGTTGCTCGAAAGGCCTTCTGGATGATTGTCATGTTTGTTGCTCCTGAAGCCTTGACTTCTCTATATGCGCACAAGATGTTCAGTGCACATCATAATGATGCAATTCTTAAAGGCTTGGCATCTACTCAAAAAGTCCCGTGGAGCCGCACACATACGCTATTTGCAGATATGGGAGGTTTTGCTGTATATTTCTCAGTCAAAGAGTTTCATCCGCCACATCAGAAAAAACCCTCCAAGGAAAACTTAAGGAAACGTCTGAAATGTTTATATCAGAGAAGCCCCTCCAAGCTAAAGTTTTTTGAGAACTTATTGGAAAAGTTGTTCGAAAAGTTGTTAGAAAAGCTATTCAAGTGTCCATTAGAATATTTCGAAAAATCTAGATCGGAAGTTTCCAAGAGGCTGAAAGCAAAAGACATTCTCGAATTACTCAAACGGCCGGATAAAAGAAACCGCGGGTTTATTGAACGTTTTGAGCTTAAGCAAAGGTTTTTTTTCGGTTGGTTTGGAGACTTTCTATGGAAAAAGCACACAAAACATCAAGAAATCGCCATCGGCATCAAAAATGAACTAGAACCGGACCAAATTACACATGGGAAGCTGCAAACCCTCGCGGCATTGTCTGGGGATATATTGGTATTAGACTCGGCACAACTCATCGTTGCAGCGAAAGAAGGAATTATCAAGCTCCCTAAAATCACAAAAAAAGAGCTACAAGATAAAAGTAAATCCGACGCACTGGTCAAGATCTTGGCCATTATGCAAGTTTCATGGCTCATCATCCAGCTTGCTGCCCGGAGATATTATGGTTTGGCCTCTGCGCCGTTTGAAATCAGCACAGTTGTCCTGTCGGCTTCTACAATTATTTTTAGTGGAACAAGCCAAAAGACGTCAGCGTACCCATCTATGTTCGTGCAAATAAAGTGGAATCTCCCACGAAAGAGAAAGCCTCTTCGGAAACCACCGCTTCTCCAGAAACGACTGCGTCTCACGGATCAAGTGTTTCTCGAGGATCAAATATTGAAACGACTATTTCTGATGAAGCTTTCAAAGGGGCCTTCAAGAAAGTCTTCGAGGCAGCTCCTTATCCATATCTACGTTTTCCCATCATACCAACCAAGCTTTATCAGATCCCTAGCTGCATCTTTCACGTTGCTCATTCAAACGATGGCAACAGCAGTAAAGGCAGCAACAGTGTTTGGGTGAAAACGGCTGTTATTGCCGTCGTTTCTATTCTTTCGTTTGGGGGTATTCACATCTTTGCATGGAATTTCTACTTCCAAACTAAGTTCGAGCAACAATTATGGAGAGTCTGCTCGGTGGCAGCTACAGTTTTGCCATTACCGTACCTTGCTACCCACTATTCCTTTATGAAACGCGGGACAGACGTTGGGAAGACAGAAATACGGCTAATCAGGACAATCCAAGGAGTCCTGGCTCTCTTCTATGTTCTTGCACGATTGTTTCTTATTATTGAGAGCTTGAGGTCACTTTACTATTTACCACGCGATGCCTTCGAGTCTACATGGAGTGTGAATTTCCCACACTGGGGATAAACAGCAAAATATTGCATAATAGTATATATACATTCGCTGCTGACCGGCTCCGTTTCCACCATCTCAATAATATCATGCACTCACAAATTTAGTATCAGTTCAATAGTTAATTGACTATGTAGTTACTTAGACTTCTTGTCCAGTCAAAATATCTATTTTAGTGTGAAGTCTACTGTTATCTGCGTACACGCGCTTAAGAGTTGGGAAGAGGCATTTTGGTCTCAAATCTTTGGAAGATCTTCCATAATGTCCCATTCCATATTCAGCAAATTTGAGATACATCACAGGCTGAAATTAAGTGATTAGAGTTTTCCATTGTATTTATTTCATATCTAATTTTTAACATATCTATATTATTCCAAATATAAAAGACGGGAGCGGAGAAATGCAACACAAAAGCCAGGTTACCATCTTGCCTTACTACCTATACCCGAGCAGCCTCCTGCCAAAGCCGAAGAGTAAAACACATTTCCCGATGATGCGGCCAAAGATAAGAGGCAACCCAAACCGATACCAGGTAATGGGCCGCCATAATCTGGCTTCCGGCAGTATTATCTTGTTGTTTTTCTCTCTCCTCGCCGCTGCGTCCTCCACTGGCTTCCCAATAAACGATTCGATAGCCTCAACCATGATCTTAACAGTTTCCTGCGGTTGGCTCAAAAAGGGCGAATGACTTGTCTGCAGTTCCCTATGCATAACGGATGCACCCATACTCCTCGCCATGCCTACGTTCATGCGCTGTACTACCACCGGAAGCCCTTGGTCCTCAATGGTGCCGATGTAACAAGAAGGCACATCCCTCCATCCAGCATAAGAGTATTCCCCCCCCTCAAACAACGCCTTGAGGCTCTGTGGAGTGAGTAATGAGACCCAGTACTTTGCCTCATCTTCTGGCACATCATGATAGAAAAACTTGCGTGGTGAAACAACGATGTCGGCGAATCCAGTCTCTTTATTTACGCGCCACATGGGGGGAGGATGGCCGAAGAAGGGGTCCATGAAGGCGAGTCCCGTGAATGTATAGCCGGACGCTATGAGAATAAGGCCAACTACATAGCCGGCAGTTGTACGTTGGGCATTTTTTGCAATCGTTCCTCGGGGTCGAGCAAAGTCTTTGATAGCACTGTTTCCAACCATACCACCGTATGAGTGGGCGACGACTACCACATCGCGCCCACAACTTGTTTCGTCCGAGATTGCTTTGCGTGCGGCGTCGAGGTCGTCTTTAAAGGTCCGGGTTGGATCACCAGTTGTCGAAGGGAGCGTGACAGCGACGCATTTCAGCTTGTACTTCTCTTGTAGGGGTTTGATGATCAAATTGTAGCAGGCAGGCGAATGCCATGCACCAGGAACAAAGACTAGCGTTGGGAAGTTGGACATTTCAGAGCACAACTAATGGCTTGTGACGACTCTTATCCTCAACTAGAAGCAAAATAAAAGACTTGCAAAACTATGTCAATCAGTGTGTCTCAGAGCCTGAGGCATATGAGTATACGAAATAATTAATTGCCCCTTGACTCGGTCTTCGGTAGCCAACTAGTTGCGCTACGCAGTTGGTTGGCTACCGAAGACCAAGCGAATTGGCGGGTTTACCTGCATGTGGTTATAACCGACACTCGCTACCCACTGATTTGGAAAGCCATAAAACGCTCTAAATGCCTCCCACTGGTGGAGTATCATCTTCCTAATTTAACTGGAGAATTATACGAACTTGTTCAGTTCTTGCCCAGGATGAATGAACGATACCACAATTTTACAGTTGAGTGGCTATATTCAGCAACATTGCGCGGCTGTTTTGTAATCACTGACAAAGGTTGGGCAACGTAGAACCACCTTCTTCAATCTGATTTACAGCGCCCTCCTTACCAACGCCAAATCCATTGTACGGAAAATCCCGGCCTACTAAACATTGTATAAGTATTGCTCAAGCCACTGCAGAATTTTTCCATCGGCCGTCGTTTATCTAGTGAACACTCTCTGAATTCTGAATTCTAAGAATCTCTTGCGGTATAGGATCCAACAAATCTGCAGCCGATTAACCATCTCCCTTCAGTGAAACCACCTTAACTGTTCATCCACTCTGCGGTCAAAATGGGATTGTTTCATCTGATGAACTTAAAGTTCTTCATATCTGTTTTCATATCTTCTCCCGTCTTTTTATAGCTCGGGATCGGGCTGTAACAGCTGACCGATATGGCCCATCTTACCAAAGAGTTACGAACGAACTGCATAATTGGTGGAAATGGAGTTAGTGCAACAGAGCAGATAACGTCACATTCAATGGGGAGTAGCGGATACTCAAGGGCTCGAGCATCTAGATTCACAAGTATGGTAAATAAAGATCTTACCTCTGTATCTTGTCATGGTCACTAAACTCCACAAAGCCGCCGGGATGCTGGATAGCCAATTTGGCGGGCTGAAGAGCTCCATTAAGAATAATCACTACTTAGTACCAATAGCTTGCGATTCACGAGCTCCTGGAACAGAGTTACGACGAAGGCCAACTTAGCACAGGGTTTGTTTCATCTAGTTCTCTCCCTGCCGCTCGGCTGTGAAGCTGGACGAAAGAATTTTGTAACCTTGAGACCAATATCTGTTCTATGCTCAGCAGACATCGCAGCTAGGGTAGCAACAACCAGTTCAACTGCCGTGATACTTGGGGAATATCCAGTGCCCAGACGATGGAGTAAGCCGTATTGGTAGCCTCAGAAGCTACTGCGATTGAATGAGGAGTATAGATAGAAGGGTGCCACTAGTTGAGGCTGACTAAAAGAGTAATATGGCGGAAAATACTCGGGACCCAAGAGTAATCAAGAAGTCATCTCGATCCTAGTCTTTGTTTAAGAGTGAAGGGCTCTATGTGCAGAAGCTTACATGCGGCTAGCTCGATCCCCGCTTAACAGCTCATAACAGAGCACCCACCAGGGGTGTAAGAAGAAATTTAACCATAAATCAAGCTTCAATCAGTTGCTGGCTGCCAGCGGAGACGAAAGCCTGAGCCAGCTTCGCCTCGTTAGGCAACGGCAAGCGAATCGCTGGCCATATAGAGACTGGGGAAGAGACCAGGCTCGATGAATGATGTCTTACGGCTTCAGTTCTATGACCATGAGATTTGTTGCACTTTGCACCTACATACTTTTATTATAGTGTGAAAGGGCATCACTTGAATGCATTCAGCTTGCTGGTCTAGTATCAAGCAAGTACTGCATTCATTGCTCTCCTTGGTCTTCATACAGTCATTTCCCTTCCCTCCTCCTTCACTTTTCCCATATCCTTCTCCTATCAATGCATATATCTCATCAGCAGGCGTCAAAATCGCCAGTGAATTTGCCATGGAGGATTAAAATGAACACACCACTTCGGAGTGTTTTCCCAATAGAGAGTACATGCGTGCTACGCTACGCTCTCTTGGAGGCGCTGTCGACCAACAATACCAGTCGGTGTTTCCAATAAACACCACATATTCGATCGTGTGTCCCAATTAGACAAATTAATGCGAATTTTATACGAAGCTGGTTGTCGGGGAAAACAAATTTACACTTACAAATTTTGGCAGATTACTACTGCCCAGATGATTGGAAGAGAATGAGATTTTCCATATGTACCACGGGATCCTGTTCAGGTCGTATCATGGTCGGTCTAGTTTTATTTCTCTCATTGAATCGTCCTACACGCCGGGATTGGCAGCTTACTTGAACGCGATGGCCGACCAAGACAACAACGGCGCGAGTTTTCGACCTGGGATATTTTCGCCTAGGCTTATCTATCACTTCAATTACTTGCCTGATTGTACAATAGCACGAGCCGCAAGTGTCTAGAACATATTATACAGAATCTTCCAATTCAATTTATTTTACTATAGTTCAGTACTACTACACCGTCATTTTCTGGTGATCAATTAGCTCCTAGCTCGAGTATGAGAGGAGCCTCGTTCTCTGGAACGGTTGATGATTCTACCGCCCAAGAGCATCAGCTATGACAGTCTGCCATCCATAATATGCAATAATTCTGGTATCCGTACAAGTCTATACTCTTAAGTATATCAGACTCGAGACCGTAGCGGGCATCGTGCATCAAGAGCGAGTAAGTGGATGGTAGGGCGGGACGAGAATATTGTTATTAGCCAGAGTTTGTAAACCATATTATCCAGATCAAGTCAGAAAGCTACCATTTTATCTCTCAGAAGAGAATTACGGTCTTACATGCAAGGCAGTATTGTAAAGCAAGACTATTAGAACAATAGAGTAGAGCTGCTGTCTTCAACCAGCGGCCTTAGGGTGACGCAGTAAGGGGCCACCGGCCAATGCTGACTTTGCAGTGACCCAGCGATGTCAATACGTGTAGCTGGAGACTCTCAAGTAGATTAGATACGCTTTATACACTCAAAGTCTCAAAATATACCATGAATTAGAGAGGAATCAATTGTTTTTTCTTTTTTTTTTTTTTCCGCCAGACGAATGGTCTGCTACTCATCCGAGACGCTACCCAATCAATTCTCCCCAAATTTTGACCATAGGACCCGTTATCTGAAGTGATTATGTAGGAAGTGAGAGCAAAAAAATTCATGCATATTAGCAACATAAAACGCTTCTAAGCTGTTCCTGAAATGCACTCATCACCTCGGGGAAGATGTATTGCACATGTTGAATCTGGTGTTGAATCTCAGGCGTGGCGCACTCTAGCCTTTCCCTTATAGGTAATATTAATTCACGCTGTTCCCAACAAGCGCTCGAGCTGGATCGGGATCATATGATTTCATACGATTGCCCGGTTAGCTCAATCGGTAGAGCGTGAGACTCTTATGAGCACACGTTCTGATGCAATCTCAAGGTTGCGGGTTCGACCCCCGCATCGGGCTCTTCCTATATATCCATACCCGAGACATCAAGAGCGCATTTCTTTTTTTGCATTTGCATGCACTGTCTTTTATTTCTTTTTATTTTTTCATATTTTTCATCTTTATCCAAAAAGTCTCAGTTCTTTGTGTATATGAGTGGAGAGGTAGTTCCTCGCGTGAACTCTTCCGATGCAGTGGTAGCAGAGTGAGACTAGCTTCATGTCTACATGAAGAGTGTTGTACCTAGTTTTCAACTATATCCATATACTCTCTCGAGTATCACCCTCGAAGCGAGCCGTGACAAGACTATGCTTTAGATAGGAGTTTTCGGAACAAGCTCGTGACTCTTCGTTTTTCGTCTGCGCATATCGCGCACATCCAACGATAACCAACCCATGATCGCTCACGCTCAATCCGATCCCCGGCATTCAGAAACGCACTCCAAACCACTTCCCTGTCACATCGTGGCCCTTTTAGCTCCCCAGAGCAATATCGGCAAAAGGCACACAAATCTCTTAGTCAGTGCTACCCAAGTATATCTAAATTTTAATCTTGCCGAGAAAGAATGTAACCGTTCCCTCTCCCACACCACACCACCCATTTCCGTTCGTTTCTCATGAAGCTTATCATTTTTTCCCGGCTTCAAAAAAGAGTCATCTAAACAAATGTAATACTCACTATCCGCATTCTGCTCCCGAAGCAGCTTATTAGCGCCCGGCGGCTCTTCAATCTCTCCGCCACCCTTATTTCATTGCTGTTTTTAAAAAAAAAAAATCATCTGCGACTCCCCTTGGTGCCAAATTAGACGCCCCCTTCTTCTTTTTTTGGGCTCTTGCTCGGCATTTCCTTGCCGTGGGCTCACACCAGCTTTGGCCTAATGCGGATGGTATCAAATAATCCCAAAATGGGGGTGACGCGGCCTCTCTTGGAGATAATGAGCATAGTCCACATATTACACTTCCGCGCAAAAGTAGCACCAGTTGCGGTAGTAAGGAATTTCTCCAATTACTTTCTCTTTGTTTGAGTATGTACAGTGTGTAGGTTGATCTGCGACCACTTATGGGGTTTGGAAATGACGCCAAACGTTAATTCCACAACTTCTACGGCTCTGTTAGTGTACAACAAAGCGACAAAAGTAATCCGAATGCGCCGAAATGATAAAAAAAGGCCATCAATTCAATAAAATCAACGCCATCTTGTTTGGGAACACTATAACTCGCTGTTTCTACGAATTGTAAAAATGTAGTTGTTGGTAGCAATCATTGTGGTACCTAGTCGTAGACTTTGTCCAACGCACTCAAGACTGTACTATCTATACTTCACAGCCAAGTAGTAGCCGTTTACAATTTCAGCCATAAAGATAACAGGAAAGTCATACAACAAGGTTAATTACGAAATAGGGGAATCAGCTTGTTTAGTCCATTGTTATCGGGAACCAGGGAAAGGCGTGGGGGAATGCAAGCTGCTCGTGGCCGAATGACGGATTACGACATCTGTCGCACCTCTGATATCATACTGTATGACTTCAAATTCCACCAGCTTTCGTTTGGGGCAACCTGTCAATGTTGAATAGCAGCCAACTGCTAGGTACTCTGCATTTTGGTGATATCGGCGTTGTCTACGATTCTCATGCATACAAGCAAGCAGTTAGTTTAGAGTTGACAATTTATACCTCACGACACAGATGCTCAATAAACTTAAAGAAAACTTAGAAGAGAATGAAATCACCATTCAACTAGACTACTTATAAAAATAAGTATGATAAAAGAAGACCAAATCATGTTCAGTCATTCAAGTCTTTCCTTTTCGCCAAAAAGCCAGAGGTTCCACCGGCTTATTTACCAGTTCCGACCAAACCAAGCCAACCCAGAGATCCACACAATGGAAATACGCTCCTATCTGAATTGGAGCGAGTGATATAAGCTTGAAAGCCCAAGAAGTCATTCAGCCAGCTCCTCCAGACGCCAGAACAATGCATCCGATATAAAACACACAAAAAATTCATGACGTGTATAGCCTCCCAAAGCCCTAAACAGTTCAAGTAGAAAAAGAGTCATAAAGAAAGTATGGGAATAGACCAGCTCCGCGCTACTCAGATACAGAACTTGCGATCAAGCATCCTTAGGGCACGAGTATCTTCGCTTGCGCCTCCCTTTTCCGCAAGAGCAACGTTTGATGTCCTTGGGCTGCTGTGCGCGCTGCCGTTTGCGCCAGTCTCTGAGTTTGAAGAGGTCGTCGGGTGCAAAAGCACAGACAGGCTAGCCTTGTTGCTGTTCGTGCTGTGGACCTCCAGGTGAGAGCTTTGCGGCGGGCTCGAGCTCAGTGTCCGCGTAGGAGGGGTGTGCAGTCCGCTGTGCGCCGGAGCAAGAGGGCCGTTGGCAATAGCACCCAGAGCTGGAAGGGGTCCTTGGGGCTTCTTGTCGGACATGTTTCGTGAGTCTCCAATAGCAGCTTGCGCGGCAGCCTGCAAGGTCTGTTGGTGAGGAGAGTCGTGAATACGGGGCGGCGTCGGTCCCTGTGAATACTGCTGGCTAGGGTACGGAGGTAGTGGAGCAGCAGGCCTTGGGGCGTTTTGCAGAGGCGGCAGGGCAGGGCGCTCGTAAGACGGAGGGCGATCGTAAGGAGCCGGGGCATGTTGGTAGTGATGTGGCGGTGGTGCCGCTGGTGCCGGAGGTGGAGGCGGCGCATACGCATGGTGTGGCGGAGGAGGTCCTTGGGGATGGTATGGAGCCGGGAGATGGTGGCCGGGGGGAGGATGAGAGTAAGGGGCCGGAGCGTAATGGGCATACGGAGGTGTCGCAACTGGCGATGGAGGCCACGCATATCCTGGCTGCGCGTAATGAGTTGCGTATGGCTGGTGAGCCGGGTGAGGAGGGTGATGCTGAGGAGCAATCATGTAGGGCGGTTGCTGCATCGGCGCCCTGGTAAGTGCCGGTGTTTGGTTCGTCTCGCCCATGCTTGACTCAGGATACATGCCCTTGACAGGTACAATTGCTCGCAGATTGGGGTCGGTGGTTGGCTGAGGGAGCTCGGGCTGTCCAGGCTGGGGTCGAGAGTAGTAGGAGATGAGGTGGAGATGCTGGCCGGTTGAAGTTGTTATGCTGAACGACTGCTTCATGAGACCATCTGCCTTGTATCGGTACCCCTCTGGTTCGCCATCGTCGTGATCCTCGTCACTGCCGCGGCCGGATTCAGGAGTCTTGCCGTTCCCTCGTCTGCTTCCACCAAAGCCACCGCCTCGCTTGCCCTCCATTTCGCGGTAGGTCAAGAAGCTGCCTGATACTCTGCTAGCGCTCCATGACTTTCCATCAGTCCATCGCCTCATGCCTGCTTCCCGCTCATCCCATACGAAAACTGAACCGGATCGGATGGATTGTCTTTCCTTTTCTGATAGTCGACGCTGAACTCGAGGTAGAAGGCCTAGCCGACAAGCTTCAAACAGCTTGATGGCATCCGCCGGAGTCCGTACGTAGCCATGGTACGTCTCCATCTTCTCCGAAGCCATTGGTTCGGATTTGTACATGTGTAAACGTCCGATGAGGCGGACTAGCTTTATCCCAGATAAGAGAGTTGTAAGAGGGCCGAATCACTCAGACACGGTGGCCTGAAGCGATCTCTCGTCAGCCCGGGAAATCAAGAGATTTTGATATCAAGGGGTGATATCTGCTGTAGGATACAACAGTAAGTTGTCGCCAGAAGTGTCGTAGTTGACTATGTGTTTCAAGTATGTGCTTCAAATACCACTACGGGATAAGGGTTAGTTGATTACGCCAAGAAGGTTTGCAGTTGAGAATATAAGAGCAAGCAATATGGTGCTTTGTAGATGAAAGGGAGGGGTGAGACGGTTGACGCCAAGCTGTCATGCATCAATCTGAGAGGGCTCATCTGCATCATATGTACCCTTTTGACTCAGCTTGAGCTGGCAGGCCCGCAAGACAAAAGTAACACATTGCGTGTGAAGCAGCGGAATGCTTGAATACGCTCAACCTCCTTTCGAATCCAATCGAGCTACCCGTTGGAATACAGTCGCAAATCGACCTCACTCGTCTGATTGGGTGGCGATGCCGCTCGGCGATTTGCAGGACGGAGCACTTGCAACGACCAAAGGATGCATGCGTTTGCGGTTCCATCAAGGCCGAAACTGATAGACTGCTCCCGACATGTGCTGGAGGGTGTTTGTGCGGCCTGAAGCGCATTCCCACAAGGCAGCTTCCCGGGACGCATGCCGAGCTCTGGCGCCCCTCCTCTTATTTTCTGTCTCTCCCTCACTTTTTTTTTTACTTTTTTTTCATTGTTCCCGTCTCTATTTCTCATTTCTCACACAGAGCTGTTCCAAAGCAGGAGAATGGTTGAGGCGGGAAAACACCACAGCACAAAGGGAGCACAGTAACGCCTCAGCATGGGAACACTAGATCCATGCAGGCAGCCTCGGGAAACAAAATCACCAGTGCCATGGAGGCACGCGGATATCGTCGCAAAGGAGGGCAAGAAAAGGCAGGAGATGAAAGGACAAGGGAAAACGGCTTACCTGTGGGCAGTGGATATGTATGTACCAGAAGGATAAACAATGTACTCGTATGTAGCCAAGAAAATTCGGAAGAAGCAGCAAGGGGAAGAAGGGAGAAAAGAGGCCGGGCTGCCAGATTTATGAGATTGCCAGTAATCCGAACGGCCGTCGTAGCGGAATCGCAAAAAGAAGAACGAATCTGCACACGGAACAAGGTTAAAACTAACACATATAAGCCACAAAGGTAAAAGGAAGAGGACGAGAAAAGATGGAGGAGGAGAGGGAGAATTAAGGTTGGGCAAGCCAAGTGAACAGGGTGTGGTCATGGATGGATAAATCGGCTCGTTTGACGCAGGGACGTGTGGGGTTTGGCAGCAGGGGGGAGGGGTGCAGTTAGCGGTTCGGTCTCAGGTGGAAATGCGCTGAATTTTGGTGAGATTCGGCCGTTTTTAGTGGTGGCTTTTAGCGATGCCCTCCGTAGAGTTATAGCGACTGATGGATTGAGACTTTTTGGCCACCCAAACGACGGGGCTGAACCGTGCCGGTTGATAGAAAACCGTTTGACTTGTGCCAGGTGGAAGAAGAGATGGGGAAAAGAAGATGCCAAGAAATAAACATAAAACGAAAAAAAAATAGAGTAAAAAGTTGAAAGCAAAGCAAAGACAAAAGCAAAGGCCGCAACTTACAAAAAACGCACAAGCCGCCTACGTACCCCCTCTCAAAATGCCAAATCAAATCAAATTCAACCGCCAATGATTCGGGATCCCATACGGAACCTCAGTTGCCGTGTTAGCCTCCAGCCTGCGTGCCGAAGCGCCGTTCTGCCTGTTTCGCCCAAAGCTGTAGCGGCGAGGGTCCGACTTCCGCTATCCAGACCTCTCGCCTGAATGAATCCGCCAGCTCATCTAAAGACCTCGCCCCCGTTTCACAAGGTTTGAGGGCGAGTTGTACCAAAGAAAACAAAAAGGCCACGCGTTGCGAATCTGTAAACGAAAGATAAGGGGGAGTTTCCTTTCTTTCTACAGTACATGCGGCGGTGGAAAAGTCGGATCAAGCGAGATGGAAACAAACCACCGTCTAATACCGTACTCTCCACTGTAACTGCACAAGGAACAGGGCAAGGATTTTTTAAAAAAGAGAGATGGCATCTCATCTCATATCGTGTCATTCAAGTCACCCACTTGCAGGCGGGTGTCGAAACGGCACCGTAGTCCGTCATGCACAGCCTGGTCATTCGCTAGCCCTGCCATGGAAAAGACGGCATGC
Organism: Trichoderma semiorbis; assembly: GCA_020045945.2. Lineage (NCBI taxonomy): Eukaryota > Fungi > Ascomycota > Sordariomycetes > Hypocreales > Hypocreaceae > Trichoderma > Trichoderma semiorbis. The sequence continues at coordinate 2,829,740 of CM034695.1, forward strand.
CAAAGGAACAAAGGACCAGCGACTAATAGCTCAAGTGGAAGAAATAGCCAAGAGGAACCAACCCAAATAAAAAAAAAAAAAAAAAAGTCCGTGTGGGGTGGACGGAATCGGCGTGGGCGGCCGGGAATAATGCACGGGGTTCAATCGGCCAAGCCAAGAAACCAACCATGGGAAATCCCAACCCTAAAAGGGCACCACAATTTATTTTGCCTGCCTGCTTTGCTTCTGCTCAAAAAGTCCGGTCGTCGCGGTGCCGGGTTTCCCAGAGATGATGACTCGTGTCGTCTTTCTTTGCCCCCCGGTTTCGTTGGAGAGTTACCAGAGGCGACTTTTTACTAGTATATCTCTCGACAACGCTTCGGTGTCAATTTCTACCGCCGGGGAGAATAAGAGAAACTTCAGCTATTAAACTTACGATGAGTAAGACGCCAGAATTGTAGCCTCTTTTTTCTGGGTACCATCCAGCTAAAGATAGAACAGCCAAGAACCAGTACGAGTACGAGTCAAAAGACGGCTACAGATATCTTCTCTGCATTAGTAGTCCCATCCCATTTCACTTATCCAGCACTAAATAGCAAAAATGGTGCAAAGTCACTCACAATCGCTCATGACAAAACACGGCGAAAGGGGAGCCCACGAGAAGCGCCGCGCCGCTCCGGGACTGGCTGGTATAATAAGGTCATAGAATTCCTCCTAAGCTTATTTTCAATACTCGCTGACGAAAAGGCTTAGCATGCCACCACTGGCTGCATAGCGTCAATTCTCGACATGGGGGGCCCTGTCGATTCTACACCTTTAAACCGAAAATCGTTGTCGCTGCACCCACGCCCCCCCTTTTTTCCTTGCTGTGCTGTGCCGTTTTGCCCGCTGATCCGCGCGCCTTTTGTTCGCTACTGTTGGGGCTGCTGTAATCAACCTGATCTCTCTTGTCTTGTCTTCTTCTTGGCCAGTTGATCCCCTAAAGACGAGATTCATGTACTCGTATCTTGCACCCCCTTCCTTGCAGCAACCCCCCTTTAAAACCAACGAACCGCCGAGGGGAGCCCATATTCTGGGTAAGTCGGCACGGGGGCTGTCATGGCCCACGGTTACGTGTTGCGAGGCTTTGACGTTGGTGACCATTCGTTCAGTTGGCTGTCCGAACGGAATAGTAATAATAACCACATCAAATGCCCGTATTCGTCATCGATGGCATTGATGTTATTACACGGACATGGCCTTGAAGGATAGTATATGCTGATGTCTGTTTCAGGTTCATTGCAACGACTAGATCCTCCTCCCCAAAAGCTTCAAGCGATAGTACACGTACCTATATATGAGGTACCTCTGTACATGCTACTATACTACAAAAGAGAAGCAATGCCTACACATAGCCAACAAGCATACATAACAAGCATCGGTGTTCCTCTCGGCGATGCTACTGCAAACTATATCAACGGCTGCTATTGGCAGGTACTTGCGCGGATGTAGCGGCTATCTGGCCTCATTCTTCATCAAGCGCTAAAAATCGCGTCTCCAATCTTCACCCAGCCTGAGTTGCCGTGGCTGCCGTGAGGGGGCTTGCGCAGAAGCTTGATTTGCCCTTGGGATTTGTCGCTTTACACACGGATGTTCATCCTATTTCCCATCCTATTTTGGTGCTATTTTATCCTTCATCCTAGTTTCGCTTGGACGCCCCCCCGCTGATGGGGCTTTTTCCATTTTTTCCATTCCTGATCCCGAGCATTTCTTTCTCTGGCCGGGCCGGAGCCTGAGACGCCGAACTTCCGACAAATGCAGACGTATTCACACCCCCTTTGCGCTGAAAGAAAAGCTTGGTCATGCCGTTTTATCCAAATACGGGGTGCAATGACGAAGCTGGCGTTCGTATACGCATATACGGAGGATAGGAGAGGGAAATCAAGGGAAATAAGAGAGAGAGAAGCCATTTTTGGTGATAAGACGGCGCAAAAGGGGACGCGGACACCTCTCTGGGTTTAATTTTAGCAATCACTGGTGAGAGACGGTCCTCATGATTCACCGCCACACCTAAGACGGTATCATGAGTTTGTCTCGATGCCGAGTTGAATTCCTCCGAAGCGTCAGCTGTGGTTGCTGAGGTTGTGCAGCAAAGAAAGCCAGAAAACGCCTTATCAGAGCAATCGGCGGCACAAATTAGGCCATGCAGATTAGGCCTTACTAGGCACAGATTAAGGTGGCCGCGTGCTAACAACGTGAAGCTAATAGCTTCAACTTGTCAGCCGTACAAGGAAGGAGGACCGCCAAGCGGCATCTCGGCTCCCAGGAACTACAGCACCTGTCCTTGTAGTGCGGCTCCCCACGATATCAATTATCCCGCAGAGCAAGATTGGCTATGCGTATTGCCTCGAAACGGACAAGATGCCAGCCTGGGTTCCCTTACCTGGAGCTGCGCAGCCAACCCGTTGTAGCAGTTGCATCCGGGCCACCAGCGGGTGCCTTGTCGCATGTAACGGTCGCCGTCCAGGTACTGCTAGTTCAGTCTTGTGGCCTCTTACTCGTATGAAGCAGCTGCTGGCATTCGGGACTCATTTGCCGTGCGGGCTGTTTCGACATGCCGTGTGGTGCCGATATCCAGAAAGGCACGGGCCACACTTGTTTTGTCCTGCTGCCTCTCACCTCTGCCTCCTCCCACCGCGGATAGCTTTTGCCAGTAAGAGTACCTGTAAGAATCCAGCAGTCAATGGCTGTATGGGGTAATGGCACGGAGCAAGACTCGTACATACGAAGCACAGGAATTGATACACGCAGGAGAGCGCGCAACACTGTAGGTGATGCGTCGCGCCGATCCCGCGAGGTTAACAGGTAAGCATGTTTGCACTAGACCGGACGAGGGAATCCGTTGTCGCACAAGTCATGCACACGGGATTCCCATCTGAGATCTTAAGAGGTTGTTTCGCCCAAGCAGCAGGCTTTGCCTAGAGAGGAGGCATTCTAAACATGCTTATCCATGCCGTTGGGTTGGTTCTTGTTCTGTATACGAGCCCAGGACAGGACAGGACAGGACACACAAGCACAGACCCCAAAAGGGGAAAAAGCAGTTGACTGTCCAGCGGAACGGAGTAAAATAGGGTAAAAATACCAGCAAATGACGTGACCACAGATACGCCGTACAGAGTCGTCAGCGAGGCGCGAGCTTCGGTTGAGTCGGCCAGCCTTGCCCTGGGGCGGATGCGCACACGCCCCTCCACGGCCGCAACGGGCCTAGAAGGATACCGAGGGTTTGTACACACGAGGGAAAGAAGCACCACAGTGCCTTCTTGGAGCCCCATTATGACGTCGCCATCAGCATGCCGAGCCGGCTCCGGCGGCGTCGAAAAGGCTTGGGAGGGTTGCTGAGACATGCTTCCGGGTCTTGGCTTTGAACGCTGCAGGGCTTAGTATGAGACAGGAAGAGAGCACTGAAGAAAAGTTGAAAAGTTGGAATACAAGACTAGTAGTTGACAAGTGCAGTACAGAAAGACGACAAGGTATAGTAGTATTGTAGGCTAATTTGACAAACAGCATGAACGAGTTGATAGTTGCAATCAATTAATTAGTATTGATCTTCCAGGATCAGCGCAAGCACAGTGCGATTTCTGATTCGACCGGCGCTGATAAGCTGCTATTGCTAGTCTAGACTCTTGATCGGCCTGGCTGTCCGGGTAATCGGCTTCCACTATCGCTTCCATCCCACAGTCTGGTTTCAGAAATGGAACTGGGCCTGCTTCACTGGGCAAGGGCGAGACAGATTGACCTTCCCAATCTCTTGCCGTCGCCGAGAGATTGCACGACGTCTTTCCCTTTTGCATTTGATGCCGCCTAGACTCCAGTTCGAATATGGTGATGCGAGATGCGCTGGTGGTGAAAAAAACGCCAAGCGAAGATGTCGATCCAGCGTAACCCCCGGCCTAGGATACCACTCTGTAAGATGGGATGGATTCATATTGCACGAGTACAGCATCAACCTTGTACTACCTAGTACCTACTAAGGTAGGCAATTACATCGTTCAATAGTACGGAGTACAGTATGTAGTAATTGCCTGCTGCTGCTAGGGGACCTGACACATATTACGTGGCATGTTCCTGAAAATGGCCATGCTTGTTGAAGCAAGACGACTTGCAATATCCAATACTTGAGGTTGGCAGTTGTAGGTACCAAGGGGCAAGTACGGAGTACAAACATGGGCTCAGACATTTCACTGTACAAGACTCCGTCGAGGTACCTTCTCAGCCAAGTATCGTCGACAACACATCCCATGACGAAATCATCCCCAAATCTTCATCATCTGCCATCAAAAAAAAAAAATTAGTTAAAAGCACCTACAGCACCTTCAGCGGCCGTTACATCCAAAACGGCCACCAGAGAGCGAGCAAACCCAGCAGGACGGCCGGGAAGGTCACCAAGTTCACCCCTTCCCAACAGGCTACACTGGACATGGCCCGAAACATGAGCGACCATTGGACAGGGTTGCAGGGATTTGTGGAGGCGCTACGGCAAAGTCGGCCGGGGAAAAAAAGTCTCTTTCTTCTTTCTCGTTGTGCGGCGGCCCACACCAAGAGCCAAGCTCGCGCGTTTAAGCATGAATTTAAGCGTTGTCAGCCACTATGCTTGGCGCGGCAGCTATCGTCCAATGTTGCTTTGGGGGGGCGTGTTTGTATGATTTGGCACCTGTCAGTACAGTAGAGTCTGCTCATGAGCGGCGATGGAGGATGTATACAGTCGTATTACTGGTTCATCTCGCAACATGCCCTTTCAGCTCAAATTCCAGCCAGCCAGTAACAGCAGGTCTCAATGGGCCACAGCTTCCTCCTACTCATCAGTTTTTTTTTTCCTCTTTCCTGGTGGAAACGGTGGCTTGCTGCGTGTGGAGCCGCTGGAGCACTTGGCGCAAATCTAAGATGCCGTGCTTGCCGACTTGGCTCCCAGGGAGGGGGTGGAGTCTCGCTCGAGTTTGTTCTACTGGCACTGGCAAGGGCGTCTCGTGGCATTGACCAGTGCTAATGTGCTGTAAAGGCCGCTGGTCCTGAGCTTGGCGGTCGATGTTTCTAATCATGGGCTAGGCCAGTGCGGATTCCGGAGTGCATTGCAGCGTTTCATTTCCGCCCGTCGTTTTTGACGCTTCTCGACGTACAGTCGTACAGTACGAGTACTAAGGTATTATTCAGCGGCCGAGTGCACGAGTAATACTCCGTAGCCCGGATTTCGAGACACGCAAGTCAGATCCGATTATCCGACCTGTGCGTCCGTGGGAGAGAACTAATGTATAGACTCGGCGGGCGGGCTCCTCTTTGGCATAAGGTTAAATCATTGGTCTGTCTCAGCGCATGGCTCGTGACTGGCGGTTGGCCCTTATTTATGGTAGCCAAGCTAATTCAATACGTTTTGTATCCAAGTGTTGCTTGGGCACATACTGTATGTAGTAGGTATGTGCGAGAAGGCTAAAAGACGAGCGCGAAGCCCGTTTCTAATCCATGTTGTTACTATGTCGCTAGTAAGCTTGGTTATGTGGATGCCTAGAGGGAAGACGAGCGAATGCTACGGGGAACCTGTACAGTAGTTTTCCTTAGTCTTCAGCTGTCCCTTTTCATTTTCAACTAGTCCGCTGTAGCTGCAGAGGTGGAGTGGAAGGATCACCACAAGCATTCATCTTCTCCGTCCTCCGTCTTCGGTGGTCCTTGGCCAGCTGGTCGACCTTTTTCCTTCAGCTGGATTTGGAAAGTCGAAGGACATTAGTTTGTCTGGATGCGCATCTTGGCTCGACAATATGCTTATCCAGCCCGGCGGACATCAACAAGGTGCTGACTGAGTTCTGTAATGCTGCCCCAAACTGTTAATATTAGATCTTATTGTCACACTGTAGGGTAAGCAAGAGGCAGCCTGTCTCGATGGGGAATTTGCTTGTAATACGGGACCCCCGCTGGTGCAGCGTATTTTTGGAAACTGTTGAAATAAATGGCGATCGTATTAGGTTATGGCAAGAGAGTCCTTGGGCGTACCGGGGATCAGAGAGATCAGGGGAAATTTACATTGCCAAGGGTGAGTTTACACTCACATAGTACTCCGTACTCGCTTCCAGAACAGTCCCAAGTATTTACGGAGCCTACCCCGTACTGTACACGCAAAGCAAAAAGCCATCTACGGCATAGAAACATGATGACGAAACGCTCAAAGATTCATGGAATACATGCATCTAGAAAAAAAACGTAAATTTCCCCATCCCGCTGCGCCGATGTCGAAACGGCGTCCTCAGACACGCAAAAAAGAAGGGTCACAACCAACAAGCCCTCGCATTGTTTCGGCGCAAAAATAAACAAATAGCCCAGACACGAGGCAAAAGCTTGGCCCTTTAGCAGCCGCGGTGATTGGTCAAGCGCGCCAGCTTTCTTTTTTTTGCTTTGCTCCCTAATGGTCCCCATGCATTAGCGGCCATGGCGTAACCTTACGCTTAATCCTATCGCTGCCAAGAAATGCGTATCTGGGATGACGATTAATTGCCTCCCGTCGGGGTTTCCAGTTTGTCGATGCCCCATGCATACACCGTTGTCACATGCCGATATGTGATTGTGACCGCTGTTCACTTATGTTGATAACTAATTCTGTTTCCCTTGTCTTTTCCTTTCTTGGTTCAACGGGATGGGCTTGCGTATTTTTGCTTGCTACTGGATGCGACCGCCATCTACATGTACAGGGAGGCTACCGCAGCGGATGGCCCGGAACAAAACCATGCATTATCTTTTCTCTTTCTTCCATCTGCCTCCTCGCTTCCTCCTTTAAGTTTTGATCTGTAGATGACATGGATATTTACGAGAGCATCTACGGAGTACATATGCACACGCCCCAACCCTTTGAACAATTGTTGCCATTTGTCACAGAAACCCGGAGACAAGAAATCGTCACAATTCGGAGGCTGCTGGTTGTGTAACTTGATTGGAAAGCACCGTTGTCGGTGGCTTGCTGGACCGCCATATCTGCAGGGAGCGAGCGACCTCCCCTTGGAATTACTAGAAGGTCTGGAAGCAAGCCCATGGGACGTGGCGTAGAAAAGCTGAGCTGTAGCCTTCATAGCGGGTGAAGCTATTGTATTTCTGTCGCCATCGTTATATAACACTTTGACATGATGAAACAGAGCTAGTGCAAGCGTAAAGAAGGTTATTAGCTTATCGACTGAACTGTGCTGTTGGAAATTAATCTTTGCCTCAGGTTGTGTTAGTCTATTTCCGTGTTACGAGTACATACATACAAAGTGCCAGTGAGAAAAGTAGACCAATGATTTGTCGCCGAGTCATCTCACGTATTGAGTAATTTTTACGCCCTCTCGGAGCAAACCTGCGGCACATGAAGCGTGTGGTGCGGTTCTAACGAATTGGTCTTGTGCTGTTGTTCTAGACTACAAGGTTCTCGGTTTGGTCGGGGCAAATATCCCCGAAGTTACCTAGTCTCGGGATGTCGGCAATAGTGCAAGTTGTTGCGTTGCGTTCATGAACTGTAACAACGTACGGAAGGTTTATCAACAAAATAGTGAATTTATAGCTGTAATAAGCATGTTATTGAGAATAGAGATGAAAGTTGTCTTGGAGTCATTGATTCCTTCTATTAAAGAGTTGATGTATATTCACGACTGGATAGGTGGTTTCGGGCAGACATTCTCCGTTGGGCTTGCTGCACATGAACACCGGTCAGAACTCATCGACAAGGAACATTCCAAAGTTGTTTGTAACAGTACATATTGTGCAACCAGCAAGCCTTTCAACAGCTAGGGAGTACCGTTGTATCTATATGACATCTATCTTGTTGAACTGCCGCTGTCAATGCCGACATATACCCCAGATCCGGATGTCCACATCTCTTCCCGCGCCCTCGCTGGAGGTAGGTATTCAAGTACTTTCCTCCATCACAAGCAGACGTGGATGGTGCATATAATGCTATTACTACTACGGAGTACTAATTCGAGAACTAGCATACTATTTCTTTCCCCGGGATACACTTGATAGCATGTCAGCTCCCCGGCGGCGGCAGAAGTGCTAGTCAACAATAGTATCAATAGTCGCAGTCGTCGCGGCATACGACATCCGGAAGCTGGAGTTAGTCTTCCGCACCCCTATCCCCGGGGAGATAACAAGGAGAATATCTTGAATTTAGCCAATCTAGGCTATGTTGTGCGATAAAATACGCATACGGAGTACCTTGTTTGTCTCTTAAGATAGCAACCTATTTGGAAGGATGTCACTGTTTGGATGATGGTCGCGATGCTTCAAAAGTCGCCGAACAGATATTATAGTTCTTCTAACTGGGATATCCAAGAATAGAAACCCCTTGACTCATACCAAACACCATCAATGTTATAGAGATCATCTTGTTGAAAGCTCCATCCGGCCCGTTCCTTGTTCATTGCTCATTCTGACTCACTTACATGCTATTGATTACATTGACGCAAAGGTAACAATAGAAGTGATACGTATGTTTGAATAAGTCGGCGAATGATAGGTAATATGTCATCGGAGGTTTACAGGCTCTCATGCAGTGTGGCATCAATGCAATAGGCGTTTGGTCTTGTCAGGGGCTACCTATAGTTGATGAGATATGGGCCAGGCTCGAGGTAAGCAATGAGCCTAACACCGAGAGTGATCGCCTATCGACCCAGCCCAGCCTAAAGCCTATTTCGTTATTTAATAAGACCGAGTAATGCCGTCTTAGTAGCCCCTGACCAACATCCTCGTACGAGTACATGTAATCGTCGCTGACATGCGTCAAAAAACGGATCAAACGGCAAGCTACTACTAACTACATGTATTCTTCAACATGGCTAGGGCCAATCCCGATCCAAACAATTGCCAGCGACAGTCCCAGCTCTTTCCGCAAAGGGGAAAAGAGAAGCTCGCTGTATAAAAAAAGGCTTGTGCCGAGATGTCGCACTAGTCTCTGCTGCTAAGAGAATTGATGTTTCATTGGCAGCGGAGACGGCATTCTGAGGTTGCGGCTGCGACGGTGGCATCCGCCTTTACACATTACACATCTTACAGACTCGCGACAAAACATGCCTTTGGCTAACTTGTCATGACAAAGTACGAGTACAGGGCTGTTTAGTGTGCAGGTATACACGTACAGATCCCGTCAAAAGCACGGGTACGCTTTGTGGGCACCCAAATAGACTTATCCATGTCGACGGATGCTCAAACTTGGCTGTATGCTGAGCCTGATACTCCGGGCATAGCTTTTCTTCCTCTTTTATCTTTCTGCTGCATTTTCCCTCGCTGGATTCAAAGCACATATCCCTGGCTGCCTCAATCCAAAGGCTTTACTGCTTTCTTCTTCGTACTGGCACCCCCTCCTTTATTTCGTTCTTTATTTCCCATGCCCACCCCCTCCCACGCCATCTCGGTTCTGACGGCACGACCCTCCAGCTTCCCCTCCATTCCCAAGATTCCATCTTCTCCAGCGGACTAACATTGTTAGTGCGTATGCTTGTCTTGTACCTCGGATTCTCAACCGGATTACTAACCAGGAGACCTGGAAAATACTACCCACAAGGCGAGGGGGAAGAACGAAGAGCCGCATCGCCAACAGCCCTGGAAATGTCCCATGTTTGCTTTCATAATCATCAACGGTCATGAACGTTCGAGAGTCCTCCAGACGGGGAATCCTTCCATCTTCCCTTTCAGCCTGAAAAGAAAAGAAATGAGGCAAAAAAGTACCAACGACATTCTTTCTCGCCCGCTAGCCCCACGCCATTTGCTGCCATGTGGCCTCGTCAAGATATGGTTGATTATGCTTACAAGTATGCGAACCAGCCCCCCCATGTCACGTCCAACCGTTGAGCTGAGCCAACAAGCCCTTTGGCCGCCTCCTTTTTTGCCCTTTTGGAATGCTGCTTTCTGAGGCGTCGTAGCGTGCGCCACGCCTTCGCTAGTACAGTGCGCCAACGCTGGTCTATTGCCTTCACGGACGCTTCTCCGCCCATAAACCAAGCGGGAAAATAGAGGAATTAAGGTCCCAAGGGGGGGTCAGCGGACTTGGACCGAATGTCTCTTCAGCCCTGGCTGTTAGTCTAATATCCGAGGCCTGCAGCGCTGTCTTTGTTTAGCACTCCTGGGGTCTTATCAGCACTTGGGGGGAATAAGATGACAAACCACCAACATGAGCCCTCACTCCCTGTCGCAACTTTTCTTTTCGCAGTTGCATAGAAACCGCATTTCCCGTTTTGCTCGTCATTTCGCTGTACGCTGGGTGTCGGCAACTGTCGCAGCACAAGGAGGCGTCTCGGTTTCTATCTTTGGGCGTAATCGTAATCCGCATGGGGCACCGCCATGCCGCAGTATCCATTCATTGTTCACTTCCTGCTGGTAATATTCGCGATTAGCTGCTGAGCTGATCCGCTTCTCCACAGCGGCTATTGCGGATGCCGACAACCGCTCGCGGATGTGCTTGTACGAGGCGCTTCTTTGTGCTCTGCTCGGTAACCCGGCAAGACTGCTAATAAGGATGCGTGTTGCGAAAGGCGGCGAGGCTTCCGTGAGAACCGATTACTCACGTTAGTTGTCGCAACTGTCACGGTTGTTGCGGGCAAAGGCTGGAGCTGAAGTGAGCTGATGGATGTATGCTGTCCAGCTGGCTCGGAATCGGCTGCAGCCTGCCAAAGTTGAGAAGCATCCTCGGCTTTGAGCTGATGGGAATCCGTAAAGCTTAGTGTCCGGTTATGTCAATGGCAGTTATGTCAAAGCGTCTGTTCAGCCTGTTTGTAACTTGAGTAAGTTCACAAGGTTGTGAGTGCAACCTCCTCAAGTGAGACTGAAGTAAGGGCAACTGCTAAAGACCCAAGATCATCACCGTTGACAAGCTCTCGCAGTGTAAATAATGAGATGAATGGCTTCTCGTTAGCCAGGTTGAGTCTAGTAATCGCCTCTTGAGATATCGTTTTGCTATGTATACAAGATAGGGGTATTTCTATTCCGTCTTCAAAACAGCTGTTTCTCTACAACATTCTACGCAACAACTACCCAACGTGGTCGTTAATATAATACAACATGTGGCATTATAAAACTCATACCACTGCTCCCGTCTATTTACCAGAATAGATGGAGCGGAATCCCGCCGAGCCAGAATCTCCGAATCCAAAACAATGCGGCTAGATGCGCTTCTGCGGCGGCGTCTGTTCCCAAACTGTGCTCGCTCCTTTGGTGAAATCAGAACAAACACTTGGAACCAGGCAATCTCTGCGGCATACAAGTAATACATGGGCTCAGCGCAAGGGAGAAAAGAACGAGAGAGGAAAGAAAAGACTGGTTCGGCCAACACCCACCGCTAGATCAAAAGCCTCATCGCTTTCCCGCAGAATCGCATCCACTGTCGCAGATGCACAAGTTGCACAAGATCTAATTTCCCCATTTGTGACTGAGAACCACTCGCTGGAATGTACCCAATCGCTGTTGGAGCATCGGCTCTCAAATAAGCGGTGTCGGCCTCCCCGTCTCGCGTGTAAGGTACATATATGTGTGTGTGCGAGCACGTGTATATACATGGAAGGAGTCGTATATATATGTGTGTATATATAGAATCGTCAAAAAGGAGACTAGAACAATGGCACATGCGGCTTCCCGCAAGCCTCCTCGTCTTTAACCTCAAGATTGGGATACGCAGTGTAACCTGATCACGGCGTGGCGTTGCGTCGTCATGCAATCGGTCCCCTGACGCGGATCGCCGTTTGCTGCTGTCGTGCGAGCAAGCTTGCCTGAATTGAAACAGTCCGAGGTAGGCAGGCGTTGACGAACACAACAGGCTCGTTGCTTGCCATCTCCCGAGACGTCGGGGCAATCTCCTGTCTGAGTGACGAAGGCTTATGTGCCGTGAGGTCGAAATGATAGCCGGATTTAGCAATCGCAGCGCTCGAAATGGCGCGGAAATGGCACCACGTCGCGCACGTTGGGTACACCAGTGAGATAACTCAGCAGGCGATCAAACCCAAGGCCGAACCCTCCATGGGGAGGACAGCCCCAGCGTCTCAGATCTAGGTACCACCCCATGTCGCTGGATCTGGCTTTCCGCTGTGTCGGGACCTCTAGACCATGAAGGCGCATGTTGTCCTCGAGCTGGGCAAGCCGGTGCTCCCTCATGGATCCTCCCGCAAGCTCTCCGAGATTGGGGACCAGGAGGTCGAAGCAGTCGACAGTCTGCCCCTGAGGTGGCGGGGACTCGGACTGAAGCATGTAGAAGGCCTTGATCTCCTGCGGGTATTGGGTGACAAAAATGGGCAGAAACGCGTCGGTCTCTTCGTCGTATCCGATTCTTTCAGCAAGATACTTTTCATGTTCCGACTGGAGTCCCGATCCCCATACAGGCTTGTGTTCAAACATGTGGGCTACAGGCTGAAGGATTTCGATGGCCTCCGTGTACGTCACTCGTGGCCATCTCTTCGGCGACGTCAGACCCCTCCATCGCTGCTGCAGCTCCTTGGGATCTACAAGGTCTTCGAATGCCAAGCGTTCTGCCGGGTCTCTGGAGTCAAGCCGATGCTTTTCGAGTTCTTGGGCGGCACTGAGCCGCTTGAGTCCGCTGGCAAGCGACGCCAACATTCTTTGGGCGAGGTCCATGACCTCATCCATGTCTTGAACGAAGCTCATTTCAGCTTCAAGCATGTAAAACTCGCTCAGATGCCGAGAGGTGTCACTCTGTTCGGCCCGGAACGTCGGTGATAGAGTCCAAACATTTCCGAGCGCTTGAGCTAGAGCCTCCAAATGCAGCTGTGATGAGACAGTGAGATATTTGGGGTCTCTGAAAAATTCGGTCGTTCCACCGCTCTTGACGGTAAATGCTTCGCCGGCACCCTCGCAATCTGATGAGGTGATGATTGGGGGGTGGGTTTGCTGAAATCTTTCTTGGAAAAAGAATTCGCTTAGTAGGGCCATGGCATCCGATCTCAGTCGAAGGAGTGTTGAGTTGATGGGAGTTCGCGGACGGAGATGCGATATTGCCCGCAGGCTCTCCGGCGTTTGATATTTGTTCTGAATGGGATATGTCTTGAGAAACGTCAGACCGATTCCACGAGCCAAGGGGAGCAAAGAGTGGCCTCTTTGCAGATAGCCTTTCTTACTTGGGGATCGGACGAGCCGAGAATTTCCACGTTGCTGACCCGTAGCTCAGCTGTAGTCGGTGCCAGGCCTTGGTCTGTTCCAGCAGAGTGAGTGGCAGCATCTTGCTCATGCACATCACTCGAGCTTGGCTGGCCTGCAACTGAGCTACGGGAAAGCTTGCCTTCTTGAGATTCTACACTGGGTGGTGGTTTAGAGGAAGAGGAGCTACTATGCCATACGCCTGTGAGGCGGACGGCTGCACCAGGGCGAATACTACGACGTGCTGTCAGCTACTGCTCGCCATGATGCTAGGACGAGGGCTGACATACTCTGCTGCTAGGCTCTTGTCCACGACGGCCTGCACAGGTCTCATTGATGAGCCGTCTGTGATGTCAACGAAGCGCACGCTAGAGCTTTTGCGAACTGATCTAACCCAGCCGCAAAGCTGCACATCCGAGACAAGGCGTCCAGGCTGCCATTCTTTCAGGTCTGCCACCGTCTTGATGTCCCGAAGACCCTGCCCGTCGTCACCAGGGATGCGCACCGAATAGCTTCGCCGATAGGGAAGACGGCAGGGCCGATATCGTCTGGCAAATAGACTGAGAGGATGAGACATGATATGGTTTCTTCTGATATGATAGCTCAGCGGCTTCAGCAAGGCGGCAGAATTTGGGTGCGTCTCATGACGTGTAGCCCCGGGCTAGGTAGGGAGAAGCAGAAGCACTGCAATGGCCGTACAGACTGTCTTGGGTCTAGATGCCGGTGGTTGTCATTTCCTGTCTCACTGAGCAGGATTTGAGGTTGCTTTCTTTTTGCTGGCTGAAAGCTGTGAGCAGGGGTTGGGCAGAAAAAGGAAAAACAGTTGTGCCGTTGGTGTGTGGGCTAAAGCGGTGAAGCGGACTGCAGGCGGGCTCTGTGGCACCTGGAGCTCGCGAACTCGTGGAGGTACGTAGCACAGATGAACGATCAGGTACAGGTACATGATCCGGTACCAGCGAGCCCGGAGCTGGTACTTTGCGTCCGACTATTCGGTACAAACGAACGATGTCTGCATAACATCTACCAGGTTACCTGTCATTGTTGTGTTGGCTCTCTCTCGCAAAGCAACTCAGGCTGAATTTTATATCATCCAGCCACGGCTAGCAACTGATACTGCCACTAGCAATACCATCCACGGCAACGCTAGAGAAAGGGGCCGACGAGCGTCTGTTAGAGCCTGGCAGACACACGTATATTGCCCTCCTTGCGGCCACTAGGAGCTGCAGGCATCTTGCATGGTACTGCCTTATCTGGTGGCTAGCAACCCATTGTACCTTAGCACCCTCACTGGCAGGTATCTTTCCTGCTAGAACAGGAGCACAGAGTACCTTAGCCGGTGTGGGACTCGTGTCTCTAGTGCCAAGCAGGTACCGGTACATCTACTTGGACACTTCCATACTCGTCCTGCAGCAGGGCCTCAACTTCTGCTCTCGCATCTTCTCCCCTCTTCATATCCAGCATCGTCATGCAAAGCTTCCACTTGGTGCCTCTCAAAGGCCTTCGGGCCGCCTACAGGCTTGGCGGGCCGCACCCACCTGATCTCCCTTTTCTTTTTTTGTCTTATCCTGTCATCAAATGATGGGCGCCTTCTCTGAATGGGTGCCAGAAGCGCCATGTTCCACTCGCACCCTCCACTTGTCTGGCGACTGCGGTCCTTTTGGCCTTGTTCTCTCTTCCTCAGGTCATGTTCCGCCGAGTCTGGAAGAAGCCATGTCGCGAGATTGCCTCTTGGGACTGTACGCTGCAAGTGGCGTCCCCGGCTAACGGCTGTCCAACCAGCTTGATTTTGATGTCTCAGCTCGAGTCCTTCCTCCTCGCCCGGCCTGACACCGTCGTCAACCATCACGTCCATCCCTGGCGAGTGCCATGGGATTGGGCAATCGCTGCGACCTCCATGGCTAGATGGACGGCCTGCCAAGTCACAGCCGCTTTCCGCCTCCACCCTCGAGTCCGCCAGGGCAATCCCAGCACAAAAGAACAAAAAGGTCTGCCTGTGCGCCGTACTCCATACAAGCGTGTACCTCTCGTGGGAGTGGCACTCGTACCGCCTCCAGACGAGATCTGCCATCTACCTGTACTCGCATGTACGAGGACTCGTACGGAGTACACCCAGACCCCAAAACCAAAGGCCCTTGAAGCCCCCCTGGCCCATGCCCTGCGCCGACACAGACTAGTTTAGATCCTTGCAAGGTTCAACAGGGCGAGATGAGGTATCACAGATCTTATGCGCATGCGTCCGCAACAATACTCCGGCCTATGCCAAAAGCAACAGTTACGAAGTGCCTCTCGTCATTGCTTCCGCCCGCTGTGCTCTGCTTGCATGTGCTCTTGCCGTGCTGAATCCAATAAGCAGGCCGGCTTCAGCTCCGCTCACCAGGGCCTCCCCTACCCTTCTACCCAGTGTGAAGCCAGAAACTCCGTAATGAACCATGAACGCTGTACATCTTTGTCTGAGAGACCCACGGGGGGGAGGGGACCTCGTACTATGCCTTTCCGGCCCTCTACCTGGGCTCTCGACCTGCCTCTGAGATCTCGCAATACGCGAATCAAAGCTTCTTGACCAGTCCTGGGCACTACCACCCCTCCATGTACAAGCATGTCCCGCCAACTTGGCTGTCGGCGCCCTCGTGGGTCCCGGTAGGAATTCCTGTCTTGCCGGCAAGACATCATCTAGCCCCCCTTTGCGGTCTTGGTAGTCTGTCAAGCGATGCTTGACAGTCTCTTTGCAACTTAAAGATCACTAGCCTCTTGATTGTTCCTGCTGACCCTGCTTGCTCGCCTGTCGTTGGCTTTTTTCTAAACATGTGGTTCAGATTCTGGACATATTGGGTCGTACAATTCACTACAATCCCTACATCTCGCTTCACCCTCTCGAAGAGCCTTCGCTTCTGGATGACTGCCCGCCTGATTGGTAACTTGGCTTGAAGAGGAAGAAACAAGGGGAGCGCAAAAAAAAAAAAAAAGCATTTATATCAGGCCGAGACAATGATATAAATGCACTTCACCCGCCCTGCTGACTGGCTTACTTTCTCGGGATTCAAAACAACAAGTGTCCCCTCCAAGCTCTTATTTAACTCACACATCCTTTCTTTATAATCTGTCGACGTCTCCTTCGCCATATTTTATTCATCCAACTTCTCTTTTCTATCCAACAAAGAGTCTTCAGCATGGCTCCGACTTCTAGATCCAGCAAAGTAAGGCCGTCGGACGTGGCAGCTGACACCAAGAGGAACTTCATACCTCTTGTCAAGGCCAAATACTCAGAAGTGTTTCCTCCGTATTCTATCCTCTACCGACAACCTACTGTGCAGCTTGATATTCCCCGCCGGAAGACGACTACTCGTCCTCCGGTGTTTCGAGTAGAATATGGCGATCCCGTCATGAGAGCCATCTACTATGCCGCCATGGATAGTGAGTCTAGTGAGACAGCAGGGGGTCCGAGGATTCGGATTCCCTTCATCTGCGCCGCCAATGAGCGTCGTCCTGGGGGAGACTGGGAAACTGGCTGCTCCGGCTATGAGGAGAGGCTTTGTCGACGAAGCAACCTCTCAGCTACGTTGAGCACTCCATGGCCGACGGTGGGAGAGGTGTCCCACTATCCAATTCCCACTCCCGGGGGCATTCTCTCTGACTCAGTGGTTGTTTGCCGTGGACCTCACGAGCGGTATGAACAGCTTGATCGCTGGTATGATCTGCCGGTAATCTCTGTCGCCCCAACAAGATGGCCCAAACTCACAGAGAATGGGACCAAATATTCCTTTTCGGCAGAGAGGGACATGATCAGAGAAAAAATCCGTGGCGCCCTTCGGATTTGCCTATACAACAACTACGATCGGGTAGTGATTGGCGACTTTGGCCTCGGCAATGGCTACCGCAACCCACCCAAGGAACTCGCCGAGATTTGGCGGGACATCTTCCTCTTTGATCCCGACCTCCGCGGTCAGTTCTCATATGTCATTTTCGTCTTTGAGGATCCCGCACAGAGCACGACTCGCCTCATCCATGAAGAGATGCGGAAGAAGGACCAAAAGAGCAGTGGCGTGTCGAAGTCAAAGATGCCCCTTGGCTCTGGTGGTAACGGCCCTACCGATATGGACATCTTTGAGGGCGTCTTTGACCCTACAGAGATTGAACATGTTCTTTGCCGACCAGACCCCCGATACGCACTTGATATGATTACCTCTTGACGTTTCTTCGCCATCTTCGAAAGGATGACGACTACGGACCAGCTACGAGGACGGGGACAGTCTCAGCGACAACGCACATGGGCTTCACTGGCTTTCCAACGCTAAGTGAAGCCCTCCTGCCGCCACCCCCTTTCTCTGTCTGTTCCTCTCCTAGCTTAAAATTCATCATGTGCGGGTCATCAAAAGAGGGGGAAGGCTGCTTTAGTTTGCTATGTATGGGCGGTATTGTTTGTCTTTCTTATTTGTTCGGGCTTTTTGTTGTCTTCTCTTCTTCGAGTGGAGAAGGGCGTCAATGTCTGGGGCTGGGACACCATGGAGGTTGGTTCATTATGGCTTGGATGGACGGGCTAAACTATTACGGATATCACATATTGGGACGAGGTCTTTTTTTTTTTTCCCCGGGTTGTTTCCTGTCTCTTTTTTTCGCCTTCCCGTGCTGCATAGAGTCATCTCGCGTGTACGATTGGTTGCTGCTAGTGCAGTTTAGTATTGGCGGGCTGTGTGAAAGCACCCTGGGAGGTTTTTTCTTTTTATCTTTCCTTTTTTTTCCAGCTGCTGTTGAGGTGCGGTGTGAAACCCAACAGGCGGCTCTCATATTTTGTTCCCCCCAAGAATCTAAGATGCAATTGGATTAAATCACTCACTAGGCATCGAAATTTGGTGACAGAAGACTGACAGCTGACATCAGACCCCCCTCGCTGGGAATGAGCTGGCTGAGACAATGAAATGGCACTACGGCGAAAAGGGCGATTGAGGTGTCAACCAACTTTTGGGGGCCGGCGTCTACATTTACTACCACACATAGATGACATGACTTTTTTCTTTCTTCCCCTTCTGCATGAGTTGCCTGCCTTCAATGACCGCCAGTAAGATCTCAGAATTCTGATATAAATACGAACTCAGAACCCCCGACGCAGCAGTTTACAAAAGTACATGTATGCGGGCATCATCCCCAGACACGGGCTATTATTGAACTGCAAAGTCGAGTGAGACTGTCGCAATGGGCCAGAAAACAGTCGGGACATGTCCACTAGGCGTTCCGGAGACCCGCGACAGGCTAACGGGTTTGCTCGAAATTCTTAATATTAGAGGCCACCCCTCACCCCGGGAGTTCCTTGCATGCGTCAGACGGCTGAGGAGTTGAAACCGGTGAAGCTGGATGGGTGAGGCGCTAAAATATGGTCTCTGTGATTCGCGGCTAACACGATCTACAGATAGTTCATTGCCGAGACGCTATACCCAGGCCTTGATGACCGTTTGTTGACTCAGAATGCCGCTGGGTGCTGCAGGAGCATTAGAGACACAAGGATCATTACCCTCTGTCAAAGGATAGCCTGACGAAAAGCTTCTGGGGGGGTGTGGAAGGGCGTGATTTGCTCAACAGAGGATGTACAGTATGGGGTCGCCCAACCCTTCCCTTCCCCATACGGAGGAGCCACATGCTCATCGCCGACCTCGTCTCTCAATTCTCACCAATCTCACGAGTCGATTGGCCCTCTCAGAATCAATAGCCATGGGTCACTAGTCATGGAAAGCGGTCCCTCTTCCCCAAATTGCTGCCACTCAGCCGCAATTTTTTGCCACCTCCCCAAAAAAAGCAAATCAAGCAGCAGCATCTGAATCTCCCCTACCCCGCCAGAAGGCTCTTGGGAAGCTCTGCTTTCTGAAAACCATGTTGCCGGAGCAGGGATTGCGGAACTCGCCCCTTGCCGGATCTTTGGTGCCTGCTCTGTGCTCTGTGGCATCCATGCCATGATGCTTGAAGTGTCAAAAGCTGCGGCCGTTGGACATGGGATACGGTGCTATACTCGGCCTGTACAAGTACAGGTAGCCTGATGAATGCTCTTCTAGTCTCAACCCTGCGGCCGCATCAAAGCCTGTCCTATTCTTGTCTACGTCGTTTGCGAAGGCGTACAAGTATCGTTACCTGTACGAGAGATGCCTGCCTGGACAACGTGTGGTGCGGCTAAGTACGGAACTGGGCTCCGGATTTGTCTCGAGATGCCAAGGGTTGGGCACCTCTCTTTCTCGGCCATTCATCTTGGCAACATCAGCAATTGAAATATTGCTCTGAGTATTCTGTAGATTGCTGGGAGCATTTACATTCTCATTCGCCGCTCTCTTTTCCCTCTGTCTTTCTGTTTCGTGCAAGAGGACAAAAAGACTTGGCAACGCAACCTGCAATCACATAACAACGCTTGCGTGGCTTACAGATTAGCTCCGCAGACGTACCGATCTCGACACGCTTGAGCAAGACTCGTAACCAAACTTAGCCGGGAAGCTCAACGGCGGATTACACGTTAGTACACATGGCGCGCATGCATGTATGTACACATCGTCAAGGCCCATATATACACCCCCTTTTTTTCGGTACTTTCTTGGAAGTTACAGGCAAAAGGCAAGTAAAAGGAGGTATACCATGTACAAGCATGATTCTCGATCAAATGACAAAGCAAAGGTGACATGTCGCCTGGATCACACCCATCAGTAACACCCTCGATAGGCTCAATCCGTCGCCCGTTCCTGGGTCTTTGACAGGCGAGTTTGCCGGGGTCAGCGAGAAGACATCTAGCATCACCGACACCATCAACTTTTTTACTGCTACTTCATGCAGAAGTAATACTACTACATGCTACATGTACATGCTGGCCTGTCATCCGCTTCCTTGGAGATGCACGATCGCTTGCCATACGAGAAGTGGGAAAAGTGGGATGGGAAAAACAGGATTCTGATCATCGTTCTGCTTCGCTCCCCCCCCTCCCCAGAACGGGCCTAGGTTACCCAAATCGGCACCCTAGGCACACGAGGCTGTGGGCAAAGGGGAATCTTTCTGCGATCGGTGCCCCATACGTGCTATGTACATACTCGGCGGGAGAGGGCGTCGTTTTGCTGTTCTATGAGTGCGAGATCTGTCTCACTCTCTGTGGCACTCTATATTGCAGAGTTGTGTGTGGAAGATATGGCATTCTCGGCGTTGTTTTTGGCGGCGGAGACGAGAAAATGATGGGGGCCGGGGGGGAAGCCGATGCTGCATATGCTAGGAGGATTTGGAAACTCGATGGAAACCGGGCTTCGGGCCATTAGCCTGTGGGCTTAGCCGTGCGTCTTGGGGATTTGTCCGTGTGTGGTGGTTCGACGGATAGTTCGGTTTTGAGACAAGGCCAGGCCCAACTAATCAGTCAATGTCTTTTGGCCTTTTTGCTCATCTCATCTCTCTCCAAGACAGGAGGAATCAGTGTCTCAACCCGACCAACGGAAAAAACCCGCTGCCCGCCAACAGGGAAAAGCAAAGGAAGCAAAGAAAGACTGAAAAGAGAAAAAAGCACGAATTGTTTCGTCCCCTGCTTTGCTTTTTAGAGTTCAGCTTGCCATCTCACTGTTCATCAACCTGAAACGGACCCGGCGCTCAGGTCTGTGTGTCTGTCTTGTCTGTTCCCCCTCACCACCATCATCACCGTACCAAACACACATACACACACATCAAAGAAAGAAGGGCTGAGAATTCCAAATTAAGCCCCGGCAATGTATGTATACGGCCTTTTTTTTTCGTGGTGGATTTCAAGTTGATTAGATGTCACGATTGATGGAGGGGACCCTTGCCGATTGTGCTAGTGCGAATGGGGATGCATTGCATGTAACGTTTTTGTTACCGTAGCATCGCCCATCCTTTTGGCATCTTTGATACGATACCGTTGGGGCGGGCGGTTGCAAAATGAACAGGGTCTTTGTATTGCTATTTCTATAAGTACGAGTACAACTACAACTTTGAGAGAACGGGCAAAGCTCCGAGACTCCCAACTTACTTACACTGTAGAGACCGGGTATTTTACTCCTTTATTTTTCTTTGCATTCTCCCTCCGAGTGGTGCATGTAATTAAACATGCTTGCATTTGAATGAAATGATTCTAAGACACGCTATGCATGTTCATTTAAAAAAGACAAACTATTTCCAAAAAAAAAAAAAAAAAAAAAAAGTAATGACGTTATTAATACATACACAACTGTGTTGCAATTCAAACATATGTTTTCTATTTCCATATCATTTTTTGTAATGCTCGATTCGGACATTAAGCAGTGGCCCGTTTTATGCCAGCACTTTTTTTTGTCGTATCAATGTTACCCAAAAGCGTGCGCCTTACATATAGTGACGTCCCCCGTTCAAGCTATCAAAACGACGTGCTCTCTCACCTGCGAAAGCGAGAAACAGAGAACAAACGCATCGTTTGATATAACAGCTTGGTTTAAAATCCCAGAGTCTCAGTATCTACTGCTGCTACCAATAAGAGGGCCTCAGTCCCGCAAAGTTGGCCATTACGGCCG
The DNA here is from genome assembly GCA_020045945.2 of Trichoderma semiorbis. Classification (NCBI taxonomy): domain Eukaryota; kingdom Fungi; phylum Ascomycota; class Sordariomycetes; order Hypocreales; family Hypocreaceae; genus Trichoderma; species Trichoderma semiorbis. The sequence goes on from CM034695.1 coordinate 2,851,351, forward strand.
TTGCCTCGCCCTCACCTTCTTTCTTTCGTTGTCCGCTCAACTATTGGCAAGCAAGATTAGCATCTGATAGAAAACAAGCGCAATGAAGAAAAAATCAGTAAACATACCTCGAGCTGAACTCCCCGGTGAATGTGCACAAGCCAGTCGACGTAGCTCTTTGCCTCATTGTTTCGATCCTCGACCAGCATCCGAGCAAACTCATATTCAGCGCCGTCAAGTCCCTGGCGCGCTAATTGTATAGTCATGCCCTTTGATCCCCTCATAGACTTTAGGAACTCAATAATGTTGCGAACTTGAGCACTAAGATGAGTTTCCAAAACCGGCAGTGAAGACGTATACACATCCAAGCTCTTGAGTGTGTCGTGACCCTCACCAAAGAGGTCGGTGATCAAGTTTGGCGATGTCTGGGAGTGGAACCAGAGCAAGCACTGCTGTCCGTTATCAACCAGGTAGACACCGCCGGGCTCGACACGTGAGAATGATGTTCGGACCGACGGAGGCATCTTGAGGTGGCCAGTTTCGGGGTCGGCAAAGCCTTCTTCGGGTTGGAGATTGTGAATGGCAATCATTCTGGGGTAGAGGTACAGATTGAGCTCCAATGCGCCCATGCTTCGAACCATGCGCATGTCATGAACTCTCCGATCCGAGTTCTCGATACCACCCTTGAAAGCTCTGCACTTCAAGAGGCCCAGCATGTACATGCAGAATTCCTTGAGCCTTTCGGGCATAACAAGCTGGCTCGGCGGAAATTGGTTCGCCGAATGCTTCTTGTAATAAGCCATGATGTCAATTGTTCGCTCTGTCAGCCAGTTCCGGATGTCGAGGAGGTTGCTCGATGTGGTTGCGAGCTTGGTGCCGGCCTCCTTTGCCAAGATACCGACAACGGCATCTTGGTCGACAAACTTCAAGCACTGTCGAATAGCCTGCTCCTTGGTGCTGGATTCTTTAGAAGTATCGCTGACGCTAGCAATAACGTTGGAGCATCGCACGCGCCGTTGCCCGGAAGCGGCCGTGTAGAGGAGAGCGGTCTGGAAATGGGCATCCAGCTTCGGATCCAGTTTGCCGTCGTAGCTAAATGATACACCGAGAGCCTTGTCCGCATCGATGACGCCGATTTCCAAGTCGGCGCCAAAGGTGTGCTGGATAAAGTTGCCGTGGTATGCGGATACTTGCAGTCCATTAGAGCAGCGCACCTTCATCAATCCCTGGTAGCCCGTTTCTCGGGTAATGGCATGTGTAATCTCCATCGACAACTTGGCGCCATCCCGCGGAGCGATGAAGTTGGGGAAGTAAAAGGTCTCGCCACCGGTCGTGGCAGCGACATGTCCTACCGTGGCAATGTCAAGATAGCCGCCAGACGGCGCAGCAAGAAAGAAGTCGACACCAATTCCCGACGAAGCCATCTTTTCAGCCACCTTCTTCCACGCAGGATGCTCTGTCGTATACATCTTCTTATCCATCTCACCACCAGGATGGTTGCCGTCATCGCGCATGAACAATCTACCAGGACCCCATGTTGATAAGCTCGAGCCAGAGCACACAACTTTGCCTCCAGTGGCCTCTAGCGCAGCTACAGCGGCGTTGAGGGTAGCAAGCAGGGCGGGCTCGGGGTTTTTGATGTCGGAAAACATCTCAGGAAGGCGGGTTAAGAGAGAGGTAATGATGGCCTTTGACTCATATGGGTCGACGAAGAGTCCCTCGCCGAGGGGGAGGAAGGGGTCCTCCAAGTCGGGCATGATCATCATATGCGCTTGGTCGAGATTCGGCTAGTTTCACTGTTAGCAAGCCAGCTTAATTCACCAAATCATTCCGTTTGTCCACTCACGTTGATGTTGTAAAAGTGAATGTCCTTGTCGTATGTGATGAAGCCGACCTTGGCTCCCTCGGGTATCCTTCGCTTTGGCTCACTGTTTTTATCCTTTTCTTCATCATTGCCCCCATACAGGGCCGCAAGTATTCCTTCACAGAACGTCTCCATGAAGCCCTTGTTGTATGACTCCTGGGTGACATCGATGACGAACAACCATCGGAGGCCAACAGGCTCCCTGGTCCAGTACTCCTTGGGGACAACAAACTCGACTGTGCCTCGGTGAAGCTCTGCACGCTGGTCCCTGTCTAGACGCACCCCCTGGGGGCTGATGGCGCAGAAATACTCTGGTGGTGTATCGTTGGGGTATGAGCAAAGGTTGCACACAAACTTGTTGCCGCCAGATCGGAACATCATGAACGGGTTGATGTAAGCTCGGCATCTTCGACAACGTGGCGGGCCGGCTTCTCCAAAGTCAAGAACAGGGATCTCTGCCTCTCCGGCCTGAAGGGGAGCCAAAGGCTGAATGAGCATGCCCAGGGGCAAGCCAGTTGAGTGTAGGCCCTCGGACGTAGTTGGGATGTTGTTAAGTGTGAGTCGGGTATATTTGGGGGAGGCATTGCCTTGGTCGAAAGCAACAAACGATGTCGTCGCAGGCGGGGGAACATGGCGCTCAAAGGTCGGGTATACGTTCTTGTTGAAGTGCTCCTGGATCGCGTCTCTGGCAGCCGGTATGCTTGGCATGTCCTCCGCCGAGACCTGACTGGCACCAGCTGCGCCTATAGGTGTAGCGGCATCAGTGGGGCCAGAGCCAAACCTCGATGCGAATTCGGTTTGCGATATGGGGTTCGCGGGGGTGAATGGAGAGGCGGGCGCTGGGAACTGGCCGGGATTGGCCATCTGAGGCGTGCCCATGGGACTGGCCAGAGGACTTCCAAACTGTCCCAGAGCCGGCATGCCCCGCGGGCTGTTGACATTGAGGAACTGCTCGGCAGGAGTCCCCGGCGGCATGCCATTGAAGGCCTGTGATGAGCCGGTCGGCTCCACGCTATGGTACGCGTGCCTGTCCTTCTTCTTCCTCCTCGCAGCAGCACCCCCCGCATCTGCGCCCAGGTTCATCCCGCCAAACTGTGCCGCTAGGGCACCATCTTGCGATGGCAATGGAGACCCGGGATAGCTTTGGCCCTGTGGCGGGCCGTAGCCGGGAGTGGACGGAGGTGGCATGCCCATGGGAGCTTGGTGGCCATATTGAGGAGCGCCATAAGGGCTCTGGGGGGCATACGGCGAAGCAGGGACGGGAGGCTGGAACTGAGGAGCGGCCGGAGCGGATGTCTTGTTGGGATCGTTGGGGTCGAGGGGCTCGCCGTGGCCCAGGGCGTGGTACTGAGTGTAATCCATTGTGTGATGCGTGGAAGGCTTCGAGGAGGATGAATCGACGATGGCAATATCAGACTAGAAAGCTGACGGACGATTGAGGGGTCTTTTGTGTGAGACAGCGCAGTAAAGGCAAGGCCAACAAGGAGAAATGAAAAGGTCAACGACTGGTAAACATGCTCAGCACCGCTTCCATGATCCTCGCTCACAAGCCCGGCTCGCAAAGGTCGTGCACGTCGTCGCGGCGAAGCTGCAATTGCTAGAGGAGCTGCCGTGCCTCGGTGGCCTTTTCGCGGTGCTTCGACTTTCTACATTCGTGGCTTCAGAACCTCAGTAGCCGCTTGCCTCTGATTGGCTTAGCCTAGTTTCGAGCTCTCGAAGGCTTATCGAGCGTTTATCGTTATCGCGACAAAGGGAGCCCCGCTTGTAACTTCGTATCTAAGCGGCCTCCATCGGGTTATTGCACGTGCACGGTCACATGGAAGCCAGCATCCAGCCATTCCGTGTAAGTCGAAAGATGGAGACGTAGATATTATGGGATAAGGCAGGCTGAAGAGCGGAAAGGTTTGCAGTCTCTAGCCGCAGGAGCATGCCGCAGAGAGCGATCAATTTTCATGGAGCTACTAGGCGGCTTTGGAGATGGATGGAGAGGACTCCAATGGCCAATATACAATACATGTGTGTGTACGTACGTTGAGCACCACGCTGAGCCAATCCGCTGGAGGCAGGGTCATATTGCATGATAAGCACATTTTAGGTTCGGCGTTTGGTCCTATGGAACCAACTCGTTCGCAACTTAAAGTCTTCAGCATCTTCATCTTTTTCACTTTTTTTTCTCTTAATATTTAATTTTCTTGGATGGAGAATAATTGAAGCCTACCTGTACTTTCCCAGGCACTCTGGTGATTGGATTGGCGTGCCTTGCTTTGCTCGTGGAGAGTGCTGCTGTCATCAGGCATGACACGACTCGGGGATTTATGAGTTGTCATTCGATCATAGGCACAGCACCAGGCCATTCCCGATGGCTCGCATAAAACGGAAACGACAGGTGTCTCTATCGGATTGAATGCTGGCAATCAACTAATAATTACCTGCTTACTCCTGCAAGGTGAATTGTAAAGTGTTGCCAGTACGCAGTAGGGTATGTTATTGGTGAGCGCATCCGCGCATTGGGGCAACCATGGTGTAAGACTGTAACAGATCTCATGCAGGAGTCTGCATCAATGCCTAGGATTCCGTTTGATGCAGAGGGAATTGTCCCAAATCGACGAGCTTCAAAAGAGAGCTGTCTTGGTTGGGCACAGCCGGCAAGCTGGTTAGGCTGCGTGTGGTTGTTGTTGTGGGAGAGAGTCCAAGTGCGGGGAGAGGAGCGGTGATGACGGTGTTGCACGGCTATGGAGATTGTCGCAAAGTAAGGCAAAAAAACACCTATTCGAGCGAGAAAAAAAGAGAGAAATGCAGAATATACGGTGAAGTCTCCAAAACTGAAAAAATTAAGCTTGTTATTATCGCTCTGCGCCGCTGTGATCTCATATGGACGGCTAGGTGGTCATTGGACCCTAGAACGGATGACATGACATGGTGCAACGGCGAGCCACAATGAAGCGGCGTAAAACCGTCGCAAAAGGCAGCTTTGAAACCCGGCAGGACGAGAAAAAGTCGATTTCGGATGAGAAATAGTCTACTATGAATCGGTGAGAGCAAAATGACAGGAAACAGCGGGAGATTTGGCTCCGAAAGTGGCAAAGGTGAGACGATGACAGGACGGTCGGTCGCATGACCATCCGCCACTCCGGCAGCGGGCGGTCTTGGAATCGCGATAGCTTGCCGCAGAGAAGAGATGTAATTGCAAAAATGGATGAAATCAATTCGCAAATTGTCAAAGATCATAGTGAGCCCAAAAATTATGTGATTTGAAAAGTGGTTGCGAAGCAGGGCGGCGGGAAAGCGTTGCGAGGCTCATGTCTGGATAGCTTCACGGTTGGGTCGCGAGCGAAAGCGCGATGCTGGGCCAAAAAAGTGACTTTGGCTGCGGACAGCAAAACAAACACCAAGACGCACCGGAGCCCAAATAAAAATAGGCTCAGCGAATAGCCCGAGAAACAGGCATTCAGATTCAACCATTCACAGGGTCACGAACGGGGGGTGCTGTCGCGCAATTCACAATGCGACAACGACCATAGGGGAGCGACGACGTCGACCATCTAAAGCGAACCACGTCTCCGGCGACGACCCGCCGACCAGATGGCCTCTTACAACAAACAACGCTACAACCGCATCGGGCGCCGGGGGATTTCTGACGTCAAAAGAGCGCATCAGACAGAAGGGCAAATGGGCAGCTCAAAAAATGACTCACTGACCAGGCAAAAGGAGGGCCAGCTCGAGAAGAACAAAGCGAGCAGGACAGGAATCTGGCATCCAAGGTCGGGGGGAGCGGTCGAGCCTCAGATCAGAGGTCGAGGTACACGGCAGACGAGGTGATGTTGGCGCTGGCCAATCAGAAAATTGGTCACGAGGCAAGGGATTATTTTCGCAGCCGAACTGGCGTCGATTTTTACTTTGGAAGCATAACAAGGGCTGTGGGGCCCGTGGCTCTGGCAGGAGGGCCGGAGAAGGCATGTACCGGTACCTGCAACCGCAAGGTACCGGACACGGCGGGTCGTCATTTGGTGTGATGCTGAGCTGTTGTCCGGGCTGATGTGTGTGGCTGGAGAGGGAATTGGAGGGATGAGGATCGGGGAATTGAGCGCCTCGGTCGAGGTGGTATTAGCTTTAGCGTGAGAGCTGTTGAGTTGAGGTGGAACAAGCCGCTCAGAAAGGTTACACACACGCACGCACAGAGGCATAATGGATCACATCGGGAGGACGGTGATGATGGCGTCGTCCTAATAGCGAATGAGCCAAGTACACCGACGCCAAAAGAGTAAATGAAATTGAATACGAAATAAATAAAAGATGGAGATGAAAATAGAAATACGAAATAAATAAAAGATGGAGATGAAAATAGAAATACGATGAAATGAAATGAACTGAAAGATGAATACAACAATTAATGAGAGAAAAAATGGATAGAGAGAGACTGGTATAGGGTGGTGCCTTGAGAAACAAGAGAGAAATGGGAGAGGAGGAGGAGGAGGAGGATGGGAGGGAGAGAGGCAGACACCGACAGATAGAGCGAGAGAGGGAGCACAGACATGCAAGAGAGTGCCGACTGTTGAGCCCAGAAAAAAAGTTGTGGCGTTCGCCCTCGGTGCAGGATCGCTTCCCGGCCGGGGAGAGAGGGGCTTGTACCGATACAAGCGCTAGAAGTCGTTCAATCGTTGATGGAAGCAAAAGGTGTGGTGGTCTGGCCACTGCAGCACTACCACTAGTGGGGGCGCCTAGCGGGTGCGGCACACATGGGAGAGCAAGATGTACATGATCCAGCGCCAACACAGCACTGACCACTCCAGGGGACCTCTGCTGGAGCTCCCAGCACCTAGCTCCAGGACCTACTGATTGCGGCGCTGCCCCCGCCCCGTATATAAACAAGCCCCATCGCCCTCCCACGCGCCCGACGTCTCGCCTGTGCCCTCTCTCTCTCTCGATCTTCATCGCTCTGCAATTCCAATTCTCCAATCCAGTCGCGTCAGACGCCCGCTTATCCAGACTCTCTCACTCTCAAATCACAGTCGAACACGTTCTTCGTACCATCCACAGCCATGCCTCCCAAGAAGACCGAAGGTGCTGCCCCCAAGGCCAAGTCTGGCGCTGCCCACGCCAGCTACCAGGTTAGTTTCACCGTCCGTCGGCCGCATGCCGGCATCTGGCGACGATTTTTCATTTGTGCGGTGTCTTGATTGGAAGCTAATGCGAGGCCGAATGCAGGACATGATTACGGATGCCATTCTCAATGTATGTTGGCAGCCCTCTGTGGCACCAGCGCATCTGTTTGCGCTTTATTTCCCCGTCTTGCCCCCTCCCTTCACCTCCCCTTATCACTGCTGTCATTCTCCCTCCCTCTCGTAGTTGCTACTGCTGCTACCCTCTCTCTCTCCATCACACCACTCACTCCACGTCGCGTAATGTCCCGTCCCGTCCATTTCTCTTGTGCGAACCAACACAGGACTGTAAACTGACTTGCTCTCTTTTCGCATCCAACAGCTCAAGGATCGCAATGGCTCTAGGTAAGCACTGGACCCATCAGTCGCCCAAACTCATTGGGCAGCATCCGGTACAAGTAGCTAACAGGGTCCAAACAGCCGTCAGTCTCTGAAGAAGTACGTCAAGGCCAACAACACCTTGAACGTTTCGGACAACATGTTCGATTCTCTCTTCAACAAGGCCCTCAAGGCCGGTGTTGAGAAGGGCATCTTCGCCCAGCCCAAGGGCCCCTCTGGAGGCACCAAGCTGGCCAAGAAGAAGCCTGAGGCCAAGAAGGCTGCCGCTCCCAAGAAGGAGAAGGACGCCACTGCTAAGAAGGCCACTACCACCAAGAAGGCCGCCGCCCCCAAGAAGGTCAAGGAGGGTGCTGAGAAGAAGGAGAAGAAGGAGAAGAAGGAGGGCGCTGCCACCAAGAAGGCTGCTGCTCCCAAGAAGGCCACCGCCACCGCTAAGAAGACCAAGGAGGCTCCCGCCAAGGTATGTCTTTGAATCTCATTCTCATTCTTACTCTCACCCTATTCTAACTCCTCCCCCTTTCAGCCCGAGAAGCCTGAGACCGTTCTGACCAAGACCAAGTCCGGCCGTGTTGCCAAGGCCCAGAAGCCCGCTGCCACCAAGAAGGCCGCACCAAAGAAGGCTGCTGCTCCCAAGAAGGAGAAGGCTGCTGCTGCCGCTCCCGCAGCCGCCGCCGCCACCAAGGCGTAATTGACCCCCTTGGCGTGAGCAAAAGCAGCTTTTCTTTTACTTTTTTGTATCCTTGATGAATGTGGCACGGCGTTTTTGGGGTTGCAAATTATTACTACGGATCGGGCAAGGGAGAGCCTGGGTTGGCTCGGGATTGATTGATTGCTGTTTCCGCGGTGCGCAGGAATGATGTTTGTTTTGATACGCGCACTCTCGGACGCGCTGGGCACGGCATTATCGCACTATATATGTGACTTTCCTGGAATGAGCTCCCCAGTGGGGGGGCGGATCACTATTTTTTTTTCTTACACGATTGATCTTGTCCGTCCGTGTGCCGTGTTGTAAGAAAAAAAAATGTTTGCGCGTTTTCAGTTTCTCTGGTGGGCGGATACTGTGGGCAAAACAACATAAGCGTCACGGTGTCTTGGGTGCGTGTTTGGTGTAATAGTATTATGGGAAACATATAGACTTGTACAATTCATATAATTCACCTGCAATATTTTTGACCGAACATATGGATTGCGATATGATTTCAGTTTGCAAGTTCCCCCAAAGGGAGCGATGAAATGAGTCCAGCTCTCTTAACGGCGCTGTGTTTTTGCTTTGGTACGAAGCTTGGAACAGCTTGCGCCACTAACACGCGTAGCGAGCTATTACGGGGGAAGAGCTTGACAGACACGGAGGGGCGCATTGCAGTCCACTGCTATTCCGGGCCATTGTTTTCTCCACGGGCCGCTGAACCAAATATAGATGCCGCGGTTGCAAGAATCGAAAGGATCGATGAAACGCTGCGAATCTGTCTTACCGTTTTGGAACTGTCGTCAGCTTTGCGCAAAATGGTATGTTCACTAATACCGAGAGGAGGCATGGGCCTCTGAAAGAACGCCCAAAGTTGCTCCAGGGCTGCTTGTGCTTGCAAAGAGGCGCTAAGCCAGTAATCTCGTAGTGGCAGCGCTCAGCCTCGTCTGGTTGGTCACCATGACGTTGACGCAGACCCTTCAAGGTTCCATCTTGGTTTGGCTCAAGGGTTCTGGGGCAGAAAAAGATGGGATGGCAAGTACTTGTACCTGTCTCTACTGCCAGAGGCCCAGCATTGGCATTGTGTCTGTACAAGAGCCGTCACCGACTGGGCATAGGGATCTGGCAGCTTCGGGCTCACTACCCGTCCACCGTATTTACAAAATGCCCTCTGTTACGAAGCGCCGGACAGTACAGCAGGTACGTGTATTAATTATAGATTGGATGCCATGTGCTACCAGCCCAATGCGCAAGGCTCGTAGCACTGAGCATGCCGTGTGCCTGCGGCTCGCTGCCACGTAGACGCAGCACGGAGTGACCCGAGCCAAGCCCCATGTGAAGCAGTTATGCTGCTGCCTCAGAGCATCACTGTCAACTCCCGTTCGTCGATAATTTGCCCCTTGCAGCCTTTGCCTTTCCCTAGGTACCTTATTCCCTTAGTAAGTGCCGTTTCTCGGGGTCTCCAATGCCCTTCAATACCGACTTGGGTATGACGCCTGTCCTCCGCAATCCCCGTAGTAGTACTTGGCTCGGGGGTCACCAGACGTTGCCTCAACCGTCAGCGAATCTCGTCAGCGCATCCCGCCATGGCCGGCCGTATCAGGAACACGCGGTACCTGCCGAGAACAGCTGGCTGGCCCGTGCGAGCACCAATAGCACCTGTGCCATGTGCAGGGCTGTGATGAAGCGATACCTGCGGCCGTGCTCCTGCGTGGCTGAGTCGCCAGGTATCTCCTTAACTCAGCATGGGGCACCCCTCATTGAGGCACATGTAGCTGTACCACCACTTGGACGTACCTTCCTGTAGCTCACCCCTTCGCAAGGGACAGCCTAACCGATTCTTCCGAAACGACTCACTTCCATATTTTGCTCCCTGGGCCACACACGATTGTTAAGCCAGACACGGTTTCATATTTTCTGTCAACATCGAAGATTTGTTTCTTTGACGCTGGAAGATGGCGGACCGGCTGTCTCTCTTCCTGTCGTGACCGAAGGGAATAGAGAATACAAGAGAGCTCCCCCCCAGCCATACAAAACCATATTATACGGAACCTACCCACTGCCTTAGTAGACCCGTTGCCTGTCAACGATGGCGTCGTCATCGAACCCCTTCCGCAAGAGTGCGACACAGCACACAGAGAACCGCTTTCCTCCAATCGACTCTATAGATGCCGCCCAGCTGTTCCCGCCTCCGAAAACGAGCTTCCGCGACGAAATCGTGCCTCCGGCCGCACAGTCTCCGGCTGTCGACGCAAACAAGGCCAAGGTCGTCAAGAAGGTCCGCGTTCTGTCACCGCCCCCCCGGTCGCCCGACTCACCAGAGTGGACGACAAGCTACTTTGGCTCTGCCGCCCATACATATGCACAAGAACAAGATCCCTTTAACAATGTCGATAACGATTGGGACAATGCAACCGCTACCCCACCTCCTCAGCCGGCCCTTCCGCAGGGGCGGCAGCCGTTGACGGCAGCAGAGATGCAGAGACCGGTTTCGACGGTGGCCAATCCATTCAGCAAGAAGAAAACCCAGGACACTGGGGATCATCAGGAGCTAAAGGAGGCTGCAAGAGAGGAGGGCGAGGTGTTGAAGGCGGCACAGTCTGCGAGGCGGTCCCTGAACGTGGATTCATTTAAACGGCTGCTGATGACGGGGGCAACGAGCCCGCCCAGCTCTCCGCTCCCAACGGACTCTTTTGATCAGAACCAGGCGGATCACCTCAAGTCTACACCAGAGATCTCACCTGCCACCTTTACAAACAAGGAGAAAAAGGCTCCTCCGCCTCCTCCTAGCTCACGCCATGGCAAGGTGATTAAACCCGGGCAGAGTGTCACCGGCACCGAGAGCGCTGTTACCAGCCCTAAAGAAAAACCGACCGAGCCAGTCGTACCTAAAGCCGAGTCACCACCCCGACCTGTGCTGTCTCGAGAGAGCTCGTCTAGCAGTTATTCCTCAGAAGAGGAGGCGCCTGTGGTGCCTGTTGAGACCGATACCCATCCTCCCGCACTCACGGCCAGCCCAGATCAAATAGATACTTCCGTATCACCACCCAACAATGCCAAGAAGCCTTTACCAACCCCGCCACCGAGACGGCAGCCTCGGATTGAGGTGAAAACAGGTGCCACAGATTCGAAAGAGAATGAACCGCCTCCACGGACATCCATGGAATCGATGCCATCAAGAACGAGCAGTGTTCGCCACAGTGCTCATGCGCCGGCGCCTCCGCCGCCTCGAAGGACTACCTCGGGCTCGAGGCAACCAGGCACACCGCAATCTTCCACCTTCATTCACCCTCCCGACTTGGACACCCCAAGGACTTCGATGGACTCTGCCAGACCCATGGCCCCTCCTCCGCCTCCCACTCGCAATCCTTCCACCCGCCGACCCCAGAGCTTATACGGCCTAGAATCCTCTCACCGACGAGGTTTGGCTGAGATCAAGCCGCGAGAAGGGGTGGCGCCTCCTCCCCCGCCGTCAAGGATACGGGGTAGCAGCCAGAGCAGTGCGGACGGACCATCCGGACGTGCGAGCCTGGACTCGGCCAGAAAACCGAGGACGTCCGCAGACGAGTTTGGCAATCTCGAAGCACAGTACCCTGGTCAAAGCGTGGACATTCTCGCCGACCTCGAGTCGCTGCAGAGGGAAGTCGATGCCTTGCGAGGGAGAATGAGTTGACACTAAAAAAGACAAACTTTCTTCATGCCTCATTTGTGGAATACGCAGTGGGTTTTGAAGGAGAGTGGAGATATAAATGTGATACCAGAGGGGAGTAACATTAGAGGAGTGAGACGGAAAGGGAAATGACATTCTATGGAGTCCGCTGTATAGTATATATGGGAGGCGTTGATTATTCTTCTTTTGTTTGCGCAGCTTGGGAATGCCGATACGAAGGTTTTGTGGTTTTTTAAAGCTTTCTCTTTTTCTTTTTCTTTTTGTTTATACAGAATAGCGTCTGGACTGTGGTGCGCCCAAGTTGTAGCATCGATGTGGCTTCATTTTTTCTACTGTAGTTGAATAGGTACATTGTGAAATCTCTCCATTTGGATTGCGATTTTGCCGCGAAGTGATTGTTTTGTCTTCATCGATTAAAGATGCCGTACCATTAATTAGTATTCCCTTTACCCTGAGAAATTCGGCTGTCTAGATGGCGCCCCTTTACGTCCCAATTAACGCCGGATAATGCACGCTACCACTCCTTCAAACAAGCATTATACATCCATCCCAAGTAATCTCCCGTCTTTGACTAAATTCCCTGTCTATATATATAAATAAATATTCCTCTCGCTGGGGTTTTTTCGCTCTATGCTGAAGACTTTATCTGGTTCATTTCGTATTCTCCGGCCGTACTTGATCCTCCCATCCCATCTTCAACATCCGGATGCAATGCGTCCTCTCTTGCGCCGGCGCCCCTGTTTGAAGGGGCGGACGTGCCTGAGCCGAGGATCCTGCCGCCGAGGAAGAAGACGGGCTGGAGCTCGCGGTAGCGGCATCCCCACATGCCCAGGCCGACGGCGGTGGCGGAGGAGGCGAGCATGGTGAACCACCACATGGAGTTGCGGGGGAGGGAGCGTGTGTAGAGGCATGTGAAGAGGAGGTGGAGGAAGTGGATGGTGAGGGCGAAGTCGGGGACGAGTTTGCTGCGCGCGACGAGGATTACCATGGCGACGGACCTGATGGTGAAGAAGTAAATTAGTATTTTGCTTGTCTGCGGATGAAGCGGGAGGAATAAGAAGAAAAGGGGACAAGCTGGTGTGTTTGGAGAGAGCGTACATGCAGAATCCTCCGTTGAGGAGCCAGACAAAGGCCATGAGCCATCCTTGGGTTGTGTCGCCGCGCACGCGGTCCCAGCCGAGAACCAGGTCGAAGCTAAACGGCATGCCCGCGACCAGAGTGGTGAAGAGCATGAGGACGAGGGCGGCGAAGTAGTAGAGGGCCTGGAGGATGGCGATCTGGGAGGCGATTTTGAGGGGCGGGAGTTCCGTGAGGGCGCCGGCGCGAGGGGGTCTGCGACGGCGAGCCATTGCGATCTATGGGACGACGGAATAGAGTGAGTTGGTTTGCTTCGAGCGGTTACGTGCTTGAGTGAGGATTTATTCTATGGAGTGCGTGGAGATGCGAGTCGGATGGATGAGGCGACTTGGTGTTTCGTCGTGCATCGGTTCGGGATTCGCTGTCTTTTAGTGTATATTAAGGCGAGATGGATAGCGAGTGGAGTTCCGGATGATAGTAAAGACGGTGAAGGCACCGCGAGCATCTGCTGTTTCGGCGCGAAACAGATGCCGATGCAGACGGTGGTGATGGCGCAGGGCAGATGAGAAGGGACGGGAGTTGCAGCAATGATGAATGCTTGTGCATGATACGCCGGACAGGTGACAGCTTGCCTGCAGGCCGGAATTGCGCTAGGCTGCATCAGAGCTGTTTGCGCCTGACCGCCCGCGGGATTCTGCCGGTCTTTTGATCGTCATACTTGAATGGGTGCGAAATAGTGTATGTATTACCAGCCAACTTCATAGCAGCTCGCACGTCGTTTAGTCTCTACAACCAATTTGGGATTGCCGGGGCTGAGAGTATTTCATCTCAATTAGACACGACTGGCGAATTATTAGTGTTTCCATTGCTGGATGAGTACATGAGATTACGAGCTCAGCAATAGCACAACACTGGTACCCCTCCCATCAAAGCAGCATCGTGCAAAGCCTGGTCTCGACACAAGCACTTCGCCTGCTGGACTCTCTTCAGCAGATACACCTATCAATCTCATATATACACATCTTCCCGAGCAAAAATGGGCTGGTGGCCGTTTTCCGCAGACACCCGGGCCGACGCCATCCGCAGCGGCACGGCCATTCCCAACCGCGAGGAGCGCACCGTCTGCTGGGCCTCACGAGACGCCTACTTTGCCTGTCTAGACGCCAACAACATCATTGACGCCAACAAGGACGCCTCCGCCGCTGCCAAGGCGTGCCCCAAGCAGTCCGCTGATTTCGAGCGCGACTGTGCGGCTGCCTGGGTCAAGTACTTTAAGCAGTGGCGCGTAGCGGATCTGCAGAAGAAGAAGAGGCTGGAAGAGCTGCGCAAGCAGGGCGCTGTCGAGATGGACGTTTCGACTAGCTTTGCGCCGGAGGGGGGTGCTGGGGAGAAGGGGAAGGGGAAGGGCGACATTCAGGAGATGTTGGATCGGAAGAGAGGGAGGTGAATGGGATGGGTATGGCACTTGTGCAGTCTCACATTTTTTTGGTGATGGAGGAGGCTGGTGGCATATTCTGTGTTTGATATAGATGCCGACGTGTACAACAGTTGTATATTTATGATGGATATTGGAAACTAAGTAAGGCAGCATACAATTATGGACTCACTCTTCTCTTTTGGAGATTTATAGATGGTACAAATTCAGCTCAAAAAAACGGTGGTTCTTTTGGAACTCGGTGCTCTCTTTTTTCCTTTGCGGTATACATGAGACAGTGAATTAAGAAGTAGAAAAAAAAAGATGGTATGCTGCCGCAGAAAATAGGGAAAGGGGAGATGAATGATTGAATCAATTGGATAATAAATAAGTAAAGAGAAAGTGGCGGCTATAGAAGATGTGAGTGAATACAAAGAAAGCAAAAAGACAAAGGCAAAAAGAATTTGCCAGCCTATGGCCCGCATCACGTATGGACGAACAGGGAATCGAACCCTGGACCTTTCCCAGGCGGTGTTGCAACCCGGAGGTTGCACTATGCTAAGGGAAAATTATACCACTAAACCATTCGCCCATTTGACTCGTGATGCCAGAATCGAGGCCCTGGGATTACCTAAGACGGTAGCAAGGGTGATTGAATGAGTGACTCGAGGTGGTTTGTAGAGGCCGCCAAAGATACTAATTCACGAGCGTGTAGCTGTATCGATATGACACCTGTGTTGAATGCCGGTGGCTATGAAATCTACGACCCTTGGATCTACCATCTATGATGCGGGTAAGTAATTCCAGCCCGATTTAGTTCAGCCGATTCCTTGGCCTCGGTAGCCTCTGCGGCCTGCTTGATGCCAATGCGGGCGTTTGGCCACCATCGCGGCCTCGCATGCTACCCTGGATCTATTTCACATTTTTCGCGGCTGCGCGTTTCCGTGTGACATGGCGGGGTGTTGTGATGATTTTGATTGTTTTCTGATGATACAGGCTTTCTATATATATCCACGCCTGGGCCTCTGCGTCATTGAGGTTGTTTGCGAATGCGGGGGGCTGTTACATGCCTCACACGAAGATGCACAGACCTAAGTGTCATGGTGTTTTCAGCAGCATCATGTGGCAAAAGTCAAGACAACATGCTTATTCCTGCAGGGATCTGACACCTGCTGTAGCATCGCTTCATAAACTCGGATGTGAAATCACCCAAGGCGAACTGTATACTAGATATGCCTACTATAGGTAGTAATCCACCAAATATACGAAGTAAATGCCACTCATGAAGCTAAATTAACATGCATGATGCCCTCACCACGGCCAAGAAACATTATATTGAACAAGCCCATCACAATCTCAGCCCCCCTGCTTCCCCAAGTCGTATTCTCTGCATATTCTCGTACCTTTTTCACCTTTAGCGCCCTCCTGGCGTTTCACGGCTCAGCTCTGCCTGTTTCATGAAACGTCCCCCCTCTAGTGCTTTGGCCTCCTGGCGCTGCGATTGGATCGTCGCCGGCGCATCCCTGCGTCCCTTTTATCCATCGAAAAGGGAGCCAATCTCGAGCCGCGCCTGAAGTGGAAGTAAGCCAGTTTGGCGGCCGATCGTGAGTGGTGCCTCTTGGTTGGCCAGGGGGGTCACAAGCAATGGGCGCATTTGAGCCTCGCCCAATCAAGTCCGACGTCCTTTGGAGGCGATTGCTAGCCCGTGCGCAACCCCTGGAGAGCATGATTCACGATCCCTCGTTGAGGGAGCCGTACAAAAGGGTCTTGCCTTGGCCCTCGGGGATCGTGGGTTCTCGTTTTTACGACCACGGGTTCTGTCTACCTATTCATTCATTCCTTTCTCGCGTCGCTGGCTGGCACTGCATCACTCCTTTTTTCTAGCGTTCAACTCTCTGTTACGCATTGCGTTCACTTTCTTCTCAGCTTTTGAACAGTCCTTGCTTGCCACAATACAAAGACCTGGTGTCCCTTGTTGGCTACATAAACACATCTACACACACATCAACGCTCACAGCGCCCTCGATATTCTACTCTACTCCTACTCTCGCATCTCGAAGTTGTGATACCAATAAAACTCATCATCACAATGCATTTCTCCGCCGTCTCCTCGCTCGTCTTGGGCCTCGCCACTATCGCCGCAGCCCAGCTGCCCGCTGCTGCCATCGTCAAGCAGATTGCTCCCAACGCCGAGAACTGCGCGGATACTACCGAATGCCGCACTGCTGAGCAGGCTGCTCCCTTCATTGCCCAGGCCATGTACGACTACAAGGTCTACACCACGCCTGAGATGGCCGCCATCATCGCCCTGATGGCCTTTGAGTCCGTCGACTTCAAGTTCAAGCACAACGTCTCTCCCGGCCGCCCTGGCCAGGGCACTGCCAACATGCAGTTGGCCAACTTCAACTTGAAGTATTCCCAGAGCATCGACAGCCTCAAGAGCCAAGTTTCGCAGTTTACCACCGCCGATGGCTTGAGTGACGATGATCTGAACCACATCCTGTCTCTCGTTCAGCCCGACGAGTTCAACTTTGGCAGCGGCCCTTGGTTCTACTCTACCCAGTGCGACCCATCCGTCAAGCAGGCCTTGTGGCAGAATGTCGATACTGGATTCCAAAAGTACATGGATTGTGTTGGTGTGCAGGTCACGGATGATCGCCTGGCGTACTTTACCAGAGCGAAGGCGGCATTTGGCCTGAACTGAGCTGCAAAGGCCCTGAGTTTGCCTTCAATACCATTAGTGTAGCAGTTTACTGCCGTTGTTGTGATTAGTGTGTTTGTTCGAAGAATATATTTAGCGATACCCTCGTCAATAGCAAAAAAATAGGAAAAGAGCGTTATACCCAGGTTCCTGGTAGTTATTTTTGTGTCTATGTGAATTGCTAGATTGGGGAGGCTGGCACGGAGGAGATTGCCGAAAGCTGTTGGCGGCGGATGAATCTGACCTGTTTATAGGCCCAACAGCAGAGTGACAGCGCGCTGATAGGGCCTAGGCTGTGCATAAACGAGCATTCGGTGCCTCGTATCGACATGGAGTTAAATCCTTTGACTCTGGTCGTATCGGTAAGCGGATCTGATCCTTTTGTTCGGTCGGCCAACATCAAGAGCACGCAATACTGATACCGGATAAGAGTCGCGTTGCCGGTCCTGGTTAAATAATGAACAGGCGCGCCGACACCTTTGAGACATCCATCAATGCTATTTCATTCATTCAATTGTTCAACTCACCGACCTTTTACAACCGCGCGTGTATTTTAGTGAGATGCCCAAGGATAGTGGTTGCTGAGGGGTGACCTGAATTGTTGATGCACAATGGCATCTCATGTTGACATCGCCTTCTTCTTCTCACTTATCCTGGCAACCTCACTTGCATTCATTGCTCTTGGCTCGTATAGGCTGTGGGCTTTGCGTCATGAGTCGGTCAAAGTAAAGGCGAATTGGCTCGCCGTCATTAAACCCGTAGGTATCACCCTGTGCTGCGCATTCCTTGCTGGCATCCCATCGCTGACTCCATATTGTGAAACAACAGCTCGTAGCTTTGACTCTACCCGCGATATTGCTTGTTGATTTGACACTGAATCTGTCGGAGGGGCATAGAGAGTGGTTGGAAACTGTATCGCGCAGTGCATCCTTGATTGCGTCCGCCGGTTTGATTTGGCTGTCGGTGGCAGAGCACAAGCGTTCCATTTGCCCTTCTACTCTCACGGTGCTCTATCTACTTCTCACCTGTGCTTGGGATGCTTTTGCGTTGACGTACCCCGGCTTCTCTGGGAGTCGAGATGGCGGCAGAACCAATACGGCCTTGGTGGCAGCGTTTGCGTCTCGGCTCGCGATATTGACTCTCGAGTCTCAAGAAAAACAGTCCATTTTGAACCCAAAGTATAGCAACTGTTCCCCAGAAGAAACCGCTGGATTGATTAGTTCCTTGCTTTTCTGGTGGATGAATGGGCTGTTGAGCCGGGGCAACAGGAGCATCCTGCGCGGTAGTCAGCTACCCTCCCTGGGTAGTAGACTGGAAGCTGAGCACCTGCGCCGGAATATCTTGCCATCATGGGACAGTAGATGTAAGTTGCAGGTTGTATGGCGTCTTATAGGCTTTTGTTCGTTTTTGACCTGTTGCAACAGCGAAACCTGAAACCATTTTGACGTTGCCGAAAGTCTTGCTGCGGAGTCTTTCAGGGCCCTTTCTTTCCGCCACCTTCCCGCGCTTAGACCTCGTCGCCTTTAGATGTTGTCAGCCTATACTCATTGAAAGGGCCGTTCGGTTTGTTCAGGGATATACAAAAGAAGATGATATCAACGAGGGATATTGGTTAATAGTGGTGGCTGTTGTCGTCTACTTGGGCCAGACGGTAAGCATCAAGCAGTCCAACCATGAGTGGAGAGTCTTATTGCTGTTGTATAAAGCAATATTAACAGGTTCGCCTTAGTTTTCATCATCGATGTACTTCCATCGTCTCAACAAGCTCGAACTCATGATTCGCGGATGCCTCACGACGCTAATCTACAACAAAACCTTGGCCATCGGCTCGCACGTTTCCGATACGGGGAAAGTATTAACCATCATGAGCACAGACGTCAATGGCGCAGCTGAAGCCGGAAAGATGTTTCACGAAGCCTGGGCTAAGCTATTCGAGCTTGTACTTGGCATTATCCTTCTGATTCGAGAAGTCAAATGGCTTGCTCCACTCCCTTTTATCATCATTATCTGTAAGTTGACCTGCGTGAGGCCAGGATCTTGGTGTAGTAGTAATCTGACGGCTGAATTTGGCGTGTAGTTTGCTCTCAGATCAGCCGTTATGTGGCGAAAAACATTCGTTCCAGACAAAAGGGATGGAATATGGCCACTCAACGGCGGATATCGGCCCTGAGCTCTATCCTCGGGTCGATGAAAAGCGTCAAGGCCCTGGGAGTATCGGGAGCGATGATGGACTATGTTGAAAAGCTGCGACAAGACGAGATCAACAGCTCAAAGAGAGTTCGCTGGATGAATGCCATTTATAACGCGAGTGGTAGGCTTCTATTCTTATCTACTTCGACTTCTTTGTGTGTTTTTGCTGATGCTAAGATGCGGGTATAGCGAATGCTCTTGGAATTTTTGCGCCGGCAGCCACCATCGTGGTATATGC
Source organism: Trichoderma semiorbis (assembly GCA_020045945.2). Taxonomy (NCBI): domain Eukaryota; kingdom Fungi; phylum Ascomycota; class Sordariomycetes; order Hypocreales; family Hypocreaceae; genus Trichoderma; species Trichoderma semiorbis. The sequence continues at coordinate 2,870,667 of CM034695.1, forward strand.
CGTCGTGGCTCGCCTTCAAGGCTCACAACTGAGTGTCAGCACTGCGTTCACGACTGTTGCTATCTTGGCCCTCGTGACTGAGCCTGCCAACATGATCATGACGATTGTGCCCAATGCTGTTGCAACCTCGGCCAATTTTGAGAGGATCCAAGCGTATCTTCTTGAATCACCTCGCACAGACAAGCGTCGTGTTATGCCTCGACCTGCGGACGAATTGGGAGCAGATACCACAGAAGCTGCTGTAGCTCTCAATGGAGTAACGGTGGAATCCGCATCGACAAAAGAGACCCTCTTGGACGACATAAATTTGGTGCTTCATCGGGGATCTATAACTACCTGCTCTGGACCTGTTGGGAGTGGTAAATCAATTCTTGCTAGAGTGATCTTAGGTGAACTTGCACCATCTGAAGGCTCCATAACAGTCTCTTCAGCATCTATAGGATTCTGCGACCAACAGGCCTGGCTACCAACCGGCAGAGTCAAGCAGATTGTATGCGGATTTTCTACGGCCATTGATACAGAGAGATATAATGCTGCTATTCGTGCTTGTTGCCTCGACCATGATTTGGGCACTTTCCCTGAAGGTGATGAGACCGTTGTTGGCAGCCGGGGGATCAATCTTTCAGGAGGACAAAGACAGAGACTGGTAAGATGAGAGTCTTGTATCTTCTGCCGGATGAAGCTAACATCTGATGATGTATACAGGCCCTTGCCCGTTTAGTATACTCTCTTCACGACATTGTGGTATTAGACGATCCATTTAGCGCCTTGGATGGTAACACAGAGAATATGGTTGTGGATAATTTGCTTGGACCAAATGGTTGGTTCAAGAAGAATCACACGGCTGTGTTTTTGGTCACAAACTCTGGCAAGTTCCTGATATATCTACTGGTGTTCAAATGAAGCTAACTGTTTGGGCAGCCCAGCATTTCCACGTCGCGGACGAGATATTGGTTCTCGAGAAGGGTCGAATAGCAGCACGAGGATCATGGGATGCGTTGAAATCTTCTTTATCCGAATTATCTAAGTTCACATTTACGGAAACATCGAAGAAACTGGAAGCCGTTCTCAAGACCAATAAGAAGGCGTCGCAGTCTAACGCGGACGCTGAAGAGGATCTGTATCGGAAAACGGGCGACTTCTCGCTTTATTGTAAGTGTGACCACAAAATATACTGGAGAAACTAAGCTGATGGGGTTGAGTAGCCTACTATTTCAAAGCTGCTGGTGTAATGAATGTGGTTATGTTGCTTGGATGTTCGGCAGGGTATTCCTTTGGAATGTTCTTTCCGCAGTATCTACTGAAGTGGTGGGCAGAAGGTTCTCCAGACCAGTCGACTTATTACATGGTCGGCTATCTCTCGCTCGCCCTTCTTGCTTGGGTCTCAACAAATGGCAGCACGTGGTGAGTCGCGAGGAACATTTCAATGTTAGGTTTACCCTTACCGCCAGTCTGACAATCATTGTAGGAGTACAAACATCATGTTAGCCCCGAGGTCTGGTGCAGTGCTACACCAATCTCTCCTTCGGACAATATCTGGGTAAGGTGAATGAGGAGAGATGTAGTAGAAGATGCTAATTCTCCTAGTGCACCGCTTTTGTTCTTTTCTACTACAGACATTGGTGTTATTCTTAACAGGTATGAGGAGCTAACTAGTGTTTGGCTGTGTACTGAACGAGGCTGACCACGGACTACAGGTTCAGTCAAGACATATCCTATGTGGATAGACAACTGCCATTTGCGCTGATAACTATTTGTACCCGTAAGAGAGCCAATACTCCTTTTTTAGGAATTGACACATCATTACTAATATTCATGAATCTTGCTATAGAAATCTTCAAGATACTAGGCCAGCTGGTGCTAATCATCAATATTCAGAGATGGCTCGCTCTCAGCCTTCCTATTTGCGTCGTTGCCATCTACCTCATACAGAGACTCTACCTCAGGACCTCTCGCCAACTGCGAGTCCTTGAGCTTGAGTATCAGTCATCCCTTTACCAGTGGTTTTTAGAAACAGCGGAAGGTGTCGTCACGATACGATCTTTTGGCTGGTCTTTTGCAGCTGAACAGAAGAGTCTTGATGCGCTGAACTGGTCCCTTCGTCCGCGATATGCTCTCATGTGCGTTCAGCGGTGGCTGAGTCTGGTTCTTAACTTGATGGTGAACGGGATTGCGATTGCATTGATTGCTCTTGCTGTGAAATGGAGGGGGACTACGACCGGGGGAGATATCGGCGCAGCGCTCAACTTAATTCTGGTCGCTAGTACGACCTTGGTGCGACTGGTGGAGTCTTGGACATCTCTTGAGGTGGCCCTTGGTGCAATTGCACGGCTGAGGAACGTGGAGCTGTTTACTCCTCGGGAGGATCTCCCTGGAGAGGATCTTGTGACGTATGCTGGGTGGCCGACTAAGGGAGAAGCTCACATTGCAGATCTTGATGCTGCATATAAGTGAGTGTACCCGAGCGTAAATGCATATATAAGCACTAATGAGAGCAGCTCTGATCATCAAATCTTGCACAACGTCAACATCGATATTCAGGCCGGCCAAAAGCTCGTCATCTGCGGCCGAACTGGCAGGTATGGACCTCACAATACCCATTTCTGGTTCCTTGACGACTGACAGGAAACATTTAGTGGAAAGAGTACAATCCTTGCTGTTCTACTGCGCTTGATCGATGGTACTGGAGTGGTCAATGTGGACGGACAAGACCTGCTTCGCACCCCTAGGTCAATTGTGCGACAGAAATGCTTCATAACCATCACCCAAGAGCCATTCCTGATACCTCAAGCTACCTTGCGGTTCAACCTGGACCCCTATTCCATCGTTTCTGATGAAATACTTCAGATGGCCCTGCAAAAGGTCGGCATCTGGTCGGCGCTATCGAGTAGGAGTGACACATCAGCAGAAGTACTCAACAGCGAATTCTCCGCACTGCCCGTGTTATCCGTGGGACGGCAACAGCTGCTTGCTATGGCTCGTGCCATAGTCCGTAAGCATGCTTTAGCCAAGTCGGATTATCCTGGTGCTGACACGCCCAAGCCGATTCTTCTCTTGGACGAGGCCACTTCGTCACTCGACTCGGCTACGGAGGCAGCCATTTACGATGTTTTGGAGAGTGAGTTCATCCAGGAAGGATATACGGCAGTCATTGTAGCTCATCGACTGAGCGGGCTCGTGGGAAGAATGAGGCCAGAGAAGGATATGGTTGCTTGGGTCGCGAATGGGAGAGTCGTAAAGGTTGGTCGGTATGAGGACGCCATCACATTTGCGGACTCGGAGTAGGGCGCATTTCTGAATCTCTTGGTGGTGTATTTCACAACTAATAAGATGTGAGGTCTCATAGTAAAGTTAATGGAGCTTCGAGTAGGTTAGAGATGATATATACATAATAGCCGACTACCTTGAAGACGGATACTACTTCATACAGCATCAGAGTAGAGTGGATGACCTCGAATTAAGCTTATATGGTGACCGATATTACCGTATTTCCTAGTTTAGCTCGCACCGTGGTTCAACTATCATGCGCTCCATGTCAGCTCACGGATAAATACGAGGTGGAGTATCTCTATTGGCCAAGAGTCTTGGTAATCATTTTCGTATTAGCATCAGTTCGTGTTAAAGAGGGTGTTTCGAGGCCTGGTGCTGTTCTTCTTACGACTATGAAGACTAAGCTACGGGGAGGCGCCGATTGCATGCGGAGATTCAACTTTCAGGCTGATTAGGGGCTTCTCCACACGGCTAAGTTCAGGTTGGGGAGCTTCTCCTCATGGCGCCGATTTCGCCTGCACATGGAGAGGGAAGAAGAAGTACAAGATGGATTCGGGGTGATTGAAAAGTAGAAAAGGAATCTGATAAAATACGATCCAGATGATGGAAAGATAGAACAACCGACAGCTGACAACATACATATTCGCCATGCCATTGGTTCGCAATCCCATTTTGCCAGGGTTCAACGCTGACCCTTCCATTGTGAGGGTCGGCACGGACTATTACATTGCCACATCGACATTTGAGTGGTATCCAGGGGTTCAAATACACCATTCCAAGGATCTGGCAAACTGGGACCTTGTTGTCCGTCCGCTGAGCCGGCGGAGTCAGATCGACTTGCGAGGCGAGCCAGACAGCTGCGGAGTGTGGGCGCCGTGCTTGACACACGATGGAGAGAAGTTTTGGCTCGTGTATACAGACGTGAAGCGCAAGGATGGCTCGTTCAAGGACACGCACAACTACATTGTGACGGCGCCGGCGATTGAAGGACCTTGGTCTGATCCCATCTACGCCAACTCGTCCGGTTTCGACCCTTCTCTATATCACGACGATGATGGACGCAAGTGGTTCGTCAACATGACCCAAGATCACCGAGGGAGACCGAGAACGTTTTCAGGAATTGCACTGCAAGAGTTCGATCCGATCCAACGCAAGTTAGTCGGGCCTAGGAAGATTATCTTCCACGGCACGGAACTTGACTTAGTAGAGGGCCCCCATCTGTATAAGAGGAACGGATGGTACTATCTCTTGACGGCTGAAGGTGGCACGGGATATACCCATGCTGCGACTCTTGCACGGTCGAGAAGCATCTGGGGCCCCTATGAGCTTCATCCGCAAAAGTATATCGTATCTTCTAGGGACCATCCGTTTGCGGCACTTCAGAGAGCTGGTCACGCTGATTTCGTAGACACTCCCGATGGAAAGACATATCTGGTGCATCTTTCCGGTCGACCAATTGGACAGAAGCGGAGGTGCGTGTTGGGACGAGAGACGGCTTTGCAGGAGGCATACTGGGGTGAAGACGATTGGCTGTACGTCAAGAATGGGCCGGTTCCGTCCTTGGATGTTGAAGTTCCAGGAACGCGGGACGAGGAAGCCTACTGGAAGGAGATACGGTATGATTTCCGAGACGGGCTTCATAAAGACTTCCAATGGCTGCGTACGCCAGAGCCAGAGAGGATGTTCGCATTCGAGAATGGCAAGCTTGTACTCACAGGAAGGGAATCCATTGGTTCCTGGTACGAGCAGTCTCTGGTGGCTCGAAGGCAGACACACTTCTCTTTCGACGCTGAAACGGTTGTCGACTTTTCGCCCGAAGACGAGCGCCAGTTTGCTGGTTTGACGCTGTACTACTGCCGGTACAATTTCTTTTACCTCGCCGTTTCGGCACACTCAGACGGCCAGCGTGAAATCCAGATTATGAGATCAGAGGCATCCTGGCCCGATGCCAAGCTCACTGACGTTGGGGAGAATGCCTATTTCGCAGGTCTTCCCGCGGAGGGAAAAGTCAAGCTGGTGGCTACCATCCGCGGGAGCGAGCTGCAATTCTATTACGCTCTTGTTGCCGGTGACGGCCAACAACAAGGAAAGCTACAGAAGATTGGACCTGTGTTGGATGCTTCGATTGTGTCGGATGAGTGTGGTGGACACCAAGCCCATGGGAGCTTCACCGGTTCTTTTGTCGGCGTTGCTTGCTCGGATTTGAATGGGACGGAGAAGAAGGCCACATTTGACTATTTCGTGTATCGTCCTGCGCATGATGCAACTGATCGATACGCAGTCTAGGCCGTGGAGTTCGAAAAAGAACCGGATAGCTATATATTAGTCTGTATTAAATACACCGATGTCATCCCTTAGTAGGCCGTCTCTGTATTTTGTCTGTCCGTTCTCACGATATTTCTATTCAACTTACCTACACCTACTAGGCATATCTTTATAGGTATGTCTACTAGATTTATTTACATCTACTTGATTCATCATCGATATTCTTCTTGTGCTGATCCCCATACTAACGTCGCAGCACGGCCAGAATCTCACGTGGTGTCTAGGATTCCAGGGAGGAGTAGCACGAGAAGGCGGACCTGAACCGAACAACGGGCAGCGGCTTGGCACTCATCACGCTACGCAACGTTAAAACTGCAACCCACGAGGTAGCACTAGGCAACATTTATTTTTCTCCGCATTTGACGTTCCGAGGGTGGTGTTTTTTCCATTGGCTGGCAAACTCGGTTGATTCGGATGATTCGGTTTATTCGGCAATTATGGTGTTGGAGAAACTTGGAATTGGTCTAACATCCAACGTCTTGGCAGAAATCGAGCCTTCAAGATGCCTCGCCTCCTCGTTCTCCTAGAGAAATCCTGTTTTACCCTTTACGTATTACTACCTCAAGATGGCGAGCAAACAAACCTGACCTAGGTGCTATAACATCACTGGTATTCATGGCCTAGGATATGTTTATGATTCAACATTATCCCTTAAAATGCCGGAGCCCGTCTACGTCTTCCATATTGTTAGCGGTGAAAGTGTAAGTAGCATCAGAGCTGGGGGATCAACATGAATATGGCATCATACATATGTACTACAGGCTTAGACCACCGAACGGTCGCTTTTGCTTTCTAAATTAAGATCAGTGCTCCGTAATACCATGCATGTCTCAGCCTGGTTCATAACAAACTGTCTCAGTATACAAACCGGTATTCGGGGCATGAGCACCTCCGTTTGTACTCCGTTTACCGCTAGTATGACTTAATTTCTCATCCATTTCATATGTTTGAACAAGAGAAGACAAATAACTTCAACTCTATGCTTTAAGCATACTGGCTAAATCAGTGAACTAGACCTTAAATCACCAGCATCCCGAACTTGCTTTGTGACTCCAACGGACCCACGGCATATGACGGAGCGGCATCTGGATGAGCTGCCTGATGGGGGAATGCCCGTTAATTCTAGTAAGATTCTAAGTTGTACAATCCTAAATTCGTCTCCACAGGAGATGAGAAGGGTGGCTGCAGTAGCGGGTCTATGTCTTGGAGATGCCGGAAGCCCACAGCCGTTTTCGTCGTGTCAGGCTGAACAATTGGACGTCTCTCCCTTCCGAACCCTAGTGTATCCCTCCTCGGATGTTCGAGCATGTCACTACTATTCCCCTCTCTACTCCGTACTCATGACTTCTATCTTTCATCCAACGGCCTGCCCGACTTCGTCCGCAAACCATGTCATATAACTTCCCCGCACTTTGATCACAATCTCCCCCGCAAAAACGATCTTGGCCTTCCCCACAAACTCCATATCGGCCTTCTTCCGGAGGTTCAATTTTTTCTAGCTGTATACTGGGATCGGAGTGTATAGCCGGAGAGAAGCTGCAAGGGGGGCAAACTGGGAGCCTAAGCGACCGATTGGTGGCCAAATAGTGGATAGAGTATAATCTGGGGTTCTGCATAGAATATCTGGCTGGCCGCGTGTAAGTATATATAGCAGGGTAGTATCGCGTCTGAGACTCTATTTCTACATTGGAGCCTCATCACCTCAGTACCCAGCTGATAAAAATGGTGGCACAAAGTCTTCTCGTCTCCACTCTCCTGCTATCAATAGCGGGAGCTGTCCAGGAAACTGTGGATGTTGGATACTCTGTGTATAAGGGACAGGCTCTTCCAAATGGCGTGAGCCAATGGCTGGGGATAAGATATGCTGCACCGCCATTGGGCGAGTTGCGGTTTGCGCCTCCACAAGATCCTCTCCGTACGGAAGGTATTCAAGACGCTACTCAGGTCAGTTTTTGCTCCAGTATCATTCAGTGTTGGTGAATTGTGTGAATAACATTCATCATAGCATGGGAAATACTGTCTTGCGACTGGTGGTACGCCCACAGCCAAGTCTACGTCAGAAGACTGTTTGTTCTTAGACGTCCAGGCCCCGACTCGAGCCACAGCTCACTCGAAACTCCCTGTTTTTCTTTATATCCAAGGCGGTGGCTTCAACCTCAACTCAAATCCCAACACCAATGCGTCTGGTCTGATCATCAACAGCGGCTACGATATCGTAGTTGTGAGCCTCAACTACCGTGTTGGCCCGTACGGCTTCATGACAGACAGTAATAAAATTCTCCCCAACAACGGCCTTCGTGACCAACGCAAGGTATTGGAATGGGTGCAGAAATACATCTCCCGGTTTGGTGGCGACCCAAATCATGTCACTCTGGGAGGAAGCAGTGCTGGCGCCGCCAGTGTTACATACCACCTGACTGCCAATAATGGGATCAACCGAGGGCTTTTCAATGCTGCAATCGCAGAGTCCCCATCGTTCGCCACGACTCTCACGGTGGCTCAATCTCAATACATGTACACTCAGTTTGCAACTCGTGTAGGCTGTGTTGGCAAAGACAACCTCGCTTGCATGCGCAATAAGACGGCGGTGGAGCTCCAGACACAAAATTTTAATATTCCTCTTCCTGGGGCGGCTAACCCACCCAACTATATGTGGCTTCCTGTTCTGGATCAGGAATTTGTACAGGACTTCACATACAGAGTATTCTCAAAAGGAAAGTTTATCAAGGTGCCTACCATCTATGGCGATGATACCAACGGAGGGACCAAGTTTGCCCCCAAAGATACCGCCACCCTCCAGCAGAGCAACAGCTATGTATTGGATCAATATCCTGTGCTCACACTGGAGATGCTTGGGCAGATCAACGAGATGTATCCCAACCCGAATACAAGCTGCCCTGCCGTTGGCTGCTACTGGAGACACGCCAGCAATGTATATCAGGAGGCTCGTTACATGTGTCCCGGCATGTATATCAGCTCTGTCGTGAACAAAGCTGGAAAGGATTCTTGGGTCTATCGATGGAATGTCGAGGACCCTGATCAAGTGGCCTCCGGATTGGGTGTTCCTCACACCGTCGAACTGAACGCTCTCTGGGGCGCCAACTACGTTGACGGTGCACCGGCGAGCTATCAGGATGGCCAGATCAACGCTGCTGCTTCCCCTACGATGCAGCACTACTGGCTCAACTTTATCAAATACTACAACCCCAATGGCAAATACGGCTATCCTATCAGCAAATACCCCCAATGGAAGGCGTGGTCTGACAGAGCTCAAAGTCGTCTCACGTTCCAGACTGGAGGCAAGGCGGAGATGATCCCCGTTGACTCAGGCTTGAAGCAGCGGTGTGATTTCTGGACAAATAATGGTATCGCATTGACAATGTGAGGATATTTAGGATGGCATTTGTTGAGTAGCTCGAACTTGGGAGGAAATGCGCTGTTTGGGGGGGAAATTGTGTGTCTTTGCGGCTGTTGGCCATCTTGACATCTATGTTCAGACAAATGAATCGCTAGTACATATCTGTGAAATAAAAAAAAGATCAAGTAACTAAATACTTCGCAAATGAAGCTTAAACTCACTGCCCTGATGGTCTCACATTTGAATCACAACAGTGATTGACTCTTGTGCTTCGTATTCGGGTGAGTGAAGCCGATTTCCGAGTCAAAACATTCGCTTATCGTCCGATTTGTTCCGGGATTCAGAATGTCTGTTTCATGATGATTTAGCCAACTTTTACATATCCCTTTTGACTCGATTTCGCTGAAGTTTACGAGTATCTTTGGGACGCGATTTATGAATGATTCTCAGTCCGAATCTGTGATACTTGCGCGATGACGACACGTGATGATTGGTATCATGCATCTCCCCGCACGCTGATTGCACATCTCTGATAAGCCCAACCACACTCAGTGCAAGCAATTATCATATGCGGCAATAGTTGTGTGTAATTGTTGAATTCTATAAATTGACAAAATATTCATTCGAAATGTCAAAATCTTATTTACTGTGGGTTGGAGGCGGTGAGGTGGCTGGTACTGGTGATCTGTAAGTTGCTGTTTCACCCAAAGACGCTCTCAGGATGAAGCTGACAGTATTTGCAAAGGATACCCGTTGAGAATCCAGCCGGAATGAATGTATTTGCAGAGTAAGTGTTCTTTCGAGAAATTGTCTTATGCGAACGACTCGATACTCACTCTAAATCGCTGATTAGATGCCATTCTGCATCACCCAAAGATGTAGATGATACCGTTCAACTTGCTCATAATGTCTTCAAATCCGGGGCTTGGTCCAAGGCGCCTCGGCATACGCGAGCAGACGTGCTAGACAAGGCTGCTGAGCTTCTCACTTCAAACCTCGCTACGCTGATTCCCTTGGAGGTTGAGCAGACGGGACGCGCAATTCGAGAGATGCAAGCTCAAGTTCCATCTCTCGTTCGCTGGTTCCGCTACTACGCTGCTGTTCTCCGTACCGAAGAGCGTCCTGTCTTGCCAACTCAGGGGAAACTACACAACTGGCTGGATCGAGTGCCACTTGGCGTCGTTGTTCAGATCACTCCATTTAATCACCCGCTCCTCATTGCAGTCAAGAAACTTGCACCCGCTCTGGCCGCTGGAAATAGTGTAATATTGAAGCCGAGCGAGCTTACACCGTTGACTAGCTTGCTTCTGGGACCGATCTTGAAAGAGGCAGGACTGCCAGATGGTGTCTTCAATGTGCTACCAGGCCTCGGAGCTACGACCGGACGCGCACTTGTGAGCCACCCTCTTGTGCGGAAAGTAGACATCACTGGAGGAACTGTTGCTGGAAGAGCAATTGGCTCTATTGTTGGTAATAATTTGGCACGGTTCACCGCGGAACTTGGAGGAAAGGCACCCTTGATCATATTCGACAAGGCAAACGTTGACCTGGCCGTCAATGGCGTTGCTTTTGGATCGTTCATCGCAAGCGGCCAGACCTGTGTTGCAGCGACCCGAATCATTGTTCACAAGAGTATTTTGGCGACTGTGGAGGAAAGACTTGCCCACAAAGCTGAATCAATAGGCCGACGGATGGGCTCGCCTACAAACCCTAAATCTTCTATGGGTCCTCTCATCTCGTCTAGGCAACTTGGTAATGTTGTGAAGCTTGTGGATGATGCTGTTACCAATGGTGCAAAGATCGTTTGCGGTGGCAAGAGGATGTCTGGCAAATCCGAACTCGATGGTACCAATTTTGATGAAGGCTATTTCTTCCCTCCAACGATCTTGGCTTCTGGTCCGGCATGCGACATTACTAAGACTAACATCTGGCGCGAGGAGGCCTTTGGGCCTGTCATTCTTCTGGTTGGATTTGAAAGCGAGCAAGAAGCTCTGGAGCTCGCCAACGATAGCGAATTTGGCCTGGGAGCGGCATTGTGGACTGATGATCTGAGCCAAGCTTTCAGAGTATCTGAACAAATTGAGTCCGGAATAGTTTGGGTCAACACACATCATAGAAATGATCCGAGTAGTCCGTGGGGAGGAGCTTCTAGCGCTAGCGGAGTTGGAAGTGAGAATGGTGTTGAGGCATATTATGCATATACGACGACGAAGAGCATCATTGTTAACTATGCTTCGAGTGATGAAGCTGTAGCGGATGACTGGTTTAGAGAAGACGGTGTGCAAGTACGTTATGGATGAGCCGATATCTGGATGAAGGCCTTGGAATAAAATATTGTTAGCACTTGGAATGAATGCAAGCATATTCATGCGCATGGGTAAGTTCTTTTGGCTTTCTATCAAACACGAGCTGCTACACGTATTCACGGCTTGATCTTGATTTGAAAGCCTGGAGCTCGTTCGTGATGCTATCTACAACGTGATTATCACCGTTTTAATCTCATAAAATTCCTCAAGGCCTAATTTGCCCAATTCTCTGCCATTACCAGACTGTTTCCAGCCGCCAAAAGGCATGTCATAGGCGCCAACGCTGCCGCCAGAATTCACTGTGACGACTCCCGTCTCCAATGCTGTCGCTACTCGACATGCGCGTGAGATGTCTCTGGTGTAGAGGCCAGCGTGCAGTCCATATTCCGTCTTGTTACACTCTGTTGTCACCTCTTCCTCTGTTTCAAACTCTTGGATCACAGCTACTGGGCCAAAGATTTCCTCGTGTAAGATGTCGGCACTGGCGGGGACTTTGGCAAAGACTGTTGGCTGAATGTAATATCCCTTGTCGGTGGCACGACTACCTCCAGTAACTAGATTCGCACCTGCAGATTTGGCTTGCTCAATATACTTTAATATTTGATCAAATTGAAGTTTATCGGCTTGCGGACCGAAAAATGTGGTGGGCTCTAGCGGGCTTCCAAACTTGGGCTCCACGAACTTTTCACTAAAGACTTTGAGGAATTTTTGGAAGATGTCTTTATGGGCGTAGATTCGTGAGTTTGAGACACAGATCTGGCCTGAGTTAAACTTCAAGCTGGTAGCAGCAGAGCCTGCGGCCTCTTCAATGTCGCAGTCGGGGAAAACGATTAGTGGGTTTTTACCTCCCATTTCAAGCGCAACAGATTTCAGATTCGACTTTGCGGCCGCCTCTTGAATGAGCTTGCCTGCACGAGTAGAGCCGGTAAATGTAAGCTTGCGAATCTTCATATGGTTAGACAAGGCTGCGCCAACAGTATGGCCGAATCCAGAAAGGACATTGATAACTCCTGGAGGAAACCCGGCCTCGGCTGCCAGTGCGCCCAGTTTGAGAGAAGAAAGAGGGGCTTTCTCCGATGACTTGACGATGATCGTATTCCCTGCCACTATACATGGAATGACCTTGGCGGTGAATATCACGACTGGTGCGTTCCAAGCGAGAATGGCGGCACACACCCCATAAGGCTGCCTCAAGGTAATATGAATCTGCCCGGGTGTGTTCAAGCTGATTTCTCCATGCACATCGTGGGCCAATCCAGATGTATGCTTGATGTCTCGAATTGCTCTCTGGATGAAAAGATGGTTCACTGAAACGGGCATGCCGATATTCTCAGCATCGAGTTTGGCGATCTCGAACTGATCTCTCTCGATAAGTTCGGCAAATTTCAAGCACTTGTTGATACGGTCATGTGCGGAGAGGTTTTTCCAGGCCGGAAATGCGTTTTCTGCAGCAGTGACAGCGGCATCAACGTCGGCAGCATCGGCTTCAAAAACGTCGATGATCTTTTCTTCGGTTGTAGGATTGAAGATTGGAAATGTCTTGCCAGAAATGCTGGGCATGAATTTGCCGTTAATGAAGAGTTTTGTTTCTGGAGTAGCCATTCTGAGAGTATTTATTCTTTCCCTAAAAGAAGACGTGGTCGAGGACGGATAGAATAATAATAAAAAGAAGAAGCCTTATACGAGAATGGAGACGCTTAGAACTAATGGCTTGATACGAATAACATGCGTAGAAAAGTACGTCTATGCCAGTTGGGTGCTTCTTATATATACCTCCCTTCTCGGGTTCGGGTTATGAGACATAAATGAAGGTTTAGTTATTACGAATCTTATACCCGAAAGTTCCTTGTATTCAGAGACTGAATACCACCCAATTACTTCATAATACTACTCAATGATGGTATACTGTGAACATATGTTGAGTATTTCTGCAAGACTTTCAGACCGAGTCAGTAATGTGCCTTTCCTGTGAAAGGGATAAGTCATGTATAAAGAAAGCTCGGTAGATAACTTGATTGATCGAATAAACGGCTTGAGCTTAACTCAATTTTTAACTAATTATACTACTTTAAATGGAAATCATCTATAGTCTATGATCCACTCTATCGTCCGTTGCTTAGATGCTATGTTGACGGATAGGATTATGTGGTGCCTAGTTGCTAATACTACAAGGCAGAAGGCGTGCGTTGTAATATCTTGCTACCCATCTTTCGCCCGGCACTTCGTCCGCCTCCCATTGTATTTTGCCGTGATATGGATGAAGTATGGATGAAACCCGGACGAAGTATGGGACGCACGTGCAATAGTTGCAAGAATGAGGACGAATACCGGACGAGTGATGAGTAATCCTGAGAACTTTGATCGTGCTATGGGCCATATGGAAAGAGATACGGACGAGTTGCGGACGAAACAATTCTCCGTCAGCTAAGAAAAGGGAAAGTGTTTAAGAAGTTGATGTTAAATTTGACGTATGTCAGATTTTATACCACCCGAGCGGCCCGGGGCACTCCATGTTTTAAGTGTGATCGACTTCAGGGCTTCACTACAAGTGGTAGGAGAGCTGGACTACCCTTTAGTCTTGATTCGATATGAGGCACGCTATACCTTCTGCTAGTATACGGTCATGTCAAAAATATATAGCTTAGTGCAACAACTTAGGAAGAGCCTCATAGAAGAGCCATACAGCTCTGATTAACCTCACTGATAATCTGAGGAGCCAATGATTTGTTTAATAATTGCCCTGTTTGCGAGTCAGTATGCTTCCTTCACTCATACATCACCATGCCGAATGAGATTGGTGTTGTGGATATGTGCGGGTTGTCCGTTTCTGTATGCAGATCATTTCTCAATCCCCTCTTTTTTGCAAACCCTTTGGAGCTCTATTAATGTAGCCTCTGGTGTGGTTCCCGGCAAATAATCCTAGATGTCTCATCAAAGATCTATTGTTGCCTTGATATACCAGTGTTGCTCAATAACTCTAAATCGCCAATCTGACCACTGATACCGTGGTGACGATTTTTGCTCTTAGGTTGCATTTGGCACATAACCACCAATTGTAATGACAAAATGTTGATGTTACATTTCACTCTAATACGAAACGAAGAAATCTGAATTTATTTTTGGGCTATTCTATTGCTATCCTCAATTGATTCGAGGGTTTTCGCTGACAGTCAAGTAGAGAATGCTAAGCTTCATCTAGCGCAACTCATGAAAGTTTCTAAACTCATTGCTTCAAGAGTTGCGGCTTATGAGCCGCACTCTTCCCGAAAAGCTATATGACCGCTCCATTCCTTATTCGCATCTTGGATCCCCCTTTCCTTCTTCATCGCTAGCAACACAGAAAATTCGCGACTTTTTACTCTTCTAGCGCCGGTACATGTTTCGTCTAATCGTCCATCTCTGTCTGTCTATACGGTCTCTAATAGGTATATTAAGATATAACTTGTTCAATAGTGGATGCAAAAACAATTAGATGGGCGTTATAATATTCGATTCTGAGACTAGCACTTCGATAATCTCGCACATGAAATGCGGCTGAGGCCACTGCTATTTGTACAGTTAAAGCAGGTACGAAATTATCGTGAGGCTATTATCTCCGACTATGTAGAACAGACCGCAATGCCTGAATGAGCGGACATGATGTGGAATTATCTGTATGTTTGTCGCCCAGTGAATCTCATCGTGTTCACAATATGCGGACTCAGTAACGTTACGGAGTTTATGAGGCAAAGCGGCCGCTCGGGGGTACGGCCGTCCGGCCGTCGGCCGCCTATGTCCACTCAGCTGGCGGGCTTGCGGAGAAACGAGAATGCGACCGGATCAATCGATATTCTGGTTGAGATGGCCTTCTTAGTCACTCGCGACAGTCAGCACGCTATACCGGGAAAGAAACTGTCAGCAGCGGTCAGCGCACTATACCAAACTGGTGCTCCAAGGCTTTCTCATGTCGTGCCTCACATCTACGAGCGTTGTTGCGGAGTGGGAGTTGAACCGATGGAATCAGGCGGAGCGGACAGCAAAACTGAGTATGTAGTGTTGATTGTGCGGCTTCACAACTGGGCCCCTTACTATCGTCGCGATGGCAGAGAATATAAATATCAGATTTCCAGCGACAATTGTTGCGGAAGAAAAATTGGCATAAACAGCAAGACTCATTCAGTTACAGACTCCTATCAACACTTCTTACATACATATCCTTCAAGCGGTTGCTAACAACATCCACAATGCCTTCCTCCAAGTTTTCACCCGAATCAATTCCTGATCTTACAGGACGAGTCTACATTGTTACCGGTGGCAATGCTGGCATGTAAGTCAGCCATTGGACATGTATATTTCCTCTTGCAATCAATTGACTAACAATACCAGTGGTAAGGAGACTGTGATTGGCTTGGCAGCCCGTGGTGCCAAAGTGTATATGGGCGCGCGCAGCAAGGATAAGGCACTGGCGGCTATTCATGAAATACAAGAACAACTACCGGCTGCGAATATTCATTTTCTTGACCTCGATCTATCCAATTTCCAGAGCGTCATCGCGGCTGCAAAGAAGGTTCGCGAAGATGAAACCGCGTTACATGGACTCATCAACAATGCTGGTATTATGGGAGTGCCTTACTCTCTGACTGTCGATGGCTATGAGGCTCAATGGCAGGTAAGACCAAATCGTTTAGGCTGCGAAATCAGCTGCCGTACTCTGTCGACAGGAAAGTTCATGGAGCTAACATGTGTGATTTAGACAAACTACTTGTCCCATTGGTTGCTCACGCATCATCTGATGCCACTTCTTCAATCTACCGCCCAGTCGAATCCTGAAGGAACTGTCCGCTTGGTCAACTTGACATCGGATGGACATGCAAGGTTTACTCCTCCGAGCGGAATTCGGTTCGAAGACACCGGATTGGAGAAGGAAAACACCATGATGAGATATGGACAGAGCAAGCTGGCGAATGTCTTGCATACAGTGCAGCTGAACAAAAAATACGGCCCTATCTCTGCGGAAGCTGGCGATGCAGCGATTTGGTTTTCAGCAGTGCATCCCGGCCACATTGACACGTAAGTTCTAGCGACACTTAATTCCAACAAACGAAGGTGCATTTGGAAGCTGACTGGAGTCTAGCGATCTGAATAAACAAGCCACGGGGGCGTTGCCTGCAGGTGTCTTGCGAGTAGCTACTCCCATCATGAGCTGCCTCGGGATCCTAGATAAGCAAGAGAAGGGCGCCTGGTCCTCGCTCTTTGCTATCGCCAGCGGCAACTTCAAGAAGTCGGATTCGGGTGCCTACGTTGTGCCATATGCAAAGATTGGGACACCAAGTGACCATGCGCGAGACGCGAAGTTAGCTGAGAAGCTATGGCAGTGGACTGAGTCAGAGCTTGGCGCCAAGGGCCTGCTCTGAGAAGCGACGAGAGATTAGGATATGGAAGATACATATGCATGAATAATCAGGAGCAATAGCGAGTTCTCTAATAATGAATACATCTATGAAAACGTACAACCTCATTCATATTTTGGTCGTGTGTTGCGAGTTTTGCTTTACTGAGCACGAAGCGAATGGAGACGACACGGCTACCAATCTATCCGACTCTAGCCAATCAAGTGTCAGATTTTGCGAGCGAACCAATCAACGAAACACATTCCGTGACTCCATTAGCTAAATCTGGACTCTGATGAGATGAGCAAAACACCCGAGCCGGGACGGCCCCACATCAGATGAGAGCCCGGATCTCTGAAGCATCTCGAGAAGGGACTCTCATTTACTCCCCTTCATCAATGCTAGATATCTCCATCTAACCGGACTTTATAAAGAAATAGACAGCTGGACGGACATTATCCAGATAAACTAGTTGAGAAACTAGGATACCAACAGAGAAGCTCGATAATATGCCCCAAGGTCTTCCTGCCAAGAAGGGGAGAAGGAGAGTGAAGACGGGGTGTCAGACTTGCAAGTATGCACAACATGTTCTATCATCAGCTATAGTGAATCTTGATGATCATCTCACTGTTTGACACTAACACATTGGGTGTAGGAAGCGGCGTGTAAAGTGTGATGAGGGGAGACCGGCTTGCCAAAGATGTGTCTCGACTGGTCGGGTCTGTGATGGGTACGGTATCTGGGGTGGCGGAGGGAATGCCTACGGAAGCTCCGACAAGGTCCCGTTTGTTTCCTCTTCCTCTCTAGTCCGTAGGAACCAGATGCAGCCCCTGCGGAACATTGTCGTCATGTCGCAGACACGCGCGATCGCGGGTCAGCCCGCAAGCCTCGGGTTTGAGTACTTTCGGAGATATACCACCACTAAGCTTCCCGGCCTGTTCGAATCGGGCTTCTGGGATTCTTTAGTGCTGCAAGCAAGTGAACAGGAGCCGGCTGTTCTGCATGCGGTCACAGCATTGGGTGCGGCTCATAAGAATGAGGAGCGAATCTCACTGACCGAATACAACGAAGCCATCAAGCATCTGCGGCAGAGCCTCAAGCGTTCAGACAAAGAGGCTCTTCGGGTGTGCCTCATCACTTGTATGCTATTTGTATGCATTGAGCTGTTGAGAGGGGGCTTCAAAGCAGGCCATGCACACTTGACCAATGGCCTTCGCATTCTTCGTGAGATCCAGCAGCGCGAGGGAATCACCTCTGATGGAGATATTATTCTGCGATCGCATGCGGTATCGGTCGAGGATACTCTTGTCGAAGTCTTCTCACGTCTCAACGTGCAAGTTGCGCTGTTCGGCCAAGTATCTTCATACCTGCTTTTTGTGGGAGATAGTGCAGAGTCACCGAAGACGTACGATATTCCCCAGACGTTTCCATCTCTGCGAGAAGCACGGAAGCATATGGACTCCCTAATCAACGGGTCGCATATCCTAGGGGAACAAGCCAGTCAGCTGATTCTAAGTGGACAACCTATCCCGGAAAGGCTTTATGAGGACCAAGGACGCCTGGAAGCGGCGTTGATGAGATGGCTTCGTGCTTTGGACTCTAGTCATGAAAAGTTGACTAGCCGAGCGGACTTTCGAACCAAGTTCGCCATACCCATGTTGCTTCTATATCACACCATGACGAGGATCATGGCCGCCACTGCCCTCCGTGGGACAGACGAAATGATATACGACCGATATCTGCCGGATTTCTCTCTCTTGATCAAGCAGTCAGCTGACCTGTGGGATCTGATGCGCACCGCAATGAAGAAATCTTTTGGTTTGAGAGGCACTAGCACACCAGACATCAACTTTACCATTGATATGGGCTTCATACCACCACTATATTATGCGCTTGCGAAATGCCGCCAGCCAAATCTTCGCAGGATGATCCTCGAGTTGCTCAAAGAAGTTCCGCATCGTGAGGGTGCCTGGGATGGATTCACCGTCATCAATATGGGCGGCTTGTTGATTGAAATAGAAGAAGAAGGCATGTATGAAGGGATTGAGATCAAGCCGAGCTGCTACTTGCCAGACCCGTCGGTAGCGGAAGTATTGCCAATCATCCCGGCATCCCAGCGATTCAATAACGTCAATGTAGCGCTACCTGATTTCGAGAGCGGCAAGGCCACTTTATTTGGTAGGAGATACAGAGGAAATAACCAGTGGGAATCGAAAATTGTGCAGTTTGACTCTGCATTCAGGAAGCTCAATCCTCTTTCGTGGGAATGCATTCAGAATTCTTGCGTGGGAATGTGTTGAAACTTTTTGGGCGAGATCTGATGTACGTCTACTTTTCATTGTAGCAATAGATTGAGGTAGCCTATTTCATGAATGTTTGCCTTCAATTCTATGTGTACACTGATACGATACGAGTCAACATGACTGATAGCGCGATTGAAAACCCATCTAACCCCTTTAAACGAAGGCAGAACAACAACTATTTGAGCGAGCCTAATAGAAACATTTGCCGATATGCACTTACATGTCAGGTAGATAGGCAATATCAATTCTCTTATCTTCCAACCCTCCTCGGGACCTTCAGCTAAAAGAAGTTCTAATAAGAATCACGCATAGCGGACTCTGTGCTAGTGATCTTGCCTATCTTCAATACGGCTGTGTTCTTGGCCACGAAGGTGTCGGTATTGTCGAGGAAGTTGGAAGGATGATAGTACAGCAGTACAAAGTGACATTGGTTGCATTCCACATGCAGGGACTCATCCACCACATATTCTCTCAGCTTTTACTCTCCTAGGTACACTCGTATTCTTAGTTCATCTTCACCCCCAATATCTTCATCTCGTCGGTAAAGGCTTCGGTGGGGGTCGTGAAATGAAGCCAGCTTTTGCATCGTCAATGCACTGGTGGCGTGGCCTAGTGAAGGCAATCTGCATCAAGGGCTGGTACTCGTGACATAATAGGTCAATGGGTACGATGGCACGCGTGTGTGCGGCTTTCTAGAAGCACCAGCACGGTATTCACACGTGGTGCAGAGATACTAATTGTGGCGCGATTGCATTTTGTTTGGATTCAACGCTTCTCATTGGTTTAATCTCCCTGATGTTGTAGGAGGCGAATGACTTTGTGGTGAAGCGTGATGCTCAATAACTCTCAATAACCGGCACAGTCGGTAGCCAAACAATAGCTCAAGGGAGCCCATTGTCTTGCATGCTGGCAAATGGATTCTTCGATGTGGCACGATACATTTGTCTGGCCGTCAAATAAACAAATAAGACAGGCCGTTCTAGTACACTACACACAATGATTGCTGACCAAGTTCCACATAGCCTGGCTAGCCACAGATCCCTTATCATTTACGAACTGTACCCTTGCAATTGCAGTCACGAGTCACTAGGATTTATATCCGACGGCGCGACGTGCAGCCTATGAGCGAGAGCCAGCATCTCCGCGGTTTACCGGTTTATCGAACCATTGAGCGACGGCTTCGACGCTGGCGCTTCCCCCAACTCTGAAGCGTTTTGCCGCAGCGGCGACACTGTGCAATGAGGCGGAGGCAAGCCGCCAACTTCAGAATCAGGATTTCTTCTGCCAAAACATCCGTAAGAACTCTATTTGCGCTCAATACGTGGGTTATGAATGTCTTCTTGATAGTCGCTATGCTCTGGTAAAAGGCTATGGCTACATGAACGCTGTCAGTCCCGTATCTGAGAGATATACACGTAATTCGGCTCTGAAGGCACATTATCCGTTCCTCAACCCCACAGAAGAAGCTTAAGAATGCGGGGGAGGAGAGCCAGAATAGCAATCGAAACCCCCGTCTATACCCCCATTGTCAGAAACGGACAACTTGTTCCCCTTCCTTGATGAACTAAAGCCCCCACGAACAACCACCGAGTTTCTTGCCATCACTAGGCTTCTCCACACTGGTCGATAAGCCATAGCTGGATTGCTGGGTTCGGCATTTAATCGCTAATAGTCGCTAATTATTGCCATGTTATCTGCGCCGGCCATCGGTCAAATTACCGTCCTGGTAATCGGTATCTCTCTTTACCTATCTTGCTCGTTTCCATCTCGAGACATCATCTCGACCCCCACCGTACATGAGGGCATGATCTTCCAGTCATCAGCAGCAGCCGTCTATGAGCGCGTATAGACAGGCATATTAAAAAGGAACAAGGAGCCATGCAGTGTTGCCTGCTTCCGAATGCAACCTTATGATAGCAGCCTTCTCTGGCACCAATTACATCTCTTTGTTGAACATCCAACACGCCGTGGTGGTGTGTGTCATTCTCCTCTCCCCTGCCCTCTTACATCTGTCGCGTGGGAAGAGCGACACGGCGAGAGACTATAGTGGCATCCAATCGTGCACGGCAGAACCCGCGAGCCTGCAGAGAAACTGAGACGGATCTCGGATCTGAACGATCTAACCTCCATAAAGCCATCATCATGGGCCAGCCAGATTTGAATGAGAAGGATGAGAGGGGTCTGCAATCCGTGTCTTCGTTCCGCCCTGGAGCGACGAGCGGTGTGCTGGAAGACTATGCAGACCCTGATGTCCAGAATGAAGCCGAATCGACTCATAAGGGAGAGTTTGGCACGAAGCGTGACCTTGTAAGTCACTTAATACTCGTCTTCGATGCATTGACTGATTGAGATTGTCGGCAGAAACCTCGCCAGGTTTCCATGATTGCTGTCGCCGGAACTATTGGCACTGGTCTTTTTCTAGGTTCCGGTGCTGCATTGGTTAATGGAGGGCCTGTGGGATTCTTCCTTGGCTACACCATTGTCGGCTGCTTGGTTGGCATGATGATGTACTGTCTGGGTGAAATGTAAGTCTGGTTACAAACATGTTCCAAGTCGTTCTTGTGTGGTGCTAATTTTGTGTCTATAGGTCCGTCTATTCACCAAACATTGGCGGTTTCATCGAGATGGGCAACAAGTACATCGCTCCCGAAGCTGGGTTCGCGATGGGCATCAACTACATCCTACAGACTGGCCTTGCTATCCCCACAGAGATCACAGCTACTGGGATCATGTCTCAGATCACGTATCGGCATATATCGCGGCCTTCCTGGTCCTGAGTATTGGCATTAATCTCCTCGGCGTCAAATACTTTGGCGAGATTGAGTTTGTATTTGCCTGCATGAAGGTGTTGATGCTTATCGCCCTCATCCTATTCGGCTTGATAGCCGATGTTGGCGGCGTCAATGGTG
The DNA here is from genome assembly GCA_020045945.2 of Trichoderma semiorbis. Taxonomy (NCBI): domain Eukaryota; kingdom Fungi; phylum Ascomycota; class Sordariomycetes; order Hypocreales; family Hypocreaceae; genus Trichoderma; species Trichoderma semiorbis. Next base: position 2,892,507 of record CM034695.1, read on the forward strand.
TATACACTGGCGGTCGCTACTGGCGAGATGAGCCATTCAATGATTCGTTTGCAAACTTGACACCAGTGTCCCTCTCACGTTTCCTCGGATTCTGGAAAGTCCTTACTCAAGCTGCTTTTGCGTTCGGTGGTATCGAAGGTATTAGCGTACTTGCCGGTGAGGCGCACAACCCCAGGAAGACGATGAGAAGGGCAGTCAGAACAGTCTTCTACCGAATTGGTAAGTGAAAGAACCTGGAGCACCAAGAAATTTCTTACTGACATTCTCTTATAGTTGGATTGTACCTCCTTACCGTATTGATGATCTCCCTCAATGTCAGCCAACATTCGCCGGCGTTGCTCAGCGCAGTCGCCCAGGGCGGCAACACTGCGGCATCATCACCTTTCGTTGTCATCTGTCAGCAAACCGGCGTCAAAGTTCTCCCAAGTGTTATTAACGCTGTGGTAAGTAGCTAAGAATCTCAAGCTATGGGCAGCTTATACTCACAGCTGGGTTCAGGTTATGACGTCTGCACTCTCATCATGTAACGAAAACGTCTTCGCTGTAGCGAGAACGCTGCTCGCGCTATCTCGACAAAGTAAGAAGACTCTTATTCCAACGGCCTCAGCGGCAGCTGATCACTGGATACTAATCTTTTCGGGCTAGGATCTATGCCTCATTGCTTTCTCAAGACAAGTCGCTTCGGCACACCCTTTTGGGGTGTTCTGGTATCTTTCTGCTTTGGACTATTGGCTTTCCTCTCCGTCTCCAACGGCTCTGCCCAAGCTTTCATCTGGCTTTCAAACTTGTCAGGTAATTAATCGCTGAGATCTCCTTGCATACTCATTGACTGACACTTTGACTTTAGCTCTCAGCAGTTTGATTGCATGGATCTCCATCTGTGCCTGCTTCTTCAGATTTTATCGTGCCCTGGCAGTTCAGGGTATCAATAGAAGAAACCTTGATCTCCGAGGATGGTTCCAACCATATATGGCTTGGATTTGCATCGTCCTCTTTACAATTATCCTGTTCTTTAATGGGTTCCAGGCTTTTATCCACAAATTTTCTGTGTCCGGCTTTTTCGCTTCTTATGTAACACTGCCAGTGGTGGCTTTGGCATTCTTTGGGTTCCGAATCTATCTGTGGCGGACTGGAAAGGCATATGGGTTGACGAAACTCGATGAGATTAATCTCGGCAATGGGCCAGCAAAGGCTCTGTGTGGTACTCGGTATGATCTTGGGTCGTCATGCGTACAAGGGCAGTATGACACTGCAGGAACAGTTGTGAATAATGAGATAATGTAATGTAAAGCTACTTGGGATTGCAATAAGACTGTCTGATATAGTATGGGTCTATTCTAATAGCAAAGCAAAAGATAAAATTTGTATTGACCAAGACTTGCCATCTTTCTCAAAATTGTCGCTCAATAGGAGAGTTTCTCACGAAACTAATCCGGTTTTCTTCAATGGGGCTATCACAAAGTGCCTGCATGTATTGCAGCTACTAAGACTGCGGGGTCGGAATACGAAATCACCAACCAGTGGTGCGATCTTCATGTCATTACCCTCTTTGATTGTGATATTGAGTAAACTGGGGCGAAGTCGGATGCAATCCCCATGCTCGCGCCCGGCTCGGCATTCCTAGGCACTTTTCAACCGTTAGGCATCTTGCCAAACATGATAAGAGATACTACATAACTTCCCCCGCTTCTACAGACGATGTTCCGTATCCCGATCGTTCCACGGGCGCTTGATATGAATTGGGCAGTTGCCTATCTTAAGTGGAAGCAGCGGATAGTTTTGGAGGACAAAAAGTTCCACCAGGTCAACCTCGCACCGCATGCGATCTGTTGCCATACGTCAGAGTTACCTCCGCGCATGAATTCTACCAGCCCGGCTCTTAGGATTGAAGACCAAAGCAGGAGAAATTTGGGCTTCAAATGATAATCTCAGTTGACTGTTAGAACAATACAGTTGTGCCAAATGTCTGATGAAATCATAGATTCAGATCTAAGAGATCTTTATTGCACCCCACCAATGATTGAAACCCTCTTCCAGATTTGTTGCTTCTGAAAAGGAGGGGCAAGAAACGCATTGTGACCGTATGGTGGCCGACTGGGGTTGCAGCAATTTATCCAAGGGGTATAACCCGGCATATGCAGACTGGTAATGCACCTCCCCTCTTGGTCTGAGACATGCTCATCAAAATCCACGGCAAAATGTCTCACGGCATAGAATGCAGTTGCGGCATGAATTCCGGAATGATTTTCTTCGCATTGTTGGCCCGACGGTTGGTAACTTTAGTGATAAGACATGGACGATGTAACGCAAGGAATTGAAATGGGGATCACCGAGACTTGAGGGGTTGCTGGGATAGGCAGAAACAATGGAATACATATGGAGTCATGATGGCAGCATCTTTGGTGTTGGATGCTCTCCATGTGTCTCGGTTTGTTGCTAGCATAGTAAGAGACAGTGGCAGTATGGCGAAATTAAACCAAGCTGTCAAGGCTGTTGGTCTACTTTATGGACTTACAGCTACTACGCAGGTTCAAGCCGCCTCATTTGATCCCTTGACACACGTCGACCTTCTCATTGGCAGCAGCAATGGCGGCAATGTTTTCCCGGGAGCTACTCTTCCATTTGGCATGGCCAAGGCTGTAGCCGATACCAATAGCGGCAGCAACCAAGGCGGATTTACTCTGGATGGCTCGTCTGTCACCGGGTTCAGCGTCATGCACGACTCTGGCACTGGAGGCTCGCCATCGCTTGGTAATTTTCCACTATTTCCGTATACTTCTTGCCCAGGCGGCGAAGTAGACGGTTGTTCCTTTCCCAAGAATGACCGTGTCAAGTTCGGCAGCTTCTCCAATGAGAGCGTTGTCGCGAAGCCGGGCTACTTTGGGATAACTCTCAACAGCGGGCCCAAGGTTGAGATGACAACGTCTCAGCATGCTGCACTATTCAAATTCACATTCCCCAATGCAGGGCCTGACGATAAGCCGCTTATCCTGCAAGACTTGACGGATCTTTCAAATTCGAGACAAGACAATGGCACCGTGAGCGTGGACGGAAAGACTGGTCGCATTACCGGCAATGCCATTTTCGTTCCCAGCTTCGGCACCGGCACCTATAAGGCATACTTTTGCACAGATTTCTCAGGCGCCGAAATTTATGACAATGGCATCTTTGTGAACTCACGCGCCAGTGCCGACGTCAAAGATCTTACCATCTCGCGCTCTATCAATGGCTACCCGTTGCCAGGCGGTGCCTTTGTCCGCTTCGCCAGTGCTCAAGAGCCCATCTATGCTCGTACTGGTGTCAGTTTAATTAGCAGTGCACAAGCATGCTCCAATGCAGAGAAAGAAATCACCAAATGGGATCTCGACAAGTATGCCAATGAGGCCGCCAATATCTGGCGGCAGAAACTGTCCCCTATCACTATCAAGGCTGGCAATGGTGTGAGCGAGGACTACATCAAATCATTTTACTCGGGAATCTATCGCACACTAGTCAATCCTCAAAATTATACTGGAGAGAACCCTCTCTGGAACGATGGCGAGCCGTACTACGACTCTTTTTACTGTATTTGGGATTTGTTCCGATCTCAGATGCCCTTTATGACTATTCTGGATCCTGCGGCTCTTACGGAACAGATCCGTTCGCTGATATCCATCTATGAAAACTTGGGATGGCTGCCTGATTGCCGTATGAGTCTCTGTCCGGGCTATACCCAAGGTGGCTCAAACGCAGACAACGTCTTGGCAGACGCCTATCTCAAGGGTCTCAAAGATGGAATCGATTGGGAAAAAGGCTACGAGGCTGTTGTTAAAGATGCAGAAGTTGAGCCCTATGCCTGGTCCACGAACGGTAGGGGAGGCATAGACTCGTGGAAGAAGCTCAATTACGTTCCCGTACAAGACTTTGACTACAAGGGTTTTGGAACTATGACGCGCACCATCAGTCGCACTCTTGAGTACAGCTACAACGACTTTTGCATCTCCCAGATTGCTGGAGGGTTGGGTAAAAAGGGAGATCAAGAGAAATACATCGAATCTAGCGGCAATTGGCAAAATCTGTTCAAAGCTGACCAGACTTCGTTCTTCTCAAACGGGACTGACACTGGGTTTAAAGGCTTCTTCCAAGCCAAGTTCTTGAACGAAACTTGGTTCACACAGGACCCATTAATGTGCAGCAACTTGGATTCCAGGAGCGTATGCTCGCTTCAGAACTCTGGGGCTGAGACATTTGAGAGCAGCACTTGGGAATACGGCTTGTAAGTTATAAGACGTTTTGTGAAAGGACTTCTACTATTTGCTTTGTCCAAAACAACTTTAGACTAACACGTTTTCTCACAGCTTCGTTCCACACGATCAAGCCAGCCTGCTTAATCTCTATGGCGGCTCTGACGCTTTTGTCAGCCGTCTATCTTATATGCACGACCAAGAGATTACATAGTAAGCGATTTTCGATGACATTTAGATTTAGTTCTTCCTTTTGACTAACAATGTTTCAGTATCGGCAACGAACCCAGTTTCCTCACTGTCTTCCAATACCATTATGCTGGCCGACCAGCCTTGTCCGCCGAACGCAGCCATTTCTATATCCCCAAGTTCTTTGCTCCTACACCAGATGGGCTGCCAGGTAACGACGACAGCGGCGCTATGGGCAGCTTTGTCGCCTTCTCCATGATGGGCCTATTCCCAAACCCCGGTCAGGATGTCTATCTCATCATTCCACCCTACTTTGAGAGCGTTAGCATCAAGAGTCCGATTACAGGGAAGACTGCGACTATTCGCAACGTCAACTTCGACTCCACTTACAAGAATGTGTATATTCAAAAGGCTACCTTGAATGGCAAGCCTTATACGAAGAATTGGATTGACCATAGCTTCTTCCTTGAAGGAAAGGAGCTCGTACTCACTCTGGGTAGCAAGGAAAGTTCATGGGGTACTAGAGTGGAGGATCTCCCGCCGAGTTTGAGCCCTTACAACAGTAGCAGCGTTGCTCACACTTCTGCGCCGGCCAAACGATCTTATCGACCGCGCTTTGACAGTGGAGGGATGATGTTTCATTGAGTTAGACGGGGCAGACTTGTAGCTACATAATAGCACAGCTTCAATCCTTTGAATATCACATCATCAAGTATACACGCGTTTAGTGAAATTTGAAATTCATGACTTTTTAATTCTTTTCAAGTCCCATAATGCATAGCCTATAGAGTATATCCACCCAATGTTCATACGCCTCATAAAATCCCTAGTACGCCGCTCTACCGCCGCTTTAGTCCCTGTTTTTACCAAACAAACATTTCCTCAAATAGTTCAACGTCAATGTGATCCTTGTGCGTGTGTCTAATCACGGCCTGCCGCGTTGTGTCGGCAATCTCTGCCGGACCGCAGACAAAGACGGCTGTCTTGCCTTGGGAGCTAGTGACAAAGGTGTCAACCACGGCGTGGATGTCAGGTCGTGATTTCTTGAATCTAGGATCGGCGATGCTGTTTCCAGCCTCTTCCGTCTTGGGTGTGGCGTTAGGAGAGTCTGACGTGATGTAGAATTCCATGTTGAGCCTTGATGCTGCTAGCGCAGATCCTTCAGTGGCACGGAGATCATTGGCAAGTACATCTCGAACGAAACCCTCGTCTCGCACGATCCATGCCAAGCGGACCTTGGGAGGTGTTTGTGATTCCTTCTGGTCCTCAAAGAACTGGCGGAGATAGGGCAGCACTGTGGTGATACCGCTACCTCCAGCAATGAAAAGAACCTCGTCAAAGTGATCAAGACGAGCAGGCGTACCGTAGGGGCCTTCAAGGAAGGTTCTAACGCGAAGAGGGCCAGATTCGCTCTTGCTAATCAATCTGTCTCGCAGTCTTCGGGTCATTCCATCGCGAGGACGAATCATGAAGGTCATGTATGAGTCACCCGGCTCAGAGCTCAGCTCTGTAACACGAGGAGACCGTGTGCCAGCCTCCTTGTCGCTGGGTTGGTCGCTGCTGCTTCCGTATGACGGGATATCATCGATTTGTTTAGATCTTCCAGCCAGAGTGAAGGGGTGAGACTCCCAGAAGTGCAAACTGGGGAAGTATACGAAGTAGTAAGTTCCCGGAGTTTGGCGAGCGGCGTTGATTGAAGGCTTGACCTGTAGACGGATCATGCCAGTCTCTTCGCTGTAGCTAGCCAATGCAAGAGAACCTTGTCCGAGGAAGGTCTTGTAGTTCATGGCAACGACGCGCAGCATACGGAGGAAATGGTCGCCAGCCCACAGGCCAACACAAGCCCATACCCAGACTTTATACATGCCTTTGAACTGATCCTTGATGTGGCTGACATGCTGTTAGCAGATGAAAATATCAGAGTAAGGAAGCTAGATGACTTACTAAAACAGAGCAGCAAGGAAGACAGCTGCCAGGGAAGCATGGGCAGCCTTGAAAAACTCATAGATTCGGCTACGAAGAGGAGCAAAAGCAAAAGCTGCGCCAAGACTCAATGAGATAACCATCTGTGGTTTCTGTAAGTACTTGTGCCAGATCGATTGGATGCAATTGACAACTTACAAGAAGTCCATAACGGAAAGTGGGATCGGTACGCAACTCCTCGTGGTATCCATCCCATCCTTGTTCTTTTTGTCATATTAGCAATGATTTCTTTGTGGTATCTTGACTAGATGTGCTTACCGTTGACATAGTAGGCTGAGAAAATAATACCGTGGCAGATGCCTTCGATAGTCAGGATCAGGGCTAGCCAGCGATGGAAGATGCTAAATGTCCTGTAGCTCCATCCCGTGGCGTAGATGAGGATGTTGGCTCTTCCACTGAAAAGAAAGATGAATGGCAGCTCAGCCGTCATGAAGATACCGAGTCGATCAGCGAGAATTCGGCAGACCTGTCCTGGAACAGTTTTATAGCTGATGGCTATGTTAGAACAATATCATAGTGAAAAGTAAATGGAGAACGCATACTAAATATTGCCGGTAAAGACAGGGTAGTGGAAAGCCAGCATGAAGATTTGCGTAATGATGTAGCCAGCAATGACCAGGGATTGCAAACGGAGAGGAACAGTGAACCATCCCAAGGGCTGATGGTGGTGGTATGAGAATGTAGGGGCCATCATGAGGTTGCGATGGAACCAGCCCTTAATCTTTGCCGGTACATTGTTCTTTCGTACTGGTTGACTGGAGCGTTTCACTGGAAGTAGTGCGATAGCGTGGCTAATTGTGGCCAGAGCCAGCACCAATCCCCAGTAGCCGTATGGGATCCATCTATTATAATACACTTGTTAGCGGAAGGGGATGGTGAAGGAATATTGCGTAAAAGTCACGTACCGTAGTTTCTGGTGGTATACAATGTTGGTGTAGTAAGTGTTGACAGTTCGATGAGAGATGTCCCAGTTTGCCTGCGACGGCATCGACACAACATCCACAACAGTCTTTTGCGTCTGTTCGACAGTGGGGAGGCTGTCAATGTACTCTTGCGTCACATTGGCGACGGTGCTTCTATAAGCGTCGAGATTGACCACCTTGGCGGACTTCTTGCATGTTCCAGCCCACCAGTTGATACCTGGAACCAAGTCCTTCTCCTCACAATGCTCCCATAGGCACAGGTATGTCGAAGTGACACGCAGGGGGTGTGTGCAAAGCGTCTGCTCCGTTACGTTATCAGAAGCGAATTTGGTCTTGGCCAAGGTGTAGTAACACGAGGCTCCGCAAACCTCGAGCCCAAGAGGCTTGGCCGCATGGGCACAAGCAGCCAAGAGAAGGCACAGGAAGTAGGAGGTCCGTGACAACATCTCGTTATCTCGGTCCTGTCAAGCGGCCTACGGTTGTTGAGAGCTGACAGCCGGAGAACAAGCCGGCTCTGCGAGAGAGAGGCATCAGAGGCATGATATATATGTCAATTGTAACCTGGGATTGTATGTTTTTGCCAATTCTAGCAAGTGCTCGTATCCACACACAGCGGACTTTGACTACTACTCTACAAATAAAATGGTGGGCTCAGTGAAGACTTAATCGGCCAATACCCGAGGCATCAATAGCGTGGCAAGTATTAGCTTTCTATCTATCCACCAGAATCTGATATCAGACAGAGCCAGTCGGGCTGCTGCGGAATAGTTCTTTCCACCAAATAGTCCACATTTCGGAGGAACTAGCCGTATTGTCTCGACTCGAACATGACGAAGTTTGTCGGGTTAAGCATCGGAGTCGGCTTTCGGGACAACGTTGTCTAGGGCTGGGATGGAGATGGTAGGGGTGCCTGGCTCAGATCTCAACAGCCGAAAGGGAAACATTTTGTGTGTGATTGTCAGATACTGCCCTTGGCATTTCCAGCAACCCTCAGAATGGGCTTGCGGAGCCGGTCGTTCCAAGTGTGTGGAGACGTTGCTGATACCTAAACCTTGGAGACCTTCCTGACCGGTTGTGACCTTGATGTTGATCAAGGACCGATAGAGACAAATTAAAAACACGCTGGATTCGCTGACATATGTAATGTAACAGTGAGCCGTGACAGGTTTAATATAACAATGTCCCAATTGGTCGTGGGAGGCCACCCTCTCAGAGAGCCTCGATTTTCAACACACAAACACCAATTTTGGCGACTACTGCACGAGAATTGGAGAACGCCGAGGTCGCATGTTCGCTATCACGGCTTAAGGCAGACTAAGTGGGTAGAACTGGAAACAAAGCCAGGGATGGTGGAGTGACGATGCCCGCTAGAGATTAGATGGATTGATAAGATGATCAGATAAAAATTTTCACACAAGCCACCATCACAAGCTTGGTTCTTGTTAGCTGGTAGCTCGACTCTCACTCGTGTGACTCCATCGAATTCGCCCCCCTGATTGGTCTGCCGGGTCTCAATCGGGTATTTTACGTGAAGGGGGGTTCGACATGAACCCACAGATGCCGAAAATGCCTCGACTCAAGCTCTGAAAGCACGCCATTTATAATCACTTGTCCCAACAATGTTTCTTTCTCCATTTAAGCCGCTGCAGGAAGATGAGTTTGAGTTTCTCAATTGAGCCGAAGCCCGCGGACTTCGCTCGAGGGGGACAAGTACGAAGTGTACGAGAACTGGGCAGATGGAACAGCGGAGGCAAAGTCCAGTTTTCGTTTCTTCCAAGGCTCGGCTTGGCTTCCCGCTCTGGAGAAGACGGCGAATGGCTGTGACTCTGTCATTTAAAGTGCCATTAGCCTAGATAGCTTAATTAAGGTGAATGCCAATACAGTAGGGCTCACCCAGTGCCAAGTACCGGTTTAATGTCGGCGGCCTGGGAACTGGATTCAATTATCCTTGCCCCGATGCAACGCTCCCTGTCATCAACCACTTCGGCCCGGTAAAATACCTGCCGCAAAGTCTTTCCTGATGAGCAGCCGGGATATGATATGGGCGGGCTTTTAGCCATCCACTCCCTGGTTGCCCTGCTGGAGAGACTATTGGATGAGGCACCAAATGCCGCAGATCGATGAGCGCTGATGGAGGGTTGCCAAGCACTGTCACTCGGAGAATCGGCGATACGACTGACTACGATGGTGGTTTTATCTCTAGTGTTCTGATATCGTCTCTAGAGACAGTCTGGCTGCATTTAGGTTTTGCGGAGTGCATCAAGGCAGATATTAAACCCAAGTCGGGGCGGAACGATGGATCCAGCCGAAAACTCCTTATATCCTTGTAGGCTAAGGTATCTATATATAGATATAGGCCTCAGCGTTTGGGAAATGCAACGCTGCGGAGTGCAGAGGGCAATTTTCCTTGCACAATCGCGCATTCAATGGACCGCTGACTCCGTCTCATCAGTGGTTTCAATTGCCTATTCTGGATGCTCATGCTGTATTTGGCAGTAAGATAGAATGTCTTGATTGCACTCCGTACATGTCCTCGTAATACATAAGATAAGCGTGCAGCTCATGGTCAGGTAACACGACATGGTACCGCTGTATTGGCATGGTATATTGTACGATGCGGGAGAGATCGACCTCTAACGCATAATGTTGCTTCCATGGATCGGGTCGTTGAAAAGGGGAAAGAAGCAAACCCCCAAAGCAAACACATCTCGCTTTACAAATCAATTTTGACGGCAATGACATTCGAGGCATGGTAGCTCGAGACAAATAGCCATGCCCTGCGTCTGCCTCCCTCTTCCTTCGGATCAATGGCCACCAGCACGGAGGCACTAGCAGATCGAATTCTGTGTCCGTCATCTTGAAAAATCACATTGACATCCCAATTTCCCCCGTCTTTAATTGCAGCACCTCCTTTTTCTCTTTTGCCAGCTTTAGGCGAGGCCTTCCACACCATGATGGGGTCCAGAACAAACTCTTTTCCCTTGTTACTGAAGAAGTCTATGCCCCTCGTCGGTCCACAGGAAACAACACCGCTCGCGTCAAAGGAACTGTTGGCATATGGATCCCTGAAATAGCTTGGGTTGTCGATGGGCGACCCAAACTCGACCACTTCAGTCACCTTGATGACCTTGTTGGCGTTTCCCCGGATTTTTCCTACGTGCAGGAGGCCACTGGCACACCCATTCGCAAAAATATCATCCTTAGCTCTCCCGTGACTCAATCCGTTCAGGTTGTGCAGATTCTCCAGTGCAATCGACGCATGGACTCCTGCACTGTCACCACCATCAACTGATTCCGGCTCTTGGAGCTGGACGTGGAGGGCATTGGTCCATGTAGCCATAGGAAACAGGTCTTCAACCATCCTCATGAGTCCCTCAGTGTAATAGTGGTCATTCGTCACGAAAAACGACGTTGGAGATTCAGCAACCAGGTCATTTGGCGTTACGAAGAGGGGGTGCCATATTGTCCTGACGTGTCGCGCTGTCTCAGAGCCAATGACATGGTGAAATAGCTCCACCACCGAATGCGACTTTGGGGCATTGACGTCGCCGTTCTCACGGTAATGGTCGGGGTTAGGCTTGTGGTTGACGGCAAATATGTAAACTGCCTCGCCTTTCGGTTTATCCGGATCATCAATAACATCAATGCCATGTGTCACAAATGGGCCGCTAAAACCCTCGAGCGCCAGGATCTGAGTTTTGAATGTCTACATCAACGCGTTAAAAACCAATTTGATTCATTGACACGGTACCTCGGCATCAATCCATCATTTCTCACCTTTGGATTAATAACTTGGAGCTTTCCCTTCATCTGTTCCGTCGATGGGTTGCTGAAATGTCCAAGAGGAGGGAACCATGCAAGGCGGCTCAGTGGAGCATCTTCACAGGCAGCGAAGATGAGGCCGCTTGGTTCATGATGGTGCAAATCTTCACAGTTAATCGCATTTTCAATCACCTTATAGTCTCCTGGAGCCAGTTCAGTCTTCTCTGGGTTCCGAAAGAGGCCAGAGACGTAGACGGTTCGTTGTACGTAGAAGTTGTACACATAGCCAAGCAGTACAGCAAGCAGCACCACGGCAATGGAGAGACGGCCGGCCATGATGGCACTCACAGAACAAAGGCAATACTTGACGCTGAACAATTAACAAAAACAAATTAAAGTATTACGCGAAGCTAAAAAAGGTTTCCTTATTATGATTCAATTGTGGCATTTCGTCATTCCCCGCGGGAGCTTCAGGAATGCGGGGGACCGAGGTTCGGCTATGGAGAGGCTTGTTTCAACTCCGAGACTTCAAATAGCAACACTCCGAACGTGCTTACACAAGTGAGGAGAATAACAGAGGGCTCCAATTTGAGTGAAACATTGGCCGAAAGAGGCAGAGGGATCGGACGATATCGTTGCTTCACGTAGGAGCTGTCCAGGCACCAGGACGTTACGATCAGATTCAATGCAATACAATGTGTAAATTCTGGACCGACGAAAAGTCCAAACGGAGTTTATTGTACTTGATTTATTTCTTTTTTCTTTCCTTCACTCAGAACGCCTAATTCTTGATGCTTATTTCATGTTTTGCAGCAGATACTTGAAGCCTGCATAGGCCTCCTCTCCGCTAGGCACAATCTGGTTGGCGGGGAGAACGAAGCCATATCTGCCGGTGTCTCTGAGCTCGGATGTGAAGGTGTAGTCTGCCTTGACAACATCATTCACATAGTCGACACTAGAGCCAGTGGCCTGGTAGATGGTCGAGCAGATAGGGCCGTATTCAAACGAGGTGCCATGAACAGCACGGATAGCAGCAACAGCGCCCTTGGCGAGGGACTGCAGCTCGCTGTTGTTCGGCGCAACGGCAGAGCAAGAGTATCCATAGGCTAGAAGCATGGCATGGTCAGTAACAACTTCAGGCATAGCAGGTTTTTCTATGGGCCTTGTGGGTACTCACGGGTCATGAAGAGCTGAGAGTAGGAATGATAGTCGATGTAAAGCTTGAGGCCTTGGGCCGTCTTGATCTTTTGGATGTAGGCAGAGAGGGCCTTGAATTCGACAGAGTCGCCCGCAGCGGCACCTTTGAAGTCTTCAGCACAGGGATTGGTAGATGCGCCTCCTGGGACATTCCACTGGTAATTCCAGTTTCGGTTGATATCACGACCAACGCATGAGCTGCCAGAATTTGTTTGACGGTTCTTTCGCCACAAGCGATCAGTGCTTTGAGTATACAGGAAACCTAGGGAGTTGAATGTTAGGTTAGGGCTTTATATCTGAGAGGGGACGCGCAATCTCACCATCAGGATTCACGACTGGGAAGAAAATGAAGTCATATTTGTCCAAAAAGCCCTTGGTCGTAGCGTCGGTGCTTGTGAGCAGAGTGTAGGCAAAATATTCAACAACCAGAGTGGTGATCCATTCTCGAGCGTGAACAGTTCCGTGGAGAATGACAGCAGGCTTGACGCCTTTGCCTGAGCTGCCCCAGAAGTGGATGCCGGTAATGGCATTGCCATTCAAAGAGTTGCCAGAGGTGACAATCTCTGAAGTGTTGGGGAACTGCGCCGAGAGATCTCTGAGGAACTGCAGATGGTCTGCATAGGCATGGTACGCGGTGAACCATGTGCTGTTGACGGCCTTGACAGCATCAATAGAATAGGGCTGGAAAGTAGACTCTTTCTCGATCGAGTGACCAAGATCTTCGTGCATAACCACGGGCTTCAAATCCGACGTCGCCTTGTTGAAAGTCTCAAGTTGGTCAGGGCTCACTACAATATCGGCGAAAGATCCTGCTTTTCTGGCAGGTTTCCAGGTCTGGAGATTCAGAGTGTCCACAATGTCGTTGATTCGGTCAATGTTGTGAGCATCGACGGACAGTCGGAAGACTTTGTGTCCATCATACGAGACCCTATGAGGCTGAAGGACGGCGGCTGATGCCGAAGCAATGAGGGCAGAGAGTAAAGTAAGGGACTTCATGGCAAATGCTAATGATGCTGGGATGGGCTAAGTTTGTGCTCTGGTGATACCAAGCTGCCGAGAGAAGACAGGATTCCGTCCGATATATGTTTACGTCGCATATTATATAGTCGGTCACTCCTCCTTATTCAAATCGATTGTATTGCGAATTATCGGTATCAAATGCCGGTAGGACTTGCACCATTGCCGCGATTAGAAGGTAGTAGCCGAGTAGAAGGCAGTAGAGTGGTTATCAGAATGAAGATGTCAAATCCCCGCCAATAGCCCAGCAAAATAAACGAAAGCAGTGCAACACTGTGAAGCCGATGAACAGCAAACAAGCCAAGATGAAAAAAAAGGTCTTCGCCTTTGGAGCTGTCAAAAGGGTTCGAGGCCGTAAACGATCAGATGCCCCGAACCCGCTAATCGGATCACGTCAAGGGAGGCCCGCATCACGTAGATCCAGCCACGATCTTCACTTGTTTATAACCACTGAGATGCTCCTGTGCCTTGGCCTGTCGAGTCTAGTCGATGGGAACTGCCGAAGAGAGCTGGTATTCCGTGAGTAGCGATAAGAGCGAGGGGTTGGCTTCAAGGCAATAGCATTCTACACAGATCGACCTGCCAGAAAGAGAGTCGCTGATTCTTTCGATACGATGGGACTTTTGCCCAGCGATAATTAACAGGGTGACGAATTATCATGCATACGACGCCACCTGTGCCGACGATATCCATAAGATCAGAAGGACAATAGTGGCGTTCAAATGATGCGAATAGCATGCCTTTACTCCCTCTCCATCTAGGAACAGTAGAATGAGTCGCTATATAAGCACGATTCAATTAACAAAGTATGATCTATCATCGGTACTATGACCCATCTACATCTACGGCCTACTATAAAGCCAAGATTTCCAAGGAATGCTCCAGAGGTCATGAGCACCTCGCCTCCGCTAAATGTGGTACCCGATGTAACGGTATGGGGGCACCGGCCAAAAACCACCAACCAAATGTTGATAAATACATTAAAGCCTACCAAAGTTCCATTTAAGCATGTCTCAGCCAATCCTCTACCGAGATCTTTCTGCGACTGTCATAACAGGAAGCTGCATAGGCTCATCGGCTATCGGAAGCAGAGACTGAATGCTTCCCAGCCTATCCTCAATACGATATTAATATACCACTGGTGCTGATTTGGCAGCTCTTTTGGCATAGAAGTCACAGACATAGAAGTCTTAGCATACTCTTCTCCTCCTCCTCTAAGTGCCCTACAATACATGGTTAGACGGCTGAGGCGAGCAATTGGCATCGCGGTCATGAACTAGCATTCTCTAGCACTCAAATCCACTAGGTAACGGGTATTATAGCCAACTTTCAATGAAAATAATGCTAGGGTATGAAGGGAAAACATATTGTCTCAACGTCAATAGAATCGCATGAAACTTTTTGCAGCATCTTGTGGAGAGTCACGACTGTAACATAGGATTCCGATATTAAAGTGCAGTTAAGAATCATCTGATTTACTATTCACTTACAAAAACATAATCGTAGTTACGCCATATAAACTACTATTGTAGATAAAGCGCTCATGTACGCGGGCCATGCGCATTTTATTAGCTTCACTTTTCTAGCCCTGGTATTCTTCCGCCGCATGGCTGTAGTACAAAGAAACCCCGCTAGTCTTTTAATTAATCTGGCATCCTAGATAAATAATCAAAATAAATAATCAAATTATCAAATTATCGGTGTAGACTTGCGTTTTATTTTATCTTTTTTTTTTTTTTTTTTTTTTTTTTTTTTTTTTTTTTTTTGGTTTTCTTTCTCCTTCTACGTGTCAAAACGAGCGCCATATTCGGCATACCTTATAAAGCATTCACCACTATGAGGCCATGGTTCAGGTAACTATATCTAGGCTCATCAATACACGTGAAAATCGATATGAAGAATGAGATGCCGCCGAACTAAGAAAGGAATATAGCGATGGTCATCGGTGAAAGTAAATGTCTGCTTGTCCTTTGGGGCTGCACGTTGCTTCTTGAACTGCTACCCTGGAAATTGAGAGACAGGGTTTGCAAAGCTTGAACAGTCTCTCAGCCATCTTCGCACCTGTACTCAGCCTAGCAGGAATTTACGCCTTATGGGCGCGTTATTAGTTCTCCTGCATCTCCTGCATAGGAAAATAACAAGGTGGGCACCCTCAAATTTGGTGCTTTAAACTGTTGAATCTCATGGATTGTATAAGCTGCCGCTAACGGCTGACACTAGCAAAGCTTAAAAGCTTATCATGCAGAGCTGGTTGCAGAAGAGGAACTCAAAGAAGCTTGAGATTTCCATTGGATAATTCAGAGAGCCTCCTGTTTACGCGTTAATCTCTCACAATTCCCTACAAACGCGTCCGACTGCTGCATAATACCCTTCGCTGTTTCTTCACTCTCCATTTACTTCGTATTTCAAGCATTTGTGTATATGCGCTGATGCTATCATCTCGCTAACACAGCACAAAGAATTCGGTAACCCCAGAATTCGATTCCCACAGTGTTGATCCATGGTACTTCCGTTTGCATTATGGACATATCCACTTTGCTTCGAGCAACATGCAATGAAGAATCTATTTCCAGTAATGCGCTTTACTGGGAGAGCGAAACTCTGTAAAAACAATCTGGTTAGATAGTTCTCTCTTCAAAACAAATATTCCGCCCCATTTGCCTTTCGAAAGCACTTGCGCAAAGGCGTCGACTGGGCTCCAGTCTGGGCACTCCGTATTCCTGGTCAACAGGAGCCGTCATAACCGATAGCATCAATGCTAGACGGGTTTTAGGACTGGATCCCGCTAGAGTCCCCAGCTATTAATTGGGTAAGTAATTTAATGGAGGGGCTATTGATCAACTGGCGCTCAGCTCCTTTTTTGAAGCTTTGCAGCTTTCCATCTCTGAAAGATTGAGTGTCTCTTTTTTTCCTTTTGACGTGGAAATAATTCATCGTGGCGAGAAGGCCAAGGAGCCAAGAAGCCAAGAGCCGGGAAGCGAAGCCAAGACAGATCGTAGACCAACGAGTATCCACTGGTAAAAATCCCGAGTTAGATATAACTTCCAATGTCCGTAGTTTTGCACACACAAATTCACGCAGTTTTAGACTCCAGCTCTGCTAGTGGTGTCGGTTCCCCTGAATCAGGCCCGCAAACGGCGAGTAAACTCCTAGCCCGAACCCAGCGATGGAGAAGTCTGACCCATAGCAAAGGCGCTTCCCCTGTCCTGCTTTCATGCCTAGAGATGCCAAGATGAAGCTTTCTTGGTGATTGAACTTTGTGGCTGCTGTGACATCACAACGCCCATGTACTTTCAGACTAGCAATTACTTGTATTGCAGGCTGTCGTCTTGAGAGGCATGTCTGTTAGCAGCCGTCATAACTTTAATTTGTTTCCGAATACCGGATCCTTCACCAAAAGCTTGAAACGCATCTCTTGCGTGAAAGGGCTGTGCAATCGCAATCCCGTCTCGTATCGTGGTGGCTATGTTAGCCACCCCATATTCCAAGCAGCAAAATCTTACAGAGCTACGTCCACTACTGTGGGTAGCTCACGGAGCTGTTTGCTACTAAAAAGGATGCCAAGTGCGAGAGCCATAATGTTGCTCCTTTCGTACAATCTTAGACTGGGTGAATAGCGAAGCTCTTGAGCCACTAGTTGATGCTCTGGATCGACAACTTGTCTACGTCAGATGCTTGAAACCCGGTGGCGGCGCATGAAAAAAGAACACGGGGCTCTGCGCCTCGGGGAGTCCAACATGGATGCTTTCACAAGCTAGCGCTTACCCGTCCTCTCATTCGACGATGGTTTTAAAGGATCGAGGTCGTCCAGAATCCCAATGGCAGCCACTCCGTGGAGACGTTTTAGGCTATAACTAATATGGAGTTGGATCATTGTAATTGAAGAAAGATCCCTGCGAGTTTCTCCTTCATATTAGTAGTGCTGTGGTCGCTGGAGTTTCTCCAAACCCATCCATTCCTTTCATGTCCGACAAACGACAACGTACATATCTTCGTCCATGCTCGACACTTGTAACAAAAGAATGCCCTAATGACTAAACCAACCCCCTCATTATCACGATTTACTACCGATCTACGAGTGGTCAACTTTGTATTTTTCTTAGTTTGGTTTATCGCCGTTCGGTATTGTCAACAAAACACCTACTTCGACCCGTCCTCATATTTCTTTCGTTCAGATGCCGCGTACCAACCATTCTACTCGGCTGTCAGAGAGCAGGAAGCCGACAATTTCCTAGCTTCTCAAAGCGCACAGAACAGCAGATTAAGAAATGCAACAGAAGGAAGCGCTCGCCGGCCCGCTCCATACTGCATCGGCATCCCAACGCTTCAGAGAGAGCGGGCGCAATTCTTTCCAAGGACAGCGGCGTCTCTCGTCGATTCATTAACACCCGAAGAGCGAGAGCTGATTCACATCGTTGTTCTCTTGTCTGATGCCGATGCGACAATAAACTCAGCATTTGGACAAGACTGGCTCCATGCGATTGCCGACACAGTCATAGTTCATGAAGATACGCCGGAGAAACTGGTCGCTGAAAATGGCTATCAGACGATACCGCGACATTCCGAATCGGCTATTAGAGACGAGCGAGTAAGACGCGACTATTCTGTGCTTTCCGAGACATGCCGCCGAAACGAGGCAGACTACTTCATTCTTGTTGAAGACGATGTCATCGCCGCGAGAGAGTGGTTCAAGCGACTCCTAGTAGCAACACCTCAAGTGAACGAGCGCGCGGTTGCCAAAAAGCGGGACTGGCTTTACATTCGACTTTTCTATACCGAAACCTATATGGGATGGAACTCGGAGGAATGGCCGATGTATATTCGGAATATTGCGCTCATATATATGGCCGTGTTGGGAGTCATGATGGCAATTCGCTATCTCCACCAACTGGCTCCGCCCTCGCTCAAGGACCGAACATTTAAAAACTCAAAGCTCTTGATGGCAAACGTACTGTTTATTTGGGTACCTCTTTTCATTGGGCTTGGATTCATGGCTGGTCGGTTAACAGTCAATCCCATTCCATACGGTGTCCAAGAGATGCCGCGATACGGCTGTTGCAGCCAGGGCTTGGTTATACCAAACCGACACCTTACCTTATTGGAAGAGAAGCTGCAGGCGTCTCCGTTTGACCTACCGGCCGACTCTACTATCGAAAAGACAGCGGATGACCTGCAATTGGATAAATGGGCCGTTGTGCCCAGTGTTCTTCAGCATATTGGAGCGCGAGGATCGTCAGCTAAAGGCGGCGCCCTTAAGACGACATGGAATTTTAGTTTTGAAAGATTTTATTCAGCATAAATGTTCATATATACACATGCCATACATACATATATATACCACTTCGCAAGTATTGAAACTTTATTACTATACCAAGACTTTGACATTGAGCGGGGGGGTACTCATCTTAAATGGTGATGTGGTGTCAAGAGTTCGAAACCTGGGCTATCATCCCCATGCCGGAAGCGTACGAAGCATTCTCCGAACACCGCTACTTGTACGTTTAAGAAAACAAAGGGGATTTTATTACAGTTAAAAGAAGGGAATATTGTTTATAAAGGGTATCGTATCTTGGGTATCACTGCTGTTACGCCCGGTCCATGTGGTATGACGTCCTCACAACATCAACCGTTTTTGAGATACCCTGAACGCCTGCGGTATCAGAGCCACTATCATTATCTTTGAGACCATCATCGATGATGTGTAGCTCATCACTTTTCCTCCCTAATCCCGCTTCGGGTCCGGAGATGGACACAACCTGGCGACTGTGCCCTCCTCCCCGCCACA
The DNA here is from genome assembly GCA_020045945.2 of Trichoderma semiorbis. Classification (NCBI taxonomy): domain Eukaryota; kingdom Fungi; phylum Ascomycota; class Sordariomycetes; order Hypocreales; family Hypocreaceae; genus Trichoderma; species Trichoderma semiorbis. The sequence goes on from CM034695.1 coordinate 2,911,586, forward strand.
TGCCTGGATGGGATGCTTGTCCGGATAGGTTGGACAGATTGAAAGCCCCCTTGCCTGGAGTTCTATTGTCATTTTGGTGTGAGTTCTTCATAGTTGATTCGAAGAAGCGAGGGAATATGCGAGCCAAAGGCTGTCTTAGAGCGGGAAGACAGGCGCCGATAATGCCCGCATTGGCCTCGATCAACGTCCACATGCCGCGATCAATAAAGTTCCATGTGGTATCTGCTTTATTGGCGAGTGAGTTTTTCACAGATGTTGCTCTGAGGATTGAAGTGACAGTAACACTGAAGTAAGTGATTGTTAGCACATTGTCAGAGTACGGAGGTTTGGGGCTTATTGGAGAGCAGGCTCTACGTACAAACCGCCCATCAGGAAGATGGCGCACAGCATCACCTTGCTGCGTGGGCCGAGCTGGAGTTGCATGATTGGCGCGATGGGAAGAGCCAAGACCATCACATCTGTCAAGATGTTCATGACGGCATAGGCGACCCAGAATATATCTGAATTGATGCATGTTGCCTTCACACTCTTATCCCAAGCGCCAGCAATGGGAACACATTGGAAAATGGTAGCTCCCACACCTCCAATGGTCCAAGAAACGACGACTCCCATTACAATATAAGACGCAATCTGGAATCTTTTGGTAACAAAAATACGCTGATAAAGCAGGATAGTGGCCACTTTGTTGAGGCAAACGGTTACTTTGTAGGGGGTTTGAGCAATGAAGAACCACCTCAGAGCGGTGTCGAGCTCAACCACAGTGAGATCGGCTTTGTGCATTCCGTAGCCATTTTCGATGGCAAGTTGAATGGCAACAGAGAGAACGATAGAGAAAAGCTGAGATGAAGAAAGCCGATATGTAAAAGATTAGCGAAGACTAGTCTTGACGCAGATCAGGGGCAAGAAGACAAAACAAAATGGCAACGGAACTCACCAAGGAGAAGATGATGACAACATCGTCAGCACCAAAGTTGAAGAGGTAGACTCGACTCGCACATCTAAAAGTAACAACCAATCCGGCGACGATGATCATTACCATAGACGTGATGTATAACTTCCAGCCATGATTGTCTATCCCGTCGGCAGGGAAGCCCATACCCTTCGGCCCCATCGTGGATCGCAAGTGTAGCCTTGATCACAACCAGAGCATGGGACACATGGCTCAGGCGGGCGTTTTGGTATTCTACTCTTTTTCTGTTGGATAATCGCCTTCCCGAATTAGCCGGATGTTGACCTGAAGACTAATCCCGCTGCCCTGTGAGAGAAGCCGTGGCAATCGGATGCTTTTGCGCTGGAGAGGCCCTCGACCGGCAGACCGGCCAAGGCAAAAGAAACGTAAGATATCGACAACTTTGCTCGCGTTGGTCAGATATGGAGTGCCGTCCCCAACATATGAATAGAAACTCCAGATGCCCCCCTGTTCGCAGAGAAAGGGAAAGAAATCGCCGCCGAGGACCTGCCAAGACTTTCGAGTAACACCACCTTCTGGTATTACCCTCCGGGCAGATTACTCCTGTACGAGGACTTTTGCCATTAGCAGTTCTTTCCCCTTTCTGCAATGCACAACTACTGTATGTCTTGTAACTAGTGATGAAAATGTCATAAGCCCAACCCTGTGAATGCATGCAGGACAAGCGATGCAACGATGCAAGGCCGGGAGAGCTGGGGTAATGCCCAGTGGAGCCTGTAAAAGAGGTCCATGAAATGAGACAGGCTCTCTTCGGCGACATTCTAGATGCGAAGGATGATTGAACATCGTAAACTTGTTACTACTAGCACCACTGCTATCATACAAGTAGCTAGCTTGGTGGACTCATCCGGCATGGAGGACTGGATGTAGCCAAGTAGTACTCCGCAGCATCCCGTATTTCGTATCGAAAAGACTCAAAGGAGTAAACCAATGGAGCACTTATGATCTCAAAACTCAGATCTATTGCACAAGTTATGCTGACTGGGCATGGGGATGAGAGCAGAGTGTTCATGCTGACAGAGCTTGAGTACTTTGCAAGCGACATGCGATATCCTTTGAACAACTGCTTGCCATTACTCCTGCCTAAAAGATGACACTCTTCTCCTTAATCATCTAATTGTCTTCGGTTTGGTACTACTCTTGATACTCAGCTCCTTCGCGCGTCTTAAGCCACGCAGTAGGGCCAGACTAGAGTGTGCTAGTTGGCTTCATTCACTTGCAGCAGTGGATCTTCAAACACCCAAACGCCTTTCGAGGAACTCTTCCGCCTGCAAGGAACCTACACACGAGTACGGTTACAAATCCCTCGCCGCTCAGCTTTCGCTCGCGGAGCTGAGCAGGACTCCGTCTACATCCATGCAGACACGAAGGACCAACAGCATCTCCACTCTCAACCCCTGTCCTCCAGCCGTCCACTGGTTAGGGAAGGACGTGTTGGTTCGGGACGCCTCAATGAAGAATTCAGAATCGACTAAAGTCTTTACGAAAGGAGCGAATTAACCGGGCAAAGCTAGCACAGACGTCGCTTCACGATATTAGGCGGTGGAATCTTGCCTTCTTTGCTTTTTCTGCATCGCGCGAATCGTGTCTCTGGCGGAAGAGCTAAGTTTATCGCCAACTTTAAATTCTTCTGACATCGGCCCCGACGGCTAGAGAGGAGTGCGACAGGCACCAAAACATGGAATCATGCGCTAGTTTGTATCCTTGCCATGGCAATGTCGACTAGAACGCCGGAGCCCACTCCGCCACGGAACCAGCACTTTATACGCGGTTTTAGTACGTGGTTTAGCACTCGTACGCCATGGCTAGTTCTTGTTAGCTGTTGTCTTCAGCCATGGAGGGAAACAAATTGCGTAGTACGGAATGAGTTTGTCTGTCTACGCGGAATACGCAGAGATTCCCCTGCTTAGTCGTCCAGGAGAGAGAACCGGGTTTGTTCTGCCAAGATGACAAATGCTTCTGCTTCTGTACAGAAAACAGGCTCACAGACTCGTACAGAGCACAACTATCAGCTGAATTCGAGTATGTAATCGTTGCTGGCCACAAGGATGGTCCGATGCCGAGCATACCGGCGCTACTGAGCGCGAGAAGTGGCTACAAACTATTGGTTTTTCTCATCCACAATGGTTGAGATGTTATAGAAGTTGAAAAGAACCCTACTGCGTGACTGTTTTTGGAGTTGACCGGAACAGGGGCGGCAATAAATTTGTCGGGCCTCATTCGATGCTTCGCAGTCAGAAAGGGGAGATGCCGAGTATACCGCACCTACATATATGTGTGTGTCTACATCCTGATGTTTGGAAACGGGAAGATCATGGAAGAACAAACGAAGCCGTCAATGGAGGGCAGCAATACGGAGGGTGAGTACTACAAATAGACAAACAGATGCAAGAAATTGCTAGAATACTACGCACAATGTTGCACTCTGCAAACCTCCGCATGGACAGAATCTCTCGTAGCAAAATCGAAGGGTCTCCGCATCTCCACCTGTTTACTCAATCCTCGCGCCCGCAGATGGACTTTTTATTGCTTCGTACTCTCTCTTAGCCTGAGATTTATTGACCAAGCTGCTCCTCCGCCATGCAGCAATTGATCCGTAATTTTCTTGGCTGCAAATTGGTGACCTCTCGGCAGGGATTGCCCCCAATTGTTTGGGGGATGTTGGCCGATAATATCCCTGCCAACGACCTAGAAAAGTGCCCCGGCCCATGAAGCTTTCGCGTCTTCCCGCATCAATCAACCTGGAAACGAATATTGGCGACCGGAAAATGAGCTCTGTTGGCCGCATCCCGGAGCTGGGCCTCCATAATTGCCTGAGACATTGGAGAGGCCCGGCACCTTGGTTGCCGAGCTCCTACCTGTAGAAGCTCTGTTGGGCGGCCTGGTTACTGGATCGGGTTGCAGATGCGAGCGCCTCAACGTGGGTTATGGCAATCAATATGGGGTTTAGTAAACGGTGGTTTGATGAAATTGCGCATGAACTGGATCCGCGCCGCGCAATTGGCCCGGGTTAAGTAACGACAGACAAAGCTCGGAGTCTAACCGGACGACTATATATGTAGTGATGCAGATGCTGCTGTCGTATCACTCGGACGAAAGGTGTTGTTGATCATTGGCGGTTCATCACATCTCCAGCAGCCTCACCTTCACCTTCACCATGCTTCTCACGGCTAAGAGCGCGGCCTTGATCTTGGGCGCTGCCCTTGCCTCAGCTACTCCTGTGGATGTCACATCATCGACGGCATCGACCTGTAACACCCGTCAGTTTCTCACCGTGTCCACGTCCAATGGTCCCATCACTGGTCACCAAGCGTCCAACTCGGCCTGCGTGATTGAATACCTGGGCATTCCCTTTGCGCAACCGCCCGTTGGAAACTTGCGATTCGCAGCGCCCGCCAAGATCCGATCCAAGAAGCCCTATGTGGCTGCTAATTTTGGATTTGATTGCCCTTTGACGCCGTCGAAGCCGGTCAATTATCCCGGGTTTACGCCCCAGGCGCAGCAGATCGTCAACTATTTCGCTTCTGCGGCGGGCACTCCTCAGAGTGAAGATTGCCTTACCCTCAACATTTGGTCCAAGGCGACACAGAATGCATTGAAAGCGAAGAAACCTGTCTTGGTGTTCTTCTATGGAGGAAGTAAGCATACGCATATCCAATTCTCCAAGCCGTGCGAGACACAGGGACGATTCCGGTCACTAACAGCGAGGACAGGATATACCATTGGAAACACCGACAGCCCGTTTTACTCAGGCAAATACTTTGCCGACAGCGAGGATATTGTCGTCGTTACGGTCAACTACCGACTCAACATTTTCGGCTTCCCTGGTGCTCCAGGCGAGACTCAGAACCTCGGTCTGCGCGACCAGCGAGCGGCCGTCGAGTGGGTTCGAGACAACATCAAGCAGTTCGGCGGCGACCCCAGCAAGATTACCATCTCTGGCCAGTCTGCGGGAGGAGTTGCTGTTGACTACTGGACCTATGCATACAAGAAGGACCCCATCGTCAACGGCGTCATTGCGCACTCGGGCAATGTTTTCAGCTTCCCCGTCAACGCCCCAGGCGTCCCCGAGAAGAATTGGGACACTGTTGTGGCTGCTGTGAACTGCACTTCTGCTAGCGATGTCATGTCTTGCATGCGCCAGGCTGACTGGACAGCCATCAAGGCTGCTGCGGCCGGCATCAAGCCCACGCCTAGCAGCAGTGTTCTGCGATCCATTCCTGCTTTCTACCCTATGCCAGACGAACAGCTTGTATTCTCTGACTATCTCTCATTGACCAATGCTGGTAAATTTGCAAAGGTGCCTCTTTTGCTAGGAAACAACAACAACGAGGATGGATACTACCGCATCCCGGCCTTCGCCTCTGGTATCGTGCCGACTGCGGACCAGGTCGTGTCTTTCCTCCTCGAATCTTTCACATGCCCCGTGTCCCACCAGGCCAACGCCCGACGCGATCACGGAGTGCCATCCTGGGCTTACCGATACATGGCTGACTGGGATAACACTCGCCTCTATCCCACCAGCGGTGCTTATCACGGTGTCGACCTTCACATGATCTTTGGAGCGTCCGCGGATGTCAGCGGATTGCCCACGACCGCAGACCAGAGAAGCCTCACGAAGCTCATGCAACACGCTTGGTTTACCTTTAGCAACAACCCTACCTCAGGCCTCAGCAGCCTTGGATGGCCTCAATTCAACAAGAAGAAGGCCTCGTTGATCGTGCTTGGCCAAAACAACCGCCCCAAGGCACAATTTGTGTCTCCGTCGGTGTTTGACCTTACATGCCCTAACATTACCTTGGCAGGTTTGGGCAGTGTTGTATCCACAGTGGCCGATGCAGTAACGCAGCCGCTGTTGGATTATTAGATTGATACATGGCTCGGCAGCCTACTAATGAATTATACGAAGCTACGATATATAAATTAATAACATCTAAGACTTCTAGTCATAATTGAAGGTTTCAGACTCGTGCCCTAATAATCGGTGCCTAGTGTTATTCGTCTACTTCTGTGAGATTAAATAAAGCTGTTTTCGCATTATGGCGCTTTCTTTATTCGCGCAGTTCTCCACTATCATATGCACAGAATGGTTCGTTAGAATATGCCGGGTTGCCGGATATAACTTTTTGGATTCTATTGACAGGTAGACCGGGCACCCATTGATACCAATGGCAGCTTGGGCAGATGTAATTGGAGGAAGCATGACGTGTAAGAAAGGTTCTAAACCATAATCGACTCGTTAGAGACGCATGTACATATTAAAGTTCGTTTCAACCAAGGCATCAATTCCTCACGCGCGGCTTCGAAAATCTTCTTTAGATGATGCTATTCAGATAGGTTGTTCTAAGATATATAAAGGGAGTATGTAGGTTGGCTCTACTCATCAATTGAGGCGGATTTTGAGATTCTGTTTGGCCCATCCCACTTAGTGAGTTTAATCAACTCGGCCCAATCGCCTCAATAAGTCTCAAAGATAGCAACATATTTTCGAGTACAATATACATCTCCACAAGTTTTGACATCGTATGTTCGTGTGTACTCGGGTATAAACGGGCATATGAAATAACCACAATTACATGCGCGATATCCGACTTCGGTCATGACATAATTGATACCCACCGTGAGATTGAGGGGTAGCTCTTTTGAATATTTTATTCCAATTCTAAAACTCTCGTCTCTTCCCTTCTTCTCCCACACAACTTTAGTTTATTCAATCTTTCGATTGTCAAATTTTCTGTCACGCAAAAACAATCAACCCCCAACAAAAATCTTTTGGTACGAGGCTCGCCTCCAAGGAGCCATGTTACTTGTCGCAATGGAACTATCCAGTCATCGAGGTAAAGTAGACTGAGCAAGCATCCGGGTGTTCGATCCGTTCTATCATGTTGTCTCTCTCTCCACTAGCTCTCAATGGCGATTGATTCATTCAATCCATTGTCTTGATGTCTAGTTTCAGGTAGGAGACAGCATGGTAGAGTGGATTGATCTGAGAAATACCGGCGAACTTGATCTGGATAATACCAGCGAAAGGATCTGCTTCTTGGGCTTCCACTGCTCTCCTAATCACATAGTGTACAGACTAACCCACGTAGCTCTTTGCTCGATTATCCAAAATGTCGACGGATAAGATCACGTTCTTGGCGAACTGGTCAGGACTATCCTCGTCAATTGAGCAAGTGATCCGTGAGGTTAACCAAATCACAGGCACGCCACCCCGTACCACGCACCGGTCTACCTCGCTCAAGCAAAAGGATACTTCAAGGATGAAGGCATCAAGGTCGCCCTCTTGGAGCCCAATGACCCTAGCGTAGGTAACATTTCGTAACCCCTTATTGAGCAGAATCTCACTCGCATTGATAGGATGTCACCGAGATCATCGGATCCGGCAAAGTGGATCTCGGATTCAAGGCCATGATTCATACTCTTGCTGTAAGACTATTCTTTTGACTCTAAGATCCTCTATATGGTTACTGATGCTGAAGCTCCTTTAGGCAAAGGCACGTGGCTTCCCGGTTGTGTCTATCGGCAGCCTGCTTGATGAGCCATTCACTGGCGTCATTTACCTCAAGGAGTCGGGCATCACCACTGATTTCCGCTCCCTCAAGGGCAAGCGCATCGGCTATGTGGGAGAGTTCGGCAAGATCCAAATCGACGAGCTGACTTCCCACTATGGCCTCACTCCAGAGGACTACACTGCCGTTCGCTGCGGAATGAATGTTTCCAAGGCCATCATCAGCGGCGAAATTGACGCTGGTATTGGCCTGGAGAATGTCCAGATGGTTGAGCTCGAGGAGTGGCTCGACAAGCAGGGCCGCCCCAAGACAGATGTCCAGATGCTTCGCATCGATGAGCTCGCCGAATTGGGTTGCTGCTGCTTCTGCACCATCCTCTACATCGGCAACGAGTCCTTCATTGAGAAGAACCCGGAGAAAGTTCGCGCTTTCCTTCGTGCTGTCAAAAAGGCGACTGACTTCGTCCTTGCTGACCCCAACAAGTCTTGGGCTGAGTATGTTGACTTCAAGCCCGTCATGGGAACTGATCTCAACCGCAAGATGTTTGAGCGTAGCTTTGCCTACTTCTCAAAGGACCTAAAGAACGTTCAGCGCGATTGGAACAAGGTGACCAAGTATGGACAGAGACTTGGCGTCTTGGACGCTCAGTTCAAGTCCAACTACACCAACGAGTTCCTTGGCTGGGAGCTTGAGGAAGAGTCCGCAGACCCTACCGGCGACCAGAAGCGCATGGTTGAGTTGCAGTGTGATGTTGCCTGCCGAGGAGGCTTCCGCCGACTCCCAGCCGTCATCAAGGCTTAATTCAGTCAAATGGAAAACCCAAAGGTCATTTGACTGGGTGCTCATACATAGCTGCTTCATCACTCATTGCCAATGCAGCCTGCAAATCTGGCATCACTACGCTCATTGTGCTCAGTCACTCATTTAGCTATGTAGCTTCCTGCCGGAACAAAATAAAAAATTGAATGCCAGACATAAATTGTTATGCTTTATTCGTGTATGATGAGAATGTAGTCTATACTAATACTGTTTAAGCATCAGTAATAGACGATGCATTGCTATCCCACCCATCCTTTCCATCTCCATCTCTAACCCTCCAGTCCTTAGAAGCACACCAAACGTCAAAGAGTATCACCATCAGTCTCGGAACGATCCAAGGCCTTCCATCCGGCAAATCTCCAGTCTCATGGCTAGTATAAAATTGGTAATCAAATGTCTCACTCTCGTTAAACTCTCTTCCAAATACTCCATGTTCTGGTCCAAGTGCCACATGTAGTCGTCTTCTGTAGCAGAATCATACCCGCATCTCAAAGAGCGCAGCTAAGCACAGCGTCATCAAGCTGCCTACCTGTATGCACCTCGCCAAAGTCCTCACGTCTCGTCCCCACTGCGCGTCACTCAGCATAGTTTGTTTCGCGTCAATGGAAAATTTCCGGTAGCCAAGTCTCTCATGCATGGAGGCAAAGAGTTTCTGGCATTGTAGCTCCGTGGTATGGTTGACGCCATATACGTCCTTGAGGTTGTAGGAAATGATTTCAAGGAGGGCAGGGCAAAAGCCGAGACGTGCTCTCCCCAGGCGAAATGGGCATCTGTTAGTCGGTTCCCAATAACATTTGTTATACCGAAAGCGAGGAGGAAGTTATGGTTGCTGCAGGATGTCCACAAGGGCTCTAGGATTTGCTGAGAATTTTGTTAGTATGAAATATTTCGAGGGAATTCAGACTAATGTGCTCAACTTAAGTGTCATCTCTTGCCTGGTAGCGATACTTAGAATGAGAGATACAGCTGATGCCCATGATACTTGGGCAATATCAGGGGTGAAGCTCATTACCAGAACTCCGATCATGTTAGCCAGCTCTTCAATACCGAAATCCAGTCCAATGAAAGTCTCAGCTTCAGGGCAGTAATAGAGAAGCGTAGATAGTCTAAGGAATATCAGAGCGGTAGAGCTATCGTTGAGGTCTGTGTACGTCTATGCGTGACCATGTTTCCACCGAGAAAGTGGAAGACATGCCTGAAGATTTGCAGCATCAGCTTGCTCTTGTGCAGCAGCAGGCACTGTCTCTAGCAGAAATATCTTAGTTGTTTCTTCTCGAGATACGCTAAGGATGGTCTAAAAGAGCTTGCACGTTGAATTTCCTTCCTATCGAGTCTTCCAGAAGACTGGTAAAGAGATTCCATAGCTCATTCGGGATCTCATTAGTTTCCAAATGAAGTTTGTACTACTCAAGGTGTATTGACACGCGGTGACTTACCTGGTGCAGAAGCATTTGCGACCTCGTGGGAGCAGCTGCCTCTTAACCAAACAACAGCAGAGACCTACGTTCCTGCATTAACGGATACGGGAGGCGACCTTGATTGCAACTTGTCGTGCCTGAATATGCTGAGTTTGGTGAAGACGACGCATATTCGCCCAAGTTTGTTTCTTATATTTTGAAGACAGTGCTTTAAGATTATTCACTGGGGGTGGAGTTACTCACCATACTTGAAGGGTTTTACAAGTATTGGCTCTTTGAGGTCAAGAATAACACTGAGAGATGATTTAAACCAGAATTAGGTAGCACATTCATGTATCATAGCTTTATTATTTTGTAGAAAGAGCGCTTCATGTAGATATGTGACTCAAGTTATGTGACATTACTGATATAGTTAATCATATATTTTGTCATATTCCATTATATATACTAGACTCTACTTTTAAGAAATTCCTTCCATACGTAACCCTTTCGAGATCTCATATATCTCATATCCATGCTCATCGTATATGTGAGTAAATGGTATCCAAACAAATGAATGAAGAAGGGGGGGGAATGATGGGGTATATATTCAAAACTCCGTTTACCACGCAACCTTTGCCACAGGTCCATTGGGAAACAATCGAACAAGCAGCTTGCGCAGTTCATCCAGGACCAAAATTCCCAAAGCCAGAGGAATAGGAATCAACCAATACTCAATAGGAACCGACGCCGTGAGGAACAATGTCTGAAGACCTGGGACTTCGGTGACGAAGATGGCAATGGCGAGACTGATGAGCATGCTGAGCAGCAGCCAGGGGTTACGACGCTTCTGGGTGAAGGGATCGGCCTGGAGGATGCTGAGGCGGCGGTTGCGCACAGACAGGATATTGCCCCATTGGAGAATGACCAGGGTGACAAAGTAGACACACTGGCCGGTGTAGTTGAAGTGATTGAGCTGGTCTTGAGTGTAACCGTGGAATCCCTCGCTGTAGCCCTCGAAGAGGAAGAATAGCTGGCTGACGGGAATGCCGGCTGCTTTCCACATGTACAAGAAGAACATGGAGTGAGCGCAGATAGTTTCAGCCGTACCAGTGAAGAGGTATGCCTGGCCGTAAATCTTGAAGTTGATGAGATGGTCCTTCTTGTGGTTGCGAGGAGGCAGCGAAAGGAGATCAAACTCTTCCTTCTCCATGATGAGAGACAGCGACAAGAACAGATCGGTGAAGACACAAATCATAATCATGAGGAATGAGCTGAGGGGCAGAGGAACACCAAAGAAGACGTTGAGAATAACAGGCCAGATCTCAGACCAACTTCCAGCAGGGAGAAGGTACGCAATGACCTTTTGCAGGTTCTGGAAGACAAGACGGCCAAGACGGATAGCGTCAATGATGGAGTCGAAGCGGTCCAGCAAGACGAGATCAGCAGCCTCGATAGCAACATCACTGCCCGAAACAATGGCAACACCGACATCTGCAGCGCGGAGAGCAGGTGCATCGTTGACTCCGTCACCAGTAACAGCAACAACGTTGTCTCTCTTGCGGAACTCTTCCACAATGCGAAGTTTCTGCTCCGGTGTCGTGCGAGCGAAGACGATTTCCTGGTATTCACAGATGACGCTCCAATCCTCATCACCAAGGCCGCCAAGACTGTGTCCCTCGAGAAGGAGGCTGTTACATTCTCCAGCAACGCGAGCGCTGTTCAACTTGTTGACGGTGTCAATGTCGTTGTTGGCCTTAATAGTGGTAATAGTATCAGGATCTCGTTCACAAGTGAAGATGCCGACGTTGCGCGCAATGGCAGCAGCAGTCAGTCCGTAGTCACCAGTAACCATGAAGAATCTTGTTCCAGCGCGACGACACTCCCTGACGGTGTCTAGGGTCTCAGGACGAGGGGGGTCCGTGATGCCCAAGATACCAACAACGATAAGGTCATCGGTGGCGCGGCTGGTAACCTCGTCGCTGAAGGCGTTGGTACCCATGGCATCCTGAACAGTCATGCTCTTCATGCAGAGGACAATGACACGCTCGGCGTTCTTGGACAGCTTATCCTGGTATTCCTTAAAGGCAGTCTTTGCAGTTGCATCGAGAGGCATGACGCATTTTGATTTGCGAGACCAGTAGGCTGTGCAGGAGGGCAGGAGGACATCAGGAGCTCCCTTGACAAAGACTTGGAATTCGTTAAGAGCTTGGCTTTCAGAAGGGATTTTGTACATGGTGAGCATCCACTTGTTCTTGGAGTTGAAGGGGATCTGGAAGACTTTGGTAGGTTGCTCTGCTTTCTCGTTCGCGATCGGAGCACCAGCGGTGAATCTAAGGACGGCACCATCTGTAGCGTTGCCTTGGATGTTTCGAGATGCAACAGGGAGATGGAGAGTTTGCGGTGCAAATGTGGCATCGTTGCAAAGTGAAGCGGCTTGGTGAAGGTTTTTCACTCCAGCATCGACATTATCGCTGCCGAGGTTGTTGTAGATGTCTTGGATAGCAATGGGCGCGTCGACAAAGGCAACGGAGTTGACGTGCATTTGGTTCTGCGTCAAGGTACCCGTCTTATCGGAGCAAATGACGTTGACACAACCCAATGTCTCGACGGTAGAAAGACCCTTGGGCAAGACGTTTGAGGCCTTCATGCGTCTTGCCACCATCATGAGTGTCAGGGCGACACCAACAGGCATACCCTCAGGAATGAAGGCGACAACACAGCCCATGACGTTGTTGAGCATGGCCACGACGTTCATGTAAGCAAAGTGGTCCCTACGCAGCCATCCCACCCAGGTAAGTAGGATAATCAGAGCGAGAACAACAGTCAGTGCAACAATGATGCGAACGAAGCGCGTGATTTCTCTTTGAATTAAAGTCGGGCGCTCCTCTGCCGAGGCAGTGGCAGTTGCAATACGACCCATGACAGAGCGAGAACCAGTCAGGACAACGACTCCGACGCCACCTCCGTTGACGACAAGAGTGCCCATCAGAGCAATGTTGCGGCTCTCGAGAAAATTTTCATCGGTTTGGTCGACTGAAGCCTCGATTTCGTCCGATTCACCAGTCAAGACGGCTCTGTCGAAGCGAAGGTCACCGGAGTGTTCGATGATGCGCATATCTGCAGGCACCTTATTGCCAATGTTCAAGTGGACGACATCTCCGCTCGCGAGTTCAGTAGCCCGCAGCTTCATCAGCTGGCCATCACGCAACACCAGAGCATCCGAGGGGAGCAGGTCAGTGATGGATTTCATAGTACGCGAGGTGGACCAGTCCTGGAAGGCGGAGAAGCTCGCCTGGAGGAAAATGACAATGAGGACAAGAATAGCGAGTGCCAGGTTTGTTGGTGAGGGTGGGTTACTCAGGGGACGCCAGCAGATGAAGAAGATGACGACGCCCACCCACAGAACGGAGCAGAAACCGCCAAAGACATACGTGAGGATCTTTTTCCAGTAGTTTGCCTTGGGCTGAGGAAGTGTGTTCCTGCCGTCACGCTGGAGTCTCATTGCTGCAGAGCTCTCCGACAGACCAGCGTCCTTGGAGACGTTGAGCTGCTGGCAGAGCTGGTCAACTTCGAGCTCATGGAAGGTCAAGTTGGAGAAGTATTCCTCTTTTCCATCCTTCTTGGGGGCTTTGAGATCAGCCAGCGCTTCCGAATCGACATTGCGAGACTCGGAAACGTGAATAGACAAGGTGCGGTATTCAATCTGGACGCCAGAGTAAGGCGAGGAGGGCAGGTCGCGACGGCTGGTGGCCGAGCCACGACTCAACGACCTCTTTCGAGACAGCGGACGCGTCAGGTCTCGATCGAAGGCGTTGCTGCGACCAGCTCGGCCAGAAGGATGTGAGGCATCGTTAAAGGTGATGCGGAGGTCGACGTTGGGCTCCTTTTCGTCCGGTTCGGGGGCGATGTTTTCAGACATTGTGAAGAAGTAGAGAAGAAGGATATCAAAAAGATTTGATTTTCAAAGCGTTTTTCTATTTCTTTGAATGAAATTGAAATTGAAATGAAAAGGGGCAAGAAGAACAGACGACGGCGTATAAGCCAACAACACGTCTTTCCGCAACACGTCCTAACACAGCACGAAGAAGCCGGTCGAAGAGAAGGAGGTGAAGTGTCAACCCAGATGAAGGTGAAAAAAACAGGGAGAACTTGAGGACAAAACGCAGGCTTTATGCAACAGCCTCGAGCGGTCTGGGATAATGAATGACCCAGCTACGACAAAGCTGAAAAGAAAAATTTAGGACGCTTGCAGTCAACAGCACGAGGGGATATCGGTTCCTACACCCTTTGGCCCTCGTCGCCACCAGGGCTGGGGCCGGGCTGTGATATCTCTGGCCAGCTTACAGTATAACAGACGGCCGTACATGACTGCTATGCATACGGCCACCGTACTCATGCAACCGCAAACCCCCATTGGCTTTTCCGTATACATACAAAAGACTGCATTCTGTCTTATGTGCCATGTTCCCGAACGCCTCCCCAGGTGGGAAGTGGGCAAAGAAAAGGGGGGCGTGTAGACAACAACGGAAAAAAGGCCAAAAAATATTTCCCGCATATAGCAGGGAAGCAAAATATGAAAGACGACTGGACCCAACTATTCCATTATGTTATGCTGTGTCTCTCTTTGTTCAAGTCTTTGTTGCCGCCCAGCTTACCTGAACCAGCTAGCCAGCCGTGTAAGTCATAAAAAGGAGCTGAGGGCGTGGAAACAACAAGAGAAAAAAAAAAAAAAAAAAAATGAAAACTATCAACCTGATCTGGGATGGCCCGAGAGAAAGGGAGGGGACCCGTCGCTAGTCCCGTATAACAACAACAATAATACACGTATCAAAAGGAACATAAAAAAAAGGGACCCCGAATGTTGAAGCCAGCAGACGGAATACATGTGCCGGGTACAAGATACTTCGCCAGCCCTCACAAGCGCACAGTGCGCTGCTGTTGCTCCCCGGCCCCGCTAAGCTGCCATTGGCCGCCGTGCGGTGGATATGCAATTGTATGAGGGAATTTCCCCCTTGCCAGGCGGTAACCGTTGCCCTCCGCTATTGCATCACAGCGGGACATGGACTTACCGCATCAAGCATCGCTCTTGGGGGGGTCCAAGTGCAAAGTGAGAAAGCCCTGAAAAAAAGTCCAAATCAAAACGGCACTCTATTACGCAGTAGAAATCCCAACCAAGATGGAGAAAAGAAAGGCAAAAAAGAAGCAAAAAAGGCCTCTTGTGTTTCCCATTCCCATATTTTTCACTTCCCTCTTTTTTTTCTCCGATTTCCCGCTTTTCTTGCGCTCTTTTCCCCCCGTTCTTTTGTCCTTGTTCAGCTGTCGGGCATTTTAGTTGGCCGAGAGAGCGCGTATCGTATCTCGTCTGAATGCAGCTCAGCTCACCTCACTACAAGGGTGCAAACCCCGCTCTATGCAATGCGCATATGCACGACCCCCTCCTCGGCACTTGGCCCTGATTTTTGCCATTTTGCCATTCTGCGGACAAACAGGTCAGAGGGCCCTCGCCCGCCCACCATCTGATCTCTCGTTTTCTCTGCCTCCCAGATTAATTATTGGCGCATGGTGCAATTCCATCCCGTCTCCCACGTTTCACGATTGATTAATTAAGACTTATGTGAGATGGTGCCGTTAAAAGATGGTAATATAAAATACCGCATGTCCCACATTATCCTCCTCTGCTTCTTGTTCTTCTTCTCACTTACACCGAATCCGTGCTGGTTCCCGCCACATATTCTCTATTATTCCTCTATTCCCCTCTCATCAAATGTCTTCTTTTGCTCTATAGTATGCAATACCCTCCTCTAGGAGCATCGAATATGAATGTCTCTTCTCTCATCTTAACGAGGGCGCTGTGGCTCTCGTCTCTGCTCCTACTCTGAAGCGTCTTATACAACATAGCCTCACACAAATAGTGCAATACGCTCGCGAGATTTTGTTAGCAACCTCAAAGCGCAACATCAATTCCTTATATCCCTAGGTATCAAGAAGTCATTCCAGAAGCCATGAATGCCTTGACCCAGTCAAACACTTACTTCCTATCATATGAGTGATATTCATGTCCAAGTGAGCAGTGATCAATTTCAAGTCTCAGAACATCAAAACTTCTTTCATTACATTGAATATTAATCCTCCTCAATAACACAAAAGCCCAATACCAATATTCACCCTCCAAACCAACCACAACCATACCATAACCATCCCTTCACCCTACAAAATCATATCCATCAAACCCTTCACCGCCCACAAACCCAAACATACATCGATCCACACAAGAGCACAAAAACCCCTCTCACAACCAAGACAACACAGCCCTACCACATGCACTCCATAAACAACCACAAAAAAACTCTCCATCCGATCCACACACCCAAATTCTCAGTTGCATACGCAAAAAGCCCTTGGCATCGTGACCCTGCACGTCATGTGGGGTGTGGGTTGATGCACCCTGTCGGTATCTTCCGGGCCTCTCTATTGGGTCAACGACAAGGTATGTACGGGTATGTCACACTTACACGTATTCCAGAACTACAAAGACTATAAAGACATGGGCGCGCGCAAACACAAAACGGGACTTTTCATGTGAGAAAGGAATGAATGACTAGGTAGTATTAGATAAGTATATATTGCCTATAGGAAAAAAGGGTATTTTTTTAATATCTGTGAGGTTTTGTAGCGTCCAACGATTTTTGCTAAGCGTGCCAGGCATATAGCGAGTGGTATCATTCATCAACAAGACCGTATTGCAAACACCCTTCATATGCACGTGCAAGATTCATGAGCCTAAATAAAAACAACAAGGGAAGCCTAAAAAAGGGAAAACCTCCTCCTCCTCCTCCTTTCAACGCCATGACGCTTTACTAAGGGGTTTGGTTTGCCTTAAGGCTCAGGAGACTTGCGAGCGGCATCGGCATCGGCAGAGATCTTGGTGACGACCTCGGACTCGAAGCCGGGGCCGTTGGAGTCCCGGTGGTTGACGGCGTAGTCGTCCTCGCCGCTAAGCTCTTCGAGGGTCTTGCGGGCAGTCTCGGGGATGAACCAGGTGGTGAAGCAGCCGAGAAGCATGAAGAGGGCGTAGATCTCGAGAACGTGGTCCATCCAGGGAGCAGAGTTGTCCTTGGTGGCGCCCTTGGTGCGGAGGGTAGCAATGGCACCCTGGCCGATGATGGAGCCGATCTTGCCGGAAGCGGCGGAGATACCGTGGGAGGTGGAACGGTAACGGGTGGGGAAGACCTCACCGGGGACGACAAAGGTGGTGGTGTTGGGGCCTGGTGGTGACACTTGTGTTAGTCTTTATTTCTTTGTGTTATATAACGAGGGGGGAAACTACTCACCAAAGTTGAAGAAGAACTGGGCCAGGACGTAGATGGCAAGGAGGCCGTTGGAGCCGATGTGGTTGTAGGCGAAACCCATGACGATGAAGAGGATGGTCAGAATGGCGAAACCACCCATCTGGATGGTCTTGCGGCCGAGAGTGTCAATGGTCGCGACGGAAACCCAGTATCCAGGGACGGCACCAGCAAGGACAATGACAATGTTGCCGACGGCAGTGTTGTACAGGAAGTTGTAGACATCGACGTTGTTCTTGGTGGAGTAGCCAATGACCTTGAGGATGGTGGCGTTGTTAAGGGAGAGGCCGTAGAAGGCAACGTCGAGGCAGAACCATGAACCAGCAGTTCCGAACAGGATGAGGAAGTTCTTGAGCTTGCCGTAGTGGCTGCAGAAGTCGCGGAAGCTGGCCTTGGGGACCTGGAGAGACTCCTGGGCAGCCTTGTTGGCGGTGATGCGGGCAATCTCGTCGGGGTGACCCTCACGCTTGCCAGTCATGTAAGCCTTGACATCATCACCGGCCTGCTCGACATCACGGGCAATGTCGAAAGTGTAACGGGGAGTTTCGGGGATAGTCAGACGGTCTGTAGTTGGATAATTAGTTAGGGGAGACGATATTTTAAGCCAATGGTTGTCAATGGCACTTACAGTAGAGGGCAATGCAGGCGGGGACGGCACCGAAGCCGATCAGGGTACGCCACATCTTGTCAACGGCCAGCTGGCAGACACCAGTGCAGGTGGCAGTGGTGGCGGCAGAAGACAGTGAGCCCTTGAAGCCGAGAGTGACGAAAAGCATGATGAGGGCAGCAGTGAACTGGCCGAGACCCTGCATAGCAAAGACGGCGCTCATCATGGCACCACGCCACTTGGTGGAGGCGAACCTGTAGTAGCGATTCGCATTAGTCAACCACTCCAGTGAAGCAAGCGATGAGACTCAGAGATACTTACTCAGATGTGATAATGGAAGACAGGGGGTAATCACCACCGATACCGATACCCATGATAACACGCCAGAAGATGATGAGACCGATAACGTCGCAGGCAGGAGAACCGCTGGTCAGGGCCTGACCGATGGTAGCGAAGATGATGACAATAAGTTCGAGACCGTACATGCGCTTACGACCGACCAAATCGGCAGCGATACCAAATCCAACCTGTCCAATGACAGTTCCGGCAGAGGTGGCGAGCTTGATGGCACTGTCGGAGGAGGTGGGCATCTGGCCGACTCCTGGGAAGTAGACGATACCCAGCATAACGGTCAACATGGAGGCAGTGAAGATGTCGTATGAGTCTGTGAAGAAACCAACACCGGCAACGACAATGGCGCGGACATGGTACCAGCCAAAGGGAGCCTTGTCGATCTCGGCAAGGGCCAGACGACGACGCTCGTTGAGATCCTGGACGTGGAGGAAATCATTGTTGTAGTTGTGGTAGGCACTGTTGCCTCCGGCGGTCTTACCGAACGCCATGGTAAAAAAAAGGGGGGGCTGTTGTTTTTTTGTAACAGAAGAAGAAAAAAAGTGTAATGAGAGACAACAACACAAGCTCTATATCAACTCTCCTCCTAAGAGAAGAGGAAAAGACAAGGGGGTTCTTCAACGCCTGTGGTTGAGAAGCAAGAGAAGGGGAGGGGAGGGAACAGGCCAAGCAATTGCCAGGGACAGGCCCATGGGAGTTATATACAGACCAGGAGCACAACGATTTCACGTCTCAAACCCAAGGAGAATTAATTTTAATCATCTTCAGGCACCTTAGCCCATCGTGGATCGAGTCCTCGGAGGCTTTTCCCAGCCAAGACGACCGAGGGTCTGAATAGTCTAGTCTGGCCACTCGGAGCGGGCCAAACCGATAATAGAAAACGCGAATGCAGCCACAGACGGAGATGGAAGAGCAGAGGATCAGGCACTCCGACGCTATCTAGACGAGGCTATTGGCCACAGATGCCTGTCCGGGCTGTTTGATGGAAAAGCCTAGAGCATGCTGACCCGAGTTGTGTTGTTGTGGAGGATCGACCAATGAGGGGCCGCGATGCCACCACGTTGTCTCGATCAACCCATCAGATACGGGGAACGCATCTCTCCACTCTTCGCATCTGCATATGCTTGAAATTTAGATGCGTCTGCGCAGCCTGCTTCCGGGAAGTCAAAAAGGAAGCCCAGGGTCCTGGCTATGACGGCAATCGACTCGCGGCTTGGCACGTCTCTGCTGAGGCCATTGGAATGCCTTGAGGTGCAGCAGCTGAACTTCACGATGCGCCATTCGCCTTGTCTCGAGGTCATTCTGCTGTATCGTTCTAGTTTCGAGACCGAAACTGAGTGAGGCGGGTGGACCCTGTCGGTTGCCTGTTTGGGACACCGACGATTCGGATCGGACCCATGGTCTCCATGGTCTACTCGCCTTATCCACCTCGCCTTGAAGCTTGGAAGCCTCTCCGCGCATGAGGTTGCCTGCATCGTCCCACGTGCTCGCCCCAGCGCTGCTGAATCTCTATCAAATTCTGCCTTCGATTCAGTTCAAGATAGTGCTGAATCCACGTATCCACGCTGCCTGAAAGCCACTTTCTTCTCGAGCAACTGCTGATCAGTTCCAAATTCACTCATGTACGCCACCTGCATCTTCGCCTGCAGCCTGTAAGCCATGGCTTGCCCCCGGCTTCGTTGAGCAGCTTATTTTCAAGGTTGATTTTTAATTTTTGAGCCTGTTTTTCGTCTCTTTTGCCTATTTTTGCATCGCGTGAGCCCGACGAGGAAAATCGGTTCGTCCCAGCATTCGCACTTCTCAGTCGCTTCCCCCCGCTAGCACCGGCCAGGGCCAGCATCTAAATTTTTTGTCAGCTTCTGCTATCAAGGTTCAACATGTCACTCACAACACACACGCAAACCATGGCCGACAAGCCGCAGAACGACAACGTCAACGCCGACGATGCGCTCGCCGACACTCCGGCTCTCTCCTACAGAGTGGTCACGCGAGACCAGGAGAAGCAGGATGCGCTGCACCTAGTCGCTGACAGCATCGCGCAGCAGCGCCAAACCGCCTCTGCCGCCATCATCTTCAACCCACTCTGCATCGCGGGGTTGTTCGCCATGTGTGCTGGTGCATATCACCAATACCAGCATGCAGGCCTTGGTACCCTCATGACAATGATTTGTGGTTCCATCATCCTGTATCTGTCATTCGTTCGATTCTATACGTCAGGTTATATTCAGCGAGCCGAGGAGTTCCGCTGGAAAGACTTCATCACTGGCCCTGACGGCAAGCAAGACACCGTCATTGCAGCCGTCTACGGCGACAACATCATCGGTACTGTTGTGCTGAGGCTGGAGGGAGAGGAGATAAACAAGAAGAAGAAGGACGCTGTACAGCCCAGCACAGTTGGTCGAGGCATCATCCGCGCCTGGACCACCAAGATGCGATACCGAGGAAAGGGAGTCGGTTCGGATCTGCTGCACTATGCGGTCCAGACGACGACCCGTGCGTTTG
Source organism: Trichoderma semiorbis (assembly GCA_020045945.2). Classification (NCBI taxonomy): domain Eukaryota; kingdom Fungi; phylum Ascomycota; class Sordariomycetes; order Hypocreales; family Hypocreaceae; genus Trichoderma; species Trichoderma semiorbis. Next base: position 2,932,093 of record CM034695.1, read on the forward strand.
GCCCAACTGCCAGCGTCGAATTCGATCCCAACCACCCAAACAGCAAGCACCCCATTCCCGACATGTTTCTCAGAGCATTCAAGAAGCGCCATCAAAGGGCTGACAAGGCGCTGAGACAAGCGTTGAACCACCAAGGGAAACCGAGATAACGGTTGCGTATACAGGCATCATGTAAATTAGTAGTACAATACAATAATAATAGTAATAATAACCAAACATGACATCTCTAAATTCTGGGTGAAAGAGGCACTGACGAAATGTTGTGAATCGTCACACTTGTTTGTGTACAGCCTCATGGTGACCCTGAAGATTCCAGTACGGGAATTACTCGTACAATCCGCCCAGAAAATGGCGTTAAATCCGTATAGCATGTAGCACCACCTACCGATCTAGCAATTGGTAATTGAGCATGCGACACTCTGTCTGTTGGGCGACAGAGCCACGTTGGCCAAGACACTTGGCGATGAAGGAATCTTTGCTTGGCAGTGGAGAAAATCGATGGTATGTGCTAGCAACACTAAGACAGTCTATTGTCCGTGCTTGAGTGAGAGAAGAAAAAAATTCTTTTCTTTTCTCGATGTCGGAGCATCCCGTTGTTCGTGTTCTAGACAAACTATTGAAGTTTTCAAAGGGTCTTTCGGTGTCTTGAACCGTGATACTAAAAAGACAGTCAGTGGCGAGAGTGAGTAGATGCAACCAAGAGAGGCCAGGACCCGAGCACGTGGGAAAGGGACGGCGGCCAATATTGAATCACCGGCTGAGACCCGTCCTGCAGAATGGCGACGGGCGCTGAGAGGGTCTTGGAGGGTCTTTTGGTTTGTCTCCATCTGACAACGGTAGCTCACGCACGTGGGTGACTGGATCATGTCTCAAAAGCTGGGTTTGCTGCTACTCCACACCAACCCTCAACTCAGGACGCGCAACTATTGACGGTGACCAACGAGCGCATGAGCTGATGAAATTTTTTTGGTTTCTTTTTTCCTTCTTTTTTGGAGGAAACGAAAAATAGCTCCGAATCCCACATCGTGCAAAGACGACTTTCGGACATTGGGAATGTGTTGGTGCTGACCTTTCTGATATTGGACAGAAGTTGGGTGCTAATGCGCTCATCTGATGTTCATGCGCCAACCTCAATTGTGGTGCAAACCGCCGTGGTATCAACTCGTCTCGTCTCTCAAGAGCCTAGTTTCACCATCGCTTTCACAATCGCTTTCACACAGCCAACAGGATTCAGAAGCAACGGAGTGAAGCGGCCCCGGATTCAAACAAGGAAGGTCTGTAGATAAGAATCACTGAGTTTCACCCTGCACTCGTATGCCTCGTAGCGAGCACCTGCACCACGTAGCACTCGGTAAAGTACGTGCAGATGAGAGTTCCACTAGAGATATCTTGGTAAAAGATCCGAAGTGGACTCTCGTCTCACTTCCAGTAGTAATACATAAGGAGGCGTTCCCGCTCCCCCTCGAAGAAATACGGCCACTTGTTCTCACGACGGCTCTCGGGACGAGGTACTCGGCAACCCGCTACGGCGAAAATCTCGGCTCCCCAGAAGCCCCCATTTCTTGTAACTTATTCATGTTGCTTATGAGTGCCCCAAAGTCTAGTTGTCTAGACTCGACAAGAGCTTTTTACTCAGTGGCAGCAATGCCGTAGCTTGCCGTCGTTCATGAGTGGGTATTATTAGCTTCGGTGATGCGTCAATTGAATTGGGGATACCGTAGAGCAGCGACGGAAAATTTTGACAGAAGTGGCGCAAAAAGAACGGCAAGTTGTCCCACTAGAACATTGGCGTCCACGTTGCCAGAATATGCCCTGAGTAGCCCGTGATCTGGCGTTTCGGTTACGTTTGGCGTGAGCTGCGCTGCGCTTAAACAGTGGCTGTCCGTTTGTGTGTCGGCGCAACTGGTTTGGCCGTGTGGCTGCTGAGTTTTCTGAATGACAGAATTTCAAGCCATCAATGTCATTCTGCACGAGCCGTAGTTGTTACAGTTGCCCAACCGAGCCGAAGAAAGGTAGAGAGAGAGGAGAGGAGAGGGAAAAGAGCACGAGAGGACCGCCAGTAGTGGGCAAAGCTCCCTCTCTATAAACCGAGTCAGTTCTGCAACAGACAGACATACAGACAGAGGTTAGCCATGAAGGTTTAGAAGCAGGGGAGGCCGCTCTTTAAGTCGTTCAAGATGCGGTGATGCTTGGTCTCAACATGAATGCTACCACATATGCCAAGCATTTTGCTCGGGGCCGTCCGTTTCTCTGGTTGCTGCATTTGTCGCTCATCCTGTTGTATGGTGCCTATGATAGGCGGAGCTGGCAGCACTACCCAAGTCGACGACGCAAATTAGCGGCCGCTAAACATTCGCTGCCGAACGTTGGTGGTCCGCTTTTGGAGTGTGGTTTAGGGCTGGAACGCTGTAGTCTGTGCCCTCAGATGCCATGTGGAGTATGTAGGGGGTTGTTAACTGTTCGAAGCATTCGTTGCTCTCGCTGGCTGCGGTTGTCCCTACGGGTAATTGCACGAGCAGACGATTGATCACTTCTCACGCCGCTGTAACCGAGCACAAGGTGCAGGCAGGTATTCGGTACAGGTCATCATACAGTAAGCGTGCGTCCAGGCAGAAGAGGAGAGGCGAGGCTAGATAGAGGCGACCTCCTTTGCCCTCAACATCCAGGCGAGAAGCGACAACAGCAGCTCGTAGGGGGGGTCGTGCGTGTTCCTAGATGCCAAGGCTCGCTTTGTGATAAGCTCATGGCAAAATATGGGGAGTCAATTGACTGCCATTCCGGATGAGGCGTGGCGTGGCAGCGATCCGGTTCGACATGGGAGGATCCAGAGCATGGAAGTGGCACGAGCCAACTGGAGGATGCCATCATGCTGCTGCCGGTATGCAATAACCCGGGCGTAATATGCATCTATGCACTATGGCTCCAGCCCCGTGCGTAACGGTCCATCCAGTGCGGACTCTGTCGAGTCGACACTGTGCATCCACGCTCGCCAAAGGTCGCGGGTACACGGCCAGGATTCTGACGGACATGGCTTAGGGCTGCAAGAAGAGCGGGCAAGCTTCGACCAGCCGGTCCCCCGACCTGGCGGTTCCGTCGCTCTACCACTTTTCCGCAGTGATAACGTGCGTGGTGATGTGTGAGAGAGAGTGTGCAGGACTACTGTATGTATGTACGTGTAGCAATAGTATCGTCGTATTTGCTCAATATTACCAATTCATCCGTGTGTATGCCCTAGGCATGAAGCGGTCAGCCATGCAGAAGCTGGTGCATGCATTGATATCAGTTCATCCCACAACATAGCATACAGCATACAACACAGCACAGCATAGCACAGCGGTGTGTGTGTGTGTTCCCGTGTTAGTGAACAACTTGGAACTCTCTCCATTCCTACATACAATCTTCAATGCTTGGCACACAATTACACGTATAAGTGTATAGACTACATACCAAGAGATCAACGGAACGGGAACGGGCTCCGCTGAGGGAACAGCTAGTAGTCAAAAAAACTTCCATTCAATTACGAAATACGAAACAACAGCAATGACTACTATTAGCTTTGCCCAACTCTGCTTCGATGGTGAAAATAGCATGGACTGGTCTAGACACGGTGAATGAATCCAGCCCTTCACCGCAACAACAAGCAACAAACAAAAAGACCACAAAGCACAGCCATCCCTGGCTCCAAACCCAAATGCCTCATACTCCCACAGGCAGAGGGAGGCCTCTCGCCAGTTCCAGATGCACGCAAACCGGCAGCTGTGACGTAGGATGACGATGCCGCCTGGTCGAATCCAGCTTGGCTCTGCGCATGGCCCGAGAGCCTCAAGCCCTTCGTTTTGCTTGTTTCAGTACCAAGGGTTGCAAGGCCATGCCCCGGTCCCATGCCGCTCGCCAATCACAGCCCCCGTATATATGCATCTGGCAAGTTGTTCACTCCCTCTGCCGATCCCCATAGTCCCGGCTCCTTGCTCCGTGTTTAGTGCAGTCCTAAAAGGAAAAAATGGCAAAAATTCCCACCTCAGCACGCCCCAGGTGCCTCCAACGTATATCGCTCATAGCCACCGCTCTCACCAGGTTCGTCCGCGATACTTCATCTCTGTTATGGAGAGACAACACCAGGGCTAATATCGCGCCCGCTGGGGTGCCCATGCCCGAGATGCAGCCCGGGATAGAAAATAATCATGGCAGGACTTTTTCTCACGCTTCCTCTCACTGTTGCCGCTGCATCAATCAATTGCCTCCTTCACTCCCCTCAAACATGTTCATTCACAAGCCCTAGCCCCAGGATGGATCCAATGCCGCGGTATGGCACGGCTTTAGTATCGAGAGCCACCTCATTCTCATTGTTGCACCGCATGTGATGCTGTTCTACTTCCTAGAAGGGTATATCCGCATTCGCACCAAAAAGAGCCGGGCGAAATCAAAGGCTTCTCCATCTTGCGTCAGCCGTGTAGTCGCCGACTCCTTTCTCCTCTTCTCCCCCCTTTTTTCACAATGTCAGTGATCATAGGCAGAGGTATTATTTTGTCGTTCCAACTTGTGCCCTACTTGGACGGTATTTCTTTCCAAGCGCGTTAGCCCTATTTGCACTCTTCTAGCTGCCTGTAAACAATCTGCTAGAGTCAATGCATGCCCTATCATCCTAAAGGGAGGTGTGCCCCCTGATGTCTATGTTGTTTCATTGTACCTTTACTTGCAAGCAACAATACTACCGCTATTGTCATAAGCTTAGCTCAAGGCCTTCAACATTTCCATATAAAATGAAAGCTCGAGAAGGGTTTGCCCTTAGTCAATAAGTCAAGACTAATCCCGATGCCCTACTGCGTACAGCAAGCCCTAGGCTTTTGATCCCTGGCTCTGTCTGTTTCTCAATTCCCCGTCACTTGTCTCCAAAAATGCCTCTGTATATTTACTTGCAATATGGGCTCTTCACATCAAAGAAATAAGTTGATGTAAGGGTCCATCGTCTCTTCAGCTTTGTTCATTCGATTCCGACAAGAATAGGGGTAGTGGTCATGCCGCACACTCAATCCTGCCACAGAAGGGGCTACATTGGCGGAGATCCAGGACACTCTCCTCTCTTCTCCTTTCGCTAACTTGCCCCATGATAGAATTTCACTTTCGCAAACAGTACTTGCTGTCTTCCTTCTAATCGAAAAGCTTTCCAGAGACGGTCCATACTACTACCTATCGGTTCTTGATGTTCGACACAATGTATTCGATTCGATGGAAAATACGAACGAACAGTTATACGCATTATTATAAGAAGAGTAAACAAATCTTGTCAAGAGAGCCTTGAGCAAATTTGTTCAACAGCTTCCCCCTTTGAAGTGATCAAAAACTCTATCCAAGTCACTGCTGATCACTCAGGCATGGACAAAGAAAGAACAGCTTTGACTCAAAAGGCTGGCAGCTATAAGCAACTATTTGCTCAACTGCTCTAGAGCGAGATGTAAGGTAATTAGAGCCTTCGATTAATGCCTAACTATCACTTGTATGTCAGGCAAAGACAATTTCACGCCTATGACCTCCAAGTCTGTTCTCTATCATTACTGCCTCCGAAAATCTACAGGAGAGTAGGTCTCTTCAAAGAACGAAATTCCCAGAAGAAATAAGAAGTCATTGATGGCTAAGCACAGGCACTGCTTAACTTGATCCATATCCTCTTAATGCGGGGAATAAAAATCCCTCCAAAGTCTATTGCTTGTTGCAAAGGGAAACCTGCGATATGCTCACGTTACAGGTTGTAACATTGATGTGCATTTTCTCTATCGACGTACACATACATAGAAGCACTATATTCCATCCAAGTTCATCACTTTACAATATAATTTCGCATGATTACTGCTCAATAACCTAGGTTCTTATTGTTGCTATGCCCATCTTTGCACAAATCTCTTTTCTAAAAGCACCAACAAGTTCTGTCTCAAAAATACTTTGAAATGAAAAGACATACAAGTAGACCAAAATGTCTTACGCGACCTTCTAGCATTCTTCTTTTGTTCACTTGTACAAAACATATCAACTTGAGCTTCCTCTCCCCCAGGGGTTAGGTCGGTTATATAATGTTGATCATACGTTCCAAGACGTGTATCATTGATCATTGATCATGACGAAGGGTAACTAGGATGATATGAGATAAATTTGAAAAATAAGACCAAAATAATGGTAAGTCTCAGGAATATGGAGCATAACAAGAGGATTGCCAAATCAAAGAGGCGGATAAAAGGCTCTGTGGCCACTCCCCTGCGTCTAAGTACACAGTAAAGACAATATTTACCTCTTTACTCGTTCAGTAAAAGAAGGAGGCCTCTTTTTTGCCTAGCTCCAGTTTAAGCTACGATACCTTGCTTACACTTAGATGCCTCTTTTCCGCTATCCAACTTCTAAGCCTCTGGCAGTAGGAAATAAACGAGGTAGAAATGACCGCTATGCTTTGCACGACAACTATCCTATCGGTTCAAGGCTACTGGACGAAGGACTAGAAGTTGCTGCTGAGGCAGTGCAATTCCGTAGTATGAGCTGGAATTAGCTTGCCTGCCAGGCGTTGAGTCCTGCCAGGCGTTGAGTCCTGCCAGGCGTTGAGTCCTGCCAGGCGTTGAGTCCTGCCAGGCGTTGAGTCCTGCCAGGCGTTGAGTCCTGCCAGGCGTTGAGTCCTGCCAGGCGTTGAGTCTCACAGTAGTTTTGTCATATCCCCTCCAAGCTTGCTGTTTGCTGCCAACCATCTATTGCCGGGATCTAGTGTGAGATCGACGAATTCAACAAGTTATCCAATGTCAGTATCGGATTGTCTTTCTTGTGCCCACTAGTCGGAGTATTCTGCAGCCTTGACTCACTCACGCAGGGTGATAGATTTGTCTTACACCAGGGTGTGTATATCTCCGACGACGGCTCGACTTACACACTCTTGTCACTTAGTCCAGTTACTCAGGAAGGTAAGTCCTGCTCAGCACTCGATTATTACAACATAGGGTTCCATCGTGAACTCTGTCATAGGCAACGCCTTACATGTCACAGGGGGGGACGGGTATGCACTGCAACAACAGCATGGTTGTAATAGTATTGCCAATAAATAACTCGAGATGCAGCTAGTACTTAAATATCAAATCGGCAGGTCCGTTATGCAGACGTATAGACTAGTAAATACTCCAAAGCACCATGTCCAAAAAAGGTATCATATCCATCATGACGAACCAGCGCCTACATGTAGCTTGGCCTGCACAACCAGCAGATCCGTCGTCACACCACTAGCAACAAAGTGGGAAGCAAGGGTGCCCAGGCAGCTCTGCACGTCCTCTCTAGGTCTGTTTGCAAGCTTTCCTTCATCCAACTTGACTCCACCGCTGCGGCTCAACACAACCAAAGTTGGGTTCGAGACATCCGTCTCGGTGGCGGTAGGAGCTGCGTCGGCATGGCTGAGCAGCTCCTCAACCGTGGGAGCAACAGAGAACTTCTCAACCTTGATCCGGGAAGCTGTATCACGGGGAAGCTTGCCCATGACTGCATCAAGAATGTTGTCGCCTGCTGATGCGGACTTCTCGGAAAGTTCAGAAACGTTGATGATGGTTGCAGTTACGCGCTCGCGCTCGAGCAGTTGGATAACCAATTGAAGAGCGAAATTGTCATCGCGTCCACCAAAGTAAACGAAAAAGATGTTTTGAGTACGGGCGACAAGAGGGGCAGTCGGGAACTCGTGCTTCGCGACGTCATACGAGTATTGTCGGCGGGCATTAGCCTGTTCCTGGCCCTTGTTCTTGACGTCGTCTCGGCTTCGAGTGAAGAAGATGCCAACATTGTGGTCAATGGAGCGAAGAACCGACCTGACAAATGACAGATAGGTAGATGCAAGCCTGTCTTCGACATTCGCAGAGGCAATAATCTGCGCATCTCCCATGCTACCAGTCTCGGTCCACGGCATGAGAAGGAGATCCGACGACATGTTGGACGAGCGGGAAACCAGAGCCTCCGCAAAGCGATCCTCTGGCATAATGGCAACCTCTCCAGAGGCTGAGATATTGTGGAGCTGGCTGACGCTGCGGAAAATGTTGACAACGGGATCGTGCCTGGTGTATTCGTCGACCTGAGCCACCGTCATGACGGAAGAGTCACGGTCTGTCAATTCGAGGAGTCGAAGACCATGAGCTCGGACAGGACCTTTGAGTACGTCCTCGTAACTTCTCTTTGAGCTTTCTTCGGATGTTCCGCTTGGAGTTTCTACGAAGCGAGAGCTTCCAAATAACGAAAGAAGGTTGAGCAATGCGGGCATGTTGTCCAGTCTAAGGTAAACAAGTAGCCGCCTGATTCTCTGGGAGGTCGCATCTGTTTCAGGTGTGACGTTGACTTGGGTAATCGCAGCACCAGTATCCCAATCGATCTCGCCACGCTTCCAGGCGGCAATCTTCTTCTGATACCAAGGAGGGTAGAGGAAGGAGACGACGGGGGTTGTGAAGAAGGTGGTGAGAAGGGCCATGACGACAAAGATGGTAAAAGTTCTGACACTGAGAATCTGGGCTTGAAGACCAATGTTCTAGAAAGTATAGATGTCAGCGTACTTCTTGGTAAAAAGGATTGTTTCCGTATCAACTTACCAAAACAATAAGTTCCACAAGACCTTTGCAACTCATCAGGACACCAATGGCGAATGATTCTCTCCAAACCAGACCATTCAGACGAGCCGCAAGAGACGCACCAATGATCTTGGTGATGAGGGCGACAAAGGTAGTAGCAAAGACATAGCCCCAGGCGGTTCCACTGTTGAGGAGGCCCAGATTGGTGCTGAGACCAGAGAGGGTAAAGTAAAGAGGCAGGAAAATGGAACCAACGAGATCTTCCATCTTCTCAATGACACGGATATTGAAGCCATGCTCACGTGGAATCACCAAACCAACAACAAATCCTCCAAAGATGGGATGAATTCCAATGATTCCCGTGAAGAAGGCGGAGGTGAGAGCGATGAGGAGAATGAGGGCGATGGCACTCTGAGAAGGGCCATTCTCTAAGTTGTTCGTTTTCCGTAGCACAAATCGCAAGGTGGGTTTGACAATGACAACGAGGAGAATGACATAGCCGATGGCAACGAGAAGAATCCACAGCGCCGTGAGTCCCTTGCCAGCGTTAACTAGAGCAACGCAGAGGGCCAGCAAGATCCATCCTAAGACACCATGTAAGTAGAAGTCACATGCCAACAAGATGTCAAGTTTTGCTTACCGACGACATCGTTTGCAACACCCGCAGACAGAGTAATAACACCGACCGGGGTATCGAGCAGCTTTAGTTCGGTCAAGATACGGCAAAGCACCGGGAAAGCCTAGAGGTCATCATGTTACCTTCACGAAACGGCAAATCGGACAAGTCGAAGAAGGACTTACAGTGATGGCAACTGCAATACCGACGAACAACATGTAGACGCTAAAGTCAATTGGCTTGATGCCGGGGTCATCGCGAAAAGCATTGTAAATACCCCAGGCCAGACCGCAGCCAACGCCAAAGGGCAGGGCCAACCCAGCAAAAGCGACGGAGGTGGCCACACGCCAGTTGCTCAGCAGAAATCGGACATCAGTCTCAAGACCAATCATGAACAGGTAGAGAACAAGGCCCAAGTTTGCGACCAGAGTAAGGTTGGGGATTGAAGCAGCGGGAAAGATGGCATCCTTGAAACCGGGGATATGGCCCATTACAGAGGGCCCAAGGATGATTCCTCCGATGACCTCGGCAATGACTCGGGGCTGACGGATCTTGGACAGAGGCCAATGCAGGATGTGGCAGAGGATGACGATGAGTCCGACCTGTATATGCCTGTGTCAACATTGCACGATATCAACCAGCAAGTGGAAAGGCTGTACTGACCTGGATGATGAAGATGGTGAGAGGGTTCTTCGGGTCGTAGACGGACGGATTTGCGCCTTCCAGGACACCGCCTTGCGGCGCGACCCGGACGGTCGAGGTTGGCGCAGCCGAAGCTGTCGTTGCGGTCGACATGGTGAGAGGAATTTATTTACAATCGAGGTCGGCAGCAACGGTGCGGCCTCGAAGGCGCAAGAGCTGGAATGCGGAATGAGTCGCCGCGATGAAGCTCCCACAGTAGAGACGCGGGGCCGGCGCGAAGACAAGCTCAGAGCTGTCGACACTCTAGAGCTGGCCAGTTGGTGAGGATATGAGAGGGATTATATCCAAGAGAAGAACGTACTCCCTTCTCACGAGAGAGAGAGAAGCTGGAGATAAAAAAGAAAGGAAGAGGAAGAGGAAGAGGCGGAGAATCACTAAATGGTGACATGACACTAGGAGGTGAGGCGTTCAGCGGGCTTACAAGGGTCGTTCTCCGCTATCTTGGCCGCTGAAAGGCTGAAAGGACCACTGATCAGTTGACAGGATGAAGGTATCCAAGCCCAGTTTAGTGGAGGCGAGCACTAGCAGGATTGATGCTTGGCGCCACGCAATTTGGAGTTGGAGATGCTGCCCATGTGATGACGATATGCGCACTGTACAGAGTATCTTGGACAGTTGAGGACTTGGGATGGTAAAGCGCCGCTCAATTGGATGATTGCTGGTGCTTACGGGAGTGCAGATATTGAATCTCGACTTTTAAATCAAGCATCAAATCCAATGATTCGATGAATTCCCCGTCAAATCAGCAAGGGTACGTCTATCAAAGGCCTTGACAATCCTCTCTCATCTCCAGATAGCTCAACCTCCGACAAGACAGAATATCGATCCATTCAACCAAGAGGCCGTCATGCGAGTCCTTACATGTACTGTAAACTACCAGCCAAAGCGGGCTCTTCTTGAGACCAAGGCCATGACACCATCGCCGCCGTCCCAGCCAAGATTGAACCACAACTGCTCGTGATGTTTGCTGCAGCTTGAAAGGGGTGGTCATGCTTGAAGCTTCAACTGCACCATCCAAGTAAGACGCGCGCTCCCATCGGCCCCCAAAGAGGATTCATGCATATGCAGCATGCGTCGATGCAACTCTTGGGTGCTACGGAATATTACATCAAATGGAATTACGCACTAGGGAGGGGAAATGCTTGTCTGTGCTTTGCAAACACGCCGGAGGAGATAGTAGAGATAGATGTATCTTGCTCAACCGCATCTATCCGTGAGAGCTTTACCTTGAACCCAGGCATGTTCCCACTGCTAATTGCGTCATATCTCATCTCGCCTTTTTATTTCCTCAGATATACGAAGTCCCCTCTCTTTACAGCCAAAACCCCGAGGCCACAGCCACGCAGGGTTCATGGGTAATGCCTGTCGTTAGATAAACCCGTGGAGTTGCGGTCTGTGCTTCCAAGCATGGCCCCCCACAGTCTTCATGTTCATTGTCCTACAACCATTAAGCCTGTGTCCGTATTGTTGCGCACGCTAACACTGCCAAGCATCACGCAGTTGAACCGAATCAGAACTCCCTCGTGGGCTCGAGTGAGACAAGAGACACACGGCGGCCCGTAGTCTCGCAAACTTTAATTGTTGGAGAGTCGCAGTTGAATGTAACGCTATCCAGGAACATGCAAGACTTGCAGCAACTCCAAGATCGGCGTCGATTCTTGCAGAAACTGGCAAGTTGCTTCCCACGAACAAATCTGACAACTACGAGTAGCACTCATTCCAAGCGCCAAGGTGTTGTTATCAACACAATGCGTCCTACTCGTATCACCAACATCAAGTCTATGGCTTGCACGGTGCCGTTCTTTTGAGTCCTGTACTCAAAAGGCCCCCAAGTCTAGTCGCATGGCGCGTTTGCCTCGAACATTTGGACTCAACAGCAAAACCAACGTGAGTTGGCAACTAGAGCATCTATAGCACATACGCCTCGACTCGTCGTGTCACTGTATCTTCTTCACTGTGCTCCGTTCCCCATACAAACCCCGCAACTTGATGGAGCTCCGCCCTTTCACTCTTGGGCCTCGACGCTTGATGACGCTGATGGACCCTGCATGGCAAATCGTTTGAGGCTCTTTTTTGTGCATAGCTCTTTGACGGTTCTAATTCCACCAGGTCACATAGACCTATGATCAAATATTGGTTTACTCACGCAACCTACATACATGTAGTTAGGTCAAGATCATTTACATGTATTTGAATCCAAGTCAATAGAAACATTCAAAGTCTTAAAAGCATCTTGATAGCCATCTATCAGCTCAAAATTTGCAAGTAACACAAAAATATTGAACAGTGCCGTAGATAAGAAATAGCGGCACAGTCCAACATACCGAATAAAATGCAAGTACCGACATCTCATTCAAGCCAAGGACGCCACCTCGCTCAGCCGTAGCTGAATGGCCTTGTCCAACACTGCTTCACGCTCACTGTTACGCAACATACGTTTGACACTTATCTCCTCCGGCTGAAGAATGCGATAGAGGAATTTTAGCTATCTATTAACCTTGTTCTATTCCTCCCGACACAATTCGCCATCATCAGCAGATCCCAAGCATCAATGCCGCCACAATAGGCTAAAACCCGCACACTCAATCTCATGATCTCGCCTGACCAACCGCAGACCCGAAACTAACCTCCGCACCCCAAAGTGTGGAGAAAGCTGGGGCACCAGATCTCCGAGAAGCAATCAATCAAATTAAATCATAAAGTCCGGGGGCCATCAGGTGGTCCTCCTAAGCGCCCTGCTAACGTCTGTGATATATGAGCAACTACTTAAGCCAAGACACACGTGTGTGTAAATCCTCGTCCACTTTGCCAAACAGCAAACACCTCCATGTGCCTTATATGAAAGTGTATCGTCTGGTCACACTGCTCATTTTCCACCAGCTGCCATCTCAGCAACCAGTTGAGCTGCCAGCTTTCGGCCCCCATATTCGTGTCCTTTGTGCGCAATCGCCTTGGCATTCTGGCGCATCATGATGCTCTTGTTGCCACTCAGCGCCTCCAGGAATGCCTCGGTCAAGACTGCAGCCTGCCACTCCGGCGCAGTCTTTTTGTTGGGCCAGATGCCGACGCCAAGATACTCTGCCGTCTGTGCATAGTTGTAGTGGTCTGCCCATAGCGGGAGTACGACGCTCGGGATGCCGGCTCTGTCCGGTTTTCGATCCGTGTTAGTGGAACTTGAGAACTGTTTGCCAGACAGGGCTGGGGAGGAAAGGGGTTCAACGGTGGCAAGAAAGAGATAAGGGATAGGAACATTAAACATTCAACACTGAAGCAACTTACAGGATCGTCTCATAGAAGCAGTTGGCACCTCCATGATGCACCGACATCGCGATATCCCCAGTGTTGTACAAAGACGTCGGATCAACATCCAGCCACGTCTCCAGCCGCAACCGACCCTCATCAACGTACTTCTTCGCCGACCCCAAGAAGTCATCGCCATACTTATGCGCCTTACGTAGCTTCCACAGGATCTGCACATCCGTGGCATCCAGCACGGCAGCAATCGCTTCCGCCATGACGATAGCTCTCGGCTCCTCATATCGGAACGCGCTGCCCAGGTTAACGAGGATCGTCGGCGCCTTCTTGATCCAGGCTGTCAGCTCGGCGCTCTGTGTCTCAGCCGGTGCCACATCGAGCACCAGAGGGCCAACTATACGAAAGTTATCCGGGATATACTCGAGGGGGTAGCCTGCTTCGGGGTAGCTCATGGCGATCCACGGAACGTCCTTTCGATACATTTCAAAGAGGTTGACGGCTTGTGGGATTCCCTTTTCCTGGAGCGAGGAGCGCTTATTCTTGATGGCTGGAGACGTGAGGAACTTAATGATAAAGTACAGTTGCTGATATATGTTGGTCGGGACATCTTTCCAGGGGATAGGGAAAGGAAGACCCGAAGCAATCCTGATCCCGAAGTGTCAGTTGTTTCCCCCATACAACATCTAGTTACCAGTGCAAATACACTCACCCAGGATATTTCCAAAAGTGCCCTCCTCGGGGCTGCACGGCGCTTATAAGGTCCACCAACGCATTAGGAGTGATGTAAGCGCGCGTTCGATTGAGGTTCACAGCGGCATCGATACTTGGCCGGAGCAATGAATCGAGAATCACAACAGCAGGATCAACCTTTTGGATAATGTCCACAGTCTGTTGATACAAGCTCAGATGTGCTCCGTCTGACCATGCCGTCATGAAGAACGGGACCATCTTTGCAAACGCCTTCAGCCCAGCCATTCCCGGCGGTGTCACAATCTCCAACAAGCTACCTATGGCCTTGATTTCGTCCACGATGCTCGGGCCCTCGAATTGGTGCCAGTGTATCTTTGCCGCTGGGTTAACTGCTTTGGCACTCTCCGAGATACGCTCAATGTCCGATGCTATGCCGGAGAAGGAAGCATAATGCACCTCAACCGACGGGTGGTTCTCTACCAGTGCCGAGACTGTGGCGAGATGCGCGTTGCACATCCCGTGATGGCTATCTGTGACGATAAGAACCGTGTTGTTACGGCCACTGATCAACACTTCGTCTTCTTGAGCAGACTGTCTGGCAAGAAAGACACCAACGAGTGCCGCGAGGATGGCAAAGACAACCACTGCTCGCCGAAACATTTTTGCAAAATCAAAGCTGATATCAAAACAAACAATAGCAGAAATACGTCAAAACGCGTTCAGTTGAAGAGATTGTAGAAGAACAATGTGTCTGAAGCTGTACTCTCTTCTCTCTTAATATATTAATAGATTCATGGCAGACAACTAGACACCGGAACTGTTCAGACACGAGTTGAATCCCCTGGTTTCGAAAGCCACTCAGCTCTAAGTGCGCTATGATCCGAAGGAAGCGGGGTCCAGTCCATTGGTGTCTTACAATTCTGCTGCGTACCTTACCTTCCAATTGCAACTTCAAACGCGAGTACGATGAACCTCTCTGCCTTGACCGCAAGACGACGGCCAGAAAACGCGGCCACTTCGTAGCAATAAGGCAACAATCTTCGAGTAGTTCCACTCCAATGGCTGTATTTTCTCGCGTCTCATCCTCTGAACACGCACTTGCATGAGCTTCTACTGTACGAACACGCAGCCCGTCAAACTACTAGCAAAATAGCTTCAATCTACCGAGTACATATACGCGTATTTTGCCTGGGCGGTAAATGCCGCTGACCTTTGTCGTGTCAGCAGCGTACAGGTACGCGTATTTCCGGCCATGTTTGATAGCAATGATAGGTCATCTCATTGAACATGTTCAAACCAGCTGGCTCCAAAAGTCGTTAGCTATTACGAGCACAGGCTGTAATCCGTACGCGTCAGAAGCTGATTTGTTGGAGATTGCGGTTTGGGAGGTTCAGCTACCGGCTATCGGCAAGTTTCACGTTCAAGGTTATTTTCTCAACACCAGCCTTTGGATGATGCCTGGGAACCCCGCGAGTTTGCCGTGCCCACATGTCATCTCCCGGCAATGCCCAGCTCGGATCCGTATTCCCTACATGTGCTGAAGCTGAGAAGGTCTTTGTGGAAATGTCCTGAATACACGTACCGTGCCGTATGAGTGACTGCCAGGATTCATCGTGTTTATCTAGTGGAGCACCGGCAGCTCATTTTAAATTGCAAGTTTATGTGTATCCTCGGCTATGTCTCCCTACGGAGCCCGGATACCTGATTTTCCAAGCCGGAGCCAGTGCCAGTCCTTGCTTGGCTTTACGAGTCTCCATCAAGCTTAACATGGTGACACATTGTTGCTCGGCTTAAGCCGGTGTATCGCATTACGCTGGTTAACACTACATGACATAGCCACGATGGCTCTGTTTCCATCAACATTGGGGAAAAGGGCACAAAGAGACCAATGCACGTCTTTTTCAAATGACAGAATCAAGTTTCTAAATTAGTGCCTGCAAGCAAAATGCTCGCTAAAACGCCAACAGAGTCATGAACATGAATGCTATCCAGGGTAGGCCGGATAGTCCTCGAACCGTCGACCATCAGCCGCACACTATTTACAATTACCGACTAGGAAACGTAAGAAGAAGAAAACAAATGGGACAACGCTATATTCTAAATGAAGCTAGAATAGCCAAGCCAAGCCAATCCCAGTATTTGGCGTTTCCTCATCTCCGTCACTCGAGGCTACATATCAGCCTTGTTGTTAACCGGCATGCTGAACTGAACAGCCTAAAGCCGAGCTTTATCCAAGCCTCATTGCCTTTGTTTCGTGACGGGTTTAGAAAGGACATAGACATGCTACCCTATATGTACTGATCCTATTTTATATGCAGATGTATGCTTTTGGCTATTCATATAGCATCCCAATCGACTCATAGCATTTTGCCGTCCAACAGCCTGTTCTACAACCTCTCAGCCTAAGGAAGCTAACTACACGTATGTATGTCCGCTTTCTTACAAATGACGCGACTTCAACACTTCAAGTCGACAACTCAATGATCAATACAAGAGCACATACTCATGACCTCATCCACATATTCACATGAAAAAGCAGTCAGACTTATAAATCCTCCCCAAACCCCTTAGTAGCATCCAAAATCCCAATCCAGTCGCCGAAACCTCCCAATTAAGCATACTCTATCTAGATCCCTTCCGGTATTCCGTATATGCCTTCTTCCCACACAACCACAACCTAGAGATACCCTTCCGCGCGTTCCGCAACGCCGCAACTGGGGGTGTGTGTGGTGTCACACGCACGCACGCAATATGTATCCTCCCCCATGCAAATAGATAGGCCAAACTTCCATTGCAACCCTTGAATTTGACCATGAAGCCAGCCTGCATGCATGGAAAATAGGAAATAGTAATAGTCTAACGTACGTACATGTACAGATTTTCATCGGATTTGCTTCCGCTTCCCCCACGTACGTACGGAAGGGGATGCCATGCCTCACAGAACCCCATCTCACATATTCACCAATCGCTGCTGGAATATATTCGATAATCTTGCTTTTTCGCCCCCAAGGTTGCCCACTCCTCTAAGGCAAGGACAGATATAGTAATCACCCTCCCACAAAAACGTTGAGTGAGATTTCATAACCTGGGGCCCTCAAAACACAACCACCCATACGTACTGTTTTCTTCTTTCGAGTTTCTCGGCCTCATTCAAACAGCTCAATACCACCTCGCCAACACAGATACAAAACACACACACACACACCTCCTTCAAAGTGCCCTCCCAGTCCTCCAACCCGACTGGTCAGAATCTCTAGATGAAGGATCGGCACCAGGGTCCATCCTTTAATGCTCAACTGCGCTGCCATTGGAGCAATCCATTTGTTCCCGTCACAAGAGTCCTTCAATGCAATATAAAACCCGCGGAAACAGCTAAACAAGTGTAGAAAACGCGGCTCTCGCATCTCATTGGCACACACACACACACAACACGCCCGAACTCCAAAAAAAAAGGAGCCACACCAAAACGAGAGGGAAGGGGATAGCAAGTTACATGCAGTTATTTAGAGCAGCGTCTCCAGAAACAATGAAACCCCAGCCTGCAGACCCCAAAAAAGACCGGCTTCGGACCCAGGGCCTCAGTCTAGTTACTAGTACTTGTCAACTGCACGTAGCATTGGGGGGAAGGTTGACTTGTTGGAGAAGGGGGAACGAGGGGGGGAGTGTACATTACTCTTTCTCCCTGCATCATGTACACATGTAAGAAACATGGGCAACGAAAAAAGAAGAATTTCACCGAAGCACGTTGGGCAGATGAAAGAGTGTAACACTCATCCTGGCCCGTGTGCCTGCAACTGCTACATGATGGTCGATGTTTGGTTCTTTTTTTTCTCCGTAACGTGTGTGTCGCTTGTGGCCAAGATGCCAACTTTGTCGATGCTACTACAAGCACATGCGCGAAGCAATCTCATCGCAATTATTTGTCCCATCCCTACCCTTATGGTGAGACCACCGTTTACCAGGTACGGGCTTACTTGAGTGGTGGGTTGGTGGTTAGGTGGTATTCCATGTACGCGAGGTAAACACGGATGGAACAGCTTATGCGACGGAAAAACACTTGTTTGTTTGCTCAGCCATGGTTACAAAGTAGTATGCAGAGGTATACAGCGGACTGTGCGGGAGTTCTCTCAACAATTGAGAGCCATCTTTGCTCATTCATTGGGCGAGTCTTGTGCTCAATACCAGATTCAACCTATCAAAGAGCAGAGGCGAGAAGATTTCCTTGAATCATCTCGAATTGGGGTCCAGACGCGCAGGTGTGGCAGGTCGACCAAAGGAACCCATGCTTGTGTCTGCCCCGGCAATATATTTGCGGTGACGGGACGCCCTCTCATACGTTACTGGTTGTTGTAGCTCATGCACTCATGCACAATGTAGGATTGGGAGATTGGGAGTCACCTTGGCTCGGTCCCGAGCCAACAGAGCACCAACAAAGCACTGGCTCTCGCCGTCGTTGTGCTAGCAACTAGCAACTAGCCCTGCAACAGCAAACGGCTGGGATTGCTCGCAGTGTGGAGGGCGAGACCGTGGCGCAACAGCAGTTGGTGGTAAGATGGGTGGTAATTTCAGGGACACCACCATCTGGAGATGCAGCATCGGGTCGCCACCCCGATCAAGGCACGAAGATCCACCGTCCGCTCCCCGTCTATCGATAACTATCGCGATCCTTCTCGCGCTGCTCTTTTCATAGCATCTGCCATGTCCCAAGCGACATTGGGAGACAAATAGTATCGTGACAGGGAGGGATCACCCACCATTCTCGGGGCCTCTCGGCCATTCAGCATCCCTCTCTGCCATTCTCTCTGCTCACGCTTACCTGCTCTCCGCCACTTACTCTTTTCTCTTCTTCCTTCTACCCATGGGGATGGGCCCGGGGCGTCTGAGTGGGACTCCCCTTTGTTATGCGTTGGGTAGACGGAGCATGTCGTAAATAGTACGTATATACGACCGAGGGCACTCCGCGAGAGTTGCCGGTGCTCGGCGCCTTCTCAATAGTGCACAGGTACTCGTCTATGTACTCGTACGTAGCAGCAGCTTTGGCGGATACTACAGTACGATGACGAGACGGGGGGTAAAACATACGAGAATTACAGTTGGATATGACTGCAAAGTTAATAATCAGATGGCGCCAGGGGCGTGCTCTTGAGGCTGCTTGCTTTCGGGGAGAAGCGCGGTGATTGCTTTTGGGCGGAATGTGGGCTGCCACGATGCTTAGCGGGAGAGCCAAGATTCTGAGATGCTGGTAATCAACGAATTGCACAGGTGAGAGCTCGTCCAAGAACAGAAGTCGATCTCAGGCTTGATTTGGCTGCCGTCGCGATGGCCTCGTATGGGGTCCGCGCGCCGACTGCATGTTAGTACCGAAGGCAGTCTCCCCTCCGGATGCAGCTAACGACAAGCCACATCAGTGCCATGCGCGGTGAACTGCGGACGAACTCTCATCATCATCACACTACCAGCATTACCAGAAAGCAGGGAACAAGGCAAGCGAGCTCGGCTGCTGAGCCGGATCTGATGACTGAATGAAGAGCAGCTGAAAACTCTGACTGTGATTTCCTGGTCACCGCGTCAGAATATTGGTCCCGTGATGGTAAGGTCAAAAATTTTCTTCACCCCTTCTTCCCCATAATCCCCTGTCCCCCGTACTTTAATCCCTTCATCAGATGAGCAAATACGGGGTCTAGACAATTCACGGCATGTGTCGGCCAGCAGTAGTACTTCCGCGTTGCCAGCCAATGTCTGCCTCGGTACGAACCGATACGTACCTCGCAAGGTCATTTTGGCCAATCAAAGCATGTGCTACGGCAAGGCGGCGCGGCTGAAGGATTTTTCGTCTCAACTCGGCATGGCGTCCATGTCCCGGAAATCTCCCCTAGAGCCAGCAGAGCGAGTCCCGTAGGCGTGGGAAGGAATTTTTTTTTCTTCTCTTAGGTACTAACGTGACCTGAAATTTCCAGACGAGCTCCGCATTGTGGGCGGACGTGTGGGGAGTGTTTCGGTCCGGAGACGTGCGTGGTGGTGAGGCATGCTAGTGTACGGAGTGCGTGCTGGGGGTGTGCCCGAGCATTGGGTTCGCCTTGTGGTGAGTTTTGTCCATCGATGACAAGCAGCTGAGCCATGATTTGGCATGCCGGCAAGGTTTTGGAGGAGCTACCAGTTGCTTGTTTCTCGTTTGCTCGGTGTATTTGATGTTGGGCCGTAGTTTGTAGCAAGTCGTTTGACGCAGAACCGACTGTTGGCCGCTGACGAGGCAAATAGTAAGGCCGAATGGGAGAAACGGCTCGCGCTGCTAGCCCACTCAGCCGCGATGGATTGTACTGAAAACCGAGTTGAAGGTTTGCAGCTTCAAAGTCTCGAGAATCCTGAAACGGCGTGGCGAATTGGCCGGGCAAGTATTAGGGCCATCTACGTTTCGGCCAGAGAGATCCGAGGCAGCTGTGTCGACTCCAGCATCTAGCTCAAACCTCTCTCGTCGCGAGGTGCAGTAGCATCCCGTCGTCAGCCTCGTTGATGGGCAGATCTTGGCGTGGGCCGGCATCATCTGTCACAAACCACTCCGTATGTACAAGCACGAGAATCACACTCCCACCCGGTGTGCGAGGATTGATTGCTAGATGGATTGATTGATTGATGGAGTGCCCGTCGTGCCACTAGTAGCTCGTTATTGTCTGGTAATTCGCATGCACAACGGCGAGGCATGATCCGATCGAGGGTCATGGGCTGGGCGCGCGGTGACTGACGAGGGCTTTGGCGAGAGCACGATCCATGGATGCGCATCCCGTCGAGATCGTTACATGCACCAGTGCTTGGGACGAATCCGGTACCAACACCAGCACTAACGATCCGGCAAACCGCCGAAGAGGCGCCCGTGATGCGATGTGATGCGGGCAACCAGAGCAGCCAGAGCACGAGGACAGCAATTGAGCGAGTATAGCATGGCGCATGACTCCGCGTATTGCCGTATATCCTTCTCAATGCTCGAGAGCTAGCTGTGCCAGAGTTCGGAGATGACTCCAGATTGCAGATTTGGGCGATGTGCAATTGGCCGCCAAGCCGCCCCTAGCTCGGTCAATTACCAGCATTGACCAAACAGCACAGGCCTGGAGTGAATTGGGCGAGTCCTGGCAGTGGGAAGAGGGCCAAGAGGGCGCTGGAAGGGCGCTGCTCCGGGCTGAGAGCCGCCCCTCCCACTCCAACCACCAAAAAATGGAGAGGGACCAAAAGGTGGAATAGCGCCGCTGAGTACGACCGAAAATTGCCCTTTGGGAGGCAGCGCCGGTGGCATCTCCAGCTTTTGTTCCCCCGTCTTCCCCCACGCTGGGCCGAGTCGACTGTCAGCACGAGGCCCATGGGGAAAATAGAGTGAGTACGGGGGAGGCGTGATGGAAAAGGCCGAGAAACGATTTCGAGGTCATGCCATGCCATGCCATGCCATTCGGCCATGGAGTGACGCTTGCGGCGCGCCGTATTCAGCGACCGGTCAGCATCGATAGCTCCAGTCTGGTCGCTTGCTTGCCACTCCCACAGCACACCCAGTTGGTTGATCTGTACATGTAGTCTGGTATTATTAGCACATGCAGTTGTTGGATCGCAAGTCTGGCCAAGGTTAGTACAGGACTCGTGCATGCTTGCGCGGGTGTTGGTGGTGTTGTTGCTGTTGCCGCTATGCTTAGACTGATGTTCAGCATCATGACCATCAAAATTTTCCTTCAAGGCTCTTGTTTTTTTCACACCTCGATGGCAAAGGGTCCGAGCGTCTCGTCTGTCTCGCCATGCCAACGTGACATCTGACATGGGACAGCGATGATCGACGGACGGACCTCGATATTTTTTCCTTGGGGCCATAGACTACGAGGATTAGCTAATCCGGGACTTGGTGTTGGCATCGTCACCGGCGGGCATGGGCATGTCACTGGGATTGATGGAAAGCACCACCGGCGAGCTACGAGTACAGTAGCACCTACCTTAGCATCCAGCACTGCACGCAGAAGTTCCATCGCGACTTCCATAACGGAGCCTCTAGCAGTCCCTAGCCCTTTGCAGTTTGGCAAGTGCTATGAATGCATGCACAAGAGAATTGAAGTGCAAGAGCCATCGACGCTAGTGCCCGAGCCGGAGCCCCTCCACCGTACCAGTAATAGCAACTGGCAAGCCACCAGAAGAAACTGTAAGCCATCTCCAGATTCGCTGCTGAATCCAAAATACGAAGCTGATGCGCGGAGTGTGTACCCCAATTTCAAATCACCGCCAGACTATTTACCAGCAGGAGTCATGAGCAGAGCCAATTCATTATCCCAGCCAAGCAAAAGGCCGCAGCGAGCCCCAACCGGCCCTTCTCGGCGCTTCTCTGCTTCGTCTGGCTAGGGGTCCAGCCCAGGGCCCAGCCCGCGGCCAATCAGCGCCCGCCGCCGTCTTTGGGCTGCGTCGGCGGTACTTCGTAGCTCAGAAGCCTCCGGGCCCCGCAAATCCCCATGCGGGCTTCCCCAGACGCGTCTGGCCAGCTGCGCAAATAGAGGCCAGGGGGGCCCCTCAATCTCCTTTCGCGGCCCCTTGCCTGAGATGTGGTGCCTTGCCACAATGCCTGCTTCTCGCGTGCGGCGCCACACCCACCCCGGCCCCTTTTTCTTACTCTTTTCGGGGGTGTTGCTGTGTGTGCCTGTGGCTCAGTTTTTTTTTTCTTCGGCTCAGGTACAAGCTCTTTGGCGCTGGTTGTTTACAGTCGGGCATGTACTCGTACTGCCACAGCTCAGCACAGCACCACTGACGGCATGGTTCCGACGTGCAAGGGCAAACCAGGTTGCAGTCAGTCAGTGTCTCGTATGTACATGCTCTCTCTCTCTGTTGGGCCAATGGATTCTGGCTTTCGGCTTGGCTCGTGATGAGGATGTGCGCCAATCACCTGTTGCTGTCCCGTCTGCCCGTCCGTGTACGTGTACGGTCCAGCCCATCTCTCGGAGAATGCCGTCGAGGCAAAGCTCTGGACCTGGACCTGGACCTGACCTGATGCGAACGAGATCGGCTCGTGGCTATGGGCGGCACGACTGCACGAGATCAATACGCGCATTCAGTTGCCACTCAACTGTAAAATTTGCCTTTTAGTGAGCGCGACTCGCTGCGGTGCCTGTAAGCTCAGCACTGCAAGGCCTTAAACTCTAGCACGCCGAGCGCTAGGCCAGACCCGAACGCTGGCCAAACGCTAGGCTGGATGCGGCGCCAGGCTAGGAGAATAGCATGTGGGTGAGGCCGAGCGCCACTCCAGGCCGTCTCTTTTTGCCTCCACCAATCCGCGATCCACCAGCCCACTGCAACCTCGTACCTAGTCGAGACGAGACGGTCCAGGAACATGAGCCGTTGCTACTACGAGTACCAGTAATTGCACGGGCTGGCTCGCACAAACAAACTCGACACAGGTACATCCAGTACTCGATGCTCATCCTCATCGGCCAATCTCTCACCCCCTCCCCCCCGGTCACTGAATCCAGAACCTGGAGGGGCGTGCGAAAGAAGCTTCTCTCAACGCCCAAGTTTCCCCAAATCGACGGCGCCTCTCCACCATGGAGTCTCTTGGACGATGCCGCCGCCTCTTCTGGGCTCTAGGTTCTGCCTGCCTGCTTGTGACTCTCTGACCAGACGGAAACTCTCTGACCGTCACGACAATAAAAAGGCCGGCCTGCCTCCTGCCCCTTCCCTCCTTCTCCTGTCTTGCCTCGTCGATCTCTGTCTCACTCAATAAGAGCTCGTTCCGTTCACTCGGCCCGGGTCATCTCTTTCTTCTTCCCATTCCTCTTCAAGAACACCAAGACTGAGAAGATTCCAACCACAAACAAGCACATCTTCGACGCCATGTCCGACGCCCCCGAAACCAACGCGGAGGCGCGAAAGCACTCCATCGGCATCCACACTACCCAGGATGTCGAGCACATCGAGGCTCCCATCACATGGAAGGCCTACCTCATGTGCGCCTTTGCCTCCTTTGGTGGTATCTTCTTCGGCTACGACTCCGGTTACATCAACGGTGTCAACGGCTCCGCCATCTTCTACAAGGCCGTTGAGGGCGCTGCCGCTACCAAGCTCACCGACCCCCATTCCTCCCTCATCACCTCCATTCTGTCTTGCGGTACCTTCTTCGGTGCCCTGATTGCTGGTGACGTCTCCGACTGGATCGGCCGAAAGTGGACCGTCATCATCGGCTGCTTCATCTACATGATCGGTGTCATTGTCCAGATGGTTACTTCTCCCGAGCACGCTCTTGGTCCCATTGTCGCTGGTCGTCTCATTGCCGGTCTCGGTGTCGGTTTCGAGTCTGCCATTGTCATTCTGTACATGTCTGAGATTGTAAGTTGGACAATGTTTCTCCATTCCTGTCATCTCAGCTGCTAACCTGCTTGCCTCTTCCAGTGCCCCCGCAAGGTCCGTGGTGCCCTTGTCGCTGGTTACCAGTTCTGCATTACCATCGGTATCCTCCTCGCTTCTTGCGTCGTCTACGGCACCAAGAACTACACCAACACTGGCGCCTACCGTATCCCCATCGCCATCCAGTTCCCCTGGGCTCTGATTCTCGGTGGTGGTCTCCTCTTCCTCCCCGACTCTCCCCGTTACTTCGTCAAGAAGGGCGAGATCCAGAAGGCCATCAACTCCCTGTCCCGTGTTCGTGGCCAGCCTGAGGACTCCGAGTATGTCCAGAACGAGCTTGCTGAGATTATCGCCAACGAGGAGTACGAGCGTGCCCTGATCCCCTCCACCACCTGGTTCGGCTCTTGGGCCAACTGCTTCAAGGGTTCTCTGTGGACCGGCAAGTCTAACCTGCGACGAACCATCCTCGGTACCTCTCTCCAGATGATGCAGCAGTGGACCGGTGTCAACTTCATCTTCTACTACTCCACCCCCTTCCTCCAGTCCACCGGTGCCATCGGCAACTCTTTCTTGATCTCCCTCATCTTCTCCCTCGTCAACGTCTGCTCCACTCCTCTGTCTTTCTGGACCGTTGAGCGATTCGGTCGTCGTTCTATCCTCATCATTGGTGCCGGTGGTATGCTTATCTGCCAGTTCCTCGTCGCCATCATCGGTGTCACTGTCGGTTTTAACAAGACCCACCCTGACCCCAGCAACCCTGGCTCCGACCTGGCCGACAACGTCTCCGCTGTCAACGCCCAGATTGCCTTCATCTGCATCTTCATCGCCTTCTTCGCCTCCACCTGGGGTCCCGGTGCCTGGATTGTCATTGGTGAGATCTTCCCTCTGCCTATCCGATCTCGTGGTGTTGCTCTGTCCACCGCTTCCAACTGGCTGTGGAACACCATCATCACCGTCATCACCCCTTACATGGTTGGTACCGATAAGGGCAACCTGAAGTCATCCGTCTTCTTCATCTGGGGAGGTCTCTGCACCTGCGCTTTCGTCTACTCCTACTTCCTCATCCCCGAGACCAAGGGCCTGTCTCTCGAGCAGGTCGACAAGATGATGGAGGAGACCACCCCCCGTACCTCTGGCAAGTGGAAGCCTACTACCACCTTCGCTGCCCAGATGGGCACTGGTGAGTACATTGAGAAGGCTGTCGTTGAGGTCTAAGCGTTTCCTGCGTCGATTTGGATAAAGGAGGTGTTCTTTTTTCTTTTTTTCCCTTTTTACTATTTCCTTTATAACGTGGTGGGGTGGATAGCTGCAGGTAATGGTCTACCTCTGCAGTTTTGTGATGAAATCATACCCGGGGCACGGCGGATGTGTCCTAAGAGATGTGTTTGACGACGGAGATGCTTTTGTAATGCGGTAGATGTGGACATAACTATTACTACTAGTTAAAAAATGTTATCCCAAGATCCAAAAAACTCTATTCCCTTCGCGCTTTAAGGATGCGAAACGACTTTTGTCCTTTTCAGTTCCTTTTTAGCTACCTTGTTTTACTACTACTTTATCTTAATAAGATCACATACTTGATCTACATGTTGGTTTTGTTTTCTCTTTTGTGTGTGTGTGTGTGGCGTGCACTTGAGGCTTTGAGACTTTTTCCCCTGTCTATGGTTGCATGATCTGTTGTTTGAATTTTGCACACTGGGTTTTCCCTCCCTTGAATTCTTTCTTTACCTGTTTCGTGCTGTGCTAGCAGCATTCCCTGCAAAACGCAGCTGATGTGAGATTTTTTTCTTCTCGGTTCTCGGTACCCCCATGCGTGAAACTCGACCAATCACTTTGAGCAGCGTGGTACGTACCACGAACAAAGGAGGGAGAGACGTTTCGCCTCATGACTGGATTTGGTAATTGGAATTATTGAAGGGAGGGAAGGAAGGGGGGGTGGAGGGTGTGATTTGGGTTGGGTTGGTTTTGGGTTGATGTTACGTTGTGCTTGGGACGTTGATGGATGGATGTTGTAGGTGAACTTGTTGACTTATTCATGCTTGTGTATGGTTGTGTTTGGTAAATGGTACTGATTTTTGGGCTTACTGAAAAAGGGATTGATGTATTTTCCTATTTGGGTAGTTGATAGTCTGCTTGGAAAGTAAACAGGGGGTGTTAGTCATGTGGAATAACGATGACTGTCTGCTTAATGCGATGTGTTTACGTTGGACGTCAGTTTATCAGGAGGGCATGAGCAGTGGAAATCGCTGGATACGCAGTTTTGTATGAATATGCTGACTTGATTTGGTTGTTTTCCCTCTTGCAAAGACCATTCCATGTACTAACAGTCAACCGTGATAGGGGGGTATCTTGGGTATTATATCTTATCGTGACGACTTTCATGAATACAAACAGAAGTAGAACCAACCATCCCTGTACTCGATAACCCGCAAGCAGTATTACAGCAAAAATAGAACCTTATACCTTCAGCCTCAGTTGTTACTCCTGCTCGCAGCGGGGCCAGCATGACTTCGGGGTTCAGGCCCTTCACTCGTCTCGCTCGTCTCGCTTACCGAAGCTACAGGCCCCTGCAAGATATTCTCTGTGCTCTTCTCGCTCCCGTTCTCTCCGCCAGCGGTACTGCCCAAGGGCCTCATGCCGCTCTTCGTCGCCCGCCACGACTGCAGGGCATAAGGGCCCTCAGCGCCGGGTCTTGCAGGCGTGTTGCCGCTGCTGCTGCCGCCGCTGCGCGTCTTCTCGGAAAAGTACGTGACGAGGGGCGCGAGCGTGGGAACGCATGCGATGATGATTCCGACAGCCGTCTCGACGATGGACCATTTGATGGCTTCGGCGGAGTCGAGGTAGTTGGACAGGTTGCTGATGGTTTGGATGCGGATGATTTGGACAATGGTGACAAAGAGACCCAAGGCGAAGAGGCATAGGAGGGCGATTTTGCGACGGATCTTCATCTGAAGCTTGAGGAGAACGGGAAAGGGGAGGACGAGCCTGGTCAACACAGGTTAGGAGACCTGTATGTTAAGAGTGTAGAAAGAGAAGCGTGAAACTTACGTGATTACGTCAAAGATAATCGTCAAAGACGAGAATGTGAGGTAAAAGGGAACGGCATCAGCACAATGGCCGGGCACGAGAGGCTCCCATTGCTTTTGGACCTAATCATACAAGATCATCAGGACCTATTCGTTACCACTTTCACCCCTAATAGAGAGGGCACCTCAAAAAAAGGGGGGTTGCGTGACAGGATGTTGGTCGTACCGGAATACAGAGGAACAAGAAAACCAGCATAAAGGCTATGTGTGCCATCGTAACAATTGCGGCAATCGAGATGGGCAGCAGTCGGTACGTCCCAGGTACCAAGCGGACATAGGATACGAGCAGGCTGGTCTTGAAGCCCCAAATGCCAAGAACATAACTAGTTAGACAAGAGTTGTGAGCAAACAGTATCCCTCACGCGGGGCCGAAAGAGGAATTTGCTTACAACGGCGCGCCGATATATTGCGTCTAGAAGGGTTTAATGATTCATTCATAGAAACGATGAGAAGGAAGGACAGGGGTCAAAGTACTTTGCCAAAGTTGAGGACATTTTCGTCCGGCATGGTATCGAGTTCAATCAGCCCGAGGCCCCATTTCGTTTCTGCAGAGTAGTTTAGCAATTGATCCTTTAAAACCAGAGCATTCAACTGGGTTGGGTAATGGGATAGACATACGGACGACAGTTGCTGAAGTGTACCCGCAAGCTCCAATCTGTTTCCAATCCCAATTCGAGTCAGTGGACTAGCCAATAGACGAGAGTTTTCCTTCGAAACCACCCGGACGAGGTAATCGATAGCGAAACGTTCAATCGATCGCATACCCAGCTAGCAATGATCAACCAGTCATCTGTGTGTCTTTAGTTAGCATCTGACCTATCGGATCCCACAAGAGAGCCGAGAAACGAAGCCGCAGTGACGATCGCCAAGGGCCCCCTTTCAGATACGTACCCAGACCGACCGCTTTTGAAATCCTCGTTCTGACATAGATTCTCAGACACAGCGCGACAAGAGCCAGCGCCGTCACAGACAGTGCAACGGCAACAATGGTTGGCCCATTGTTCGGCGTGCCGTCGGGCGTATTGTACGCCCAAGCCATGGCTTTCTCCTGGCCAAACTTCAAAGAAGCCTGGGAAGCCCGCCAGACGCCTGAGAACACAGAGCTAATGGTAGTAGAAGTAGGGGACTCTTGGGTTTTACATAACGCATGAAAAAAAAGGAAGAAAAGTTATTAATAGTAAGAAATGAGAAGCAAGTAATCCAAATCCAGATTGTCGAGCTGCCCGAACAGGGAGGAGAACGAGGGCGAGAAGGGGGCCGCCGTCTGTGCCGCACGGGGAGATCCCCAGGATATTATACTCTGTCTCGTCCGAGAGTATCCCAGATGCTACTGTTAATGAAACGCAACTTGTCAAGAGCCGCGAACTGAAGATGCATCGTGGACTCCTGACGGATTAGGTTCCGGCGAAGGTGGCTTGCAGCTAGACAGGTTTAAAGCAGCAGGGAAGGGAAGAAGACGGGAAACAATGGAGGACGCAGACAAAGTGAAAATCACCAACAGTAGTCCCAATGTCACCTAGGCCTGAATCCAATTCCCCAATCAAGTTGGAGTGAGAAAAAATGAAAAGGAAAATGGAGGGCCGACAAGGGATGATGTCGACTGCCGACCCAGAGAGAGCCTGTCAATGCCGCATGTCATTTTCCAAGGCTCTGGAACCCCCGATCCATGCCCTATGTTCTTTTCCCTTTTTGCACTCCCTGTAACGGTACCGCGTAAGGAAAGAAAACCGCCCGCCTCATTGCTACTGTTCGCTGTTGCCCCCGTATTGGGTTGGCAAGCCTCTGTATTCTCTAGCCTATTCGTTTTGTGCTAGCACTGCGACATTAGCTTCCAAGCGGAGAGAGAGCCGGACATCTTACAGGTTCACACAAGCATGGGCCTGACAAGTCTCCTATCCTGCACGTTGTACTCATACTGAGACCTGTATACCTGTCCTCTCTCATTGCCTGTGCCTCAGGGCATAAGCGGATAGTCGAGATGAGAGGTACTCCACGTCGAACAGCGTTCTCCCCTGTGTTACGGACGCATCTACGAGCAATGCAGCTCTCACCTGCTTTCGTCTGTCTTTCCTATTTACGACGTACGACGTACTAATCCGTCCTTTCGTCTCCTCCGTGCAGGCTTCCAACGGGCGTAGCGGCCGTATTCCACGAATCCGAGGTCCTTGGGAGGGTAGCATTCTTGCACGTAATAGGTAAGAGAGAAAAGTCGGCCATGGCACTTTGTAGGGGTCGCCCGACCGGCAGCTGGCCCATTCGGAGATGACTGGTTTTGATTCTACGCATACATGGGGGAGCTGGTTCGCCGATACAAGCTGCATTTATGCGACAAGGGATAGCTGCAGTGACGACAGCTTAGTCAGAATGTCGAGTTGATGCATCGCCTGACGAATTTTGTGAGATCTGATCTGCTGGCCATGATGCCATTCAACATGAAGCATAGCCTTGCGCAGAAAGAAGAGCTATTGTTTAGCCCAGTCTCCTAGAGGAGAAGCGTGATCACTGCATTCATGCTGCTTACCAAGAATTCGTCCGCTCCCCAGACGGGGGGTTTTCAGCTTTGAGGCTTCTTCGTGCGTCTTCAGTCACTTGGGCTTCGGACGAATGTGTCTTTTCCCCAT
Source organism: Trichoderma semiorbis (assembly GCA_020045945.2). Classification (NCBI taxonomy): domain Eukaryota; kingdom Fungi; phylum Ascomycota; class Sordariomycetes; order Hypocreales; family Hypocreaceae; genus Trichoderma; species Trichoderma semiorbis. The sequence continues at coordinate 2,961,983 of CM034695.1, forward strand.
CTTTTCCGTACCCCTGGTCCGCCGGAACTCCGCTTTCAAGAGCCGGCAGCCACAGCGCGGTCTTATCCAAGAAGAGTCGTAGTTCAGAGTAGTCGTTGTTGGCGGCGGGAGGATACGGTTCCGCCAACGGTAGATCGCCAGAGGTGGGGGATGATAGTGAGAGCAGGACCCAAGACCGAGTAAGTGATCATTGAAACGATATTCGACGATCCAAGCAGCCGTCATTTAACGTGCTTTTCTGTGCCCTTCTGTGTACGGCACGAGTGCCGTTGCGATAATACGACATAACAGGACCTGGGGGCCTTTGTCCCTGAACTACATCCCTGTCTGCATGCAGGAGAGACCTCCAGCTTGTTAATCTTTGCCTAATTCGACCGAGCAGAATTCTCTCATTTGCACTAGGGATCTTTGAAGCAGCAGAAGCAAAGCACTAGGAAGGTTCCGCAGTAGTGCTAGACCGCGGCCCGCGCAGCATCCCAACACGACAGCTTTTAGAGCGACGGTGAGAAGAGGGGAATGTAGCACTGTCACCTCTGCGGGTAGGTTCGAGATCGAGGTCCAGACTCAACAACGCACCGGAAATTTTCTTCATCGGTCGCGCCAACTGCCGGTCCTGGGGTGAATAGCGAAATTTTCGAATACCACCTCACAGCTCGCATTGAAGGTCCAAGCAAAATCGGCAACATGTTTTGACACATGAAAAAGAGACAACGAAACGAAGCAGAACCCCCGCATAGACTGGGTACTAAAGGAAGACATGGCCCCAGCTCCTTCTTCAGCTGTTTCTTCAGCTCTTTCTCTCTGCTTTTCTCTCCTCTGCCCCAAATGTGAGCTCCCTTGTCTTTAGCCTAGCCAATGATGCTTTCTCCGCCGGGTTACTCGGGTCACGTTCTCATCAGTACGCCGAGAAAGGCGGTCTTGCTCCCCCAGCTTACCTTGAAAGAGGGGGCCTTGAATCCAAGCGAGCAACTGAACAGAGCAGCGGCCGCGGGCTTGGCAACGTGGGATCTGAGGCCCGCGCATCGAGGTCTTTTGATTAGCATCTCGACTATCGACTGATGAGGCGGCCGTAAAGAGCAGTAGAATGATTAGACCGGCACGTGGAATGCCGAGATGGGCGTATGCAGGCCAAGATCGATGGACCTCTAAATCGTGGCAAAGTGTCGATAAAAGTCCACAGATCCGCGCATCTCGCCGAATGTGTAACTTAGACTCCTCAGCTTCTCTTCCCCTCTCGCCACACGGAGCACACCCGGGATTCTAAGATGCATTGCAGCAACCTAGGTTCTGCGCTTCTGGCTATTGCGAGCCTTGCAGGCTTCGCCAACTGTGCGCCCGCAACCTCGTCTACATCAACCTCGTCATGCAAATGCTTCCCTGGCGATGCATGCTGGCCCAGTAGCAGTGATTGGGCCGCGTTCAACAAGACTGTTGATGGACGTCTGATTGCGACGGTTCCTCTGGGATCACCTTGCCATGGTGCATCCTACAATGAGACTGAGTGCCAGTTTTTGCAGGACAATTGGCTGTTCTCTCCAATCCAGTAAGTGGCATATGCATAAGAGACGCTTTTTTGTTGTGTTCTTCTCTTGTCTAGCTTCCCCGGATACACGTGTACCGCTTGCCAGTGACATCGTCTGACAAAGAGTCTGATAGCTACAACTCGTCGTCGTCGGTCATGGCGCCGTTGTTCGCGAATGCGAGCTGCGATCCATTCCAACCGGCTGACACGCCTTGCACTCTCGGCAATTATGTGAGATATGCGGTCAATGTGTCAACGGCTGCTCATGTCACAGCAACGCTCAAATTCGCGGCACAGCGCAACCTCCGCTTCGTCATCCGCAACACGGGACATGACTATAACGGCCGCTCAACTGGTGCAGGTGCCCTCTCTGTTTGGACTCATTACCTCAAGGAGACTGAGGTTTTGGATTGGAGCGATAAGTATTACACCGGTAAGGCCCTCAAGATTGGGGCTGGTATCCAGGGCTTTGAAGCTCTCGAGGCAGCACACGCAGCTGGGTTAATTGTAGTGACGGGAGAATGCCCTAGTGTTGGCATTGCTGGAGGATACGTCCAAGGAGGCGGTCACTCTGCTCTCAGCACCATTTATGGCCTGGCAGCCGACAATGCCCTTTCATATGATGTCGTGACTCCCAACGGAACGCTCGTGACTGCCACCCGGACTCAGTATAATGATCTTTACTGGGCATTGAGCGGCGGTGGCGGCGGCAACTATGGTGTTGTAGTGTCCATGGTTTTCCAAGCCCATCCTGACAACATGGTCAGCGGCTCCAAGTTCGCCGTTGCCACCACTTCTTCTGAGACACTGTACGCCGTCATTGACGCCTTCCACGCCGCTCTGCCAGCGATTGTGGACTCGGGCGTCATGATCATCTACTTCTTTGGCCCAGGATTCTTCCAGGTGCCTGCTATGACGGCATACGGCAAGACGCAAGACGAGGTTGAGGCCATCCTGAAGCCTTTTGTTGATGCTCTGGCGGCACTCGACATCGATCTGGCGCCCACATACACGCAATTCTCCAGCTACTTTGATCACTTCCAGAACTACTGGGGCCCGTTGCCCGCTGGTAACATCCAGGTCGGCACGGACCTGTTTGGTGGCCGACTGATTCCCCGCTCCGTGCTGCCGAATTTCTCTCCGACGGCGCAGAAGCTAGTCGAGCTCGGTGTGACCTTTATCGGTGTCGGGCTCAACGTCTCTCACTTTGGCGGCAATAACGCCAACGCCGTGCTACCGCAGTGGCGATCGTCCATTGTCGAGGTCTCGCTGACGCTGCCGTACAGCTTCCAAGTTCCTTTCCAGGACATGATTGCCACGCAGGACACCATCACCAACGTTGTCCAGCCCGTTATCGAGGCAGCCACGCCCGGTGCCGGTGCTTACATGAACGAGGCTGACTTTCAGCAGCCTGACTTCCAGGAAACCTTCTTCGGCGTTAACTATCCCCAGCTGCTCAAGATTAAGCAAAAGTATGACCCCACTGGTCTGCTGTATGCGAGGGCGGCCGTGGGTAGCGAGGCTTGGACCGTTGCGGAGAATGGCCGGATGTGCAGAACTCAGTCATGATTCGTTGAGTCTAGTTGATTAGTTGTAGTAGTAACAGTAGAAGTGTCTAGTTGAATGGCTCATGATGATGATTAGTTCATGTTGATTCAAGAGATGAAGTGCTATTTGGAATGCGATTGTGCACGTGTAGATTAGCAGATATGCAGATTGTGGCAGGTACGCTGAACCAGCTCAGCTGAGGTCGGGACTATTGAAATAGTGGATTACTAAGCCCAGACTATCTATACTGGCTCTTTATTCGCAGTAAATGCCCGACTTTTACTCCTTCAAGGACTATTGGAGCCGCATCTCCGGTATTGATTGATCTTGCATCGCCAAATAATATGTCATGTAGGCCTATATGTTATCAGTAGTTGAGACGCAGATAAGCACAAATGTCCGTGGATCACTTACAGCTCTAGATCGTGGGGTGAGATCCAGCCTATCAGCAGCGGCTTCGGCTACCGCGCTTGTGTGATTAGCGGGCTGTAATGCATCATCTCGATCGGCGCATCTGCTGGACAAGCACACGCAGACAAACACTCCGGAGTATTAAATTCACTTTGGTCATTTGCAGCGGGAATACAGAAGCATCCGCACATGCATCCTCTGCTCCGTAGCGTCTTGGGTTTTCCACTGTATTGGCATCAGCACGGAGTAATACTATGTATACCTAGGTATGGATGTAACATTGGTGCATATTAGACGACGGATGCTGCAACAGGCAACCTTACAAAGCATCTGCAACTTCTCGTATCAGCAGACCTTCCGATGCACCAAGTAATTGTATCTGTACAGGATCTTCTCCAGGATTGACATTTACCATTTTCGTATTACTACTCCGTTGATTTGTCTGGTACTTGCTATTCGATACCCGTAATACCCGAAGCTGAAAACGGGCTTGGCGGCTTAAAAGACGACGGGCCATTTCCTGCTTCTTTTTTAAGCTCGCATATACACGACGGAAGTTTGACGCATCAGTTACTCCGAAGAACCCATGCCGTCAAATCACGGATCTTGGCCCCTCGTCGCAGCCGTTCAACCGTTGCGTCTCCAAGAGCCCAGAGTTTGCGCCGTCTTCCGAAGCCTTTACCGTACTGTAGCACATTTTGGCTCTTCGTCGTCGGGATTTATAGCACCGTGCTGTTCAGGGTCTTGGCTCGATCGGGTTATTCGCTGAAAAAAACGGACAAGGTTCCGGTTTCTCCGTCTCTGTTCCGAGCATAGTTCCAAGACGTGATATCCAACGCCACCTGATAATAAATACTTATCTTTCACCCTCCTGCAAAAACCAGCCATGCCTCTCAACCGTCCCTGAATTATCCTCTCCGGCTCTGCTTGCCGACCGTCGCCGCTAAATGGGTGCCTCAACACCGCTGTCGCAGGTTCTGCCTCCCCTGATCCTGGGGACGGCCACCTTCAATCACCAGTATCACCCCGATCCCTCACGCATGCCCTACGTCGATATTGTGCGGAGAGCCCTCGAGCACGGAATCAATGCCTTTGACACCTCGCCTTACTACGGCCCTTCCGAGATTTTGCTGGGCCAGGCGCTGCGACTCCTGACCCCGCCCCCGCCACGAGAGGGATATTTCCTCATCACCAAGGCTGGCCGCATCAAGTCGGACGAATTCGACTACTCGCCGGCGTGGGTGCGATACAGCGTCTGCCGCAGCCTGGAGCGCTTGGGGACGCGGTATCTAGATTTGGTCTACATGCATGATGTCGAGTTCGTGTCCGCCGCCGAGGTCTTGCAGGCTGTCAAGGAACTGCGCCGCCTGCGCGACCAAGGACTGATTCGCTATGTTGGCATCAGCGGATATCCCGTCGACACCCTCGCATCGCTAGCGGAGATGATACTGAGAGAGACGGGCGAGCCCCTGGATGCCATTCTCTCCTACGGCAACTTCTGCTTGCAAAACACCCAGCTTGGACGCCCCGACTTTTTACAACGATTCCAGGCCGCCAGAGTGGAGTGTCTGCTCAACGCCAGCATACTCAACATGGGCCTGCTGACGACTCGTGGTGTTGACAACGGTCCTATGGTCTCCTGGCACCCCTCGCCGCCGGAGCTGCGCAAGGTCTGTGCCAAGCTATCACAAATCGCACAGGAGAACGGCGAGCACCTTGAGGGGGTGGCTATCCGGTGGGCTCTGGAAAATTGGGCTCGCGCAGGAAAGGACTTTGGCACAACGGCATATGTCGGGGCTGGACCTCGCATCGGTGCAAGCGTTATGGGTGTCACGGCTATTACAGAGCTCGACGAGACTTGGGATCTGTGGAGAAGCGTCATTGGCCCTGTCATCGGCACCAAGGACGAAACCGCTACACAAAAGAGCAACAAGATCAAGAGGCTTGTCGAGGACAAGATGTGGCCCACCCTGGGCTCATGGAAGGATCACGCCTGGGAGAGCGGCGGCGAAACATTTGTCAATGCCAGAGTGACACCTGGACAGATTCCCAACGACGAGGTTGCCGAGAGATGGGGACTGGTTCCTTCAGCAGCGGTTGTCGCCAAGTTGTAACGCACAACGCCTAATATCATAGACCAGCATGATTGTTTTCATCTTTATCTTTTTCTTCTTGTTTGATTCTCGGATAAATTTCCTACAAAGTACATGCATGCCGTCGCTATAAATGAAATCGCATATATGAGAAGAGCGCAGAGTTAAGAAACAAGTGATAGCAACGTATTATCCGTTTTTTTTTAATACTAATTATAGCTAGCCATGTTACAAACATGGGTAATGCCTATAACAAAAAGTCCTGCAATGGTGATACAGCATGGTAAAGATAATCTCTAGGTGGGAGGACGTCGATTGAGATTGGCGAGATACCAAGCAACTGCCTATCTAGGCTATACGGAAGAAGAAGCTGCAGAATCTTGACGCTGGATTCAGCCGAGACAAAAGTAAATGCTTGTAACAGATTTTATCTCACTATTGATGCCTTCGTATTACCACATGAGACAGCGGCAGTCATGCATAGCCAAGGTCGCATTAGGATGTGCATCTGTTTAGCCTGCCTGTAAGACCACTTACATGGATGGCCATCCTCTAATCCTCCGATCCTCCGATCCTCCGGCTATACATAGCAGCAGCTCCAAAGATGGAAGCGGGTCGTCAGCCTTCTAATGCAAGACATGCTTCCAGATAAGAGGATTCCATATCAATGGGACTCCAGTCAATCTACATGTAAAGCATCAATTTATTGAGCTTTCTTTAGATAGGCATTGCACGACCTGATTGCCTCGTATACATCAGATATGGAGTCGACTCTTGTATCTCGGTTACTCAAAATGTTTTCGCGTGGCCTACTCATCTTGATGGCTGCGCTGGTTGCTAGATTTCTGTATCGTGGATACAGAGTCAGGAGGCATGTCCGGCGGTTGCAAGCTCAGGGAATTGTACATACGTGAAATCTGACACTCTCCTCCCAGTAGATACTGACTGGCTCGCAGCCTACTCTCCCGCACTCCCTTCTGTTTGGCCATATTCCAATTCTCCTCAAGTTCAGGAAATATACCCTGAGGACGTCCATTTCGGCATCATCATGAAATGGCTCGTAGATAACTGCAACAAGTGGATTCCAGACTTGAAACGCCCTCCTCCAGTTTTGTACCTTGACATCTGGCCCGTCTTCCCAGACGTCATGATGATGGTCTTTGACGGCAGCATGTCGGCGCAGTTTACGCAGGTTAGAAGCTTGCCTAAGCACCATATTACTCGGACATTCCTGGAGCCGTTGACAGATAACCTGGACATGACCTCTGCCGATGGTAGTCAGTCGAAGGTGTGGAGGTCGCGGTTCAATCCGAGTTTCAGCCCGAGAAACATCACCATGCTCATTCCCGAACTCATTGATGAGATCATGGTCTTCAAAGACTTGCTCGGGAAAATGGCTGGGCGAAGCGGGCAATGGGGCGACGTCTTTCGGCTGGAGGAGCGCACCACAAACCTTACCTTCGACGTAATTCTTCGTGCAACCATGTAATAAATCCTTCCAAAGATTGACCCTGCCTGTACTTACACGCTATCTAGGGATGAAAGATTGCACGAGCAGATAAATTCACAGGGCAGCCCACTCAAGCAAGCCCTCATCAGTCAGATACAGTTGATGAGCAAAGTCCTCGGGGTGAACCGCATCCTAGGCATCAAACGCTGGCCGTGGGAAGACTGGACCAGACAGCGCAACAACGAAGCATTGCGCAAGGCTCTTCTAGGGCGCGTCGAAGCCATCATAAAGTCGCCTCATCTTGCTGATGTTGTCAGCGAGAAGAAGACTATTCTAAACATAGCTCTGAGTCGCACGCTTGCCGAAACGGGCGGCGAAACACCCGATCAACGGTCAGTTGATGCTATCCTAGCTAATCTCAAGCTTTTCCTATTTGCAGGCCATGACACGACGTCGTCGACCATCTGCTGGATGTTCAAGCTGCTCCAGGACAACCCCGACTGCCTCTCCAAGCTACGCGAAGAGCTTAACAGTCTTCTTGGAGAAGATGTCACCCAAGCTGCCAGTTTGTTACGGGACTCGCCTCAGCTTCTGAACAATCTGGTGTACACCAATGGCGTCGTTAAAGAAGCCCTCCGCTTCTACCCGCTCGCATCAACCGTGCGCCAGGGCGAAAGGGATTTCTTCCTCACCGTCCCGGGATCTGATATAAGATACCCGACGGAGGGCACCGCCATTCATGACGTGCCGTCCGTAATTCAGCTTGACGAATATGTTTGGCCGCGCGCAAACGAGTTTCTTCCAGAACGTTGGATTGCGGCTCAAGGTGACCCTATGCATCCCAACAAGGATGCCTGGAGGCCGTTCTCCATGGGGCCGAGGAATTGCATCGGGCAAGAGTTAGCAATGGTAGAAATAAAATTGGTGGCCGCACTGGTGTGTAGGGAATTTGACATCCAAGAGGCTTGGGACGAGTGGGATATGAAACAAGGATCGATGAAACCCAACGAGACGGTCGGTGGGCAAAGGCTCTATGGATGTGGGCAAACCGTCCAGCATCCAAAGGACGGAATGCCAGTACATATCAGACGACTTTATGCCTGAATAAACATTGATTCACGTAACAGAATCGGAATGCTCCGAATAAGTCGGATTGCGGTGAAACGTCGGATTGAACCGATGAAGTCGGATCAAAGCCGTAACCGCATACAACATGGTCTCTACTCGATTATAAAATTATCGACACGTCCTATTATATATCCAAAAGTAAAAAAAGCAAACTGAATTCGAATTTACTCTATACTTTAAAGTGATTGTCAATCGCCTTTTTATTGTGCTTCTCTGGACGTAGACGCAATGGCTACCACCACGGCTCCACACGTTCATGTTATTATTATCGGCTCTGGAATCACTGGCCTCCTGATAGCACAAGGCCTCAAAAAGGTAATATACAATTTTATGTTTCCTTCTATGCGGTCAAAATTCTATGATTAATCTCTGACTGCAATAGAGAGGAATATCCTTCGCTGTTTACGACAAGGTGGACCCGGCCACTCGTACTCGAGACTGGAGTATGACCATATTTTGGTCATTCCGACACTACCCTTCCCTGCTATCTGAAGAGCTCAATAATCGTATCAATGAGGCACAGTCAAAAGTATACTATAACCCGACAGCAGTTGAAGAATTGGTTGTTAAGAATGCCGAGACTGGCGATGTATTGGCAAGAGTGAACTCTCCTTTTGCCAGGAGAGTCAACCGAGTGGGCATGAGAAAGCTTTTGCTCAACGGAGTCAAGGTTCAGGTATATTTCATCTTTTTGGAATTTCATTCAGCATACTGTGAGAATATGAAAAATTAACCAGCTGCCAGTACGATCGCGAACTCGTTGGCGTCGAATATGCCACTGATGGCGTCGTCGCCCGTTTCAAAAACGGGACGTCTGAGAAGGGTACCATGATCGTTGGTGCTGAGGGCGGACAGTCTTTCGTACGGCGCATGCTTCTTGGTGACCTCGCCCTGCCAGAGACATATCCAGACGTTGAAATGATAAACATCAATGCTAGATATACTCATGAGCAAGGGAAATATATTGCAGAGAATGTAGTGCCACACGTTGATTATGGAGTTCATCCTAAGGGAATATTTTTTATTATTCTTGGTAAGATGCTCAGCCCTCTTTGAAGAGTCAAGACTAACTTTTACATCTAGTCATGCGTGTTGAGGAGAAAGATGATTACTCTACATGGACATTCCATTTTGTCATTACATACCCCAAAACGCTCACCGGCTCGCCGTTGAAGGGCAAAAGCAATGCTGAGCGTGTTGCCATTCTGAGGTCCATTGCCGATAACTTTGCAGAGCCCAGACGATCAGCCTTAATGTGGTTACCAGATGACTTGGAAGTTCCCGATGACTCTATCAAGATGTGGAGTCCAGAGCCGTGGGACAATCATGATGGCCGAGTTACGTTGGCTGGAGATGCAGCGCATGCAATCGCATTCTGTAAGTGATACATATTTCTGTCACTAGTAGCACCAAAAGAAAGGCTGACTCTTTATATAAGATCGTGGACAAGGTCTCAACAACGCCACTGCCGACGCCGCAAACCTCGTTTCTGCCATAGAGAAAGCCACTACTGGTGAATCGACACTGGCGGATGCCATAACTGAGTATGATAAGGAGGTTATCGCTCGGGGGCAAGAAGAAGTTAGATTGTCTCGAGAACTGGCTCTATCAATGGAACACTGGGAGAAATTCTTGGAAAGTCCCATCATCAAATACGGCGGGAATATTCCAAAAGAAATGTCGAAGTGAAAGCCTTCATAGAAGATGGGAAATCTGCTCAGTTGAGAAGGTTTCCTTGGGGGTATTTGGAGATTCAACATCTCCATCGTGGACTGATAGTTGTTGTATTGGTCATATTCAGTTCCCTTTCAATCATATTGATTAAGAATCTAAGCAATATCTAGATCAGCCCACATGGGTCCCAGTTGATAATCTGATAACAAGAAATGAGATAAATCAGCATCGCCATTGATATCCTGAAATAAGCTCACATCAAAACTGTCAAAAAGCGGATTAGGATTCTCGGAGGGCGTCATAGGCAGGAGGCCAAGTCGATGACAGAGAGAAACGACCTTTGCATATTGATGCTCTGATGTCTTTGAGAATACAGTGGTCGACTTGAGGAGATCCAATGCGGCTGTAACGAATTCACGTGCCTTGGCGAGGGTAGCATTATCAACCTTTCCTGTAGCGAGAGAGGATTTCTCTTGAGCCAAGACACCTAACACGGCCCCAAGCGCCGTGATTAGGAAGTAGTTGTACTGCGTTTGCTGCATTTTGTATATGTCGGTTTCACCAAACAACTCTAGCAAGATCTGGAAACTGTCGTATGCGATGTTGACAGTCATCGCCCACAAGTCCGAGTTGGTAGCCTCTTGTAATTGTAAAGAGTAGAGTGCTGGGCGAATTAGCACGAGGCGTAGCTGATTAGCCCTCAAGTAAAGCAGTGTGGAGAAATGACGGATCTTTTTAGCATCGAGTTCTTCGTTATTAGGATCCAGTACTTTGGGAACATGTTTCTCTTGCCATTGATTGAGACGGCCTTGAAAGAAGTCGAATGATTCCCGCCATTCTTGCGCGTAATGCGATGAGCCGCCAAAGACATTAGAGATGGATTCGCAGATTCTGGAACCCAGACGACAATAATCGATCATGGCTATTAGATAAGGGGAATCATCCTAAATTTTGTGACATTCATTAGTACTCTTTCACTTTGAAAGAGAGTGAAAGTTGCTCAATACGTACCGGCAATGGAATGCTATTGTCGATATCTTTATCTTGAATATGTCTTGGTAGCCCCAAGGAATAGCTGAGCTGGCAATCGAGAACGAAAGCCGTCCAAAACATGTTTATTGCCAGTTTATATGAACTTGGCTCCTTAAACATACTCATAAGCACTTTGTTTTTATATAGCCCAAACTCCAGGATCAGGCGAGTGAGATTGCCAACAATACGCCAAGCGAGTCTCGAGTTGCCCTTAATTGAATGATATATACTCTGTTTCAAAATTAGCACCAGTTGAATAGGGGCATATAGAGTTCAATACGTACAACTAATATTAGTACGTGTAGGTCGCCGATTTCTGCAGTAGCAGCCCATATTGTATTGTCTACATCCCGTTGTATGCTTGCGTGGAGTTTAGCGGCTGCAGCTTCATGACTGCTGTCCTGTATAACCATGGCAATAGCAAACACCATTTTGATGATATTGAGGTCACTGCGGCCTGTTTGATTCACCAAGATGTCTCTAACGGATGAATGTGACTCTGCTGCCAGATCAGGATAGAGCTCTCTCACATGTTGCATCAAAAGGCCAATAGGTAAGATAGGATGTGTCACGCCCACGAAGCTGTCATAAAGGTTTATAAGACGGACTGCTGTTTCTCCATCTATCTCCTCCAATGTGCTGAAGGGCAATCCATGCAGGGGCCCTGCCGTCGCTGGCGTCGAGAAATTATCAATGTCCTGATCATTGAAATCGTTTCGAATATTTTCGCAACTATTTTCGACAATAATCTCCCCATCCAGAGTCGAGTATGTCTCCCGATCTGTGCTGTCTATTCCGCTGCCTATCATCCCTACTGCAGACATATAAAAAGTCATGCCGGAAGGACCACGGAAAAATGGAAGTAAGTGCTTGTAAGACATGGCCGCGGAGTATTGTTCAGCATCAAGAGGGAGATGCTCCGTAGGCTCTCCGATAAGTCTCTTATTCAATACTCTGCTGTTGTCCTCGGTCCTTTCGAGGAGTTGATCAAGTTTTTCTGACTGAGCTTGAATCATTTTCGTCAAATCCAAAGCCAAGGCAGCGTTCCTAGATTAGTTGAGATCTCTTAGTATATAACCGTCATGAACTAGACAATGGGCTGAATCGGCCGTGATATTGAGACAAACCAAGTAGAAGGAGGTTCCCTGTGACTGGATGCCTCGGCCGGAATATCTACTTCGCCATTGCTAGTATAAACAGCGCCGACGTTATGCAATTCTGTCATAACAGAGTGCCGCAATTTATAGAAACATTCTTCCGGTCGCCTCTTTTCGCATTTATCGCATGGTTTCTTGCCATTGCATCGAATCTTTTGCTGTTTACATCGCTCACAGGCTTGAAACACGTATCGCTTGCGCTTCCGAGCGAGCCGGTCAGCATTGGATTGAGGAAGAGACAATGATCGATTTGCACGGTTCTCCATAATGTAATTCAGATATAATAGATGTTATGATAAGTACTAATAGTAGAGTTGACTTCCTTTTAGTACGTCCTGGATGAGGTATAGAGTAAGGTTTAGCTCAATATTAAATACTAGCTAGTAATAGAGGGATTTGTCGATTCTTAATAAGTCTCCTATTCGTATATGACCATCTCATGACAAAGCTTAAGCGGGGTAATATGGAGCTAATTACATAGCATGAATATGTCGGATAGACAGGGTATTTTATTGGATGACGATGTTACTTTGATCGGTGGTACAGCGTTGCAGGCGGTACGGGCATATGAGGTTGCATTTGGATTTTACTGAGTAATCGTGGAGGTGGCGTCAAAGGGGCCTCCTTTTCTTCTTCAATTTTATTCTAGGCGAAATATATTGTCAATGACCTGTAGAATAATTCGAGTTACCAATATGGCTCCAGTTACTGCAGTTACTTTTCTTATTCCTGTCTGGACAAGGTTCTATGTTGTTTCAACGACCGTTATCTCACTGGTGCTATAATATCAATGTTTTGTGTAATGTTGATATCCCATATTGGATATTTATTGCATCTTCATAATGATCTAAACGAATCTGTAAACCTTTATACTCTTCGCCTCCTGAATAAGCAAAACAATAATACAAGATAAAGTCCAGCAATTTGATGACTACTGCTTCTTCCTCCTCACAGTGAGCTTGTATCCGATTGGGGGCGGTGAAACATAACTAAACCACTATGACAGAGCCAACATTAGTTTCCATACAACTTATTACTTTCCCAACACAGGAATTTGCCTTGACAGATAGCTGAGAAGAACTTACAGGGTTCTGAGGCCGGGGATCCGCGTCAGGCTTGATGTCGTACCGCATCACGATCTGCGACAAGAGCAGCTTGAGTAGGTGGTTCGCAAAGAAGCGTCCGGCACTGTATATAAGTCAGTAAATATTATCATTGAAAGTCCCTGGTGTTTATTTACCAAGCATATCTGCCATGGCTAAAAGCGAGATAAGTGTCACTAGTGGCCGCAAATTTGAGCCCTGTCGTTTGCGCCTCTGTCTTCTCGTCCAAGAAGCGGAAGGGATCAAACGAAAAGGGCGACTCTCCCGGATAGACCTCCGCATCGTGGTGCAAACCGTAGCTCCCAATTCCAATCTTTGCACCGTATGGAATGTGTTCTCCAGTTGGGAGATCGACGCCATCCTTGGCCACAACCACTTTGATGATACCATGGGCGAACCCCCAGAGGCGGAGACTCTCAGTCATGACACTGTCCATCTTGGGCAATTTGGCCACCTCTGCTCGAGTCCAGCGCGAAGAAGGATCAGCATTGTCTGCATTTGTAGCTTCTTCGCGCAGTTGGTCTTGAATACTGGCACTCTGAGGAGAGTGAGCGATGTCAATCAGGACGTTCTCAAGGGTGATGCCCTGAACCTGAATGGCAGCCCAGTTGAGGATGGCCAAGAGTTTGCTGCTATGGCTCTGTGATCGGCATGGGTCATCATTGCGACGGTAGGCTTCTTGCATGAGGCGAGACAGCAGATCGCTTGGCTGATCTGGATCTTTCTTCTCTTCATTATCCATGTGGCCAAATCGTCTTGCGCGCTCTCGGATTATGGGATTGACACAACGGTCCATACGCTTGAACTGCATCCAGTCGTACTGCGCAAGAAGAGGGCCGAGAAGCGGCCGAAGAGGCTTTGGAGTTAGTTGTGCAAGAAGAGCTTCAACCAAGATGAACTTTGCGAAATGAGTTGACGAGGCGAGATAAGTCGGGTCGCGGCATAGTGGCAACCCGACGTACATGCGACTGACGATGCGGCTCATGAGCTCCAAACAGACGTCCAGAAGCTCAACTTGTGTCCAGTTTGTCGTGTCATTACCCAAGAGGTCCTCCAGGGCTGCTTGAATCTCCTCAATGACATCGTTGGTCTTATTATTGAGCTCCTTGGTGATATCCTTGATAAGATTAACTACAAATGTCCACTCGTTGTCATCGGCAGCAACACAGTTTAAGAACGTGTGCTTGGCTGCGAGAAACTCGTTGTTGCTCTCACGCTGGCTGAGCACATTTGCAGGCTGCTTCATCAACCAAGGCAAATTCTCCGGCGGTAAGATGACTTGGTGCCCCGTGAAAATATCAGGGAGGATATATGGCCGTCCCTTCTTAGAGTACTATTTAACAGTGTTAATCCATGAGCTGTATGAGCATGAATAGGCTGATTCTTACGTCTCGGTGTCCAGCCCAGAGGAGAGTGTTGACTTCAAAGACAGAGCCGAGAGACGCTCGACCGCGAGAGAAAAAGGACCCATCTGAATTGGCAAAAGCCAGGCTTGTTGGAATGCCTTGGTACGAAAAGACACGATACCATACATAGTAGATGCCCCCTAGAAGACAGACAGCGGCCAGCCAGGGGAGAAGAGCCAAAATAGTAGACATGGTTCTCAAAATATTTGAGGTATAAGGTCTGTGGTTCTTGAGCTCAGACTTCTATGAAAGCCGGGGAGCTTCGTCCTTTTCATACACATATATGCATTCAGCTCGACGAAACTTCCAGTCTGGCAAAATAGGATCCAAGATTTCCTACACAAATAGATAATGATCCACTAATGTCACGCTACTAACGGAATTACCGATTAGACTTCAATATTCTAAGGCAGGAGCTGATAACTTGAAGGATCATCCTCCTCCTTGAAGCTGTTGTCCCCTTAAAGATCTATCTATAGGCGCTTGTGGAGCTGATGGAAAAGCATTAGTAGTATGGACATTAGGTTTGAATCTCATATGATCCTCAACATCATCGAACTATGGAATGCTACCAGCTCATGGAAGATCCTGCTCTCATGGCACGCACAACGCTAAGCTTAAGTCTTAGGTAAAGCCAGAGAAACGGATTAAGCGGAGGATTTCAGGCGTCAATGGCTCTGAGACACACTGAAACCCATCGTGCATGTGACGTTTCCACCAGCACCACTTACAAGGATCTTCCATGACTCTCACAGGATCTTTGGTTTTGCTAGTTGATAACGAAAGACGGCGGATGAGGACCTGACAGGTGAGGGATCTGTAGGATCGTAATGCGACGATCTGACTGGGATGCCTCTAGCCTATCACAATCGAGACATCGGAAAAGAGACGGGGTCTCGAAGCTAGGAGCAGAATCCTTCCTGATTAAGCACTAGCAGTGTCGGCATTGACTCCGAAGAATCGGGCCAGTCATTAGTTGGTGATATGTCACCGTAAGGGTAACACGGACAACTCCATTCACTGACAGCTGTAGGATCATGGATACAACGCTGCGGCCAATCTCTCTGCCGTCTCGTTGAAGGATGCAATATTTTGTCCATTTCTCTTTCTTGCCTGCATATATGGAGCTGCATAATTAGCCGGATTAAAAGTCAGCGTTGATTACAAACATACTCGTATGATTGACAGCACGAAATTTACCCACTAAATTACTTGCATAGATAAATCGGATTCACTTGGACGAGTTGCAGATCCTAATCAAGCATACAACAGGTATCTCTCTTAAGACACATGTATCTGCTATCGGACCTATTAATTAATGGCTCAAAATTCGTTACTCCTGCTATAGGCCGCTATCAACTCTTGTATTACTCAGAGTCTCAGACAAGTCATCGGGGGAAATACGAGCATTGAGAAAGGATTTTAGCCCTTAGGTAGTTACTAAAAAGAAAACGTCAATCCTACAGCGACCCAAAATAGCTGTCAGTACAACACTCCCCGCGTGTAAGCTGAATAGAAGGATGAGGCGAGGATTTAGGATCCAGGCAACCCAGCCGCATTGCAACGTAAAGTTCACAATTACTATATTTGTAGCTCCGGAGATACGCGCTGGTGACGTACCGCTTCCCTTGTTGCATATCCTCTTTGCTAGCATGTTTCTGTAAATGACTGGAGATGGTATTCTGTGTTCAAAATGCCTACCAGAAAGGCATTCATAAACTGCCTCTGCGGATCGGCTTGAAGACCTCAGTAACTGAGAGTTACACCATCTGAAGACTACACTTACTAAGACATAAGACAGAAGAACTACTCTAAGATGGTTGATTCGATCTTACCCAATCATACAATGGCGGTGGCGTCTAAGCTTCATATTGACATTTCCATCGCCCCCAACCTTTCTACACCACTTGAATGTCTGCCATTGCCTCCACCAGGAGTTAACAAATTAATTCAAGATGTGATCAGAGATCAAGTCATTGCTCAGCCTGAGGCTCAGGCTATTGCCTCGGCAACTGTGAATCTCACATACAAAGAATTAGACGAGAGCTCTACACGGCTGGCCCTGCAGATTGCATCTTCTGGAATCAGCTCGGGTTCCATTGTGCCAATTATTCATGAGAAAGTAAGATATTCTCAATTTCCGCGTCACCTCTCTCTCATTCAACAGGAGACGATAAGAGAGGGAAAGAAGTAGAAAGGGAAATAATCTTGCTAACCTGTTTCGCATAGTCTGCCATTACCATCGTTGCTATGTTGGCAGTTTTAAAGGCAGGATGTGCTTTCACTGCGCTAGACGTATCTCACCCAACACAGAGGTTGTTGGAGATTATTGAGGACACCAATGCCCCAATTCTGCTAGTGTCTGCAGAGCAGGCTCCGAGATTCAATAGCCTTGTTGGGGTTCCAATCATGGAATTATCCACTGATGTCTTCTCTGGTTCTATTAATGAGTCACCCGCAACTGCGACTGATGTCTCGCCAGATCATCTGATGTACACAATCTTTACCTCAGGCAGTACAGGCCGTCCAAAAGGTGTCATGATAGAACACGGCGCCTGGCTAACGAGCGCTCTCGCATACGGCGCTGACCAAGAGCTCAATTCCAGCTCGAGAGTCTTGCAGTTTGCATCATATGCCTTTGACATGTCCTTGATGGAGATATTTACGACTCTCATCTTTGGTGGCTGCATCTGCGTGCCAGATGAGGAAGATCGTTATGGAAGAATACAGGATTTTGTCAACCAGACAGGCGTCAATACTTTGATGCTGACGCCTTCCTACGCCAAATTGCTAGACCCCACAACGATGCCTGCTGTCAAGATGCTTATCACAGGTGGCGAGGCTGTCCCGAGTGATCTAGTTGAGCTGTGGAATCCACATGTCAAAGTCTACATTGCCTACGGTCCGACGGAAGCCTCAATACAATCTGCTGGCGCAAAGCTCGAGATTAAAACTACTACAATTCCATCGGGTCTCATTGGGCGCCCAACAGGCTGCAATTTGTGGATTGTCAAAGAAGATAACCACAATGAGCTGGTTCTCAAGGGTGAGGTCGGGGAGCTAGTCATTGAAGGAAACACTCTCGCACGGGGCTACTTGGGTGACGAGCCCAAAACCGCTGCCATGTTTGTGAACATGTCCATTGGTCTTGATACCCGGCGCGTGTTTAAAACAGGCGATCTGGTTCGTCAGACCGAGGCTGGTGATATCATCTTTGTTGGCCGCAAGGACACTCAGATTAAGATACAGGGCCAACGCTTCGAGCTCGCTGAGATTGAAGCAAGGCTGGCTCAGACTCTACCCATTGGATCTAAATCTTGTGTTGACAAAGTTGAGAATCCCAACTTCCATAATAGAGGTGCTATTGTGGCCTTCCTTAGCGACTCGGTAAGGGTGTCGGGCGACGAGGAGCCAGAGATCAGCTGGAATCAAGTTGAGATAACCTTGGAAAGGTCTCTCGAAATCATGGCGAACCTAGTGGCAGTGCTCCCGAAGCCAATGATTCCATCACTATACGTACCAGTCTCGTTTATCCCTCTAACCACATCTCACAAGACAAACCGCGCCGCACTGCGAGAGTTGATCACATCTCTAGGCCCCGTTGATATACAAAAACTCCGAAAGCCAGAGGGCAAATCCAGAGCCCTCTCTGCTGAGGAGTCAATTTTGCGAGAGCTATGGGCGTTCTCCTTAAATTTGAATCCAGAGAGTATTGGACCGGATGATCACTTTATTCAACTTGGAGGTGATTCGGTTACAAGCATCAAGCTGATCGCAGCAGCTCGCAGTCGTGGGATCACACTCACATCAGCCACTGTCCTCTCAAACCCAGTCCTGTCCGACCAAGCTCAACTCGCATTCAGCTCCGCCGCTGGAGAGAGTGACGAGAATATTCCACCGTTTGGGCTACTGGGGGTTCGTTCAAACGAGCTCCGCGTAATAGCGGCTGCTTTATGCAAGCTTCCAACTGAGGAAATAGAAGATGTCCTGCCCATGACGCTCAATCAGATGCGGTGGTACGGGAAGACTTTGGTGAAGCCAGACGCATGGATTGACCAGTATCACTTTCAACTCCCCAGTGACGTGGACCTTGTACGGTTCAATTCAGCCGTCAATTCCGTCGTAGAAGCTACCGATCTTTTGCGCACAAGAGTTCTCGCCACTGCAGACAGGAAGCTTTTTCAGGCCATCATAAAGTTTCACCCAGTTCAAGTCATCGATGCCAGTGATACCTTGGAAGAGTACCTAAGCCGGGATCTCGCAACTCCCATGGGCCTTGGCGCACAATTGACCCGTTTCGCTGTCCTTCATCAAGCCGACTCAACTAAAGTGTTTGTCTGGACAATCCACCATGCTATCTACGATGGCTATTCTCTACCAATGCTGCTGCAAACTATCCAGGATTTCTACCAGGGCCTCAAGCCAGCGCCATTCACCCCATTCAACCGCTACCTCAAAGGCCCTGAAGAGAAAGATCTAATTGAAGGAGAGACGTTTTGGAAAACTTATTTACTGCAGGCTTCTTGGACCAAATTTCCCGTCTTACCTCCTCCTGAGGAAAAGTCTCCACCACAGATGGGCAGACTCTTGCGGACTCTGAGTATCGCCTCGAGACAAGCGCAATCCGGCCACTCTGAGAACGCACAGTCTGTCACCATGGCAAATGTGGTACGTGTTGCATACGCTGCAACGCTCTCACACCATTCAGCAGATCGTCCAAGCTCTGTCCTTTTCCTAGAATCTCTCGGTGGTCGGAACTCAAGCCTGAAGGGCATCGATCGCGTCGCTGGACCGACCCTCCTCACCATCCCTACGAGGTTGGAGCTACCAGGTGTTAAGTCATGCAAAGATATTGTATTGGAGGCGCAGACATCACTTCTGGAGAGAATGAAGTTTGAGAGCTTCCCCTTGCCCCGCCTCCTGCCACTTGCACCAGCTCTGAAGCTGCGTAACGTCCTCATGATAGAGAATGAAGCGTTTCTGATCAACGGAGATGGCAACGGACTATTCGGCCGTGGAAAAGAAGAGTTGAAGTTGGAGGAAACGGAGGGCTTGCCAATGATATTCCGGTGTACTATTCTTCAAAGCCAGTTGGATGTCGATATAAGATACGACAGTACCATCATTCCCCACGGGGAGACGGAAGCTCTCTTGGGAACTTTCGAAAGATTCTTTGAAGAGTTGTGGCATGGCGATGGGGCTAGATCTTTTGATGCCATTGCTTCATTTATGGGACAGCGGTTTGACAACTCGTAAGAGATGAGATTCAGATTCTCTTTAGATGCTAGTTTGGGTGCTAGCTGTCATGACCTTACACCAAAGGCCATGCATTCGGTCCAAATGAAGATACATAGATGTATTCTCAAAACAGAGCCAGTGCTTCCAAGCATTCACTAGTATGCAATCAGGTCATTAGAATCGACAAATTTGATGCGAGCTCAGCTGAAGAGTATATAGGCCATGTTGCTAGATTGGATGGAATCTACAAGTATCTTTGGATAGTCTGCGCTGCTACATGAGTTCAACACTCTGAAATTAAGCCTTCATTAGTAGTTGTGTTGCTTTAATTGTGGTATAACGGGAAGGCATCTTGATACTAGTGCATAGTCGAGAAATAGTAAAAGTAGAGTCTTTATTTACTCAAAACCGCGACACCCTGTGCACTTTCCCTTGTCCTCTGTAGTTTAGTAATCACCTTGTGAAATAAAATAAAAATACGTACGTAATTACAATCCGACTACAATATTTCCTTTGATAACTCATCTGAACTTTGAACATTTAGCATGCTTATTTTCTGATTCTCTATATAGCTTTAGGGTAGGCATTATTATGTAATTTTCGGAACCAACGATTTGTATCCGAGGTCTTGCAACTCTCCAACCCAGAACTACCCGAGCCCTCTGTTCCGACTTTTCGCGAACTTCGACTTCTCTTCTCTCCTGTCCTCCGTATGGCGGGAGGTCGCAAGTCCAAGGCCGCAGCACCGGCTCGTCCCCAAAACACCCTCATCGTCGACAATGGCGCCTGGACGCTCAAGGCCGGCCTCGTCTGCGGCGGCTCGATTCCAGAGCCTCGCGTGATCCCCAACTGCATCGCGCGCGACCGCTCCAAGAAGATTTACGTGGGCTCCGAGCTCGAAAAGTGCCGGGACTTTAGCGAGATCCAGTTTCGGCGGCCGGTAGAAAAGGGATATTTGGTCAACTGGGAGGCGCAGAAGGAGATTTGGGACCAGGAACTGTTTGGCGACAAGGCAGAGGTGAAATGCGATCCTAGCGAGACGAGGCTGATGCTCACGGAGCAGCCAAACACGCTGCCTGTGCTGCAGACCAACTGCGACCAGATCGTCTTTGAGGAATATGGCTTCTCGAGCTACTACAGAGGGATTGGTATGTTTATCAAAGGGAGCAGAGTGAAGGCAACTAACTGGGCTATACTAACATGTACTTTTCACCCCCAGGATCAACATTCAATGCCTATCACGACCTGCAGAGCCTGTTCCGCACGCCAAAAGACGCCCTCACAGCCGCAAACACGCCAGCTGAAATCATGCTGGTTGTCGACTCCGGCTTCTCGCACACAACCATCACCCCTCTCCTCGGCGGACGACCCCTCCACTCGGCCATCAGGAGAATCGACATTGGCGGCAAGTTTCTGACAAACTACATGGCCCGACTCATATCCCTGCGCCACTTCGACATGCGCAACGATTTGTACATCGTCAACGAGATGAAAGAGGCGTCGTGCTACGTCTCCGCCGACTTCAAGGCCGACCTGGAGCGCACGTGGAAAGGAACTAGGGGAGAGAAGCGACAGGATTACCTGTCCGGGGCCGGCATCGTCAAGGATTACGTCCTGCCAGACTTCCACACCCGGCACAAGGGTATCCTCCGCGAATATGACCCGGCGCAGCACACGAAATCCAAAAAGCTCGCCGCCATGAAGGAGTCGGAAGAGGACGTCTTGACGCTACGAAACGAACGGTTCGCCGTCCCCGAGCTTATCTTTCGCCCGTCAGACGTGGGCATGCGGCAGCCCGGCCTTGCAGACGCCATCCAGCAGTCCCTCCACGAGCTTCCCATTGGTCTCTGGCCGGGGCTTCTCGCCAACATCGTCGTGGTGGGCGGGACCTCTTTGTTTGACGGCTTTATCCAGCGCTTGCAGAAGGAGCTCGTGCAGCTTGTTCCCGACGATTGCATAGTTCGCGTCGCTCGCCCTGCCGACCCCATCACCAACACCTGGTACGGAGCAGCCAACATGGCAAACCACCCGAACATCGACAAAGTAGCCGTCACGAAACAGGAGTATGAAGAGCATGGCAGTGCATGGATAGCCCGCAGATTCTCGACTGGTCTCCTTACATCCTGAACAAGGGAGAGAGAGAGAGCCTTGGCTTGTGTGCCGCAGTGTCTTTGATGCCTGGCGTTTATACTTCAGACCAGAAGGCTACGTGTGAGATGCGGCGGTCTGGGCGTGGGATGGGCATGCTTCACTTCTTTCCATGATTGGATAAGTGCGGCAGTTGTGCAAGTGCCAAGAGAATTACTGCGCAACATCTTGTCTCGTCACAAAACACGCCAAGCATTCCAATTCACACTTGTAATGTGTTAGAAACGCTTTCCGATAGGTTTTGTTCTCACCCAGGAGCGAGCTTCCGATCGAAAAGATTATGTGTGAACTCTCGCCAAGAACATAGGCCAATACTGTCTCAGCAAACAAGCAAATCATGAGACTGCCAAGCAAGACGGTCAAGTTATACAGAGACGAGTTTACCTTGCACTCGACCAGGCAACAGAACGGGCATAAGACCATTGCCCGAAGAAGAGGGGACGCGCAAGCAAGGGGAGCAGTCATTTGGTTCGATTTCAAAAGGCTAGGCTAGGTGCACCCAAAGAACAAGTCCATCATACCAAGTCCCACCCAGCCGACATTCCCCATCAAATCGCTATATGCGGAGCAATCAGATACGTCTATTGAACTTTAATCATAGAAACAAATGATATGATGCGTTCATGGTTCCGTGCTTCTCGGCGAGTTTCGGCGTCTCGGCATTCCTCTAGTTTGACTGTATGCATGGCGCTGTCATCGGGGAGGTTATGGTGTTAGACTATGTATGCGGGTGAACGTGGCTTGTAAAGATGAAAGGAGAGTCGCTCATTATACTCCATACGCCGTCATAAGTTGGGAGTCGTGTACCCAAAAGGTTAGAGGAGAGGTTCCATTGATATTTTGGCATTAGAAAAAAGATTGGGAGGAGAGAGGAGAAGATCAGCCCATGCTGATCAAAGACGGCCCAGGCCTCGACCCCGGGACACACACCCTGTATGACTGGTTAGCACTTCCACACTCCATAGCCGGAGTATCTCAGGTCCAAGAGGGGGTGAGCTTTACAATCGCACTGTTGTTTGCTGCGTTAGCAATCCCGTGTATTCACTTTTCAATCTGGTGTGGGAACTTACGTGGTTCATCGAACATCCTTCATTGTGAGTGGTGCAGTATCCAGCACAGCACTTTTTGCACACCCTCTGAGTAAGGTTAATGCAATCATCGCACTGCGAGTTTTGACCTCTACGTTAGTTCTTTCTCTAATATAGCAAGCATGGTCACGGAGAGAAGAAGGGGCTAATGCTCACATTGTTGCCGCATTCCCAGCAGCTCTTCGACACTCGTGGCTACGCAGTCAACTATTAGCAAAACATTTCTCCCAATGTGAAACATTGCATTGTGATGATGATGATGATGGCTCCGCCTCCTCTGCAGCTGCAGCTGTAACGCCAAGGGGATGGGGGTTGGGACAAACACTGCCTACAAATTCGAGAGGTCTGTCTTCGAGACTGGCCTGATCGGCTGGTCTAATCCATCCCCGGCTCGTCATGTCGCAGAATTTAAGTTTCCACTACGATTTCCCTTCTCTTCCTGGGCTCGAGCGAGTGTACATGAATGACAGAGACCGTTTCGTACCTTTTTCATGGTCGGAGTTGCGAAATCCAATTCGTCAAAGTCATTGACCACATCATCGTCGTCAACAATGGTGACCTGTGTCTCAAAATGGCCTCCGAAACTCTGGCCGGGAAGCGCGTAGCACGATTCGCACCACCATTTGTTGCAGCTAGTGCAATATCGCTCACGGATGCAGTCCATACATCTGGGCACAAAAGAGCTATATGGCTCTCTGGGGTTGACCGCCGCCTTAAGGGCCGAAGAAAAGAGAGGCAACGGTGCTAGCAGCGGTAAGTTGGCGACTGCACCACTGTTCGGACGAGTGAGGCCTTCGGGGGCGTCGTGGCAGCTCTCACAGCCAAGGAGAGCATGAGTAGCCACAACGGGAGCGCTATCAAGATCCGATCCGCCCTTGTAGGCCGGAGAATTTCGGTGTCGTGACCCACGGCAGAGAACGGCATCGAAGGCTATGATGCCCTGACAGGCAAGCATGCAGTTGGCCCACTCCTGGCTGACCGACCGAGGCAGGATGCGGCCCTTCTTGTTCCACCAAGCATCGCCTTGGTTTTGCAGCGAGGATGCCAGAGCAATCTGGCTCTTTTGGTTCCACTCTGCACTAATAGACGCTCCGGATGGATCGGGTTGCTGTGCAGCAGCCAACACGTCCCTGGGGCCGAAGACGTAGAGCGCCTTGAGACTGGGGGAGCCAGCTCGCCGGGTTGGGCGACAAGCATACTGAAGTGTTTGGCGAAGCTTGCCGTGGTTCAGGTTCTTGACTTCACGAATGGACAAGACGCGAACGTTGAAGCTGGCATCGTTGATAATTTCATGGCAGAGCTCCGAAGTCACGGAGAGCCCGTCAAGAACCAGAGTCTGAACATTTTGCAGAATGCTCTGTCGCCGAAGGGTTGAAAAGATGCCCCTCAGCGGGCCGGAGTAGAAGCTGTGGAAAAGTGAGCTTAGCATCGTATGACATGGTATGATGCAGGGAACCGCCATGCACTCACTCATCTTCGGTGAGGTTTTCATCTAGCTGAACATTGCGCCAGACCTCGCCTCCATGATCGATCTTGTCAATCTCAAACTGGACTGCCTTGATGTGAGATAAATCAAGATGACGGAAAACTCCTGGGGTCTCTCGGATGAGGGCTCGGAAAGCTCGGCTTGTAGCAGCAAGGCTCAGGACACTCGACACGGGCAGATAGGGGATTATATGTCTCAAGATGAGAGAGTTGTGAATGGTGTCATAGAGGGTAGTGGCTAATTCCTCTGTCTCCGATGTCGCCAGTAGTTGGAGCTCTTCACGCGTTGGGTCGTCGACGGTAGCTAAGCTCATGTCAGGCTACCTGGACCTTGAAGAACGAGAGACTTCGCGGGCGATGGAGATTCGTCGCAGGCGAGGTAAAGCCGTGAGCTTGCGGCCAAGTGAAGCCGGCACGAGGAAAGATGAAGGATGATATGATATGCAGATGCTAGGTGGGGAAGGAATTGGGGAAGCTTCCGTGTAGCTAAGTTTATGGTCTAGGATGAAAGAGATGGTGGCTGAAAAGCTAAGAGACTTCTGAAAAGTAATGAGAGACCAGCGCTCAACGCTTTTCTCAACAAGCAGATAAAATAAGGATAGATGGAGAGTGGGATTAACATGAGAATTGGGAGTTTGACAGATGGGAGGTCAGTGATATATGCACTTGGTTGTTACCCAGAACGGATGCCCTACCTAATACACAAGTACAAAGCACCTCTTCGATTAGAGCGCCTGTACACGGTGGGCACACGTGCTATACGTTGGTACAACCTTGTTTATAAGCAGTAAGACAATCTCAGATTACACGGCAGAAATGCTCTGCTGAGAGAGACACAGCTGCCGCCAGTCAGACTGGGCGGTCTGGTCCTTACTCGTGCATGGAGCGAGACGTGGCCGAAGCTTAGAACCGCCTGTATGAGAGACGAAATAACTACTGCTACATGGAGTATAGACTTTCTCGGCGCCTGGGCTATGGCTAGCTTGGCTAAGACAGGGCAATCTTGGACTAAGACCACACCTTCACCTTATCAGGCTATGGATGGCCAATCCCAACGCACGGGAGATTGGGGGCGCCGTATAGCCAGATGGGGGGCCCTTCTCCCAACGGCAGCTTGTAGGTGAGCTCCGTGGTGGGTTTTCAGCAGCGCCAGCGGCGGCTGTCGACCGAACTGGCCCAGGCGAGGCGAGGTGAACCTAAGAGGAGAAGCGCCGAAGGACCGAAGCAACCTCCATTTGGTGAAATAATGAAGAAATTAGTAAATTCCTTGCGGATATGGATCATCGGCTGAGATGGAGGGACTGTGTGTGGCGAATGGGCAACCAAGACGTAATGCGTTTATGTAGCACTCTCGGTAGGTATGTAACGTCCCTAGAGATTCGTCATTTTTGGGAGCTCCCACCATGCGCGAGGTGGCATAATCTGGCTGGATCTTGGGAGACGAATCAGAAGAGGCAACGATTCACACTCTCAAGCTTCGACGGATGAGCTCTCACCACCCAACCGCCGTTACCCCACAAAATCCCAAATCCTCCCCCCTGTCCATGGAAGAAGACAATCAAGAGCAGCACGAACACTGCGGCCAGAGACTTGCAGTGTGTGGGTGCGGGGTCTCTACAGTAGAGAGGAACAAAGCAAAAGCACTGTTGACATGTCCCATGTGTTTGGATAACTGGAAGATTGCAATCGTAGTTCCTTTGAATGGCATTTGCTTTGCTGGCTCTCTGGCCGTGTGCCATGACAGCTCCGCCCACGAGCGTGTCCAGCCCCCTCTTTGCTGCCACTTTCGTTTCATCTCAAGGGTCTGCATGCACCGGAACGGCGGAGCTCTGCCGTCCAGCATCCGAACTGATGAGCAAGATCTCTCGGCGTGGGGGAGAGTTTTGGTCGCACGGCGGCAGCTTCATTTTGCGGGGCAGCTTGGCTGACACCTTGAACATGGATCTCCTCATCTCATTGCTGTTAGTAAGCCAACGACGAGACTCAACGGCACCTCGAGCTGCAGCTGTTTTTGAGTACTCCTTTGGTTGCGTCTGTATTGAGATGGTCTTTCGATGGCCATCAAAAGATGCTTGACGGATTGCATTGCCTTTGAGAATGACCTCCTGGCAGTCACGATGCAGATATGGAGTGCACGTGATTTCGCACGTGCACTCACACGTGTGCTTACATCATATTGCAGAACACCAAAGCTTCGTAGAATTGCACGGAATGCTGACTTATCGCAATTGCCCCTCTAGACGTTTCTGCCGCGTCTTCCAGCTGTAGCCTTCGCAATGGCGTAGGTAATCCAGACATTTACTTTTAATCTTTGATATTACGGCAACTAAGAAATGGAAGCTTCATGTATTTGTATTGATCAACCTCCGTGCAACTGTGGCTTTCTGGCTGCGTCCCTTTCCTTTCCTTGGAAACTCTCCGCATTATCTTCTCCTATAACAAAGAGCTACGTCTAGGCGTAGCATAATAATATCAGACCAGCATGGACGAGCCCATCTCTCTTCGGTGGTCAGACTCGTTCGCCATACTCCCTCCCTCCGACCCAGTCTGCAGCAAGCTTCCAGGAGACAAGATTATCCTGCCTCCTTCTACTCTCCAGCAACTACTCTCAGCTTCGTCTGCCCGAGCAGCAACGGCATCCGCTAATGGTAGCAACGGTTACTTCGGCTCTAGCTATCTGAGTAACCAGTCGTACGGACAGGAGACGCAGCAGCTTCCAAATCCTCTTATTTTCCGTCTTGTCAACCCAAAGAACCACAATGTGGTGTATGCTGGCATCAGAGAGTTTTCTGCGCCAGAGGGGACCATTGGATTGAGTTCATTACTCCTCGAGGCTCTAGCCATCGGCTCCGATGATTACGTTCAAACGACCCCCGATGTCATAGATATCGAGAATCCTGAGAACTTGGAGAGTAAAAATGCGACCCCAGACAGCAGCCGGATAACCGTACATGCTGTAGAGCTTCAAAAAGGAACATATGTACGGCTGCGACCCCTCGAAGCTGGATATGATCCCGACGACTGGAAACCCTTGTTAGAACGTCAGCTTCGGCAAAACTTCACAACGTTGACAAAGAACACGGTCATTCCCGTTCAAGGCTCGCAAGGAGAGAATTTCAAGCTCTTGGTGGATAAGTTTGCGCCGGATGGTGACGGCATCTGCGTAATCGATACCGATTTAGAGGTTGATATTGAAGCTCTGAACGAAGAGCAAGCCCGAGAGACAATGCGCCAGATCATTGCAAAAGGGCAGTCGGGTGCTTCCTCTGGTAGCTCCAAGGGCGGCGAGTTGAGCATCTGGAAAGATACAGAAGGGCAAGTAGTGCCTGGCCAATACGTCGATTATACGCTTCCGTCATGGGATCGATCACAGGACCTGGTCATCTCTCTAAGTGGAATCTCTGATGCGTATGGTTTGGATTTATTTATCACACCGAAATCGCGCCAGCAGAGGTCTTTGCCACGAGACTCAGCCCATGTGTTCGGCGACTTCTCACCGGCTCAGAATGGCATCAAGTCCATCACGATATCACCGACCAATGTCGAACTTGAAGATGCTGAGAGTCTCCTTATATCGGTTCACGCCTACCAGGATGCCGACTCTGATACAGCTCCGACCAACACAACCCCCTACACTTACACTATTCGAGCGAAGACCGCTTCTCTGAAAGAAAAATCTACTGCTGAAGCCATGGAGCTCGACCAGGAACATTCCGCAGATGAGGAACAATGTTCAAACTGCTTACAATGGGTTCCAAAGCGGACCATGGTTCTACACCAAAACTTTTGTCTGAGGAACAATATTCTCTGCCCTATCTGCAAGTCGGTCTTCAAAAAGGGCTCGCCTGAATATGACGCCCACTGGCACTGCAGCCATGACGAAGCTCACGGGGACTCGACCTTTAGCAAAGCTAAACACGATCATGTATTCCACACTGACCGCAATTGCCCGGCTTGTGATTTCTCAACCAATGCACTCTCAGACCTGGCACGCCACCGCACAAGCGTTTGCCCCGGCAAAATTATTCTTTGCCGGTTTTGCCATCTTGAAGTTCCTCAAGAAGGCGACCCCTTTAACCCGTCACCTGAGGTTGTCCTCTCGGGAATGACAGCTCACGAACTGGCAGATGGGGCCCGTACTACGGAGTGCCATCTGTGTGACAAAATAATTCGTCTCCGAGACATGGAAACTCACTTAAAGCACCACGAACTCGACAAGGTGAGCCGATCTAAACCTTCAATCTGCCGGAATGTCAATTGCGGAAGAACACTATACGGCGTTGGGTCGAAGGGGCAGATCGGCACGGTGGGCTCTCAAGTCAAAGCACCGGGAAATGACATTGGCCTCTGCTCATTGTGTTTTGGGCCCTTGTACGTTAGTATGCATGATCCTGAGGGCAAAGCTCTACGCCGAAGAATCGAGAGAAGGTATCTCAGCCAGCTGATGGCTGGGTGCGGGAAATCACATTGCGCAAATGAGTGGTGCAAGTCTGGACGATCAAACACTGGCCTCGAAGCCAAGGGATCATCCGCTGCAGCGGCACTTCCTCTCGTCAAGCCGTTTCTTCCAGGAGCACTTGACGCCTCGCAACCATGCTACTTTTGCGTTGACGAAGCAAGCCAGACAGGCCGCAAACTGGCAGAGCTGGTGGCGGCCGAAAAGGCTTGGGAGCTTGAGTGGTGTGTTGCGGCCGCTGAATATGAAAAAGCCAATTTAGATAAGATGAGAGATTGGCTGCAGGCATGGGCGCCTAGGAAGTAGACTGGTGATGGAATCATGGCATAGATTAGATGGTTGAGAGCTGCTGTATCATATATTGCATGGCATTGCGTTGGTCAAAGATACCCCGGACATTGTTGCTCTACACAAAGAATCTATCGAGTTAGCTTAGCATATAGACTCGCCTTGGAATTTTACAATCCATATTAATTGTTTCGCCCTTGCAGGCCAGCATGAATCTGGAGCTAAGTTCAATCTTGTTGCTGCCGGCTAAATGGTTCCAACAGCGGGATCGGAGCCAAGCAGCACAATTCACATGTGTTTGATGACGTTGATTCGCCGGAGTGCCGATCAATGATCTCATAATGAGGCCGACTCCCAAAGAAAAAATATCATTGTGCAGTAGAGAGCCATCTCTTGCAAATACCCACGGACAGCACCCATAGGCCCTTGAAGAAGCAGAAGCAACAGAGGAAGATAAGAACACTGGCAAAATACGAGTAATGGCGCGCGCACGTATAAGCTCGAAGGATTGCTGGCTAACGGGTTTGGACGGATTTGGCGAAGCAAAGACAAAAGTCCGGTTCCGGGGTTTGCTGTGGAGGAGGGACTTTGTACTGGCGCTGAGAACCTCGGAAGATTCAGGTACCAGACGAGCAGAGCAAACAAGACACAAAGTCGGCTGCACTGCCATTCGAGCACAGCCTGGAGTTTTGGGCAGCTTTATGGAACAAAGGACGCACGACTGCATTCTAATCAATCTCAAGGTAAGCAATAAGCAGCCCAATGATTATACTATCAAGCCCATCATCCCAGATCCGGGAAATGAAGCAAACAAACGAAGCTTGATTCTACTGCCTTAGTACCACTCTTAGCAGGGCACATGTCCTGGGCTGAGCACCTACGCGTACGAGTGGACTTGAGTCCGGCTGTCCCGAAAGTACCTGGTGGCAGCGAGATACTTTTGGATGCTGACCGGGTAATTGGAGATGGCCGCTGGGAGAATCCAGTAGGAGGCAGAACAGCTGCGGTGAGCATGGGAGAGGCGCAATCAGGCGCATCGTATCTGACGGAAGCAATGCGTATAGATGGCCGTGGTCAATCCAAGGTGGGCTAGAACTATTTCACGGCCTTGTTTTGCCTCCAGATTTGCTTTGTAGAACGTTGGTTGAGGCTGAAGGGATTGAATCTGGGACTGAATCCAATGGATGGATCCATCAATGGCTGCTGTAGGCCCCCGTTTTACAGGCGACTCCGGGCCGCCTTTGGGCACTGCAGCCGCTATAGTCCAGCCCAACAAGCGGCCACCGAATACGCTCTGGAACGCTGTGGCGGCCACCCACAGGCTCAACCACCCGGATTTGTACCTCCCCTGGCTGGGGTACTTGTGGACAGCTCCCCATATTTGCATCGTTACAAGGTGGGGGAGGTGATTCTGCCCACGCTGACCGTTATCGTTGTCCCGCTTTCAACATCCATATCCAGACCAACCTCGCATTTCCCGGGCACGCAACTATCACGAACTTGCATTCGCATTGCATCGCGTCGCATCCCGACCGCCTCATCCACGGCCTCTTTTCTCAGCCCTTTGCATCTGCGCTTTTTGCTTCTCTTCCGGCCTGCGTTCGCCAAGCCAATAACCGGCCACTAAGGCGGTCCAGATCGAAGCTGCTGCTTGCTTGGGGCAAGTCTATTGACGTGCGAAGCTCCTCCTTTGCCACCCGCCGTCTTCGAGTCGCCCGACAAATAAAGCGCTCGGTATTTCTGCCACACGAAGCAACTGGCTGCCCGTCAGAGGCGTCGATCGCAGACACCACTATGCAACACCTGCTTCCTACAGCAGTTTGAAGCAGTTCCTGTTGAGTCGCCAGTTCCTGTGGCGGATCGCAAGGAAAGCGAGGCATTCATCTCTTAGCTCCTCTCTCGCGTGCGCCCTCTATTTGGCGCATGACCCTGGAGCATCTCTGCGCCGGCTCTCGATAATCAGCGCATTAGATCTGGATAGACGACTTGCGAGTCCCCTGTTGAGATAAACGTAGGACCAACTCATATCTCAACCAACCCGCCGATCCTCGCTTGATTAACTTCTAAGCATCGTATTCCCCTCGTTCATTATTATTTGATTCTCTTCTCATCTTTTCTTGTTCCGGATTTCTTCTTCATTTCGTTGCGCATCTTTTGCATTTTCACAATGGGCAATCAAAACACAAAGGAATCTCGCTCCGATTATCCCGAGGATGGCCGGGGGCGGCGATTCGACATGGGAGATTCCTCTCGTGGTGTCTTGGGCGATCCACGTCTCCAGCTAATGAGATCGGAGCGAGGCTTTCTTAGCCTAGGAGCGGCCTCTGGGTCTAGAAGTAGAGATCGCCCAGATGCCCCGTTCGAACATCGCGAGACAAAGCAAGAGCGAGAAGCACGGAAGCTTGAACGTGAGCGAATCCAAAGAGCTCAAGACCGCGAACGGAGTATACGAGAGGAACACGTTGACGGAGGCTATCTCGTCACCATGGGAACCTATGTTGGGACTGAGGATTTCAACAAGGCTGTTGTTAGACAGCTGCAGGTGCGTTGTTGCTCTCCAAGCCGAGCAATGTTATCGGCCTCTCTAACTTGGAATCACCTAGATTGAGCGAAAAATGGCCCCCTTTTGGCGTGGCCTCAATGACTGGTCTGATAACTGGGCTGAACACCAGCTTATTGCGGCGGCCCGTGGCCTACCTATCCCCGCGGCCGATGCGCCTCCTGACCCTGACTTGATACCTCGCCTGCCACCACCGCCTGACTCTCTTCCTACCCAGAATCTAAGCAGTTTGACCGTGGAGATGGGGCCTAGGACCCTCTCAACTGCTTCAGATCGTAGCGGGTCAGGAAGTGGCTCCGCGTTGCCCTCCCCATCGACAGCCGGTCCATCGAGGGGATCTATAAAGCCAAGAGCGAGAGCATTGGCGGCAGCCTTGAGCGTGGGCTCTCGGAATACGTCTTCGACTGACTTGACACCCAAGGAGATCAACCTCCCGCATGACCCATTTGTCAATGGCCAGCCGATTGAGGTTTTTCTTTACAAAGATGCCTCTGAATGTCCCATCTGTTTCTTGACATACCCTCCTTATCTCAACCACACACGATGCTGTGACCAGCCGATATGTAGCGAATGCTTTGTACAGATCAAGCGAGCCGATCCCCACCTTCCTGAGCACCACCCCGATGGCCAAGCGCGAGATCCGAACGAGGGCCTCTCTGCGGAAGATCCCCCCGAAATGCTAATATCAGAGCCTTCAGCATGCCCCTATTGCCAACAACCCGAGTTCGGTGTCACATACGAACCGCCTCCATTTCGACGCGGGCTGACCTTTTCTTCGTCCAACATTGCTTCAAACACTGCCATGTCTTCTCAGAGCTCACTCAACTCTACATTAGCTCCGGCTCCTGTAGCAGGACGGAGAAGGGCACATAGCTTGTCGGCCAATGCACCCAATGTCATCACTACTGACCGTGTCCGGCCGGATTGGGCCACGAAACTGGCCACCGCGCGTGCTCACCAAGCACGCCGCGCCGCTGCAGCCACCGCTCTCCACACCGCAGCCTTTTTGATAGGAGGCAATGAGTCTCGGCCAAGGATACGTACGAGCAGGTTTAGCCGGAGGAATACGAGCACGAACAGCGGCGGTACCACCACTCCCGGAGGACACAGCGGTGGTGCAACCGATACGGCAGAAGGTCAGGAGCCCACTGAACGAAGTTCGAGCCGGAATCCAGATGGCACGCGTCGTACTCGAATGGAGGAGCTTGAGGAAATGATGTTTATGGAAGCGATTCGTCTGTCACTCGCAGCGGAAGAGGAGCGGAAACGCAAGGTAGAGAAGGCTCTTCAGAAGGATGCCAAGAAGCGAGAAAAGGAACGTGAAAAGGCGGAGCGTAAAGCTCTTAAAAAGGCAGCCAAGGATCCTTATGCGGGCGGCATCAGCGGAGCCAGTGGAAGCAGTCTTTCCTTGGGCCTTGGTCGCAAGCGAGGAAATAGTGCAGCCAGCAACTTGCGACTTGAGCTCACTCTGCAGTCGAATTCACCATCTCCCTCACAGTCGAGTAGAGCAGTGGAATCTCCGAATCAAGAGACTAAAGCGGAGAGCCCCGGCGACAAGGGTAAAGGGGTTGAACGCGAGCCCCAGCCAGGTGCAACAGAAACGACCTCCACAGGGTCACTACCTATTCCTACCTCGAGCAGCCGTGGAGGATCTCATTTGCGGCAGATGAGCAACGCATCCTCACTCGGCTCGTCGGTGGGAGACAGCCCATCGGGTAGCCTCACTGATCAGGGGCTTGGTAACTCGGATGCAGCCAAGAGACGCAGCATGGGCAATCGCAGTGACAGCGGCGACGGTGAGACAGAAAGCGAGCCCATGTTTAATTTTAGCAGCCTAGCTGAGATTGTCGGAGTCAACCTTGAGGATGGATCTTCGACACAACAAGCGGAACTGGGTGACGGCTCACCCCGTCCGCTTTCTCAAGTCCCAGAAGAGGAGAAGGAGGATGAGGGCAACGTTGAGCATGTGGAGAGGGCTCTCAAGATCGAAACATCGGGCATGAGCAACGACACGGTTTTCAGTACCAGCGAGGCAGAGAGCAGCTTACGGGACGCACCGCCTTTTCTCGACACGCCAGAGTTGACCATTACTCCGGAGACCCCAATCGTTGAAGATGGTGGACCAGAGGATAAGCGCCTAGGAGAGTCCCATGTGTCCGAACATCATTCAACTACTCAGGCTCTGCATTGAAGAACGGGGAGAGATTGCCGGGATGCCGATTAGCGTGATGATTATGATGACACAGGACGAGGTTAGGCTTGTTGCAGCAGGGGAGGATTTCTCGTTCATTTCTCATTTTCTTTCTCTTTCTTTCCTGGAGTAAAGGGAATTTTCTGTGGACCAGGACGGCAACGATACAGGGAGCCCGCAGTTTGAACCATTTGATGTGTAGTATATGTGACAAGTATGTAAAGCGGATGTATGTACTCAGCGATTGTTGAACATTATGCAATGAATAGACTAAAATCACAAGATGACCGTCTCCTTTCTCTCATCCCCTCTCATACCTTTTCTTTCTCTTTGAATCAAATGAGCGCCTCTGCATGTCCCCTTTTTGAGTCGTAAGTGTCAACGTCATCAAGCATACGCCATGTTCCGGCTGCTACCTATTTCAGATATATGCACGTTGTGTCGAGTTTCTTTTTGTCTTCACTACGCGAAGTTATTGCCGCTTTTGGAAAGGCTGAGAAATACGAGACATGGCGTCTTGAAGCGAGCGGGAGGTGGCGCATTGTATTTGTTCCTATTTGGGTATTTGACGTGTTTGCTAGAGAGTTCAAACATATATAAAGAAGCTATTAAACATACAATGGACTTTGTTAAATTGGCTTTTCAACAGTCGTTTGTGGTGTAAGAGTTTGTTGGATATGGCTTCAGAGTATCATGTTATTGACATTGCGGGAAGTATTCCACTCTTGGGGAGGTGGGAAACATGGATGTGGATGGATTGGTTGGTTGGGTTGATGGATTTGCCGGGCAGATTATGGGAAAGAACTATAAGGGGGAAATAAGGAACAGGGAAATACAAAAGACGTGGGTGAAGGGACATGACCTTGGGAGGAATGGATCAACAGCATTGGTGATGATGGGTGGTGGTGGTGGTTTTGATGGAAATTCTCATTCGTTTATGCTATGCTTTTTTAATCTCCTTCTGGAACTTTTCCGTCCACTCCGTAAACTCATCTCTTGAACCATCCCAGCTCTCACTCAGCAACTCGCTTACGGCAAACGCATCGAGGAAGCACTGGTCCATGGCATCGTCAATCTCCCTAGGCCGCAGCTCATAAAAGGCACACGCCAAATCCCCAAAACTATCAGGGAGCTTCTGCAACAGAGTAGCAAGCTCGTCTAGTCGGCGCGGAACTTTGTCGTCGGCGTTGCTCTGCGGCAGGGGAGGGAGTTTCTTCATGCGGCGCTTGGTGATGGCTTGGTATAGGAGGATGACGAGGCGCAGGCGGCGGAGTGAAGATTCGAGACGGGGCCGGATGCCGTCAGGGTCGGAGGCAGGGATGCTTCGTTGTGAGTTCATAAGGTCATCGATGATATTTTGGGTTGAAATGTGGGTGGACCCGACTTGGTCTGCAAGATCATCAACATCATCTTCGTCATCGTCGTCGTCGTTGTCGTCGTCTTCATCAGGCTCCTCGTCGCCCCATTCCTTCATCTCTTCCATGATGTCGTTGAGAGTGTCTTTCCACTCGTTCATCTTCTCCACAAAGAATCCGCTGACTCCGCCATTAGCAAGGCTGGTGACCTTGTCGCAGGAAGCCCAGAGGACACCAGTCGACGCAATGCTGCCTTTCCCCGAAGCACCGAACCCTTCGTTTTCCTTTGTCAAGACTTTCCCATCCTTGGGGATCTTCTGTAAGAGGTCGGCCAGTTCTGACAACACGCGCTGACACCTCCATGCCAGCTCGCGCCGGAATACCAGAGTGTATCCATTTGAATCGCAAGCCTGGACGGAAGCCGCAAGACCGGGTATAGGACCGGTGACGAGCTCGCGGACTACGGACGAGATTGCGCTCGGAGTGAAAGGCTTGTTTATGATGAGCAGCGAAACTTTGGTGGCATGAGCTTTGATCAGAGTGGCGGAGTCACGGGCCAGGGCGAGGGCATCGAGAGGCGTTGTTGATGCTGACGAAGTTGCTGGTGTCGAGACGGTTTCTGGGTTGTTTCGGATTTCACCCAGCACATCTTGAAGCTGCTTCAGAAGAGCTCCTGCGGTCTTGACGAGGGTCTCGAGACTCTCCAGAGCCGCAGCATCGGGAGCCGGAGCCATCAGACGAAGGAGGAAAAGAGAATGTATGTGGGATTGAGAATGACGGTTAAGTTTTGCGGCTGAGCTGTCAAACCATGATATTATCTTACTAGGTAGATGGAACTTTTTTTTTTCTTGGAGGGGTACCTATCAAAGTCGCATCTCCCCTGGAACCCCGCGACGTGGGACATCTTATCGGGTGTCGCTCTATGCCGGAGCTTTGCCGGAGGAGCTTAAGGAGGGACTCCACCAAGGCCAGTGGGGGAGCTGCCACTTTGTCTACTTGGAGACAGCTTGGGCGCTACAAGCCACCTTTTGTGTCAAGTTCAACATCAACCCCCTTTGCAACCTTGCCCGCGATGCAGCACCCAAAATCTTTGGCGCTGTTGGGCGCTGTGTGCTCTCTTACAGTGGCTGCTGCTGGCAGCTTGCCGCGTGGAGTTGGACCAGAGTGTAAGTCAGTTAAATAATTGCTGTTGCTGAGCCGGAGAGCCTTACAGACGGAATGCCGGTGTGAAGTGGCCAGCTCAGCTTGGGCTGTTCCGTGGCCTCTACAAATGCCATTGGGGTCCAATTGACGGCCAATTATTGTCCAATTATTGTCCAATTGCTGATTCAAACGCTGTTTTAGTCATCTCCCATTACCAGAGCAAGGAGTTTACCTGCATCGCCAACCCCTCCATCGTCATCAGCATAGATCGTGTCAATGACAACACTTGCGATTGTCCAGACGGCTCAGACGAGCCTGGCACTGCTGCGTGTGCCTTCATCGACCCTCTCTCTCCTGAGCAGCCCCTGTATGGCAGCCCTTCTGGAACTACAAATGCCACTCGCACCCTGCCCGGATTCTGGTGCAACAACAAGGGGCACATCGGAGGCTACATTCCATTTACATTTGTCAACGATGGCATCTGCGACTACGACGTTTGCTGTGATGGATCAGACGAGAACGGCAGTGCCAACGGTGTCAAGTGCGAGAACCGCTGTGCGGCGATAGGCAAGGAGTACCGGAGACTGGCAGAAGAGAGAAAGAAGGCCCATGCAAAGGCCATTGTCAAGAAGCAAGAAATGATCAAGCAAGCATCGGAACTTCGTCAACAAGCCGAGGCTCGCGTCACCGCTCTGGAGAAGGACGTCAAGGATCTCGAGGTCAAGAAGGGAGAATTGGAGCGCGAGTATGCTCGAGTCCAAAACGAAGAAGCAGGTAAGATTGTGCGACGTAAAGCCGGTGCCGGTGGTAAACTCGGTGTCCTCCTTGGTCTCGCCAAGGACAGAGTGGAAGAGTTGCGGGAGGCTCTCAGACTGGTCACGGAGGACCGCGAAATCATGCGCGGCAAGAAGAACGAGCTCGAAGCCATTCTCGCGCAGCTCAAGCAAGACCATGACCCCAACTCCAAGGATGAGGTAGTCAATGCTGCGGTCAAGTCTTTTGAAGACTGGACAGCCCGCGAAGCCTCCGCTGACCAGTCCGAGTTCCTCGAGTCCGATATCAACGAGATCCTCAAAGAGGACGATGAGACCAACGGAGTGAACTGGAAAGCATTCGAAGAGCATCAAGATGACACGGACATTCGTAAGCACTATCAGCTTATCGTCATTGTCTCTTTATTTTTAAACTTATTTTTGTTGGGATGCTGACTTTGAGTCTTTTCTTTTAGTCTACGATTTTGACGCTTACATCCCTCCCTTCATCCGCGATGTGCTTCATGACAAAATCAGGATTGTTCGTAAATGGCTGATTTCTAATGGCATGATGGCGGATCCGGCCACTGATGGTTCAGAATCGAGTGCTGTCAAGGCTGCTCGGGAGGCGGCCGAAGGAGCCGCGCAGGAGCTCAGTCACAAGACTAGGGAGCTTGAGCAAGAGGGGTCGGATCTCCAGAAGGATTTTGGACCGTCTGACATTTTCCGCGCCATCCAGGGCAAGTGTGCTGAGATTGATGCCGGTGAGTATACGTACGAGCTCTGCTGGCTCGACAAGACTCTCCAAAAGTCCAAGAAGGGACACGCTTCCTCCAACATGGGCAACTATGCGCGAATCGATATTGCAATTGCGGATGAGGAAGACAGGGTGGACGGTAAGAGCTTGGGTAGCGGTCCCAGGATGGTGATGCGATACGAGAACGGTCAGACGTGCTGGAACGGCCCTCAGAGACGAACCGACGTCTGGCTCGGATGCGCGGAAACGGAAGAGATCTGGCGGGTTAGTGAGGCCGAGAAGTGTGTCTACAAGCTGGAGGTCGGAACGCCGGCAGCCTGCGAGGACGAAACTGTCAAGAAATCGCATGAAAAGGATGAACTGTAAAGCGGCACACTCATGGACATTGTAGAACGGCGACACACGGCCCAGACACTGTAAGGCATGGAGCGGTTGCGACGACCCTCGTCTGCGAGCGGGCGACAGCCATTTCGGAGTACGGAATTAGAAGAAAACGTTTACACCAAAAGTCAAATGATAATCGAAATGATAGTGATGACGACGAGGAGGATGACTCTTTGTTTTTAATGATACTAGTAGCACCTGCATCACCGCGCCGAGCCAAAATGTGACAATTGCTGATGGAAAACTCAAAGAGGGATATCCTTTGCAGACGACACATCGGTTTTGGCTGCCAAATCATTTATTCACTTGATGCCTTATTGGACGAAATTCATGCGAGGCCGAGCACTCGTACGAGCTCTACGACCCACAGCGCGCCATCTACAGTATTAGTTCGGCGCCGAGGATTGGACTTCTTCCAGACCAAGGAGGCTGGCGCTGTATGTCAGATGGTGGGCTCCAACTCTGATAGGTGACACGGAATATTGATTCACACGGAATATCGCCACATTGTTTCGATGATGTTTCCGATCCGCCACGACACCCTCAACAGAAGCAGAGGCAGAGGCGTGGTCATGTCAGAGATCCGCGGCAGAAGACATCGACAAGACGGACGAAAGGGGGACGACAAAAGGTTGAAGCACCGGTGACGCCCAGGAACAAGCGGACTGGTCAATGGCTGCGCGCGCGGCGCAAAGCTGAAGCTGTCCCAAAGCTTGGCGGGGCCCGTCTATGGATCCTTTCTTCGACCTCGTGTCTAGTGCCAGGCTATTTGAGTCCTAGTGCCCGGAGGCGTCTGGAAGCCCCAGGGCTGAGACTTCACCGCATTGAGGTTGATGCAAGATTCCGCGTGTCGCGCAGAATCCTACCTGATTGGGTCACCTTGCGGTTCTCGAGCCTGGTCGCGGGTAACTAGCATCCTCGGCTCCGTTTGAGGTGCGACGTCGGTGATTAGCAGTTAAAGCTGGCAAAGCTGGCGAGGATCAAAGCGTCCTCGAGAGACATGGGTGGTCGGTCAGGACGAGAACGCCATCTTTGCCTTTCACACACTCACAAGCACGAGCATCAGACTATGACAGGTGGATTTATATCAACGATGTTAGCGTCCGGCATCCGAGATGCCCGTTGTTGATCCGGTTGACAAAGGTGCCGCCAAAATAGGAAGAGCAAGAGAGTTGATTCAAATCAAGTCCCGTACTGTACGAGCAGCCCACATCCGGCCATCTCTGGTTCGCTGGGGCCGATATGTTAGTAGGCTATTTTGGTTGATAGCATCAGTCTACCGTGTAGTTTTTGGCTTCTCGCAACTTTCCTTCTTAAGCAACCACAGGACCCGGCGGCCCCGTGTCGCTTTTTTGATGGGCCTCGGGGAGTTTTTTTTTTCAATCACATTTTGGAAGCACAGACTCTTATGTTGGAAGCTTGTAGTCGTTTACCCCAGGCCAACGTGACCCATACATAAGAGTTTCGTTTCTTCCCTCTTCATTTCGTTACATTCATTCATTCTCTAGTTATCTATCTATTCCTCCAGAGTGGTGAGCTTCTGGTATCATCTGCTACAATTTGGTTGTGAAGCTTCCATCATATTCTCTTCTCCATCTTCTATATAGTCTCCGCGAATATGGGTGAAGCAGAGTTACCAGCCCAGAATGCTGGTTCATCAACTTATACCCCCTTCCTACTACGACTATACGACTTGGTAGTTCTCAGCATATCAAACAACTACGCATGGAAGTGCTCGACAGAAAAAGTACAACTACCCCTTTTCAAATCTGCTCTAGGAACCAAACATCTTGATGTTGGCGTTGGCACTGGTTACTTCCCTGCCAATGCCGTCAGAACACAAACCTCTTGTCAAGAGATTACACTCGTCGACCTGAACCCCAATACACTGAACTTGGCGGCTTCTCGCATCACTACAGCACAGAAGAGCATCAAAGTACACACCGTCGTAGCCGATGCGACCGAACCGCTACCGCTGCCGGCAGGCGCAACATTCGACTCCGTGAGCATCTTCTACTTGCTACACTGCATTGCCGGGCCGCCAGAGAGGAAAAACAAGGTGTTCGACCTGTTAAAGGACTACGTTGCCGAGAACGGCGTTCTGGTAGGAACAACCATCTTGGGAGAGGAGAGGCCGATGAACTGGCTCGCGAGACGACTCATGACAATCTACAACGACAAGGGCATATTCGACAACTGGAAGGACAGCAGAGCCGTGTTCGAGGAGGGCTTACGGCGGAACTTTGGCGAGGTGGACATTCAGATCATCGGCAGGACCATGGTGTTTACCGCAAGGAATCCCAAAAGGGCAACATAGTGCGCCGTCCGTCATATGATGTTCAGGGGAGGTGTGATTGGGCAGATACACGAAGAGCGAGCGAGATGGCCCTGTTCTAAGCTGGGATGTGTGGAAACATACGTAATGCTGACCCCGGATACACGGAGGGCTTTTCTCCTAAATCGTCGATACCTTATTCTTTTTTTGTAACTATCGCTGTATTATCTTTCTTAGTGTTAGTCTTCGCGGGCCTTGTGCCGCACACAAACTACAATATAGTCAGCAGTACCAGTACGAGTACTACACCGATGCTCCATCCCCTTATCCGAGGTAATGATATGTTTATGCCCAATGTGCGTGTATGCCCACATCTATCCCCCCTGGCATGAAATCTCCTTGGTTCCCAGCCAAAGCTGAAATGCACAGGGGCGGGGTCCCCACGTAGCCCAACTCCCAGCTCTTCAAACCATCTTATTCTTTTCCTCCTTGCATCATTGATAAATCATACATCACCGCTGTTGACAATCTCTCCACAGACGTGCGTGGTCGTACTTTGAACTGTCGGTAAGTTTAGGCGCCTCATCACATCAAACATCCCGTCCCGCACAGTATCTGTAAGCAGACGATCCAACAAACGATTCAAAACGAGCTTTAGCCACTAAATAAGATGAAATGAGTCGCTGTTGCTTCTCTATTGGCTCATCCGGTGCTACGGATGAGTGTGATACGTTGATGTGCTGCTAACCCCCTTTTCGAAGCGGCGGGGCGATCAACAATCGTAGACTTTGTCCCGGCTGCGTCTGTTTCCAGAATTTTTCTAGCAGCATTGTCTTGATTTGCTTCATTTTTTACCGTTTTTTATCTGTTATAAAGTTAAATGTGGTAATGATTCATGGCACCACGGCAGAGCGTCACCAGTGCCGTCTGATGTAAGACGTCGCTTTAAAGACATGCCGCAACCAAACTTTCAGTCACATTGCGATTGTCATGTATCTACTCATCTATAAACACACTATGCAACTCTTGCCTACGACGAATATACTTCTCTTCATCAGCAGCCATTGATAAATCTCTAAAAGACAATAACTGTCGAGTAACAAGAGCCATAATCCCATCTCAACCTCCATCAAACATTCCATACCTTTCCCTCCTCTCACAAAACAAAGAATCCATCTCTATTCTTCAAAGCTCCCTCTCAAACCAACTACCGAACCCAAAAAAAATCTTCATACCGTAACCCACAAGTTCGACTCCATCTAATCCAAAGGGGGGCGCCTTTACACACTCTCTCATATCCCAACAAAACCAAATCCCGCTCGCGCTTACACTAATTATTTTCTCTTTCGTCTCCATCTCGGCTCATCTCATCATACTAAATATTATCTGCCGCGGGATGGAGAAAAGGAAGAAAAAAAAACTTCAAAAGTAAAGCTAGTATTACCCTCTGCCTCACTCCACTCCTTCACTATACACAGCCCAATCTGTCATCCTCACACCACATATGTACTTAATCACAGCTACAACTCAAAACGGACGTAAGCAATACAGAAAAGGCAATTCCTCTAGTGGAGAAATCTCACCAAAGCATGTGTCAATACTCGTAAGAGGAACCTCCAAGGGCAAGAAGGAAACCCAGTGCTCTGATTACAAGTAAGAGAAAGTGACATACAATGACAAGTGAGTCTGACACACTTCAGACGGATTTAGTTCCGCGCTTATCCGACGGAATGGTATGGGAAAATATGAAATATGACTTCTGGTGTTGCTGCTGACTTGTGTATATAATCGTGCTTACTTAGCTTGGCAGCGTGAGAACATCTAGCTACAAGCGGCGTGTATTAGTCAAACTACCCAAATTACCGATACGAAATTGCTTCAAAATATCATCTTTCGTCATGAAATTTGTATTAAACTAGCGAGTTGTAGAATTTGAAAGATTGACAAACCCTGTCATGTCATTTCTATGTGAGATATACGGTAGTTAAGTGCTTAGACCACCTACTGCGAGACACGATGGATACATGAGAAACAGATTAAAAAAAATAGGCGAACCAGGATTCAAAAATTCATGCATCATTAAAACAAAATAATAAACCTGCTCGCTCGTCATGACGATTACAATTATAACCCCAGGCCGGCGCGCAAACAACTGCCATAGCCAAAAGCATTGTCCTCCCTTCCAAACTCCCATCAGGGGTCAAGCAAGAAAGAAGAGGAGGGGACACATGCGTGTGCCCCTGTGCTGATCCCGCTGCCAAAATATCCGAATTCAAACCCTTCCTGGTTCTGATGCTGAAGCGCTGCTAATCACCTGCAAGACTTGCCACTCCTACATCCGCTTGCTGTATATTTCCGCTATTTCCCCAAGGCCCGCCTAATATGCTTAATCCCTTCGCCTACCAGAAACTGCACCATCCGATATAGTGCTGACAGAGATTCTCCAATTTCGTAGCTTCGATAATGAGCTTGTTCACTTGGTTAATGATATCTAGCTCCTCGTTAGGCTTGAAATCGCGTCCAGTAAGCTTCTGTGAAACGCGGTCGAGCACTTCAATCGCTCTAGCGTTTTGGCTCTCTCTCTCTTCCGCACCGTTGGCCTGGGCACCTTCTGGTATCGTTGAGCTGTTTGTGCGGGCCCTGTTCCTAGCCATGGGGGGTGCCGAAGATTCGACATTTGCCATAAGCTCGGATGGTGCAACGTCGGCATCCAGGATGGACTGTCGTCGCGCTCGCATTGCGTGAGGGCCCGCAAGCGCCACCTCGCGTTCGGAGCGGAAGTTAGGC
Organism: Trichoderma semiorbis; assembly: GCA_020045945.2. NCBI lineage: Eukaryota > Fungi > Ascomycota > Sordariomycetes > Hypocreales > Hypocreaceae > Trichoderma > Trichoderma semiorbis. Next base: position 3,005,414 of record CM034695.1, read on the forward strand.
CCAGCCGGAGAAGCAGCATTAGTGAGTCTCCAAGTGAGGAGAGGGTCATGAATAAACTATGAAACAGCGAATTAGTTTTGCCACCACTTGTCAAGACCTTGTGAAAATCAACTTACCGCTTCCAGAACAGCCATTACACTCTCCTTGTTGTCTCGCAAGACCCTCATTACGTGTTCACATGTGATTCTGAAGCTTCCCTCAATGTTGCTGACCTCCATGGCATATGTCAACATACGGGTCAGTCGGAAAGGCACTCTCTCGGGATACTTTTCGCGCTTCGTAGCAACTTCAAAACAGTCGCCAAAGTCAATATGAATAATCTTGCCAGTGACGCGGTCGAGCATAAGATTCGAAGGGTGGCGATCTCCCAGACCCAAGATATAGCCCACCATGGACATGACGCCCAAGGAACGAGTGTAATTTGTCCGCCTCTCCAACCAAGCTTCTGACGACTTGGACTTCAGCCACAGGACACGGTAAAGATCCTGACCCGTCGTGTTGTCCAAGGCATACCCAAACACTTCTACCTTTTGCATGAGCGTTAGGTTGTCGTAGTCAGGTGCCATCTGGAGCATAATTCGGTGCTCAATGTTGAGGAGAATCTTGCGGCTCTCGCGATACTCACGGATGAGGACGTGTAGTGTGTCACTATTCGGAACCCATCCCAGCAATCCAGAGTTCTGCGAGAGCGGAATGGCAGGATAGCGCTGAATGTTAAGATGTCTCTTGTAGCATTCGGAATCATTTGCCAGTAGAGTGTTGCAAAGGCCAAATAGCTGCATCACACGCTCATCCTGTCGAATGTCCTCGTGACCCTTGAGGAGGAAGGCGTATGAGACACCATCACTGCCGTTAGCGTTTAGTTTTCTCGGCCTCTGCTTCGAGTTGATGACAGTAAACGTTGATTCAAAGGACATAATCCTCACGATGGGTTGTCCACTCTTGTATGTTCCCGGAACAGCCAGATCGAGGTTCTTCGCATTCAGCAGTTTAGGGGAGCAGTACGTAAGCTCCAGGCTTGTGACCTGCGGCAGCTGTCTTGTGATGCGACGGAAGACTTGATAATAGAGATCCCAAGCTTGGTTGAGATCGTTAACATCCCGGCTTGTCTCATATTGGTGGCACCAGTCTTGGGCTTCCTTAAGATCGCGCCCAAAGGCCTGTGCGAATGATATCTCCCTCAGAGTCTCTGGGCCCCTCTCCAACTGTTCATGAAGAGGTTCCAGTGCCGCAAACATACCCTCGATGTTGTGGTCGCCAAAGTACAACCGCGATGCCTCTTCCAAACCCTCGTGCCAGAGTTCGTGCCAGAGCACCGCAACTCGAATCAGCTCATGACTAACAGTGTCTGCTTGGGCAACGAGGTTGGCGCTGTGCTGGCGCATGCTGTCCATGATTTGTGCTGCGGACCTCGACCGTCGACTGTTCTGCCATGACTTCATTGCTACTGTGAGTGGGTAGACCAACGCCTGCGGGTGAGCTCGGCCCACGTCAGCCAGCAAATTGTGTACCGACTGCTGCACACGCTTGTTTGGCTGATTGATTCTAGCAATAAGTTGAGGTATCACCTCCAGCCATGTGTCAATGCTGACGTTTGCAAAGCCCTCGGTCACAGACGTGTTTACATCTGAATTGCCTCCGTGGGTGAACCACAACGTCAATAGACGCAGCGTATCTTGAAGCGAGCTGCCGGCGGATAGCGCAATGGACTTGAAGAAACCTTGGATGGCTGGCACAACATGTTCGATAATCATCGTCTGGTCTGCTCTTGATAACTGCCCTTCACCTCTAGCGGACAAGGTCTGAACAATCTCAAAGTTGGCAAGCGCCCAGGCATGCCAGGCCTTGTACCAGCGGGGGTTGTACTTGGTTGCTTGGGAGTAGGAGGCTAGAATGTCCTGAATCTTGGTGTATTGCCAATCATCCTTGTTGAGAGCAATCTGCCACTCGCCTTGTCGCAAGTAGCATTTCGCCAATAGCACTGTCTGATCGACCAACGCTCGCTGTGTCTGTGGGCTCATCACAGAAGGATCAACTTGGTTTTGGAAGCCATACTCGAGTGGAAGGTTCACTTCGCTTCCTGCCTGAGCAGTGAGATGAGCCTTTGCAACGTCTAGACGATGGGCAGAGTCATTGGTAAATCGCTGTAGGCAGTATAGAGTTCTCTCAGCAATTCCCGTAGCCTTCATGTTGGGCTGCTGGCCAAGTTCCCATTGATACTTGAGCATGCCGTAAATGACTTGAGCAGGCGGGGCGTTGCGCGGTGCTGCTGCTGCTTGTTTGGTATCGTTCCAGTACGGAATCAGGGCTTCGAGCGGCGCATCAGACCCGATTAGCTGTTTCAGTGACTTCTCAGCCAGTCCCATACGGCCCGACTTGCGGCAAAGGTTGGCAAACTTGATCCACATGCGAATGTTCTCCCCGGGAGCAATGACCAGGGCACGTAGCCGCAGCATTCGCTGCCAAACCTCCACGTTACGCTGGCAACCTTCCAGTCTTGTTTCCCAGGTCTTGCGCATAGTGACCTGTTTCCTCTCATCACACTGCTTGTATACAATCAACTCTTCCAGCTCAGCAAGCATCTGAACTCTGACAACGACTTGGTACGCCCGGTTATATGACTCGCTAACAAGAGCACTAAGTTCGGTATCCAAGCCTTCACGAGCTTGTTCAATGCAAGCAATGGCCTCTCTGAACTGGTTCCGATGAAGGGCGAGGATGGCACCGAAGAACGACCTATCTGGAGAGTATCTCTTGAGAGAAGACAGGTAGTTATCCATCGAATCCCACTTGCCGAGACCCCACGCGGCAGCCGTAGCGAGCGGCGCAATCATTCTTTGGACTTCGGGTGCAGAATTGGCCCATGTGCTGCCGGTCAAGCTAGCGAGAGCGTCCCATTCACCTAAGGCGTGAAGACAACGCATCTTGCCCATAACAATATCAATGGGGATGGGTTGGTCAGCAGGCACCTCTCTTTCTCGCTTGTTGTAGGATGCCAAAGCTTCCTCCCATCGCTCCAACTTCTCAAACCATGTCTCGCGCAGCTGAATGCCTTCCTTGTATAGCTGAGCCTTCCGCAATATACCAATAGCAGCATCTGACTGCTGTAGCTGATTGTTGATCACAATCAGGGCTTCTACGGCTCCACTGCTTTGATCCTGTAAGAATTCCAGTTCTTTGTAATGCAGCGCTTTGGCGTAGGCGTGACAACGGGCAGCCTCTCTACCGAGAACCCGAATGTCGATGGGCAAAGCCTTATCATCGTGTTCCATGAACTCGGCCAAGTTGAGCAAGAGGCCAAGCAAATCTGGCGGTACATTCTCCGATTTGATGGCGCTCTCGATATTTTGAATTAGTTCGTCTTGGAACTGTTCATAAAGCTCGCTCCAACATGAAACAAAGGCCGAGTTGAAAAGCTCTCGGGCTAGAGGCAAGTAGACGCTCGCAAGGCTGGCACATGCCCTCAGGGCGTGGTTTGGCGACTCTGTAAGAAGCGTGGTGCTGAATCTTCGTAGCCACTCCTGCCAATCCTCCTTTGTTGACTTTCCTTTGGTATCCCACGCAGCTTTCAGGTGGATGGCATTCATCTCCAGCTTCTTAGTACCCAGATCTGCAAAAGGAGTTTCATCACCAATGTCCAAGAGGCGCGCGTCCGATGTCAGGTCTTGCGGTAAAACCTCCCCTTTCTGCAACTTGCTAACAAGGAGATCATAGTTTTGATGTTGGATCTGATGTTGGTTGATGACTTTGTTCACAGTTCCCATAAAATGGATATAGTCTCTTCCAAGCTGCTGTACCAACGCACATAGTGTATCAAGCGCGGCGAGCCTCAACATAGGTTCTCCATTGTCGAGTACTCTCGTTAGAGGATGAATAATCTTGGCTGCAAAATCGTTCAAATTCACTTGACGGGAAATTTTGCCAATGGTGTCAATCGCTTGCTTCCTGATAAACGTTGGCTGCCCCTGCTTCTCAAAGGTCCTAACAATAACGGGGATAATAAGGTGCATGTACTCTTCAGCGCTCGCTCCGAAAACCAAAAAGGCGTGCAATACCTTCTCAGACGGCGTTCGCTTTGTGGACACGTCCTTGTCGAGCACACCAAGCATGAGAGGGAGAAGTGACGCCAGGTAGATTTTAAACTCACCCTCCAGCGACCGAGAGATGGCTTCAACCAAGGACAGAATCGTAGTCTGTAATGAAGCCGACTTGTGCCAGTATTCCTGAAGAATCTCTACAATCTCTGGAAGATAATTTCTGATGTGCTGTCGTACAATGCTCACCAACGTGGCCAGCTGATTAAAGTACGACTCCAAGCGGGTAGGGGGGCACGATCGAATAACAAGCAAGAATGCAGGAACGATTCTATCCAAGAATGACACGCATTCTAGTCCTAGCGTTCTGAAGATATTCATAATAGCCTCGATAACGGCGGCATGATGCTGAGCCAGGGAGTGGTCCTTGAGAATCTGGAGGAGTGCGTTGATGACGACGGTAGGAAAGTACTCTTTGCTAGACGGTGTTAATCCAGTCATCATCAGTGATATGTCTGTCATCTGATTTGACTCTGAGCGTCGTTGCATTTCGGGCGTCTTTTCCTCAACCTGCTGCATTCAGCAATTAGCGAACTCGAAGCTCCTCTCGTAATTTCGTTGTCCAAGAATGAACACATTCGAGAGGGAAGAAGAGGGCCGAGGTGCTCACCTGATGTTTGTAGGGATCCAATGCGCCCAAAATACCCATAAGCTTGATAGTCTCTTGTCGCAAAGGACCTCTCTGATCCTCTGTCCTAATAATGGCTTGGAGAATTTCTAATAGTTGAGGATACTCTAGGTAAGGTTGTATCACATATCCAGAATTACTTGCCAGCTGGCCAAGAGAATGGAGAGCCGCCTCTCGTTTGATGTTTGAGCTCTGATCTTGCAGGGCATCAATGATGAGCGGCATTAGACGGTCTTTGTACGGCAGCATGTCTTCGCCGCCGACAGTGGCCAGCTCTCCAATAGCTTTCAAAATGGTAGCAGCGACCGTGGGGCTGGGATCGTTGGCCTTGGGGAGAAGAACAGAAATCATTGGCTCAACATATGGCTTAATCAGTGACTGTGCGTTTTGAACCAAGAGGCTCAGTAGTTTGGCACTCTCTTCCTTATTCCGTGCCACATCTGAGAACTCGAGTTCAGTAAGCATCTGGATCAGAGTCTTTCGCAAGGAGGGAATAACATATGCCGGGTTAAACCTAGCAAGTCGACCGATAATAGAGATGGCAACTTCCCTGATAGAGAAGACTTCGTCATTTAAAGCGAAGAAGAGGATACGGATGTTTTCTGCCTTGGCCAGGTGACGATCAAACCGTTCGTCAAGAGCGGCCAGCACAGTCCGCCGAATATTCGGCTCTGGGTCGGATATGCCGACAGTGAGCAACTTTTCGATGACATCTCCAACGACCTGGAGGGCATGATAACTGGTCTGGTTGACAATGGGATCTCGGACGTAAAGCTGGCAGCAAGTGAGGGCCGCCGCTTCTCGAATTTCCGGATCCTCGTCCTCAACGTATTTGATGGCCACGTCACGAACAAACTCGTTCAAAACATGACCAGAGAAATCAAAGCTCCCGAGAGTGTTCAATGCAAGTTTGATCTCCGTCTTGCGATTTTCATACGCCTGTGGATCCTTGGCATCCTTTGCGATAGTCGGCACCGAGGTTAGAGTGTTTGGCTGCGGCGCGCCGAGAGGCTTGAAGGGTTCACCGCAGAGGACAACGCTCAACATGTCCAGCAGCCTTTCTTGGATGGTGGGCTTGACGGGCGGGATATAGAATGCCATGTCGACCAGGGCCTGTGTCAGCTTAGGCGTCAAGTCGCAGGCAAAGATGGGGTCAAGGAGTGCCTCCATGTATTTGCTGAGAGTCTGGCCAACGGCCACGGCAAGACGGCTGATACAGTCAAAGACTGGATCCACAGAGCCCCTCTTGCGAGATTGTACGCTGAGGCCTTCTCTCACGTAGATCAGAACGCCATCCAGGTAGGGGGCGATGGCACTCTTGACGGAGTTTGCTATGTTTCCGATGGCGAGGAAAGCGTCGTTGCGCTCTTTGTCCTTTTTCAGCATGCCAGAGAGATAGACCATGAACTTGTGGAGCCAAGAATGGGCGAAATCGGCTGGCGAGTAGCTTGCCAGGTCTGGTATCAGGAGCACCACAGTCTTTCGAGTGGTCGGGTCACGATGATCTTTGTGCTTGAAGACGATATCACAAGCTTCCTGGTAATGTTCTTGCATGTACATGCCACCTTGTTCCAGAAGCTCCTTCAAAACCAGTAATGATGCGTGGATTGACTCGACCGTGTTTACTTTCAGGCCCTGTCTCGCCTCGTTGTAGATCTTGCTCATCCATATTTGCTTCATCTCCTGGTCTCGCTCCCGAATGATGCGGAAACAGGCGCTGACGGTCTCGGCCGATGTTTCACGAATGAGCTGTCTTGGATCACGAAGGCCAACCCAGATCCAATCAAAAATGGTCGGGATATACTGGTACATGAGGGTAGGTGCATTTCGCGCAAGCTCACGCAGGACGAGAACTGCACTGTATCGTCTTTCCTCGACTCGGTCATTCTGCAGCCATTCGAGTGCAGTGTTCACCTCGGAGTCAACCAGCTCCGAAATCATGGCCCCTCCAGGCCGACAAAGCTTTCCAAGGGCAATCGCAGCATGCCGCATAGGCATAGTATCCTTGCCACGTAGAATAGTCTTTAGGTTCTGTGTGAAGCGGGTATACTTGGCGGCCACGTCCACGCCCTCAAAATCAACGAGAGAATCCAAGGCATAGATGCCGCCCAGCCTCTCTGCGGAGTCGCTGCCATGTGTGATGAGTTGGGTGATTTTATTGTTAACATTGTTGTAGAAGGTGAGGAATTGCTCGGGGCTAAGATCTACAGGGGTGTTAATTGAGCAGTCCCTCGAAACGCACAAGACGGAGTCGGCATCGCCTTACCTCGATGGCATACAGTCACCAGCTCTCGAAGCTGGATAGCCGATCGCTTGCGCAAATCGTCGCTGGTTCTGGAGAGGGGCGGCTCATCAGCGTCGTCATTCCATCGACCAAGCATCAACATTACAAACACCCCCACCACGGGAGCTCACCTTGACCGCAATCCCCTCGTAATATATTCGAGCCGCTCTAGGGCGACCTGCTGTGCCTGCGCCATCGTCCCCTAAGTCGACTGGAGCTTCAATGGAAGCGCCACATGTACCGCACCGAGGCGATGAGTCGCGGAAGCTCGACTGCGAGGTCGAAATCGCACCGAGGAAAATGGGATGACGCGCGACAGTTGTCGAGGCTCTTGGTCGGGGAAAATTCGCAGATGGTTGTCGTGAGGATGATAAGGATGAAGATGTGACACAGTCAAAGGAATGCCTCGCTGGCAGCCCAGGGTCACGTTGTCATGATGCCTCCGACAAGCTGCGTTGCCGGATTAATGAAGGTTGGGTAGGACAAGGAAAGGCCCGTTAGCCTCAAAGCTCGTAGGATTGATCGCTGCGCGTTTGTCCGCACTGTAATTACACTGTAAGCTTTCCAGCTGCGGCGGGCTAGGCACGGTGCGTAAAGCTTAATGCTAGCACTGAGCGGCACATGAGGCTCGGAAAGTGCTATCGATAACGGCAGCGGTGATTCGTCAGTGAGCGAGATCTCACTTTCGGCGGCTACCCAGTAGGAGAAAGTTAGCTCCATGACCACCTAATTCTTGGTCACGCTCTGTCGAATCTCGCCACTTGTGAAGAAGGATATTTTCTCGTAGACTTCCGAATCGCCCCGTCTCATCGAAGCCTAAACATACGAATCCAATACCACTAAACCTACACCAAAATACACATCGTTACGATTAGCAGCCATGGGCAATGACGGCGGATCCATCCCCAAGCGCCGCGAGCTTGTCAAGAACGCGGCGCGCGCACCGACAATTTCAGAACTCAAGGCGACGGCCCTCGAGTCACTCGCACATGCTTGGGCTCACTGCGCCCTCAGTGATGCGCCCCTCGACTTGGACGCAGTAGTTTCAGACTGGCGGGGGAGACTATACAGCTATGAAGCCATTCTCAAGGGGCTGATGCCGTCCGACGATCCCAACGAAGTGACACCAGCATCTCTAGGCATCCGCTCACTTCGTGACGTTGCAAAGCTGAAATTCTCCAAGACGGGCGATAAGTGGGCTTGCCCAATCTCCATGAAGGAAATGGGACCGGCGACAAAGGCCGTCTACTTGGTGCCGTGTGGCCACGCATTTGCAGAGGTTGCCATCACAGAGATCAAAGAAGAGGCTTGTCCAGAGTGTGGAGAAGCCTTTACCCAAGAGAATGTGATAGCTATCCTCCCGACTGCTGAGAAAGACTTAGACAGATTACAGAAGCGAATCGAAGATTTACAGGCAACCGGCCTCACTCATACGCTCAAGAAGGGCAAGTCGGACAAGAAGAAGAAGCGAAAGGCCGGAGATGCAGAAGAGGAGGGAGACGCTGAGAAGAAGGAAGACAAGGCCAAGAAGAACGATGCCAGCCGAGCAAAGAAAGAAACAGACTCGAGAATCAAGGGCATCAACAACTCGATGGCTGCGACATTGACCGCTCGAGTGTTGGCAGAACAAGACGAAAGAAACAAGCGCAGGAAGCTGGCCCAGGCGGCTTCATGAAACACCCTGCTTTACAACATGAATTGATTGGATATAGCTTATCTCGTATGTCACCTGTAGAGATTCAATGATACCCCTTTCTTTCTATTTCAAGCTTGTTCGTGGCCTATGCTCTTCTTGAATCGGGATCTCCGCTAGGGTGGGACTGTGTCACAACAAGCAAAGCTGGTGCTGCAGATGTGAGGCTCTGTGAGGCTCAAGTGGTTCTAGAAGGGTCAATATGATGGAGAATGCCTAAGAATAACATGGAGCCCCAGTAGACTCAGGAATGCGCCCGTTTGAAGCCATTGATGGTACATGCAGACGGCCAAGGCCAAGCATCTCGGGACCGACTGCTCTTAGCCCGCATCCTGCATGTTTGTGAGTCCCCACGACAGGTACAGATATGGTTGTATGCAGTATGATATTTGCCACTCTACTAATTTTATACATCTAAAAATACATGATTCGTAAATCAGTTGTCCCATACATTCAATTCCACGTCAAATCAAGTCATAGTCAAGCTGGTCTCACATTCGATCCCGCTGCTTGCGCATTGCTCGAACTCTGTGACATGTAATGCTCTAGCTCAGCTGCATCGGCATCGTGCCCTGATCCTTGAGTCGCCGCATTGAATGATCGCGCCACCAGACGATCTTGCACGCTTGTCCTGTCATAGAGGAACCTGGAGAGCATGGCGGGGCTCTGGGCTGTGCTACAGGCGTCGATGGCGTGCGTTAGCGGACATAGCCGAGTTTTTGGCGGTTGTTAGTGGTCGCTTTGGGGGGAGGGAGCCGGGAAGCTAGCGGTAGAAGCGGCACCACACTCACCTAGAAGCAGTGGATGGGCTTGAGGCTGAGTTGCCGTTGTGCTGGGTCGAGCCGTTGTTTGGTTGCTGAGAGGCGCCCATGTTTGATTGGATATGATTTTGATGTTATTGATGATTATCTGAATGAAATAGTATCAAAAGCTTCAGAAACGTGTCTTAACAGATGGTCTGCCTTTGTAGAGCTTCAAAGAGATAATGTTGCGTATACAGATGGGTTCAAATGAAATACTTTAATCTACTTCCTTCAACTCCAAGTTCCAGTCTCTTCTCCTTATAAACCGACAACCAGGACAGTCATTGTCATTGTCCTATCCATAACTTGACAAAGCTAGTAGCCTCACGAGGACTTCCTCAGGGCTGCTCGCACTGCTCGTACGCATAATTCAGCCCAAGGCTAAAAACGACCCCCATGCAACTCGACTTGCAACAAGCCCGAGGACTAAGGACCGTTTCAAAGTATCCATGATGCGCCAGTCAGTCCTCATTAGCCAACGAGAAGACAGAAGTCGACTTGTGAAGCCAGATAAACAAGGTGTCAAGAGAAGAGAAAGCCCATGGCAGCCACCATCAGTTGTCCGCTATGGGCAGCGGTACCCTGATGTTGATTTTTCCGGGCGTTATTTTTATCCGGCCTCAACTGATACCTACCAATCTGCCATCTGACCACTTTCAACTCCACGACTCCTCCACTGAGAGCAACTGGATCGAAATTGTGATGTTCACAATCAATCTATCCTGCCTACCTACGCGCTCGACTAATGCGCGCCGTCCCGCCGGATCAGAGATTAAGGCGCATCCCTCCAGGGGTGGCTATCGGCACAACACAATGAGACGATGACGGACGTTCAGCTGGCGCTTACGGACACCAAGACAAGACCCCAAACCCGGCCCCATCGGGGTGCGATATCGTCGTCTTTTGGGCTTTCTAGCCTATTCGTGCCCATTCTTGACTTGCCGCGTTTGGCTGCTCGACGGGCTTCGAGGCCGTATCAGGAGGGTCCCTTATTAAACCCAGAACCTAGACCCAGATCGAGGACCAGAACTCGGCCACTTGGCGACTGTCAAGATGCGAACCATAGGGCTGCCTCGACAGATCGTCTCTGCCTGCGTCAGCAGTGCTCCCCATGCAACAGCCGTCACCATGAGCGAATCAGAGGCGCAGCTCCGTGGCTCGTCCCCACGAAGGATGCCGTCGTATGGCCCAGCTGGGCAAAGCCATGCCCCATCGCCAGACACTAGAGTCTGCAGGCAAAAGTCCAGGACTGCAGAATGGGGGCCTGAGAAGGCATCCAAGCTCGAGTTTTTAGCGGTTCGCGAGGCATTCCCCAGCGCCTTGATCCTGGCATACAAGACGGATAATAGTAGGCGATCCCGCACCTATCGTCGATAAGGCATTCTGGAGAGGCAGCCTTTCTTCTTTCTCTCTTTTCTTCATCCCTTCTTTTTTTTCCACGCAATTAATATACTATAATTAATTTTAATGTAGGTCAGCGTCTGTTGTGTTTTCTTTGCTTTTCTTCCTGTCTTAATTACCCCTCGACCATTGTTATTTTCAACTTCGACATGGCGCTGTGGACAACACACTGACAAGTGGACAGAGTCCGAGCCAAGTCGGTTTTGTATAATAAAACTTTCTCCCTTAGCACTTCATGACATTGCGACGGGCCAGCTTCTCAGCGGCACACTCCATGGCCGATAGCCCAATTGAGCATGCAGATCGAAGACCAGCCCTTGCTCTCAATCATATTCCCATACACGTGCGACATGATTCGCGATCCAGAGATTCCCTCATCGATAAGCCGTTGACTGTGCCGCATTCTGGCACCGAGAGCCAAGGCCTTTCTGCTACCTTTGCTCAACGGAAGCACTTCCCTGAAAGCCTTCATTTTGCCCCTAGCTCATTCCGCCTGCGCTCGAGAACGGCTTCAACGAGGAGCAGCATCTCGTCGGCAAACGTGCCAGACTCCGCAACCACCTACTCCCACTCAACACTGGCTAGCCCCATCAGCACCAGCTACGCCAGCGATCTCAGCGACATCTTTTGCGGGCATTCTATCGACGCTTCACGTCCTGCCAGCCGGGTGTTTCATCGACACCAGTCTTCTACGGGATCCTTTTGTTCAACCCACGTCAATGATGACGATGACGGCTACTCCTTTGCAGGATATCCAGACCTCAGCGCTAAGCTAGGGGAGATTCACGTCGCCACTCCAATCACTCCCGTTCCTATTAGCGAGAGCGACTGCCTGGAACAATCTACAAGGCAAGCACAGAAGATCTTCAGAGGCAACTCTGGTCTCATGTATATTGACTTTTACCGTCAGCGTCTCACCCATCAAAGAAGAGGAAGAGAGCTTGACTCCCAGCGACTCTCACGAGTGGCCGCAGCTTGAGACATCGACCATTGAGCCATCCTCTTCCAAGTGGGATACAGCATCGTATGCATCAGATGACGTTTCCTCTCAGGACACTGAAGCCATTCTTGATTATACGCTCCAATTAGTTTTTGGGGTAGATATTCAAGAGGAGGCGTCCAAGGTGACGCCGGCTGTGCGGAATCTGGTGGGCAAGTTTATCGGCGATGTCGGGAATTGTTTCTGGGCCACGCCATCAGACGCTGATATGACGCAAGTCATGTCAACATCAAGCAGCTCCTCAACCCCTTCTCAGGGCGGTAGCGGTGCTGGCGACTCACAATCCGGCGGCAAGAGGAAGAAGCAAGGCCGAGGGGATGAAGATGACGGCGACTTCAGCGAGGGTGAGGGCCTGGGGTACAACCCCTCCAAGAAGATACGGCCAAACCCCAAGGAGGAGGAGAATCTGCGTCTGAGCTGTCCTTATAGAAAGAGGAACCCTTCGCGATTTAATGTCAGGGATCACCACAGCTGTGCCATGACATACTTTCCCAAGTTTGCTGAGCTAAGGTACGCAAAGAACTGATCCTACCTATCTGCCATCATATACGCAGCTCCCATGTGTACTTTAGGTTGCTGACACACTCCCACAGACAGCACATTGTCAAACAACACAAGAGAGACGACCCGTCCGCATTTGTCTGTGATAGATGCAACCGTGACTTCCACACCCGGAAAGAGCTTCGCGATCACCAGCGTCTGCCCAAAGAGATGATGTGCGACATCATGGATCACGATCCAGAGTCGGGGGTAGATGGAACGACATCAGTCAAGCTCCTGTCCCGTAAAAGAGCCAGCGGCGCCTCTCCCGAGGCCCAGTGGAAAGAAATCTGGAACATTCTGTTTCCAGATGATGAGGACCACCAGATTCATCAATACCGTACGCACTCTAAGTTTGTGAAATTCGGATGTGGAAATTTGCTAATGACGATTGCGTAGACTTTACTCCCGTTATTGAACATTTTGAGCTTTCTAACTACTACATGTCGTCGTTTGAAGTCCTGCACTCTTCTCTGCGCGACAAGATTTCGAATCCGGCAACGCTAGAGACCCTTACCACCAAGTTCCAGCAATGCTTTATGGAGGCTGTAGAGCGATGTATCGGCGCCGCGCAGAGCATGCCCTATACAAATCGCAGCAACAAGAGAAACGAGCCATCTCGGGCACAGAGCTTCCAAAGCCTTATACCGCGAAAGGGAAGGGAAATACTTCCTCGCCCCGATTCTGGGGTGGTGATGATGGACGAGTGTTCCGACGAAAGCGGCAGCATCAGAAACTCTGCCCTAGGACCCCGAGACAGCGTGCGGACTATAAAGGAGGATCTGCACAGACGGGGAAGCAACTTGGTTCCTGATCCCTCAGTCGTGCCTACACCAGCCGCAGTGAGCATGCTGGACCACAACTTCTCGGGTGACATGTCATTTATGCCAAGCATGGGTGTCACCGGCCCTATGGATTCAGTTGCTGTTCAATCTTGGAACAACAACGTCTCCGATCCTAATGACGGAGACATTGGCAACAGTTTTCCAATGCCTGACCATTTCTATGCCCCGGGGGAGCTGACACCACATGGAGACTTGGGGACCTGGGACGAAGGTTATTACCAATCGGCGTTTCATGGGTTGGGCGGCGATCGTTTTCACGGCTTTGGGGGCGGGCTGAATTAATGGAAGCTCGAACTTTATACACGAAGGCCATAAACATGTTGTATGATAGATGTACTAACAGTCATTTGCTTGTCTCCTTTGTTTAACCTAACTAACATCTAACTAATAGTCGCTATGCTAGCTAGTCTATTTACTTTTTCCAATCTTGACAACTTATCAAGTATAATTGTTTCATACATTGACTGTCTCATTGCGCCATATCTATGCTCATTTATTACAGTCACGACTAATGAAAGGAAGAAGGCAATTACGCCGTAAATGTACGATTAAAATTAGGCATTCGTAATTCTGCGTCAAGTCATTCAATATCTCCACTGGAAAGCCGGATGCTTCCAGTCCAAGTTCTCAATCTGCTCATCCGTCAAACCAGCCAACGCCGCATCAATATCCTTACTCCCTCGCTTCTTATTATCCCGCTTCATCCACAACAGCATCAGCGCAGCCAGCACCAAAACCGTCCCCGACGTTGCCAAGTTGAGCCCATTTCCAATATGGTAGTTTGGTGCGTCAAAGGGGAGAAACGCCCAGCTGCTAATCAGACCCCCGATGTTGCCCATCATGACGTTGGTGCCGATGGCAGCGCTGCGGGCCGTGTCGCCGACAACGTTGGCGGCGACTTGTGCGTTTGTCAGGGGCCCGAGGGCGAATGCGGAGGAGGCGATGAGGAAGGTTGCGCCGTAGCGGACTTTTTGGTCGGTTGAGCCGAGGAACATTGCGTAGCCTACCATGACCATGGGGGCGGAGAGGACGATGAATATCTGGCGTCTGTCGAGACGCCAGCTGAGAAGGGGGAACAGGACTGTGAAGAAGGCTCCCACTACATAAGGGGGCACGGTGAGGAGCTGTTGATGGATGGTTGTCTTGCCCTTGAACAAAGTAGCCACGATTGTTGGGGCAAAAAAGGCCAGTCCCTGGACTGTGATGTTGTTCAGGAGGAATATGAATGCTGTGCTAAGCGTCACAGGGTTGAAAATGCCCCTCGAAATCTTTACCCTGTCCATGCTGTCCAAGACTGTAGTGGTACCAACACGCTCAGACTTGACACGGGCGATGGCCAGATCCTTTTCTTCCTGCGAAAGCCAGCGCGCAGTTTCTGGGCGGTCCGTCAGGGTAAAGAAGCCAACGAAGCCAAGGCCAATGGTGATAATGCCTTCAACAACGAAAATCATGCGCCACGACCTGACGCCGCCAACATGATCGAGCTTCAAGATGGCAGACGCCAGCAACCCGCCAAAGGCCCCTGCCAGCGGCGACATGACAATGTAGAGAGACAGTCTAAAGGCCAGTTCGGAGCGGCGGTACCAGCGAGACAGGTAGTAAGCAATTCCGGGCATCATACCAGCTTCAAATATTCCAAGGAGGAAGCGAACGCCGGCGGCCTGGGCCATGGTGTTGACATAGCCGGTTGCCAGAGAGCAGACGCCAAAGAGAAGCGTCGACATGGGCAGAAACCAGCCGGGCCCGATGTATTTGCATGCCAAGCTCGCTGGGATCTCGAAGACGATGTAGGAGATGAAGAAAACGGAGATGACGGCGTTGTAGTCATTTCCCTCTAAATGAAGATCACTCGCAAGGCCGGCAATTCTTGCATTGCCTGTGCATCACGGAGTTTGCTTGTCAGTGCGAATAAAATAGATAGAAGAGGTATCTCGACATCGGCTTACCAATGTTGGCGCGGTCAATGAAGCAGAAGAGGTAGAGAAGAGCCACGGTTGGGACGTTGAAGAGGTCAATCTTGAGCCGCAGCTTGCGCTCAGCTACGGCATCATATGCGACGAGGGCCTCGCCATATCTTCAACACGATGAATCTTCATCAATAATAGATCCAAATACACAACACACGAAACCCGAGCTCTGGGATTTTCAAGATGCAGGAGTTGGTAGTGCTCACCTATCTGTAGCGGCTTGGCCTTTTTCAGCTGCCAAGTGCACATCTCGCGTCGATATTTCAGTCTTTCCGCCCTCTGTCTTGGGTAGCATCTTGATGTCTTAATGAAAAAATGCGGCCGGTGAGCCTTTGTGCCAAGTTCAATATCGTACTGAAGTTTTCAAACGGGGGAGGGAGAAAAAAAAATTACGAGCGAGGGATCCGAAGTTCACATGGAAAACCCGCTAGCCAAGGCTGCATCTGCAGGAAAATTGATTTGTCGCGGCTCCAAATTCCTTCTTGTCCAGGGGACGGCAAAGGCAGTAATGCGACCTTGCCGGGATTCATCTTTCCTTATATCTCACTGCGATTCCTTTGAGTACCTAACATGCATGTGGCTTTGCATGAAGAAGCGGCTGGGTGTAACCCCAAGGGAGCCGAGCCGCTATTAGTGAGCCATCGAGAGTGCGACCAACACCAAAAGATAGCTGTGGTCCAGAAGCCAGCCATCCATCCCTCTGTCCACCACTCACAAGCTTGCAATGGTCGGTAATCGAAAACGGCTGTTGAAGCATCTCCTCAAAGGCATCAAATTGGAGAACAAGCGTGTGTGCCAAGTTGGTCCTATCCCGGACCGCTGCCGTCATCAGCCAGTCGTTTGGGGCCGGGTAAAGTCGCTAATGCGGCACGAGACAGTATATTTTATGCTTCCCCGGGAGTTTCTAACCTTAAAAAGAGGTTGACATCGCGGGGAAATTTCGTTTTCGATCTTGGTATTGGCATTAGTCAGTCATGACTCGGGAGAGAGAGAGCGTTGCATGAACCCCCCCTATCTAGTCTGGACTTTAATTCCATGACAGGGCTTGCCTATTGTTAAGATGGATGGATAAATGGCTTAGGCGTGGTATAGTATTATTGGTCATGTCTTGTGAGGAGGAATAGGCAGCCGTTGTTAGCAATGGTGTAATGATAACTCGGACGCACGCTTATGTATGTTGGCAGTGCTTGTAGTATCATTGTATGCATGTTGAGTGGCATTCCGGTAGGACCCTTGCATGGTGGCATCGCGATAAGTCGAAAGGAACCCCGAGATGCCGAGGTGCGATCTTGATGCAGCGGAGGGTTCAGAGCAGCATGGCAACGTGCCAGTAATTTTGGCTGAATGTAGAAGACGGATGTTAAACTGTCCATTGTAATGAGATGCGATCCATGTCTCAAGGGAGGAGGTGGCGCGAACTCCGATTCTGTTACTCGCACCAATAGGAACAGTAGTCACGCATCTAATCTATCTTTCTAGAAGTACGCTTCTCTTTCCGTGGCTGACTTTTGCTGGGAGTTTAGCTGAAGATTAAGCATCCTAGACTACAGCTCGGGAATACTAAGATAGGTAGCCTCTGTTATCACACCCTACTCTCTCAAGAGTAGCGCTGGTAGTGTAAGCCTAACAGTCAAAGAAGCCGCCTTGAAGCTACATGTACCTACAGATACTGGAATCAACAACACTACTCCATACAAGCTATAAGTTGATAGAACCAATTTTGTATTGTGCCACAACTCTCAACAGTAATATGAGTAATATGATCTAATACCCTCAATCAAGCGACTTTGGATGTCATCGTGCAATGCCAATAAATGTTGGGGTTGGTCTTCAGGGTAGCCTCGCATCCCCTATTGCCTTCTACCGTACTCGTATTCCTCACCACAACAGATCTCATTGAACCTTGCGCCACAAGAGCAAATAGTATGCGGATCATGTGCCAATCATCAAGCAACTCAAAGGGGAAACCGAATGATTTCCAACATCGATCCACGCAAATAGTCTGCTTAGAAGCCTTATCCAAGGCTGCAACCAGATGCTTTCAAATACCCGCGCTCTGATTGGCCAATCGCCACGCCACATCCTCTGAGCCAATGGGCATCGCCGCAATCTGACCCAAATCGACGGTCATCAGCCCAGCGGCGTCAAGGCTGAGTGGACCAAGCATCAGGTACAAAAGACGTCACTGTCCGGCTTCTAAGCTGGACATCCTGATCAAGCGATTCTCTGCATCTTTCTCCTCTGTATTCACAGTCCATCTACAAGACTTTGGCGATTCTTCCAACTCTCCTTCCTCAACCAAACACAACCGTCAAAATGACTGCTACCAAGGCCTCTACTTGCTGCCGCCAGGGCACTGACGCCGAGTGTGCTTGTGGTAAGTTGGAATACACCAATCCACTCTCAGCTACGCCAGATCTAACAGAAATCCCAATAGCCCAAAAGGCCACCTGCTCGTGCGGCAAGGAATCCGCTCTTCACTGCTCCTGCGGAAAAGCCACCGCCGAGAATGCTGTCGAGGGCCCGCGCTGCTCGTGCCGTGCTCGTCCCGCCGGCCAGTGCACCTGTGACCGCGCCTCTACAGAGAATGCGCCCGTGACAGGCTCAACCTGCCAGTGCGGTGCTCGACCAGCTAGTAAGTGCTCATCTATATTGGATTGAAGTAGAAGAGTTGGACTTGTGCTGACTTGTGACGCTTTAGCTGCTTGCACTTGCGAAAAGGCCACCGATGGCGGCTACAACCCTGCCAACGAGATCGACTTTACCAACTTTGCCAAATAAGAAGCGATTCATCTACCGAGAGGTGCTTAATTGCTCCTCTCCCTTCTTTAAATCATCATCTTTTTTAATATCCTCATTTGAGACTGCGGTCAAGGGTGGCGTTCAGGGCGGGCAACGGAATGCAGGAATACTGCTGGTTTATTACACTATTTTGACTAGCTGCACGTTTGCAGCGATGGAGCTGCATGTTGCATGTTGCATGCACTTATTCGAACGAGTTGCACATACATACTTAGTAGATTTTGGCAGGGCGGCCGTCGCCTAAAGTGCGGGAGCCTTTACTATATCGGGCTTGGGCCGTGCCATTTGTTATTGTTGACACAACACATTGGGACTGGCGTTGTGTGGCACCATGTCCTCCCTCTGGAGGCATTGTATACTAGATAGCATAATAAAATGAATGCAATCAAAAAACAATTCAAAGCAAAACAAAGAAAAAGACAACAAAGAAGATGATGAACTCAATCTGAACGTGCTAGCCTCGATTGGGCACAGACTGCGGCTCCTTGCTGAGCAACAAGTGAGAAGCGCTGAATCAATCTCATTCAAAAGTCAGCACATCAGGTCACACACGGGCTATTTGCTGGTATTATGTAATTTCGGGCTGCGATTCACCGCCCGCGCGAGGCGTCAAACACGCCGTTCATTGGCCGCCGCCAATTTAACTGCCGGACAAATCAAGAGCGGTCAGCCCTTTTGAGCTGTAGCTCTGGTAAAGTTCCTACCTTGTGTGGAGCCACTTCTCTGTGCCACCCACCAGGGCTGGGCAAAAAATCTCACCTGGTCGCGTCCTGCCATCGTCGAGCCACTCCTATAACTACTACCACAGACCACCTCGCAGCGTGCGCTCCATCTCTTCATCACCATCAGAATAGAGTAGAATCTGATTCGGGGTCCTTTGGAAGCGCTGCATCGCATCTATCACAGCAATTGAAGCTTCCTTCGCGCTTCCGCGAGCTCAACGCCCGAACCCGTCACTTTCCCCCTTCGCTGATCAAGCAGACCCCAAAGCTATCCATATATCAACCAGCGCGTCGCGATGCCTCCCAAGGTCGCAAAGCCCGCTGCCTCCAAGGCGGCTTCAGATGCCAAGAAGCCCGCCGCGACCAAGGCCAGCGCAAAGGCGACATCCAAGACCGCCGCCACCACCAAGGCGACAACAGCCAAAGCCGCCAAGAAGGATGAGAAGCCAGCCAAGGCCAGCGCAAAGGCCGTCGTCAAGGACAAGGCTGACGAAAAGACTGAAGAGGAGAAGCCCGTGACAAATGGCGCCCCCGCCGTCAAGCGAAAGGCTTCAGAGACAGAGGACGAGCAGGAAGACGTCGTCATGGAAGAGCCCCAGCCCAAGAAGAGCAAGACTGACAAAGAGCCACGCGCCGCACCGGCCAAGGCCAAGAAGCCCTCTTTCCCCGAGATTGGAAAGAAGGTTAACGACGCCCCCACGCAAGTTTTGGACATTTACGTCTTTGGCGAAGGTACTTCGGGCGAGCTCGGACTGGGAAGCAAGCGCATCAACGGAAAGAAGCCCATCGATGTGAAGCGTCCTCGGCTTAACGACAACCTCTCGGCCAAGACAGTCGGAGTTGTACAGATTGCATGCGGCGGTATGCATGTCGTTGCGCTTACTCGCGACAACAAGATTCTCACTTGGGGCGTCAACGACCAGGGCGCTCTGGGCCGAGACACAAACTGGGATGGTGGATTGCGGGACCTCGACAAGGCTGACGACTCCGACTCGGAGGATGAAGACGACACCGGTATCAACCCTAAGGAGAGCACCCCGACCGCCCTGTCTGAGGAGGACTTTGCCCCCGGCACCAAGTTTGTTCAGGTCGTTGCTAGTGACAGCGCCTCCTTTGTGCTTACGGAAGACGGACGTGTCTATGGATGGGGTACCTTCCGATCTAGCGATGGTATTCTGGGCTTTACGGAACACGTCAGGGTTCAGACGCGACCTGCTCTCGTTGCTGGTCTGAAGAACATCAAGGCTCTCGCCGCCGGAGCCAACCACATCCTCGCGCTCGACACCAAGAACAATGTTGTGGCTTGGGGATGCGGCCAGCAGAACCAGCTCGGCCGACGCATCATTGAGCGCAACAAGATGTCTTCTCTGATTCCCCAGGGAGTCGGCCTGCCTCGAGGCAAGATTGCCAAGATTGCCTGCGGTTCGTACCACAGCTTCGCTATTGATAACAAGGGAGCCGTTTGGGGCTGGGGCTTGAACAACTTTGGCGAGATTGGTGTTGAGAGCAACGCCGGCGAGGACGATGCCGTCATTCTCAAGCCCGTCAAGATCACCTTCCTCGCCGACCACACCGTCACGGGCATCGAAGGTGGTATCCATCACTCTCTGGCATGCACCGAAAAGGGAGAGCTGTTTGCTTGGGGCCGTGTTGATGGCTACCAGGTTGGCTTTGAGCTCGAGGCCATTGAAAAGGTCGACAAGGAGTACGTCATCCGGGACGAGAGAGGCACTGCTAGAATCCTCATCAAGCCCACCAAGCACGAAGGCAAGTAGATGTCCCATCAGGATTAAGCTATGATTTTATGCTAACCATTTCCCAGGTATCTCTGATATCGTGTCGGTTGCTGCTGGTACCGACAACAGCTTTGCTATTAGCAAGGACGGCAAGGCATACTCCTGGGGCTTTTCGAGCAACTACCAGACTGGCCAGGGCACTATCGACGACATCCACGTCCCTACCTTTATCGACAACACTGCCACCAGAGACAAGAAGATTATTGCTGCCGGTGCTGGTGGACAGTTTTCCGTCCTCATTGGCTTGGCCGAGGACGTGCCCACTACCAACGGCGAGGTGAACGGTGCTCACTAAATCATCAACTCTCGGCCATCAAAATAGCCATCAAAATACAGTAACAAAAAAAAAAAAAAAAAAAAAAAAAGGCGATGACAGACATTTGAGGTGATATTTGATATCATGCTTCAAGCTATATAAGCCTGCTACCCAGGATCAGGAAGGATCCTGTGAGAAAGCTTTGATAAGGCTACTCCACTCGAAGGGTTATTTTTCCTTCTCTCTTTTTTCTACATGCATTTGTTTTCCATTGCCTCATCACAGAGAGGTGGGGGAAACTGACGGATGGGGACTCTCTGTAACCTAATGACGTGATGGACTTGTTTCTGGCGAGTGGTGAACTTTTTCTCTATATATAGATCATTTTGCATTGTATAGCCGTACTTATCACATTGCTTTGTTTAGGCGTTGTGGTTATTGATTCTCACTGAGCTTCTCTCTCATAATAATATAGTGCTCATTCTTTCGAAAAGACTTTGTGATGTCGGTGCAGGTTAGGTGTGAGAGATGCCTCTTATATCACGTCATATAACGACATGATCTCGCTCTAAGCTACGATGGCTATCTTTTACATGGCTCTACGTTTTTGCTTACCTAGCTCGTGTGCTGCTGGTTCATATTACCTAGCAGTATCCCGCAGAAGCAGCAATACGCAGCGTTATCTAGCATATAGATAGAAGCATCACAACGCCTATCACGACTCTCATCAAATATAGACAAACACGGACAAAGTACTCCGTAGACAGCCACCCAACCCCCGGCATTGCTAGCCCCCAAACCCGGCTTCTCAGACCGAAAATACTCCAACCGAAGTGGGATTGATTGGATTGATTCCACGTTGCATGCCAGGGGTTTTCTAGCACAGGCAAGGCAAAAACGTGCAACAAAGTAGCGCCAAAAGCTACCGAAGTAGCGAAATTACAGAGAATTAAAAGGCTTCAAGGGGGACCGGCACGGAGCACAACTACGGAAGGGCCATGGTATTGAAAACGGGGCTGGAATATTTTGTTCCCCTTGCTGAGAGATCTGGATCTCAGCCCACGATGTGGTTTTTGGGGGTTGGTCGATAAGCTTTTTTTTGGGCGAAGGAGGAAAAGGGAAAGGGGGGGCCACGATGAGCGTGGGTGTGTTGATGGGAATGGAAGGGCCTTGACCGCTTGGGGGGCGTGGGTTCGTGCAACTTTGACCGCTTGGCAGTGACAGACAATCTCGCTGGTGTGCTCGATTTGATGGTACGGGTATCTTGGTTGGTGGTGGTATCTTTGCAGGGGATGAGAATGTTGGAGCGGTCGTGGGGGGTTTGTGATGTGATATGGAAGCAACAGGCGCGAAGATGGCGGTAAACAGTTCTTGTCAGGAGTATCTCGGCAGATACGTGAGGTGGAATCTTAGAAGTCTTCCCTCGCCTACCGTTCGGGGAAGAACACACATCGGAATTCACATCTTGAAGAGAGGAGAGGAGAGAGAAGCCGGAGAGAAAGAAATTGGCCCCCCAACTCCCACTCACACCGCTGCCCCAAGAGCGCCAGCCGAAGCCCGAGAGCATGGAGAAAGGAAGCCAGCAAGCGGTGGAGTATATCGAAGCGAGACGAGCGTGTTCCAGATTCCAGAAGCTCCAAAGCTTACATGGGGCACCGGGGGGGCAGCACATTTTGCGGGCGATGGAGTGTGAGAGAGGGAAAAAAAGAAAAAAGACGCTTGATTACGGCCGAAGTCCCCGGCTCACGGCAAGGGGAGAAAAGACCAGACCCCAAGATGCGGGCTAGACGGCGGTGGTACCTGAAGCAGCAGCAAATTACGGGTGCGTGAGCGAGTACATAGTACCTTAACTCGGTGCCCTGTTTTTAGCACGGAAAAAGCCAAGAGGAGTCTAGAAGAAGCAGCCGAGATTGGGGGGGCTGGGTTCTGCGAGCAATTGGATGCGGTGGCTCCGGCTGCCACGGAAGGAGAAAAAAGAAAAATAAGAGCACAAGTTGGATGGAAGCATCCATGAACCTTGGAAGATGAGCATGGGAAGGGATAATGGATGTGCTGTACCTGCAGCGATCCAGGGGCTGGATGCTTTGTCGACAGCGCGATTGGACGAGTGCTGGAGGGATGCGTTAGAAGGGCTGGACGGCAAATGGCGGCCCTGCAGCGCTATTGCTTGGCGGCTGGCCGTGCGCTGAGACCGCTAAACAGAAACAGGGCGGTTCCGCAGTGGCGACTTTGGGAGCCCACGTTCGCGGTCACGGCAAGCGGTTTAGCGTGCTGGTGGCCGGTGTGCGGTTTGCCAAGGGGCGCTGAAACTTGGGAATTTGCTAGTATCAATACGCATTCGATGGTTTCTTGGACGTGATATTAGATAGATTGATCTATTCTATGGATAGTATATACGAAAGACTTGGCGCATGACGGGAAATAAATGCAAGATTTGATCAAATAAGACAAACGGAAGACATGAAGTATTGAAATTAGAACAGTGTGGACGGGCGTGGTGCGTATTGTTCCCGACCGAAAGACGGCTCACGGACCTCCTTGTTACAGAAGGTACATGATATTGAAACTTTGATGTGGGAAGACATTTCCGGCTTGCCGCAATAGTTGCAATTAAGCAAGGAAACGAAACGGAAAATATCAATTCTCACATGCACTTTACGTTTGCTGTTCCGTACTGTACGTACCTATACTGTTCATCTGCCGTTCCTGTACGCTGTAGGGAGTACGAAGGTTCCTTAGCTGCATGCAGCTTCAATATTACGAGCACCATCATTTCACGCAACCAGTCTCCATATCCGTAACAAAAAACAGCGTCATTTCCCTGATTTTGATTAATTTCTATTTATTCCTCAGACACGCGGACCCGGTATTCATCGCCTCTCCCTATCCCCCTTTGCAGATCATGTTTTGTTCAAAGGATGTTCGCTGGTGGCAAAGTGCTCATACTGTACACCCATACGGAATACACACACATGTAGCAATGACATTGATGGACTAGAACGGGCATCAAATGACTTCAATCTCCCATAATAGCTCGTCCGTACCTTGCATATTGTGGCGCGGTGATCGCTCGGAGAATTGCCACTGAAAGATTGAAACGGCCAATTTCATTTTTGCCCGTCTTCTTTCTTGCTTTTTGACACTTTCTAGCTCGTCAATGCGCAAATATGATTTTTTTTTTTTAAAAAAGAAACGATGATGTTTCCGATACATCGCGATCTTCCCATCAATGGATTCTTTCACACCCCCCTCCTTTACGGTGAGGTTGGCGGGCGGAAGCGTTTCACTTATTGCCGAGCTGTGTGTAGTACGAATCCATACATGCCCTTCGGCGTTTTCTGCTGCCTACCTGCATACTAATCTTGCCTCTGGTTGCTTTATCCCAATGTCTACTAGGCGTGTTCAGCACAGCTACGACGACGGTCTGTGTTCAGAATAGTGCCATTAACAAAAGCGGCAGTTGCTAGAGATGTGCCGAGCAATTCAATAACTGCACGGAAAAACCACACCAGAGCAACACACTACTGGATTCTTGCTTACTGTATCCCGCCTCATCAGTACAAGTAATACGGATCCATTGATGCTACCTTCACCTTCACCTGTAGCTGCATCAAGCTCTTGCTCCCCCCCATGTCAAGGTCCAGCACGCGAAGCCTTGCCAAGACACAGTAGTTCTCTCTCAAAGGCGACACAGGGCCAAGCTTTGTGAGCCATTATAATCCCAGATCGGCAGACGCACGGCGGTTTGAGAAGATCCACCCGACGGAGCACTTCTTCTCCACTCCTAATCTTGCGTCTTTCTCCTTTTACCGCATCCCCCTGCCAAAAGAGCAACAAAGACCTTGAAAGGAGAGGACCCGCGCTGTTTCAAAGCTATGGGAAATATATGGAAAAGAAACGGCACTAGCAACGCCGTAGCAAAAAACGGTATGCCGGGGAACAAGACGGGGAGCAAGGAGAGACACGGTACGGTAAATGGGAGCGAGACACTGGGCTGAGAAGAGAGAGAACAAAGGATACAGCAAGATAAAAATACCGGATTAATTAGACACTGTCTTAATACGAAAGAGGCACTATACGACATGTTACAATGCTGCAACGCAGAGTTGCAATTCGCGGCTTAGCGAGGTGACGAGCAAACGGAAGAGGAGCACATATGCGTTGTGATACCTCAGAACGCCCAGTACACACCTAACCAGTCCATGTACATACATGTCGTCTTACAGGCAGGCAGGCAGACAAAAAAACAAGCATCGAGCATTGGGCAAATCTCTCCCCCCCAGTCACGCCATTGCCAGGGCCCAATCGTTATCAATGTACTAGCCACGAGCATATCGGATGGCACGGTGACCCAGCTTGCCCAGCACCAAGAAAAGCTGGAGCTTCCTCATCCAAGGCAGCGCAAAAAAAAAAAAAAAAAAAAAAAAAAAGAAAACGGCTGGGTTGGGTCTCTCTGTCTCCTCTTGGTCCTCCCCCAAAGAAGGGAGCCCACTCCGGCCGCCCGCTTATTCCCAGTTTTTCACAAAAAAAGCAAAAGAGAAAACCTTGGAAGCTTCCCATACCATAGCTAGACGCCTTTTGGCCGGAAGCAAAAGAGTGGCCCTCCCTGATGACGCGTATGCCCCCCAAGAAGCAAAAAGCAGAGCCCGGGATAAAAGGGCCAAGTGCGGAAATTCTCGACTACTGTGCCAGTATGTCGCAGCGGTGGAGCAAGCAAGCAGCCAGGCGTGGGACGGAGGTGGGCTCTGGTTTGCTGTTTGCTGATCCGAAGAGGGTCCAAGTGGCTTGGGGGGTGAGTGGCTTGCCCAGCCCAGCTTCTCCGTTGTACGGACAAGCGAGGAAAAGCCTCTCTCTGTTCTTGGTCTTGGTCTTGATTTTTTCTGATCCTGCTCGTCTGTGTTCGTTTTTGGGATGGTGATGGTTGCAGGGAAGAGGTGTGGTGATGGGAGCTTTTCCAATCCCGGCGAGGTTGTGGCGCTAACAACGGATAAGAAGAGCAGATAGATAGGGAATGAAGTAATTGTACAGAGATAGGCACTGCAAAGATAAGGCTATCTTTTGGTGTGGTGTGGCCGGCCAATGTAACTTGGACATATCCGGCGGGCGGTACATGTACCAAACCATTATTGCCGAGAAGAGGCTTGACCTGCAGTGGCTATCGCAATCGCACAAACACCTCACGGCCACACCCCATTTCTCTCGAGAGTGTCTCAGCCGCATGCATAGCATCCCAAGACGGATGTGATAGATAATGGCTGGGCGCAGCAACCACAGCAGTCTCGGGTACCGGTACTTTTCATCTTGTCTTGTTTTTGTTCCCATTGTATTACATGCAGCATGATTCATTCGTTGCGTCCTCGTGTTTCTTACGATTCAGCACAACTCTAAAATATGCCTCTTTTCGCGTGCCTGGGCTGAGCTGGGCATCGCATCGCATCGGTATCGAAATCTCCGCCCGCTGCGTGGAGTGCAGTAGGGAAATCTCTCGTATGCAGCCTACACAAAAGAAGCAATCCAATACAATAAAAGGGCCAAGAAGGTCAAATTGAACCAAGAAAACAAGGCGCCCCCTCCCATCCCATTCAGTGAAAGTGAACCTTCTCAGCTGAGGGAAACAGAAAACGGCGGCTGGCTAAACTCCCCATCCCTCTGGCGTAGTGCGAGACAGGTGCCATTGGAATGGCGTCGAAAAGGATATTCAACCGGGCGGCTCAGCAAAGAATTCATCACAAAGCATAAAACGAGAGAATACAGTAGCAGACGGCGAGTGACAGAATGGCTTGTCGTCGGAGCTTCCGGCGGCCGTTCCCTGCTTGGAGGCCATTGGGCAGCTTGCGTAAGTCTAGGCAAAGTACCGCTCCGTCTACCGCACGGGTAACGGGTACATGTGCGCCGCACTCCGGGACCGACGAGGGAGCTTGTCAATGGGACAAAGGACTGGGACTGGGGAGGGAGACGGGTCGGCATTGTACAGAATTCAATATTGAACAGCTGGGTAGTGCTGGTGCTGTTCGCGTACACTGTACAGGTACTGTTACTGTGCTGTGCTGGTGCTGGTGCTGTACTCGTAGCTGTGGTAGTACTGTAATCTGCCCTTGTTCTATATATATCGATATGATATATCCGGCATCCTGACAGGGGGGCTATGCTATGTTCACGCATTCGCAGCTGTTAGCGGCTGTAAGGCCGATGGATGGGAGATGACCACACAGCACAGCACAGCACAGGCAATGGCAATGTGCATTTGGATGGCCACAGCCCCAGCAGGCTACTATAGAGTACAGGCGCAGTGACTGCATTGATCCAAACAGCACAGCTGCTGATAGTAGTGATAGTTGGCACACCACCACGCAATCATCCGTCTCGGCCGCAACAGGCAAAGTGGCGAACATGACGCGATAACCAGCCTCCAGCACCGCAGCGAAATGCAACTGACTAACGCGGTGATCTGCTGGGAACAAGTCATTGGCATGTCGCAGCAGCACTAACCGCTGTGCTTTGGTGGAATCTACTAGTAATCCCTGACCCCGGTTGCGCCTCTCAGGGGTGGGATAGACAGGGGCGTGCGCGTTTGCATGATGGTGGTGGGCGGGCTCCTTTTTTTTTTTTCTCTGGGGCCTTGCACTCGGGGCCATGCTTTATCATCCCATCCAGACCGAGATATAAAGCGAGCCAGACTTTCGTTGTCAGCTTTTGTTTTTTTCTCTCTCTTCTTTCCTTCCACCAACCCACAGCCGAACAATTCCATTCGTTAAAACTCTCCAAACTCTTTTACCAAAACCAACCAAAACCCAAAACCCCCAAACCACCACACACAACCTTCAAAATGCGTGCTGCCGCTGTTATCGCTATCTTCGCTGCCACCGCCATGGCCCAGACTGGCGGCACTGCCTCTCCCACCAACGGCACCAGCACCACCGGCACTGGCAAGCCCACCTCTGTTCCCACCTCCGGAGCCAACTCCCTGTCTCAGAACATCCTCCTCGGTGTCGGTGCCGCCGCCGTCCTCGCTGCCAACCTCTAAGCGACTCGCGCCTCTTGCTTGGCTTTCCACTGCCTTGAGGATCTAAGGGTCGTGTTGTGAGCTTTTCAGGAAAACCGGGAGGAACAAGGAAATTCGGAGGGATGGGGAATTGAAAGAAAAAAAAAAGAAAAAAAAAAGTGGAAGAACAATTTAGTTGGTCGACATCTTGGAAGCAAAACATCTTTTACCACTACGACAGAGATGGCTGCTCAGGATGTAAGAGTCAATTCCCAGCCTTGATCCTCTTTTCCCGGAGCCGGCCTGTCCGGGGCCGCAACACTAATCGGGTCCTCCGTCAACGAAAAACAACCACGGCTGGCTCGGGGAAGGAGATCTTTGGCGCGGCGACTACTTTTTTGTCTTTTCTATTTTTTTATTCTTCATTTTTCCGCAAAAGACTTTTTTCATTTTCAACCTTTGCTACTTCTCTCGACTTTTGCATAAAGTGCGACATACCATCTAGAGGTTTTGTCTGCCCCGGGAAAGATGGCGTTTCTACAATTTTCTGGAATTGGAAATAATTGTGTGCTTTTTGTTTTTTGTTATTGTGTGATGCGCCGGCAGATGTGATACGAAATTCATTCTTCTGACTGGGAACCTGTTTTGGTCGATTTTTACGGAGGAGGGGAGGAATGGGGGAGGAGAAACTCGTTTGCGCGAGTTGGTTGGAATCCGCCGAAAACAGATAATAGTAATTAATGCAAAAGGCAATTCCCTCTAAAAAAAAACCTGTTTTCTCTTCGAGTGAATTAATTGTGTGACCCGACCGTATTCCTTCTTCTAGTGTGCGATAAGTGACTGCTGCCAGAGAAGAAAAACAAAAAAAAGACGTGATCCATTATGACTACCGACTGGGGGGGGTGTGAGATGATATGATCCCTGTCTTTATTTTAGGCGGCTAGAACGCTGGCTGTTTAATGAAGCAATTTGGCACCATTTGATAAGCTGATTCCAACGTTACCACAGACTCTCGACTCTCGTTAGTACATGCAAAGTATGTACATTTTCTCTGCGTGTCTTTTCTTATACCGCTTATACTACCTACCTAGTACTGTAGTACTACCTACTCGTCGTATCCATCATGACATCCATTTGATCTTTACACTGGTGCCCTGCCATACTTGGTCGCCATGATCCTTGTACAGTCGACAAACTTGTCAAAATCGCGCACCAGCTGCGGAAAGTCCTGAATCAGCTCCAGCGTCCGGGCGTTGAGCTCAGCGGCCTTGTCGCCGGCCTGGGGCGGATCCACGGCATCATCGTCGCCTCCAGCTGTATGGACGCCTCCTCCGTCTCTGTTATCCTCACAGCTAGTAGCCGCTTCTGTTGTCACTCTAGCTGCTGCTCGTGCTGCTGCTACTGTTGCCGCCGCCGCTTCTGCTTTGGGTCCTCCGTCGTCGCCCTGGCCGCTGCCGCGGGTGCCGACGACGCTGACGGGGCTTCCGCTTGTGCTCTGGCTCTGGCAGTGGCTCTGGCTTGTAAACCAATGCTTGTTCAGGGCCGACAGGCGGACGAGGAATTCGTCATAGTCGACTTTACGTAGCGTCGCCTGATTGCCGGGCGAATGCCGAAGCGATTCAACACCACATCAGCCTTTTTCTTCTATTACATACTTGTCGGTACAATGTAACTCGTAGGTACTCTGCCAAAATAGATGAAATTCCGAAAGTACTTGTGAAAAAACGGGCATCGCTTGATACCTGGGAGGGAATCATCGGTTGAGTCATACGAGGGCAAGCCAATGGCCGTGCCAGTAGACCTCGTATAATTGACAACAAGCCATGTTATCCCTCCATCACATGTTGGAAAAGCGAAAAATAGATTGTGAAAATGATAAAATAGGGTTGATCATGTAATGTAACCGAGTGTGTCTTCTGTCTCCTGGGCGGGTGTGGGATGATCACCACATCCAGTCATCACCATCCAATCCAGCCCGAAAGCGGCAAACGAGCCCAAATGCGTCAGGTGTCTTACTTTTCGGTGGAGCTGCCAGTGTAAGATTATGGAGATGGGGGCTTTCTGTGTGGGTTTGTGATGAAAAGAATAAACATAAAATAGAATGAACGAATGAAGACGAGGCAGGGGGAAAAGAATAAAAGAAGAAAATACCAGTGAAATCAAGGAAATGAGGTCATACATACCTGGGCCAGGCTTCCCCATCGCAGCATGAAGAGCATCGTGTCGTCTGCATATCCCGGGACGTTGAGCATGGCGCTGTTGACCTCGCTCGCGCGCTGCGAGCCCCCGGTAGAGCTCATCGTCGTCGTGCCTGTTTCCTTAAATCTGATTTGAAGAGACGGAAAATATTATTTATAGCTCCCCTTTCCCTTTGTGTTTAGTTTGGGTTACGGCGGGCGTGTGTCGTGTGGGCGAGTTTAGGTGAGTGTGTGTCTGTGTGAGCGAGTCAAAATGGAAGCTCGCCCAGAAGAAGGAGAAAAGAGCACTACACTAGGACTGACGGGTATGAAGCCGCTGTTCCAGGCCAGGCGAATCCCATCAGCCGCATGAGCCCTACGAGGCGCAATGGTCGGTGAGCCGAAATGTGATGAATGAGTATGTTGGAAAAGAGGGCTAGTTCCATACGAAAAGGCACAGCAGTAGTCAAGTTGTTAGTTCTTATGCACGCTTCACTTGATCGAGTTCGTTTCTCAGCTGGCACACAGCCTTGCCGACGCCACGTGGGGCTGTGCTCGCCTTGCTTCTTGTGGTTGTAATAATTGAGAATTGATATTTTGATTCATTGATTCATTGATTTGCTTGGAATCTTGGATCTGTCACCTTCACTGACACCGACTGCAGTCTCCAGATATCAACACCAGGTCTGGAGCATCCCAGCCGCACTATTACATGTATGCTATAGGCAGCTCGCATTTGATAGAATCCAGAATAAAACCCGAACTGAGCCCAACCACCTCAATGTCAGCAAACAAGCATTTCGATTTGTCTTTCAAGGCTGCCTTGCGCTGACAGCTAATGCAGCAGCTGCAGATGACCCGCCCCTTGATGGCCTCTTGTCTCACCAATAAAGGCAGAGCATCTACGAATACTGTACATCAGCATCGACATCTACAAGGACATGCCCGGATGAGCTTCCGTCTCTGGGGCATTGTATCTGATACTTGAGCGTACTGGTCTGGGATACATCTAAGGTAGGTATTGACGAGTACGAATTATTTATGCACATTTATAAGTCGTGACTAAAGCCAACTTCACTGCTGTAGCACAGTACAAGAGAATTGTGGCACTCTTCCCATCTTCACGAATAGCAAAAATACCTGTAGCTGTTTTCAAATTCCATGCCAATAAACGCTCAACAGCAAAGCCGAGACAAAAAGAAAAATCCCAAGCCATTCCCCTACCATTTCCATATCCCACCATACATGTATTCCCGATGGGAGCTTGGCAAAAATCTGAAAAAGCTCGCTCCATCAGCACCCAGTTTCGCCTCATCTACACCCCTCCCCCTCCGCCTGAAGGATTGAGCGGTTTCCTCCCCACGATGAACCGGTAGGTGGTAATCAGCCTGAGATCCCGACTTCGAAACTCCCGCTTGACGCCCTCCATCAGCACGTCTGCCTGGTCTTTGGAATAGTTCAACACGCGGGTGAAGAGGGCTGGCGTGTGCGAGTCGACAGACATTTGCATGTGCGTGAGCTCAAACTTGCCCAGCTCCTTTAGCGTAGGATCCTTGGCCCATGGTCCGATTGGTATCTGTGGTTTGTTAGCCGATTTGCTTGCTTGCCTTGTTCCACGGGGTTGACGTGTAGAATCGTCAATGTCATGCTTCAACGTACTCTGTATACCTTCTCCTCAACATCCTCGAAACCCGCGTCAATGATCCACTGCTTCTGATACCGCGCCACATTGATCTGCTTGCCGTACATCCTGCTCGCGGCATCCAGCTTATCAACCCATTCCATCGTCCACGGCGCGCGGTCACAGCTATCGTCGTCACTAAAGATCCACGCATCGTACTCCTGCATCTCGAGCCACCCCCCGGGCTTCAGATTCTCCATCACCTGCTGGTAGAACCGCGGCCAGTCGGCCGACGTGCCGCTGAGCGCCCGCCCGTGTATGTAGTCGAACTTTTCGTCCTCGTGGTACGTCCACTGGTCCTCGTAGTCGTCGACGTGGAAGCGGCAGTTGTTGGGCACCCACTCGGGCTGGATCGGCGACAGGTCGACGCCGAAGACGGACGCGTTGGGGAACTCGTCGGCAATGTCAATGGCCCAGATGCCCGTGCCGGTGCCCAGGTCCAGGATGCGCAGCTCGTCCTCTTCGTCAGTGGGCGACGGTAGAGGCGCTGTGAAGAGGCGGCCGCCGATTAGGAGGCGCCATATGTGATGCTGGAGGTCGAGCCGCTCCTGTTCCTGCTGGTCGTTTGGCAGCACATACTGGCCCTCTCTGTAGGCGTGATAGCGACGGCCGTTCTCATACTGGTAGTTGTAGATGGACGACGTGATGGAGCCGGTGTAGGCCGAGTCTTGATCGGAGCCATAGGTCGAGTCGACATCCGCCGGGTCATCGGGATATGCGTCGTGCTGGTCCCAGGTTCATGTAAGCGGTTGTGCGACAGCCATCTTGAATGTTTCCTCGTTTCCCTTTGGCTCTTCTTCCTCCTCATTGACTTTCTTCCTCTCCTTCTTCTCCATTACAAAAAGACTCTCAACATGTTGCATCACATCACGCATGTAGTTCGACACACGTGACGGAGATCAATGATGGGCTGCAACTCACATCGACTTGGACCGGCACAGGATTGTCGGCATCGCCAGCCACGAGGCCGGCCAGCGGCGTCATGGGCCCGGCAGATTGCGACGGGGAATGCCGCGGCGAAAGGGATGGGGATTTTTCCTTGCCCTTGGGAGAGGTAGACGGCGACTTTGCCTGGTCAATGGGAGACGCCATGGTTTGTGTCGCAGAAAATATGACTGGTGACTTTTTTTTCTTCTCCCTCCAGCCCCTTCTCGCCTCGCTTCGTGCGACGGTACGCGAGGCTCGATACGCCAGGGGCCCTCCCGGCGATCGCGATTTCGAGAACGGCTGCTAAAATCGGTGGGTGAAACAAATGCTTCCCTATTTTTTCCCGTTGCTTCTCTTTCTCCTTAACTAGTGGCCTCGGAAACGGCAGTATCGATCCTGTAAGGACAGAGTCGTGTTGGGGCGGGGAGCGGCTTGCGGGATGTGAGGCTTAGAAGCTCCGGGCCTTTTCGGCCTCGGGAGGGCTAAGACACTTATGAGCTAGCAGCATGTTGGACGAGGACCCGGGCTGGACTGAGACCCGAGTCTGATTTTCAAGTTGATATTGGGTCATGAGGTGTATGGCTGCATGAGAATATGTGTACTAACGGAGGTCCTTGCATGATTGTCTGTGTAACATCAATTGGTTCTGCGTTTGATGTAATCACAAGGTGTCTATGCCGTGCCATTTTGGTGTGGCGTCGCCAGCCGTCAGTTCTTTATTCCTTCTTACATACTATTGATCCAGCCGTTGTAACATGATCTCAGCCCGGGGAATCTAAATGGAGGTACGGCAATCTTTCCCACCCTTCCACCTGTAAGCACTTGTATCTATCTGCAAGTCATAAGGGCCCATGAACACGATACATGTACGGAGTATATACGGGATTCATCAGCATCAAAATCGAATGAAGGCATACACTGTAAGGCCTCTTAATTCTTGTGGAACTGAGCCCGCGCGTCTTCTTTCTTGGCCTTCGCCGTCGCATCCCGCTCTCACGCCACAACTCAAACTTACTCATACCAAGCCGGCTAGGTCGGTGCTGAGGTTCGCCGACCAATATACGCAAGTGGGCTGCCGGAAGCGTGATTGATCGCCGTGATAGGCCGACGAAGCTGCGCAATTCATCTCACATGGCTCCACACGTTTGCTTAACCCCTGACCCTGCTAGGTCTTTTACACGTGGGTTTAGCCGTCGCTCGCGAGGAGCTGGCCCATGGTACTGGGACTGGACCATGCGAAATTGGGGACTGTTTTGCACGCAAATAGCACAAAATTTTTAAAGACCCAACCAACACCCATAGTCCCGGCTAGCTGGTAACTGTGGTTCTCACTGCTTCGATAAGGCTTGTCTTTGTAGTTTGCTTGAACAAGATGTGAGTACGAGTACATGTTTGCAGCTGAACGTTTGCCACCGATGAGCCGAGTCTTTGAGGAATGTTCTTATTCCCCTTTTGTCCCGTTGACCGAGCCTATGCGTTGGAGTAGCTTTCGGAGCACCAGCTAGTGTCCTAATTCCTGGTTTCGACACCGCAGATGGCGCATATACATGCTGCTACTGCCTTACCTTATACAATTTTAGTGTTTGATTCCCTTGACTCTTGTATGATGCCCGTGCCGTTAAGGGGCTTAAGCTGGGGGAGCTGGTGAGGGGCTGCCGGCCTAGATTAATCAAATCAACCTCTGAGACTTTTCTGTAATGCGAGTTGATTCCCGTCTCTTGACTTGTCTCTTTCATTATTCTCATCTCGCCCGTAGTGGAGACGCCAAGTTTCCAGATTGAGCACTTCTCAGTCTCCAACTGGTACCATTTTTTGCAGCTATCAATTGTTTAACACGTCATCGCCTCTCGTCGAAATCTCTCATACTCATTTCCAATCAAGATCACAATGGGCTCCGAAGGAAGAAAGCTCATTTGCGTCGTCGGTGCTACTGGCAACCAGGGAGGATCCGTGGCTCGGCGGTTTCTTGCCGCCGGGTTCCGAGTCCGTGGTCTCACTCGCAATTCTTCCTCTCCCGCAGCCATAGAGCTTGCATCACAAGGTGCAGAGTTGTTCGAGGCGAATCTCGACGATCCAAGCAGCCTCGATGAAGCATTTACCGGTGCGAATGTCATTTTCAGCGTCACCGACTACTGGGAGCCCTTCTTCCACCCGCAGTGCCGTAAGGCTGCTGAAGCACAAGGAATCTCGTACCGTCGATTTGCGTATGACACAGAGTATCGCCATGGCAAGAACATAGCCGACGCCGCTGCAAAGATTGCGGGTTCGCTGGATGCAAATGGCTTCCTTGTTTCTACATTGAGCCACGCGGGCAAATGCAGCGGCGGCAAGTTCAAGGAGCTGTATCATTTCGACTCCAAGGCCGACATCTTTCCGACATACGTCGAAGAGCACTATCCCGAGCTTGCGGCCAAGATGTCGTGCATTCAGACAGGCTTTTTCTACACAAGCTTCAATATACTGCCGCATTCTTATTTTGGAAAAGTAAGTTGTTGTTCACACACCGTGTGGTTTCTGTCTTCATGCGAAACTCGCGTGACATCAAGTCTATGTTCTAACACTATATGTAAGCTTCCTGATGGACGCATCGAGATGGCCTTTGCTACGGTTCCTACAAAGACTATCCCCCATTTCGCACCCGTCGACGACATGGGCCCTTTCACCTATGCCGTCTGGCAAATGCCCCCTGGAAAGCATTACATGGCCGCGGGAACAAACTGCACCTGGCCCGAGTTTATCAAGACATGGAGCGAAATCTCTGGTGTTCCAGCCACCTACAGACAAATTTCCCCGGAGGAGATGATTAAGGCAACTGGCGAGCCGCAGCTTGGAGGCGAGATTACCGACATGTTCTTGTACAGCTCGCAACCAGGCTATGACGGCGGCATGGATGTATTGCAGGCAGAAGATATTAGAAAGGTATGTGCATTCCCTATTTAGTGAGATGACTTTGTTGTTATTAACGATGCATTATTAGGCTGGCATTGACTGTCCCATGACAACTTGGGAGGAGTGGGCAAAGAGACAGGATTGGGTTGCTATTCTCGCTCGTTTGCATGGCACTGCTTAATGATGAAACACATACCCATTTCCCGTTTCCTAGTTCATGTTATTTAATTGTTCTGAAAAGATAGATCCAAAGATTGTGAGTATTGATAACAACCATCGGCTCGACTTTGGAAGTTTAGTGCTTGAAAATGTCACTACTTCGTGAGATATAAGTTCTTTTTGTGCTTACCGCGCGATCATTGGAAGGATTGCAGAAGGTGCCGGCCTACGTGGGTTATAAGGCCACAAATTGTCATATAACCCGGATTTTACGGTAGTCAAAGAATATCCGGTAATGCCTTGTACGATTCTAAACTGCTCTTAAAATTCAGCCTTCTTCAATAAGCTCTTCCAAGTCTCTCAATCAATCATCACGAATATGAAGGCGAATTTTGCTTAGTCACCCGCGCTGATAAGCTGATAACGAGCAACCACAATTTGTCGTATCACGCATACTTTTTCTCCCAACTCTCTTTCGTCATATAAACGCAGTGGATTTGCATCGCGTTATCTTGTTTTGCTCAGGCTACTTTCATTGTGAACTTGCTTGAAATCATAGCCCAACATGGTGCGAAATAGACCGCAGCGGCGCAACGACGACCGCCCGAGAAATGGCTATGCAGACGACCGAAACCGCCATTCCTTCCGACGCTCACCACCAAGGGAGCCAAGATTCTCTCAGTCGCGCGACAGACCCTATCATGACTCTGATAACTGGAGGCCCAGCGACCGAAGGCAAGACCATCGTCCTCGGTCATATGGCGATGATCGTGGAGGCAGCGACTCATACCGGCCGGCCGTGCCCCAGGGAGACTTTACCTTCCGCGTCGAGAAACCAGCTGGCATCTCTGAATACGCGCCTGCCGGCCAGCCGTCACATCGCCGTCAACCCCGAAGGGACGGAAGAAGAGGCGGCCCGTCACGGGGATTTGGTAGACCCCGCTGGCAGCCGCCGCCCCATCATTCTGAACGCGCCTTGATCGCCGGCATCGCTACTGACGTGCCTGAGGAGAGTGTGCACAACAACGAGGCTGCGAAATTTCGCGATCTGGACGAGCTATCGGACGATGACGAGCTTGATATGGACATCTCGTCACGATCGTCTCAGTCTGATACCGAAGAACCCTCTAGAAAAAGAGCGCGCACGGCCTTGGCCGACGAGTCTGCTGAAGCAACTCCCAAGTGGTCAAACCCAGACCCATACACGGCGCTGCCTTGTCCAGACGAGACCACTCGCAAGAAGCGAGACGTTGTGAAGCTTATCCGCAAGGCCAGGGTGGAAGAAGCTACAGCCAAGCCCGCTGCCACGTCAAAGGCTGAAGATTTCCTTTCGTTTGAACCTAGTGACGAGGAGGGCGAAGAAGCTTCAGACGACGATAAGGTAGACTCTCAGCCACCACCAACGCCTCGAAAGGAATTTTCCGGCAGCCTTCCCAGCAAACCTCCACCTCCTCCCACGGGTGTAAATTCTCTCCCAAACAAACCTGTTGTTACCCATACCACCCCAGGTCCTCTTGGCTCTCGCAAGCGAACTGCAGACGACGAGATCATCCAACCACCAGATTACGGCCAGCTCAAGAAGGCAAACATGAAGCCATCTAAGGGAGACTTGGTGCCAAACTGGGCGCCGAAATCACACGAAGAGCCTTGCCCATGGGCAACTGTTGACCACTCTGCAACCACGGATATGCCGTTTCGGTAAGCTTGTTCATCTTGTTTGCTCACCTTGCTTAGGTGGTGCATCTTATCTCACATATTAACCACCCTGAATCAGGCTGCACAAGGAGGTCATGGATTTCTACCACTTTGTTAAGCCTTGTGACTTTGAGCAGGCGATTCGCGACCGCCTGGTGGACAACTTGCGAAAGGCCATGAAGAGGGATGACCGAAACTTTGCCAGCGCTCAGCTTTTCCCGTTTGGCTCTTTCATGTCTGGCCTCTATCTCCCAACTGCCGACATGGACATGGTCGTATGCTCCGCCAGCTTCATGAGAGGCGGCCCTGCCACGTACCTCAGCGCCAGAAGCTGGCTGTACAAGTTCCGCAAGTTTCTTGTAGCCCAGCGAATTGCCGAGTTCGATGCGATCGAGGTTATTGCCCACGCTCGAATCCCGCTCGTCAAATTCGTTGACAAGGCCACCGGACTGAGAGTCGACGTATCCTTTGAAAACCTCGGCGGAGTCACGGCGATTGAAACTTTTGCGCGCTGGAAGAAGGAGTATCCAGCAATGCCTATTCTCGTCACACTAATCAAGCACTTCCTTCTCATGCGAGGCTTGAACGAACCTGTCAACGGAGGCTTGGGAGGATTTACCGTCATCTGCCTAGTCGTCAGCAT
Organism: Trichoderma semiorbis; assembly: GCA_020045945.2. NCBI lineage: Eukaryota > Fungi > Ascomycota > Sordariomycetes > Hypocreales > Hypocreaceae > Trichoderma > Trichoderma semiorbis. The sequence continues at coordinate 3,043,398 of CM034695.1, forward strand.
GCTGCAGCTCATGCCCCAGGTGCAGAGCCGTAACCTCATCCCGGAGCACCATCTTGGAGAGATGCTCCTCGAATTCTTTGAGCTGTACGGGCGCCAGTTTAACTATGAAAGGAATGCCATTTCACTTACTGGTCCTGTTGGATATATCCCCAAGGTACATCATGAGAGTTCCTTTTTTCTTTCCTTTGTCTGCGTTTTTGCTAACCCGCCAATTTCCAACTCTAGTCCAAGGTCACCAGCTTTGCGTACAAAAACACAAACCGCCTCTCCATCATTGATCCCAATAACCCCGGCAACGACATTGCTGGCTCCTCATCAAACATGCCCGGCGTCCAGGCTCGTTTCCACGATGCCTACATCTCCCTGCAGCGCCGCATGAAGGAGGTCGCCAAAGATGCCAAGTGCGGCGGCATCCTGGACGTGATTTTCCGGGGAGACTACTCATCCTTCAGGATGCAGCGAAACTTTCTCCAGCACATACATGAGAAGCGTGCTTGAAAATCCAACTATGACCCTCCATCTTAAAGGTATACGCTGCATTTATGACGACTAATGAGGCATTGGCGTTTTATGGATACCCATTGTTACGAAAGAGTACATTGGCATATAATGGAGGCATGTTAAGAATAATGCCTTTCGATTTTCTAGGGGGAAAAAGGGAGAGGGCGGAAGGACCTGATATTTTTCTGTTGATTCGAACTATGTACTAGTAACATCTTTTGACGATTAGGCGCGACGGAGGGATCCAGAGCAGTGTTGCTTTTACTGTTCTACTATGGCCAGGGCAGGGCAGTTGTTTGTGGCTGCCAACTAATGGAATACCTCAGGGAAATCGCGCGACTATTTGAACCTACCGTCATACGCTTTAAGCCGAATCGATCGATTTCTTGTCAATTTTTTCTTTCTTTTTCCTTTGGCTAACTACGAACAAACATTTTGCGCAGTGACATGCAAGGAAAAGGGGTGTTGGGATCTATTGGGCGCTGACTATTGATGCAGATACACAAGACACTTGTTCAGCCTCGTCAACAAGGCTGTCGGGAATTACGCTTCTCTTGTTTTCCCAGACAGCCATTGTCGATGGCAGCCTTTACGGCTGGGCTTGATGGACTCCCGGTGATGTCAGTCACCACTTTTTCCTCACTGCAGAAGCTGCTTTATGCAGAGCTGTGGAGAGGGAAGGTCTCGTGGTGACTATGGGTTGTGATAATGGTAGTGTATTTAGTCAATTCATGCTATTTGAATAACATCCATATTGAAAACTCATAGTCTATACAGCAGCTCCATTGGTGATCGTATTGGTGATCGTATTGCCGTCCATTGATTCCAATTCAATATCATTCTGCTCCGGCCCGGTAGCAGCAGCAGTATTGCCAACCACAGCCGGGTGATTCTCAAACCGTGATACCAAGAAATCAAACTTGACCCCCCTCGGCTGTTTCTCCCATGCGAAGCGGCCTGAATTGAAGAGATCGTCCATTTCCTCCAGCGGGCCTCCTTGGGTCTCGCGAACTTCAGCCGCCACGTGCCAAAAAGCAAAGAAGTTGACTAGACACCTCATCAGCCATATGTTATACACATGCACATCATCCAGAGATCGCATCACCTACAGAGGGCGAATAGGTAGTATATCTTGGCACTGTCAAAATCTCCATGTCAGCAAGTCTTCTTGGTGTCGTTGCTGCCCAATAAGGGGGAGAAGGAGAAGAGAATGAAGCTGCGTACTCGAGCCTCATGACTGCCGACCCGAACCACAAAGTGTTAGCTGACTTTACTCTTCAAAGAAAAACGATCTAATATCTTTCTTCACTTACGCATGCGAGGTACCGCAAGGCTCATGATCAAATTGCCGACCCAATAGGACACCGTACACAGCGCAACCCCTCTGCTGCGAAGGTAAGGCGAGAGTATCTCTGTTGAATAGGTCCAAGACGTTGGGCCCCATGTAGCCGCATATGTGACTATAAACAGAGAAGCAACAACCATCACGGCATTGGAAGCTCCGGGGTTTTGGATGACATAGGGGATGTCGTCAAAGTAAGTGCCCTCGAGGTCCCCCAAGTTGAGCTTGGTAAATGCGATCTGGACCACCCCTGGAGCGAGGTTAGCTGGTATGGCTGTGATGGGCTTGAGTAATATTCACCCATTGTCATAAGACATGATGTTATCACTATGGAGCCAGCAATCAGTGTCGGTCGCCGACCCACACCATCCGGTAGTGTCGAGCCCGACATCGCGGTGCTGAGGATGTTGAATAGATATATAAAGAACACAGCCAAATGGAACCAAGCGACTCCCGCTGAACCTATGGCCCAGGTAGTGTGGTCTAATTGAGAGGGTCATGTCAGCAGACGTGTACCATGAGATGACGAGCCTTTGGACTTTGGGGCAACAAACACAAGAAAACATGTATGCCACACAGCTGGTTCCATAACTGCGTAAACATGCCCAGTATGAGCTTATACCTTTCCGAAGGATGGAACAACATTCGCAGCTGAGGCGGTCCATCTCCGCGTCGAGCTTGGATCTCTTGTCGCATTTGTTCATAGTGCGCCAGGACTTTGGAATCGGTCGTCCTTCGATTCTCCAGCGCAGCCATCAGTTCGTGGGCCTCGCGCCAATGGCCCTTGTAGGCAAGATGATACGGGCTGCGAGGCAGGAACATTGTAAACAGCAGGAAGGCAAGGCCAGGGATGGCTTGAAGGAGATATGAGATTCGAAGAGCATAAACCACAGGGCGCGGGTCGTTGAACGGGTCGCTTCCGGGAAGCTTGTCCCCAAGGAGCCGGGTTGCCATGAACTGGATGCCATTTATCAACAGGATACCGAGGCTAATGAACAAGTATAGGAGGCTTTTGTCATGTCAGCACATCTTCGGTGATGGCAGCACGGATTCTACATACCTCATGTATGATCCCCGACTTTCCTTTGGGGCTATTTCGACCTATTTGACTCTCAGTCATCGGCAACCAACGCTTGTCAACACAGGAAGCTCTCATTACCATATATGCAGGCACAATCGCACTGAGCATTCTACCCCCGACGCCGGCTATGCCTCTTCCGATACACAGAAGCGTAAGCCTTCCTGAGTTGGCCATGAGACCGCTTCCAATCGCCCACACCAGAGTGGCCCAACCCAACGTCTTCGGTGCCCCGAACTGATCAACGATGAGCCAAGTTACGAGAGCCCCCATTATTGAGCCAAAGGGTATCATGGAGGTTAACATTTCTCGCTGAAACGGCACCGTTGGGTCGGATGAGAACTTCATGACATCGAGGATGCCCGTCATGGACGCCAGGTTGAAGCCGATGAGAAGACCGCCTAGAAGATTGCTCTGTCAGACAATCTAGACGCTTCTCCGACCTACAGTAGAGTTCATGGAGCTGAATAAAGGCGGACGGTTGTGCACAGGGCACTCACTAAAAGCGGTCATAAAGAGAATATTGGTAACATTTGTCGATTCCTTCATGATAAACGCAGCTAATCCTCTAACAAGGCAAAAAAGATAAAATAAGATAAGCAAATGTCTGGAGCGTGTGCGTCATCTAAAAGTGATGATGCAGAAACAAAATAAGAACAAAAAGTCACGGAGACGATTGTGCAGGCGATGTAGCTGATGGAATGAAGTGGGAAAGAAGGATGTTCTGAAGCGAAGCATAATTCGAAAGGGAGTAACTATCCAGCATCTTATGTTCTAATTACATTCATATAGGAAGCTAGTACCTGACATATTGTGAACTTTGAACTTGGATGCATGCGACAGGTAGATCAGGTACTACATGTACCTGATGATGTCGCGAGAACAAGCAGCGATAGGAGCAGATATAACAAGAGTAGTAGAAGCTTGTCTAAGAGCAGATAATAGAAGAACTTTGATCAAGTTGTAATGAATATACTTGACCAAATTATGCAAAAGACGCAGAATATATGACAGAGAGGAAGGCGATGCAGTCAAGCACATGTATAATAAACGGTACAGACCGGCGAGTTCGTCGCATGTCATAGAATGTACCTGAAGCTCTACGGTGGTTGCCCGCTGCTGGATATATGTCATGCAAATGGCCACAAAATGTAGAGAGCCTGTCTACTAGGTATTCGAGATACTCTAGACAGTCGGCCGCTCGCGTATAAAGTGAAAGTTTTGTTACGACAAGAAGTGCACGATGTGGCATCTGTAGCTAAAGAATTCATGGTGCCTACTTCCAGCATCTGATATCGAGCCAAAAGCTACCTCAAGAAGTAAATGGTAGTTTTTCGCATCTTATGTCCTCTAATACTCTATTTGCTATGGGTGTATTGCATTAAACTGTACATGATGGTGCTATGTTTGTGCTTGCCTCAAGTCACACAAAGGCAGACATAAAGTGTTGCTACCCTGCTGCGAATTTAGTAAAGTATGTGTTTATGAGAAGAGTGGATGTTTCATAGAACAAGTGCTAGTAAATCGAGCAGATGCTCCGCAGATATGTATACGAGGCAGCTTTAGATAGATGAAGATAGACATATAATGTCTAATCAGATACACTGGATGTAGATAGATAGATGTCATACTCTATAGATAGTCAGAGAAATAATAAGATACAGTATCTTTTCTTAACTACTAATTGGAGTCCAGTTTATTTGGTCCACTGCTCGATATCGTACGTGACCCCCACCGATTACCGTACGCTTCTCCTCTCTGTGCTAGTGGTGAGAGTGCCACCTTTTTTGTCGTGGGGGAACACAATGACCATCAGTAATACCTGAAGAATGAGGGGCAACGTGATGCAGATTGAGGGGCCAAAGCTACTATGGGGATTGAAATGGAGAGCTTAGATTGAGCTGGACCGCAGTTATCCGATGTCGCAAGCTACAGTATAGCGACGATTTCTTTATTCACTCCATTGCTTTTCTCACAAGCATCCGGCGAACAGAGTTTGAGCATTGGGGCCAGCTGTGGACATTGACGATTCATTAAACTCGTGTCTCTTTCTGCTTCTCATTCAGCGGCTTGCTTAATTGAACAAAATGTCGTCGCTCGTCTTCTTTCCCACCTCGCCTAAGGAGGCGCTGGTCAAAGAGTTTGTGGGCAAGTCGATCCGGGACGTGCCGACGCCCGCGGCCGTGATGAACGTTGCGGCGGCGAGACGGAATTGCGAGAGGATGCTAGAGGCAGTGCAGAAGCTGGAGCTGGGGTGGAGGGCGCATGTGAAGACGCACAAGGTGAATTGCCTCTTCATTTATGAATTGATGGGGTTGATGATGTTGTTAACCCTGAGCGTTGAATCATAGACTGTCGAGTTGACAAGGCTGCAAGTTGGCGAGGATGTAACAAGGCCAGCGAATTTGATTGTCTCGACACTCTCAGAGGCCGAGTTTATACTGCCTTTATTGGAGGAGTATAAGAGCAAGGGCCGGCAGGTAAACGTATGTGTCACCCTTCATTGGCAAAGATGCTACTAGTTGAAGCTGACATTTCATGATACCTGCACAGTTTGTCTATGGCCTGCCCATCTCCAAGGGAGCCGTGCCGCGGCTGGCGGCGATTGCAAAGGTGCTCGGCGAGGGCAGCATCTCAGTTCTTCTCGATGATCCCGCACAGCTGGCGGCGGCAGCAGAGCTGGAGAAGCAGTCAGGCGTGAAGCCCCTGGCACACATCAAGATCGACATGGGCGGAAAGCGAGCCGGTGTCGTGGAGAGCAGCGACCGCTTCGTGCAGGTTGCCGAGGCCGCTCTGTCAGCTCACAAGGCTGGAGCTGTGGTGCTGTCCGGACTCTACTCACATGCCGGACACTCATATGGAGGAGACAGCCGTGTTGCCGCAGTCAAGATGCTGCGTGCTGAGGTTGATGCCATGCTGAGCGGCGCCGACAGGCTGGTTGTCAAGGCAAAGGAGGCTGGCATCACTCTGCCCACGATAGTTGTCTCGGCGGGAGCATCTCCCACAGCGCTGGCAGTGCAGAACCTGCTGAGTGGACAGCCGGACGAGGCTCAAGACCGCGAGACCGGCACACCAGAGCTGCAGGCCGCTGTGACGGAGCTGGCGGAGCTGTTCAAGACGGTCAAGAGTAAGGGTCATGCGGTGGAGATCCACGCGGGCGTGTATCCGACCCTGGATCTACAGCAACTGGCGGCACACAGCATGGCCTCATCCAAGTTGTCATGGCGAGATATTGCCCTCACCATTGTGGCTGAGGTTCACGGCGTGTATCCCGGCCGTGGTACTAACGGCACGGATGAGGCGCTGATCGGGGCCGGCGGACTGGCTTTGGGCCGCGAATTCTGTAAGGCATACGACGGCATGGCCATGGTGACGCCGTGGGGACGAAACGTGCCGATGCCCTCCTGCGATGTTGAGGACTACGAAGGCTGGACGGTGGGTAGATTTGCACAGGAGCACGGTATCTTGACGTGGGCGGCCGGCAAGCGGAAGACTGAGAAGGGGCTGGGATCTCAGGGGGATGCAGTGGAGGCGGGACAGTTGCTGAGACTGTGGCCGAACCATGCATGCATCACGAGCAGTCACTTTGGATGGTATTTTGTAGTGGATGAGGATAATGCTGGACATGAGGACGAGATTGTGGATGTTTGGATCAAGGCCAGGGGTTGGTAGACCATTGTATTATTATAGACTTGAATGAGATATCACGGCATTTGTTTGATTCAGCGGAGCAACGAGACCTGTTTGATTCTGTATAATATGATCTTCTTTTGATTTTGTACAGAAACTACATCACTACTCATCTCTGACACTTTGTTCCACAGAATAGAACAGCACAGGTCAGAGGGTCAAAAAGACCCCCACCGACGTGAGCAAGGGGCGTCAGTTCCGGTCGGTCCCGGAAGAAGGAATCTCGCAGCAAAGGAACAATAAGCAAGCCCCAAGTCTTCCAATAGGATAATTATAACGGGACGAGAACAGCAGATTCCTGCCCGATCATCAACATGCGTCGAGTTCCTGTACGGATGGCTGCAAGGTACCGATAATCACATGTACGGAATGAATGCGATTCTTCACCATGTCAACGACCAGGGGATATCAGTGGAGTCTGGACAAATGCTGGACAAATTCCCCCACATTCCCACCCCCAAAAAGACGGGGAAACTCTCCAGCATTGTGGCGACTAATGATTCGAGCAAAATAAAATCGCCAGCCAAGTGTTGGTTCTTCCCGCAGCTGTGGGAGGAAACAAGGTTGAAACTAGTTGCAAAGCGGGATAGAAGAAAGGACTGGGCTCTCTCGGCGGAATATTGTGAGCCTCGAGAAACGCCTGATGAGCGAAAAGGTGAAAAACTATGGAGAATCTTGTCTTCGTTGTTCCCCATGATCAGCAGTCCCTCTCTTTTTCTGCCTTGCCTTTCTCCCTTATTACTCCGTACACACATATGGGCGAATGGGAAAAAAAGTATGGGGAGCGTGGGGGTACCGCCGTTTTCCCTTGCGGTTTTTGGTGTCTCTGGCCCATGGAGCACGACATTGGCAAATCAATAGTAGCATTCTGTTTGGACGTGTCGGTAATAAAACCTAGCATGGGGAAAAAAAAGAGGACGAGACACGGGTTGCTGGCGCTGCTAATGTAGGTACCGGGCTAATAGTAATGCTTTGCGTCCCGTTCCCTTTCTCCCCTCGTCCTCCTCCTTTTCTTCCTTCTTCTTTTCTCTTATTATTTACCTGACTCTGGTTGAAGATTGTGTTGGTTGTTTTCTCTCTTGTTGACTTGTTCCTGTGTGAGGCATACTGTTTAAATCATCTGAGGTCTTACCTCTCTTCATTCTACCTACTGTTATACGGGTTCTCCTGTATCCTATAACACATCATATCGTCTTTTTGAAATAAGAGTGAAGATCATCTTCTAAATCAAACACAAACAATGTCTCCTTCTGCCTATACCGAGGCCGCCGCAAATGGCGAGCGTCCAGCACGGGCTCTAGCCCGAGGCATCTACGTGCCCACCGTGGCCTTCTTCGACCCCGAGACAGACGAGCTGGACGTCAAGACAGTCTCACGGCACGCCGTCCGGCTGGCAAAGGCAGGCGTCGCAGGCCTAGCTGTCCAGGGTTCCAACGGCGAGGCGGTCCATCTGGCTCACGAGGAGCGCAACATCATCACCCGGACCACGCGAGCGGCCCTGGACGCCGCCGGCTTCTCGTCCATGCCTCTGATTGTCGGCTGCGGCGCTCAGTCCGTCATTGAAGCCGTGAGCCTGTGTAGAGACGCGGCGGCCAACGGCGGCGACTATGCGCTGGTGCTGCCTCCCAGCTATTATGCCGGCCTGTTTGACGCATCGACGGTCGAGAGCTTCTTCGTTGCCGTTGCCGACAAGTCGCCCATCCCCATCCTCATCTACAACTATCCCGGCGCCACGCCCGGCATCGACGTCAACTCGGACGTGCTGATCCGCCTGAGCCGTCACGCCAACATCGTCGGCTGCAAGTTCACCTGCGGCAACACGGGCAAGCTGGGCCGCGTGGCCGCTGCAGTGCGAGCGTCTGGCGAGAACTTCCTTTGCTTCGCCGGCAGCGCCGACTTTACGCTCTCAGCTCACGCCAGTGGTGCGGCCGGTGTTATTGGCGGCCTGGCCAACGTCTCGCCGCGAGCCAACGTCAAGCTGTTCCGTCTTGCTGAGGCCGGTCCGGAGAAGGCGGCCGAGGCTGCGGCGCTTCAGGCTGTTCTGGCGGCGGGCGACTGGGTTGCCATCCAGACTGGTGTTGTGGGCGTCAAGGCGGCGATGCAGTCGTACTTTGGATACGGAGGATTCACGCGGAGGCCGTTGCCGAGACCGGATGAGATTAAGGTGAAGAGCATTGCAGACGGCATGAAGGAGATGATGGACGTGGAGAATGCGCTGCCAGACGTTGCGTAAATGAATATTGAAGAGATGGAGGAGAGAGATGGAGGGGGTTTGATGACACTTGCATTTGGAAATACATCATGAGGCGTATATATTTATAACATGTATTTTTTGGGATAACTCGACAGATTGATTTGCATTCATTTTTTGGACATTAACCGGCTAAATTTGACTTGTTGACTTAACTCGCTCGACTTGGCATGTCATGTTCACTTACACGGAACGAGCAATGAATGGTTGAGACGCGACATGGAATGTACACAGCACACAAATCATGAAACAACATATGAGGAGACTTTAATCCTTTATTTTGGTCTATATATTTTATTTTCCCTTATTCATTCCATTGGTATTCTTATTTTATTTCCCCAAGATCCCATTTACAGGACAGCAGTGCACTCAATCTCGACATCCGTGTTCAGCGGCAGGGTCTTGACAGCAACGCATCTGTTGCAAGCACAACTCGTCAGTCTCAATTCTCATCCGATTTGACGCGCCAAAGACAGCTGAACTGCTGGGTATACAGGGAATGCAATACGTGACATTGGATGGGCCGTTTTCTTCAAGCTCCTCTCCATTCGCAGACCCCCACCACAATGTTGCATCCGATGGCGGGGCGCCCTTGTAAAGACATGGAGGGGTAACAAGACCAAAAAGAGGGACGAGAATCAAAGGCCAAAGAAATTGTGAAAGAATGCAAAAGAGAATAGAGGAAAAAAAGAAAGGAAAATACGTACGTTCGGCAGGGCTTGACGTCGCCCCAGTAGGTGCTGTAGACCTCGTTCATCTTGGCAAAGTCGCCCATGTCGGCCAGGAAGACGTTGACCTTGACGACCTTCTCCAAGCTGGTGCCGGCAGCCTCGAGGATGGCAGACAGGTTCTTGATGCATTGGTGCTGTTGGGCAGAAATTCAAACTCGTCAGTTATCTTCTTTTGCCGGCAATATTCATCATTTTGAATGTTTACGTACGGTGTGAGCCTGGATGTCGCCGGGAATCAGCTCCATGGTGACGGGGTCCATGGGCACGGCGCCAGAGACAAAGACCATGCCATTGGCCTTGATGGCCTGGTTGTAGATGCCGGGCAGAGGCTTGGGGGCGTTAGAGGTGAGAACGGGCTCCTTTCCAGACATTTTGGCTTGTGGTGTGAGATTGTTTGATGAGGAGGAAAAGTGAGAAGAGGAGAGAGGGAAGATGAAGGCTGGAAAACGATGGGATAAAGATGCACGAGCTTGGAGAGCAGCTCCCCGCCGGAGAGTGGGAATAGTGGCTCTCGCTGCTGATTGGATGTATACTTGCATTGTCGTATGTAATCGAGCTCACGTTTTCTTTGGGGACGATTCAAGGCCTCTTACTCACTAACAAGATCTACTACTATGGAGTAACTCGTGAGCTTGTCGATAGTAGCACCACAAGAGTGAGAGAGGGCCCCAAGCTGACTGACTGACTCTTCCTTGCTACCCCAAATCAAATCGACTTTCTCCTCACCCATTGGGGGCCTCATCGCCTCAGGCTGATGACCCCCTCCCAGACCCCCCAAACATATTGATGCGCCACGCCCTTTGATTGGGTCGTGACTATCACGGCTTCGGACGCAGGGATGCCATGGCTGGACCGGCCTTTGGACCACGGCTGGCTAAGCGCCAAGCAAGGCTGACCCCCGTGTAGGCAATAACCCCCGTTCGTATCTCTTCTCGATATCGGCCATAACCCAAACCCCCATGCGCGTTCCCCCACTGAATGGCGGTCAGCTTCTGTATTTGGCCGAGAATGAGCGTTTGTGGCGTCGAGATAGATTGACAAGAGTGAGAGACTTTGTCTAGGGTGTCCACAGATTGCACAAAATCGCCCATCATGAGTGATAGTGACTTCGTGTCGGTCTACATGAACAAGCAGTTTGTATATAGGGGACAAAGTATTGGATGTATCTCGAAGCTCCATGGATCCGAGCAGTCCAACGCAAAAACCTATCAACGGCCTTGATCTCACCCACCATCAGCTTTCTTTCTATCAACTCCCCCTGGCCTCCCCCACCAAGCCTAAAGCAAAATGGATCTACCATGCTAGCGGCATTGGCGATTCGAGAAGGGGGTTCTCTTGGAGTTGTTTGTCTCTCGCCTCTTCTCTTTGCTTGCGCTTGGGCCCCCTCCCACGACTCACTGCTGGGCCATTTGTGTTAGTCACGCTTTCACATAGAAACACATGCTACTCCATACTCCGTATATTGAAGGGAGGAGAGTGAAAAAACAAAAGTGTGGGGTAAGCCTGGGTCTCCTGCTTTTCTCCAGGTTTTCTCTCGTCTTCCCCACGGAGAGGATTCTGGAGAAAAAGGGAATAGGCTGTTGTGGCTTGATCCGGGGATGGATGGGAAGAAAACGCGCCGTCTCTTTTTTCCCTTCCTTGTGCCTCGCTTCGAGAAGGGTCGAGTCATCATCACCTAAAGCATAACAAATCAGCGCGTTGTCCTGTTTGAGGAAGAAAGAAGAAAAAACCCTATCTGATTGATAGATAGCCCATCTTTTTTTTCCCGTTGCGCCTCTTTTTTCTTTTGCCCATCAGCCATCCTGTTGCCTTGTCTGGCGTGGATCTAGAGAAAGAGGGTTAAGATAAGAGATTTGGGGGGTTGGTGGATACAGGGGATTATCTTGCACAAGACGGGAGCTTGGATGTATCTGCCTCCCAATCTTTCCACATCTCCGGGACTCTGTTCTTGATGGGTGGCCCGGCCGTTGATTACGGAGTTTGCTAGTAAGTTAGTTGTTCACGTCCGAAAACTGCTTGGGGGGTGCGGCGGGAGGGGGTCAAACGGCCTGGACTTGGTCCTTGTTGGAGCCAAACCAAAAAGCCAGAAGCAACAGCATCATCAGCTGGAATGGACCAGGCCCTTTTCCTCTTTGCTAAACTCCACCCCCTGGATGCTCATGGCCGTCTATCTTTCTCAACTGACCAACATTCTTCGTCGTTCTGCTATCTAGAGTTACATTTTCTATCATAAAAAGCGGCCGGCATCCTCCCCCCTGCTGCCGCGTTTCCGTTTCCCATCTGTCAGGTTCTATGCATGGTTGAAGTTTGCCTGTCAGCCATCAGCTGTGCATCATCAATACGACCCTCTACTAGCCTGGGTGACAAGAGAGCTCTTGAGCGCTTCCAGCAGGTCGGTGTGCATTGAGCTAAGACTTTTGTTATAAAAGCTCCGGCCGCATCCCAACCTCGCAGACACGCTCGCGGCCTTGCCCTTTTATTTTGTCTTTCCTCTCTCCTCCTCCCATCAATCACACTTCAGAGGGGTTTGCCGTCTTGAATTAATATCATCATTAATTCTTTCTTCGGTTTTCATTTCACATTTGTATCAATTTGTGAAACGTTGCCGTCATCATGGCCGTCCAAGAGGTCGACAATGCCGTGTCCAAGGACATGGGCACCAACGACCACCTCGACCAAGTCGAGAGCCAGAAGGAGGGCTTGATGGAAGAGACGGCGCGCGTCGTCGATCATCCTGCCGAGCGAGCTCTGTGCTTCAAGTTTGATATTCGCATCCTGCCTGTGCTGGCTATTATGTGTAAGTCGAGCCTCCCGCCCCGATGCTGGACACGCGTATCTTGATGAAGATGAAGAGAAAGGCTCTCTTTTTCCATCTCTTGACAACGACCATCATCCATAAAATCAACTCAGCAACTAATTCATTTTCCTCTGATAGACCTCTTCAATGCCCTCGACAAGGGAAACTTGGGTAACGCCCAGACCAAGGGCCTCAGCACCGGTACGCCTCTCCCCCCTTCATCCAAGGTTCATATCTCGTGATGGCATCAAACTAAAACCCCCCCTTTTATAGACCTTCACTTCAAGTCCAACCAGTACAACCTCGTCGTCTCCATCTTCTTCGTGCCCTACGTCATCTTCGCGCCGCCCTTTGCCATGTTGGCCAAGAAGTTCGGAGCCTCGCGCGCCCTGCCCATCATGATGTTCACCTTTGGCTCCATGACCCTCTGCACCGCCGCCACGCAAAACTTCAGCGGCATCTTCGCCGTGCGCTGGTTCCTCGGAATGGCCGAGTCCGCCTTCTTCCCGACCGTCATCTACTACCTGACCACCTTTTACCGTCGTGGTGAACTGGCTCGACGACTGGCCATCTTCTACGCCGCGTCTAACATTGCCAACGCCTTCTCCGGCCTCCTCGCCTTTGGCGTCTTCCACATCAAGGACAGCAAGATCCTCGTCTGGCGCTACCTCTTCATCATCGAGGGCGGCGTGACTTTCCTCTTCGCCATCTTCGCCTGGTTCTACCTCCCGCGCTCCGCCTCCGAGGCCAAATTCCTCACTCAAGACGAGCGCTCCCTGGCTTTCCACCGTATTCAAGTCGACTCCTCGTCCGACGTCGCCGAAGAGTTCAACTTCCGCGAGGCCCTCAAGATCTTCACCTACCCCTGGGCCTACGGCTTCCTGCTCATCGAAATCTGCCTTGGCGTGCCCATCCAGTCCGTCTCGCTCTTCCTGCCCCAGATCATCTCCCGCCTGCAGTACTCCACCGTCAAGACGAACCTCTACACCGTGGCCCCCAACGTCACCGGCGCCGTGATGCTGCTCGTCCTTGCCTTTTGCTCGGATTACACGCGCCTGCGTTTCCCCTTTATTATCCTCGGCTACGTCTTCACTTTCGTCGGCTTCATCATCTACGCCGCCATCGACGACGTCACCAAGCAGATCCACGTCGCCTACTTTGCCACTTTCATGATGTGCTGGGGAACTTCTGCTCCCTCCGTCTTGCTGTCTACTTGGTACAACAACAACATTGCTCACGAAGGCCGCCGTATCACGCTTACCTCTGTCGGTGTGCCCCTGGCCAACGTCATGGGTCTTGTTTCTAGCAACATCTTCCGTACTCAGGATGCTCCCCGATACGAGCCTGCTCTCATCACCACTGCCTGCTTCGGCGCTGCCGGTGCCCTCATCACTCTGTGCATGGGAATGTTTATGATCTGGGACAACAGGAGACGTGATCGCCGCTCGGGTGTCAAGATTGACCCTCGGGATATTCCTACTTCGCGACTTAGGGACGGGCCTAGCGCTCCTGAGTTCAGGTGGTTCTTGTAATGAGTTTTCTTTTTGCACGTTGTTTTAGTTGTGGTCAAATGCCATGGGTTGGCTTTGTTATGAGCTTTGGATGAGTATGAATGTTTTTTTTAAATCTATGATCTGTATATTGGAAGTAGCGAGTTGTCCGTGTGCCCGGTGGTAGTGTTCCGGCTCTAATAGGATGATGAATATGAAACATGAATATATATACACATAAGTCCGATGACTGTAATCATTATAATGACCTTTGCAGCATATTAAATCCATTCCCCGCCTGTGAGAAATCTTCGCCCTGTAGAAATAGTTCCAAATCACCCAACAAGTCGTCGCCCTGGCTGACGAGCCCGAGATACTGCTCTCGGAATTCTTCCTGCGCTAGATAATGACCCGGGCCGAGATTTGGTATAGGAATATTCGGTACTGCCGAATCATATTCAATGGGAGCATATACATTCGGATTTGAATTTGACTCCGAAGGAATCGTTTCCACTTCCGCGATAGTTTTCAAATCGTTTGCTTCTCTGGGGGGACCTTGGCCGGCGCTGGAAGAAGGTGGCACAACGGCGTCTGACTGCATCCCGTGTAATCGGGCGGCAATCGAGCGGTCGAGATAGTGCAAGAAAAAGTCGAGGACGTTGATGTTGATGCGCCAGTATTTTTGGACCTCCTTTAGACAGAGGAGACATGCTTCAGCGCGGTGCTCGGCAAGGCGTCTTGTTAGACCTGTACCGCGACGGATAGTGATGGTATGAATGCAGAGGGCGGAGAAGATGCTTGTGATGCTACCCAGAAGCGTAAGAGAGGTGTTGACACGAGGGAAATTTTGAGAATGTACTTACAGATGCATTTGGCCGTAGCGGAGGATCCCCTGGGTGGACATGTCCTCAGCGATGCGGCTGATGCGGCAGGCGGCTTTGAGGACGACCTGGGAGCCAGGGGTGGTGGATTCGAGGCGGAGGAAGCTATTTCTGTGGATAAGAATCTTGAGATGGCTTTTGTCGTGTTGGTTAGCAGATATTGGGGATTAAGTCAAAGATGGTGGAGAAGGGAGGTCTTACTTGTATGCGAGGTGGAGGAGGCACGCCCAGACCGAATCTGTGCCATGATCTGGAGAGTACTTCATATTTTCTGGAAGACTCGCCATCCAGGCCTCGAGAGACGCATTGAGATCCTGAAGAGTATTTGGAGAGGCCGAGGACATGGAGGCGTGCCCTGGCCCGAAATGGAGGTCGATGATTCTGCCAACTGGTGTTTCCCCCCAGTTTTTAGTAAGAGTATGAGGCGGACTATAAACGAGGAAGAAAGAAAAGAATAAGAAAATCAAAAGGGCGAGACTGTGGTGTTCTCACGTAATTTGGCAATTTCCACCATCTTGATGGCATATGTGACGTGCTCTGGCTGGCATGAGCCAAATGACGGGTCGACGGGGCTGGCTTCTGACTCTAGGTCCATTGGGCTGAGGGGCTCAATGTCGCAGTCGTCGTCTCGTATTCTGCTGGGGAGACCTAGAGCTGCGGCAGCTTGTCGCTCTCTCACCTGTATTACAAGAAAGGATGAGTTGGGTGATCGCGCTGGAGGATAGGACTAGACTTACGTAGATGGACCACCATATTCTTCGTCTCATAGAGGCGGTATATGAGTCCTTTGACATGGATCGAGACCTTTCATGAAACTCATCAGCACCAGCATTCACAATAACCAAAAGAAACGCAAGACTTAAGAAAAAGGAAGAAACCCACGAGCGATGCAGCCCGTACGACTCGGCAAGCGTAATAACAACCCCAAGCCAATACCGCACATCTCGCACATGCGCCGGCGCCCCTCTCCAGAAACTCATCAGAAACAACGACACAATCAGCACAGTCTCATCCTTCTCCCAGTCAGCATGGAACAGCACCCGCGCCCGGGTATAAAACGCCGTCTTCGCCTGCGACCTGTCCTCGAAGCCCATGGCGCGGATCGTGCCCACGTCGCAATACGTCGCCCCGATCAGGAGCATCCCCTGCAGCAGCATCCTCGACAAGTCCACCGACGAAAAGGACGACGCAGAGGCCAGTTTCCGGGCCACCAGCGCCCTGTCAAGGACGGGATAGGCGGGATGGAAGCGGGCAAAGTACGCTTCAAAGGCTGGGCGGCAGCTCTCGAGATCCGGGAGAGTCAGGGCGCCTTCGTCGCGCAGGTAGCGCATCATGGCGGGACTACGGCCTGAGTTGCTCTCGGCGGCCTGGGCGGTAGATTGCGGCGTGGTTGGCATGGGGAACGTGAAGCGCTGCTTTTGGCTGTTACGACCATTGCCCGCGACGTTGGTCTGAGTTGAAGCGCCTTCGTCGTCGCCCGGTATCAGCGTGAGGAAGTTGGACTCGCCGAAGAAGCGGGTTCCGGGCGTTGTCGTTGGCGATGACGGCGATGAGGCGTCCTGTCCTTGGGGCTCCGAGGCCGGATAGTGCTGAGACGCCGCAGCATCTGGTGTTGAGTTGCTGTGAGATGGAGTGCCGAGAGGAGTGACCTGGCTGGTATGCGGGAGATTGGCCTCGCTGAGCGCCCGAGTGGTGATGCTGTTGCTGTTGGCCTCACTCGGGATCTGCTGCAGTAGCCGACGCGACCTCCGCGGATATCTTGAGCGATGGTGAAATGGCGCCAAATTAGCCATCAAAGTTCATGACTGCAGAATCACTTCAATTCAATTATTAATACCTTCCTCTCCGCGACGGCAGAACCTGGCACGTCGCTCCCGCGGCCAGGCAGTTGGAGCACGGCTGCTTCTCCATGACATCGCAGCGAACCCGGCGGGTGTTGCACTCGCGACATGCGTGCTTGGCCCGCGACTTCTTGCCGTCTGCTTCAAAGGGAGACGATGACGCTGCTTCTTTGGGGGAGACCATTGCGACGGCGATGGACTGCGAGAGGGCATGTGGAAAGAAAAAAGATTGTAAGATGTGAGAGTGTTTGGTTAAG
This sequence comes from Trichoderma semiorbis, assembly GCA_020045945.2. Lineage (NCBI taxonomy): Eukaryota > Fungi > Ascomycota > Sordariomycetes > Hypocreales > Hypocreaceae > Trichoderma > Trichoderma semiorbis. The sequence goes on from CM034695.1 coordinate 3,060,257, forward strand.
GTTGTTTTTTCGCAAAGAGTTGCCGCTCCGGGTTACGGACTCGGTCGGATCTAGTGGGGCGCCTCTGGGCAGCTTGTGTCCGGCTTTTGCTGCTGGGAATGAGAATCAATTGCGGTGCGCTAACGGTTCCTTTTATACAAGTGCTGGTAAATGAGTGAGTCATTTATACTGCCGTGTTCGTTTATTTCCATTTTAAGCTTATTATGCGACTTTCTATTTCAAACCGGTTTTGGAGCCGCGAAGTCTGTGTCATTCGGCCTCGTTATCATACATAGCCGTCTCACTTACACATAGCCTTCAGCTACGTTACCTGACCTAGCACTTGTACTATCGACTTATACTTGTACTCATCTCAAATCAACATGCCATACAGTGAGTAGTAGTAAAAGGGAATTCAATAGCTCTTTGGTAGTCCCAGAGCCTTCTCCCCAACGTAATTCAAAATCATCTCCCGACTCACCGGCGCAAGTCGCGGCACCAGACACTCCCTAAACCACCTCTCCACATCATACTCAGCCGCATATCCCATCCCCCCATGAGCCAGCACCGCTCTCTCACACGCCGTAAACGCAGCCTCCGCAGCGAGATACTTTGCACTATTCGCCGCTACTCCCACGACTTCCTGCGTGATGGAAGAATCCGTCTTGCTCGCGTCGTATAGCCTCGCCGCGTGGTACGTCGCCAGCTTGGCGGCTTCGAGGTGCATGTATGAGTCTGCCAGGGGATGCGCAACGCCTTGGTTCATGCCAATGGGACGTTGGAAGACGACCCGTTCGCGGGCATATGTCGCTGCTCGAGTTAGTGCCGCGTAGCCTAGGCCGAGCGCTTCGCCGGCGAGAAGACACCGTTCGGCATTCATGCCGTGAAGCACAATCTTGAAGCCCTGGCCTTCTTCTCCAATGAGTGTATTAGCGGGAATTCGATAGCCGTCGAAGAAGACCTCGTTGGCATCGACAGCCCGGCCGCCCATCTTCTTGATCTTGCGCATCGAAAGGCCCGGTTGTGTTCGGTCCAGGTCAATGCAAAACAGCGAAAGCGCTTGACTCGGCCTAGGAGCATCCTCATATGCCGTGGTTCGTGCCAGAAGAATCATCTTGGACGCCACTTGCCCGCACGTCGTCCAGATCTTCTGCCCCGAGATAACATACTCATCGCCCTCCCGCTTAGCCGTCGTCGATAGTCGCAGCGTGTCCAACCCGGCATTGGGCTCCGTCACGCCAAAGCACGTCCGCCACCGTCCCGAAATGATGCCCGGAATCGTCTCACGCAGCTGCTCGTCCGACCCAAACCTGGCCAACGGCTGCGTCGCATAGACATTTGCGTGAACGGCCTGCGCACCCGCCATGCCGGCCCCAGACTCCGTAATCGTCTGCATCATCACGGTGGCTTCCGAGATGCCCAGGCCAGATCCGCCGAGTGTCTCCGGGAGAGCAATGCCCAGCCAGCCATCGTGGGCGAGGGCAGCGTGGAAGTCCTTTGGGTCTTGCTCCTTTTGATCGAGATCTTGCCAGTATGTGTTGGGGAAGCGGGAGCAGACTTGGCCGACTGCTGCTCGGACGGCGAGCTGCGTCTCACTGAAGCCCGTCGTGTCCATGAGGCGCCGATGGGCAGTACATGACAAGTTTCTGTGCTTGGCTTCGGTGATGATCTGCCTTTGCAATCGTTTATACAAGCTGGCCCGCCAGCAATTTGATTGCCATATCCGGGAGTTGAGGATGCTACACATGGCGGGCGGAGTCTGTCAAGTTAATTCCTGCACCGGCTTGATTCACATGCTTCCATCTAGTACTTGATGCCAATTCAAATTGAATGTACGCAGTACAGCATCTGAAGATGCATGTACAAAAGACAGAATGATGGTGTTGATGTCTCGGCTAATTGGACAAGCGTATGTGGAGTCTGGGGACTCATATAGCCGACTTCACTGCTGGCCTCGTGGAGCTTCAATGGAATCATCAATGCGGATTGAGTAATTATGACTTATAGAAATGAAATTTATTCTGCACGTGCAGCAATTTCTAATTATATCTCGATTCGTCTTATTTTAGTTCTAAGCGGTGACCAGGTATTAAGATGAAGCCTGCTGCGATTAATTTGTTTGGTGAGCGAGTCTCTTACACAGTCGTGGCAAAGCACATGAGTCTAAACCCCATCTTACAGGATTCTGAAAGTCTTCTCAAACACCAATTCGTCATATTCATATACAGAACCCTGCACTATATATCCACATCAAAATAGTTGTTATTAGCCAATCCTCATCCCAATTAAGCAGTCGCAGGCTCATGAAGGCTCTTCCTCCGCTGCATCTGTCCCTCAAACACCTTGCGGAAACGGAGGCTGCACACATCCGCCACAGTTTCCTTAACACCCGCCCAATTCTCACGCACAATCTCCGAGGTAGGACGCGAAAAGACGGCGTCAATCTCCTCAAGAGTCTTGTCCTTTGTCTCAGGCATGAAGAAGATTTGGTAAATCTCGCCGACGAAAGCAATGCCGCCGTAGAAACCCAGCGTCAGGCCGGTGCGGGTCATGGCGTCTTCCATTGCTGTAAAGTTGTATGTCACGATAAAGGAGGCGAGGAAGAGGAGAGCATCCGATGTTGTCATGCCGTAACTTCGGAGGTAGGTTGGGTATACTTCAGATGGGACAACTAATCAAATGTGTCAGTAAAGAAGAGTGTAGAAGAGACAAGCGACTCGACTTACCCCATGTTAAGCATGCATAAGAGCCAAAGAACATCATGTAGATGATGAGACCGCTGAGATAGAGCCCCTCAGCCGCCTGCAGATTGGTATCGATGGGAATTTGATATGCCACGCCAATCAAGACCAGACCAATAAAGAAGCCCGGAAGCATTATAATGGCCCAAAAGCGTCTGCCGCAGGTTTCCATGAGGAAAATAGCAGGAATTGTTCCGATAAGCAAGGATCCGCCTCCAACAAGAGACATGTATGTGGCCTTTTCGTCATCGAAGCCGATCTGGTTCATGAGGACGGACATGTAGTACATGATGGCATTCACACCCGTCAGCTGTCCAAGAAGAATCATAATGTTTGCGTAAACGAGAGCACGACGAGCGCGAGGAACGCTGTCTGTCTGGTTAGTAAAGGGGCAAACGGAAGGGCATGGTAAGGTACTACTTACGTGAAAAAGTCCATCCAAGGGAAGCGTGTGTTCTTGGCGCCTTCACTGACTTCCGTGTTCTCCTGCTGGACGGAATTGGCCATGATGTAAAACTCCTCGCGGGACTCTGGAGACTCTGTGCCACGGATGCGCTTCCAGACCTTGTAGGAATCTAGAATTCTGTTCTTATGCATGAGGAAGCGAGGACTCTCTGGCAGGAACAGCATTCTAATTGAGACATATTGGTCAGCGCACTCTTTTGTAAAGACAAGGCAATGCTCCAAAGGTAGAGAAAGACAACTTACCCGACAAACATGATGGTGGAGAATAGAAGCGATGAACCCAGGATATAGCGCCAGTTGCCAGGAACCTTGAGGAAGATGGCCGCTACAGCATATCCAAGAACTTCACCAAGCGCAATGTTAAACTGGTAGAGAGATACGAGGTTGCCTCGAATACGGCGCTCGACAGTCTCGGCGACATAGACGGGGACAGTGCCGCCCTCGAGGCCGACACCAAGACCCAGAATGACACGACCAGACACAATCATACCTAAACACATGTTATTAGCATACTGTAGAGATTGAGGTTATAAGTAAATAGTAGAGAGGCTCACCAAAGTTGATGGAGCCAGCTTCCAGCGCAGCACCAACAGTATAGAGCAGGATAGAGATGATAATCGCCCACTTGCGTCCACAGTACTCATTCGCAGGCGACAGCAACAAGGCGCCTCCCACAGCACCCAACGGCATACCCGCATTCACCAAACTGTTCTGCCTCTCCGTCAAGTCCAAGTCCTTGGGCAAGAACAAGTTGGCACCAGAGATCAAGCTCTGGTCCAGGCCAGACAGCAGGCCGCCCATGCTCGCAAAGGCGACGAGCAGCCACGTAAAGTGCCGCGGGTCACTGAACTGCACATGGAAGAAGCCCGTCTTGAGACCCCCCGAAGCCTCGAGCTGGCCCTCCATGTCATCGATGAAGCCGTTGACATCTTGTGGGTCTGGCGCGGTGGAAACAAAGTCTACGTGAGACTCGAGTTTCGCCTTTTCGTGGCCGTCGTCTGACATGGTGTTTTTGTTGCTGTTGAACAATGCACAGCTTCAAATGTGCGAGTTGTAAGAGACAAGATCTCTCTTCTTCAAACAAGAGGGAGATGAGATTATGAGAAGCAGGTCCAAGACATGCAGGTCAAGGGCGTACAGATCGACAAAAGCTCGTCATTGCCTCCACACGACGCGAACCGTGTCATATATACTCATTTTCACATTCTGCTTGCAACCCCAAACCCCATCACATAAAAGGCGCCATCTCCATGTCCCACATGCCTCCGCTGGAGCAAATACCACCGTGACGGGGGAACCCCATGGGTCACCCATTGAAGCCTTTTCCTCCCATGGGTCACCCATTGAAGCCTTTTCCTCCCACAATCCCCATCGGAATGGAGACCGTGGAGGGGCGAAAGGCTTCCCCATGCCGATCAATGTTGGAGGGGTCGGACAAACCCCCGTAACGCCCACATTGCCTTGTTTTTTTGGGCGGGAGAGATAAGGAAACAGATGCAATACGCCAACGTCTGTTACGGCATTTGGTTGCGTTGCATATTCTTTCGCTGCCGATATCCCGGCTGGTGATGGCATGGCTCTAGTCATGAATAGATAGGATTGACAGTCACCGTTCGGCGGAATAAAAGCCCAACAAGAGCCGGACCACGCCATCAAAGCAGGTTCCTGTATGCAATGCACCATCACCAAGGTTCTAGCTGGGACGCCACCTTGTTCTAGAAAACAACAAAACAACCAGCTAGGAGCAGATCTCGGTCCTGCTCAGTTAGTGCCCATCACATCAACCGCAGCCAATCTCGCTCTGGTTGTTTGACATGTCATCTCCCTTGCTTGGTTGGCACACACACCATCAGCCTCGTTCAAGAGTGAAGCCGTGCAAAGCTCCTATCTCTTTCGCTTCCTCCCGTTGGCGCCAAGTTGCTTGAATCATGTCCTCGTCCTCTGCAAGCTGGATATATCTTCATCCGGACACTTGTGTGCAAGCTAAATCTCCACTGCACCACACCAGACAAGCTCTCGGGCTTTTTCCCCCCCATCTTTTACGCAAACGGTGCTTCCCAAAGCTCAGCTAGTTCGACGGCAATTGAACAAGCCATCGGCTATCGATGCTTCGTGTCCGGCATTTGGCGCAAGCTGATGCCGTGCTTTGCGAAACAGCGCAAGGGAAATTTCCTCACAGCTGCAGTGTCAAGTGTCTGCAGACTGCCGCTTGTTGGCCCGTTTCTGCGCCACCTGAATAGAGTCACATTCGGGATTCCGTTGCAACATCTCGCCTTTCTTGGTAGTACTCGGCGCAGCCAACCAGTTTCAAGCGGAGCCGTCCGTCTTGGGAGACTCGCATCTCATGTCACGCAGCAAATGGACCGACTTGGGGGCATTTTTGAGCCATTTTCGAGAGACTGGCCAGATGCCTCTAAACCGCTAGCCACTGATTCGCTCATGTTCAGAGGCTCGACTCAAGACCTCGCGGTTGTGGAGATTGGAAAAGAAGGATCGGCTGTTGCCTGCTTGACCCCTGTTAGCAAGAAAACAGCTCCCACAGCTTTACCTAATGAGTTCATGTGAGTGATGCTTCATGTTGCGTCAACAAGTGATCGTTCAAGGAGTGGTGCTTCCACGTGGTAGAGAAATGTTAATTTCAAACTCAATGACCATGGTATCTATCGCAAAAATGCATTCTCCATGCTGCCCAATTCCAATTCCAACGCCAATACCCATTCTATCATGCTTTTTTTTGTTACATGTTCCAGCGTCCAGTTTCGCCGGTATGCCCTAATATACCCAATGCAATACAGTTTTCGACTTATTTTTATACAGACGCACCGGAAACCGACTTCTCTCCTATCGATTCCGTTTGCGTGCGAATCTCCATGTCTTTCTGCCGTCGTGTTTCGACTGAGAGCTGCTTCTTCTTCTCGTCCCCGTCGAAAAGATATGCCAACTCTTCCAGAGTCGGTCCCGAGGTTTCGACAAAGAAGAAGTATACAATGATGAAAATAAACGCCACCCAAATGCAATAATAAATGTAAAACTTCCACCCAATGTTTTGCAACGCAATCGGATTCACGTAGTTCCCAAAAATGGTGGCCACTTGGATTGTAAGCAGGACAAAGGACCACGTCTTGGCCCTCATTTGGTATGTAACAATCTCCAGGGGGTATGTGACCACCAGATTGGTCCAGGCCATAGTGTAGAACGCCTGGAAGATGAAGATGCAGGCAAGAACCAGCCGGCCAGCAGCAAGAGAACCATGCTCGAGATATTCCTCGGCCCCAATCGTCCAGGCAATAAAAGTGAGCGAAACACCCCCAGAGCCGATGAGGAAGAAAGTGCGTCGTTTGAACTTGTTGATGCAGACTGTGACAGCGAGCGCCACGATGTACTGCCAGAGAGTTACCATGCCGTTGACTAGCGTAATATCCTTTTCAGACGTAACTCCAGTATCCTTTAGGATTTGTGTCAGATAGTTTGATACGAGCAGGTTTCCCGAGCTCTGGCTAAAGACGGCCGTTGCGAAGCAAAGTGATAGTCTCTTCAAATTGGGTATTGATGAGAAAAAGGCCACCCATGTCATGTTCTGTTGTGCTTCCTTGGCAAGGACCCGTTCAATCTCTGCGCATTCAACACTGACGACCTCTGCGGTTGGATCGCATTCGCCGTGATATTTGACCAGAATCGCGCGCGCCTCTCTCATCCGACCCTTGGCAATCAGCCATCGAGGCGATTCCGGACAAAAGAATATGAGGCTGAGCTGGTATGTTGAGGGGATAATTTGGATCAGCGTCGGTAGTCTCCATGACCATGATCCAGGGATACGGAAGCAGCCATAAGTCGCCCATGCGCCAATGACGTATCCCAGCACGATTGATGTGTTGTAGAAGGTAGTGATTTGGACTCGTTCTTTCGGATGGCTCAATTCCGTCACCAGCACCGGGGCGCCCATCTGGATCAGCGAGGAGCCAAAACCTAGCACAATCTTGCCTCCGATATACATGTTGAGCGATGTAGCAAAGAATTCGATGAGGACGCCTGCGATGATGACGATTGAGCCGAGTGCAGTCGGAACCCGGCGTCCGCATCTATCGCTGATCCATCCGAGGAATATGAATGGGATAACGCCGCCAATGGCGCTCGATGCTCCGAAAAAGCCCAGGGTTGAGCCTTCGGGATGTCCGAATTGATCCTGCCATGTCGGGAGAACTTGCATTCCGTTGGTCATTGACTGCGATGATTTCCCTGTAATTAGTCCTGACTCATTGGGAGAATCTCAAACAAGAGAGCAGAGAAGACAAAACTCACTCCGTCAATACCCAGGGCGGCGCTGGCGAGCAGCGATGACGTGAGTAGAAAGTACAGCAGGATACCATTCTTGCGCCGCCAAAACGGGGGATACGATGCCAAATCAATTGGCGATGAAATACCGTCAGCCGTACGTGCCGCAGCAGGAGCCATAATCCAGCCTCTTGTCCTTCAACGACGATGTGTAGAGGCCAAAAGTTGCGACAGACATGCGCTCGGATCTGGCTCATCTGTTCAGCTGCTGTTCAGCTGCTGTTTGTCACGCCATGTGCAAAGAAGGTTCACCGAGCGCAAAAAAAATGCGCCGGTCGCCTTGCTTAGTCAACAGCTCAGCCATTCTCGGTGAAGGCGAGCAGCCACGAGGCAGCGTCGGGTGAGCAGCCGTAGATGCAACCCAGAAGCGTTCCATTCTGTCGATATCTCAAGCATCTCATCTCATGGGATCACGGATGAAGATGGTCGAAATGGGCTACACGAGATGATAAAGGTTAGCAGGCTAGCTATGCAGGGCAATTAAGTAAGCGCGCGTCCAGGGCAAAGGTCCCTTCCCCACGGGGGGGACAGATCGAATCTAAATCGGCGATTCGGAGAAATCAGAATCCGCGGAGCGACCAAACCGCTAGCTGAAGAGGCTTTCCAAGAGGGCGGATAATTCGACAAAGGCCGGCCAAACCCGCACAGCCAATCAAGGCGGCGAGCTGTGAGTAAGATGCTCATCCTTATTTCCCCATTGGGGCAGCTCCGTCTCATTGGCACGGGGTATCGGGCAGCTCTGGGGCAAAAATTGCAAATGCAAACTGCTGATTGCCTCGTGGGACTTCCCCAGCTCTGCTCCCACACGTGTCCGGGGAAGCGGTGCGAATCTCGACGGGCGTCAGGCAACGGAACGACTAACTGGAACCGTTCACGACGGAGCAATCACGGACAATGGGAATGGCATTGTGAATGGTCCCGTCCCCACACGGCCTGGAGAAGAAGAGGATCAAGAAGCAAACCACTGACTGCGCTCACGTGTGGGTATAAAGCTGTCCCCCCTGACACGAACCACGAGCCTCATCGGGTCGGTCCGTTTCAATAACGGGCTTTCTCACCTGAACTTGTACTTGTCCTCGTACTCGTACATGTACATGATTAGCCTGAGTTGAGCTATTATTCCTACCGTCGTTTGGCGAGCAGACACAGACGCACCTTGCAACAAACACAGCAAGAAAGGATCAGCCCAAGGACATACGAGCAGCAAGAAAAAAAAGATAAGCCAAAATGTCCGAGTCGCTATCTCTGCCCAACGATTTCGAATGGGGCTTCGCTACGGCCGCCTACCAGATCGAAGGGGCTGTAAAAGAAGGGGGCCGTGGGCCGTCCATCTGGGACACCTACTGTCACTTGGAGCCCTCTCGCACCAATGGCGCCAACGGCGATGTTGCTTGCGATCACTATCATCGTTATGATGAAGACTTTGATCTCTTGACCAAGTACGGCGCCAAGGCCTACCGCTTTTCGCTGTCGTGGTCGCGCATCATTCCTCTTGGTGGCAGACTTGATCCCATCAACGAAGAGGGCATCGAGTTCTACAGCAATCTGATCGATGCCTTGTTGAAGCGGGGAGTTACCCCTTGGGTGACTCTATATCACTGGGATCTTCCCCAGGCGCTTCACGACAGGTATGGAGGCTGGTTGAATGTGAAAGAGGTCCAGCTGGACTTTGAGAGGTATGCGAGGTTGTGCTTTGAGCGCTTTGGAGACCGAGTCAAGAACTGGATCACCATCAACGAGCCGTGGATCCAGTCCATCTATGTGAGTCTTAAACTGGGGTTCATACCCTATCTCTCTTTCTCGTGTATCAAATACAACCATCAAATACTAATCAACAACGCAGGGCTATGCCACCGGCAGCAACGCTCCCGGCAGGAGCAGCATAAACAAGCACTCCACCGAGGGCGACACAACCACTGAGCCGTGGCTCGCTGGAAAAGCCCAGATCATGAGCCATGCTCGCGCCGTGGCCGTCTACAGCAAAGACTTTCGCGCTTCTCAAAAGGGGCAGATCGGCATCTCGCTCAACGGCGACTACTATGAGCCCTGGGACAGCAGCGATCCCAGAGACAAGGAGGCTGCGGAGCGACGCATGGAATTCCACATCGGGTGGTATGCGAATCCAATCTTGTAAGTGCTCCTGTCTGTTGTGAACTCTCAGCATCCTAATCATCGTGTTCAATAGCTTGAAGAAGGACTATCCTGCTTCCATGAGAAAGCAGCTGGGCGACAGGCTTCCAGCTCTCACTCCTGCTGACTTTGCCATTCTCAACGCCGGAGAGACTGACTTCTACGGCATGAACTACTACACCTCCCAGTTCGCCCGCCACTATGAAGGCCCCGTCCCCAAGACGGACTTCCTCGGCGCCATCCACGAGCACCAGGAGAACAAGGACGGCAGCCCCGTCGGTGAGGAGAGCGGCATCTTCTGGCTGCGCTCCTGCCCGGACATGTTCCGAAAGCACCTCGCCAGAGTCCACGGCCTGTACGGCAAGCCCATCTACATCACCGAGAACGGCTGCCCGTGCCCCGGAGAGGACAAGATGACGTGCGAGGAGGCCATCAACGACCCCTTCCGCATCCAGTACTTTGACTCGCACTTGGATTCCATCTCAAAGGCCATCAGCCAGGACGGCGTCGTCGTCAAGGGCTACTTTGCTTGGGCTCTGCTCGATAACCTTGGTACGTACACAACACACAACACCCCTTCCCTTTCCCTTTCCCCCTCTTCTCAGCTCTCTCTATCACATTCTGATGCAATAAAACCCCCAAACTAACCACTCATATCTTGACAAACAGAATGGTCAGACGGCTACGGGCCCCGCTTCGGCGTCACCTACACAGACTACACCACCCTCAAGCGCACGCCCAAGAAGTCGGCCCTTGTGCTCAAGGACATGTTTGCAGACAGGCAAAGGGTTAAAGTAGCCGCTTGAAAAGAAATAGCCTTTATGCTTTTTTTTGCTTTAACCTTCCCCCCCATGTTACCCCCTCCACCCTTTCTTTTGTTGTGCATTCTGCCTTTTTTCAATGTTGCGTTGCTATGTTTTCACCTTCTTTCCTTAAACAAGCAAGCAGCAAAGCAAAGTATATAAGCGGTAGCGCGCAAGTTTAGCCATGAACATGTCCCAAATGCAATGCTACTCAGCCATTCTTAAACAGAAAAGCGAATGAGACATGGGGTCCGTAACTTTTTATGCTCTTCCAACTGCTCTTCCTCGATAAGAAGACCGTTATATACCTCCTCGTATGTGAGATACTATGTGCAGGGAGCGGAGAAATCGTAGACAGCACGTTGCGTCCATGTTTCTCCGAAAATTGTCTCGGCATTTCCCCGATCACTCACATTCCTCTTGTGCTCACCTTTTATCCCAATCCTCCTCGCTTCGCTTAATTGTCTCACAAGGGAAGTTGCATGTCAACCCGTCCCTGGACCTACTCACCACGGAGTGAATCATCAGGGCTGAATGAATCGAAAACGAGAACGGGAGATCTTGGTTAATCTCATTAATGCAATGTGAAATAAGGTACCTATACACAAAATAAAAGGCTCCATACGTAAAATTACACCCATGCAAAAAAACGCCTTTTGCCCCCCATGGAAGACACAACATAACCCAACTCGCTGAACGGGGGGGGGAAGAATAGGGAAGAATAGGAAATCCCTGCCATATTTACAAAGTTACAAATTTTTTTGTTTGCTCTTTGGCTCTGTTTCATTCCGCACATTTAGCCAACAACGGTATTAGACGTGTTCCTAAGCTGATCCGAGGCCTTGGAGTCCAGCCGCGTGAGAATATCCAAGAGCACCGTAAAGTCGCTCCTAGCTCGCGTCGCCAGGGGTGAATCCTGGTTCCGATGGATAATGGCTAACAAACTAGCTCCGATAAGGCGAATCTTTTCCACCTGCGGTATCAAGATAGGAAGTGGTCAGCAAAACAAGTGCCGAAGTTCAAAATATAAATATCCGCAGGGTGATAAGAGGAAAACGGTAGAAGAATTACAAAGAGAAAAAAAAAAAGACTCACATTCGGCTCGCCATTGGCCTGGAGGCCCCAAAAGGGCGCTTCGTTCATCACTCTCAACATGTCTCGTACAATCTCCGACTTCCTCAAATCGGCCTGCTCAACGCCAGGAGCAAAATAAGACAAATCTTCGAATTTCTGTGTAATCACCATGCGCAGACAGTGAAACGTCACCTGCAGGTTAATGCATTGGATCACGTACTGCTTGGACTCGGCCGACCCGTTGCCCTCGGCCATTGCTGCCATGGCTAGCGTGCATGACTGGAGGTACGGCGGGAGGTCGTCCAAGCAGGTGATGAACCTGACATAGAGGGAGTCGAGGTGCTGCCTGTCGGCAGATGGCAGAACGTGGTTGGGGGGCATGCTGCCCCTAAAATGCTGCATCATCTGGTCCTGAAGCACCCGGATTTCCAGAAGCAGATCGGCGGCGGACTGCCACAGCCGCACGTTTGCGTTGAACCCGGAAATAAAGCTTTTTCTGGGCGGCTCGGAGGCCGTATTCAGAAACTCATCCTCAATACCAGACGGGTAAAGGGTAGTAATACCCGTGTCGAAGCAGTACTTGTGGATGGTGATGGGACGGTTATTGAGTATGGCGGCGGACTTGTCGCCCAGATACAAGATCCAGAAGCAACGGCGCCGGAACTCTGCCTCGATGGGGACGAGGCCCTCGAGCGAAGCCTCCTCGTGGAGGTGCATGACCTGCGCAAGGCGGATGGCCTCGCCAAAGATGTGCCACGAGTATTTCGGCTTCCCCGCGGCGTGGAGGCAGTTGGAGTGGAAGTAGCGGATGGCAATCGAGTTGGCCGTCGGATTCTCCAGGTCGGCCTCGAGATGCTGGTGAAGGCAGTCGCGAGAGGCCTCGAGAAAGATTTCCGAGACGGATTCTCCTTCGGGGAAAATGTCCTTGGGTAGCATGAATGCTGCCTCTGCGCAGACGGCCGTGACCAGGGTGAAGGTCGAGTCAACCCAAGGAGCCAACCTGCTGCCAACGATCCTGGAGCCGCTGGGCTGGCCGAAGCCCGTCCACGACTCGGCGGAACTGATGGGGGTGGTGCCAGTGGTCGGGTCAGGCGTGAGCTGGGACAGCGGCGATGGTTGGTTCATGCCGGGCAAGGGCTGCGAGAAGATGTATGCAAGGACGTCCCGGAGGGCAGGCTCGTACACCAGGGGGGTGAGAGGATAGAGGTAGTCGAAGAAGAGGTCGATACATCGCTTCGAGACCCGTTCTAGCGTCGTGTTGCGCAACGTCATTGCGTGGGCGAGGTGTAGCCACCGCTGGCGAGTCGAGATGTTCTGAATTGTGGAGAGGCCGGGCAGGTCGCCCAGCGGCTGCCGTGGCAGGCCATTCTCGATGCTGAGAGGCTCGACGGGCTCCCACGCCGTCTCGGGCGAGAGCGAGGACGAGTTGAAGGGCTGCAGTCCACCTGCTGCGGGGCCGGAGAAGCTCAACGGCGGCGGCATCTGGCCGGATCCACGAGTCCCGGTGGAGAGAGAGCTCGGGTCTGGAGGTGGCTGGCCGGGCTGATCGCTCTTCTTCCTGGCTTTGGGACCGCGTCGGGCCAGTGGCAAGTCGAAAGTGCACTGCACGTGGGCATCGCGGCAGTGCGTGCAGCTATCGACGGCGCTGAGGTATTCGCACTTGTGTGGTGTCAGTGGGGAGATGGAGGAGTAGGGATCAAGTTGTAAGACGGAGGGGACGGAGGAGTAGCGCAGCATCAGACAGACAGACAGAGTCGACGGTGAGTTGTGAATACAAATTTACATATACACTCGTATGATGATGTATATGGTGTCAATGTATGCACAACCCAACATAACAGACGTGAGGTATAACGAAGAGAGGGAGAGGAGGGAGCAGGAAGAGAGCAAGCAAGGACCAGGGACCGAGACATGAAGAAGGGAAAGGAGAGGATGGGATGGGAAAGCGATGCAATGCAATAGGCTAGGTGGACTAGACTGACCTTGGCCTTGCGCCGACGGCATCGATCGCACGCTCTGCTCACCAGACGGCCTCGTGGATGGTGGTGGAACGACGTTGCAGCCGCTCCAAGTGACTGCTGAGGCGGCGGTGTTGAGGCCGTTGGTGAGCCGGGCTGGGAGGTTGAGGCCGACTCGGGCGAGGTGGTGAGCGCGACTGCTGAGCCTGCTGAGCCTGTGCCTGTAGAGCCTCCACAGGGCGTTAGTTATAGGGGCCACCACCGCTGCACTGCGCTGGAACCGCGCTGGAACCACGCTGGAACAGCTGGGACTCAATGGAACTGACCTGGACCTGCTGCTGCTGCTGTCGCCACTGATGCTGCTCCCCCTAGCGGTGCGCTGGCCATGACTCTGCCGTGCCGATCGCTATCAGTTGCGTCTCGAGGGCTCTCCCTCACTGGCAGCCTCCGCTTCCCACGCTGCGCTCACGGTTGGTCGGAGATCGGAGAAACGCAGGGCGCGCAGACAATGTCGCGTCTTCCGGTCGGAAACACCTGGCTGGAGACTCGAGGCGAGACGGGGATTTATCAACGGTCAAATACAGGGAGGAAAAGTGGGCAGAGGCTTGGATTTTTCTCGTCTGTTTGGCCCCTCCACTTTTAAGCCATTTCTCCGCATGGGGTCGGCCGATTATCTAAGACAGCTAGCACCGAACAAGTCGAGCCCAACACACTCTAGAATCTCAATTGTCCATCATATTCATCAGGGCAATGCAATATTACAGTGCTCGACCCTGTCTCGACCACAACTCGAACCCCCCTTCCGGGCGCCAGTCCCATTCGGGCTCCCGTGCCAGCCGCTAGCCGCTGCGCAAAAGCCTGGGGAAGACATGGGGGTTGGTGAAGGATGCAAAATGCAATGCAATGCTACGACAGATGCGGCGCCGCTTGATCGCACAAAACTCGACTCAGCGTTCAGGCGAGCCCGGCTCGAGATTTCAACCGTCATCAGAAGGCGCCCCCTTTGCCCTTCACCCTTCCATCCGTCCATCCACCCCGTCCTGCATTCATGGCCGGTCAGAATAGCTTCCTAATGGGCAATCTGGTGTCGACGCAAATGCGGGGTTTGCATAGCAACCTTGTCGACCCCGGCAAGCCCAGCCTTGTACCCACCGGTAGTCGTGCAGGGCTGTTTGGGCGCGTGCGCTACCTGTCGGTACCTGCCGGCTATCAACTTCGGATGAACGCAGACCACAATGCAACCCTGGATGGGTTGGTCCCTACCGCGTTTAATATAAATTTTCATCATCAACCTGAAAAGCTCTCGACCCAGCTCTGGGTAATGATGGAAGCTGCATGTGTCGTGTCACATCGGCCCAATAAATCGCCTCCAACTGCGGTTACTCAACGCGAGTCCAGCACGGAATATAGCCTGAGCATCGACGGGCCGCCATGGGGAAGCCAATTGAGATTCAAGGTTAAACGACATCGTTGCCAGACCCCTTTCCCTTGTGACTGCAGCCGCCAGCTACGGCTACGGTTGTCTCGGCCCCTCGCCATTGATTATGACAATCAACAGCCGCGAATAAAACCAAGTCCTGGCACCTCCCTGCCGATTTGCCACTCAATCGTCAAGCAAGACGATGTCTTCAGCAGCCCAGGCCCCCAGGTGGTTTCCCAATGCACTCAATTGCATGCCTAGGCGACTGTTCCATACCGTGGCGAATTCGCTTTGACAACTTGACAATTATCGACTGCACGTGGAGAGCGTATTGGAAGCCAAGGAACATGAAGTAAGTTGCTTCTCGTGTGTGCTTTTGCCATTCAGTCCTGCAATCCCCCGTCTCAGTCACATTCGGAGGCATACCAGTACATAAGAGTACGTAGAAGAGTATAGCAATGGTCAAGCTTCGTTTCGCGTGCATCGCCAATAGCTGGCTGCTCACACGCAATTTCCGGCTCACCGCAGTCCTACGGCCCCCGCTCGAATCCGCCCCTATTATAGCGAGATCAATACCGCGGAAGCAAGCCTTCCGCTTCAATCAAGCATAACCCGGCTCCGGAGCATTTGCCCGGGAGCAAAAGCAGCTAACCGACCTCGGATTTATATCAATTGACTGCCATGATCCGAGAGTCGACGCGAAGCTCCCTGACGGCGCCCACAGGTCTTGTTAAAATCCAGTCTGTTTTCTGAAACGAGCAGGCCATGACGGCTTCAATCCGTCTTTTCCGCCTCCCCGGAAAAGCAAAGAGTCATTATGATGAATAACGGCCGGCAATTAACAACATGGAGAACCCTCGACTTAGATGCGGAGAGCAAAGTGGGATCCGCGTCAACTGACTGGTTCAATGTTACCATATGATTAAGCTTATACCAATACTAACGAGAGGAGGGGCCAGCACTACGGAATCCCGAGGTTTTGAGCTTGATATTACAGGAACTTGCTCATCGGGTACGTGCAGGGTCTTATCCTTGTGTTGCGCAACTTACACAGCTTCCCGATTGCCGTATCACAGCGTTGAAAAGGGAAGCTTGGTTGGTTTTCTTTCTTCTGGCAAATTCCAGAGATGATTCCAGAAATGCACAACACTTTTCTTGTCCAGTGACCAGTCATCGGTCTATATAGGCCCTTGTGACACATTATTGACAGAGAACAGTGAACGGCCCGGTTACCACTCGCTCCCTTGCTCAATTGCTCGACAGCTATATGCATCCCCAGTATTTGCGAACCCGACAGTGAAGCATTTTGACGTTGCGATCAGGCTGGCCAGGTCTGGTGTCGGCGAGGGGCACTGGTCTTGCCTGGTGACACCATATACGTACGAGTATTTCGCAGAGCCGCAGCCGACGCAGTTCACTTTACACACTCCCGTTCGAGCCTCGCATTCTTCATCTTCGACTCGGGACGCCTATGCGAAGTTGACAAGTCATCCCATGAGACCAGACTGCAACTGACACATAAGGGCACGGATATCCACTTTCTATTCCGCTCTCTGTGATGTAGCAAAGCTCGTGAACAAGCCGATGAAAATGGGCGACATCTACAAGCAGATCATTGATGCTGTGAGAGCGTCTCGAGCGAGCCCCCAATGAGTGTAATGGTTGTAATACCTGCGACAACAAGTAGCGCAGTGATGTTACTTCTTCTAGAAGGGCAATGATGGTCGTAGAACTGCGCGTGGTGCTTGATGTATGTTTTTCCTGTTCATTTAGTTCGTAAAGATAAGTTTGGCCATTTAAGTCATGATCTGGTCTATTCTTTCTTGTCCATTCGCTCGCAGCGGGGTGACTCTGTAGGTCTTTATTGAGCCTCTATCGCGAAAAGAAATCGCTTGTATCGGCAAACACTCCAGTTTGCCTGTATGTATTTATATAAAGAACATTGAAACAATAAACAATGACGATGTAAATTTGCTCTCCCATTGTTGCCACGCGAGCAAGTGAGGGTTAGATCGCCGCTGATGAAAATTGGTCCTCTCTAGGGTAGCGCCATTATGCCCCCTTTCTTTCAAACGGACAAGACACAACGGCACTCCCATCTGCTATTGTCCTTTTAGTAGTTGAAGTTAGAAAATAAAATAGCTTCAATTATATGACAGATCAGATTTATGGATCGCACCCTACATTGTTGGTGAATATCACCTTGACAGAGCTGGACTTCCATTCCCTAAATTTCAAAACACGAGTGGCTTAAGTCTTTCGTTAGACGTATCTCACATATTACCTTCATACAATGTAAATGGGTATTGCACATCGGGGAGCCAAATGTGACGACCCGTGCAGATCTTGTGAATGCCGGCGATTCCATCGAAACGAATGCCACGAGGCGGGAATCCAGCCTTGCTACATCGAGAGCCCCAGGGGTGTAGACCGTCTATCAGACCATTGATATACTCCAACGCATCTAACCTCCAAGATGGTTTTTTGTCTGGGAGCCTCATGCTTTTCACAGCATTTTTAACTCCCCCCAAGTCCTGGAAAAGGAGCCGACATGTCTCCAACTTATATCTTGAGATAGGCCAATGATATTAGGTTCCCTGAATTAGCATCGACCCACTGTGTTGGCATCTCTTCACAGCATTTTTAACTCCTCCCAAGTCCTAGAGATGGAACCGACATGTCTCCAATTTGTGTTGATAGGCTAATCGTGTGGCTTCTCTGTAACCTTACGTCTATTGGTGTCTTTCACAAGAAGGCAAAAATAGAAGGTAGCTTGCCCCCCCTCGGGTGAGGTTAACAATGCTGTGAAGCAACCGCCTTTTTTTTCTGCGAATGAAGATAATGTGTTTATAGAATAGCGGAGCGCCGACCTTTATAGTAGTTAGAAGAAGAAAATAAAGGTGTATATTGTAGCTTGCCTCCCTCGAGTGAGGTTAAAAATGCTGTGAAGCATCATTCTATGCACGCAAAATGTTCACTCGCAGTAGCAAAAGGCGGAGCGCTGGGTTTTCACCCTAAACAATTGATACCGCTGTGCCGTCTACTGAGGTGATGTCTACGCAAGACAACCAGCCTACGAAATCAAGATGAAAGTGATTCTCGCGTGGGGCATCGTGGAAACCGAATAGTCTCATTTTAGCCAGCTTCGAAACATACAGCCCGCTTGGCTAAGCGGTATAGCGTGTCACTAGTAAATACTTGACATGACAAGGTGATCAGTTCGACTCTGATAGTGGGCATTGTATTTTTTTTGTTTTTGAAGCTGCCATTGACTTTTTGCAGTACTGGTTCATTTATAAGTAACATGGCCCTATCTTGAAACAATGACAGAAAGAGACGTCCCAGTCATTCCCATCGTGTATCTCATCCTCCCCAACGTTGGCCAAGGAGCATCCCCAACTCCTGACCGCCCAATAAAGTCATTAGATGAAAAGCTTTTTCCAGCTTTCTTGTAAAAGATGCAGCTTAGACGCTGATGGTCAGAGACAAAGAGACGTGGATCTGGCTCAGCAGACCCTGGGCCTGGTTGGCGTAGGCAGGGATACGGGCAATGATGGCACCGGCCAGGTTGACAACGGTACGCTCAATCAGGTTGAGGACAACACCGATGGGGCCACGGAGGAGGGAGTTGGCGACGAGACCGTTGGGGCCAACGAAGGAGTTGATGAGCTTGGTGTTGGCTTGAACGAGCTGCCATGGTTGTTAGATTACATACGATATCTTGATATTCGGCATGAGATTAGAGAGATACATACAGTGTTGAAAGCGTTGAAGATGGACAGCTGGTCAGCCTGGCTCAAGGTGGAAGTCACAGGGGTGGTGATGATGCTGGCGGTGTTGGTGACGAGGTTTCCAGCCAGAGCGCTGATGCTATTAATGACGTTCTGCCGTTTCCGTAAGTACATGTATACACTACTCGTTCACTCATGTGCGATGGGAGCTTACAGGGAGCTGCTGAACAAGTGTAACAGCAGTGATGTTGCTGATGGCATTACCGGTGGTGGCAAACACGTTGGCGACGCTGTTCAAGGTGCTGGTAATGCTGGAGGCGTTAAGCTGCGGGAGAGCGATATCGAGCTGGTGAAGCTCGGTCATCTGCTTCTGGTGGATATGGTGAGCGAGCTCCTCGAGCTGGTGGACCTGCTTGCTCTGTTCGCTCTGCTCCATAGCCTGGCCTTGCTGGGTGGCAGACATGGCGTAGGCAGACTGGACCGTCAGAGCGGTGGCGAGGATGGAGATGAGCTTGAACTGCATTTTGGCGGGTTGATGCTGGAACTATGATGGGGGGATTTTTTGTGGGATAGATATGTAGAGGACTGGAGTTGTGGGATTGAGATGCTGGTGGTAATGAACGGGAATAACTGGGATTGCATCTTATCTCGTCTTTTATATCTATTAGAACTACTAGGTATCATGTCGTTTGGGAGTCAAGGGATGCAAGATGTAGAGAGGCGTTGCCCAGTCATGGCCCCACGGGTTCTGTCTGCGCCGAGACACTCGATGTAAAACACATTCCTAAATCTTTTCTTTTCCAATTCAAGACACATAAGGGAGATCTCCAGGAGAGCAAAGACGACTTGTTTCAACGGTTGGCAGTGGCGAATCTCTGGGGAATGTGAGGTTGGTTCCAAGAACATTTCTCTCAGACTTGTGGCTGGACCTCATGGATGACATCAAGAATAGAAGCCTTTTGCTAATTTGGGGGCACAAAGGCGTCTTTCCTTTGAATGATGAAGTCCCCGTATCCTGACAAATCGGCCAATCGTAATTCATGAACCGTAGGTGTGCTCTATATTTCCATTCCACCATGTCTTGGGCTGTCTGGAATGTTGACGAAGTCTCACCGCGGCCCGTTCCTGGGGCCAGACAGCTTCCTCTCCCTCTCCGCCATGGAAAGATTCAAGAAAATAGTGGCACTGGCTTTAGAGCATGATATTTCGTCACCAGTGAGATGATTGTTGTGAGTTGGACGAACCCAGCTGCCATTGATCTGGCAACCACTATGACGAATTCCAAGCTGTGGTATTCAGCGCAGTTCGGATATCGCCCTATCCGACGTAATTGACCTTGGGATCCTTCTGAATGTGGTAATGTCGAAGAATATCTGGTCCTTGAACCTACTGGTGGGTGGCTGCCAACTGTGATGAAAGCCAATTAAGCATTAATCCATGGTACACTCAAGAACTGTTGCCACTGTCGAACGTGTGCGCTTTGTAGGTAAGCAAGAACATCCTTACAGACCGACATCGTCTCCTACGGCATGTCTAAGGCTTAGCCTTAATTCAAGGGTTGTGTTCAGATCTCGTCATCGGCCGAGACACTGCATCATCTGAAGAGTCACGTCTACTTGGGGCAAGCTCTCCATCATCTTTACGGTTCTGCGGCCTCTGGAGCTGTTGAGTTATCACTGGTGTAACATTGCCGCTGGCTTTTTGGCTTTTCCAACTCGGCCGACGGACCTGAATAGGCAATGCGGCAGCGTCCTTATATGTACGCCTTCTTGTATACGTTATAGAATTCGAAAGCGACATGTCATCTGGAGCACGGAGTAGTTGATCCTAAGACGATATAATAGGCCCCTTTCTCCCGTCCCGGCGAAATACGAAGGAGTAACGAGACCCGCAAATAAAGGCAGATGCCAGATTCTGCACAGTTGAAGAGGGGCTCAACAAAAAAAAAAAAAAAATTACTGCCGAGAAGACGCCCCTCTCGGTCAATTGCCATGGCAGTTGGACAGGGAAGAAGTCACGATGATCTCTGCTTCATGCCCAGCCGTCGAAGGTTCGAATGGGCGCCAAAGATGATCTTGAATTGGACAAAGGCGTCTAGAAGGCTTCCATCCTAGAAAGCACCAAACAGGCGCTTAGAGGCGCCAGTTAATAGGCTTAGCACCCGCCACCCTCTGGAGCCGTGGCAATCTGGGGAAAGCAATTGGCTAACCGCCCGCGGGCCGCGCGGATCCGCGACAGCAAAAGCTCTGCCAACGCTTTCGGCGGAGGACGGCGGTAGTTCGTAGTGATTGCATGAGTACGACGGCAGTGGCAGCATATCTTGCCGCTGTACGGAAACTCTCCGGGCCGCAGGACTTTTCAGAGGCCTCTTGCGGAACGACATCGACGGGGCCAAGTCTGCGATTGATTGTACTTGGTGCTAGTTCCCTTCTAGGCAGGATACGCGACGTGCGTAAGGGAGGAGCCCTGGCAGCGGACAAGGTCACCAGCAGCACGCCATTCCATCTGCTGGGCAAGGAGAAGGCAAGATTGCAATGGCGATTGTTCCCAGCCGGCTGGCTCCTTTCCGCGAGATGGAGATTCGTCTAGAAGGTCGACCGAAGCTTCTGGATAGGAGGAAATGAGGCATCGAGGGAAGCGAATCTGATAGTCGAAATTGCCAACAGATGGCAAATGAAAGAGGGCAGACGGCATCTGGCGCTGTACTCGTACCTTGCATGAATGGGCCGCAGAGAGAACCCTGCTTGTGCGCCCGTGCCCTAATGTGCTCTGATTGCATTTTTTTTTCTTCCCTTGAACCATGTCACGGCCCACGCCTGAGGCAAGGTTGGAGCAAGGACAGGGTAGAGAGAGGGGTCCTAAGGCAAGTCATTCAAGTCGGCAGCGGTCGCAACAGCAGACATAAGTACCTCGACGCCATTCTAGAGAGCAAAGGTACTTGCGTGGGTTGGTTGGCCGATCCTGCCAGCGTTTCATTGAGCTTTTACGGGAGAAGGGAGAGCACGCGGTTGGCAGCTTGGCAGATGGTCTAGAGCCGGATGTGCTTCCGCATCTGGGCTGCCTGGTTGCTGTTCCGTCTGTGTGAACGAGAATGACTCGGCAGCATACAGGTAAACGGGCAGCTCATCTGCCTACCTACTGTCCTGTACCTTGCCTTGGTTCATTAATATTGGCGTGTTGAACTTGCTCGTGGAAAGTGCCGTAATAGAAGCAATAGAGGAGCAGTAGAGGCAGAACACGAGTAAGGTACCTATTTAGTGAAAAAAAGGATCTCATCAGCCGTACCCCATGCGGAGAACCCCGAGAATACAGCGCAGAAGGTACAAGCACATGCAATTCCCCATGCAATTTAATGTAGCTGCCTGGACAAAGAGGGGAAGAGAGAGAGACAGACAAACAAAGCTTGAGCGTGTGAGTGTGCTGGTGTGTTAGTGTGTGTGTGAGCGAGGAAAGCGCCATCGTGGCTCAGATCATATGGCCGCTGCTGCTTGTCTCAGTTTCACCGCTTTCTGCTGTGCTTTGTACCAGTACGAGTACCAATACGCGGGGCATGGCGATTGGCAGGTGCGTCTTGGAGGCCAAGTCACGAGAAGCTTGGATGCCCTCTTGCCTCGCTTGGCCTTGGCTTGGACCTTGGCTCGGGCTTGTGGCAAGTGTGTGTGGCTGTAGCACCTGCTGTGTGAGTGTGAGTGTGTTCAATAGGTAGTAGCACTAGTAGAGTAGTAGCACGGAGGAAACCATCCAAGGCAAGCGCTGCTGCTGTTGATCGTGACTTGCTGTGGCTTCGGTATCTTCTCATGACATGTGAATGTCGAACTTTATTTTCTCCTGATTTAGCAACATTTGTCTCTCCCTGCTTACCGTGATCGTGATGCTCTCGAGTCTAGCCTCTGCAGCTGAGGGCGCTGCTACCACATGATGCTTGCACGGCTGAGAAGCACATACCAGCAACTACATTCAAGCGCAGTGTCGACTCGTACGCACGACCACCAGCTGAGCAGCGACATTCAATACTGAATACCAACGCCAGTGCCACGGCCAGCATCAACACCAAGACCAACACCAAATGAGCGACTTTGCCCCGACCAAACGTCCGCCCCTCATTGTCTTTTGTGTCCCGGAGAAATGGTGGCGGATTTGCTCCCTGGATTTCCTGGTGGCCACCATCGGCTGTAGAAGCCGCTACAGTCGACTAGAAGCAACTGATGATCATGGCGTCCTTTTTTGCAAAAGCCAAGTCCCGTCCCGCAACTTTCTTTTACCCGCGTGGCCAATGGCGCTTCTGGGGAGGCATCCATCGTAGCGACATCGGATGCCATCGTCCAACCACCACTATCTAGCCGACCACACTGCGTATCGACTCGCCCTGCTTCTGGGGGCGATGCGCATGACCCCGACCCCTCTGCTGCAAAAATGCTGCAAACACTGCCGTCACTGCAACGGACAAAGTTGCAACTCTGTGCTGGGGCCCATCACTGCGTCTGCATGTCGACATGGTGTTTGTAGCGCCGCCTCCACTTGGCCTGCAGCAAGCAAGGTACTAGACTAAGGTAGTACGCCCAAAGCAAAACTACGCGAAACCTGCCGCAGGAGGAACTCGACTCTGCTGTTTGGTGTGATTTGATTTGCTGGTGGGTGGCGGCATGTGGTCCCTTGCGCACTTGGTTTTTAATAGATCAAACGGTATGTCTCTGTACGTGCTAAACTTGATGCAAGCGACAATCATGATGACTTCGCAATGCTGATCAGCGCACATGACAGGTACCAGTACTGTACGGCAAAGACACATGCATGGCTGGACCTCGTTCACGGACACTCCCTCGGCTGTGATTCTTTGATTCGACAATCCGCTGTCCTTTGACACCTGCGTGCACCATTCCAAGTATATCATTCATCTGTGGCCCCCCGGCCCTCGCCTTTGCCTCTGTCTTTGACGAACCAAGTTTTCGTTGCAAAAGGGCCCTTGTTCAACTCAGGTTTGCAATAGCGCCCTTGTAGCCCCTCGCGTGCTGCGCGGACTCTCGCCGTCAACCCACTTCTTTGGTCGTTTAAGCGTTCAAGACTGAAAAGAAGCGAGAGGGGCCTGGTGAACAGCTCTCCACTTGGTACCCAAGACTACTTAACAGACTGGACCTCAGCTCCCGCAGCTTGGCGATGGGCCTTTGCCAACCGCCAAAGCATCCTGGACTCTGTATTCTGGGTCCAATCGATTAGCCACGAGACGGCGTCAGTGCAGCTTGCCTACAAGTATCCATTACGAGACTGGTTACCATTTCAACTGACGCCTCGACGCCCTCTTGACGACGCCCTTCGCCTTGACTCATCAACAGAACTTTTGCTCACCTTCTCTAAGCGACTGCTAGCCTCAGCCGATCTATCTATTGTCCATCGCTGCTGTTTCCGTCAGAAGGAAACAAGAACAAAAAAAAAGAGGCGAGAATAAAATACATGCCGTGCAGCCCACAAGTAGTAAATGGGAAGAGATAGTCGCCCTGCAAATCAGGTTATCAAAATTGTCTGAATCTCGTCATCGCCAACCTACCCTTGTTGCCCTGGTTTTTGCATTCGCTCACCGCCGACTGGTGATTCGACTCTGCCATTCCAACAAACTCCACAGCCGACTTGGACAAGCACCCCGGCCCTGCATACTGGGGCAGGGATCGGCTCACCAGCAGCGGATCCCTACTGAGTGGCCCCTTGGCTCTCATTTTTTTTCTTTGTCCCCGCCTGCCGTGGGCCCTGAATCGGACACCATTGACCGGACCAATCGAAGCGTTTGCCGTTGCCAGTCGCAATCCCGCTTGTCGCTCTCATCGATTCGAAAAAAGACTGGGCGCCGCCGGGAGACCTCTCGTTGCACACACAGGCGACTGATTTATAACTCTGCGTTATAATCACCCTGTGTGGCTTTTTGCGGGCGGTTACCAAAACCACAAAATATTTGCTATTTCGTCTTGCCCTGGTCTCGAGTTGCTCGCAATATCCAGGGGCTTTTCTTAGTACAGGATACATAAGGGACCTCCAGCTATACTCCTCCATATCGCACTCACGTCAGGTCTCGTCCTCACACCACTCCTTCTTTGACATATATACAATAAGCCGAAAGCTGGCTGTAACCTCGCTTTTACCAACTACCAACCCCTCCGCCGACTTATGTGGTTGACACCCACCACACCCAACCATCACTTATACTGCGCCGGCCGCAAACATCTCAAGAATCCCACCATTATGGCGCACTCAACACGACGCACGTCCGAGATCTCCTACCACAGCTTCCGCGATGCTGAGCTGGTAGACCCGCTATCATCGCCTCCTTCAACCTCTCGGGGTCGCCAGCCTACTCGATCCCCCAGGTCCCCCAGATCCCCGAGAGAGCAGTCTCCAGCCATCGTCAAGGTCCAACGAAAGGATTCTGGATACGAGTCGCACACTTCTTCGCCACGCACGTCGGCCACATATATTCGACCCAAGCCCTCACGGCGTACTACAGGGCTGTCCACGTATGGGACTTCATCAACTCAGTCGTTGCGCTCCCGCATCCGCCCACCTATTCATCGACCCGCAACCAGCCAAACATCCGTTTCATACCAACTTCGAACCGTCGAGGCCGCCAACCAAATGTCTTACTACCAGTTTGGAGCCCCCGACCTCGAAGAAGTTACAGAGACAAGCCAGGAGGCTCAGAATACTGTCCTGCCGCCCCAGACCACCCATTACTGGACCAGCGATAGAACTCGTCGACTGGAGTATGCCGCCATTGACGCTGCAAGCAAGGGCGTCAAGGGCTGGTTTCGAAGGAATCTGCTTCCTGACTGCTTTGCAAGCAAAGGCAGACATGTCGCCTTTGATGACGATACTGGTAGTGTTCGTCGGTACAGGCTAGACCTGGAAGACGACCAGGAGGAGAAGTGTGCATCTGGCTGCCCTGCCTCATCCTCACGCAAGGGCCGATTTTCTATCCGGATTCATCGCAAAAGCGTTGCTTGATTTTTTTCCCTTTTGGCCTCTTTGTTCAAATACCCCATCTATCATTTCTTCCTTTGCATTTTGGCGCATCACATTTATTCGGCGTTGTATACCCGATTGATTTTTTTTTTCTTTCACCGTCTTTCAGGTTCTTTCATGTTCTCGTGCGGGTCTGGACGAGATGAGATACCAAGCATGCGCATATACCAGGAGAGCGTTTTCTTTCTCTTTCCCTTTCTCTTTCATTATTTTATTTTATTTCTTTATTTCAATTTGCATAGATATGGGAGTGGGACAGCAGGTTTTAGAGCTGTCATTTGATGCTCCCCTTTTATTACGTCTTGGCTGGCTCATTTTGAGTGGGGGGCGCTGGTTGCAGCCGACCAACGATGTGGATGAGATGAATGAACATATTTTTTCTTTTAGAGCTGATGGATAGAATAAAGAGCATGGCCTTTGAAGACTGGAATGCAACGAAAGTGGAGGGGCGGCGTTGAGGGCCTTTCTGAGGTCCGTGAGGAAGACAAGCAAAGCCAGGCTTCTTTGATCCTCCATTCTGGCTTTAGATAGAAGCAATCAAAGCACACTTTCACAAACAATGAAGTTTAGTCGTGTAGATGGCGATAAATAGTCGTCATTTCTTCTGTTATCTCTTGGACGCTTTGAAGAGTTGAAAACCGTAATGTTCGTTTCATCAATACCGCAACAATGGTGCACGCGACCGCCTCAAATGAATTGGAACAACAGCAGAGCCGTGAGCCAGCCATGACGGCGAATCTGGCCCTCAGCTGCTCGAACAACTACTCTGTCCCCTCAAAATCACCACTCGCTCTCCGAACTCGCAAAACTCGAAGTACCGCTCCTTCAACGGTGCCTTCGGTTTCGGCTCCGAAAGGGCTTCCGGGAGACCCACCCGGCTCCGAGCCTTATTTGCGGGGCGTGGGTCTACGTCCCGGCCGAGCAAACCGGCGGATTTCGCCCAAAAAGAGCATTGTGCCGATTATTCGAAACAAAAAGGACAATACTAATCCAAAATGCGTCGAAGAATCGGAGACGACGGTGGCGGTGGACGTGTTGGATTACTTGCCGATGGAGGTGGCCAAGATGGTGATCAACATGCAGCAGTACTACGCGGCGGGGGTGGAGGAATTGATGGGCAAGTTGGGCAGCATGAGTGAGGAAGTGAGGCTCGCGAGGAGGGAGAATGAGGAATTGTTGGAGAAGTTGGCGGGTTTGAGTGAGGATGTTGTGCTTGAGAGGGAGGAGGGTGAGGAGATGAGACGGAGGCTGGATATGCATTTTGTGATGCTGCGGCAGGCGAATAAGTTTATGCAGAGTGTGAGGGATGGATCGTTGGGGGGTAGTGTTGAGGGGGCGGATGTGCCGACGCTTGTTGAGGATGCGGAAGAAGAGGAGGAGGATGTTACTATGAGAGGGTTGGATATGGAGGTGCCGCCGGTGCCGAGTGATGATAGGGAGCCTGTTAGGAGTACGGGGCGAAAGGTGCCGAAGAGGAGGGCGGGTGGAAGTTATGGGTTGAGGAGGAGAGGGAAGAGGCAGACGAGGATGAAGAAGACTTCTATGGCGGAGAAAGGGGTGCATTTCAAAGATGGGTGTGATGCGATGGAAATTCAACAAGCAGAGGTGTCTGGTCTGGAAACGCTACGAGAGGAAGCAGCACCTCAGGATGGAGATGATGAGGATGAGGACGATGACGATGACCATCTCAAGATATTAGCTGGCGCGCCTCGACTTCAAGCAATGCTACGCAAATCCGCATGGACAGCAATCAACCATCATCGCCCAAACAACACAGATCCAAACGCAGATTACCGCCCTTGCTCACCATCCTCTGCATCAGAATCCTCCTCATCACCATCTCCACGGTCCCCATCCCCCCCACCTCTCCCTCGCCGTCCTCAAGCTCCCACTCCCAACACAACCAAGACACCAACGAAATTATTATCATCGCCAACAAAATCACCACCATCATCATCATCCTCCCGCCCCCGCTACTCAACCCCCCGCCACACCACCCTCCCCCGCTACGCTTCCGGCCCTCCCTCCCGCCCCTTCCGCTTCCACCGCATGGGCCGCACCGTACTCGACGTCTGGACAGAATACAAGCACGGCAAAAAAGGCAACCCGGCCATCGAATCCCTCGAAAGGCAGTACGCCACGGGCTGGCGCACGGGCACGCTGCGCGAGATCAAGTACGCGAGCAATTATGTTGGCGTGAGGCAAAAGGTCGTGAGTAAAGTGGAGGAGATTTGCGCTAGGGAGGGCATCGAGCCGGAGGAGGCGTGTAGGAGGTTGGATGAGAGGGTGGATGGGAGGATGCAGATGTTGATTACGGCGGTGAGGAAGGGGGAGGATCCGTTTAAGGTGATTCCGAAGAGGTGAAGCTTGTTGTAGATAGATACATGGATGGAGGCAAGAATGGTGTTTTGGAGTATTTGATGGGGGGTGTATCATTATCCTGAGTTGATTCAAACTATTTTCCTATTATACTGACTTCAGTCAATTCCTTGGTATCCTTGTACAATCCATCATCCATGACATGCCATTATAGAGCCCTCGGCTTCACTTTGACGTAAAAGTCAATGGGCCGAATATTAAACCATCCGTCCATTTCCAGCTTATACTCTGGATCCACCAACTCGAAATCAAACTCCTTAATCATCTTGGCCAAAAGAACCAAGGTCCACTGCAACGCGTAGTATCTGCCAATGCACACTCTCTTGCCATTGCCGAACCACTTCTTGGCTCCAGCGGGCAAATTGTCAAAGGCCTCGCCCATCATGCGCTCGGGCTTGAACGCCAAGGGATCCTCAAACACGGCTGGATCTCGGTTCACACCGTGTAGGACAATGATCATGGCTTGGTTGTGTGCGACCTCGTACTTGCCTCCAGCGAGCAGCACGGGGCTCTTGTCACCCTCGGTTGTTGGCCGTGGCTCGATGTTGAAGCCTGGTGCAGCCGAGGACAGACGGAGTGATTCGCGCATGATTCCTTGAACGTACACTAGCTGCTCAAGATGCTCAAGCTCAAATTCTCCGTTGCCAATGACCCGGTCGAGCTCCTCACGAGCCTTGACAATGGCCTCTGGGTTCTTCTGGAGAATGTAGATTGCGTATGCGAGCAAGCAGGGCGCCGTGCTGCTGCCAATGGGCATCGAAACAATCTCATCAATGACTTGCGAGTCAGTCAAGGTCTTGCCCGTTTCGGGATCTGGTGTGTTCATCATGGCAGCCAGTACATCTTGCCGGTCTGTCGGGTTCTCCTGGCGATACTTGACCAAGTCCGCAGCATAGTCTCGCATTGCTTTGATTGACGACTTGAACTTGCGGCCATACAGCAGCCAGTTGAACAGGCCTGGCCGTGTAGGGCGCTTCATGGCTTCAGAGGTAGAATCCTCCATTGCCTGGAGCATCGGGTGTGGAGGACCCGTGAGTCCATTGAGCCGCTTGCCAAAGAAGATGGAGGTGTTGGACTCGAGATTCAGCCTGTTGAGCTGCTCTACAGGAGAGATCTTGTTCTGCTCTCCAAGGCCTCTCCAATTATTCAAGAGCTCCGTAGCCAGATCTCGCATCTCCCCAAAATGAGCTCCCACAGCGTCAGGTCTCAGCGTAGGGAAGATGATTCGGTGAGCGATGCCCCAGCTAGCCTCATCGTCATATGCCACGAAGAGCGCATCGTGAACTGCCGCTCGGATCTCGACAATTGGTCCGCCGACGTACTTGCGGAATCGCTTCTCGTCGCAAAGCTCCTCGGCTAGAGCCACACTAGCGACAAAGACGATGGTCTGGCCAAGGACTTTGATCTGAAAGATCTCGCCGTACTTTTCGGAGAGCTTCCTTAATGAGTCCCACGTATTGCTGGGCTTGACGTCAAAAATGTTGCCGAGCAATGGCACACCGGGTGGCTTAGGAATCGGGGTCGTCATATTGATCTTTTATACAATTCAAGCAACAACAGACTAATAGAGCACCACAACAGAGGATGGGGGAGAGGAGGAGTCAAGTTTAGAAAGAGGAAGAGGAAGAAGAGGAGGAAAGAAGAAAAGGCTGGGGGAGATCTCATCTATAGACTAATACAAGTAGGCCAGTGCCATACCTGGTAATACATGCAGTAATTAGATGAAGTCGTATTGGACGGCCGCAAGCCCGTGGATCTGTAGTGAGACATTCACCACCGCAATCACAAATACGGCCTGCGTGCTTGGTTCACGGTGCCAGCTCACCCATGCAGCAGCCACTAGCTCTGCAGGATTCGACCAAGAGCAAGCATCAAAGCCCGGGCATGTCTTTGCTTTCTGCTTCACGGTCACTCTTGGCCCGCGTAACTCGCACAAGTGGTCAGAAAACATTGCGGTCCACGGCGGCCCACGAATTGCAAGCCGCAGAGTGAGACATTCCCCGCCGGTGTCTGTCGTCATTTGATCCCGTATCGGGAATCAAGCTGTCTTACAAGGGGTCGCATCAATTGATTCCAGGCCGGATGCTCCTCTGACCTTGACCCGGCACATCGCAAGGCCTGCATTAGCGCCCGGGCTCTGAATGGATGGCACCGGCGATTAGGACGGCTGGGAGAGAGCAGATGCAGCTTTGAGAGCTAATTGTCGGTCTCCTAGTGGCCACCGTGCAACCAAAATCCACTCCTGGCGGTGCGCATCTCTGCTCGGATGGGCCTGTTGCGACGCTGGCTACTGCCCCAAGTGCCCGTCACTGGACGCCACGCCGGCCAGAGCAAAGCTGAATACCAGGGTCGTCTGGATAGCCTCTCCTTTTGGACGTCTAGCACGGGTGCGGGTGGATGTTCCCGCGGGTTGGACTTGTGGTTGATCCTGGTAAGCTGAAGGGTTAGATGGGCGATCTGAATGGAGGGCGTCCATCCCTGCACCAGAGCAGATCCAACTGCATGCCCTATTTTCGATTAGTGAGTTATGTGCGTCTGTACAGTACAGTAGTATTTGCAAAATCAGACACTGCTAGCACAAACAACAAACAAAAAGGGAGATGACATGAAGCAGAGAAGAATAAGAGACGATGTTGTTTGCTTGTGCCATGATAAGTGCAAGAACACAGCTGGACCCAAGTGGGGACTTGCTGTACTGTAGAAAGGCCACCAAAACACACTGGAGGCTGCTTAGTCACCCACCTTTGAAATTTACAGGGCGATTCGCCTTAACGCGCCTCCCCTAAGCCCAAGCCTTAGGCCTAAAGCTCCCGTCCAAACTCGGCCGAGGCGCCACGCTGTTAGTTAGTTCGGTCGCGGAATTTCAACCTTTGATCATCCATCTCGCAAAGGGGGAGCAACACTCGACAGAACCACCAAACCTTTTACGCTCATTTTAACACTTCTGTCACTTCGCAATTTCTGTTCGCCTGCAAACATCCACGTCGTCATCATGACCCGCGCGCAGCAGACCATTTCCATTGGCCTCCTGGTCTCCTCTGTACGAAATCCCCCCCTTCCTCGTCTCCAAGAACCCGCCTGGCTTCTGGAGCGCGATACCAACGAACCTTGTTGTTTTTGCTAATTGTCGCTCGAAAATAGCTCTACTTCGCTCTCTTCCTAGAGCTCATCCCCCTCCCTCCTCTCGTCCAGCAAGAAATCGTCCCAGTGGTACGTCTCTAACTCCCAAAAACCAAACCCCCCGAGTCTTGACCACGCAACTAACATCTGCAACAACATCAACAGCTCCCCTTCTGGGCCCTCATTTCCTTCGGCGCGTTCCTCCTCTTCCGTCTCGGCTGGGGTGTCTTCACCTTCAACGATGTCCCCGCGGCGCACAAGGAGCTCATGGAGGAGATTGAGCTGGCCAAGGTCGATCTGAGGAAGCTGGGCGTTGACGTGGACTAAATGTAGTCGTGGTATACGTGGCGCAATTGGACGAGGGATAAACAAAAATGTAAAAATAATCGTGTGCAATAACACCCTGGGGATCAAAACAATCGTGTTTTTTTTTTTTTTTCGTGTTCACGTTTCATGCGTACTACTCTTGCCATTGATGAGCTGGAATCACGTCAAGTGCTCATTTCTCTTCAGGAAGATTGAAACATCTTTTTTACTCGACGTTCCTTGGTATCACGTCGCTCAATAGCTCCGACACTTGACTATTCTCCTACAACTAATGCCACAATGGTTCTAACTGCGAGGGACGGGTCCTGCCCCCCCTCTACAAGATCCTCAAACAACTTTGGGAGCTTTCCCAGCACACCACGTTGATCAGCTTTGCGCCCTGGATAATAGATAGATTAGCATATAGTTTCAAAAACAGGGCGGAAACAAGATAATGGAGCTCTTACATTTGCCGGGGACCCCAATCATGACAGTCACCTTGTTTTGCGCCTCTCCAATCCAGTCAAAATCAATCTTCCACTCCAGCCGAACTGACGATGTAGGGTCCGACCGCTTCGTCGACGGTATGTTAAACTCAAACGCTTGCTGGCCCATGAAGTGAACCAATTCGGCCTTTTTAAAGGACGGCGCGGATGTTGATTGCTGCCCCCCATCGTCTTCCATCTCCTCAGCTGTTCTTCGCAACAGCTTTTTCCTCCGCGCCTCGGCAACAGCTTCCAAAAACTCTCCCTTGGAAGCCAGCTCTCGATCCAGTTTGGACCATAACTGTGCTCTTTGCACTGCAGCCTGGTACCATTCTCCCATCGCCCATGATAGTATTCCTACGTTGCGCTGCATGCTTCTGTTGCAATCGCCCTCGCATATCTTGGCGACAAATGGCCCCAGCTCAGCTCTCGCCGCGGGCTCGAGAGAGTGCACTTTGAGTTCCACAATGCTCGAGTTGGTGGCATTTATCACCATCTCGACCTTGGACGTAAAGAGCCCAGGTGAGTCTTTTGACCGGAACGTCATGACACGTCGCTGCCGTAGGGGCTGGTCCCCGTCCGCATGCAAGACGGCCATGGTTGACGTAACCTCGAACGGGCTGAATAGCTGCAGATATGGCAACTCTTCTTCTGCCGTCATCCGTACGGGATGATGGGATTTGATGTCTGTAGTGCTGACCTGGTCGTCTGTTGTAGCAACAACTGAAGTCGTCCTTCCAAAAGGCAACAACGCTGTAGGATTTAATGCTGCTCTCAAGAGCTGCTGTGATGGTGGCGGCGGAGGTTTTGTCTCGGAGTCGATGAGATGGCGCCGCACCACGTCAAACACCTCTTCCTCATCTGCAAAGCTTAGAATACGACCAGAAGACTGCATCAGCCGTATTCTGTCGTTCTCTTTGCTTACTACCTGCAGATCCTGTTTCAACTTTGCGATTTCTTCGTCAAGAGCTTCTATGTCCTTCTTCTTGTCTCTATTCGGATCAAACGCGCCGACTTGACGAGCGGGATGCGCTTTTTCGTGCAAAGGATCCTCTTGTGGATTGCTATCGCTGTCCCTTGGAGGTAGTTGAAAGCTGTGCATCGGCAATACAGGTTTGCTGCCGGGTTTCGCAGGGGGGTGACTTGAGGAGGGCTTTAAAGGTGAGCTCTTTTTCGTCCTTGGTTTGTCTCTCCATCGCGACGGACTACTATGTATGCCCTTTGGAGGTTTGAAAGAGGCGGCATCGGGGGCAGATGGCGGCAGCTCGGGTTCTGGGTGTAAAATGGGTCGACCGCTATTTGGCGATCTTCGCTGTCTTCTCCCTAAAAAGGAATCTGCCTCATCGTCTCCTTCGGGCGCCGGCGGCGGTAACGGTCTTGGCCTTGGCTTGTAAGGCGATCTGATGGGTATTCCAACCGGGCTACTGTCGCCTTGTTCTGATAATGGTAATGAGCCAGGGCTCTGCGTAGCTTCCTTCTCCTCCTGCGCCGGATCCCTGGCTTCCGCAGTCGTCGCGTTGGCGGATTCGTTGACGGCTTCTCGTGCGCCTTCGTCGCTCGCAGAGGGCTTCTTAGATAGCTCTGTTGGTGGCGCAGATTCTGTATTCTCTAAAGTCTGTGGCTGCGGACGAGCTACACCGGCTTTTGCCTGCGCGGCATTTGCAAGGCGATTGGCTCGGGCTTTTAGGGGTTCCGGGGATGTTGGAGTCGCGTCGCTGCTGCTGCTGCTGGCAATGTTGACAGACGAATTACGAGGTGAGACCCGGCGTCTCTTTGACGCAGGCCCATCCATTGTAGAAGAAACAGGGGTCGGCGAGTCGTAAAACCATGTAGCTGGAAAAGGAGTATTGTTTGACTAAAGAAAATAAACGAGAGAAAAGAAAGAGAAAAGAAATGCAAGTTGCGAGATGCCTGTATGAACAGCTTGGCGATGTGGGATTGGTGTTTTTGGCCGAATGGAGCGCGTCACAGCAAAAGCTGCAGCTAAACAAGGCGGGCTTGGACCAAAGCGGTAGGCGGTAGCGCTTGGTTTCGGTACAGCTCCAAGCGCTCGAGGATAATAAATCGGGACATGCGAGTTGCCAATTTTTACTCGCTGCTGCTTGTTATTGTATCAACAGTGAATTAATGCCATTACTATTACAGAAATGAGCTTTATAAATATTTTCTCATCTCTCGCATCTCCCTAAAGGATACCGGTCCAAGACTGGAAATGAAGCTCCATTTAGCACAGAGGCCATCACGTGTGACTCTCTACCTAGTAGACAAAAAATGCCGGTTTGCCCGATGACGTCCGAATTGCCCCCCCACAAAAGCTCTGCGAAGCCGAAGTGCGAATTCCGGCTCATCGCCTTGCTCTCATCCGGTCTCTTGCCGGTTCTTATAAATTCGCCCTTGCGCATCGCATCGCCTCTGCCGCAGCGCAATTCTCTAAAGAGATCGAAACAAAGTACAATCAATGTCGTCAAGAAACGTCGTATCGAGGCTGGGGCTTGTGCGACCTGGCGCGGCTTTGTCGCGGGGGAAATGCTGTCGACGATGCTTTGCCAGTGTCACTGGAGCTGCCTCGGAAGAGCAGTGGCCGCAAAGAACACCGCTCGGAGCATACTACCAAACCATTTTCGAAAACCCTACTCTATACTCGCCTCCTAGATCGCATAAGAGAACAACTGGTCCCGTCTCCACGTCCACGGACACAGATCAGAAGCAGCAAGAAGCAATCTCCAAGACCTTCCCGATGATACCACCCGAAGAAACACAAACACCTGAAGCAAGAGCGCGCGTCATCTTTGGCTCTCGTCTCCTCGGCCCCGCGGAAGAAGCCGACCGCCTCGCCAAGAAGAAGGCGAAGTCTACATACATCGCCGGCATCCTCATCCCCCCTCGCCCGGAAGAGCCCGACAACTGCTGCATGAGCGGGTGCGTCAACTGCGTGTGGGATCGTTACCGAGAAGACTTGGAAGAGTGGTCGGCGACCAAGGCCGAAGCGAAAGCGCGATTAAAGGCCGGAGGACGTACCATGGATGCCGATGGCGGTCGATCGGATTCGGCTTGGGAGCTCACAAAGGATAGATGGGATGAGGAAGCCTTCCAAAACGTTCCAGTTGGCATTCGCGAGTTCATGAAGCAGGAGAAGCGGCTGAAGGAGCGACACCAGCGAGAGGGAACATTGGGCGGCTGAAGATGAGGCGTACAAAAGGAAGAAAAGGAATCAATAGATTTCAAGTCCAAGTTTTAGCGGGCGGCATTTCATATCGGGCAACCAATTCCAAATGGTGTGGCATGGGGCATCTTGTATAGAATCAAACATCTTGTATCATTAACATAGACATCAAAGAGAGTAGGCTTAGAACAGAGAGGAGAGGAGCAATATTAATGGTATCGTTATTTGTTATTATTTTTTTGCTCTATTTCTCATTTTACATATTCGCAGGCTTAGATGGCGAAGCGGGATTCTATTTCTTCAGGGCGGCAAGGCGGTCGTGCTCATCGATGTCGATGGCCTCCCAGGGATAGTTGATCCACTCAT
This sequence comes from Trichoderma semiorbis, assembly GCA_020045945.2. Lineage (NCBI taxonomy): Eukaryota > Fungi > Ascomycota > Sordariomycetes > Hypocreales > Hypocreaceae > Trichoderma > Trichoderma semiorbis. Next base: position 3,095,714 of record CM034695.1, read on the forward strand.
CGCCGCAAGTGACGGCAGCCAGATATCGGTTGTTGACCATGTCCTCGGGCAGCTGGCCCTTCTTGTCCTTGTTCTTGTTCTGCAAAGGAGTTAGTAAATCGTAGTCTTTAACCATACAGCCTCTGTAATAAATAAAACATACGTGGAGAACAAAGATGCTAAACTCGGCCTTGGGAGCATCAGGTCCGATCCTCTGGCGGGCAAGCTCGACGTCCTTCTCAAGCTCCTTGACGGCATACTCGAGCGTCGTCCGGGTGTCGTCGACCTCGTCCACAATCAGGACTCGCTTGCCGACGAGGTTCGCCATCTCGCCCAGGGCGGTGAGGTCGAGCCACTGGGTGCGGGTGACCTTTGTGCCAATCTCCTCGACCTGGGTGTCGTCGCCCAGGGACTCGTACAGGGAGAGGCCAATGGCCTGGATGGGGATGTTGGGGGAGCCGGGGCGCTTGAGGAACGAGCGCAGGATTCGCGCGGGCACGTAGCCGCCGCCGCCGATGGCGATGATGAGCTGCGGCTTGAAGTCATCGAGGATCTTGGTAGCGGCCTGCTGGCACAGCTTGTGGACGTCGTTGTAGGTAACGTAGAGCTTCTCAACCATTTTGGCGATTTTTTATTCTGTTATTTTTCTAAAAAGAGAGGAGGGGTATCAAAGAAAAGAAATTTGGAACAAATATTGTCGAGATGGACAAAAATTTTAACGAGGCCGGTGACCACGGGAGCGAGACGGGATACTCAGAATGCCCAAGAGGAAGAAAAAAGAGGAAGAAGAAAAAAAAGAGGAAGGGGAGCAAAATATAGAGGCTCTCACCAACCCAGCAAATTCGCTTCACACATGCTTATCGGCGGCTCCCGATGGTTAATTTTTTTTTTCTCCCTCTTTAATTTTTTTTTTTCTGGGTCAGCAAAAAAACAAGTGCCGTTTTCCCCTCCCCCACCACGATTTGCTGCGTCACTCGCTGTATGTGATTCATGTTCTAGTACAAAGTACTCCATACAGACTCACGTCCAGCATTGGATGAGTTTTGCCCTGCTTGCTCCGCAACGGCGCATTAGACATGCTTTTTTGGGTTTAGGCGATCTTGGGATCGGGATGCTGGAGGCAGTGAGAATTTTCCACGGCTTCATCCATATGAGGGCTTATTATAGACACAGTTGGTCGTATGATGTTTTATATGCACATATCTCTCTCTTGATAGTAGTGTTCAAGATACCCCGACTATGTACATGCACTTTAAACAGCTGGTTGGATACGACAAAAGGATCACGGAGACAGACACCCATAAGGCGTATTGCAGGCAGCAACAGACCAGAACAGCATCCATCTGCGAGTTTAGGCATGACTCAATCGCCGGCATGAACCTACATGCAGATGGAGGCTAGCCAATTCCAGCATGGCCGCCGTCACTCACTTTGCCGTGTACAAGATGCAGCAATAGAGGGTTCGAGGTTGTCTATAGATGGGACAGCCTTCAACTCACTGTTATTGAAGCATCATGAATCAATGGAAATCGAGAGTCAGTACGGAGTAGTATAGCCAAAAATGTTCAAGCCTATATTCGACTTCGCCATCGCCAATGACTAAATAGGAATCGCGCAATAACCACATGCACCCTTGCTCCCCAAATAAGCATGGTTGATAACGTTGACGCCATCATCTGTCAAATGTTTGAGCCTCCAGCTTCGACTCACTGTGCTAAAAAATATTGCAATGTTGACCAAGATGGTGGCTAAAATGAGAATGAAATTGGGGCTTCACTCTTCTATAATGATAGTAAGAGGAGGCTATAGACTGCGCTCAGCAAAACTGTTTACCGGTTGATGCTATTTGTTCTACAACTTCTTGCAAGTCCTTATTATTAACAACAGAGTAAAGATTCCGTCAGTTAACATGATATATTTATATTTAGGTTATTGTATATTGGGTTGTTCTTTCGCCATGTACGATTGTGAAAGATCAAGTCACATCCTACATCTACACTGGTCCTGTCCTCGCTATTTTGTATGTCTCATCTCGGATCCAAATTGACTTTCGCGTGTGTGCTTCATTAAGGATTAAATGTTTGCAGAAAGATAATGGGTATATTGAGAAAGCAAGGCTGACAATCAATGTTGAACTTGTACATCTTGATTTGGGAGCTTCTTATATTCGTCAAATCTTCACCAGGGCCGGGATTTATGCGGCATTCCGCAATCTCAGATTGGACATATTTGCATGACGCGTAATCTTTGGGAAATACGCACGTTGTAGTTTCTTGTTCTGTTTCCACTCGTACTGATACACCAAACTCTCTTCCACCGCAATAAGTACGGGTTTTATCTGAAGCTGATTCTTCATATGGATAATGAATCTCTATAATATACCCATGGAGATACACACCTCCCTCTATGGTAACTTCAACCTAGGTAGTAGACAATAGAAAGCTACCGGTTCATCCATCATGGTACTCCTTGCATTTCTATAGATATGATTGTCATGGCAACTGGAGGCATCGATTGGTAGCTGAACCCTAATGTGCCTCGAAGTTGCGGTATGGGATCTGCTATTGAGTTACTGATGGATATCTACCTATCTCAATGGAGACTCCACTGGTTATAGACTTTCAAATATTTGCTCATTGTAGTTATACATGCCAACCAGTTATTTTGTTTGTATATTCTGACAACAGACGAATAGAAAATCTCCTTTACGATATCGATGAATATTTCTGCAAGCCTAACAGAAAGGCGCTATGGCAAAGAATCAACTCAAGGATCCGAGCCTTCATGAGACTCAACCAGATTGAGCAGTTCGGACATCGGTTACCGGCCAGACATATCGACTTGTGTCATACCGGAGAAGAATGGATGGACTGTGTAGTCATGGCACTCGAGAGTCATCGCAGCGAGTTGATGGCGGTTGCTTTGTTAGGGACCAAGAACAGGTCCTATCGCATCATGAACATCTTGGATAGCCACAAGTCTTTTCAATCTCTGTGTTCAATAGAGAGGTTATATTTATTATCAAGAGGGTCAGTAATGTGACGGTCCGGTCTTATTCCCGTAGGGTCGGGTTTGTGTTATCAGATAGTCAGGGTAATACTAAGCAATGCGGTAGTCACAGGTTTGTATTGTGTTAACGACTGGCTAGCTAGGTTATCGAAGGAGGTTGTTCTAGCTTTATATACTTGATTGTAATGAGTGTAATGCTCTGTGATCGTTTGTGATTGTCCCGACCGGACACGACCGTAGCAAGCGGAGGACAGAAAAACCGAGACTGGGAAGATTTTGAACACCCATGAGTTGAACCATACGCCTACAACAGGAGTAGCTGCTATATCTACATTTCCATACTATATCTACATTTCCATACTATATCTACATTTCCCTTCTATATTTATATTTCTCTAGTAACTGCTACTATATCTATATAATAAAGTTCGGGTGCTGGCTGAATAGGCGTTTTACGAGTTAGTTAAGTGCTTACTAATAGGTAGGAATATTACTGAATGTATGTACGTATTCATTTTGCGGTCTCGCTTTTTCTGACCTTCGCTTGCCTAGGCACACCTTTGTTCTTATTGGAAGCCGGATTATCCTTCTTCTGGCTTCCGGGCCGGCTTATGCGGCCATAAGCTATCGGGCCGTCACAAGTAAAGCTGTAATAGCTAGGTTAGAGGAAGGCTGCGCCCCAGCCTTTGGGGATGGAGATGCCCCCTAATTTTGGTGGTTCAAGGCTAATATTAAGTGAGTTGTGGTATAAAATCCAGAATCAATCCGTAGCCCAACCCGGTCGGCCACAGCCGACTAAGTTAAACCTCGAAGATTTAGGCCATAAAGTATGGCCGCTGCATTAAGGTTTAAGACCAAACTCAAAATACGTGCTTAAAAAAGGCCTGAACAACAAAGGTCCAAGTACAACGCAACTGGCTTTAAACCCGCGACTTATAGTTCAATGACTCAACCAGACCAGATAGACTGTTGCATCCTTCCGTCAGGTTATAAAAGGGCAGCGATAATCCTGCCTGAAAATGGATTGCGTACGCAACGCTTTCAAGATCAAAAGACCGCACAACAAGACAACGCACCCACTACTTATTAAAAGAGGCGACCCTTGCAAAAGGCAATAGCCGCAACCCGATCGCAACCTGGAACATACAGCAAGATGGCTGAACGAACAACCAAATCCACAATCAACAAGATTACAGACCTGCAATCGGAAGCTCCAAAGAAGGAAAGACCAAAGCAAAGCACAAGCTGAACCAGCTGAAGGGCACCAAGAACCCCCAGCTAGGCAAAGGCATTAAGAAAATCACCAAAAGAGCCGACAGAGCAGCATGAAGGTTCTTTTGCGACTTGTTCCCTTTAGGCAGTTTATCCTCCACACCCAGGAGAGCTCTGTGTTCAATATCAGTCGTTTACGCTGTCAACAGTCCGTCCCACATCCCATCATATCTCATTCAGAGAGCTTCACGGCCACCCGTCCCTTGGAAAACGTCAGATTACAGGTGAAGCTAAGTCGAGGCCCTCCTGCTTACTCTTCTAATATATACGGTTAAAAGAGCTTAAAAAGAAATCAAGGGATACGAATCGTTCACGAGGCTTGCCCAGAGGGTAGTGAACCCACCAACCCAGCGACTGGAGCTAATTTTTATCTCCCGTACATATCCAATTCACTTGCCGTCAAAATCAAGCACACGAGGACTTCGCGTAGACTTGGCGTTTTTACTACACAGAGCTTTCCGGCAGGTGGTCACAGAATTCCGCTTTAGGGAGCAATCTTGGCAGTTGCTTTATTGGGGACCAAGAACAGGTCCCATCGCATCATGGACATCTTGGATAGCCACAATGAGCTAGAAGAGCAAATAAGGGAGTGTGTCGAGGAAGTGGTCGAAGATGCCATCAAAGATGCTAAGCACCGCGAGCAACGTCTAAGAAAGATGATCAAGCAGGAACAGAAGAAGATCAACCGTGAGAGTGCTGGAATTGAAGCCCCCAGACGACAAACAAGAAAATCTATACCATTCTCCCGCTCATCGTCCCGACTATTCCCCAGTCTCAAGGAGGCATCCACCAAGATCGAAATGAGACTAAGCCCTGACACCAATGATGGCTTCTTCTTCAAGATTGGCAAGGAGTACATGAGAAATATTGCCACCCTGGACAAGGCCAAAGAGTTGATGCAAAAGCAACAAATACTCATATCCTTGGCCCATAGTGCGATAGTCTGGGATCCAACGAGAGTCTTTTTTCGCGAAGGGAGGATTCAAGGTCAGCTCTGGACAGACGGATTCAAAGATGAGCATATCCGCAAGGTGAAAAGCGACCTATGGTGTGTCCAGATGAAATGGAGACCGGAAGAACGAAGCAAGTGGAGGCCCGAGACCATCCATGTCAACGGGAAATTCGGCCGCCAGGACGAAGAGCAGGTCAACTGGGTCCCCATCAGATATAATTGTTCTGAAGCTGAACTTGACGTTGAGATTTTTGTTTATGGAGACTTCTATGATGAGAATGAATGGTGTGATTGAGGGGACGGACAACACTTTTGGATGGTCGGCGTCGCACCATTCTCTCACGAATATTCTGAGGTGACTCAAGGGTGAAGGATGGCAGTTCTTGATATTTGAGAGTATCAATGAAGAGATACGCATATCTATTAGAATAGTTATTTCTTTTATATAAAGTCATAGGATTATGGATAGCATGTATAGAATTTGTTGGTCATATATAAAATAGAAGGCACTTGGGTTGTTAATTTATCATGAACTCTGCAGACTTATCACAAATGCGTACTAAGGGGCATCTCCTTTGTTTACATCTAAAACACCACAAACGCTAGCCTACATAATCTAGAAGCAATTACTGACGGTGATTAGGCCTTGTGAAGCTAACTTTGACTCCATCTCTGCATGTTGTGGCAAGAGCATAAAGCTCTATCCATTCCGAATCATCAACTGCGCTCATGGTCTCAAACGTCTGCACCATTCTTGACACAAGGTAATACGTTTCCAAGAGGGCAAACTTTTCTACATTGACACGTTAGATTATGTCAAGCTATTTGGTAGCCTCAGATTACTTACGACCAATGCAGATTCGTGGTCCGCCATTGAAAGGTAGATAATTCCAACCTGGCCTCAAACCATCCCACCTCTCAGGTACGAACTCTTCAGGATCGGCTCCGAATATTCGAGCGTCTCGATGCATAGCGTAAATGTTGTACATGACGAGACTTCCTTTCTTGATGAGAAGAGGCGAATTGCCATCTTCGCCTCCACCATATGGTAGCACGGTATCTCTGGATGCTTCTCGAGCATTCGTCGGAATCACGGGATGAAGTCGTAAAGCTTCAATTGAGATTAGTCAACCGATGCTCACGGAAAACTCGCGGTCTTTGACTTACACTCTTGAACACACCACTTTAGATACTCCATGCTGCTCAGCTGGTGGTCTGTAGCAGGTTCAACGCCTGCAATGGAGACGACTCCCCTCCTCAGCTTGTCGTATATGTGCGGCTTCTTGGCTAGAACAAAAAACAGGTTGCTTAACAAACAGGCTGTGGTATCACGACTCGCAACCAGGATATGGAGGATTTGATCCCTAAGCTGCTTTCGATCCGTCGTCACAGCTGAGAGGCACTGAAGAACATTGCATCCCATATTTGTAGATTCGCTCTCATCCTTTTGGTCCAAGGAGGCGTCGATAAAATCGTCAACGTACCTGAACACGCGACTTCGAGCTCTCATGGCGGCGAAGTTGATTGAGAACATCTGGAGTGGACCTAGTTGCATCTTTCTGACAATCTCTGTAGAGCAGGTCAAGTAATCGTCTACAAACTGCTTTTCTTTCGCATGACTTGATGCGTGGTCGAGGACGCGCGTCGAATGGCCCATGAGAAAGTCTGTCGCAAAGTCCATGGTGAGCCAGAAAAACAGTGGCTGCAGATCGATCGTGGCCTTGTCATTAGGAATCCTTCTCAGAAGGGCCTGGAAATGCGTCTCGAGCATGTTGACGATGCTCTCCTTGTTTTGCTTCGCAAAGCATGGCCGCAAAACTCCTCGAGCATGCGACCAGGAGTGTCCGTTTAATGTGAAGATGCCGCTCCCAAGAAGCCCCATCATTGCATTGACTCGCAGACGGGGTAACTTGAAATCATCAAAGCCAGAGGCGAGAACGTGCTTGATGTTTCGGCTGTCGCATGTGTAGACGGCCTCCCATGTCCATCGTTTGTATGCGTATGTGGCTCCGAGCTGTTGGAACGTCTTATATGTGGAATCGAGGTATTTTTCGACGGGTTTTGCAAATAGACAATCGTAAATGAAGTCGAATCCGATAAAAGGGTCTTTAACTGGTGCTTTTGATTGCGCATCTTTGCAGCCTTTACTTTGTGAAAGGTGATGCTGGCGAGCTTGCTTATATATACAGTGAAATATGTAAGAGATGAGAAGTAGAATGAAGGAGTAGAGCATTAAATATTGATATTCGAGGAATTCAGACATGGCTAATGGTATTTCACAAGGTATCAGGTCAAATAAATAGTCTTAAATTCTCTATGACATGAAAAGCTTTGGTGTGTTGGGACGGAACAGAGTACGACTCCTTTCTCTGAGCCAGCCCAATGAAGCCTCCGTATCATTTAAGCCAAGGCACGCTAGTAGTACGCCCAAGCCATTTATTAAGTGTCTGACAGCTACTGTATGTGTATGCTTCTGCAAAAGACCTGTAATTGGAATCTGTCCTGGCTGTGGGCGATACCTAGCTGGCGGTATCCGGACAATACATGAAGAAAAGGGGCTGCCCTAAGCCTGTTCATAAACGTCACAGCACGTCTGGTCAAGGTGTGTTTCACAAACTCATCTAACAGAATGCCTTGCATACATAGGACCGAATAATATCAATAGTTTCTACTTTCGTGTTCCTGTTCTCTGCTGTGGAACTTGTGAGCGCATCAACCGGGGTCTAATGGAAGCTCTCATTGACGGAGGATGCTCAACTGCTGGTTTCTGATTAAGATGGAATAGTATAATAATAGATTGTCAGGACCACAAAATCGTAACCTCTGACACGTCACGTTTTGTTCCCAGCAGCTTGGAAACAACCCTTCGACAGCAACCTCTTGCGTCAACCCACGATGGGTCGTCGCCTTTACCGCTGTTCCTCTCCCGCAGTATGCAGTCACACCCAGTGGTCGTATCCCCTGCTTCTTAAAAGAGCCAAGATAGGATGAAAGAGATGCTGACAGCTGTATGTCTCGCAACCGTACAGGATCGTGCTGCTCAGATAGCTCAACGCCGATCGGATGCTGGCCTTGCGCACCGACATGTGTGGAGGAAGCAGATATCCGACACGAGAGCTTCCTTTGTGCCGGGAAATACCGCGCTGACGTGGTTAGCTGCAGGCCTCTGGAGCCAATGGGCGGTCTTTCTCTTCGCATGAGCGACATGAGGACATTACGATATGCAACCACTCGAGACACGACTTGGAAGAGGAGGATCAGAGGTGCGTCTCAATGACATGGTACAAGTCGTATTCGCAGATCAAGGATGATCACGGGGTCAGGAAATGGGCTACTTGGCAAAGGAAGTCCCTCTTGAACGAAAAGACTTGACGATAGAGGCTATCTGGTACATTTGGTCACGGTTTATTGGAGTTTCTGCATCTTCTGCCGTTTGATGAAGCCAGCAAATTGCTCAGAGATTGCACATGAGGAAGACTTGGGATTCACTCCTTCGGATTCACTCCTTCAAGCCCGCTCTTGTCCGGTTCCGAACTGTCAATACGTTACTCTCTGATGTCATGAGAAAGCCGCAATTTCATTGTGTCTTTGCTTCATCCGTCAATCTTCGCTACGAAAACAAAAGGGCTGCTCAACTTACATGGACTTACATGGTTGATCCCGGCCACGATCGAATCCAGCGAAATAGATTGGATACCAAGCGAAAGTTGACTTTGCCAGCGTGAGGCGGAGCACGTCAGCAGTTTTCAGGCTCTGGCCCTCATGAATTTAAAGTCTCAGACAACATCCCAGATGTGTGTAACTCCGGACCAACAATTCATACTCTGGAGAGCTTATTTTTGACCTTGTGCGAAGCAAAGTCACGGGCACAGGCAACTACCGTGAACCGCTCCCCCTGTCCGACCTTGCCGTGGAGATTCAGCAATGCGCCGCGTTGGACCCAGTGTCTTGGAGGGAGACGCTGCTTGCCGGTACTCAAAATGCGTACGACGTTATATAGAGCTTCTATTTGGCTCGCTGCCAGGGCGAGTGGCGTTTTTCTGGTCATGTCATTGGGGAGACGCGGCCTTTGTATCACAAGAGATACGATGGGTATCAACCAACAGCTGCATGGTTGATCGAATGTGCTTTAGGCTCTCAGGCTAATGGACAAGGTGAAACTGCGCCGCCTGTGTTTGGCACACAACACTTGGAGGAATCTGCTCTACGGGACGGAAACTATGACGGGTTGTATGAACAAGATAAAAAGATGTGGATGGAGAAGTACATGCCGACAACTCTAGGCCTCCAGACCTCATCGTATGGATTAAACATATGAGGTTATATATCCCCTTGATCCACCGTCAATTTCTCAATTCAAAGCTAAACATATCCTTTTATGTCTTTTAAATCAACTAACATTCAATCACATTAAAAGACTGAGAGAAGAAGAAGAGACAAGGAAAAGAAGAGCTCAAGATGGCCCATCGGGAAGACGAAGACGCCATCTCTGACACCACCATTGCAGAGATTCATGGCGAACCCCTCTCTGATCTCGATCAACAGCTCTGGGATATTTTTGCCGCCACCGCTTCCTCCCATCCTGAGAGAGAAGCAATAGTCTCTCTGTGGCAACCCGCAAACGCCAGCCACGTATCGGAAGATGAAATCTCGACTGCGCGATCGAAATGTCTCAGATGCTCGTATGGAAACCTCCGGGACAGCGCTGAGCACCTGGCTGACACTCTGGAGAAGCTGGGCGTCGGTGCTGGCATGCATGTCGCCGCTGTGCTTTGGAATTGCGCAGAATGGGGTTTCTTGTTCTGGGCCTGTGTCAAGATCGGGGCTGTCTTCGTCCCTATTGATCCTCGTGTGACGGACGACGTTGGCTTGATGCTCGAGTCCATTACGCCTCGCGTGTTAGTGGTCCAGGATACTGAGGCCGCGGTGCTTCTGGATGGAGGAATATCCAAGCCTCCATATCCTCTTCTCCGTATACACTGTGGAAGTGACTCTATGGATGGCTGGGTCAGCCTCGGCCAACTCCTGGCTCGGGATTTCGCCCTTCAGGGGCTGGAGGCACTCGGTGACACAGACGACGATCAAGGATCGCGCCGAGCCAACGGAAACGCTCCCGCTCTCATTGTCTTCACGAGTGGAACAACGGGCAAGCCCAAAGGATGCCCTCACACAAACCGCAACCTGGTGTCTCAGACCAACAACTATGATGCCAATGCCGACCCGAGCTTTGTCGACCGCTGGCTCGTCCACACGCCCGTGTGCCATGTCTTTGCCATCAACAACGCGCTTCGTGCGTGGCGACACGGCGGCACCGTCGTATTCGCGGCCAAGTCTTTCCACATTGACGCCACGCTCACGGCCTTGGTTCAGGAGAAGTGCACCGTCATGTCAGCCACGCCAACCCTTGTCCGGGCTCTCTTGTCCCACGGCTCGTTTCCGAGCTCACGGGACCTGAACCTGTCTATTGTCTCGCTGTCTGGCACTATGATTGGGCCGGAGCACATACGGCTCTGCAGAGAGGGGCTTGGGGCGCGTGACGCTATCCAGGCTTATGGGATGACTGAAGGGGCGCCAGTTGTCAGTTGGTCTCGACAAGATGAGATGTTAGTGGACGGATACCACGTTGGAGTTGGAAAGGTTCTTCCCGGAGCGGCGGTGCGCATTTGTCGTCCAGGGACTCGACAGGTGTTGTCTCGAATGCAAGTTGGAGAGCTCCATATTGCTGGGACTTCGGTGATACACAATTACTTTGGTGATGCTGATAATCAACGGGAAGAAGAACGGTTCTACAATGACAAGTCGGGACGGTGGTTAAAGACGGGAGACGAGGCGATGATTGATGACAAGGGGGTTGTCTATATCCTTGGACGTTACAATGACCTGATAATTCGAGGGGGGGAGAATATCAATCCTCTAAAGATTGAGTCTGCGCTATCCGAGATCCCAAGCCTTCTCCATGTAAGTCTCTTCACTTATCTCAAGATAGCTCAAGCTCATCCGATATACAGGTGCTTGTTCTTGGTGTCCCAGATGACATTGCAGGTCAGGTTCCCGTCGCCATTGTCAAGCTTTCTTCAGGGGCATCCAAAACAAAAGTGATGGAAAAAGCAAGAATGTTGGGGCCTCAATACTCCCTCGATGCAGTATACACACTTGAGGAATTGGGTATCGAAAATATTCCAGTCACATCCCTTGGAAAGCCCAAAAGAGCCATTCTTACCGATATCGTTTCAACACATCGGAAAATCATCCAGAATTCAGCCTCCAAGATAGAGAATAAAGATACAGTGTCGACATTAGAAGATCATCTGCGGGAAATATGGAATCAGCTCGTGGGTGCCCGTCCTAGCAAGACGGATGATATCTTCTGCATGGCCGATAGCATCACGCTACTTCGATACTGCGACGCTGTGCTGCGAGTGCTTGGAAGGCAGCTTTATCTCCAAGACTTGAGCAAACACGCTACGATTGAGAAACAGGCCAAGCTTCTGATTACTAGGGATGCGCCGTCTGAAACAGAAGCTAAAATGGAAAAGAAAAACATCGTCCAAGCCTACCCGACAGATGATGGCTACAGTCTTCTACCCAAGGGAGGACAAGATTACAACTCCAATCAACATCAACCATTTGAGAATAGGGGTAAGTACGATATTCTGGTCGCTGCTCAGGAGCAAATTGAGAGATTTGGTCTGGATGGATCCGATGTCGAAGATGTCATTCCCATCAGGGGCTCCATGTATCGAACGATTGTCGGCCAACGACCACAATCATATCGGATTCGTCTCATTTTTCGGATTCACGATGCTTCCATCTCACAGATTTACAACGGACTGTTGAGATGGATAGCATCCCGACCTCTTCTACGAACGGTCCTTCTGGGTACTCACGGATTACTCTACCATATCGTTGTGCGCCACAGTCAGCATCTCCTTCAAAAACTGGTGCGTGAGATTGAAGCAAGAACTGAAAAGGAGGCGAAGGATATCTATGAAGACAGCTCTTCAGATACCAATTTTCCCATGTTCATGTTCAGTGCCGTTATTGTCAAGATTCAAGACACGGGACAATATCTGCTATGTATAACTTACAGTCACGCCATAGCCGATGCCTTGACGCTCTTGCCTTGGCATCGAGACTTGGATCGACTCATTCACAATCCAGATGTGGTAATCCCTATGCAGACACCCTATCGACTCTTTGCAGATCTCCTTACAGAGTACCAAGATAGTCTGCCGGCGCAGAGAGCCGTATCATTCCATGCTCAACGACTACGAGGCATTTCCCGTTACAAATCCGCGTTGTGGCCCAAACAACGCTCTCCAGGAATGATGATTGGAAACGACAAAAGTTCATTCTACGCTGCAGAACGTGAGACTGTCAGAGATTACATATGGAACGGAGAGTGGCAGCATCGAGCAGACGAGTTTCGGTTTCCACGCCGCAGCAGAATCGTCCGTCTGCCAAACATGGCGAAAATGCGTGACTTGTATAAACTAGAACCAGCGCTATTCACGAAATGCGCCTTGGTGCTATTCAATGTCATCCAGACAAAATCATCCATCGCCCTCTTTAACTCGTGGGAAAGTGGCCGTTCATGGCCGTTTGTGCCAGACTGGATAGCAAACAATCTCCCGCCCGCCATGAGCATCGATGGCCCTACAGTGGAATGGATCCTGAACATGTTTGAAGCGAAGCGTGAAGAGACCCTCGCAGAGTTTGTTCAGCGCATGGTTCTTGAACAAGAGCAGAATCGCCGCCATGAGCATGTGCCATGGGAAAAGGTCGTACAGGAGCTTCGTGAAGAAGGCAACGTAGCCATGGACGCGTCATTCCGACAGGCTTTTGTGTGGGATGTGAGTATGGGAGTAGCAGCATCTCGAGGATTCCGCAGTGATTTCGAGACTCTGGAGCCGGTGGCGCGGTACGACTGGCCAGATTGGTGAGTTGACGAGCATCGTTTGCGAGTGTAGTACATGATGTCGATCAAACTAGCTAACATCTGAATGGCAGTGGACTCTTTTGGAGCGCCTTTATGGTGGATGGAGATAATCTCTTCTTTATTGCATCGTGGGATACAGCACAGTTAAGTGCGGAAGAAGTAGATGGATATTGTAATGGCTTGGCAGATGTCATGAGGAAGCTTGTTGATGAGGAGAACTGGGGTCTCAAGATAGGCGACGTGTTCTCTGAGCTTTGAATGGGATCAACGAGAAGCAAAGTTGCTTCTTGCTGGCTTCAATGTTTGCTTGTAGGTAGCACGACCGATAAGTGATATCTTGATGTACATGCTTGTAGCTAGGAAAGTGTCTCTACAATAGCTTCTCACTTCACATTTCCTTGTCTCTCTATCAGAGATATATGGCCTAATACGTCGGTAAACCGGAAATCGGCATCTTCTGTTTGTTCATATGTCGTACAATAGATGCTTGAATGACCATTGTCAATGCAAACGAACGCCTATTAAAGTTCCTTGCTTAATCTCTCCTCTTACACATTGACCTTTGTGTCTTTCTTTCCTCTCTATTCTCCAATATAATCCAGTTTGAACACTTATACGACTATCTTCTCCATAATCGAGCTCAAATACCACATCAAACCATCACCACAAACACAAGGACATGCTCCGACAACGATCCCTCCAACACAGCACCGAGCCTCGTCCCATCGGCGAACTCGGCTGGATCAGAGGCTCCTATAAAACCCATCTCAGCAACTGGCTCATCTCCCAATCCCTTCTCTGGGATCCCTCCATGCTAGCCACCAAGCTCGGCCGTGACATTGAACTGCAAATCACCCGTGACAACCGTGTCTTTGAGGTGGCCAACTTGATGAGAGCTGTCACGTATTTGCATGCAGAGTTAGTCTACTATGGGGTGTCGACACATAAAGATCCTCTCCAGGTGTGGAGGGATGTCTTGCAGTATGCGAATCCGTGGTTTATGGAAATGAGTCCAAAGTTGAAGGAAATGGTAGAGGAAGAGGAGGTTATGATTACGAATGATGACTTTTTGGCGGAATTTGATGCGTTTGTGAAGGAGCAAAGGTTGAATGGTAAGGTTGTCGTGCTGATGAATTGCCCGAATTCCGAGAGATGGAATAAGCAAAACTTTCATTAAGGCTACTCGGTGGGCTAGAAAATAATCGTTTCGTGGTACTTCATATGTGGAATTGACGGAGAAGAGTAGCGGCCTCAAACAAAGGATCATCAGTTGTACATCGAAAGACTATATACTCACAAGCTTATGACAACTTGAAGATGACTTCAAACTCAGATTCCATCTTCAATCCGTTCCTAAAAACTCTTCATTAAGATCCAGGCCCCTAAAACGTCTCATAATTCTCCCCCTGTATCTGCCTGTTACCGCTCACCTGTCCAAGCCCTTCAGATTCATCCGAAGCCGTAATCTTCCAGACGACAACCGTTCTCAAAAACGCAAGCCCAGAAGTTCCCAAAAAGAAGACACTGCAGCTTATTAAAGCACACTTCACCATAGCATCGTCTTCCCCCACACAATTCATCCACATGGCCGTTGCAGACACGGTAGTCAGGACAAGGATTGCCGCCTGAAGGTAGAGTAATACAACGGGAGAAATAATGTAAATCTCGTGAACGACAAGTGTGATAGATGAGACGATAAGGACAAAAATTGTCGCCAGAGATGGTATGTTGTTTAGCCTAGAATGATTGTCAGCATATTTCACTCATCTGCTCAAAAAGAAAGGCGGGAAGTCGAGAGAGCCTCACACGTACATTCCGTCAGGTCCACCACTCAAACCCCCTTCTTCATCTCTCCATAAAGATATCCATACAAAAAATGTCAACACGGCCAGCGACACGCCGCTCTGCAGCGCCAAGACAACCCCATGCATCACGGTATGAAGAACAGCTCTTCGCATCTTCACTTCATCTCCTCTCCTAGTCGTGTAGTCCAACAAACAATCTCGTTCGTCCTGTCCATGTCGTGGCAAATCAACAGCTGACGAATCCATCACATAACGCTGATTCCGCCACTGCTGCTGACCCTGGCCATACTGATTGTGGCCAGGAATACTTAGCGAAGAACCAATCTCAGAGTTGATACCGTAAATCTGAGCTGGCCTAGAGGCGGGCGACCAACCCGAACTCTCAGCCTGGGATACATCTGTGACAGAGGTTGCAACGGGAGAAACGACTTGTACTGTTCCAGAGGAAGAGACGCGATGAGGTGGACCAGTATTCTGAGGAGGGGTAATTGTTCGAGAAGAAGAGGACGATGACGACGACGATGACGATGACGATGAAGGCGGGAGGGCAGATGAGAGTACTGTCGTCGTCGAAAGGGGCGAGTTTTGATGCCATCGCTGTAGTTCGGCCATCATTTCCGTCCTTGATGACTGTTTCAATCTCTCTCTTGAAGCATAGACAAAGGGAATTGGGGAAAAGAAGATTGTTGGAAGCAGAAAGAACAGAGAGAATTTAAAATTGGATAGGAAATGTGGCAGCCCGCTCCAACAAAGCTCCAAACAAAGAACCCGCTTCGAGAGAACTGCGAGCCAGCTGTAATTGACTGGCAGCTGGTCACGTCTCCATCCTTTGGTCGCTTGAGCCAGCGCCGCTTAGAATCAGGCATCACTAAAACTTCAACCTAGAATAATATTCAAAGCGTAACAATGTATAATTTGTACAAGCAATAATTCATTATCCTTCATAGAAATGTGGTTATCCCAACGCCGCGGCCCCAAATCCCAGCAAACCCGCTAGCCAATGCTACTTCGACAATATTGTTGTTACAAAGGTCTCATACAAACACTCCAAAAACAGGTAAGCAGAAGCCTGCCCTGAATAGCAAAAGGTGATCAACAGGTGCGGCTCAATGATATCTCACACGCCATTCATTCCAAACTCATGCGGGCTTCATCTCCAATCCCCCACTGCCCACCTTCTTTGCCCTGCTTTTGCAGCTCCAGTGCCACCGAAATGTTCAATGAGCTCGTATCATCCTCTCCAGCGATGTCACTAGCAACGTCACTCGTTCTCCTCGGCCTCTGGCTACCACTTCGCCGCTTCTCCTGTCTCTGACTGTCCAGGCGGAGACTATCCCCGGAACGGTCCGTAGTGCGCCTCCTCAGGGTTGGCCAGAACCGTGATGATGTTGTCGAGTGAAGTGAGATTGTATCATCCGCAATCTTTGTATTCAGATCGTCCGCGACCTGGTCTTCGTCTGGTGGGGAGATGATAGGCTCAGCTCGCATCTTTTCGTTGGCGGTGCTATAAGATGTGGTGTGCGGCGGCGACGTAGATTCTGTAGCGTCTAGTTCATGAGCATGAGGAAGTTGGGATTCGTCCACTTCCACCAACTCGGCATCACGATACCACTTTCTGCGGCGTGTCCACCGACCCCATCCATCAAGTCCCCGCCGGCCATTTTGCCACTATAAGGTAAATGTCAACTCTGTGGGGGTAAAAGGGGAGGAGAGGCATGGTCTATTTACCTTGTTGTCATAGTATATCCACCCATTCTTTCCATCAGGACCATCGTAATCCACCGTGCCCTGCTCTTCAGACTCACTCACGCCATCTACCCGCCATTTGCTATTCTCCACCCACCGCCATCTCATACGACTTCCATCCTCGACTTCAGGAAGCTCAAACTCGTCCCTCGGTGGCACGGCGTTGTTGTGTTCATCTGTCCACGCAGGCCGTTCGTATGCGAAAAGATTAGTTGTCCACCCCAAACCGATCCACCGTCTCTGATTTTCGTAGATGATAAAAGTAAACTTGACGCCGGCGCTTTTAGCATCGTTTCCAGAACCTTTTCGTCGACGGTTCACTTGCAAGCTAGAGGAACTTAGGGATGTTGCCTTGCTCATCTGTGACTCCTTTCCGTTTGTGCCATTCTGACTAGGCGGTGGCTTTGGTGGGTTTTCAAAACGGAGACCAGTAATAGCTCCAGCAAGTTTGCGAACAGTTGCGCTTCTCCAAATAATAGTTCTAGAAACTCGCATCACTCTGGCATGCCATGTCAAGACAATTGATCCTGCAAGTAGTACAACACGTCGAGTAGTAATGATTTTAAATGGGGACATGGTCAGAGCGACCCAAAACGGCGTCACTATAAGGAGGCGCATAAACATGGCAGTGAGTGCTGGCCTGGTGGTTGCGCTGGTAGGGGTTCGCTGAGTGCTTAGAAAGTCGGTCATCTCGAGAAGAGGATCCATGAGGACATTGCATCTGCCAGTAAACTCCTTGAGTGTATCGACGATTTCATCCAACGTCTTCTGATGTTTGGTATTTGTGATTTCCGACCTAGCCCGAGCGTGGCCAGGCTGCTTCCCATTGGGAGTCTCCTCCAGATGATTGCCGCCATTGGCTGTGGCCTTTTTGGAAGTAGAAGCTTCCTTTGTAACTCGCGCTGGCTCGGTCCAGCCACTGCTGCTCAAGGGACTATATCGCCGGCCATACATGCCCGCTATCAGCGCCATGCAGACAACGATGGGGCCGGCTCGCATGAGCACGACATCGCCGTAGAGGACGACCGCCCAGAAGGCGCACAGCAATAGGAAGCTCTGCCAGGGGTCTCCGGTGCTCCATGTTAGAAGCCCGACAAATGTGTTGAGTGGAAGCAGAAAGGGATGGCTATAGGCGAGCGCGCGCGTGATCTGCGGAGGTGTGGCTAGGAGCAGCGGGCTCTTCTGGTGAACTAGGACGGTCGATCGACGGCTGTTCCTCGAGGGTGTCGTGGCCGAGAGTGTAACTGGGGAGAATGAAGCGTATGTCGGGGGAGGAGCAGCTACGAGAGAGTCGAAGGATGGCGGCGAGGCGCCCAGAGACGAGTCGTCGCGGGTAGACATTGGCCGGCCGAGCTGTGAGATCCACGGAAGGTCCTGCGAATGGGAAATGCGGCAGATGGTTAGCAAGAGTTGCGACAGCTGGAGCTCAAGCACTCGAGCAGATGCGCGGCGACGACAGGCGCAAGCACTAGCACGCGGAATTGTCAAGGTGTAATTGTAACTATAATAGCAGCAGCTCGACGACGTAACAACGACGAGGCATCTGGCCAGAGCTCGGATCGTGGCGTCAACGAAGGCTGACGAGAGACAGGCCTAGGCAGCGTGTCTTCATGACATCACCCTAGCGAGCCCTATAAAGTTGGGGGATGTCGATCCAATGGCGGGCATCCTCTGTCTTGCACGGGCGAGTGCGCAAAGACAAGAGGAAAATAACGAATAACGAATAACAAAAAGCAGTTTTAATGTTGTGAAGAAAAAGGGTAGAGCGAGCAACGCAGGAAGAGAGAGGCAGGGGAAGCAAAGTCCGAGTACGAATACCAAGTACAAACAAGAACAAGGGAGCAGAACTCAAGACTCACAATGGCAGCCATCTAAGGCAGTCCGTCGTCTCCGCCAGCCCAAAACGTCATTGGTCGCGCAACCGCGTCAGGCTGCAGGCAGGAGCGGTTTGGAAGTAGATAGAATTTTTACATCAAGTGAAGCAATGGAATAAAAGGGACGCAAATAATAAGAAAAGTATTGAAAGTAAAGTAAAGATGGAAGAAATTCACAGAGAACAGAGTACAGAAGTGAAAAGGTCAGCAGGCCGCAATCGTCCTCATCTCTATTGGCAAGAGCCGAGGGCAGGCTCCTTCCTGTTAGCAAACGGATGAGTGGCGGGTTGGCCACGTGAGACACCTTGATCGATTTCAATCACATGCAAATCGGGCAGCGGGCATCCCGCGAGCTGATGGGAGCAGTACAGGTATTCGGTACCTAATTTGCGGTGAGGAAATGTGTCTACGGGGGGTATGAGGTACCTCTGACTCCATTCCAGGTACCTGATTGCCAGCGTTGACTGACAGCAAGTGCCTTGCAGCGCTCCATAATGTGCCTGAAGCCCCGTAGCTTTAGGGGATGTGCTAGGTAGAACCCCAGAGAACTTCCATGGATGCTTATATGCATGCAGTGAGGGCTGACTCTTGTTACAGCGGTGTCGTTACCCAACAACAGCAGATACAAGAAGGAATTGGTAATAATAGAAGTAGGTGGCTGAATGCTATATAAACACACCCAATGCATCTCGTAATATCCTTGAACTGTAGTCACTTTATTGTCCGATAGCCGTTTATTCACCGGTACATACAGCTTCCATAGGGGAAATTGCACTTTACAGGGCTCCCCAGTTCTCCCTTCGGCCCTGCGCAACTAAGCTCCCGCGGTGTTAGCTGACAGCTGACCAAATCCGGGGAAGTCCTGGCTGCAGAAACGCAGGGTCCTGCTGAATCTTACACCCAACACAAATTCACAGAGCATGCACAAGAACAAATAATTATGGATTATTTAATAGTAATACATTAATTATAAAGCATCTTAACTAGCGATCATTCAATTGTATTTGTCGATATGTTGTTGTATATTTTGAGAAGAATGAGCCAGTGCTGTAGATGTAGCTGGCCGTATTTCTCTCAAGCATCAAGTGATGCAAGCATGTGCCCGAGTTTCAACTTCTTAGTGGCAGCTGGAGCAAGAGCCTGCGCAAGGACACCAGTTAGCAAGATGTCCCTATGACTGTGGCTTCGTGGTACTGATAGTAGGTTACATACAGTTGGAGCCGCAGCTGCAGGCAGAGGTAGAAGAACAGCCGCAGTTTCCGCCGCACATGGTGAATAAGTTGCGATGGTTTGTGTTTTGGAGAAGAAAAAAGTGAGAATATGTTGGTATGATGTAGTTGAAGTAGTTGTTGTAGGATGAATTATTTGCTTTGTGATGAAGAAGAGAAAACATTCATTCTCTCCGGATTGTCGCGAGTCTTATATACCCAGCGCTGCGTTATTTGTGCCGGTTTTAGACCCCTCGAGATGCGTGGTTTGTGCCGATTTGTGGCGGGTGGCAACCGCCCAGCCTCACCCATGACAGGGGGGTTTCTCGAAGACTCTAGCCGTACATACATACAGAGAAACATGCATAATCAGATCAATCTTGAGATCTCAGGTTATTCATCTCTTTCCTAGCTACTTTGACTCAACACTTCTCTTTTTACTTCTTTTTTAACCCATGATTCCAACTGTGAGGAATCTCTCTAATGTCCATGTCTTGCTGACTTTTAGTATTCAAGGCATCCCGCCTTAATGATCATGTCCCTCGTGCCCTTCCTCATCGTCATCATCTCCGCTCCAATCCGGAAATCCATCTTCAAATAACTCCTGCAGCATCTTCCTCCTCTCCTCCTCCTCTATCCCTTCCTTCCTCATCACCGTCTTCCACTCCTCATACTCCCCATCCGTAAGCAAACACGCATCAAGCATCTTCTCCAAACCCTCATGGTCCAGTCCTTCGCCGATAAAGACAATCTCATGCCTCCTATCTCCCCACTCGCCGCCCTTGGCAATGTCATGCTGCACCAGAGTATCTATGTCGGGGCTTCCCGTCGTATACTCTTCTTCTGGCAAAGTGCAAAACCACGAACGTCCTCCCGTGAGAGTGAGCATGGCCCCGGCTTGAGACCATTCGCCGGCGCGGTGAGGTCGTGTGGCCAGGAAGAATTCGCCCTTGGAGCGGAAGAGCCGGGCGAGTGTTGGGTGAGCGCGCTTATTGGCGAGAATCACTTCGTTTGAGGGCATCATCAAGGGGTCGACGTCCATGTCGTTGGTGTCTTTGCCATCATCTTGAGAAGATGCCTCGGTTTCGGGAGTTGATGGGGTATGAGAGGGGGATGTCGAATCTGACTTGTCTTCTGCGGATGATTTGGTGCTTGCGTTATCCTCACAGTCCACCATTTCAGCATCCTCACCGTCAGACTGCCTTTCGTCTCCCTCTTCTCCTTCATCTTCTTCATCTTCTTCATCATCATCGTCATCGTCAGGATGCTCCATCTGCAAGATAAACTTATCATACAACAGTGCAAAGAGCCGCCTTGGATGAAAAGGCCGGTAACGTGAATAGATGAAGCTTTGCACATTATACTCCTCCGTCTCCGGCTTAGGAGTTACCACATTGCGGCCATTTACCTGAAATATTTGTGTTAGCCTTCCCTAATAAAAATTTACATGGTAAAAGAAACTATCAGACGGGAAACATACCTCGCGCACAGTCATGGCGTGCAAATCCTGCAGCCAACCATACCCGGTTTGCGCACGTCCGAGATCGAAGAGGCCTGTGTTGACCAGCTCCTTGACGTCCACTTTGCTATACTTGGACTCTATGATCTTGGCTCGGTGGTTCAGCTGTTTAACAAGGTCAAGTATCCGGGCTTTTGTCTCGTCATTGATCTAGCCAATCTGTCAGTCATCAAATCAAGATAATCATTTCGTGGCCAGCCTTACCATATCAATCTTGTTCAAGATGATCACATCCGCGAACTCAATCTGGTCAACCATAAGGTCCGACACGGATCTCTCATCTTCCGGAACAACATCATCCCTCCTCCCAGACAACAAATCCGCTGTATCAAAGTCATTCAGCATCGTAAAAGCATCAATAACCGTAACGGTCGTATCCAAATGGGCGAATTTCTCCAGTCCTCCAGCTTTCTTCCTATACCACGATCAGTAACAACGATAACAAGAGGCAACCATCCCACAGGATATTTGAA
Organism: Trichoderma semiorbis; assembly: GCA_020045945.2. NCBI lineage: Eukaryota > Fungi > Ascomycota > Sordariomycetes > Hypocreales > Hypocreaceae > Trichoderma > Trichoderma semiorbis. The sequence goes on from CM034695.1 coordinate 3,117,490, forward strand.
GCTTACAGTTTGTTCAAAACCCTTATCATGTCTTCGTCAAGTTCAGCAGCGCCTTCGCCTTCAGTCAAGAGGCTCATCTGCTCTGCAAGGCGAGAATCGAAAGTCTCAGCAACCTGCTCTGGCTCACTAATACCACTGCTTTCGATGATGATGTAGTCAAACTGCTGCAGCTGAGAGATGCGCACAAGCTCCTCGAGCAAGTCTCCTCTCAGAGTACAGCAGATGCATCCATTCTGTAGCGCAATGACCTTTTCATTAGTTTTGGTAAGGGTGTGAGTCTTTTGTATGAGAGAGGCATCGACATTTATACTACCCAAATTTCAGTACTTCTCTCGACAACAAAACATCTTAATACATACGCTCCAATATCATTCACCACAACAGCTATACGAAGCCCATGGTTGCTTTTTAAAATGTGCTGTAGTAGCGTTGTCTTGCCTGACCCCTGAAGAGAGATTCGTTGTCAGCAAACTCCAGACTAGATTTGTGTACAGCAGAGCAGATATGGCCAACTCACTAGAAAACCAGACAGGAGCGTCACGGGTAAAGGCTTGGCTGGCACCAAGTCTTCCGATTTTTTGCTCTTCTTTGACTTAGTGGTTCGTCGCAACCCCATTGTGATGAGGAAGTTTGGCTGGAGTCAATATCTTGTACAAAGCACAACTTGTAGGAAATTTGTTCAAAAGAAGAAACGAGAAATTGTTTAGGATTTTAAATCGTAATTGCCCGATACTTTAATACATAGCATGCCTAGATAACCATAATAAAAAATTAAAAGAAAAAAAAAAAGGAATCGTCGTGGGCCATCAAGGTTGTCACGTCAGTGCCATCAAGGTGCTGACGATGATACCTGCTTCACTTAGGCGCGTCATCACGGACCCAGCCATTGGATCGGACATTGCCCAGACCCAAAGATGATTCGTTCTTTATTTCTCATCGCAAGTTATTGCCATTGTCATTGGTCAGTCTGTCTTCAAGACAGATGATAATTGTTACGCTATGAATAATGAACGTATGATTATTGGTCCGCACGGATTGGTCTGCCCATATCAATGGATGACGCTCAGATCGTCCGTCAAAGTGAAACTAACATCTCTCTCTGAATAAAAAAAAACCCCGTAACTCCAGTCATGCCAGCCTACCCAATGGCCTCTGATGATATACGCCGCAAGACTCAAAAGACCCCATTTCGTCGCTACAATGAGCGTTCAGATCAACGGCTTTTACATAATGCAGCAGTTTCCCCCAGTTCCTGCCTGGCATTGCTCCAAGTAGCTTACGTCGTCAGAAGTCCCTTCGGCGAGATTGTACTTGCGTATCGGGCCCTTTACTGTCAGAGTCTGTTCTCCTTCGGGATGCCACCATCGTATGACCTGAAGCAGTGTGCCCTGGCTGTTGTCAAGGCCAATCTCCCATCTGCCAGCCGAGACAGTAGTTTCGCATTCCTGCTTAGGGAAGTGGTACTCGGGAAGGAATATAATGGTAGGGGAATCATCAGCTGCAGCCTGGGGAGCTGAAACTTTGATGTTAAACGTGCATTTACGTAGGTCAAAGCCAGAAGAGAGCAGTTTCCCTGCCACAGCTGTTGGCGTTGGGCGAATGAAAGCTTCTGCAGCACGGTAGCCAGGAGCGTTTGATAGCTCAGGGTCTTTATCGGAGGGGGCAGAGCTGATTGATGGGTTCGTAAGTGTGCGTTGAAGATTTTCCGGATTCACTCCAGCATCATCCAGAGTTTCCGCAGTAACGATAGTGGCGCCTGGTTTGACCAAGCTTGTAGTTGATTGATCAAACGCATGCTCGCTCAGTATGGATGATGTCTCGGGGAGCTTGTCGTCCACGGAAATAATGGACAAATCCTCTCCGTTCCATTGATCTCCCCTCTCGTGATCGTTTGTTGTAGAGTATACCCACAGACAATACCCTTCCATTCCTGATCCTTCAGCCGCAAAATAGTTAGCATCCAGTGCTGCCGACTGGCTCGAGTAGTCTCCTGTCTTGTATGCCTTTTTATCGTCCATATCATAGGGAATACCAAATTCTGTCATCAGGCAAGGATGATTGCCTGCCCGATCAAGACCTTCTTGTCTAAGAGTTGCCAACTGATCCCTTAGGCAGTTCCGAATGGCTGTTTCTCCAATTCTAATAGCAAATGCAGGGTGCCAATACTTGCCCCGAAGCACACCAACGACGTCGACATTCCAACTACTGTTCCAATGCTTTGTCATGAGGGTGATGCCATCGTAAAAATGAGGAGTGAAGGCCATCCTTGGATCATCGTCCTCTGTGCCTTTGATCTCGGGAGGAAGCTCCAAAGTCGGGTACTGCATCAACATGATACAGTCCTTGTGCTGGGCGCGACAAGCTTTGCTGTACTTCCTCCAAAATTCCAGGAAATAGGTGTTTGTGAATTCTGGGTAGTCAATCGTTTTCCCAGTATTTGGGTTCTTCGAGAAATAGTCCTTCTTCAGGAGCGTGTCTGTTGCGATATCCCACACGCCGTGTTGGGCCCAGATGCATTCGCCAAGCTTCCACCCAGCATCACGCTTCCAGCCATACCTCGAGTCGTCATATCCTTCTGGCAGCCAAGCAAACTCGCCATGCGGATCCACAAGCTTGGTGCCGGTCTTGTATGGACCTAATCCTCCCATGTCCCAGGTATCAACTTCACACGCCCTGCCCATGCCCGTTAGGAAAGTCTGCCACATTGTTGGACATGTTCCCTTCTTGAGAGGGTGCTCTTTGGGAATGACGCTCAAATCAACATATCCGGTCATGCCTCGGTTCGGTTCGTTCATGCTCTCCCAGCCAATAACGACTTCATTTTCGAGATCCCCAGCCTCATGGATGCGCTTCGCCAGATGGGCACATGCATCAATGAAGTGGTTCTGTAGATAATCTTGAATGTTGACGCCGTCGATGATGCACTTGGGGGCGAAATCCCTGCCTGCAAAGAAAAAAGTGAAGATGGTGCCAGCGGCAAGTCGGTAGTAGTTGGTGGACCAAATCATCTTAGGAAAACTATCTGGCTCGGGGTAGGTATTATGAACGATGGCCGCTTCGGTAGCAGCAAAGCTCTGGGGGTTCAGTCCACAGGCATAGATGGTCCACATGGGGGCTCCAGAGCCGCCGGTGAACCTGGACCAGACGTCCTGGTGGGGATCCATGAAGACGTAGAAGCCATAGGATTTGGCAATCCTCAAGACCTCAATAGTGTGCTGGATGTATTCCTCGTCGTAGATGCCGGGCCCGGCAGCCTCAAGGGCCTCCCAGGTAAACAGATATCGGATCGTGTTGAATCCGAACCGCCGGATCCTCGCAAAGTGCATCGGAGCATCTTGTTTAGTAAACGGCCGCTGGTGAAAGGTCACATTGTCGCCGTCGAAGAAGTCGTCACCGACATGAGACGGCTGGTTGGGCTCGCTTGGCAGTTTGGTGTCTCCAGCAACGTTGATGCCACGGAGAACAATCTGGCGGCCTTGGGCATCGCGGAACTGGCCATCTTCGATCGTCAGGCGAAAGGAAGCCATGGTTCACACCAGGCAGCGAATTGGATCGAATGGAATTGAATCCACTCGTCGGGTATCACGATTAAATGAATGGCCGACGTGCTGTAAAAAGGGAGCAAACGCAAAAGAATGGAGGTGAGGAGTGATGACGGAAGACGGTTTGCTAGTCCAGAATCTCTCCAAAGTCAGCAATGGATGTCACCAGACAGATTCAGTTACCGGAAACACCATTGCCCCACTAGCAAGATAGCGGTCTCACAGTCGCCACAGCTAGAGCCTAAACTGGCAAACGGTGAACCCCACAGCGGCTAGGACTTCGATCTGTGTTGCCCCGATTTCTCCAATTCGGCAGATCCGGGTGGCAATGGATGCCGATTGCGAATACGAACATCGAGATGATGTGCCGTGTTAATGGCTTGAATACGCGTAGATGTATGAATTAGCCAAGGCAGAAGCAATCATTATAGGTATTCTACTCAGGTTGTGTTATTATTTGGACTGCAGGGTAAAGCACCAACGAACATGTATAAACCAATCGTCAATTAACAACAGTCGTCTGTGCAATACAATACACTGGATATATCAAACCAAAACCATCCTCATTAGACAGAACAAGACTAAAATAAACACAAGGAAACATCACACTTGTTTCCCTCATCATCAATAACCAATACCCACCGGTCCTTCATTGTTTGTTGCCTGCATACCTTGAGCATAACTTTGATCTGTTGCAGATTGACTCGCTCTTGGCTGATATACTCCAAACCGCAACTCTTCCCGAGAAAAACCACTCGGTCGGCTTTGACTTTGACCCAATTCTACTGGCTCGAGAATTGATAGCTGAGTACCTGTTTCATGACCTATGAGATCGGCAGCTCGAAACGGCGCCAGGTCTTCGCCTTCCATCGGACCCCATATCAAGTCCTCGTACAGCTCTGGTCTGGGCTTTGGGCTTCCAAGGATGTATCGTTGGATAAGCCAGGGCAGATATTCGAATACCTGGAAACGCATAAACTTTCTTTTGGAAACTGCAAAGATGTGGTCCAACTCCTCGAGAGTGCGACGCTTTGTCTCTTCTACTAGCAAGAAGACCATGACTAAAGCGACAATGTTGAGACCAGAGAAGAGGCCCAAGGCTCCGATTGCTTTGAGACCTGCATTCACACTTCGTGGTCATTAGCCTATGATAGCCTGTAATGGTCTGTATCTTCACTTACCTGGGATAGACGATGGATAAGATGCCGGCAAAGCCCAAGTTGATTGCAATAGCCCAAGAAGCGCCCTGAGATATAGTCAGAATGATTAAAGAATTTTGAGGGTTGACTCGATATTGAACCTACCGCTTCTCTATGAGATAGAGGGAAGCTTTCTGAAGCAAGGGTAAATGGGATCGGGCCTAGACCTGGAGAATATACAGCGGCGAAGACTAATGTACTTGGATATTAGATCGGACTTTACAGACGATTGGGGGTTTATCACTCATACCATATAAGAAGAAGGCAGCTACCCCTATTCTGATACTCTCGGTCGAAATAGTGCACGATAAAGCAGCAGCGAGCATGAACAAGGCCGTGAAAGGCAGCGTTCCTAAAAGCCACTTTCGCCGACCAAGGGTATCAATACTTCTCACAGCAGGCAGCCCGCAGAGAAAATTGATTGCACCTATTCATTGAGCAGTCAGCATCTCGTACTGCAAGAAGAATCTGATAACTGGGAATGCATTTACCAAAGCCTAGACTGTATGTCATTGGGATAATTTTCGAGTGTTGTTCATCTTTGCTACTGGCACCGGCGAAGAGGGTTCCTAATTCCCATGAGCTTGGAGTTAAGTCTGTCTAAATGACTCAGGACTTACCTGAATAAAAGGCCAGAACATTGACTGTGGTTTTGTTAGAGCGTGCCGCATTGGAGGAAATGTTTTGTTTGACTTACTTCCACAGAGTTGCTGGGCTAAGTTGACTGTCGAAGTAGAGATGAGAGCATTATACAGGCGCCTCTGTTGGAACAGCTGCATGTATTGCCTCAAAAAGTCTCGCATAACCCACATGAATCCCGGGGATCGAAAGGCATGGGAGTCCATATCACCCAATCCCATAGCTTGCTGCTCGAGCGATTTATACACAAGATATATGTCTCGTAATGCTTGGAGCTGCCATCACGTTAATTTCACAAGGTTAATCTGAAGAAGGACCAAAAAATGACAAACCTCTGTGTTTCGGATCCTCTTCATACACGCATATGCCTTTTGAACGTCGTAGTTGGGTCCTTTTATCAGATGAAAACGAGGGGACTCTGGGCAGAAGAACATGGCGATTATGAAGAGTACTAGACTCGGCACCGTGGGTGATGCGTTGATGAGTGCTAGCGTCGTCTCGTTCGACTGAGCTCTTGTGAAAATGAGGTTGAAAGCAAAGCCGAGCATGATACCGAATGCGACCCTTTTCTCGTATGTCAATTGACGGTATAAACCCGATATCCACGCGTGTTGCCTTACCATAATTGCCAGGCTAGAATGGCAGATCCACGCCAGAATCCGACAGCAGTTTCTCCAGCAAGAATTGGCGTGCTGACGGCCTTGATTCCCATTCCTAACCACCATTAGTCTTTAAACTGCGAAAAGACTTTCTTTGGCCAGACATACCGATGCCATTGACAATCCGGATTCCGAATAGCTGGTACCAGGTCTTTGCGAAAGCAGCACCGATAGAACCTGCAAGAATGAGGAACGCAGCGACGCAAATGCCTCCACGTCTGCCAAACCAGTAATTGATTGGCAGCGAGAGAGGGCAGCCAACCAATGCGGCAACAAAAAATGGCACTGCATTGGTGGCCCCAAACTTCCAATTATCCGAACTGGAGGGTTTGATATGTTCATGAAGCCCCCATTCTTCTTTATATAGAGAAGCGCCGTTAAAAGACGACTGAACAAATCCTGTTGCGAGAAGAAGCAGTTAGAAGAGGTAGAGAGAGAGAAAGAAAGCTGAAGAAAGATGTATTCCTACCTTGTAGTAGGGCGGCAATGGAAACTGTGAGGATAACAATCCACATGCCTTTTTCACTGAAAGGAACGTCTCTTTCTCGAATCAAAGCATGTTTCTCATCCGTTGTCAACCGTACCGGCAGGCTAGATTCAAAACGGTATCCCTTTTGTCTTGCAACCTCATCGTATATACGAATGTCCTTTGCGACTCGAGCGGCACGTAAAAGGTTCTCGTATTTGACGGATGGCAGATAGTTGTCGACAAAGGATCGGACATCCCTCTGCAATTCTTCGTCCGTGAGGTGGACTAATCCAGTCAACTTCTGTCAAAGATCTATTCACGTTTTCAAATTTTCTTTTGGCAATCGCATACCTAGAGGGTTTTCGATGATGGCATTGCCATTGGGGCGTCTGTCTCGAGTTGCAGCTGAATATTGGCTTTCATTGCGAGCCGATGCGCCTGTATTTCGACTCGATGAAGCCATCACGGATGCTGAAATCGTCAATTACACTGATTGACTGAAGCAACAATGATGATACCGACTTTTGAAAGATTATATCAAGAACAAGGAAAAATTGCTGGTTTGCGACATTAGCGGGTATAAGTCGCAACAACAATAGGACGCTCGAGTCACCTTGAAGACCGGGCGCTTCATATTCTGGCATTCCTATCTACAATAGCAGCTCACTACTTTATACGCACGGGTAATGTGACGGGTCGAATCATATGCATTGGTTTCACATTCTTGGCTAGTTAAGGCTTAATTACACAAACAGCCACGCAAGGCGTACGGGACCCTGTCTTGGATAAGGCACCGACATTTCACGATGCCATTCATAGAACTGAAAGAAACTAGTGACGCTCGGGTTACAAAAGAAGCAGCCACAGCATGGGAACAATGGTCTTTGCGCTGGTCGAGCTAAGGGGACGATCTCTTTATTTAGTCCCATGTGGCTTTTCTGAAAGCAAATCCTTGTTTACGATGACATAAAAACGAGGCTGCGACACCGAGAATTTGAGATGAGGCTGGTACCAAGTGGTTTTTGGCTGCATAAACGAACTGAGCTTGTAAGTTCAAAGCCTCTTGAGGTTATACAAATCCAGCCCTGCTGATGGTTGTCTCGATAGGCAACCTTTTCGGCTTCATCCTCATTGGCTCCCCACAATCTGCGGCTTGCTCTATACCCGGTAAGTTGACAAGGAGTAATTGACCACATTCGGCGATGGCAAGGCGTCTTCCTGAGCCTTTCTTGCTCTGTGCTGCTGCATTGGTCACGAGAGAAGCATGTGGTTGTTTGTTTGCTGAAGCCCACTTATTCGATGTCACTGGCAATGAAAACGGCCAAGAAGTGCAGCTGAATTATGATGGTGGTTAGGCCCATGTAAGTTATGAAGCTAGCTAGAGATTTGTATTTCTAGAAGGACAGCGAGAATTGTCCCTCCATATGGTATTTTGCTTCATGTGCCCATATTGCTAGTGCAGCGATCAATGAATAAGATGAAGATGGGACTAAGAGTGGTGGTGGAGTTTGATGGCGGCTGTGGAAGCAGCATTACGTATCGCTTGTTTTTGCCTGAGAAAACCTCATCAATAATCAAGAATCTAACAGAATCAAAGACAATATTTCATAATATAGCAATGAATTTTCATGGACTATACTTTTATTCAATAGTTGATGCTCTGTTGATGTTGCAATTATCTTGACCAAGGGCAAGATGACGTCCTTAGTAGGCACAACCGGCAAATCCTCGGCCAAGGCAGCACAGCGACCGTGATAGCTGTCGAAGCTCATTGAAACTGAACCAATAATTTCATTCATCATCATACATTCGCTCGAGCCCTCAGACATGAGAGTCTTGACTTGAGAATTTTCAAAAGCAGAAACACCATCGAATCTGCCATGAGATTCAGGTCGTGTGCTACTACAGTCCATTCTTTGTTTTGTGTTTCTTTCTGATCCGACTCCATTCTTGGTGCATAACTCGTTTCCCCCTCCACAGCCTGCTAAAGACATCGGGCATCATGTCCAGCAAGGCGGCGCTCAAAGCTATTGCCGATGCGGTGCGCCAACAAAAGTTTGATGATGTGATTGAAAAGGCCCGGGACTTTTTGAAAAAGGAGCCCAACAACTACCAGGGGTAAGTTGGCTATCCTACATCTAAAGCTGGACCCTCATGTGCGCAAAAACTGACCCCTCAGTCATATTTTCTTGGCTTTTGCGTTGGATAAGAAGAACCGATTAGATGAGGCAGAAGCTGTCTATCAATCGGCAACTCAGCTGCGCCCTCAAGATGCACAGGCTTGGCAGGGTCTCATCAAGCTGTATGAGAAACAGGCTGCCAAGAAGCTGCGCGAGTATCAAACAGCAATCGTCCATTTAGCCCCCATCTTCCACCAGGCGGAGGAATTATACAAGTGCCAAGAGGCAGTCGATAAATTTGTCGACTTTGCTCGAGTCCATGGAGATCAGCTACAGTATGCCGATGCCTTGTGGATCAGACTTCCCGAGAGCCCTCTGTACTCAATTCTGGAAGGCTACTTTCCCCATCCCTCCAAGACTTACGAAAGCATCACTCATATCATCGAGACATATGAGAAAAAGGCCATCAACACTCTCATTGGGGAGCGACGAACGAGGCTGGGTGCGACACTGACCGAGGTCACCCTCGAGGTGAAGAGAGAAATCTACGGCGGAAGCAAACTGGAGCACCTTTACCGGGAACTCATCAACTGGACTACTGATGATGATGTAAGGAGAAGTTATGAAGAGAAACTGATTCAATACTGTCATGATCGCCTCATTGTGTTGCCAGCAGGACCAGAAAAGACGGAGGAGCAGCAGAAGGTTCTTGGACTGGCAAATGACATGGTCATCATCAGACACCCCTTCCGACTAGCCTGGGATATTGCCATAAACTGGCAAGACAAGAAAGAAATCCGCGATTACGACGTGGAGCTTCTAAGAAACTACTGCAACTTCTTCCCGGAAAGCGATCTATACAAGATCATCACTGGGTTCCTAACAAGTAGCTATTCTCCTTTCGCTGCACCCGCGGCAGATGAATCGAAAAAGGCCCCTTCCGCTGAGACCGAAACCTCTGACAGTGACGACGAGGATGGCGGCGCACCAACCTTTGTGGTTCCGCTGACTGAAGAAGATCGGTTAATCATGATGACTGATGGTATTGCAAGCTCCGAATCTGTCTTTGGCTACAGATTAGTAGGGCAGTATCTTCTGCGGTCCGGAGAATATGAGAGCACAGTGGAATTGATGCGCAAGTCCGTCCCTTTTCTTGCCAGACAGAAAACAAAGATTGGCTTGTCGTACGAAAACACAGAAGATGCCTATTCCATCTCGCTTGCTACAGCGCTCATCTACTACCAATCTCCGAGACATCACCAGGAGGCCAAGCGCCTGTTTGACAAAGTTCTAGAGCACGATAAGTCTTCAACTCCTGCTATGATTGGCGTCGGCCTCATATTCGAAGAGGAGGAAGATTACGAGGAGGCGATTGACTTCCTTACTCGCGCATTGGCTCGAGATGCTTCAAATCTTCGTGTGAAGTCTGAAGCCGCCTGGGTCAAAGCTCTTAGGGGAGATTGGCAAACAGCTCTGGGTGAGCTGCAGGAGTGTTTGGAACCTCTAGAAGAGCAAGGTGATGCCTCCAAGGAGCTGCTGGCTGATACTCAGTATCGCATTGGAATGTGCATCTGGAACTTGGACACGGATAGGCAATCTCGAAAGCGGAAGAAGGGCGAATGTGCTTATGCCTACTGGCTCAAGGCTTTGAACAATTCCTTGAACCATGCCCCCACATATACCAGCCTAGGTATCTTTTACGCAGACTACGCATCAGATAAGAAGCGATCGCGACGATGCTTTACAAAGGCCCTAGAGCTATCATCATCAGAAGTGACGGCGGCTGAACGCCTAGCCCGATCCTTTGCAGATGATGGAGATTGGGATCGAGTGGAATTGGTTGCCCAGCGCATCGTTGACTCTGGCAAGGTTAAGCCCCCACCAGGTTCGAAACGAAAGGGAATCAGCTGGCCTTTTGCGGCCCTGGGTGTTGCTGAATTGAACAAGCAAGACTTTCACAAGTCTATTGTGTCGTTCCAAGCAGCCCTCAGAATCACTCCAAACGACTATCACTCTTGGGTTGGGCTCGGCGAAAGCTACCACAGCTCTGGAAGGTACATTGCGGCGACCAAAGCCATCCTTAATGCAAAGAAACTGGAAGAGGATTCCAAGGTGGATGTGTCTGGGGATACTTGGTTTACCAACTACATGCTCGCCAACATTAAGCGTGAACTAGGCGAGTTTGACGAGGCCATTACCCTCTACCAGACAGTATTGGAGACACATGCTGAAGAAGAGGGAGTGGTTCTTGCACTGATGCAAACCATGGTCGACAATGCCGTTACAAGCGTGGATAGGGGCCTGTTTGGAAAGGCAGTTCATCTTGCTATAGATGCCATCAACTTTGGGACGAAGCGGAGTGGCAGTGTGTTGGAGACTTTTAATTTTTGGAAGAGCATTGCTGAGGCTTGTTCTATTTTTACGCAGGTCCAGAGTCGAACTGCGGATTTCCCTGTCGATTCAATCAAGCCTCTTCTGGAGTCTCGACCACAGGAAGCTTTCGATGTCCTTGCCAATGTTGACAAGGTTGGCACCGATGTCGTTTACCAAAAGGCCACGACAGACGAGCATTTTGGCATTGAGATTGCGACGTGTCTGCACGCCACGATTCTGAGTTACAAGCAGGCCATCCACGTATCAGCCAATGATATCCACGCACAAGCCGTTGCGTATTATAATTTGGGATGGGCTGAATACCGTGCCCATACCTGCCTGCCATCACAACTGCGGAAAAAGCCGAATCGATACGTCAGGGCCGCCGTCAGGGCATTCAAACGATCCATTGAACTGGAAGCAAATAATGCAGATTTCTGGAACGCACTAGGAGTAGTGACTAGCGACATCAATCCCTCTATAGCACAACATGCATATGTCAGAAGCTTGCACTTGAATGAGCGCAGCCCAGTGGCGTGGACGAATCTGGGGACTTTGGCACTGCTGGCAGGAGACTTTAAGCTTGCCAATGAGAACTTCACGAGGGCCCAGTCAAACGACCCGGATTATGCGCACGCATGGCTCGGCCAAGGCTTTGTGGCGCTGCTGTTTGGTGAGGCAAAGGAGGCCAGGGGTCTCTTTACGCACGCAATGGAAATCTCAGAATCGTCATCGCTGCCCGCACGCCGTCACTATTCATCTTCGCTTTTCGATCACATCTTGACGGCTCCGCTCAACCTGAACGTGGCATCGCTCATCCAGCCTCTGTTTGCTGTTAATCAAGTCCAGAGCTTACGCCCTGACGATCTGGCATTTGTCCATCTCAAAACTCTTTTGCAAGAGCGCACAGGCGAAAGCCCTCGTGCCGTCGAAACTCTCGAGAAGATATGCGAGAAGCTGGAAGCCGATTACGAAAGGACTGAGTCTGCTGATGACCTTGCGCGATTCACTCTGGCACGAACAGATCTCGCGCGAGCATACCTCGCTTCTGGATCCTACGAGCAAGCCGTCGAGTGCGGTGAAATGGCACTGGGGTTGAGCGGCGAGGAGGGCGAGAATGAATTGACAAGCGAGCAGCGCAAAAAGGCTCGATTGTCGGCACACTTGACTGTAGGACTTGCGCAGTATTACCTAAAGACGTACGATGAGGCAGAGAAGTGCTTTGAGTCAGCGTTGGAAGAATCTGACAACAATCCTGATGCGACGTGCTTGCTCGCTCAGGTTCTATGGGCTCAAGGCACAGAGAGCGCAAGAGAAAAGGCTCGCGGTGCCCTGTTTGAGGTTATCGAAAAGCATCCCGACCATGTACAAAGCGTGTTACTCCTAGGCGTCATCGCCCTTCTCGACCAAGACGAGGCAAGCTTGGAAGCCGTAGTTGAAGAGCTCCAAGGCCTCCGAACAAACGACAAGGTTACAGCAGCAGAACAGTCTCGCATCGGTCAAGTCTTGAGAGCAGTTGCCTCTCTTGGAGACGGAAAGACGGAGCAGGATATGATCTCGCAGGTCCAAACAGACATTATGTTGTATCCCAATCTTCCGCACGGCTGGTCATCGCTTGCTGAGACGACGGCCGAAGACGGCGACTACGCGGCTGAGATGTCGCTCAAGGTTGCCGCAAGGGGCATTCCGCCGCGAGGAACATTGGAAGCGCAGGACTTGGCCAAGGCGTATGCTGGGACGGGCAGGGTGGCGGATGCGCAGAGAGCAGCGTTTTTGGCGCCGTGGGAGGGATCTGGGTGGAATGCCCTTGAGATTAGTGTTCAGGGCATGTGATGAGAGGATATATATATCATGACTTGTTGTATGTGAAAATGAAATAAAGGGATGTCTATTCACGATGACGGAGGCGGGATATGGGAAAGTGTACGGTTATACGAAATGACTTACCGTCCACAGAAGAAGAATATGCAGCAAATAGAAATATATAGGGGGTATCACAAAAAGCAATTCCAATCTCCCAGATCCAAAACCCAAAATCCAAAAGTCCCACGTCCTCACTGCGGCCTGTCCGCTCCCACACTCTCCCTCAGCCTCACCAGCCTTCCCTCCATCCACGCCTCGTGCCAGGCCTCAATCTTACCTCCAAGCAGCGTACAGTTCTCCGGCGTCAACAACACCGTCCCTCTCGCCACAACCGCGCCGGCCCTGAGCAGAATCTTCTCGCCGATATGCGTCTTGCCTATCCCAATCCCGCTTATACGCTTCAATTCCACTGCAAACACTTTCTTGCCGCGTCCATCCTGCAATACCAACCTATGCACGGCATTCGCTCCTCCCGAAGCCGTAGCATTACCAGCACGAGAAGCCTGCGTCTGTCCCGCAGAGGAAGAAGACCCATCAGTCTCGCCGTTTTCTTCTTCAGTTACCCGAATAACTTGTCGTCCGCGTGTCCTTTCACCTCGTTCAATAGCTTCAAGCTCCTCGACCTGTTCCCAACGACTCAAACTCAGATTCTCAATGTCGAGGACCTGAACATGCGTGTTCTGCGAAATTGTAGATTCCTGAACGGTAGCTGAGTCAATATTTGACGGAAACACGGGCATGGAAGGGTCGACGATAGTGCCGGACGTGTTTGTCAGATCAGATGCGAGGAGGCGAGCTTTTGCAGTTGCGAGAAGAGACGGGATTGGCGGCGGGGGAGAACGAGATGTGAGTGTCGTGAGAAGGGTTTGTGATGGTGGGGGGAGAGATTGAGCGAGAATGGCTCTTCGGAGCTGGGGGATGAGGTCCATTGTTGTGTATTTATCGTGGTTATGAGTGTGTGAAGCTGGAGGTTGAAGCTATCACAGACTGTAATGTTTGGATACAGCTCAGCTTTTTTTCCCACCGGGCAGTGAAATGACGTACCTGGAGATTGATAGCGGCGATAAGGTTTAGGGGACCAGGGGCGCTATATTTTAGTGCATCAGCTCCCAGCTTACAAGGCTGTGCTGGCTGCTGTCTTGTCACCCTGACAAAAACGTCCAGCCTCATCTCGTCTCTCCCAACCTCCAACCTCCAACCTCCAACCTCGCCATTCCCTGCTTCAATTCCCAACAATGTCCACCATCGCCTCCTCCCGCAATCCTCCCGCTCCGCTCCGCCGCACTCCCTCCGGCACCCCCACCTCCTCCGCCCGGCCCTCCTCCGATGTCTCCCGTTCCGCAGTCACGTCCCCCGTCCTGTCCGCATCTCAGCCAGCAACGGGCTCCAAGCGGTCCAATAACCGTGCCGCTCTGCGCGAATACTACAATCTCCGGGCTGCTGCTGCTTCGGCCTCATCTCCTTCAACGCCACGAATCATCGAAGTCCCTGATTCGGAGGTTCCTGCCAGCGAGATCGACGCGCCAGACTTTAATCTCGACGAGTTCCTACAAAAGACTGTGGCCGAGAGCACGTTACAGGAGCTGTTGAAGCTGTACACAAGAGTGCTAGGCGAAGTCAGGGCTTTGGACGCAGAGAAGAAGGCTCTTGTGTATGACAACTACAGCAAACTCATCACAGCAACGGAGACGATTCGAAAGGTATATACTATCATGACCCGGCGTGTACTTCGGGTTATGAAATAGGGATTTACAGCAGCTAACCAATTCAGATGCGAGCTAATATGGACCCCCTGAATCCCATGGCCACAACCCTCGATCCAGCCATTGCCCACATCTACAGCCAGGCTTCCGCAATACAAGAATCAATACGAAAATCAGTACCGCCGCCGGACTCAGACGAGGGCAAAGCACGGGAAGCCCAGCAACGCCGCCACCGCACAAGACAGCTGGCCATTGAGGTTCTCGCAACTCCAGAGAGGCTACAGGCCCTTGTAAAGGAAGGCAGGTTCGAAGAGGCCAGGAGACAGTGGGATATGCCGAGAAAACTGCTGGAATCTTGGAAACAGAAGGGATTGGGTGGGGACGACGTGCAGACATGCATTGACGAAGGCGATGCGGTCATTGCCGTGACACGAAACAGATCACCGGCACCCGATGAGATGGTGTCAAGAGGTGGGCCGTACGGCCCATTGCATTCCAACACACCGCCTGCTCTGAAGCAATGATCGCAAGGCCTTTGTTTATATGCAACGAGTCCAATCTACCTGGCGCCGTATATTACGCCCCTCAGGCCTCCTGCAAGGTACTCACATCCAGTATCTTGAACGGATCCGCGTCGTACTCGCTCATTATCACCTCTGCTTTGGGCTCGGCCTCCTTGAGCAGCTTCTCCAAGCTGGGCTTCAACACCTCTCGGAGGTAGCCTCTTTCTGAGTTGCTGTGGAATACTTGGATGAGGATTCTGCCTTGCTGGATGGCAGCTAGAGCAGAGTGATGGCTCGTTTCGCCCATGACGAGTAGATCGACGTCGGCCGATTTGAGAACATCGTATCCGCTGCCTGCGCAAACACCAAAGCTGCGGACCTTGGCAGTCTTGATGTCGGAGCCAACGGGAGAGGCAATCATGATGTGCTTGAGGCCTCCAAGCTTGAGAGCCAGTCGCTTGATAATCTCCGCCAGGGATACAGGAGCGCCTTCTTCGAAGTGCCCTATCCTGCCATATCCAGCTGGAGAATGCGATTCGGGGGCCGTGGCGCAAGGAATGGCAACGGACGGGGTGTGTTTATGGGGTCCGGCAACGATGTCGGCGAGCCAAGTGTTGAGGCCCTTGGGGGCAGCATCCACGGCTGTGTGCGGGCAGTAGACGGCAACGCCAGCCTTGGCCAGCTGCAGAAGTGTAGCTTGTTGGGGATCGCTATTCGTAACGGACTTGAAGCCAGAAAAGATGAAGGGATCTGGATAAGAGACACCGGGGTCAAATTAGTAGCTAGACAACGAACGAATTGAGACAGGGCAGTGATTACATACGGTAGCTAACAATGACACTGACGCCCTGGCCAATGGCATCCACTGCGACTTGAAAGGTGAGGTCATTTGTCACCATGACTGTCGGCTCGAGCTTCTTGGCATCGCTTTCGGAGTTGCCAACCAGAAGCCCGACATTGTCCCATTTCCGATCCGCGAGCTCTTCGGGATATCTGTAAGGAATCAATCACCAACTGTCAGCCAACCATAACAGCAGCATCTTTGACTAGGTACACATATAAAGAGAAGACATGTGAAAAAGAAGAAAACATGACGACAAGACAACGTACAGTGTCCTCATGGAGTTGACGACGAGCTGCGTAAACTTGGACGGCTCAACCTGCCACGCGCCCCAAGCACCCACACCATCTGCGTATTCGGCCATTGCGCCGCTATCAGGTCGTCTGTTCGAACTAGAAGTAGATGTCGTACGCCGGGGCAAAGATCGAGCCGCAAAGAACCCGAGACGAGAAAGACCTGAAACTGAAGGACGACAAAAAGACGTTGATCGGAGTGTCGACGACGAAAGACCTCGATCAAGACGTCTGACCAATAGCATTGAAGTCAATATTCTGATACTCAGAACCCGCAGCAAAGAAAAAGATGATGATGAAAGATGCAGAGTCTAGATTCCAAGTATGTAAATAGTAGATCTCCAGGAACTCTTATCGATGGCTATGCAGCCCCCGCCAATGAAGAACCCCGGAAGCTCAGCTAAGCTTCTTTTCTTTCTGCCCAATGAGCTCATACCGTACTAAATCTACGTGCGATACTGTTGAAACCACACTGTACACATGCCACCACCCCCACGATCTATCTAATCAATCAGATCGCCCTCTTTCTTCTTCTCTCTCTACATTTTTGTCGCAATCCCTTCCTCTCTGCATACCACAGCTGTTACTTCTACAATGGCCTCAATAACAGAAGCCTCCCTCCGCGAGGCCATCACCCAGCGCCTCGGCGCAATCCACGTCGAAGTCACCGACATGTCCGGTAACCAATCCCTCCACCCATATTACAAATCCCCCTCCAAAGCTCACAATAGATGTTAGGTGGTTGCGGCCAAGCGTTTACCTCTCTGATCGTCTCCCCCCAATTCCAGGACCTCAAGTCCCTCAAGCGGCACCGCCTCGTCAACACGGCGCTCAAGGACGAAATCGCCGCCATCCACGCCTGGACGGCGAAATGCCAGACGCCGCAGGAGTGGGAGAAGGAGAAGGATACTGCTGCGCCGTCGCTGGATGGTACGGTTGGGGGACACGTTGAGGGGACGTCACAGTGAAAGAGCGAAAGGGGGGAATAATATCAGTTTCAATATACCAAGGGGAATATCGAGGATGTTGCGGGATCAAACCTGGCTGTGGGAACGAGATGTGCGCCGAGATATATACATCATCGAGCAAGGCGACGCCAAGGAGAATAAATCCGCCCAGATAAACAAACAAATATTCATGGGCAATCCACCGGAGCTGGTCAAAGACTTGTTTGGATAACATCAGCGTGGAAATAGCCCTGCCGCATCAAACAAGTTTACTCAAAACGACCATACGGAGGGCACATGATCTAAAAATATCTTCATAACTTGTATATATATCAGAGATATCAAATATGCATCACTTATTAACTATATTTCCCAACATAAGCCACCCCCTTACAACCCCCCATCTTGGCATCTCCCGTAAAATGCCTTTTCCCAAGCTCTTCTTCTACCATTTTAGCCCGCTCGCATCCTGCCTATCAAAGTCATTGCGCATCTACAGTAAACCCAAAAGATCATCGCTATCCTTCTTAGGCTCAGAACCACCACCGTGCAGCTGCATCCCCGCCGGTAGTGGCTGGCTTCCATTCGCCGCTCCAAAGTTGAGCCCCTCAAACCCATTCATTAAATCATTCATGCCACCAGCTGGCGCCGCGGCAGGAGCACCACTAGCTGATGGGGCATCAAACATGCTCATCATGTCAGCCATACCACCCGTAGCTGGGCTTGCCATTCGGTCAGGGGTTCCCGCTGCGCTTGACTGCTCTTGAGAAGCCGGTGCCGCGCCGTCAAAGTCGATGTCGAGCAGGTTTTCAATGTTGCTTTGAGAGACCGAGGAAGAGCCATTGGCGGCGGCCGCAGCCACAGAGGCAGCAATGGGGTTCTCCGCGGCGTTCTGGCGCTGTTCTTGAATGGCGGCTCGCTGGATCTCGTCGGCGCCGAATCGGCCCTTGCCAACAAAGGCTTCCGGAGGCTTGTGGTATACCGATGCAAGAGTCGACAGTTCGGACAAGAGTTGCTCCAGTAGCGTGGCTGGCAGGCTTGTCATTGTTGTTGAAATGGTTGGCTTATGTGACAAAACAATGTTCTTGGGAGTTTATATCAGTACATGCGCGTTTCTTCAATAATAGGCAAACAGAAATGGGTTCTTACCTTGGCCACCTCCAGGTCTCCTGATAGCAACCGCCAGTAGACGTATGCTCTGTCACGAATATCGGGGTTGTCGCTGTTCGTAGTTGCCTCCTGCAATACTTTTTGTACAAGACTCTGCGCTCCACTCGGCTTCTTCAAGAACAGCTTGACAACGGCTGTCAGAATCTGTAGTTGAGTCTGTAGGGGATGTTAGTCTGGAGATCCAAAACGTAAGCTGCTGTCGAAGCGTACCTGAGTAAACTCTTCTGAAAAGGTGTCCACAAAGCCCTCAAGAATCTCCTCCGCATTGCTAATCTTTTCAGCGTATTCTCCCACGATCCAGATGAGCGATCCACGAGCATTGGCCTCGTCGAGTTCATCGATGTAGTTGCACAGTGAAGGAATCACTCCCTCGTAGCCGGGGTACTTTCGCAGAATGTCTTTGATGACCACGACGACTTCCTGCACCACGTAGTTGACCTTTGTGGCGAGAAGGTCTTCCAGCGCCTGGACGCACTTGGCACTGGCGTCCTCAATCTTGATGGCCACCTGGCCAATGGCCTTGATGGCTCGGCGAACAAAATCCATGTCCACTTCCAATGCGTACTCCTTCAGCTCGGAAAGGAGCTGCTCGTAGTTCTTCTCGTTTGCTATCCTGACCATGATTTCCAGCTTCTGCATCTTGACGTATGGCGGATCGTTGTATTTGCAGAAGAAGACTCGCAGTTCCTTGCTGAGGATGTCGGGCTTGGCTTGAAGGAGCAGATCGATGTTTCTAAGGGCAACATATTGGACCTCGGGCTGAGACGCAACCAACGTGACTGTTGTGTTTGTGTTAGCAACGCAGCAACCTACTTGACATCTACCGAACTTGTCTTGACGACTCGGTAGCAACAAAACTCACCCAAAGGAGGCGCCATCTTCTTAAGGTATGATCGCACGAGTTCCGGGTTGATGGACTTCATGTGGATAAAGACCACCTTGACAGCGGCCAAGACCACGCTAGGGTTGACGTGCTGGAACTGTGGAATGACCCTCTCGCAAATGTGCTCCGACTCCTTGACATCGAGGGCAACATAATCCGCAAGTACGGTCAAGATGGTGATTCTACCCCATTCGGTGCATTCGTTCATGGCCATGAGCAGCTTCTTCAGCACGGCGGGAGTGACCAGCAACGCCCTCGTCTCGGGGGCCGTCTCGCTGATTTCCGCCAGCGCCTGGACCGAGTTTGCGACCACCATGGGATTCGGGTCGCCAATCATCTCCTGGAGCGTCTCGATGAAGCCGTTCTCGATGCACATTGCCGGGTTCAGGTCGAAAAGCTTGGCCACGCAGATGGCGGCCGTCTTGCGCACGTAGGGCGACTCGTCTCGCAGCGTTTTCCTCAGCGGCTCCTCCATGTAGTCGACCATCTTGTCCACTCTGATGCATCCCATTGTGCGGATGGCCAGCGCTCGTACCAGCGGGTTCGGGTCTTCCGAGTCTTGCACAAACGTGTTGACGGCGAGAATGCAGAGGTCTGGGTGTGTCTTTGCGTAGTTCCTAGGGGGTCACACGCCCTCGTTAGCATTGCCACGCCGGGATCTGTTTCGGCAAATGTCACTGCGACGTACATGAGATAGAGATAGACCAGCTTCTTCTGGTCCAGGTCGGCCGTCGCAATGTTCTTCAAGACGTCGGGGAACAAGGCGGACACATCCTTGCCCAGCGTCATGGCCATGATGGTCTTCTGGATGGACTCCTTCCGCTCGTAGGCATATTGCGATACCAGCCCAGCTCGCAGCTCAAACGTCTCTCCCTTCCGAGGCGCGGCAAAGGCGCCCCGGATGCGATTCACCGCCATCGTCGAGGAGCTTCTTGGGGGGTGGAGGGGCACGAGGATAGTCCTGAGTCTGGCGTTTCGAACGGCTGGCGGGTTACGCAGGTGTCAGTCTGCGAGTTGATTCGGCGACCGTGAGGAGGAAGAGAAAAAGAAACAAAGAGAGGAAGAGAATTGCTATCAGGGGGTGATAGCTAGTGGCAGAGCCTCCAGCAAAGGCTCCGTGTCGTGGCCTCTGGGAATCGTCGAGCCAATGTTGAGTCGAGGGGTTGAGAGTTGCAGCTTATGTCTGGATTCCAGGCTATCAGCTTGCTGTAGTGCAGTGCCTCAGCGACAGCCTCCCTAACTGGGCCAATCAAAACTCCACTGAAGTCGGCGCCGAATGGCCAGATTTACGTGCCCAGTCTCGCTGAGTCATCCGACTGTCACCGAGTTTGTTAGGAATTGATAGAACCAGATGTGCTATTAATGGCATCAGCAGATTAAACATTTAGGTAGACACAATAAATATCTCGATGCCTAGACTTGACGTCGTATACGGCGGAATTCATCATTTTGGATGCCTAATGTAAGGATGCTCTGCTATAATCAACCTTATTACCAAGACTTTAGACAGCTGAACGCTATAAGGGGCTTCAGGTTGTCTCTATACTCGTAATACTAGAAGCAGCAGCCAATCTCAAGCCATTCATGCAGGCGTCCGAATAAATACAAGTCAAACCCATAATCCACATCCACATGCAGCATCATAAGTTTCACTTCACTTAGTCATCCTCTGTCAAGCTCATATCATACCATATCATTTCACAATCCCTCATCCTCAATCAAATACAGAGCCATCATCACCAACCAATTCAATCCCCACGGAATTAATACTCTAGGCACTTTAGCACTCCATATAAGCGCACGGGCCTCTTCCACCAAAAAGCCAAACTACACACACCTCAAACGCCATAAACTCAAATCTCTAGCTCCCACTTCTTCATCTCTTCGCAAGCGGGATCCCTCTCTTCCCTCTTTTGTTCCGCCAACATGGTAAATAATCACCAAACGGAACCATCAAATTATGACCATTTACGTACTTGTCTGCTAAATCTCCATGTCGCAGGCAAGCTTTCCCAATCTTAGGAGGCTATTCATCGAGGCCCGAACAGAAGATGAAGAGAGGAACATTTCCAGAAAAGCCGTACGTCTACTCGCCACATGACATTGCTTGCTTTATAGCTTCATGTGTGACTTTCTAACAATTTCTAGTTTTATCATGCTGTTTTGTTCATGGGGTCTGTTGCGGTCTTCAGTCTGATTGCGCAGAGGCTCAACGCCGGAAAATGAATTATCTCGTTATACAGCCAGCCAGCCATCAATTCAAATCAATATTCTATCCATCAGTCTCGTCGTAGTCATTGTACAAACGGTGTCATCAATTCTGTTATCTATCCAACATGAATCATTCATCTTGCTCACCATCCAATGCGTCTTCCACTTCAGCCTCTCCATTCTTCGACGTTGACGACGCCGCCTTTGCTTCTTGCTTTCTCCACAGATTGGCCAGAAACTCATTTGTACTCGCCTCGTCGATACTCTTGTCATCTCTCTTCTTCAAAAATCGCGGGAACCGTAAACTGAGACCTCGCTCGTCGCTCACAAGCCCAATGGCCGCAGTATACACTGGACTAAGCGTAATATCCGCAAATGCCATCTCCCATACCTCCTGTGGCTCAAACCAAACGTCTGGGCTTGGGCCGTAGTATTCTATGAAGCTCGGCTTCTGTAACTTGGTATTCTTCGGCTCGCCGCTTTCCTCCCCGTTATCGTAAAACTCCTTGTTCGCTTTGTAAAAAGTGTCTGTAAATCCTGATATGCATTTGCAGACCACCTCGAGCGTGCCACTCTCCTCATTCCGTACTGCCATCAAGATGGGCGACCACCATTTCGCTTTTCTGCCCTGCCCATGCCATCCAGCCACAGGAATCATATCTAGCGTGTCGAAACTCGAATTATAATCTTTCTTAACCTTGAGCCAGGAGTCTAGACGTTTATCTGGCTCGTACGTCGCCAAGAGCGGCTTTCTTCGAGATTTTGCTGGTTTTTCGTCACCATCGCCTTTTGTGGCATTCTTCGTCTTTCCTTTGCCCTTTGTTTTACTTTTTGGTAGCGATAGTTTTTCCGGGTCTTCCAGAGGTTGCTCAGGCTCGACTTCCGCCAAGGGGAGATCAGGAATATTGTCCAGGATCTTGACCATGATGCCTTCGCATTTATTCTCCAATGCCGACTTGAAAAACTCGAGGACTGCTTCCGAGTCCCCAGAGGTAGCATCTAGGCTTTTGACCCAAGTAAAGTGGTGGGGTACCTCTATAAAAAGGGATCGAAGAAGCTCTCGCCTTTCTCGAAATGATCTGTCCAAAAGAGATTGTCCATTGAGATACATCAGATCAAACGCAAACAGACAGACATCGATTTTGATGTCTCCAATTGCAACATCTTTTCGAGCACGATTGGTCAGTGTCTGAAAATTCTTGAGCTCGCCCGTCTCTCGGTCAACAGCAACAACTTCTCCCTCCATAATAAAGCTACCGATGCCTTCTCCTCTAATTTTGGGCACCAGCTCCACAAGGTCGGGATATTTTTCTGTCATGAGCTCCAAGTGTCTAGAAAATATCGAAACTTTGCCTTTTTCGTCGCAATGGACTTGTGCGCGTTGCCCGTCATATTTATACTCACACGCAAAATCTCTTCCCTGGAGCTTTGTGAGCATCTCCGAGAGGTCTCTGGTAATACTTCCCAGCATTGGACGCAACGGCACGTGGAGGGTCAAGCCGCACCGCAGTAGAAGCTCTTCACATACCCCAACATCGAGGAGTGCGGGAACTAAGTCGTTGTAGTTTGGGTGCCTTGCAAAACTTGCTTTGACAATCTCTTCTGCTTTGCTCCAGATCTCTGCCAACTCTTCCTTCTTTAGCTTACTTAGCTCTGTAGTGTCCTTTGTATCGTACTCGGAACCTGGGGCTTTAGAAAGTGAGAATGCTCTGGATAACGCAATGAGCATGGTAGTTTTAACGGCACCAATGCGGAGCTATATACCATTAGTTGTAAGTTTAATGACAAAAAGACATCGCAGTGGAAGATACGCACATACTGCGAGACGGTTCGGACAATGAACCGGCTCTCTTCTCCACCTCGCGCATCCTGCAGTAATCGATCTACGATCCGCTGCTTTATTTCACCACTTCCCTGCCCATGAGTAGTGGCAATCTTTACCAGGGATTGATAGACTCCCTTTATTGTGAGAGGTTTTGGCTTTCTCAGTGTGAAGCTCTGTTTCTTCTTTGCTTCGAACGCAACATCGCCGGGGTCTCCATATTTGTCATAGATGGCTTTAAGAGACCGGTTATCCAGACCACAGGCTTGGCGGAGAGCCTTGGAAATGGCAGACCCGCCAAGCCCAAGCTCCATGGAGATGTATGGAGGCGAGATAGAGTTGGTGGCCAGCCAGACCTAGAACAACAATGAGAACTATTACGCTTACAGGGTCGGATGCCAACACTTACAGCTGGTAAAAGGCTAGAAGAGTCGCCTTCTATCAAAATGCGTAGAAAATTTACAAGAGTATCGACGATTTTGATACGGCTTGTTGTTGCGCTAACAAGAACGAAGCACCTAGTAAGGAGAGCATATGACGCATCGCCGTTCTCAGGGGCCCAGTATTCTTGCAGCTCTTTTACATACTTTGACGGTTCAAAAGTGAGGGGAGACTCGTCAAGCGGAATTGATGTTGTTACCGTGTCATCGGCCATTCCAGTGGATTGAAGAGAGAGCGTCTTCTTAGTATCCTGTTTCTTGGGTGTCGTATCCGGAGGAGATATCTCTGGTTGGCTTGCAGAAGCAGATGTAGAATCGTCCTCTACCGGCTCTGCTACGGATCCAATACCTTTGTCCTTTGGGGTCGCATTTTGGTCTCCTGAAGGGGTATGAACGTCATTGGCCACCTCTTGATTCCATTCTGCTTGGAGCTTCCGTGCCAGTTCCTCATCGGAAAGTATAGCTGATGAGCTGCTTGGAGCACCATCTTCACCAGCTGAGGTGTTCAGTGTATCCGGCTGCTTCTGTTTGGAAAAGAAGTATTCCAGTCCCTTTGACTGGGCTGCCGGCTGTTTCTTGCCACTGTTGAGCTTCCTCTTCTTGGACGGACTCGACATGATGTCTTTGTGTCTTGTGCAGCTCGGAACTGCTGGGGTAGCCCCTCGACGCTGTAACTCTTAACTCAGCAACATGGAGATTTCATCTCAGAATGATGCCAACTCATAAATCATAGCAAAGCGCGTCATCTCCGGACGTTCACTCGCAAATTGTGGTTGAAGCTCCTCCTTCACGCGAGCCTCTCATCGTCCATGACGCTGTCCAACACGACGACACGTGACCGTGAATCCCGCTTCGGCCCCGTCCCCCCTTGCGCCGCTAAACCCCTTTGGGCCCATCGAAGCCGCACAACCAGCAACCCGCAATATGCGAAATCTTTCCCTTCCAGCCCCACCATCTCGAACTTCCAGTCGACAATCCTCCTCCCCTCACCGAAATCCCTCTCAAATCCCCCTCAAATTCCAGCCCAAGATGAACGGCGAAGATCCCGCGGAACGGCCCGACTACATCACCACCGTCATCAATGGCCTCGAACGTTACAACCCCGAGGCTGTTGGTACGCTCGAGAGCTACCTCCAGGAGCAGTGCGACCAGAAGTTTGCCGACTGCAATGCGAACCGGACGCTGTTGAAGCTGTGAGTGGCCTTGATGTTGCAAAGTGCGGATCCTTTTGTCTTGTATTCTATACGAGAATCGCACTATTTTGCTCTCCCTGTTCTGCTATTCTCTATCCCATCTATATGATGACCGTTTTTGTAAACGTTTCCTATTACCTGAGACTGGGTCTAAACAGCCCAGTCACTTGAAGTCAACTTTAGTGGTGTCTGAAAAGATGAAAGATAAATAACAAACTTACCTACTGTTTTTGTTTATTCGTTCCTGTCGCTTGTCAGCGCATAAAAGTATACAGCAATGCTAATTCAAGCCCGCCCAAAAACTACAGCTACCAGCTCAACCCCGACCGCATGAAGGATGAAGTCGTCACCAACATCCTCGTCAAGGCCATGACCCAATTTCCCTCGTCCCAGTTCACCCTCGCCCTCCACCTCATCAACCCCTCCGCCGCCTCCACCGGCGAGCTCCACGAGGCAATCACCAAGCTCCGATCCCTCAACTCCCAGCTCCAGGGCGCCCAGTACGCAGACTTCTGGGCCGACCTCGACGGCGACGACCTGTGCGCCGACCTCATCGCCGACATCTCCGGCTTCGAGGACCTCGTCCGCGAGCGCATCGCCACCCTCGTCTCACATGCTTTCCGCGAAATCAAGCTCTCACACATGGTCTCATGGCTCGGCTTCAATGAGGACAAGACTCGCAAGTTCCTTACTGAGGTCGCTGGCTGGACTATTGACGACGACGACAACGTCAAGATTCCTTCCAACCCTGATAACGAGGCCAAGAAGTCCGAGATTCGTGAGGACGTTAATGTCGATCAGTTCGCGAGAGTGATTAGACGGTCTTGGGAGGAAACTGTATAAATGCTGAGAGGGGAAGAAGTGAAAGGCGACGACACGGAGAGATAGAAGGCGTTGATTAAACCAGTATTTGCTTATACAGGGAGCAGAGTGACAAATGGATATGTCGACGGAACCCGTGATGCGGAATGAAAACAAAAATCACTGGCATTATTGGTGCGGGGTCCCAAAAACTCAGGCGTTTAATAGGAAACAAACAACTGTTTAATTAAAAAAAAAAGCGAATACAAGATCAAGTCATGTATAGAAACCGGCCTATCTTTTTGGGCATCACATCTACATTCTAATTCGCGCTCTCTTATTTGATATCATAAACTCATCGAGGCTTTTCGTAATCCTCTTACAATTTTTGTCTAACCAACCACAAGTAACCCCCTTAGAAAACCATTATTTCTCTTTTGACAGCTCCTCCCACTGTACACCTGCCCACTCCTCCAAATAACCCGCCTCTTCCACGCCAGTATGTCTCAGCGAACAATCTCTCTCGCACACACCAACAATAATCGTCCCCCACTCCATGCCATCGAGGCTCAAATCATCCTCTTCCAGCTCCGTAATAGCATTCGGCGTCAACTGCACCTCAAACGTCCTTCGTCCACCGCAGTTAGGACATCCCGGCATCGTCCGCTTGGTCAACAACTCGCCAACCTCATCCGTCTTAGAATACAGCAACGGAACACCACTAAACTCATACCGAATGCACTGCTCCGGGTTCTGAGCCATCCGGTCGGCGAATTTCTGGAAAGTAGCATCCATAGCGGATTCGAATGCCTCGCGATCAAGAGCAGAAGGTTCCGGGGCGTCGGCATCGGCAATAGTCACGTTGGCCGGCAATTTCGTCGATGTAGGATCGAGAGTCTCGTAGTCGGCGTCGGCAAGATAGAGTGTCGGGTACGGTGCTGGCTGCGCAGCTTTTTCAGGCCAAGGCTCAGCGGGGGGAGGAGGTCCCGTAGGCGTAGTGTTGAGCGCCAGAGTTTCGGCAAACGTCTTGGAGAGATTTGTTGTAGTTGTTGTAGTTGTTGTAGCAGCAGCTGGCGTCTCGGCGGGCTTCTCAGCCGGAGCAGCAGCAGCAGGCTTAGCAGGCTGACTTGAAAACGGGTTGGACGAAGCAGAACTAAAAGGATTGCTTGACCCCGAGCTAAAAGGATTCGCGCCGCCGCTGGAAAACGGGTTCCCTCCAGAGGCTCCCAAAGGCTTCGCTCCAAACAGCGATTCTCCCAGACCAGGCCCATCCTGCTTCTTTTCCTCCGGCTTGCTCTTCGCCTCGGGCTTCTTCTTCTCCTCAACCTGCGCTGTCGTCATCTCGGCACTATCTTTCCAAACTCTTACACCTCTCAGCGCGCGAACACTGCCAGCCTTCCGCCGACATGTCGCCCTCCGACAAGCGAAGACGTATAGCCGCCGCTCGTGGGACGGGAATTTCTCCGGAAGCTCGCCGTTCAGCTGCAGAAGCAGGGCCATCATGTCTTTGCAGACCTTGCATCTTGCCAGAGCCGCTGACGGTGGTTTATCTGCATCGAGCCAATCCTAGACATCCATCTCATTTAGTATACCCTCGTCTCGTAAAGCTTTGGCGCAAAGCAATTCATTGTAGAGGGCAAAAGCGACATACCGGAGTGCCTCCCAGTTTGCTTATCGTGTCCTCTTCAGCCTCCTTTGAAGCATATCCAAGAAGGACATTTGTCTCTGTGAACTCGCCGTCCGAAGAGTCGGAAGCGTAATCTGCCATTGTCGCAAAACTGCCTGCAGGCTGGAGGCTTGTGATTTTGGTTTGATGTACCTATTTCAACGATGGTGGGGTCAAGATTTTTTTTAGGTGGGAGATAATCTGGCGGCGGGGCTTATCAGCGGTACAGGCTCTACCTAATCCAGTATCATGAAAATGACCACCTACAATGAGACAAGGAAATGGATATAAAACACAAACACGCAGCTGTATTAAAATGCAATAGTAGATAAATGGCAGTGCCTAGATGTTTTGAGCCTGTTCCGGGATGATTTTTGTCTACCACTAGTCTAAACAATAGATTCAATTCATTACATGCCTTCCTCAGGGCCGTCCATTCCCGGGCCAGGTCCTGCAGCTCTGCCCATCTGTCGAGCCTTCAACAGCTCGTCGCAAAGCAGCAGGTTGGACGCAATGCCTGAGCTTGACGCAATGCAATTTCTCAGGACTCTAAACGAGTCAAACACACCTTCCAGCTCGGGATCCATCGGCTCTCCAGTCTCCAGGTTCAGGCCAACGGTCTGGCCTTCAGCATACTCGTCTTGCAGGGCAGCAACTGTGATTTGAACGTTAGTCTTGCACCCTCATACTGTGAATCCGTATCTTGGTATCAACTTACGGGCATCTTGGACATCGTGTCCAGCGTTGGCAGCAAGGGTCTTGGGGATGATGAGAAGAGCATCGGCAAAAGCCTCCACACCCCACTTGGCCTTGCCCTTGACCGTCTTGGAAAAGGCATCGCTCTTAAGGTGGGCAGCACAGGCAACCTGGAAAGCACCAGCGCCGGGAACAACGCTCTTGTCAACAATCATGTTGTAGACGCTTCTTAGACCATCTCGGACAGCATCCGTAACCTGGGCAATGGTGTGCTGGTTGGGTCCCTTGATCAAGACGGTGACAGACTTGGGGTCCTTGACTTCCTCGACAAAGGTGTACTTTTCCTCGCCCAGGGTCTGCTCGTAGACGAGACCAGCCCAGCCGAGAACATCGGGTGTTAGGTCGTCAACGCTGTTCTGAGCAATGCCGCCGCAGATGAGCTGAAGTCTCTCCATGTTCCTTCTCTTTGCTCGTCGCAGAGCCAGGATGCCGTTCTTGGCCAGGACGTCTAGGGAGAGAGAGTCAATGCCCTTCTGGTTGATGATGGCAAAGCTCTTCGTTCCGTCGTCACCGCACACCTGCTTCTTCAGCTCAACAATCTTCTTGAGCTTGGCATCGATGAACCGACGCTCACTCTCGACAAGCTTGTCTCGCTGCTCGGCGCTTGAGTAGAAGAAGCCAGAGTTGATCTCAGTCTTCTCATACTCCAAGCTGACGTTCATTGTCAGGATGTAGCAGTTCTCCAGTCTCTTGGGCATGTCGGGATGTCTGGCACCGTGGTCCAACGCCAATCCTCGGATGAGCTGCGTGTCTGAGGCGGTACGGTGCTGCATCTTCATAATCTCCACCATGTGCAGATCGGGCTTGGCAGGGGCCTGGTAGATGGCCAGCACGGCATCGACGATATCGGGGGTAAGCTTGGCTGCTAATGTCGCGTTGAGCTTCGTGGCAAGGGATGTTCGGGCGACGTTCAGCAAAAGTTCGCGGTCGACCTCCTTGGCCAGCTTGAAGGAGTCCAGGAACTAGCAACAGTCAGATGTAACTCATGAATTGACAAGCGTTTCGTATTCACCTTGAGAGCCTCAGCCTTGGCAATCTCGAAGCCGTCGGTGATGATGCGAGGGTGGAGTCCTTCCGAGATGTATCGGTCTGCCTGCTTCAACAGCTCTCCCACCAACAGCACCACAGACGTTGTGCCATCACCGCAGATGTCGTCCTGGGCAGTCGCGGCTCGAGCAATCATGACGGCAGTCGGGTTTTGGATTTGCATTTCTCGCAGCAGGACGTTTCCATCCTTGGTAAGCTTGATCTGTTGACGGGCGAGGGTTGGTTAGGAATAGGGGTCGGTCACTGAGGGGTAGTAAATTGGGCATCGCGTACCTGTCCGGCGCCGTCGACGAGCCTGCAACGCTGTTAGCACTGATGAGACGCGGCGGATGGAGTCTTTAGCCTTACATTTTGATCGTGCCTCGCGGTCCGAGGTTAGACTTGAGCACATCCTGGAGGCCCTCGCCAGCGCTGATGTTGACCCTCAGAGCTTCACCCCTCCTCTGCACCTTGGTTAGACGAACGGTAGCTCACGGACAGCAGACAGAGGACACACGCACTCGGGACTCGGCCTTTGGGTTGAGAAGTTGTGCCGCAGACATCTTGGTATCTCTGAGCTCGCCGGATCGATTATAAATCTCGTGGGCTCCGTGGTGGCAGTATCGTGCTTTCGACAAGCTTCCCTCTGCCTGGCACCGACCCGCAATCAGAGTGGTGGGCTGGGTACTTTTTTCTGCCTTGTCCGGGCCAAAGGCGGTGTGGTGGGGGTTTGAGTGGCAGTTTCGACGTCTGTCTCTGGATTTTGTATTAGCAAGCCACTTCACTCACTCCGCCCAATTGCGGGCTACCCACTCTTTGACACGGTGTATGCCTTTGACGAATATGAAGCATATGTCCAGAGATTGAAGAAAAGGAAGAAAATGTATATGGTTAAGCAAAGAAAATAGAATATAGGTTGGTAGCTAGGTACGCAATTGGTAAGATAGCCCTGGCCTTTGATCCTGGTGCTTCCCCGCCAAAAGGTACATCACAGCTCCCTATCACCAGAAGCCCCTTTTCGTCCATGTATATGGTAATATCAGGCAGGACTACACCTCCGATACCATAGAGACAAGACAAATAACCGCTCAAGAAAGCGTCACCATATGCCACAGCTACTGGTTCTCTTGCTACTTCACTATACTACATGTCTATGCACTTATGCACTCCCTCTTGTGCTGCTTCCAGTCTTGCCTCTGACACTCTGTCGAGCAGTAGCTAATCTTCATGCACCCCTTGCACTTCTTCAGCTTCAGCCCGTCCAATTGCTCCGTCTTCCCACATGTGTTACATTGCTCAACCTCGTCTGCTGATTCTTTCACCACCAACTTCTTCTCATTGATGACTGGCTCAACAAAGGGGACCGAGTACATCGGGCTGATTGCAATCCGCACCGCATACTCTGCCGCCTTATCCCAATAAGGCAACCCAACGAAGTCATTCGGTAGCTGTCCATTGCCACATGAGCAAAGCCATTGTTGTCCATGCTCAAAGCTCAGCGGGACGGTTGCGCCGTCCTTTTTGTACTCGCAATTTGGAAGATGGTTCCAAGTACGGCATCGCTCTACTAAAGACGGTATAGTCTTCTTCCAAAGAGCCAGCTCCTCATCGTTGACTATCATCGTGCAACCTCCCATTGGATCCAATTCGTATAGGAATGTCCTCAACGCCTCGGATTCCAACATTTTCAATGAAAAGGGAATGATGGCGGCGTCCAACACCACCGACGCTGCGTCTCCATCCAACCGTAGAGCTGATACGAGAATAACTGCCTGGATGCCGCCCTTTTGCGGGTGCTTGATGAAAATCAGGCCTGTTTGGCTTCCTTGTACGCCAGAGGAAACCATAAACATGGTAAATAGGGATTCCTTGAAATTAACGCGCACATCTGCTGCAATTCCCGACGTATCCACTCCATCTCTAAGCTGCCTCTCCTTTACGGAGAATTGCAGAGATGTTAGTGTCGTTAGCCATGACAAGCGCCCCTTTTCCTTCAAATCAATGATGGGCAAGTTATCCAGATTGAGATGTGGCATATTAACAGCCACGGGAAGACCACGAGGCGCAATCACAGTAGGGGAAACAAAATCTCCCAAGACCTTGCTCTGCTTCGGGTCTGCCAGAGGGGCAACCACCTCGATGTATCCAGATGTACGAGCAATACGAGTTTTGCTACCGATGCTTGTCACGGGAATTGGGTATCTGAGCGGGCAGATCAACTCTTTCTTACCAAACACGACGTTGATAGTAAAGGGGTCACCCTGCTGTAATTCGATAGGTGCCTTATTCTGCAACAATTTTTGGCCCATCTTGGAGGAAATTTGCAAGTGTGCAGTTAAATATTCGATGGCTTTTTGATTCGAGGACAATTCGGCCATTAATGTCATAGGGCCTGCGCTTTCCGCCTTGGAAACATCATCATTTAATGGCTTTACGCCAACACTCGTTACCTTGTGCGCTGTCGTCCCCGGCATAAGTTTGGATACAAACACTGTCGTGGTATCTGACAATGCTGCTTCATAAACCGTACTCGACATGCCCAGCATCATGGTCATAAGGGCGGTACTAGAAGAAGCCGTGGTTAGGTCTAGGCCAACCAAGCTCGTTACTGGTTCCTCCACCAGCGCAGCTGTAGGCACCAAAAAGGTTGCTACCAGAGGTGATGTTCCTGACCAACAGAGCTCATCTTCTTCTATGCTCACAATTGCATCTCCCGAAGCAATGTCGCCTGTTGTCGTCACTCGGCCGAAAACAATATGAACATCATCAAACACGTCGAGTCTCCTCTTAGAATCGTTACCGCTAGACTTCAAGGTGCCTATCAAGGTTGGAACTGGGGCTGTCGGCGAAGATTGAGGAAATAATCTGGCAAAGGCATCTCGAGGGACAACCAAAGTAACGGCAACCATGGGTGGAAGATGCTTCCATCCGCTAAGAGGCCCTTGGCGAGGTATCGTCGCTACGACGTCATCATTCTTTGTAGTATTGAGGGTAGCGAGAGATAGCTGGAGACGAAAGTCCAGTGCTTGTTTCGCAGTCAGGGGCAGATTTCTTTCATCCTCTATGCTCTTTAGCAGACTGCTGAGTACTGCATCCCAATCAGCCTTTACTCGGCCCTGGATGACTTTGAGTAAAGCAGTGAAGCTTCCGCGATGGAAACGGGGATAGCTGTGGAGAACTCTGCCACCAGAGGGTTCATGATGACCATCGTCCATCTCGTTTACAAACATCTCAGAATACATCTGAAATAGAATCTCGCTGACGTCTTTGGCTTTCATGTGCAGCTTGGGTCGCTCCATGCCATAACCACCAAATTGGTCGTCACGCTTCCATGCTAGACGAACATGAAACTGAGTCTGTGTCGTGTCTCCAGCTTTGCCCATCGCCGATATGAAGATCTCATCTACGTGAGATTCAGCCTTTGCATTTGTCCAGGCATGCAAAGGGGTAAGACCCAGTAACAGAGATACTGTAGATGATGGGCCGTGTAACACCTGGTCAAGAGACTGTTTCCCAGATTTGCGGTTGTCCAGGAGCTGCTCCGTATAAAGTGTTGCCCAAGGTGTGGCCTTTAGTAGGGGTGCTGTAGATACGAGGATATTCAAGACTTCAAAGTGATCCGATAAGTTGGAAGTGTCGATGGCGTCGAATTTGGTCGGCGCACTACCACCACGCCCATATGATGCCTTGTCCAAGCGGAGGACTTTTGAATCCCATAAACGCCTATACCAGTTCGCGGATGCTTCGTCGGCTGCATCAGAATATTGGAGAGTATGGCTAAATGCGAAAGCGTCGGAAATGACAAGGCGGACACACACGCTGTCTTTTAAGTTTCTGAAAGCTTGAGCCCATGCAAAGAACTGTACCCTAGCTGCTGCAGCAACTTTATGCTTCTCGTCATCAACATGAGGCTTCAGGGGAGAATTCGCCGGCAAATCTGTGAATGCCGTTGCGAGGTGGAAACTGAGCAAGGGGTCATTGCCATAGTGGAAAAGTTCCCAGTCGGAGAGCAGGCCAACCAGCATAGGATTCGGTATCCTGGCAGTTTTCCCTTGAATCATTGCGACTCCCGTTTTCCAGTAGTGTTGGAAGTTTTCGGGCAAGGCAAACTTGGATGTAAGAGCGAGGGGGGCAGCTGATCGCATCCCCGTTAGAATCATAGAGCCCTCCTCTATGACTCCCTTAGATAGGCCCAGGCTCCTTGATAGCTTGGTAGCTTGCTTGCTTCTGTCATCTTTTTCTGCTGCGCCAAGAATGCGCTGAAGAGAGTCGCGAACATCACGCAGGGTATCCTCATCGCAAATTTTGATAACTGAGCCAAACGGGCTAGTAGTGAAAGAATCCAGCGATTCCAGCATGGGAATGATTGACTTGACATGGCGGACGAGGCTCCCTACGGTCTGTTCGTCCAAGTACATGTGGTAGTATATGTCCCAGACTGCCTCGCTGTTGATGACTTCTCCATTGGCCAATATCATGGTCAGGAGGACTAAGTTCCGTGCTGTCAAGTGGTTAGTATAAGCTTCATAAAGCACAATCCATGCAGCATGTTAGCATTGCCAAACTTACCAATGATATTTTCGTCGATATCACAGCATGTGAAGTCGAGTTTTCTGTCAGCTAAAAGCCAAAGAACTGTCAGCCCACATGCAACTTAGTTCACAGAAGGGATGCTTCTACTCACGAAGTCCTTGTTGCATATAGGAAGTGTACAAAACGTTCCTCAAGTCACCGCAACCGAGTGAAAGTAAGCTGGCATCTTGGCCATGGGGGATGCTTCGTGCCAAATTCGTTGCAGGCGTGTTTCCGATGGCATACAGCCATCGATATCGGTAGGCAACGGTAGGCGTCAACATTTTTGAAAGATCAACGCATCACCGGCAAGAGCAAAAAAAGCGTCCAATATGGTAAATGAATGCAATATTTAACGAGCAAACAGCGTCAAAATTTAGTGATCAAAGCATCTAGCAGAGAGTGAAGCTGGTGAAAAGAAAACAAAATTGAGGGCGGGGAGGCCCAAGTTTGTGTACTGTGAGAAATAGGGTAGCAGCTAAAAGGCAGCCTTATCTGCCAGAATCTGTCCAACTGGCGAGACGTCATTGGCATCACACCGCCGGCAGAAAAAAACATACATGCCCTGCATTTAATATAATTCCTGGACGTACAACATCGCGATGCCCCAATCATATTCCATCAGATGCAGCCACAAATTCTCTTTTTCACGATGCGGCGAAGGAGACAGTTCAACTCTTCTCACACAAGCGGCGATCAGCAGGTCAACTATGAACTGGCTGCAGGCAAAAAGAGTTGGATAGACGATGGCAGAGGCGGGTAACATCGAATCCACATCACAGGGAACACATCACAGAGGCAGTCGCTATACTTCCACAATATCCAGGCTCATTCGTACTCTAGTGTCCCTAGGTAAATATCCTCAAAACTCCGAACAAATAGCCAAAGAGGGACCCGTTGCCGGATTCCCGTGGAGGAGCCTCGTTTCCAAGCATCAAACGCGTTGTAACATGACAGCATATCCAGACAAAGGAAAAAATACAATCCCCCAATTTTAATCCCCAAACCCATTCCTCCCCCGTATTGTACAATTGAACTGACACCATAGTTCCAACATGGCCAGCTGTGGTTCTTACACAGCAAATTAAGGCCGTTGGGCTGTCGATAGAAACCTTATAACGCAAGGAAAAGAAAATAAATTATCCCGATCATGAGACCCGGTTCAGATTAAGGCGTCATCGTAATATCGACTCGACATACATAAGACAAGTTCAGAATATATCATGGCGCAAGTAGGTATATTCGACGCATTTGAGCATCTCATCAAAAGTAGTAGCCGTTGTCGTTGAGCATGCTGACGGCTACACCGTTGAACTCGTCGAATTTGGGCATCATCATCAGGCTCTGGTCGCGATCCAGCGGGATGAAGCTGTCGTCGTTTGTGAACTGGCGAAGTAGATCGTCTTCCTGTTCGCTGATGCTCAGGGGCAAAGGTGCGCCCATTGTTGTCAAGCTCATCATCATACCACCGGGAGGGAAGCTGACAACTTCATCCGCCGTTGTTGATGTGGCGGGATCCAGCTCGAAGAAGTGAGAGGGCGGCGATGACGATGACTGAGAGAGACCGGGCGGCGTGTTATAGTGGCCTGGTGTGCTCTTTCCGGGAGAAGAAGGATGTGAGGCCCTCTCCATGATTGCTTCCGGGGATACATATGAGTGCACACTGGCTTCTGAAGTTGAAGGAGATGCGACGACGGTGCTGTTGACTGGGGGAGTGGGTAGGCTGGGCATCGGGGCCGACGAGACCGAGCGCGGTGGTTCAGCTTCACGTTCGATGTCAATATCCAGCACCTCATCCAGCACATCGAGTTCATATCCGGGAGAGCCAACGTTGGAGATGTCCGAATAGCCCGAAAACGAAGAGATGGAGCTGATGGACATGTTTTTCTTCCTGGTCTTTGCGGATTTCTCGAGTCGCGCGTCCAATTCCGGACGATTCTTCTTAGGTCGTCCTCTCTTCACGCTTTTCCTCACAATGCCATCAAAGGCGCCGACGCACATGCCTCGCTGACGGTGCCTCGTGAGAGCATCATGTCGCGCAAACTTGTTGCCGCAGTCGCAAGGGTACGGCTTGATTCCGGTGTGAATCTTGGCGTGTCTCTTGAGATCGTGCTGCCGAACGAAGCACTTCATGCAGGCCGGGCACTGGTACTGGCGGTCGTTGAGATGTGTCTGGACGTGGGACTTGATGTTCTCTTTGCGGCCAAACTGCTTGCCGCAGTCGTCGAACAGACAAGTCCACTTGCCGTCTGTCGTCTCGGGTCCCTGGATGAACTGGGCAATCTCTTCGACAGTGACCCCTGTCTCGGTTCGCGTCTCATCGATATTGATATCGGCGATGCTGGCCGCGCTCGCGATGCTGGCCGCTGACTCGGTGCGACGATGGCGATTAGGGCGATCGGCAGGAGAATTCTGCGCGCCGTAGGTGTGATTGAGCCGAGGCTGCGGCGGCTGAGCAGTATATCCGCTGCCAGCTACGGGCATCATCTGTGATCCTTCTAGCTTTGTCATTGGGTGAGGCATCCAATTATCAGCAGAAACATTGTCAATGCGCCCTGATAACTTAGCTGATTCATACTTCATATTGTTCATGTTCATATAGTGCGATGTCTGCATGGGTATAGCGTTCAAGGGCTTGTCGCTTGGAAAGGCGCTTGGGCAGGTTGTGCCTGTAGCAGCTGAGAGGCTCGGCTCGGCTTGCTGTCGCATTTCATCAAACATGTGCGGACGGATACCAAAGGCAAAATTGCTCCAGTGACAAACGGTGAAGTTGGTGAAGAATGAATGGATTCCAGATCCAAGTTCAAGGGCCAGCTGAGCTGCAGTAATGGTTCCCAGGAGCTCAAGTATGGGATGGGATGTCGTCGCCACGGCAACGCGCCAGCGCAAACGTCTCCACCAATAGCCCGCGTCTATCAGGCTAGATGTGGCAGCTTAAAACAACCGGGCAATATTGAGACAAGTCCAGGAACAAAGAAAGAGCTGCTGTGTGGCGATGCCGTCCGTGTTGACTCCCGTGGTCCGCAGTTGGGCCAAGGATGGATGAGTTGTCCGCCCGTTACTGGCTTTCCCATGTTCATGTCCATGTCGCTACTCCATATCTTCATGTACACATCTCTCGCTTACTCTTAGTATGAACGTGAGATTGATGCATGTGAACTACAGCATTATTTCTTATGAAAACTCGAAAGATCACCTACTGGGACGCAGCTCTGGCATACCCGTCCTCTACAGCATCTATCTAGTCTATGACGGTGATGCTAGATTGATTCCCCTTAGCAGGAGACTTCGAGGGACGCCATGTTTCACGTCGAGATCGATATCTTACCCAGGTGGTAGCCAGAGTGTCTGTGTTTTCACACCCATGCATCCCTGGGAAGTACAAGTACAAGCGCAAGACATGGATATCTCCCAAGGCTGTGCCAAGCAAGCACCAATTGCTTCCTCAGCGCTTGTTTCGTGACCGAGCACATGCTATCCGCCCGCACTATTCGCTCTAGACAATGTACCGGTACCTCGTACTCGGTCTTTTCTCATTAAAACGGCCCTATGACTACCTTGATAGCAGCTGACGCGCACCATGGCAACGCAGATTGCGCCCATAACATTGGATGCGATCGTGCTAAGCGCTATGGCTTTTTATAGTAATATTTATCGACGTCACCAAGGCTGCCCGAAGCGGAAATTACTCGCCGGGCAATCTCGCTCCAGGGCTTGGTGTCCTCAGCAATAACAAACAAGCTGAGGCCAATCAATGGGCCAAGTTAAATGAGGGCCGACTCGTGAGCAAGAAAAAAGTACCAGACGCAGACATGAGCACAGTAGTGCCGCGGCTGAGGGAGTAAATATTATCATTGAGCAGGCCACTAAGACGACGTAGCGGCCATCCATCTTGGGGGGACCATCAACATTCTGCATTAGAACAAGATGAAGACGGCATCTAGACGCCATTCGGGCGGGATGGGAGCGAAGTGGCTGGCTGGAACACGCCACTGTTGAGCCACTGCCGGCTCGTGGATTGGACTGACAGATGGAAGGGGACCAGCTACTGCACATGCAAGATGCTGATGATACGATACGATGCATTCCATCCTGGGGTGTCTTCCCCGCTTGCTCACGTCGGAAAGCCTTGCCTGGGCGACGGACCAAGGAGGACATACCCAGCTAGTAGGACGGCTAATCGCTGCTTCGACATGGCACCGCTCCCAACAAGCTGGTACATCCATACCTTGATATGGAGTGCAGAGTGCCGTATGGAGAATAGAGTTGGAAGTGCTGCTAGAGCATACAGTAGCATAGGTAGGGCGATGGTGCCCATGTTGCTGCATTCTAGCTGCAGGCCTCACCTACGTGAAAAAAATGGAGTATCCCGGTCTTTGAGCTAGGTCCAGCTAACTGACATGGAGCTTGTCCACGGCATCTGGCGGGAAGACGAGAAGATGCGATGACTCCACAAAGCTTGAATGATGTCTAAGATACAGTACGAGTATGAAGTAATGGAGAGACAGGCAGCAGGCGGCAGATGGAAGAAAAACTCGTATCATTCGAGGGTTGACCAGGAGAGTACGCATTGGGAAACTCGGAGAGCACTGTCCAACTTTTACTCAGATGGTATTGCAGAATGAGACACAGCACCAAATAGTTGATTGCGTTTGGCTAGGTTGGAATAAATCAGAGACAGTATGAGTGCGATTCATAGATCTTAGACATTGACCGCCCTTCCTGGCCGGCCCTTAAATGGCGAGAGGATCATCAATCATCCTCACCGTCTTCACCGTCTTCACCCTCATCAACCGCCAGATGGACTCTCAATAACTCCTCTGGACCTGTAAATATTGATGGATCAAATGTCCACCTCAGTGTTTCTTACCTGTAAATTAGTGCCTACATGTACTGCTAGTACCATACCATGCCGACATGTACTCTGTAATGCGCCCCCATCGGACCTCTCCAGTTAAATTGAATCCATCAATGGGGCACTTCCTTCATCTCGCGAACCAGCGCCGCTACGTGTTTAGCACCTGCAGCACTAGGTCGGCTCGTGCTGCGCTTTTTTCCCTCTTCAGTGGCCCGCGATGGGAGTTTCCGGGTTGTGCGTCGCCTGCTCGGGGGCGCCATAGGCCTATAAGCCGCCTGTAACCTGCCCGCTGGCCAATGCCATTCACTGCGCCAACCTAACACTGGAAGGGTTCGTCGGCTGAGCGAGAAAAAAAAAAGTGCCGGGGGGATCCTGGCCAGGGCTCAATATCTGGTGACCGACCTTTCGACTTCATTTCGTCACCCTTGAAAATCCCTCCTCCGCTGTCATTGGCTGCCCACTGGCTGACTCCGGAAAACTGATTTCAAGGAATTGAAATCCGGTTTACGCTTTTTTTCTCACGTTGCTCAACACAAGACGACGCTTCCTTTACGCCAGCATTTCCTGACGCCTTGTCGCGGATCGCAGCCATGTCCATGGTCAACGCCTCCAGAGGGAACAATCCCAGCCGGAATCAACCCCGAAGCACCACGCCGTTCAATAATGGCCCTGCCGTCGCGAGTTCCGGCATCCCTCGCCCTGTTCTAGATGCCCAGCAGCAGCCAAACGAGTCCTCTGCCAGTCTCAGCGCGAGCAGGCAGAAACAATCTAAGCGCGATGAGGTACGTGAAGGCGTTCATCACAACAAGTTGCGCTCGAGTCAGGTGGAGAGTTGTTTTGAGGGGAGGGGGGAAGAGAGCTAGCTAGCTACTCACTATCATGTTCACCACCCCTCATTGCAGTGGCTAACTTTGGGCGTAATGTAGGCGATCCGCAGGAAACTGGAGAGCGACCTCTCCAAAAAGAAGACTCTCACGGGCCGGTCACGACAGATTCGCAGAGCCCCTCCCGGAACTGTGCTTGCCCTCAAGCCCAGCCAGGCTCTCCAGATCAAGCCCGCCACCACCGTCTCCGAGGCTGCTCAGCTGATGGCTGCGAAGAGGGAGGACTGCGTGCTGGTTACCGACGATGAGGACCGGATTGCTGGTATCTTCACGGCCAAGGATCTTGCGTTTCGTGTGGTCGGGGCTGGACTCAAGGCCGCCAACGTCACGATTGCTGAAATCATGACCAAGAACCCCCTCTGTGCCAGGACCGACACGAGCGCCACGGATGCGTTGGACCTGATGGTTCGCAAGGGCTTCCGTCACTTGCCCGTCATGGATGAGAACCAGGATATCTCGGGTGTGCTGGACATCACAAAGTGCTTCTACGACGCCATGGAGAAGCTGGAGCGCGCATACTCTTCCTCGAGGAAGCTGTACGACGCCCTCGAGGGAGTGCAGTCCGAGTTGGGCGCCAGCCAGCCTCAGCAGATTATCCAGTATGTGGAGGCTCTCCGGTCCAAGATGTCTGGGCCCACACTCGAATCCGTGTTGAACGGCATCCCGCCGACCACGGTGAGCGTCCGGACCTCGGTCAAAGAGGCTGCGGCCATGATGAAGGAAAACCACACCACTGCGGTGCTCGTGCAGGACCAGGGTGCCATTACGGGCATTTTTACCAGCAAGGACGTCGTTCTTCGTGTCATTGCTCCAGGCCTTGACCCGGCCAATTGCAGCGTCGTGCGTGTCATGACCCCTCACCCCGATTTTGCCCCAATGGACATGACCATTCAGGCTGCCCTGCGAAAGATGCATGGTAAGCAACCTCTAGTTTCCCCATCCTCCCTCACCTTTACTGCTCTCATCCTAGCCTTATGGCTACCACATTTTTCGCGTGCCCAAGAAGCATCAAAACATGGTCAAGCATGTGTCTAACACTCATATTTCAGATGGCCATTATCTCAACCTTCCCGTCATGAACGATGGCGGTGAGATTGTGGGAATGGTGGATGTGCTCAAGCTGACTTATGCTACGCTGGAGCAAATCAACACCATGTCGAGTGACAATGGCGAGGGCCCGGCG
Organism: Trichoderma semiorbis; assembly: GCA_020045945.2. NCBI lineage: Eukaryota > Fungi > Ascomycota > Sordariomycetes > Hypocreales > Hypocreaceae > Trichoderma > Trichoderma semiorbis. The sequence continues at coordinate 3,158,106 of CM034695.1, forward strand.
TGGAACAAGTTTTGGCTCTCCATCGACCACGAGACGGAGTCGATGGTGTCTGGCGACGGCAGCCACAGCCATCACCACGCTCACCACTCTCGCATGATGTCGCCCGAGGCAAACCGCCTTGGAGACAGCGTCGCTCCCAACGACTCTGCATCGCACATCGGACTGGACTCGCCTCCTCATTCCATCGCCCCCGAGGTGACGACCGCCGACGTTCCGTTTGCTTTCAAATTCAAGGCACCTTCGGGACGTGTTCACCGGCTGCAGGTGGTTGCATCGCAAGGCATAGAAGCATTTGTGCATGCCGTTGCATCCAAGCTTGGAAGTGAACTCGACAGCATCGGAGGCATGCCGGATGTTTTAGAGGGCAGAATCGACGGTCCTGGGTTTGCTCTCAGCTACATGGACAACGAGGGTGACACCGTGTCCATCACCACCGATAACGATCTCCTGGAGGCCATCCTCCTCGCCCGCCAGGCACATCTCGAGAAGGTTGATCTCTTTGTCCATGACTCAGAGAAGCCGCCTACAACACCCTCGTTGGACACCCTGCCAACCCCAGTTTCGTCATCCACCGGCCTTCGTGAGCGCCGGAGAGCCTACGAGGAGGAGGAGTCAGAGAGCGAGGAAGAGGAATCCGAGGAGGAGGAGGAACAGCGGCCCGCGCGCCGTTCGCGGAGATCAAGGACGATTGTCCACCAGGAGCAGATTATTGCCGGCGTACCCAACGACCTGCTGCTGCCCGGAGCCATTGTTACCCTTGCGGTGGTTATAATTGGTGTGTTTACTATTGCCAGAGCGACTAGCCGGTAAAAAGAGAGCAATGCGGTCCCCTTTGTGGGATTCTTTTCAATAATGACCTTACGAAGAAAAAGTTGGTTGGCATTGGTAACTGTAGATTTCTCAAGCACAGACAAATCGTCATAGATTTAGGGCTTTTTTACTTTGTCTCCTGTTTTATCAAATCTCAATTTTATTTTCTCGCAGCTCAATATCATGTCATCAGTATCTGCTCATTCTCTCGTGTATCCATACCATTGATGTCAGCCAGCATTTTAACGTGCTTAGCATGGCTGCGGCAGATGCAAGATGGCGTGTCAATCACAAGCCTCAAAACGACGTGGGGTAATTTTTGCACTGTCAAATTGATGGCGGGGTCATTTTTTTGCTCGCATGTGCCTTAGCTGCTCTAAAATTCTAGCGGCTGCTTTTGCCCAGCGGAACCGGAAAATATGCACCGCCGTAGAGACCCCATCCGTACCGGCGTGATCCAAATTTTGGACTGATTGCGAGCAAGTCGGACGACAGTTGGAGCAAAACGAACGCCGCCATGAATGTTCAGAGCGCCGCTGTGCGGCATGGTAAGTCAATTGGAGACGGTGATGGTGATGAGAAGACGCAGGATGCTTATTAAAATCTAGGCCGCCGCGCACTGGCGTCTCCCCTGCCACGAGCCGTTCTGCGACAACTCTCGACCGAAGTCAAGACGGCGACAGCTTCAACCTCGACTTCGACCTCCAATGGCCCGGCTCAGGCATGGCCGGCTCCTCAGTCAGCCGCTGCGCCTCCCAAGATTGTGTCATCGGCCAAGAAGAAGCAAAAGATTGTCGAGGAAGTCATCATGACGCTCGGGGCCAACTCTTCGCAGGAGCACCACGGAGCAGCCTGGAGCAAGCCGCATCAGAGGGGCAAGCAGACTTTGACCCCCGCCCAGCAGTATGCCGAGTTCCAGAGGATCCAGAAGAACACGAGGAGCCTTGGTTCAAAACTCGAGAAGCGCTATGTGCCCACGGAAATCATTAGCAACCCACCCCGGCCGGAGGACGTTACGCTGGAGCTGTTGATGGCGTCGCAGACACACATGGGCCACAACACTTCACTATGGAACCCGGCAAACTCGCGATATATCTACGGAGTGCGACAGGGAATTCACATTATTTCTCTCGAGACAACTGCGGCGCATCTTCGACGAGCGGCCCGAGTGGTTGAGGAGGTGGCCTACCGCGGTGGTGTCATTCTGTTTGTTGGTACTCGCAAGGGCCAGATGGAGATTGTCACAAAGGCATCTGAGCTGGCAGGCGCCTACCATCTGTTCACAAAGTGGATTCCCGGTTCCATCACAAACCGAGATGTCATCCTCAGGACCCAGGGCATGAAGGTTGTGGACCACCTGGACAAGGAGCTTGATGGATTCGACATGTTCAAGGGTACGGCGAGACCGATACTGCCAGACCTGGTGGTTTGCCTCAACCCGCTAGAGAATTACACGCTGTTGTACGAGTGTGGCTTGAAGAATATTCCTACGATTGGAGTCATTGACACAAACACCGATCCTTCGTGGGTCACATATACGATTCCGGCAAACGACGACAGGTAAGCTAAACTCTACCAATTGCAATTCTGTCATATCAATCTTTTTGCTAACTATTATTTCTTTTTTAGTCTTCGTTCTATGGCTTTGGTTGCCGGAGTACTTGGTCGAGCCGGAGAAGCTGGTCAGAAGCGACGACTACAAGATGCCGCCAGCGGTAACATCTCATGGAGCACCTCGCCAGAACTTAGCCGTCACATGAGGAAGGAAGTGCAGGCTGCCGTCCTCAAGAGAAAGGAGGTCATGGGCCGGATGCAGGCCAACATTCAGGGATTTACGGATGAGGAGATGAAGCTTCTGAGGTCACAATATCTTGGAGAGCAGCAGGAGGAGGTGACTGAGGACGACTTGGTCAATATGATGGGAGAGACTGTTGCAGCTGAAGCGTCAACAGAGAAGGCCGGGGAGACAGTTGGTGCGCGTCTGGGCAGCATTGAGGCGCAGCTGAAGAGCTTGCAGAAGAATGCTGTCGAGATTGAGCAAGCTGTGCGAGGAAGTGTATAAAATACTTATTGTACAAGTGCCATTAGATGGATGGAAAAGGGGGAAGAGAGGGAGGGACATTAAAAAACATTGTATAATAGATGTATATGGGCATGATGCAAACGAGATGAATGTTTTTCCACTTGAATTGACAAGCCACATCCCCTTTTCTGAACCTACATCGAGCTTACAGCAACAAAAAGGCGCTGCTGATTGAGGTTGATGGGCCTTATGACAGCATCACCAACTTACCCTAGAAGAACAAGGGTCCAGTGGCGGAGAAACCGTCATTCCGCAGCCGGCAGCAGATAAGGTACCGTCTACCTTTTTAGTCGCCGACACACAACGCAAACCAAAAGTCCTCCCAAGGTCACGCCACGCCTAACCGCAACAGCCGGTGTGTGGTCCCTCCCAAAAGGCAAAAAAGCCGCGCTTCGGTTCTCTTTACTGCGTCTGTACTTTCCCACCGACCTTATACTGTTTCTGTACTCTTTTTTCTTTTGGTCCGAGCAGAACGTCGCACGACGAACTTTTCAGCACAGAACCGGCAGCGCAAAAAAAAGGGCAGAGAAGCGCGCAAAAATAATCGAACAGCAAATCAGACGCGGGCTTGCAATTAATGATTCGAGTGGCCTAGAAACTAAGCTTTTTTTTTTTTCTTTTTTCTTTTCGGGGGGGCGGGTTACCCAAAAAAAGAAAAAAGTTGCGAGGGTTCTTTTTTTATTTGATTTTTTGGGGGCTGTTTCATATTTTGTTTGCCGCGCTTCAATTGCGCTGGGAGGGAACGTCAGTCTCACTGACAGAAAGAAGAAGAAAAGTCCTAGCCTCTTTTTCTTTTCTGCTTATTCCTTCCTTGCTTCTTCCTTTTATTCCCGCCTGCAGCCTGTAGGGGCTCTGCACGGCTCTTTTGGTTGGGGGATCTGTTTGGGGGGATTTTTTCTTTCTGTTTTATCCTTTTTTTTTCCTCCTGCTGCAGGGAAAATTTTCCGGGCTGTTTCCTATTTTGGAGGTGCGGTTACTTTGTTAATTCTTTTTATTTTCACCCATGGTATGTACTACTTTATTTTTTTCTTTTTACCCTTCCATCTCCCCCCCTTCTTATATGTCCTTCTGGACTATGCCCAATCGGCGTTTCGCCCCCCCTTCGATCCAATCCCTCTGCTTTTGCTGCATTTCCCTTCCCTTTCCCTTTTTCTTTCCCTTGCCCGGATGACGTACCCCATGGGTGAAGGGCCATGATTCCTTCACCCGGGAAGTTGTTTAAGCGGGCCTTGTGGCTGATTATCAAATCCGGCATGCACAGAGCATCTCTTGGGTAACCAACGGTTTCCTTTCTCTCACCCCCCCTTATAACGCACACGCTACTCTCCTCGCCATCATCCGGCTCAGCCCAAACGATGCCGGCCGCCGTCGATGACCCGGCCAGCCCCACAATCCATCGGGTCTCCGGCCAGCCGCCGTTTCCGGACCCGAACAACCCGATTCTGCCGCCGGACATTGTGCCTCGCCAAGTGACGCTGAGGGACCGCCAGACCGTGGCCACCATTGTGCCCTTTGCATCGCGGCATCAGATCCCCGTGTCGCTCGTCGTCTATCTATGTGCGCAGATTAACAAGGAGATTGATGGCGGCGACACGTACCCCCTGATGGACCCCTTCAGCGCCGATGGCTTCGCCGACTTCTGGTTCCAGAACTTTGGCGCCGTCATGCTGCTGGGCAACATCGAGAGCGCCGACCAGCTGCTGGACGGCAAGGACTGGGCCAAGGAGTGTCTGGGCAGCTTCTACATCCGGCCCAACTACCCCGGCCGGAGCAGCCATGTGTGCAACGGGGGGTTCCTCGTCACCGACGCGTCCCGAAACCGCGGTGCCGGCCGCCTGATGGGCGAGGCATATATCGACTGGGCGCCGCGGCTGGGCTACACGTACAGCGTCTTCAACCTCGTCTACGAGACCAACGTGGCGTCGTGCAAGATCTGGGATGCGCTGGGCTTCAAGCGCATCGGCCGCGTCAAGGGCTGCGGCAATCTCAAGAGCTATCCTGACCGCTTCATCGACGCCATCATCTACGGTCGGGACCTGGCACCTGGCGAGACTGAGGAGCTGGTGAGCGAGGAGCGCTTCGACAAGATCAAGTACTATTTAAAATATGGCAAGTATCCTAACGGCGCCGACCGCGCGGAAAAGAGCCGCCTGCGTAGCGCCGCCACGCATTACAAGCTGCTGGACGGGGACAAGCTCATGCTCAAGGACAAGGAGGTCATCTCGGACCCGGCGCGGCAGTACGAGATTGCCCGCAACGTGCACGTCATGCACCACGGCGGAATCAACAAGACGACAGCCACCATTGCCGAAAAGTACCACTGGAGCCGCATCAAGGAGACGGTCAGCGACGTCATCCGCGCCTGTGCCGAGTGCAAGGAGCTGGGCAAGACGCCGAACCCGGGCGGCACCAAGAAGTCGGTCGCGTCCACCACGTCTGCTTCTGCTCCGGTGGCCGCCGTCACGACGCCCGCGCCGACGCCGATCCTGCCGAGCAACGGACCGCCGAGGAACCACTCCATTCCATCCAACATCGCCACGACTGGGCGGATCCTCGCTCTGCAGAGCCATGACACGATGCTGTCTCTATCGCCCAGCACGAGCCCCAGTCCGAGCGCGTACGCAAACCCCAGCGACATCTCCGTCATTCCACCCTCGCAGACGTTCCAGCCCGCCCAGGCCCTGCATCACCACCAACAGCAGCAGCACCAACAGCATCACCACCACGGCCTGCCCCCGGATCCTCATCATCACCACCACCTGCAGGCCCTGCACCACCACCAGGTCGCCCACCAGCAGCCGTCGCTCCACCACCCCCATCACCAGACACACCACCACCACAACCCCATGCTGCAGGACCAGCCTAACCAGCACGAGCCGCACGTCTACCAGCCCATTGACCCCCAAATCATAAATCACCACCACCATCACCCGCAGCCTCATCATGATATGGGTTTCGAGCATTACCATCCTCATGCAGACTTTCAGGCTTTACTTAGTGCGACGGAAGATGTGCCTACACAGCCTGATGATACTGTCCCGCCTTCTGTCGACACCGATCTGGAGATGCTCATTGAGCACGACGCAGTAGACGACGACGTGGATGATGTCGGGCCAAATGACCATACGAACCACGTCATGGACGACGACGTCATGGTCGATGGCCTCACCGGTGGCCCGCAAGTCATGCGAAGAATAGGCCATCGAGATGGAAGGGGCATATACGACGTCGGCTTTGGCGGGCCCTCAGGATAACACCATTTATTTTCGTACTTTTTTCTATATTTATGTCGTCTTTTTTATATATGGCATTGTTGAGAGTTGGGGGAGTTGTGTGTTGTTGGTTTGTTATAGCGTTGGGTGTTTGTAGCTGAATGATGAATGTGTATGGATGTATATACGGCTGCTAGGTATGATGGAGATACCTTTATAGATTTCACATAAAAAATATACACTCTCGTTTGCCTTTCAATAATTAGAAGCCAGAAGAAATACTAGACAAGATAGAATCAAGCAATATCAAAGAAAATTACAATCGTCGGAAAAAGTTGTCATATCAAAAGTCTAGTAGATAATAGAGGCCATTTTCTAGGTATCTTACAGATCCTCAAAACCTCCATTCCGTTTTTTGTTCGTTCTTCCTTTTTTGAAATGCTTTATATTTCCCCTGCGCCCCTATCTACTACCCTTTTCTCTCTCTCCCCAAAATCTACCGTCGAGGCATGCCCCGTCCTCTGCCTCTGAGTGCCCTCTGAGCCGCACCGGGAGGAAGCTGGCCCGGCGCCTGGGGCTGAGCGCTCTCCTCATTTCTGATGGTCTCGTCGACGCCGAGGATCAAGCAGCTGGCCTCGGTGGCGGCCTGCAGGGCGTTGATCTTGACCAGGGCAGGCTCCCAGACGAAGCGCTCCAGCATGTCGGCGGTGCCCTCGTTCTGGAAGTCGACGCCGGCCCAGGTGTTGCCCTTGCGGTGCTCCACGCGGAGCTTGTTGAGGATGTCGGTGGCGTCGAAGCCGGCGTTGTCGCACAGCTGGCGGGGGATGATCTCGAGGGCCTTGGCGAAGGACTTGATGATGGCCTGCTGCTTGTGCGGGATGTTCTTGTCGGCGAACTGGTGTAGGTAGGCCGAGATCTCCATCTCGACGGCACCACCACCGCCGACAATGGTTCGGTTCTTGACGGCTCGCTTGACGATCATGATGGCGTCGTGGAGTGATCGCTCGACCTCGGCAATGAACTGCTCGGCACCACCACGAAGGACCAGAGTGCACGTCTTGGCCTCGGGGCAGCCCTCGAAGAAGTTGTATCTCTCGCCTCCAATCTGTCTCTCCTCAAAGGCCTCGCAGGTTCCCAGGTGCTCGGGCAGGATGTCTGAGCATGTTGACTGGGTGACGGCGCCGGTGGCCTGGGTGACGCGCTCCATGTCCTCAGAGGCAACGCGGCCGGCACAGAAGATGTCTCGGTCGGCAAAGTACTGGGTGGCCAGATCACCAATGGGCAGCTTGCTGAGCACGACCTTGGCACCGGTCTTGGCGACGGCCTCGAGCTTCTGGTAGATGATCTGCCACTCGGCGTCGACGATGGCCTGGTATTCTGACACCTGCTCGACGCGGACCTCGGCGTTGTCCTTTTCGGCCTTGAGCTCCAGCTCGACGTTTAGGCAGACAATCTTGGGCTTCTTGAAGGACTTGGGCTGCTGCTCGAAACCGGCGTAGGCAAACGTCTTCTTGAAGGCAACGCCGTTGACGAAGCGGGATTCGGTCAGGGAGCCGCCGGGGATCTTCTTGATGCCAATCAACTTTTCGTTTAGGTCGTTTTGGTCGAGTGATAGGACGGCATCAACCACCACTATGCCACGTTGTTAGTGTCGTGCCTCATCATCCACCACACCATCGGGTAGCCCCGTGTAGTATATATATGTGTGTATGCATGCCGTCTTACTCTTTGTGAAAAACTCAGTGTTTCGCTTAATCAGCTTGCTCGTCATGGCGGTGGCGGCCAGCTTGCTCAGGGTATCGCGCTGGCTGCCGTCGTCGGTGCTGACAGCAATCTCCTTGATCTTGTTGACTGCCATCTGGACTGCCCTCCTCAGACCCTTGATGATGATCTGTGAGCTGACACCCTGTTCGACGTGCTCCTTGACCTCCTTGAGGATCTCTCCCGCCAGGACAACGACGGATGTGGTTCCGTCTCCGACCTCTGCGTCTTGTGACCGTGCGATGTCGACGAGGATGCGGGCGGCGGGGTGGACGATGTCGAGGAGCTATTTGAGCGTGTTTAGTTGGCATATTGTTGTCACCCATAGAAATAGAAGACGTAAAGGAAAGGAAAGGAGGATATGCAGCATATTGGGAGATGTGGATTTCGACCGTACCTTCATGACCGTTGCGCCATCATTTGTAATCGTCTGCTTGCCATTCTGGTCCACCATCAACAGATCACCACCGTAGGGACCCAGAGTCGACTTGATGGTGGCCTGGACCGCCAGACACGCATTGATGTTGGAGACGATCTGGCCTTTGCCCTGCGAGGTGTCGGTCCCTGGATGATTTTGGTGTCAGCTCTCTCTCTCTCGTGTCTGGATGCGTTGGACGGGCAGCAGCGGTGGGCGGAGGGGTAAATTTGGCAAATTGGCTACCTTCTTTGAGGACGATGATGGTCGGGGTCTGGCCTCCGAACGACATTTTGGCGGTGGTTTGAGAGAGTCAGAGGCCAAAAGGGAAACGCTTGACGACGGAGAGTTGGAAGGCGGTGGTGACGGGCGGATTAAAGGGGCAATGCGGCGTCTTTTCGTCTCTGCGAAGCTGTGCAGTCGAGCTCCGGAAAATTGTTGTAGCCTTGACAATGAATTTGGGTGCACGGACCAGGGGTCAACCAGCGAAAAAGAGTAGCCCCTCCAACCCCTTTAGGCACTAGAAGAATCCATGAGAACCCCGCCATAGGGACGGAATTATAAAGGGATGAGGATGAGATAATAGTAGAGGAATATCAAGACAAAAATATTATAAAAATTATTGCTCGTTTATATGAGACTTTATTTAAATAAATCTGAATTTTTAATGATTGTTCTAAGCCTGTTCAAAGCGTCGAGGCTGATATTCGTCAACTTGAGTATCACGCAATATATTCGATTTCAACTTTCACGATAGTTACATGGCCAATTGCGATATAAAAAGCATTACACTACTGGTATTCATCATTACACATCAAATTATATCAAATATCCATCCAAATCAACTACTCAACCATAAATATCAATCATTGAGCAGGCGGTTGTGCCTTGCCTCTTCCAGGAGCAGCCTCAAACTTGGCCTTCCATGTATCCTCCTGCTGAAACATGGACACGCACTCCATAGCAGTCGGCTTGCCATAATCAGGGTCTGCACCGCCTTCTAACAGTACCTATTCACTTTGAGTCAATACATTGTTCCAAATTCAAGACAATTATGCTTAGAAAAGAGACAAAAATAGAAGTGCGTACCTCGATAACCTCATCCTCCTTCTTAAACACGGCTCCGGCGAGGGGACTCTGCCCTCTGTCATTCACGCGGTTCGGGTCGGCGCCGTGTTGTATCAGCAGCTTGACGAGATCTGCATGTCCGTGATATGCGGCGAGCATGAGCTTGAAAACAAGTGTGAGCCATATAAGCACAAATCAAGACATGTCAAGGTTGCAGGCCAACTAGGCAGACGCTGCTTTGGTGGTTGCCTTACCAGTGTGTCACCTTTTTCATTCGTCATATTCGGAGGTAGCCCAGCTGGAAGAGCTTGTTCGAAGACAGCGACTTCGCCTTTTCTTGCAGAGTCGTACATTCTGCCTGCAAATGCGATGGCTTCGGGTGAGAGCGTCGGTGGTGCTCCGGGAGCTTGACTGCTTGATGAGGGGTCCATGGTGTTGATGGCTGAAAGATTGATGATTTAATTCTTTTGGAAATGTACAAAAAATAGTTTGATAATATTTCGGTTTCAAGGGGTATCAATGTCTTATTAAAGGTAGAAAAGAGAGGATGAAGAGAAGAATATTCACGATGCACCAAACTTTTCTATATGCAGCTGAGATCCCGAGCTCCGAACTGGTAGCCACCGATGACGTGTGAGGACAGCATCCACCCTAGGCGACGATGCTGGAATTGACTTTGGCCTCCAAGGAACAGGCACGATCAATCTCATGAAAAAATTCGAATAACGCAGCAGAGAATGTTCTGTAAAGCTTCTACATTCATCATGCATCAATTTCTCTCTCACCGTCAATTTGATGAGTGCAGCCTATTTTTCGGGTAGTTGCCAATACGATTAATATTGAACCTATACTGATTGGATCAAGGAACTCTTGACAGCTCACTCACAACGCCTAACCGTGAAAAGGAACAGCCTTGGCAAATGATAAATTCGTGTAAAATTGATGAAATTTCTCAATCGAATAAAAGGCAAAATAATGTACATCGCTCGCTCAATTCCATTTCGCATTCATTCTGATAAAACTGTCACTCCCACAGAGTCGCGCTCTTTGGGCAGTGGCGGGGGCAAGTGTATATGTTATCGGCGTATCGTGTCGTCGTCGGCCGTTAGAGAGAGAAAAAAAAAAGAAAGCCAAAAAGACATGCGCTTCATAGACGTTTCCTCCATGCGCCATCTCCGAGCATGTCTATTCAATCCAGGTCGTTTTCCCCAGTTCGTTTCCGCAACCAGCATTTCGACGCCGCTCTCGAGTGCCATTAAGACTCGGTCGTATTCTCTCATTCCCGAGCGGCCCTTGTCGTCATCAAAGTTTGAGCTTGTGTTGCCCCTCAGTAATCCGCAGTGCCATCGCCCTCGCTGGTATCGGGCTCGGTGGGAAGAGGGGATTCGGGTTGTGGCGTTTCCGGCCTGTGCAGCGGCATCATTTCGATTGATGAGTGCTCGATATTTAGATTGATGCCGATTGTCTTGTTTGATGGTTTTCTGATTGATTCAGTGGCTTGTTGCAACTGCTCAAGTGTGGTGGTTGTCGAAATAATGTTGTCGCCAAGGTTGAAGCAGAAAAGGCGGGACTTATAACGCCCCTTTCAAGGCACAGTTGCCATAGCACAGGCTGCTGTCCTCGTGATGAGCATCGTTACGTCAGGAAGTAGCATTTGTGTAGCATCTGAGCGTCTGCCTGCAGCGGGTTGGACAAGCCTTGAACAATGGCAGAGCGTCTCTGTGAGAGGACAATGCTGAGGTAAAATGGCTTGGAGGGAAAAAAGAGGCGCCACGCAGGTTGCCTCGATCTAGCAATGGCCACAGAGGTGAGCTCCCAAAGCTAATTGCATTCCTTTCATCGTTGGCTCAAGGCGAATTCCTTCAGAGCAAAAACCTAGATTACTTCTAGGCTACTTTGGCGTCCGAGTGTGACTCCGGCCTCGGAAGAAAAAAACAAAATAATTGGGTATGGTATCAGCCAATATGATTGTGATCTGGATGTAACGTGTAACTGTAACGGAGCCGGCCCTGTTCCTGTTCGCCGACGGTACAAGAGATACGGCATTGAGCTCGTAGACTAGAATTTGGTTCCATCAAAAGCTGTCAATGTCAAACGGGCCGGTCTCTCACATGTCAATCAACCGATCCAATCAAGCCATCAGCAGCCCAAGCGATTGTGTATACTATTCAGGCATCCTGGCCCCCTGGTCTATATTGATTTCATGATCCTAAGTGGCGATCGCTGATGGCACAGATAGATGCACGTCCCATGGACAGACAGGCCTACCACATGCTAGCGGAGCCCTCCAACTTCCAAATTCCGCGGTCTTCAGCGATATGGGATTTCGCCTCCAGGGCTCTGTATTTCTGTAGGCCCCTCATCGACGCCCCCCCGCCCCCGCCGCTTAGCCACTGCAAGCTGCAGCTCCGGCGGGCTCGCGGGCCTATTCCGGGCGCGGTGGTCCGAGCAGTGACGTATAGATCACGCCAGATGGTGATGCGAGGGTGTGCCAACTTTTCCATCAGCCAACCTCTAGTTGCTCCAGCCATGCCTGCAGAACTCTATCAGCGAACCAAGCCCCGGCGTAGTCGAATCAGCTTCGCCAATCTCGAGAACGTCATGGAGCTTCCCCAGAGCCAATTGGCCGGACAGCCTGCAGCGCTGGGCTCGCACATGCATCCCGCAAGCTGCATCCTGCTGGGCTCGTTCGATTGCAACATCGCATGATACACGACCACTGCTGGTTTTTTTTTTCTTTCTAGTCAATCGCAACTGCAGATAGTGCTTCACTTGCATTGCTGCTGTTACCGATAGCTTGTCTGATTGGTTCCGGCCCTTGTATCTGTTGGGCCAAGCTTCTTTAGCAGCCGTGTAAACGGGCCTCCATCGACTCCAGACCATCCACGACCTACACGGAAGTGGCAAGAGATCGAAATCGTCTGCAGCTTACCTCTGTAACGGCCTTAACAAGCTCCCGACTCGGCGGGAAGCTATAGCGATCCAAGCCGCTCTTGTCTCGTATATAACCAAGAGCTAGACTTCGCTTTAGATAGCTCTTCGTCCTTGTGTCTGAGGACAACTTCCTTCTTATTACATACAATTGAATCAACCTGACCACAATGGCCGACGTCCAGTCCATTAGGGCATTCGGCAAAGCCCGCTCAACCGTCGAGGGCAAGCCCCTGTCTGACGAAGAAATCAAGCTGTACAATGATTATTTCAAAGCCAGCTGCTACCTTTCTCTGGGTATGATCTACCTGCGAGAGAACCCTCTCCTTCGCGAACCCCTCAAGAAAGAGCACTTGAAAGCTCGTCTTCTTGGACACTTTGGTTCAGCTCCCGGCCAAATCTTCACATATATGCACTTCAACCGTCTCATCAAAAAGTACGACTTGGATGCCTATTTCGTCTCCGGCCCCGGTCACGGTGCCCCCGCCGTTCTTTCGCAATCTTATCTCGAAGGTGTCTATTCGGAAGTCTACCCGGACAAGTCACAAGATATCGACGGCCTCCAGAAATTCTTCAAGTATTTCTCTTTCCCAGGTGGTGTTGGGTCCCATGCAACCCCCGAGACCCCAGGCTCTATCCACGAAGGAGGAGAACTCGGATACTCTCTTTCTCATGCCTTTGGCTCTGTCTATGACTACCCCAATCTCATCGCTGTCACCATGGTAGGTGACGGTGAGGCAGAGACTGGTCCTTTGGCTACTGCTTGGCACAGCAACAAGTTCCTTAATCCCATTACCGATGGTGCTGTTCTCCCGGTTTTGCATCTCAACGGCTACAAGATTAACAATCCTACAATCTTGGCCAGAGTCTCACACGAGGAGCTGAAGAATCTGTTCCACGGTTATGGATACACCCCTTACTTTGTTGAGGGAGATGACCCCGATACCATGCACCAGGCCATGGCCGCAACGCTTGAGCACTGCGTCAATGAGATCAGGCGCTACCAGAAAGAGGCTCGTGAGAGTGGAAAAGCCACTCGCCCATTGTGGCCCATGATTATCCTTCGAACACCAAAGGGCTGGACTGCACCCCGCAAGGTGGATGGCAACTATCTCGGAGGATTCTGGAGAGCACACCAAGTTCCCATTACAGATCCATCGACAAACCCAGAGCATCTCAAGATCCTCGAGGACTGGATGCGCAGCTACGAGCCCGACAGACTGTTTGACGAGAGTGGAAAGCCTATCGCCTCATTGACAGCTCTTACTCCAGAAGGTAACCGCCGCATGAGCGCCAATCCTGTTGCCAATGGCGGAGTTCTTCGAAAGCCCCTTAACATGCCTGATTTCAAGAAGTACGGTGTCAAAGTTGAGCACTCTGGCGCTGTCATGGACGCTAGTATGAAGAGGCTGGGAGTCTTTTTGCGAGACGTTGTTGCGGCAAATCCTCACAACTTCCGACTATTTGGCCCCGACGAGACCGAGTCAAATAAACTGTCTGCTGTCTATGAAGTGGGCAAAAAGGTTTGGATGGGCGAATATTTCGAGGAGGATGAGAATGGCGGCAATCTTGCTCCAGCGGGCAGGGTTATGGAGATGCTGTCTGAACACACCTGTGAGGGTTGGTTGGAGGGATACATCTTGAGTGGCCGCCACGGTCTGCTGAACAGCTACGAGCCATTCATTCACGTCATCGACTCCATGGTCAACCAGGTGAGCGAAGAAGATTTGCAATGCACACCGTCTGAGATTTCATGGCTAATAAATATCAATAGCACTGCAAGTGGCTCGAAAAGTGTCTCGAGGTGGAGTGGCGTGTCAGAGTCGCATCCCTCAACATCCTCTTGACCTCTGTTGTCTGGAGACAAGACCACAATGGCTTCACTCACCAAGATCCTGGTTTCCTTGATGTTGTTGCCAACAAGAGCCCCGAGGTGGTTCGAATTTACCTGCCTCCCGATGGAAACTGTCTGCTTTCCGGTAAGACATCCCAACCTATCACTATATACAAATGGGCACTGCTAACATGTCGGCCGTAGTCATGGACCACTGTCTTCGATCCTCAAATTATGTCAACGTCGTCGTATCCGATAAACAAGATCATCTTCAATACCTCGACATGGACGCAGCTGTTCAACACTGCACAAAGGGTATTGGCATCTGGCCCAAGTTCAGCACAGATATTGGACAGGACCCCGACTTGGTCATGGCTTCGTGTGGTGATATTAGCACTCACGAGACATTGGCCGCCATCGACCTGCTCCTTCAGCACTTCCCAGAGCTCAAGATCCGCTATGTCAACTGCGTGGACTTGTTCAAGCTGATTCACCCAAGCGAGCACCCTCACGGTCTCAGCGACAACGAGTGGATTAGCCTGTTCACAGCAGACACGCCCATCATCTTCAACTTCCACAGCTACCCCTGGATGGTGCACAGATTGACATATAAGCGACCCGGAAGCCAGAACATCCACGTCCGTGGATACAAAGAGAAGGGCAATATCGACACTCCTCTAGAGTTGGCCATTCGCAACCAGACAGATCGATTCAGCTTGGCGATCGATGCCATCGATCGCATGCCTAACCTGCATAACCGGGGTGCGGCTGCTCGACAGGCCATGTTGAATGCACAGATTGAAGCTCGAAATGAGGCGTTTGAGAGAGGTATGGATCCAGAGTATTTGACCAAGTGGACTTGGAAGCGAGATGGTTTGTGGAATAAACATACATAGAAGGCTGTGAAAGGCTGGACATGGAGAAGGATGCAGTTAGAGTGATGATTTCTCTACATAGACCTAATAATGGTGTGGTCAGGCTGCAATTTACATACTCGTAATGTTTCGTAACTCTACATCAAGCTAGCTAGTTCTCCTCCGCGATCCTCCCCTACCTAGTCTTTTCTTTCTTTATCTTTATTATAATATAAATTATAGTTATTAAGTTTACTTTTTTATAATTAAGCCTGGTATTTTTAATTTATATATATATATATATATATATATATATATATATCAAAGGCTGTGGCGTAGCCTTCCTCTGACCTAGCTATTGCAGCTTTACTGACCCTCTTGATAATAAATATAACCTCTCTCTCTCTCTATATATATTTACTTTGTATGTGTTCAGCTGAACATTTATGAGATGACAAGCGGTGTACGCTAGGAGAGAAATGGTTTGTCCACATATATCCCAAAACACCATAAGGCCTTGCAAGCCCACATTGAGCTGCGATGATTACTTTAACAGAAAAAGTTTATTGATGATAGGTTGAGCTTATGCAAATCTCAAACTTGATACATCCCGACATCGGCCGACGATCACATCATGCGCCCTTGCAATTGACATATGCAGGCCTGGAAGCGGAGGGGTTAAAGAGGGTAAAGCCGTGTAGAGCCGTCAGTAACCCAATCTTAAATATTTGCAATATCTTCCACGCCGGGTTGAAGAACGTAACTTCCCTTTCCTCTCCAATTTGATCGCTGCTACAACGTGTCACAGCTATGGCGACCATGTCGCTGGAGCTATCCCGGACTATCGGTGAGCACGGTGGTGCCACTGAAGATGAAGCCGAGCAGGATCGCTCGATCCAGACGCTCCCTCCAACTGACCAAGGGCCAAAAGCTTGGAGGTTTCTGTTCGGTTGCTTCATGATCGAAGCAGTACTCTGGGGTTTGTCGGGTGATATCTATCCTACCGACTAATAGCTAACAGCTTCCGAGGCATTCCTGTGAACTATGGTGTATTTCAGAACTACTACTCTCGCCAGCCAGAGTTCCAGGACAACACCAACATCGCCCTCATAGGTACACTGGCAACGAGTATCCAGTTCCTCGGAGCACCGTTTGCTACTCCCCTTGTCAAAAAGTATCACGCATGGCAACGACACATGGTCTGGACTGGATGCGCTCTCTGTGTCATCTCGCTCCTAGCCGCTTCCTTCTGCACGTCCATCGCCGGTCTCGCAGTGACCCAGGGCGCCTTATATGGGACTGGATTTCTCATAATGTACTTCCCTATTCTTTGCATGATGAATGAGTGGTTCGTTCGTCGTCGCGGTCTTGCGTATGGAATACTCTATGCTGGCGGTGGTCTTAGTGGTGTCGGTCTTCCATTCCTCATGGAATGGCTTCTTACACGATTCGGTCACAAGATCACACTACGCGCATTGGCTGTAGGAGTGTTGCTTCTTATCGCACCTATTCAGCCATTACTTAAGGGACGACTTCCTCCTTCGCATTCCGGCGCCATTCGCGCCGTCGACTTGAGCTTTCTGGCTCAGTCTCACTTTTGGGTGCTCGCGTTGTCCAATCTGTGCCAAGGCCTTGCCTACTATATGCCGGGGCTTTATTTGCCAACTTACGCATCTGCTCTTGGATATTCAAGTCGTATTGGAGCGCTGATTCTCGCCGCGAGTAACCTGGCCTCAACTCTTGGCCAGGTGAGCTTCGGCTACCTGACAGATCGAGTGGACAACGTCCACATTCTTGTGTTTGTATCGACCACAATTTCTGCCGTTGTGTCATTTACTCTATGGGGGATGGCACATTCATTAACACTGTTGATCGTCTTCGCGATTGCATATGGCTGGTTTGCAGGGGCGTATCCCGTATACTGGCCGAAGTTTGGCTCACTGATATCTGAGGACCCTCAGCCTGTGTACAGCATGATGTCGTTTGGCAAAGGGGTTGGCAACGTCGTTGCGGGACC
The DNA here is from genome assembly GCA_020045945.2 of Trichoderma semiorbis. Classification (NCBI taxonomy): domain Eukaryota; kingdom Fungi; phylum Ascomycota; class Sordariomycetes; order Hypocreales; family Hypocreaceae; genus Trichoderma; species Trichoderma semiorbis. The sequence goes on from CM034695.1 coordinate 3,175,091, forward strand.
CGTTTCAGCGACCTTGCTAACTCGTCCGCTCACGTCAGGCTACGGCATGGGCCGCTTCCAGTCGTTGATTGTGTTCGTTGGGTCATTGATGGGCGTGGCGTCCTTGGTCATTGTTGGCTGGCCACTGAGGCGCTTCACACCGGTACGCCGACGATTCACTTCTTAGGACTAAAGAAATTACCTGATATATCCGAGTATCACATCTATGCCTACGCTCTGTGTCGTCTCTTTGTTACAGTACACGGGTCTCTAATAGGATCACATTACGATCTGCACCCGTAAGAGGTGGTACATCAGAGACATACCGCTTTCTACGGCTGATATCTTGGGATTCAACAAAGTTGTGAATAATTTTGACGGAAGTCAACTGGGGAAGTACGCTATTTCCGAAGCGTGGTCGAATCCATTGCAGTTGATCGCATCCGCTGCTTCAGCGGCATTCATTAGGCTACATGATTACGTGCTTCGTACTTTGATGTAGCTTGGTGCCTCCGTGGGAAATTAAGTTATGACTTCATGTTTATCGTAAATATCGTAACGGTTCCAGTTCAGCGCGCTGCTTTACTGGCTTTGGATTCTGGGTGGTGTTTGTAGAAGCACTGAGTGCAGCAGTTCCTTCCGGGGGCTTTACGTGGTCTGTCCGTCGGGACCGTCGACGAGCAATTGAGACTACATGTAGGTACATGTACTTGAGTGCTAAGTCTCGCATCTTGTAGCGTGAGGAGTGTTGAGAGCTTTAAACTACTTATAGAGTTGCAATGCCTTTAGTCAACACGGAGCTATCATTGGCTCTTGCTATTGGAGGTGACTTTCTAAGTCAGTCTTATACTCTCGCTCTTTGAATTATTCGTCATGACCCTTTGGTGGGTATTTGTGATCATCTCATTTGTAGGTACAGCCTCAATTCTACCCATTCTCTGTATCTCCCTGCTATCAAGATGTCTCTGACATGTCATGCTTCCAAGCTTATTTACCAGCGTTCAGGAACCCGCAGTACTTGGCCCGGGTAGATCAAATCAGGGTTGTCAATGCCATTGTGCCTGGCAATGGCCTCAAACGAGGTGCCATAGCGAGCAGCAATGCCACGGAGAGTGTCCCCCTGCTGGACAACAATGGTGTTTCCGTGACCGCGCGATCGAGAGCCAGAGCGTGAACGCGAGCGCGAGTGGTGGTGATGCTTCTTCCTTGATGAGCCGCTGGAACTGCTGCTGCTGGATCGGGAGCGACGGCGGGAGTGGCTTCGGGAGCGGCTGCGAGAGCCGCGGCGGCGGCGCTCCTCTTCATATCTATGCTCCTCGTATCTCTTCTCCTCCTTGTACATCTTTGCGTCGTGCTTCTCCTCCTTTCGCTCCTCTCGCCAGTCCGAGACCCCGTCCTGCAGCTTTGATCCCGCAATGGCTCCGACAATGGCTCCAACAACACCGCTTGTCTTGGCGTGGCCGGTGGCCTGGCCTCCAAACTTGGCACCACCGAAAGCCCCGGCGGCACCTCCAGCCAGAGCTCCCATCAAGCCTCGCTCGCCCTCCTGGGGTCCGCCGTATCCCTGCTGAGGTCCGCCGTATCCCTGCTGAGGTCCGCCATAGCCTTGCTGAGGGCCACCGTAGCCCTGCTGGCCCTCGTTGCCGTATGGCGGAGGGGGCTGCTGGTATTGTGTGTGATAGCCCTGCTGCTCGTTCGAAGCTCCCTCGTAGTATGCGTTGGCAGAACCGCCGGGTCGGTGGCCCTGCTGATTGTAGTCATTGTTCTGACCGTACTCGTTGCCGTAACCGTAGCCGCTCATGATTGCTTCAATTCGTAATGTTTCGTGGTAAAGGGACAGAGGGAGGATTCGAATCTAGCTGTCTAGAAGGAGTCTGACGAAAGCAAAAAGTCAACCGAACAATTGGAGCGGGACAAGGCGCATTTTGTAAGAAACGACATCTACACTCGGTCCCTCGTAATACACAAGCTAGCTGGTCAACCCCAATCCCCATCTCCACTCCCCCTGCGTTCAAGAGTGGCTTATGACCTTGGCCTACGACAGGGAGAAGTCGACACAGCCCCAATATCACGCTGCCACGTATGCCCGCCAATGGGTGGCGGCCTATGGGATCTCGGAAACGGCATGTTCAGGATGAGCGGGAATGCGGTTTCCTGCAGCACGATTCTCATGTCCAGATTCAAACTGCTGGACGGTTGGATCTTATCGATTGAGCTGCAAGGAGGGACAGAGACCCCTCCATTTGCTGTCTGAGATGTGGCGGTGTATTATTTCCAGCACGGCGGGCACTCCGTATGGGTATGTGTGGGTTCATGTTAGTTGTTTGTTATACGAGTCGAATAAGGCCTCCAAGACCTCCAGTTTTACAGCTAGACACACAATCTGACACTTGAAGAATCTATGAGATCATGTTTTCTTTCTACTCATCAAATTAAACCACCTAAATAATGAGTGACAAATATGGGTTGAACAAAATATCAGCAACAAGAATAACATAGCATAACTCGTGTCGTACAAACATTCATCACATTTCATCCAACGCCAAGCTCCCATGAACCCCTCTTTCCTATTTGCGCCATAACATGTGCGATTTCTCCACCCCAGAAAACGGATCCATCTTGCAGCTCCTTCGCCGTGGTGGCGCGATTGGTCTGTCACAGCCAGACGCTAAACTGTCATCCTCGGGCGAGTTTCAAGTACATTCTCGAGTCCAGCATATGAGGCTATACTTGGCTGAATCGCGGGCCTTGACGTGATCCACCGGGGAAACACTCGATATGTTTCACCAAACAGAGTCTGATGGTGGAGAAGAGACTTGACAGTTGAGCTAGTCCAAAGCCAGCCCGTGTCATGAAAATCTCCGAATAATAAGCAATAAGCATACAGTGTAAGTGTATATGAATAATAATTAACTGTAAACGAGGGCTTGTTGGATGCAAAAAAAAAAAAAAAAAATTAATAATAAGAAGAAAAAGAATAACAGATGACGATAAAAAGGAGAGAAAGCAGTACCCAACATGTGAAGCAGGGGTGTTTTGATCTTTTGCGAATGACTTCAGCTCATCGCCCCTTGCAGGTAGACCGCAACGGTATTGTTTTCTGTCAGCTGCTTCTTCGGCATACTCATTATGCCAAATTTAGACCTCTATCAAGCCCCCTATGGTCTGCCTTTCTCAGATTTAGGCCCATACACCTGACAAGCTACCAGACCGAACATTGTGAGATACACGAGGACAGTAAGAACAACTTCCCGGGCAGACATAGGCCACCGGCTGTTATCATATCCATAATGGAAATCTGTTGAGAAAAATGATGCATCGTCCGCGCGACCAAAGATACTGTTTCGAAAGCGTAGATCATGTTCGATGGGATGGCGCCATAGGAACTCAGAAGCCTCAGTTTCGAAAGCAGCAGGGGAATAGCTCACGATATCGGAATTGGCATTAGCCTCGACGTCACTTGGACGAAACCGAAACAAACAGCGGACGCGACGAGCCACCAGTTGAGACATGATGATCGAAACTGGTCGACCAAACTTTTTGAAGCAGACAACTGTAAGAACAATAGGGGTAATCGTGCAAAATTTCTTAAGCCGAGCTTCACGTGTAACCGAATAGCCTTTTACCTCTTCTTCAAGAAGAATCACAAAAACATATAGAATCCAGGCTGTTAGGGAAACGAAAAACCACGGAATGACGCCCAGGAAAAAAGTATGTCTTGGCTGTGTTTCGCGATACTGGCCTCGGGTCAAGCCAACCATACCAATGGCTAAGCAAAAAGACGCAAAGGCAGGTTTCCAGTAGGCTATGTTTGTATATGGATCTCCCATCTTCCAAAGGTCATATTGTATCATGAAAGCATGTGAGTTGAGAAAAAAGGAACAGACGAGTAGCCCATGAGCAGCGCGGGGGGATAGCAATGGATATGCAATTGCTGGAAGTAAGACCGATAGTGTGCTGAGATACGCTGGAGGAATAAGTCCACAGCAAGCGACGATAATGTTGTTTAATATAGGATTTTCGAGTGTAGTAGCATTTTGCAGCCGCGCATACTCTGCTAGTATCTGTTCTGAATCCATTGTATTGGTGCTTGTTTGTAGAGGATTGAGAGTGTTCGGTGATAGATATGATCAATTGGGCAAGAGAGAGTAGATTATCTGTTGCTCTTTAAATGAGAACATGTCGTAGAAATGGGTGGTGAGAGATGGTGAAGGGAAAGAGGGAGAGAACAGCATCAGCTTTATGTATGTTTTGGTAGGATTATCCGCCTTGTTGACTTATACTCTCAGCTTTGTAAACAAATCTCCTGCATGGCAACGTAAAAAGACTATCTTAAGCCCATTAAACACATACCTCATACTAGAGTTTTAACATAATATCTCAACCAATCCCTATTGTTGTATTTATCTGTATCTATCACGAAGTATAACAATCCCAATGCCCAAGCCCCCCAAACTATCCGGAGTCATAATCCGCCCACTGCTTCTTTAGTAAGCTCAGTATACCTCGCCAGAGTTAAAACTGGTAAACCACCAGAATCCACATAGTGATACACACAAAGAGCATGGAAATCGTGTCCCTGAATAAAGTAATCATTTCCGGGGTAGAACAAGATCGCGGCACCTCATCCCGCTCAAACAAGCCGTCTTTTCCGGAAAGAGTTGCGCCATATTCAATATCAGGCACACTGTCATCGATATAGGGCCTTAAATGTTCCGGATTTCCGAGATCATCAAAGAAATCCTCGAATGTGTACGGAATATAGGCCATGGCGTTGGCTTCGATGTCTTCCTAGTAGAACCGGAATAGCCAGGAGACGCGGCGCGCGGTAAGTCGAGACAAGAGTACTGCGAAGTGTCTACCGAGCAAAATGAACCAGCCCGGAATAGAGACCACGCTTGAAATCGCCCAGAGTTTCGTAACAGGGCCCAAGTCCAGTCCCGTAAAATACGCCATCTCAATTTCCTCCATACTGGGGAGAGCATACGCCCAAGAGCAACTCCAAAGGAGCATGACTAGCAGTAGGACACCGGGAATGGTGTCCTTTGGTTGGGCATTTCTGTCCATCCCTGCACCAACGAGAAAGTAGAGGATCGTCAAAAGAAATTGCCAAGCGTGTATGTGTACATGTATATGAGGCTGTCCCTCAATATACAACCCAGCTTGCTTGTAGTACGACCATGAATTCAGTGCGGCCGACCAGAGGAGCATTGCATGGGCTGCGCCGGAGGCGAGTAACGGATACGCGATTGCTGGGAGTAGAGCTGCCGCTAGACTGAGGTTCTCTGGAGTAGTAAGTTTGCTGACATCGAAGCCAGTGCTGTTAGAAGCGTTCGTGTAATAGGACATAGAAGCCATTTCGTCTTGTTATTGCGTGAGGTAGTTGAAAGTGTGTAGTAGTTTATTCCGTAAATCCTGTATGAAAGAGTAAATCGAACGTTGGGAGAAAGAAAAGCAGTTAGAAGGGAGAAGGAAGCAGCCCAGCTTTATATATATCTGGTTACGGGGCCTTTCGAAGGCGTTCTTCCGTATTTTCCGTTATACTCTAAGGCTTCTAAAGACTTTTTATATATTCGCCAGCATCGTACTCAGCCCCTAAACCACGTTGCCAGATACTTTATCTTAGACCAATGTCTATCGGCTGTATCTGTGCGTACTATTTTGGGTCGATAGAAACGAGATTTATATTCATCAATGACATATACCATTAACATGAATATTGTTTTGAGTTCCATTCAACTAATAAACTTCGTGGTGACTCAGAAGTATACGATTAGTAGCCAGAATGTAGACCCGATTAATAAGATTAAGGGAAGATTCAAATATAGATGCGATTCAAAGCGTAAGTCTATCTGGAGATGTACATATATCCTTCGGACGTCACTCAATAGCACTTATATTAAACTTAACAGCTACTAGGAATGACGCACAAATTTAGTTCAAGAGGTGGCAATGCAGATTAACTTCCTATGTAGAGGCCTCCTATGTGCCTCGCCCCAGGATGACCACGACAGGTATTAGACGGCTGCTCTTTCAAGTGGGATGGCGTCCGTATGTCTTTTATTGCGCATTTTGATCTTGTCAAGCCCCCTTAATTTACCTTTGTTAGCAATCCAAAGTATAATTTTGATTCGGTTTTACAAAGTTGTGCTATACTTTCCATTACACTCGAGTCTGGTGATTTCACATTACCATCTAACAGTAGAGATCGAGAAACCGGCCGAACATCGTATTTCGTACGCTGAAAATACGTAAGCAAATTTGAAGACTTCTTATTTGTATTATAGACACAAGCAATTCTAAAATTCTAACAGCCAGCGTCCGTGAATTCATATTTAATCAGGTCATAGCGAAACAGTTGATTTGACAGATGCAGTGCCCTTGCAAAGATGTCTCCTCACGTCACAAATTTTGCGTGAACGTATGCAAGAGGAGTGCTATAGCAGCTATTTCTTATAAATCTTAGTCCAAAGGCGGAGTCGGAAAAGTCAACCTAAAAAGGATGTCCTTCAGTTCTCTCAGTATACTCTCCTTGGCCTTTCCTGCCATGGCTGCGTTAAATCTTGATCTCACATGGACTCGCACCATCAGCTCCAAGTTTTCATCCTCATTAGCAAAGGGAAGATGGATTGATCTGCCCTGTGTACCTCTCTCGCGAAAACTGTGCTCCACTTGCCTGGCTAGCAGCTCAATGTCGGGAATGCCTAGAGAGTGTTATCATATTAACATCATATGGTAAGGAGGAGAGTATAAGGAGGTTTGAGGTTACTGCATACCACAGTCTCGAATTTTGCCTGAAGTACATGGAGTTGCCAGTAGTAAGTTGCAGTAGGATCTTACGCTTCGGAATGAAGTTCTTATCGGTTGGGGAAAGATAATAGAATGTAGCAGCACGTGGGAGAAGATGCCTTTGTTGTCAAAAGCCCTCGCCCATATGTCCTCTATCTTAGATTTCCGTATCGAGATGTCGTTAAATACAGTTGTCTCCATCAAGTCATTTAACGTATTCTCATCATAAAGTTGAGAGGCTGTGTATGTTAGTATAGGTCAACGTATGCTGTTGAAATCATTCAAAGCGAACGAGAGAATGCTTACTCTGGACAAATATATCTTCTGGGCCCTCTCTTATATCTTTATTGACGAGAAGGTCAATCACATCTTGCGTTCCATCTCGGTCCCCGCAGTGTGCTTTCCTGAACAATTTCAGATAAAGCCAGTATCGTGAGCAATAGGTAGCCTTGAATATTTTGGATATGACTATCCTGTTTCGCCTTTGGACCATCTCATCGCAGCCGATACTCAACACCCCCACTGCCCTTTGGAAACATATCATTTTCCCCGCTTGGACGATGTCCTGATCAAGCATTGACTTTCTTCCTGGATACCAAGTCATCAATATCGGTATTTTGCAATTACATCTCTTTTTCTCTCGTTCTAGAAATCCTGCACTTACCAAGCTTTTCGCATAATTCAACGAAAGTCGTCATTTGGTCATTATGAGTGCCGTCTTTCATAATTCTCTGCTGCATCATTCTTCGAAATTCTATGTCTTTTTTCGTGAAATTCTGTGTAGCAGGCGTCTCGTATGCTTTCACGCTCCTCCATACGAGAGGCTTTTGAGAACCTAGGAGCTTGGTAAGAGTCTCTAGTCCTCGGAGAAATGCATATCGATTGTCCCAGTCATCTTTCAGTACCTTGTGTATGTCGCAAGGTCCACTAACATAATACTCCAGTATTCCTTTGAGGTTGTCTTGGCTTCGGTAGGCGATTACGCTGGACTTGTAAGCATTGTCCAGAAACATGTTGTTAATAATGCGAACATGATCGTTTCTGATAGGAAAATATGTAAAACAAAATGTATCGTCTGGCCGATATTTTCCATCAAACCCTGCGGCAGCACGAGCCTTTCCGTTGACGATTTCGGCAAAACTACATCGGCATTGTTTTATTGAAAGATCATCCAGGATAGATTTCGAGTCCGGTCCATACAATTCCCCAAATGTAGCCCAGAAAAGATTCTGACGTTCCTGGACGACTCTCCAGTCGGGGTCCTCAGAATTCGGCAGCGCAAGGTTCCGTAAAACGATCATCAAACGCGGTGAGATGGGTGCAAATTCGTGAAACGCGGCTTGGGTGCCGCCGGCTACCTGACCGGTGGCTTTGTCCACAGCGAAATGACTAAGACCCTCAAACACATTATAGCAGTTCTCAGTGAGGATAAACTCATCCGCGGCCTCAGAAGGGGTACATATTGCCATGTAATAGTTTCCAACATGATTTGTACACCAAAGAGCGTCGGTGGGAAACATTTTCTGCGGAAGTGTTTGTAGCCACTCGCGTTCAGGGTCCATTTCCAAGTTAATGATCGTTTCTAGATTATGGTACCAAACATCTCTCGGCGAGGAGAATTTGCGCTCCCTCATGTAGTCGAAAAGTAATTCGCGATCATTGAATGGATAATCGTCAATCGTGTCACGGTAAAACGTCTGATGAAAGGTAGAGCCACGGTACTTTAACAGAAATAGAAACTTGCGAATGAAGTCTAGATCAGTTCTGTTCAGCGTCACAGTTGTGTCGCCAGCTTCATGAGTTTTGACAATGCGGCGAAATAGGATGCTTGCTTGCGACTCCATTTTGCTAAACATGGCTTCAATGCGGCGTTGCTTATCCGACGTGGTTTGAGCTGGGTCGTTGTACATGTTGGGGGCCCCAAATATGCGTTTTACCGAAAAGGATTCCAGTTGAAAAGGAGGAGGACTCAGAGATATACAATTCACGACGGGATCTCCGGGGTATTTGTTTTTTTCATGCTTGCATTTACATTTCTTCTTTCCTTTCTGCTCGGCATTTGGACATTTGAATGGGTACGAGTAATTTTTCAAGATGAATTGGGGAATGAAGTGCTGATATTCCGTGTTTGTGAAAGACATTGTGACAAATTTATATGAAAGATGTGGTCAACAATGGCAGGATGTAAGGGAAGAAACGAATCGAGCAACTTAGGAAAGGAGGTGAATGAGGAGATGAACTCAATTCAAATATTCAGCAGAGATTTAGGATTTATGTAGACAAATCACTTTGAGAGGCCAACGCATAACGTACGAATTGCATCTCATTTATATCGTACAAGCCTCATATGACTGAAGTGGTGGGCCGTATTCCGGATTCCCATTGGCAAACCCCAATTGTTAATGCAACGGCCTCCGAGGCCACCAATCATGTGTTGGCGATTGTCTCACCCAGCATATTCTGTACCACCCTCCCCTACCTTACCTTATGCAAAGGCCCCCGAGCCTTCGCGAATCAGCTTTTAATGACAGCCCAAGCATTCGATGTCGCTAGCCCAAAGGAATTGCACAAGGCGGAAAATAACCCCCGCCTGAGACCATCGACAACGTTAAATACCCCGACTTGCCCAGGCGACCTCCAAGCACTCTCTGGAATTTCTCATCATCCTCTTTCAATCTTTTTGCTGTTTACAGCCCCCTTAGCCTTCACACTGCCAGGGGTAGTACCACATGGCCCAGCTACCACATCGGTATCTGGGCCATGTGGTACTACCCTTCGCCTCTTACACGGGGCCTTGTTATTCGCAAGGTCCTGTCATTTATATCTCAATCATATCGAAGTGGCAACTGGTATGTATTCCAATTATGAGACTTGAATTTTGATGAGTGATTTGCTAACAACACGATGTCGATTCAAGAACTAATGATTTTCGGCATGGGATCCTACATACGACTCAACCAACGCGATAGTAAAGGTTCACTCGAAGGCAGTGGCGTTGCCAATCATCGGCAACAGATGGCCCTACCTTCGAGTGAACCTTTCAATAGTGCGAAAAAGTTGAGTTGTATGCTCGGGAACTTTGCCTCATCACATGGTCAGGATGTTATCTTCTTAATGACTCTTTTGAAGCTTTCAAATATGGTACGTTGTCGTCGACATATCTCATGCTAGATGCGAAAAAAGATATTGACCATTTTCAGAAAGCCAGATTGCCCGACCCGGATAACGTCATTAAAAGGTCCAATTGTCGTTCTCTGAAAAGAGTCGAAAATTTATAGATTTCGCAAACCACAACTACTTTTTCAACGCTGCATATAACAAAGCAGAATCTCAGCGCCAATCATGGGCTGGGATTCTTGCCAAAATCCAGAATTCATGTCCTTTTTGGACTACAATATCGACTGGGAGTTTCCTATGGATTCAACTTTCTTCGGAGACGGCTACAACATGGATGAGCTATTGGCGGCCGCTGGAAGCCACAACAATTTAATGTCGAATTTCCCGGATTCTGAAGAGGCTATTATTTACGACAATGATATATCCTTACTGCAATTCGACTTGAGTCAATTTCTACCAACAAGCAATACTTCTCCATGCGAGGCAATTTACCCGAGTTTCGAGCTCGTTGGTGAAGATCATACGGCATTAGACACTGCGACAACTCCAAGCACCTGGAGTTCTGGCAATATAACTCTTTCACCAACAGACAAATTTCTCTCGATGTCCCCTCCGACTTTCATGAACTGCCAGTTACCAGAAATGTCCTCCCATAATGAAGGTCAACCAGAGAGTTTTGGTCGATACATGCCAATAACTCTGCCGAATCCCCCAAGGGACTCCACGAATGTCCAAACCCCAAGAAGACGCCAACGAAAAAGATTAGAGATGCTAAAGTTAGTAACGTTGAAAGATTTGATACAGATATTTGAGACTAATATAACGTCTTGTAGGAGAGAAGAAAGAAAAGTATGCAGGCCAGAGAAGTGCCATATATGCGGATTAGGTCATGCTCAGAAGAGGGATTTAGATCGTCACATGGTATCGAATCACCGAAAAGAGGCGGAGAGAATGGGACTTGATGTTTCGAAAGTATCGTGCAAATTTTGTGGGCTTGAATTTGATAGCATTCGTCGCGATCGTTTACATAGGCATATGAAAAGAAAACACCCAAATTCCCTCTAAGTCAGCGTCCCCAAATTATGAGATATGAAGTTACTCCAGTGAAATGTAGGACCGACTGCCTTGAAGAAGTTAACCCGTTACATATACTTCACTGACTTCTCTAAGTAACTATAGCAAACCGCAGGTGGTAAGATCTCGACCCTCTCCATTTTATATTGACTCTTCCTCGCCTTAGTCGGAGTTAGATCTATCGCTACTTCTATCGTAATCGTCGCTATCATCGGCTGAGTTATATGTATACTCTACGCCGCGATCCACAGCTCCACGACTCAAGAGAATCTTTTTCACTCTTTCTTGACAAAGAAGCTTCCTCTGCTTTGCTGCGTCTAATGCAGTATTGTACTTCCCCCCTTCTAAGTTAAAAGTTTGCTCCATGGTCGAGCAGAAGCTCAACTACTTTCTCATGGCCGTTAAAAGCAGCTGCTTGCAATGCAGTGCCGTATAAACCGCCCATCTGGTCTACATGTTTTTCAGCGCCATTTTTGAGCAACCGCTACACCACAGAGATGTGACCATGATACGAAGCTGCTTGGAGGGCAGTCCCGCAGCGACCGCCTTTCGCATCTACCAATGCGCCATTTCTAAGAAGCAGTTCGACGATATATTCATACCCTTTGGATGATGCTGCCTGTAAGGCACTGCCATAGAAGCCGCCCGTTGTATTGATGTCGTCCCCAGCTTCTTCCACTAAGAAACCGATGGCTTCGGCGATTTTCTCCTGTATTTTCATTCGATCAGCCGAGGAATCTGTGATCCTCGAAATTGCTGCTTGTATAGCGGTCCCATACCTATACCCAGATATAGGAGGATTCGTTTTGACGCCATTCTCAATGAGCAGCTGATAGTCCTCTGGGCGAGCCCATTGTAAGATACTGCCAAATTTATCGGGGTATTCTTTCACTTTGGCTCCTAAATCAAGCATGATCTGGACCATGCCCTTCTTCTTGCTGGCAGCGGCTGCATGTAGAATGCTTCCTCTCCTCCCACGTGCATCAAGAGTAGCCCCGTACTCCAAGAATAATCGCACAATGTCATCACGCCCGTGATAAACAGCCTCTTCCAAAGGATACTCTTGCTTGTAGTTTTTCCTCATCGGATCTGCCCCTCTATCTAAGAGCATCTTGATTACCGGGATATTGTCTCTGGGCCCAATAGCCGCTAAAAGTGGTAGCGCTTCTATGCAGTTTGGATCTGCGTTGTTGTCTAGAAGAAGCCGACAGGCTCGAAGTGAGCAATTAGACGCGGCGGCACAGAGAGCGCTTCCATATTTTGGAACCCCGACACAGTTGATATCAGCTTTGTACTTGATCAATAGCTCGATGACGGGTTCATTGTCGTCAAAAGAGGCAATAGCAAGCGGCGTGCCAGATCCCACGCTGTAAGCATTCGGGTTTGCTCCTTTCTCTAATAATATCCTTGTGATAGTAGTATCTTCCGTAACAGCAATATGAAGGGCGGTCCTATCCTCATATAAGCCAATACTCTCGACATTGGCGCCACCTTCCAACAGTATCTGCAATGTGTCAATGTGCCGCTCAATAACGGCTGTGGTAACCGAAATATCCTTGTTTTTCGCGCTGGCGTCGTATCCATTTTTCAGCATGTATATGACCAAATTGTTCATTCTATTCGAGACAACTTCTTGAAACACTCTAGCGGATACTTTGGCATCTCTATCCACGAGTGAGATGACAAGTTGCTCATCTTTTTGCCTGATTGCTGCCAATAGAGCCCTGGATGAATGATCGCTTGCGTCTCGACCTGCTCCTTTGTTCAGGAACGTTGTAACGTATTTTTTTGGAAGGTAAGAAATGACCGAGGGCAATAGCTTATCAAGAAGGCCACCTGTATTGTCAAGTTGTGGTCGAGCATCGAGAAGGGCCTGAAGCATTCCTCTTTTCTTGGCCAGAAGTATTTCCCTCTCCTGTTCCCGAGGCATTTCCCCCTTGGGGAAATATAGCTCCCAACCCCTCCTTTCCATTATTCCAACATAGATAGGATGCTTGTGATCAATTAAGGGATATTCTCGTAGAATATTTTCCACTATCATCCCACCGTTATCCTCATCTTCGACTGCCCTTGTAAGAATATCACCAATGACAGTGAGATTATCCTTTTCTATTAGCATCTTAAAAATATCCCGATGACCCATGATAATGGCCAATGTAGATGGATATAGCTCCTTGTAGAATACTTTGTCTTTTTGAAGCGAGTCTGTTGAATCTTTCCTCCTTGAGGGACCATTAGTAGCATGTCTGAAGATGTTCCACTCGGAAGCTTCAGGGCCGTAGCCTTTAATAGAGGGGGTAATTCCAGCCTTTAGCAGAACATCAACGAGGTCTTTTCTATTATCTCTTACCGCGCGCATAAGCAGCGTGGCTCTTTCATTTCCTCTCAAAGATCGAAATTCTTCAGGTTCCTCATCGAGTAGGTGGCAAATGACTCCACGAAGTTGTAATTCGATAGCATTGTAAAGTCGAGATCCACGAACCTCATAAAAATACGGTTCCACCATCCCAGGCAGAAGTGTTTGTCCCGTGCTCCAAGGGTAATAGGCGTTGATGTAATTTTGAAATAACCCTTTGTTGGAATATAGGTGTAGAATTTCGCTCTTAAGGGTTTCTATCTCGGTCTCATAGGGAACGTGCCAACGCCATCTTTTTGCGGCATACTGGAGCAGGGGGTAATTCCGCATTCGTTCTGCGAATGTTTTGCCTCCATATACACATTCCTTTTCGAACTGGCCCAGTGATAGGTATGTCAGACAAACTTTTGCAATGTATAGATCCGGATTCTTATGAGATTTAAAATTCCGAGGGTTGCTCTTCAGATACTCCAGGATGGAGAAATGAGCTAGCCGAAGGTTATTTTCACCGTCTTTTACTATTAAGCCAAAGCATTTTCTGACCAAGGCATCAATACGTGGTATGTTATCTTTGTCGATATTTTTTAAATATCCCTTCTCCGGCTGGATAGAGAGTGCATGAGACAAGGCATCGAAGCTGAGAGAATTTTTCGCATAGGCTAGCCACAACAATGTACGCAATGCAAAGCCATCGTTTGCTATGCGAGACATCGTTCGGCTGAAGAAACGGGAAATATCTTTTGGTATGTTGTGCAGCACTTCGCGAATCTCTGATACGGTTGAACTGTTCAGGACTTCATCAAGTTGTAATGATGCCCATAGAAACCTACAATTGGTTAGCTTGATCGAACAGTTTCCTCGGGTATAATTAAATGTAGGAGTAACACGCACATGCCATCAGTTTTGGAGGCGATGGTCTCAATCACCTCATCCTTATGCTCTTTGGTCATGATATCTTTTATGGTCTGGGAGAAACTCTTGTCCAATTTGTGGTCAACAAGATACCCCAGGTCTTCAGCATGGGCCTTGACCTCGATGTGTGCCCATTCAGAGAATATTTCTTTGGGGCCGGTTTGCCGGCTGGTGATGAGTATTCGAACTCCCAAGCTTTGTAAATGTTCAACTGTGCTCAGAACTTCATCCCTGAGACCGTTAACACATTCATCCAACGCGTCCAGCACAAGAAAAGATTGCTTGAACTCTCTCAGGAGAGTGTCAATACTGTTTACAAGTATAGGTTTGTTTGGCACTGCCTTGCCATGTCCATATAGCTCCCCAATGGCAGGATGGAGTGTTGGAAGCTGGTAAATAAGTTGTAGCAATAAACTTGGAAGGATCGAAGTATGCTGTTTGGGTTTGCGGTAGTCGAAATACCAATAGAGGACAGCGCTACCTGTGTCATTTTCAAATGTTCTCATAAGAGTCTCAATCAAGCGCCAGCTAAAGAGAGTATTAACGAGCTTATACATTAAATAGTAGCAGATGAAATTACTTACGCGAGATGGGTTTTGCCAGCGCCAGGGATTCCATGACACCAGAGCAAACGATATTCGTCGTTTCCACACTGCCTAAATCCCTGGACTTCTGGCAAGTTCAAGAACCACTCGCCAGTGTGATCTAGTATGGTATTTCCTACTTCACAGTGCTGAAGATAATAATCACCACTAAACTTTTCGACCCAATCAATGACCTCTTTTCTTTTAAGCTCTAAACAAAGTCAGGAATCAGGAGACTACACCAGATTAGAGGTTATAAATACCTTGATGAGCTCTTTCTTGAATATCTGATAAAGTGTTGACTTCAGAGTAAATGAGAGCCATTGAATTCCTGAAGTTAAGTTAACAGAACACTAATAGACGAAATAGGTTATATCTTGGCTTCGAAGTCGGTCCCTACCACATATCGATTGCAAGCGCATTGTTAAACACTACTTGATACTCCTTTAATTTCTGAATCATTTTCTCCAGTTCTGCTTTCCGAAAAGGCCAGATAACTTTTCCTCTTTTCGAATCAATGTTCTTCTCAATCATGCGCTGCCATTTTTCTGCATCCGTTTTACAGCGGTTCAACTGGGGACGGAGCGCCTTGGCTGCACCGGAGCAATCTGGTGACGAGACATTGGTGTTGGATATGGCGCTTAGGAGCTTATCCAGCGGTATCTTTAAAGCACAGAGCTCGTCCAAGAATTCTTTCTGCTCTTTTTTGGCGTGGGTTACGCTGGATGCATACTTGAAAGTGCTTGATATAGCCGCTGCGATGACGCTGTTCAACGCCGCAATATCAGAACCAAGCAGGAGAGGATTCATCGGAACTAGTTTAGCAAATTATTGACGAAAAATAAACTTATGTCTGTGATGAAAAGATGGAGGAATTGGCGTTTCCGTTGGCAACTTACGGCTATACAAGTACGCGTTCATGAATGCCTGCGGTATGCCTATGAGTTAGCCTCGCAGCAGATTTACATGCGATGGGGGCGGGGGTAGTGACATAGGCACACCAGCAACTTGATTGAACCAACAACATGGAAAATCAGGCTACCAATGAGGATGAGCAAAAACATGGTTATTATAAATCTAAGCATGATATCACGAGCCCTGATGACCAAGAGTGAGGGGTATACTGCATCTCAAATTTCATTGCCCATCTTGGTCATATATATATTGCAACCATGTGCAATCTTAATCAGCATCATACCATATGCACTAACACGTCTCTACCATCCCATTAAACCTTGGTCCAGTTGAAGCCAACAAGTGTATATCGCGCCCAAATGAAAATAAAGCATCCCATCATCATAGACAAGCCACAAAATAACTGCAGGCCGAGATAGTCGCCATGCTGCGATGACACGATCGCGCCGCCAATGGGACTTCCAATCAGTGCCCCGATGGCTTGAATTGAAAACGCTACGCCGACTCGAGTACCAATGTGCCTAATGTCGGAGATTTGAGCTATGAGCGTTGGCCCAAGAGAGATGACACCTCCAGAGGAGAAGCCGAATATGATGACGAAAACAATGATGCCGGTTATGCTCTTGACGGGAATCCAGATGGCGAGGCACGAAATAGCAGATATGAAAGTGATGATGATCATCACATTGAACCTGCCCATCTTGTCGGCTACAACGCCTGGGAGAATTCATCCAAAGATGCTCATGGCATTGAGGATTGGTATCAGATATGGGACCAACTTCGGAGAGAAGCCGGCATTTTGGGCTTGAAGAATAACATAGTTGAAGGGCAAAAACATTCCCATATAGAAGAAGAATGAGGCTGCAGTGGTGGTAACCAACCGGATATCCTTGAGATGCTTTGCGTACTCTCTGAGGACGAATCGGCGTGGGCGCGGTGGCAGTCTCGACTTGACTGTCAAACATGCAATGCCCAGCAGCAACATAAACATGAAGCCGAGTGTACGCATCATCCATGGAAATCCAATCTTAATAATTAGTTTATTCATCATGATTGGCAAAACGACTCCACCGACAGATGAGCCGGAGACCATGACACCGTATGCGGCAGCGCGTCTCCTGAGAAACCAACTGACGATGGAGGACATGCAGGCGTTAAAAACGGCGCTAGATCCAATGGCAGAGACAATTGCCTGGGCAAGGAAGAATTGATAGTACTCTTTGGAGAGAGAGGTCATCATGAGGCCGAAGATGTAAGTAACGGAGCCTCCCCAGAGGAGCCATCGTGGTCCATAGTTGTCAAAAATAAGGCCAAACTATACAAGTCAGTACTGTAATACATAATCGTTTCCCATCTCCCTTCTATGTCATTTGCAGGACTAGAATCGTCACTTACTATCGCCCCGCAAAAGATCATCAAGAATATCAGCACTGAAAGAATCCAGCTCACAACAGAAGAAGAGTATTCCTTCAATGGATCGGAGACGTAATACTCTTCAAATACACCCACGCAATTAATCAGTCTAAACGTGCAAAAGAGAGCGCACCATCCACCAAAGACGACCAGCCAAGCCTCTAATCCGCCTTCGGGAAAGTCGCCAGGAGGAGGAGGTTTGGGGGCAGCCTCGACATCCAAGTTGGCAAGGACAATCTGCTCTCCGGTGCCAGAACCTTTGGTGTTGGAACCCTTGTGAGAGTGAGAGTCAAGGTCTTCTTTTAATTCCATCTTGTTGTTTATTTCGGCCGTATCGGCTGGGGAGGAAGTAGAAGCAAGCATCGTAGGTAGAAATGTGATTGTAAGTCGAGTTAAGGACAGTTTCTCTATAGCAGAAGGAAATAGGGTATCTGGTCATTAAATGAAGAATGTAGAATAGAGATCCAAGTATCAGCTGAAACGAGCCCCCGATAGGCTGAGTGGTAACTTGGACGGTATATCAAGTAAAAGAAAGGTGATCTCGCGAATCGGGATTATTATTGATCTTGTACAAAACGAGCGGCCTCTTGTATCTTGTATTATCAACTATAAAAAAAATTCATAGGCACAACGCGATCGTCATCGTGTATTAGTGTGTACTCAGATCAGGGATTGCCTCTTTCAGCAATCTGTGCCTTATTCGGGCATTTCGCGAAATCCCCGTGTTAGTCGGAGCTAGCCTCGGCGAGAAGCTACCACTACCATTCGCAGATCATATGCGTGCCGTAGTAAGCGGGACCGATTGTTAGCCCTGTAATGGCGTCTAAGCTTGAAGATTAGGCAGTTTGATTGAGTAGATTGATGGGGCCGAGTTGGAAGCGAAATAGACGAGGGCCGAGTACGTGTACGAAGGAATGCAGCAGGCCCACGCCGGGGTCATGCTAATCCTCCCAAACCTCTTCTATCAAACTCTTGGTGCCAATCATAACAAGGTATTAGGCCGCTTCAAAGCCAGTGCCAATCAGAGAGTTTACTTCTTTCTCCTTTCTTCAGCGGATCTGTTCAATATGCCGTTCGGCTTCGTGCTCGGAGCAAACTGTTCAACATAATTCCACACACCGCATTGATCACACCTAGGTCTGCATTGCCAATGCTCAGAGTTCCACGGAAAGATTCAAATCCTGCGTCTCGCAGACAAGATTCTAGTGCACGAAGTACGCCGATTGATAATCAGCGTAATGATCTCATAATAGTATACAACATACAGGCTTGCTCCGCAAGCAAATTTTTTGACCGCCGTCCCTTTTTTTGTATCCCACTGCTCATCGGACAAATTCCTTCAGGTCCTTCTTATCCTCAAACGTTACTTTTCCATCCTTGTTTGTTGGCTCCACACGAATTCCGGAAGCAATTTCATCGACTGCCTTCACAGGCTGTGTGCCTTGAGGCTTGCTGGCCAATTCCAAGGCAGATGCCAATGTACCGGCCTGCGAATCAGCAATCTCATTGACCTGCTCGTTGGTGAGACTATCGACAACGCGAACGCCCCGGCTTGACATGAGAATAGTGCTCGGCCCCTTGAAATGCAAGAACAGTCGATCACCCCAGATTGTCCGGCGAGTCATTGTTCGAAGACTGTAGAAAGTACGGGCAAGGAATTTGTAGACTTGCGAATCCCGTGCCTTCTTCATAAATTCTGTCTCCGGAATCCATGAAGTAAGAGATGGGATCTGGAATCGTAGACTGGCGCTCTTGAACCTGAACGGCAAAGGCTGATGTTTTGTGACGGAATATGCAACAACACTGCCAGGATGGGCGACAAATTCTTCGCCCTCGGAGAGATGTAGTTGATAAATTTGTCCAGGCGCTGATAGCGCTGCCAACCCACGACCAGTCACAAATGTGCTGCCCCAATGCGCCACCGAGAGTCGTCTCTGGATCCGTGACGAGAGGGACAGAGTGTGGCCTGTCCAAGCCAGCAGAGCATTACGCTGGATTACCATCCAATCGGTCGTTCCGTCCAGGTGCAAGATGGTAAACGTCGTAGTGGGGGATTTGGTCGAGATCAAAGCGGTAATCGGCGAAGTGGCAGATATGCGCTGATAGATGAATGGGACCCCAAACGGTGCCCGCGAAAGGGGATTTAGTAGTGACAGAGTCGATTGTGCCTGTGAAACCATTGAACATTAATATTTCGGTTCTATCGCCGCCGTCGCATCATCAGCGCTCTCACATTGTCCGGGTTCCCCGCCACTGCGACCAGCGTCCCACGTCGTGTATAAAGTCTCTGTGAAGCCGAAAGCGATACCGAGAGCAGCGAATACGGCGAGCCAATGACTTCGAATCGGGCATCTAAGAGTCCACAGACTGTCAGCACAAGCACCACCACACCGTCATACCATCATAGCAGCAGCGAAGTCATACCAGCCGTATCCCTCAGATTTTCAATTGCGCCAAAAGCATCTCCCCCGGCTGTCGTGCTCGGAGTTGAGCTGATCTGGATGCCGCGGCATTGCCAGCAGACGTAATTCGCCGGCCGGCCGCGCAATGCACGCGCTGTCCGTAGCAGCGGCGAAGGGCCCCTCATTGCGCCGTTTGTCGAGCTCTTGCGAGCTTGTCGAAAAGCTGGTGGTGAGCTTCTGAAGTCCGTTCGGACGCTAAAATCCCGGCAATTCTTGCAATCGCTGGCGGTCTTTCCCGGCTTGTGGTGCGATAAAGCGATAAAGTACCTGGGTACCTGCTGCACGTGTTCGTTGCCGTGGTAACACAGCGCCAAAATACCCCAGCACAAGGCGGTATGTACCCCGTACCGAACCAGCCCCGTACCAGCCCTTGGCACTCCCAGCCCTCCAGCACGCCAAAAATCGGTCAATCTAATCTCTACTACTAATTAATCTCCTCCAACGACGCCGGATGCTCACTAAGCAGGATTTAGGAGCCTCGATCCCATCGCCATCCTCCGGTAGCGGTTGCCTTTCTCCTCCTCGCCTATAGCCCCAATTGATCGCCAATGTCGGTTCGCGTCGTCGCCAGGCTGCGGCCTCTCCTGTCTCAGGAGCTGGAGAAGGACATCATCGTTCGCACCGACAGCGTCGAGCCCGAGAAACCGGTGACAATCGTCAAGATCCCGAACCCAAGAAACGAGAGCGAGGAGTTTTCCTTTACCTTCAATGGCGTCTACGGCTCAGAGACGACGCAGGAGACGCTGTTTACTTCCGAAGGTGGGAACTAATTCTTTTTCTTCTCCGCCACTCTCCGCACCTAACGCGTCTTATGGACTAGCTGTGTTAACCTGAGCAGTGGCGCCGCATATAAAATCACTGTTTCAGGGCCTCGATGTTACCATCTTCGCGTATGGTGTCACGGGCACGGGAAAGACGCACACGATGCGGGGAGGGATGAAGCTGGCTGAACGAGGCGTGATCCCCCGGTTGCTTAGCAGCATCTTTCGCAGGGGGAAGAAGATTATGAAGGACACAGATGGAGAGACTACGGTAGACGTAGCGCTGTCCTACTATGAAATCTACAACGACAAGGTCTACGACTTGATGGAACCCCCTGAAAAACGAACGGCGACTGGACTGCCCCTCCGCGCAGAAGCCAACGGCAAAACGGTCGTGGTGGGCTTGACGGAACGAGCTTGCGAGGACCTCAAGGACTTTGAAGCATTGTATATCGAGGCCAACAACAACCGCGTAACAGCGGCCACAAAGCTCAACGCCCACAGCAGTCGAAGTCACGCCATTCTACGGGTCAAGCTGACGCAGACAACCGGTAACATGGTTCTCGAAAGTACAGCATCCGCCATCGATCTGGCTGGTTCGGAAGATAATCGACGGACAGACAATGGCAAGGAGCGGATGGTGGAGTCGGCAGCCATCAACAAGAGCTTGTTTGTGCTCAGCCAGTGCATTGATGCCATTTCTCAAGGAGCCAAGAGGATACCATATCGAGAGTCCAAGATGACCCGGATTCTATCATTAGGTCAAAACAATGGCATCACTGTCATGATCCTCAACCTATCACCGCTGAGAAACTATCATTTGGATACTCTTAGCAGTTTGAATGTCAGCTCTCGGGCCAAGCGGATTGAGGTTCGCGAGATTGAGAACGAGGTCGTGTTTAAGCAGGTTCCTAGGACGAACTCGGCTACAGCCACTCGGCAGCCATTAAAGCCTCTGGCTAATGCTATAAATACCCACATCGCTGCCAGCGGAAACGCTGCGGCAAAGCCCGCAGAGGTGGCCAAGCCCGTTAAAGCTTTTAGTGTATACACGGATAAAGCGAAACCGTCAGCTATTGCGCGACCATCCCTGGGTTCCGCTCCTCCTCGCTCCTCCTCCAAGTCTCGGTCCTCTTCGCTGAAGCGATCATCGGACCATCACGACACGACCTCTCGACCTAGCAAACTTGCTCGGCCAATCATTCACCAAACCCCACAGCAGCAAGTCGCAAAACCTTCACGGCCTTCATTAGTGCCTCCAGCACCCTCAAAGCCCCCGCTGGCATCGCAACAAACCCTCACTGTGACAGCAGCAGAGATTGAGGCCTTGGTAGAGAAGAAAGTTAGTGAGATACTAGCGGCAAGGGAAGCAGCTGAGGAATCCATTCGACGAAGTCAGACTTCGCCTGAAGTGAGTGATGCAGTCCAGAGACGGCTAGAAGCTTTGGAAAGACGAATTGAGAACGAAGAGTGGAGGGAGGACGCCAAATCAGAGGGTCTGCGGTATCTGCTGTCAGCAAGGCACCACAAGGAGCGTGGTGATGATAACGCCGCGCTCAAAGCCTACGAAATGGCTTTGCCATACTTTCCAAACCAGCCAAAGCTCCTAGGCAAGGTTGAGCGCCTAAAAGCACGTATAGAAACTTCAGCGAGTTCAGGAGGCACATCCCCCGAGAGACGGGAGAGGAGAAAGGAACGCAAGCCGAGACGCAAGACTGTCAGCGATGAAGATGGCGACGACGCCGAAGCAGATGGGGAAGAGGAATGCCATGTTTCCACGCCAAAGATCAAGGCAGCCAAGCTTAAGGCTAGAAGAGAGCCAAACACCATTCTTACGGAGGACGATGAAGATAACACGCCGCGTACTCAAAGACTTCTTGATTTGGTCAACTCACGAGACGCGACACAGATCCGGGGACTCGTAGGATTCGGCGCGAAGAAGGCTCAAGACCTGGTAGACTACTTGGAGTTGGCGAGCACCGAGGGTGGCGGCGACATTGAGAACCTATCTCAGCTACGAACGATTCCCGGCTTAGGTGGGCGAACCGTAGACCGCGCATATGAGGGATTGGTGGCGAGGGCATAAAGTCATGGGCGGCGTTTTTCTTTTATATAAAGGGTGTGCATGTGTTACCATCGTGCACTTGGATACCAGAAAGGCGACCCCGGCGAGTGGTCGCACGAGCATTCTATGGCGTTGGGAGTTGTGATCACAGCTAGAAGAGGAACAGTGTATCTGCACATGTTGCTGCTGTTCATTGATTGGCTTGAAGACGCATTATGCAGCGAGCATTGATGGAATTGATTTTCACCCCTTGCATGAAATGTCATGCAGCCTCGATCTGATGAACCCTGTCTTGGCCTCTTTTTGTGTTTCATCTTGTCTGTCTCATCGTCTGTTTCTCAAGTGTGCGACGCCATTCTTTTTGTGTGCGATTGGCGATTTGGCTGGCGTTGGTTTGTTTTACTGACTGGATGGTATTACTGTGAGACTCACATTTGGTTAGATATTAGAAGGGTGTTTCGGTTTTCGCTTATATATGTACCTGATGATAAGGCATTGAGTGGTGCCGTGATTTTGCGTCAGTCATTTCCCACTATACTTAACTGAATACGTTGATTATAATACAGCATCTTGTAGCTTATTCGTTTAGTAAATGCTAAGTGATAATATTCAGTAGCATAGAGTAAATGTGCTGCAATACTCAGATGAGGCCATCACGATGAGTGGACACCACCTTACACAGGCGCATAAAGAAAGCCTCACGATATCCTGCACAAATCAACACACCAACTAGCCACACCGACGTCATGAACAAAACTAAATCGCAAACAGCAATCCCACGATCCCAATTCGATCTTCGTACCCATTGTACCTATACCTCGTATGAGCACCAAGAACATTGCGTTCCGACATCCGGGCAATCAGAAGCTGCTACGCCTCCCCCCAAACGCAAGACGCCTCCACGCATGAAAAAACCTCCAATCGCCACTGCCGGATAACCAAAAATACAAAACAAGGAAAACAGACACACGACCACCTTGTCAAGCCTTCATACAAATAAATTTAACCCCTCCATGGAAATCGGGTGAGACATGGGGCTTCTCTTGTCTCACCACACTTTTTTACATGTGTCTTAGAAATCCAAAACTTGAGGCGTCTCCATAAAACCTGGCAACCGTGGAAGACGAAGAAACATGAACTCGATTCATGAACCCTCAAATCTCCACCTGGAAAGTCATTTACACTACGTACGTTATATGCATACAGTACAGTTATTTCGCTCTTATACACAGATCCATGACTCTTCCAAAAATGCGAGACATTCAATTACTTCTCGCCCCTCACAAGAAGAAAACCTCCCATTGGTCCAAACCAAAACCACCACTTCCGACAACCATGTGCGGGCTTCCCACCAAGTTTCATCTACCGCACGGCGGCTACGTCGGATAGGTCCCAGACAAAGACAACGGTAACCCACTTCTTCCGGCAACAGTGGAGGAGGCGACTTGATTTTTGTGTTTTGGCTACCTACCTTACCTAGGTTATGTTATGGGATTGGATTGGATGGGATGGGCTGGCGTTTGCTCGTGTCATGCACGAGGTGGCAGCGGCACATACGTAATGCGCATGACGCGGCGGTACAGGAATAAACCTATCCAATTAGTATTGCTAAAGCCGGCGGCGATTTGGTGATGATTACTACGGCTTTTTACTGTATTTTTGTGTCGCTGATATTGCGCTGATAAATGAGGGGAAAACATATAGGCCATCAGGTGAGCATACGAGTACACACTTAGACGGGGACCCGATGGAGCCGTATAAGCCTCAAACAACTGGGTCTGTAGCAGCAGCAGCAGCAAAGGTAGGTCAAATGTCTTTTTTGAGTAAATTCATCTCATAATTCTGGCATCTATGTACAAGAGACTGTATTGAGGAAATAATATGTTCAACCCAAAAGTCATAGCAGGCATGTTCATATGCTGCGCCCAGCTCCGTAAACTAAAAATCAAATATAAAAGGAAAAAGTAGAAGATGCTTTAAACCTAGCAGTGAGGAGCGTCCAGCGAATCTTGTCCAGGCCATGTCCAGACCTAAGAAACGTCATGGTGAAGCCAAAAGAGAATGGGCATCTAGAATCGAACGAGCGTGAAAAAGTATGGCCTTTGATGAGATACAAATGATAATCGTGAGAACACGACTCGCGGTTTACTTCTGTACGTAGGGGTCGCCGTGGAAGGTCGTAACCAAAAGCTACCCAAAGTGGTATCTTCCGCTTTTCGTCGTCTTGTAATCCAAACCGTACACCATCCAAAATGAAAAAATTGGCTTTTGCCGTTTTTTTGTTTGTATAAATCTTTGTTTGTGTTTGTGCTTTCCGAGGAGCTATTTTACCGAATCATGCTGGTTCGGCGCTGGACTGTCCTCTGCTGGTCCGTTCGGGATCCTCCAAAGCCGGGCATTGAGCTGAAGCGGTTCAGCTTCTTGCGCTCAGGCAGTGCCTCCATAGTAGGAGAGGTGGGCTCGGGGGTCATGGAGTGCATGGGAGATCGGGGAGTGGGAGAGGCGCGGTCGCCGTGAAGTGCGTCCAGGCGAGATGTGGTGGACTCTGTAGAGGAGCCGGTGCTGTTGGGAGTCTGGTAGACATACTCGCCATCAACATAGACGGCGTTGGACACGAAGGTAGAACGGCGGTTGCGGCGACGGGTGTAGCGTTGCTCAAGGCGGAAGAGCTCCAGCTTAGCCTGGATACGCTCAAAGAGACTCTGGCCCATGTTTGCGGTGTGAGGAAAAGGTTGAAATTTGTGGTAGATGTAGAGGTTTGCAGGTTGCAGCCGAAGCGAAGATTGTTGTTATTCCGTGGTCTCTTGGAGCTCGTTTCACGTGGGTGTAAGAAAAAGGTGTTCGAGTTCGGATGATATGCGAATTCTCCCGTGTTTGTACGTTTGTAGAGACAAGATCCGAGGATGTATCAAGTATAGAATCAGGTGATGGGAGGTGAAGCGGTCTTGAGGTATGTAAGGCGGAAGAAAAGGAAGTGGTACGTTTGGCAGGGGACGTATTTGGGAATTCCCGTTGTATTAGTAGCGTTGAAGAGGTAAAGAGTGACAAGAGGTTGGGGACCTGCAGCTACAGGGGCTTTTTGCTTGATAAGGAATAGAAGAAAAAAAGGATGGGAAGAAAAAGAAGTTCAAGTTGAATGCAGAAGAGAGAAGAGTGGAAGGTCTTGAGCAAAGATCCTGGAATCGGCGGGCCGGGGGCAAAGATATGGATCAGCAGGTACGAGGTATGAGGTACGAGCTCATTAGCGGGGATGACACCGTGGTGGAGGTAGTCCGTACCAGGACAGAGCTTGGAGGTACCGCTACTCCCGGAGCGTACTGGTACCTGGCAGACCCAGAAGCGCATGGCAACGCTGCAACGGCACGCCACCAGCGGCCGGGGATCACCAGCGACAGGTATCGGGACCTCGCAGCGCTGGCAGCTGGCGGGCAAGCGAGAGCGCGGGCCTGATGGAGGTTGGTATCAATACCTGCTGTACTCGAGGCCAGCAAGCGCTAAGGCGCATAGTCTCTAGGGCTTGAATGAGCCGCAGGGGTCCCCACGTCGCTATGAGAAGGTGCCAATGGTGGTGGCCCAGCGAGGTATGGCGCTGCTTCGGGGGGATTGGGCGAATGCATGCCTTGTGCAGGACTAGAATGGATTCTATTGTGCGATGTGGGCATTTTGAGGGGAATTGGAAAAGGAGGAGGCAAAAAAAGAATAGTGAGAGAATTATAGTAGTCAAGTAGTAAAGAGAGAGCGAGAGAGTGAGACGAGGACATACTGTAGAGACGACGGCCTGTGTTGGGATCTAGCCCCAGCTCTTCCAGGACTTGCATCAAATTGCTTCGACATTTCGGCTCTGCCCATCAACCCTATCCATATCCATGAAGGCCACATCCACGTGCCTGCTGCAACTACAACGGCCTAGGCAGCAAATAATCCCAGTCCAAGGCCCTCCATGCAATCATACAATACCTGTAAGGATGCAGGTACTGTATGAATGCCCTGAAACCCTCACTCAGTCTGGCTCTCTCTCTCTCTCTTTCTCTCTCTCTTGTTTCCCCTGTTGGTTGGCCTCGCCCTCGATGGATGAAACGCCTTGCTCCATATTGCGGGCTCTCTAGCGCAGGGGCTCCATCTTGGCCCAAGTGCCCGCGGCCACATCGCGCCTTTGTGGGTGGTTGGTCCGGCGAGTTGCTCGAGTTTACCTACTGTGGATGCGCTAATAAAGGTCGGCCCCGAAGCTATTCATCCCGGATTTCGCATTCCATGCTTGGCCAGGATCGGGCAAATGTCCTGAGACCAGCAGTGTTGAATACGGGTAAGCGACATTAGCTGGCGAAATTGGCTGGACATGAGGCTGCTAGTCTTTTCCATCCATTGTTATCTTTCTCCTCCAGCTCCGTTATCGATTGAAACTTGTGAGTTGCTTGGCCTCCATCAGAGCGGCCACACACACGGCACCGTTTAATTCGCCGCCATGTCTATTCTCTCGATCAAGACCTGCGCGGCATGAACGCCCCCAACGAGAACAAGACCTAAATTCAGTTAGAGTTCACTTGTGCTCGTACAGAACATGCACGACAGTCCAGCTGCAGCAGCCACGGCCGTACTCGTATTTGCGACAAACCCTGTCTCGTCCAGTGGTTCATTTTCATCCTCCCGTACTTGTACCTGGTGGCTGTCGTGCTACTTGCGGTAGTGCCTGGAAGCTGCATGGCGGGCGCCTCGTAGTGCTGGAATAGCGCAATCCATCTTCCCCCTGCGTCGACAGTAGTCCGAACCTGTTCATGTCGATTTTAGCCGTTGCCATTTCCTCTTCTCTGCCCGCAGGTGCAAATCGACAGCGCCGCGGATTCGCTCTCTTCCTGGCCGGCCTCGATTCAGCATGTTCAGCCCAATCTCCCCTTTTTGTGTCGGGCAAGTCATGTCTCGGTGGTGACATGCATGGGTGCGGCCTAGCACCAGCTTCCACGTGGATTCCAGAAGCGAGGTGCGCGATCTTGACGATTTTGGGGAGGGCTAGGATGGGAACCTCACCCTGTCCCTGCAGCGGATTGAGTGAGATAGTAAAGCAGTGAGTGATGCTGTCGATATTACTCGTAGTACTCGTATGTCATCAAGCTATGCGGTATTCCATCCATACCTACTGGATAGTACGGAACAGGCTTTTGCAGGCAGAAGCTGGAACGGGATTGTAGGCCCTTCGTGTTTGCGCCTCAACTCAAATGATACGAGATGCCATCTAGCGAACCGTCGTCGGAAGCTCCCGAGCACACAGATGCCCCAACGATCCTCGTCTTCCGTCCATTTGTGCGCTTGAGCACCACTTTTCCGTCGCACTCAACACTGTGGATGGCGCACGGGTGTGGAGTCGCCAAATCGATGGTCCGCAGGCTTAAATTTCGCCAAACGAAGCTGTCCGGGTACCCTCATGTTTTTAATCCCTAGGTTATTTCACATCCATTACTAGCAGCTCTCGATGGGACCGCTAGCTGTCCTTGGCCGGTTTGTGGCACCGCCACTAATAAGATGATGGTTCCCGGGCTGTTGGAGCTGAGGAAGCTGAGAGATCAGAGGACTACCGGTGTTGTCTCATTATACGTAGAGGTATCATTTTGATTGTGCTGACCAATGATCCATATCAGGCTATCAAGCATTAGACGTCTTTAGTATTTCGCAGGGGCAGCAAGTTCTCTCATCTCTGACAAGCCCCGGATATGTTGCAGATGAATCGTGTCATGTGTAGCAGCGACTCGATCGTGTGAGGTGCCTCTTGTATTGCGTCAGTCAAGTCTCTCGAGGGCAAACTCGTCTTGCCGCTATCCGGCATCTATTATCCGTTATCTGCTATCCGCTTTAGAAGTTGTACATGCGGGAAAGAGCGGATCAAGCTTGTTAACGCCTTCATAACGGGGATTAGCGAATATGACATCAAATACTTCACAACAGGCAAGGGCAGCTGCTGAAATCTAGCTTTGCCTTCCATGAGAGCACTTACCCCGTGAGCTTAACATGTTTCCCATGACGGCTTCTTGTAATAAAACAAAATGAAACAGAGGAAGGTAAAATAAGGTAAGATAAAAGATGACGACAGATATATTCGCCAATATGCCGATACCCGTGAGGAAGGAAGAGACAAGAGCTTCCGTGCCGCCTCGACGGGAATCGAAAGTTTGTTCGTTCTTATACTAGAGATGCCAAGATCAATGGTTCTGATTGTGATGAATTAAAAGCAAGTCTGGGGGTGCTGTTCGCGTTCCATTTCCAACGCTCTTTTGCAACTTCTTGCCATTTTGCATTATTTGATGTCAATCGCTCTTCTTGGAGTTCTCAGATTGCTTGAGACAAGCAACCGCCCCTTGACCTATTAGACCAAGACATCGCGAGACACTTCATCCTAGGGCTTTGGAAAAACAATTCCGCGGCCAGCAATTCTTTGAGCCCATCTTCTCCTCAATTGCGCTGGACTGGGCCAAGTGCCACAAATCACCATGCGGGCTCTCAGTTTCCTGGGCCTCGCCATTCTCGCTGCAGGCGTGATTTCGCTGAAGAATGAGCAGAAGGGAACGACAGATATGCCCACAAAGAGCATCAATGCTGCAACAAACAAGTACATAGTTGAGTTCGAAAAGGTATGTCGTTGCAACGCTTTGTCTACCTTTTCTACAGCCATTGACAGATTCATCGTGTAGGGTAGTATTGCCTATATGACCCGCCAGTTTGCCTCGCCGTCTTCGATGAATAGCACCTACTTCAGGCAATTCGACTGCGGCGACCTTTTCAACGGGGTGGTTATCGAAACTGAAATTGACAATGTCGACACTCTCAGTGCAGTCCATGGCGTGGCCAATGTTTGGCCAATGAAAACTATTCCAATGGCATCTGCTATACAGCAAGTAAAGGCCGCGCCAGACCCCAAGAATCACAATTACTCTGTGCACCAATGGACCGGCGTTGATCAGCTCCACGCTCGCGGCATTCGAGGTAAGGATGTTACCATTGCCATCATTGACACTGGTCTTGATTATACGCACGAAGCGGTTAGTCATCATTCTCTGTAGCAGACCGGTATCTTGAACTAAATATACTCTACAGCTTGGTGGATGTTTTGGGCCTGGCTGCAAGGTTGCTGGAGGTTATGATCTCGTTGGTAAAAACTGTGAGCTCAGTCCTTGGCCGCGGGCAAATAAGTGACATGAAGACTGACAAGAAGTTTGAGGGAACTCTCATAATGAGAAACGATACCCAAAAGACCCAGATCAAGACCCCATGGACCATCATGGCCATGGAACTCATGTGGCCGGAATTATTGCTGCCGAAAACGAATGGTAATCTACTAATCTCAGCGTATAATCGTGATTAATCTAACTTGTTCATCAAAGGCTGACTGGGGTGGCGCCTGATGCTCAACTTCTTTCATTCAAGGTGTTTGCCGACGTATGTGCTACGATGCTCCCATTAACATACTCCCGCCCGCTAACAAGCTATTGACAGGATCCCTGGGACACTGATGAAGATGTGCTCATTCAGGCATTTTGTGATGCATACGGCGCCGGGGTAAAACTATCGGGACGTGTCTAGGACCTATTCTACAGCTAACCGCCCTATAGGCCGACGTCATTACGGCAAGCATCGGCAGACCTGATGGGTTTGCTGATGATCCCTGGGCCTTAGTTGCTAACCGAATTGCGGAAAAAGGTGTCGTAGTCACGATTTCGGCCGGGAATGAAGGCAATACTGGACCGTTCTTCTCAAGCAGTGGCGCAAACGGCCACAATGTCCTGTCTGTAGCTGCCATCAACGTTACCGGGAATCCAAACATCAGCACCTCAGATCCCAGCGCAGCTCCGATCCCCGCCTTGTTCACATCATGGGGCCCGACTAATGAGTTGCTACTGAAGCCTGATATTGGTGCCCCCGGCTTTGAAATACTCAGCACCATACCAGGCAATGACTACATTTCGATGAGTGGGACATCCATGGCTGCACCATACATCGCAGGTATTGCAGCGCTGTATATATCCAAGCACGGTGGTCGTGAGCTGCATGGCTCTGGATTCGCAAAAATGCTTTCCAATCGCATTGTTTCCAGTGGCGTGAGTATTGGGTGGGCAGTTGGTGATACTGATCTCAAATTCAGAGCCCCTCCCTTTCAAGTGGGCACCGGTCTCGTCAACGCGATCAAGGTGATCGACTATGACACCCAGTTGGAATTTGAGCCTTTCTCGCTGTCAGATTCCATACAGTTCCGATCAACGTGGACTGCAAACGTGACAAACTCAGGGAACCAAACCGTGGTTTACTCCTTTGAGCTTGAGCCCCAGGCTGGGGTAGAAATCCTGGATCCTCACTATGGCATAAAGACTGCCTACAAACTTGAGCCATTGCGAATTGTGCCCCCAGTTTCATTGCCCAGTGATGTTGTGATAGCACCGGGGGAGACGGAACAAGTCGAGTAACATCCTCCTGCCATTTCGCATTTATGCTATACGCTGCTAATAAATTTTAGGTTCACTTTTGCTCTTCCTGAACACATAAACGATGATTACCTACCGCTATATGGTGGTAAAGTTTGGATAAGAGGGAGCAACGGTGATGATCTCTCCATTCCCTACGGAGGTGCGTTTAGCCCCAAAATAGATCTGGCATAGCTATCAACATATTGATGCGTCTTTGCGCTTAATAGGGGCAGCATACGATACCGAAAAGGCCTTTGATAGCATGTTCTTGGGAGAGCCCTTCATCACAGATCGGGGTGCTAACTGGACGTGAGTGGACTCTGTTGGAAATTTTGAGAGGTCACTATAGAAGTTTTGAGAGGTCATCTAATGTTAATGGCAAACAGATGGTCATTCAATACCGACAAGAGTCGATTTGACTTTGTCGAGTTAAACGCCCGTCTCGACTACCCATGCTTCCATCTGCGCTGGGATGTCAGTATTCACCCTCCAATCCAAGTTGGGCCATCAAAGTGCTAATAGAATCATCTCTTCAGATATACACCCCGTTCTGGACTGAGATCCATTGGGATTATCCTCCCGTTGTTGGGGAATCCGGCTACGTTGGCGCGGCGGCTACCATGCGAGATGCGGACACCTTTTGGTATTATGACCCTAGCCGCATGGACAAGGATCAAACAGTCTCATTTCCTATGATGAGAGTTCCACGAGGATATGCTAAGCACTGGTGGTTTGGCAAGCTGGCAAACGGGAGCTATCTCGCGCCAGGCAATTATACGTAAGGCAATGATAACTTGGTAGAGATTCCTGGATAATGAGCTGATCTTTTTTAGCCTGCGATTCGCTGCCTTGCGCCCTTACGGCAATCCTAGTATCTCAGACCATTGGGACATTATGCGCCTGCCTGTGCGAAACATTCAAGTCTTGCCATACAACCAAACGAACTCCACCACACACGGAGGACGATAGATCATCATATATCTTTCCTTTTTACGGATCCGATGATATGTATAATTGGTCTTGGCCATCTTGGAACATGTATAGAGACTACGCCCAAATTTGGAAGTTATAGACTGTAGCTGAAGTTGGACCATCTTACTACGCAAGGTAATCATGCTGAGAAGAAAATGCCCCAATATGGAGCTCGTATCAATTCTATATCACTAATCGATCTCTTTGTCTCCCCTTAATCTCTTCGTGTGCTGGGTTACGCCTCTGTCTTTTGCTTCTTTGACTTGGATTCTGTGCCGTTCCTTTCTGCACCACGCTTGTTGCTGGCAGATTCCCCATCTAATCCGTCCTGGTCATGCTCATCTTCGTTATTATCAGCATTCTCCCCGTAGTCGCTCTCGTACTCTCCCATAACCTCGGCCTCATCAGGGGATGGAAACAGCGTCCTCCAGCTTCCATCCAAAACCTTGTCGTCGTTGCCGTATAGTCCTACCGAATATGCGTTCTTCATGGCAGCCATGCAGATGTTTCGCCGCTCATTGAAGTCAAACATGGGCTTCGGGTATGTCCCTTCTTGGTGCTCCGAGAGCCCATCGCCAGTAACCCTGACGCCGGCCGCCTTCTGGTCAGGCAACGGCATCTTCCACGGCTCGTAAATGTGCTTTTCCTTCACGCGGCTGAGCTCAGGAACCCATTTCCGAATCAACTCGCCGTTCTTATCCCACTTCTGCCCGAAGGACACAGGGCTGTAGCAGCGAAAGTACTGGGTGAAGAAGGCTGTGCAGGAGAGCCACTGCCAGTTGCCGATGTTGCAGGCGGGCTCATGGTCGATGAGCCACTCCTCAAAGACTTCGCAGCCGCGCTCCCAGTCGACGTAGCAGCCGCCGCGGGTGAGGAAGCAGGCGACGCTGTGGCGGCCGAGGTGATGGATCCAGCCGTCGTGGCGGAGCTGGCGCATGAGGGCGTCAATCCAGGGGAAGCCGGTGACGCCGGCCTTCCAGCGCCGGAACCATGTTTCTGCTTGCTGGTCGTCGATGTGGTGATCTCCTGTGATGAGGCCGGTTTCTGGATCGCGCTTGGAGGGGAGATGCCAGGGGATGAAGCGGCAGTGAGGGTTCGTTGCTGTTTGTCCGAATGATGCGCTGAGGGCGGCGTGGGCGGCAAAGTACATGTCGCGGAAGAGGACTTGGCCGATGAGGCTCTCGGGAGGGGACGAGGCTGCTTTGCCGTAGGATTCGACAATTTCGTGGACGCGCCAGTAGAAGAGACGGACGGAGAGGGCGCCGAAGTGGAAGAATGGCGAGAGAAGGGTTGTCGACTGGGGGTTGAACTGAGCTGGGCTTGTCTTTGGTTTCTGGAAAGTTGCCGTGTATTTTTTGTCTTTGATGAGGTCATCGAGAATCTCAAGGGCACGCGTCTCGCCGCCTCGATGGGGAGTTGTTGCTGGGGAGAAGCCGAGCTCTTCTAGAGTCTCAATAGCAAAGTCACCATTTGGACCGGCAATGTGTTTATATCCCGTATCTTCTTCAGATCTATAATCTGCGTTGAAATCCGGTTTCCCCTTAGGAACATCTCTCTCAAAATCCACAGGCATCTCCCCCGGATCAGGCAAACTCTCAGGCGCCGGAATGGGCTTCGCAACAGGCCCAATCTTTTTACCCGCGGCCTGCAACTGGGTTATCGACATTGTGGGTTTTCCGTCATGGTGCTTGACGATGTCGTCGCTGTCCCAGAGGGTTCGGCCTGGTTGGATGATGACTTGGATTCCTACTGCTTTGGCTGCTTTGGCGACGGCCTCGTCGCGAGAACGGGCGTATGCATCCGTGTCTTTTTCGAAGACTAGATGGGTTGGTTTCCAGGCTTGGAAGAGTTTTGGAAAGAGTGTTTGCGGTCCTTCTCGGAGGACAAACAATTTGGAGTTTTTGTTCAGCTTTGTGATGGATTGCGAGAGGTCATTCTGGCAGTCCAATCTGATACGCAGTGTCAGTCGCTCATCTCAATTCAATGAAATGGTTCAATCAAAGAATCATACAGAAACTGCCATCGATTCACTCCTCCTCTAGCCTTGTACACGTAGTGAGGATCCCATGTGAAGATTGGCCAAAGAACCTCTGGCTCGAGATCCAGTGCTGCTTGTAGGGCGGGCGAGTCGTGTAGACGGAGGTCTGTTCTGAACCAGTATATCACGCGCGGTTTCGCCATTATGATGGATTTATTGATTGCATGAACAATGAAATGGGTAAATTAATTCATTCATGTCAATGTTTTGATGTAAATGAAACATTCAAGAGGAGTGAGTTTGTTGAGGCGTCGGTCCATGATGTCATGATTGTGTCTGAACTCGATGCTCGTGCACGGGCTAGAATGTCTCGATCGGACGAATGAAGCCATCTCAACGAAATCAACTTTATGTCTGAGACACCGAAGCGGAAGAATTGTCATAAAACAGATATCGATATGTCTCTCTTTTGTCATTGTGCATTGCCAGCTCACATTATCTTACTAAGGTGGGCTATAAACGGCTGCTGACAAGTCGACGACAAGCTGGTCGCTAGCCAGAGTTTAAAGTTGAAGCCTCTACGGAGTAAGATTTAACATAAGACCTCGGCTTCATTAGCATCATCGCTCCGAGCTTGTAATTCCTCATTAGGTATTAGGTCTGATATGAAAGTTGGGAAACGTCTCAGAACTCTAAATCACTAGCCAGTTCTATGCTCGCTCGACTGTAGAGTACGGAAATATTTTGTCTCATTCAGCTCCGTATTCCATGGAGTTTTGTCACGATTCCTCATTCCCGATTATTCGACGCTATATCAGGTCAGCACTAATAGTTTACAATATCTATATAAATCATGAAGAGGTTGAAGCAAGAAGAAATGTAGACACTCAGTAATCATTCTCCTCTCAACCATTTTAAACAAAAGCAAACAGCAACATGCAGGTTGTCTCCATTGACGACTTCATCCATCAGTCCTTTGACTTCCTCGTCATCGGCGGTGGAACTGCTGGCCTAGCTGTTGCATCTCGTCTAGCTCAAGATGGGAACTTCACTGTTGGAGTCCTTGAAGCTGGAGGAACAGCAAACGGGCGTGATGATGTCGAAATCCCGGGCTATCTTGCGAGATCGCTGGGCACTGAACTCGACTGGAAGTTTAAAACAACACCGCAAGCTCGTCTCGGGGGAAGGACGGTCAATTGGCCACGAGGGAAAGCCCTCGGTGGATCCAGTGCCATCAACTTCATGACATGGATGAGAGGTGCCAGGGAGGACTACGATGCATGGGAGGCGCTGGGCAATCCCGGATGGGGATGGGATAAGTTGCTGTAAGTGCTGTTGAAACTCAGTAGTAGTGATGATGTGAAGTTTCCTCTGATCTCGTCCCATAGCCCCTATTTCAAAAAGTCGGAAACGTTTCATCCACCTAGCGATTCCATTCGGGAAAAAGAAGACCTTCGATATGATCTTGAGGCCTTTGGGGATTCAGGACCGATTCACATCTCTTATGCCAAAGAATATCAACCATCTAATCAGCTATATTTCAAGGCACTCAACTCGGTGGGTGTGCCAACGAATTCGGCTCATTTTGCGGGATCGAATATTGGGGCGTGGACAAACGTCAACAACATCGACCCTCGCACAATGACTCGATCCTTTGCGACCAACTATTGCGCCTTGGCTGGTTCTAATCTTCACATCTTGACTGAAGCCATCGTTCAAGATGTTGTCCTTGACAAGATTGATGATGCATATAGAGCCTCTGGAGTTCGTTTCATTTATAAAGGCCAAGAGCACGTTGTCTCAGCATCTCGCGAAGTCATCTTGTCCGCTGGAAGCATCAAGTCGCCGCAGATACTAGAGCTATCAGGCATAGGCAACCCCGAGATTTTGGCTCGAGCCGGCATTGACGTCAAAGTAGATAGTCCCATGGTTGGAGAAAACCTACAGGAGCACAAAGGTATGTGCCTGCATCGGTTATAAGAATCGCAATTTAAGCCAGCCTTTAGCTAACGGGGTAAACCAGCGATACATATGGTCGTGGAAGTTGACCCAGAGCTTGAGAATAGAGATGATCTCTTCTTTGATGCCGATCGTGCGGCAGCAGCTCGAGCACAGTACGATCGAGACCAAACTGGCCCTCTCGCCCGCATTTCATCCTCTTACAGCTTTGTGCCTCTTGCCACTTTCATGCCGCAAGATACTTTGGAGAGATTATATTCTCAGGCCAAAGATCTAACCGGGGTTTCCTCAGAAAAGAAAGCTCTCATGGAACAGCGTCTGAAAGATATTGACAAGATTGGCCAGATGGAGTTTATCTTTGCTCTCGGTGCTGCGCCCTTGGCAGTGACTGGCAAAGGGTTTGGCACATTGTTCCAGATTCTCCAGTATCCCTTCTCTGTTGGTTCAATCCACATTCAACCAACACCTTCTGAGAAAGATGATCCTGTGATTGATCCCAGGCATTACGACGGCCCCCATGGAGAGATAGATCTCGAGATCATGCTAGAATCGACCCGCTTTGGTCGTAAGGTATTATTGGCGCCCTCTTTCAACAAGATTGTGAGACAACTAGCATATCCCCCTGCCAGCTTATTCACAGACGACGAGGATGTCAAGACGTGGATCCTTGACAGCACCGCTGTAGCATATCATCCTATTGGTACATGCGCCATGGGCGGTCGAGCAGGCATAGGAGGAGGAGTCGTGGATGAGAGGCTCAAGGTATATGGAGTCAAGGGCCTGCGAGTTGTAGATGCGAGCATCATGCCGCTTCATATTAGTGCGCACATACAGGCTACTGTGTATGCCATTGCGGAAAAGGGAGCATCTATGATCCTTGAAGATGCGGCAAAATATTCACACAGGTAGAAGCAAGGAAAACTGCGGCGCTAAGGTAGATCGAGGTATTATAGCGAATTGGATTTATTGATGCTGACAAGACCCGATTCATCTCTGTGATACTGTGCCATCCTCATCATCAGTATCGTGAAATCCGGCCCTGGCTCTCGCAACAGCAAATTCGCTTGAGGGCGTTCTAAAAACGGATGTGGATGACGGCATGTTTCGAAGAGAGATGTTGTGAGATGGTTGAGTAGCAGGATCTGCAGACATATCAGAGGCGCTGGGAGATCCATCAGGCTCTGAGCGCATCTTCAAATTCTGTTTTACCCAGGGCAGTAAGTTGAAGTATCCACCACAAGCGAATACGCCTATCCAAAGGACCAGCTCAGTCCCGTATATCACCATACCAAGAACGTCCAGCTTTGGTTGGAAGAATACCGAGATGAGCGAGAAGAGATCGCCGGCGGCATCGATGCCCACAAAGATGAATGAGATTCCGCGCACTGATCGATGGACGTATATATCCCAATAGTGTCTGAGGACACCGGCAGCGAGGAAGGCCACAGAGAGAACTGCCATTAAAGTATCCGGCCATGTGAGATGCTTAGAGTGAGCGGCTCGCAGGGCGAAGATGAGGCCAACCTGTATACCCGCCATCAGGAGAGCAATGGGAATGGCTACAAAAAGACAGCAAGAGATGGGCCATTTCTAGTATCAAGATCAGGTTAGTGATTGATGATACTGATTAAATAGCAACAGTGAAGATATTATTTGTATACTCACCTTGTCGTAATATCGACATTGAGCCCAAGTGCCCAGACTCAACAGCGTCAGGATCTGAGGCTGGATGCGCAGAGCTATATTGAAGTTCTTGGTGATATTGTACACTCCCAGCGGGACGCCAGCACATGCCCATAGCATCATCATTGAGGGCTGCAGGCCTGTGGTGTTGTGACGACGATAGTTGATGATGATTTGGGGAATAAGCTACATCTGCTTTAGTGATGCTATTCACATACAGTACACAGATTTGGAAAATATACCTGTACAGACCAGCACACCTGAGAATCATTAATGTTAGCCAATTGTTCTAAGACGTTTATTTCACGACATGTAAGTTGGAGAGTGAGAGCGACTTACAGCTCCAGCTGTGCCGAGCACATTTGCCGCCACGGGATTATCCATGCTTGAACTTGGAGATTAATGAATGAATGATTTTGTCTCTTTTTGACTTGGATTTACCACAGACGTGGCCATGTGCAATATTTAAATATTTATATACTTGTGCATCATAGTGGTGACAAAGAAGCTCATCATTCATGTTCGAAAGCAACAGCCGAAATCGCCCACTCTTTTACTCTTTTACTACAGTTGGTGCGATTACCTAATCCCGCCTTTCGCGTCACCACTTTTTAATTGATTGCAGTACAAACGCGTCTCCCCTCCAAAGACACGCGCCGGCCGCTCGACAGGGGATTCTGCAAGCCACGCCTTTTCGACCAGCTGCATCTCCATGCTTCATTCTCTTCGTTTCAGCTAGAAAGAGAGATTTGGAGTCTTTGAGGAATCATTTGGGAATATCCATCGCATTTTTATAGTCCCCAATCATGGCTTCAAGACCCGAATTAAAGGTACGTCTTAGACCCCTCTGGCAACTACTACAGACCGTGAAGTGCCGAATCTGACACTGGAAACTCCAGGTCGACGACGAGGGCGGCTTCATCCGCTTCTTCAAGTCTCTGCCAGATCTCGGTGAAGATGCCGTGCGGATATTCGACCGAGGCGATTGGTACACTGCCCATGGCAACGATGCCATGTTCATTGCTAAAACTGTACGGCATCTCCTCTCCTGTTGCTCTCTTGACCGATTCACCTCTCTAACGTAACCAATTCAGGTCTACAAGACGACGTCCGTTGTCCGACAACTCGGCAAAAATGACCACACCGGTCTCCCCTCCGTCACATTAACCACAACCGTCTTCCGGCAGTTCCTCCGCGAAGCGCTCTTTAAGCTGGGCAAGAGAACCGAGATCTGGCAGAGCTCTAGCGGTCGGATGAATTGGAAATGCATCAAGCAGGCGTCCCCCGGAAACCTTCAAGATGTCGAAGACGAGCTAGGTGGCCAGATTGATTCGGCGCCCATGATTATGGCAGTCAAGATATCCGCAAAGGCTTCCGAGGCGCGTGGCGTCGGTGTCTGCTTTGCCGACGCCAGTGTGCGAGAGCTCGGTGTCAGCGAGTTTCTCGACAATGATCTCTACTCCAACTTCGAGGCTCTTCTTATTCAGCTTGGTGTCCGAGAATGTCTCATTCAATATGAAAAAGGCGATAGAGAAAAGGAGAAAGACCCCGAATTGGCAAAGATACGGCAAATCATCAATAACTGCGGTGTCGCTTTAGCGGAGCGGCCAGCTGGTGACTTTGCCATCAAAGATATCGAACAAGATCTGGCCCGCCTTTTGAAAGACGAAAAAACAGTTGCCATGTTACCACAGACAGACCTTAAGTTGGCCATGGGTTCCGCAGCATGTCTGATTAAATACATTGGCGCCCTACAAGATGTCTCCAACTTTGGCCAGTATCAGCTCTACCAGCACGACTTGGCACAGTATATGAAGCTCGATGCAGCAGCCCTAAAGGCCCTCAATCTCATGCCCGGTCCGCGTGATGGATCGAAGACAATGAGCATCTACGGCGTGCTCAACCACTGCAAAACCCCTGTAGGCAGCCGCCTCTTGGCGCAGTGGCTGAAGCAGCCGTTGATGAGCAAAGACGAAATTGAAAGACGACAGCAGCTAGTAGAGGCGTTCTATACCGATACTGAGCTTCGCCAAACCATGCAGGAAGAGCACCTGCGCTCTGTACCCGACCTGTACCGCTTATCGAAGAAGTTCCAGCGCGGCAAGGCCAATCTAGAGGATGTCGTCCGCGCTTATCAAGTTGTCATCCGTCTCCCAGGCTTCATTGGCACTCTGGAGGGAATCATGGACGAAGCATACAAGGATCCTCTTGACGATGCATACACCAACAAACTCCGAGAGCTGTCCGATAGTCTCGGCAAGCTGCAGGAGATGGTTGAGCAAACAGTCGACCTGGATGCCCTAGATCGGCACGAGTACATTATTAAGCCAGAGTATGACCAGAGCCTGCGTATTATCCGCAAGAAGCTCGATCAGCTCGACCGCGACATCAGACAGGAATTCCACAGCGCCGCACGCGACCTGGACCAAGAAGCCGACAAGAAGATTTTTCTCGAGGCAAACCACAAGGTCCACGGCGTGTGCATGCGCCTGACGAGACAAGAAGCCGGCTGCATCCGCGGCAAGTCAAAGTATCAGGAGTGCTCTACCCAGAAGAACGGCGTCTACTTTACAACAAAGCAGCTGCAGGCCTATCGTCGTGAGCACGACCAACTGTCGGCAAACTACAACCGCACCCAGAGCAGCTTGGTAAACGAGGTCGTCCAGGTAGCGTCCTCGTATTGCCCCGTCTTGGAGCGTCTTGCTGGTGTGCTGGCTCATCTGGATGTCATTGTCTCGCTCTCTCACGCCGCTGTGCACGCTCCTGAGGCTTACGTTCGACCCAAGATGCACACCAGAGGCGAAGGTCAGACAAAGCTCACTGGCGCTCGTCACCCTTGCATGGAACTCCAGGACGACGTCCAATTCATCACCAACGACGTGGATCTTACCCGTGACAAGTCGTCGTTCCTCATCATCACCGGACCCAACATGGGTGGTAAATCTACTTACATCCGCCAAGCCGGTGTCATTGCCCTCATGGCTCAAGTTGGCTCTTTTGTGCCCTGTTCAGAGGCCGAGCTCACCATTTTCGACTCCATCCTCGCCCGTGTCGGTGCCTCCGATTCTCAACTCAAGGGTGTCTCAACTTTTATGGCCGAGATGCTTGAGACGGCCAATATCCTCAAGTCAGCTACAGCCGAGTCCCTCATCATCATTGACGAGCTCGGCCGCGGTACTTCGACCTACGACGGCTTCGGCCTTGCCTGGGCCATCTCTGAGCATATTGTCAAGGAGATTGGTTGCTTTGCCATGTTTGCAACTCACTTCCACGAACTCACTGCCCTGGCCGACCAGTACCCTCAAGTCAAGAACATGCACGTCACAGCGCACATTAGCGGCACCAATGGCGATATCAACGCCAAACGAGAGGTTACGTTGCTGTACAAGGTTGAGCCTGGCATCTGTGATCAGAGTTTCGGTATCCACGTTGCTGAACTTGTGCGCTTCCCTGACAAGGTCGTCCGGATGGCCAAGCGCAAGGCAGACGAGCTCGAGGACTTTACTACCAAACATGAAGATCTCGGCGTGAGCTACAGTACTGAGGATGTCGAGCAGGGCAGTGCAATGCTCAAGAAGGTGCTGGTTGAATGGAAAGAGGCTGTGCAGAACGGAGAGCTCAGCAAGGAGGAGCAGGTGGCCAAGCTAAAGGAGTTGGTGGCAGCAGATGAGAAGTTGCTTGCCAACCCCTTCTTTCAATCCGTCAAGGCGCTATGAACAAATCACATGGATGGGGGAGAAAATCAACGTCAATTTTACTCAAAGACATTTAGTGTAATGGCCTCGCATTTGATAGCGCCAGGAGTTGGGATTGACTGCATTTATTTGGGAAACAAACAGATCCTATATCATTTGGGACGGATATGCATATAATAGCACTAAAGAGCGCCGTTATTTAAGGGGCTTGATGAGACTCGCGATTTTACAAGATAGAAAGCTTTCTACACCTGTGTATTCCATATGTCAGCACATTGTTCGTGACATGCAACCAGTATGAAATAATGAGAAGTAAAGAAAATTTTCCATCAGACAATACAATGTAGATATGGTGTTAATGTAATCACTGATATCATAAACAGCCTCTGAAAAGATTTCATCATGGAAAAGAAGAAAGCAAACGCAAATTCCCAGAAAGAAGAAGAAGAGATTAAAAAAAACGTACCTTTTGTCAAGTGAAGTCTTCGTGACACCAGCAGCCCAGATCCAAAAACATGCAGTAATGGCAATGGCAATGGCAATGGCGACGTGGAAAACAAAAAAAAAAATCCGATTATCTAGCATCGCATCTCTTCCGCACTGGAATGCGATGGATATATGTACAAGCTGCCGCAGAACTCACCTCAAAAATCTCTGGCAGCTGGCTTTAATTCTTTCATTTTTTGATATCATTTTATTGGCTACCCTCAGCGGTGGCGCTCACAGGGTTAACTTCGAAGCCATACTTTTCCTTGATACGCTCTCGTCTCCTCTCCTCATATCCAGGAGGACGAATTCCTATGTTTCGATGTCAGTTTACCCAGAACTAGCTATGTAGATCTTGTAGTGGCAAGACTTACCTCGTCCCTCACCCAGCTCGGCAACAGTCTGCTCAACGGGCAGACGGGTTGTCCGTCGAACAGTCTCCTTGCGCTCAAACTCATCCTCCTCCTTGTAGAAGCTGTCCAGCTTTCCTCCGGTGACGTGGAAAAGGCCCTGAGCGGTGCCAACGAAAGCACCAAGGGCCAGCACGATGGGTGTGCGTCGGACTGTGGTAGAGCAAAGAGATGAGAGTCAGTATGCGCTACTACCGGAAACCATGCAGAGTACCGAAAAGGGATTTCTTACAAGGAAGTCCGAGAACACTGCCGCACATGAAACCTCCAAAGGCGGCGGCCCAGGCATCATCCTTCTCCCGCAGGTTCATCATCGTCCGGGAGAAGAAGGCATAGGCACCGGGACCGGCAGCTAGAAACCACAAACAGACACACCCGTCAGCCAATATTTCTCTCTCTGGTGATTGTATTTTGCGCAAAGATACAGCCCAATTGGAGCCATATCGTCGCAGAGACTCAGTTCATACCGCAAATGCCAATGATGGGAGCTCCCCGCGTAAAGACGCTCATAGCGCCCACGTTGCGCTTCGACAGGGCATTCTGGATGGCGGCAATGAAGAAGCCGCTGCCCAGGCCGACCAATGAAGTCTTGGCCGTCTCGTCAAGGACGTCATGCGGCACATACGGCTTCGCCATGGCGTTGTGGAATTGCGTATCTTCGCCCGTGATGGGATTGAAAAGAGAGGAGGAGCTGTTTTGGCCCTGTCTTGAGGCCTTGGGATGCCGAGAACTGCGCATCACGTGATAGCCATTGTCATCAATTGGGGTGCTGTGATTGGACGAGAAAGAATTTTGGGCAGTCCCGGATTTTGGGCGGTGGTACGGAGGTACTTTGTTCGGCCCCACCAGCCCACCAAGAGATTTGGGGTGCAAAAGATTGCTCCATAGAAAAAAGAGTGTGTAAGACTTGTGAAAATTCCATGATATTGGCGAACAAGGGCATTCTAGCGGCATTGCAGTGATCAATTGGGAATGTCAGTAGCTTCATACAACTAAGAAGCTTCCTAGAGTTACAAAACCTTCAAAAACTGGCTGGTACTGCTCCTGTTTGACTCACCATCTCATGAAGAGTCACCAGCAGATGTGATCTCAACTACACAAGCAGTTCAATCTCAGAGTCAACCCAGCTCCAATTGGACTCTTCATCACGGATTGGATCGTCGTTATCTTGGAAACTCATACAAAATATATTACTCAATCTATACAACACGTTCATCATCGCAGAAATGAGCTCAATCGAGACCACCGAGGCCTCAGCCTCAGCCTCAGCACAACCTCCCTCAGAACCAACAGACACAACACAAGAACAAGCTCCCATGTCCAAAAACGCCCTCAAGCGCCTCCGCAGGCAAGAAGAATGGGAAGCCGGCAAAGACGACCGCCGCAAGCGCCGCAAGGAGAAGCGCCACGAGCGAAAATCCCGCGTCCGCACCGAGCGCGCCGCCCTCATCGCCCAGGGCGTCGACCCTCTGGAGCTGCAGAAGAAGAAGACGCCCTCCACCCTGACTCCAGTGGGCATCATCATCGACTGCGACTTTGAGGAGTACATGATGGACAAGGAGCGCGTCTCGCTTTCCAGCCAGGTCACGAGGGCGTACTCTGACAATAGGCAGGCGAGGTACCGCTCGCATCTCTGGGTTGCGGGCTTCAACAAGGGGATTGCGAAGCGTTTTCATGAGGTGCTTGGTGGTGTGCACAAGAACTGGAAGGGCGTCTGGTTCCATGACGGCAACTTCACTAGTTGTGCCGCCAAAGTTCGTGAACGCATGAACGCCTCCGATGGCAGCGGAGGTGAAATGATTGAGTCGCTGCAGCGGAGTCTCGACGAGCCTTCGACATGGACTCGTGATGAAACCGATCCTTTTCCTATTGATAGTCCGGAGCCACCCCTGGATGAGGCGAACAAGGACGTTGTATACCTGTCATCTGATTCCCCTTACACACTCGAGCGCTTGGAGCCAAACACATGTTATGTCGTGGGTGGACTTGTCGACAAGAACCGTGAAAAGGGTCTCTGCTATAGACGTGCGCGGGAGTTGGGCATTCGAACGGCAAGATTGCCGATTGGCCAGTTCATGGTGATGCAGAGCCGGCAAGTCCTGGCGACGAACCATGTTGTTGAGATTATGCTCAAGTGGCTGGAGTGCGGCGACTGGGGCCAGGCGTTTTTGAGCGTGATCCCAAAGAGAAAGGGTGGAAGATTAAGAAGTGAGGACGCTGGTGATGGTGAAGAGGCTGAAGAGGGGGGTGAGGAGGAAGAGGGAGAAGAGGGTGAAGACGAGGAGGCGGAGGCATCAGAAACCAAAGCACAAGATGCTCCAGCAGCCGAGACATTGCCTGATGCTGCAGATGAAGGCCACGCTGAACAAGTAAAAGAAACATCATCATAGACATAATCGCTGTATATAGCTCCTTGACCAATACCAAGCCGAGATTTATACCCAAAACCTGCGGCACAAAATTATATATCCCACCGCTATATGCAACCTAGTGATAATC
This sequence comes from Trichoderma semiorbis, assembly GCA_020045945.2. NCBI lineage: Eukaryota > Fungi > Ascomycota > Sordariomycetes > Hypocreales > Hypocreaceae > Trichoderma > Trichoderma semiorbis. The sequence goes on from CM034695.1 coordinate 3,219,644, forward strand.
CATTGATGCTCCATCTCATTATGATATCTAAAAATCCATTGAATCATCTTCACGCTCTCTCTTTACTTTTGCAATTCCTTCATCCTTGATGAGAGCCGACACAAATGACCTGAACTGCTCAACATATGGCTTGAGGCTGGTCTTTTCCCAGTCGGCAATAGTAGCCTTGGACTTGTCATCTTCATCACCGTCCTCTCCACCCTTCCAAGAATCAATTTCCGCAAGCAAGCTCTGTACCGTAGGTACACCAAGAGGATCAAAGTCCTCTAGAGCTTTGGTATCAATGGGCACACAGACCCGCCCCGTGCCTGGATGCACAACAAAAGGGCTTTTGAGCAAATGGTTCAATTTCTTGCTGACTTCGATATCGAGGCGAGGGTAAGTATATTCCAGTACGATATCCTGTTTAGCTTCTAGTAATGCCTTGGCATCCAAGTGCTTGCTTGCACCAGTCTTGGCCACGGCATCAATGTCAGCCCATTTTGAAATTGATGATCGTCCTGGAGCGGCTTCCCATTTGCGGCGTAGTGAATCGTTTAGGGTTCGATCGGGGAGGAGTTGCAATAGCTTCTGAGCCTGTTCATCTGTCGCCCAAGGATCCTGCTCAGCCAGTACATCTTCTTGGAAGTGCGTCTTGAGAATATCGAGACTCCGACTAAAAGTCACGTTAGAACCATTGCTGTCATTGGCTTCATCTACCAAGAGCACAAAATCGTCACTCACCTGAGGTGTGGGTGCAGCGGCCTCTTGACATTGACCTTCTTGCCACTCTGCGAGCCACCCTTGATTACTTCCAGGTAGTTTGCTATAGCTCTGCGCTTCTGGTCATCCATAGACCTAGCCTTCTTGTCGCACACCCAAGCGTGGGCACCTCTTCGTCCGGAGTACACCCACATGATGTGGTTGAAGCCAAAGTCGTCTCTCAGAGCCACATCAACAACCTTGATGGCCATGGTCATGAATTGCCAGCATTTGTTGCAAATGGTGGCCTTGTCACAGCATGTTCGAATGTCGTCGTAATCAGTCAAATCGATATCGAAGCAGAGCTCCTTTGACAAGGGCTTGAAGGCAGACGAGTTGCGCAGAGTCTTTCGATCTCGAGGGTTTGTTGAATAGACGGGGCCAATTTCGAAACGGGAGGGCATGAGGCGGAGGACATCTTTCCGTAGTCTAGATTCATTGTAAGCACAGCTGGCCTAGTTATGTGGTTCGGTCGATTTGGGCTTACAGATCTGCCGTTGCAAAAGACTGGTACCGCAGATATGCGTCGTTTTGCAGAGTAAAAGCAAACTCGCGATTGCCAAAGTCATTCGTAGGCATTGGGCTGTGGTTCAACCACTGGAAAAGCTGTCGCCAAGGGAAGAGTCGCTGGTAAAAACTGCGCATGACCTCTGGATCCGAGGCCGGAATATTTCTACACATTGAGCAGTCAGTTGGCTGCTACTTCTCCATAAGGGCCGGTTCATCAACTGAGAGCACATACGAGGGTGAAGCTGCCCGTACGGGTGAGCTGACGCCTTCACGCTTAACGGGCGCTGAGCTCGGAAACTCGTCGTCAGAGTCGTCATCTGCGAATAGTTCGTCCAACTTGACCTCCTTTTTTGATTCCTCTGCTTGGCCTGCGGGTGGTACCTCTGCCTCGTTCATATCGATATCGACGTCGTCATCTGCCATTGTTGCGGCTGTCTCTGCTGGAGCAACGTTGGTGGGAATTCCTGATTCGCCGTCTGGTTGTTCGTCCTTGACAGCAGCGGCGTTGCTTGAATTGGGAGAGAGCGAGTGTGGCATTGCTTCTCTATTTTTGTGTAAGAAAAGACAATGGAATCTGAGCTGATTGGCTATCGGCTTGATGCTATGATAGAGAATCGGGTCGGGATATTTGATCTGGCGAACAAGGCCCAAACCCTTGCGCGGGGAGATGCTCAATTGGATGGATTGGGGAAAACGCGTCTAGACGCGTAAATTGAAACTGCACTGGACAGCCAAAGTGTGTGGTGTGAATAACGTGAATCCACTGTGTTGGAGACGGTACGTGTAAAGTGAGGTGCTGGTGTCAGCTTATAGTGCCCTTTAGAGGCGAACACCTTCTGAAGCTCCCCCGTCTAAGAGGGCCTGGATTCAACCCATGGCTAGGTATTCAGCATCTCGTGTCTTAAGTGTAAAGCTACCTTATGGAAATATTGACTAGATACTAGAGGAAGGATTATAGAGGCATAGTAGCAGATACTAGAAGAGAGTAGTGACAATAGGCGACTCAAGGAACTGGTTATCTATAACCCCTAAAGCTCCCTCAAAGCTCCCACAGTAGCCATTAGTTCACCATAGAGCTTCAATAATTGATCATCAACCACAAAGCTTTCAGCAACTACTTTAACTGACATGTATCAACTCTCAATCCCTACATACTGAAGAGCTACAGCTTCTCTTCCCGCACATGAACAGAATAGAGTTTGACCCAACCCTCCGGATCGTCTCCGAATCAGAACACCCAAATTACCCCATCTGGCAAAGATCTTCCACTCAGCTTCAATGCGTCCCCAAAAACCAAGGGGTCTCGAAAGTTCCAAAACCAGAAGGGCGAAAAGCAGTCATCTTGTCATCTTTCTTTTCTTACCATTCCTTCGTCAGCCGGGGTTTTGTCAGAGCTTTAGGGTAATGGACGCAAGCACTATTGGCTTGCCGTGTTTGCAATCATAACTCAATCCCTCCTCTCATGCCCCCCTTGTTGTCAAACATCAAAAACAGGAAAAGCAAAACAAAACATCAACGTAAAACAACAACCCTCGTATCGCTCCCGTGTAAGTGCTACAGCATCAAAACGCTCCCGCTGTATCACAAAAAACGCCGCCCGCCCACTCGCCGCATCGATCTTCTTCTCAAGCGAAGTAGCATCAAACAAGAAAAAGGCTGCCGGCATCAAGGCACAACATCCTAAATTGATTGCCGCATAAACAACTCGCTCCTAAGCTTACGCGAGGTACACTATAACCTTGCCTTTTTTTCGCCACATGATAAACCCCAAGGTGGTAATAATAGGCACCCGGATAGACTGCTTAGTGCCCTGGCAAGGGGTGGAAAGAAAACTCGAGACACGGATCTATATCAGCACAACGCAGAACAACGCTTCTCTTACCACAACACATGAATAAATAAAATAAAAAATCAGCTTTCAGGATAAATTAAGCCTGGAAAACTCTATTTGCACCAATTTTGAGCATTTTTCTCTCATTTGTTGGCGTTATTTTCAGAAAGATTCACCCGTATTATTCGCAGTATAGGTGGGGTGTGTCTCGCGTTTTTCTTCCACCGCCTGCCTGGCAAGCAGCAAGGCATTGGATGTGTAGCAAACAAATTCAATCCCGGCTGACATCCATTGCCCCCAGTCTCCTCTATCGGTATAAGTGGCTCACCTCCGCCTCTCGCATGAATTGATAGGCATTGATCTTCCTTCCCTCTCCCCAAATGCCCCATACAAAAGAAGAACATATATAAGCCTTTGCAAATCCCACGCTTACACTTCTATTCATCGCCAAAAAATCTCCCGTTATCCCATGTCGCCGTCATCCCCCGCTTCCCACTTCCCAAGCAATTCCCCGTCTCCATCTATTCCCCCGGTCCAGACCACTATGGAACCTCTCCTCACCCCCCAAGTGCCGTCGGATCTAACGGCTGCAGGCATCCCAAGGTGTGATTTTTTTCTTCTTCCTTCCTGCAACGCTTGGCATTATTTTTCTTTTCTCTTCTTTGTCGTGACATCGTACGTTCCCCTGTTCCGTGTATAGTGGTGGCCCGGAGTTGGTGCTCCGCTAACATGCCCATCCACCCCCCGGCCTCGTCTACCTAAGGTATGCATATGGAGGTAAGGTAAGGTAATGTGACGTCGTGCTGGAGATGCGCAATCGGATCTCGCCTCGGCCCATTTCTTTCCTCCGCTCGCAGGGGGAGTAAAGAAAAAAAAATATAAAGTGTTAATGCCGCGAACGGCCTCCCATCTGTCATACCGACTTCTTGGATCCGGACCCCGTAATTCCGTGCCTGGGAGGCATTTAGTCAGGACGAGCAACATCTCACTTTAACTCACTCTTCGACACTTCCTTTCTTACACATACAAGGGCGGTCATCCATCACTTTATTTACAAAATGGTGAGCTTGTCAAGTTGTTTCTTCGTGCAAATAGATCGTATGATTAACCACTCTCCGTCATGAAATAGTTACCAATCCCAGGCTCCCTAGTGCTTTGGGCCTTTCAGCACCAGCACGGCTTCATCACAGAAAAAGGCGGCCTTGTCCAGCCCATTCTCCTCATAAACCCATGACCTAGTCAAAGCATACATCATCACAACTCCGATTTTCGTCATTTCAAAAAAAGAGAACAAAATATAGCGTTTCCATCTCCTTTGGGAAACATTGCCACAGAATGCCCCGACAAAAATATCCAACCGGTACGCAAAATCATCATCCCAACCAGAAATCCCAGGACAACAGGAGGAATCCATCTCTGAGGATGGAAGATAAAAAAACAAAAAGAAAGAAAAAGGCTCCTCCAAAAAGGCTCCTCCTTGGGTTTAAAACAAGTTACAACGCCGATAACAAAGTGTCTCCATGCAATGAGTCGACAAGAGGGGGAAGGGTGAAGGTGGGAAGCGGGAAGCGGCAGGGGGTTGAGGAGACATAAAAGACGAAAAGATCCACCCAACAGAGCATCGTGAGGCACAGAATTAATCATCAGCCTTGGCGTTAAGCATAATTTCGTTGCGAGTTATTCAGACGCTGCCGCTTCTCCGGTGGGCTATCATGGTCGGATATACGGCCAGAGGAAGCATCCATCGTCGAGTACGCGCCTCTATTCTGCGAAATATTATACTGGCTGCTTCCGTCCATGAGCCCAAAGCCCTGGTCGACCCCGTTCTGGGACATGTGGCCGGATGACCAGTTCGACCCGCTGGCACCCGCAGGTGGAGTTGGAGACTCGAATTTGATGGGGTTGCCCGTCGTGTTCAGATACGGAACGTTCATGATGAACGCAGACCCGTGCCCATTGTCCGACTGGGTGGGTGGGTTCTTCAACAGGTGCTGCAGATTTTGCTTGACAGATTTGAGCATGCCTTCCTTTGTGAACGGCTTGGCCAACACGCCATTCATCCCTGTGCCACAGTCAGCTTGACGTCCAACAATCGGATTCTTCTCCAGTTCCTTCAAAACTTACCATGCTCGAAATATCCATTCACCTCGTCTGGACGAATGTTTGACGTCATGGCAATAATAGGAGTGGCCGGGCAGTGTTGGCGGATATACATGGTTGCCGATACACCATCCAACCGGGGCATGATAATGTCCATGAAGATCAGGTCGAAATGGTCACGCCCAACAGTACTGATCCTGTTGTATGCTTCCGCGCCATTATTCTGCAAGTTGTTAGCCGCTAAACATCACCGACATGTAACGCGGGACCGTGCGCTGCGCAGCGTCCTCTTATTGCTTCCGGTCTGGGGGAGGGTAATGCAATTCACTTACAGCATGTTCAACATCGCAGCCCATGGATTTGAGAAACTTGATGCCAATCTTGGCACATGTGGGATCGTCTTCCACCAGGAATACAACAGGCTTCTTCGGTCCCCACAACGACACAGGCTTCTCCGCCGAGCCAGGCACGTTATTCATCTGATTAGATGACCCGGGCTGCGGCGTGTGTTGTTGCTGGTGCTGCTGGTGTTGGTCCATGGGGCCGGCACTGCCCTCGTTGGGAATAGCATATGGAATCTTGTTGATGTGATCCGAGTGGAAAGGATCAATGCCAACAGTCTGTCCTACAGGATAAACGGGGTACCGGCTAATGTCATTCATAGGGTCATGCATCATCGGCATTGATACGGGGGTCACCATGGTTGCCGAGTCTGCGGGGGATTCGTAAATGTCATGCAGACGCTCAAGCTCACGATCGGCTACGGCGTCGGGCGCGACGCTGGAAAGCAGCTCTCGCGCTCTTCTGAGCTCCGGCACAGCTTCGTCTCCATCCCCCGTCGGGATGTTGCCATTCGAGTTCAACGAGTGGCTCATCATCCCATTATTCCGGTTATGGTTGTAAGGAGAGAGGTAGTTGAGCATCTCGTACTGCGCCTGCTTCTGTGCATTGAGCATCTTTTGCAGGGTGAGAACCTCGTTGACGAGGAGCCTGTTGGTTTGCGAAACGTCGGCAAACAGCTCCTGGAGCTGCTGCACCTGCTGCTGCGTAGCCGTCAGCTGCTCGGATATGACGCTGACATGCTGGCTCGTGGTGAAGTCCTCTGCGACCTGAGGTTTTCTCGTGGCCGGCGCTTTTCGGCGGATGTTATCCAAATCGTCTTTGCTGTCGACGCGGAAGTAGGGATGTTTGAACTCCAAGATCTGCACATCGAGGCCCAATTCTTAGTCATGCGCCCCCCAACGTAGTGTAACTCGGGGGTATTCCATCGGCCAAGGGACTTACATTGCCATTCGGGGAGGCTGAGTCGCCATCGCTGGATGGCTTGACCTTGTGAAAGTCGTATTTGTTGAGCTGTCGAATAAAACTAGACATGTTGCTGTGCTTGAAATGCTTCGGTAGGATGGATCTCGTAAACTTTTCGCCCTGTTTCATGGATAAAAAGTCAATAAGAGCGCACGCAGATATCAAGCTGTAAACCAGATGATTCCCACCTCGACAACGACAAATGAATCGCCATCCTTTCCCCATCGAGCTACATCTTGGTGTGACGGGTCTTCGAGCATGCTAAAGCAACGTCAGTCGGGTGCGGAGAGACTTGTAGTTTGTTGGCGAGCAATTACCGAAACAGCTTGCGGACCTTGACATCATCAATCCGATTAGCACTCATGTAGTTATACAGCAAGGCAAAGCAGAAGAGTCCCTACTCACAAATTCACTGGCATTGTTTCCCCCGCCGCCTGGGGCAGTGGCAGCCTCTGTCCCGGACATTCTGGGCCGAGTCGGTGGTCTTGAGCGGGATCAAAAGAGGCAATATGCGAGGAAGCGACGCGCCTCCAATTGAGGCTCAGCGAAGGGCCAAGAATCGACAAAGCTGCAGTCGCAGAGGCGGGCCAGAGCTCGCTCAGATTCTGCGTCAAAAGTTCCCTTCCCTTTCCCGTTCTGCTCTCTCAATCTCCCTCTTTCTCCCGTCGGGTCGGACGAGCGTTGATGGTTTGAACCTGGGGGCCTTTTGGGCTTGGCCTTTTTGGCTGGCTGGCGGACCGGAGCGACGGCAGAAGGACGTAAAAAGCGCCCCGGACACGGAAGCGGTGCGCCGGGCTGGCAGAATGACGGAAGCCAATGTTCTGCACCGTCAAACGTCAAGCTGGCAAATGACGTCGCAAGTCGGCGAGCGAGATTCGACTCTTCTGGGGAGCGAAGCAATTGACCTCGAAGCCTGGCTGGTCGAGGCTGGCTGGATCGAGGTTGGACGGTTTAGCCCAGCTCCGTTGAATGGGCGAATGGATGGCCCGAGATGGAGGGTGGGCCGGGGGCCTAGGCTAACAAGGAAGATCAGGTGGGTGGTTCAGAGGGCAACAGCGCTGCAAGTGTGCTGGAGCGGCGCCAGTTATAGCGATTGGATTGCTCCAGTAGCTGCTAAGGCTCAGTGCAGTGCTGTGCAGGTATTGATACTTCCAAGTTGACTTGACATGTACGCGGGCGGGCAGGCAGGCACATGCAGTCAATCCCTCATGCCTAGGGGAGGTAGAGAGAACATGGGAATCATGCATCTAATCCAAGCAAGGAAATGAAAAGAACCAACAAGAACACAAGAACCACACGCAACAAGACACCTAGTACATACGACTCCGTCTTTCCTTTTCACTAATACCAGAGGAATCATTCCAGAAAAAAAAAAAAATCAACGTGTACCCACAGGGGGGGATAATAGAGCCCGTGGGAGAGAAAGAAAAAAAAAGAATGGGGTCTCAAATCCAAAGCCCGGGAGCCATAGTGTGTTCCGTGTTCTATTTAGCCAGATCCGTGTGGCGGTCCCTAGTGCACGGTACATGCAAGCCCTCGTTTCTTGGTTTCTTGGGGCATCTCCAGGCGCTAGGGCCGTGTGGCGCATTGTCCCTCACACGGAGCGCCTCAGCATCGAGGCTATTACGGAGTACAGGGAGCAATAGCGTTTTTCTTGCCAATTTTAATGGCCACTTTTCAGCCAGCCCCGTGCCTGTTTCTTTCTTTTGCTGCGCCAAGGCCCGGCAGATGATAGACTAGGTCTATGTAGTAGTTTTTCTTTTTTCCTTTTTTTTTTCTCGCCTGGTCTGTTCTCGACGTTGTTTATTTGCTTTAGCGCAGTGTCAGCCACATGTACCTGCACCTGCACTTGTACCTGTCGAGATGGTGTCAAAGTGGCAAGCATCCAATCCCAACATACCAGACCAACATGTGCTTATAATCCCACTCTGTACATATACGAGCCCCTTCCCCGCCATGTAAGTCTTCGTAAATTGAATACTCGTACACAGGCATGTACTCGTACGCTCTACGCGCGCTTGATGCTTGCTTGGATTGGATTGATCTTATGCAGCCTCCACCACGCCGGGGTCGCTCAGCAATACCATGGACTGGCGACATCTGAATCAGGCTGGCGGAAGTATTTTGCGCAAGCCTGGAGTCTCTGTTAGCTCTTCACTTCCATCTTAGTGGTAGAGCTAGTTCCTTGCTAAAAGCTGGCAAGCTTTTTAGCCTCAATTTATAACTCAACCCCTATACCTGAACAAGCGCAGTAGTGTCTCCAGATCATTATCATCTCGATGTCTGCCCGTGATATAAAATGAGCGGTGCTAGTGATCACCTTAGCTGGGAACCAAGGCAGACAAAAGGAGGTACGAGGTAGCCATTCAGATGACAAGCCGCGCCTGGGACGGGATACACGTGTGTGCCGTCCAATCTCACGATGCCCATACTTGTACTCCGTCTTCTGGATCGTGTATGTGTGCACTTATCAGCTCTGCCCCCATAAACAGCCACCTGAACAAGTCATGCAGGGAAGCAGGTGATGAAAGGGAGTGTCATTTATTACTATCTGGGGGGCCAAAAGCGCCTGTATGCATGTACAAGGGGGGAACTTCCTTTTTTTTTGGGCGCCTACCGCTTCAAGCAAGAATATTCAACCCTTTTCTAGCCGTGATGCATGCCAATTGGGCACTTCTCATGATGGGCGCTTTGCGGGGCTGAAAAGAAGCCCGGCACGGCGACTACACCTCGATCGGCTCGCACACCCAGCCGTTTTTGCTCCTAGCCGGTGACGAATAGAACGTCCGCGATGCTCGCTTGTTAGCACATTAGCAAGAGTAATGGCAGCATGCCCTGTTTCTTGTTCTAATCAGTAGGTCGAGATCATGGACATCAATCTCCCTTGCAGCAACGCGCCTCTCCAGCATCGAATCGCCGGCTTTTGGTGCGTGCATGATGCGCTGCAAGTTCTGGACACAGGATCCGCTGTCGGCGATCCCCGTACGCTTGTCATTGGACTCCGTCGTTTCGGTACAAGCTGGAGTGCTTAGCAGAGCCAGCTAAGACACAGATTGGCTGATGCAATGGATGGGATGAGACAAGCAGCAAGATGTTCATCATCTGCAAAGATACAGGCGGGTGAAGATGTGGACGAGTGTGCGCCAAGTATGTACAGGTACATGCGTGTGGCAGGCCATCTGTGCCGCTATCTCCTCAGGTCCTCGGGTCAGCTCCCGTCAAGGTCGTATTGGATTGATTCCGTTCCAGTTAGGCTCAGCGGACCGGCCTTCCGCAAGATTGCCTCTTTCTGTTTTGTACGAGTACTTTGCAGGCAGAGTTCATCTGTTCACTTACAACACCACGCCCTTGTAGCACCAGCTGTATGCTTGTGATGCGCGTTTAGGTAAATTTGTCTTGAAATGTATAGTCGTACGAGTATTCTTTTGAGGGCCTCTAAAAATAAATCATTTCTGAGACCAGCAGAGCAAACACGGTCCGTAGGCACGCACGCCGCGCTGCCGTAAATAGAGCAAGACATGCAGGGTTATAGCAGCGCGGCCCAGGTCTCAACCTAAAAGGCTTCAATCCATGTTCAATCTGAGGCATAACATGGATGAAATATTCAAGCTAGCAAGCCGGAACCAGCTCCGATTGTTATCAGAGCTGGTACGCGATGTATGACAATTACTCTCCTTGAGTATTATTAGAAAAAGAAAAGAGAAGAAGAGAACCTTGGCTACTCCCTTGGACAGGGCATGGTATACTTGCAGATATTTATCAAGTCTCTCCTTTTTTCTTTCAATATTAGCTGAGACCTGGTCGGAATCTGACTTGCTCGGGCTCTCCTTTACCGAATCCCTCTCCCCGCACAATGCCGATCAGTACTGTATCCAGCAATGCTCGAATCTTGGCAAGCTTTTGTGGATTTGCCGTTTAATCTCAGATAAACATCCGTAGATGCTCATATGCAAAGCACATGTTCTATAAATGGAGCATGGTGAGACACGGACAAGAAATAGATGGTATATTTAGATGCCTTGGAATGCTACATGCAACGTCCATCCGATAACCGCCCTCAGTCCTTAGAGCCAAAATACTTCATATATCGAAAGACATAATGACCCCATTTGGCGTCCGGGCCCTCGTCCGGAGGGGGACACGGAGCGTACTCGTCCAGATCCACGTCGAGCGTGCGGATCACCTGGAATCCTGCCTTTTCGTAAATCTTCCACGCCGGCTCCGACGAGTGAACCCAGGCAAAGACGCCTGCCTCGTCGCATATCTTGGTTCCCCAGCGAAGCAGTGCTGACCCAATGCCTCGTCGCTGGAATTTGGGTGAGACAGAAAGCCCGATGACCACGAGACATTTGGTGCCTTTGGGCATCACTTCCTTCTGCCATGCATCCAAGTCGGCGCCTGTAAGTGCCTGGAGTCGCTCAATGGGATCTTCTGGGTCTGCATCGGGACTGGGCTTTGGTTCTACCGCTGACGATTTATCTTTCTCCTTTTCCTTTTCTTTGTCATCTTCCTTTTCTGACTGCTCTGCCTGAGCTGCGGTCGGCCTTTCGGGAGGTTGGGTCCTACCCTCCACTACGGGCATCTCTTCGGGCGAAAATCCAATGAGTCCCCAGTTGCAGAAGCCGGCAAATTCCCCCGTTTCCTTGTCAACAGCCTTTAATATCACGCATCGAGGTGACTGCAGCATTTCTGGAAGGCTCTCCGTGTGGTATTTCTTCATATCGAACGGGTTTCGGCCCAGAGCTTTCATCTGGGTCTGGCGGTCCGTCAGAAAGGCATCGCTGCTGAGCTGAGCTGCCTCGGGCACATCTTGCAGCTGGAGAGCTTGAATGGTAAAGGTCGGCTCAGACATGATGGTATTTGTTTAACTGACGCTTATTTTCTACAACATATTCCCATGTCGCAAAGCATTCGGCTCCAAAGCTCATTAAATAGTAATGCCGCGTGTTGGAAGACATGCTGAAGTGCATGTACGAAGCAGCCAACATCAAAGATTGATGGATGGCGGGGTGATGGCACGGCGTTGAGTCACCGGCGAAGATGAAGGAATAAAACCATGTGGACTTTATCCAACGACGAACCTCTCGCCATAGATAAAATCGCGCTATCGACCATCATGAGGTCTCGGAGCTAGCCTTATGAAGCAGCTCGAGAATTGTATTGGCGTACGTAGTTCCATCGCCCTTGATATCCTGCACAACCACCGTCTTATCTCTCGATCTCGCGCCTTGAGCCAGAACCAACTTCGACTTTGGAATGTCCAGGGCCTCGCTGAGAACTTCAATCACCGCCTGATTGGCTTCGCCATCTTTAGCCTGAGCCGCAACGCAAAGTTCAATCACGTCGTCAGTGACCGCCTGAATGCCCTCTCTATTTTTGCTCGCTCCAGGCTTGACGTGCAGTCGCAATTGCAAGATGCCTTGAGGCGCCTTCTTGGAACCGGCCAGGAAGCGCACGGCTGCGCTGGCCGGAGATGCCATGAAAAGTATAAAAATATTGGAAGCCTGAAAGGACCTCGGGAGCCTGGGGCTATTTCAGCCCGTAATGGTACCAGATATGTACTCAAAGAATAGAACTGCAGTAACAGAAAGTCAAGGCACGCTTATTGTGTGTAGGAGTAGATACATGCTCTCGTTTGTACTTCTCAATGAAATGGGCATCTAGATACGAGGTGGGTACGGAGTACCCTGAGCTTAAGCTGTAGCTCTTCCTCCGCATTCTGCTATGATAACTTGAACTTCCTCGGAATCGCGGGGTACTGAGTTAGCAAAATAAGAATCAGGGCTAGAACTTGCATCGATGTGATGAGATCACATGCACTCGCTCTTAACGGCAAAGTCAAGCCCCGACTCTGCCGTTTTCATAGATCGAAACAAAGCACAAAGCGGGTGAGAGCGCCAACCCAATCGCCACCCTCATCATTCCTCGGCGGTAAGTTTCATTCGATCAGCTTACAATTGGCTTCGCCAGCTAAAAACAGCAGAGTTGATGAGATAATCTCACATCAGACACAGCTCGCAGCACCAAAACTCAAAAGTCTCAATCGCTGCTCTAATCGCTCCCCAGACGATCATGAATTGGCAGAAATGAGATGAATGCAGGGTAAGGGCACCTCAGTATGACGGGAGAGGAGCAGCCACTGCCGTATTGCGTATCGCTGCTGACCTCCAGTGCACAGCCCACTAAAGCAGGTCCCCTTCAGAAGGGCCAGGCGCTGCGCAAGACCTACAGCCGCCTCCAGCTATATACAGCCAAGAAATTCCAACCTAACCCTCGACATCTGCTCGGCCCAAAAACTTTGGCCCAGCGCCTGCATCACGACTTCAGGCCGCCAACAGCAACAGCAACAGACGCACTGCATCCTCCGATCCCAATCCCGCAGCATTACCGTCGCCGCTCGTCTTCGCCGTCTCTCCTCCTCTCTATCGAGCGCCATGGCATCAGCGTACAGCGCATACCATGGCGCCAAGAGCTCGCAGTTCACAGTCACGGCACTCGGCCGGTGGTCCATCTTGACGAAGCAGCTCCCAGGTTCGTCATGCTGCATGTGCTCTTTCTGCGTGTTTCCGGGGCTAATTGATCATCCTAGCTGTTGACAAGGTTCGAGTTCTTCATGTCTACGATTTTGACAACACACGTACGTTTGCCCCTTCCCTCTCCTACCACCAGTTAATCTCTATATCCAAGACTGACCTGGAGACACCCTTAGTATTCCGAACCCCCATGCCAAACCCGACTCTGTGGACTGGCCCGACGATAGGATTGCTCGCGACCCAAGAAGCATTTTCCAATGGCGGATGGTGGCATGACAACCGCATACTTGCAGCCACTGGCGAAGGCGCCGAGAAGGAAGAAGAGCGAGCCTGGGAGGGCTGGTGGAACGAAAAGGTGGCTGATCTTGTCAAGCTAAGCACGAAGCAGCCAGATGCTCTCTGCGTGCTGTTGACGGGCCGCTCTGAGCATGGCTTTGGCGAGTTGATCAAAAGGATGGTGACAAGCAAAGGACTCGAGTTCGACATGGTCAGCCTGAAACCGAGAGTCAGCCCTGCAAACCAGAGCTTTCAGAACACAATGCACTTTAAGCAGCTATTTTTCGAGGCTCTCATGGAGACGTATCAGCAGGCGACCGAGATCAAAGTGTACGAAGACCGCCCCAGGCACACAAAAGGATTCCGAGACTTCTTCGCCGAATACAACAGGCGCCAGACCGAAGCGCCCACACGAGGGCCTATCACAGCCGACGTTGTCCAGGTGGTCGACTCTTCGACTCTTCTTGATCCCGTCGTTGAGGTCGCTGAAGTCCAGCACATGATCAACCAACACAATACTACCTTGACTAAAGAGCCCTCCTCCAAGAGCAAGCTCATGATCAAGAAGACGGTCTTCTTCACTAGCTATATGATAGGCGGCGACGACATTAAGAAGCTTCTGAAGCTCGCCAAGATTCCTGCTAGCGTATCGAATAACGACCTCAAGTTCCATGCGAACAATATCCTCATCTGCCCCAGGCCATGTCCTACAAGCATACTTGAAAAGGTTGGCGGCATGGGCAGCAAGATGCTGTGGGAAGTTACCGGCACAGCCTGTTTCGACAACTCCATCTGGGCTGCGTGTGTGCGCCCTGTGCCTCACACTGCAAAGTTTCACACTGATAACCCCATACCGCTTGTCGTGCTTGCCCTTAGAAAAGGCGCTCGTCCTATGGATGCTGGAAAGATTACTGCTTGGCAACCCGTGCCGGTAGAAGAGCGCTTCTCGTTTGAGACAACTGTCGGCGAAAAGGTGATTCTCCGCATTGAGGCAGAGGACCCCAAGGAAGATGAATACCAGAGCCTCTTTGCCAACAAGTCCCACAAGCGGAAGCACAATGCAGATGAAGAATGGGCGGCTCGGTCGGTTCAGTATGCCGGCCGAAACGAGTCCAGAGGCTTTCATTCTGGTAGGGGCCGCAATAAGGGCGGAAACCCGGGCCGAAGCCATCGTGCCTCCAGGGGCGGACGAGGTGGACGCGGACGCGGTGGGCATGGCTACCGATCTCTCGATGACGTTGATCCCAAGGGTCAGTCCAATGATGCTCCCCCGGGTTCTTTTGGCCGGGGTCGACCAATGGGCGGACAGCCATCCAACGGTTCAGATCTACAGAGTTACTATTAGAAGTAGGATGGCTGCTGCTTATATTGATATCTAATACGGATATGAACATAGCTAGCGTTCTGAAGACTGGACGAGCTGGAGGAGAAGAATGGTCACGGCAAAGAATCACATCTCCCTTTATTTTTTCTCATTTTTCTTTTTGGTACGGTACTGGTAATTACGGAGGGTATGGGTCTTTCTGTTTCATCCACAAGAGAGATTGCGTCCAAAGGAGGGCATTTTCAGGCAATTTAGGGCGAATATGGCGCTTTAAGGGAACATGCATATTGAGAAATAAGGGCTGGAGGGACGGCATGCATCTTCGTTTTAGTTTTTGTTTTCAAGACATAGCTCGGATTAAGCTTATCAAATGAGGCAATATATAAATGATACCCAGCTTGGGCGAATCTCGCTACCTGTTCTAAATCCTCAACCCCCCTTTTCTTTCTACTCTGATCGTCTTTGTTCGAGCTCATTTTGGTTCATTCATTTGTCTTGTATCATTGTGCCTATCCTTTTTCTTTACTTTTTACTTTTTACTTTGTCTAATCACTGTCATCATCGTCGTCGTCGTCGTCATCGTCTTCCTCCGATGCGTTTTCAAGCCACTCGACGAGCACTCTGCACTTCTCTTTCAAAGCAGCCATGGACTCACCCTCCACCGCACGCGCATCCGCCCACCAGCCCAAAATACCTTCCTCCTCCAAAATGTCCAGCGCATAGAGCTGCTGCAGCATAGCCGGGAGAAGCGTCGCAGCCTTGCTCTGCTCCTGGCCCTTGGAGTAGTGCTGCAGGGCGCGCTGCAGGGCGAGGATGAACTCGACCTGCGCGGACTCGCCGCCGCCAACACCGACCTCGTTGACGAACTTGGATGCGCCCTTGCACGCGGTAAAGGCTCTGTCCGCCGCCTTACTGGCGTCGAGGCCGCCGTGTTCGGGGGTGACGAGTTCTACTGCGCGGCGGGTAAACGCCGTTGCGACGGCCTTTCGCATCATGGCGTCGGAAGCGTTGTTGGCGAGACGCAGGCCCATGAATTCCAGCTTAGCGGAGTCAAAGTCACCGGAATCGGCACGCAGGGCGTCGAGCAGACCGTGGACGGCATCGGTGTGGAAGGATATCTTGCCGGCCGAGTCGTCTGAGGCAAAGGACGAGAGACGTGATCTGTTGGAGTGGGCAGTGTCGGTGGCAAGGAAGTTGCTGTCGTTGTCATCGTCGGAGTCGACATCGGAGGCAAACGTTGAAATGGAGGAGGTAGATAGGTTGTAGTTTGCGAGGGAGTAGATGAGAGACTTTTGGAGCCTAGAGGGGTCTTCGTCGTCGAGCTCGTCGTCTTCGGGATCGAAGAAGGGGGCTGCGTTGCCGTCGGGACCGAGCAGCTTGGTGTCCTTGGTGACTTGCTTGCCGGTGGAAGTAACGGTTGAGAGCACCGCAGCTGTAGAAAGGGAGATGGAGTCGCTAATGTGAACACCGTAGGAGATGAGAGATCCGGTAGGTATTGTGCAGCCTTTGCCGATGACTACGTCACCAGCCAAGATGGATTGTGATATGGCGGTGCCATCTCCCACAGTGGTGTTGTTCCAAATGAACGAGTTCTCAAGCGTGACATTGGCGCCAATCTTGCAACCAGTGCCAATGATAGAGTTCACGATTCTGCTTCCAGATCCGATGCTGGAATTGGTTCCAATGACGGAGTTTTGGAGCTTGGCATCGGCTGCGTGAGAAGCTCCAGTCTCGATGACAACATTGTTGCTGTGTTTCTTGTACGTCTGCTTGGGCATGATGTTGTTTTCGGGGATAAATGGGAACGTCCATCGTCCTAGGACGTCTCTGCTAATGGCATCGTACATCTGCAGGTTGCTTGCTCGAGCAGCATAGCCGTCCTCGAAAATCTCCGTGTAGATCATCTTGCCGTTGAGCTCCCAATCCTTCAGCACACCATGCAGGAAATTTCTCCTGGGAAGCTCATAGTCAAAGCTTTCTGACCATAGAGCCAAGACCTCGGGAGTGCAAATATCGATCTGAGCATCTATCAAGTCGGCGCGTATTTCAAACTCGGTTGACAGCTCCTCTGCAATGAGAGGGTCCATGGAGAGGTAGTGGTCGCTCTGCAAGGGGTTCATCTCATCGTAGTGAAGACAGCGCTGAGTCTTGGTGTCCACCACAAACACTGGCGTGATTCCGTTTGTCTTTGTCCTGTGATCCGCGGGTCCGCCGCTGTGTAGGACCATGGTCATGATATTCGCGGCACTCGTCTCTCGTCGTTTTCGGTGCGCTGCCAGGGCGCCATCTAGAATCAAATTCGATATCAGGTCACCATGCACCAGGAGGAAATCGCCGTCCACCAACGATCGCTTGTCCATGTCGCGGAGGACGTCGCCAACTGATCTCGCATCGGCAACTCGAACAAACTGCAGCACTGAAAACGGACACGACTTTGACGACGATGCCCATCTAGAGTGACTGATGTAATCTTCGACCTGGTCTGTGTGTGCGCCGCAGTAGATGTAGACTTCCTGAACGCCGTTCATGGCCAGGAACTCGAGCGTATACTCGATAAGAGGGGTGTTGGCCAGCGGTAGGAGACACTGTAGTTGATGGGAGTCAGCTGGCGGCCACATTCTCAATCAAGCTCCTCGAGCTTTGCAAGGCCCACATACTCTTGGCTTCTCTACTGTAAAGGGCTTGAATCTGTCCTGGAACGAGTCTGCGAGAACCTGTGAGCAAGTCAGTAATCAGCTATCGCTTCAACAGAACCCCGCGATGACTGGACGCACCACAGCCTGCAGAACATCTTCGCCCTTGCTCTCTGCGCCCGACTTGGCAGGTTTTTTGCCCTTTGCCGAGCCGGCGCTGTTCTTTCCCTTGTGCGACATGGCGAGAGTCCCGGCGCAAAAAGGCGAAGCTTGGAGGAGCGCTTGGAATTGGGGATTTGTGGTGGGAGAAGTTGGATTTGCGACAAGCATGGGTGACTCAACTAGCAAGGGCTGTGGTGGAAATTTCTCACCGCGGTGAAGCTTTCGGTGTGGCGCTCCAAGGTGGGGTTACGGACGGCATTCGCTGGCTGGAGGTTATCTTGAGTCACAAGTGCCGTATCCATCGGATCGAATACAATCATGGGAGATATTGTATGCTAGACGCAAGAAAAAGAAAATGGAAATATATAGTTTGGTATATACGAGAAAACTTTTTTTGCGGAGGATGAGTAAATTATACTCCGTGATTCCTGATATAGTGATTCATTAGTAGTCAAAATATGTTGTTGGTGGACTGCTTCCACAATCCCGAGTATCATGTCAACAAACTCTTGAAGTTCGTATTAAGCAAGCGTTACTTCGTATAGCCACTGGTTGATTATTACGGAGAAGATGCCTGATTAAAAGGTGTCTATGTATCAAAGTGTGATGCATTGCTAGAAGTAAGACCGATAAGCAACTCCGTTCAGAGCTATTAGTAGCTGAAATTGGGTTTTGGTAGAGTTTGAAAGTATTCTAATTCTTCATACGGTCATAAGTTCATTATTTCATTTTGTATAGTATACAACACGATATCCCAACTAGAGTACCTAGTAGTACTCTAGCTGGGCCCTCAAGAAACACCCCAGACACCAAGCACATCTTTCTGAACCAGGCGACCTTGCCTCTCAACGCCCTGCTGCAGCTGCTTCACTCGTCTCACTGTAAGTCCTAGCGATAAAGGTCCCAAAATTGTGCAAAGCATTATGGCCCACGTAACAATGAGAAATATTTCCGAACTCTTTCTATCATTAGTCGGCGACGAAGAGAATATCTCTTTACTTTCCGCAATGGAAGAGATCAAGAAACCAATCTCGCCCCGAGCAGTCATTGCACATCCCAATATAGAAGCAGGGTAGATTGATCGCGGATTGGCTCCAGCAGGATCAGAATGAGATGGTGTCGTTTGCGTAGCTGCCTCTCGGCTTGATTGTGATGCTGACGAGGGCTCTTGCATTTGAGCTGCTTGTGAAGAAGTCGAGTTATGCGGTTTCTTGGGCTTGTCGTGAACTCGTCCCCAGAAATGCGCCATTTGTAATTTGGGATGCTTGACAAAGGCTAACAATCTGGTGGGTAGAAGAGAGGCAATGGAGATGCGAAGAAGCCAGGCGCCGCATAGTAATTTCCCGACCATCATCAGAGCGGTGTATACGATCCCTTTCCATACAATAGAGCCTTTGAACATCTCGGTGATTGGGATAGAGAAACCAATGGACGCCTAGAATAATTAGAGAAATTCTTAGTTCTTAGACAAGGTCGCTTACAAAGAAGAATGGCTTCAAGATCCTTTCGAGAGGTTGCAGATAATACCTTTCGAAAGTAGCCATTCCAGAGGCATCTGGTCTCTTGGGTTCAGAAACAGTGATTCCAGAAATCATAGCATTATCTGTTTCTGATTGTCCAGAAGCTTGATTTTGCACTGGATGTGATGTTTCCGATGCCGTCTTCTCATTAGTAGGATGAGATACTTCAGAGTCCCACCAACTGATGGCCGCGCCCGCAATATAGGCAGCGAACAAATTAGAAGTGCCTGCGTATGTCGATCCAGTGACACAGCCAACCAAAATAGAGGTATGAATGACCCATGGCGTTCCTCTCTTGTTGAAAATCTGATTGATATGTCCCAGGGGATGTTTCATCCTCCAAGAGTTCAACCAGAGAGTGAACGGCTTGGCCATTAAGACACAAACAAGAGGAGCGCATACCGCAAATGCAACGGATACCAGAAGTGGCCTAACGACAGTGACGGCACTGATTTCAGCACCGGATGACCCTAGATTGGAGATGATCTGGACCATGACAAGGCCGACAACGTCATCCATCATGGCGGCACTGGTGAGCACGACACCGAGCCTGGACGTGATCAGACCAGTTGATCTAAGTACAGTGAATGTCGTACCAAGGCTCGTAGAGCATAACGCTGCACCGGCAGCAAACGCCTGGAGAGGCGTTGCACCACTGAGCTTCTGGAGGACGAAGGAGAGGCCCATGGGCACGCTGATACCAGTAATGGCAACGCATGAAGATAGCCAGAGATTGGCCCTGAGGGCGCCTAGAGAGGTTGACAGGCCGCCTGTTTAGGTTTGTTTAGCTCATGTAGACTAAAATTGAAAGGCTCAATGGATTTTACCTTCATGTACCAAGAGTAGCAATCCAAGATAGCCCAATTGGACAACAACCTGCTCAGCTTCTTCGCTCAGCCATTTGGCTCCAGGCGTTCCCCAGGCTACTCCTACGAATATCTGCCCAAGGAGGCCACAGTAGACACTATGATCGAGCACAAAATTGGCGACATTGAGGAGGAGAAGAAAGAACGTCTGGATAAGGATTGTGACGATTTCTGGCTCGTGGTACGGAAGCGAGGCTGCCATTGTGATGACGGCGGCCTCCGCGGCAATATTCTATGGATCCATGTGCAAAACTTTGCAGCGAACTAAGACGGCGGATGCAACGGAATATTAGAAAAGATTACCAGAGAGTGGCGGATTGTGAGATTCTAACATTGATAATGAAGAGGGAGAGACGTTGGTTCCATGCACGCATCTCAGTTGGATCCTCTTTTTTAAAAAACAATAGTCCGGGGTTGGTTTGGCACCGGCCTAAGTTAGGCACTTGCAGATCTGTTCTGGATGCTTTGATCAACGGGCTTACCGATGATCTACATTAAAAACAAACGACCAAAAGAAATAAAGTGACCAACTGATAATGCAAATAATAACTGCAACAAAAACACATGAATGAGCTGCAACAACTTGTGGGGATGGGTTAATATCGGCTTTGAAAATGCCAAGTCCTGCGTCTTACAGATGCGTATCCAGACAGGTGAAGCTTGATGTGTACGTGTACGTGTATGCATGTCTCGGAGATTTCACACACGTCATTATAATGGCAATTATTGATAAGTTGTGTGTGTTGTGAAACATGAAAGATACTCCTTGGTAGGTGAGTAGATAGATGCAATATAGAACTATACTTGATGCATCACAATCACTCTATACACCAGGCATTGGATCGGCCACGTCCAGGCAATCCATGTTACACACAGCTGTTATTTCTCTATTCTAGATGCTATTGATCAGTGCGCAAAGTGACATATAAGAAATCATTATCTATATACAGTTCGCATCCTAACATAACCCTGCGATGCTTAATAAATTGCATAAACCTCTCCGTCGCCTCAATGCTACACCTACCAATCAGCATCAACACGGCACTGAGGGTTTGATGCCTGATACGCCGCAGTTTGCCACCCCGGGAACCTATGAGAGTCTTGGGGTGCATGCGAACCTAGCTGCCACCCCCGGATCATACGACTCGGCCATCCACCCCGGACTGCCGTGCAAAGTGCGTGCAAAGTTTACAGCTCCCAGGTGGCTAGAGGCTCAACTGTAGGCTCAAACAGTCAAATGACCCCCACTGAACGGGTTGACGAGGCTCATAAGGGTGCCCCGCAAGCTCTTCTTTCTTTCTGATTCTGCTGTACAAGAGTAAAAGAAACGGGATGGACCAGAGCCGGCGTGTATAGTTTTGATAGTTGATAGAAAGACGGCCCCTAGAAGCCTGGATGTAGCCGGCGTTAAGCAGCAGCCAAGAGATTGAGACCCAATGCATTTTTACCCAATTGATGCATTTCTACCTAGATATCTGAAAAATTAGAAGCACGCAAGGGTTATGGTCTAAGCAATGACAGGGCCGAATTGCTCGTAGATGGCGCGGCGGCCGAGCAAACGGACCGCAAAATCGCCACCTTCTTAGATGCCATCCCATGCTACGCCGTGGCTAGTCCCCTTTGCTTTTTTTTTTTTTTTTTTTTTTTTTTTTTTTTTTTTTTTTTGTGTCCCTTTGTTCGGGAAAAGTCATCAGCGAGTGAGCGCGCGGGTATATGTATATAACACGTAGTCGATTGGTTCTTGAGAGCCTTGGTCACACCGTGTCTTTGTACTCCGTTTGGAATGCTTCGGTTTAATGCAAACAAGGGCATACCACGTAGAGCACACGCTGCCCTTGTAAGCAACTGGCAGCGGCAGCGGCAGCGGTATTCTGTGCTCCTTGCATACAATCACATGTAGCTGTAGTCGCGCGGGCACAGCCACACGGCCTGCAACGGGTCTGGCCGCTAGGCGATGAAGAGAACGCCTTCCATAGGTTTCTTTATTTTCTCATGTTGGGACCACACCCTGCCTCGGAGATTCGACAGGGCTCTGCTGCACCCGGCGGCCGAGGGTAGCAGCGTGGGACGGCGGATAGCGACCTCCCTCCGGAGGCTGTTGTCGCCTTATCAGAGGCCGGCATGAAGAGTAAGTACCTGCTGCTAGACCTAGTAATATCAGTGTCAGCGAGCAAGTGTGAGTGCCAGAGTATCATCTGATGAGCTTGGTGTTTTATAGGTACTACAGTAGTAATAGTAATACACAGCTGTGATAGTGGCATTGATTCTGACATGCCGGGTTCTTGCTAACCCCCGGGAACACGGAACTCGCTTGTAGAGTTTTTGGTCGCCGGCCGGAAGAGATGCTGGTTTACCCACTCAGGCATTTCGCATGGAGTATAGAGTATGGAGTCTGGAGTACGGAGTATCCCTTCCAGCTCTTTTGGCAGAGATGAGATATCAAATGCCTCCCGGTACAGAGTACAGGCCTCCATCCCGTCTTTGGTCCGAGTACGGCGTCGATTATTGAACAGGCCCGACTCCCATGCCAGCCGTTAAAACAAAGGGAAGAGAAGCGAAACGAACCAGAGGGGCGTTGACATAACGGAAAGCGAAGCTAGCGAGGGCCGGTGCACCTTGTCCAGCGTCGCGCTAGCAAATTGATTTCGATGCAGAAAGACAGGGAGCCTCGTGGCTGGTGGCGCCGAGGAATGAGACCAAGTAACGATGCTAGGAGTGCTAAGGCCGTGTTAGCAGAGTGCTGGCGTTCTGGCGGACGGCAAATGGCACGGCCAAGTGCTTTGCTCGACGGAGGATTGTCCAGATACAGGCCTCAGATGCTGTCTGCAGCGGGATATGGCGGGTGGTGAATGCGCACTGTGTCGCGCACGGTACAAATCGACCCTGTGCTGCTGAATTGGGGGGAAGTATACATGTACACTCGTACGAGTACGGCGCAGGCTGCAGCTGCAGCTCCGGCTCTCGTGGCCAGAAACGGCTCGGTGTGCATGCATGCAGACGATGCCGCCTAGGTAGCACCCGTGCTGTTTGTTACTGGGCTCTGCTTCAATGCATTTTACCTAGTAGAGATGGATGCCACCTATTAGTTAGTAGTAGGTACAGGTAGTAGCTGAACGGCGCACGATGCACATTCTACAGAGTCAGTAGAAAGACAGGCGGACCATGTAGTGGACTGGACTGTTACTGTACTGTACAAAAAACCCTGTACAGACAGTATCAAATCATCTGCTCAGCTGGCTGAGGCACATCGCATCCCGTCCGTACTTGCCATGTGCGCTTTTTCAATCCATCCTGGCAGGTACCTACCTTATCTTAGTAACATCTTACCGATGAGAGTTCCTTCCCTTTTCTTCTGTACCGAGTCCTTCCTTTCTACCACTCGCCTCAAAAATCTTCTTTCATCCTCCTCCATCCACATATCTGACTCTCTTCTCCCACCATCTCGCTCAACTCACAAACTGGCTGCCTCCTACTACTTTGATTGGGCCAGGCCAAAAAAAATATTCAACCGCGCGCGCATCCACATGCCGAACGAGTGCCTGAGTCCTCTGTCAGCCACTACTGTACGAGGAGCTACCGAAACTAAGCTGCTACGGCCCCAGCGAAAATTCTCCATCGACAGCGCTACTACCTGGGACTAGCACTGCATAAAGCTACTGCCCATGAACCTAAGAACGCTCCTCGGGGTGTGCCGATTCACCACTCACTTTTCGATCCGCTGTCGCATCTGCCCCATGCAGCCCTCAATGGCGGCACCACCCCCCTCCCCCAGCACATCAGAAATCCTCGAGCACCGCTGCGCAAAAAAAAAACAAAGATCCCCCCCAAAGCACGGAGCCACAGCAGGGGACAAGGGCGAGCCACAGCGTTGCGAGACAAGCACAGCACAGGGGCTCCACGCCTAAGACGGTCCAGAACATCAGGCCAGCTCTTACTAGGGGAAAAAGCGACCAGATCGAAAGCTTGGCCCCGCCGCCAGTTGCGTCTCTAATTAATATACACCCGACCCAGCGCCTCCATCACCAGCCGACGGGGCCTTCGAGGCAACATCTCTTTGCTCGCCCGTTTGATCATACTTTTTCTTCTCTTCACTTCGTACCATCGTTTCTCCCGTTTTGACATCCCCCGTCGCTCCCTCCCCTCGTTCCGTCCCGCGCGCTGCAAATCCGACAAGGAGACGACTTACAAGCATTACCAGATTGGCGGCCCGGCTTTTGAGAGCTGCCAACGGTTTCAAGGGCGCCTTCGTGTCACCGGCATTGCGCTTACAGCGGCGGAGGACTCTCCGAGGTGGTGAATGAGCATCGCGGCCACAGCCAGCTTCAGTTCCCCGGTTTAGCTGGCCTTTGAGAGTCATATCCTGCCATCTTGCTTCTAACAAGTGTCTTATGCGGCTTATCGCACTACTCTCCTCACCAGTAGCTCGACCGCCTACACGCTGCGACGACACGTAAGAGGCAAACAGGAGTACCATCTTGGCGTGAAAGGGCAAGGCCACAGAACCAGACTGGATTGAATTTCACACAATTCTCCTGGGTTCTTTTTGAATCTTGATAAGCGTCTCGGGGGCACATAGGCGCTTCGCATCGCCGCAAACATGTTTCGTTCAAGGTGAGGCGCCTTTTATCTGTTCCGTATTGCCCATCACGAGTACATTGTACCCGTCTCTCCGCGGCGCGCCTGTGCTATCTTCGAATCTCCAAATCAGCGTGATATGGCTCTAGCGACTTTGCAGATGGGTTCTAGATGGATATTACCTGATAAAGAAAAACTGCGCAGCCTCGACTCCATACCCCCCCAACTTTTGACTTGCCAACCTTGATATACTAACGTAGTTTGATACTTGTAGAACGAGCGCGCGGAAGCCTGATGATGAGTTATTGGCAGATTTCAGACAGCAGTTCCCAGAGGTGTCTACCGGAGTCACAGAGCCTGCCGCCCCTGCCATCTCTCAGGCAACCACTGCCGTCTTTCAACCCATTATCAATGCACCAGTCAATGAGAGGTAGGTTGAGCTTCCACCTGATCAGAAGCCAACGTATCATGGTCAAGCTATGCTTGTCTACTTGGACCTTCTGTTTATAACGACTTAGTTCCCTCGAGTGCTAACTAGGAACACGATAGAGCACATCTCGAAACTGCAGCCTTTCGAGACATGGACCCTACGCCACGAGCTGTTAATGACCCTTGGCGATTTACACCCTCACTCCTCGATGCCAATGCCTTTACCTTCAACCCCCTCACACCAGGCGTTGCCGGCGTTACGGGCGTTACCAACGTTACAACCGTTGCTGGTGTTCCAGGCATTCCAGGCGTGACAGGCGTTGCAGGTCATCAAGCTTACTATCCTCCTACACCTGGAGGATCAGGCACCTTGCTTCCGCCTCAAGCAGTTGAGATAGTGCCCCCTTCCGCAATGGCTATAACCACTGGCTTAGAAACTCCCCTATCGGTACCGACGACACTCGATATTATCCAACCAAGCATTGAAGTTCCCAACCTGGCGGGCTTCCCTACAATAGACACACTTCCAATCGCCCCCTTTGAGGCCTTTGTCCACCAGGCACCACCTCCGCAGCCAGGTTTCGTACCAACCGTCGTACCGACCGAGTTTGTACATCACGATACGGGTTACGAGACGATGGATCATGATGGATCTCCAATGGACTCGGATCCGTCAGAGGAACGAATCCCGACGATTGCCTCTGCACTGCACCCGCAGCAGCTAATGGGAATTCCAATCACCCATCCTCTCCCGGCATCTGCTGAGAAATTCCGATTCCACTCTACGCTGAACGCCCCTACAGCCATGGTAAAGCATTCTACTGAGATCCCAGTGACTTACTTGAACAAGGGGCAAGCCTATACGTTATCCATCGTCGACACAGGCACAGCAGTCCCTGTCAGCCCTGGTACTAGATACAGGACGTACGTGCGCATATCATTTGAAGATGAGCAGCAGCGACAGAAACCAGGCGTTTGCTGGAGCTTATGGAAAGAGGGCAGGGGAACAAACGAGGCTCATCAAAGAGGTGGTCGTTTACAAGCTGTCGAGTACGTCGAAGCTGGCCAACCCGCCGAAGGTGATGATAAGAGAACGCGGGTTGAGCTGGAATCTTCGTCCTTTGACGGCTTCTCCGTCGTATGGACGCCCGGTTCGCATGGTGCCGCCGAAGTCAACATCCCTGTCCGCTTCAACTTTCTTTCGACCGATTTCAGCCACTCGAAAGGCGTCAAAGGCATTCCCGTACGACTCTGCGCCAAAACTAGCCTTTTCTCTGCAGATCAAGTACCGTCGCCTCCAGATGCCGCCCCTGAGACATGCTATTGCAAAGTCAAACTGTTTAGGGACCACGGTGCTGAACGAAAGCTCTCCAACGATGTTGCCCATGTGAAGAAGTCGATTGACAAGCTCAAACAGCAGATTGCGCAAGCGGAGAGTGGGTTGAAGGAATTCAAACGAAAGAGATCGGGAGCTGTGGCAAAAGGAGGAGTACCTGCCAAGCATAAACACAAAAGAACTTGGTCCATGTCCTCAGCTAGCTCTGCTGGCGGTGCAGCCCCCCGCTTGACGTTGGAGGATGATTTGCATTTCAAGTTGCAGACACTTCAAGATATGTTCACGAGCACGAGGCCCGTGAGTGTTCTGTATCTACGGGGCGATGAGCTCGATGACCCCGACTTGCATCCTGTATCACTACAGGGCGAATCTCTACCAGGCAAGGCAGACTTTTTGCGTGAAGGGAGCAATTGGCAGGCTCGCAGCACACACAGCTCCGTTGCCGGTTCGTTGGTGTCTCCGTCCCCAAGCTCACTCTCTCTAGCGTCTCAAGCATCTGCCATCGGCCCCGGATTACAGTGGCAGGGTTTTGATTCTACTGGAGTCAAGAGGGTTGAAAACCCCACTACGATCAGCAAAACAGAAGAAGATGGAACTTTGAGTGGATGGATTGAGGCTCTGGGTGTCGACCCGACTTATCGACCTCCGCCTGAGCGGCCAGCCAAGCCGGTGGCTTGTTTCTACATTGCTTATTCGGGAAGGGCAGAGGCTGGAAAGAAGGAGTACCACAGGGCCATCTATCTTTCATCGCGCACGCTCCGGGAACTCAACGGCCGGATCGCCGCCAAGTGGGGACTCGACGCATCCCTCATAGTCCGGACCATTCATGTGACGAAGCCGGCCGGTATCGAGGTCGAAATAGACGATGATTTCGTCCAGGAGTTGAGGGAAGGCCAAGACATGCTGCTAGAGATTGAGGATGTGGTTGAACAACCAGGCATCAAACGAGATTGGGAGATGTCCATTGACGATGGACCCGAAGGCCCTGCTGCCGTCCCGACAGGCCTGGCTCTTCGGCTCCTTTTCTAGAGATATTGCGGCTGTGATGGCGCATATCCTTGCTGTTCTAATTTTGTTTTTTTCTCTTTCAGGAACCCACAGTAATTCGAGCGAGGCGGGCATGAAAGAGGGTTATTCTGTGCTGGAGTTGGAAGGTGTTGATGATAATTTCAAAGATACCAAGGCGCCTTGAATTTACCACGTTGCGATTGCATACCCATCTTTACCTGGAGCTGTGGGACGGTTGCGGCGTCGTCTACCCCCATTCTGCTGGACGGGATTGGGCTCACAATGTCTGGTTGCTTTTGTTGCATTCGAATACCCCCAACCGGATCATTACTGTTTGGCAACCGCTCTCCTGATCTCTCTCTCTCTCTCCCTCCCTTTTTTTTTCTCTTCTTTTTCTTATTCTTATTTCTTCGATTTCATAGGGTGGTTTGGATCCGGCTGTACACGCATTTAGCTAGGATATAGTACACGAATAATTTCGGCTTTTTTTTTTTTTGGAGGGTATCACCTCTTTGTCTGGGTATTACAATGGGTGGGAGGACATGGGATGTCGACATATGATATACACACTATGGGAAGAAGGCTCTAGGCCAGGACATGCATCGCCTAATGGGAACATGACTACATATGTGTCACGCAGATAATGCCATTGAATTATTACTTTCTTGGACGAATCCCAAGTCATTTGTTTACTTGTTTTCCTTGTTGGGAAGCTCCGCCTCTGGATATCCACAAAGAGCGTGGTGTAATATGCAGTTTGGCACACGGGTATGTACCGCTCGTACCTGTATGTACAGTACAGATATTGCTTCGTCCACGCGAGAAAAGCAAAGCCCAATAAGCCCCGGAACGTTGGGCATATATGGAGAATGGCCTACCTCGTACAGGCACTAGCTCAGAGTCACTAGTATGGATGCTCAGAGCTGCTAGGATCCCCCCCCGTTCAGCGAAAAAGGAGACTGTCGAAAAGCATTTGCACGCACAAGTACGGGGTACAGTGTACCTGCTTTTGGAGCAATGCGGCGTGGAGCAGCAACATATGCGTGTCATATTCCTGTATCACCCAGTGTTTCTTCTGCTTGGTGGAAAAGGCTCAAAGTGACTGGACCGCTTCTCAACGTCGTAGCACACTAGCTTGTGCGCCGTGGCAATCTTTGGCATGGGTCACATCGTTCTTTGCAAGGGCCTCGAGCCGCTATATGGAGTGCCGTGCTCTGCCGAGGCGGTAGGAGTATGCGACACAATAGGTTGTATACTGACGATGCTATCTCCCTTCTCCTGGAAGGCTTCAGCAATAGAGAAGCAAGAGCATTTAAAATTGCAAAAGGATGGATGTGGTCTTGAACCTGGTGTTTCTACACGTGTACCCACCGAAGATCAGTTACGGCATTGAGAACCATGTGGATTGCCGCGATGCTAAATTTGGATATTTGCATGGAGGCTGCTGCATCCACCAAATGCTTGGTACTCCATACCGAGGAGGACCAACCAATATATGATATTCGTGCCTGGTGCGGATCGAGATGAGAGCTGCTGTCTAAGAACTCCAAAATTGCACACTAGAAGTGGGAAGCCAGAGCGCGGTCGAGAACCGGGTGGGCGCCCTCTCGTCGAGTAAGAGGCTACCTTGTGGCTTTGCTCAAAGAGCGAGCAGCGGTTGAATTTGTGGTTTGCTGTGTGTATGCGAGGCATCACGCATGAGTTCTTATTACCCAGTCGAAGAGTTAGCGAACGGGCGAATCAGCCGTGCGTGTCCATCTTCGTTCACCGTTGGGTCAAGCCAGGCCCGAGAGGAGAAAATAGCGCACGACAAGTCGCCTAGCAGCCGACACAGCAAATGGATCAGTGGATGTGGACTCCCGACTGTTTTCGCAAGCTCTGTCTCGGCCCCCCTTCTTGGCTCATGTGGGCGCACACCGTGTCGCTGGTGGGAGACATGCTCGATGCCATGCATTAGCCGCGGCGAGGGGGCGATCGTTTCGCTGCTCTTTGCTGACAGCCATCGGTAAAAGACATCTGTGATCTGTTTTTCTGTCTGGTCATCGGGTCTTTGTTGGGGCACTGCGATGCGGACGGCTGGGGGGCCAAAAAAAAAAAAAACCACATCCAATGTTTTTTTCTCCCTTCTGTTTTGTCGCACTCAATGCCTGACACGTTCCGTCTGCCCAACGCTCCAGCCCAATGCTGATCAGCATCCAAAGCTCTTTTCCTTTGACTGTGGCGAGTGAGCTGCGCGTCTGGATTGCATGCTGGGGGTTGGACGCTATTGAGAAAGCACTGCAGCGTGGCTGGTGTGCGGAGCCTGTCTATGGGGGTGTCTATAACACTGCACGCGAAAGAGAAAACTCACGGCTTTCAGTGGGTGTGGCTCACCGGATATTGAGCCCGAAGTAAGACAGAAATCGACAGGGGGGAGACGGAATGCTCTTTGAGAAGACGACAAAGCAAAGCTTCGGCCAAGCTTCTCAGTGACAATGGTGCCGCATCCTTCATCTCATATCTCCTGTTCTACCTTCTTCTCCGGCATTCCTTTCTTTCACATGCTATAACGGGAACTGCTGGATTTTGCTCTTGATCCTGCAAGGGTGCCAGGAACGGCAGAGAAACGGGATCAATCCCCATGTGGCTGCATGATATTTTATTTTGAGGCTGGCTAGTGTTGCTGCATGCCAAAGGAGAGGCTGGTCGATTCCGACACTAGATTTGGCGGTAAGCCTCAGCAATGTTTCCATAATCAGTCAACGAGTCACTCGGTGTATTGTGACGGAATTGGACCAGAAATAGCCGGTAAAAAGCATGTAGGCCTGGCCCTTCTAATTTCGTAAGAAGAGTTATTTGCATATCCTTACTGTCTTGATATGCAACGCTCTGCTTGTAACCATATACGAGATGTTTGGCTTGTACGCGCGGCTTGCTCGCTGTACATTCGGGGAGTATCCTGCTCAAAGGACTGCTAGAGAGTGATACCAAAAATTGTGATATATGACAGTTATACCCAGCTAGTAAGGTTGAAGAATTTGGTGTATGTATCACCGCGTGTTCGTACTTCGCCAACCGCGGGCATATTTTGAGGAATGTACTCGTACTCTGTAGATCAAGGGTCCCTTGTGGCAGCCTTGAAAAATCGTCCTGCATGTACTTTGCAGCTGATATACCCGGTCATAAAACTCCGAAAATAGCTTGCCGCAGATGGTAGCACTGCTCCTTACTCCTGACTTTTCACTGTGCGGATGCACAGCAACAGTACGATATGGCAATCATCAAACCCCCCTTTTCGGCCGAGCAGCCAAGGATCCGTATCCAGATGGATAGCGGATTACTTTGCTGGAAGAATTCGCCGATATATTTTCTTTGACAATTGTCGTGTGTGAATGCTGTTATATCTCAAGGAAGCGTTCGACGTCCTTCGCGGCTGACTCGATACCGACCAGTTCGAGGTGCCTTGTTGGTGCCTCGTTGGATGCGAAATGGAGGCTTGAGGACTGGTTGGTTGTAGGTGACAGATAAATAGTGATTAGAGAATATGTAAACATCTTTTCCAAATTGTCCTTTAATTGCATTTGAGAGCGCCATGAGTGATAGTCTAATCAACTGATCTTTTCATGAGGGGGTCACACGGGTCACTAGCATGTCGAATTCTGAGTTGGAGCTGTGTATAGCTTCCTATAGATGCCGGGCACAAAGCTAATGCGACACATGATCTTTGTGAGGGTTGTCTGTGGCTGATGTGCCATCTCATCTGATGAATCCTCCCGAGAGTGGATGCCCCGGAGTGCCGATCTCTCCCAGATCCACGACGGAGACTAGGCCGGCGACACCGGCCGGTTGGAAGGCCATCAGAAAGGCACGGATTTATTGACGGCTTGCATTGCCTAGCTCATGAAAAGTGGCTGAGGGGTATGAACGAATACAATCGATGGCACAAGAATCTGGATTGACCAGCACAAATCTCTGGTGCTAGGGGCGTTTGTTGTGGCTCGAGTCGCCATGACCTTTGGCTTACTCCCTGTGGTCATTTAAAGGTCAAGAGGCTCCAACTATACTCGAGCTGAAAGCCGATGGAGAAGGAGTGTCGACTCTCAATGTCACGCCACAAACCTGAGGGCTGCCACATTCATCCGGTCAGCCAACTTCCAGGCTCAAACTTTGTTCTCGGGGTGAATGTCGATCTTGTCGATTTCCGCATTAGCTTGTCACAACCACGGTCCAATCAATTCCCAGACCATTGCGCGAGATTTTCTAATGCCCAGTCTTCTTGTCTTGGTCTGGTAAACCAATAGAAACAGGTACGACTGACAGTTTAGGGAAAAGCGTGCAGTTGTCACGCTAATCTGTGGACAATGATCTACTCGGTCGAAGAAAGAAGCCTGAAGTGATCATGGTTGACTCAAAGCTCGGGCTTGGAAGTGGACATTGCCCTTGAGAGAGTTACTGCAAAAGTTCATTAGACGGTGCACCGATACAAAGCTTCTCGAGGCTTTCACCTAAGCGCTGCTAAAGATGACTTACCTCTGCTTAACGTGATGAGAAGTTGGTGAATTCGACGCTGAATATTTCTTGGCGGCATGTAGTGATGCATTAAGACGCGTGAACTGCAATAGGGAGGTTTGCATTCAAGCGTCTGTAACGCGCCTATCAATTTCTCAGAATACCCGTACAAGTCGGCTATATGAATTTCTTGTGGCAGAAGAATTCAACATATGCGTAGATGAAACATCTTGCTCATCAACAGAAAGATAATTGACTCAGAATTCAGAATACAACAGACGCGGATATATATGTTGTGAGTGGCGGTACGAATCAGAGTAGCTGGATTGGCGTTTCAAATGGGATGAAGATGAAGACGAAAGTTGTGTAAAGGAAAAAAGACGACAAGGAGGGAGGGGGAAATATATATACACGTGATTATTGGAAGCAGAAGTGGCAGGAAGCAAATCTATGGCTCTATCTTGCCGATTGGATGTGTCAGGAGCAATTCGGAATCGCCACCGGTATGCACTTGCCCAATGGATATTAAAGTACTTGTTGTAATGCAGTATTTGGTACCGAGCTTCATTAAACTCCTTCTCTACCTACTAGGTAGGTAGTACCTAACGTACTAGGTGGCTTTTACTATAACGGCAACCTATGTACCCAGTAGTAGCCTCAATTACCTGGTATATATCTGATATACCTATACTAAGATATATCAATACCTAGGTAAGAGAGAAGAAGAAGACGAAAATAAGCTCCACCATATATGCGAATACATATGTATAGGGTCTATAATCTTGAATATTAATAAAAGCCACTTGGGGTATTATTGTAGCTTATAAACGTCTCTCTATTCTTCCCCTTCATCTTCCCGAGCTCGTCGTTTTTACCGCCGGCATCGCAAGCGGACTTCTCTCTCCTGAACGCTCCTCATCCATAACACTCCTCTCACCATAATACCCCGTCCCTTCTTCTACGCCAGAAATCCCCATGAGCTCGTGGCTATTCTCCCCATCAATCCTTTCTCTTCTGGTTGTCTTAGGCAAGACGCCTCGCTTGCGCAGGTCGCGCTCGAAAAAGTAAAACTCAAAAACCTTGTCGAGAAGCTCTCGCAGCGCCATAGCAAACAATACGACGGCGGTAGTCTGGCCAAAATCCCAGTAGTTCTCGTAGGCCTCTCCCTCGAGCTTCCCCTGATTGGCAGATCGCAGGGCTATTGTCATGTAGAGATGTACGGGGAACTGCAAGAAAGCGAGGATGAGAATAGAGTGGCGCCAGCGGGCACCAGAAAAGGCGGCAGCGAGCATGACGAGGATCATCCATGAGGCAGTAATGGAAACGTAGATTTTGTCGGCGGACGGATGGCCTGCAGTGGGAGTTGTGACGAGGTGAGTGAAGTAGCAGCGGCCGGGCTCGCTGTCAGGGGCCCAGTTGTCGAGGCTGATGCAGAGGAGGATCGTGAGGGTGAGGTATAATACGGCGAAGAGATAGGTGGCGCGATGGCGAGGGGTGAAGTGAGCGGAGCGGAGGATGGTGAAGTAACGGGAGAGAAGGTGAGTGGACAAGTCTTTGGGGGCGGCTGAGCGATGAAGTCTAACGTTGCAGTAGGTCCAACATACGAGAGCGGCGGCGCTGGAGACTCTGTGATGGATGTTAGAATGATGGCGATGAGAGTAATGACGGTGAAGGTGGAGGTGAAAGCTGGGTGAGAAACGGGGTGCCTTTACCCGACGAAGCTGACAATGTCAAACACAAGATGTAAGTGGTACGTGTCGATACTGGTGCCCAATGCAAACACAGAAATCATGTACGACGTTCCAATGACCATCTGAATGTCGTTGCCGACCATGAGTATGTCTGACACACACTCAAGCCGCTTCTGCTCAATCGCAGACTCAATGCTTCCTCGGGGATGGTTGCCATCAAAGAAACCGCTTTGAGAGAAGAAGAAGGCCCAGAGGGCAAGACACAATGATATCGTGGCTTGGCCGACGAAGCCAACGATGATCTGTGTCATGGTATTAGCTCATGTCGTCTTTGTTGTCGTTGTTGGATTCTGGAGAGGAGAGTGTTGTTGTTGACTTACACCGATGCCGGCGAGGTCTGCTCTGCCTTCGCCAACGAGGACGCATTCTGCCGTTGCGTCCTCTTGAAAATTCGACATGACTATTTCCTCCTTTCTTGATGGACGATGGAATTTCAATGACGATAGATGGCAGGATTGAGGGGTTGCTGCATTGCTTTGATGTTGTGATGTTGCAGTCCAGTGCAGCTACATATATGCGCTCAAAGCCATCGAGCTCCAAGTCTGCAAGCAACTTCAAACCTATCCAGCAACCACCGCTAGTCTTTATATATCTACGAAAACCAGCCAACGCTTCGATGATGCGGAGGTGTAAAAATCCCAGAAGGATTCTTCCTCGCTAGCCATCCTCCCAAGTCAACGTCAAGGGGGCTGCCGATCTTCCTTCGTCATTGGACAGTAATCCGCTAGAGGCGCAATAAGGCTGAAAAGCGAAACTCAATTCGATCCCAATCTTTTGGCTCCTTTGAACCCTAAGCCTTACATCATAATTTGCTTTTTATAGAAAATTTATTCATTTTCTTAAGGATTTGTTATCGCTGTCGTAGACACAAGAAATTAAGAATAGAAGGTGACACCGTAAGCCAAGATCAAGAATCCTTCGACTGAGTTGGTCCAATCCTCCAGGAGTAAGAAAGTGTGGCGGATGTGGCAAAGGGTTTAAGCTTGATTGGCCGCATGCAGTGAGAACAGATAAGAGAGCTTATTGCGGTTGGTTAGGAGGATTTGCTGTAAGTAAGACGCCGTCATGGTTTTTGATGGGAAGCTGAAGGGAGGAAAATAGAAGGGATCGTCGCCCCCGAGTCCCGGCTGGCACTTCGCATGGCCTTCCGGATGGGAGATCGGCATGATGGGTCCGGTGGCCGACTACAAAGGTGATATTTGACTGGCTGATATGTTATAACTGGATCAATTTGGGGGGTTCGGTATCTTGTTGAAGACAATTACTCAAAGTCACTCATGAACGACACACGCTTAAAGAAAATTATATGACCATACTCAACATCATCACGTAGGCATGAACCAAAGTCTCAATCTCAACATATAGTTTTTTGTATTATGCATCATAACATTTGCCAACAATCATTTTTGCCCCCGTCCCCCTCCTTATTCCAGCAGGCAGGCAACTTTGTCGACGTACGTACTGAACCCACGGATCTTAACAAAGAAAACTCCAGGGCAGCATGTTTCTTTTCCTTCAGAAGAACACCACCACCAAGGCGTAAAGTGTTCGATTCCCTTCAGAAGAAACACCACCACCAGGCTGTAAGTGCTCGATTCCCATCCCTATTTTAAGCCGACCATTAAAAATCGTTTCTTGCCTCGGGCAAAACAGCGGTCCGAGAGCTCGGATGCAAAGCGCAATCTTCCCTTTTCTTGTCCAAGAACGTTGCGTTGCAATGGTGTACAAAACCAAACCAAATCCCTAGGTCCCTCAGCCACTATCCCTATTCTTCCTTTGTTTTAAAAAACAAAACCTGGCCCGCTCAGTAATAGCCCTCGTCCGAAGTATTCATACCGTGAAAACCATCGCCTTAGAATGCCGGCCTATGGGACGCCCAATTCCACAAAGCAAAAAGAAAAAAACACCCCCCCTTCTGCAACACTCTTGCTCAGTCTAGTCTAGTCTGAACCAGACTACGATTCACCACCAAGAGACTCTAGCTCCTTCAGAACAGATGCCTTGGTGTGAATCTTCTTAAGCTGGGTATCCTCCAGTTTCTCACCACCGGCATGTCGCATCTCCAGGTCTTCAATGGCTCTAACCTTCTTCTGAAGACTGCGGATCTTCTTGGCGTTGGGGTTCTGCGATGCAGGCTCAGTAGGAGCATTGGGGGGAGGACCGGACTGGTGATGTTGCTGCTGTTGCTGCTGTCCGTTCTGGCCTCCGTTCTGGCCACGGGCGCCTTGCTGAGTGTTGCTTCGGCTGCGATTTCCCATGTTGTTTCGAGAGCGGCTTCTGAAGCCGCGGCCGTTCTGGTTACCGCTAGGCGGGCCGCGCCTCTCGGGACTGCGACCCTCGTGGCCTCCGTACTCCTGCGGTGGCGGGGCGAGGCTGGCCCCTCCGTTAGGTTCGGGCTCCAGCTTGCCGTCGGGCTGGTTGTTCTTCTTGCTGCGCTTCTTCTTGTTCTTCTTGGCAGAGCCATCGTCATTAACAGGCTCCGCTCCGGGCACGGTCCGTACAGTCGGGACATTGCCCTCGGCCAGCTCAGCGCCAGGGACGGCACGTCGAGCCCGGCCGAATCCATTGGCGCTCACGTTCTGGGTGCCGTTGCTGACGACGTGAGCAGCGCCGCCCTCGTCCTCGCGCTTGAAGTGAAGCGGCGTGGCCAGTCCACGAGCACCGGGGGGTCGGTAGGCTCCGGCAGGCTTGCTGGGAGCCTTGACATTGCTGAGGAAGGTCGCCGCAGACGCGTGAGCGGCCGGGACAGAGGTGAGGGGGTCTCCACCCTCGATGCTGGCTTCATCAGCAGGTCGCCACAGAACGCTGTACAGCTCGACCATATCTTCGTTGTACATGAGTCCTCCGGTGACGTGCCACAGCTTGACGCCGTTGTCGACGCGCAGTCGCGGAGAGGTCGTGGCCGTCATGATGTAACGGCTATCGGGGCTCCATTCGCACACGCTCGGGTTGCCGCTCTCGATGGTGCAGACCTTTCGGTTGTCCTTTTCGAGGTCGTACACGTCAATCTGGCCGGCAAGATTGCCGAAGCCGGCAACGAGGACGAAGCGGCCGGTGGGCGAGAAGTTGATGGTGTTGCGGGGTCCGAGGGGGAATGAGTGCACGGCAACGCCGCGGTCGTTAAAAATAGTCGTCTTGGCCGGCATGTAACCATATACCACGCCAAACTGTCGCGACGAAGGCGACCACGAGACATCGTGAATCGGGCCCTCCTTGTCCAGGGTCACGCGAGCATCCAGAGTGCCGTTGGTGCTCAACAGATATAGAGTCGTCTCTCCGTAGTAACTCTTGCCGGATCGGTCCACGTCGGTCTGAGCCAGGACCAAGAGGCTGGATCCCCGCTTGTTCCACTTCAGCTGCACTTTGTCTCCCTTGAAAAAGGTCTTTTGCGAGATGGGGCTCTGGAATGCGGGCACTTTGAAGACTTTGACGGCCGCGGGTGCTCCCTAAGTTTTCAATTGTTAGCGGACAACGATAACAAATAACATCGGACCGCTGGTGAAGCTTACCTTGCGCTCAGGGATAAAGACAGCCACTGCGTGTTCCTGGCCCGGGGCCAGGGCGAAGTTGGTAGCGCCCTCGACGCGCAGCTTGTTCCACACGGTGACGAGGTCATGGCTCTGGAAGAACTGCACTTCGTTGGTGACGAGACGGGCGCAGTAGGCTTCGTCGGCGGTGTACTGCAGGTTCCAGCCGCCCTGCTGCTTCTGGACGAACTGGCCTACGGGCACCTTGGCGGCAGCGTCGACGCCCTCCTCCACGGTGCGCCAGACCTTGAGGTTCTTGGTCGCGTCTCCAGCCTCGTCCTTGGCAGGCCGCTCCCAGGTGATGACAAAGGTACCCAGGGGCGAGAAGCCGAGCTCGTAGACGTTGACAATGGGCAGGTTGAGGATGAGCTGGCCGCTGGTGGTGTTGACCACGTGGAGGGCCTCGGGAGTGGCCCAGCCAAAGAAGCGGCCACAAGGCGAGTAGGCACAGCACCGCAGGTTTCCCTCGGGCTTGGTGAACCCAGAAAGGGGCTCGTAGACCGGAGCGGCGTCAAAGACGCCAATGGTCTTCTGGGTCCGGTAGGCGAACTGCAAAGGGGATGCCATGGCTAGTCAAAGTCACAGAAAATAATTTGGCCTTGCAGTTGGTCTGGATTGATGCCGGTTCTTTGCAAAAATCAATGTTCTTGTCTTGGCTTCTTTTTTTCTTTTTATCGATCAATTGAACCGTTCTTCTTCTTATCTGCGGGTGAAATTGCGCAGATGAGCCAAAAAAGGGGTTGTTTTGATGGACGATGGGAACTCTCCGCACTGCAGAAGATCCTGACAGGCTGTGCAGAAAAAAAAAGCGGAAGCTGATGGAATTCGCCTGCGCCCGTCGGTTCAACAATTATGTTTCTATCGTCGTTGTCGAGACCGCAGCAGAAATTCCAAGCGTAGAATCTCTTTCTTTTCTTTTTATTTTCTTTTTTTATATCTTTGTCGGCGAACCAGGGGCTTCTTCCTTTGGTCGCTGTCGTGATGCGTCACTGCCGTGTGTCGATCGACGAGGTTTCGGCGGGCACGGGCACGAGCGGAACTGGTTGTTCTCGACGAAGAAAAAAAGAAAATAATCGACGACGCAACGCGCTGCAAATCAGAAGTCCGAAGCACAGGAGCGAGAAGAGAGAAGAGAAGAAAATTGCAAGCACCCAAGGCGAGGGGAGGAAGTTGGCTGGCGACGGCGGTGCCGTGTTGCTTGTGGGCTGGAGAGGAAGAAGAAAGAGGCGGCAAAAGTGTGGGCGAAGTATTTTTCTTTTTTTCTTTTTTTTCCCACTCCCTCCCCCCACCGCCACGGCAAGGCTTCAGGCCAAAAGTTGCCAGTGCAAAAGCCAAGTCCCCCAGAGGCACGCTAAAGGCCAGGCGAATCCCTGGGCTTGGGACGGAATGGCCATTGGTGCCCGGGCAAGCCTGGCCAATCACCGTGTGTCACTGTCGAAGCCCTGAAACTCAGCACGGGCGTTGCTGGATTATCAGATGCATCCGTTTGAATCCTGCCCGTATTACTTGCTTGCTTATTGCTGGATCTTGAACGAATGCTATGGATATCATTGGTACTCTGGTAATTGACTCATCTAATTGAATTATTTCTCATCACGTTTTTTCACTCTAGTATTCATATGTCCACTTTCTCGTGAATTTGCTGAGCTGGCCAAACAAAAGACCTCAATACCTTACTGATAAGATCACGTATATCCTCATTGGACGCCGCCCGGCGCACAAAGCCCGATGCAGTAAATCAACTCCATATGAGTTGGCAGCATCGACTCCCAATGCGCAATGCGCGAAATCCATCGGGTCCCTCGCATAAGGGGTGGATCCCGTAGCAACCCAGCAAACGATGAACAACTCAGTACTCATATACACCTGTTCATTAGTGTTGGCCTAAGCGGCCTAAGTAGATTAATCTGTGTACACGTCATGAGACTAGTCGATGTGATGGGTGCCAAACAGTGCCGGAATCCACGTCAGCGCAGCCCATTTGCCATACGGTGCCTTTAACACGGCCCATATCTGGGTACAGGTAGCATTTGAATCTCTCAATGGCTTGCATATAAGCCGTCCAAGGCAGAACTGTCACATTGTCCATAGTCTACGTCTCTCTTATCTTGTTGGCAACATGTAGCAATTAAATAGGTGCTAGCTCATGTTCAAGATTGCATGGATATGCTGAAAAGGAATCGTGGCTAAAAACAGCACATTGGCGGTATCAACGGTAACAAGCCTGCTTCTTTTCTTCACTGCCCAAGATACTTTTGCCTTACCTCACTTGCAACTTCTCGCGCCATCCACCCTTCTCGAACAGCCAGAGGGCTTCCACGGCATACGCCCTGCTGCCCCTGTGCCCGCCCTCGCCCATGCTTGCCTCAGCCAGACTCTCTAATACCCGCCCCTCCTTGACAGCACTCCAAATTCCCATTGCAATTGGATGATTCAGAGTCGTTCCCCATTCGCCGCGCCCTAGACGATACAAGATGCGACCTAGAGTTTGGAACGCTATGCAGCGCTGCGCCGGCACGGCACTTCTTGCCAGTCTGGCGAGCTCTGTGATGGTGTAGCCAGCAGCCTCGGGGGCTTCTCCGTGGTGATGAAGTCCTTTAGACGAGGGAATCGACCGGCTCACTCGCGGTGACAGGAAACGACCTCGGAAATCGAAGCGCAATGCTGAAACACTGATCTCGGGATGGGGATAGTATGGCGAGTCTTTATCGGCGGGACTATCTTGGGTGGGAACAGGCGCCATCCAAGCCAGCTTGCTCGGATCGGCAGGGAGATTGGGAAAGTATTTTTCGTGCAGCGTGGCAAGGAAATTGGGATCCGAAGGGTCTAGGTCCGGGAGGCTCGGGGGAACAGGGAAGTGTGTTGATTTCGGAAGGTCGGTAATTGGGAAGAGGTCTGGCGGGATTTGTGATGGCTCCCGGTCTTCATCGTAGTTATCAGCGATTTTCTTTGTTGAGTTTGTCTGGGCGGCAGTAGCAGCAGGAGAAGGTGATTTTGATTTAGGCTCTGGTTTTGATTCGATGACGTCTGCAGTCTCGTCCTCAACAGTGGCCGCTTTTGGCACGTCTTGAAACCGAACCTTCGGAATCACAGGCGGTGAAGATGAAGCTTCTTGCGGTTCAGGTATATTAAATGGCGAGTTGGGATCAGGTTCGTCAATGGTGGCCCTTTGAAGCAGGCGTTGGATGAGCGCAGGGTTCAGTCCCTTCATTATGTCCTCCTGCGCCTGAGATATCTCTTGGGGCGTCATGTCGTTGATCTTCTGCTGGTTTTCTCTATCTATTCGCCTTCTTTCGACCTCTTCGAAGCTCTGTGACTGATTCGCCTCTTGTGGTTGCGCAGGCTGCGACGCACCGCCATTTCGCTGCTGCTTGAACGCTGAGGGTTTCCATCGTCGCTTGTGCTGGGGAAATCCGGTCGATGAGATGGGGCCCGAAGGGAACTCGACCGGTTTCGATCCCTTTTCGCTTCGTTCGACAATGTCGCCAATGAGCAGCGTGGGATCCATGTTGTCGATGGGCGCAGCTGTACAGATGTCTCCTACTTTGATCTGCTGCTGCTTGGTAAGAGTTGGGATTCAAGAAAAATGATGGTGGGGCGATGATGGAAGCTTTAGGTAGCCTGCCCCATCCATATCGATAAGCACATGTCTGTAAACTAACAAAGCTCACTTAGTACTGTAGGCGGTCATTGACAATGAGTGCCTTGGCAGCGCGATTCGCACGGAGCGCTCTGCACAGCGCACGCATTCTGTTACAATCTGCAGGGTGACATGGAATGCGTGGATCCGCGCGTGGTTAGTTGCGGGTTAATTTTAATTTAACCTGCGCTGTATCCCTCTGTAGATCAGCGCTGCCAAACAAGTTGACAAGGTAGCTGCTTATGTGGTTAGGCGGGCGTTGACATTGAGGGAAGCCGCCATGAGGGAACAAGTTTCCCATCAGCTGTGGCTGTTACAAGTCACATGCAAAAAAAGTGATGCAGAGGGGGAAAAAGTCCACCAATGTAATGACCAGAAGTCGTAGCGCATCGCAGATGTTCAAGCGATTCCCTAATGACAGCCCGTTACTCTATCACCTAGGCAGCATTATGGGCATTTGGTGAGTTGCATTATTCAAAGCAGGCATCGAAAGCCTCCAAGGCTTACTCGCACGGCAGTTCGCGCCTGTAAATAAGACCCGAGGTACCTCGTATATTTTGCGGCTGGTCGTGGAACAAGGACCCCCACGATTGGCCGAAGCGTTTACAATTCTAGATCAAATCTAGAGTTTCGGAGCCCAGCCAGCCAGCACCGCCACACCTGCATTAGTGCCACGCGGGTTCCCAGCAAGCAGCGCATGACAGGGGCCCTAATTGGCAAGACGGGCGAGGATAAAGGAAAAAGGTTCAGGCGTGCATTTGGGTGAGACAGCATCGTGGCAATGCGTGTGTTCGCCGGTCACATATCACCCAAATGCGCTCTCTGTACTGTATAATACTGTAGAATTTAATACTGAGCGGATGAACGGATGCGCAGGTTTCTCCCTGCACCAGCCGCTTTTCTGGCGAAATCTGAAAAGGTACATGAGACGGAGTGATCGGCGACAGCGAACAGCCAGGGTGGCCTTTGGTAGGAGCCTAAAAGGCAGTTAGGGGGATGCAAAGCTTACCTGTACGGAGCTCTGTATTATTTCATTTTATTACAATGCATTGGTAAGACGGCTGAAAAAAAGAAAAGAAAAGAAAAGAAAAACAAACCGGTGCTGACAGCATACTAGTAGATGTTATATATACAGGCACGTTGAAATATGACGTTGATGCGCGGGGGAATTAATATGAAGAAGAAGTGGAAAGAGCCCGCCGTTTGCAAGGGCGGCCAGCTGGATCAGTAGGGGATGGATGGCTGCAGCGGTTTTAGCGAGGCGAGACCCAAGTGTCTCTGTAAGTTCCGTGTTTTTAGGGGGAGACAAGAGAAAAATTACAGCATGAACAATTTACAAGACATGCATGACAGGCACAACAGAAGATGTTTCACTTATTTCTCATTTTTATCCTCTTATTCTTTTTAGGCCAGATCTCCTTGGCTAATAATTCCTTTTTCTGTTTTTCCTTTTTCCTTTCTTCTTTTACTTTTGAGAGTTTTCCTTTTTCCTTGTCAATCTGCGACCGACACGGCGCACCTGATGCCACCGTCACGGACGGCCCGCGCCTGCCCTATCTGATGCCACCAGCCAGAATCCAAAAGACGGCAGCGGGTGGGGCTCGGCTTCAGGCCTGGTCTTTTTCCGGAATCTGGTGCATGCAGCCATGAGCACGGAAAAAGCAACAGCCCCGCTCTTTCCTGCTACAGCGCGCTTCTCGGGTCACTAGAAGCCTCTGGGTCGCTAAGAGCGTGCCGCGTCTAATATGCATTCTGATTGGTCCGCTCGCCG
Source organism: Trichoderma semiorbis (assembly GCA_020045945.2). Lineage (NCBI taxonomy): Eukaryota > Fungi > Ascomycota > Sordariomycetes > Hypocreales > Hypocreaceae > Trichoderma > Trichoderma semiorbis. Next base: position 3,261,970 of record CM034695.1, read on the forward strand.
ATCCCCCTACTTGCACTGTATTTGCGCATCTCGAAAGTGCCCTAGCGTCGCCTTCCTTCCCCCCCCCACACAGCAACTTTGTTAGGGGACTCTGGGGTGCCGCAAGGCACGGCCAGTACATGGATCAGGCCACGCTACTGTGCCTGTTTCTCAACCTTGCATCCTGAATTCTCCGGCACCGACCGTCCAGGCCTGATTCACCGTCCGATCGCTGATTCGAGTACAGTGGCGATACTTAAGGACGGCGAGCGCATGTGACTGCGGTTATCGCTATTCGCTGCCTGTGGGATTCTCATGGCCATGTGCGTCTGCAGTGGCTTGGCAATCAATCAGCCCTTTCTCTGCGTATCTGCACCATCTCGGGACTGCAGACTGGATGGAGCTGGAGTCTAAATGCCACTAACTGCTAGCGGACGTGGTACTAGCAGTGGACTAACAGGTAAGGGAGACAGCAGATTTGGTAGGCAGATGCTACTTGGCTAGTAGTCCCGTGATCCGACGCTAATACCCTGGATATGTGTCCTTGGGCCCTGGGCTAGCCTGTCAAATAAGAGGCCTGGAGCGCCAACTTCGGCTCGCATCTGTCGACTTGTTGCACTATTGCCGGGTCTTTGTTAGTACATACATGCCCTCCCAACATGCTAACATGCTCGTACATGGCCAGCTGGACCTGTGCTGTACTGTACATAGTAGGTGGTAGTACTGCTGACCTAGTGCTCCTAGTAGTAGCCTGACTGAACTTCCCACCCCCGTTCCACCACAACGTCCATCAATTCGTCGTGCTGGTTCGATATCAGTTCGCTCCGTGTTCCCCGTACTGTGCCGCCTTCGCCGCATAAAAAATCCAAGACAGACAAGTTGAATTTGCTGTTTTTTCTTCATACCGGTACCCCCCCTTGGCGCTGCGACCCACGCCCAGCCCATCCCAGCCCGTCTTTGCTTAATTCAACCCGACTTGCCTCCAGCATTGGCATTCATTCAACGGAGCGGCCTGTCCTGAGAGGTACTCGTACTTTGACCGTCGAATAATAGTGACCGAAGACAACCGATGCAGTTTTTCCCAGGCCAAAAACACGCGCTGGCCGCCCCGTTTTTCTCGCCTTTTGTTAGAAAATCAGAATTGCTATCCTATATTGTCGCCATCCCCAAATCGTGCCGAGCTGGCAAATCCCCCATCATTTCCCCCTCCCTCCTCTTTTTTTTTCCCTTTCTCTTTCTTGTTCCTCCATCCGCCTCTCCCCTTTTCTTTTGCCTCACCTTCACCTCCTCTCTCTCTCTCCCCAACCACAACCACAACCACGCACTTTTAATTTTTCCATCAAATCTCGCTCCCGTGCAGCGCCCGCGCCATCGCCAAAAACTGCATCCCTCCAGCCTGGCCCTGCTGCACGCCATTCCAGCTGTTGCAACCGCTGCAGCCCCGCATCCTCAGTGCATCCGTCAGGCCGCCGCGCATCGCATCATCCGCTGGCCCAACTTCAACCTGTTCCGTTTGTGAGGCTATTCGCAAGTCCCCCAAGGCCAGACTCCGGCTCCACTCGTCACGTTTCCACTCCGGCTTCCGGCCACTCACGTAACGTCACACTTTCTGCACCGCAGCCTCGTTGAATTGACGCGCTTTGGCCGTTTGATTTCATTTGCATTTGCATTTGCATTTGCATTTCATTTGCATTTCATTTGCAAGGCTGTCAGTCATTTCAATCAAACACACTCGTTGCCTTTTTTTGATTGGGGGTTATTGATCTTGGTCGATTCTCATCGGGTTCTTTTTTTTTTTTTTTCTCTCCTCCCTTTTCCGTTTTAATCTTCACCTCTTCTTCTCTTTTTTTATGTTGTAATACATAATTTTCCGTCCTCTGCGAAATCACCGAGCCTCGCCCGGAATTCCCTCTCCATCTCCATATCTCGGCCACTAGAAAAAACGACAGATTGCCTTTCGCAGCCAACATCCACCTTTTCCGGTCCGTGTCTGAGAGACAGTTGCGCTGCCGCCAGGTCACATCTTGACGGCAGCCTCCCATCGCCTCCAGCTTCGCGTCAGCCCTACTATGGCTGCTGTCGGCGACGCATCGACGCGATTCGACTCCTCCGCCGGCGAACTCTCTTCTCCGCCTTCAGGCTCCCTCTCAGAACCCGGGTCGCCCTCTCACGGGGCTGGCCGCCGTCCCAACGTCGCGAAAGACGGCTCAAAGCTCGACATGGAGGAAATCGTCGTCAGCGGCGACCAGAACCCGCAGTACTCGCAGCAGTATCCGTCGCAGCCTCCTCCTGGCGGCTCTCCTGGAACCGCCCCGGGCTCTCGAAGCCAGGCGCAAAAGAAATACTCATACATCGACGGCGAATGGGTGCAACTAACAGCAGCGGGAGTACCCCGCAAAAAGCCGGGACGCAAGCCCGGCTCCGTGGTCAAGCCAAAGGCTCCTGCAGATGGATCTGAAGCGCCCAAGGTTCGAAAGCCTAGAAAGTCTCGAGATGCGGAAGCGCCACCCGTCCAGCGCAAGAGAAAGTTAGCGCCTGCCTCTGATGTCGATACCGATGCGCCCAGTCCAAGGCCACTCGCCCCTGCCGCAGCACCGGGGCTATCGTCCTCTTCTCCCTCTCTTCATCCTCAGCTGGGAGAGCCTTTGTCTTCCACGCCCCAGCATCAGTTACAGCAGCTCCCCGACAGGCGGTATTCGCCTAAGATGCAGAAGAGAGAAGGCTATCCTAGCTCCATGCAGAGCATTCTAAATGCCGACCCGCCGCCAGTCACTCGATCACCGTCAAACAGCATCGCCAGCCCTACATCCATACCCGTGCGCACCAGCGGCCAGAGCTACGATCCCATCCGAGGCAACTATGACCCCGTCCGAGAAACCATAACTTCGCATTACTCTTCAGCGGCTGGGTCTCCGCGAGCCACCCTAGCGGTTCAGCCATCACACCGCTCGCCGTCTATTGCCAGCATGATTGAGCCGCAGCCGTCCACCAAGGCATCGCCCAGCCAATCCCATCAGCCATACCCGCCTGTTGTGCCTCAGTCTCGCCTGCAAACTCAAGAGGCTACCCCGCTACCGCCTTCCCCGTCCTATGTGCCCAAGACAACAGCTTCCACGCCAGCTCAAACTCCCGCTTTGAAGCCTGCGGTCCCAGAGATAAAACGTGACGCCCCCACTCCTACGCCTCCAGCGCCACGACCAGTTATCGACCACGCAAACTTTACCACAATTGCAAACGGGCCGGTGAAGAAGGTGTCGCCGAAGCAAAAGCCCATCACCGGCGTCTCAACACCAAAGACGGACTATCTGGACGAGACAATCATGGAGATGGACGAGAGATCGATTCTCGATTTCGGCAGAGCCCGCCCTGGCGAGGAAAAGGAGACGCCAACTATCATCCTCACCATCCCCATCTCAGCGGGAGAAACTAACAAATACGTAAACTTCATGCGTATGGCGGAGGATCAGTACGGCTGGGATGCCTTGCATCCCCGTCTTGCCGCCGACCGAGATCGCAAAGCTCGAATTGCTGCAGCGGCCGCGTCCTTGGAGAAGGTTGAGTCGGGTCGTGAGTCCGGTGATGAGATGTCAGTCGACTTGTCCGATGCTGAAGGCAGCAATCCCGAAAACGGTGGAGTCAGTGGCGCCGATGCCCAAGCCAAGCCAAAGAAGAAGCGAAACTTCAAGGAGGACCAATACGACGTGGACGACGACTTTGTGGACGACTCTGAACTGCTCTGGGAGGCTCAAGCTGCCGCCAGCCGAGACGGTTTCTTCGTTTATTCGGGCCCCTTGGTTCCCGAGGTTGAGAAACCAGCTGCGGGGTATGTATCGCTCATCTCAATTTTACCAATTTCACTTGCTAACTCAGACACTATAGACACGAGGAACGTCCTAAGCGCGGACGCGGTGGACGAGGCAGTCGAGGCGGCGGCCGAGGAGGCGCGACAAGAGGAGGAGCCACCACTGGACGCGGCGGCGGTCCAGGTTCTCGAGGCGGTGCCGTCACACGGAAACCTCGTATCACGAAATCCGAAAAGGCGCAACGAGAGCGAGAAAAGGCAGAAAGAGAGAGCATGGCGAAAGCATCGTCCAACGGATACCCTCTCCAGCCCACCACTCCGTCATTATCTGTCCGCGAGCTTGGCTCTTAGAAGAAGAGACGAACGGCGGAGGATGATTGTCGACGCTCTCTCAGAAGGAAGAAGATACCAAAGTTGTCGCCGAAGTTGTTACGGAAGTTGTGAACGTTTCAAGAAGCTATTCAGCAGCTTTTCTAATTCCCAGCAGGCCTGTGCGATTAATACTAGCGACCGACGCACGATTTTATCTCGTTTGCGCTTTGCAGCCATAGGCTGGCTGATTGATGCTCTTTTTGTTTTCTCGCTCCCCCTTTGGACGCCATTCTGGAAGTCCTGCGAACAACTAAACGATAAGGGGGTCATACGGAACCTGATTATCACTCGTCACGAACCGAGCATCTCTGTGTTAAAAGAACCTTTTTTTCCTTCAACATCATTTGCGGCACGATAATCTCCTGCCTTGGCACAGACATTGTTTGATTTTCTTTTTAAAGCTTTGTTTTTCTCATCTCTTTCCACTGGCTTGTGTTTTTTTTTTTCTTTCTGTCTGGGAATTGTATCAAGGAGGGACATCTGGGCTGACGGCGGCGTTTACACGGATGATGGAAACATGTGGGAGGAGACTGCGTGAAGGGGAGAAAGAGTATTCAACTGGGTTCAGACCTGACAGGATGGAATGCCGTTCACTTTTGGGTCATGTGCATAATGGGGCGTGAAAATAGATGGCCGTTTCTTTGTCTTTTTGACCGGCTTTGTTGATTTTTTACTACTCTTCTACTACTGTTTTTGTTTCCTTTTTCACTTCTATTGTTTTCTTTTCTCATCATTTGTGTGGTCTCATTTCATGTTTTTCTTTTTTTTTCCCTTTAATTATTATTGATGACGAAGAGACATGTATGGAAAAAAAACTTAAATTTTCAAGCGCTATGCCTCCGCCCAACGAAGCTCTCCCTCTAGTAGCGCCCCAGGCAAAAAAAAAATACTCTTTTCTGTATACAGAAACAGACTAAAATAGACAATTCTCTTCTTCAGTTTTTCCATCCTCCTTATATATGTGTCAAAAGTGTGAATCTTTGAAGAAGAACAAAGATGTTGAAACAAAGATTGGTAATGAGTTAAAAAGATTATTTACGCAAGGCTAAATTCTGCAATCTCGCCCATCTCATTCTTCACCTCCTCGCCGACCTTGTACGACGCTCGCCAGCGGAGCTTGACGGAGTCGACGCGCTGGTTCCTGTTGCCGGTGTGCCAGACGTCGACTTCTTGGGTGACGCCGCGGCTCTGCTTGGGGGCGAGGGAGCGGCCTGTTTGGGGTTTGAGTTGGAGTTCGTAGCCCTGAGTTGACTTTGAGTTAGCAATTGAAGAGGGTTTTCGAATCAGGGGTTGTTAAGACGTTTTACCTTTGTGACGGCTAGTTGAAAGTGTAGCTCATTAATAGGTTGTGCGGTGTTGTTTGAAAAGGCAAACACAATGTTGATGGCGTTGCTAACGGCCGTGCTGCGCTTTGCCAGAAAGTCGGTTCTCAAGCCAGAGTTGCTGGCGGTTCCCCTATGCTCCCTGGGCTTGGCGGGTGCCGATTCAGCAGGCAGCGCGGACGAAAAGTTCCATTCGTCGTCGTCGTTGGACACGGCTGCGGGTTGAGGCGCGGGAGGGCCGGTAGAAAAGGAGGCGAAGGCGTTGGAGACGGCTGGAGGGGGTGATTGCTGTTGCTGTTGCTGTTGCTGGAAGTTGGGCTGGGGCGTGGCGGACTGTGAGGCGGGAGGAGATGTAAAGGAGGCAAACTGGGAAAACGGAGGTGGCGTGTCGTTCTGTCCGGCCCCTCTGGCGGTGCTTCCTTGTGTGAGGGAAGATAGTAGCGCGGGCCCTGGAATATCTAATGAATAAGGTTAGCTGTCAGGGGTTCATTTATACACACATGAGGGACAACAAAGGTGTACGGCTTACTTTGATTCGCACCAAATCCCAAGGCAATACCGCCGCCCTGTCCATACGTGCTCGACTGGCCACTGATATCCAAGCCGAGGAGATCATTCTCCAGCCCGCCAGCCTGCGATGAACCTGCACCGTTGCTGCCGTTGTTCTGCGAAGCATCGCCATCAAAGTCGATAAGTGACAACTCGTTTGCCGCAGAGTTCGATCCTGATGGCTGCGACGGCAGAGGAACGCCGGCTGCGACTTTAGCAGCACCTTCGAGGTCGCCCTTCTTCATGAGCTTATAGCGTTCGACTGTACGATGTATGCTGTCATTAATCTCCAGCAGCCTGGCCACAGCCTCGTGATCGTCTGACTCCTCCTCGCACATCTTTTGGATCTTGGGCTGGGCGCTCTGCAAGGCGGCGGCGAGCTCGCTAAAAACATCGCCATCCTGCATCTTGTCTCCGGGTTGGAACGCCGCGAGGCGCTCTTCCAGCAGTCTCGCCTTGGCCTGGATCTTGCTAACGTCTTCGGCAGCCTTGGCCCGGTAGTCTGTCTTGGATCTAGTATCGTAGCCGGCCATGACCTTCATCAGGCGGTTGGCTTCCTGGAGGTCCTCGGGCGTGCCCCGGCGAATGAGCTCCTGCAGCTTGGCTGACTGCGCTTCTCGCTCTTCTTCCTCCATTTCCTCGGCCGATTTCAGATTCTGTCAACCAGACGAGTTGTTAGCATCTTGTCCATACATCGTACCAGCGCAATTGAACTAAAGGCGCATCTGCCGAAGAGGGGACCAAAACTTACATCGCTGGGGTTCAAAACAGCAGCATCTTCCCTCCGCACCTCGGGAAACATGTAGCCCTTGTAGCTGAGCAGGCGATGCATGTCCCGGATGAAGCCCAAGTCATCCTTGTAGCGGCTCGTCTCGCATATCGTCATGCGCCACTCCTCCACCAGCTCAAGAATCTTGGCCTGGACGCGGGTCGGGCGGATTGGGGGGCGTTCCGGGAATCTCCGCACCAGCTCGTTGAGGAACTCCTTGGTGCTGATCTGCAGGTGGAAAGGGTAGCCGCAGTTCTTGACGCAGATGTCGAGCAGGCTGAGAGCAAGCAGGGCGACGTTGGGGTTGCGGTGGTTGACGAAGCCGACAATGGCAGTGGCAGCCTCGCGAGGGGCGGTGCCCTTTTTGCTGTTGATCAGGTCCGAGATCTCGAGATTGAGCGCCAGGTTGGGCTCGTAGTTTTCGGGGCTGCAGGCTCCCTGGATGAAGCGCAAGAGCTGAGATGGCGCGCGGCCAACATCTCCCCAGCGGTCGCGGGCCGCCGCGCGAGCAGAGGCAGCTTCCATCTGGTATGGTTGGTTGTGTATGTTCGAGGTGCTCGCTTGTTCGTCACTCTATCTGTCTGTTTGCTCGCCAGGGTATTTGCGCTGGTCTGAGGCTCGAGCTCGCAGTTGTAGGAGTAGAGAGGTAGCTATCGTCTATCTCCCCTTCCTAGATTGCTAGATACACACACGCTGTGAATGAATGAATCCTCAAGCTGCGAGCGCCGACTCGGTTCGGTCAAGCTGGATCTCGGTCAGAAGTGGCCAAACGACGACGTGGCCGCAGCTGCGCAATGGCCGTACCTCGTTTTGCTGCCTAATCGCAGCTCCTTCAACGCCGCAGTGGTAACGTTGGTTCGTCGACTTGTAGAGCCATTCGCCTCCGCTCTGGCGATGTGGTCACTGTTGCTGGAGTGAGTACGAGCTGTCTATTCTAGGTTGGCTGGCGATTGGCTGCCTCTACTGCGTCGATGGAGTTGGGCCATGGTTTATGCACTTATCCGAGGGGTTGGATATTCGCCAGCGGGGGGCCCTTAAGCACCGGCAGCCCGGTGAGAACGGCGGGTACTTTGCGAGGGGCATCTTACAGGGCGTCAATTCAAGTTTAATATGAGTGAATTTATTCTAATCAAGACTCTACTTTGCTATGGTTACTTACAAAGAATTAAACTTATGAATTGCATTGCTACATAGGCGTTATCCAGCATTAGCTTTTTTGCTCTGTGCAGCACTTGTAGAAGCTTCAAAGAGGTACCTGATCTGGATATGCCTCTTCCGGCAATGGAGGGGTACCTGGAGCTGTTATAGAGACCCCCTGGACCTTAATCACCCCGATAAGAAAAAAAATCCTCCTTACATCATCAACCCACCAATAATTTGTGCTTCAACCGCCATCTCCAAGTCGAGACTCGCGGTTTCTTTTTACACAAAACGAACCTCGGATCTACAGCGAATCAACATAAATCATGGTACGACACAAGAAAGACTTCGCCGGCAGAGGCAAGAAATTCGGCGGCGGTCGTGGCGGCGGTCCTCCTCGCCAACCCCGCCATCGCGACGATGACGATGCCGAATCCTCAGCAGGCCGCCCTCTCTTCAAGGCCGCCTGCTGGGATCTGGGCCACTGCGATCCCAAGCGATGCTCCGGGAAGAAGCTCATGAAGCTGGGCATGATGCGCGAGCTGCACCTCGGCCAGCGCCACGGCGGCGTCATCATCACTCCCAACGGCAAAAAGGTCATTTCGCCCGCCGACAGAGAGCTCATGGACCAGTTTGGAGCGGCTGTCGTTGAGTGCTCGTGGGCTCGAACCAAGGAGGTGCAGTGGAATAAGGTGGGCGGCAAGTGCGAGAGGTTGCTGCCGTATCTCGTTGCTGCCAACACGGTCAATTATGGCAAGCCTTGGAGGTTGAATTGCGTCGAGGCATTGGCTGCTGCGTTTGCTATTTGTGGTCACCTAGATTGGGCAGAGCAGATACTAGCACCTTTTTCATACGGGCCGTCGTTTCTGGAGATCAACTCGAGCTTGTTGAAGAGGTATGCAGCTTGTGCGGACGAGGCCGAAGTTAAGAAGACGGAGGAAGATTGGATGGAGAGGCTGGAGCAGGAATATGCCGAGAGCAGAGAAGAGGGCAACGATATCTGGACCAGCGGGAACACCAACAGAAGGGCACCGATAGATTCAGACGAAGATGAGGAAGAAGAGGATGATGATGAAGAAAACTCAGACGAAGACGAGAATTCCGAAGAGGAGGGAAGCATAGATGGCATATACCTAGGCAAACGGCCACCCAAACAAAAAGATCAGGATAAAGAGGACGAAGAAGAAGACGAAGACAAAGACCCATACGCCCTGTCAGATGATAGCGACGACGACGCTGCAATGGAGGAAATCCGCCGCAAAGTGCTCGCCTCAAAAACATTCACAAACCCCAATCCCAACACCGACGAGAAGCAAAAGCCCTCGACAATACCCCGTCCACAGCAGCGCTTCAAGGCCGACCTGGACATTGAACCAGATTCTGACAATGACAATGGCGGCGATAGTAGTGAGGACGGGGAGGGCAGTGGCGATGACGACGAGTTTGACAATATTATTGCTGCGACGCCGGTCACGGATAGGATAGGGCTGGAGAAGCTCAAGAAGGAGAGGGCGAGGGCGGCGATTACGACAAGGACGTTTTCGTCGAATGTTGTTTCTGCGCCGGGTAGATGGTAATGATTTGTACACGATATAAATTGAATGACACGATTGATGCAATATGCGAATGCCCTTTATAGTGAAATCTCGTCATTCTATATTTTTTTTCTCTTCCCTCCCCAATAACCAATTCATGAGAAGAATGGAATGCCTTTTCCCTGCGTTGCAGTTATACTCGTACACGTCCATCCATATCGTACATAGTTTACATGTCTATATGTCAATGCCGCCTCTTTTTTCTTTTGTAAATGCATGTACATATTACAAGCTCCGCCTCTCCTTAATCTCTTCATACGTCTGAATCTGGTCATCTGGTTGGAAATCCTCAAAGTCTTCCAAGCCAATACCACATTCTGTTCCCTTGCCCATCTCCTGGACATCCTTCTTCACGTGCTTTAGAGTGTCTATCTTGCCTGTTTCAAAGTTAGCACTCAATACCCATCTATATCTCACAATTAGAAAAATCATATTGTACATACCGTCGTAGACTACCTCGCCTCGGCGAAGGACCTTTACGCGAGACGACTTCTTAATGGAACCGTTTCGGACTCTGCATCCAGCAATGTTTCTAAACACACGCTTCTTGACATTGATCGGGAAGACCTGCAAGACATCGGCTTCACCGTTGACACGGAACGAGATATTCATCGGCAAGATGTCAGACAGCGCCGCCTTGACGTCGTCAACGACGTGGTAGATGACCTTGTGGTCGAGAATCTTGACCTTGGCCTCTTCAGCTCGCTGCTTGATATGCGGAGGGATGTTGATGTTGAAGTTGACAATGATGCTGTTGGACGTCGCCGCGTGGTCAATGTCGTACTCGGTGATCTGCCCAGCAGAGGATCGCAGGATCTTGGGCTGCACCTCGTGGCTGCCCAGCTCCAGGATGGTTCCGCAAACCGCCTCCACGGATCCAACAACATCTGCCTTGACTGTGAAGTTTTGCGTTAGGATTCCAGTCTCAGCTGATTCTGTAGCGGCGGTTGACACGCCGTCAGCATCTGCTGCAGCGTCTGCCGCGGCCTTTTCACGTTGGCGTTGTTCTTGCTCTGCGAGCTGGATGGAGCTTTGCTCGCGCTCAGCCATTTCCAAGCGATATTCAACTGCCGTTTTCGCCTTTCCTTCGTCGGGAGATTGGATAATCTGCTCTCCAGCAGTGGGTAGCTCTCGCCAGCCCAGAACCTCGACAGGTGTTCCGGGAGGAGCAGAGTCCAGCTCGAGACCAGCTTCATTGCGCAGCACACGAATCTTTGCCCAGGTCTTTCCGGCAACAATCAGGTCGCCTGGGCGGAGGGTTCCTCTCTTGACCAAGATAGTCGCGGCTTTGCCTTGAGGCTTGATGCTAGACTCTAGAACCCATCCTTCAGCCATGCCATCATCTTCGGCTCGAACATCCAAGATTTCGGAGAGCGTGACGATATTCTCCTCCAAGTCTTCCATGCCCAGACCTGTTTTCCCGCTGACGCAGACAACTTGCACATCGCCACCGTAGTCTTCGATTTCGACTCCATGGCGAGAAAGATCCGCTTTTACTTGGTCGATTCGAGCATCTTCCTTGTCAACCTTTGTAATAGCGACGATGATTGGCACCTTGGCACTCGTAGCATGCTTCAAGGCTTCAAGAGTCTGGGGCATGACACTGTCATCGGCAGCAACAACGAGCACCACAATGTCTGTCACATTTGCTCCGCGCTGGCGCATCGACAAGAAGGCAGCATGGCCGGGAGTGTCGAGGAATGTGATGGACTTACCAGACGACATTTTCACAACAAACGCACCAATGTGCTGAGTAATGCCGCCGTGCTCCTGTGCGGCGACGGAGGACTTCCGAAGCCAGTCCAGCAAAGTAGTCTTGCCGTGATCAACATGGCCCATTATCGTGACCACGGGAGGACGAGACGGCAAGACTGAGACATCTGCCGGCGGAGGACGAGTCCGAAGATCTCGAAGAGATCCGGTATCAACAGTAGGCTCGAAGCCGTATTCCATGGCAATAAGAGCCGCAGTCTCACCAGTGAAGATTGTGTCGCTAGTGATATTTTCGAAGCCCATCTCCTCCATGTCCTGTAGAAAAGGGGTAACATTTTGCTTCAGAGCTCTGGACAGGTTTGATGCGCTGATGTATTCTGGGAGGAATATCGGGACGGTCTGTGGCTCTTCCACGACTTTCTGCTTCTTTGCCTCCTTTTCCGCCTTGCGACGCTGCTTCTGCTCCCAGCGGTGCACGGCTTCGTCATCCCAGTCTTCGTCTTCATAAGCTTGTGACACTCTTTGTGACTTCTTTCCCTTTTTAGACCGAGGCTTCTCAGGCTCAGGCTGCTCCTCTACTTCAAATCTAGACTTTCGTCTTTGCTTCTGGAGTTGAGCATCGTCTTCAGTTTTGGGTGTAGATGTAAATGTCTCCCCCAGGGAGTCTCGTTTGTCTTGAGCATCTTGTGCTTTCTTCCTCCTATCCGCAGGTTGATTTTCATTCTTACTTTTAGCCTTTTCCCTAAACCCTGTGGCTCTAGTTTCCAGTTCTCCCCAGAAGTCTTGAGTTGCCGGTTCCTGGGCTGTGGATGGCTGGGCAGTTGAAGCCTTGGGTTCGTGGCCATGCGCATGCGGTCTCGCTCCGAGCTTAACCTTTGTCTTAAGCTTCCTAGATTTGGTAATCTCGTTCCACACACCGGATTGGTTTCCACGAGGGTCTACCCCATGCGTGTGGGGAGGTACGTCGGCCTTGCGGTTGCTGAAAGAACCCCATCCAGTTGTTTTGAGACTGCCGCTTGTTGATCGTGTTGTCTGCTCCCCGGTGGGCTTCCCCGGACGAGCGAAGGTATCACTGGGTATCGATAGCCTCGACGGCTTCTTTGCAGCTTCACTGCCCTCGGACTGCGGAGAAGACCAGGACTCTGGGGTTGGCGGAGCGCGCGGCTCTCGGTTGGTTTTGAAGACGTCGGCCAAGACTGATCTTGACTTGTTCGCTTGTGGAGTATTCCTGCGTTGGTTTCCTGCACTCTTTCTTGGATCGTTGCTTTTAGGCTCGTTCTTTTTGTCTGTCTGCACACTCTCTGTCGCCGCTGATTGCCGCCGGGCCAGTCGCTCGTGCGGCAGCAGTCCATCTGCCGCAGTCGTAGCCCCAGATGCCGTGTCTGCTTTTGCAAATGTGCCCCAACCACCCGCTCTAGTATTAGAGAATGCGCCTGGGAATCCTCCCGTCTTGGGAGGCCCCTCGTTGTTTGCAGAGTTGTTGAGACATGCCGTCCGAGACAGCGATCGGGCCTGGCAGGAGAAGACGCCGCTGCGGTCGGTGGCAAGCTCTCGCAGCGCACTTAAAGGCCTCGATGAGGTAGAGGAGGTGGACAGCAGTCGTGCATGCTGCGATCCAGCATTAACAGCCAGCTTCTGTCGACAAAGCGTGCACACAAACGGATTGCTGCGATCCTAGATTGTATGATGTCAGTTATCGCACCAGCAATACAGAGCTCAATTGGGCGGCAAAAGTGCAAACCTTCCACGCACGAGCTCTCAACATTGCAACAAGGAATGACGATGAAGCTCGCACAAAGCTCCTGTCGACATTGGGTTGAAGAGATGTGCAAGAATGGAGATGCTACTTGAGGATTGCTGGGTCTTTGGTCGAAAGGTTAGCTCTTGTTCTAGGCTTAGCGGGATATATCTTTTTTTTTTTTTTTCTCTGAAGCTCGATGATGAAGTACTTGGAGAGGCATCTCGGGATAAGATTGTCCGCAAGTTCTGCAAATTACTACATCAACAACTTCTTTATTGTTTTTTATTGATTATCTACATCAAATTGGTCTTTCCTCTTGACTCCTTTTCTTCATTTCCATATCAAGTATACAATTACCCGTAGATCAATCTCTTCCTCTACTTGACGCTTCCCCTGCTGATGGTCTCGGGTAGCAGTTCGTTAGTACCTGAGATCTACCGTGTCGCTAACTCAAAACGGCGCTACTAAATCGATAAGAAGCCATGCCACGAAGCTCATCTTCACAACAAGAGCAAGGCACACGACCTCGTACATTTTGAATACATGTAAGACATGTCTTTGTAATTGAACTCTACAAGAAGAGCCTTTTAAAGAACCCATCTCATTATTTCTTACGACTAAATTTCTTCTTCTTTTTTTACAAGTCTTGTGGCGATTTCGCTGTGGATACAGCTTACAAGGCGGTCGGACCTGAGTTTTGCTGGGGCCAAAGATACCACATTCCCCTGAAGCTCACTTACTCAAAACACCTACACGGACGGCTGCGGATCGCCAACTCAACAAATTGATTCTCTCAAGAATCGGGCACAAGCCGGCCAGCGTCCGTCATGGCTCCCTCTAAGAGAAGCGGGAAGCAAAAGGCATCTGCCGCATCCAATTCATCCAGCAATGGCAGCTTGGACCCCCCAGCGCCGTTCAAGCGGCCTCCGGAGGTGCTGGAGCCCTTCATCCAGGAGCTCTCGCAGAAGCACATCTACATCACGCACATTGACGCCAAACCCGCCGCCTTCAAGCGCAAGATGTTCCTCGTGCCCGTCACTCTGAACGTGAGCGTCGCCATTCTTTTCGTCTGGCGCATGTACTCCATCCTCCCCTGGTACTGGAAACTCTTCATGTCGGGCTTTGGCCACCCCAACGAGATGACGTTTCCCTTTCACGAGGCGTCGTGGTCGGAGCTGTCCTGGGAAGTTTGGAAGCGCGGCATCGTCATGTTCATCGACTTTGTGCTGTTCGTCTTTGTCTGGCCGTGGCCTGTCGAGTTTACGCTTGGCACCGCACACGGAAACCCGACGCGGTGGCGATGGAACGTGGGCTTTCGGGATAAGGAGATTTACGTCCGCCGCAGCCGTGACTGGGACAAGATGCTGCGCGACATTTTCAAGGATGCCGACTCGAAGAAGATTTTGCTTGCCTATACCCAACAAGCGACGTCGCCCATGCTCCAGGAGCAGAAGACTGGCTATCTCCTCATGAACGACAAGTGGGATCTGGACTGGAACGCCATGGTCCTGGCCCACGGACTTGTCGACAAGAAAGAGGTCGCCCTCGAGGCGTTTAGGAATGTCATTTTGGTGTATCACCAGGACTACGGCTGGATTTGCCACGATCTTAAGCTGGCCATATCAGCCGAGGAGGACGAAAAGAGGAGGCAAGTTTTCGCCTTTCGAGATGCCCTTACAGCCATGGGTAAAGAGAACCTGTTTTTCCGGTGGATCGAGATTGTACAATTTGAGTCAACTCAGCCAGGGGGATTCGGCCCAGAGAAGCAAGAAGCAGCGGCCAAGCAGATTCGCGAGCTCTTTGAAGCTGAAAACATCAATTTTGATGAACTATGGAAGGAAACGGTTGGAACAAAGGCGTGAAGAGATGATTGATCTCCTGGGTACTGGAAAATTGGTGGTATGAAGCAGTAATGCAAGGCACTCGTTGGATTTGGGACCAGATATAGGGGAGGAATTAGCATATGCAAGCAACTGCCCACCTAACTGGCTACTGTAGCTATGGCGCGTTTCACTGTCTACAATCTCTGCATCTTGGTATTCATAACGCAGATGGACCGTGAGAATACACGCACAAAAGAATACCACTTCAAGCACTTTGCGCCCATAGAGATGCCGTGAAAAATAATACTGAAGCATGCAGCCGTCGGGCATGCCTGATTTCATCATTCATCACGGAAAAAAAGAAGAAAAAAGAGAAAAAGGGCAGCGCCCGACAGGGAATCGAACCCCGACCACGAGGAGACCGTGCAGGTTTCAGCAGCCTTGGACAACTGGTACCTGATCGCAAAGTACCTTTGGACACGGCGCCTGTGGTTGAATGGCTTGGAGATATCTCGAGGCCGCAACCACATGCAACATCGCATACCGACGCAGGAAGACAAAACACACAGACGCCATCACGAAAGGCAAAAAGAATTGTGAAAAGGAATAAAAAAAAAACTTATACGCCCAACGATCCATCTTGGTGTTCAGCGTAGATCCTATTGCGCGCCCCGGTTTCCCATGGGTATTTCTTTGCGGGTACCAACAGCTCGAACGTGCGACGGGTGGGGTCTACGCGTCGGCCATCCAGGGCTGCGGGCCGTGTCTGAGAGTTCCTGACCTGGCGGTGGCTTTCGTCGTAATGAGCCGTGCGACCTGGGAAGTCCCCTCCCAAGTCACATCGCGCTGCATTGCCGACCAAGCCATTACCAAGTGGGCCGCTCGCTGTTGAAGGGCATTGAACAATTCTGGTATATAAGGGTACGGTAGCCGCCAGCTGGTCAGCAGTCCAGTACTGCAGGATCCTGGTACAGCAAATGCCAGCACATCACAAGCTGCAAAGGGAGGCGCTGGTGTTGTATTGAAGCCACGGACATGAGGCAGTCAACATTAGAGACCGAGATGCTGCTGGATTATTTGCAGGAGACGGCTTGATGCTATCATCGATCCAAGTGTGAGGTGGTTTCTGTGAAGTTTGAGGTTAGTATACATATAGATCTAGGGGAGAGCATTCATCGATGCAAAATGAGAGGTGCCTACCTACCAGGTATGCAAGCACACTCGCGTGTAAGATGCTTGTAAGCGCCAGTGCCCGTTAAGTCTGTATACTCATGAGGAGACTGCCATGTTGCAAACGCAATCTCGTATAGATCAATGGCCAATGAAGCCCAGTTGTAGCATTCCTTGAATTGCAGCACAAACTTGGGATCTAAATGGCGATCCTGACCTTGTTTTTGGAGCATATTATCTCGATTGAAGATAGACATGGGATACGGACGCCACGCCCGCGCCCTCGTTCATTGTCCACATCATGAGGCTCTTTGGATGAGGAAAAGAAGAAGATGATAAAATCCAGTCTGTTTTTCATGAGAAAACGGCAGCAATTTGCCTCATGATGTGTTCTGTAGGCCAGACATCACCAGATATCAAGTCAATGGCACAGTTTTGTGTCGAGTAACAATTCCCTGACGTTGAGAGTGGAGAAGCGTTCCTTTACGTGGCCTTTGCTGTTGGCTACCGAATGGGGCAGTCTCCGGCTTGCCTCCTTCCCAGGCCGAGCAAAGCCCGGCACGTGCACAGTAGCGATCTCTGGCAAATCATCACACAGCATGTCAATAGAGTATCAACAAAATACGGCCTCAACTATTCAGTATCAGATCCCTGAAACCTCAATTGCGCGAATTGTATTTCGATTGATTGGTAGTCCGGTTCAGTGCTAATAATAGAACATGGAAGGTTTCTCCCGTCCTCTTTGTCTCTCTTTTTGATTCTCAACTCGGCCTCAATTCGTATAGACGTTAGCTCCAAAACTGCGCCTTAGTTGCAACCTTGACAGTCAGTAATATTCCGCCAGTAGTCCCTGTGTCTGAGACATATGCAGAACGGCACAGCCTTCAACCTCCCCGTCAACCACTTCGTATCAAGCCTCATCGCCTCGTTTGTTTCATCGTTCAGTCAATTTTGCCGGATTACATCCAATCGTAGAGCCAAAAGTCCTGCATTAAGCTTATCGTATTTACACGTACTCTCTACTCTGTACCTTATCACGCTACACAGAGTCCAGGTACAGATCCATGCCAAGTGCTACAAGTACACGCGGCTGCTCCATTTTGCGCCAGGGCTCAAATCAATCAATCCCAGCCCACTCCAAACCCCCCAAGCCCGCCGAAAGCTCCCCCTAGCGCCGGTGTCGTCAGTGCGGCACAGCTCCGTAGCCGTCTCATCAGTTGATGTTTTCAGGGCCCGTTAGCGCTGTAATCGCCGCAACTAGGCACTTGGCTGGTCGCTCTGCTGCGCTGGAAATTTCCCGCCATTGGCATCAATCAATCAAATTGATCCTTGCTACGGCACAGAGCCTCAGACCTGGACGAATCATTGACGCGGCCCACCACCAACCAGGGACCTCATCTCTCCTAGACGCCTGTGGACCTTTCGCAGATTTGCCAGACCATACAACTCTTGTGCGTGACAGCGCTGTCCAACATCGGCCTGGGGTCCCTCTGCTGCATTGGCCGTTTCTTTTCATTGTCTAAAAGCCCCTCGCCCGCCGCCTCGCTCGCCGATTCTCACCGACTCGTGTCTGGTCTGGGGCTGGGCTCCTTTGACGATCCGACGACGCTCGCCAGAATCGGCGCATCCTCCCTAATCGACACCTCTGTCCAACAATCTACCAAGCCGTCAGCATGTCCTCGTCAGGCTTGACGCGACGCCGTGGAGCTGGCGGTGTTGCTGGCACCGAGGGCGAGAGCAGCAACGGTGTCTCGAGGACCAATTCGACCCGCGACACTCGAGACAACGGCCCCGAGACGAGCTACGAGAGCGGCGAAAACGGCCACAAGATTGCCTTTGACCCTCGAGACATTAGCGAGTCGGCCGAGCGGAGCAAGCAGCCCAAGTTGACCATGATGGAGGAGGTGCTGCTGCTTGGTCTCAAGGACAAACAGGTGCGTGTGCCTGCTTGATTGCGTGGCGGCGCCCAATTGCTGACCGAAGCCTTGTGATTAGGGGTATCTGTCGTTCTGGAACGACAACATTTCGTACGCGCTCCGAGGATGCATCGTGCTGGAGCTTGCCTTCCGCGGGCGCATCAGCATGGAAAAGGATCCGGCACGGCGACGGTTCCCCCTGGCAGACCGAAACATTGAAGTGATAGACGATACCCTTACCGGCGAGGTGCTGCTCGACGAGGCTCTCAAGATGATGAAGCAGAGCGAAAAGATGAGCGTCAGCTCCTGGATTGATTTGATGAGCGGTACTGCCACCCCTGCCTCTCTCCCCCACCCTAATCTGTGTAGCCCGCGACATTGCCACGACCTTGTGTGTGTCGTGAATACATGTACCTGACCAATGCATTGGCTAATGCTCTGAAAACCAGGCGAGACTTGGAACCTGATGAAGATAGGATACCAGCTCAAGCAGGTCCGCGAACGATTAGCCAAGGGCCTGGTTGACAAGGGCATCCTACGGACGGAGAAGCGTAACTTCCTTCTCTTCGACATGGCCACCCACCCCGTTGCCGATGGCGGAGCCAAGGAGGAGATTCGCCGCCGCGTGCGCAACGTCCTGACCCAGCGCACCGTCGTCCTCAACGGCAGCCAGTTCCTGCCAGAGAACCTCGAGTTCCGCTACCTGCGCACCGTGTCCATGGTGTGTGCCGCATACGCCGCCAACGTCCTGGAGAATGCGCTGTCCACGCTGGGCCACGAGGCCAGGGAGCGGGCGTTTGCGCAGACGGACGAGCTGCTGGCGGATTATAGCCAGTATCCCTTTGGCAAGAAGGCTACGGGCAATGGCATCGGAGCCAACCTACCGCAGGTCATAGCCGAGGTGAGATGCGCCGTTTATGGCAGATTATGTGCAAGAGGATACAGTGCTAATACGATGTTGCGATGTAGGAGGTGAACAAGGCCAAGGATAAGGAGCTGCAACTCGAAATCGTGGCAGCTTGCCTGAGCGTCTTTACTAGACTCGACTCGCTTCTATAAACCCTGACCAGCTCTGGACGAACCGACCACTATACCACTTCCTAATTCTATTGTAATGATGACAGAAAACAAAAAGGCCAAATCGATTCCCCTTGCTTCTACGGATACATCTTCTCTAAAAAAATCTCTCACACAAGACCTCCCTTTCATCCAAACCCCCCCCCCCCCCTTCCATGCTCGTCTCTCTAAAGATATCTAAAAAAACAGTACCCAAAAAAATATCGGAAATCTTTGCCTTCTTTGTCACTTTATCATAGGAAAGGGGGAAGCGGGAAATAGGGGCGGGGAAGGGTTTTACATCTCTTTATATTTTCTTATTATTTTCACTGCTGTCGGGAAGTTAACGGCTGAAATGAAATACGACGCACACACAAAGAAAGGACGAAAGGGGCTGTGAAAGGGTATATGAGAAGGGAAAGGGAACAAAAGGGAAGTCAATGGTTGGAGAGGAAAAAATGAGAGAGTAAGAGAGATCAAGAAGCGAGTCCTTTGCCTTGCCTTGCCTAGATGGGAAGTCCTTTTTTTACTAATTTTATTCGCCTTCTTTTCTTGTTTTTACTTGTTTCTGAAATGTTTGCTGCTCTACCACGTTCTGAAGGGGAGGGAAAAGGGGAGGAGAAGTTGGAAGAGGGAAACTTGGAGAAATGAGATGTGTGTGTTGTATGTATGCTTTGCGTATGATTTTTTGTAATGCTGATTTTGGGGAGAAAACGCAATTTGTACGGCGTCAATTCCAACCTCCTTTTTCTGCCCACATCATATTTCATATTCCTTCTTTCTTTCACGGGGGAAAAAACACAATATGTAGCATTTTTTGTACACGATCAGAGACCACTTTTTTCTTCATTTGTTTATTTGCAATGTAGTATTAAACCTCGTCAGCCATCGTGAGTGAAATACCTAGAACACTTTTGCCGCCCTTCAGAAACGGCCATACATAACCACAAATGACCCGTAAAGCCTCCCTCTCCCCTCCTATACGGTCAACATTTGAAATGATGCCATGCCCTGCGCCTCCGACGCTTAGTTCGCCCTATGTAGATGAAAAACAGAAAAAAGTCCAAGCAAAAGAGAAGAAGAAAAAGCAAAGCAAGTGGAAACAAAGAACAACCAGAGAACTGCCATGCAGGCTCATGAGATGGACGGCCATGAAATAGGTACAAAGCTTTTTCTTTATCGAACAACACGACAGGCCCGAACAAAAGGGGGCTACATGCGAACGTCGTCTCTTTACTTGCGCTTCCCGCCAACTCCAAAGCTTCCTTCGAAGCCGGGTCGTCCACCCTTCTTCTTCGTGGCGCCGCCCTTCTTCTTCTTGCCCGACCGGCGCAGCAGCTTGTCCTCGCGTCGCTGCTTAATGTTCTCTTCGCGCTTCTTTTGTTTCGCGTGCTGGGCCTGGGCGACACCAGTGGCTCTCTCCTTCCATGCCTTTTCGCTCTTCTTCTTGGCTACCTCCTTGCGCTTGACGGCCTTCTTGAGCAGGGCCTCGTCGTCGTGGATCTTCTCGCCCTCGGCACGGCGGCGGGCATTCAGCCAGGTCTCCTTCTCCTCAATGTCCTGGCGTTTCTCCTCGCCGAGTTCTTCTATGCGCTTCTTCTCGTGCTGTACCTTGAGAAGCGCCGTCTTGGGATCTGAGGGGCCCTTCTTCTTGCCCCTGTTGAGGAAATAGCCAAGGTCATGGGACATTTGCGAGCCATCTCCAAATGCCACACGCCCAAAGCTAAAGCCCCCTGAAGCGTCGTCGAGGCTAATGTTGGGGCTCATGACACCAGGTGAGTTGGACGCCAGTGCCTCTTCGCGCTTCCTCTTCTCCTCCTCCTTCGCCAGCGTTCTTAGCTCCTTCTTGTGCGCTTTGCGCTGTGCCTCCTTTGCTCTCCTCGCCTCGATGAGTTCTTGTCTCGTGCGAATGGGCTTGCCATTCGTTCCGTCGGCTTTTCTGGCTGCGCGGAGAGCCTCAATCTTGGCAGCAAGACGGGCTCTCAGAGCAGTGGTATCTGCGGGGATCTTGATGTGCTTGGGCTTTTCTGATGAGGCAACTGAGGAGACGGATGTGGTTGTGCTGGCGAGCTCTCCTGATGCAGGCTGGCCATTAGGGGTTTCGGTTGAGTCAAAGGTTGGGGAGTGTGGTTCGGAGTCGGGCGCTGATACAGCGCTGCCGTCATCTTCTCTCTGCAGGCCAGAGAAGTCTAGAGATGGGTCTAGGCCGTCCGCCATGATTTCATCGGCTTTGTCACTGTGGTTGACATCAGCTTCTTCTGATTTTGAGGGGGTTGGCTGAGGTTTTGAGGGAGTGGCGGCGTCCTTTCCCGTCTTCTTGTTTTTCTGCTTCTTTGACGCAGGCGTGCTAGCAGTCTCAGCAGCAATCTTGGATACTGGGGTTTTGGCTGGAGTCTTGGCCGGAGTTGCTGCTTCGCCTGACTCCTGCTTTGTCTTCTTCTCGGCCTTCTTCTCAGCCTTCTTTTCTCGCTTTGCAGCTAGCTTTGCTTCCTTTTTTGATAGCTTTGGCGTGTCCTTGGAATCTTGTGCTTCACCTTCGCCTTCACCGTCACTCTCAGCATCCGCGTCACCGTTGGCATTAGGCTTCTTCTGAGGAGTCTCTGGGTTCTTCTTCTTCAGACCCTCGAGGGGCTTCTCAGCCTCAACGCCGTTGACGGGCTCATAGTCTTCCTCCTCAGGCTCATTCTCATCTTGCTCCATCTGCCGCAGCTTCCGCTTGTTTTTGGCTCGTTCTTCCATGACTTCTTTTGCGTTGCGGTTCAGGGCGCTATCGGGATCCAGCTTGGCTCGCCGGGCGGCTGCTGCCTCCTGCTTTGTCTGCTTCTCCTTTTTCCATTGATCCTACACATCAACCTGCGTCAGCCCCGGTGTCTTGATAATCTCACACAGATATCCGCCCGATTGAGAGGGTTGGGTCGCCAAGGTCAAGAGTCAAATCGGTAAACGTACGCTTGTGTCTTCGCCATAGTACATCTTGGCTGGAATCAGACTCAGCAGGCCATCGAATGCCTTGGCATGATCGCGCAGGCGATCCTAACCAGCGATGTCAGCTAATGGTTTCCTACAGCTCGTTTCCCAGCCCCTTCCAGGCATTTTCACCTGGCGGGGCTGGACAAAGGACTTCCAGAACGAACCTGCAGTGATGAATCCGCCATCCTAGCTTCAGTATCGCGAAAAGGCAGTATATATACAGACAAAGAAGAAATCAACAAGGGCGGAAGCGCCTATAATCCGATACCTGCCGACGGCGCTGAAGAATCCGCGGCCAATGATGTAGAAACTGCAAGGTGATAGCTGGCGGTTTGGCGTGAGGTGATGCTTTTTTTTTCTGCCACTGGCCTTGCTGGGGAATTTTCCTGAATTTTTTTTGGGGTGTCCAATTTTTTTTCCACCTTTCTGCCGTACCGCGAACTTTCGCTGTGGGGTAGCCTCTTAGTGCCTGGACCGATGCAAACGCGCCTGAGCCAGAAAAATTGACAGCCAGGTCATTGGATTGCTGGAAAAGCCTTGATAATACTCAAAATAATATTAAAGCTGCTGATTAAATGCAAAATTATGGAATCAGTGGATGTAAAATAAAGGGAAAATGGTAATCCTTGGCTACTTGGTTCTACATACCTAGGTACGTTTGACTCATCGTATAAGTTCCCAAGTACTACAAAGTAGACAAGCAAGGGTCACAAGAGCATCACTTGTCACAACTGTAGAGTGGTTGTTGGAAATGGTTGATCCCAATCCAACAATTGTACGTTTAGTAACTCTAAGTACTCTGTGGTGAGCCCAGTAACACAATATTTCAAGTTTTTTAAACGATATATTGATTCTAGTTTCCAGTTTACTCCGCAGAAGTCCAATCTGAAAAGGACTTCATTTCTTCTTGCTAGTCTTCTTGCTTGGGGCAGCAGCGAGCGCTCGCAGCTTGGCCTCTCTAGCTTCAATTTCAGCTTTCCGCTCCTTCTCTCGCTCCTCTTTCTCTTCCTGCTCGGCCTATATGAGGTAAAATGGTCAGCCTTAAAATGTCCCACAAAGAAGACGAACAGAAATCCAATAGTGTGCCTTACCCGTCTTCTAGCAGCATCAGCCTCACGCTGTGCACGGATGACCTTGAGACGGGCAATATCCGCCTTGGCCTCGTCCGTCTTGCCCTCAGCATGCAGCTTCATATATCTCTCCTTTGCGGCAGCAGCCTCAGCGGCTTCCCTCTCGCGCCGACTGGCGGGCAGCTTCTTGACGCCCTCGGTAATCGCCTCGACATCTGCGCCCTTGGTCGCCTGCTTGCGGGCCGATGAGGAGTGGTTCGGGTTGGCGGGCAATTCGGCGTCGCTCTCCTCGTCGTCTGAAGAAGGCAGATCGCCGACTTCGACTATGCGGTTCTTCTGCTTGGCTATGGCGGCCTCTTTCCGAGCCTTCTTTTGGGCTTTTCGGTCCTCGCGGTTGGCCTCGCCGCTAGCTGGAGCTGAAGCCTGGCCAGCCTCTTCCTCCTCCGATTCCTCCTCAGACTCTTCTTCGGAATCTTCTTCGTCCTCGTTGCGCTGGGCGTCCTCGCCCCACATGCTCACCGCATTGCCTTCGGAGTCGAGAGGTTGGAGATTGCGCGAGAAGTGCTTGCCACCTATTTTCGTGGGGTTCTGAGTTAGCATGTGGAAACGCCATGCATTGCGTTGTCGATCAACAATTCCTATGGATGGCTGGATTTACCTCCTCTGGTGAACTTTCTAAACTTGCCACCACGGCCGCGCGAGCTTGCTCCAGGAGCACCAGGCATCTTGAAATCGAGATGGAAATAGGGAGGGAGGGAGTGTGTGTGGGCGTGAGAGCGGGAGTAGGTGTTTTTATTCCGCAGATGGCTTCGGTACAACCTTCGGCTTTGCGATGCTATGCGACTGCGCAAGACTTAAACAGGAAAATAGAAAATCCCGATAGTATTAAATCCAGAAAATTCAACCCACAGTTGAAAAAGTTACGGCCAAACTTTCTGAGTCGCCAGTTGAGTGGCAGCGAGGCGGGGTAGCGGGGTACTTGGAGGTACTTAGAGGGTACAGCTCAGCCTTGCCCGCTGAATTTCTCATGATATGCTACGAGCTTTCAAAAGTTCTGCTGTTTTAATGCAGGATCCCTTTCCTGAGTTGTCATAGCAGGTGCTGCTGTGTGACTCATTGCCCCTTTTCTCTAGTCATGAGCGTCATCAACGCAGTAACCTGGTGCTTTTCTGTTCGACTTCCAGGGTCCATTCGTAGCGTGGCGTTGTAATGCCAAGGTACTGTGTCATTCCGGCATTGAAAATGGCTGATAGGCGATTGGCCAGCTGAATTATTCCAAGCATCGCCCTGGAGCTACGCTCTTCATTATGCTATAAACCACTTGTATGAGGTCAACCGGGGATCAGTTACGCATGGTATTGTTTATTTGATAGCAGGGTCCTTTGGGGTGGGCAGTTGATTCATATCGATGAATTACTCTACAAATAATATGCATAGATAGGGTGCTTCAAACTTGGTGAGTCACAGCAACATGATCAAAATGACTTGGTGAGAATGGCATGTGCCCGTAATCTCCAAGTACAAAGTACTACCTGCCCTGACTCCAAATGCCGCAGCCACGTTTTTCCGTCCCAAACTCCACCCACACCCCCAATCACTATATTATGCCAGCCGACAATTTTTTCTTTTAATTTTTTTTTTCTTTTTCTTTTCTTCAGTGAAACCTACTAGAAAAATTTCCTTCAAATTCACTCTGGCTTTCGACAACCTTTGGATGCGCCTGGAGGGGAAACTGGAGGATAGATGAACTTTTCCGCTGACTTACCCTCTGTCCTACTATACTCCCTCTTCGGAGGCTGCGTTTGGGAGAGATAAATTTTTTCGGCGGTACATACCGTACCCTAGTCGCGTCTTTTTTGATCAACGTAGTGGCCATGCGTGCAATCTCTATATTATTAGACGGGAGGGCTCGTGTGAAAAAGCCATATGCTATGTCGTAAAAACATGAGAAATCTCTTCCATTATCTACCCACGTCGATCTCTCGGCGTTTACCCAGCTAGCGACTGCAGAACATCATGCAGCTGCTTTCTCTTCTGCGATGACCGGGTGGATAACGGTCGAAATCCATTTCCGAAAGCCTGCTTGGCTTTTGCCTCGTCCTGTTCCTCTTGGCCATTGGCCGCTTCTTTCGTGTACCGGCTCGCGTTCATCGGACGGGTGAAGATGTACCGTCCTGTTGAGAATAAGCCGCGGCTCACATATGACGGCTTGGAGGTGATGCCTCCTCGCCCGCTGTGGCCCAGAAATACACAGGCCATGGGCCTCGAAGGCAGTACAAACGGACCAGCTACGGCTTGTTGGTCTACTGGGTGGCCTTGGCTCGCCACGTCTATGTCGTTACTGAGCTGGCCAAGGAACGAGTACAGCCAAAAGGCCCATGCCTCAAATGCAATGCCGTGGCAAGCCCCTGCCTGTCTCGACGCCGCATCTGGGTCCCATGAGGGCAGATACACCTTGCCCGTGTCTGTAAGATAGTCCAGCAGCGGAGGCGCCTCCCGATTGGGGACAAACTTGATTGCGCACTGGGAATCGCTGCAGAGCGTCACCAAATCAGCATCGACGCTTCGGATCGAGTCTCGCGTCTTGTTGACATGCTCATCCGGGACTAGGAGCATCAAGTTCCGTAGCAGGGAATTCTCCTGGCCTCCCGAGAGATCGGTTACCTCCCAGCCGGCTTCGGCTGCCTCTTTGTTTGGAGGATCCCAGCCTTTTTTTGCGCCCACGACATCGTACAACGCCAATGAAGGGAATTTGGCCACCCAGCGTAGAGAGTTCTTCGAAGTCGATTTGTCGCCCCAGATCCTTAGGATTCTTAGTAGGGGGAAAGGATTCTCCGCCTCAGTCCAGCCGCGGATAAGGTTGTCGGTCACATCTGGATAGTCGCCGCCCGTCTCATCCGCGGGTTGGATGAGCTCCAGCACCCCTAAATTCTTCATGTCTGCTAAGCGGACCAACTCAGAAGTCTGGAAGTGGCAGCCACCACTAAGCACGAGATGAGTGATGAAATCCGTCGAGAGCGATGCGAGAGGTCTGGTGTAGCTTTCAAGGTCCACGTCGGGATGACAAATGTGCTGTCGAAACCGATAAAGCCCAAGGCTCTTCTCGTCGTCCTCACGTAGTAGTATCGCCGAGAAGAGTTTCCAAGCATGGAGGCTTACACCTCTAGAAACAGCTCGTCAGTAACTCCTTTGACAGTTGCCCCCAAGTCCCAGCCAGAAACTCCAAATAAGGTATCGTAATGAAATCAACGAACCTTGCCTCCAAAAAGCGCCAGATGCGCCAGACCAGCTGAGTCGGCATAGACCCCAGCAACTCCTCGGATACATCGCCAATGTTATCGGCGATGACATTAATCGCCATGTCCATCAGAGACCGCGGACCTCGAGCGCCGCGGGTTTTAAACAGGGGATACGGCCGCCGCCGAGACCAGTCATGGCTCGCGCTGGCGTTGAGTCGACCGGACACTGTCCATTCTCGAAAGACTTGGCCGGTTGACGGGTCGTAATTGTTCATAGCCACCTGAGAGCGAAGAGACGGCTATGGCGCTGCGACATTAAGTCGAGACTCATTCACAATCGATGAATGAAGCAGATGAGGGTAAACGGAATGAGATAAAAGATAAAAGATAAAACAAGCGACACCCTTGCAACCAGCAGCCCAAGCCTTGTGAGGCGCCTGTGGTGTTGCAACTCAAGTATTATGAGGTGGCGCTGCAGAAAGAGTGCCTGGTGAATATTCAGACTCAAGGTGAGATATGTCAGCAAGGCGTAAGTAAGTGGCGGGCAGTGCTCTCAGATGTCTAATGATCCTCCCAAATCACAAATCAAAGAGCTGCAAGTCAAATCCTAGCGCTGATGGTGCATACATTTGATGTTGTAATTTTTTTGTTAAGTATAATAATTTTTTTTATTTCGTATGCCTCGATGATTCAATCATACAAGTCCAGATAAAGAACGCTATTCTATCTCGCCCCCAAACGCCTGTGATGGTGCCGAGGCACAGGTAGTTCTGTTTCTACGCAGCATCCCAGAGAGCATCCACCCGCCCATTTTTGGTATATACCTTGGTGTTACATCAAATATCCCGATATTACATGTCTGTCCGTTTATTCATCCCAACATGGTACTGCAAACCATCTATAGCATCGGCTTCAGGTCGTCGGCGACTCTGAACGGAGCCTCCGTCTTGCTCTTGATCTCGTCTACCGTCACTCCGTCCGCGATCTCGATGAGAGTTAGGCCATGGGCAAAATCGATGTCGAAAACACCCTGTTGAGAGAAACATGTTAGCAGATGGTTCGAAACTCAGATGCAATGGTTGACAACTTACCAGCTCGGTGATGATTCGAGAAACGCACGCGCGGCCAGTCAGTGGGAATGCACACTGCTTGACAATCTTGGGGTTGCCCTTCTTGTCGGTATGCTCCATGGTAACCACAACCTTGGTGGCACTAGGATTGCTCACAAGATCCATGGCACCGCCGAAGCCCTTGACCTTGCCTGGCAGCATCCAGTTGGCCAGGTCACCAGTTCCGCTGACTTGCATGGCACCGAGGATGGTCAGGTTGATTCTGCCGCTGCGAATCATGCCAAAACTCTCTTCACTGCCAAAGACTGCGGCACCAGGCTTAAGAGTGACAGTCTCCTTTCCAGCATTGATCAGATCGGCATCTTCCAGGCCCTTCTTGGGGTAGGGACCAAGACCAAGGATACCGTTCTCGGACTGCAGCTGGACCTCGACCTCGGGACCGACAAAGCCGGGAGCAAGCATGGGCATGCCAATGCCCAGGTTAGCATACATGCCGTTCTTGAATTCTTTGGCAGCTCGCTTCACAATTCGCTCTCGCTTGGCCGCAGTCTCGCCTGTTCCCAGAACAGCCTTGGAGTCGGCATCAGCATCGTCCTTGGCCCAGGTGTATTTCTCAATGTTCTTCTCGGCTGTGCTCTGGATAACGCGCTTGACGTAGATACCGGGCAGGTGAATGGCCTCGGGAGGAATCTCACCAGGCTCGACAATGTGTTCAGCTTCGACGATGGTGATCTTGGCGTTGCGACCCATGGCACCATTGAAGTTGTTAGCGGCGAGACGGAACTGGCAGTTTCCGAGCTTATCGGCCTTGTAAGCCTTGACAAAGGCATAGTCTCCAGCAATGCTCTCTTCAAGCAGGTATGGCTTGCCGTTGAAGACCTTGACGTCCTTGGGGTAAGAGTACACGTCCGGTGAGCCGTCGGGCTTGTTCTTGAGTGGCAGGTCGCCGGTCTGGACGACAGTACCAAAGGCTGCGGGAGTGTAGAAAGCTGGAATGCCCTTGCCACCGGCTGCGCATCGCTCGGCCAGTGTGCCCTGGGGAGTCAATTCCAGCTCAACCTCTCCAGTCAAGTACATTGTTTCGAATGTCTTGTTTTCGCCAATGTAGCTAGCAATCATCTTCTTCACCTGCTTTGTCTTGAGAAGCTTGCCCAGACCGGAGGCATCGGTGCCGGCATTGTTTGACACAGCCGTCAGACCAGTAACATCGGGTCTCTTGAGGACCTCGTCAATTAGAGTATCGGGAACACCACAGAGACCGAATCCACCACATAGGAGAGTTGAGTTGGCCTTGAGGTCCTTGATCGCCTCGGCGGCAGAGGGCAGCACCTTGTTGATCTCAGCTCGGCGGGCGGTGGCAGAAAATGATCTAGACAAGACGGCAGTGGGCTGGGACATGGAGATGTTAGTCAATCATTAACTCTCAATTTCCATCAGATTTCCATGACTGATTGGGTTTTCCAAACTTACGTTTGTCGCATGGCGCGCAAAGGCCCCGAGGGTCCGCAGGCGCAGAGCTGTGGATGGCATTGTTGGAGGGGTAGACGGAGAGAGATGCTTCCTGCGGGGTATCAAGAGCTGCAATAATCGACGGCTTGCTCTGCCACGTGAAAATGAGGCAAAGATACGTGAAACAGTCAATGCGCAAAAAGAATTAAGAAAAAAAAGAAACAAGAGTTTTGGGACACTGTCAGATGCCAGTGACGGCATCACGCGCGTTATGTATGGCCGTCGAGTGTTTGATGTTTTTGCCGGTGCAATAGCCGTCAATGACCGAACCCACTACCGCAGACCCGGTCTCCGCATGGCCACCAGAACAATTCGGGTAGTGCAAGTGAGGAGAAGCTGGATTCAGGCCAGAATAGCGGGACAGTTCCGTTGCAAGGATCGGATAGGGGCGGCGGGCGGATGTGGGGGAACAGCCATCAGAATGGAGTATTTGATGGTAGCAATATGGTAGCACGGAGGGTGATTCCGTAAACTACGGAATGAAGCACCAAGTTTTCTCTTTTTTGTCTCTTTATCATATGCTGACAAACGTTTGACGGCTTAGCTATATATTGGTCATGTGCTGAAATACTGCCGTCCATCTGTAGATGCTCATAATGGAGACACCGACAAGACAAACCAAGGCCGTATCGTTGATCAAACGCCCCGGCACCGAGTCTGCTAGTGGTGCGAGCGGCTGTATGTTCCAGCGGCTGTATGTTCCAGCGGCTGTATGTTCCCACGGCCGTGTATTTTTCGTAAGAGCCCGTTGGAGTTCGCTCCGTTGACGGCGTCAGAAGCCAATGAGGCAATGCGTAGCCCCAAGAGAGAGTTGTCCGCACCGTCCCTCCCACTAACTTTTCGACGACCCGGCTTCCGAAGCCGAAGTTAGGCACAGGCAATTTGTTAGGGCTGGCGGCACATGCGGAGTGGGAAATGTCTTATCCCGGAAAGTCTTTCCGTGGGACTATCCGCGAGAAAAGATTCATCCGGCAGCGCTGGCGGGGAGTTTGGAATTTGCAATCATGACGGGGCACTTACAATATACTTGTAAAATGGAATCATGTAATTGAAGACGTCCGATGATGGTGATGATACAGGATACAAGGTACAAGGCACTTTGGCCATCATTGAGTCACGTGTTGGGGTCAATCCCTGCACCTGGCCTTGGAAGGAATCAAGTCAATTGCATTTTTTCATTTTGCAATATTCATTTATGCCTAATTCCAAAGCTGCTTGATGGCCACAGAATCTTCATTTTTAATATTACTGTATTATTCTCGTTCTTATAACCATCTCATCACATGTGCATCGTCTCGTGGTTTACAGGCTTATGCAGGCTTCGGCAACAGGGCCCCGATTCCGAAAGAAATCCCCTAACTCCCCTCTGCCCTCGGCCAATTTGGGGGAATTTGCCATAACTTGCCATAACTTGCCGGCCGCGCTATTATCGTTTTAACCTGCTTACTATTCTTCGTACCGCATGGCTAAATTCACATCTGAAAACATCAAACTTGAATAGTGATTGTATTCTCTTCGGTAATATCATCTCGGTTACTCAAAGACGGCTTCTTGGGACGAAGAACCCGCGATCCACACTAGTCCTGGCCACTCACTAATCTAGTTCTTTGCTACATCATTTGAAGAATATGATCGTGCACTTGAGATGTTTTGTCACTACTAACATGAAATCAGATTACTTGTTTGAAACCGCCGAGAGTGACTATGAATCGTCACTTGGGGTATGACTACTCTGCCTACTAAAGCATACATCCGGACTGCATACGGCTCATCCAAAACCTTCATACAAGATGATGTTCTTGTTCCAACGCCCAACGAATTTCAAAGCCTCAACATTGCTGGCAATTTTTCACCAGTCAAGAACACTCCCCGAATCCAAATCCAAATTCAACGGCTGGACCTATCCTATGGGTTGTGGCACACAACTTCAATGTTGTTGCCTGCTGCATCCAGCACAAAGCCAGCATAGTAGTTGGCGTGATAATGCGCTCGCACGCCAGGTGCCCCATTATCTTGCCCCCCAGCCGAAACCGCTGCGGCGTGGAACGCGTCTACCGCAGCTCGGTCTATTGAAGTTGTGTCAATAACATACTCGTATGAACATCTATTAATCTAGCATAGACTCTTACCTGAAGCACGGAACGCAATGTGCGCCTTGGTGGTTTCCTCCTTGGCTCCCTTTGCCCAAAAGTCAGCAACTTTATAGCCCTCTCGGGCGTCGAGCTTTGAACCAAAGCCAACGGTGTACTCTCCAAACTGATAGGCGATTTCGTATCCAAGTGGTTCGAGGGCCTTGACGTAAAGCGCCACGCACTCCTTGAATTTGTCCTCGGGGACTGAAATGGAGGTGTGGTCAATGGCCATTGTGACTGGTTATTTATGGCTACGTTGATGGTTTGTAAAGAAGGGACGTGTCGTTTGACTCTGATTTGATTGTTTACGTCTGCCATGGACAATCTCTCAGTATTTATAACTTCACTTTGTTTGCGGGCCTCGGCCATCAGCGAAGCCCGGCCCTCAATACGACCTTCTGCCAAGTACGCTCGGAGGGTAGAGAACGCCGCTGGTCAAATTCTGATCCGATTACTGAACCAGTTACTGGATTCACAAGGATTCAGTGTCAACTGCACACGCAGACTGCGCCATGTTGAAGACGGCGTGCGCTTTGTTGAAGTGGACAATAAAAACCACACAGAGTAAGCCGCTCACCTTAGCTTCTGCTGTTTCCAAGATTTTGTCGCGCTTCCTTGCATTCACAGGATAACACGAATGCCGGGGCGGAGGATAGCGGACTTCCGCGCCGCTTGTTTCTTTAGCTTCATCGTTAAGGTTATTGACAATTGACCGCGGAGTCATTCACCGTACAACTTGAATGTGGCTTATTGTAATTGGATAGTTGATTTAGCTTGCTGCAGTGCTTTTTCCTAAAAGACACAAAGACACCCTGACGTTGATCTATCTCACTGCACCACATTCCCCCAAAGGTCAGCACCACATTCCTCAAAGGTCATCTTTACGCGTTTACGATGATCTGATTCGTGGTTTTGCTTTCCTTCTCATCTCCGAAGATGTTAATATTCCCTGTTTTTAGCAGGTCAGTCAGTGCTTTGCATAAAGCTGAGGATCGGAAGAAGTCTGGGTAGAATTGATGCTCCACTTACACTCGCATCCGGGAAGGTTGAGTCGTTGTGGGGTTTCACCAAATTTATCGAGGTCTCGGATAGCTTGGTCATCAAGTCCGACTTCCTGGAAGTTTTCCAAGATACGCTCCGGCGTGACCGATTTGGGGATGACGGTGTGACCGTCAAGCTGAGACCAGGCGAGAATAACTTGTGCTGGGGTGACAGTCTTGCCCTGGACCTTGGAGAGACGCTCTGCGATGGCCTTGACCTCTGGGACGTTGACGAGCAACGGCAGGCCGAAGAAATTGTTTCCAAATGCGGAATATGCTGTGATGACGATGCCCTTTTCTTTGCAGTAGTTGATCAGAGGAGGGTTAGGGATACGAGGGTGCCGCTCGATTTGGTTGACAGCAGGAACAATACCTGAGTCCTTGATGATTGCCTCCAACTATTATAGAAGTGATTGTATAAGCGGCTGAACTAAGAATATGATATTACTGATCAACTTACGTGCTCAATTGCAAAGTTTGAG
Organism: Trichoderma semiorbis; assembly: GCA_020045945.2. Taxonomy (NCBI): domain Eukaryota; kingdom Fungi; phylum Ascomycota; class Sordariomycetes; order Hypocreales; family Hypocreaceae; genus Trichoderma; species Trichoderma semiorbis. The sequence goes on from CM034695.1 coordinate 3,294,429, forward strand.
ACACCAATTGAGCGAACCTTGCTCTTAGGTAGCTGGGTCATGGCTATAGCGCAAACGGGTGTCAGTAAAACGTCTCGCTCTACTAGAGTCTTATTTGGGCTCAGAACAGGATTTCCACACTTACCCTTCCATGTCTGGCAGATTGAGACTCCATTGTCAAGGAGGATTACGCCGGTTTCAGATTTAGGAATGAGTTCCTTGCCCGGGGCAAAAGCAACTGGCCAGTGTACGAGGTAGAGCTATAATTGTCAAGAGTTAGACGCGGCCCTACTATATCAACTACGCCAGTTAATTGTACAATAGGCACTTACATCAAGGTAATCAAGTCCCAGCTCTTGAAGAGTGTCATCAAGAGCAGGCTCGACATCTTGTGGCCGATGGCTGTTGTTCCACAGCTTGCTAGTAATAAAGATATCTTCACGTTTCAAGCCAGGGATTTCTGCAAAGGCCTTCTTGATTCCCTTTCCAACTTCGACTTGGTTCTCGTAGATCTTGGCGAGATCAAGATGTCTATAGCCAATCTTGAGGGCTTCATAAACACCTTGGCCAACGACACCAGGAGCGGACTGCCAAGTGCCGTAACCTAAAGTTGGAAACTTGTGGCCGGTGTTGAGGAGAACGGTACGTCCGAGAGACATTTTGATGTTGTGCTGACAAGTAAAGGTTTGAATGGTTCGAATGAACTGTGATGATGATAGAACTGATTGAAGGGATCAGAGGGGATCTTATAGTATTGATTTATTCTATTCTAGCTCTCTTTTGTATTACTCCATTTTAAGGATTTTTCAGCAACTATACCGAGATCATTAGGATGGTCTGTCAAGATCATGGCAACTAGCGCGAGGAGATTAAAGTCATTGGTCTATCAATGATATCAGACCTTATTCGAAATCCACGAAATCGCAAACTTGGTAACTTCATCCGTCGCTATGTTCCGAGGCGCTATAAGTCCAACGGAGCTTCCACATCTAAACTCCCGCCGCCTTTTTTAAGAAATTTATTATCAAAATCTATCAACCAACGTCATCAAATCAGCAACTTTTACGAATTCCAATCTACTAAAGCATCTCCATGGTGGAGACCTGTTGCTCAGGTTGGTTCTAGAATGAGGCTAAGAAAACACCGGTTCACATGCCAGCTGAGGAGAAGCAATAGGCAACCTTGGCAACCAAGGCGAGCTTCGACGCTTCGCAAAGTACGCTATGCAACTTCATCCGTCTCCACTTACTTTAATGGCAACTATGCCGAGTGCTCTTATATCCGTGTATTAAAAAGTGGGCAGCAGTTGGCAAGAAAGAGACTATTTCAGGACGGCGGCCAGGAGTCATCGGCGGTTAATGTTTGTACCGATGCATAGATCGGACACAGGGGCCTGCTATCGTTGCAAGATTTCAGCGTTCACTTGCAGCAGAAAATAGAGCCCCCAGTAGACTAGCCGGCATTAGTTGCTTCTCTGTAAGAAATGCCGCTGCTAGCAAGTTCGCACCTTGATAGCTTAAAGGCGTCCTGCGTGTGTAAGTCGTGGTGGGTATGTAAGCCTACCTTACTTCAATATTCACAAGCCACCAACGCTTGGCTCCATGCTAGTTGTAGAAACTATCGCTTTAATCTCATTTTGTTTCCTTCGTCTTTAATTCTTTTTAAGCGACGGATATTTTCCTTCCATACCCAGCCATATTTGGCTTTGAATGGCTCAGTGCATCTTCTTCAGTGTGTTTAGCTTCCATGGTGTACCGTACTTGTACTCTGGGTTATCAATACCTGCCACAGAGAAGCATAAGCATCTCAAACAAAAAATGATTACTTGGGTCCCTATCAAGAGTTGTATTGTAATTATCATCATTCAACCAGTGTAATTATCCTCTATTTCATCAACTGCATAATTGTCATCCTGTGTAAGTAAGAATTGAAGTGATTGCAGGTACGTAAACGAGCACCTACACTTCGTACAGCCACGCTAGAACCTTTATGGAATTGAGTTCTTATCAGCGAGCTTATCGCCCCGCGACTCTCAGTATCAAGCAAAAAAAAAAATTCCCATGCGACATGCGCTCAACACCAAGCTTACCTACACCAAGCCACGGTGCACGAGATGCCGAGCGACACCATGGAATCAAGCTCAAAGCGCCGCAAGATTGGCCATGAGGGTGGAATCCGCCACTCTGGCCTTATCGACTTTGAATCGCGAAACACGGCCCGCGTCAACGCTGCTAGCACTTTTGTCCTGCAGACGGATGAGCTGCTGAAGGAGGCCAAGCCCAACTACGAAAAGGCACTCCATGGTGTCGATGGTCAATTGCACCGACTCAAAAACATAATCGATTCAATTGAGCCTCATGATCCCAGGCCAGTGAGTTTTACACCCCTTAGAGAAGTAGAGAGCTATCAAGATGTCCTAACACGATTCAGATTTCCGAGGCCACCATCAAGTTCGAAAAAGAGCATCGCATCGTTATTCCGTTTCCCGACCCAAAACCAGCAAAGGATGCCCCGTACAAGGTCTCTTATGCACCTCCATCACAATGCAACGTCGTTGGAAGCTATGTTTCTCGAACAATGATCAAGACACAGTCCGAATTTGGAATCGACATGGTCGTTCAGATGCCCGCCTCTTTATTCCAAGAGAAGGACTACACAAACATGCGATACTTCTACCGCCGGGCCTACTACATTTCGTACATTGCCGCTCGTGTGCGCAAAGAATTTGCCGACGATATGGACCTGAGCTTTGAGAACTTGAACGAGAACCCTCTGCTGCCGATTGTCGTCCTTCGACCTAAAGCTTCGAACGATGGAAGCGATGAGCGAGAGACCAAGAAGAAGACCAAGAAGTCATCTTACACCATCAAACTTATTCCTTGTGCTCCTGATGACCTATTCCCTTGGTCCAAGGTGACTCCCAAGTCGAACAACAACCGACTGGGCGAGGTGGACGAAAAGAAGGCTGCTCAACAAGCAACACCGTTTTACAACTCCACTCTAAATGCCGAGCGAACCTTTATTCCTTACCTACGACTACTTACCCATATCAAGAAAGAATGCCCTGCTTTCCCGGATGCTTGCATCCTTGGAAGAACGTGGCTTCAACAGCGTGGCTTTGGCAGTGCCATCTCTCAGGGAGGCTTCGGCCATTTCGAATGGGCGGCCATGATTGCTTTGCTCTTGCAGACAGGCGGTAGAAACGGGCAAGCGGCTCTATCGACCTCGCTGAGTAGCACCGAGCTATTCAAGGCAGCTCTTCAGTTTTTATCTACAACCGATCTTAGCAAGAAGCCGTACACATTTGGTTCTTCTAGCCTTTCCGTGGATACTGTTCGAGAGGCCGGCCCCGTCATGTTTGACCCCGTCAGACAGCTCAACCTCTTGTTCAAGATGACTCCATGGTCGGCTAGCTTGCTGCAGACCTACGCAAGGTCAACTACTGATCTCCTCGCCGATGTCATGGCCGACAAATTCGATTCCACCTTCATCATCAAGGCCGACGTTCCGTTTCAAACATTTGATGTCATTTTCGAGATCCAGAGCTCCGATGTCGCAAAATTCTCTGAAACTGCTGACCGAAGGGGTGCCGCGACCAATTTCTGTCTCGAAGCATACAAACATCTCAAGCGGGCGTATGGTGACCGAGCACAACTTGTACAATTCCAGTTACCTCAGAGAGGACACTGGTCGCTGTCCAAGCCTCCAGCCAAAGAAGTCCTGCGTGTCCTTGTTGGCGTCATCTTTGATCCTGCCCACATGCCAAGACAGATGGAGTTCGGTCCCCCTGCCGAAGAGCAAAAGGAAGCCGCAAAGTTCCGACAGTTTTGGGGTGACAAGGCTGAATTGCGACGGTTCAAAGACGGCAGCATTCTGGAGTGTGTTGAGTGGTCCAGTAAGCTTCCATTGCAGATCTGCGAGGAGATTACCCATTACACTCTCCAGCGGCATTTGAAGATTTCAAAAGACCAGGTGACAACTATCGGTGGTGCCTTTTCTTCCATCATTAGTCTTTCACATCTAGACAAGTCGGCCTTTGATTCAGCCCGACAGGCATTCCAAGACTTTGAAAGAGACATTCGCAACCTCGAAGAATTGCCTTTGCACATCAGACAGCTCTCCCCTACGTCCTCATCCGCGCGATATGCCTCCATCGAGCCGCCGTTGGTGGGTTACCATAAGGGATCCATCGAACTCATGGACGTGAACCTCTACTTCGAAGCATCAAGCAAGTGGCCCGAGAATCTCACAGCCATTCAAGAGGCAAAGGTCGAATTCCTTCTCGACATTGATAGGAGATTGAGAAAGGCGAATGAAAAGATCAGCACCTACTTGGGCCGCGAGAACAAGGGATTGGGTATTGAGAACTTGGCCTTCCTCGACATCATTTATGAAAATGGGGCAGCATACCGCCTAAGGATACACTGCGATTTGGAAGAGAAGCTCCTCGAACGGCAAGTCAAGAACAAGACGCTCGAACCTCGTGTCCGCGAAGAAGCCGAAGAAGCTTTTGTGAAGCTCAACTGGCTGTACAACACTCTCCCGCTGCACACCCAGACCATTGCAACATTCTGCACTCGCTTCCCGCCCCTCTCGTCAACCATCCGACTAGTCAAGCATTGGTTCAACTGCCACAAGCTCACCGGCCACATACGCGAAGAGCTCATCGAGCTCTTCGTCCTCCATGCCTTCCTCCAGCCCTACCCCTGGAAACAGCCATCATCCGTAGTCACAGGCCTGCTACGAACACTCTTCTTCCTTTCAAAATGGGACTGGCGCGATGAAGCCTTGATCGTTGACACCGGAGAGGATCTCTCTGAGGACGACCGCTCGTCTCTCCACCACGAGCTCCAAACCTGGAGGAAACGAGACCCCAACATGAACGACAAGGTCATGTGTGTAGCAACCTCCCACGACCAATCCGGCCTCGCATACACCCGCAACGGACCGTCCAAGCTAGTCGCCTCCCGCATGACACATCTCGCAAAGGCAGCCTGCAAGCTCGTCCGAGAAAAGGGCATCCGCCTCGACCCCTCTCTGCTATTCGAGACCGCTCTCCAGGACTACGACGTCCTATTCCACTTGTCCTCCAAGGCGATCAAATCCATTGTCCGCGAAACGGCCGTCGAGTCCGGTGGAAGGAAGCAGTCTCAGTTCAAGAACCTCGATGCCCTGACAGCATCCGTCCCGCTGCCCATCCGCGCTCATCCAACGGACGTCTTCATCGAGGAGCTGGAGCGTGTATATGAAGATACACTGCTGTTTTTCAAGGGCAGCGCAGATGATGGCGTGGTGGCAGCCCTTTGGAACCCTCGACTGCAGAAGCAAAAGTTCAGAGCAGGCCTGCCGTATAACTTCCACTCTGTCAAGCGTGATGGCGACCAAGTTGAGTTGAATCGCAAGGCGGTGCTTCTAGAAATTGCGCGAGCAGGAGGAGACATGATTAAGAAAATCGAGGTAGCGGACGAGGACGAGTAAATCAAATTGGCCGACAAGCCATAATTTTTGGACATGATTTGTATATATAGCACCCTTCTACGTTAAAAAGTCCAATACAAAATGGACATGGCATTTTATCCCGCTTATAGCGGTTTCTCAACCAACAGAAACCCTCTTTTCTTCATTAGAATACTACAAAAAACACTTTGAAAAAATAAATTTCCAGTTCGTCAACCTGGTTTCTTCCATACTCAAAAACGCCGTGCCATGGTATAAAGTGCATATGTACAGAATGTATCCCATCCCGCCTACAGTTCCAGCCTCCCCCCGGCCAATCAATTCATGTGTTACAAGATTATTTTCCCTCTCTCCCCTTTCCATATCTCATCTCTGAATTCGTCGCAGCATGTCTATCTTTTCGTTTTCCAATCTATTGACGCTCGCCTTCTATCGTCCCTTCTTTTGCTCCACTTGTTGCATGGAAAAGGAGCAGAACTTGTCCTTGATTGCAACAACTTCGTACGTACCCTCCTGGCTAGCCTTGACGACCTTGCTGTGTTCGTACGAGACGTCGTGTCTAGTCTCGAGCACGATACTTCGCTGTCCCTTTTTGGCGTTGCTGCTGCGAGTGTAAGTGAACTCAAACGGAGGGGTGCCCCAGAATTCAAAGAGAATGTCCACCTCGTTTCCTTCGTGGATATCCACTCGAGAGTGTTTACCACGGCTGATCTGCACGCTAGGTAGAGGGTGAATGGTTTTGGGGATATTAACAGCAGCACGGCATTCACTGGCCTTGTCAGAGATGCTAGTGATGATAAACTCACCAGGCTTCTCAGCAATACGCCGGAAGCTGGTAGTCTGTGACTTTGCATGCCATTGGCCGTTGAAGTCGTAAGCAATATCAAAGGGCGGAGTTCCAGAGAGGGTATAAGCAATACGCTCGCCGATGCAGTAATCGTTGCGAGACTCCAGTGGGTATATTGATGGGGCGTCGTACAGTTGGACTTGGATAGATGGCCCGCCAATGTCGTACTTCCTCAGGCAGCCTCGGGCATCGCGGACAGTGCGGATGAGCAGCTGCTGATTGCCAAGGCGGAGGTGCTGTCGAGGAATAGACATGCCATAAGAATTGGTTTGAATGGAAGGAATTCTGTAGGTTTCTGGGGGGGATCCGACTTGATGTTTGATTTCCACCTCGAGGTTGAAGGGGGGAACACCGGTAAGAGTGATAGGGATCACGTCTTCTTGTTCTTGCTCTTCCAGGCAGTATTTGAACGTCTGGCCTGGCTTGGAGAAAGTTGCGGACGGCTTCGCGTTCACACGTTGCTGGACTGTCAGGGGGTTGAAATGCTTATCTGTGTTGTAGAGATTATCTGCCAATCCAGAGAATTTGTAAGTGTAATCGCCAGCCTTGGACGTGTCCATGGCAACAGCAGCCTTAGACAAGGCGGCGTCGAAACGTCTCGAGCTCAGCGAAGCAGCGCCCTGTACTGGCTTATGTCTGACCTCGTATTCAACGTGGTATGGAGCGGATCCTGTATGGCTTAGGTTAGTATGCCATGCACTACTCGGGACTTATCTACTTATGACGCCGAAGGGAAGCTTACCTTTCATCTTGACTTCAAATCCATCAACATCACCTTCACAAATCTCCTGCTTGATAAACACGCTGCCAGCGTCTTTGATGCTATTGGATGGGACGATGGTAATCTCTGGTCGAGGAAACCAATCAACTTCAAATTTGGAGGCTGAGGGTTCAACGGTTCCAGGGCATTGCTTGTCTACAATGTCAACAAGCTCGTAGGTGCCTCGGGACCTGACTAAAAGGTAATCATTTGGTCCGTTAACGGTCTTGGTGATGATATCGGTCGGTCTGTCCAAGTTTCGATAGGAGACAGTCCAAGGAGCCTCTCCCTGAAGGCGAAGTGGCAGGCGGAGGGCCGTATCTTCGATAGCCATGATGCTGTTCTTTTGCTCAATCAATCCGAAAGCACCTCTAGGTCGCTGGCGACGCACAGAGATTTTGAGTTGATCTTGCAAGAAAGTTCGGCATCCTCGCTGATCCTGGACACTACTCAGAGCAAGAATGTATTCTCCACCCTTTGTCAGAGTCGATGTCTGGATCTTGAAGTGACTATCTTCAATCTTCGTTGCACGTCCAGGCTTGCGCTTGCCGTCGTGGATAATCTCCCATTCCAAACTGAATGGCGGGTCTCCAGCAAGTACGACGTCAACGTCCACTTCAGATTCGAGACAAGCATTGATTGTCTTCTCAGGATTGGAGATGTACGCCGATGCAGCCGGCTTGACTACTTGCTCCAGAACCTTGTCTTCACCTGTTAGGGGTAATCCGGTGTAGACATCGTCGTCGATAGACTTAAAGATGTACTTATAACGTCCGGCCTTTCGAGGAACGAGCTCAATCTGAGATCTCAAGGCATCCACACGGTGGGCCTGTTTTTCAACACGTCCATCGGAGATGATGTCGTATCGTACGGTGAATGGAGGTGTGCCGACAAGATCCAAGTCAACGCGGAGACCAACAGAGTTGCCAGCGCATTTGTCGGGTATCTCCTCAGTTCGCAGATTCAGGTGAGGTTCCAGGGGGTTCAATAGCAAACAAGAGGAAGGCTCGTCCACTTCACCAGCACAAGATCCGCTTGAAACAGATTTCAACGTGTAGAGGCCAGGCTCTGACACCAACGGTTTATCCAGAGAATTCTTGGCAAAGTGCTTTCCAATCGAAACCTGGTCACCGTGATCGCCGCTGTTTGTAATCGAATCGATGGGCGAGAATTCCCAGGTAACCTTGTGAGAAGTATCATCCACGGGACCCGGGAGGCCAAAGCTGATGGGCAGTTTGGTTGCACGACCCCTTGCCACCTTGATGGGATTTCTCAAATCGCAACCCTGCATGCGAATCTTGGGTCGCTCTTTGACAGAGAATTTCTGAGTAAGCGATTTCGTCTTAAGTGCATCCAGCTCTTCATATGTATCCGTATATTTGACAACGTTGCCAAGGGCATCATACACCTCCTCAACCGAATACTCCCAGTCTCCGGTGGTAGCCATAGACTCATTAAGTTGCACAGTGACCTGTTGAGGCTTGACCCAGGATACATCGTCGCCGTTGTTAAGATCCAAGCCGGAGGTGCTGACCAATGGCGAGGTGAATCCCTCGGGCTGCAGACTCTGAAAGTGGAAAGCATGGCTTTTTCCGTTGATTGATCGCGAGTATTTAATCTTCAATGGTGGCGTGCCGACCACGTCGAGCGACAGGTTAGATAAATCACGAATACATCGGTTCGGAGAATCGGCCGTTCGGATCTTGGCTTGTGGGCAAGGTACCACGTATGTATCCCTGACTGGTCTTTGAACCTCGAGCTTATACTCATCCAAAACCTTGCTTAGTCGATAGATACCTGGCTTCTTGACTGGGTATGTCCAATGAAACGGGACATGATCAGGGTCCGCATTGTGTTCCCGAATGATCTTGGCCACCTTATTTATCTCTCGGTTCGGAATCTTGATGGTTTCTTCTTTGCCAGTCTCCAGATCAAGACGAAGGATCTCAATTTCGGCAGGAACAGTGGAGTTGAAGAAGATTGGAAGAGAGGCCGAGGTCTGGGTTTTGGCCGACAAGCAAAAAGGTGTATGGTCGGGGTTGAGAACGGCAGAACCTTCGGGAAGAATGTTGATGGTTTGCTTGCCCATGATCAACGAGTGGTTGTTTAGGATGTTGGAGACTTTGACGTGGTGTTCGGAGACGGAAATCTCACGATCGTAGAGGACTTTGGCAACACCGAGGAGCCAACCTTGCCATGGTAGCTAGCTCTCAATTAGCAACCCAATGCCGCCTAGATGAATTGACGCGGGTAAACGTACCGGAATGTTAAACATGAGCATGTAATTAATCACTAGGTGAGATGCAAAAACAGCGGTAACCACGAGCTGGGAGAGCTCCAGCCATGGTATCCTCAGCTCTGGAAGTCCAAAGAGGAAAACAAAGTCAATGAGAATCCATTTCAAAAAGAGCCACCAAGAGGCATCTCCATCCTCCACCACCTGTAGCCAGTCGTAGAGTTTCCACGCCCACAGCAAGACGTAAACAGCAAAGGCGTACAATCGTTGTTGTGGCGCATCGAGGAGCGTCAAGGGAATGACAGGCTGAGTGCTGGAGATGCGGGGAGCTGCTTTCTCCTGGGCCAAAGGCAACTTTGGGTTTCTGTTTAATCCGAGTTTTGAGCTAAAGGCATCAGCCGGCGGCTCGTTGTCGTCTTGCAGCCGTCGTCTGGTGGCGGCAGTTTGGGTTGCTGGGAACCCAGACCGCAGGCGATGAGTCGCGCTCATCGCATTCCGTGGTGTTGTGAGATTGTGCGCAGAGGCATCGGTAGCTGCAGCAGCGCACTCGTAGGGCCTTTGCACGGGGGAGCAAAAGCAGGCGGAATGGCGTTTCGCTGATGGGCTTGTGTTGTCGCGTGTCTTTGGGCGAATTGAGTTGGAGATTTGGGGTGCCTGTGGTTTGACCAAGTTTACCTAATTTTTCAGTGGATGCCCTTTTTTGGCGGTTGAAATGCCGACACGTCCAGACGCGACTTCCGTTGGCTCACTGAAACGGAGCGCCTGGAGCTAATCAACAGCGATGCCGTCAGCGGGGTTAGCGGGTTTCTATGCCGAATTCTGCGCTCTGATTGGGTGAAAGACACCAGGCCGTAGAAGAGCTGTGAATTCTAGCCACTCAACGAGCTGGTTCGCTACCAGCGCTCCTGTCAAGATAATGGACAAGGCGGCTTGAGTGTACTTGGTCTCTACAACGAGACTGAAATTAAATGCTCTCCATCCTTTTTCTCTATAGCTCTCATTAGCAAATACACATCAAAGCGACACATTACCAGAATATTGTGATGATCGCCCAATAGCTTCTACTTTCAACGATAACCAACGACGCGTATTTGTTTGTACTCTCTTGTCCAACTACAGGCAGAAGATCGGCATCGAGTACCCGTCATTATACTGGAAATGACGGAGAGGGCGATGATGATTTGAGCGATACAACAACTGAAGAGACTCATTTCGTCATCCTCTCACGCCAAATTTATCCAAGATATGCGAGTTTCCTCGGTGAATCCTTATCATGGCCAACAGTTTATCAGACAGGTCCGTCATCAGCAAGTAAATGCCCTGAATCAGCACCAAGTCCTGAAGCATCCAATTCACCTCGTTGCCTCATTGCTTCTTCACATCAACCAAGTTCAACCCCAAACCATCTACACCAATCAAAGAGAAAGGAATGTCTGAGCTTGTCTATATTAATTAGCAGGACAAGCCCGGATGCCATCTCCAAGTGGCAAAGAAACCACATTAATTTGCCTACTCACTCTATCACGCACTCGTCTTTGCCTTAGCCAGCTAAGCAGCTTGTCCCGATTTGCGAACTTCCTTTTTCATATCACCTTATTCCTTCTCATTCTTTTTTCTTCTACACACCTCTCCATACTCTACGTATACCAGAAAACTCGATTGCCTCAGAGACACCCGATTTTAGGCCACTCATCCCTCCACCACAGAATCCTAGTTTGGATAGGAAAGATGTCTAATAGTTTTAGGATCAGTTCGCCAAAAGACACAGATGATGCACCTTCTGAAAGGCCGCTTCGCCGGTCTTCCCGGCGGGCCGCCACCATCGCTGTCAAGGCTCCAGAAGCATCAATAGAAACATCATCTACCAGTAGCTTGAACGAACGACGACGAAATCCAAAGCGCAAGGCGGCCGAGGCTGCAACAGAATCATTGAACTTACCCCAGAATATGTTAGATGAAGCGCTACGACCTCTCACAACAACGGATATTGAGGAGTGGGAGGGCTGGGTTGAGCTTGAATCTGAACCTGTGAGTTACAGCCGCTTACTTTGCTCCCAGTCGACGCGGTGAAAGGGATGGGGTCCGCTCAACACGGCTATAATGTGATGAACACTCGCCGGATGAGGCATCAAAGCAGAGTACTAACAGATAGCTCTTAGGCGTTCTTTAATACCATTCTGCAAGACCTAGGAGTTAAAGACGTCAAGGTGCAAGAACTCTTCAGCATTGACCAAAGCTGGCTAGATACACTCCTGTGAGTTCTAAGAATGCTATTAAGAGGGTTATAAAGCTCACATGCTTGCAGGAAACCGATATATGGCTTGATATTTCTGTTCCAGTATACCTCCGACGCAGACGAAAGCGAAGGGGAAGATGAGACAGGTTCACTGTGGTTCGCCAACCAGGTAAATATCCATCAAGCCCCGTGTGTTATCTATTTTTGGGGTCTTCATGTCTAATTTCCATAATGTATAGACGACAAATAATGCCTGTGCTACATTTGCTTTACTCAACATCGTCATGAACGCCCCAAACATTGAACTGGGCGACAAGCTTCGAGAATTCAAGAAGGAGACCAAGGATCTCAACACCGTTCTCCGAGGGCATGCAGTCGGTAACAACAAGTTTATGAGAAGCATCCATAATTCCTTTACCAGGCGCATGGACCATCTCAATGCCGACCTCTGCCTGGAACATGCCGTGTCACATACAAAGAGTAAAAAGGCAAAGACAAAATCCAAGGCCGCAAAGAAAACTAGCAAGAAGACAAGAGTGCACGAATCATATGGATTCCACTTTATTGCCTATGTTCCAGTAGATGGGTACGTCTGGGAGCTGGATGGGCTCCGTAGCAAGCCCCATCGAATAGGTGAGTAAATCGATGAAGCAGCCGGATTCAAGCTCTTGAAGAAAGGACTAATTAGCGTTCCACATTGTAAAGGTCCAATTGCATCCAACGAAACCTGCTGGACAAACATTGCAAGACCCCAGATTGAGGGTCGAATATTACAATATGAGGAGAGCCAAATAGCCTTCAATCTCCTCGCTCTCTGCCAACGCCCTGCTGCGCTACACTCTCGCGCCATCGCTCAAGTGGCCGCTACCATCCGCTTCTTGAAAGATCAAATGAAGGACAATTCTGAATTCGCAGATTTAATCAACGGCCAACTGCCGGTCTTGGAAAATCCAGCCGACTTGTCCGAGTTCAATCTCCTGCCCCCCGATATCGAGAACGCAACGTTTCCCAACGCGGTTAAAGCGGAAATCTCACGTGTTGCGAGTAATGTCGACGAGGCTTATGATCTGTATCAGCGGCTTGTCGTCGATTTGAAGGTTGCCATTGGAGAGCACAGGGCCGAGATGGTTTCTCTCAGCGTGGACGAGCAACGAGTCAAGGATCGCAAAAAGGATTTCGGTCAGGCTTTGCACAGATGGGTGCAGAAACTCGCAGAGAAAGGCGTACTTGAGGAACTCATCGAGAATTCCTAAGATTATTGTACGATAGACTAAGGGGGGAGGCAAGGAAGCGAGCAGAAACTGGGCGAGTGGCAGAGAAGGATGACGGGGTCTCGAGCATTGCATCGACTCATACAGCGAGCCTACGTTGGGCAAATTAGGAGATGCTTATAGTAATCAGTGGTACAAATGGGAGAATGAAGCTCAAGCGAATGGGATTCAGGTGATTAATATATAATGTATCCCATGGTATTCCATCACTTCGATGAGGAAGTGGTATCAAGTATTCTCTATTTTGAAGCAAGTAATCCCAGAATCCAAGGGGAATAAAGAGAAACGGCGATGCTCGCCGAACTCGTCACCATACGCCTCTGATATAAATCCGACTCCAGTCTACCATCACGTCGTGCAACTCATGCTCAGGGGTATATAAATCTTGTAATAAAAAAAGGGTATGGGAAGGAAGCAAAGCCTGCGCATGACAGACCCTACAATTTCCAGTATAAAAAGTCACCCTCAAGCCTAATCGAGTGGAAACTCCTCTCGAATATTGGAAATGAACCTGCAGGTATCGGCGTCGAATCTCTTGAAGAATTTCCCGGCCAAGGGAAACATGCCCTCTTTAACGACAGAAGGGTCAGGGACGAGCTCGACATTGCGCAAGGCCACCACATGCTGTTCGGGCTCTGTTTCAGTTCTGTGGAGTGTCAGCGGATACTTATAAGAACAACAGGTTTCCGAAGGATAAGCAAGAGACTTACATGCACATAAAGCAGAGCGAGTAGTGAGAGCTGGTTGGCCTGCGGTTGTGAATATACTGGAGTGAATCCTCACGAGACTGTTCTTGCGCGCTTGCTTGTTGAGAGCCCCTTTCATGCCAGCTGGTAATAGCTCCAAGCCAGCCATATCGACGATGCCGGAACACTTGGCCGACCTTGAACGGAGGTCCCCTCGGATCATCACAAAGGTCTCTTCGGTGTACAAGCGGGGCCATGCCATCAGCATCTCGTACAAACTGCCAAAACTGCCAGGGGTTGCCAAACCCAGCGTCGATGTTGCGAGGGAATCCGTCTCTCGGGTTAGTGACACTGCTATACAAGGGCCACAGGTATTTTTCAACCATCCATACATCCTCAGGCCAGGCCCCGGGGAATCGACGTAGGAATTTCGCCAGTCTCTCGAGCCAGGTGGTGTTGTTCGGAGGGGTCAACAATAATGTAGCCCACGAAGCAGCGTAAAGACAGGCATCGGCATTCATTCTACTGTCTCCGTGAATAAGTTGACTAAGCTCAGGATGTGCGTGGTCCTGCATGTCTGATATCCTCGCCAGGGTAGCTCTGATGTTCTGTGCTGTCCGCATAGCCATTGTCGATGCTGGGACAGGGGCAAGAAACAATGCGGCGTGCTCCCGCAAACCTAACCGGGTCAACGTCATTTGGAGATATTGCAGTTGAACCTCGTAATCGCTCCCATACGGATCGAGGAACATGCACTCGGGCTGTGCTTCCAAGTCCTCCACAATTTCACCATCCAAAGCATGTCCAGGTGGCGAGTACACAATAGCATGTACATGAGTTGGAAATGCACAGCACCTAGCATCGATATCGAGTCGCGATGCCACGCAGCAGAAGATGGCGGTAGAAATGATTGGGATTGACTCGTGGTCAGGGTGACGCAAAGCTTGGCCGATTAAGCAGTTTCTTAGGTTGCGATAGTTCCTCTCTGGATTCTGTACTCCAGTGAAATTCTGTGCACGGAGCCAGCGGAGCAACTTCAATGCCTTTCTGCGAGTTGACCAGTTTTTAAACTTTGGATGAGAAGATCGAAAAGAAGCCGAAATCTCATCAAACATCCGTGTGATCTCAATAACTTAGTAAGTATTACATTAGTAAAGCATTAGACTAAAGGACTTACATCATCAAGATCACCACGCTGGTCGTGCAGCACGAATAGGTCAAACGCGCCAAGAGCTCTTTCAAGCTGCTCTCCTGCTAGCCGTACGCTAGACGGCTGGGGAGACAGCATAAGTGACTGCCATTCTTGAATAGCAATATGCTTGTGGATCGTATCCAAGAGTGCATTGCTATAGTATCTACACCCCAGTGTGAGTTTGCGAGATGGTTCGAAAAGGGATCACAGGATACAGTAGAGGCTAGAGAAGCGTACCTTCTGGCCAATCCATCTTCAGCAGAAGGGGACGTTTTGCATTGCTCCAAAAGAAAATCCTTGGCATCGTACCCGATCTGGCCTATGATTTCGAAGCCTCTTACGCGGTTAACCTTGGTCCGGATGATCTCATCCAACAAAGCGGATACCTGTTGGTTCCGAGCGCTTCTGAAGATGAAAAGCTCTTTCCAGTCCGTCTCTTGAGCCAGTGCCGCCGCCCTCTTGTGAAACCTGTGCCGCGGGTTCCAGTACTTGAAAGAGCTGCGGCAATGGTGCCTCCATAGAAGGGGTTCATTGGCAAGGCGGTAGAAGCGATGAGACACCAACTGAACGTTGTAAAGGTTGTCGTAAGGCGAGAGATAGTAGAGAAGATGGCCGATGGTCTCGTCAGGCATCTGGTCTAGCGATAAGACGCCATCGTTGCGGTTCTGCTCCATAGCTGCAGTGATCCACAGAATATGTGAGATGATGAATGCAAGTTTTCAAGACCCCGGATGTTGTGTCTCAGCGACCTTCGAGACAAAATTGCTCCTCTCGCCGCCCTTTCTATCGTGGCGAGAAAACAGATGACAGCGGGCTCTCGGATACCAACATCGATGCGAAAACGAGGAGCGCCGGTGCCCTCTGCTCTGTAGAATGAAAAAGATCCCGATGCAAATTGGGATGGCCAAACCCTGGCATTTATGCCCGGATTACTCGCATATCGGTCATTGCGACGGATCCTTGACCATTTGCCATGCATTCCGCCTTTCCCCGCAAACGGGATTTACGCATCTATCGGGGAAGATATGCAATAAACCGACTTACCTCGCGAGATGTAGTTCGTGGCGGATAAACGCCGGCACTTGTGTCGTTCTCGAGGGTCTGGATTTGCATTTACTGTGAAATACTACCTGTAGATAAGGCATTGAATGGCAAAAGCCAGAGCTCAATTTCCATGGATACCAGTATCTATGTAAACACTATCTATATGAAGTGCCAAAGTAAAAAATTGAGCCATCGAATGGACAGAGGCCCAAAATCTTATACAACCCTTATTTGGTGATACCCCGCCATTGTTGCCCAACTTCGCACTGCAGGGTACGTACAGAAGTGGTGGTGTAAGATGGGAAAATCCCCCCACATGTAAATGGCTGGTGGCACTTACACATTTGGGCTGTTCAAGACTTTACCCTGCAGACGTCTACCTTCTGCACATATCTCAGGTGTCTAGGATATTCAGGATGCTGGAATAAAGAGTACAAAACTTCCTATGATGTATTTAATGATTTTTTCTTTTCTTCTTCACCAATTGCTAGTGTCAAGTACATGAACAGATTCTTCTAACAAGGAAACGTCCATGTTAGTCCGTACCTAGTAGCAATAGCTCTCCGATATACAACGGAGAGACCCAAAATTGATAAGACGTTTTAGTTTATACCAAGAAACTTGCGTTTGCATACAAATTGAATTGCCAAAAAGTAAATCAGTGTAAAAACTCAATCTCACCCAAGCTCGGAAGAATAATTGAGATTATCATACTTCAAGGAAAAAGCCACCAGATTGACGCTGAACTTCTGTGGCGCTAGTCCTAACTCGGCATGAATGTAAACAAGGCTAACGCGATAAACAACCAGCACAGATTCATATTTAACCTCCTCGCTTCCACGCGAAACCCTGCCTTGAACATCCCACGCTCTTGTCTCACGGCTCAGTTCAATTTCTCCAATCTTCCTGTGCAAATCGCACGCTATTCGCAATATTCGTTACCGCTACTCTACACCTTCCTTCGCTCTCCGAATTCAGTCACTATTCATCGAGCAGATCTACTACCTCTTGGGCTCTACTTGGCTTCCTCCTACAACAGGCGTCAATATAAAGCTTGACCTCGAATCACGTCCACGACCAGCTCGCACAATCCCTCGAGTCCTCCATAACCAGCCGCCAAAATGGCCCATCATGCCTTTGGCGGCGTGCTCGATACACCACGAAGCAATGCTGGTGACGCGACATATCTTAACCGACTTCCCGATATCTCAGATATTTCTCCCGAAGCATCATTTATCGCTCCAGACAAGGATGACGACTTGCTACAGCGACTCCGCAATGGCAGACGCTCCAATTTCAGAACCCCCCGCCGGAAGGGACCTCTTGCGGATCGTCCAAACTTACCAACAAACGTTGGAGGCGGAGAATTCACACCAATGCTCAAGTCCGCTACAATGAACAGCACGAGGAAGAATGGAAAAGAGAACAATGCCGCCGTGAGCACCACTCCGGCTGCACTGAGAACAATCGACGAGGACGAAATGACACCACTTCCGCGAATGGACTTTTCCGTATATTCGAACCACAACGCATCATACCTCGATACACCACAAATTGCCAGCAGCATCTCTTCGACGCCGATAGGTCCTCCGCCGCGCAGGAATGGAGATATGGGTCCTCTGCAGGACGGCAAGCAACTGTCTCTAAGAGAGCAAGAAAATGTCATTGACAAGATCGAGAAGGAGAACTTTGGTCTCAAGCTAAAAATTCAATTTTTGAATGATGCCCTCATGAAATCAGGCCCTGGCTATAACGAAGCAGCTCTAAAAGAAAACACGGAGCTCAAAGTGGAAAAGGTCACAATGCAACGCGAGCTTCAACGACTAAAGAAGCAGATCACCACTGTCGAGCGTGATCTCGAAAAGTCTCGCCACCGAGGGCTAGAGTTGGAGGAAACCGCAAAGAAGAAGTATGCCAACTCCATTGATGTGCAAACCGAGATGGACACATTACGACAGAATCTCCAGGATCGTGAGACCGATATTGAGGAACTACAGCGCCAGATTTCCGAGGGTCAAGATCAGGATGACAGAGTAGAGACTTTACAAGATGAGATTGAGGATCTAAAAGCAGAGATCCGCGAGAAGGAAGTCATAATAACAGATCAGGAAGAAAGATTGGACACGTTACAACAGACACTCCAGGACTTCGAAACTGAGATGGATAAACTTCAAAACCAAGTTTCCCATGGCGAAGACGGCGAAGAGCGAATCAAAGAGTTGCAGGATAATAATGAAGAGCTTCAAGCTGAGCTCCAGACTCGCGAAACTAATATCAATGAACTGGAGGCCAAGATTGAGGACTATGAAGCCGAACTTCAAAATCGCGACGCCAATATCACTGAATTAGAGGGCACGATTGAGGAACTTGAAACCAAGCTCATTGAGAAGCAAACTTTGCTGAGAAAGCGGCAAGAAGATATAGACACACTGCAACAGAACTTCCAAGCTGTCGAGTCTGAGCGAGATGAGCTACAACTTCAGGTTTCCCAGGGACGAGGCCATGAAGGCCAAGTTCAAAGCCTACAGTTTGACAACAAACACCTCAGGACCGAGCTCCGTGAGAAGCAACGCATCATACAAGACCAAGAGAACAAGCTTTACGATCTCGAAGAGACGAAGAGAAAGCTGAATTCTGCCTTGTCCCAAAAGGAAAAGGCAGAAATGGTTTTGGACAAGTTCGAAGAAGAGAGAGCGAACGTGTCCTTCATTCCCAAAGGGCTATCTCGGCAGCGTGAGCAGAGAATTGCTCAACTTCAGGCAGAGTTTGCAGCATTGGAGAAGAAGGCGACAAAGCTAGCCATGGATAACAACAATCTCCAAGCGACCGTACAAGAGTATGCTGCAATCGAGCAGGAAGCCGCAACACTGCTTACGGAAATCGAAAAGCTCCAAGCAGCCAACGAGAATCTCCAAGCGGTCAACAAAGATCTCAAAACGACCAACAACAATCTCCAGACTACCAATGACAATCTCCAAACCACCAACGACAATCTCCGAGCTAACAATAGCAATCTCCAAGCAACCGTACAAGAGTTACGACAGAAACACAGCCCCTTTGAACAAAACGGCTTTGAACAGAATGGCTTCGGGCAAAATGGCTTTGGACAAACTGCTTTTGGACAGAAGAATGGTTTTGGGCAGAATGGTTTTGGACGCAACGGCTTTGGCCAGAGCAACTTTGGGCGCAGCAGTTTCGGGCTCTTTGGGCAAGGCCAACAAGATTTTGAACGCCAAAAATTGGAGGCTGAAGTCTACAGTCTGGAAAAGATGCTTTCAGAGGAAAAGAAAAAGGGCCTCGACCTCCAAAAGTTGGAAACTGAAGTTCATAACCTGGAGAAGATGCTCGCAGAGGAGAAGAAGAAGAGTGGCGAGACCGAGGAAGAGATACGAGCCCAGTACGAGGACGAAATCCAGAGGCTAGACGACGAGATCTCGAATCATCAGGCGGAGATTTCGAATCTCAGGATGGAGATTTCCAACCTGGAGTCAGAGGTCGAGGATCTGAGGGCCGTGATTCGGGAAAAGGACAACCTGTACGATAACGACAGTACAGAGTGGGAAACTGAAAAACGGATGCTCCAATCAAGGCGAGACCAAGCCGAACAAAGGGCTGCCGGTCTTCAGCGAACGGTAGACCGTCTACGCCAAGCTGAGGGCTCTCTCTCCAGCAAGGAAACCAAGCTTCAGGAGGTGATGCAGAGCGAAGCTGATCGCCACCGAAGCGAGGAAGGGGTGCTGAATCGACAAATCGACAGCCTTCAGGAGGCGTTGGAGACGCGCCAGGGCCTTTTGACTCAGATCCGCAGTGAGCTGTCTACTGTACGCGATGAGCTGCGCCAGACGAAGATCGACTATCAGGCGCAGGTCAACCGGGTTGAGGAACTCGAAATCCGCGGCGCTGCCGAGAACAAGGCATCGCAGACCATCAAACAGCTCCAGCAAAAGCTCATTGATATCGAAGACGAAAAGTCCGCCATGGAAGAGTTGCTCGAGAAGGCCGAAGAGGATGCCGAGGAAATGGCAGCCCAACATGAGCTCGCCATGCAGCGCGTTGTACAAAAGCTGGAAAAGGTCAAACGCGAGCGTGATGCGGCCTCTGCATCTCGTTCGGAAAGCAACAAGCAGAGCCAGCAGTTGCGAGTGAACCAAGCTGAGCTTGAAAGCCTCGAGCACGACGTTTTGCAGCAGGAGAAGCTCATCGAAAACCTCGTCGCATCAGAGGCGGCCCTGCGACTGAAGCTCGAACGCACCCGCAGCGAACGAGCAGCGTATCGCGTGAGCGCCGAGAAGCTGCAGAAAGATCTTCAGCTCCTGAAGAGGGAAGCCCAGGAGGTTCAGAGGCATCGTCACCATCGCGGCAGCGCTGACGAGGTGCTGAATACCATTGTGAGGGCGGCCGAGAACACAGAGGCACAACACAGACAAAAGTCGAGCGACATGATGCTCCAGATGGAGTTTATGCATGCTCGGTGGGAGCGTGAAGCGGCTCTTCGAAAGGACGTCTCATACGCAAAGAAGTTCGTTCAGCTGCAGCTCGATGTCGCAATGGCCTGTAACAAAGCGCAAGTCCGTGAGTTACAAAAGGCCCGCGCCTACGTCCTTCAAAGCCGCCATCCCGTTTCCATCCCCAAACTTCCCGCTCCCACTCAGACTCCGACAACTCTCAAGGCCTTCCTCGTCATGGCCCGCTTCATCGCTCGCATGCGCATCGCCGCCCGTAAGTGGGCTCCCCAGGAAGATGTTCGCAAACAGCTCCGCCTGGATATCAGGGAGAAGCGTCGTGATAAGCGCATGAAGCTTCTCAGCGCCGTCCCTGTCGAGGCTCTCTACTAAAAACATGTATTTGCAAAATTCATGTTGCGGCATATCTAATGCCTTACCTCCCAATATTATTTTTGGAAGGAGAAGATACCCATATATATCTTTCTATTCTCTTGTCTTTTTTTTATTAATCATGGTTATTTTTGGGAGGGAGTTGATCCTAGAGTCTATCTGATTCCTAACGCTAACGACTTCTTTTTTTCATGAATTGCTTGCAAGGATACGGTTTTATGGATTGGTGATGAAAGGTCAACCATGTACAGGATAGAATCATCTCTTTGCTTTTTTGGGCTTGCATAAGGATGGAATCGCCCGTTTGGATTGGGCTGACGGTAGCAATGGCGTTGGGGAGGGAAAGACTGGATTTGTTTTTCGGTAGCCATTGTGTCTTTTCTTACACAATTTGAATATTTTTATTGAAACAACTCAATGTGGCTCATTTGCCTGAATGTGGTTCTCTCATCAAGTAAATTACAGTGATCGTCGTATATAATAATTCTTTGGTATATTATGCGTAACCAGACGTCGAAAGAGAATATCTCATAGAAGCCTACTGAAGCACACCGATGTCCACAAATTCACATTTTATGTCCGAGGATATGCAGTTTAACAACTCTTTATAAATGTTTTATGCTAGCTAATTGCCACGTTCTCGATATATCGTATGCTAGCCCGAAAAGAAACATTTTTTTTTTTCCAAATGAATTCCCATTAATAAAGACCGGCCGTAATCAGGAAGACTAAAACATGGACAAATCGAAGAAGAATAAAAAAGATAATAATCAACAAAAGACCCCAAGGGAGAAAAAAAGAGACCAGCTGGATTTTCCAAATCCCAAATCCGATGAACCACCTATCATGCTTTATTCAGAGCGTCATATCATCTGTGGCTACATATAGATCATATACAAAAAAAGTGATGATAACCGCGTGAACAGAATCGCTCAACCATTTTAATTTATTTTCGTTAAGAAAAAGCCAGGGAATCCTTCACATGACAAATAAGAGATTGGTATCTGCAAATATGTTAGGAAAGGTACTACCCTACCTGACATATCTGCAAGGGAAACTTACTAAGAGGGTGGCTGCAGGAGAGCTGCGGCTTTTGTGTGTATTTTGTGGCGAGCTCGTCTCGGATGCTGTTGAGCAGCTGGACGTAGCTCTGCTGGGGGTTCTTCCTGAGAGCCGTGACAAACGCCCAGGACATGGCACCAGTAGCTTGTGAAGCAATGGTGGCATCGGCACTAATACACCGTTAGTGATGACATGACTATATAACGTTGACAATTGACTTACGAGGTTTGATCGTCTTTGCTTCCCGACCACATAATAACGTCGGCAGGAGAAGTCTTGGTTGCGAGGGCCCTGTTGTGGGCTTCTTCGCCAGTGGTGGCCTTCTTGAAGAATCCGATGATGTTGTTGGCAACACCGCCGAGATCTCCCTGGCTGTACGAGGAAATGACGCCAAGCAAGCCCTGGCCGGCCTCCTTGGCCAAGTTGGGCTCCTTGAGGATACCTTGTGTAGAATAGATGTATGGCAGGTCGAGTGCCGTGCCGGAATGGCACGAATCGAAAATGGCTGTCAGCCTTACGCCTGCCTGCAGGGGGGTGACCATGATGCGGTGCATCTCGTCATCTGTGATGTGCCCATGTTGCCTGAAATCAACTGGGTAGATGACTTCGTCATATCCATCAGGCTCATCGCCGTCAAGATCCTTTGTCTGCCCACCGTGGCCTATGGATGGTCAGTTTGCAAGTCCTAGGGAACACGCCGAGGAGCACAAGAGGAGTAGAAACGTACCGGAGTAGTGAAAGAAGAGAGAGTCATTGGGTCTGGCATCCTTGACCAGCCAGTGCATTGCACGGAGGATGTTTTGCTTCGTGGGCTGGCTCATGGGGTTTTGTTGATCGTCGGTCAAAATGACCATGTCTTCTCTCTTGTAGCCGAACTGCTCCACCAAGTAGGCCGTCATGTTTCTGACATCGTTGATGCAGCCTCGCAGCTGGCCACGCTGACCAAAGTAGTTGATACCAATCAGCAGCGCTTTTCTGCGGCCAGTGCAGTTAGAGTATCGGAAAGCATAGCCTGGTGCGCCGTGACCAAAGCTTTGCGGCCCATTCGGAGGGGCCGGAGGATTTCCGCTAGGGCGTCCTTGACTGTAGCCGTTTGGGGCAGCAGGACCGGGGGCAGGCATGCCTATTCATCATGTCAGCACACAGCTTTGGAATAAGGAGATTCTCGTTCACCGTACCAGGACGTCCGTTGTAGTTGGGCTGCGGTTGCTGGGCGTAGTTGTATTGCTGCTGGGGAGGGGCGTGCTGCTGAGGATGAGGTTGCTACATTCATCATTGCGTGTAAGCAGTTGCAGAATCCTGAGCAATCTCGTGGTGGTTTTCGATGTATGTCTGGGTCAAGGGCATCGGCCATACCTGGTATGAGTACTGCTGTTGGGGAGGAGCGTGGTAACCGTAGCCGGGCTGAGGAGACGGTTGGTGCCCTTGGGGCGGATAGCCGCCGTTGTAAGTGGGCTGCTGAGGCCTGGAGAGAGGCAAATGGTGTAAGCATCAACGTCCAATGCAGCGATGAAGCAAGATGCGGCTATGTCTGATGAAGCATGGGAAGGGATTTGGGATTTCGGGAGCACAATCGCCGGGACAGCGTTGGACATGGTTTGGAAAGGGGAATTGGGAGGATCTCATACGGATAGTAGCCGCCCTGCTGCTGGTATTGCTGCTGCGGTGGTGCGGCATAGCCGCCGCCGTTGTAGGCTGGGTATCCAGACATTTTTTAGGAGATGGAGAGGAGGCGAGGACGGATTCGAAAGGAAGCTTGGATGAAGCTTTTCTGCTCGGGCGGTTGGGCAAGGCAGCGCAAGCAAGCGCGCCGTTGGGAGCTAAGCTGGCGGGCGGTTGGAGCCGAGAGTTTGGCTAGAGTTGCAATGACGACGGGGATGTGCAAAAGAGAGTGCACCAGCAAGATCGGGTGCAGAAAGGTCCAAGCTGTCGCGTGCAAAAGAATTGCTCGGTCGTCGATCCAAAGTCCGAGGTGCACGCAACAATCGCGTTGATGGGAAGCAAGCCTGGCTCTGCTCCCAATGCGCTGGCAATCTTATCGAGGAGAGCACGTGTAGCTGGGCGGTCAGGTCCGAGGTCGATCAATCAGAATCAGAGCTAGCGGACGTCTGGATATGATTTGATGAGATGGCGGGTGTGTGGGGGAAAGACGCGGGGGACACAAAGTCGAGCTGTGGGAGTGTCGAGTGGAATCGTACAAGACCAGTCCAGTCCAGCTGCTACTCGAGCATGTGAAGTGAAAAGCGGGCGGCAGAGAAAGACGGAAGAAAAAATTGATAGTAATAAAGAGAGAAAGACTAGGACTGATGTCGACACCAGCTGAGCGAGAGAGGGATGAAGGGGATCCTCCAGCAGGGCGTGGGCGAGACTGCGACAAGAGGCGTGGAACTGGCAGGCTAGGCGCCGAGGGATGGATTGAAGCTGACAATGGTGGCGAGAGCGCTCGTCTCGAGGGTTTTTGTCTCTTTTGCTTCGGGTCCGGCACACGATGAAATCGCAAGAACCCGCTGGGCAGAGGTCGGGTGACGATGAGCTGGCGGTGGTGGGTTGCGGATAGCGAGTGGAGTTGGATGGATAGTGCTGTGGATTAAATGTTGCTGGTGGTGGCGGGGTTCTGCGGTAGCTACAGCGTGCAGTTTACAGGTACCTACAGGGCGCTAACGGCTGCAGCTCAACCGCTAGCAGCGCCCACTAACGAGTCCGTAATAAACGACCGGTGGCGGGCGATGCTGGATTGGGGTTTGAGATTGAGATGACCAGAAACGATGCCTTCTCCGATGGGCTGCCGGGGTTCCAGCCGGCCAGGGTTCGATGCCAAGAGGGTTGCAGCCAGTTGCTCGGGCTGTATCTCGGTCTACGGCTCCGACTGACGACAAGGCACGGGTGCGATTGGGCGCCTGATGGGAGCAGGAGATCAAATTGATGGGATACACGGGTTATTAGTGTGTAAGTAAGTTCAACGTTGCTTATTCCTTGACAAGGCGCAAGAGAGTGAGGCTCTGGAAGAAGGGCTCGAGTAGGAGGGATCCATCAGATCAAATGCTGCACGATTACAGTACTCGGTCAGTAGGCCAATGACTAATGCTCCGGCTGGATATCATTCATCTCCGTTGCAGACGAGGCGAGACGACACGGGCCGTTCGATACTCGTATAGCAGCGAGGTTATCCTTCATCCCTACCCGGTGTTAGGCACAGTAGAGCTTCGCTAAACCCCAGCCCAGCAACAAGCGTGGACTGGGGCATCGGTGCTTTGGGCATAAAAGCTGAGGATTGATTGGCAGCAGTCCGAGATGCCATCTTAGCACGGAATTACATGTACATGTACTATGTAGACTTCCAACGTTGTCCAGCGCATCTTAGACAGTCTGAGACAATGACCGTTGAGGCGCGACGATCGCTCTCGCTTACATGGACAGTCAGCAATGGGATTGAGTGCAGTGCTCTCAATACCTAGGAATTGAACCTCGGTCGAGGCCGGGGCACTGCAAATGCGCAAATGACGCAAGTCGGAAAACACCAGACAAGTGCATGCCTAGTCTCATCAACATGAGAATGATATCAAAAATCGACAATGATGACATTGAAGATCCATCTCAATTGGCAATACGTCAAAGACCAGCATATGCACATCCTGCGCCTCACCGGTAGTATGTACAAGCCCCATGTTCGCTACGATTTTTGGTTTGGTTCTGCCGCAATGGCGCCACCAATCCAATACGGTACCCAAACCGGCCCCCGTCCAGTCCAGTCCCTTGGCTTCCATCTTCCTCTACCGATGCAAAGGGACCAGATACTAGAAGAAAAAAGAAAGGGAAAAAACGCTTGGACCCCTTTCTGTTACCGTAACCGTCAGCTTGGCATCGAACCCGCGGAAAAAGATGGGCGGTTCGGCCACATGGCGTCTTGCATGGCGGCATTGCCTCGCCGAACGGAGACCCCGATGCGGGTCATCATGGCAGTGCTGTGTGTTTGTTTTGTTTTTTCCCCCCGTATGTTGACTGTTTACAGCATTCGGCATCAGTTGTAGGGCACGGCGCATGCAGGCGGCTACTGTATTGCTGCAGATGCTCTGCTCTTGGTGCTGCACTAATGTGCGACAATGCATTTGGTGTTGATATTTTCCATGACGACACATCAGAAGTGCAGCATTGTAAGACAGTACTCTAGTAGTAATAGGCAATTGGATCAATGGATGTTGCAGTGCCAACCAAACCACCACCATACAACCAGCACACACACACAGCGTCTGTTGCGACCCCAAGGCTGCACGTCACCACACACACAAATCACTGCCAAGTCATCAATCTGGACTAATTAGCCTCATCTAATTGCAGCATCTAATTGTACCTACTCTACCAATACACACATCAATCTCTCATGGCGCGCGGCAATTGCCCCGAAAACATTGATGCCCCCCCCAGCCAACCATTCCCTTCTCTCGGACTTATCCGTCTGCCGCAAAGTGTGATGCCATCGCCAAGTAAGAACAGCTAGCTGCAGCCAGTCAGTAAGTGAGGCTCATCCGATACTAGCCAGCAAAGCAAAACAAAAAAGCACACCGAAGCAAGTGAAGCGAAGTACAGCACATCACAGGCAGCATCCTCATCGGAACAGAAAACTTTGGAGCTAGCCCAGAAACATCTTGGCGAAAGATTTTTCATGCAGCAAGGGACTCCCAAGACGAAAGATTTCTCTTTCAGCTCCACCATTTAACAACAGAAAATACAGGGTTCTGAAAGCAGCTGAACCCGTCGTGCATGGCCCAATCACGTCCCCAGGACGCCTTTCCGTCCGGGGGAGCTCAAGCCACACAAAAGCGCGAAGGGGTGTGGGATTGTAATTGCAGTCTAGTTAACGGAGATTCTTCCTTCCTTCTTTTTTTCAACCCAAGGGAGAAAGTAATTAGTCTGGTCTGGCTTCGCCCGCCGATCGATGGACGGGGAGAGGCTCTGACGTGCCTGTCCAGCTGGAAAAAATGGCCTGATAGTGATAGTCTGAGTCCTGGCGACTCAGGTGTCGGTTGGTCCGCAACCCCGTTTTCGAGACAAGGCGTGTCTTGCTATTCGCTCGGCTCCGAGGGACGGGGTAAAGTAAACGAGGACGAAATTTGGTTGCCTGGGGGTCGAGGGGCGTGGGAAATCCACGGGAGGCAGATTCGTAGATCGTCTGTGCAGATTCCCCCGGTTGGCCAAAATAGCCCACGACGTCAACGCATCTCGGCAGATGTACGTTGCCCGGGCTGGAGATCTAGTCCAAGTGGTTCCAAGGGCCAAAGAGGCAGCCCAAGGGAAGAGAACCAACGACTTAGGTATCCTCTTTCAGCTCGGTGTGATGTGCAATTGTCTCTAGATATAAAACTAGATCGGCCCTAACCACAGTCTATCCCCACACTTGCTTTCTTTCCAAGCTGAAATGACGGTCCAGAACCCATGATCAAGCAAAGCTGCGAAGCAGCTTTGCGAAGATTCAACCGGAGTGAAGAGCTGCTTCCAGCTTTGCTTCTATTAATCTGACAACTCCCCAAGCGCTAGGGAAGTCAAAATAAATCTCGACTTGCAATTGGCTGTTTTCGCCTTAAGTCACCGCCTTCGTATGTATCAGAGACTCTCAATTATAGTGTTTTTCTAAGGTCAAAGATAGTATCGCGATATTGCTTTTGTAGCGTCAGTACATCTTCAAAAAGCTACGTACTGCTTTTTCTTATAATAATCGCAAATTGCCATATAACGCTTTGGCGGAGTTCCATGCAATTCATACAAAGGAGACCACCCCACTTCTCACGCCTTATGCACCTTCATCCTGCTGCATTGCCTTTTCCTAGATATATATATTAAGAGAGGACATACTATACCCCGCATTTAAAAAGCATAATTTTTCCTCGAAATCTTTACGAGTCCGCCATTACTTACATCAGCTCGCTGGCAATATGGCGGATAAACTGCTAGTAAGTACTCCTCGAACTCTCTTATTTATTAGTATACTAATTATTTAATTATCTAAATCTAGGACCCGATTATACCCCAAGCTGTCGTAGATCAACAACCTATAGGCAACAATATGTCTTTACGCGACATCCAAAAATTAATGAAGAAGGATCCAAACGGACATCACATAAGTTCATTAGGCTATGATGGTGTGCTTCGCACTTTTGACAACGAACGGAATATTCTTGATGCAGTTGGCCTCAACCCAACCCAGATCAGAGAATATTACGATGGTCTACCGATACCCGAGAGATTACTCACCGCCGACGGCCGCAACATATCCCGTTGGGATATGTTCCACCCCGATGCGGAGAATATTCCTAGGAAGTTTACAGAAGAGGATAAAGCAAAAATTCGGGCATATAACGAGGAGTTGGAAAGGCGCGGAGTTACATGCTGTGTTCCGGGCAAGTCAGCAGACGACGGTAAACCTGAGTACTAGATAGTTCCTTTTGCTTTTTATTATTACGGAATGCTTATTGTTCTATCCCTCATCGCGCTCTTTTCTATGCATTTGTCTTGTGATTCTGCTAATTTTAAACATATCCCTGACATATTCACAGGTCTTCGTGCCATCATTATCCCACCAATCGATACAACTGGAGATGGTGTCTGGATCCCATTGCATCTGAGGCGTTTGACCAGCTTCGCATAGACGAACAACGAAGGCCAAGGCCAGGAGGGCCTTTGAGGATAAGACTAGCATGGTGAATGAATTTTATGAGCCTTGCAAAGCGTTAATATGGTGGAGCCAAGCGGGTTGATTAAGAGAGTCAACCGTATTAAAAAACACAGGTTGAAATAAAATAACTTTTGAACGAAAGCCTGTCTCAGGGGCGTTGTACACAATCAGAAAAAGAGATCAATGGGGGAGCGAGTCTGTTACTGATATCTTGTATATATTCTTACGGCAGCATGTCTCAACTCAAATCTACCCGGAAGCTTTAGTAATTATGTGAAACTAGTAATTTATTGACTTATTCTAATAGTAGTTCTATATCCTGACTCTCTATTCCAGGTTTCCTCGTCTAAAACAGCCAAACCCCAGTGCCCGGCAGGGAACATCATAGATGACGGCATATACAACTATCGAGATCCCAAGTTGACAAATCTCTCTCTGTGATTCAGTAGGCACATCTGATGATCCAATTCCACAATCGATGAATCTCGATCTCCGTCTATTTCAGCTTCTTTTCAAAAACTCTATAGTCCACAGGCCCAGCCAGCAGTGGCGCCAATGCAGGGTAATCATCCGCAAAATCGGCCAACCTCACCAGCTGGAACCCCAGCCGTCTATACCACGCCTCCATCCTCGTCTTGAGCGGATGGGCATAGCTCGTCGGCACCAAGATGTCCAGCCCGAGGGTGTCGCAGCCCAGAGACAGACAGTACTCCTCCACAAACTTGAATATCTCGCGGCCCAGTCCGAGTCCCTGGTGTGTCTTGTCGAGGGTAAGCATGCCCAACGTGCACATTGTGTCTGAGGCACGCTTGACATACACGCATCCTACCAACTGACCCTTTTGAGGAGTTCCCTGGTCTTCTTCGGATGCCGGTGAGGGAGAGGCAAGATAGACAACGGCTAGCTGGCCTTTGCGGATAAAGTCTGCCACCTCGGCGTCGGAGGTGCGCACGAAGCCATGGTTCCAGATGCCGGCTTCTGCTTCGATGAATACCAGATTCACTAGCTTGGTGATGGCGGAGATGAGAGAGAGGTCGTCGGCTACCGCAGCCGGGGGAAACTCGATGACGAGGCGAGGCGTGCTTGATGTGGCTTCTGTGCCGTTGGAGACGGCTGGAGTGCTCATAATTCCGGTGCTGCCCTTTGAATTATTGGTTGGTTTTCCAATCCTGATCGTTTGCTTGTGATGTGTCTTTTCTCTCACTGAATACCCAATGCCCCCGTTGGGCATCTACCTACCTATATATTACTCTGTGTAACATATAGAAATGTAGATGTAGCCGCAATGTACATGTGTTAACATTAGCGCTGCGGATAGGGCGCGCGCCGTTACGTTGACTGGGGTCCAGATGGCACGGACTAGAGACTAGAGGCAGCCCTGGTAAAGATCCATTGATGCTACTTGACGCCAGTCTTAACGTGGCACGGGATGAGGTCATCGAGGCAAAGCCATCGAGGCGTTATCGATAGTACATGTAGGCAATGTACTGGGCTGAGACATTACTGCTACTGCTGCTACATTCTGTCGAGTATTGATATCACCATGCTCAGCCTTGTAGTAAGTGATGTTACCTAGTGACAGACCTAGCAGATGCATGACACAGCGCCTACCTTGGGCAGAGCACAGCAGAAGAGGGAAAAGGCGAAGAAAAGACCCAAAGATGCAGAATATTCTATTACAAGTTGGATACAACTACAATACGCATATTTTCATAGCCTCTACAGCTCTTGGGCATTTCTGCGTCTTGTAGGCCACCATGTGCGACTGCTGGCGGCCAAACATACATCGAGCTGGTGCCTGACTAGGCACAATCGATATGCCGCTAATCCAAGGCACCTCTCACTCAGCCTTTCTCCATCAGTTTCATCTCTCCTTCCTCCTCTCTCTTCCTCTCTCAGCATCAAACATCACATCAAGACTCGTAGTCCCATAGATCATTCTAGCGTTGAATCCATTCTTTCATTTGTTTTGCACACTGCTTCTCTCTTCTTCTTCAAGCCTGCTTCTCCCACCGTTCAACGACCATGTCGCGTGCGTGGGCCCGCCCAGTGGCCATTCCCATTTCGTTTTCAACACCCTCAGGCGACAACCAGCCCGAGCCAATCCAGAGCTCTGGAGAATATCTTCAGCAACTCCAGAGCTTGACGCATTTTAATACTGACTTGCAAAAAGCCGGCTATGTCATGCAACAGCTATCGCAAGACTATCTAGATCGCAAGCGGAGGTGTTTTCTATGCAGCCGCCGTAAGTGCTTTGTATATATAGACACATACATGTATGAAAGCTGACGTTATGCTTCGAGATCTTCCTTACAAGTTGAAAAAGACCGGTTACTTGCCCAAGACACCAGTTCAAAGACGGGGAAATAATGATGAGGATGATAATGATGAGGACCTCGGCAAACCTATCAGTCATTCCGACCAAGGTGACTCATCCAAAAAAGCTAAGAAGCCAGTCTTGCACTGCAAATATCATCCTGGAAGAGTCATTCAAAGGGTTTGTCTCTCCTTCTCCCTCCCTGCCTTCCCTATCTTCATATAAATGATATGGCAAAAGCTCACACCACAGGATTAGAAATGGACCTGTTGTAATGGTATCCCTGGGTCGCCTCCGTGCCAGGGCAAAGAAGATCATACGCCAAAGATGTATGCCGCCGGTGAGCTGGAAAGGGAATGGAAATACTTCCACACACCCTTCTTCCAATCCAGGGGCGTTCCAGCAGCCGCCGTCGTCATCGATTGCGAAATGGGAACAGCTTCAACGGGAGAATCCGAGCTGATCCGCGTTTCTGCTGTCGATTACTTCTCAGGCCATGTCCTGCTCGATAAACTTGTGTATCCTGATGTTAAGATGATTCATTTCAACACAAGGTTCTCGGGAGTCACTAGGCAAGATATGGAGAACGCACGACGCACGCGGTCGTGCCTTATGGGCCGCTCCGCTGCTAGAAAGGCCCTCTGGGAGTTTATCGGCCCCAATACCATAGTCATTGGACACGGCGCCAATTCTGATTTCACCTCTTTACGCTGGATTCACCCAGTCATTATCGACACGTACCTAGTCGAAAAGGCAAACCGGCCTCCTGAGGAGGAGAAGCAGGAGAAGCAAACAGGACAAACTTCCGAGACCATTACTGCTGAGCAAGAGCTTCAACAAGATGCAGCAAACACCCAGCAAGGGTCTGATGAGAAGGGCCCTGCGGCACCAAGACAGAGAGGCGGGCTATCGTTGAAAGCGCTGGCGAAAGAGAGGCTTGGGCGTGATATCCAAATTAGGGGCAAGGGACACGACAGCGTGGAGGACTCAATCGCAGCGCGGGACATCCTTCACTGGAACGTCTGCAACCTCCTCGAGCCATCCAACGATCTCATTTGATCAAATGCAATCTACAGCGTACTGCAGCATGCGTTCTTATACTACCAATCCTGTTAATCGATAAGCTACTATTCCAATATTGCTCATAGCGCTTGCATAAACGAATTACCACATGCATCCATATGTTATCCACGGTAAATGTGAACATGGGCTCCCAATTACGCGAATCACATGTGCGAAAAAAGATGTCACATCTACGCGTTTTACCTTTTTGCCTTTTTGCTGAGCCAGAAAGGCCCGATGATGCATCAACCCTAGACGCTAGATGGCAAATACACTTGTAGTAGATGTCACGCAGATGCTTTACATCACCTTCATAGTTACTCTACATCATCACCTGCATTACTCTCGGCTTCGTGGTCCACAGTAGCACACGTGCCAGTGTATATTCTCTAACCTTAGGTAGCTTTCATAAACACAAAATCCTGCCGCATCTTGGATGTATCCTAGAAATCCTGCCCGCGTATCAACAGCATGGTCTTATGTGTTTCCCTATATATCCCACTCTACATCATCACTGGGTAGTTCTCTCTCCTCACAAGCCTCAACAGCGTTCAATTGTCAGCCATTGCAGCATCTTCTTCCTCTTCCGGTTCTTTCCGCATCTGATAAGCCATCACGGCCCAAAGCATTCGCATGGCAGCAAGTCGCTGCTCTGTATCAAACAGGTCAAACCATTGACTTCTCCATCCTTGCACTCTACCCCAGCTGCGCCGTGTTACATCCGTTTCAGGAGAGCCGCCAAGAACCTCTAGAAGACGGTCGGGCACTCGCACTCGGAGAATAGAAATGTGGTGGAGAATAGAGCTAATCACGAAAACATCGTCATAATCCACGCCCTTCTGCCTGCCAACCGCTTCGTAGCGAGCCTTCTTGTCCCATGTAAAAGCGGGTGGGCGCACCATTCGATAAGCGTCATAGATGGACATGGTCTTTCGGGCTCTTTTCGCTGCAGGCCGGGCCGCTTTCTCTGAGTCGGTAGGTGCAGCATCCTTGTCCCCAAGAGGCGAATCCGCGTCGATTTCTCGCCCAATATGGCCTCCAGTACCACCACCCCATCTCGGTTTGGAAGTCCACCACTGGTTCTCGCCAAATCGCGTTTCGACCTTTCCCTCACGAGCCCTATGCTGGGCCGTGATAAGCGCCGCCAGCACTTCCCGGGCGAGGTCGGTCGACTGCGCAGTTTCGATGTCCGGCGTTGTAAAATTCACACTCGGGCGCGTGCTCACCGCCCCAAGAGGACCGTACACAAGGCCGGCACGAGCTGCCTCTCTTGTAGTCGGACTCTGGAAAAGAAAGTGGCAGTTGGAGGGGCTGTATGATTTTCGCGGGCTTGGATGGTCATCTGGGGAGCTCAGGTGCAGTCTTGGTTCGAGACGAGACATGGAAACATTGCAGCCAAAGTCGTACGCAACAAGCTTGACAAAGGCCGAAATAAGATTCTGACGATATTCGGGAGGCATAGATCCACCATCCGATGTCCGTGTTACTTGGGGTGGTAGTGACTCCTGGGCAGCAGGGGTTTCCCCATTCTCAGTTGGTGCCAGTTCTGGAGAGGGTGGGAGCGAGGGGGGCCGACTTGGGTCGTCCCAATACATGGTGAAGAATTCAAGACAGCGAAAGAATTCATAGGCGTTGCCAAGGCGAGCTTGCTGCCTCCCCTTAGGGGGTGCGAGGCGACGGACTGTACGAAAGGCGTCCTCATTTGCGTTTGAGAGCTCCCTACGACGCTCTGCATAAACGTGGCATCCAGGGGAAAAGTTGCCATTTCTTATAGGTCGACGCTCCGCCTGGTTCTGCTCCCGAGCTTCTTCAAGTGTGAGCTTGTCCCACCTCGCAAAGTCGGGGAGAAAGGATAGGTCGGGGATGAGTTCCTCTACTTGGACATCCAGTTTCAAGTCAAATCCAATGGCAGAGAGGCCAATTGCTCCCGAAGCGGCAGAGATCCGACCCGTGCATTTGAGTAAGTTAGATAGGGCGTGTTCGGGATCGACTGGAACGTCATCCTGGACGAAAGGCTGGTAGCGAGGAAGACAGATAGTCGTTGGAGGTGGGATGTCTTCGGGGGCTACCTTGACCTTTGGCGGCAGGTTTGCTAGTCGCCGTTTAGACAAAACATAGAGGACAAGATACTGCAGTCAAAACAGGCGGGGGGTATGATGGAATATGACACAAGAAGTGAAGGCAGAGGGCATTACAAAGCCAAATCTGGCGTGGATGGTGCAAGGACGAAGGGAAAGAGAGGAGTTGGTTGCGTGCCAAGTTCCAAATAGAAAGGAATCATATCGTGAGGCGGAATAAGGAGAAGAGGAGATGGACGAGACATACCCAAGCCAAAGGATCCAAACATGGTTAACAGCCGTTGATGAAGTCACGATAGAGCGTGAGTGATAGGCAGATAGAGAGATACGGTAGTGGGTAAAGCCAGATCGAGCCGGCGGCGCAACCGTAAGCCCAGGCTTGTGCCCAGAAGAGAGGGGCAGGGGATTCCGCCGTCGCCTGGGCTGAGCTAGACGGGCGGACCTGGAGCAAAGACGGTGCCGTCCGTCTCGGTAGCGATCACGAGCAACGAAGTGCCCGGAATGATGGAGACTCGGAGATGGCAGACGTGCGGAACGCGGACGCGGGTGCGGGTGCGAGAGCGGGCCAGGGCAACCATCAAGCGCCGATTCTTGAGTCGTCCACAAGGGGCAGACGCGGTTCGGGAATGGGCTTCGGAGATGGCCTCTCTGCGCGCGTGCTAGAAGACGACAGCAGATGCTCGCAAAGGCCGAGCCGAAGCGGAGGCGGCGACGGAGACGGAGGACAGGATTGATTGTCAGTCAAAGAAACGACGCAACCT
Organism: Trichoderma semiorbis; assembly: GCA_020045945.2. NCBI lineage: Eukaryota > Fungi > Ascomycota > Sordariomycetes > Hypocreales > Hypocreaceae > Trichoderma > Trichoderma semiorbis. The sequence continues at coordinate 3,328,919 of CM034695.1, forward strand.
TGGCGAGGGTCTTCAACTGAGAGCAGACAGACGGCGGGTCAACCAAACAGCCGGCCGCCGTGCTCCGTGCTCGTACTGCAGGCTGGACTGTTGCGTTGCGTTGCATACAGTAGCAGTAGCAGTAGACGGGGTCGAGAATCCGAAATCCCAATCCCAAAGAGGGACAGACAGCTGTGGTGATCGATCCAGGGGCATGGCGCAGAGGAGGACAGTTAGTGCGAGGCCTACTGTAGCTAGGTAAGCCTGCTAAACAGCTCCCCCGCCTCGGCAGGCAAACAGAGGCGCAAGGCAAAGACGGAGCTTTGGATTAAGTCCGTACTATCAATAATCGGACATGGGAGCAGCATTGGTGGCCTGAAGTTTGTGGGTGCAAAGGAGGGTTGCTTGTATTTGTTATGGAAGAGTATTGGCTCTCTGTCTTCCGTTTATTATAGGGTTGATGGAAGATGGCCAAGCTGGGGACTGCCTGCCATGGACGAGTCGATCTCCCTCGATATACTTGCTGCGTCAGGGAGTACAATAATCAAGGTAGAGAGCTACCTCCTGCTACCTGCAATTCAGCACCCCAATTTGTCTAATCCATGTCGAAACCGGATCAATGTGAAAGAAAGCCTTTTGTTTCCTACCACCTGTATTTACCCAGATGTATCATTGAGCAGTAGCTGCTATTATCTTTACTTTCTTCCAATATCTGCTACTATAGTAGTAGTATATTCCTCTGGTATCTGGCTTCATCGCCGTTGTAGCCTTGAAATCGAGACACGGGATACTGGAGCGCAAACTTAGGTGCTGAATACAAGGTTGTCACTCCCCTCTTTTAGCAAGAATGGAAATGGAAGTCTAATTATATCGTTCTTACCTTTTCTCTGAAAGCGCAATCGCAAAGGCTCACTTTTTCTTTATTTTTGCGAGATTACCTAAGAGCAATTGTAAAAAGTCCACCGTCATGATGCTCAAGTTTCGGTCTTGTTACAAAGGGTTTATGCATACTACACAAGCTTGCCACGAGTGTTTTGCCTTGTCTGCCAACATCTCGAAGACCAACGTTTTTCATCGTGGCACCTACCGGTCATAATATGCTGTCCACCCAGATAAGCGAATGATTCGAGATACCAGTGCTCTCCATTTCCAACTACCTTCTCCTACGTAGGAGCCTGAAGGAGTCACGCATCGCCGGAAGCCCAACATATGGGGTTGGTCTGAGACTGAAGCTAGCAGCACGGCCCTCTCTCTGACGTGCACCATGAAGCTAATAAATTGTTACCAACAGGAGCAAACTCAAGTACACAACATCTCGCGCATGTGGCCGATGCTCCGCCAAGTATTTCGCACACAAGGCATACAGAAGAGTACGAGTACTGACTGGGCCTGATGGGCCCGGTTCAACGACTCCGAACGCGCGGGCTCGTGCCAATCAAACAAACCATCCCTGCCGCCCTGCTTTTCCTTAGGCCCTTAGCGCTGGCCAGACCAGCAACCGGCGCCTAATTGGGGAGGTATTCGCTCTGTGGACTGACGGGTGGTTTCATAGTCACTCCATTTCTTGCGAAGCCTAACGGAATTATTCGAGGCTCTGCGATGGAAGATGGAAATGTCTCTTGCAAGGAGAGGTACCGGTCATCTACTGTACGTGTGACATTACCTGGTAATACTTCCCTGTTGAATACTCTCACATCAGCCTAAATACCCAGCACCATGTTGACTTCCCGTTTCTGTGCCACAGTTACATGAACGTTGATAGCCCAAATACTGATTCGTACACAGACCTCTGCAGCCGCATCTCCGTTTCCATCTCGGCCACATAACGCTCTACAATTGCTCACATCGAAACAAACACCGTTCCCTCTTACCTTGAGCTTTAATCCCCTAGCGATCATTTCTCTCTTTTTTCTCCGTGATTTTCCTTTTTCTCAGCTCATGATACAAGCCATATCCCAAACTGTTGCCCCCTCCTTCGCAAGACTAGGTCAAAAGCGGCACTCCGCGCCTCCAACTAGCTTGTCATGATGCTTCAGATGTGTCGCAGGACTGGGGGTCTCAGCCCCCTGATACGGAGCGCCGCCTCCCAAATGCAAGATCGTGTCGGCGCAACTCTCGCATTTCACAGCGCGATGCAATGTGTTTCGTTGCCTTGCAGGAGCTAAACAGGGCTCTGTTTCTGTGACCCCATGCGCTGCCAATTTTAGGTGGTACCGCCGAGAAAGATGTTACAAAGGGCCTTCAGTAAAGGCGCATACCATTGCCGTCCAACTCTCATCTGGCTTTATTCTTGCGCCCCCTGGATATCACACCTCTAACCTTCTTTAAACGTCCTTCTCTCACTGGCTCAAGTGTAATCTTCTTTTCCTATCACTCTTTGTCACCTTTTCTTTCTTTTCTCTAGTGGCGGCTGGCTAGCCCATTTTACACTTACGATTTCTAGCAATGCTTTCTTAGTCAACTCACGCAATCCTTTTTCTCTTTTTCCTTTTATAAATGCCATTTTGTTAATTTCGATTCTTTCGGCTTCGTTGCAGCTGGTCTCGCAAGCCAATTGCTACCCGCAATGGCAAGCCTTTTGAGTGGTTCTTCGACATCCATCGATGCTCAATTGCCTACCTCAACTACTTTCCTCAACACCAGTTCCACCACCAATAAGCCCTCGGGCAATCCTTCAATATCTTCTTCCAGTATAATATCCAGCGAACCAACAAAAGGCTCTTCGGACGATGTGGCTCTCGATGTGGCTCCCAGTACCGCGCCAAGCGTCTCTACGCGAACCCCCAGTACTACAGCTTTGGATTCAATAGCGAAAGAAACTATCGGAAATTCACCAACTACAACTGTTCCAGATGCAAGTTTGACAGCCGATGGCGAGACTCCTACTATCGCACTTCCTACGTCATCCAGCGACAGCAACCCAATTTCTCCATCGACTTCACCGACCTCTATCTCAGAAACTTCATCAATACCCACACATCTCCCATCTTCCGCATTAGCATTGAACCCCCAAATTGTCACATCGACCACAGTTTCGACCGGTGCGATTCCCACAGCCACGCCATCTAGCCAAACGCCTTCTTCTATCCCAATATCATCGCAGTCTCAGATTCAACCAACTGGCCCTCAGCCCTCTGCTCCTCGAGTTTATCCGGCGTCTGGGACTGAAATTGGAAAAGAGCTCCCATCCCCTACGCCATCAACAACGCCATCAATCACTCCATCTCAGGCTCAACCATCGGCAACCCAGCCCACCGATGAGTCGGTCCAAGGACCAGAGGTTTTCAGTGCCGCAGATATTGGCCCTCCTCCTTCTCCAGCTCCATCCTCTACTGTTTCAACCTCATCTACAGTATTGATACAGGCAAGTAACACATCATCAACTCAGGAGCAATCCCAGATTGCCGCCAGTCAGCCTGCAAATCCGGCCGTATCTGCATCGGGAAAGGCGGTGGTGTCAAATGCGCCCCTTTCAACCCCAGCTTCAACACCAATTTCAACACCCAGCTCTATTTCATCTCCTACACCAGATGCTGGAGCTGCTTCCGTACCCACTTCTGCGACAACCTTGGCTCCAGCCCCTACATCAGCTGTGCCGCTTAGTGACTCTATACTGAGTGAAATACCTTCCAACACAGTCACAGATCTTACCCCGAGTTCTACGGGGAGTGTTACAACTTCTCTCCCAGGTATCAATACATTACCTAGCGACTTCCGAGAAAGTAGTCTGCCAGGAGGAAGTCAAGCTACTAGGCAGCCGATAGCAGACCCTGTTAGCTCAAGTTCACGCCCATCGACCGGCACCATTGTCGGTGGGACTATAGGCGGAATTGCCGCCGCAGCAGTGGTTGTTATCTTGCTATGGTTCTGGAGGAGAAGGGTCGCACGAGATGGACGGGGATCCAGCAAGGCGTATACCGAAAAAGATTCTTCCACATCAATGGCACAAAGGTTAGGGATATCGACTACAGTGAGTGCTGTCAAGCAGAACATTGGTGAAAAGTTTGCACCCCGCAACGTCAACATGAACAGAGGAAACTCTCAGTTCCTTGAAGCGGGCGCCGTCCAGCCTAGAAATGTTGCACCGATGCGAAACCAGGGAGCCTCGAATCCCGTCGCAGCAGCTGGGGGGAAACCCAAGGGGCATAAGCTAGTACCAGGTCTAAGCTTCGATTTTGGCAAGCGGTTTAACCCATTCTCGGATGCCAATGCTTTGATGTCGGGCACGGTACCGCCGCCTTCCAGCTCAGTATTGGCAAATCCGTTTAGCGATGATAACATGGTGTTGCCTCCCCCTGTTTCTGCCCAGAACCGCCGATCAAGAGGCCGATCATTGGGCGGAATTCGAAGCTTCCAAGCCCCTACGGTTCCTGCCCGGCCACACTCCGTTCACAGAGAGTCTCTGCAAAGCAACGGCTCTTTCAACCAGCGTCGTGATAAGTTTCGGTCTGATCCATTCGACTTGGAGATTGAGAGCCGCCTTGCTCCGCCAGCAAATGGAACGCCTAGCAGGAGTAGTTCCGTGTATAGCAGCCAGATGCAACAGAACCCTCACGACAGCTATACGTCCAAATACGCGAGTGGTTCTAGCCTCGGCGATTGGACTGCCGGCGGAGACGTTGGTCCCAGTGGCCCAACGGGTAGGCGAGATAGCCCTACGATTTCATGAATGAGGAAACAATGAAGATCAGTCTTGCGGCACATGACACACGCAAAAGGTGACTTGGGATATAAATGCAAAGGAAAATTGGAGAATGGGCCTCTTCTAGTCAGGAGTGTCCGTCTTCTCACCAGCAGGTCTCAGTGAAGACGGACACTCTGTAGATGCAGAAAGACCGTGTACAAAGTAGTGGTAGTAAAAGCAGTAGCAGCACTCGTATATACTCTGTACCATGTATGACATATACCCACAAATGGATGAATTATAGAAGGACGTTCAATCAAATCAAATCAAATGTCTGGCTCCACAGTCTCGGCCATCGCTAGTTCCTCTCCGTCTCTTTTCATCTAATGATTCTCACCAACAGAAAACTCCGGGTCAGTGGGGGGTGGATGCGGGCTAAAGTGCTTGCAGCCCCTCTGCGTCATTCTGCGTTGGACGTGTCTCTCGCGCGTCCAATGCCGACGGAGGATACGTCTATAAAGGGGTAAATCCAGCTGTTGATGCATGCAAGGTGGTATCTATCAGCGGAATCTCGCGCGTCTTGTGTTTCTTGGGCGAGTTTGTTCGGCAGTGGTGGTTAAAAGGTACTGCTTCTGTCACAACACTTGGTACGCCCGATATATGGTGCTCTGTTGCAGGGTAAGCACCTTCACAGCAGCAAATCAAAACCCATCCTCATTTTACCCTGACCAACATCTGCCCTAAAAAGCAAAAAAAAAAATCCCATCTCTACCCAACACGAGCAATCTCAACCATAACATCCAGAACACCTCGTTCTCCCGTAATTTAGTTTAGTCGAGTGCTAAAGTTCCCGATAGCTTCGAATCTTGCGTCACACCCTCAAATCTCTAAATGGGCGCAAGCTAATGCGCCACATCAAAGCCCGTCCATCCAATCAGCTCTGCGAATCGAGCTGCAAAATTACCCAAAAACGCGACCAAGACGCGGGACTCTTCCCAGGCCAAAAGTCGCGTCCGGGAGCAAAGCTAATCCGGCATAGAGGGCGCGTGAGAGCTACCCGGAACCGCGTCTGTGTGCGCACGAAAACGCAGCTATTAATCGAATACTAGAGCAGCCACCCACTCACACCACATCCAACCACAAAACGTCAACATTGTTACGGGGAGAATCATTTTGTCATTGACGCGACTGACTACCATCACATTCATTTTGGCCAAAAACAGCGGCCTGCCTGGTTTTGTACCAGGGGGTTAATCATCCAACCATCCCGTTCATGCCATCGTCTGCCATATCCACCTTGCTGTACACCGCCGGAGAGAGCACATAACAAAAAACAAACAAACAAACAAAATCTCTCTCCCAAAGACAGCAGCTCGATTCAATGTCCCTTCTCATGACCGTTCCAATTTTTGAGAGGATCAAATGTCCCCAAACGGTCGATTTTCTGCCCTTCTCCTAATCCCAGCTCAATAGATATTGCAGATAGAGCCCCCATGTGTTAACGGTGTGGACCGTCTAATCAAAACATAAAATAAAATAGACAAACAGACAAACGCCAAAGGCCAGACATCCAAACAAGAGATTAGCTCTTGGGTTGGCCAACAAACTAGGGGGGTAAGACGTAAATAGATAAAATGGATAGAAACATAAAAAACAGGATATAGGGTGGTAATAAAAAGCAATAAGGCCGCGTATAATAACGGCATACAGTGTCATGGTATCATGTACAAGAAGCAAATAGGTAGGGACAGTGAGGCATTACGGGATGCCAATCACAGATTAGGAGGGTATGCTTCGTTGGTGTTGGTTCATCAGGGTCGAGGCTCATCAAACGTAAGGCGCTTCCTGGCCACGCTGCGGGGAGTGCGAGCGCCGGTGAGGGGGTTCGGTGTCTTCCAGACTTTTTGAGCTGGGCTTGGGGTGATGTTGACAAAGTCGGCAAAGTCGAAGCCTTGTCCAGGGGTGTTGGGGAAAGGATTGCCTCCTCCAGGCGTGGTCATCATGGCCGAGGGCAGATCCAGCTTGCTGTTCTTGGGCGGTGGTGTCGACGGCCGCTCCATCCGGGACCTGTTGGGCTTGACCGCTGGCGACGGCGATGCTGCCAGGTACAGCAAAAGATCCGCTCCCTCCTGGCCACCCTCGGCGCCGTCTCCCCTCTTTCTCAAGGTCCGGGACTGCATTGGCGGCGTGCGAGGCGGAGAAGACCGAATGTTTGCAGCAAACGAGTGTGCAGGCAAAAGATCGTCATCGTCCTCATCCGGGGCGGTGAAATTCGGGTGAGCATTCAGCTCGCTGGTCATTCGCCGCTGCTGGAAGAAAGAGACGTCCGGTCCGGCCGAGGTGGTGAAGTGTTGCTGCCGCCGGGGCTTCATGGGGGACGAATGCGTGAGCTGGTGTCCATCCTTCCACAGGGTATGTCCGCCAAATGACTTGTGTGTTGTCGGGGAGCCGCGGAAGCGCTTGGTAGGACTCGAGGCGTTGTTGTCAAACGAGGCAAAATAGGTGCGTTTGCGATGCCCAGAGCTGCCATTGCTTGAACCGACGGCATCGGAGAACAAGGGTGCCTTGAGGGGAGAGCTCATCAGCGTCTTGGTCGGGTACGGCAGGTCGGATGCACTGGACGAAGAGTCGGAGAGAACATCGCCCTCGTAGAGACGCTTGCGTCGGACTTCTTCCACCTTGGGTTCGATGAGGTCGAGCGTGAGGTCTTCCCAGCCATGCTTGGTCTTGAATTGCGCAAGTGCGAGGCGGTTCTGGAGTCGGCGGGCAATCTATGTCAAAGCTACTGTTAGTGAAACTGGATGACTCGGAAGCAGGAGGAGAGAGAAAAAAGAAGGCCAGTATTCGTCGCCGGCATTGATGCTGCAGCAAGAAAAGAAGTGCAAAAATGATGGACGGAGAGAGTGCATGCATACCTTGCTGACTTCTGCACGCTTCAAGACGCAGTCGGCTACATCCTGCGGTTGCTTCTTCAAAGGCGAGGCCATCATGGTGAACCAAAAATTTGCGAGAAGGCCCCTAGCAACTACGGCCTTGAAGGGACTGGATAAAGGTCTACAGCGCCTGGAATTGTCCCTCCTGAATGTTGGATATGCCAGCCAGCTTCTTTCCTTCCTGGAAACGCTCCTTTTCTTCTTATTTTCCGGCGTGGACGAAGACGGGAGTTGGTGGAAGTGCAGGGCGATGAAAGGCTGTGAGGAGGGCAAAGTGTGTGTGCGTGAAAGAACGGAAAGGTCAGGTCAGCACAGGTTGTGGAGTTGCGAAACGGGCGGCTCTGTGCTGTGGCCTGTACGAGTACAAGGTCAGGTACAAGGTAGGGGAAGAGGGAGGCAGCAATGCGCTGGCCGTGCACAAAGGCAAATAAGTCAGCGCCTTGCCCAACGCTCCGTTAGTGCCAGCTTAGCACCTACCCGCCGGTTGCCCACAGCAGCCTAGCTGGCTTTTCTAGGGGCCGTTGTATACCGCTGCACTGGTTGGTTGGCCAGCTGCAAAAGCCGCTACTATTTGGGCGGTCTGTTGGATGAAATGGGATGGGATGATTACAGTTGCGTGAGCTGGTGGGATGAGATGAGATGGGATTGATTGATGCAATTCACTTGATTTCACCTTGGTGTACAAAGGGGCAGAGTTAACATGTACCTGAAGGGAGTTGAAAGAGACTCAGTCTCAGTGAAATGCCTATTTGATACACCCAACGGAGCGGGTCCTCCCATGGAGATGCAGCCGTTGCTGCAGTTTCGAGACATGTGGATTTTGCTCCCCCTTCCTCGTTCTTCTTGTCTCTCTCTCGACTGATACATGTGGCACATGTAGTACACACATGAATACTGACGGGAGTATCCCTTCTCTTGGCATGAGACCCTGAAGTTCACCGTCCAAATTACTCGCATTCCTCCACTCGTGTGCATTGGGCCATGACGGGACCATGAGCTGAGCGCTGACATGTTTCTGGTTGGCCCTTGCAGCCGGCATCATGCGACAGCTGAGCTGTTTGCTCTCCGCATGGGGAAAAAAGGAACAAAGGCCACGCCGATCGTCTTGCGGGAGATGTTTATCGTCTATATATGATTTGGGCTTAAATATCCCCGAGCTATAATATTTCAGTGCGAGGCAGAGTTGACACCGCTCTTGTGAGCAAACAGTTTCGCATACACGAGGAAAGCGAGAGACGAATGATATAAAACTTCGGTGACGAGTGCCTTGTAGCTCGGCTGGAAAAGGAGATGTCGTGCATGTGTAGTCACGGCGACGCCCCTCTCTTAGATCCTCGGACTAGCAGCATTATGTTGCCGGGATATCCAAGAACGAGATGTTCATCCGAGCATCAGGTTCCTTACCTTGGATTGTTGTCGTTGGGTCATGATATCAAGTACCCAGTACTGTGACTGTTGTAACTTGTGCATTGGTCGTTCAAGAGAGAAAGGCAAGGCAAGATTGAGAGCGGAGTGCTTGGTATATGTCAATGTCAACGTGATCTCGAAGATAGAGAAATTGTGACGGATTACTGCTGACCCTAGTCGCCCGCCATTAGCCGTTAGTGATGCTACTGCTACTATTCCGAAAGCGCAATTGATGTCATCAAAGCGACTGGTCTCATATGCATGAGCATGGGGGGAGGGGGAGAAAGCTGTTGAGCTGATTAACCCAAAAACATCCATCATTGTCACCTCGGTGAGGCAAAATTGAAAGAACAAAAAGGTTTCATCCTAGGTCAGCTTGCTGTCTGCATGCGGAACCGCATAAAAAGTGGCTGGTTGATCCGCACTTCTCGTCAAAGAGAAATAAAAGCGCAGGGCTGGTGTGATATGGATGTCCAGATTGAGGTGCCCAGTTGAAACGTTAGGCTCCATGGGGGCTAGGGTGACAAATTTCCTCGCCAAAAATCGAGATCTGTCTAAGTTTGAGACCAAGGCTGATTCAGGCGATTTTATTACTAGTGAGGGCGTGACGGCGACGGGAACTTTAAACACGGGCACAGAGTTTGGGCGATGTGGGATGAGGTGAGATGAAATGGATGAAATGGCCTTGGTGAGATGAGATGAAAGAGCTAAAACTTTGGGCTTGCCAGGTCCGTCAGGAGTTGTTCTGATCTCGGGACCTGTGCCTGGAGACTGGAATGCAGCGGTCGCCGTGCCCTGAAGCTTTAGCGCTCCGACCGAGCTGGCCTTCGTGGATCTTGTCTCTGCAGGCACTTTAAGCTAGCGCCTCCAATCGGCGATCAGCCTCTGGCGACCTGCTAAACTGGCCTGGCCGCTATCGAAGTGAAACGGAAATCCGCGTATTAGATAGTGAGCCTCGTTACGGGGAGGGAGGCTCGTGATAGGGCAGAAGAGAATTGCACCAGGAGCACAGAGTGTGGGACCTTGGCAAGCCGTGGTGGAGTGGCTTGTCTTCAGGCTATACAGTATGCAGCTGAGCCTTGACAGGTTTCTGTGATGGGAAGCTTCAACTTGGCCATGTTAGAATTTATCCTAATTGTCGGTGGCTGCGTGGCCCCGGGTCGAGGACAGCCGATTGTTCCTAATGCGGCGGGTGATGTGCACTACTAGGCATTTACGAGTTGAATGTCACATCGGATATTCAGAGTACGAGGAGATAGTCGTAACATGCTTGTGCGATAGAGCAATGCGAGGATTGGATGCATTGATATGAGAGATATTTGATTGCTTGCGATGTCTTGATGACGCCATGCATTTCTCAGGGATTGCAACAAAGTGGATGTAGCCCGACTATATACTCCATACAAGGAGCGATAGTGTATTGATAGCTGCGTTCAACTAACTTGAATTCTGCGGCCAAGCCCGAGCCGCAGCTGCAGGTTTCTAATCATTACAAGGATAAGGGGGAAATGAAGAGAAAAAAGAAAAACAAAAAAAAAAAAAAGTCATCAATCCAATGTTAACTCGGAGTACTCAAATGGGCTTAACTGGCGACGGGCTTCTTTTTATCCGGCTCTTGCTCGAGATGCTGCTTACGGCGTCGATGCTCCGCAGAGAGTTCACAACCAACTGCTGCACGCAAGCCCCGATTTCTCGAGATTCCAGAACCGGCATACACGAATGAAGATTCAAGGGCGGGGGTGTTTCTGTTCTGGATCCAGAACAGAAGCCGTAAGCCGAGCCGATGAGCCCACACAGCCACGCCCCTGTGCAGCCAACAGGCAGGCGGTTGCGAAAGTCTGCAGATTTTATTGACCTATGTATTCTTTTATCATCAATGCACTGTATCTCATTTCAATGACACTAATGGCCCATGTAAGGAACTGCCGATGGTTAGAAGTTGTAGATTGCTTCGTAGTCAGGTACTCATAGTATTTTTGTAGTAATGAGAGAGATCCAGCTGTCGGAATCTGTACCGATCATCCATGGCAATTGTTTCCCCCTCTTGACTCGTATCGTTCTTCTTCCCCCTTCATCGAGGCAAATTGGAGGTCTGCAACGGCCAGCCTAGCGCCCGTAAGATCTGCTCCAAGCACCACACCTTGACACCCTCCCAAAGACCGCTTCGTTTGACATAAATAGCCACAAATAGCGCCACGGCACTTTTTGCGTCGCGAATTGGCCAATCCGTCTGGCGTTCCCCCCACAGGCGTTAAGACCCGTCAAAAAGGTGCTCGAAAAAAGCTTCAGTTTACAATGCGACGTCATCGTTACGGCTGTAACCTCGCCCGCCAATTTGGCCGAGATGTGCTCGCTTTGGCCTGTCTGCAGCCAGGCGGATACGGGAGTTGCAGCAGCAGAAAAATAGCTCCGCATGCTACGTAGCAGGCATTGGATGGCATAAGTGACTGCGGGATGGCTTTAATACGGGCTGTCTAGGGGAAGCTTCTCCTGACCATTGCGCTTATCTTTTTTCTCCTTCACCCCTCGAGATACTGCAATTCGACTGATGTGGTGACGCGTGTCCGGCCTGAACGCTGATCTTTCCGTCTTTTTCACAATCAATCGGATTGTCCTGTCCACTCGCAAAGCCCCGAGCTCGCACGCAGGTGGGCAACAAAAGCGCCTACCGTCCACTCGCTCGATCTCACAGTCGAAGTTGCTGCTTGCTCCTGGGTTTCTCCTCCTTGACTCTCTCTCTCGTCTTAACCTCCCCCCTTCGCTCTCTCACAATCTCCCCAATCTCCGGGCTTGGTCTTGCCTCAGTGTCCTATAATTAGAGCTCATCTCACGCTCTCGACTTCCTGACGCTGCCTCGAACCTGTTCAACTAAAAATTGCCCCCCTGGGCGTCAGCATCCACCAGCGCTCTCGCGTCAAGCCACAGCCCCCGATTGACAAACCGGCATCTATCGCCTCTATTCTGTAGTATCTGCTTTATTCTCGCTATATCACGGATCAGCCTCGTCAACTCAACCGGGAGACTTTTGTGAATCACCAACCTGTAGCTGCTTTGGGTCTTGGGTTTATGCAGCTGGTCAATCACGCCTAGCGCCACTCCTTCATTTTTGGTGCGGCTGAGCGACAGTTCATCCAGATTTGACAGCTCATCGACATCGACTGCCGTTCGTTTCGTTTCACCACGGCTCTCTCTGCTCCGACTGCGGCAGGGAAGCAAACAATCAAGCAAGCAGGCAGCCATTCTCTGTCGGCAAGGAAACAAAACCGCCGTCCTTGTCGTGTATACATACACCTTCGCCTTCGCCGTCGCCTCACTTTCGCAACCATGGCCCCTGCATTTCTCTCCCTCAAAGACTTGCGTCGTCGGTCTAGAGCAAGTTTCCGAACAGAAAACTCAAACGACACTTCCAGCGATGGAACTTTGAGCCATGAAACCAATGACACCACACCGTCAAGCGGCTCGCTAACACCGCCTTCCATGGCCCAGTCAGATCCCGCGCTCAATCTACAGGTCAAGGACAGCAATGGGTCTGGCCAGTATTCAGGTCAAGCTCCAACCCGACCCATGCTGATGCCTGGCGGAAACTCCAGTCGATACAGCGTCTCGGGCATGTCAGGCCTTGGATCTCCTGCGCCCAACGGAAGGACCAACCTGCCCGTCTCCCAGTATGCTCCTCGTGTCCAAAACATTGCGGAAAATGCATGGGTACGTTGCGCGAGACCCCTGTCGAAAAATCCTAATTCCATTGCGTTGCATTGATTACACTGGGCGTTTGAATTGCTCAAGATTGGACGACCAGCGCTATGATGTTCTCGACAGTGCTAACTTCTCGAGACAGGTATACCAAAAGGTTCTCTTGTTGCACGGTACGGTTGGGGAGACGGAGCAGAACCACCTTGAAGGCACCGTCACCATCAGCAAACTCGACGACTCCTTTCCACCGACCAGCTGGCCCGTATGCAATTCTCACTTCAAAGCTCTTCTATATCTGCAACCTGGCCCCAACAAGATCAGACTTGAATTCTCCAGCCCAAAACTGGCCAACAGCTCGTCTTCAAACAACATCCATGCCTCGTACCTTACTCTCCACATGGTGCCTTCGTTAAATGCCCCTCCGTTGCAGCTCGCCATTTTGCTAGGCAAAGACTCACCCGGGACATTTGATGCAACGCCGTCGCGGGCCGAAAGGGAAGGCAATGGCTTGGAGACGGCTGTCAAGAAGTTTCGAATGGCCGCCTATCTCTGGCAGGCATTTACCGCAGAACAGATGTGGAGACACAAGCTTGGGCGACGAACATTTCGATTCGAAGAGGAATGGACGTCTGGTTCTGCCAACCTCCGCGACAGAGAGAATGGCATCATGAGATCTGAAGCCCGCGTTCACATTATCCGATCCGACAAGACGGTGGCGGAGCTGCAGGATCTTAACAAGGCGCAACAGTACGACAAGGCCACGGATAAGAATGCTCTCTTCGACATTGCTTCAGCAGCAGTCAAGAAGCATCTGAACCCCCTACCTGGCCAGAAGCAATATGTTGCAGTTCTCCTGCTCGATGCTCACTGGGATAAGGACGCCAAAACCATTCGAAGTCATGCCGCACTTGGCGGCGGCAGCGGAGAGCTGCAACTGGGCATCTTTGGGTCGCACTGCTTGCACAGCTATCCCGGCTGTTTCGAGGAGGTCGTGCCGGCCTTTACCGATTGCACACCGACGGACACGGCGCATGTGGCCAACGACTGCAACGAGGCGGGAAGCTCCTGGGAGGCGGCAAACATTGGCATCGGCGCGCATCTGCACGAGGTTGGCCATTTGTTTGGATGCCCCCACCAAGAAGGGGGAATCATGCTCAGAGACTACGTTGTTCTTAACCGAAGTTTCGTGGCTCGTGAAGCGTATTCCACCAGAACCAAGTCCAAGGGAGGGTTGGCATTGCAGGCAGACGAGTGCGGCTGGCATCGTCTGGACAGTCTTCGCTTCCGAGCACATCCTGCCTTTAGGCTGCCCAATGATGCCCCGATGAATCCCGACGAAAGCGTCCAGGCATTTGCCATTGACGGCGGTAACGTACTGGCCGTGGCACAGACTGGAATTTCCTTTATCGAGATTTACGGAGAGGGAGACGATGTGTGCCGTGCATGGATCGAGTATATGCCGGACAACAATAGTCCCATTCAACGGCAAGTGACAATGACCGAGCAGGACTTGCGGGCACGCTTGCCAGAAGCCAAGAGAAAGGGACGCGTAAGGGTGTCTATCAAATCCCACGGCGGAGGATCCTTGGATATCGACGACTTCAAAGTATTTGCGTCAAAGCAGTCATCAGTGAAGCTGCCGGGCGGCAAGGTAGCCTACCGGTGCAAAAGCCTCGGACAGTCCAAGATGCAGGGCAGCGAGCCCCAGGAGGCAATCTTCACCAGCGCTGTGAAGCAGGATCGGGTCATGTCTCGCGTTATCGTGTATCACGGCTCAGCACTGGATGGACTAGAGTTCGTTTATGACGATAACTCGACACAGCTGTTTGGCAAGAGGGGAGGCAAAGAAGGCGGTGACACATTTGAATTTGGTGAGTTTATTTATATTTGAAGAGAATGAAAGAAACTTCAAGCTGACCACACGTCATTCATCATGCAGACATCCGACGCGGAGAGTACCTCAGTGGTTTTGTCGTGAGGGCTGGCTTTTGGATCGATGGCATCCAGCTCTTGACCAGCCTTGGTAGAAAATCAGCCATGTTTGGAAAAGCCCATGGTGGTTCTGCGTAAGTCATTGCAGCCCGTTTGACGTGTCTAGGCAGGGCAAAGAAACGCTGACATTGCAATACAGACACACTCTGATACCTCCTCGAGGCTATACTATCTGCGGTGTTGCCGGCACATGTGGCGCGTGGCTGGACGGCTTCTCCATTCTCATCAAGCATTAAGACTGCGCCAATTTTGACGCAGGTCGAGGACAGAAACACAAACAAACATGGTTTATGCATCTTGCATCTCATTTATGGATTACTCGAGCATTTGGACCTAGCTTGCCTTGGACGGTTTTTTTTTTGGTTTTTAGTTACAACGCAGAAGAGGCAGGCAAGCTAATCAATGGAACGGAGAGCGAGATGGATGTACAAACGGGGTTGACGCTTTTCTTTTTTCACACCACACAAAAAACAGGTACACGGATGAGAAAGCACGGGGTTTGCTAGCAGCAACCCGTGTCTGGCGTTTTGGGTCGAATTTTGTCGCTCCCTTTTCTCTTTCTTTCATATGTTGCAAGGATTGGGCAAAGATACCCGCTGGAAAACTAGTCTGCACTTTTTGTGAAGGTCACAGTTGAGTAGGAACTGTGGGTATGTTGTTGGGAAACTGTACACATTGGTTTCCGTTTATATTCTTATCTTCGTCTGATTGGGGACATTGATAGGGTCGCCGGTATCAGGCTAGAATACCTAATAATCACTATAGGATATTGTTGCATCGTTTCTGTCATTCGTGTGGCATTACTGATAATATTACTGATAATATTTAACACTACTAATAAGCGTCTGTATTAACTTTTTATTCAGAGTCTCGTGTCTCTCTTGTCGAGGTTTGAAGTCGTGTGAACAATGTCTCAGATGCTGAGTCGTGATCAATTTGCATGTGACGGCGTATGTAATCCTTTGATCAGCTGTGTGTTTGCTGGCTGCAGAAGCGTCACGTGAAACGCCACTATGCGCGCAGCAAGTGTTTGAGGGCTGAGCTTCTCTTTGACCTGACATGGCTTCAAATCCAGAGCTTGTTCAGCTACAGTAAAAAGCAGGGCAAAGGCGAAGGACGGGAGAGAAAACGATGACGGCATCCCCACACAACCAACTACGTAGTAGTGCATGAGGCACTGTAAATCTTTCGGTAACGAGTACTCGCTACTCGGGTGCACAGTACAGTAGATATTCGTACATGTACATGTCGTTCTTACTAAGGCGTTTGTTTGTCTGTCAGGGATTGCTTATTGTCTGCTCGTCATGGTGTAACTATGTCGTGTGGCTGAATGAGTGATAAGTGTGTGCGCATGGCATCGTTGACATCAGAGACACGGCGTTGGTACACGCTGGTAGCACGTTTGGCTTGTCGCAGAATTGGCAGCTGCTGGCCCCCAATCAACGAGTAGCGGTACATGGCAGCTAGCATTAAGCTCTGTACCCTATCCATAGGCAGGTACCGCGTAAATTGGTAAATTGGTTCGGTTTTGCGCTGTATCAGCAGGTACTGAATACCAGCCACCCGCCAGCCAGCCCGGTAGTTTGGACAAACGAAACGAACCAGGGCTGTGCCAAACTGGCAGCAGCGCCACCCGACCCTACCAAGGTTGTTTCGCCTAGCAGCGGACAGCTAACAAGTACAAGTGCCGTGTCCAATGTTAGAGGTAGAGCATTCGCAGGTGCAGCAGCTGCCCCTCGCGCGTCTGGACTATTTTTTTTTCCTTTCCATCGTCTTCCCTGTCCTCTTTTTTTCTTTCACAGACGTCACCGTCACCTGTGATTGAAGCTTCGTGAGATCCACACGGGTGCTTCTCTTTTCTTCTTCTCCACAACTTGAGACTCGAGTTCTTTTTTCCTACTCAACTTACCTTTCCAAGGACGTTTCGAGCTTTGCGCGCTCTTTGATCAACTATTGCTGCTGCTCTCCTTCCCACATACAAACAGCCGAATAGACGGACAAAAAGCCTCTCTCTCTCTGAGCTGAACCTCGATTCGCACGCAATACAACCAACTTCGCCATGTCAAAACGATCCAGTGCCGCCTCGGCGGGTGAGAACGGCGTGACCTCGAGAGAGTCGCCGCCGGCAAACCAACCAGGTACGGGTTCCCTCAGCTGCGACTATCGTGTTGCGAAATAGTGTTGGGGATGGGTCATATACTTTTTGTCGAGCTGAAGCTAACCTCTCTCTCTTTCTGTCCATTCAACAGCCATTGATAAGCAAAAGATGCTTCTTTCTGCAGACGTGGGCCATTTCTCGCTGGTACGGGCCATGCATCTCGCAGATCTCATTACTCTTATGAACGGTGGGTTCCCTCCCCTTGTTTTTTTTGTTTGGCGACGATTGATTTGCTGACGTTGCATGTGATGCTTGGCATAGGCTTCTGCGGTGTCATGTCGATATTCTCGTCCCTACACTCGTGCCTTGACGCTCCCAATCGAGAGAGCCATATCGGGTGGGCGCTGGCATTTTTGCCATTTGGCCTGTTCTTTGACTTCCTCGACGGCAAGGTTGCCCGATGGAGGAAGAAGAGCAGCCTCATGGGCCAGGAGCTGGATTCCCTTGCCGACTTGGTACGTTATCCTGTCTATACGCCGCTTGCCAGCAATTGAGACATGCATACTGACCGCCATGTTTGATAGATCTCGTTTGGTGTCGCCCCCGCCATGGTGGCCTTTTCAATTGGTCTTCGAACTACTGTCGATACCGTCGGCCTCACCTTCTTCGTCCTGTGCGGCCTGACCCGACTGGCCCGCTTCAACGTTACCGTCGCAGTTTTGCCCAAGGACGCCAGTGGCAAGAGCAAATATTTCGAGGGCACTCCCATCCCGACGTCGCTGGGCTTGGATGCCCTCATGGGTTACTGGCTGAAGCAGGGCTGGATCTTGGACAACATCCCCTTTGGCACCTTGCTTGAGGGCACTCCGCTCGAGTTCCACCCCGCCGTGCTTTTGTTCATGATTCACGGCTGCATGATGACCAGCAAGACGATTCGCATTCCAAAGCCCTAGACCAGGCGACTGCATCAGCCGTAGCAAGTTGTAGCTTTATTTATTTATTTTCTAATTCTTGGTCTCCCTGGATATTCGGCTGCGACAAATGGGGCTAGAGGTTCAATGGTCTGCATGGTTCACGATGAAGAAGAGCTGGCGCATACGAAATTGTTCAATTGTGTTTGGCTAGGTGGTTGCTCGGCAGGCACCTTTCAGTATGGATAAACATTACGGCGGAAGGCATGGGGTTCTTTTTATATAATGGATAGCTACTCTCCTATACAAACGGAGGTTTTCCTTTTATGGCACTTGAGGCTCGAGGAGGAGATGATATGGTCTGCATAGCCTACTGCGAACAGAGATTATGATACCCCCATGTTGATTCCCATGTTAATCCATGTTTGTATCACTTTTGAAGTGACTCGTGTTTGGTAAGCCCCAAAGTGATTACATTTATTTGTCTACATTCGCATCACATTTATACCACTCTTTTTTCTTGCTATTTCGTACATGAATTCTTCGTCATGCCGGATCGAGACAGCAGCACACCCGAGACGGGGGTGAGAAGAGAAGGGGGGAAAATGAAGATGACGAGAAAACCCAATTCAAGTACGATGAGGAATAAACCGAGCCATTAAACGCCGTGAAGCCCTTTGTACATATAAAAATCTCTCCCTCCTCTCCTTTTTTTCCGTTCCCAAGCAAAGCTGCTGTCGGCTGCTTCTTCCAATGCCCAGTTTCGTTCCTTCTTCTCTGCCTTTCCAAACCTTGGGGGAAAAGATATTCCTCCCTAAGTTGTTCAGCAAAAGAGAGAAAAGATCATCCCTCTCAAGCTGTTCAGCAAGAGAGAAGAAAAGAGAGATTGGGCAAATCGTCTTGGTAAACGTCTTTCCTTGTTTGTTTCTCTCTTCTCCTTTCCTTTAGAATCCACGTCCTCCCCTGCTGAAGCCGCCACGTCCCCTGCCACCACCAGCACCGCCCCTAGAGAAGCCGCCGCTGCCTCCACGGCCACCACGACCGCCGAAGCCACCACCACCACCTCGCGAGAAGCCTCCACGGCCACCACCAGGACCACCACGTCCACCACGAGAGAAACCACCACGACCGCCTCCACGAGGGCCACCACGGGAGCTGCCTCCCGCGCGCTTAGGCTTGGGCGCTCCCGGAGGGGGCTTGGGCTTGGGCAAGAACTTGTCGAGGGGCAGGAGCTTCTCGGGGGCGATGTAGAACTTGTCGCCCTCCTTGAAGGAGGCGGCCTGGATGCCCTCGGAGGGCTTGACGGTGAAGAAGACCTGGTTGATGGGGCCGAGGACCTCGTCGACTTTACCGACGGCGGTCTTGTTCTCGAGGAAGATTTGGGCGTTGAAGTGGGGGACTTTGGGGTTGATGGACTCGCAGACCATTTCGCCCTCGCAGGCGTGGACGAACTTGCCCATTTCTGTTTGAAGGATAGTTAGCTGTCTGTGTGTGTGTGTGGCTTTGTTTGTTTGAATGGCTTCTGTTGCGGATTGTCTCTCTCGCTCTGTGTTGAGGCCTGTCTACTGGTTGTCTTTTTCTTTCTCTCCTTTCAGTTTGAAGCCATTGTCCATTGCCATTCTCAAAATTGAGCGGCAAAAACTTTGGTTGAATCCGAAAAAGGCGTAACAGAGAAAGAGAAGTGCCAATCGCAACGCCTTCTGTCCATCCAAGAGAAATTTTTCAAAGAGCCAACCCCCAGTAGAAGCAAACCCTC
Source organism: Trichoderma semiorbis (assembly GCA_020045945.2). NCBI lineage: Eukaryota > Fungi > Ascomycota > Sordariomycetes > Hypocreales > Hypocreaceae > Trichoderma > Trichoderma semiorbis. Next base: position 3,348,312 of record CM034695.1, read on the forward strand.
AACAGCAAAAGCAAAAGAGAACAAGAACAAAACAAAATCAATCAAGGAGAAGAGAGCAAGAATTCGGCATACCTAGAACCTGCGCCGGCGGGCCCATGTCCCTCTGCTGGAATCCTCCTCGTCCGCCTCGAAAGCCGCCGCCAGACCCTCCACGACCACCACCGCGAGACCCGCCTCGGAAGGACATTGTGTGTATTGCTGGAATTATTTATTTAAATTCGAAAATGAGTGATGAGGCGGAGGAAGAAAGAGTTCCGTGGGCGAGAGAAAAGAGGCCAATTGTTGGGGGCCTGTTTTCTTTTGGCGATGTCGTTCCCTCGTCGTCGTGAAGCTTTTTTTTTTGGAGCGTCTCCAATGGTGTTGAAATTTTTTGGCAAAAGGCTGCTTGCTGAGAGCAAGCTTGTCGGATTGAGGGGATGTGATTGGCTAGTGCGGAATAATGTTCCAGCGGACTGTACTTGGTGGGGCTAGACGATGTACCTAAGTACTGTACATTGGTACATGCAGGTTCATTGTGAAGTTGGCTCACAGCAGTGTTTGTGTGTAAGAGTATGCAAATGTGTATAACAAATAATGAGAGACTGACATTGAGAGATTGTAAGGCTTGCTGCTACCTATGGTATCAATCTACTTTTAACAAATCATTCAATTCCATCAAAAAGCAAAAAACTGCTATCAGTACCACGCATGGTGAGCTACGGATATACCTAACGAGTGATGCGGTCCTCAAAAATCAACTTGCATCGACAACAAAAGTAACGGAAAACACAAACGCCTTCAGCTGATACAACACACTGCTGCTCTTTTCTGCATCCCTTGCCTCATTCACAATCCAACACCAAAAACACATTGTACAAAAACGCAGATACCTAAACAGGTAATCAAGAAATGGTATCCAGATAGTGACGTTTACCCAGTTTCTCGAGGACAAATGAAAGACACGCAAGGAAACAAAAGAGACATAAATTCACATTCATCGCATGTAGATCAAATGACGAGATTAAGGAAAGCTGCCTGGCATCGGTAGATCCGACACCGTCACCGAACTAGCCGCTCTCTCATCGTTGATTCCACGAACAGGGTTAAGACCACCCACTGGCTGTGCAGAATCTCCCTGGCCGGGGAGAACTTGCAGTCCTGATTCATCGGGCTGAACCTCGGACCTGGGGATTGCGTCTGGGGAGAGAGCTCCTGCGCCTCCGACATTTTTGTAGTGTCCGCCGTTGATATCGTTCGTCTCAACTCTGTTGACAGCAGCTGCATTGTGTTGCTGTTCTGGGCTAAGAGCTCTGTTGCCACCAATGCCGTTGACCGGCTGACGAGTGCCGGGGATGATGAGTGGCGTCACAAAGACGTTTCGATGATGGCTTTGGCTTTGATCCACTGGCTCACTTGTGTAGGGGTTGACGCCGTCGACCTGGGCCTCGTGGTCGGCAGCAACTGCTTGTGCATGCACGTTTGATATCGGGGTCTCGCCTCTCTGTCCGTACTCTGGATGGCCTTCGTTGTGGTGTGTCAACTTATCCGGAGCATAGGCATCCGTGCCTGATCCTGGTATCGCAGTTGCTGCAGCAATCACCCCGGCTTGTGGCTCCTGGCTGGATCCTACGCTAGACGGGGATTGAGGCACCTGTAAGCCTCGTTGTGCATTGACTTGTATATCGGATGGGAACCGCCCACCTGGTTGGGGTCGCCGCGCGGCAATGTCTGCTCGAGGTCCTGGCGTGACGTCTTGCTCGGTCGCAGTAAATGGCTCCTCGTCTTCTTCCTCGTCGAGTCCGTCGCTGCTAGCTGACCGGTGCGAGGATCGGCTCGTGCTCCGCCTTGAGTGAGATCGTACAAATGCTGTTCGCTCCTCTGGGGATGTTTCTGTCAAGGCTCTGATGTCCTCGTACCAAGCCATCATCGTATCATGGCTCTCGGCTCGGAACACCCAGGTATGGCCTCGGTGCATGGCGCCAGTCTGTCGTCCCTTGAGAAGAAACTTGTTGGAAGGGCCTTCACCGCTGGAGCGGGATCCTAGTTTTTGCTCCGGGAGATAGAGGGACATTATAGGGGCCTGTGCTTTGTCTGCCGACTTGAATTCGTGAAGATGCGTTGTCGAAAGTACATACCTACCATGAACCGCGTTAGGTTTTACCTCGTTGAGCAAGATGGCATAGAAATAGATATACTTCCAGTACATAAAGGGGGAAACTCACCATCCTGCTGTATAACTCTTCAAGTACTTGCTCTTGCGCTCCAGTAATCCGGCGCGGATTTCTTGCGCAGAGAGATGGTCTTGGCCTGGGTAATGAATCTGCTCGGCCGAGCGCAATGGCATGCTAGGGTTGACTACTCGGTTATCGTTGGCCACAAAGTGCTCCCACTCCTGATCCTTGGGCATCGCAATTGGTCCATCGCGGAGTTCTCCGACCACACTGTGAGCATTGTCGGCCTCACGCTTGAGGATACCAGCGTAGGCATTGTAGGCCTTTTGAATTTCGCCCACAATGATGGATTCGAGCTCGCGTCCTGAGCCCTCGAGGTTGAGATAGGCTTGATGCAGGTAGTTTTCCTCATCGATCTGGCGCTCAATCTGGCGATCGACCGCCAGCCTGAGGAGGTATGGATCCTGCTTGCCCGTTGTTGAGGAGGTGTCCATCTCGTTCTTTCCCAGCGCTTCGGAGAGGACCTTGACAGCCTTGCCGGTGCCGTCCATTTCTTTTTCGACAGAGTTCTTGAAGTCACCGGCCAGGTGTTTAATTTCCTTGATTTTCTGCTGCAGGTCGCTTCTCAGTCCAGTAAGCGCTAGGATGACATCCTCTTCGATTTCCTTGGCCTTTGTGGCCTCTTGAAGGGCTTGCTTGTTATAGTTGCGGATAATCTGAAGAGCATCGTCGATGCCGGCGGTTTGGAGGAACGAAGTCGGGTTCGAAATGTTGTTGGCCACGCTTGAGAGCTTGGCGAGCGACTTGGACTTTTGCTCATAGTGAGACTGTACCTCACGATAGTATGCGATGAGGTCTTTCAGCATTTTTCTCCAGGCTGTCGAGTGTCATACAATGTTAGCGTCAGATGACACAATTCAACGGTCGCAATGCGCCGAGTTGAGTCTGAGAAGGGGGAAGGGTCAAACATACTCTGGAATCTAGCAGCGAGCACATCGGTGGGATTGCCGTTTGTGGGAACCGGGCAGAAGAAGGCGCTGTGCAGCTCGTCGGGATCCGTCGCAGTCTGGAGGGCAAGGCTCCTGACACTGCCAGCTCGTGCGCTGCGACGGCTGCTGGATCGCACAATGCTGCCGGTGCCACTGCGCCTCAGCGAAGCCTTCTTCTTCAGCGTATTGCCTCTTTGAGGCAGGGCACGATCATCGCCAGCCGCATAGCTGTTGACAGAGTTGGAGCGCTGCATGGCCGATGGCCCGGCGGCCGCAGAGGCAGACATGACTGGGGGGCTTTGGCCACGGGGGCCGTCGATGATGGAGCTTCCGCGCCGGCTGGCGTCCCACTCCTCGTTGAAGCGCCCTGGAAGAGGACTCTGGCGTCTCTGAGGAGATGCGTTATTCGAGCGTCGGCCGGCTTCGAGGTATGTGGGCTGAGGTTGGTAGGAGAGAGGTCGCCTCCCCTTCTGCGACGTCTGGTAGGGCGAGCTAGACGGCTGTCGCTGCGATTGCGACTGTGACGGGACTTGCTGGGGCTGCAGGTAAGAATTGAGCTTGGGCCCGGCGTTCAGATCAGGGGATAGACGAGTCAATCCCTGGGATTGAGGTTGGTGATCCATTGCGACGATGGTTAGGAGAGAAGGCGAGTCGCAGCAGAGCAGGGCAAAGCAGAGCAGAGCAACGCCGAGCTGAGCTGAGCTGAGCTGAGGAGGAGAAGGAGGAAATGCAGCAAAAGAGGAAAGCAAGCTCCGAGCAGCCGCGCCGCCAAATAATTATAGTTTGCTTCTAATCTGGATGCCAGCCAAGTCGGCGCCAGACCAAGGTTTTCGCCTCGCACAGAAATTAGCGAGTGACGACAGCTGGGACGATCACAGCAGCACAAAGAGGCGTTGGTGGGGAGGGGAAAGTCGAGAGACCGTCAACGTCAACCGGCTTACTGACGCAATGGCAGTTCAGAGGTGAGACTTTTTGGGCAGCCAAGCAGGTTTTTAGCGCGGGCCGTGAAACAAAAAGAAGGTAGAATTTCTACAAAGAGTCAATGACAGAAAAGAGAAACAAAAATAGAGACAGAATGGTTGTTCATTACAGATAAACAGCTTACGACTGGGCGCTGCTGTAAATTGCGAATTTGGTGCTGCCGAGCCACAGTCCATCCACCAAACCAGAACCACCGCCTCGCATCTGCGCAAGATCCATGATTTGCGTCTTACGGGGAGACAGACATGCCCATTTCATGCACGCCATGGAGGGCCCCGTACTGCACTGTACCAGTAAGGCATTAGCATCGCTACTGTACATGTAACATCTACTTGCTCCGCCCCCTCCGATTCCAGCAGCTGCCAAGGTACTCGCAACCCGCACAGCTCAGACACCGAGAGGGGGCACGCTAGCGCAGGCACCTCGTCGATACCTGGCATTGTTGCATCACCTGCGTCTTCGACTGCGTCACTTGCAGGTACTGGGGGGAAGCAAAAAAGAGCCAAGCCAAGCCAACCTGCGCTGCACCAGTGACAAGCCGCCATCAAGATGAGGAATTTGCTAAGGCTGTGCTACGTAAGGCGACAAAGATCGCAAAGGATGGACAACAAGGGCAACATAGAAAATAGAAACTTGTGCGAGTGCGCCGTAAGCAGCGCCCGGTAATACTTATTCCATCCAGTGCCTGTAATCCTTCCACGGAGCGTCCCGGGGCCAAGGGGCAACAGTCTCACTCGATATTACTGTCCTGTTCTGTCCATACTCCGTATACGTGTCTGTAACTCGTAGTTGGCCCTGTTCCCCTCAATAACGTGGCATTAGCACTGACACTGACATTTGACACTTGACACTGACGTGCCCCAAATATGCACTCTCATGCACAAACCCGCCCGCCCAACATCCTCTTTTCGCTTCCAGCATGTCCCCTAACAGATCACAAGTCCTGCTACCCCCATCGCCACTATAAACTCCCACTACCACACATGTAGCGCTACATCAACTCTAAACCCAGCAAAAATCCACCTTCAGCTGCTTCTGATCGCCCCAGGCTGGCTCCCTCAGAGAATGACGTATTAGTCCGTTCCCCTAAAACAAGCGTCCAGCCCAGCACAAGCCACACGCCCCTCTTTCCCCCACCAGCCATCTTCTCTCCACCTCCAAATTCCATCCATTCTGGTGATCGAATCTCGCTGCTCCGGAAGCCTATTTTCTTTTGCATCGCTTGTTTGGAATCGACGGAATTCGAGGAAGCTTTGAAGGATTTCTCCACTGCGATCGGTTAAGCATCGAGGAAAGACGCTAGGGATCTGGTTGGATTCACTCAATGGGGAGGCGTGAGGTAGCCAGCTCCCAAGATGTCTAACCAACATAATATTGGTACAGTCCTATTCCAGCAATACCGATTTCATAATCCAACGAAGCATTTGAACTTAAATGCCCGAGAGCCCCACAACAAACATCTGTTTATATACTTAATCTCCTCTGAGTCGTCTCCTCTGAGTCGTCTCCTCTGAGTCGTCTCTTCTGAGTTACCACCAGGGCTCTGCTGCCCTGCCTATTTGGGATTTCACAGCATTTTTAACTGCACTCGAGACCTGGGGAACTGGATTCGTCAGGTTCCAGTTTCTAACATGAAAGACCAGTAATATTTCTCTTTTCACGTGAACCGTTTAGCCGAAAGCCCGCGAGAGTGATCGCTGCCCAACAAGGCTGCATGATATATGGTCTTGGGTGAGGTTAAAATTGCTGTGAAGAAGCTTTGACACGTAGACAGCCCCCGCCGGGGCCGGTGAATGCTTCTCTACACCTAGGTACCTATAAAGAAGATGTCTTCTACAGCATTTTCAACTCCCCCCAAGACCTGGAGGTTACATCGATTTTGGCTCCATAGGTATACAATACCTCAAACGCAAGCTTACCATGTACGTTTCTAAGGATCAAGATTAATACACAAAATAGTAAATGAACAATGAGATATTGAGAACCCTGTCAGAAACAAGTTAGCGAACAAAAGTCTGCGACCACCTAAAAATCGAAACTCCCGCAAAATTTGTATGGGGGCATTTTGCTGAACTTCTACCCCCCCTACAGCCCCCAAGAGATAATATCTAAGCGGCAAATAACTGTTTTTTAATTGCATACAACCTTTCAACTGCCGATTATTTGTATAGATCTAATTATGAATTTTGAAAAATGTATGAGTTTTGGTGAAGCTCATTGGGGTGGTCGCAGACTTTTGGCTACTTACTATACCTAATGCCCCCTTCCGATCACGATCCACACACTATGACACAACTCTAGCATTTCAAAGCAAACTTCAATTAATCAATTGTATTGTAGAATAAACGCCCAACGTCACACATAGCACATTCGAAACCCTATGAAAACAAACTAAAACTAATAAAAAGCATAAGAGAAAGAAGAAGCAACAAATTCGCCAAGTCAGAAATGCTCCTTTGCCTGTGTGCTCCTTGTTACAAGCATCACGCCCAGTAGTAAGACATCGTATGTGTACGTCTGTATGTACAAAAAACAAAGAAGAAAAGGTATAACAAGTCCCTAAGCAGGCTGCATCTCGTCCCGATAAACACTCTCTTTGTCTATGCTGCGAGGTATTTTCCCTTTACTCATGTTTCTCGTGTCAAACAATGGCCGGCCTGTCGCTGATCAAGTTCGAGAGCTGAAAATTCCACGTCACTGTGCATTGTACTCCAAAAACTCCAGAAAGGTATCGGCCGTGTACTTCCAAGGAGACGAGGCCACGGATCGGTCAACGTCCCCGAGCGCCAGTAATAAATAGCGTTGGAGCCCGCTTTCAAACAGTCCTCTTGAAAGTAAGAGGGGACGAAATAAAGGAAAAGGGAAGAAGAAAAAAACCCCTTCCCACAACAAAATAGCTTAACGTACATGATACCGGAAACTTTGGCTGCAAACTTGTCGGCCTCCCTAGTGTATGGCCCCCGATAATTGTTCATCCGATGCCGTTTCTGCCATTCTCACCTTACCATGTCGTCTTGGGGGTGGCGCTTTGGGGGGTGTCCTTTTCGCGGCAACTTTGCTGATGTGTACCGTAGTGGAGGCCACATGCTTAAAAGGAATGCCATGCTTGTGTTTGGGGACCGCTGGTAGAGGCTTCTTAGTTTTGCCAGCATCGTCCTCCACCTCCACGTAACGCTCTGAGTGATCCATGCCCCCTTTCGAATCATTCTTTCGACTTGGTGTGTGCACCCCTGGCTTTTCCGTGACTTCAGCCACATCACTGACACTAACACTGCTGGATGAATCTCTCGGCGAAACACTCATGCCCAAGAGCTTTCGCGCAACTTCTGCCTGTCCCGATGCCTCAGAGTCTGCGTCATCGTCCGCCTCGAGCCATTTGACCCTGGCTATTCGGTCTACCAGTCGGAGGGTTGTCGGGTCAGCAGGAGCAAAGTGAGCGGTGTGGGAGCCCCTCAGGATATTGATCAAGCGGAGAATCTCATCCTTCTTGTAGTGTGGCGGCTGGTTCATCTGCGTATGAGCCAGCAGAGGATACATGATTCGCAGGTACGTATGCCGGAGGGACATTCTCTCATCCGGGAGATCCATCAAGTTTCGAATGAAAACATCCAATAACACTCGCAAATCGTTTGTATAAAAGTATTCGTACGTCGCTTTCGTGGTAAAGAGAAGATACAGAAGCTTGAGGATCAGCAGCTGGAGAGATGTCTCCGTCTCTCGATTCAAGAGTAGAATGATATTCTCCCCAAATGTTCGATACTGTGGTCCGTGGAGACTCAGGCATTTTACAATGCGATTTGTTAGAGGCTCGGGCGCCGAGCCGTCCTTCGTCACGGTATCTGTAGACGCAAGCATGTATTGCTCATTCAAGACAAGCTGTTCCCATTTGTCAGCATGCCTGAATGTTGACAGACGGCCAATCCTTCTTCAGTGTAGAGGGCGAGAAAACTTACTAGTACTCTAATAGTCGGATAATGGTATGGATCGTTAACGTCGTTAGACACGCCCTCGATTAGGCGAAACAATAAATGTATAAAGTTATCATCGACTAGTGCCAAGTCTTCCGGCGCAAGCCGCTCTACGCGCGACATCTCGTACATGAGCTGCAGCAGAAACCGATGGAGACGCGGGTCGTCATCAGAATCTCGGCTGCTGATCAACTCCAAAAGGCGAGGAAAACATGCTTCCTTGATCATGTGCGGAAACGTCGCCTCGTCCGCGTGGCCGTCGAGCAGGAGCATGCATACTATGGCGTGGAGCGGCCCGGACTCATCCTCCTGCAGCAGGCTGTAGATGAGCTGCTTGCGAACATACTCTTTGTTCCGCTGGAATATGTCGCTCTTCAATAGGATCTGCGAGCACAAGACAACCTCATCTTGCGACGTAGGTTGTTGCAGGCGCAGCTTTGTTGTCAGATTCAGCCAGGAACGAAGGGCATCGTCGATGGATTCGTGGCTGTCGCAATGTTCCGAGACGCACTTGTCGAGCTCTAGATAAGCGATACTGTCAGTTTCCGTCTCCAAAGTGTGATGTCGCTGGTCCATCGACTCACCAGACCACAGCCCATCTTCCTCCTCGGGAGAGAGAGGAGAGAGCGGAGATGGTACCACCTCTTCTTCGTAATCCTCCATGGCTGCCAGGTCCCGCAGCACGTGGCAGCGACTGCATCTGGCTCTACGCAGACGATTTGGCGATGGCGATGGTTGGCAAACTGGCGAAGAGAAGCAGACCAATTTGCGACAAACCCGCGGCAGGATGAAAGGGCACGTCGACAAAAGAAAAAGTGCGCCAGACAGTCGGCAAGCCCCAGTTCCGGTCCCCAAATCCCAGACCTTGTCCCAGACCCTGAACGGGCTCCTGATTCCTGATTGACCGGGTTTGTGATGTTCGGGATGCGAGCGGAATGCAGGCCCCGTTTGATGTGTGGGGTAAAAGGGAAGAAAAGAAGGCGATGATGCTTCGGGATTGATGTTGGAGCCAGCAAGTAGCCTGATGTCACCCAACAGGCGCAGCCGATAAACGGTGGCACTAAGAAAAATTATATTCCAACCGCAAGCCACTAATTACATGCGCCATGCTTGCTAAATTAAGAGGCGCTGACTGGTACTCTGTATAATCAATTTGATTTGATATCACATACAGCATACGACAGTTTACAGCAGGGTGCCAATTAATCTGTAGATGATGTCTGGTATGATAGAGGCATGAGGTATTAGTACTAAGGTAGGCAATTCTTTTTCATATCAAATAACGAACGATGAGGAGGAATTGATATATCTACAGCGCCTCTCCATCTGCTATATGTAATCATGTCCAGTTGATAAGGAGGCACAAGTATCCTTGTCATCACCCCAAAACGCCACTTCGTATGAGCCTCCTTTTTCATCATTTCCGCAGTGGCTCCAAATCTCCATCCACGCTTGGCTCCGTGCATCGGTACCTGATAAGACATGTCTCGTCCCTGACATAAGCATCTCCCATGAAGACCCTCCAACTCCAAATTAAACATCACAACTCAACATCGCCTGTAGGGCTAGTTCTCAACTATATTTTATCTTGTCTACTGTTCTATCTGCATCCGCAGTCTTCGAGGGTATTCTTTCGTCATGAAACCAGCATTCCGCCCGCCTCTTTTGCATATGTACAGCTCCCCACGCCAAACGCCAAATTGCCCAGCCCATCCCAACTAAGCCTCCTGCACAGGCAAACCAAGACACCAGATTAACGACATCATTCTATGATTTGTTCTTCTTCTTCTTCTTCTTCTCGGCTCCGCCTTCCTCCTCATAAATCTTCACCTTATCAGCATAAGCCTCGATATTGCTAACGATATAGTCGGTGATGGTATCTCCTTTGCCGGCAGCGACTCTCAAGATCAGCTCGTTTAGTTTCTCTCTTCCCAAAATATCAACGTGGTCGGCAGTATTGGGGCCGCCTCGCGGGCTAAACCGATCAGGCTCGTGGGGCATCTCTACTACTGTGACCTTGGCCCCAGCAGGGTTATATCGTTTCATGTGCCAGCCGCGATTGCACATGTAGCCAGCGCTCAAAAGATTCACGGTGCCGTCTCCCTCGCCTAAGATGACGCCATGATCGATGGGACCGTCGGTGAGCCCAACATCGATGGTAATGTTGAGGTTGGTCATGAGAGGTAGGTCTGGCGCTTTGTAATAATATGATCGCTCTGTGGGTTTGCCAACACCATAAAAGCAGTATATCTTGAGATTTGGCGCCAGTGGAAGTCTGCTCTCGAGGGGATTAACCCATTTTCTAGGCTCCTTTTCGTTTGCTTCCACCTCTGCAGAGGTATGAGCAACGCCATGAGAATAGCTTCGTTTAACTTGATCCTTATACCAGTCCTCGGTCGTGTTGAAGAGATACTCCATGGAGGCATCGACGGTAAAGTTTCGATCGGGAGTCGTCCAGTTTGAACCAACCCGAAAGTTGAGAAAGGATCCGTATGTGAAACCTTGGTCGGGCTGGTCGTCCGGTGCTCCGGTTAAGTCTCCCCAAACAGCGTTACCTCCAAGAGGCAGCATCGATGAAATGCCCGGCATGGCTCTAAAAATCTCCGCTCGCTCCTCCTTGCTCAAGAACTTTTCCAGCCCATAGATTGCCAAGGCATTAAGCTGTGCAGTATCGCGCATCTCTCCGGATAGTACGGCCGTCAAATCCTTGACCGCGCCCAGCATGCAGCCGCTGATATTGATCCAAGAGTCGACATGACGTTCCACCCAATCTCCTCCGCCACGGCCGCCCAGTTCCGACTCAACCCAGTGATAAAAGTAAAAGATGACCTGGCTGCCCATGCTGTGCGAGGCAATGACCACTTTTCTGCCTTCAACTGCAACAGCAGTTTCGATATATGATTTGAGCCTGGTAAAGTATTGATCTCTTACTTCAAGATTCGGATAGGAAAGCCTCCAGTCGTATGCGGCCGTGAACGAGTTTGTGGGGTCGTATCCAAGAGTGGCCAGGTTTTCCAAGACCTTGCTCCAGATCCAATAACCTGTGATGAAAAAGTCGGCTGCGTCAAAGCCCTGAGCAGCACGAAGCTTCACCAGGGGCGGATCAAGTCCAGTTCGCTTGTCCAACATGATGTGCTTTTTCCAAATCTCCTTGTCAAGAACCAAAGCCCTCATCATGGTCCAGCTTCCCCACAGCCTCTTTCGAAAATAAGGCCTCGAGATATTAGCCGTGCCCCAAGACTCCAGGCCCGTTGAGATGACGCCCGGTATCATTATCATGGGATGGTGAGCATCCAGGCCTTCAGCCCGGGCTTTCAGGCCAACAGAGAAAGCATCATAGGAAGACGTAATCTCACGCTCTCCTTGAACGAGCTCCCGCATGTCCTTGACCAGGCCGGCCGGGATAACGTCGAGCAGACTGTCCATGGTGAGATCCGTAAGCTCTGGCAAGTCGATCAAATCAGTTGACTTGGCAAAGAAGCCCGCAGCAACGAGGCCACAGAGACCACCCAGCAAGAAGATGAAGGTGTTGCGCCGCTTGCGCGCCTTGGGTCCTCGTTGGATTACATGGACGTGGGATGTCGGCTGTACCGGCGGGGAGTCTTCTTTGGAATCCATGGAGGTTTCGGCCGAGCTGGTCTCTGGCGGGATCCGCCTCCGAAGAGTTGACGCCATGGTCGAAGCCTCCGTGTCAAGCCGCAGGACAAGTAAAGATATGCAAGGTGTAAATGAGACGAAGCCGCGCCAGGTGGTCCAAAAGCAAAAGCTCTCTTGGAGGTTGAAAGTTATGAGCAGATTGGTTCAGTTCCAGTTGTCTAAGTAGCGGCTGACGTCAGGACGTTCGTCCGGCACGGGAAGAGCTCCAGCCTCTTTAGTGGCTGCCAGCGCTGTGGGAAGGCCGCTAGAGTGAACTGACAGCGCCAAAAGTGCTTTTCAGGTTCTCATATGAAGAGCAGGATAGAAGAAGAAACAAGACCTAGTCTTTGAGGGAGAAATAAGAGTTATATGCTGTAAACAAGGGGGAACGAAAAAGTCAGACGCGCGGTTTCACTCCTCGGAGCGCCCCAGCAGCCCGTTCCATTGGCTGCGGCAGGTTGCTGGAACCCGGTGTCAAGCATCCATTCAGATCAAATTGGCGTTTTCCATTTCCCTCGCCCGGATCTGGGAATCTCGCTGAGCTGAGCTACTGTATTACAGGCACAGCTTTTTTAGCACGTTTTTTCTGCAAGCCCCCCCATTAACATGTGATTGACCGTCACGCGACGGTAGGGGAGCCTCCACCCTCGATTTGCTTTAGTCAGACTTACTTAGAGTTGCACCAAAAAGGCCAAAAGTGCTTGCCAGGCACCCAACCTCTGTTGCCAGGCCTCTCGAAGGATTCCCTGCCTTTTCCGCCGATGCTGACCGGCCTGCCTGGTTGGCTGCCACTTTGGCTTTCTGCTCCCATTGCCGACTCACCGGCCGCCGGTTGAGTCACTCATTGGAGGAGGTGGTTGAACGAGAGAGGGGATAAAGAACGTGGGATAGACGGACAGGTTTCTGGCATCGCATCGCATCGCCTTGCTATTTCTTGCACTATTTCCCGGACAGACAGCCCTTCACCGCAAACCAGCAAACCAGCAAAACATTATGGCAGGGTCGTCGACCAAGCAGCTGCCAGCCAACCTGGAGTATATCCAGTATGAGCACCGGCTGGAGGGCCAGTATCTCCCCGCCATCCGGGCCCTCATCTCAAAAGACTTGAGTGAGCCATACAGCATCTACGTCTACCGGTACTTTCTCTGCCAATGGTCTCATCTTTGCTTCATGGTAAGCCATCCATCTCCGTCAAGTCTCTCGCCCACAGCAATATCTGACCCATCCAGGCCCTGGATCCAGAGGATTCATCCCTCATCGGCGTCATAGTCTGCAAGCTTGAGGTGCACTCATCTCACTCGCCTCCGACCCGGCGAGGGTACATTGCCATGCTGGCCGTGGCGTCGCATTTCCGTGGGCGGGGAGTTGCCACCGCTCTGGTGAAGAAGGCCATCGATGCCATGGCAAACCGTAATGCCGACGAGATTGTGTTGGAGACTGAGGAGACCAACACAGCTGCCATGAAGTTGTACGAAGGCCTCGGCTTCATTCGATCTAAAAAGCTGCATCGGTACTACCTTAATGGCAATAGTGCCTATCGACTTATCCTCCTGCTAAAGGCCGTCGACCCAGATCAATCCTCTCTCTACGATGAACGGCAAGTCACATAGCTTGCATCGAGCCGTTGTCTTGATGTCCATACAAATAGAGAGAAGGAGGTTCCTCGGGGATATATCGGACTGTTATAGAGAGGCGGCATTTGGGATGGCATGGAATGGCACGACGTGACATGATATGAAGGTCATTAAAAACAACTTGGCGTTTAGCATATTGGTCTCTACTTATCTAGCATACATATTGTTTTATTCAGTCGTCTTGACATTCATGGGTAATCATCTCCCATTGGTTGTTTCGGTGTTAGTATCAAGGTATTGCAGCAATTTAGTGTACATTCTTTCTTGTTGTTATACCAATTTGAGAAGATGTTCCCTATTTGGCGTCCTCTCAGGCTCGGCGAGGAAATACGTCGCCCGAGCTATAAATAGATGCCCTCAACCCCCACGCATTGCCGTGCGAAATGCCAATATATGTGAAGGCATCTGTTGGTGGTGTTAGTCTTGAGCATTAGACATGTACATAGCAGAGAACTTGCCTGGTTTGTAATATATAGGACGGCCTCTGGCCTCAACCAGCTTCAGCTCGAGCATCTTTTGCAATACGCGGCCAACGTCTGCCTTGTCCGAAAAGTCGGATGTGTATATGCATAGAATGCGATCCTTGCGAGGATCCTCCAATGGCGATCGCGGCGCAACCTTGGCTGCGATGCCAAGCTCATTGTTTGCAGTTGCTTTGGCGACAATCTCCCACATTTCGTTGACTTCGGAAGCCGGGCAGAACAACAGCCACTACAGGGGAAGCATGGTTAGCAACAAGGCGTCACATCATATCATCAATCAATTCAGACGATCATACTTTGCCTGTTCGCACCTTAGCGAGATGGGCCAGTTTGAGGATGTCGTCGGTAGCCTGCCTCTGCTCCTTTCTGATTCCCCTCTCAACAATGGGCTTGGCCTTTCCCGACCTCTGCATCCCTTCGATAAACTTGGTGACCAAGTGAAGCCTCTCCAGACCACCTTGAGCAACGATAGCCGTCTTGCTACCCTCTTCCTCCGGCGCCTCGTCCTCATTTCCCTTGGAGAACTGGCTCTGACTCTCATGCTTGTGTACCCGCGGGATGTAGGGGTTACATATAAAGATCCATGGCGTATCCGGTGTCTGATCAGTTGTTGCAGGCGGCAACCGCGTGAGAAAGTCGTCAATCGTCTCCGTCAATTGCCAAGCATAGTCTATCCCGGCATATGGATTGTGCAGGTGAGAGGCCTCGTCGATGAAGTTTGTATGGCGTTGCGGACGGCCCGGATGCTCTCGCTGCTGCTGGGCCCAATCGTCCACGTCAAAGTCGGCGACACGCTGTAAGAGATGCGAAGCGACCTCATCATCACCTGAATTGCCCGGTTAGAAGTGATGCTTTTCCGTCTTCCCCTAATCAAACATATAAAATATTAGATGAAGTTCAAGGTACCATAAAAGTCTGAATCATCAGAGATGTCCATGGCGTTGAGCCAGCTCGCGCCGCAATCAGGTACCCGACACCGCCGCTACAGCAATTTAGCGCCTTCTGGAGCTCCCGTACGGGCTAATGTGGTCGCACACAGTTAGTGGGCATCAAAATATTGCTCAGCCGTAGCAGAGGAATGGACTTGGCTGAGTTGCCACAGGAATTGGCCCGGTCAGGTGTGTTTCGGTGAGTGTGTTTGCCCCAAATTACAAGTACAGGCAGCGCGTGGGCGATGAGGTCATGGCATCAAATTTGCTTGCAAAATATCGATTATTTATCAGGCTTGGTCATAAAAGAAGCGTCAGAACAGGATAATGCAGAATTGTAAAGAGACAAAGTTTCACCCGCGGGGATGGTCTCTTTATGTAGATGATGAAATGTGATAATCCACGTCTTCGTCTTGGTTTACAACGGCCTCCCCTGCAAGCTCTCTCCAGTTCTCCAGTGACTGCCGCCGGGCTTGCGGGAAGCTATCCGATAAGCTCCACCGCCGCCACAGCGATTTTCTTTCTTGTTCCCAGCACAACAGGCAACGGTTAACCAGATGAAACATTCATGTCTTCCGTTTGACTGCCCGTCAGCTTGATTTATGCTTCTTCTCCCCGGAATTCACGCCCTCTCCTAACATTTACATCATTCACCAAATATGGAAGAGCTGACCCCCATCGCCTCGCTGCAATCACTGGTCTTGGACCTCCCGCCTAGCTGTGCCGAGTTCTGCCCCGCGCATCCCGAGTATTTGGTGGTGGGAACATACAACTTGCAAAAGGACGACACCGAACCAGCACCGGCACAAGAAGAGGATGAGAATGATGATTCAGCAGCTCCAAAACCTCAGAATAGAAATGGCAGCCTCATCGTTCTCAAGGTGCAAGGCAACGACGTGTAAGGCTGCGACTCTGGGTGCTTAAGAGGCTGGTCAGGCTGCTGGACTACTGACTGCTGATGAGGGAAACAGATCAATAGTGCAGACTGTAACGCAGCCGTCTGCGCTGCTGGACCTCCGCTTCTACCAGGATGTGCCAGAGCATCAGAACATCATGGCAGTGGTGTCCAGCACTGGAACCCTTGCCATGTTCAAATTCGACCCGCTCAGAGACGCCAGCGCGCCATTGCAGCACTTGGCTACGAGCAGGTGTGAGGATCTCGACGACGATGTCCTCTTTCTGCAGTGCAACTGGCATCCGATTGCGCGTAGGGTGCTTGGAGTCACCACATCTACCGGATTGGCAAGGCTGTTACTACTGGACGATGAGTGGAAGATAGCAAAATCTGCCGACGTGGACATTGAGAACTCTCTTGAGGCTTGGTGCATAGCTTTCTCCCCTACAAGCGCTTCATCACATGCAACGAACCAACCCATCTCAGTCTACTGTGGTGGGGACGACTCCATGCTTCGATATACGACCTGTCACTGGCAAGAGGAAGATCAAGATGACCCATCATCAACCCTAGACACGCCGTTCGGCTCCATAACGGTGAAGGGGCAGCACGATGCAGGAGTAACTGCAATTCTGCCCCTGTCGCTATCGACTCAGGATCAGGGTAGAATAGTCGTCACTGGAAGCTACGATGACCATTTGCGAGTCTTTGCCATTCATGATCTTCATCAATCGTATGGTCTAAAACGCGTGCAACTACTAGCGGACGCGAACCTTGGAGGCGGGGTGTGGAGGTTGAAGCTGGTGGATATCCGGACGGCGGGAGGCTCGACGAGGATACGAATCCTGGCATCTTGCATGTATGCCGGAGCAAGGCTCGTTGAGATCGTGGCAGATGCCAATGGACAGGGTTGGGCCTGTGAGGTCTTGGCCCGGTTCGAAGAGCATAAAAGCATGAATTATGCTTCGGACGTTGTGCCATCGCCAGCAGAGGACGGGAGGATGCGCGTTGTCTCGACCAGCTTTTACGATAAGCTGCTCTGTCTGTGGGAGTATGAGCCGCGGCAGTAATACTACTAATGAATTGCCCGTAGTGTCAATCTCGCTGTGACCAAAATACATGCCTATCATTTTGAGAATGGAGGATGGAGCCGGCCAACAGGCACAGCCAAGTGGGCGGTTTGCCTCATTGGGACAGCAATTGTCTTTCTAATCCAATCCTTCTAGAAGACGGAGAGAAGCGAAGCAAGCTAGACATGAATCTCGGGTAATCAAGCAGGTCCGGCGCGGGGTGCATTCGGCAGAGGCATGCTGTTGCTGATCAGCCAGGACAAGGTCCGGACCAGAGGCCATGAAGCGATGCATCACACACCACACGCCCCTCCACCAAGCTGCAGCGGTTCCACTGGGGGGAAATAGTACGACGACAGAAGATCCAGGGGAGCTTCCGGGCTCCACCGCCTGTCCTGTGCTCTCTGGGTCGAGTAAAGCAAGTGATCAAATGTCATTGGAGTCTGTATGCTCTCTCAGTAGCCCACTATCTCAGCCTTGCAGCACGGTGCCACCGCAGTCGCGTGAAGAAACTCGAGGCATTGGAAGGCTGGCGAGGCCTAAGCTAAGGAGGTGTCTTGTGCTGTGTTGTGGCTGTTGCCGTGGTGTTTTTGCCTTCAGTGTATCCATAGGTTGTAAATAGTCTGGTGCCTTTTAGTGGCTCGTTGGGCCTGTAAGGCTCCATCTCGGGCCTAACGTCGCCTAGGCTTTCGTGATCCAAGGTCCCCTAAAATGGTAACCTTGAAAAGAAGAGCCTCAGTTTTGCAACAGTTGCGTGAAGAAGAAGCTGGATCCTCCCGCTCTTTTCTGCCAGCTGACCGCCTTCACCTCGTGCTCCGAATAATCAACATCGTGCACGTTTTCCCTCACCATCAACCTTCTCCTATCATTACTCTTAATCTTTTCGTCTTGCAGTCCCGTCTTCCTTTAGCCTCTGACATTGCAGTTGAGTCACCTAATCGTTACGAGTCGAACCCCGCTGGCCCTTCTCTACCGACGAGCTGTCACCTCAATAACCAAACAAATTATCCGGGCCCCCCTGCTCTTCTTTATTTTTAGTGAACAGCAGCCACCCTCGATGCTCGTGCCCAAGCCGACCGACTTCTAATATTCTCTTGAGGCTGTCTCGTGGGACAAAAGCATCCCCGATTGCGCCGCGTGCCTTGCAGCGTTTCTGCTCGCGCCTCTTTGGCTGATTATCAATCATGTCTTCCAACTCCAACGGCGGCGACGCGAGAAACGGCGACGCAGACGTGCTTGCCAAGATTCACCTTGCGCTCGAAGTCGTTCACAGCCCTCACTCGACCAACGATGCGCGTAGAGAAGCTCAATCTTTCCTCGAGGAGGTTAAGGACATCCCCGAAGCTCCCTTCCAAGGCTACACCCTAGCCTCCGACAAGGCCCAGGCGCCCGTCGTCCGCCATTATGCCCTTTCGCTTCTCGAGCATGCCATACGATACCGATGGGCCAGCTATACCGACGAACAATCCCGAACCCTTCGAAACTGGGTGCTGGAGCTCAGCCAGGCCGTTTCCAAGGGCGACCCATCATATCTGAGGAACAAGACTGCCCAGCTCTGGGTGGAAGTGGCCAAGAGAAGCTGGGGCTCCGACTGGACGGACATGGATGCCATGCTCGTTGAGCTGTGGCAAATCCCCAATTCGCCCGCTCACAAGGAACTTGTCATGTTTGTCCTCGAGGCTTTGTCGGACGAGGTTTTTGCTGGAGATGACTCTGTTGTTGCCATGAGGGAAGGTGTCCTTAGCAAGGCCTGCGTCGAGATCTTCACTCCCACTGCGGTTCTGATCGAGGCGTTCCCCAACCGTCAGCCCGGTCCAGATGTTCGATGTGGTCACGAGGGCTGGCTCAGTCGACTTTCAGACTTTCTCGGCTTGTGTATCAATGCTGACACCAATGACGAGGTGAAGATGTGCATTGTCAAGGGATTCTCCGTCTTCCTATCACTTATGCCATGGGCTATTCCAAGAGCTATATCCTCTGCTCGCTGTGTGGATATTTTGTCTGCTGGCCTAGCGTCGCCATCGACCGAAATCCAAAAGGTGAGACAAATTTACCGGTGTGCTAACTCCCTGTGATTTGTGCTAACAGGCTCCCAAACAGGTCGCCCTAGATGCCCTCCACGCTCTGTATTGCCGATCCAACTTTACAGATGAAGAGTTCAGGGACCTCGTGGCCCCCATGTACAGCAATGCATCCATTCAACTCTTCAAGCAGCTCATTGATCGGTCAGAAGTCGACGCCGAAGATGTAGACGAAGACAAGTATCAAATCTTGAAGAGGTTATCTGAGGTATGACCCCTGATAGTAAACAGCCGCACGGGTCCAGTTCTCTCCTAACAAGCGTTGCGACAAACAGATGCTCTCGAGTTTAGGTGATTATTTTGAGAGGAAGCATTCCCAAGTCCCTCTTGATGCAAGCCCGGAAGGCTTCCTGCAGCTTTTGCTCCAAGTAGTACAACACCAAAGTCTCATGGTGTCAATCCCGGTCTTAGTAACGTGGACGAGACTGCTTGCGAACAAGGTGATCGGCCCAAGTGACATTATTACATCCATGATAGGGCCTCTTCTCGAGGTCTGCAGCTCCAGATTGGTCCGATATGAAAATCTGCCTCAAGATACCTCTGACCCAACGTTCCTGTTCCTAATGGAGGATACCGATACCATCCCTGAGCGCCATGCCTTCTTAGGCAATTACCGCCGCTATAGCTCACAAGTCGTTGAAATCATTGTGCAACTCAAACTAGTCGATGCTGTATCGCATATCCTGGGGCGCACCGAACAACTCCTGCTGCATCTCTATGATGGACAGCCTCCATTTAGCAGTGAGACATTGCCACAGCTCCACCGTTCCGATTGGAAGCATAGACTGACGTGATTAGAACAAAACTATTTCAAGCACTCCATGCCGGTTCTGCAGGTAGACGCTCACTTCACTCTAATCGAGGCCTCGTTGAAAGGATACGCAAAGTGGAAGAGGTCACACCAACACGACAACGTACGTGGTAAAGAACCTTCCTAGTTGAGATGATTATGCTAACTGATTAACTGGACAGCAGCAACAGATAGCCGAGCTTGAGTCCAGTCTTGAGGGCTGGTGCACGAGACTTTTGGAGATGAACTTTGAGGTATGTTCTTTGTTTATAAGAATACAATAGCCCAATCTTGGCATTGACTAACGCTCGGTGCCCTCCAGGATCCTTTAATCCGAAGACGAACTCTACAGTTACTCGTCTACTTCTCGACAAACGCCCTGAACAAAAACGCAAACTTCATGCTCAAAGTACTAGAGCACATCATTCTCACATGGCCTGTGTTAGAACCAGCGTATGGCGCGTACAATGATGCCATTAAAGATTTTCAGGTTGAGAGCATGGTCGAGCTGCATCGCCTCGCGATCGGAATGCCTGACCACCTCCTGGTATGCTTCTCTTTTATAGGCTATTCGCATCCTGCGTACTGGAGGGCTAACCTTTTTTGATCATTAGGGGGTTTACGACCAAATCGAAGCCCGTGTGAATGAGATGATGTCTACCGGAAAGCTAGATGATAGAAGAACCCTTGCTTACCGAAGCTTTTTGTTCTTAATCATGTAAGTTGCAACATCCGACGTTTATCAGCAGATTTAGTGTTGGTTCTAACCCCGGCCCCAAGACATCGAGCCAAGAGCCTTGATGCCCCGGCAAAGATCCAGAAATTACGAGAGTTTGTTGAACCAGTCAAGGCGCAATGGCAAGAGGAGAATATCAAGTCTGCCGTGAAATCATACTCTGGCTTCTGCGAACTTCTTGGGCTAGATAAGGCTCAAGCATACTTGGTTAGCCGTCAAGCACACAACATCAAAGACTGGGGCTCCACTGAGCTTGACGCAGAGGGATTAGCCCTCCAAAACGAGTTGGAAGAGCGCCTCAAGGTACGTGTGACCCCTATTAATCCCATACTCCATGAGAGCATGTGCCAACACAACATCATAGCAATTGCCACTCCGTCCGACGAAAACCCTTCTTGCACTCTCTGTGGACCGAGTCGACAAGTCATCCACCGCATTCCAGGCTACCTCTGTGATTTGGGAGGGAGGATTTGCAAGCATTCTGGCGGATTTACTGCGTCTTTTGAGGTACGTACTCGATTTGGTTGAGATGCTGTTGTTTTTGTCCTTTTACTAATTTCGTTCCAGCTATGCCCACGCGTCGCATAACCCACATAATTGGACAGGATTCCCAGAGGGCATGCGCCACATGGTTGATAAAGTCTTGAGCGATCGATTTTGGCAGGCCGGTATCTCTGAGGGAAGCAAAGATGATTTCTACGCTCGAGTGCTTGATAAAAAAGGCACGATAGAGGGCCTTGCATCCACGATTCGTGGCTCAGTCCGTTTTGTCCGCGAAACAGCGTATGGCGTCATATACTGTATGAGCAAGCTTCATTCGCAGTTTTACGGATTCAGCGAGCTCGCCGCTCCATTGTCCGAGGCCTTCTTTTCAGACTCTATATGGTTGTCTACACACCAGCAAAGCAACCTGCTGAGCTTGGTGCGGCACCTCGTCGATGACTGCCCTGTTGATTGCCGCGAAAATTTCTTGCCCAGGCTTTTATCCTCGTGCTTCCAACAGATGGATACCAAGATCAACTCTGAGTGGGCAAAGCTAGAGCAGCAGCAGACCGTGGTGGCAGATGGAGATGCCGAGCTCAAGGAGGAGATGAAGTCTGAGAGCATTCTCCGACAAGTGACGTACACTGCCGTTGTGCTGGTAGCAGACTTTTTGGATCCAACCAAGCCAAGTAGGATGAACCCCTAAGCATTCCCGACTTGTTTGCCATTGCTAATCCTTTATATAGATCCTCCAACTTTGAAGTCACAGATCGAGAATGCTGGCGAGCACACCCTCCTTTCTGGGGAAGCCTATCCCTCTCTTCGAAAGTTTTGCTTGTCCCACCAGGAAATCATCGAGCCACTCTTGCTTTTCTGCATGCATGGAATTCGGATGCGAGACATTCGATGTTGCGGCATGCTACTGCGACTGTTCATCTCTTTGGTGCCAGAATTTTCGACGTCTGGTCAAGGATCCAAGAAAGCAACTTCTGATGCATTTAACGGGACCTTGGCGGATCAATCAACTCCCATCCCTTCGGAAATCGCTACGGCTGTGCGAGAGTATATCTCTTCGGACGTACTGAGATCATGCATCACATCCTTCCACGAGCCATACTTTGTAGATGTGCAGAAGGAGTTGGCATCGCTCATTGCTACCATTGTGGTCTATTATAGCACAATCACATCAACGCCAACCGACGTTCTCTTGGCGCTGCCCAATGTGAATCCCGCAGAACTGGAGCGCCTAAATGCCTACGTCGCCAAGCCGGGATCCCACACTCGTCAACAGAGAGCCATCGTTTTGGAATTCCTCAAGGATCTCAAAGGAGTGAGCGTCTCCGAGATGGGAAAGTTGAATAAGGGCTTCGACAGTTCGAGCCGGTCTAAGCGCCCAACTCGGAGCAAAATGGCACAGGGCTTCATGACTAGCGCTCCGGCAGCATCTGACGCTGCAGGTCGCAAAAGGGCTGATGCTGCAGAGGGCA
Source organism: Trichoderma semiorbis (assembly GCA_020045945.2). Taxonomy (NCBI): domain Eukaryota; kingdom Fungi; phylum Ascomycota; class Sordariomycetes; order Hypocreales; family Hypocreaceae; genus Trichoderma; species Trichoderma semiorbis. The sequence goes on from CM034695.1 coordinate 3,370,623, forward strand.
GAGGTACGACTGATGGCCTAGAGGGCCTAGAGGGCATTTCTAATTTATTTGAGGGTTAAAACAAAAAGCTTTGGATAGCAGTTTAGGCTGCCAGAGTGCCGATAGAGGCGAACTAAAAAAGGATTTAACAATGGCGACAATGGGGCGCAACAGGAGTTTGCCTTTTCCCTATTTGTCTTATACTGTTATATATTATAGCACATCTTTTGCTTTATTAGAGCCTATGGTGCGAGAGCCATAGGTGGAAGGATGGAAGATATACAGAAGAAGCTTGAGAAGGGAGAGAAGTAGCTGAGCAGTGGTGTCATATGACATGCAGACTGCGTAAGGAGGCATGGGATGAAGCTGTCATACCGCCTCAAGGCACCGGAGGGATTCTGGTAATTCAAGGTGGACAAAGCCACGAAATGGGGGGGAGAGAAGACTCGTACTTACTAGTAATGTTAATGATATCTAGTAGCACAAGTTGGAGCTATTTGATAACTTGGACAGGCGTTTACATCCTTCTTCCGTGTGCATCTGTCCTAGACCATGTCCAGAGGCGTTGCTGAAGGCGGTTTGGACCCCTGCCTAGCATCCCTTGGCTGAATTCCTACATGTCATGAGAATATTTCCGAGAGGTGCCAAGGGTGGTTGTTGTGATTGGGGCTGGGGGCTTGTGTCGCCTGGGATTGTCAGTTGGACCGTTGGAAGTACGAAGTCCGGAGTCCGGATTTACGGCGGTTGGGTTTGGTTTAGGTGTTTTGCAGGAGATATGTTATTGAACGGTTCACCCCTTTGTGTGACTTGTACGAGGTGCGTATGCATGCATGTAGGCGAACTTGGTGGCATCAGCATCGTCATGATTCGTACCTTGGTATTAGAGTCTACAGGGGTTGGCTGTCTGGAAGCATGCCCCTACTGATGGGTGCGTGGGCATACATACGTAATTCGTAGGTAAACACCTGAGAATGAGAATGAGAGGGATCGAAGCAGAAGGGAGGGAGACACAGAGAAGGGGCACACAGAGAGAGAGAGGCAAACATGAGCATTGAGCTGAAGCTGGGCAGGGCCTCTATGGGTGTGACGTGCAACGAAGGGGGGTCGCACGTACGAAGAGGCAACGCTGTGATCCGTCTCTCGCTTCGCGTGTTTGGCCTACCGGGGAGAGACGGTTCGGTAAAGGACAGGCTTGGGGATGGCGATGGTGGTTGTTTTGGCTAGATAGGGAGGTAGGTAGGTTTTCTTGGCGGTTGGATTGCGGGCGTTGAGGTGAAGATGGTGATAGTTGATTATATACAGGATTCTGACTTACATGGATGGCTTTGTTTGGGTTGCTACATGGATGGATGAAAAAAGTATGTGACTGACGCCGTCGTAGAGATGCATTGACACCAAGAGCTCATCGGGATCTAGACGCCCAAAGGCTGCCAGTAGCCTCCATTCGGAACTGCACGTAGCCTCTTTTTGCGCACCCGCAGCATCCATTGGCCGGGGCTCTATCTTCCCATCTCTCTCACTATTCTTTGCTCTGTTTTTCTATTCATAGCTCAGTTCTATTTTCCTACTTTTCTGCCCGTCTTTTGTTTCGTTTTCTTGGCCCCCGTAACAGCGGTGCCGTGCTAGTTCACCTGGAGTAGCGGCAGATGGAACCCCCCATGACACTCGTCAAACACGATCGGTTCCCTTGAGCCTGTCGCAGCTAATTATAGCCCGAAGACCGAACTTTGACGGCTCGTGAGAGTTTGGCTTAGTGTAGGTGATAGGTATTGACATCAATGCGTTTCGGTGAGGCTTCTCGCTAGCCGCGCTTCTCCAGTGTGCTAAAACCTGCAGCTCTGCATCTCTGCATGGGAGACTTTTTGGCATTAAAATGGACTGCTGGTCTAGGCCAGGGGCTTGATCAGGTTGATCAGGTCACTCCGCAGCTTGACCCCCAACAAGCATAACTAGCATGGGTCTAAGTGGCAGCTTTCTCCAAGGATGGATGAGCTTTGATCCCGCCGTTGGCGGCATCTCTTTTCTTTTTTTATATTAAGTACGAGGCGCGGAGTCCGGACTTTGGGGAGTCCAATCTCGGCCAACGGCAGCCTTTGAACCATGGCACAGCAAATAAGAAGTGTTGGATGAGCTTTTTTTGACCTGCGCAACGGTTGCACGGCTTTGTCTCCACTTTGGCAGCAAGAGAGTCTTCAGCATTTCCCGGGATTTGGGATGTCAATTTGTCATGATATTGGTTTGGTTGCGGGTGCATGGAAGAGTGAGATTCCAATACGGACGGATGGGAGATGTTGGTGATATGGACAGACACCCATGGCACGGCACTCGCAAGAAACTGCACCGGCTTTGCCCCTAGTTTAGCTGCTCGGTTAGCGGTCAAAGTTCTCTGTGCCCCAGTATATCATGCATGGATTTGATTGATTAGATGGATTCAATGGCGTTTACTCTACTGTAGCCCCTGGCTCCTGTCAGTTCAGTTCAGTGTCTGAGGCCTGGCAGAACTGAGATCCATGGATCCGCGACACGGCAGGTTACATCTGCTAAAGTACCTAGCCCAACGGCCACCGTAGACAGGGAGCGCGTACAGGTACAGGCTCAAAGACCAGCGCCTCCACCGTGCTGCCTACAAACGTACCAATACCGACCCGTGAGCTTCGTGTCCCACGCAGGTACCGCCAAGATCTCGCTTCCAAGTTTCTTCGTCGTGTCGTGTGAAGTGCCGTAGCCATCCCATCACGCTGCTGTGACGAGAGACGAATTTCACCCTCCCGCCAAACCCGTCCGTTTCCTTTCTTTTTCCTTCTTTTCCTTCGTTCTTCTAACCGTCTCACTTGATACTTGCTCTTTGTGAGCCGTCTCCTGCTTGGCTAGTTCAAGCTGCTGGTCCATTGCATCGAGACCGTTCTTCATCCCTGGAGCCTCCTATTCATTGTTCCTATTCTCAGTCTTTTTCCCCCTCATTCGTCGTCATCCCGGAGCTCGCGCTTCACGTGTCCCTCCTTTATTCTCTTTTTCCAACATCTCCTCTTGTTGATACTCGCGCCAGATCTGCAAAGGAAATCTGAATACAAGTGAATCCGAGTCAGTTCGAGTAAAAGAGGCTGAGCCAGAGCGAGAGCCTGGCAGGCGAGCGGCAGAGGCTCCCCGGTTGACGGTTGACACGCCTGAATCTGACCAAGATCCCGGCTCGCTAGAAATCCTGCAATCCGGATCCGGACTTCGCTTACAGCAGCAGTACGAAGTGGACGGCATACATCTCTAACTCTGCCTGCGATAGCTTCATCCACCACCAGAATCCTTCATCAGGCTCTTGACGCCCTGTATAATTTTCCAGCCGCCCTAACCTTGGCTCCTTGGTTTCCTTGGCGCCGTCTCCAGACATCCAACTTCTTGTCCGATTCCAGATCGCTCCTCGTTGCTCTGCCGTGTATAGTCGCCACCACTTTATCCGGGAGTGAACATCCAACCATTCATTAGCTACATAGCCTCGGCAAACCAGACATCCATCTCACCAAGTCGCTGCTCAACTCCTCTCTCATCGCAAGATACACCGCTTCTCGCCTACCTGCCAACACTCAGCATTTCTCGTCACTCACTGTTGCACCGCCATCCACCTGCCTGCCTTGTGACAGGTTGAGCAAACATTTCCATTCGTGGCCTCTTGTTTACGGGCCCCCCTCCCTCTCCCCCATCACCATTGGGAGTTGCTTGGCGCCCTCGGATTCTCGTCTCTCGAATCTTTTCTCCTTCACCGTCACCTCACGAATCCATACGCTGGCTGCCTCGTGAGCTGGCCACTCTACAATCCCGCTGCGGTTCCATTTTTAAAGACGACCCCTCCGATTCCTCACTGCTTCATCCCCTTTGAATTCTCTTTTTCTTTTCTCCGACTCTTAGTACCGAGATAGGGCCTGCGTGGCTTTGGCTTCACACGCTATTTCCTCCTCGTTCGAGCTCTCTCATCCCGATTCGGCAAGAGGGTCTAGTCCAATTTCGCCCCATATCAGCCTCAACACAACTCTTCCTCTCTCCTATATATACATATACCTATATATCAACTCTCAAAGGTCTATCGTCTATACATTCATATTGTCGGCGTTTCTGGTCACTTCTCCATGGTCCAATATCATGGTTTCGAGAATACGACATTCAAGCTCCGAACCCGATATTTTGTGATATAAGCCAGCCAGCCCCGTAAACCCACCATGGTCTACCAAGGCAAGCCTTCGAGGGGCTGTCAGATGTGCCGGACTCGTCGCATCAAGGTATGTCTCTTTGCTCTTTGTCCTGCTATGAAGCTCCACATCGAAACTCATCATCTACTAGTGTGACGAGACGAAGCCCACATGCAACCAGTGTGCCAAGTCTCGCCGGCAGTGCCCCGGATACAGAGATGAGTTCGACCTGGTGTTTCGTAACGAGACCCAGGCGACGGAGAAGAGAGCGCAGCGGGCAACAAAAAAGGCTCTGGCACAACGGATGACCAAATTTGCTTCCAGTTCTACGCCCGAACCGATGTTTTCAAACGGAGAGGATTCATCCGCTAACCCCTCCTTTGTGACATCTCAACACTTGTCCTCAATGGCTTCATATGGCCGCAAGAATCAGCAGACCCCTTGGACCGGTCTTTACTCCCTACTGCAGAAGCCGCAGATGGACTTGGACGGCCAGGCCACTTGCCACTTCCTCTCCAATTACGTCCTCATTCCCCGGCAAGGCAACGGACGCGGGTTCCACGAGTACGTAGTGCCATTGCTCAGGGCAGAAGAGGTGGCCCCTCATTTCAAGGCCGCATTCGACGCCTGCGCGATGGCTAGCTTCGCCAATACCCGGGGAGACCAGCTTCTAGTTGAACGCGCCCTACGTATTCATTCAAAGGCATTGGGTGCTATAAATGTGGCCTTGAACAACCCGGACACCATCAAGCAGGATTCCACACTGGCGTCAATCCTCTTGCTGGGGCTTTTCGAAAATATAACAACCAGAAACCTTGGCATGCTGGCTTGGGGACCTCACATCCGTGCCGCCATCCAGCTTGTCAGGAAACGGGGCCGCAAGCAACTGCGGACCAAAATCGGCGTCGCCTTGTTCATTGCAGTGCGAACCCAGATGGTAGGCTCTTCCTCTGTCATGCCACGTGTTTGATTCCTCGTATACTTTAATACCTTCCTGTTCTGACTGTAGTTTTCGTAGATTGTCCACACGCTCAGTACTGCCAAACCACCTCTAATGCAGGCGGAGTGGTGGCTTAATTCAGATTCTGTCCGGGATACGTATGCTTCTCAGTGTCAGAGGCTCGGCATCCGCACTGGGGAAATCAGGGCAGAGGTAAACCGGCTCATGAGCCAGCTCCCTCGAAACATGCAAAGCGTTGAAGCTATGAAAGACTTGATTAGACAAGCTCGGGAGGTGGACTTTGAGTGCGTCCGATGGGCGGAGACGCTTCCAGACCATTTTAGATACCGGACAATCCTCTGGCAAGATGAAATTCCCGATGCCGACTACAGTCAGCTGGAAGTGTTCCCAGGCCGCGTCGATGCCTACCCAGACTTGTGGGTGGCCAGCATATGGGGCATGATGCGAATATCACGAATCATCCTGGCGTCAGTCGTGATTCGGTGTACAGCCTGGGTCTGCTCACCTGTCGACTACCGCACAGCCCCAGAATATGCCACAGCGAGGAGAATATGCGTGGAGAACATCACCGATATCATAGCTTCGGTACCGTATCAGCTCGGGTGGTTTAGCACACGAAAGCACCTGTTTCAGCAAGACAGCCTTTCCGGGTTTGCCTGCGGGGAAGACGATACTTATAAAAGCCTCTCTGGATACTTTTTAACTTGGCCGTTGGCTTGTATCCAGGGACAAGACTACACGACTGATATCCAGCGGACCTGGGCTCGTGGACGGCTCACCTACATCGGAAAGCATCTTGGCGTCTCGTACGCTCTCATGCTAACTCAGGTATGAAATCATCCCCCATTTCCGTTTCCCATAGCTTCTTTACGGCACGCACATGCGCAGGTATAGTTCGCTAACAACTGTAATCAACCCGCAGCTCCAGTATCGGACCCCCTCTATGCTCATCAAAATGGATGGTACAATGGCCAACAGTCCGTCTGTCAACGTCGAGAAGCTTCTCTCCATGAAAGTCGCAAAACCGTCTGAGATTTTACCCACGATGCCCATGGCACCGCAGCTTTTCCGGCAGCAGATGTTCCAGGGTCAGCCGACTGTATTGGTACGTGAAGCAGCTGGAGAGCCAGCCAGCCATGGGTAGTCTGCTAACCTGACACGACAGTTGACGCAGCACGCTATGTCGACGTACGATGATACAAGTCCAGAAGGGGATTGAGATGCAAGACCATACGGACCGTTTCTTATTTGTTATTTCGAAGGCGCAGGCATCGGGCGATCAACCGAAGGAAAGGCAAGGTTAGGTCAGGCGCACAGGCTAGGAGCATGCCATACTTGAGTTCTGGCAGTGTCATCATTTGGGTTGAAAGTTATCAGTGTGGATGCATTTAAGATAGAGTTAAATTTTAGGATATGTATGACGGCCTATTAGATGACTAGTTCAGTCAGTCAAGCGACGGCCGTGAGTTTGGCAGGCAGACGCTCCTCCGCAATGCATTTCCAAAGATGTTTGATCCGTGAAAAGTAGTAAAAAACCAAGGCTCCCTCCCATTCAAGTCCTAGCCGGCGAACTCTCATCAGTGCAAGTAATTCCTGCCTATGCCATCTGTCACATGTCATTCCGACATTCGGATCCAAAGTTGACTCGTCAAGCTTATTCCCACTTTGTTATGTTATTTCGAGCCTTTCCGCTTCCTATAATCCCAAAGAACATTAGTTATGCATAAAAACAACCCCCGCGACAAAGTACTCGTAATAGCTTCCCCAGGTCCCCCAACAGGTGCAAAAGGTATGTATCGTTGCTCACATTTCCTCGTCCCTCTGCGCGGTCCCAAGGTTCCAGGCCTTGACGACGTAGCTCTGGGTCTTGTCGACGTATTTCTCGTTTTGCATCTGCTTGATGCCGACGCGGACGCCGTCCTTTGTGAAGACGACGTTCTTGCGGCCCATGCGCTCGGACGCGGTCTCGCGCATCTTTGTGAAGGAGAGGTAGATTTGGTAGAGGACCCAGCCGCCGCCGCTGAGGAGGGCGATGGCGATGATGAGGGGGATGATTTGGCTGGAGCAGAGCGGAAGATGCATGTTAGTTCAGGTTTGTCTTTTTTGCTTAGAGCTAAGATGGGAGAGTTGAGAGAATGGAAGAGTGAGAGATCTTACCCCAAGGTTGACGCCATGATATTCAGGAGGGAGTGGCGCGAGGCGTTAAGCGGGGGACAGGCGGCTTGTTGTAAAGTAAATCTGGGCGATCGAATATAAGCCCGGGTATCAAGGTTTGTGTGTATTAAAGGCGATTTAGACGGCGAGGCGCAAACGAAGCAGGCGACTCTTGGGAAATGGACGTGGCGCGACCAGATGATGTCAAAGGAGCGAAAAAAGAGTTAGAATGAAGAAAGTCCGAATGGTTGTAGCTGAAAGAAGAAGAAGAAAAATTGAACCCGTGACGGTTTGAGGGAGTGTGAAGAAAGCAAGTGACAAGCTTGGAGCGATCGAAAGTTGGAGGGAGGGAATGGGAATGCAAAAGATTTAAAGAATGGATGCAAATTGGATGCATGTGCAAGTGGAGGAGGCCTCAGCTTTGGGGATTTTTTAGCTGCCACTGGCGATTGGATTTTCGATTATTACTGCCCGAAATAGTAGCTGCACTACATATCAATGTCTTTGTGCTGCGGGTTGGCAGCACTAGACCAGGTTGTTGATTAAGGCGATCAAGGGAAACTACATGTATCTGGGGCTTTTTTGGCATATTCCCGTCACCCGCGCCTTTTTTCGTTGTAACTGTTTGCTTGTTCCCCTTGCCGGATTTCATGGTGATGCTTCCAGGGTCTTCATCTTGTTAGTTCGCGTTTGCACAAGCCAGCCAGGGGCCGCAGCCTGCAGTTACAGCGGCTCGCAGTGGGCTGTTGGCGACGCTAATGCGCTGGGGGCAGGTGGGCTGTGGCGGGCTAGCGAGGGGGACCTGAAAGTGGTATTACTGCATCAAATCCCATGGATCTATTATTATCGCCCGTGGTCTATTTGATGTAGAGAGCATGGAGAGCAGAGCAGAGCATTGACGCAGTTCCGGCGAAGAGACGCTTTGCGTCAATTGCATTGATGGTTCCTGCAGGGTTCGCCTGAAGATGGGTGACATTGGCACTAGAAGAAGCTCCTTGATATGGTATCAGGTATATGGGCAATTAATTGATGAGTCACTGGCAGCAAAAGAAGGAGCTCGAGAAGAGACAAAGAAAAGATGAGTCGGCAACACAGCATGTTAAGATGCTTCAGCTCGTGTAAGCAATTAATCGCATCAGCACAGCCGGGGAGCTTAGACGCGGTACTGCAGATGGATTCCCCACAGCGAAAAATGTCCTAATCGGGGGATGATGATGGACAAGGGGGAGAGTGAACGGTCAGTCATAACTTATAAAGTATCAGATGTCAATTAATATTGATTACTGCATTGCACTGCATGCATCGACGGGGTGAACCACTGCGACGCCCTTGTCTGCCTGTCTGCCTTTGGTCGGGGGAGATTGGAGTCTGGATAGGTTGCCGAATCCCGCCCGCTGTTTGCTTCAACTGGTGAGTCTACGGTTCCAACCAACTTTTGAGGATCAACTGCTACCCTGCAGTTTGATGTATTGTGTGTGGCTTTTGAGGGGAAACATGTCGTAATTAGATGCAAGATCCGAGATTCAGCTGTTCTCGTCGCGGCAAGTCATCAGGAACCAGTCATCTGCCATCTACCCCGTGTTTAGATCTACCACGTGGCTTGATTCGAGCTTATTGCTGAGGATCAACATTGTTACCTGGCCGAACATGCCTGCTACCGTGGTTGATGGCATATGCCACTTTTTGGCCACCTTTCAACAAGTACCTGTACGCGTACCAATACGGCATGTATCCAGCTACGTGTTTTCAACGGCATCTCACAATGTCTCGAAGCTTAACAGTGATGTGGATACCTCGTGTCTTTAGAAAATGTTTAGGTGTCCAATGCCAAAGCCGTTCTATAAAACCCACAACTGCCAATACAACACAAACAATATTGACCTGCATTACTGGAGTCACTGCTACCTTTACCTGTTAGTGGCTGTTAGTACCTCGTACTCCACCGCGTCTCAACCTCAACGCCTCACTAGCCACAGCGCCCCTCTTTGTGTGGCTCAGAGGCGGTGTCTAATTACCTATCCAAAAAGGACACTCTACCTATCGGCTGGACGACAAGCAGTGACGCCCACCAACGAATCTTGATCCTGCTCCCGCCTGCCAATCCACCCAGACGGCTGGCTTCGACATCGAATTGTTCGATCCTTCGACTGTCGGACTCAACCTCGGCCTTTTCACCCCCTCGACCGTCGCCCCGTGGTCAAAGGCAGAGCTTTCTCACCTAGAGTAAACGCTCCTCTCGAGGCTCAGCCCTCCCCACCGACCGAACTCTTATCACATCATCCCTCGCCTCTGATCTCGCTCAGAGTGACGACCTCATCCTACTCAATCTCATCATGTCGGCACCCCCCGGTGATGGCTACGGCCAGCCGCTTGACCAGCAAGCCCAGGAACAGCCATACGATGGCCAGGCCGCACATCACGCCCACGAGGCTGCTGCGGGCAAGAAGAAGAAGCGAGGATATGCGGCGCAAGCTTTCGAGGTCGGCACAGGAGCCAATGCTTTAGCTGGCGGCCAGCTACCAGTCGGACAGCAGTACGGCGTGCCGCCAGTCCAAGGCGGTGCTGCTCCTTACGGCGCCTATCCGCAGGGCGAGCCTCAACCTGCTGCTGGCGGACCCGCGGCGGCTGGATATCAGTATCCCCAAGCCGGCTATGGCGCACAGCAACCCGTGCCCGCATCGCAGCCCGCATATGGCGGCTACCAGGCTCCGGATCAGGGATACCAACCGCCGGGTGGTCAGGGTCCTGCTCCTGGCATCGCCGGTATCACCCAGGGCATGGCTGGTATGCAGATGGGAAGCCAGCCTCGGCCCCCGCAGATGGCCCAAGCAAACAGGCCCGCTGCTCTCAACCAGCTGTATCCTACGGACCTCTTGACTCAGCCTTTCAACGTCACGGAGCTGGATCTGCCCCCTCCTCCAATCATTCTCCCGCCCAATGTAAGATCGATATCCCACCCGCTCCAATATGCCATGCGCGATGACGTGTGCTAATATGAGCTGCGTTTCTTTATAGACCAGCGTGACTGCCTCACCGGATTCCAACTGCTCTTCGCGATACATTCGCTCCACCATCAATGCCGTCCCCACCTCCAACTCACTGCTCAAGAAGTCCAAGCTGCCGTTTGCTCTCATCATCCAGCCGTACGGAGCTCTTCACGATGACGAGGATCCCATCCCCGTGGTCCAAGATCAGGTCATTTCACGTTGCCGAAGATGTAGGACGTATATCAACCCGTTTGTTACCTTTTTGGACCACGGCCACCGCTGGAGGTGCAACATGTGCAACTTGAGCAACGACGTGCCCCAGGCTTTCGATTGGGATGCTGCGGCCCAGCAGGCTGCCGACAGATGGCGACGCCACGAGCTCAACCACGCCGTCGTCGAGTTTGTTGCCCCCCAGGAGTACATGGTCCGACCACCCCAGCCCCTGGTGTACCTCTTCCTCTTTGACGTCAGCTATGCGGCTGTTTCCAACGGCCTCTTGGCCACAAGTGCCAGGACCATCCTGGACAGCTTGAACAGGATACCCAACGCGGATCGCCGAACTCGCCTTGGTTTCCTCGCCATCGACTCTAGCCTTCACTACTTCTCTATCCCCAAGGATTCGGAGGAGAATGGCGAGACCAGCATGCTTGTGGTCAGCGACCTCGACGAGCCCTTCTTACCGGTGCCCCACGACCTCCTGGTTCCCTTGACCGAGAGTCGCCAGAGCATCGAAAAGTTCCTCCAGAAGCTGCCGGACATGTTCCAGAACAACCAGAGCAATGGTTCGTGCATGGGCTCCGCCCTGCGTGCGGGACACAAGCTCATCTCTGCACTTGGCGGCAAGATTGTTGTCCTCACAGCCTCACTTCCCAACACTGGCGTCGGAAAGCTGGACATGAGGGAAGACAAGAAGCTCCTGGGAACCTCCAAGGAGAGCAGCCTCCTGCAGACTTCGAACAGCTTCTATAAGAGCTTTGCCGTCGAGTGCTCCAAGAACCAGGTTTCTATTGACATGTTCTTATTCTCATCCCAGTACCAGGACGTGGCCTCATTGAGCAACTTGCCGAGATACACCGGTGGACAGACTTGGTTCTATCCCGGCTGGCACGCTTCGCGACCGGAAGACGCTCTCAAGTTCGCCTCCGAGTTTAGTGACTACCTGTCGTCCGAGATTGGGTTGGAGGCCGTCCTCCGAGTTCGCGCGACCACTGGTCTGCGCATGAATGCCTTTTACGGAAACTTCTTTAACCGCAGCTCAGATCTCTGCGCATTCCCGGCCTTCCCCCGCGATCAGTGCTACGTTGTTGAAGTTGCCATTGACGAGAGTCTCACTAAGAACGTGGTTTGCCTCCAGGCGGCCGTACTGCACACCACATGCAATGGAGAGCGTCGCATTAGGGTCTTGACTCTGGCCCTGCCGACAACGACGAACCTGTCCGACCTGTACGCGTCTGCAGACCAGTCTGCCATCACAGCCTACTTCAGCCACAAGGCTGTCGAGAGAGCGCTCAGCAGCGGCCTGGATGCGGCCCGAGACGCCCTGTCAGCCAAGGTCACCGAGCTTCTCCAGACTTTCAAGAAGGAGCTCGCCGGTGGCAGCATGGGCGGCGGCCTGCAGTTCCCTGCCAACCTCCGAGGGCTTCCCCTCCTGTTCCTTGGCCTCACAAAGAATGTCGGCCTACGAAAGTCTGCACAAATTCCTTCCGACATTCGATCAGCCGCCTTGTGCCTCTTGTCCACACTTCCGATCCCGCTCTTGATCCGTTACATTTACCCCAGGCTCTACTCTCTTCATGACATGCCCGACAATGCGGGTGTCCCAGATGAGGCCACAGGGCAAATTACTCTACCCCCTGCACAAAATCTGTCATCGGAGAGACTGGTGCCATACGGCCTCTATCTGATTGACGACGGTCAGGTGCAGTTCTTGTGGGTGGGCCGCGACGCCGTTCCTCAGCTCATCGCCGATGTCTTTGGAGTGGAGGACCGCACACAGGTTCACGTCGGTAAGGGACGGGTCCCCGAGCTCGAAAACGACTTCAACGAGCGCATTAGAGCCGTGATCCAGAAGAGCCGTGATCACCGAGCACTTGGCGTGGGAAGCATCACGGTACCGCATCTGTACATTGTTCGGGAGGACGGCGAGCCATCTCTCAAGCTGTGGGCGCAAACGCTGCTCGTCGAGGACCGGGCAGACCAGGGAGTAAGTGCGGCACAGTGGCTTGGTTCACTTCGAGAAAAGGTACGTCAACTGGCACCCTCATAAATAATCCTATGGACGACACGCAATGGCTAACATGGTAAATCATCTAGGTTGTGCAGTAATGAATGTTAAGGATTGTATGTGAGCGGTGGTGTCGCAATAATAATTGTATAGACTAGGTAGTGATGGGGAATCTCATGGTGGCCGGCCTTTGGCCAACAAAAAAAGAGGGCGAGTATGAGGAGATGGGACTATGTCTTTTTATCATGGTAAACGAACAATATTTCAACACATGGTCGCTTATAATTTGAGTGCCAAGATGCTACTCGTACTCTTGCCTGCATTCCGGCATCGTTCCAATGCGGCGGACGGCGATAGAGGCCGGACGGCCGGCTGTTAAAAAAGGTACTGGAGTAACTTTGCTTCGTCGGCGGGACAGGGGCAGAAGTGGCGTGTTTTATCTGATTGGGTTGGGATTACTCCATAATTTTTCGAACATTGGTAACCAATACTAGAGACGACCTTTTCTGTGCGTCACATTTATGGTGATATTTTACTCGGCACCTGGTTGTGTAACTGGGGGACTGTTACGTGATTTACCTTCAAGGTTGTCTTTTACACATCAGGTACATGTGTTTTGTCATTATTCGGTACGTTGATGAAGCGGAGGACAAACAAAGAAGCGTACTCGTAACCGTAGGGTTTAGCAGGAGGCAAAAAGGCTGGGATGGGAAAATACGGGCCAAGTTTTTTGAAACGACGCTGGAGAAGAACCTCTAACGTCGTGGTTTGAGGTTGGGCCCCCTTTATTGGGACTGGGGGGAATTTGTGATTTGCGCCGCAGGTGGGAGTGTGATGAAACAGGCGAGGGGGACGCTTGACTGGCCAATGGGGATGGAGATTAGGCGCTTAGGGGAAGGAAGAGGGTTAGTTGCTTTGTGATGATGGATGCATGTCATGAGGTGAAAAGAAGGGGGATTGGATGTACTATAAAGAGATCATATGGCTCATTGAGCATGCATCGTATGGATTGATTATGATGTTGATGTTGGTGAATATCGATGGGAGATTTGTTGGTTGTGATTGATGGCTGTTGAAGATGAAGTGAAGAAGCGCCTGGACCATGTTCAGACGGAACTTCAAACGCGCTGGCGGGCGGGCTGAGCCTGTAAGATGCCCCAGACGCCCCCATGTCGTTACTCCTGCCGAGAGACCTGCGCTATGGATGGATTGAAGGCTTTAGCGGGCTTTAGCTCAGGCGGTGCCGGGTGATGGATTGGATTGGGATTGGATACAGAGGTTTTGAATGCTATCGGTATAGAATAGGTAAGACGGCCAACTATGCGGACGGACACTTTCATGCTTGTGATGAAGACGAGGAGGGTGCATATTCAGCGCGAGCTTACTGCAGTGTAATCACTTCCCCTCCCTCTTTACAATTGATGGTGAGAGAATTCTCTCTGAGCTTTGGTATTGGTATTGAAGAACAAAGCGCACCCCAACCTTTGAAGACTGGGGTACAAGATACCTATGCGATCAAAGAAAACTGGAATCTTCAGCAATCCCAAACCGGCTCCCGTTCTGGAAAACAGACCCTTGTAGTCCTTTGTTTTCACTCCCAGTTGAGCTGAGGTCTTTGTTTCAACAAACCAAAAAGGAACCTCCCCCGAAAAGGGCACCTGTATGTTGCATTAGCCGTATGCCGGCGTTTTGACAAGCCGTATCTACATGCATGCACTCTCACGGCATTTCCCCGTCACCCGTCCGTCAACTTGTCTCCCGTCTCCTCCCGTTTTGCCAGTCCCCCCTCCCTTCTCAGACATAGGGCATTGCTGTTTCGAGCCTTTCAAAACCGGGCTCGATACGGATATTGAAACGACCAGCGCTGTTTCGATCTGAGCTGCACCAGGATCGGCAGGTTGTCACAGGACAGTTGCAAGGGGCCACCAGCGGACCCAAGCGCGGCCTGAACCCGTATAAACGGCAACGAACCTGGAACTCCAGGCGGCTCTTGTATTCCATGCGTCTGCTCCGTCCCAGGCCGTCAACAAGCTCCGTGCCCATCAGCGTCAATTCCCTGCAGCAGCCTATCGAAGCTACTTGCAACATACCAGACAGTAATTGGTAGCCCAGGCCTGCTCTGTCTGCAACCCCCCTTGACTGGCCCTCCTAACCTAGCCCGCCCCCGCTGGCGCTCCTGAATTATTGCTCGTACAAAGCAACCAAAGCTCGCTAACGCTCCTCAGCTGAGCTCCTCAAAGATACAAAGGCAGGTCTTGGGCCACCCCACTTTGGCCAGCACGCACCTTCGACCCCGCAGCCAGCGACTCGTGCTTCTCGTCAACACACCGAGACTTCCATATCATTTGCCAGAAGCCCGTCCGCTTTGTCTTGTCTTGTCTTGTCTTTGTTCTACTCGTATTCTTATTTCATACATTATCCTTATTTCGAGACTGAGCGCATTTTCTTTCGTCTCTTTAACTCCTCTTTCTTCGGCCCCAAGATAAGCGTTAGCTGCTGTTCTGCATCTACGCGCCCGTTCCTTTTCCCACTTTCTGTTCGTATAGCCGCGATCCCCCCTCAGTCTGCCACGACAAGAGCCTCAAACTGACTCTGTCTGTCTAGTTCGCTGAGTGGAGTTTCCATTTAGTTGGCTTATCCGCATATTAGCCTGTGGGCACCGACGAGAATCTCCAACGCATACGGAGAGGCCTTTGTTCACCCTTTCCCGCTTGGTGCTGCGTTGCGTTTCTGTACGCTTTCGAGCTCGGACACCAACCTTTAGCCGTTACCATCACCCGCCCACACCCAACTCCCTCAGCTTCAAGTCGCGCAAAGCGCAAATCCGACCATCATGTCTCGGTCGAACCCCCCCAACAATGCGTCGGCATCACGCAAAATCTCCTTCAACGTCAGCGAGCAGTATGACATCCAGGATGTCGTTGGCGAGGGAGCCTACGGAGTTGTTTGGTAAGTTCCTGCTAATCCGGACTTGCGGTCTGGATCTATGTAGCTTCGCACGCCTAGGTTCTAACAGCATTGGGACAGCTCTGCCATTCACAAGCCATCTGGGCAAAAGGTGGCCATCAAGAAGATTACCCCCTTCGACCACTCCATGTTCTGTCTGAGAACTCTGCGAGAGATGAAGCTGTTGCGCTACTTCAACCACGAAAACATCATCTCCATCCTTGATATCCAGAAGCCTCGAAGCTACGATAGCTTCAACGAGGTCTACCTTATCCAGGTATGTCTCCCCGGAGCTCCGCAAATTCACTCTGCCCTTTGTCGGTACATTTGCTTACCATAGTACTTTCGTGCAGGAACTCATGGAGACGGATATGCACAGAGTCATTCGAACCCAGGACCTCTCCGACGACCACTGCCAGTACTTTATCTACCAGACGCTGCGAGCGCTCAAGGCCATGCACTCGGCAAACGTTTTGCACCGAGATCTCAAGCCATCGAATCTCTTGCTAAATGCCAACTGTGATCTCAAGGTCTGCGATTTCGGTCTGGCCCGATCCGCTGCTTCCCAGGAGGACAACTCTGGATTCATGACCGAATACGTTGCCACGCGATGGTATCGTGCCCCCGAGATCATGTTGACCTTTAAGGAGTACACCAAGGCTATTGACGTTTGGTCTGTTGGCTGTATTCTGGCTGAGATGCTCAGCGGAAAGCCTCTTTTCCCCGGAAAGGACTGTAAGTTGGCACTTATGCCAAGCTCTTTACGCAAATGAATGCTGACACAAGGCCCTTTTCAGACCACCACCAGCTGACCCTGATCCTGGATGTGCTCGGCACACCGACCATGGAGGATTACTACGGCATCAAGTCTCGACGAGCAAGAGAATACATCCGCTCGCTGCCCTTCAAGAAGAAGGTGCCTTTCCGCACCCTCTTCCCCAAGACTTCCGACCTGGCACTGGACCTCTTGGAGAAGCTGCTGGCGTTCAACCCCGTTAAGCGAATCACGGTGGAGGATGCCCTCAAGCACCCTTACCTTGAGCCATATCACGACCCTGAGGATGAGCCCACCGCGCCTCCGATCCCAGAGGAGTTTTTCGATTTCGACAAGCACAAAGATACCCTGAGCAAGGAGCAGCTGAAGCAACTGATTTACCAAGAGATTATGCGGTAAAAAATTTGACCATGATTTTCAGAGCTTGATGAAGCACGTTGTTGGATGAGATTGTTGCAATTGATAAACAAAGATGAACAAAAGCGGAGGTATTTGCGGAGGACATAGAGCAATGAGATGAGATTGGCAAAGAAAGGATATTAGTCTTGGCCGGCCAAGACGAGTGGATAGCAAAGCAAGGAGGAACGAGACGAGATATGAAACGAATAAATACACTGGCCTCGGATGGCAGCTTCTATTTTTTTTATGCTTGAGTTTTGGTCACTTTTTGCGGGGAGTCGTTCAATAGCCTGCGCATCTCGACGAATACACGCACATGGTTGATGATGTATATGAAGTGTTTTATTACCTACTAGGTACTATTTACGCAAAGCTACTGAAGTTTATAGGTAGATTAGCTTTACAAGAAACACATTGGAATGTTCTTGGAACTATTTCTACTATAGCACGAGTATATATATATTTAGCATCAAAAGGCTGGTCCCGGCCGAGGTGCGGGGCGAGTGTCGCGATCGACATGGGACGGCTGTTTTCTGTTTTCTGCAGTGGCCTGTTGGTCTCAGACCAGGCCAATGACAGCATGATTCGATCCAGGCCAACCCCACCAGGCAGAGGCAAAACAGCAGCAAGCTTGGGCCCTGTCCAACAGCTAAAAAGCTGCCTGTGACATAGGAGCCCACCTCTGTAGGCCACGCAGGCATTAATAACTTGGTGTCTTACCTTGCGCAGGTACACGCATCTTTTGCACCTCGGATTTTGATCACGCCCTGGTTTCTGACTCTCCTTCTTTTCTTCTTCGGCATTCCTATCGGCTTTTCCTTTGCCCTATTCCATGGCCGTCCGGCTTCTATCGTTCGGCTGGCGGGTCTCGTCTTTGGATACATCGTAACTGCTCGCGGCTGCTTACCGCCATACCGCAATTGAACATTCTGCCAGCATTGCCAACCTGGTGCTATACCTGGACTGGGCAGCTATTACATACGTCTGGGCAGCAGAAAGATTAACATACTTCTTGACCTTCCGGCTTATACCACCAGCTCTAGGGCTGCTTACCACAAGGGGCTTATTCCCACGCCAGAGGCCAAAGGCAAAGAAGAGAAGAAAAGCTGGCAGCAATGTGGACGGGCCTGATGCGGCGCTTCTCGACGGAGGACACCCGCGTGGGCAGCGAGTTTGACGAAGACGCCGAGAGTCATCACAGCCACAGCCACCACCACCACCATCTCAAGGACGGCATCAACGACGTCTACACGCCGACGCTGCGCACGCTGAGCCCCTTCCGGCCGCCGCCGCTGGACCCGGTCGTGCTGCACGGATACAAGGAAAACACGCCGGCCGGATCGAGGCTGCTGACGAATGTGGTGGCCGAGGAGATTCGCACCATGGTGCCGGAGCGGCTGCGCATCACCGAGGACTGGCGCCTGGTGTATAGCTTGGAGCAGAACGGTACCAGTTTGGCGACGCTGTATCAGCGGTGTCGGCAGTATGAGGGCATGAGGGTGGGCTTTGTGCTGGTTGTCAAGGATCAAGAGGGCGGGGTAAGTTTTGTTTAATCTTTCATTTGCCTTGTTGTGGGAGCTTGGAGGAAGCTGGACTCGGGATATATAGAGAGATGGTTTTACTGACTTGACTTGACGCAGACGTTTGGTGCCTATCTCTCCGAGTATCCTCATCCCGCCCCGTCCTACTTTGGCAACGGCGAGTGCTTCCTGTGGCGAGCCTCGACGCTGACGTCTCTCCCGCCGCCTCCATCCGCAGACACGACCCATCTGACACGCAGCACGACGCTCGCCCCCCCGTCGCGGTCCGGCGCCTCGACGCCCGGGATTCGCTTCAAGGCGTTTCCCTACAGCGGCCTCAACGACTTCTATATTAATTGCGAGACGGGCTTCTTGAGCGTGGGGTCGGGAGGTGGCCACTACGGCCTGTGGCTGGACGACTCGCTCGACGTGGGACACAGCGCGACGTGCGAGACGTTTGGCAACGAGCCGCTGAGCGACGCGGGGCCCAAGTTTAGCGTTATTGGCGTTGAGCTGTGGGTGATTGGGGCGTGATGAGGTTTGCGTGCCTTTGCTTGAACTACTTACCTTAATTTGCCTGTTACCATGGGATGAGTGCCCTTTGTTGGTACATTATCTACTGGAACCTCATTCTTCACTCCGTCCTATTTGATTTCCCAATGGAGACAGATATCACCGACATGAGGTCTGTCGAGCATGATTCAGATCATGCAATGCATAATTTTACTATATAAGAGGTGCAGGAAGACTTGTCGAGAATTATGGGTGAGGTGGGGAGTGGTAATAAGAAGAAACAAAGTGAAGAGAAGGAAGCAGTGGAAGAAGACACTCCCTCGAGAAATTTGATGCCTAGACAAACAGACAGACAGACGCTTTATACTATGATACCCCAGAAAGCCAATCGAAATGAGCGCCGTCTCCTTCCTCTATCTTGATTCCGTCCTTGTTTGACTTTGTATATACTCTTACATTGTGTTACAGCGGCTTGCCAAAAAGCCAATGGCCAGCATTAGCTCTACCGGTTCTAAATCCTTCTCTTGCTAAATTTTCCCATCTAGTCTCGTTGTTGCTATGCCGTCCCCTCGAGTCTCTTCTTTCGAAAAGCCACTATCCCCTCTAATATCCCCTCTGGTGTCGGTGTCTCAGCACAAACATCAGGCTCAAAATCAAAATTCTTGACAAGGTGAGTTCTCGTCGTAGGTCCAATTGTAGCGACAAACGTCCCATCGTCCCGCCGTCCAGAAAACCTGCCCGTTGAGGGATCCAGCACCCCAAGACCGCGAAGCATGCTATCACAGCCCGTCGGCGAGAAGACCACGACCCAGCGCGAGGAGCTATGCTGCGTCTTGCTCAATATCGCTGCGAAGTCGTCCGGGAACGACGGCATCTCGCCCGTGCCGTAGACGACTTCCTCGACGACGGGGATCCTGCGGTCTTCGGGAAGAGACGGATCCATCAGGGTGCGGGGGATGATGTCCCTGCGCTGCTCGCCCACGAGGAAGAGCAAGGGAGGAAATTGTCGGGGATGGTCTTTGCGGTGCCACTCGGCGTAGTGGTCGAGGATGAATTGGGCGAGGGCGTCGCCGTTGCCGGTGTGGCTGCCGAAGATTTGGAGGGGAGGGTGTTGGGAGACGGCGGAGAGGGCGCGGGTGGTGGCTGGGCCGACGGAGTAGATGGGGATGTGCTGTAAGTGAGGCCATGCGGGATCATCTGTGACGAGGAATGTTTAGCTAAGATGATACGGACGGCATTGTTGAACGAGTGTAGGGATACGAACCTTTTGATGTTTCGTCTTCCCGGACTACATGCGCGAATGCCTCGACTGCTCTCTGGGACGTGAATATTAGTCCGCCGAATTCGCAGTCGGGACTGCTCCCGATGCGCTTCTCGCGGAGCAAGTTTCGGAGTCTGTCTACTCCCTTTTCTTCGAATTTGTGTTGTAGGACGGGTACAAAGGTTGGTTCGAAGAGGGGAGTGTGAGAAGGGGATGAGAAGAGGTCTTCGTAGGCGTCGGATGGGCTGGATTTTGTCTTGAGGAGGAGGACCGGGATCGGTTGGTCTTGAGGAGCGGAATTGGAGGATGACATGTTGGAAGCTAGATTGGTACAGGGTGGAGATTGCTGAGGAGAATTCGGTGCATGGGGTTGAGATTTAATGTCAATGTTTTAAGTACAAGAAGATGCAATTGAAGATGCAATTGAGCGGCCGAATACACAGTCACGATGTTGAGCTGCGATGTTGCTGACATCTGACGAGCTAGTCCGTCGTCGTCCTATGAACTTACAAGAGTGGATGACGATGGCTTGGAGGGGCCGAGGGGCTACCCGCAGCTTTATCGATAAGAAAAAAAAGTGGCCGGACTGACGGGTTAGAGGCGGTTCCCGAGGGCTGACAAATTAGTTGCAAGACTGTATGAATCGATCTTGAAGCTATTCCATCTTTATATATCTTTCCCTTTGCATCATTTCATCTTTGTTGATATTTTGGCCGCTGCTCAGAATTCAATTGGGGCGAGTGAGCGAGTGAGTGCGAGTGTTGGTTTACGATTATTACTGGGACGTTCTCCTACCGATAAAAGAAAAGAAGAAGGAAAAAAAGATGGCCGAGGAAGCATCGTTTCGAGACGCAGTTGCGTCTGTTCCAGGGCTCTCTGGTCCCTCCGAGTCTGCTGCCGCCGACCAACAGCCCAAGAAGTTTCCCAAGGGAGTGGTGCTAGGCAAGGATGGCAAACCGTAAGTATCTGCCTCTTCCTCGTATATGCCCTTGTGTCTACGCTTGTGCCTTTTTGGCATTGGGTATTGGATCAAGTATAGTAACAATGCCCTGTCTATCAAAAGATGTCGAAGCTGCACATCATTTGCTTCCTGGGCCGCACAGACAAAAAAAGACGTCGCCACCGGCAGCAGAGCAGTATCTACAACAGCAACAGCCGTCGCCTCGGGCCCTCCGGCCGACTGCCCGCCCGACGTCGAGACCCTTGGCCGGAGCACCTGGACGCTCCTCCATTCCATCGCGGCACAGTACCCAGAAACGCCCTCGCAGACGCAGAAGTCGGATTTGCTGGGCTTTGTCGGGCTCTTCTCCAAGCTGTACCCGTGCTGGGTGTGTGCTGAGGACTTCCAGGGCTACATGGCTCGGCAGAAGCCGCAGGTGAACAGCCGAGACGAGTTTTCGCAGTGGCTGTGCCGGGCTCACAACGACGTCAACAGGAAGCTGGGGAAGCCTGAGTTTGACTGTTCGAAATGGGATGAGCGCTGGAGGACTGGGTGGAAGGATGGCCGATGCGACTGAATTGCCACGGCCTTTGTCGATGGAATGAAAGAATGTGTATGATATGAAGGAGAAGGAAATTCTTTTTGGAAAAAGGGGGAAACAACCAAAAATTGTATGATTACTAGGGGGCTGATGCATTGACAGCCATAGATGGACGGCGTTTTTGGGAGCGTTGGGATTTGGGAATAGGGGCAATAGACAGAGGATGTCAGGCCGGGCCATGGTACGAGGTATCATGACTTGTGTGCGCATGGTGGCGAGAGCCTGCGAGCATGCCACGAGAGGAGAAGGAGAAAATCTTTGCTCATTGCTCATACTCGCACCTCAACCTATCGACTTATCAATTCCACTATAAAATTTCGCAATCAGAACTTGTCAACCTGCGACTTCGTATGCATGGACTGGCTTAACTGGCTCACTGGGCCCGGTCGATACCGTGATTGCGGCTGGAGCCCAAAGGCAAAAACGGGGCGGCGGGCTGGTAATTGACCGGGCGTGGTGCCGAGCAGTTGTCCGATGGAATCTAGATCGGAGGTCTTGGACGTTCCATGGATGGTAATTGTCCGCTGAAACATGGCCTGGCCGACGGAGTATATTTTGGGAATTACAGGGCTCTACAGGGCTCAAAGGCTATCTCTGGCAATCAACAGGTCCGGGCTTAGCGTCTGATAGCACTCTTCAAGTCTCTCCGGGTGCATTAGCGCAGGGAGTGGGCCAAGGCGTAAATGGTTCGAGAGTCGTCATTACATCACTATCATGACAGAGGCGCGTCCAAAGTGAGCTCATGCTTGCTGATGGCACGAGCAGCCTGCATTGGCGGGGCTCCTTCCCATCGCCGGTGCCGCATGTGGGTGTAGAACATCGATGATTCGTTTGCGATGGACGGCAAGTGTTGTCGAGCTGGATTAGATTGGGAGTTGCCAATTCAAATTAATATATATCTCGTCCTCGTTTGGCCACCATCAAAGCTCATCTTGGTCCCTCTTCTTCTGCAGACATCAGTCACCACCACAATCAACTCATTCTTACCTACGAGCAACACTCTCAATTCGCTCCTAAACTGAAGAGTGCTGGTCACTACTACAAAAACAACACCAAACTACATTCATCCCAATAACCAAATAATATCAAGATTCTGAGAGACCTCCTCCAACATGGGTGCAAACATCAACATCCGGGTGCAGAATCTCGAGCAGCCCATCGACGTTGCCGAGTACCTCTTCCGACGACTTCACCAAATCGGCATCCGCTCCGTCCACGGCCTTCCTGGCGATTACAACCTCATTGCTCTTGATTACCTGCCCTCATGCGGTCTCAAGTGGGTTGGCAGTGTTAACGAGCTTAACGCTGGTGAGTCCTGAAGATGAATGCCGTCTATATCTCATCAATTGTGACACTCCCTAACTAATTGACTCCTACCTTGTAGCTTATGCTGCCGATGGATATGCTCGTGTCAAGCAGATGGGTGCCCTCATCACCACCTTTGGTGTTGGAGAGCTCTCCGCTATCAACGGCGTTGCCGGTGCCTTCTCCGAGCACATCCCCGTCGTCCACATTGTCGGTTGTCCCTCCACCATCTCGCAGCGAAACGGCATGCTCCTTCACCACACTCTCGGAAACGGCGACTTCAACGTCTTCGCCAACATGAGCGCCCAAATCTCCTGTGAAGTTGCCAAGCTCACCAACCCGGCCGAAATCGCTACTCAGATCGACCACGCTCTTCGGGTTTGCTACATCCGCTCTCGACCTATCTACATCATGCTCCCTACCGATATGGTTCAGGCCAAGGTTGAGGGTGCCAGGCTCGACACACCAATTGATCTGTCAGAGCCCGACAATGAGCCCGAGAGTGAAGATTACGTCGTCGACGTCGTCCTCAAGTACCTCCGAGCTGCAAAGAACCCCGTCATCCTTGTTGATGCTTGTGCCATCCGCCATCGTGTCCTTGAGGAGGTCCACAATCTCATTGAAAAGACCAACCTTCCCGTCTTTGTTACTCCCATGGGCAAGGGTGCTGTCAACGAAGAGCACCCGACTTATGGTGGTGTCTATGCCGGTGCCGGTTCCTCACCCCCTCAAGCCCAGGAGATTGTCGAGTCCTCAGATCTTATCCTGACAATTGGTGCCCTCAAGGTGTGTATATCCACTTCAACCTATACTTGCATTGCTCATCTACTAACCTCTTCATCAGAGTGATTTCAACACTGCTGGCTTCTCCTACCGCACCTCTCAACTGAACACAATTGATCTGCACAGCGATCACTGTGTTGTCAAGTATTCGACATATCCAGGTGTTTCGATGAAGGGAGTGCTGCAAAAGGTTATTAAGCAGATCAGCGCCTCCGAGCTCAATGTTCAGCCATCGCCAGTTGTCCAGAACGAAATTCCCAAGGCTGTAGATAACTCACCCGTCATCTCTCAAGCCTACCTCTGGCCACGTGTTGGTCAATTCCTTCAGAAGAACGACATTGTCATCACAGAGACTGGCACTGCCAACTTTGGTATCTGGGATACCAAGTTCCCATCTGGCGTTACCGCGCTCAGCCAGGTCCTCTGGGGAAGTATTGGTTGGTCCGTCGGTGCCTGCCAAGGAGCTGCCCTTGCAGCAGCCGATGACAACAGCGGCCGCAGAACTATCCTCTTTGTCGGCGACGGCTCGTTCCAACTCACAGCTCAAGAATTGAGCACAATGATTCGTCTCAAATTAAAGCCCATCATGTAAGTCACAACCATAATCTCGGGCACGCCTAGCTCTACCAGACAGTCGCTGACATGTATTTCTTAGCTTTGTCATCTGTAACGATGGCTTTACCATTGAGCGCTTCATCCACGGTATGGAGGCCGAGTACAACGACATCTCTAACTGGGATTTCAAGGCCTTGGTTGACGTCTTTGGCGGATCCAAGACAGCCAAGAAGTTTGCCGTCAAGACCAAGGAGGAATTGGAGAAGCTTCTCACAGATCCCGCATTCAACGCGGCAGAATGCCTTCAGTTTGTCGAGTTGTACATGCCCAAGGAAGACGCCCCGCGAGCATTGATCATGACTGCGGAAGCCAGCGCCAAGAACAACGCCAAATTGGAGTAACGTGCACCGACATGAGATTTTATCGATACCTTATTAGAATAATAGACCTGACAAAGCGGATCAAGGCAGGCACTGATCGTTAATGAAGCAGGATTGGATGGAAGGTTTTCAAAATGATAAAAAAGATACATGGTTTAACAGGATGGTTTTAAATATGAATTTCAAGTTGATATCCCTTTTTAATCATCAGTTTCAACATTGTGATATGACTTGTGTATAAGAGTTATTATTACATGTGCCAAAGTAATCAAGTGCTCAAACCACAGCTATGAAATCGTGGGGGGGTTTTTTTTTTTTTTAAAGTTTGTTTAATTTTGCAATATAATTTTGGCACTTAATTGAATAAATTTAAATTTCATTTAAAAAATCTTTACCTGACATGTGGAATATCAACATCTCATGGTAATTTGCCTTCACCAAAGCTTGGGGTCTGCAAGCATCAGATATCCAATCACGTGCTTTCGTGAAAAAATACTGAGAGTTGTCGTGAGTACCCAGCTTTTCTAACGAATGCAACCAAGATAGGTGTACCGGGTACCCACTCACCGTATCTAATCGCGAGCCTCAAATAAACTGTGCCCAGCGCTGCAAGGCTCATCAAACTTTCATAAAAGAGCTTCAGATCATCATTTAACCCATCCATATTCGAAACAAATCGATCAATTAAGATGGCAGATTCCGCATCAAAAAGAAAACAGGGCCCTGGTGGCCCTGATGGCTCTGCGCTGAAGAAGAGAAAGGTATGATGGTGAATACTTTGTATTACACGTCCAAAGGAAAACTCTTGCCTCGTGTTTATGACTCTGGAGATGCTGACATTGGGATTCTGATTATAGGAGGGTGCAGCTGGAAGATGGAAGACGCCGGCTCAAAAGGCAAAGCACGCTTCTTGGGCGGAAATGGGCAAGACGCTTGAGGTGGGCGATGAGGGCATCTGGGTTACCTATGCGAGGGGCATGAAGGGCAAGGCAGTCCGAGAGTTTAAGGCCTTGTGTGACGAGTACGGCGAGAAGCTGTACGGGATCAAGCCACCCGTTGACGAATCAGAGCCGAAATCAGGAGACGAGGACGAAGACATTGAGGCATCCATCGAGAAGGAGCTCGAGGCCATGAAGGCGCCCAAGCAGCCCCAGCCGAGAGGCGTCTTCTCGCCGGTGTCCGTGGCGATAGAGTGCGTCTTCTTTATGAAGACGATGAGGCCGGTGGACCCTTGTCAGCTTGTGCTTGAGATTTGCAGGGATGCGAGGGGGTGTGAGAGTGCGAAGGAGAGGAAGTGCAAGTATATTAATCGGTTGACGCCTGTGGTGGATACGGAGAAGGCGAGTGAGAAGGGGGTGCAGAGGGTGGCGAGGAAGGTTTTGGCCTCGTTTTTTAGCTTGAATGAGGAGGAGAAGGGGAACAACGATAATGGAGAAGAAGAGGAGAAGCCAGCGGGGGAGGTGAAGGAAACGGCTCAGGAGGAGGCGCCAGAGCCTGTGACCCGAAATGCTGAGACAGACGCTCCTTTTACAGTAAGTTGTGCCCGACTGAGAAGAGATTTTCTTTTCTTCATTCAAAAATGGGACTTGGCTAACTACGGTTGATGTACAAACAGTACGCTATACGACCTACAATGAGAAATCACTCCATCTTGGAGTCACAGGCCGTTATCAAAATGGTTGCCGGCATGGTCAAGCCTGAGCACAAAGTCAACCTCAAGAACCCGGACAAGGTCATTCTCGTCGAGATATTCCAGGTTTGTCCACTATCCCAAGGAGTAAAAGGTGTGTCAATAACTAACAAACTATGATGATAGTTGTTTTGCGGTGTCTCTGTGGTCGATGGCAAGGAATGGGAGGAGCTGAAGCGGTATAACATCAATGTGCTCTATGGCATGGCGGGGGAACAGAAGAGCGGCAAGGCTGCGAAGCCTACCTCGGAAGATTGAGCTGTTGCATGAGATTTGGCGTGTCTAGTTTACAAAAGATTGATACAAGAAAAGTAGATGAGCATTTACATTCTAATGGACAAGTCGGGTATCAGGGGCAATGCTTGACATGGCTCTTTATTATATGGTTGTTATATAAGGTTCATCACTCTCATATTGTATATATATAAACAGGTTCCCAAGCCTTGGTATTCCTGGTATTTAACTAAAATTAAGAGCAGAGTGCATCAACAAGGTCCAATGGCGCAGCTTGCACCGCGCCACAAGAATTATCGCCCATCATCTGCGCCTTCGCTCCCACTGTCTTCATCACGGGGCAGCTGGAACCCCATGAGCCCCATAAGATTTCCCGCAGGGCCAGCCATGCCTCCCTGGCTCTTGAAGCTCTCTAGAAGATTCTTGGCCAGGTTATAGTCGATATCGACCTCGCCGTCCTCATCGTCGTTGGAGTCTGCCGCGTGGCTGCTTTCTCCTCGTAGCGGCTGTTTCTGTTTCTGTTTGCTCTTGCTCTTATTCTTCTCCTGCTCCACGCTCTCTTTTGACTTTATCGCGCGCTCGGTAGTTGGTGAATCGAGCTGGAGGGTGCCGTACTCTTTAAGCTCGGCCTCCATGCGAGAGGCGAGCTCTTGTATGTCTCGGTCTTCTTCTGCATCGCTATCGGTGAGGTCCTCGACCGTTTCAACTTTGCGAGCCTTTCCTCCTTCTTTAGGGTTTGATGTAGCGATACCCATCATTTCTTTCATCATGTTGGAGAATGCCTCTTCATCGAAGCTCACCTCCTCGTCTTGATCTTCTTCATCGTCCTCGTCATCATCGTCGACGTCCATCCTATCAAGCTCAGCACCATCCAAACCCGCAGTGTCATCGTTGAGGAAAGATTCGAAGCGCGAGACAATCTTTCTTAGATTCTCTTGTGTCTGAGCCTCGCCGAAGCCAGACGCTGCCTTGGAAGATGACGCATGAGCTTGCTTCCCTTCTAGCTCGCGCTCAAAGTCTTCATAATTAATGTCAAGCCACGAATCATCGTCGTCCCGACCAGCGTTCTCCCACAGCTTTATGTCTTCATCGGATGGCAAACATGAACTTCCATCCTCTAGTAGATCCTCCAACATAATGGCCATCTCACGGACGACTCTGCTCTTGCTGCTCTCTGCATTGACTGCGAGCATCTCAAATCCACATGTAAGTTTCATGCCAGTCTCTAAATGTTCAAATTTTTTCTGGTCTTCTTTTGAAAGCTGTTCCGCGTTTGTATTTTTCCGGAGCAGGGCCTCCCACCTCGGTGGTGTGTCGAATCTTTGGGATTTGAGTTGAGCAAAAAGGGTTTTGCTGAATCGTACACTGACTGTGACGAGGTCTTCTGGAGGAAATTGCAAAGAGACCGATGAAGATAGAATGGGCTTCAGGGAGTTGGCATCTCTCAAGTAAAAGTGCTCGACGGCGGGGGCAATGATCTTTGGAAGAGCATGTAAAATGTAGGCTACTGCCCTGGGGATCGTGACAAGAGCATGGTGGATGGAATTGGAGATTTGATCCGGATACTTTTTTAATCTGTGAAATGCTTCAGAATCGATAGCAGGGAGGTGAACGAGGGCGTCAGGATTTGATCGTAAAAATGTGACGGCCTGTAGGAGGGACAATTGTTCGGACTCGTCTCTACCCTTGAGGCTGAGAGGTATGAGAAAGATCTTTCCAAGATGTATCCAAACACGGTAACGATCAATCTCTGGGCTCAGCCACCTAGGAAGGACGTTGGCCGCTTCGACCAGGAGAAATTCTCCATCAGAGTCTCCCACTCGAAGCCAGAGATCGGGATGAGCTTTGGTCAGTTCACAGAGAATGTAGACAATGAGCCATTCATCCTCAATGGCATCTCCATAGTCAGTGGTACCATGCAGAAATAATAGTCCTAGGGATAAAGCAGTTAGAGCAAGCGTTGAAGAAACTGCAATTGTACCGCCAAGGGCAGCTGGAAAGAGAGAACTCACCATGTTCGCTCTTCAACGAAATCTCAAACCCCTCACGCTGCCAGATGTAGTCTTTTGTGAGTGACTGAACGAGTTCAATTGCTGTTTTTCGAATAGTTTCAAGGCGAGTTCGTGCTTTTCGAGCCTCAGATTGCTGGTTCTCCACGACAAAGAGCATGTACTCGACGGTGTTTTCAGAGAGCTGCTCTACGGCAGTTTCCGTCTCGCCGACATTGCCGTCGTTGGACATGCTTTATCGTGAGTAGGGGCACCAGCACTGGTTTATAGTCATCCGCATGGCGAAAAGATATGTTTTAATAAGGCATCAAGTGTTGAGTGTAGCTGGAAGAGATGTAAGTTTGAGATGGAGTGCAGTCTTGATTTAGGCCCCACGCTGGCAGGCTCTTATACGGCCGCCTATCAAAATTCGTTCAGTGCTAGCTACTGTATAACACACCTACAGTTTGGCAATTACGGCGATGCACGCTTAGAATTTCTCCTCAAACAAAGCCTTATCTAGATTTATAATTATACTGCCACAATGACGATTAATATATATAGAGAAAATTACAAGTCATGTTCTTGAAGATAACATTATGTACTCGGTGCTCATGATGGATTCACAGCCATGTACATGCCTGTCTGTACCAGCAGCGCATGATGAGCGCCATTAGTCATGCCCGCTGTTAGCTGCCTAACTGCCTAGCTGATTTACCCCACGACGCGCTCAACGCGGTCAACGCGCAAGAACAAATTAATGGACTTGGACAAGCCGCACCGCATCGCTTATCGGCCAGAGGAGTTTGCAGGATGCATGCGATATTGAGATGAGGCCCTGCTAATGTGTTAATGTAATCACTACTCTTCAATCATCGAACTTCGCATCCTTCCAGCCTTCTCATTCACTTCCCGATCTGTGTGACTGGTGCCAACCCGCAAACCACCATCGGCCATGGCGCCCCTCAAGCGATCACGAAGAGCCTCAGGCCAACAGGATGAAATCACAGATGTCACTGAAGCGCGTGCATCCATGGCCAATGGCATGCAGCCGGTATGTATGTCAACATGCCGGGCAATCATTAGTTGGCTAACCGCGGGCGGCAGAGAAAACGAGTCCGGTTATCCGCTGATGACAGAGCAGAGGGTTCGAGCAGTAGAGTAGCAGAGACAAGACGAGACGATGGTTCATCTAGTTCCGAGAGCGAAAACGACGATGGAGACGACGATGACGACGCTCCGGCGTCTCCCCCCAAGACACAATACGAAATTATGAGAGACAATGGCTTCCGGCACCTTCAGCATACGGATTGGGACGACCAGCAAGCTACGCAGAAGCTGCTGCGCCGCACCACGACACAGACGCTTGAAAACAACATGGTCGCTGAGAGTGGCATCATTGAAAGCATCACCTGCTACAACTTCATGTGCCACGAACGACTGCATGTGGAACTTGGTCCCTTGATCAATTTCATCGTGGGAGAGAACGGCAGTGGCAAGAGCGCTGTCCTGACGGCTCTAACCCTATGCCTTGGTGGCAAGGCTAGTGATACCAACAGAGGTGGTAGCTTAAAGTCCTTTGTCAAGGAGGGACGTGAGCAAGGAAGTCTTGTTGTCAAGATCAAGAACGCTGGAACCGATGCATACCAGCCCGACATCTACGGACCATCCATCACCGTCGAACGCCATTTTTCCAAATCTGGCAGCAGTGGCTTCAAGATCAAGACGGACCAGGGCAAGGTGGTCTCGACCAAAAAGCAGGAAGTTGATGAAATCTCGGAGTGGTATGCCTTGCAGATAGGGAACCCCCTGACAGTCCTCTCCCAAGATAATGCGCGACAGTTCCTCAACGCCGCAACCCCAGCGCAAAAGTACAAGTACTTTGTTTCTGGTGTCCAACTAGAGCAACTAGACAATGACTACAAAATGTCTCAAGACACATTAGACAAGACGCTCATTCTCCGCGAGGATCTCGACGAGAAGATACGTCATGTCAAAAAGGAAATGGACGATGCGCAACGACTTGCCGAGATAGCCCAGAAGAACCAGGGCCTTCGCGAAAAGGCAAGGCACTATAGAAACCAGCTTGTCTGGTCACAGGTCGTCGAGCGGGAAAGAGAGCTGGAGCAGCGCAACGCCGACTTGAACAGGCGCGACGAAGAGCTCATTTCCTGGGAGGCGGACTGCGAGAAGGCGACAGAAGCCCTCGCAAAAGAGGAAGAGAAGCTGGCTCGGGTTCAAGAGGCCCGAGAAGCTCTCGGCAGTGAAGAAAACACGTTTGAAGAGACAATGCTGGAGGCAGAGGCTGCGTGGAATGACGCCAAGAGGAAACAAACAGAACTGCAGCGCGAAGAGCGAGATGCTCACATGCGGTTGAAGACTCTCCGGACAGACATACAATCCTGTGAGAGTAAGATCAAAGAGGAAGAAAAACGCTTAGACGGCGCATCGGGCTCCGCACGCGCACAGAAAGACCAGGAGCTCTCCGATGCACAAGCGCAGGAGAAGAGAATAAATGAAGAAATCAGTGAGGCCAGGGCCAGGGCGCCAAAGTACTCCGAAAAAATAAACGCAGCTAAAGAAGCAGCAAAGCGAGCTGATGAATTGCTGCAACAAAAGAAAAAGGAGGTAGTAATGGCGCAAAGGGGGGTCAGAGATCTCGAGCAGAGCAGCGGCTCAGCCCTTGATGGATATGATGCAGACCTCATAAGACTGGCCAAGGCCATTGAAAGAGAAACCGGTTTCGAAAGCAAGCCGCTGGGTCCCCTGGGCACCCATGTTACCCTCCGAAAGCCTGAGTGGTCTGGCATCCTCGAGAAGACTTTTGGTGAGAATCTGAATGCATTCGTTGTGCAGAGCAAGAGAGACCAAACAAAGTTGTCAAATCTGATCCAACGCATGGGTCTGAGGAAACAGCCGCCAATCTATATCGCGTATGGAGGCACAATTGATACCAGCGCCCAGGAGCCAGATCCCGAATTTGATACCATTCTCAGAGTGTTGGCATTCGACAATGAGCTCGTTCGGTCGCAGCTCGTTATTAATAACCAGATTGAAAAGGTCATCCTAGTCAAGGACCGTCTTGAAGCGGAGCGAGTAATGATCGATAACAACGGTCCTCCCCGAAACGTGGTGGCGTGCATCTGCTTCCACGACGGCAAAGGGAAACGTGGCCATGGACTGCGAATCACAAACCGTTTCGGAACCATAGGCACAAGTCCTGTTACACCGACCAACTTGGCTCCTCGAATGCAATCAGATTCTGCTCAGCGGCTTCTTGTGCAAAAGGAGAATCTCAGGCAACTAGGTCTAGAGGTGAAAGATCTAATAATCGAGGAGCGGCAAGCGCGTCAGCAATTGGAGGGCTGCGAGGCTGACCTTAAAGCGCATCAAAACAAACTCAGGGACTTGGAAAAGGATAATCGCCGAATCCAGGCGGACATTCAGCGGATATCACTGGATCTGGATGCGTTTGAGGGCGTTGACGGGCGTCTTGTGGCGCTGCGGGAGGAGCGAGAAGCGAAACAAACCGAAGAGGAGCAGCTTGGTCTGCAGTACGGCAACCTGAAACTGGAAAAGCGAGAGCTGAGCAAGAAGGCGGAAGAGGCCAAGGCACGTCTCGATGCTGAAAAGGACGTTCACAAGGATCACCAAAGCCGCGTGGCCAAGGCAGAAGACAAAATCAAGAAACATGAGTCGTTTAGGAAGATTGCAGTCGCTCAAAAGAATGCCGCCTTTGAGAGGCGGGATATCGAGATAAACGAGAGGCGGCGGGCAGAGGCCAGGCGCGACCAGAAAATTGCTGAGGTGGCTGACTTTATCCAACAAGCCGAGCAAGTATCTCCGGATCGCGTTCATATTCCTGAAGACGAAACATATGCAAGTCTCGAGATCAAATACTCAAAAGTTCGCGAGCAGCTAGCACAGCGAGAGGCTCGACAAGGAGCTACAGACCAACAGATTTACGACCGAGCTGTCGAGGCCAAAACGCGATACGAAGATGTGATGAAGAAGACGAGAGATGTAGATGACACCATTGTGAGCTTGAAGCAGGCCATTGAACACCGGCTTCACCTATGGAGAACGTTTCAGAGACAAATCAGCGCTCGGATACGAATTCAGTTCAGTTATCTATTGAGTGAGCGTGGGTTCAGAGGCAAGATCGACATTGACCACCCGACCAGGAAGGTAAACATCCAGATTGAGCCCGACAAGACAAAAAAGAGCTCGTCTGGCCGCAACACCAAGACGTTGTCGGGAGGCGAAAAGTCGTTCTCTTCAATATGCATGCTTCTCTCCGTGTGGGAAGCCATTGGATCACCAATACGATGTCTGGATGAGTTTGACGTCTTTATGGATAATGTGAACCGTGCAATTAGCACAAACATGCTGGTAAGTCATTATTATACTGCGGATTCACGGGAAAGGAAAATGTGACTTGAGAGTGAGCTGCTAATGGAATGATACTACACTACAGGTGGATGCTGCTCGACGATCAGTATCGCGGCAATACATCTTGATCACTCCGAATGCTATTGAGGGCCGAGCCAGGCTGGATAAAGATGTCAAAATTATTCGGTCAGTTTCATTGGCATTCGAATCTCGATTTTTATGGCTAACTCTCTAATCTATCTTACAGCTTGACCGATCCCCGCCAACGAACCCTAATCTAGAGTCAGAGCCCACCACTTCTGGCCAGGCTGTGAGTATATTTCGTGGGCAAGGTGTATTAGAGAGTTTGTGCAATACTTCTGGGACGCTGCTTCATTCGTGGGCGGTAAAAAACAATAGGCGAATGTGTATATACATGAAACGGTGGCGAGCAAGCTCGTCGGGAGTTGGGGAGCCTTGAGATGCTGATACTATTGTACATGATTCTTATGACTTAAGATTAGACAGGGATGAGGATGTGGCTTAATGCGGATTGTGTCTAGAACGTCAGATAGGGACGCCCTTGCTTCTCAAGACATTGACGCTTGCATTGAGGGTGAAGCCAACCCATTGGCCTACGGCTCCCACGGTGCCCCCCACGGACTGGACCTCGCCCAGCCTCCGATGCAAGAACTGTCTTGTCTCGAGGAAGGAGGGTGATCTGTCGTTTGTCATGAAGAGCTCACTGGAGCTGTATACCATGGAGAGAGCCGCCCGCTTGGTGTACCAGGAGGGATCGACGGCCTTGTCGCCGGCCAGGAACCAGATGTCGTCAGACAAGGCAGCCAGCTCAGCCAGCGACTTGGGTAGATAGCTGGGCTGCGCCATGATGGCCAGGGCCTGCAACAATAGCGCACACTCCGGTCAGCGAAACGCGCCAATGGGTGTGTGTGTGTGTGTCTCACGAAGCAGACACGAACACGGAACAACTCACCTCCTGCCATCTGTGTATGATGTCCCTGTTGCCCACCAGGCGCTCCCACGTCAAGGCAGCCACCTTGTCGCCCACGCTGGTCAACGAGTCATCCTCGAGCAGCTCGCGGCTCCTGTCGGCCAGTCTCTCGCGCTGGGCGACCAAGTGGTAGTGTATCAGGCTGAACTGGCCGTCGGGCAGGATGCCGGAGCTGATATCAGGGTAGCCAGCGTCGCGAGCGCCGAGGCCAATAGCGCGCAGCGAGAAGCCGTGCTCAGGGACGTGCTTGTAGGCGGCGGCCAGGATTTCCCTGTCGACGGGCCCGAACGGCGGCGTGGACGGGTGGTCGTACGAGTGGTAGTGCTGCTGCTGCCGCCGGCAGAGTGACGAAGGAGACGAGGCTGGCGCAGTCGCAGTCTTGCGAGCGATTGGGCCGCGGGCGGTCGAGGCCAGGCATCGTGCGGCGCGAGAGATGCAAGGGGAGGCCATTTTGGCGAATTCGAGGAGGAATGAGCTGGCTCTCTGTGCTTTTTTGGCTTATGCCTATGCTATGCGGCGTGATTCTTATTGACTGGTTGTACGAGGGGCTGTTCTGCAAACTTTCAACTCGACTGGAAGCGTAGAGTGGATCCCCGGCGTGGGAGGCTAGATGCACGGTGCTTTGCTTTTTTTGGGGGCCAGTTTACGGGAGAGCTATCAAATGCCTATGAGAATGGCCAGTGTGTCGTCTTTGCGGTATCTTCGACGTAATAGATATGAATACTTGTTACTGTGCGCGAGCCAATTGGCCATCTGGGCTTGCGACTGCGCATTATCTATGTGCTGTACGATGCACAGGTTTCTGGCCATAGGTCTATTCATAGCATTGTTACACAAAGGAGGTCTTGTATGTATGTAGCTTATGAGGCATCGCATCAATCACATCGCATCGCATCCTCACCGAGTGGGTTAGTCATCCCGCGGCCCTCATTGGGTTTGCCAGTTGCCCAGGGACCCAGCCTTCGGAAACACCCCCCGTCTGTGATTGCATCATGCATCCGGGAGAACAACTCAACAAACCAGAGCTGCCAGGTTTCGGAGCGAACAGGCGAAAGGCAGTTGGCCAATCAATGCCTGGTGGCAGGCGATATGGCCGGGGGGGACGAGGGGCATGTCTGCCGCAAAACACGCCAGCATATTAGAGGGCCTACAGGCTACAGGCACAGCACGAGCACATCCCATCCCATGGGCTCCATTGCACACAATGCCGGGCCGATCCCCCCATCGATTTGCCAGCACCCAGCCAGCCTGGCCAGATGCTTGGGCTGGGCTGTACCGGTCCTTGGGTCGTTTCTCGGGCGCAGGTAGGCACAGGTATTACTGGCAGTGCCGATACGAGCAAGGGGCCCAGGCAAGGTGGGATCTGGAGCCGATGAACGGGCAGTCGTACATAATATCACCGGCTGAATTGAATTGAACCTGGAGCTTAATCCACTACCCTGAAAATGCCTTAGTCAGGCACGGTGACTCTCCATTCGAAAATTGATCTCCAGCTCTTTGTCCAGCTGCGCGCGCGCAAGCTCGAAAGCTGCCTGCTAGTATTTAGTAGTAGGTCAATGTTAGGTTAGTCGCTGAAACTGATGTGCTCCCCCCTCACCGATCTTCTCGGGTAGGGCACCTTAGCCATCCTGTTAGTGCTCTTGCTCCGCTGTTCCCGCCCTGCACCTTATTGAGCCGCCTCAGCGATCAGTGCTCTAGCACAGGCTGCTAACAGTCGGGTGCCATCAATTCAAGCTTTGGTGCCTTTTGCTGCTAAGCCCACACGTGCTGCCGGCCTAGAACTTGCCCCTTCCGGCCTTCTTCTCTCCTCTCGCCTCCTGTCCTCTTCCTCTTTTGCATCCAATCCGATTCCCCTGCTCCATCCTCGTACATTATTGCACCAGACGGCACTCCGAAGCGGCCACTTTTTTGCACTCCAGCCCGCGAAAGCCTCCAATAGGGATCGGCCCCGGCTGCCCCGGCCACACGAATCCGTTCTCGAGCAAACGACCAAGGAGGAGAAAACTCTACTTTTGTCCCCCTTCGACCCTTGTCCCCTCGTAGGGCCGGGTGTGGGAGCTTCCCTGAGCACTTTTCGCCCATCCATCTGCGCGGTCCCCGGAACCGAGCCCATACGCTGTCACCTACATATTTTTTTTCTCCTCCCACGGCCAACTATCCGACCCAGACCGGCATCGTTTTTTCCCCGGGTTCAATCCACGCTAAAAGCTTGGGAGAAAACCACATCAACGTACGTACTGTCCTCCTGGTGGCCACACCTCCCACGCAAGGCCGCTGCAAAGCTGGACGCAATGAGCGACGTGCATGCATCCAACTCGCTTTTGTTGCTACCACATGCTGCGTGAAAGCTCGGTGCTGGCCTGGCCTGACTTCTTTGCTGGCGGGCTCTTCCCACTCTCTCCCACCTCCCACCAGCTCGGCCCACGAGCCAATGCTGCCGACCCCCCTGTCACCCATCACCATCACCTTTGACCGGGTTGTTGTTGCTTTGGGAATTTTTTTTGTCCTTGATTTTCATTTTTCATTTTTTTCGGGGTTTCTCTCTCCTCTCACAACATTCATCTTTCCTACCTTTCGCCTACCAATTCACCTACCAAGTAGTGGGTTAGTTTTTAGTAGTGATTCTGGTACTGGAGCCTTGGCTGGCTCCTCAATACTGTGCTCGTTCCCCAAACCGTGCTGATACGGAGAGCACTGTACTCACTCGTACGAGCTTCCCGTGGAAAAAGGCAATCCATTGATCCATAGCAGGATCTGCAGCTCTAGCTACTCCCCCCCTGCTTCCACTTCCATCAACCTGCTCTAGCTCTGGTGCCTCGTCGTGCCTTGCAAGGTACTTGCTTCTCGCTGCGCCGGTTTAGGTAGTAGTCACAGCTCTGCATCTTTGCCCCCTCCGTCCTCCCTCAGCCTCTGCACGCTCATTCGTCGCCTAGTCCCCTCCCGGTCCGCGCGTTCTTTTCCCCTTCTCACCACCAGGCTTGAACAATAACCATGCGCCTCTGTCCTACCCCCCTCCCACTCCCAATTGCGACTTACTGGTACTGTACGAGTTACTGCACTCACTGCAGCCCGCTCGCTCGCGTTCCAATTCTGTTGCTGACTGCTGCTGTGGCTTGCCCTCTCTCCAGAAGCCACCCATAATTCTGCCGTCTGTCGCGACCTGGCTCGAGCTGCCCTCCAATCTGTTGAGACACCCGGTTTGCCTTTGACTGCACCAGCTGCCACGCGCGACAAGGCTCAAGGCACAAGGCACAAAGCCTCTCTCCTCCTTTGTATCGCATAAACCGCCATGGGTACGTCTTTTCTCTCTCGGCTCCCTCTGCTCTGTCTATATCTCTGCCTCCATCTGCCGGTTCGATCTCTGCTCGACTCGCACCAAAGCTCTCTCGCTCTTTTTGCTTTCTGGCCAAGACGCGTGCTGCCAGCCTCGGTGCCGTCACTGACGCCCGGTTGAACTTTTTTTTTTTTCCAAAACAGCTCTCTGCCTTGCTTTGCCCTTTGTCTTTTATTTCCCCTTCCCTACCTGAAAACTCTCCGAAAAGAGTAGCCAGAGGACGCCTCTGCTTCATTCAACGTGATACCACTTTGGATGTAACTTGTCGCCCCCGTTGCCGGCCGATACGTCTCTTCTTCTCGACTCGCCTCTCTCCGTCCACTGCATTATCATTGACCCCCCTTACCTGCATGTGCTCCCGCCTTGCTACTCCGCATACTTCTCATCACTTTACACCCCACCACTACCCGGGTACATGACTATTATTTCAATCAGGTCGTTCTTTTCCTCCATCTCTTTTGGCACAATTTCCTTTTACTTTGAGGAGGGCTCTTGCAGCGCCAGTTTTCTAACCTTTGTCTTTTAGCTGACTCCGGCGATAACTACCGACCGGTAAGTTTACATCATTTACTTTGACCTGCCCTTTCTCCTACATAGACGCATTTCATCACTTCTCGCCCTGGTGCGAACCCACCAACTTCCTGTGGCCTCGCG
The DNA here is from genome assembly GCA_020045945.2 of Trichoderma semiorbis. NCBI lineage: Eukaryota > Fungi > Ascomycota > Sordariomycetes > Hypocreales > Hypocreaceae > Trichoderma > Trichoderma semiorbis. The sequence continues at coordinate 3,408,364 of CM034695.1, forward strand.
CCTTGGCCTTCTTGAACAAAATCCTATGACACCACCCCGCAGCGGCCACCTTGCTTCCTATGCCCTATCCCACGGGGAGAGGCGTCGCCAGCAAGAGTCAAGTTTGCGGTACGAAGCTGTCGTTGGATTGTGAAGCTCGTCTGCTCAATTACTCAGCCGTGGCAAATGCCCAGCTTGGATTGAATGCGCTGTCTTCTTTGCTGGGGAGCCATATATAATAGCTACCTACCTATGAAAACAGGCCGAGTGTCACTTTGGGCAGCCCGTGGCTCGACTGCATTCCGGATAACCCATTCATCTAGCCTAGCCTAACCCTACCAACGTCACAACTCACACTATCTTGTCTTGAAATCGCTTGTACTGATCGGCCCACAGCGTGAGAGGTCTCGATCACCTCGGCGACGATCTAGGAGTCCAGGCCGACAGTCTCGTCGGCGGTCTTATTCGCCTCGCAGCAGATCAAATAGTCGGGACGACTATCGACGGGGCCGCGATCGCTCCCCAATGACTGGAACAGGAGCTGCACCCGCCGGTGGTCCCACTGGCAATTACGCGGGACAGCAATCCCATCGATCATACGAAGAACGGGCCGCAGCCCGAGAGCAGATGATGAGCAACATCCGAGAGACGTCCCAGCAGGACCGCCGCGTCTATGTCGGCAACCTCTCATACGACGTCAAGTGGCATCATCTCAAGGACTTTATGAGACAGGGTGAGATTGGGACCCTACGAATATGGGCATGGTGAAGAGATCAAAAACTAACCAGGGATACCCCAATGTTATAGCTGGAGAGGTACTCTTTGCCGATGTACTATTGCTTCCAAATGGAATGTCGAAGGTGGGCTTCATCGCGTAGTTTTGGTTGGCTTTCTTTTGTAGCTTTCTTCCCTCTCTGGTTTTGATGGATGGTTGGGTTGACGGGTTGGGACGTTGTCCTGGGAATAATTGTAGGGATGCGGGTAAGTTTCTCTCTCGAATTCTCTTGCGGCACCTGTCTGTTCATTGTTTGCTAACTGCAGGTCGTCACAGAATTGTGGAATATGCTACAAGGGAGCAAGCTCAGCAGGCTGTTGCTCAACTCAGCAACCAGAACCTAATGGGTCGTCTTGTCTACGTTCGAGAGGTAGGTGAATCCCGATGGTAACGCATGTTGCCTGGCGCCGACGGTTTCGTTTTCTAATGCTCCAATTATCAGGATCGCGAAGCTGAACCTCGCTTCATCGGCGCTACGGGAACCAGCTCCCGCGGCGGATACGGTGGTGGTGGTGGCGGCATGCCCGGCGGAGGATTCAACGCTGGATATGCTGGCGGTCCCCCCGGCGGTGGTGGTGCTGGTGGAGGCGGCGGTGGCCGCCAAATCTACGTTGCCAACGTCTGTTCACTCTGTCCGTGATGTGTCGTGAGAGTATCTTAACTGACCCCCCTTTTAGCTCCCCTACAATGTCGGCTGGCAGGACTTGAAAGACCTTTTCCGACAAGCAGGTAAGTTGGCCGCTGCTTCATCGAATAGTTGCATCATCAAGTGTACCGTGGCATTAACGCTTTCGTGCAGCCCGAATTGGCGGAGTGATGCGTGCTGATGTGCACGTCGGTCCCGACGGCAGACCCAAGGGTTCAGGAATCGTCGTCTTTGAGAGCCCCGACGATGCACGGAGCGCTATCCAGCAGTTCAACGGCTACGACTGGCAAGGCCGCATGCTCGAAGTTCGCGAGGACCGCTTTGCCGGTGGCGGCGGCATGGGCTTCGGTGGCCGTGGAGGATACGGCGGCGGCATGCGCGGTGGTTTCGGCGGCGGCTTTGGAGGTCGCGGCGGCTTCGGTGGTCGTGGAGGATTCGGCGGAGGCTTCGGTGGCCGTGGGGGCTTCGGCGGCGCTGGAGGACCTGGTGTAGGTGCCGGGGGTGGTGGCGATTTCGGTGCTGCCGCTCCGCCAACCGTACTCCCCAACCCCTTCACCGACAACGCAACCGCCGGCACGGAAAAGGGCGAGATCATATACGTTCGAAATGTAAGTTCTGATCGCTCTCCAAAGCACCATTTGTTGGGCCGGTTCTGACACGTGCTATAGCTCCCTTGGTCGACTAGCAATGACGACCTAGTTGAGCTCTTTACGACGATTGGCAAGGTGGAACAGGCCGAGATCCAGTATGAGCCTAGCGGCAGATCTCGAGGCACCGGCGTGGTTCGTTTTGACTCTGCCGACACTGCTGAGACGGCAATCGCCAAGTTCCAAGGCTACCAGTATGGTGGTCGACCGCTCAACCTGAGCTTCGTCAAATACCTGAACCAGCCCGGAAGCGACAGCATGGAAACCGACGCTCATGCTGGCTTGACACAGGACCAGATCATGTAGGAGATCTCGGTTTGAGTCATCTCAGCCTGACTTCTTTTGACTCTGGGTTTCGTTTTCCTTTGACACATGATATTTCACTGGGTTGTTCTTCGCTTTTTTTTCCTTGTTCACTTCTTATCACTTTCATTTGCACAGTTCGTCTAGGGTTACTGAAAATTTGATTTGCGGACATGCTATATTTAAAGTCGTGGGGGATTCTATTTCAATCAAGGGGCATCACTTCATCGAAACCAGCTCTGACTGGCCGGGTAGGATGCCACTCTGGAAGATGAGGGGCAAAAAGAAATTGAGTTTTTATGTCTTTGGGTCTGGCAAGGAAACGAGCAGCAGAAGGTGGTGACTGTGGTTATTGAGTTTCTTATTCCTTTCTCTATCTTGGGTTCTCGAAGCGGTGCGTAGGAGAGCGTGGTGAAGATGCGTGTTTCAAGCGTGACGTGATTTTACGGACTGGATAGGCGGCGAAGGATGCCCCCATATAGAACCCAACTACCATGGCCTTCTTTAGCCTGGAGTTTGAGGCCGGAGCGTAGGAAGGAAGAGGAGATTAGGCGGTATAATGACTAGGAAGCACTGCTATGGTGGGCATGGCATATATATCGTGCATAATGTTATATTGGGGGTCTCGGGTACAAATCAGACTGTGCATTGGAACAGACTGTGAGACGAAGGGGCTTATATATTATACAGGAGAAGCCTATAATCGGATAAACCAAGAATGAAGCTACCGCAACGATTCTTTGTTCCTGCAGTGATAGCCGATGTAGTATTGCTTTTGGTCTGTATTGATACTAGAGTAGATATCTCGATGGTTCCTACATACGCCGTCAACCCTGGTAGTCGGAGCAGTGCAGTATGGACTAGGTGATGAATAGAGCGCCATATATTGGTTTGAAATAGTTGAAGCTCGCTAAAAAACCAACAAGAAATTCCTCTGCTGTCGAGATTCTCGTTGTCAGCCGGAGGGGCACGAGACTATCACCCTGCCACCTCGGACAACAAACCCCGGCCTTGCCACAGTTTTTGCTTCTCTTTTCTTTGGGCCAATTCGACCATTCGGCTATCCGTCTGTTGCTTGAAATCTTCCCAATTCTTTTTCCCCTTTTCATACTCCCCCTACGCAGTAGCCTTCTTCTTCTTCGCCTTGGCCTTGGACTTCTTCTTGTCCCTCGGCTTGAGCGCCCCCATCCCCGCCTTGCAGACGTCGGCGTAGCGCACGTAAAAGCTCTCGAGCTCGTGAGGTTCGACGACGGTGGAGAGCTTGTCCTTGTCGGAGCGGTCGCGCTTTGATTTGCCGTTTGTGGCGCGGACGATGATGGGGAGGGGCTTGTTGGGAGCGAGGTCGGGGAAGAGCTTTGCCATTGTTGATTTCTCGGAGGGGTCGTATGTGACTGTATAGTTTTGTGACGGGTTAGAAGAGGAGGAGAGGGGATAAATGGGGGGGGTGGTTGTCTTACGGCGTTTTTGTGTTAGGTATATGGCGCCATGGTCGCTGCCTTTTCTGTGGTTGAACAGATGGCCGAGCTTGTCGAAGAACTGGACATGCGCGAGCACGGGGAGTTAGCGATGGATGCTATGGTGAATTCAGGCTGGAAGTAGGGGGTGAGGAAGAAAAGGAGACTGACCTCGTCCTGGCTGAGGTGCGCTGAAGCCATCTCGGGGGGAGGGAGTTTTGCTGGCGGGAAGACTGGGCGACGAACGTTGAAAGTGGGATGTCGATGTCGCTAGCTTGGAGAAGGATAATCTGGAGTAGATAACGATAAGGACGGGTTTGGTGCGGTTTAGTGTTAGTGGATGTGCATGTACTGACTTTACCGCAGAGAAGGATAAACTGACTTGCGCTGCCTATGATTGGCATACAGCGCATAAATAATTAAAAATAAATATAAATTACTGGATAACTTGTATTATAGAATGGTAATTCTACCATGGTTTCTACTATATGAATGGCAATCACCGTGTCTTCTTGTAACCCTCAAGGTTTATGTTGAAAGCACTACCCAATGAGCAGCAGTCATCCAATTCAATGGCATCAGTTTTAATTCTAGCGAATATGCTCTTCTGTAGATCTATATACTAGTATCTTCAGCTCGTTCAATGGGTTGCATTCCAATAGTGGCGGGTTAGATAATCCAACCGGGCTGCGAAATCGGGAAGCGCTTCATGGCCATTAATTCGGCTCAATGCCAATAGTCAATACTGTAGCACTTCCAATAGGTTGTGGCGCATCTGCTTCCGTGCCTGTGCTGTGGGTGCTGTGCTAATGCAGCATCGCCCCTGTAAGCCTGGCTAGTTCCCTGGCCCATGCTAACATGGAAAGGACAGCATACCCTCTTTTTTTTCGCTTGCCAGGCTCCATTCGTTGAAGCGTTATAACTTCCCTTTCCGCTCTCCCCACATGTGCCACACCTGATCGAGACACGAATATATAGATGCGTCTATCTTGACACGTCTCACTCTTGCGGCTGCACTCATCTGTTCAAGTCGCTCTCACCAGCTTCGTTGTGTCCATTGTTTGGCGACACGGGTTTCATGCTCAATCTCCCTCTTAGTATCTAGCCTCGATCACGACCACCACTGTCGCAAAGATGCGCCTTTGCCTGCCAAACCTGCTCGTGACGGCTGCACTTATATCGGCCGGCGCCGTGTTGGCGCAAGACATTCCCACCGATGTGCCCGTATCAGTTCTCCTGACTTCAGCCCAGGAGCATCTCACAAAGGGCGAGACTAACGAGGCATTGGCCTACTTCGATGCAGCCATTGCTCGAGATCCGACCAACTACCTGTCATTCTTCAAGCGGGCCACCACGTACCTGTCACTCGGTCGCGCAAACCTGGCAACCGAAGACTTCAACAAGGTGCTCTCGTTGAAACCTGGGTTTTCAGGCGCCCACGTCCAGCTTGCCAAAATCAAGGCCAAGGCCGCCGAATGGGATGGCGCAAGAGCCGATTATGCTGCGGCCGGCGAAGGGTCTGACTCTCCCGACGTTCAGAGTCTGACGGCGGCGGAGGAGTCGATGAAGCTGGCCTTTGCTGCCGAAAAAGAAGGCAAATGGGAGGAATGCGTCAACCATGCAGGAGATGCCATCGTTACCGCCTCGAGGTATATCCCGTTGCGCGAGACGCGATCCCACTGTCGCTTTGAGCGAGGCGAGCTGGAAGAAGCCATTGGCGATCTTCGCCACGTGCTGCAGATGCGCCCCGGAGACATCTCTCCCCACGTCGTCATTTCGGCTGTTTCGTTCTACAATCTCGCAGATCTCGATGCTGGTGTCGGCCAGATCCGAAAGTGTCTCCATTCCGACCCAGACTCTAAAGTCTGCAAAAAACTACACAAGCAGCAAAAGGCTATTACCAAGGCATTTACCAAGGTAAATGGCCAATTGAGCAAGGGACAGTATACAACGGCGAGCAGAGGGTTGGTCGGGACAGAAGAAGACACTGGGCTTCTCCAGACTGTCAAGGAACAGGTCGACGAGCTACGCCAAGATGGAAGAATACCCGCCCAAGGGAGAGTGTTACTGTACGAACAGCTGGTCGAGATGGTTTGCCAGGCCTACGTTGAGGTAAGTTGCATGCATGTGCCTATGGCGGCTACCGAGGTTCAAGCTAACGACAATGTGTCACAGTCAACTAGCAAACATGCCGATAAGTATTGCGACGAGGCAGTTCAGCTGAATGAAGAATCATTCTGGGGCCAGTTGCATCGTGCCAAAACGTTACTCAAGAAGGAAGAGTTCGAGGCAGCCATTCAGACACTAGAAAACGCAGCCAACGCACACCCAGACAAGAGAGACAAGATCAACCCACTTCTGAACAAGGCACAGATTGAACTCAAGCGGAGCAAGACAAAGGACTACTACAAGGTGCTTGGCGTTGCCCACGATGCTGATGAGAGACAGATCAAATCAGCATACCGCAAGGCGTCCAAGCAGTTCCACCCAGACAAGGCCGTGAAGTCGGGCATGAGCAAAGAGGAGGCCGAGAAGAAGATGGCGGGTATCAATGAGGCGTACGAGGTATTGAGCGACCCTGAGCTGCGCGCCCGGTTTGACAGAGGAGACGACCCCAACAACCAAGAGAGAGGAAACCCATTCCAAGGATCACCGTTTGGAGGCCAGCACTGGGCGTTCCAGCAGCCAGGCGGCGGCGGCGGGCAGCAGTTTAAGTTTCAGTTTAACAACGGGCCATTTGGATTCTAAAGCCGGAGTAGTAGTTGTAGCAGCAGCAGCGGAGTTTTTGGCTTTTTGTTTCCCTTTATTTTTCATTTTACAGAGATGGATAGATAGATCCTCGTCGTCATCGTCATCGCCATCATCATCACCACCAATTCGTAGCGTTCACTCATGCCAAATACATACCATGGGTACAATAGATGCAATACACACACATGTATTCATTCAAACAAACAAAATAAAATTCAACCTAAATATCAAACAGAAATGACTAACTCAGCCCAGCCTATACCCTTTTTTCACATGCATCGGCGAGGCCCCGGGTTGGATGAAATGCTCACATACTGTAGGCCATCAATTGTATATCCCGGGATTACTTCGCTGCTTTGAGCTACTTGCCAAGGTGGGGCTTCGCACACCTCGCAATTGCCTCCCGGACTCCGAGGCCGTCAACGGAGAAGAGGTGGGAAATTTTTATAGACCGGATTACTGGGGATCCGCTTCTGGATATCTAGACTGTGCCGGCCGCGATCAAACGTCTCAGAAAAAGCACGCCCTCTCTCTTTCGACCTGCCCGCAAGTTGCCTCCAATGCTCTCGAGCTGCCATTGATCCGCCTGTGCTTGTGCTTCTGCTTCAGCTTCTCTGCTTGCGACCGATCTCAGCGCCCTCGACGGGACACAATCAACTCAGCTCCAGCATCTCTCATCTCATCTTCTCGCCTTTCTAGCCGCGGCTGCTTCGCCCGCACTCACGCACGCTTTTAGTTGCGAATCCTCAGCGCCGACCGCCCGACCGCCAGCCTCTCTCTCTCTCTTCCGCCCTCGCCCTCGCCCTCGACGAATCTCCGACAGTAATAACGCTTGGCCGTCGTGCTGCCTCAGCACGCTTCATCTGCCAACCTGGCTGCCATCAATTCAAAGACTTTTGGCGCAGCTTCTGACGCTGTGGCCGAGATGGCCCAGCCGCCAAGTGGCAAGCCTGTGGAGGAGGATGAGGAGTACGAGTGAGCAACCACCACCCATGTCCATGGCGATGCTTATTCTATTGTGGTTTTTTTCCTTTTTCCTTCTTCCTTCTTCTTTTTTTCTTGTGTGCGCTCGCAATGCGCGACAAAGTTTAAAAAATCAAGAGGGAGAAAGAAACCGAGTTTGTGAACAATTTTGTACTGACTGTTTCTTGCGCTTAGCTATGAATCCCTTCCACCAAACTTCTCGCTACTGCAGAACATGGCTGCAGGAGCATTTGCTGGGATTGCCGTGAGTGACTGATCGACTTGCTGCCAGCCAGCCAGCCCTGGACATTGTGCTGACGAAAAACATCACAGGAACACACCGTCATGTACCCCATTGATGCGATAAAGGTAAATGCCTTCTTGCCGAAAGCCTCTTCTTCCTTCGACCTCTAGTACTGACGCGGAACTTTGCGACGATAGACACGAATGCAAGTGCTACAACCGCATGGAACGATAACACACAACAGCGTTCTGCGGAATGCTTTCCAAATCGCGCGGACCGAGGGTGTTTTCAGCTTATGGCGCGGCATGTCTAGCGTTATTGTGGGAGCCGGTATGTTTCCCCCAATGTCTGCGGCAAACCCGCAATTCTTTCTTTTCTTTCTCATCCTTTCTTCTTCTTGTTTCTTGTAACTAACTCGGTTCTTGCCCAGGTCCTGCCCACGCTGTTTACTTTGCGACCTACGAAGCCGTCAAACATGCCATGGGCGGCAACCAAGTCGGCGTCCACCACCCTCTTGCTGCCGGTGAGCTTCGCTTTTACTCAAATTCCCAAGTGTACCCTGTCCATGGCTAACTCAATCAATTATAGCCACAAGCGGTGCCGCAGCTACAATCGCCAGCGATGCTTTCATGAACCCATTCGACGGTATGTCGTCGTGCTTTTTACCCTAGGTCTATAGAAGTGAGCGTGAATGCTGACGTCAACTCCCCTCCAGTCATCAAGCAGCGTATGCAGATGCAAGAGTCTCGAAAGATGTATCGCTCCATGGTCGACTGCGCCAAGTACGTCTACCGAAACGAAGGCCTCGGCGCCTTCTACATCTCTTACCCGACCACACTGTCCATGACCGTTCCCTTCACGGCCCTGCAGTTCCTCGCCTACGAATCCATCTCCACCACCATGAACCCGCAGAAGGCATATGACCCCGTCACGCACTGTCTCGCCGGAGCCGTTGCCGGTGGCTTTGCCGCTGGTCTCACCACCCCCATGGACGTCATCAAGACTATCCTACAAACAAGAGGCACGTCCTCGGATCCGCAGGTTCGGAATGTCAGCGGTTTCTTGGACGGCTGCAAGCTGCTGTATAGAAGGGAGGGTTTTAGGGGCTTCTTCAAGGGAGTCAGGCCCAGGGTTGTCACAACAATGCCCAGCACGGCTATTTGCTGGTCTGCTTATGAATTTTCCAAGTAAGTTGAGCTCTCTCTCTCTTTCTCGAAGATGGTTCAGGTATACTAACAATGGTTTTCTTTTGCAGAGCGTACTTCATTAAAAGAAACGATGGCTTGTAAAGAATATTTTTGCAATATATAGTAATTATAGAGATTATACAGAGCAATAAGCTATGAGCTATAATTACTTATTTCTATTCCACAAAAAAAAAAAAAAAAGGTAGTAAATAGATCATGGCCAAATACATTCTGTGTAAAGCAATCAGGAAGGTTTATTGGGTATGAAATAAGATGGAAAACAGATAGGCTATTTAGTTATTAAAATGCCAGGTTTGCAGTCCAAGTCCAGTACAGAGTTTGCCAGTAATCAATGCCGGGATTTGATAGCCAGCACCCCAAGTTAGCTATACAATAGACCCCGTGTCACGATATCTAGGAGATAGTAGCAGACACTTAAAGGATCAAGCAGGTGTTAGCAATGTAAGAGAAACGCTCGGCTATCAAGCATGAAAGAAAGCAAGGTCTAATTATTATCCCCTAATGCCTATTTATTCCCAATATGCAGTCGCTATAACTCCTTAAATTACTCCTCCTCCGCGACGATGCGGCTGTGTTTGCCGAAACTGATTAATCAATCCAAGAACACCAACATCCGGCTCTTTTGCGTGGGCTATGCTGCTGTTTTCCTTACTGATGCCCGGCGACGTCTGCCACATAGATTCCCCGAGCATAGCGCCTGCTTCGGAGCTCTCCCCTCCTTGCCCCTCTGCAGCATCGGCCTCAAAGGGCTCCTCGGGGATTTGGACCGCAGGATGAGGATGTGTACCGCGTGACGGACGCGGTTTATATGGCCCTCTGCCTGCTACGTTTGCGATCGAAGGCTGGTGGCGGGCATCCAATAGCATAGATGCCATAGGGGATGGTTGCGTAATGCTATGCCCGCCTCTCGGGAATGCACCCAGCCCAGCTGTCCGGCTCCTGTTTCTTCCTGTTTCCATATGAGAGCCTTGCATATCGGCTGCCAGAGTGGGCGAATTCAGGTTGGGAAACGCAGGGGGAGGATGGAATGGCTGCTGTGTCCCTGGAGGCAGGTGTCCAGGGATACCAGTCTTCGGGTTGATAACATAGTTATCAAGAAAACCATAATAAGACGCAGCCATCTTTCCATGTTTTGTTGCATAATAATCCTGGCGGACATCTTTGGCTACTCCCTGACGAGCGACGGGCTGGCCGGGTCCCCTTTTGAAGTCAAATTCGGCAAACGAGCAGACGTAGCCCATACCATCGACGTGCACTGTAAACTCCCGAAAGAAATCCACAATCTGGTCACTGCACTTAGGTAGTGACAGCAGTAGCAACAGGGGAGTAGTGATGATGCCTAGGATCTCTTCCAGAAAGATGACAACTTTCATCTTGTAAAGCTCCGAAAACTCTTGTTTAACTTCAAAGCTGTGCAGTCTTCCCTGCCAATGATCAGGCATATAGTGAGTATACTCAACAACGTTCCTCAAAGCATACTCAGGATCAAACACTTGCGTCTCTTCTGACACCATTCCACGGGTGATGGCCCAGATTCCTCCAAATATTCCCAGGTAAAACAAGGCGGTTCGGTCTTTTGTAATTTCAAATGATAGGAAGAGTTCCGAGTCGAGCAAAGTGCAAACTGCAAGAATGGCTGTAAGTGCGCCAGACATGAAGGCAATACTCTTCGCGATATCTTCTGTCATGCGTTTAGGAAACTGGTCAATGTATCGGGTTGCGAACGGGAATGACATATGAAGTCTTTCGTAAAAGAGATGAGGAAGCTCGTTGAACTCGCGAAATTTCCACTCAGCAAGTGCGGTGTACTTGCGTGCCGCAGCTAGCTTGGGATCTTTTTGATACTCATTATAATACGTGAAGAAATAGACGATGATGACGTATGCAAGGACAATGGGGGCAAAGATGAGATTCAGCAGCCCGGCAAAGTAAAATCGCTGCTTCAATTTTTGACTCAAGACTCCTCTTCTTTCGGCACGTAAGAAATCTTGCTGTACTTGACCCAGTTCGTTGAATGCCATATCAAGGATGCAGTAGTGGAGATACCACTCCATGGTCTTTGAAAACATCTGACGACCTCGCAAAAACGGGAAGGGAAGCGACAAGTTTAGTATATCCTTGTTGATCATGGCGATAAGGTAGTTTTCCTTGCGCATCAGTCGGTTGGCGATGTCGTGAGCATCGAGACGCTCTTTCGATTGGCTGCCAATGAAGCGTCGTATGTTTTGCGGCATGTTGGCCGCTGTCCTAGGATTCTGGTCTCGTAAAGCCATAATTCGGCCAACAACGTCTTGCCAAGATATCGTCTGCATGTCTTGTTCGGGGATATCAAGAAGAACAACGAAGAATTCGCGTATATGGAGTAAGCGGCGAATTTCGAAGAAGTATTGCACGGATTTCCATATGAAGAAGAATGAGTAAAGCCAGATGCCAAAATTCCATAAGCCGGACATCTTCTGGGTGCACTGAGGTACAACGACCTGCTTCAACGACTGACTGTGCGGCACCTTGCTGTAATCGACACATTGCGTCAGAAATGTGAGCAGGACAGCGACGAATAAAGTTTCTCTGCATCCTCATGTTAGCTCTACCATTCGATTTCGACCATTTTAAGAGGGGGGGATAAGAGAACATAGCTCCCTCCCTCTAGCCCCCTCGAATGCACTTACAATAGTCTCAAGGCATTTGAACACATGATAGCCCACATTCCATCGCCCTCATAGTAATTGTAGACATCTCTCATGAAGCTATCGAGATTTGTTATGTTCGCCCATCTCCACAGGGCGGCATTCTTACGGTCGAATGACGGCCCCGCGTTCAGTAGAGATCCGAACGGTGGTGGTGGCGCTGGTGCGGCTGTCGTCGTCGGTTGTGCGCTTGGCTTTGGGATCTCGCGTCTGGCTTCCTCGGTGGGTGGCCGCCACTGAGCTCGGCCGTGGCCTGATGAGGGCTCTGGGCTGCGGTAGTGTTGTGCTTCTGCTTGGTCGAGGGCTGGATTCGCCATGGCCTTGTTGGACTCGACGAGCAGCGAAGCCGGCACGTCTTCGTCACCGTCGTCATCATGTTGTGGCCACCTCATCGGAGGGCCTCGGCTGCTCGCTCCTGGCGATACCACGCTGTGGGCATTGTTGCGTCGTGCGGCAGCAAGCGTGGGTGCAGGGATGCTGTCAAAGAGTCGGCTGGAGTCTCCGCGAGCAGGTCCTGCCTCGATATCATAGTCTGGTTCGTCGTCGTAGGACCGTAGCTGCTCGTAAAACGACCGGCCGCCTTGCGTAGACGCCGTGAGTCGTGAGAAGATCTTGGACATGTCGAGGCTTATTCAGTTGGCTCGATGACGCACTCGCAGTTGACCATGATTTATGTGGAATCGCCGAATAAATAGGGAGATAGAACAGGCCAGACTATGCACATATCAATGTATAGTAGGTGATGCTGAACGATGGTTGATGTTCTAAGTCAGCTGGTAATGACTGCCTAATGCTGGAGTCAGGTGGCTGTTGACGGCTGGTGGAAGCGTCACCGGGCGTGTACATACCTAGAACGTCCATTGTTGATCTAAGCGTGCAGGTCCCCAGATCTTAGCTCAAGGGAAGCTAGCTAACTTTAGAAGGGTGGGGTCGCTATACAACTGCCACCATGCGTGTTGTACTTTGTTCTACCACCGATACTTTGTTCTATTACTACTACTTTTGTTCATAATGGCTTAGATGATTTGTTCCAGTATCACTACTCTGTTCTGGTATCGCTCATTTGTTCTAGTTTCGCTACTTCGTTCTGGTATCGTTGCTCTTTCAGGTAGATCTGTCAAATGTGAGACACGGTATGCTGAATACAGCCACTCTTTATAATGAAGATTGTAGTTAATCTCTGAATGTGTTGAGAAAGAGAGGGAGAGATGGCCGCTTCCTCACCCAGCTTGAATGTGGCTTCTACCTAGGTATCTTACTTTGGTTTTCATGGCTCAAAAGTTTACGAATCAGATAACAAATGCCACAAGTTACATATCTAGTCTACAAGATTCAAGTAAACATTTTATGTAGAGATAGACGAGAGTCATTTACTTTTATGCTACTCTTTTGCATTTGATTCTATCTAGTCATAATCTGATATGTACTGAACCTTCAGCAACCTTTTCTCTTCTACACACTTGGTGTTTAGACTCGGCTTCCTCCTGGCAGCGGCTGTTTGGGCCTTTTTTATATCTAATGAGAATCATAAACATTGCTTCTTTTGACTTTATTATTTATAAGTAATAATTATACAACCCTTGAAGAACTTGATTCTACAAATAGATTCAGTTTGACGCAGGCGTTTGTCTCCTTGGCAGCCCTGGGTATGCATACATGCTTCATTGCACCCCGTATCTATATATATATTTTTTTTGTTTTCTCACTACGCATGACCTATTGACTTGAGAGACCGTCCAACGCCAGACCTTCAATTGACTCCAGCCCCTCTCGACTCAAAAGGCCACACCGGCTTCACACCACAACGACCTCCCGACTTAGAAGTGGATGGCCTTGTCATAGGTGGCCATGGCAGCCTCCTTGAAAGCCTCGGCGAGCGTGGGGTGGGCGTGGCAGGTTCGGGCAATGTCCTCGCTGGATGCGCCGTACTCCAGGGCCAGGGTAGCCTCAGCAATCATCTCACCAGCGCCAGGTCCAACAATGTGGGCGCCGAGCAGGCGATCAGTCTCGGGATCGGCAAGGATCTTGACGAGACCCTCGGAGTCGAGGTTGGTCTTGGCTCGGGAGTTGGCGCTGAAGGGGAAAGTGCCGATCTTGTAGGGGATGTTCTGGGCCTTAAGGTCCTGCTCCGACTGGCCAACCCAAGCGACCTCAGGGTGGGTGTACATGACGGACGGGATGCATCCGTAGTTGACGTGGCCGTGGCCCTTTGAGATGTACTCGACGACGGCAACAGCCTCCTCCTCGGCCTTGTGGGCAAGCATGGGTCCAAAGGTAACGTCACCAATGCAGCGGATGTGGGGGATCTTGGTTCGGTACTCCGAGTCGATGATAACACGGCCGCGCTCATCCGTCTCGAGGCCAATGTTCTCCAGGCCCAGACCCTGAGTGTAGGGTCTTCGTCCAATGGCGACCAAAACGACCTCGGAATCAATCTGTAACGACATATCAGTACCCAGCTGCCGGGGCTGTCTAGTTATTGTTGGGTTCACTACTTACGCTCTCAGGCTTGCCACCCTTAGCAGCATCGACGTCGAGCTTGACGAGCTCGCTGCTGGTGTCGCCGCTGACGACCTTGGTGTTGAGCTTGAACTCGATGCCCTGCTTCTTGAGGATTCGCTGAGTGGCCTTGGAGATCTCGGTGTCCATGCCGGGTCCACCGATCTGGCCGAGGAACTCGACAACGGTGACCTTGGCTCCCAGACGTGACCAAACGGAAGCCATCTCAAGACCAATGATACCACCACCAATGACGGTCATGGTCTCGGGGACCTTTTGCAGGGCAATGGCACCGGTGCTGGTGACGACGCGCTGCTCGTCGATGGTGAGGCCGGGGAAGGGAGTGGCTTCAGAGCCGGTGGCGATGAGAATGTTCTTGCCGCGGATGACGGACTCGCCGCCGTCGTTGAGTTCGACCTTGATTTCGTTCTCGTTGATGAATGAGCCGGTGCCCTTGATGTACTCGGCGCCGTTCTTCTTCAAGAGGAACTCGACACCCTTGGTTAGGCCGGTGACGGCGGTCTCCTTGGCCTTCATGAAAGTCTCGAGGTTGAGCTTAACCTCTCCGACCTCGATACCGCGGTTTTTTGAGTCATGGAGAATCTGGTGGTACAGGTGGGAGTTGTTGAGCAGAGATTTTGAGGGAATGCAGCCAACGTTCAAGCAGGTACCGCCGAGGGTGCCACGCTTCTCAATGCAGGCCACCTAGACACAGAACACAGTCAGATTCCGAATATCACCAGCCGAGCAAATTTGGCAATGCCTCACCTTCAGGCCCTCCTGTCCGGCCTTGATGGCGGCCACATATCCGGCAACACCACCACCGATGATGATCAGGTCCTTCTCCTCTATATCTCCGTGTTAGTACAGTATTACGAGTCTGCCGTTTTTTGTTCTTTTTCGGGGCGACGAACCAGAAGCAGAGGCAAATCCTCGACTCCATCGTGACAGGCTGAGCAAAGATGCGGGTTAGCCATGCGAGAGATTTTCCACTGCCAGAAATGGCAGCGGCAGGAGGGGAACTGGGCGCTCACGTCAATTGCCTGCTGGGCAGCGTGCGGATGGCACTTCGGGGTATCAGGCGGCTAGCAATCATGCTGGGCAGCCGTTGACAGGTGCTATGTGATGAATTGATGGGGGAAGAGAGTCGACTGTTGAAGGTCGAAAAGAAGTGTATCAGCTTTGAGCCTATAGCAAGGCCCGCCGGTTTTAGGGAAGCTCCATGCTTGATTATGTGAACACGACTTGTGCACCGGGCGGGTACTTGAGGGGTACTGGCGGGGTACTTTTTCAAGCTTCTGTCTGTGCGACAAGTGGCAGATGCCGAGGGCTGCGCGACTTCGGCCTCTCGCTCTTTTCTTGCCCCTCGATAGGTCATCACGAAGTACCTCCAAGTACCCTCCGGTCTAACGGCGCAAATCGGCTGGACTGGGACATTTTCGCTTAGATGCGGGACGCCTCAGCTGTGCCTATAAAATTCCCAGATTCCAACAAGATGCTAGCTATCTCTGTACATTAAATCCGCCCAGCAAGAGACGAGGCTGTCACGAGGCATAAGTGGCCACCCGTGGACAGGCTGTCGGGTACTCGCATTTGATAGTGATCATTTTCCAGGGGCGGATTGCCACTACGAGCACAAGAGGACGACACAGACGGGGCGAAATGATGACCAATTTAGTCGCAGACATTCGTTCCTAGTAGTTTTCGTTGAAGCATCATGGATCCTCGGTAATCGGGTCTCGCCCCTTTCGCCAGAAGACTCTACGCCACCACTGCCTATAAAGCTGTATATGCATATGTATATATGTATATCTATTTTTGCCCCTTTATTAGAAATCGACAAGAACAGAGGTCCAAGGTAAGGGGCGTAAGGATGTAAGACAAGAAAGATATCTCCTAAGATACCCCCCAACTAGCCCTCTCTCGCTATCTGAGCTTGGACAACAGCCTCAGCCGTCGCCCGTGCCCTTTCCAACTTCTTCAACTCCTTCGACGTCAGCAGCTTGCTTTTTCGTAGCTTCTTCCGAAGAAACCAGTCCATGCCTGCTGCGAGTGTGGGTACCTCTGCTACCACGCCAAACACCTTAGCTATCCTGACGCCCTCCTTGGCTTCGCTCCCCCGGCAGGCCTGCAGTAAACTAGCTATGAGCTGCTCGACAAATATGAGAGTCCACCGATTCAGCCTAGGTAGATTCAGAGGCTTCAATATGTTGAGGTTCAGGGCGCCGTCAAATATCATGTCTGCGTAGAAGCAGGCCACATGGCTAATACGGCGCTCATCCTTCATCTTTTCACTATCGGCAGTTTCCTCATCCTCTGCCTCTTCACCAAACATCAACTCGCCAAGACTCCGGAAGATTTTCCAGAGCCTATCTTGGAAAGCAAACCTGATCTTGTTGTTTGTGCAGGCTTGCTTGCCCACGAGTGCATAGTATTCGTTGTAATTGGCCTCACTTCCGACACACTGCACGAGCACGCGTGCAATCTCGGCCTGGTCATCTTTTCTCAGCTTGAGGCTGGCATATTGACGATACCCATGTTCGTAGTCTGCCGCAGACATGATGGCAGTAAAAATGGCGATTTGTGCTGAAGTGTGAAAGCCTTGGCCGCGGGCTTTCTTGGGGAAATCGGGCAATACAATATCCATATCCTCGTTATCAGACATGTCGATATCTTTCTTCTTGGTTGCGGATTTCGATTCTTTTTCCGCATCTTGATAAGTCTCCTTTGCCGGAACACTTGCTCCTACCAGCCACCATTTGCCTCTTGTGTCTGCTTTCTCAATGTCCTGTAGACTCAATCCCATCGGTGCGAGACCATCAAGTCTCCTAGACTGTGATTTGAGCTCACCAAGCTTCTTCCGAATTCGGAGAACATGGTCCGATACCACCGCAGAATCCAATCCTCGAGCCTTGGGCTTGCTCTTGCCAAGATCGTTGATTGTCTCAACCATAAACTTTGTTCGTACAGACAAGTCGGATGACCCAGCTTCGTTGACTGCCTTGTTGAGGATAGATATAACATGCTTTAGCGCATTTGGGTCATCCCTTCGCATAAGACGACCTGCCATGCGGCAGATGCGAAGAAGAAGCTCGACGTTGAGTTCATTCAGCTTGGCGAGAAACCTTTCCATGTAATCAAACATGATTTTGCAGCTCACAACCTCGAAAAGGTATAACTGCGTGAGAAATCCGAGTATGTTTGAGGACTCTTTTGGAATCTCCGAAAAGCTAACTCCCTCTTGCGAGGCATGCTTATAATACTCGCCAAAGTTGACCACCACTTGTTGTATGAGGTGGGATCCAAAGCTGGATCCAATCACTTTGTAGACTGCAGCGGAAAAGCCGCCTATGAGAACCAAAAATTGATCTGGAACGCTTGAAGATTTGTACATCTGCGCCAGAATTGTATTTGTAAGGATTTCGGTAACGTCACCACGGGCGTTATTTTGGTAAAGCTCCTCGATGGATTTGACAATACCCAGAATATTCGCTTCCGTCAGACGATTCACCAAACCTTGGATCTGTTTCTGCAGCCGCATCTTTGTTTCCGAGTCCGAATTGGCAGCTTTTCTCAGAGACGGAGGTATGTATTTGCCAACCACTGCCCCTGTTGCAGGTGCCACGTAAGGATTTTCCTTGACTTTGGTCTTGGGCTGCTGTGATCCATCCTCTTCTTCGTCCAGATTTTCAAATTCGTCGTCTGAGAAATCGAAAGCGTCCTCGTCTTCTGAGCCATCTGATTCATCGAGGTCGCCCAAAGAGGCTGAGGCTGCCTCTGGCATTGCCTTCCTCCTCTTTGAAGCCAACCAGTCATCAAATTCACGTTTTCGCTTTGACGTATCATCAGCTTGAATCGTCTCAGAGTCTGATTCAACATCGCCAAGAATCTCGTCGAGCCCATCGTCCTTGAAGGCCTTCGGCAGTGAGGAGGCTCCCTTCTTTATACGCAGCTTCTTTTCGAATTCTTCGATTTCTTTATCATCCTGAGCAAGCTTTTCGCGGACAGCGCTGGAAAGCCCGTCGTATTTTGATGACCCTTTCTTCGATAACTGCTCCTCGTCGCCCTCGGAGTGACTGTCGTCCTCTAAATCGAAATCATCCGCGTCTTCGATATCGTCGCTGTTGTCGGATTGCTCGAAGATATCCTCATCCTCCTCATCCAATGCCGCCGTGTGATCATCGGAATCACTCTGTTGGCCATCGCTGGAGGCCGATTCAACGGGGGCAGCCGGTCGGCGTTGGGTGTTTCTTTCTGGGCGAGGGAATCCGGTCGCATTGACAACCTTTTTCGTAGACGGAGGCTGCTTCGAGTGGCTCTGACCCCTTTTCTGTGCTCTCTGGGCTTTTCGATGCGATACTTGGCTGAATGATCCTTTCGTCTGCTTGGCTGGGCGCCTTTGTGTCTGTCGCTTTTCCTCCGGCACATCCAAGCCCATGCGCTTGAAGAGCTTTTTTTGGAGCTCTAAGGCACTTGTGGACGGCATTGCGGTGGGATACAGATCCAATCCACTGAGAATAAAATGGGGATTCTTTATAAAAGCATTGCGTGGGAAAGGTTGGATTTGCGATGAAAAGTTTCAAATGTCAGACCAGCATCGTCTACCCGCGTCGCAAAATTTCTAAATGACGTACTAGCGGCGCAGGGGTCTCGACAGCTTTTAAGAAACAAATATTACACACTCCAGACAGTTTCTAATTAAAGCTCAAAATCATAATGTCGATTTTGATAAGATATTCTATGTTTATTCAAGTCGACAATTGACTTGTTTTGTCATACGTTCTCAGTGACACCTTGTTTACTACCGTTATTTTGTCTCTCTCTCTTCTTTTTTTTTTACCGATAAGATAAGATAAGGCTCCAAAATCGATCTCGTGACTACAGGTGGGCTGGGGTTGATGATTAAGCCGGGTGTCAGTGTAAGTCCAGCGTACCCTGTAATCCAGAGTCTGGTTTCGTTTTTCCGAGTAGACGAGAAGCGACAAGCTATCGGGTTCACAAACGGCTATCATCTGTGGTAATAGCCTCTTTTATATACGGCTACATCTATAGATCAAATAATTGCCGACTTGCTTCGCGATGTGGTCCTAATAGCCGGAAGATGTGCCCGATTTGTACAACGGAATATGGTGTAAGTGACGGTCAGTTCAGAGGCGAGTTACCGAGCTGCCAATCCGATTAAACGAGCTAACCGTTATATTGCTAGGCAAGTACCACTTCGACATCGTGGAGGAACGACTACGGTTTGTGGTGCCAGCATTGTCCACTTTCCCATCCTAAAAAAATTCGAGACGATCGGCGATGACTCAACCCTGTCAGAAGTATTATTATTAATCCAAGAGCAGAGAGCACGAGGCTACGGCAGCTAATGGCGAGCGACCGGGACTCTGGACTAGGATTTGCGGGCGATGGTTTAAAATCCGCGGGCCAGACTCCGCGCCTTTTCCTGCAGTTCGATGTACATATTACTTAACTCCTACACGGAAGGCGGCCAAGGCGGCATATCGGACGAGTGATTTTGCTCGGTGTCGGCTTTGTGGCCGTGGAACCTACCAGTAGCAAGAGCCGGGATGCATTCAAATGGACGGCCTAGTGGCTGGTACCCTGGCTGAGGAGCACTCCAATCGTGGCTGCAGAGCAGTGGGGGAGGCTGGTCAACTATCATCGGACCAATCGATGCTGACATAGTTTTCCACGTTTGTTCGCGTCACGCCACCATCCCCGGCATTGGGTGATTCCAGCTGCAGTTATTGGAAAGAGCATTGTAAGCAGAAGAATGACAAGGCCAGGTTCGGAGAAGAGAGATGAGGGGTTGGTTGGGGTTGATCGGGGCTCGAAGGAGGGGTTCTGAAGATGTCGGGGTGTCTTGGCTCGAGTGGTGAGTTGAGGTGAATGAAGCTCTGCTCTCTGGTTTTTGCTCCGATTTTTGCTCTGGGTTTTCTTCGCTACCACCAGCTCTGAATAGAGGCCATCGAGAAAACAACACCAACGGAAAAGATCCGGCCATCAGATGACCGATTGCACATGGGTCGTGTTAGTATAGGCAAAAGTTGTGAATCCTATCACCTTTAGCGCGCCGAGATATCCAGGTGGGGAGCTCCAGCTCCCAAGCCATTTCGTCACAGCGCTTCGGTGGAGCCATAGCCGATGGTTCGCCCTCCGATGTCCGATCCCAACTCCGGAATCACCGGGGGTCGGCTGCGAAAAAAAAAAAAAAAACGAACGACGATAAGTGCGGAGTCGTGATGAGTTAACCAGCAGGTACAGTACCCGGGCAGTACGGCCCCAAAGTATGACGAGCGGATGTGCGTGTTCTTATAGCTGGGTACTGTAACAGCTTATCTTCGCAATACGCAATACGCAAAAATTCTTGGCGCGGCGCAATACGCAAATTTCCTACGCAATACGCCACAGATGATATGCGAAGTGTCTTGCGACAACAACGAGGCTGTAAGTGTAAGTGAGGTCGCATTGGACGCTGTGCATTCATGCCTGGCGGGGTCAGTTAGTTTGTCAATCACAACTCGGTAAAAGCTGGTGTTACCTGTTAGCTTATCAAGCCAAATGTGTCTTGCATGCAGCTGGTTGTATGTACTCTTACCAAGAATGAATGTACTAAGCAAAGTATCAACCTTAGCAAATGCAGTACCAAGCGGCTAGATAGGTAGTACCCAAGGTAAGCAGCTTGAAAGCCGCCCGTTGTGTCATGGGCGTGGCAGCAGTTTGTCAGACATCCATTGATCCATCCATCCTGACAGCCGAGAAGCCGCAAGGCGTTTGCCGGGCACCGGCCAGGGTTCAAGGTTCTCCAGACGGCATGACAGTGCGTCATAGCACTGCGTTCGGCTGTACCCTGACTTGCGCCAGGGCTCAGAGCAGCTGTGCTATTGCCTATTTCCGCATCCTTCAAGCTCTGTTTGGCACCTTCAGCTTCAACATGTGACGGAGCGCCTCGCCCTACCAGTCGTCAATCCCGATGGGAGGAGGAGCCAAGACCTCCAAGAAGCTGGGCGGACACTCCTTCGGCAGGTCTAGTCGGCGATCCAGTGTACGTAGTGTACTCGTACCAATCTACAGCCTTCCGGAGAACGGAGTACACACTGCGGATTTAGAGATACCTGTCTCATGGATCAATGCATGCGTGATTCCTTTAGGCGCGACCCGATTCCGTGCCATCCTCACCATCCCTTCCCGAAATCGCTGGAAGAGGAAACGAAGCCCCCCACCTGGCTCATCCATGCAGTGGAGATATGTGACTTTTTTTTTTCTCTCTCTTTTCCCACCTGGGCTTCTTCATTCTGGCTACTACCTACCTTGGCAAGCTTGGGTACACCTACCTAGTACTGACCGCATCTGAGGACTAACAGCGCGAGGCTCGGAAGCCTCGGAGCTCGACCTTCATCTTGCCTTCCAGCAGCCCACAGGCAGCGTTCCTTGGCCTTGGATTCTCGCATGATTGATGTGATGACAATCGCCGCAGCCCTGAAGTTTTGTGCCGCTCAGGTCCCGCCCGGCGGGATGTAGCGGCTTCTAAGAAGCTGCCGCCGTGAGCTGCTTCTTCCTTTTAAGACAGCCACCCACCCGCCTATGACTCTCGTAGAATGAAGCTTTAGTTTTCTTTTGCTCGCGGTAGATTGCGGATTCCTTTGGCCGGACACGCCTCTTCGCCTTCTTCTCCTCCTCCCTCACTTCTCTCCCTCGCCATCCCCCATCTCAAGGCGTCTCTGCATGTGTTATTCGTCGTCCTTGATTTGTCTCTGAACCTGCGCAACGTTGGCGAACGCCTCTTGGCCACTTTCTTTTTTTATTCGTGATTCTAAGCGCACAATCAACCGCAATGAAGTCAGCTGCGTTCGGCCGCAGCCTTGCCGGTATCGTGGTGCTTGGGTTGAGCTTGGCCCTGCCAGTACTCGCAGACAATGCACGCCGTCATGGTGGTGAGATGGAAGGCATGGAGGGCATGGAGCACGCAGAACCAGACCAGCAGGACTCCGAATATCCACCCACGTACTTTGCCCATCCCGAGCATACCCAGGTGCTGTATGCGCACATTGCGCTCATGACGGTGGCCTGGGTCATTTTCCTTCCAGTTGGTGAGTACCTATCTTGGACGTGATGCGATGTAAGCCGAACAGCTTCAGTGCTAACAAGACCCGCCAAAAAGCCGTCGTTTTGTCGCTGGCCAAGTCTCGCTATGTTCTTCCCTCGCAGTTCGTCTTCCTCGCAGCCAATGCGCTGGGTCTGATCCTCGGCACGGTTTACAACGCGCAGACGCCCGACCTGTATCCCAACAATGCGCACCACAAGATTGGCTGGATTGTGACTTGGGTCATTTCTGCGCAAGTGGTTGTCAGCCTGCTCCGGCACATTGGCGGGGCTTTCACGCCAAGTGCCGACCAGCTAGCGGAAGAACGCCGCTCCTTCATCCCACTTCCCACAAGCGCCCACTCCAACTACTTCGGCGACTACCGCTTCTCCAACGACAGCGGCCAGGGCTCCGAGCCCACGACGGAATCGCTTCGCGGAAACTCCATCTCCACGCTTGCGGAAAATGATCACCGTGAGGCCAATTTCGACAAGGAGTTGGAGGAGGAAGACGATGATGACCTTGACGGCCCCACTATGCCCATGCCCGTGCCGGAGCACCAGAGCAAGACGACGCTGATGGCCGTCAAGGTCTTGTCTTCGAGAGTCTGGAAGTACATTGACTTTGGATACAAGACTGTTGATCGCATCATCCTGCCCTTTGGCTTCATTGCTTACATTACCGGCATTGCTACTCTTGGTCGCCTTTTTGTACGTGTCTAACTATCCATCTCCCGGCATATAAAAGCGGGGATCATTGCTAACAACCTTTTTAGGAGGGATCTGCCGTCTTCAGCGGACTTGCTCACTGGATCAAGGGTGGTATTTTCTTCTGGATGGGCCTCCTCACTCTTGGTCGCTGGTCTGGAAGCTTTTACGAGTCTGGTTGGGCTTGGAACTTGCGCCCTCAGAAGAAGGCCGGCCAGCGATGGACGCCATCCGCAGAGTGGGTCGAGAGCTTCCTCATCTTCTTCTATGGCTCGACCAACATCTTTTTGGAGCATCTGGGCAGCAGAGACGGTGTCTGGACTCCAAGCGATCTGGAGCACTTCTCCATCACCGTACTTTTTCTCGGAGGCGGATCTGTAAGTCTCGCGCAAATTCTCTGTTTTTTGCCTTCCTCATTTCAAATTTTTTACTGACTGGTGCTGCAATAGATTGGCATGCTCGTTGAATCTACGTGGGTGCGAGGCCTGCTCACCACTCTGATTACTAGCAGCGACTCCAACTCTGATGATGAGCGCGCGGCATTCGAACCCCCGGAATCGTACGAGTTCTCCATCAACCCCCTCCCCGCACTTATCATCTTCCTGCTCGGCATGATGATGGGTGGTCACTCGCAGGAAACCATGGTCGGAACCATGGTCCATAAGCAATGGGGCAACTTGCTACTCGGCGCCTCTCTGGCCAGAATGCTCACATATGTCACAATGTACCTGAAACCGCCCAGGTCTGTTCAACCATCTCGGCCACCGACCGAGCTCCTAGCAGCTTTTGGTCTTATCGCAGGTGGCATGATCTTCATGTACAGTGTGAGTAAATCAATATCTACCATCCACAAAGAGCCCGTAACTAACGGAAGCAGAGCGCCGATACCGTCAAGGGTATGATTCACTACGACTTGGAACCAATGTCACTCTACACAATTACTCTGGGCTTTACAGGCTTGTTCATGTCCTGGGAGCTCATCGTCTTGGCTCTCAAGGGATGGGCGGTCCGTAAGGAGCGCAGGTCCCAGGCTTCAGCCTTTGCTTGAACATGCTCAACATCTTTTCCCATGAAATTTTCGACATTGACATGATGCTTACTTCGGATTGGCAAGCTCAACACAAACTCGGAGTTTCAAAAAATTTCTTTTCTATACGACCTTTACGCATGTTTTTCTTTCAAAGATACCCTTCATGATACACCGGGAGGCGGATTGGATATCCCAGCCTTTATGATACCACGTTCATTTTCTTTTTGCAGCAGAGATAGGAGTAGTAATAAGAGTAGTGTTAGGATAGGGTAATGGAGATAGTCATCCTATAGAGGATGTAATAATATATTTATGAAGACCGATTGACTATAATTCTACCACAAACTGGCGGCCCAAAGTCTACATGCCATGGCATACCACAAGATGACATTTCTTAAAGAAGCTTCTTAATGAGCCGTGCATTGTGAAGTCCTCGAGGTGCCCGCGTAGAGCAGCCTCATCTGGACCAAGTAAGTGGCCCGTACGGCTTAATTGCTGAGAAAGCAGCCTTGAGGCAGCATCAGGGACCGGGGCCCGATTGCCAGGGACCACGGCCAATGGTCTCGGCATGGCAAATTGCTATCGAGGCACAGATGTGTTGCCATGTTATGCCATGATTTCACTGAGGGCCTCTGTGACCCCCTTGGGGCGTCTTGTGGTTATAGGTAGGGAAATGTCACTAGTCTCATGTGAGTTATCGCCCGATAAGAAACCATGGTGAAGAAATTTACCAGAGCGCGAGATTCAAGATTCACAGCTAGGGGCGAGCCAATTCAGCCCTGGCGGTTCTCTGAGGTCTTGAGGACGGCATTCTGCTGAGCAGGGGAGAATTGCTTGGCGCCCTGCTGCAGCGCGTGGACGAGGGACGGCACGGATTCGGCCTTGAAGTCGTCGGCGTTGCGGATCTTGTCGAGGTCCTCGGAGAGTTCTTGGGTGAGTTTTTGGAGGTAGAGGGCTGAGAAGGCGGCTTGCTGGTCTTGCGGCATCTTGGTGATGTTGAGTGGAGTGAGGTTGTTATAAAATTGAGACGTGGAGAAAAATTGGCTTGGGTTTGCTGGTTGAAGCATTGAATTTGAGACTCGTCCGATTTGGGTGGATGACCAATTCTGCAGAGGGACTGGCTGACATAACCACGGCTATCCTTGTGCACGGCAGATGCTCTTTAATATCTACCTCCGAAAAGGGAAGGGAATAAAGAGAGAATTGCATTAGGTCGAATGCATTAAATTAGGTAGTGGAGGAATATATCGATCATTCAGTATTCAAAAATTCAGTGAACATAAAATACATAATGTTTTTCTTTACTTCAGAAACAAACTTGAATAAATCAGATATCTTGAGGCGTGTGACAGGACAGAGTACATACCACCGCGCATGTATATGGGCAATTGCTCAAGAATTAGTAGGTATGCATATACCAGATGAGAAGTGTCATAAGAAATTGGATAAAATGAAAAGAGATTCATATGTTCTCGATTCAAATATTCCCACTGCGTCGTGCTGCCATGAAATCTCCAGGGCTCTGTTGAGGGTGCTGGGAAGTCACTGTTAGTCGCTTTTTCTAGCCGCTGCTAAGGCAAGGCACGCACTCTATAGCGCATCTATGCGATCGGCGGATGCGCCATGCTAGTAGCAGCATTCAAGCCGAGTTAATGCGCGTGCCCAAACATCCGATATTCGATTACATACTTCTACTTAATGCCCATCGCCCGCAAGGCTGAACATCATCTCCCTACCAATCTCTTTCCACCATCCTCGCCAGGGCACTGCACAAACAGGCCGCAGACATCGACCCTCAATCCTTGCAAACGGCAATTCGGACTTGGTTGAGAGGCGCGTCGAAAGTTGAAACTCCAGCGTCAATCGCATCACACCCATTCGCACAGTCGCCATGTCCACTCGACCAACGACTCCCGCATCTCCCAAAAATGCCAAAATCAAATCCCCTTCGCCGGGATGTCCAGTATTCGGCTGCGGTGAGTCTACAAGCCAGAATAAAGTCTCCAACCCATCGCATTGCTGGCTTACTAACTCGCCTCCAGAGCATGTTCAGCGTCTCCTGTCACAGAGCCAAGAGGTCATGAATAGCTCAGTAGCGCACTACAAGATGATCCTCCGAGGCATCTTCGATACGAGTCCCATCGTTCCCCAGACATCAACAAACACGGAGGGCCGCCCAGTCACTTCCCTTACCTCGAACTACCTGTGTCTACAATGCCCAGTTACGGTGTCCGAGGACGATCGGCTAGATCACGGCACCGAGAAACTGCACCGATTCTGTACGTAACGCCTCCGATACGGCCGATTGAATAATGCTATGCGATTCATAGTTGCTTACAAATACAGATGTCGACTCTCGCAGCGGTGCACTTTATTGTCAGATATGCGATGACCTCGTTTGGGACCCCACGCTGGAGGAGCTCAGAGTGCGAAAGATTGGAACCGGGACGTTTTCAAGTATGCAGAACCCCAAGCACCGCTTCACGATGTCTTGTTTCTCGTTCCCTGTGTTTGGAAGTTGCCAATTGGCGTCTTCTCTAGACATTAGTGACCTAACCTGCTTCCTTTAGCGAATCGAAAACGAAAGCACGACGAACTTTTTGCCGACTCGGCCAAAGAGGATCCTCGCCTCATCCAAGCCAACACAACCGTCGCATCGTGCCGGGCGAGTGGCCTTCGCGGCATCTACAACGCAGGTGCAACTTGCTATCAGAATGTCGTGCTCCAGAGCTTCCTCCACAACCCCCTCCTGCGCAACTTCTATCTGAGCGATGGACACCAGAGCAGCGAATGCAGCATCTCTCACTGCTTGAGCTGTGCCATGGACGACATGTTCCAGGACTTTTACGCGTTAGAAAGTACTAACGGCTACACGGCCGCCAATATTCTGTCCGGGTTTTGGATTTCAGAAAAGAAGGCGTTTGAGAATCTCGTGACGACCAAGGAGCAGGATGCCCATGAGTTTTTCCAGTTTTTGGCTGAAGAACTTCATGAGCGGAACGGCGATGGGAAGAAGCCGCAGGGTGGCAGCGAGCATACTTGCAACTGCATCATCCACCAGACATTTTACGGCAAAATGCAAACAGTCACAACCTGCCAGAACTGCGGCGGCATGACCCATGCGGTCCAATCTTTCCTGGATCTCAGTCTAGGTGTTGACACGCTGGCACAGAGACGAGCTAAGAAGACGGGTCAGAAGCTGCCTGCGCTTTCACTAAACGATTGTCTGGACGAGGAGTACGTCAAGTCGGATAAATGCGAGTATAGGTGCCACAACTGCGCATCAACACAGCAAGCACGGAGGTATACCAATATTAAACGCCTGCCCAACGTATTATCTATCCAACTCAAGGTAAGTCGTTTGTCATTAATACTTTGAGTCCGCTACTGACATGTCTCCCCCAGAGATTCGAGTTCAAACAGGGAAAACATGACCGGGCTGCGTCCAAGATTGATAACACCGTTCAATTCCCGCTGCAGCTCAATATGCTTCCCTACACCAACCGTGCTCGCAGCCGCGGCAGTCGGGAGGATATGGAATTGGAGAGGTCGTGTACCTATGACCTCCTCAGCGTTGTCGTTCACGTTGGCGAGATAGAGACTGGCCACTACGTGTCATATTGTCGAGTTGGGGATCAGGTATGGCCGGCACTCCCTACTCTCTCTGTCTGTTCCTTTTCACTAATAATCACAGTGGTTCAAGTTCAACGATCACAGGGTAGAGCTGGCCAAGACGTCGGATGTGCTTGGCGCCCAGGCGTATCTATTGTTCTATATCATCCGGTCTCTCGCCTAGGAGGCATCATTGTCTATGCTATAATCAAGGACACCATACCTACTATACCCACTATCCCTGGACTATGGGATGAATTAGCATACAATCCAGCATACTATAGCTCGTCAATATGGCTGTGTGTCTTGTTTAAAAAAAAGGCACCTGTCCTGTCATGGCTGTCTATACATCCAATTACCCGTCTACCTCTCATGTCAATATGATCGTGCTTATGAGATACCCCAGTGGCATCCTCTTTCATTTTTTACCGCCATTTCCAATTTGGGCACTCGAAATTGGCGTAGCAGTAAAACTCATTGCTGAGGCCTCTTGTATGCTTGGGCTCAAAGGCAGTTGTCTGCACTCCCAGTGCCTTGTATAGCTTGAGAATCAGGGACTCCATTCTTTCTCCGGTGCAGACAATGAGATTGGGTGATGGTCCGCCGCTGCTTGGTTTGAGAAGCCAGCGCACGGTCAAGGCAGCTTACGACCGAAATTAATTAGTTTATAGATCCAGAGGGGGGGTTATTGGATATTGGGGTGGGAAGTTGGTACCTTTGGTCTGGCAGTCTTCGCTCAGAAATGGCGGATCAACGATAATTCTGTCCATGGATCCTTTGAGGTGGCCTGCGTGCAGATGAGATTATTATGTGAATCTCAAGACTCGATGCAGATCTTTAAGATAATGAAAGCAAAATTGCAGAGAGAATGATAATATTTAGGGAAGATTCCGAGTTGGGTCTCATACCTGGTAGTTTGACTGGCTGTTGGAAATCATAAAAGAAAAACTCGGGAAACACGCCGAACCGGTTATCGTGTTCCAAAAGGACAAGCTTTGGCTTCTCATCATCACTTCGATCTCGCTATAGCATATATAAAATGAAGAATATCAGTACTAACTTTTCTCCTTCTCATACAATTTATGTGATTCTGTAGTAACTCACCAGGAGATTCCTGAGCGCAACGAAAACACTTGGCGCGGAGACAACACCGATAGTCATGTCACTTGTCGCATCTCTAAGCAGCTCCGTAGCCAGAGTATTGGCAGTTTCCTCTGAATACTGTAGCAAAATCAGCATTTAGCCTTCACTTTCGCGGATATTTCTGTGAAAGACCCAAATGGTTATAAGACGTACCCAGAACTGAGACTCATTCCAGTCCTCTTGAAAGGTATCTATGGACAGCAAGCTGTTACTCTCCGCCTCGTCCTTCAGCTTCTGGAACTTTGCCTGGTGCTCGTCTCTCTCTGCTTCGAACGATTTCAGCGCCGCGAGGGCATGTGCCGAGAGGGTGCTATATATTTGAGCAAAAGTCAGTCTTTAATCATATGCCACCCCTCCATTGCTTTTTTTGCCAAGCTCTAAAATTTTGACGAGGGTGAGAGAAGGGGACTGTTTACATGGGCTCATCATCGCTGTCAGACATTTTTGTCTTTTTGTGCTTTTAGTAGGTGCTGCTTTGGAATGGAGACTCGGAAGTGCCTGTATTGTGTCGAGTCAAATGGTAAAAAAATGTTCGCCCTTTGCGATGGTTTGGGGTGTGCTACTGTATCTACCAGTTTGCGATGGAAAAGGTACTTCCCCGAGAGTAGAGAGTTAAGTATAGACACTGCATAATTATGACCAGAGATACCTAAGGCTAAGGCATCTACCAAGTATTTTTCATGATTACGTACAGGCTATGTGTTAGTACGTGATACACCAAAAATGAACTCTCAAGATATTTCAATCTTATACGAAAGAACAAACTTGAAGCTTTCTTAATAGCTAATAGTAAAGCGGCCGCGACACAATGCAAATTTCTATCGCACTATTTCTTTTTTTTAACCTACCTGAATTTATTTCTTCTAATTTCATGTACTCATACACACATATACTCTCTATCCAAGTGCAAGACTTTTATCTAGCAACATTCTATAGCATTCAGATAGCAAAACCCTTCGTCTTGGTAATAGTTTCCTGGCACTTTGAAAAGATGGCGGCTTGTCTAGCAACTTCTGCAAGCCTGCCAATGACCTGCCCGTTGGCCGTTGTGAACCCATAGTACGCGTAGGGGATGTCGACTTCTTTGCAAAACTCAATGACAAGCTTCTGCGCGTCGCGGAAGTTGTGGCGCGGCAAGCGGGGGAATAAGTGATGGATGGCTTGGAACTGCAGGCCTCCGTGAACAAAGTCGAGCCAGCGAGGACAATCGACGTCCATTGTCGTTCTCAGCATCATCTGCGGGAAAGACTCCTGAGGGCCTAGGTCGGCGGTGCTCATGGCAAAATGTGACAGCACAATCTGCACATGCAGAGGAGAGGCTGCAACGTGGCTCACCATCAAAAAGACAAAGCGCGACCAGTTATCGGGTATCGACTTGTACATAATTCCATAGCCGAACCAGATCCAGAAAAACACCTGCCCTGTTAGCTCGAGCCAACGCTGATATGCAGCCTGGCCCTTTCGAGGTCCCTTTCCGTTGATGATATAATCCCAAGACAGGACGTAGAGGTTGAAACGGCCAAGAGCCAAGAAAGGGTAGTACGTCCACGGCTGAATGCGCAAGAGGATTTTTGCAGCAGCATCATATGTCATAACTCGTTCATAAAAGGTAGACCTCAAGGATCCCAGTAAGCGGTGAGAAACGGCAAAGAGCGGCATGTGTTCGATGTCGGGATCGTGCTCAGGAGCATTTGTCACGATGTGGTGAACGTTGTGGTTGTGCTTCCACCAACCTAGGGAGAGGCCACCGACAAAATCGGCGATGAAGATGCCAATAGTCGTATCAATGTAATAGTTGTGCGTAATACCCATGTGGCCAGCATCGTGGGCTGTGAAGACGAGTTGATGCCACAAGAAACCAAGTGAGAGGGCACTGATGACATAGTAGCCATAGGAAAGAGCAATCAGCATCAAAGCGAAGAGAGAGAAATAACGAAGGCATTCCCAGCCGTATGCCGAATAGTTTGTCTTGTAGAGGCCAGCATCGATAATTTTCTGATGCAGCTCGCGGTATTTGGCAACGATGTGAGCTTGCGTGGCCTCGTCAACAGCGGGGTATTTTTCCAGGTCAAGCGAGATGTACTCGCGGGTGATAACGTCTAAATAAGACATGCCATCTAGCGGCGCCTTGTCCGTAGTTGACTCGGACGAGAAGGACCCCGACCTCGCTGTTCCGTGTCCCGACGCATTCTTTCGATCACGCAGTGACTTTGAGTCAACGTCAAACACAGGCGAGGGTGCCCGGGAGCTTTCCGAGCTGATATCCTCTCCTGTTGATATGTGATAGATGCCTTTGCTATGATCCGATTCAATTTCTTCCATTGTTCGAAAGACACCGCCCTGGATAGGCGGCCGGAAGTTTAGCCAAGAGCCCTCAATTCTGCCAATGCGGTACTTGGTCATTCTTTCCTTTGCTTCCTGTGAGTGTATGCTAAAGGTTGAAACAAAGGAGCGTTAGCAATTTGTCCAGCACATGCGTCGTCGTCCCGGTGAAGCAGTCCACCTACACTTCGACCCAGTCCGTGGCATCTCTGCCCACCATATGCATGATGGCCTTTGGGCCTCCTGGGTGATATTGGAGCCAGCCATCAAGACGCAAGACATATCCACCGTGAATAATGATATGTCGTCCGCTAGCAATCATGGCCTCAATCTCATCGCGGGTCATGAGGGGTAGAACCCTCTTTCCGCCAACATCCTGCGCCGGCTGGCGAGAAGAATCATCAATGGCCGGCATGGTGCTAATACATGACAATCGTAACAGTGAAAGGAGGAAACAGAGCAAAAGAAAAAAAGGTCAAGCGGGTTGTGTGGGAAAGAAGACGGTTGAGCCAGAAACCAATGTTGTTCTGATTGTGAATTCACCGCTTTAATGCCACGGAAGCCGCATGTATCGAATGACTTTGGTAGAGGTACGGAGTAGAATGAGGCGAGGTACAGGCACATATTTCGGACAGACGCCGCCACCAAGGTACCCATTAATCTGCGAGGAGTACTAACCCGCTATTTATGGCCCTTTCCGTATTAGCTAAGGGAAACACGGCCAAGGTGAATACTGGATTGATGCTAGTGGGGGGAAAGCTAACAGCTAAAGCCAAAGATGCGTAATAGAGCTGCAAGTAGAGAAATACGCAGACAAAACCCCATACAAAGTAATCGAATATTATAGACATTAAAGAGATACGAATTGCAATTCAATTGTAAATGAGTTTACAATGAAAGACATTTGAGGGACTATGCACGAAATATGGACAATATCACGTTGGAATTATTCAGTCCAGATGAGAATTCGAGACGAAACATTAATCCTTTTTCAACCATGATTGATTATCAAACTCCATATCATACATCACTTGCGATTGAAGAGACCAATTGGATTGGTAAACGTTTTAATGAAGTGCATTTGAAAAAAACCCTAATTGATTCATGATCATAGCCGTGGGGGATTAATGTACAACCCAGACGTACAAAAGCAACCGTAAACCTTATCCCTTGACCCCTTTATGACAACCAAAACGACCTCGAAAGAAAGCGCAAACGACTAACGGAAAAATTACAATTCTTGGCTAGAACCCTTGCCAGTCTTGCCAGTCGTCTTCTTGGGGAGGAGGTCTGTACAAAAGTCAGTAACCATTTACTTCTTGTTGTGGTTTCGGAAGTCTTACTCTGGTGGATGTTGGGCAGAACACCACCCTGAGCGATGGTGACGTGTCCCAGCAGCTTGTTCAACTCCTCATCGTTTCGGATGGCGAGCTGGAGGTGACGAGGGATAATACGGGTCTTCTTGTTGTCACGAGCGGCGTTACCAGCCAACTCGAGGATTTCGGCAGCGAGGTACTCGAGAACGGCAGCGAGGTAGACGGGAGCACCAGCACCGACACGCTGAGCGTAGTTGCCCTTTCGGAGAAGACGGTGGACACGACCAACGGGGAACGCAAGACCCGCCTTGGAGGATCGGCTGGAATGGAGTCAGGTTTGCGTGTTCAAGTGGATGGATTGTTTTGATCTTGTTTGGATCAGAACGCGTGGACCGCGTCGAGTAAACTTACGATTGAGCGTTCTTGGAGCCAGAGGCCTTGCCGCCAGATTTGCCGCCGCCAGTCATTTTGAAGTTGGTTTTTTGGTTAACGAAAAATTACTCGAAAGTAGATGCAAGGTGCGAGATGCGGCAAATGTCGGAATGGTAAACGTGCAGCGTGGATAGTTGAGAGACAGTGTAAATGGAGAGGTTTGAGTTCGGCGGGGGGAATCTACGTTAAGTAGTTTTTTGGTGCTCAGCGCGCGAGATCACCAATCACCCTCCCTCTGAAGCTACAAATGCGCTAGTCCCGTTTGGGAAAATAGACGTGTCCCAAGGAAAACAATGCGACAATCAACTGGAACTGCGGGGGGGGGTACAAAGTACTTCGAGTACTGCCAAACTGGGTCCAGGCAGAGATGCAGCTAATGCTGGCTCCAGGTACCTAGGCGGTACATGGCTTGGTATCCCGGCACTGAGCATTCTCTCCTCGCGATCTCTGCCCCATCTTAGAGCTGCTCGTATTGTGTGAGCCTCAATGTGGTGTCTATGGGGGTTGGGTAGTCTCTTCTCATCATGCTGATGCTATCACTCTAGATTATTGACGGTGCACTCTTGTACGCGTAAAGAGTGTATGAGGCTTCGATCATTCTATTTGTGCAATAATATGCGTAAAATGTTGGCACTGCGCGTTTGATTCGCAGCATTTCCTACTCAGAAAATGCACCGCAGCAAAATGATGGATACCGCTCGCTCTGGATTAAATCGTAGCCTGCTTATTGGACCAAAAATATGATGGATAATCCTGGGCGGTACTTGTGTATTTTGCTCCAGAGCTTCGTTAATCGTGCCGCTGTGGAATCTCGCGTACCCAGTCGTTTTACCTCAGGTCCATTTCTCTGTATGCAGATACAAGCATTGCAGTATCTATGGGGACATGATTTTGCTTACATGCTCCTTGCTTTTGATGTGGCTGGTTAATATTGGCTAGAGGAATTAGTCTGTGCCTACTCGATACTGTAATTTGATCCTGAATACGTGTGTGGTCTACTATGTAACATTTGATGATTGTTGGGTTGCAATAGTGTTGTTGCCTCAAAATGGCTTTGTTACCGCTGTGAGAAAACTTGATTAGGAGGATTTGTGACCGTCTCTTCACCTCAATCTGCCCCAAACTTGCACCACATGCGCCTGTGCACATTATCTAGAACAATTCACAGAAAGATACATGCACGAGCAAGAATAATTGAATAGACAATGGTGCAATCGTTGGAATCACTACGGTTACAGGGTAGGCAGGGCTGAGGCAAAAGTGAGGCTATCCAGGCCCTCGTGCTAAGAGGCGGTATGTACCAGGGCGCGTTCAGGCAGAACACTCCAGCGCGCAAGGCAAAGGCGGGAGGTACATGCGCCGGTGAGATCACAAGAAAAAAGGTACATCCGTCCTCAGCTGGAAGGGGGGGCTGGTGGAGAGACAAGCTGCATCGATAAAAAAGGCTGGGACTAGCCAATCACATGCAGCTGAGCAAAGAAATGGCAGCAAGAAAAAAAAAAGAAAAACAACAAAAAAGACGCGACTAGACGTTATGGAGCGAGCAAGGCAATCGCATCTGGTGCAGGGACTCGAGCCCCGTTGAGAAATGCGTGATAATCAAGTTGCGCCATCCCGAGAAATGCTTAGCGCGGCATAACTGGAGCACAAGCAGTGACTTGTGAATACATGGTAAACTTTTTTTTTTTTCGGGCCTACCAGAGGCTGGCACCCTTTTTCGCAGCCCAGCAGTTTTACCGCACTTTTGCAGCTACGAGGGCGTGCACGCGCCTTCGCTCGCGCCACCCCTACTTGCTTCCCCCAAGCAAATCAGTAATCCACTTGCACCAACGCGTCCAGCTACAAAAGCCCAGCTCATCCCCAAACGTCTTTCCCGCACCATTCACTTTCATCATCACCCGCTGCCAGCCCGCCCTTTTGCCATTTTGATTATCAACACTTGAAATCTAAATCGATTGCATCAACTTAATCCAAAATGCCTCCCAAAGCTGCCGACAAGAAGCCCGCCGCCAAGGCCCCCTCAACCGCCAGCAAGGCTCCCGAGAAGAAGGACGCTGGCAAGAAGACCGCCGCCTCTGGCGAGAAGAAGAAGCGGTCAAAGACTCGCAAGGAGACCTACAGCTCCTACATCTACAAGGGTTTGTCAACACTGGATTTTTCCACTTCTCTTTTTTGCTTTTTGCATTTGATTCTAACTTGGTACACAGTCCTCAAGCAGGTCCACCCTGACACCGGTATTTCCAACCGTGCCATGTCCATCCTCAACTCGTTCGTCAACGGTAAGCTTTTCTCGCATTCACTTTTCTTTTTTGATCTATTTCAATCATACTGACTTGAGTAGATATCTTCGAGCGCGTTGCCACCGAGGCTTCCAAGCTGGCTGCCTACAACAAGAAGTCCACAATCTCTTCCCGAGAGATCCAGACATCTGTCCGATTGATCCTGCCGGGTGAATTGGCCAAGCACGCCGTCTCTGAGGGCACCAAGGCCGTCACCAAGTACTCTTCATCCACGAAATAAAGGGTCAAGATGGCTGGTTTTGATTTCAAATCTGAAAACTTGGGTTTTTGTTTGCGTGACTTTAGTGTCTTTACTCGAGACGATGGGTGACTGTGTTTCGCCTTTGGGATCTCTTAATGCGTTACGGATGGTTTGCTTTATGGGGGCAATGTCTTCACGGTCAATGGGGTTCGCGGTTGTACAATAGCTATCGAGGATATCTCGAAGCAATGGTTTCTGCACATTATGCTATTTTATTTTCCTCTGCATCAACAATTACAGAATCTCCTAAATTGTCCATGTCTTCTATCCCTGCCCAAGGCCCGCTCGGGTTCTTTTCATGGTTTGACTCACAGGATGCAGTATACCTTGATTATCACTAGCGCCCAAAGGTGTTCCGGTACTCCAGCCCATTTTCTCAAGCATATTTCGACCCCTGTTTCCACTTCCCAACTCTGGCGCAGACGCACCGATGACCTCACCATCCCGGTAGCTAGTTCCGGCATCATTTCGTCCAGATGGCTTCTGTCGACTTTGTTTGGATGGTTGAGAGGGCCGTGAATATTGTCGTTTAATTCGTGTGACGGCCTGCTCAAAAGCGGCTTCCCTATATGTCGTCTTTTTCGTTCGATAAAGGACTGGTCTACGCTGCTCGCCAGCCCCAATCGACTTGGATTTAATATCGAATTTGTTTGCTAAATCGTGGACCATTTTTCTTGTTCGTTTATCCATTGGTGGCAGATTCAGGCTAGGAAACAGTCAGTAAGATGAACGGTTTCATAGTGCTACGGTATACGTGCGTTTCTTGAGATCCAAGGAGGAACGTTTTCACTTCCTCTGCAACTTGGCCCATGGTTATGCCTGTTGAATATTTCGCTCGAAGGTCAACCTGGCCCTTCTTGCCCAGCAATCCCTTAGCTCGCAACTCCTCTCTCTCCTTCTTCCTCTGGGCCTTTTTGAGCCGATCATTGTTGAATGCAGATTGGAGTTGCTCCTCAAGGTCAGAGTCTATGTCGTCCCCTAGCAATTGCAGGCGCCTCCCCTTGCCCCTTTTAGGTCGCAAACTAGGCCGTTCCCAGTCCATGAAGTCGAAACCGGCCTGCTCTTCAAGCTCATCGAGATCGGGAATATCTTCAAGATCAGGGATATCTTCTGATTCTGAACCAACTTCAACTTCCTTGACGTTCTCTGGACCTGCGGGTGCCGATGGAGGAACTTCGGCGTCATCATCCGTTGATCCACTATCTGAATCGTCATCGTCATCAATTCCCATACCCTCAAACATTTCGCCATTCTCGCGCATGTTGGCGATGTAATCGGCGATCCAAGCGTCTTCTTCGTCCTTCTCCCGATTCCGCCGGCTGCGTGCTTTGCCTCGTTTCTTTGTTGGCCATAGCAGATCGTCGGAATCGTCATCCTCTAGTGTAGTACGGAGTTGAGGTCCTCTAACTGCAACTGAGATCTGCTTCTCTACTGCACGAATCTCGGTTGTCATAGACGTAAGTGTGATGCTGGGAGCCTGCTCTTTCGGCTTCATGGCGTTTCGGCCTTTAAAGACAATGACTTCATCGCTAGAGGTGTCGTCTTGAGATGCTGGTTCCCCATTAATCTCTTCGTCGGTTGCCTTGCGTGGAGCCATCGCTTCTTCGGGTGCTGTTTCTTCGGGTGCTGTTTCTTCGGGTGCTTTCTCTACAGGCGTCTTCTCTTCAGGTGCTATCTCTTCAGGTATCATTTCTTCAGGTGCTGTTCCTTCAAGTACTGGTTCTTCATGTGTTATTTCTTCAGACATTGCTTCTTCAGGCATTGTTTCAGGTATAATCTCTTCAGGTATAATCTCTTCAGTTGCTGGTTCGACATGGATTGTTTGTACATGTGATAGTTCTTCATCTATCGTTTCAGATATTGCTTCTACAGGAGCTTCTTGGTGGGGTTGAGTTTCTTTAACTATCGAGTCTTCGGGCGATGGAGTGCTCTGAGGACCATCCTTTGCAGTCTCTGTTTCTTTCTGTAGATCGAGCAAAGGGTCGTGAGTGCCGGAACTGACGAAGGTGACGGGTCTCTTCCGAAGCTGCGTGTTATTGCTCCAGAACGAGTTGTCATGATGAGAGGACTGTCGGGCTTCATCGAGTAGTGTGAAGGCAACTGTTATAAAGACGTCAGTTAAGTATGCCCCAGTGCCCTGATCAGACGTCTCGAAGGAAGTTACCGTTCTGTGCTGGAGTCGCAACATCATAGTGAGCGAAGTTGCCTCTTTGACGAGGTGATTGGTTCCAACCACTCCTCTGTTTCCCACCACGACCACGGCCACGCCCCCCCCTCATATTGACTGGTATCTGTGTTGTGAAGGCCGGTGCCAACGATTTGTATGGCGCAGTCACCAAAAGCGATTCTGGAGGTCTGTTGGAACCATACCCTGGTAGAGAGATACCTAGGCTAAAGCGCAGCTGTGGAAGAGGAATCGCGCTGCCTTCTGAGGCTAGTGTGACTCTTTTTCGAGGTGGGACAATTGTTACATAATCTGTTTCGTCCAATAGCCTGCAATGTAATTGACTTTTGTGCCTTAATTATCAGTGGCATCTAGCCCATTGTTTTTTCTTTTGAGAATAGAAAGGGCCGACAATGGGTGACTTTTCAGGTATTGGAATCAGAATATTCGATTTTATTCAAGAGGATATTTTAATTAAATGATTTTCTGCTGCTTTTTTGAATGCATTTCCTCTGTGAAGCCATATGATTGTATCGACCTTCAGTCTGCATACTGCCATATTTAGACTAGACCAACACACTAGCGTGGTGCTCCTCGCAACTTATTTCGACTTGCTTGCTGACTTGTATGATCTTGGTGGGAGGGTCAAGAGACAGCGTCAACAACGATCCCGAATTGGCCAGCTCAAAGTCTTCACCAGCTGCTCCCTGCTGCTAATTCGGCCAACATGGTGCTCGCTCTATTCTCGCGGGGAGCTCTCCGCAGTTCCGTCGCCGCCGGCGTCAGCAGCAAGCGATCCCTATCCGATGTAGCAATCACACGCACTGGCAAAACTATTCTACGGACAGAGGGCGGCCGGTAAGCGACGCACGCAACTGATACAGAGACAAGTCAATTAACATCATCTTCCAGGTCTTCTCTCGGAGGTACGATCGCAATATTCGACGCTGGAGGTTTGAGGTTGGGGGCTAACAGCCTGGACAGGACATACCGCGACAGTCTTCGGTGCGACGGGTCAATTGGGTCGGTACATTGTGAACCGCCTCGGTATGTTCAAACGAATTGGAGCGCATGAGTGTTTGCCAGGGCTCTAACTCTCTATATCTAGCCCGCCAGGGATGCACTGTTGTCGTCCCTTTCCGCGAAGAAATGACAAAGCGACACCTGAAACTGACTGGTGACCTCGGCCGCGTTATTTTTGTTGTATGTCTGCCACGGACGAATTGGATAAATTGGACGATTTAATTCTGATGCACTCGCAGGAGTACGATCTTCGCAACACTGCTTCCATCGAAGCAAGTGTGAGGCACTCGGATGTCGTGTACAACCTTGTTGGCCGGGACTATCCTACCAAGTACGAATGACCAAGACTAAGACTTCGATCTCGACGACATACTAAGTTGTCATAGGAACTTTACCCTTGAGGATGTGCATGTGGAGGGAACAGAGCGCATTGCCGAGGCCGTCGCAAAGTATGACGTTGATCGTTACATTCACGTCTCTTCCCACAACGCCGATGTCAACTCACCCTCCGAATTCTTCGCGACAAAGGTATGCGCAGTCATCTCACTATGAAAGTATGAAACTAACTTGCGCA
This sequence comes from Trichoderma semiorbis, assembly GCA_020045945.2. NCBI lineage: Eukaryota > Fungi > Ascomycota > Sordariomycetes > Hypocreales > Hypocreaceae > Trichoderma > Trichoderma semiorbis. The sequence goes on from CM034695.1 coordinate 3,447,470, forward strand.
ACGCTAGGGACGTGGAGAGATTGTCGCCAGAAACATCTTCCCTGAGGCTACCATTGTGCGACCGGCGCCCGTCTTCGGATTTGAGGATAACCTCCTGCTGAAGCTTGCTTCCGTACTGAACTTATTTACAGCCAACAACATGCAGGAGAAATTCTGGCCAGTCCACGTAAGTATCCGCAGATAGAACTGTTTGACAGCCACGCTGACATATTCGCAGTCCATCGACGTGGGTGCTGCTCTGGAGAAGATGCTGTACGATGACTCAACGGCCGGCAAAACTTTCGAGCTCTATGGACCCAAGCAGTACAGCTTGGCGGAAATTGCGGCTTTGGTGGACAAGGAAATCTTCAAGAAGCGACGACACATCAATGTGCCCAAGGCCATCCTAAAACCAGCGGCCAAGGTCCTGAACGACGTTCTGTGGTGGCACACCATTTCTGCGGATGAAGTGGAGCGAGAATTCATTGACCAGGTCATTGACCCTGAAGCTAGCACATTCAAAGATCTTGGTATCGAGCCAGGCGACATCGCCAACTTTACATACCACTATCTGGTAAGTGATGCGTACTCCGAAGCTTGTTACGTGGCCGGTCAGCCGTCTAATTTCCTCTACAGCAAGGATTCCGAAGCTCTAATTACTACGACCTCCCCCCTGCCACGGAGAAGGAAAAGAAGGAGGACAAGAAGTACATCCATGTTTTGGATGAGCTATAAACACAACGCATTTGTATATCTACGAGGGATAGTACGGTATATAATACTATTAGAACCAAGAAAAACAGATGCTCTGGACGTGCCTATTCGGCTTTCTTTGTTTTCAAAAGATAGTATTTACATAATTCAAAAAAAAAAAAAACAAAACAGTTTACCATATAAATCAATATGATCCTGGATGGCCGGGTTAGAGCTGACTTAAAAACCTACCTAGGTAGTATAAGCATATGCTAAATTTACCTAATCCGACCTAACTGGCTTGTTTCAAATACGTAGTGCCGCCTTACTCTATTACTCTATTATTCTCCGCATTGAAGGCGATCCCTCCATACGACATTCTTTTCCGCCGTGGGAGCCGGCTCATTCGTTCATCCCGCATACAAACTGCGCCCGACTCTCCGAATTGTAAATTGCACTGCACATGAGGCCTCCAACAAGGCAGTGCTTGAGCTTGGAAGTGAACATTTCCAGAGCATCGCGGTTTTTCGCACTAGTATCGCCTGGGTCTCGGACATTCCCCACGTCGAGCAGATCGACTTCCGTCTCGTCCATTTCAGTCGGCTCTCGCGCCTTGAGATCGCAAGCACGTGAGGTCAATAAGCAAGTGACCACAAACACTTACGTCTGCGACCATCCAACTCCGGCATCTTCGCTCGACGGACATTTCAGAGCCCAGCGCAGCATCTTATATTCGCCTCTGCGCAAGCCGATCCGGACCAGCCGCGATCTCGATCTTCACAGCAGCGTCACATATACCACCGGCGCCGCAATCGTTCTCACCGTCATCACCATCTCTTACCTTGCGACTGCCAACTTGCGCGAGCATCCAACAACTACTGAGACTCCGGAAGACATTGCGATCGCTTCCCCGCCATCTGATAGCATGCCGGACCAAATCGCACCGGGGCACGTAGGCAACCTCACCCCAGAGCAGGAAGAGAAGCTGCGCCAATTGTGGCAGGCCTTCTTCCAGCTCTGTGGCGTCCTTGAGGACAATGCCTCTGCCAGTACGAATACGGCAGCCCATGGAAAAGCGGAACCGGCAGAAGCAGAGAAGAAGAGGCGATTTGGAGTCTTCAAGAGGAAGGGAAACGAAAAGGCCGCCGCAGCGAGCGAGGCTGCCGAAGACGACAAATATGGCCAGACCAAACACTTCCAGGAGGTTCTTGCGACCAACAGCCCCGAGGCTATTCGCGAGACGTTCTGGAGCATGGTAAAGCATGATCACCCAGATGCCCTCGCCTTGCGCTTCCTTCGAGCCCGCAAGTGGGATGTGGACAAGGCCTTGGTCATGTTGGTGTCCACCATGAGCTGGAGACACAGCGACATGAAGGTGGATCTTGACATCATGGCGAATGGCGAGGAGGGAGCTGTTATCAATGCGCGGGAGGGCGAGAAGGATGCCAAGAAGGTTGGCGAAGACTTCCTGGCGCAACTTCGTATGGGTAAGAGCTTCTTGCATGGTGTGGATAAGCAGGGCCGACCAATTTGTGTGGTCAGAGTCCGCCTCCATCGTCAAGGAGAGCAGTGCGAAGAGAGTCTAGAACGATATACCGTTTTCCTAATTGAAACGGCGAGAATGGTGTTGAGACCACCTGTTGATACAGCAGTATGTTACCCTGGATTGGGATTGTCTACTTGAGATTGTGGATGTTACTGACCGCATTACTAGACCATCATCTTCGATATGACTGGATTTTCCATGGCAAACATGGACTACACCCCTGTCAAATTTATGATTAAATGCTTCGAAGCCAACTATCCCGAATCTCTTGGAGCTGTTCTTGTTCACAACGCACCGTGGATCTTCCAAGGTAAGAAGAAAAAACTGCTTATTTAAGAGGGAGAACAACTACTGACGCTGGCATTAGGAATCTGGAAGATCATCCGTGGCTGGCTGGATCCGGTGGTGGCGGCCAAGGTTCACTTCACAAATAACAAGGGTGATTTGCAGGAATTCATCGAATCCTCGCACATCCTAAAGGAGCTTGGAGGTGACGAAGACTGGGAATTCAAATATGTGGAGCCCATCGCTGGCGAAAACGACCTGATGAAGGATGTTGAAACCAAGGTAAAGCTTCTCGCCGGCAGGGAAAAGCTTGTCAAGGAGTACGAGGACGCGACTCTACAGTGGATACACAAGGAGGGCGAAAGCAAAGAAGTCCTGGCTAAGAGGGACGAACTGGCAACACAGCTCAAGGAAGACTATTGGAGACTCGACCCATATCTGCGCGCGCGTTGTCTCTACGACAGACAGGGAATATTACAGGGTGCTGCTGGGGCGAACTGGTATGAACCGGCAAGGGCAGCGACTGCTGACGGTAATGGGAATCTAGACACGTCAATCAACGACGTAGATTAAAGAAACGGCCGTGCACCAGGAAAACTTTGGATAGATTGGGGTCCTGCGGGTTCTATGGAGGATAGACATATATATAATATTTTCATTGTCTGCGTACCTCGCGTAAATCATACCATCCTAATTGCTGGCCGGCAGACCTGTGGTATCAATAGCGAAACTTACATCTTGGCCTTGATATCCTCACAAAGAGCTTTGAGCTTCTCCATATCGCCGCTGGTAGCGGGCCAGGAGATGCCCAGGCCTTCAGTGTCATTTGGCTTCGGAATCTATTCAGAGGGCATTAGCTAGAGTCAAAGGCTGGGGCGTTCAACTGATCGAGGGTAGTAGTGGTCATACCATGTGGAAGTGAACCTGTGGCAGTCAATGTCAGTTTGTTATTCACTCATCATTTCACAGTCATAGTATAGTTGAAGCTTACATGATGCACTTGCTGGTGGGCAATGGTTCCGTTGTTTTGAAGGATGTTGTAATCGGTGGCTCCAGTAGCCGTCACCAGCTTCTTGAGAGTAGGCTGAATGAAGCAAACATATGGTTAGCAAATGCAAAAGTAAGTGAAGCAACTAATAGATGTGTTACCAGAATTTCGGACAGCTGATCGTCGGGAATATCAGCCAGCTTTGCGCCATGATACTTTGGGATGACAAGCTACATTAGTGGCACAGCGTTAGTAGTCTGCCGGTGACCTTGATGAGCAGGAGGAGATTTACAGCATGGCCCTTGCTTAGCGGCCCGATGTCGAGGAAAGCAAGCGTCTTTTCGCTCTCAAAGAGCTTCAGAGCCGGGATCTCTCCTGGTGCAGGATGCTGTTAGTTCTGTTGTAAGAACGGGAGGGGTAGCTTGTCTTAGCAGTGGCGTTTTGACATTTTCGTCTTGCCAAACTCACCCTTGATAATGCGGCAGAATATACAAGACATGATTGTTTCTATGTGGGTGGGAATTGGTGCTGAAGAAGACGAGTTATAAGTTGGGTATGGAAGATGAGCCTGATGGTGTCAGTAGGTAGTGGAGAGGACTGATCTGAGGGTGACAAGATACTACTAATATGAAGAGGGGCTTGTGTACGTATTACATCACCTGCGACAATGGGAATTACTATATAGCGGGTAATGTAAAATAAATTGAAAATCGAATAAAAACCGCTACTACTCCTGCAATTCACTACATTGACATTATCGATCGATGTATTTTCTTTTGTGTAGGCGGTAGACCTTATTCCTCCATCCGCTCTTATTTTCCTTATATGAACTAAGTAGCTCACCGTTACGAGACGTGCACTTGAATTTCCTACCCCAGATTACGTACGCATGGCGATTGGATGAAAATAGGCGTGATTGCTAGAATAAATGCATTATTTTTTACTATATACCCATGATCTAATTTTGGCGCAAGCAAAGTCCTCAATGCCCATTCGCGTGGTGTGGGGGAGCTATCAAATATTAGCAGTCGAAACAGGCGCAGGGTGTGCATTCGCTCACGGTCTAAGATCGGAGATGGTAGGTTTCGCTCAAATTTGGATCCTGGCTCAGTTAGCTTTTGTTTTTCTTTCGTATGCGCAATTGTATGTGTCGTCTCACCTCCTGGTGCGGTTGGCGGAACGTATGGGTCGGGGTGTTTCCAGCTTTCGAGTAACTTTTCTGTCTCCGCTAACAGGGCCTGGAAAAGAGTTAATGGCGGCCCTCCATTGAAGGCGCGGGTAATGTTGACTGACTCTCTGTTGCCGAGGATCTGTGACCTTCTTGTTGGCCTCAAACAGGGACCGAATATAGAGCGCCTGGCCTCGCCATAGGTGACGATGGACAGCCCAGTCCAGCGCAAGCTTCAATGAGCGACGGTATAGTGACCTAGAAATTGGACATTATCGGTTAGAGTCGAGTACGTCGACGGTCGCAGGCTTGATTGATGTATGTACTGACAGAGCAGCTTGTCGCGTCGTCATGTTGGCTAGATGGTGGTCCTGGCGAAAAGACCGTGGTTTGAATTGGCAGTAGATCTCTCGGAGGTTGACGGTTGGTACACAGAAGTAGAATTGTCTGCCTTACGCCGGACTCACATTCTAAGGCAACAACACTACCGTTAGCCGGCCACGCCTGTAGCCTCTTGCTAAAATCCGTAGTGTTAATCCCGTTAGGGAAATATCTTTAGTACTAGATAATTATAGGATTTTAAGAGCCTAATTTAAATTTTTAACCAAGTTATTAAAATGAATTATCTAATTGCATTATAGTTGCAAAAATAAGTCAAATAAAATATTAAATAATTACTATTATAAGTATTATTATAATTAATTATTTCTATGTAGAAAATTAATTCAGTTTATAATAAACTGCAAAAGCGTAAAATTTAGACTAATTTATAAAAATCATCTTATGTAATTTTTTTTCACTTGTTGCTTACATTGCGCTTCTTGCGTCGAATCGCCCTGGACCGCCGCGATCTAGTGCATTGAGATTTACCTGATCTCTGTCTTGGTACCTACCACCTACTAAACTCCCTAGGTGCAGTAGCTGTGCAGTCTACCAAGTGCCGGATACTTGGGGGACTGATTCGACTGGCGCACGAGCAGCGATGCCGAGTATCCAAGGCTTCAATACCTTGAGGGCAAGATCATACATCTTTCGCTTACCTTTATTTACCCGTGCTATCCTACTGGCGATAATATGTTTCTGGCTGGCTAGTTTGCCGGGCTACTGGGATGTGAGGCTCTGGGGCTCTCTGATCCCGGACAAGATGTCCTTTGCAGCAGGTAATCAATGTGCTCTGAAATCTGGGTTGGCTGTGAATGATCTGACTTGGCCTTAGGATACCGGTTGAATACATTCCCTCTTATCCATCTCAACTTCCTCCATGCAGTTCTCAATGTTGTTGCGTTGACGCCATTGATGGAACGATTCGAAAGCGAATATGGAACACTGACTACATTGGCACTTTTCTTTGGACGTAGGGATACCATCTGCAACTCAATTTTTATGCCATTGGTCTAACTGAAGCAGCTCTGACTACGATTCCTGCCGTTCTGTATCTCTTCATTGAGATTGCCATTCTCCGTGCTAACCATGCCGTCATGGGCGCAAGGTAACACTACCTCAACAATGCTCAGGAGTAGCGAGAGGGATTCGTTATACTAACTTGGTCTCGGTAGCATCTGGGTGTTTTTGCTGTTGGGCATGGAGGCGATCCGAACGTATAAATCGAACCCATATTTGGTCATTGGGACATATCAACTCCCTACCTGGACCACGCCCCTACTTATGATTGTGGTTGTTGCTGCGCTGCTGCCAAGCACCAGTTTGTTGGGCCATCTTTGCGGTGTTGGCGTTGGCTATGTCGGTATGGTGTTCGACTTCCCCCATGAGCCGTGGATCTTACAACTAACAACTATTTGTAGCTGGCCTTGGCTACGTAAAGTTGCTCGCACCTCCAGAGTGGGCACTTCGATGGATCGAATCTCGCCTGAACCTCCTTGCCATATTGCCGCACTATGTCAGCGTTGACCAAAAGACATACGGTAGATTTGGCGTTTTGCCCTCGACCAATCGCCCTGTTGGAGGCGCATCGACAGAGTTAGTGGGAGTGGGTGCTTAAATATATGAGCGGCTTCATACGACGCAGCCATTTGGATGCATATTACGCGGTGTTGACATTCGATTACTTTGCGAAGCTGATCGTCAGTCAGAGCAAATTGGAGTGTTGTTATGGGTAAAGCCTGGGAATGACAGGTTATTCGCGGCTCAGACGTTGATTATACATAAGAGTGCGTTATGAAGGATAACCTGAAGCCATAGCGAACATACAATGTCTGATAAGAAATAGAAGACATCATTCAATTGCTCCCGTAAGCGTTCGGTGAATCGATTCAATGAGCCACATTGTAATGCGTCAGTTCAGGTGGGGCCATGCCTGTGTTACGTGTAAAGCGGTACCAAGAATTCCGTACTGTAAAACTAAAAAATCGGGCTTGGGAGGGAAAGGGAAGACCCATCTAATAATTCCGGGACGTACCTGTCGCATGTCACTTTATTTTCATGCACATGGTCTGCTTCCAAGATCCAAGTCCTGATTGCTGTCTTTCTGCGATTTAGACGTCACCACACCACGAAGAGGACAACCGCCTTGAAACCGACTCGCTGCCCATCTGGGACTTTGGCCCTGCTTCTATGCAATGCTCAGCAACAGAGATAGCACCGCCCTTCAGAAAACCTATGATTCAAGTTACCTCAGTTGTTCAACGGCTGTGTATTATGAAGGCCAGGTAAAGCGATGATGGACCGCCTCATCTCGTTCTAACATGCTGTTTTCAACTACTTGCCCAGGCTGACACTTTGTTTTCCCTTTAGGGCGATGAGAGCGAGGCTACTCGACATTGGAAGGCCGCACTTCGACGCATAAATGAATACTACGCGTCGACAAGCGCACCAAGAGTCGCCGGGACATACACCGATACGGATGCTGCCTTGATAGACGCGGTGAAAGAGCTGGAGCTACAATGCAAAGAAAGAATTGATCTCCTGGAAGCGCTGAAGCTGTCCCGGCAAGAGGGCGTCGCTTCGACGTATCGTGACAATACCGCACAAGCCACCGGCAGCTCCAGCCAGGTATCGGGGACCATAGGGCAAGGCTCTATCCCTGCGGTAACATATTCCGAACTTTCACGTCCTTCGTTCTCGACGAGGAATTCACTCGAGGCAATGACGTCATCTGAAGAAGCGATTAGGAGGATCCATAGCACCCCTGCCGATTCAACTCAACGAGTTGCCTACTCGCTTCCCACTTCGAGAACCCCAGATTTGCCTGACATGCGAAGCGACAAGGCGGCCCGGGCTCCAAGCCCCGAGAAGCGCACTATGAGGACTACACTGCGATCCAAGAAGACCAGCGATCGATCATCTACTCCTCGTAAATTGAACAGGCCTGCAGCGGACGGGCCAAGCAAGGCCGCGACCATTGCGTGGAGCACTTCCGGATCTCGAGACAACTTCTTAAATCCCTTCTCTACAGAAGGACGGCCATCAAAATCAAGCCCTACTCCGCGTCAGTCCCTGGATCGCAACACCCCCGGTTCGCAGAAATCAACGATATCATATGACTCGAGGTCTCAGCGTACATCGCCTCAAAAATGGAACATGGTTCCTTTGTCTGATGAATCTCGTCTTCCACAGCCTTCAGTCCTTTCTATTAGCGCAGCGTCAAGTGCTTTGACATCTTCGTCCAGCCAAGAAGCCTCCACGTCTTATCAAATCCCAAGTAAACCAGAGCAATATGCAACTCCTCGGAAGCCCCCTGTCTTTGAAGATGTGTCAGTTCAAAGTAAGAGACCAAGTGCTAAGGCTGGCACTCCGGAAATGTCTGGAGGACAGAGGGAATCCAGCACCTCCAGGAGTAAGAGGATAGTTATGGACAGTCCGCTTTTGTACAAATACGACACAGAACGAGGGGATCGGTACCGGGACGATGCAAGACGACCATCCTCCGAGTTTGCCACACTGAATCAAGTTGACAGCCGCTCAAGTGAAGAGGCTGCCGAGGGTACAGCATGGGGAGCTAAAAACGATACAACACCCAAGAAAATGACAAAGGCAGCCATTCTAAAGAATCTGCCGCCTGGGATAGATGAGAGCGCTGCGAAGCAAATCTTTAACAATATTGTTGTGCAAGGAGACGAAGTTCACTGGAGCGATATTGCGGGCCTGGAGGTTGCGAAGAATTCTTTGCGGGAGACTGTAGTATATCCATTCCTACGCCCCGACCTGTTTATGGGCCTACGCGAGCCGGCTCGCGGAATGCTCTTATTTGGACCGCCGGGAACTGGAAAGACGATGCTGGCTCGCGCAGTAGCCACCGAATCCAAATCCACCTTCTTCTCCATATCTGCCAGCAGTCTAACAAGCAAATATCTGGGAGAATCAGAGAAACTAGTGAGAGCGCTCTTCGGTCTCGCTAAAGCGCTTGCTCCTAGTATCATATTCGTCGATGAAATCGACTCACTGCTATCTCATCGATCGGATGCTGGCGAGCATGAGGCGACTAGGAGGATCAAGACCGAATTCCTTATCCAGTGGAGTGAGCTCCAGCGAGCCGCAGCCGGCCGAGAGGCGGACAGCAAAACGAGCACGCGGAATGAAGCTCAAAGAGTTTTGGTATTGGCCGCAACGAATCTACCATGGGCAATTGATGAGGCCGCTCGGCGACGGTTTGTGCGCCGACAGTATATTCCTTTACCGGAGCCCAAGACGCGGGAGACACAACTGAGAACATTACTACGACAACAAAACCACAGCCTGTCAGACGAAGATGTAGAGCAACTTGTACAATTAACGACTGGTAAGCATGCTTTCTCCTTAGCACTCGATTACGTTAACAGTCACTAAACTGCCTTATAGGGTTTTCGGGATCCGACATTACAGCTCTTGCCAAAGATGCAGCCATGGGGCCACTTAGGTCTCTAGGCGAGGCCCTTTTGTATATGACAAAGGAGCAAATACGGCCCATGGATCTCTCAGATTTTGAGCAAAGCTTAAAATCCATTCGGCCGAGCGTAGACCAACAAGGCCTACGGGAGTACGAAGAATGGGCCGAGAAATTTGGCGAGCGTGGTGGTTAAAGCTGAACTGAGCTGAGTTGTCTACCTGCGTCCAGATACAGCATCCCTTCCGCTCAAGGCAAGGTTAGCATCTGCGCAAACTACGGCAGTACGCGATCGAAATATCAAGTAGCAGCTGTGGTGTGTGTTGCGAGTTCTGTCAGATCGATTACGACCGACGTCCGTGAATTCATTAAGAGGCGCTATATTGCTAAACTCTTACTCGGTTGTTGCTGGAAGCAAATTATGAGCATCCCTTTGCCAATAATCTCACACAGGTGTAGCCCTGGAACGATGCTACCCGATCTATTCATACAGCCATGTTGCGCCATGCCAACTGGAAATTGTGATATCCGATGTCCTCTGTCCTTTGTCGTGTGCCCTCCCGGTCATTCCTTCTGTTCCTCCGTGTTGTTTATTCTTCGTTCAGCCTTGACAGCTCGCTTGGCTTCTCGTTCGGCGATACGCTCCTCTAGTGAGGGAATCGGCGGCCGTTCCTCGACTGGAGTGCCATAGGGCGCAATGATGTTTTTGATAACGTGACGCTTGTGTTTGGAGGTCGGCCAGCCGGGAACGATGGAGACGACGTCGCCAGTACGAAGGGAAGAGTTGGGATCGTGCACGAGGTAGTGCTTTGGCTCTGCAAACCACTTTGGACTCGTTAGCGGAAGGGGATGAAGCGTGGCAATCGCATAATCACATACCTTGTTGATGACTTTATTCCATTTTTGACCACCGACTCGAACCTTGACGGTTTTTTGCATCAGACCAGCAGATACAACAATGCCATGAAGCTCATGAGTGACGCGCCGGGCGGCTTTTGCAACTTGTGAAGACATTTTGATATATATATCTCTTAGTTTAGGTGAACAATGGTTAAACAATGCCAAATGATCATATCATTGCTCCGAAGTCATTGCTCTGTGGACCGCAGATAATCATCATCCCACTAAAAGTTTGCGAGTAGCTGGAGTATACACGCTCCAAGCCTTTTTGGGGTTTATCTGCACGCACTAGCTGTATCGCTATTGGATGGAGGAGAAATTGCCGAAGTTGGCCCGGCATTCTAAAGGTGCGTCTTATCGATTAGAGTGGGAGGCATAATATACCAGGATTTTGTTGTCTTCTATTAGTCTGCAAAGGGGAAGCATGGTTGTAGGAAGATATGTATAGGAGGACATCAAATATTACTAGATTGTTATTCTATAAATCCAGTAGTATATACGATTCTTTGGCTTAGAGTTTGTTGTAGATTTATAACTGAGATGAAGCAGAAAAGAGAGACGGCGCTGTTCTCTTTTGAAACAAAGTGAACCAATCATTAACTCGTAAAAAGGCCCTGTCCATCGAACTTGCATTAATGGTTCTTGGACTCGCCAAACAGCCCCCAGTCCTTGATGACAAAAGTTTCCCAGATGCGAGCCGCAATCTCAACAGCATCTCCAATAAGCTTGCCCTGCTTGCCCAGCTCCAGATCGACCTCCTCGGCATCGTACTCTCCTCTGATGTGAGGCACATTGATGGTGATTAGAATGTCTGTGTCCTGCTCTTCGAGGCGCAGCAGAGTCATGGTAAGGGCCGTGAAGTCGGGAGCTGAGTTTTGGTCGCTGGAGTGGCTGGCGTTGGGGGTCTGCGTTGCGATGAGGGTATATGCGGGGTGTTTCAACCTGTTTTTTCCCCTGCTTGTTAGTGAAACTGGGATGGCGCACAACGGCGTGAGAAGAAAAAAGGGTGACGTTACTCTTGCATGCGCGAGAATTCAGTCTCGGCCGTGTTCCAGATCTTGACCGTGTTGATGTCCGAGCCGACCATGTCTTCCAGATGTGTGGTCATGGCGCGGCCGTCAATCTCGGGGCCGGACCCGGGGCCTCCAACGCGCTCTGTGATTTCGAAGATGATGCTCGTGAAGCCATCCTTGTCGATCCAGACTTCCTGGTTGTCGGGGACTTGTCTCAGTTTGCTGTAGAGAGGAACATGAAGTTGTAAGTTAGTTAAAGTATATTTCTAGAATGCGCGCGACACATGAGTCGCAAGGTTTTTGCTGACCTGACATCTGCAAAGTGTTTCGGCAAGTCGCAGGTGATGGCGCCGCCGTAGAGGGGAGTGCTTCGGTATTTTGATGACATGGTGGTTATTGGTATCGGGATCAGGATCGGGATATCAGAAAGAAATTATAATTATATTCCGCCGTATCTGGCCATAAAGTGTTTTGCAGGAGAATGAGAATGCGATATTCCAGAAGCTTGTTCGCTCGCTGTTGGAGATTTGGCAGGACGAGTGCTAAGCTTAATACCACAGTGGGGTAATTAGATGACATCACAAGACGCTGCGCCGTCCATGCGCGTAATGCAGCGGTTCAGCCTCAGAGAGTGCCTTGTTATTTATTCCAGCACTGAGCGAAATCGGGGCTAATGCACTCTGTAATCCGGGTACTTTTGACGCCATTTGATGCCATATTATATTACTTTGACATTGATGTTTCGGCGATTTATTAATTTATATGATGAAATAGTATTTAAGATTCCTATCAAGAGCATCTGAATGATTTATTTTAAAAGTGGGCAGCAAGGGTAGTGTGAATCTAATGACTCATTTCATAGAGTCAATTATCTTGTTTATACTGCTCTTACTCCAAGCCGGTATACGGAGCATTTTATAGACCTAGCCAATTAATTTTGCCCAGTGCCAACCTACCAACTTGCAGTTCCAATCTACTTAAACATATAACTTCAAACATTGATACCAGCCAAGCTTCTTTTATTTTGGAATTGGCCAAGAAGAAAAGAAGAGGCATTCATCATTTCCACAATGCCCATAATTTCACTCGGAGAGTCTATACCTCCAGACACTGCTCATGTAAGTTGTTTCTCGGTCTGCAACGAATACAAACATTCATGACAGCATTGACTCACTCATGCAATCCGCAATCGAAATTACAGGCAGTCAGTGTCTCATTGCCAACCTGGCAGGCCAATGTCGGTTATGAAGAAGGCGATGCTCAAGTTGTGAGCCGTATGGTCACTGGCTACCCTCGGTGAGATGAGATGCATCAAACGGCCTGTTTCGCGTGCAGCCTTTACTTATTTCTCTGGACAATTAGATTTTTCATTCATAAGAGCATTCAGGCTTTTGCTCAGGACATTCTGACCGCCTATGGACGTGCTGGCCAAAAGGCTATGCTGTTTGCCACGGCTGCCGCTGGTCAGAGATGTCTAGAGTTTATGCGTCAGCGAGTGACTCCGCAAATCGCCAAGCAGATCTTCGTGGTTAATCTTGCTCTGGATACGTCCAAAGATCTTTCTCCATTGCTGAAGCAGCTGGCGCCCACCATTTCTGGCGTCATCTTCCCAGAGGAATCGTTCCCAGTGGCCAAAGAGTACTGGCAGCATACTGGCGATGGAGTCTCGAGCCGACGGGCCGAATTCTCCCATGAACTATTTAAACTTGGCCAGTTGATTCCAATTAATGATCAACAGTACCATCATGCTGTCTTAGAGAAACCCGTGCGTGGCCCAAAGCGGTACTCACGAGCCAATTCCACCGGAGGTCCCAATGCAGGTGGTTCCGAGAATAAGGCTCCTTCAACTTCCGAGAATCCGGATGAAGCTCGTGAAAGTTTCCATTTCCTGGAAGAGCGTTTCGGAAGAAATCTTAACCTCACCCAAGTAGCCCGAGCAAAATCGGCTATTCGCAGAAGAATTGCGGGCTCCCTCGCTGGTGATGCGGACATGAATGATGAGACAGAGACAAATTCGGAGGCTAATACCCGTGGCATTGAATCTCTCGATGAGACTGACGTCTTGCTGTATCCTTGTGGCATGAATGCCATCTTCAACGCCCACCGCGCTCTCGTGGCTGCTCTGGGTTCACACAAGAGCATCAATTTTGGATTTCCCTACGTCGATACGCTCAAGATTTTGGAGAAATTTGGACCGGGCTGCATCTTGTATGGTTATGCCTCGTCGGAGGAACTTGATGACCTTGAGCGCCTCCTGAAGGATGGACAGCGCTTCCTTGCCCTCTTTTGTGAATTCCCGGGAAATCCGCTCCTCGCCTGCCCGGATCTCAAACGGATTCGCAAGTTGGCAGACGAGTACAACTTTGCCGTCGTCATCGATGAGACCATTGGCACATTTGCAAACGTCAATGTCCTCCACTACGCCGACATTGTCGTCAGCAGCCTGACCAAGATATTCTCGGGCGATTCGAATGTCATGGGCGGCTGCACGGTCCTGAACCCTGAAGGCAAACATTACAGCTTGCTGAAAAAAGTCTTTGAAGAACAAATTTACGAAAACACATATTGGACGGAGGATATCCTCTTCATGGAGAGAAACAGCCGCGACTTCTCCAGCAGAGTGAAGCGCATAAACGTCAACGCGGAAACAATATGCGACATCTTGCGGGATGACCCTCTCGTCAAGACTGTACATTATCCCAAGTATAACCCTTCAAAACCTAACTACGAGGCTTGCCGCCTTCCTGATGGCGGATACGGAGGCTTGCTCTCCGTCGTCTTCCATCACCCCGAGCACGCCCAAGTTTTCTTCAACAACCTCGACACTGCAAAGGGACCGAGTCTGGGAAGCAACTTTACACTCTGTTCTCCTTATGTACTTCTGGCCCATTATCGAGAATTGGATTGGGCTGCCAAGTATGGTGTAGACCCGGACCTGGTTCGTGTGAGTGTAGGATTGGAGGAGCCTGAAGAGCTGCAGCTTCTCTTCCGAAAAGCTCTCGAGGCCGCAAAAGCAGTAAGCGTTGCGTGATGGTAACGAAATCGGCATTAGGATGAACAATACGGCAGCAATCATGGTGTAAAATTTGTAGATAGCCTGAAACCAACGAAGTAGCATCGTACAGACGATGCTGTGAACGAATGCTCAACGCATCCGGTCATTGTGCTCAATTTGTTTCTTCCTCAACAAGATCACATATATAGTTTTATAATAGTTAGCAGGCACTGAGTAACCAAACGCACGCGGGATTCTTAGAAAATATATAACACGCCATAGAAAGGGGTATTATCAGTTATTATTGTCTCTCTGGCATCGTAATAAACATTATCGTTTCATAAACAGCGTTCTAAAGAGCACATGCTTGTCGTTCAGCACCTCACATGATGGCACACTCAGACGGTTTATAGCCTTCGCCAAACTCCTCTACCCCCCGTTCTAGGTCATTAGCTCGTTGCTTCTCCTTTACTTCTGGGAGGAAGTATTTTCTCATAAATTTCTCTAATTCAGCATCGATGTTATCTATATGATGTTAGAGTGCCATTCGCGTGGTACATAGTGTTTCATAGCATGAGCGGGGGTTACTTACCAGCGGAAGCATCCATGACTACATGAGCTCGGCACAAGGGACAGCACTCCTCCTTGCGTCGCTGTATCTTGATGATGCAACGAATGCAGAAAACGTGTTGACAGCCTAGACGAACTGGTTGATATGCAATCGAATAGCATATCGGGCAAAGATAGTCATTAATTTGGGGTATAATAGAAACCAGCTCGTTAGAAATTCGAGCGCACACTTCCTTGGCAATATCGCCTGACAAAAGCTTTCGCGAGTTGACTGCGCTCGGGAAGGCACGGGAAACGCCCAACGCAGTGCGTTTATCAAATTCTATGTCTCTCGTTAGCTGATAATCTACCCACCCAGTGGACAGAATGTCGTCTTACTCTTCAATATTTTTGAGATTGCCAACATATTTAGTTCCTGAAATTGTAGATGCTTCAAGAGAGTAGCATTCAGCTCAAGAAATTTCGAAAAGGCAGTTCGACTTTCCGTCAACTTGAATGACTTGACAAGCTGTTGCTTGTGGACCTGGTTCTGAAACCATTGCAGCTGCTGGAGAGCTTTCTGGCTGGAGCGAGCTCCGTGTTCTTGCTCATGCGTCGCAAAGAACACTTCCGCATCCAGATACAGCTCGAATATGTGCCTCCAGCGGTCGAGGTCGCTCTTAGAAAACCGCGTCGGCCGGGACACTTGCGAAACTTGTTTCCCTATCTCTTTAACCTCCTGTTTCAGCTCTTCCTTCTCTGTGGCCTGCAGAGCATCCAAGCCGCCTAGATCGCTCTGGAGAATGTCAAAAAAGACACCATCAGATCTTAGGGGCACCTCTATGACATCGTAACTTTCATGGCCTGCCTGGCTTCCGTCTGCGAGAGGTTGCGGTGTTGCACGCGCCGCTTCATCGCTCGTATCGGTGTGTGAGATATTGGCTGGTTTGGTTTCCCCATCGCTTTCAGAGGAGTCGACAGCACGCCCGGAGGTGATTTTCTCGAAGAAATGGCGCGTGGTTGGCGCAAGCGATGCATCGATAATGTTGCCCTCGTGCAAATGGATTTGTACCGTTAATTTTGGTCGCACAAGTTTAGAGCTTGAAGATGCTGTGTATTTCCATAATGTTAGCGACATCGGTCAAAGACATCCCTGTTAAAGAAAAGGAGACAGGCAGAATGATCTTTCTAGAGGTAGACATACGGTTGAGACTGTAATTCAAGGCGACTGGAGAATCCGTGTTGGCATGGAGAAGTTCGCGCAAGGTTTCGGCGTCAAGTCCTAACTCTTGAAGCTCTCGTTGGACTTTCTTGAGACATTTCTTTAGCTGGCCATATGGGATCGCATGGGCAACCCAGTGAGGCGGGAAGCCTGAAACATTATGGTGAGCAACTGGAAGACAGACACTCGAGGCGCAGCTGGAGCTGCTCTCAGCTAAACCAAAGAAGAGGGAAAGGGTTTACCTTGACTAGCCAGCGACTGCTTGAGTTCATGGGCGAATTTCATGGCATCTGTCAATCATGTTATGAACATGCTACTTCCAAGTTACCAAAAGCTGTCGCCCCTACCCTTCTCAAGTAATATTAGACCATAGACATGGTTGATATAGTATGCACCTTATGATATTGTCGCAACCCCAAGTGGAGAAGGCGACAGCCATAGAATCAGCCCTATCTGTTCCTGTTCACCGATAAAAGCCGGCCGGTATTTTAGGCAAACAACGGAGGATGGAAATGAAAGTTGAATAAATTTCGTAACGGGCTAATAGGAGACAAGAAAGGAGTGTGTATGGTAATTTAGATACATATTTTTTCCCACGTGAAAGATAACTGTTTTCGTCGAGACTTCCCAAGTAAGTAATAATAATTAATGCAAACAAATGATTTTTTTTAATTCCTCGTGGATTTGCCGATCCTCCTCCGATCTGCTCTTCGACTTTTTCCCCTCCAGCGCTAGTGGGTGACATTTGATTTCCATGTTCTTGGCCAGTGTGTCACTGCCCCACTCATCCCTCCCAACTCGGTTGCTCGGCATCCACCCATGTTGAAAGTAAACAAATGCTCTACAGTATCGCAAGCATCGCATGAGCAGCTCTTTATGTCCACAGCTGTATCGTATCATGTTATGACATTATGACAATGAAGAGTACTCAGGAAGACGACCCCTTCTACGGCAGTGATGACGAACTTCCATCTTTGGATGCGCTCTTGACGCGAATTCCCGGCCGCATACAACAGCAGGTCTCGCAACCAAAGCCTATTTCGAAGCCCATCCCGAAAAATGCCATCTGGATTGAATTGGAAGATGATGATAGCAGCGTGGAGAATCATACTACCGACAAAGAAGACCCCATCTACGGCTTGAGCGATGCAGAACCCGAGAAGGCCATCCCGGCCTTGGTAAAGGGAGAGATACGGAAGAGATGGCAGTCGTCGTCAGAGAGGTTTGGTGATGATGATCCAGAAGGGGAAGAGAAAAGGCCCCCACGGCCTCTAGGTCGATCTACAAGCACCCAGAAATCCAAATCGCAAGAAGTCGATATTCGATCGCGCAAGACCACCAAAACCAAGGACAATATGCCCCCGAGAATCGGATCGCAGGCATCAATAAAGCAACCCCGAGGCCCTTCGGAAACAAGCAATGGCGCCTCTGATAACGTAACCTCGAATGCGAGTGGCACAGCATCAAGATTGCCCCAGTCACAGACTAGCACGTCCGAACGATCTCGTTACAATAGCCAAGGGGGACCATTAACACAACATCCTCGTAGCGTATCACCAAGCCGGAGTCGAACCACAAAATCGAGTCGTCAGCCGCAGATTCCTAAACACCAAGAGGGCAAAGATATAGTTCGGCCATTCTCAGAGCTTCTGCTTGATCTCCAGGATGCGCTGGGTACTAATACCCTGCAATTTCCCACCATGGCTCCCAAAGAGGGCAAGCAAAAGAAGCTGGTCTCTCCTCATAGAGAAATTCATGCTAAAGAAGCATCTCAGGGGCCGGTTATTGATACTGTTCGACTCCAGGAGTTTGATGATGAATGGTATGAACCAGAAATGGATCGTAAGACCAAGTCTTCTACTCAATCAACAGTCCCAAAATCGCCGTCAAAACGGCAGACGAAGAAGTCGTTTGACGCCAAAAAATCTCAGCTGGCAATAGACTTCCTCCAGCAGCTCGATACTCAAATCACGCACGGCAAGGTTGGAGAATTGACTCAATCCACCGGGGGAGTGAAGATTGTGTGGAGCAATACTCTCAAGACAACCGCCGGTCGAGCAAACTGGAAGCGAGAAACTATCATCTCCAAACATATAGGCGACAGCGCCAAGGCAGACGTGAAGCAATATCGGCATCATTCTTCCATTGAACTTTCCGAGAAGGTCATTGGCGATGAGCTGCGTTTATTGAATGTCATAGCACATGAATTCTGCCACTTGGCAAATTTCATGATCAATGGGATTACAGACAATCCTCATGGGAAGGAATTCAAGGTATGGGCAGCAAAGTGCACCCAGTTGTTTGGTTCACAAGGCATCAAAGTCACCACGAAACATTCGTATGAGATCGACTTCAAATACGTGTGGACTTGCACGGCATGTGGCTGCGAGTATAAGCGCCACTCTAAAAGCATTGATCCCAAGAGGCATCGATGCGGCGCTTGTAAGGCTTCGCTTGAGCAGACGAAACCAACACCACGCCAGACGCCAACGGGTCAATTAAGCCAGTACCAATTATTTGTCAAGGAACAAATGAAGGTTGTTAAAAGCGAGAATCCAAACAGCCCGCAAAAAGAAATTATGGGGATAATCGCAGAGAGATGGACCAAGGTGAAGAGCAACGAGGTATAAGAAGCTGTTTTATGAATGAGACACCAGCCCAA
Organism: Trichoderma semiorbis; assembly: GCA_020045945.2. Taxonomy (NCBI): domain Eukaryota; kingdom Fungi; phylum Ascomycota; class Sordariomycetes; order Hypocreales; family Hypocreaceae; genus Trichoderma; species Trichoderma semiorbis. The sequence continues at coordinate 3,466,289 of CM034695.1, forward strand.
TGAATTATACCCAATTTTTCATGTAATTAACAAGCAGAATTGGGTTTGACGATTGCATATACCCATCTATACCATATGAATGTTGCACCTTGACAATTTTTTTTTCCGCTCTTATTGATGAAAAGTAGTAATGGCGATACGTGGCATGCATGCATAAGGCACCATGCATGGGCAAAGTAGCTTAAACTGCTTGGTTGGGCTTTCAACTCCATCTCAAATACATTCAGACGTCCAAAGCCAAGCACACAAGAAAGCACTGCTCAAATAACCATCCAGGGCCATGGCTCATCGGCTAAATGAAAACTCAGCGGCCATCTTCTCGCCATCTGTCGCCCGCATCGCCGCATCCACCGCCCGAGACTGGTCTTATGTCGACGCCTGGCTTTCGTCTAAATCGCCTGCATGGAAGAACTCGCTGCCGTCTTTTGAGCGAAACCAGGACACGCTCAAGGCGCTGCTGGCCCTCGTGTCGCTCAACGAAGCAGCCGATGATCAGCGTCGCCTCCTTGCCAGGGTCGATGCCACGGCTCTCCAGGCGCTGAGCGCCCACGACAAGGCAGAGGCGGGCATTACGGCCAATGGCACCACTCTCACCAAAGGCCATTTGCTCGATGCCATAGAGCACAGCCTGCCCAAGGATGGCGTGAATGCTCTAGATGTTCTTACTGCTTTGGCATCTGAGGCCGCCACTGCGAGCGCGGATCCTGATCATCTTGGCAGCCTGATGCTTCGTCTTCAGGGCACGGTGTACGGGGCTGAACAGACGGCAGCCCGCGTTGATACCTTTGACCGTCAGATTCAGAGAGAGGCCGAGGCGGCTGAGGAGCTGCTTCACACGCTGCAGAGCGAGAGCTACAAACCGCCTTCTGACCTGGCGAAGCAGAACCTGGATGTGCAGCGCAGGATCAAGACCGTTTCTGCCCAACTCCCTGATCTCCATGACCGTGTCACCGCTCTCGGAGCCTCCATAGCGACGCCTTACATGGCGATTGGCGATGTCATTGAGCTTGAACAGCGCTATCAAGCCTTGCTGTTTCATGTGAGGGACCTCAGCGAGCAGATTGCCGCCCTTTCACAGGAGTAGGTCTGGTGTGCCTCACATCCCCCGATTGTTGTGCTAGCATGTTAATGATTTTGCCAGCACTCGTGGTCATTGATACTGGAATCTTCGCGATCAACGCCATTCGCATCTTATAATGGGAACATTCATGCTGCAGTCAAAGGCGTCGGCTTCAACTTCGCACAGATATAGATCGCTGTTTGCATCCACTATTTATTTCCCACTCTTCACTACTCTGGTATCTACTGATTTCGACGGTTCTTCCCCGAAACGGCACCTCCTAATCTCCCAAACTGCCTTCCAAGTCCCGACCTTTTCACTGGTGGTGAAACCACCGGTGGTGCCTGGTCTTTCAAAGGTACAGGCGGGCCAGCAGCACCTCCTCGCATGCCGTCTCTGTTTTTGCTCTCCGGCGATGCCTCTCCTATACGGAATTCGCTCACTCCAGCCGAAAGAGTATCCTCTATCTCAATGTTGGGTCGTTGACTTCTTCTTGCTCTGTCCTGGACACTGCGAAATTTCTCCAAAAGCTCAACCCATCGTATGGCACCATCTTCTCGCCCCTTCAACCTATTTGGTCGGTCATAATTTGAAGAGGCCGGCGTTGCTCCCATGCTATGTCCATCACCACTAGTTAGCACTGAAGGAGAAGGAAGAAGAAGAAGAATATTGAAGAGCTTTTATTTCTAGCTTGAGGATACATGATGTCGGCGAATCTTACCTTCGTGGAACAACTTGCAAGAACCCAATTGAGCTTACGCTATTGAGTCGGTTCTTCAATGCAGCAAAGGCAGAGGACTGCGGCAGAAGCATAAGAATTCCGTACATGCATTTGTACAAGTATGGATATTTCTCAGGTTCTAGCAGTTGCAAGCGCAAATCTTGTTTTCTACAAGTTAGTATATGTGTGGTCACGCATGCTGCTTTTCTTCAACGGCTCAGGCACTTACATGTGAAGACGGGCGATTCAATTAGCTGGACTAGCTTGTCGACTTGGATCAGCATATTGACTGTCATGTCCAATTCGCCACTATTCAATTATTAGCGCCAAGTGTAGAGACTTCCTGTGTATAGAACTCACAAAATTTGTAATAGATGATACGCCTGTTCATAGGCTTGGGAAAGTAAACATAGGGAGAATGTCGCAACTGCATTGTAGCACCACGACCTGAACAGAGCCACAAACAAAGTCTGACCATCCTACACGTTGTGTTAATCGAAATGCTCTCAGTTGTAAGATTTAAAGATGGAAAAGGTCGGGGGCAGGCTCATAATAGACATAGTTTTATACCTTCGTTTCAAGATTTCTCAACCGCTTGCGTACCTCCGCGAGCTGAGGTGCCGTAATCAAGTTGTTATTCAGATTTTGCACCATGATGCTAGCAAATTCCACGTCTTCCTCCTTTTCGATACAATCGGCCAACGTCCGGTATATGCGCTCTGGACTGAGGCTGATACAAAGTTGCCGGATGATGAGATTACCTCTGGTTTCGAGCAGCTTGCGATCTGTAGAAAAAAGTTGTAGCAGGTTTACCATGAAGCTGGCAAAGTAATCGTCCTCGCTATTTCGCGAAATTTGAGACAGCAGTTGCAGGTCTCTGGTAACAACAGCATCAGAAGGATCCGAAAGAGTCTTGAGAAGGGCCGGAAAGGTGCCGTCGTTGAAGGCTAACACCTTGCGCGGCGCTTTCCTGTGCAGCATGATAAGCCAAGTTAGAGCAGCTACACGTGTAGCTTCGTGGTCATTTAGGAACAGTAGAGTAAGTGAATTAACAGCAGCGGTATAATCGAGGTTCGCTTGAATTTGTGTGGCGTCGGGAGTGGCGATTGCAGCGGAAGACATTCGACCGCTGCCTGGTGTTACGCTACGTATCTCGTTGTCTCTAGAGTTTGATATCGATGCCCGACCGAGGCTGCTATTATCTTGCTTGTCTTGTGATAACGAGAGTCGGTGATTCATTGAGACTGTCCCTTGGCTTGCGTTGACATCAGATTCATCAGACAGAGATACCACGTAGTCCATGAGACAACTGTTCACTCTGGTTGCAGCGAGGCGAATCGTCTCTTTGGTGCTAGCCATCGCAGGGAGCATATGCGCAAGGATCTTGGGCGTAAAAGGTAATACTTCCTCGGGGCAAATATCGAGAAATTCAACAATCCATCTGAGCGATTCAAGGAGACAATCTTCCTCTTTAGCATTGTCAGCATCAAGTCATAAGATGACAAGTATAGTAACCAGATGAGATGCAAAACGAACCTAGTGGAGAATCAAGCGTAGCAGTAAGGATGTCCAGTATCTCTTTATAATTGATTTCAACATCCTGGCCGGGGATCCAGTCCTCTTCCATGCTGTCCTCATCGTCGTCGTTCAAGGCATCCGAATCAAGCTCGTCTCCCTCTTCCAAATTAGGGCGGCCGCCAGCGCTGTCGATGGATTCTTGTCGCTTCCGCTTCCCCCCTTCTTTGAACTTCTTGTTCTCAACTAGTCCTCTTTTCACTTGGGAGATTCTTTTGATCTCATTGAGAAATTTGTCAAGGCAAGTTTGTGTGGCCACTCTAACGTCAACATTTTGATCGCTGAGAAACTTGAGTATCCCACCAAGAAATTCCGGTAGGTAGGTGACCAGTTCCAAGTCTGGGATCGAGTCTAGAAGTGTGATCCAACCAACAAGAAACTGTCGGGTGAAAGGATTGATAACGTGGATGCGTTCTTTGAGTAGTGGGATGAAGCGTTGTAATGAGAAAGCTGTGGGAAGATTTTGTGGCTCTCCGCCAGTGCCATTATCATCGTCGAGGCTAGAGGTTTCCAAGACCGAAATGTAAGAAGCGGCTGACTCAGAGACGATGTCTTTTATGAGTCGATCCAGGAGTTCAGCTCCATTCTTGACTGACAGTTCAGAGTCCGCTCCAAGCTAAAAAGGCGGTGTTTTCGTTAACAAGCCAGTCATTTCGGACTTTTAGACTCCCTCACCAACAGACTAGGTGAACCAACAAGCATACCTTGCATAACTGATCAAATATACTGTTGAAATAGGCCAAGATCTCTCCCTTGGCTACCTTGGCTATATTGTACATAGCCTCGCAGGCATAGTATCGAACTCTCGCATCCTGATCAGTGAAGCAAGCAAGTACAGGAGGCACGATATTTACAAGATAGCGAGGTAACTCCTGCAACAAGTGTCAGTGATGACACGATCAAGCATAGAAGCCTTTACAATGTGCAAGAGGGATCTGATTCAACGGAGTATGACACAGTGGAAACATGGTACAGCAGGCAAGACGAGGCAACAGCAGATGTCGTTTAAAAATCGCTTGTGAGGTCGGCAATCGAGCTATGCAGAAAGTTGAACATACCGTACCGAGCGCAATCGCTGCGGCGGCCAAACCAATCAAGCCTCCATTGCGAGCATGTGGCTGATGAACAGCGTAGGCATAGTCATTACACAGCTGTTCCAGAATCTCTTCAACGCGCTGGAACGCGCCAGAAGCAACAAGATCTCGTATTATCTTCTCAAGTCTAGCATACAACAAACGTAAGCACATACATGTCAATGCATCAACAGCTGGGCAAGGCCGATGCCATACTCAAGTGCCCCAACCTTGCGCTTATCGTAGAGTTTGTCATTCAGCGCCCGCTGGATGTTGGTATCCATATTTCTAAATATCTCATGCTTGGTTCGGTCGGACAAGACGAGCAATAATCGAGGTTGCGAGCGATGACGATCGTCGATATGTAAGAGCGGGCGTTCTCTAGGACGTGTGTATGTATTGCGTACCATCTACATAAGGCACACACGCTACGAGGGGTTGCTACAGCGCGCCACTAGCATCATGTGGTTCGCAATTCAAATATGGAATTAGGCGTACAACTAAGAGCACCTAAAACGAAACAAGGTCAACAAATTGAAAACGATAGGTTCAATACCTTCTACCAGCAATAATAAGCCATTTTGCATCGATTTCAATATTATTATTATTATATATATAAACAGCTTAGAGAGCTCCCAAAATATAGTTTCATAATTCGTGTGATTCAGCATGTTTTGCACGCATACATGACGTCTTTTGTTTTTTTTTTAAATTGATTTTTTTTATTTTTTTGCCCTTTATTATATATACTAAACATGGGAATCACGAGTTACATACAGAGTAAACGTAAAAGCATATTATGACTCCCAACGCATCTGAGGCCGACAGACTACCTCGACGGGTATTTTCCTCGCTTTTGGCTGATCACGAGATTGTGGACCTCCAAAAACACCGCCTTTCGTTTTCTTCAAAAGGTCTTTTCTCTCTCTTTAGTTCTTGGACTTCTTGGCCATGGTGTTCAAGGCGCTTCCGTTCTTGAACCACTCAATCTGGGCCTCGTTGAAGGTCTGCAGCAGCTCGACCTCAAAGGGGCTACCCTCCTTAGGGTGGACAACCATGATAAGGGGCTTTCCAACGGCGAGCTCGGTGCAAGGAATGTCAACCTACAACGCGCATTAGCATTCACAAAATTATTTTTACGCTGGCTCTCAAGGGCGGGGAGAGCTTACCTTGTCATCGGGCTTGATCTTGTCATAGTCGGCGGGGTTAGCGAAAGTCAGAGGAAGCATACCCTGCTTCTTCAAGTTGGTTTCGTGGATACGGGCAAAGCTTCGGGTGATGATGGCCAGGCCTCCCAGGTGACGAGGCTCCAAAGCAGCGTGCTCACGAGAGCTACCCTCGCCGTAGTTCCAGTCACCAATGACAACCCACTTGATACCCTTCTTCTTGTAGTCACGGGCAACAGCGGGGACGGCATCCCAATCGCCGGTGGTGAAGTTCTTGATCTTGTTGGCCTCATCGTTGGCCTCGTTGATGGCACCAATCAACATGTTGTTGGAGATGTTGTCAAGGTGGCCACGGTACTTCAGCCAGGGTCCAGCCATGGAGATGTGATCAGTGGTGGTCTTGCCCTTAGCCTTGATCAGGATAGGGACATCCTTGGCGTCCTTGCCATCCCAGGGAGTGAAGGGCTCCAGGATCTGGAGACGATCAGAAGTGGGGCTGACCTGGACGTTGACGCTAGCACGCTCCTTGGGGGGTGCCTGGTAGGTGTCGCGACCGGCGTCATAGCCCTTGACGGGGAGACCATCGCCGGTAGGAGGCTTGAGCATAAACTCCTTGCCATCCTTGCCAACAAGCTTGTCGGTAAGGGGGTTGAAGTGCAGAGAGCCAGCAATGGAGAGAGCAACAACCAGGTCGGGAGAGGTGACGAAAGAGTGGGTGGCGGGGTTGCCGTCGTTACGTCCAGTGAAGTTTCGGTTGTATGAGGAGAGGATGGAGTTGGCGTCACCCTTCTTCACATCCTGGCGATCCCACTGACCGATGCAAGGGCCGCAAGCATTGGCAAGGACAATGCCGCCAAACTCCTCAAAGGTCTGGAGCTGGCCATCACGCTCAATGGTAGCGCGGATCTGCTCAGAGCCAGGAGTAACAGTGAAAACAGCCTTGGACTTGAGACCGTGGTCGAGGGCGTCACGAGCAATAGAGGCAGCGCGAGACATGTCCTCATAGGAGGAGTTGGTGCAAGAACCGATCAAACCAACCTTGAGCTCCTCGGGCCAGTTGTTGTCCTTGACGGCCTGGCTGAACTTGGAGATGGGAGTGGCCAGATCGGGAGTGAAGGGGCCGTTGATGTGGGGCTCGAGCTCAGACAGGTTGATCTCGATGAGCTGATCATACTCGGCACCCTGGTCCTCGCGAAGTTCGGTAGCGTAAGCACGAGCGAAATCTCCGATATCCTTTCGCTTGGTAGCGGCAAGGTAATCGTACATGCGGTCGTTGAATGGGAAAAGAGAGGTAGTGGCACCAATCTCGGCACCCATGTTGCAGATGGTACCCATACCGGTGGCAGAGATGCCCTCGACACCAGGACCGTGGTACTCAACAATGGAGCCAGTGCCACCCTTGACAGTCAGGATATCAGCGACCTTGAGGATGATGTCTACAAATTGCAACGTTAGTAAGTATGAAAACCAAAAAAAGCTTAGAGTTGTGTCGACATACCCTTAGGCGCAGTCCAGCCAGACAGCTGACCAGTGAGCTTGACACCGAGGATCTTGGGGGCCTTCAGCTCCCAAGGCAGGTTGGCCATGACGTCGACAGCGTCAGCACCACCAACACCAATAGCGGCCATACCAAGACCACCACCGTTGGGGGTGTGAGAGTCAGTACCAATGAGGAGACCACCGGGGAAAGCATAGTTTTCAAGGAGAATCTGGTGGATGATACCAGAGCCAGGGCGCCAAAAACCAATGTTGTACTTGGCACAAGCAGAAGACAGGAAATCGTAGACCTCCTTGTTGATACCAATGGCGCGCTCAAGATCCTTGGCGCCGCCGACTTGGGCCTCAATCAGATGGTCACAGTGGACGGTGGTAGGGTTCGCGACGGAGTCCATGCCAGCAGACATGAATTGAAGAATAGCCATCTGGGCAGTGGCATCTTGGCAAGCCACACGATCAGGGCGCAGCTTGAGGTAAGACTTGCCTCGCTCGAGCTCCTGGTTGTGAGGGTCGTCCAAGTGAGAGTACAGGATCTTCTCGGCAAAGGTCAAGGGTCGGTTGAGCCGGCTGCGGACAATAGAGAGGTTCTCAGACATCTTCTTGTAGTTGATGAAGTTGTTCTCCTCCCAGTTGTTCTGGCGGACCTGCACGTGGGAAAAGCGTCAGCGCGAAGCCCCGGGCAGACAGTATACAGAATCGACGAGACACGTAGAACGGCCTACCTTTCGGTCGAGAGCAGAATCAGAGACGGTAGCCAGACGGCGAACGCTGCTGGCCGCGCCACCGACGGCGCGGCCCCGAGCAATACTGCCCAGAACCTGTCTGGAAGCAAGCATGGTGGCCAATTGAGCGAGGGTCTACAGACTGCAGTCAATTGGAGAAATCAGTCAACATCAGAACGAAGAAAAAGGCCTTGGAGGGGGGGGTTGTTATAAAGCGACGAGAGTGGAGAGTTGGTTTTGCCTGGGTGGGGGAGAGGTGTTTTTCGGCTGCTTCTGGGGCCAGTCGCTGTCCTCAGAGAGGTAAAAGATGGAGCCCCACGGCCGGGATAGCAGGATATGACAGAATGTGCGGCTTAGAGCTGGCATGGCCCTAGGCAATCTGGCCACTCACAGGCCGTCTAAACATAATCCCTTGGCCCGCGTCGTCGCTTGTGCCGAGCTAGACCTCCCCTCCTCCAGCCGAGAGCTCAGGTTGTAATTTTTTTTTTCTCTCCCTCTCATTTAGCCTCCTGCTCAGTACGGGCTGCCCCGTATTATCTCGGGCGCTTTGACGTTACAGCGTAGAAGGGCGAACCTTGCTGATCTGTATCGTACCGGTAGGTATGAAGCAATAAATACGGAATGCGGAGTATGATAGTGCTACAAAATCGAGGACATCCCATGGTAGGAGGCATGTAAGTCGTAGTACAAAAGACAGCAACCACTGGATACCATGGTGAATATGTTTTTGCGTACGGAGTAGATCCTGACGTATTGCAATCCTCATCATCCATCCCAAAGCTGCGCGTTTTCAGTGTGCCTTCCATGTTGTAACGCTAATTTGCAAGTGTGCAAGCACATCGTTACAACATGCATCAGATGCCACCTCCCCCGGCCTGCTGAATATGCGCAGTGTGGTAAGCATGTGACGTCGCAGAAGATACTCGTGCCAGCGCCATCGAGTGGCTAGGAATCGGCCGTCCCTGAATCGTCTCCTCGAGGTTCATTACAGCAAGGCAAGGCTAGGGCGGCAATTGCCGTGCAGCCAAAATACTCCGTGTTCGCAGCGTGTTCGCAGGCAGGATAATGAAGTAGCCGTGTCTTGCCTCGGCATGAAGCAGCCGAATCATCGGTCGCCGCTCCAGAGGCTCGCTTTTGCGAAGCTCTCGGCCATACTACTCGGAGCCCGACGTGGCGTTAGACGGAGCTCCGTTCCTAGTGCCGCAGCAACGGAGATGTTCGTACACAATCTGGCCCGTGCCTTGAATTCATGTTAGTCTGCCCAGGACTCCGTAGAGCTATCACTTCTAGTGCCATCGCAAATTTTAATATTCGCTTATAATAGACTGTATCTCGGTGGTAGTATTTGATTGAATCGAAATCTTGCTACATCTAGTCTAGTCTAATGCGATATGTATTGAAATACAGCTGAAACCTCACTTCCGGCGTATTCCTGCCGAAGCAACAAATCTTGAATAGGCTGCAGCCCAGAGTTGACAAAGTGGTTCCAAGTGCTTGTATCGCCATATAACATGGCGGGGGCCTTGATGAATTGTCGACCATCGGGCTTGCATCTTTTGCACTTGAATGTATCGTGGGTGTCGCTGGTGGTTTCAGGACGATACTGAAAGAGTTCTCTAAGACTATCGAGGGAGAAATGACGCTCCACGTCTTCGGCAGAATCTACCACACACGACGATAAGCTTTGCTTATGGGACTGTCTCTGAAAGATTTTCTCCTCGATGGTGCCAGTGGCAATGAAGCGGTAAACGAAGCAATCCTTCTTCTGGCCGTCTCGCCAAACTCGCGCCAGGGCTTGTTGGTCGGCAGCGGGATTCCAATCCGGATCAAAAAGGACAAGGCGGTTTGCTCCAATGAGATTGATTCCACAGCCTCCTGCCTTGCTGCTCAATAAGAAGATAAATTCATCCCCATTTGGGTCGTTGAAGCGGTCAACCAGTTTTTGGCGTTTGTTCACATTCATAGTTCCGTCGAGACGTAGGCATCCATATTGGCGTTCTCTGCAGAGACGTTCAAAGAGGTCCAACGTAGACGTGTAGTTGCTAATGAGGACAATTTTGTCATTCGTGTCTTCTCGAATCTTGGCAAGCATTCGATCGAGGACCAGCATCTTTCCCGAATACCAGGGTTTGATATCACGATCTCTTCCACGAGACTCTCTAGGAACGTAGTCTTCTGGAAAGCATTTTTCTGAGCCAGGCAGGTCATCTGAGATATTCAGGAGGTCGGGGTGGTTGCAGAGCTTTTTGAGAATGTTGATGGCTTTGAGGGGCTGACTGCCCTTGCCACGAAGAAGAGCTTGGATATCTGGACTGGTGATAAAATAATTGTAGAGATCGATCTGGAATGGAGCGAGGTTGCAAAAGACCACATGCTCATATTTCACCGGAAGGTATTTGGAGAGGATGTCGTTTGTCCGTCGAATCAAAAATTTGTTAACAATACCGAGCAATTCTCCAGTGCACTCGTCTCCGCGCTGGCGATCATGCTCTGAGGCGTCCGCATCTCGCCCACGCAAAATAGGTATCTCAAAGCGCTTTCGGAACTCCAATCGAGATCCAAGTAGATCTGGATTAGCGAAACTGGTCAAGGCAAAATATTCCGTAAGATCATTTTGAATGGGTGTACCGGTGAGGATCACCCGTCTGGTAACATTCAGATCGTTTAGAGCATTGAATGTATTGCTGTCTGCATTTTTCAAACGATGCCCCTCATCGCAAAACAGAAGTCCGATCTTGGTGTGTTTGAGCTCTTCAACGTTGAGGCGCAGAGTCTCGTACGAGACAATGATGACTGGCCGAGTGATGGATCGGCCAGAGGCGATGGCCCACTGACGAAGTTGCCGTTTCAATTCTTCTTTTGGTGCCTTGCCATCAATGGCAAATGGATTGATAGCATTAGGACCAAGCCATTTTGTCAGCTCGTTTGCCCAGTTTTTCACCAGACTTGCGGGGCAAACCACGATAGCCTTTTGTATTGTCGACTTCCCACCAGTAGGAGACTGCTTCAGAAGCGTCCACATGAGCGTAATGCACTGGAGCGTCTTTCCCAGTCCCATCTCGTCAGCCATGATGCATCCGTGAGCTTTTTCATCGACCAGCCCTGTAACACATTTATACATGAATTTAACTCCTTCAATCTGATGAGGGCGGAGACATTTAGCAATCTTAGGATCAATGACAACCGGCACTTTTGGATGATCTTGTTCCACTTCCTTCTTGATGCCAAGGATCTCAGCAAGGCTTTTATGCACAATCGGGCTGTCGATTTTCGAGGGCTCCGCCTCTTTTTGCACCACGTTTTCCGGAATTGCATCAGGCTTCGCATCAACTGTTGGGTCATAAAGAACAATGGCAAATTCGCCGGATGGATCATGTAGGGGCTTGGGGACAAACACGACCCCACGTCGCAGACCAAGTGTTGGCGGTGGTCTTGATGCGTCGAATGCCACCTGAGATTTGTCCTTCAGAGGAATAGAGAAGGCTTTTCGAAAAACAACATTCTTATCTTTGGCTTGGAAGACTGGAAACTTGGGCGATGCCACTACTTGGCGACCAGCAGCATCATATGCTGTATCGATGCTGGTTGGTCCGTTTTCATCGGCTCCTCTATAATCGACCTTTCTTTTTTTTCTGGCCGGGCGATCCGACGCGGATACTGCAGTAGCCGCCGACGGACATTTGAACGGTTTCCGAAGTTTGTCAAGATTCTGAGGCCTGGGAACCTGGTGATTCAGCTTGCTGGGGGGCTTGTCCTTCAGCGCTGAGATTGATGGCGCACTAAATTTGTCAATAAAGGTAGTACATCATGTTGATTGTTGCAAAGAATCACATACGAAGCTGACATGGTAAATGAGCGCAATCTTCACAAGCTTGTACACGAGAACAAAACAAAACACCGGCGCTTCTAAACAAATTCATACATAGGTAGGAAGTGAGTAAGATGACGCGTTTCCCTGAGCTGTGTCGCGCGTAGTTTGACACACGAGACTTTGACGCGATATCACGTGACTAATATAAACATTCCGGAAGACCTGCTTAGGCAAGGCATGCTGTGGAACACATCTCGTAGGATTCTCGATGATGTGATGCAGGGAGGCGGGTATGCATGGTGCATTCAGTTTGATTACAATATGACTTAATATTTCTAATTTGTGACTTTGCTCTTCTCTATCAAGGGAAAACGAATCACCAAGAATGTTCCGCCAAGGCATTCTCGATACATGACAAAACAAGCGGATGCGCGACTGCCAAATCCTGATGTACCTAACCAGTAAAGATGAAACCCGCTGAATGCCCTCTAATTAAGCCTCCGCAAGCATTTTCATTTGATCTTTATTGCCTATATTTACTTCATTCATGATCCACTCGTATACAGCCCATTGAATGGCATTCACCACGAAGGCCCTAACACTGCAGATTGATAGGCCTCGGAAAAAGGGACGGGTTCCGCCCTCTCGGTAAGTATCCCTCATCACCTGCCATGCTCCATACCGCCTGTTACTCTTGCTCGCCGTGCTCGTTCTGTCGTGCCTCAGAAACGGCGTCTCATCTGTCGTTGGCCGGTAGGAGTATTGCCGTGTCTGTAGGCGCGACTTGATGACGTCGAGAGGAAACACACTGGCCCAAGTGGCAATTCCTGCAATCCCACCACAAACCAATACCTTTGACGTATCTCGTCGCCCGGACGCAACATTGTCCTGCTCTTGAGCAGCAGGCCAGTAGCGATGAGCCAATTCGTATGTCCAAAAGTAAAAGCCATAGCCGATGCTATCCCGAAGCGCTGTGACAACCCCGCCATAGTAGAGGCCCTTCACGCCCTCTCTCCTCCATATCTGCTTCAAAATCGCCCAGCTCGATGTGGCTGGCGTGGACATTTGTGCCCGGCATTTGATTAACTCGGTTGGAGCGCTGACTATCCATACTCCCAGGCCGCTCACTGCTCCGGCTGTCCATGTAACCCACCCGGCATCCGGGGTTGATGCCACCTTTTTCAGAATTGCTTCGGACCGGTTGTATGAGTAGAATAGCAGCGCATTCAGAGCCCCGTACCCGAATATGGGAGCGGCAGTGCCTTTCATAAAGGTCACCGAGCTCTGGCTATATAATTTCCGGGCAACATTGCTTTTCGTTTGTTGGTGTACTTTTTCAATGTCGAGAGGGTTGCCTACTACAATGCCGACTATTCCGCTGAGATAGCCAGCCCAGAAATCAGCCGACATGGTGAGGATCTTGGAGTTATTGTTTATTGACAAGTGCTAGATTGTAAGTTGGATGAAATATAAGCGACATATTACCTAGTGGTAGTAGAAACTATCACATGCAAACTTAGGTTCTACACTAAGTCTATTCTTATCTCTCTTCTTAACCTTTCTCACACATGCGATAAAATTGTCCGTATAAGTCTGTGTCTGCTACATAATCACATGTAGCTCAACGAGCTCAATCCTTGAGGGGTATGAAGCATTATGTGTATATTCTATTGATATGCCAACGTGGAGCAGATGGCAATTAAATTACACTCTTAACATCGTCTAGCTGCCACCCGTCTTTGGTTTGTTTAACCTTCCTCTCCTGTTCTAATTTGGCAAGCATCTGTAAAACCCCACCACAAGCTGCCATGTGTAAATCCTCACGCACATCCTTATAAACCGTTTTAACTATGTCCATTGCCGTCCAGATTTTGCTATTGTCCTGGTTGCTGGCTCTCATTACTTGCAGAACCTCTTCTTCTCGCTGGCGGCGGTGCTCGATATATTCGCTAATCTTTCCCGGTCCATCCTCAACCACAGGCCCATGGCCTGGATATATTTGCCCAGAAAAGAGTGTCTTCATTTTGCTCAGACTCTGGAGATATGTAAACAGATCCTCAAACACAGCAGTGCCCTGTCCAAGTACATTATCACCCGCAAACATTGCATCTTCTTCGGTAAGCACAAACACCATGTGGTCTTTTGCGTGACCGGGAGTGTGCCAGGCCGTTAGAGTGGCATCTTCGACTTGAAAATTATCGCCACTCTGAATCGGCAACTGTCCATCATCGGGGCTGTTTTTGAAAACCTGTACTTGAGGGAAAGCATTGACAAGATCCGTAATGCCGCCGGTGTGGTCATGATGCCAATGTGTTATCACGGCCAACTTCACTGTCGCCTTTTCTTGGTCAAGCGTTTCCTTGAGTGTTTGTATCCAAACTGGACGTCCTTCTCCTGTATCAATTAAAATACGAAAGCGGCCAGTACCAAGCAAGTAGGTGTTAGTGCCCTGCAGCGAAAATTTGCCTGGGTTGCCGCCAAGGATCCGGATACAGCGTGGGCTCAGGCGCTGTACCATAGGAAGGGTTACAAGAGAAGCTGCCATGGTTCGGGTTGTCCTTTCTTTCAGTCACTTTCAAGTGGTAGAAACAAGCACAATTTCATATATTATAATGGCAAAGCGATGAGAGGGTAGGTAGGTTTAATTCGCAGGCTTGTATGCATGTCACCGAGGTTGGGGGCTTGTTACATTAGTAACGCGGGCCGAGGTTCTAGATCTACAGGTAGGTACAAGGTAGGCACCTCGAAGTGCATACACATAACAAATTTGAAACTTCAGGTCTTTGCTATGTAAAAGCCATAAAGAACGCCCTTTTTATCTTTTTTTTTTTTTTCTTTTCTCTCTTATTTCTATTGCTGACGAAAAAGAAGGATATACTACAGCCATGTCCTGTCTTATATCGTGCCAACTACCAGGTTGTACCAAGGTATCCTTGTTCAAGGTTTATCGATAAGCACTGGGAAGGTACCTCCCCTGCTCGTTCCGTCATTGACGAGAGACCTCCCACTGTAGTAGCAAGGCTGCTAATGTGTGCGCTAGGCAGCTAGCTGCCACGTTATTCGCCAGAAGGACCCATGAAGTAAGGCTGCATTGCATGTACGCTATCACCACCACCTTGAGCCACCTTGAACCGCCTCTGAACAACTTCAGATCTGAAAGAGTTGCATCCCTCAATACCTCACTTCGAACGGTAGCAATACGTCACCGCGCTACACACTCCACCGCTTGCCAATCGCTCAACCAAGGTTGACAATCCAAGCTCCAAGCTGCGGTTGACCACCGTTGGTCGCTACATCTCCAATATGAACACCGACAGCATCTCCGATTTCCTTGCGGAGCAACGAGACGCAGCTCCAGAGGAGCTCCAGCCTCTTATCCTCAACTTCGAGGACTACTGGGAGCGTAAGCTATGGCATCAACTCACAGACGCCCTCGTCGAATTCTTCAACGATGAGGGCAGCGCCGCCCAGCGCTTGGCCTTCTACAATGTCTTCATCCTCAAGTTTGCCGATAAAATCAACAAATTGAAGCTGGTGATGCTAGCCCTCAAAGCCGCAACACAGTGCAAAGGTTTGTTCCCAGCCTCCTTGAACCCAAAGCCATCCGCGGGCCCTACTGACAATATGTGGAAGATGACCGTGAACGTTTGGCTTTCCTGCAGTCCGTAGTTAAGAAGGTGGACACAGAGGATTCCCAAGATGCGCTTGTATTTGCTTCTGTTGCAGTGGCCAGGGTGAAACTAAGCCTTGGCGAGCTGGAGGATGCGAAACAAGATCTAGACGCCGCAGAGAAAATACTAGACTCATTCGACTCTGTTGAGGCAGTCGTACATGCGGCGTTTTACGACGCCAGTGCCAACTACTATCAGGTGAGTCTTCTCATTACGGTTTCGAACACCATCACTAATCCTGCGGTTTGTTAGCGAAAGATGGACTTTGCAAACTACTACCGAACTGCCCTCCTCTATCTTGCCTGTATCGACCTGTCATCGCTCTCTGACGAGGAACGACATCGAAGAGCCTACTACCTAAGCGTTGCGGCTCTAGTATCTACTAGTATCTATAATTTCGGCGAGCTTCTACTCCACCCCATTCTGGACACCCTGGGTCGGAGTGAGGATGATGCTTGGCTGCGTGACCTCCTCTTCGCCTACAACCGGGGAGATCTTGCTGCCTACGATCTTCTTTCAGATAACATTGCGTCCAACAAGCTGTTAAACGACAACTCGGACAGCCTCAGACAGAAGATTTACTTGGCAGCTTTGACGGAAGCTGTCTTTCGCAGACCACCGCATGACAGAACCATGACCTTTGCTACTATTTCTCAAGAGACCAAAGTTCAACCCCAAGAGATTGAGCATTTGGTGATGAAGGCTTTGAGCCTGGGCCTTTTGCGCGGAACAATCGACCAAGTAGGTCAGATTGCACACATTACTTGGGTACAACCGAAGGTACTCGACATGAAGCAGATCGAGAGTATGCGCCAACGACTCCTCGAGTGGGATTCAAACGTCAACCAGCTGGGGAACTGGATTGAAGCGGCCGGCCATGATGTTTGGGCAGCATAAGCATCACCACGATGAGATGCTAGTCAGTGGAGTTTGCAAATGCTCTTAGAGAGGTTGTATAGTATACCACAAATACGCACTGCAATTCCATTGAACTCTTGATAAGTGTACACTCCTTGGTCAAACAAGGATTATTAGTGATTTATCCAAAACGCACTCTAACAAAGAAGAGAGATCCATCCCTGTTATCGCAGGGTCTATTATATATTTCTGAAAGTCATAGCTATAGTCTTCGCGGAAAACGCGGGCACCCTTCATAACTTAAGAGTAGAACTTAGAGTGTTTGTTGTGCCGATGAGCCATGCAGGCCACCAAACGCACCAAATAATGATTGGTGTGTACATCCCCCACACATTCCACCCCAAACTTGCAGCTTTCAGCACTTCAGACATAGTAACACCACTCGTCCATGCTGCGGATGATATAACAACAGGCGGTGAAGTTAGTATCAATAGGACTACTAGGAACAACCTAGTGACCAGATTTTTGGTCGGTTGGATGAAAGTAAGAGGGCTTGCTAGAAGCCCAACCAGAAAAGCGAGTGAGAAATTGAGCGTGCTGAGCGTGGCAAGAGATACGCCTAGGATCAGCAGTGAGAAGGACTTTGTTAGTTGAAAGAACTGCGCAGTAGGCTTCTGAACCGAGGTAATAACGAAAGAGAAGACTGCAGGAAGAGCAGTGGACGAGACAGAAAATAGCAAAAAGGCCAATGGCAACGTCTAGTCATAACAGAATAAGTCAGCACTCAGAATTCAAGATTCACTATAGCCATGGATTTAGTGTTTCAGCGTACCTTAATGCCAAGGTGATTGAAAACGAATAGAGGAATGGCAGAAATGGAATGGCATGTCGCAACGAGAGCAAGCGGCGAGAGAAGGTTACGCTCAACTGTAGGAGGAGATGAAGGCGTCGTTGTCGAAACTCCTTTGCCTTCTGAAATGTCACCCTTTGGCTTGTCGGTAGCTTCTCTCTTTGCGATGGGTTGCCCACTCTTCACCCAAAGAAAGATGGCCATAATAGTGAAGTTGGCAGCAACCAACATGGCACTGGGTAGATATGTGCCTATGCTAACAAAGCGATTTTTCTGCATGAGAAGGTAGAAAAAGAAGCTCTGATGCAAATGCTCCAACAGGTTGTTGAGACTCCTGAAAGATCCCTCTACAACTCTGCCCATTGCCATCTCATCGTGCCATCCTTCGCCAGCGGGCTGTAAGGTTATAGCGTCCACATGATAGGGAATGAAGCTGCTATGGGGTCCCGTTGGATATCCAAGGCCTTGATAAAGCATACCTCGGAGCATCGTTTGAAGTCGATCCTGGTAGCTGTCCGTGTGGCCAGCCATTTGCTGGACGGTAGTTTCAATGCCCATCTGGCCGCCTGCAATGTTTACAATTGAATTGATGAGGTCGAGATTAGGCAATTGACCATTCGTACCGTCGTAAATGATGTGGAGCTCATGATACCGGTGCTCAAAAGGGTAGTCAATCGCAAGAGCTCCCTGCAGCGCACCGGACTTGAGAGGCAACGGCGCAATATACTTTGAATCATGAGCATCATGATAGGCATCAACCCAAGCTTGGGTACCCGTTGTGCTATCTGGAGGTAGAAGGAGAATGATATCCTTGGACCATAAAGACCAACCTAGGTATTGTTAGCTGAATTGGGATGTGTAAAGCTCGGGCTTCATTGGCGACTGACGTTTGAAATAGCGAGCCAACGTGAGGACGAGCGCAACACCATTACGATTGAGCTGCTCATCTATACTTTTCCATGCAGCCACCAGAACAATGGCTTCGGTTGCGTCCCCTCGCGGAGCTTGCAAAATACCGTACACATTCTCCCCACTGTATATCTCTCCCGCAGAGTGATAGGTATAATTTTGTCGACCAACCTTGACTCCAAAGCCAGTCAGGATGGATTCCAGCTTGTCATTGACCCTAGTTTCCGTGTTAGCCTTCTGTGTGCCGCGGAAATCGTCCCTCCAGCTGGGAAAGGCCACTGACTCGAAGTTGTTCTTGCTAGCAAGCAAGTCTACCTCATGCCTGAATGCTCTGAAAATGGATTGTTCGCTACCCCCAAAGTATGTATGCACCTGGCCAGGCAAGAGAGCATTCTCTGATACGTAGGTTCGTCTCGAGTAATCGTCCAGGGGCAGTAGGAGGAGCCAAACAACACCAATGGCGATGCAGAAGGCAGATATGTATGGAGGTATTTTAAGCAGTCGAGGGTCGCGACGCAATGACAGCGCTGTAGCTATACAGACAAGAAAGTTAGCGCATTGGCTACGTTGCAGATGTAAGAAACACATACAGAGCAGTCGTGGCATCTCAGTTGCAAATCGCGCCAAGAATAAATTTACCACAAATTGCTCGATCTGAATTGAAGGGCGAGTGCTGGCCGTGAAATTCGGAGAGAGAAGAGCGCATGAGGAATGGGTAAAATCAATCCATAGCTTGGCCCAGCACTGGACACTAGCTAAGATGTATCTCCAGGGTCCAAGCTGAAGACATTCCCGAGGTGGACCTGCGTTTTAGATTGATTATATAACCCCCCAAAAACAAACGCATAAATTCGTACGAATTGTCATTCAACAGACAGCTTTATACAGCAGCTTATAGTTCTGTCACAACTGGTATTTCTCATTACATCTGAGGAAAAGAGATTTATTAATATTACTATGTCATTATAATTATAACTGTTTATGAGATTTCTCTATGTCATATTACTTCCGTCCCCGAGGAAATAGAAAGAGGAACGTCTAAAGGGTGGGTTCGGAAGAGTCGTAAGTTAGATAGTCTTGTTCGCTGATTTTCGAGTCATTATCTTCGTAATGGCATGTCGAATTGTGATTCCTGCCTTTTCAATGTCCTTTTTGGACAGCGCAGAAGTGACGCACACTTTGAGGCTTGGCTGGAGTGTCCAATCTCCATCCTTCGCCCCCATGGCATTCACATAAGGCCTTGTCTTCAGTCGTGTGATCATAACACCGTTCGCGAGAGACTATTGGTTGTTAGCTATCGGTATCGTGCAACAAGTGAAAGGGTGTATAGGGAAAGGGGAGCATGAGCATATACCTCTTCGACGCACTCCATCAGGATTTTCTCTTGATCATCCACGGTCAATCTCCTTGCCTTGATGACTTCGGGTTTGAGTGCCAGGAGCAAGATAGGATTGTCCAGCGAGCTGGTGCACACAACCCAATCGCTACGCGGGTCAAGCTGCGCTCTCAAAGCTCGAATATTCTCTCTGCACTGAACAAGCACGTCGGGATTTGACTGCAGTAGTTTCACAGATTCGCTTGCTGTCATGGCCAACATGGCTGGTAAGGCAGCAGAGTAGGTGTAAGCAGAGGAAGTGATGCGCTGGTGCACAATGACATCTTTGGATCCAGCACAGAACCCGCCTCCCGCGCACAAGGGGCCGGAGAGTGATCCAATAATCATGTCCACTTGTTGCGGATCGACGTTTTGTGCTTCAGTAAGGCCGCGACCAGTTCGCCCCAACACTCCGAATGACCAGGTTTCATCCAAAATAATTCGAAACTTATACTTTTCCTTCAGTTCAACCAATCGGGGCAGGTCAGTCACATCACCGGTCGTCTCAAATAAGCCTTCCGTAACAACGAATCGACGTGTCAGTTTACCCGATTTTGCCTGCTCATTTACAACAGATTTCATCACTTTCTCCAGATCACCCATGTCTCCGTGTTTGAACCATCTGATGTTGCTCCTTGAGATCTGTAGGCCTTTGCGGATGGAATAATTGGCAGCAGCATCGGCAATAATCACATCTCCGCGCTTGCAAAAAGATGGAATGACACTTGATACAGTCGAGAAGGTTTGTGCATAAACAATGCAGGCTTCCGTGCCGAGGAATGAAGAAATGTCGGCCTCGGCTTTCTCGTGAACGTCCTGAGTGCCATAGAATTGAGGAGGTCCACAAGGGCCAACTCCATATGTCCGCAGGGTTTGGATTGCCTTCTCTTTGATTTGGTCGTTGGCATTAAAGTTATAGAAGTTATAGGATGCCAGGTTAATAGCAGTGCGTCCATTGGATAATTTGACTTTGGGGCCCGTCGGTCTGAGTCGTGGATCAATATACCGCAGCATCATTATTAGACGGCATGAACGTACCCTACGATAACCGGAAGTTTTTCATTCTCGATCTCTTCAATGAGAGTTTGGTCTGCTACAAGCGGTTCGGGAGTCCATTCGTCAATCAATTCCTCGATTTCCTGAAGCCATAGATAGTCAGTAATAGGTCCCATTGGCGAATTCACCGGAGACTTACGCCTTCCCGCAGCTTGACAAAATTCTGCTTGTGAGTAGAGTACGAAGGAGACATCAGGTACCGTATGAAGAACAAAACGAGTATCAATTCAATGGCAGATCGAACGGGGTCATTTTGGTAGCTGGATTGGATGTATCGGGCCAGCATAGCCGAGCCGGGAAGTTTCTGGAAATTAGACGATACCACATGGGCAATTTCGCCAAAGCGAACCTGCAGAGTATCGAACTCCATTATGATTAGCCCGCCGGTTGTGAGCAGTCGATCTTGGTTGACTCTGGAGTGCCAGGGAAAGATGTAAATGGTCAAAGGCCGAGCTTGAACAGCAAAAGGATAAATAGTGCAAGACGCATTGCTTAGTCATAGTTGCCGTACATATAATGGAATACAAATCGCAACTAGCAAATGTTATCATATTAGCTAACGTTAAAACATCATTACTTTGCAAATTATACGTTATTAATCTGTTTACTTCAACATAACACCCAATATGCAAATATTTAACACATGTTTGTTGATCTATATATAGATGCATATATCCTAAATATAGATTTCCAAGTACTCGTATTGGCACTACTCCCTCTCCTCGTATATCTACCACCACTCTAGGACTCCCTAAAGCAGGACGTATTCTTCTAGTGCGCACCTAGCATTCTTCTTCACAACCTTATTTCTTTTCTCTAATGTAGAATGGCCCTTTTAAGAAAGCTGTCACGGCCACTCTTTCTTCCACCTGTATTGCATAGCCGACCGCTGCAGAATATCATTCTAATTGCTTCTTGTCTTATCTTATTAATATTCTTTCTGTATAGTCTCAGAGAACCAGAGCCAACCCAATTGCTACCGTATCAAATTTATCCACAGACCAACGACTCCATACATCATACGGTGACGGAGTTTCTTCCCGCCTCTGTAGAAACCGGAAAAGATTCGACTCGAGAACTTTGCGATTCGTTCCCTAAACATGTGTTATCAAGAATACAGCCAGTTCTCAAGACCGGCCATGGCGATAACAAGGAAAAACTGAACGCGCAGATGGACAGCACCAGCGCTTGCTTTACGCCCGATGAATTGATCATCTTTTCTGATCTCGATGAGAAAATCCGGGATCATCATGCTATCGACATTTTGGCCCATCTGCCTAGCGCTCATTATAATGCTACGACATTCAAGATGTGGGAGGAATATCTGGCCCAAAAAGAAATGCAAGCGAACGGTGTATTGGACACTGCAGCACAGGTAAAGCACATAAATGGATGGGCGCTGGACAAGTTCAAATTCTTACCTATGATGGAAAGAGCTTGGGCCATGAAGCCGAATAGAGACTTCTACGTCTTTTACGAAACAGACACGTAAGTACACTCTCGTATTGATTGGCCTGCTGTCTCATTGACGTCGTCTCTCCTAGTTATATTTTCTGGGACAACCTCTTCCGATTTCTTCAAACGTACAACCCAGATGCAAACGCTTACATTGGCTCACCATCTCCTGGACGCCGTGATCCCAAACGGGGAGACCAAGGCACCCTCTTCGCTAACGGGGGCCCTGGATATGTGATCAGTCGAGGCGCTATGAAGACCCTGTTACAGCGCACTACTGGTCCATATGGACAGTATACTGACGACCCGCTGTCCGTAAAATTCAGTTATCTAAATCATGATGATGAGTGTTGTGGCGATAGCGTTCTGGGGTGGGTGTTATGGGAGCTTGGTATTCCTATGCATGGACACTGGCCTATGTTCAGCGATTACGGCCTTCATGATATTCCCTTCAATGATCAGCATTGGTGCCAGCCGCTCATCACTCTACACAAAACATCGCCAAAAGATATGGTTGATTTGTTCAGCTGGGAGTTTAGCCAACGGAAATCCCAGGTCAGTAGCGTTCCAAACATGTTTCATACAACTATTTGCTTCTTCTACCGAGTACGGGCAAGTAATGTTGATCTGCTTCATAGCTAACAAACCGACAGCGCCCATTGCTATTTTCCGATGTATGGGAGTTTCATAAACCAGGCACTGTTCCATCGCGTGAGAACTGGGATGGTGGCCGCTTTGATGCGTTTGAACCACCCGCTGAGGTTGTGATTGAATCATCCGAGCAGTGTAGCCGTGCTTGTAGCGATGATGTGGGATGTTTGCAATGGAAATGGGAGGGGAGAGACCGGAAAAAGTGTACTCTTTTAAGATCATTACAGCACGGAAGGGCACGAAAGGCAGAGAAGGGCGATGGGGATGAAGAAGCCTGGGTCGATTATACCTCGGGATGGGTAGATGAGCATATAAAGGAATGGAGAAAAAAACAAGATTGTGGTATAGTTAAATGGGTTGGGGCAAGTGTAGAAAGGAAATTCTAAAATGAATTAAAATTTAAAAAATAAATAACCTAAAAAAAAATTTTACTACTTAGGTAGTATATTTGTATTATTAAAGTAATAATAATTAAAGTATTATAATAAATTAAGTATTTATAAATTAATATAAATAATAATTTTTAAAAAAATAAACTTTTAAATAATTCTAAAGTTTATATTAGTAAATAAATTAAGTTAGTTTAATAAGTAATTTATTATTAATTAATAATATAAATAAAAATAAATACCTAAGGTTTAATATAATTATATTATAAATATTATAATAATAATTAATTATTTAAGTAACTTAATAAAGAATATAAAGTAAATTTATATACTTAGTTAATTAAGTTAAATTATTAAATAATAACTTTTATTAAAGTTTAAATTTAATAAAAAAATTAAAAATATTTTAATTAATAATATTAATTATAAAATTTATAATTATAAAATTAAATAAATTAAATAATAATATTTTAGTTTAATATAAAACTTTTATTTTTTATTTTTATATTTAATTTTAAATTATTAATATTTTATATAATTATATATATTATTTTTTTATATTATAATCTTTTTATAAAAATACTTATTTTTATAATAAATAAATAAAAATATTTAAGTTTATATTTATTTTTTTTTATTTCTTAATTTTAATTTTTACTTTAATGTATTATAATATTATTTTATAAAAATATATAAAAAAAATTATAATATTATTTATATTTATTAATTTTCAATTTTTTAAATCTAGTAAATATGATAATATTTATTAATTAAAAATTATAAAAAAATAAAAAAAAAATATAAATTTATAAAATAAAAAAATAAATTATTTATATTAAATTAATTAATTTTTTAAAAATAAATTAAAAAAAAACTATTATATTTTAATTTAATTTTTATAATAATAATAATCAATTTATAAAGTAAATATTATTAAATTAATTATTAATTAATATATTAATAATAATATATGTACTTAATTTTTAAATAAACTATATAAATAATATTTTATTTAATTTATTTAATAACTTTTATAAATTTAAAATAAATTAAATATATAAATCTATTTTATATTATTTATTAATTTACTTAAATAATTAATTATTATTATAATATTTAAAATATAATTAAATTAAAACTTAAATATTTAATTTTTATTTATTTTATTAATTAATAATAAATTATATATAAAATTTATATTTTTCCTAAGTATAAAAAATAAATTACTTAAAAAAATTTATTTATAAAAGAACTTTTATATATATAATATTTAATAAATTACTTTATTAACTTTTTTAATAATTTTCTTAATACTTTTACTTAACTTAAAGTTTTTAATACTTTTTAATTAACTTAATTTATATTTTATTTTACTTAGCTTTAGTTTTTTTATTTTTAAAGTTTTTAAATTATAAATTTATAATTTTATTAATTATAAATTTATAATTTTATTAATTATAAATTTATAATTTTATTAATTATAAATTTAATTATTTATTTAGTTATTTTACTATTATAATTAAATTATAACTATTATAATTTTTTTTTTAATTAAGAAAAAATAATTAAAGTATATTATTTTATTATATAGTTTTTTATATTATATATATAATTTACTTTTAAAATTATTATTACTTTTTATAATTTATTTAAAGAATATTTATTTAGTTTAATTAAATTATTAAGTTATAATTTATAAATTTAAAATTTATATTATATTTAAACTTTATTACCTAGGCTTTTATATATATATATTAGTTATATTATATTTAACTTTATTATTTAAGCCATTTTATAGATTTTAAATTTAGTTTTAAACTTTAATGAATAATTATATATTATAATTTAAATTTTTAAAATTTAACTTAGTTAATTATAATTAATTAAATTAAGTTATAAATTAATTTTAGATTTTAAGTTAAAGACTAAAGTATAGTTTTTTTTTAATTTAATTATTATAGCTTTATTAACTTTTTTAATAATAAATATAACTTTTATATAAAATTAATATAGTTTATTTATTAATATAAATTTTAAAATTATTTAATAATTTATTTTTTAAAGTTTTTATTTATATTAATTTATAAATATATAGTTTATTATAAATATTTATATAATACTTAGTATATATATAAAATTTTATATATTTATTTTATATAAAAATATATATAATTAAGTTAATAATATAATATTATTATTTATTAGTTTTATATTTAATATTAATAATTTTATTTTTTATAAAAGTATTTTTATTATTTTATTGTTTATTATAAATAACTTTAATTTATATATTTTTTATTATTTTATTTTTTATAATTTTTATTATTATTATTTTTTATAAAAACTTAATATCAAATATTATATTTAGTTTAATAATTAAAATATTAATTTTTATTATAAAGTTAAATATATATATAGTTATTATTATATATAAAATATTTAATAAATTAATAAAAATATTAATATTATATTTTTATAAAATACTGTTTTTTATTTTAATAATTTAATATTATTAAAGTATTATTAAATTTAAATAATTAAAGTTAATATATAAAAAGAATATATTTATTATTAAAAAAATCAATAAAATTATAATAATTAATTAAAGAAAAATTATACTTTAGCTTTTAGTTTAAAATCTAAAATTAATTTATAACTTAACTTAATTAATTATAATTAACTAAGTTAAATTTTAAAAATTTAAATTATAAAATATAATTATTAATTAATATTTAAAATTAAATTTAAAATATATACATAAAATAACTTAAATAATAAAGTTTAAATATAATATAAACTTTAAACTTTATAATTTATAATTTAATAACTTAATTAAATTAAATAAATAGTTTTTTTTTAAATTATAAAAAGTAATAATAAGTTTATTTAAAAATAAATTATATATATAATATTTGTAAAATTAAAAACTATATAATAAAATAATATATTTATTTTTTCTTAATTAAAAAAAATAATTAGAATAATTATAACTTAATTATAATAATAAAATAACTAAATAAATAACTAAATTTATAATTAATAAAATTATAAATTTATAATTAAAAATTTTAAAAAAGAAAAAAACTAAAGTTAAATAAAGTAAAATATAAATTAAATTAATTAAAAAATATTAAAAACCTTAAGCTAAGTAAAAATATTAAGAAAATTATTAAAACAGTTAATAAAGTAATATAAAAAAAATAATAAAATATATATAACTATATATATATAAGTATTTAAATTAATTAACTTATTAAAAATATATATAAAAGTTTTTTAATAATTAATTTTTTGAAGTACTTTATTTTTTATACTTAGGAAAGAAAATATAAATTATAAATTTAAAATATAATAATTATATTATATTTAAATTTTATTAATTAAGTTTATATATATATATATATATATTATATTTAAATATTATAATTTAAGTTATTTTATATATTTTAAATTTAAGTTTAAACTTTAATATAAAAACTATACTTATTATTTAAATTTTTAAAGTTTAATTTTATTCATTCTAATTAATTAAGTTAAATTATAAATTAATTTTAAATTAAAAATTAAAAATTAAAATATAGTTTTTCTTTAACTTAGTTATTATAATTATATTAACTTTTTCTTTCCTAAGTATAAAGGATAAACTACTTAAAAAAAACTAATTATAAAAGAATTTTTATATATTTTTTTAATAAACTATTTTATTAGCTTTTTTAATAATTTCTTTAATACTTTTACTTAGCTTAGGGTTTTTAATATTTTTTAGTTAATTTAGTTTATATTTTACTTTACTTAGCTTTAGTTTTTCTTTTTTTAAAGCTTTTAATTATAAATCTATAATTTTATTAATTATAAATTTAATTATTTATTTAGTTATTTTATTATTATAATTAAGTTATAATTATTATAATATATTATTTTATTATATAATTTTTTAAAAGTATTATATTTATAATTTATTTTTAGGGATTATTATTATTTTTTATAACTTAATAAAAAATATTTATTTAATTTAGTTAAGCTATTAAATTATAATTTATAAATTTAAAGCTTATATTACACTTAAACCTTATTATTTATCCTTTTTTTATATATATATTAATTATATTATATTTAAACTTTATTATTTAAGCTATTCTATATACTTTAAGTTTAGTTTTAAACTTTAATTAATTATGCTTTATAACTTAAATTTTTTAAAGTTTAACTTAGTTAATTATAATTTATTAAATTAAGTTATAAATTAATTTTAGATTTTAAACTAAAGGCCAAAATATAACTTTTTTTTAACTTAGTTATTATAATTTAATTAACTTTTTTAATAATAAGTATAACTTCTATATTAACTTTTTAAATAATAAATATAACTTCTATATTAATAATATAATTATATAATATTATTAATTAATTTTTATTATATAAAACTATTTAATTATTTTTATATTAAAAATAATAATAATAATAATAAATTTAAATTTTAAAAAATAAAATTTATTATATTAATTTTAATATTTTATTATTAATTTTTTAAATAAAAAAAATATAATAAATAATTTATAAAATTTAAATAATAATATTTTTATATTATATATAAAAAAATTTATATATTTAAAATTAAAAATTTATATTATATAAAAAAATTATTAAAGCTTAAATTAATTAATATATATACTTTAGTAATATAAAAGTTATATTTATTATTAAAAAAGTTAGTAAAGTTACAATAGCTAAATTAAAAAAAAAACTATACCTTAGTTTTTTATTTAAAATCCAGAATTAATCTATAGCCTAACTTAATTAACTATAGTTAACTAAGTTAAACCTTAAAAATTTAAGTTATAAAATATAACTACTATATTAAAGTTTAAGATTAAACTTAAAGTATATAAAATAGCCTAAATAATAAAGTTTAAATATAATATAATTAGCTTTAAGCCTATAATTTATAGTTTAATAACTTAACTAAATTAAATAAGCTTAATTTTTTTATTAAGTTATAAAAGGTAATAATAATTTTTAAAAATAAATTATATATATAATACTTTTAAAAAACTACCTAAAGAAATAATATATTATAAAAGTAATAAACCTTTTTAATAACTATTATAAAATAAGTTAATAATTAATATATATTTATTATAAATAATTATAATAGCTAAAAGTAATAAAAAATTAAGTATAACTATAGCTAAAATAATAATTACTATTATAAAAATTTATAATAAAGTTATTATTAATATTATAAAAAAAGTTTACTAAAGCCTAAAGAATAAAAAAAATAAAAGAAAGTAACTTAAATTAATTATAAAAAAGAAAATATAAATTAATTAAGCTAGTTAATAATTATTAAATAAAGGTTTAATAGTAATTTATTATTTTAATTTTAGTTAAGTAGTTTATTTTTTATATTTAGGAGAAATACTTTAGTAATATAAAAATTATATTTATTATTAACAAAGTTAATAAAGTTATAATAATTAAATTAAAGGAAAATTATACTTTAGTTTTTAATTTAAAATTTAAAATTAATTTATAATTTAACTTAATTATTTATAATTAATTAAGTTAAACTTTAAAAATTTAAATTATAAAGTATAATTATTATATTAAAGTATAAAATTAAACTTAAAGTATATAAAATAACTTAAATAATAAAGTTTAAATATAATATAAACTTTAAGTTTATAAATTATAATTTAATAACTTAATTAAATTAAATAAACTTAATTTTTTTATTAAGTTATTAAAAGTAATAATAATTTTTAAAAATAAATTATATATATAATATAAAAAACTATATAATAAAATAATATACTTTAATTACTTTTTCTTAATTAAAAAAAATAATTTTTATAAAAGTTCCTAAGTAATAATTATAACTTAATTATAATTTGAAGTATATAGTAAAATAATTAAATAAATAATTAAAATATAATTAATAAAATTATGAACTTATAATTAAAAACTTTAAAAAAAAACTAAAGTTAAATAATATAAAATATAAATTAAATTAATTAAAAAAATTAAAAAACATTAAGTTAAGTAAAAGTATTAAGAAAATTATTAAAAAAACTAATAAAATAATTTATTAAAAATATATATAAAGGTTTTTTTATAATTAGTTTTTTTTAAATAATTTATTTTTTATACTTAGCAAAAATACCTTAGTAATATACTTATATTTTATATTAAATATATTTATTTTTTTTAATTATATTTTAAAAAACAATTATATTAAATTTTTATAAAATATAATAAATTATAAAATAAATATTATTTAATTAATTATTAAAGCTATAAGTAAATTAAATTAAATAATAAATAATAAAATTTATAACTTAAGTATTACTAAGCTTAAGATATTTAATAAATAAATTAAAATTTAACTAAAGAAAAATTATATTATATTTTTTAAAATCTTAGTAATATATTTAATTATATTTATATTTAAAAAAAATAATAAACTTTAATTTATTATAAATTATTAATAATTAATTATAATAATTAAGAAAAATATTATATTATTACTTTTAATTTTAGAAATTAAAAACTAATTTATAAAAGCTAAGATTTTTACTTTATTAAATTTTAAAAATATATATAACTTTATTTATATTAAAGAAAATAATAAATAAAAAACTACTTTTTATATTAAATATAAACTTTATAAATATTAAGTAATACTTTTTAAATTTATAAATACTTTAGTATTTTTTTAAAAAATAATTAATTATATATTATAAAACTATATAAATTATTTTATTATAATATACTTTAATAATATTTTTATTTACTTTAAAAACTTAAAAAAATATAAGGAATATATTAAAAGAATATTGTAAATACTTTAAAATAATTAACTTTTAGTAAAACCTAAGAAATATAATTTTTATATATAAAAAATTATATTTTTAAAATATATTATTATATTTAGAAAAATCTAAATAAACTGTAAAAAACTTAAAGTAATTTATAATTAAAAGCTACTTAAAAATATTAAAGAAATATAAAGTTTTTTAAGATTTATTAATTATTATTAATATTTTATTAAGGACTTTTTAAAAATTACTATATTATTTATAAATTTAATAAAGAAAAATATTAAATTTAAACTTATATTAAATACTTTAATAGTTTTTAAATATATTAAATAAGTTTTTATTATTATGTTTATACTTAGGATATTTAATTTAAATAAATTTATTATTATTAAAATTAATATCTTTAATTATATAATTAATAAAGTAATTAATTAATTAAGTAAAAAAGAAAAGCTTAAGTCTATTATTTATTTTTCTAAAAAACTAAATAAACTAAAACTTAAATACTTTATTTAGAATAAAGAATTTATAATTATATATTAAGTACTTAGTAAATAATTATTATAACTTAATTTAGTAAAAGTATATACTTTAGATTAAGTATAAATTAAAAAGCTAATTAAGGAAGAATTATTTATATAATATACCTTTAATAAATTACTATTATAAGCTATTATAATGTAATAAAACTATAATTTAATAATAATTTAAAAAAAATAACTAAATATATAAAATTTAATTTTTTATATTTTTTAAATAACGTAAACAAATAATTATTAATAAAGTATTAAAATTAAATATAAATTAAATTTTTATTATATTTTACTTACTTTATAATTACTTTTATTTAAAATTACCTTTTTTTTTTTATTAATTTAAATTAATTAACCTTAGTTTATTACCTTAGGAACTTACTTTATATTATTTAAGTATTAAATTAAGATATTATATATTAATAACTTTTATTTAAAAAAAGTATTAAATATCTTTAAGTAATATAAACTATTATACTTAAAGCTAAAGTAATTCCTAAAGCCTTAAGTATTAACTTTAGTATATTTATTATTAATAATAATAAAAATATTATTATATAAAATTTATTTAATATTTTAAAATGTAAAAATAAAAAACTTTTTATATTTATTTAAAATATATATTATTTTAACTAAGTTTTAATTAATAAATTTAATAAAAAAAAAACTTAAAATAATTAATATTAAAATTTTTATTAAATAATAATTACTTTTTATATTTAAAGAAAGTATTATAAAACTTTACTTATATTTAATTTAACTTAAAATATACTTTAAAAATTTTAAAAATACTTTTAATATTACTAAAAAAAAAAGTTTATTTTATTATTTTATAATTTAAAAATATTATTTTAAAATAATTTAAATTTATTTAAATAATTATTTAGAAAACTTAACTAAAGGAGTAAAAAAGTAAACTTAATAAATCTTTAGTAATTATAATAAATATATTTTTAAATTAAAAAAAATATTTAAAAAAATTAATAAAAATAAAATAATTAAAACTACCTTAGTTAATATATATTAAAAAAGGAAATACTTAAACTATATTATAAAGTTTTAAAATATTATTATATATTTTAATTAAAATAAGTTAGTATTTATTAAATAATTCTATAATAGTCTTAAATAAAAATTAAAGAAAAAGTATATAATATTAATTAATTAACTTATACTTTAATTTTATTTATAAATATTTATATTTAAGTTAATAACTTATTATATAAACTTAAGACTAATATTATTTAATAATATTAGTAAAATAAATACTAAGTTAATTAAAGTAAAAAATAAAATAAAGAAATTATTAAAGATAATAATAATAAATTTAGAAAAATAAATTTAAATATTTTATAATATAAAAAAAAAATTAAGTATTATAATTATAAAAAACTTAACTATATAATAAAAAATTATTAAATACTTAAAAAAAAGCTATTAAAATAAAATACTAAAATTAAAAAAAAAAGTTTATATTATAAATAAAAATAAATAATTTTTTAATTTATTATAATAAAAAAACAATAATTATTTATAAAATAAAGAAAAATTTAAAATAAAAAAATTAATAATTTTATTTATAAATAATTTTACTAAGTACTTTATTAATAAAATAAAAACTTAGTAAAATTATAAAATATTACTATATAAAAAATAAATTTCTCCTAAATATTATAACAGACTGGCCTTATAACTGCTGCAAATAAGTATCTAAATAAATAAAATTATTATTCTTAAAGAAAAAAAGAAATATATTAAAAGTATATAGCTATTGCCCTAGTTAATATACAGCTGGTTATACTTCAGGTTTATCTTAAGTTTAAGGTAGGCCTAAGTTAGGCCCGTGCTGTTCTGGATTATTATTAATCCGGGCCTAGCCCGGGTTTAGGTTAGACCTGGGTTATTATTAGTCTGGGCGTAGCCCGGATCCGTAATAAGTATAAAGAATAAATTACTTAACTAAAATTAAAATAATAAGTTATTATTAAAGTTTTATTTAATAATTATTAACTAGCTTAATTAATTTATATTTTCTTTTTTATAATTAATTTAAGTTATTTTTTTTTACTTTTTTTATTCTTTAGGCTTTAGTAAACTTTTTTTATAATATTAATAATAACTTTATTATAAGTTTTTATAATAGTAACTATTATCTTAGCTATAGTTATAATTAATTTTTTATTACCTTTAGCTATTATAATTATTTATAATATATATTAATTATTAACTTATTTTATAATAGTTATTAAAAAAGTTTATTATTTTTATAATATATTATTTCTTTAGGTAGTTTTTTAATTTTAAAAGTATTATATATATAATTTATTTTTAAAGATTATTATTATCTTTTATAACCTAATAGAAAAATACTTATTTAGTTTAGTTAAGTTATTAAACTATAAGTCATAGGCTTAAAACTTATATTATATTTAAACCTTATTATTTAGGTTATTTTATATACTTTAAGTTTAGTCTTAAACCTTAATTAACTATACTTTATAGCTTAATTTTTTAAAGTTTAACTTAATTAGCTATAGTTAATTAAGTTAAGCTATAAATTAATTTTAGATTTTAAATAAAAAGCTAAGGTATAGTTTTTCTTTAATGTAATCATTATAGCTTTACTAACCCTTTTAATAACAAATATAACCTTTATAAAAAATAAATTAAGAATATTATTAATTTTATCAAAAGTAAATTTAAGGAAATTAATAAACTTATTAAGTTTTAATAATAAATTAATATTTATAATTTAAAATAAAATATTAAGCTTTTTATTTACTAAGAACTTTAGAGTAAATTAATATAATAGTAATTATATAATAATAAATAATGAATTATTATAAGTTTAAATATTAATAAAATATTGAATTTATAAAGAAACTATTAATAAATACCTTAAGATTACTCTTTAATTAATTTTATAAATAATAAATATTATTAAATTTACTAAATAAATTATATTATTTATTAATATATATATTATTTAAAATAAAAAGTAAAATATAATACTTTTTTATAATAAAACTTAATAATCTTTATTATAATATTATATTACAAAAAATAATATAATAAGTAAAAAGTTATTTATAAATTTTAAGAATTATAAATTATAATACTTAAACTATACTTAATTATATTATATAAATATTAGAATTATAAAAAAAATAAAAGATTACTTAAACCTTTAGTATATTATATATTAGTTTTTAAAATTATTTAATAATATAACTAAAATAAAAATACTAAAGATTATACTTTTAAATAGTATTAATAATATAATATTAAAATATAATAAATATAAATAATAAAAACTAAAAGATTAATATAACTTAGTTATATAAGAAAATAATAAAAAAATATAAAAATTAATAAAATAATTATATTAAATAAGCTTTAACTTTAAAATATATATTAAAATATTTAAGAAATTACTTAAATAATATTATAAATTTTAGGAAACCCTTAATAATTTATAAAATAATATTATAATTTATAAAATATATATTTAATAAATAAAATTACAATATAAAATAGTAAAATAAGTTAATTATAAAAACTTATATTATAAATTATATATATTATATAAAATTAAAAACTAATACTTAAAAAACTAAAATAGTTTTTAAATAAAAAGTATTATAAAACTAATAAAGAATTTATATTTCTTAAAAAAAATATAAATATAATAATAATAAAAAACTAAAAGTTTTTTTAAAAAAAAATTATTTTTATAACAATTTAAAATAAAAAATTATTAGAAACTTTAGTAATTTTTAAAGTAAATAAAAACTATATATTAATTATAATAATAATATATTTATAATTATTATAAATATAAAAAAAAACTATATTAACTTTTTTATAAAAAAAAATTTAATTATAATAATAAATAAGTAAAAAAATAAATTAATTATTTATATTTTAAAGTATTTAATTAAATTACTTTAGTAATATATAATATTACTAATACTTTAAAATATAATATTATCTTAAGTATACTATAGTTATACTAATATAAATTTTTAATAATATAAAGTAAAGGTTTAATTTATTAGTAAAATAATAAAAAAACTTTAACTAAAAGAAAAATAAAGGAAATTAAAAACTTTAATTTCTTAAGTTTAAAAAAATTCCTATATAATAATAATAAAAGTAATTTAAACTATAGAAGCTTAATTTTTAAAAAAGTTTACTAAAGGGAAATAAAATTTATATAAACTTAATTAATATTTAGAACTTATAAAAAGGAAATTTAAAAAAAAAAATATAATAAAAGGAATTTCTATAATTAAATAAAATATAAAAAACTTTATAAATTTAATGATTAATATTTTAAAATAATATTAGAAGTTTAAAATATTATTTTAAAGAATATTAATTAACTTAAATAGTAATATATAAATATTATTATATATAAAATAAAATTATATAATAAAATTAAAGAAAAGGAAGTAACTAAAATACTTTCTATTATATAATCTTAATTAATTAAAACTAAATACCCTTAATAAATAAATATAAAACTAAAAGGAAAAGAAATATATTAAAATCTTTAATTCCTTAGTATAATACTTTATTATTTTTATTTTAAAAAAAATAGAAAATTATAATTAATTATTAATTATAAATAATTAAATAATATTATAATTAAAAATTAAATTCCTTTATTATTAATATCTAAAGTAGAAAATTAATTATAAAAAACTATAATATATTCTTAATTAAACTTTACTAATATTTATAAATTAACTTAAATAAAAAAAAATATAAATAAATAATAACTTTTAGTACCTTAAGAAAATTTTATAAATTCTTAATAATACCCTAAGGATTAATAAATATATTAATATTCTTTTAGAAAAAAATTAATTATATTTTTTAAAAATATTAAAATAAATTTATTATTATTTACTTAAATTTCTCCTAAATATAAAGCATAAACTACTTAACTAAAATTAAAATAATAAATTATTATTAAACCTTTATTTAATAACTATTAACTAACCTAGCTAATTTATATTTTCTTTTTTATAATTAATTTAAGTTACTTTCTTTTACTTTTTTTATTTTTTAAACTTTAGTAAACTTTTTTTATAATATTAATAATAGCTTTATTATAAGTTTTTATAATAGTAGTTATTTTCTTAGCTATAATTATAATTAGTTTTTTATTATCTTTAGCTATTATAATTATTTATAGTAGGTAAATATATATTAGTTATTAATTTATTTTTTATTAAAAAAGTTTATTACTTTTATATAAAGTATATTATTTCTTTAGGTAGTCTTTTATATTATATATATAATTTATTTTTAAAGATTATTATTACCTTTTATAACTTAATAAAAAAATATAATAGGTTTATTTAGTCTAGTTAAGTTATTAAACTATAAGTTATAGGCTTAAAGCTAATTATATTAGTACTTAAATTTTATTATTTAGGCTTTTTTATATATATATTTTAAGTTTAGTCTTAAACTTTAATTAGCTATACTTTATAACCTAAATCTTTAAAGTTTAACTTAATTAACTATAGTTAATTAAGTTAAATTATAAATTAATTTTAGATTTTAAATAAAAGGCTAAGGTATAGTTTTCCTTTAATTTAGCTATTATAGCTTTACTAACCCTCTTAATAATAAATATAACTTCTTTATTTACTTAAATAATATTTTAATATATTCTAAAACTAAAGAAAAATATAAGGAATATATATACTTAGTACTTTAAATATTATAAAATAATTCCCTCTTTATAAATCTTAAAAAATATTAATTTTATATATAAAAAATAAAATTTCTAAAATATATTATTACTTTTAGAATTATATAAATAAATTTAAAAAAAGTTATTATAATTAATAAATAGTTAATATTAATATTAATTAAAAAAGTATAAAGTTTTATTAAATTAATTAATTATTATTAATATTTTATTTAAAACTTTTTAACTTTTATTTAATCTTTAAGTAATATAATAAAAAAAATTAAAAATTTAATTAAAAAGAGAAAGTAAAATAAGTATGTTAAGTAATTAAATAAATTATAATTTTAAAACTTATTTTAATTATATATAATTTTAAAAAATTAATAAAAATTAAAACTAATATATTAAAATATATAATTAAGAAAGTATTAAATTAATAAAATAATAAAAGAAAGTTTTATTTTATAGTATCTTATTTATAAAAAAATTAATAAAGTTAAGTTTAATTATATAATTTATAATAAAGAATTCTTAAGAATTAAAAATTATTTAAAATAGTAAAGTTATTATTATAAAAAAAGTAAATTCTAAATTGAAATCTTTATTAATTACTAAAATATTACTTACTTTATTTATTTAAAAATTATTTAAAAAATAATTAAATTACTTTAAGTTTTTAAGTAAATTTAATTATAAATTTATATATTATAAAAAATTAAAAAATAAAAAAGTTAATATATTAAGTAAAAAAATTAACTATTCTTAAAAAATCCTTAATTACTAAGGTATTATATTATATTAAAGTATATAAAATAATTATAAATAAAAATTTTTTAATATAATTTTTAAAATAAAAAAATATAATAAACTTTTTTAAAAAAAAATTAAAAAATATATAAAAAATTAAAAAATAATATTAATTTCTATTTTAAATTATATTATAAAATAAATACTTTATAAATAATAAATATTAAATACTTTTTAAATTATAAAAAAAATTTATAAAATATATTTATAAATATTTATTATTTAAATATTAAGGAATTATAATTATATATTAATAAATACTTATAATATATTAATTTAAAGAAATAAAGAAAATTATTATTAATATTATAATAACCTATAATAAATATTAATAAACTAAATATAAAAAATATAAATTCTATAAAAAACTATAACCTTTATTAATACTTAAACTATTATAAAAAATAATTATTTTTAATTATATTATAAATTTATTACTTTTTAAAAAACTTTTCTTTAAGGTAATTTAAAATAATATTTTAATAATAGTAAATAAATTTATAAAATAAATATATTTTCTATTATATTAAGAATTATATTTAGTAAAAAACTTTATATATACTTACTTAAAAATAATAATAATTAATTATAATATATTTTGAAAAATTATTTTTAATAAAAAATAAACTTTTATATTTAAATTTTAGTAAAAACTTATAGTAAAACTTAAAATAAATTATAAACTTTATAATATATATTATTCTAACATAAATAATTAAATAAAATAAATAAATTAAATTATTAAATAATATTTATAATACTTTATTAACTTATAGTAAGATAATTAAATTAATAAATTATTTTTTACTTAAGTATATTATAATAATATAAAATCTAAATTAATTAAGTTAATATTATTTTATATTTTATATAAATATACTTTTTTAATATATAAGTTACTTTAAAAAGGCTTTAATATTAATAAAATATAATTTTAAGTAAAATTAATAATTAACTTATATAAAGAATTTAAAGTATAATTAGAATTTATTTAAAATAAATAAAATAATATATAAATAAAAATAAAAATAAAATATTAAATTTTTAAAAAGGAAATATAATTTATTTACTTTAATATATATAAAGTTATAAAATACTAAATATTAAAATAAATTAACTAAATAATAAACTTAATTTTAGAAAAATAAACTTATTTAAAAAATTTTAAAAAAAATTAATAATATTAACTATAAGTTAAAAATATTAAAAGTATATAATTAAAATACTTTATATTTTATATATTACTTTTAGAAAAAATATAAATTAATAAAGTAATAAAAAAATTAATATTAAATAAAATTATTATTATTAAAAATAAAAAAAAATTAAAAATTAAGAAAGTCAGTAATATAAAAAAATTTAAAAAAAAAATAATAAAATTTAATACTAAGTTAAATAAAAAAAATATAACTTAATTTATAATACTTAGGAATTTATTAAAAGCTTTAATATAATAAACTTAATTTAAAACTTTTAAAAAAACTTAAAATTATATTTAAAATTTCTAATATTAATTATTTAATAAATTAAAAAATAACCTAAGAAAAAAATATTAAAATTTCCCCCTTTACTATAGGAAAATATAGACTTTTATACTTTAAATTAAAAATTTAGGAAAAAAAAAATCAATAATAACTTTAAATAAATTTAGGAAAGTATTCCTAAAGACTATGCTTTAATTAATAATATTTACTACTTCTATTACTTAAATATTAATTATTACCTTAGAATTTGCTTTTTTAATATTATTTAATTTATT
Source organism: Trichoderma semiorbis (assembly GCA_020045945.2). Lineage (NCBI taxonomy): Eukaryota > Fungi > Ascomycota > Sordariomycetes > Hypocreales > Hypocreaceae > Trichoderma > Trichoderma semiorbis. The sequence goes on from CM034695.1 coordinate 3,504,758, forward strand.
TAGGCTTTTTAAATTATAATTAATTATTTTTATATTATAATATACTAAAGACTTTTTTTCATAATAAATATATAATAAATAAGCTAAAGCTTTTATAGTTTTTTATTAATACTTAGTTAATTACTCTTTAGCTTTTTTTTCTTATATATATATTTATTTATATTTAAATATTATTTAATTTACTATTATAATTATTAAAAATCTTTAAAAAAAAAATATATAAAAAAACTTATATATATTAATAAAAACTTTATTTTTATTATATAAGTAATTATAATAAATATATTCTTTATAATAAAATACTTTATTTATTATTTTATAGTAATTATTTATATTATACTTTTATTAAAAAAATATATTATTACTAAAAATCTTAATTCCTTAATAATATTTACTAAAAAAAATATTTATAAAATTTACATAATAAACTTTTTAAAACTTAATATAATATATTATTATATTATTAAGTAAAAAAGAAAAAAAATTATAAATTAATAATAAAAAGATAATAATATTTATTTATATTAACCTTAAAAGTAAAACTAATAAAAAAAAGTATTATATTATAACTTAATTTAGTAAAGGTATATATTCTAAATTAAGTATAAACTAAAGAGCTAATTAAAAAAAATTACTTATATAATATACCCTTAATAAATTACTATTATAAGCTATTATAATTTAAAGAAATTATAATTTAATAGTAATTTAAGAAAATAATTAAATATATAAAATTTAATTCTTTATGCTTTTTAAATAACTTAAATAAATAATTATAAATATAATATTAAAATTAAATATAAACTAAATTTTTATTATATTTTACTTACTTTATAATTACTTTTACTTAAAGTTACTTTTTATTTTTTTTTTTTTAATATAAATTAATTAACCTTAGTTTATTACTTTAGGAACTTACTTTATATTATTTAAGTATTAAGTTAGGATATTATAATAATATTAAAAATATTATTATAAAAAAATTAATTTTTAATAATTATTTTTATAAATTATTAAAATATTACTTACTTTATAATAATATAAAAATTATTTTATAAATAAATTAAATATTATAAATAACTTTCTAAGTTTAAGTTTATTATTAAGTATTACAAAGGTTTAAATAATAAATATATTAATACTTTTAGTAAATACTTAAACTACTTTTAAAAAATCTTAGAAGTTAAAGTATAAATATTAAAGAAAAATTAATATAAGAATTTTATAATTTAATTAATTAATACTATATATTAAATTAAAATAAATAACTTAATCATTAAAAATATAAAAAAATATATAAAAAACTAAGAAAATAAATAATATTTAGAAAGTATTTTTATAAATATTAAATACTTAATATTAAATAAATTTATTTAAGTACTAAAAGATTTATAAAGTAAAATAATAAAATTAGTTTATATATATAAACTTAATAAATATTATAAAATTAAGAAAATTATATAGTAAATTAAATAATACTTTAAATTTAAAAATATTAAAAATTAAATATAAAAGATTATATTAAAATATATAATATATAAATAAACTAAGATATTATATTACTTTCTTTATAAAAAACTATAACTTTTATTAATTTTAATTGAAAATTAGAAATTAATAATATTTAATTATATCATTAAGTTTTTATTTTTAAAAAAACTTATAATTAATAAAATATAATATAATATTTTTATAATAATTAATTAACTTTTAAAAATAACTTATTTTATTTTAGTAACTAAGAAAAACTTTATAAAAAACTTAATTTATATATTTTTCTAAAATATTTATATATATTATAAATTACTAAAAAAATTATTTTTAATAAAAAATTAATATTTATATTAAAATACTAATAATTACTTATAGTAAAATTAAATTAAAATATAAAACTAATATAATTTATTACTCTTAAATAAATAAATAAATAAAATAAATTAATTAAATTATTAAAATTTACTTATAATACTATATTAACTTTAACTAAGATAATTAAGTAAAATACTTACTAATTACTTAAGTATTTTATAATAATATATAAATAAAATTTATAAATTATTTACTATTTATATAAATTATAAATTTAAATTAAATTTATATTAATTTTTTATTAATAAAGAAAATATTAATAAAGTTATTATTATAATTAATAAACTTAAAGAACTATATTAGAAATTATAAATATAATTTAAATTAATTAAAGAAAAAATAATTAAATTTATAAATATAAAAAAAATTAAAAAATTAATTTTTAATAAAGGAAATATAATTTATTTACTTTAATATTTATAAAGGTTATATTTATTATTAAGAGAGTTAGTAAAACTATAATAGTTAAATTAAAAAAAAGCTATACTTTAGCCTTTAATTTAAAATCTAAAATTAATTTATAATTTAATTTAATTAATTATAATTAACTAAGTTAAACTTTAAAAAATTTAGGTTATAAAGTATAATTAATTAAAGTTTAAAATTAAACTTAAAGTATATAAAATAGGTTAAATAATAAAGTTTAAATATAATATAAATATATATATAAAAAGCTTAAATAATAAAGTTTAAGTATAATATAATTATTATACTTTAAGTTTATAATTTATAGTTTAATAACTTAACTAAATTAAATAAACTTAATCCTTTTATTAAATTATAAAAGGTAATAATAATCTTTAAAAATAAATTATATATATAATATAAAAGACTACTTAACAAAATAATATACCTTATATAAAAGTAATAAACTCTTTTAATAAAAAATAAATTAATAATTAATATATATTTACTTATTATAAATAGCTATAATAATTAAAGGTAATAAAAAACTAATTATAATTATAACTAAGATAATAATTACTATTATAAAAACTTATAATAAAGTTATTATTAATATTATAAAAAAAGTTTACTAAAGCTTAAAGAATAAAAAAAAAAAAAAATTAATTTAAATTAATTATAAAAGAAAAAATATAAATTAATTAAGCTAGTTAATAATTATTAAATAAAATGTTAATAATAACTTATTATTTTAATTTTAATTAACTAGTTTATTTTCTATACTTAGGAGAGCTTTAATATTTATATAATAAAAAATAATTAAATATTAAAATTAATAAACTAAGTAATAAATTTAATTTTAAAAAACTTAAACTTTATAAAATTATAAAGAAAATTAAATTTATTAATTATAAAATAGATTTTTTGTTTATTTTTAAAAATAAAAAAAACTATATATTTAAATTTTTATATTTTACTATTAGAAAAAGTATTAATAAATAAAAAAATAAGTAAAATTATATAAAATAAAATTATTATTTAGGGTAAAGAACTTAAATATAAAGTTAAAAAACTTAAAATAATAAAATTTAATAAAGATATTTAATAAATTAAATACTTAGTAAAATAAAAAAGCTATAATAAAATAAAAAACTTATAATAATTTATTAAAGATTTTAAATATTTAAAACTTTATAAATAACTTTTACTAAAGGTTAAGTTTAATAAAAAAAATTAAAAATATTTTAATTAATAATATTAATTATAAAACCTATAGTTATAGAATTAATTAAATTAAGTAATAATATTATAATTTAATAAAAAACCTTTACTTTTTTTTACTTAATTTTATTTAACTTTTTTAAATTAATAATACTTTATATAATAGTATAATATATTTTTTTATATTTTTTTTTATAAAGATATTTAACTTTTATATTAATAATATAATATTTCTAGTAATTAATAAAGATATATAACGTTTTTATTATAGATATATAACCTTATGGATATATAACTTTTCTCCCTTTATTATTAGCTAGAAAAAAAATATTAGCTTAGATAATATTTTACTACCTTTACTTTAAGTACTAGCGCCTTATTTCTATTACCTTTTTAATTTATAGAGTAAAAAGATATATTAATATATTTAGCTTCCTACTTTATAAATTAAAATAGCACTACTACTTCTTTAATCTATAGATTAAAAACACTTGTAATAGCTTTTTTATTATTAGCTATATTATAACCTTTATTATAATAACTAAACCTTTATATACTAACTTTAAATAAGCTAAATAATAATATAGCCTAAGTTTTAGTAATTAATTATAATAAAAGTTAAAGTTATAAAGGCTATTTTTAAAATATTAATTATACTTAAGGATAATATAGTAAATTATAAGGCTAAGTTATTAAGTTAAGCCCTAGGAGTAGTTATATTAGACTTATAAATAACCAGCCTTTACTAATAGCTTAGCCTTAAGTATTAGCTAATTTTATAGATTTAATAATTATAATATACTTAATAACCTCTTTATTATATATTTATAGTAGTTTTTAACTTTATTACTTTTTTATAATTTATAAAATATCTATAAGCTTTTCTAAGACCTTTACTTTAACTATAATATATATTTTTATAATAGCTTTTTTTATAAATAACTATAGAATTAGTAAATAAAAGCACCTATATTAGGCCTAAAGCCTAATATATTTACTTCTTTTTTCCCTAAGTTAGAATTACTACTTTTTATTAATTAATTACTAATAAAAATAAAAAAAGAGTTTAAATCTACTATAAGTATTATATAAAAGGTTATTAGTAAAGGTTAAAAATTAACTATAAACCTTACTTAATTATATAAATATATATAAGTATAGTAAAAAAAATAAGGCTAGTTACCCTTAAGCTTAAAAATATATAACTCCCTTTTACTATATTTATTATTATATTTACTATATATATAATTACCCTAGGTATTACTAATATTAATTAATATAAGTTTATTTTTTATTTAGTAATTTATATTACCAGCCTTTAAAGTAATCCTAAACCTACTTATTTTTAATAAACTAGCTTTATTAACTAAAGCTTTATATAATATAGTAAATATTTTTATAAAAGAAAATAGGTTTAGTATTACTTAGTAAAATATATATTTTTATAAAAGATAGTAAATATAATTTTTTATTTAATATAATTAGTTTAGGTAACCTTATACTTTATAAAGTATTAGTCTTTAGACTTAGAAATTATAAAAGTATAGGTATAAGTAAATAATTATTACTAAAGCTTTAAAGAAAGGTAAGTAGCTCCTTAGGTATTATAATAATTTAAAATATAGTTAGTATAATTATAAATATAGCTTTATTATATTAATATACTTATTATATTAATAGTTTATAATATTAATAAAGGTAATAATTAAGTTAACTAGCCGTTAAGTAGGTATTTAAGTATAAGATATTTATATTATTATAAAATAAAAATACCTTAATATTATATTAATATAAAAGAATATTTATAATACCTAGGTGTAAATAAACTATAAAAAGCTTAATAATTATACTTCTACTACTATATTAATTAAGCTATTTAATAAAAAAAATATCCTATACTTTATAAAATAAATAAATAATAAGCTAGATTAATTAATTAGCCTTATATAAATCTTTTTTTACTATTTATAAATATAAAAGCAGTTTTTAAAGGTTATAAGCTTTAATAATATTTATAATATTAATTAATATAAGCTTCCTTTTTTTTAAGCTACTAGCTAAATATACCTTAGTTTAGTATATAATACTATATAAGGTTTAATTAATAATAAAAAAAAAAAAAGGTTTTAGTTCTTTATAAAAGGTATATACTAACTTCTTAAATAATGTTTTATTAAAAAGCCTAAGGTAATTATTACTAATTTTAATAATATTATAAAAGCTATTTTTAATAATTAATTCCCTATAGTATAGCAGTAGCTTTATATATATTATATTAATTAGAATATATTATTAAATACTAAGCAGAAGTAAGTAAAAGTATAGAAAAGTAATAGTAGTTTTAGTAGTAGTAATAGTAAAAAGACCCCTATAGAGCTATAAACTAGGCTTACTACTGCTAATAAATAACTACTTAATATAATAATTAATAAAAATATCCCTTATACTTACTAAAAGGTTTTTTTTATATAAAAGTATATTTTATTTACTAAAATAAAGTAAATATATAAATAAGCCTAAATATATTTCTATTTAAAGTTTAATAACTAATAGGTAATTCTAAACTACCTATATAAAATATACCTATTAATAAAAACTTAATAAATATACTATTTTATTTACTACTACTATAACTTTAGTATTTAAGTAACCTTAGGTATTAAAGTAAGTAATAATAATATAAAAAGCTACTTTTTAAATAATATAGCTTACTTTTACTAGCTTATTAAGGTAATATAAAATATAATATATAATTAAAAGTATAATTTTAAAAATACTTATATAAATAATTAAGTTTTTACTAATTACTAATACCTAAGGTTTATAAAAAAATACTTAGGTAAACTATTATAAATAATATTATTAAAAAGGCTTAGGCTTATTAATAAGTAATATTATATAATATATAAGTTTATACCTAGTATTAGAACCTTTTTCTTACTTTATTTAACTAACTATAATAAGTATTATATAATTTTCTTTAAACTTAAGATCTTTTATTACTATAGGGTTTATAAAAAACTAAGTTTTAAAATTAATTTTATAAAGTAGAAGATCTACTTATACTAGCTACTATAGAAATTAATATTTATAAATTTATATTACTAAATCTTTAATTTTAAAATTACTATTATATTATAAAAAAGGCTAAAGAATATTAAGTAACTTATTTTAGTATAATTAGCTATTATAATAAATAGCTAAGCTTTTAATAAATTAACTAGCTAAGCTATTAATTAAGTAGAAATATAATAAAGCTTATAAAAGTATAATTAATTAATTAGTAATTAAAATAAGTTTATATTTATAAAAAGAGCTATTAAGTAAAATATATAAAGTAAAAAAACCTTACTTAATTATTCTTTAGTAAAATTATAAAAATATTAGCTAGGTAAAGTACTTAAATTTAAAGAAATAATAAATATTTATTTAAGTAGCTAAAGATATAGCCTAATATACAGAAGATAAGGAGCTAGTAGGAGCTTATAGAAAGGAATAAGCTATAAATAATAGTAGGTAAGCTATTTTAATCTATAGATTAAAGTAATAACAGCAGCTATTTTAATCTATAGATTAAAAGAATTAGAAAAATATATTTAATCTATAGATTAAAAAGTAGGCAAGAGCTTAAGTATACCTCCAGAAGTAGTTATTAAAGCAGCTGGTTTTACTATCTATATTAAAAAGTACTTATAAAGCTATTTTTTTTTTAATTAATAATAGAGGAAAAAAAGTTATATATTTATAAAGTTATATATCTATAGTAAAAACGTTATATGTCTTTATTAATTACTATATTTCTCTTTAGTTACTTTAAATTTATTTTTTAAGTAAAAATAATAAACAATAATATACTTTAACTATTTAAAAAATAAATTATAAATATTATAATAAAATTTATTTAAATAAATATATTTAGTATAATATAATAAATTAATAAAAAATAAAAATACTTTTTATCATTATATAATATATAATAAAAATAATACTTATTTATAGTAAAAGTATTTTTAATAATAAAATAAAAAAACTTATATATTTTTTAATTTTAAAATAAAATTTTTAAATACTTTATTTATTATTTTTAAGTAAATTAATATATATAAAAAATAAATAATTACTAAATAATTACTAAATATATTATAAAGTAAAAATAAACTATTTATACTTAAATAAATAAAGTCCTAAGGATAAAATTAATAAAAAAAATATTATATTATAACTTAGTTTTTATAATTATAATAATAAATTTATAAAATAATAAAATTTAAATAAATATTAAACTAATTAATTAATTAAAAATAAATAATTAAATTATTATAATAATTTAATAATAATTTAGCTTAGTTAATTAAGTATATAAGTTTACTTTATATTATTTATTAAAATAGTTAAATAGTTAATTATTATTATAACTATAGTATTTATAATATAATTAAATTAAAATTTAAATATTTACTTTTATTTATATTATTAATTAATAATAAAATTACTTATTATTAACTTAATTACTTTACTAATATAAACCTTAGAATTATTTAAAGGTTTATCCCTTAGAGAGTATTATTTATATTAATATATAAATACTAATTTATTATATTTTTTATTTTATTTATTTTAGTAAAATATTATTTAATTATTTTTATTTCTTTTACTATTATAAAAAGTATATTTTTTATTAATAATAATATTATAATAAAAGTTAAAATAAATTAAATTTAAACTTAGTTTTTAAATTAATATTATAAAAAAAATTATATAAAAAATATTAAAAAAATTAAAAATAAATAATTTAAAAAAAATAATTTAAATTAATTTATATAATTATTTTATTTTTCCTAAGTATTGAAAATAAACTATTTAAAAGAAATTAATTATAAAAGAATCTTTATATATAATAATAGCTTTTAATAAACTACTTTATTAATTTTTTTTTAATAATTTTCTTAATATTTTTACTTAGCTTAAGGTTTTTAATATTCTTTAGTTAATTTAATTTATACTTTATTTTACTTAACTTTAGTTTTTTCTTTTTTAAAGTTTTTAATTATAAATTTATAATTTTATTAATTATAAATTTAGTTATTTATTTAGTTATTTTACTATATATTATAATTAAGTTACAATTATTATAGTTATTTTTTTAATTAAGAAAAAGTAAATATATTATTTTATTATATAGTTTTTTATATTATATATATAATTTATTTTTAGAGATTATTATTATTTTTTATAATTTAAAAAAAAAAAATAAGCTTATTTAATTTAATTAATTATTAAATTATAATTTATAAACTTAAAGTTTATATTATACTTAAACTTTATTATTTAGGCTTTATATATATATATTTATATTATATTTAAACTTTATTATTTAAACTATTTTATATATATATATTAAGTTTAGTTTTAAACTTTAATTAATTATATTTTATAATTTAAATTTTTAAATTTTAACTTAATTAATTATAATTAATTAAGTTAAATTATAAATTAATTATTATTAATAATAAATACTTTTATTTTATTTTCTTTAATTTAAAAAATTAAAAAATAATAAATAAAAAATAAAAAATAAAATTTATTTATTTTTTTAATTAATTAATAAAATAAATTATTATTAATTAATAACTATTATATTAATATATTAATATAGATTCCTTAATTATAATAACCTTTATAAATATATTATATATTTTAGGTTTAAAAATTAATTTAATATTAATAACTTAACTTTTTAACTATAATATTAATATAATAATTATAATAAATATTTAAATAATTTAAAAAAAGAAAGCTAAATTAATAAATAAATAATTTAAAAGCTTTTTTATTTTATAAATAAATATATTATTTACTTAAGTATTAGTTTTTATATTATTATATTTAAAATAAAACTATAATATAATAAAATAAATTATTTTAGTAAATGAAATAATATTTAGTTAAAGAAAATAAAAATAAAAATAAATATAACTTAACAATTTTATATTTATAAAGTTTATATATATAGTAAAATAAAAAAAAATTTATATAAAGGGAAACTTTATTAAATTAAATATATTAAAAATATAATTTATATTAATATTTATAAATTATTTTATAAAATTATAAAAAACTAATATTAAATAACATTAGTTAATAATTATAGTAAAATTAATAGGAGAAATAATTTAAGTTAAAAAAATACTTAAAAATTTATTTATAAATTTATTTTATTTTTTAAAAAAAATTATAATAGTAAAAATATTAAATTCTTTATTTTAATAATATAAAAAAATTCTATAGTAAAAAATTTAAACTTTAAGTTATTAAATATAATTTTATTATTAAATTTTTATAATAAAGTAATATTAATTAAATAATATTATTAAAAGTTTTAATATTATAATTAAAAATAAATTATTTTTAATAATAATTAATAATAAAATATTATAAAAATATTAATTAAAAATATTAAAAATTATAAATTATTTTTAAAATTATAATTTATATAATATCTTCAATAAAATACTATTTAAACTTATATTTAATTAATAATTCAATATTTTTAATATTTATATAATTAAAACTATAACCTAAGCCTTAGTTTTTTTAAATATAAAAAAAAAACTAAATAAAAAAAAACTAAATAAAAAAAACTAAAATATATTTATTTAAAGTTTATAAAAATATAATTTATTATTTCCTTATTTTAAAAAAGAAAATTATTAATTACTTTAATATTTATTTTAAATTAAAAACCTTTTAATATATTATTCTAAAATAATAATAATTAAAATATAAATATAAAAAATTATTAATCTTAAGTAATATAAAAAAACTAATTTAATTTAGTTTATAATTATAATATTATTATTAAATAAAATTATAATAAAAAAATCAAAATTATAAAAAATATTAAAGTATTTAAAACTTTAATATATATTATAAAATTATTATATATTTTTTAATATTTTATTAAAATATAAAATTATAATTATATATAAAAGTAAAAAAAAGTCTTTTTTAAATTAAATAAAATTATATAATATTTAAGAAAATTTAAACTTTATAAAAAAAATAAAATTTAAATTATAATATTAATAACTTTAAATATAAATATTTTATAAAAAATATAAATATATAAACTTAAATATAGTTTTAATAATTAAATAATTAAATATAAAATATATTAAATTATTTAAAGCTTTAAGTAAATCCTTAATATAAATTATTTTGAAACTTTTACTTTTATTATTAAATCAATAATATATAAAATTTTATTTGCTATAATAATAACCCTAAACTTAAAAATAAAATAAATGAATATAAAAATTACTTGTTTTTATAAATTAATTAATAAAAATATTTATATAAAGTAATTAATTAATTTTAAAAATAAAATTAATATAATTTATAAATTAAATAAAGCTTTATATAAACTTAAATAAGTATTTTATATTTAATATAAAATATTTATTAATTTCTTTTTTATATTAAGCTTTTATTTAATAATATTAAATTATAATACTTTTATTAAGAATAATATTTTTATTTTAATATATATTAATAAATTATTTATTATTAATAAAAAAAATTAAAAATTTTAATAATAAAAAATACTTTTATAATTATTTTTAAATAATAAATCTTAGGTTGTATAATTATTACTTAAGAATAAAAATTTAATATAATTAAGTATATAAAATCTTTAATTTTAATAATTAAAGTTTATTTTCAAAAATTAATAAAAAATTAAATTTATTATTTTAAAAAAAAATATAAATATTAATTAATAATAAAATTTTTAATATATTTAATATTAAAAATAAAACTTAATATTATATATATTGTTTTTATATTTAACTACTACTTTAATTACTTTAATAAATTATATTATTGAATTATTAAAAAAATATAAATATTATTAATGACTTAACCTTAGTTATTATTATAATTTTTATAATAATTCAAAAGTAATTATATTTATAAAAAATTTAATAAATTATAAAAATTTAAAATATATTAAAATATTCTATTACTTTATTTATAAAAAATTTAAAAAAATTTAATTAAAATATATTTTTATAAATAAAATAATTATAAATAGCTTAATAAAGCTATTAAGTAAAAAATAATTTTTAAGTTTTAAAAAGCTTTTAATTTAAAAAAAATTATAAATTTAAAAATTAATAATAAAGTTATTTTTAATTAATTAAAGGTAATAATATTAAAGTAAAATAAAATTCTTTAGTAATTATTACTTTAATAATTTTAAAAATACTTAATAAATAAAAATTAATTTTAAAAAAATATAAATATATTTAATAAATAAAAGTTAATATTAATTAATAATAAAGTTACTAAATTTATTAATAATTACTTATTATTTATTTTATTCATAAATAACTTTTTATTAATTATTAATAAATAATAATTTTTTTTATTTTTATTAATAAAAATAAATAAATTATTATTAAATTTACTATTTAAGAATAAACTATTTTAATATAGTTAATATAAAATAAAATAAAATAAATAAATTATTTAAATAATTAAATTTTATTATTTATTTTATTTTATATTTATAAATTAAAATAATTTATTAAAAAATAACAAAATTAATAATAATTTATTTTATTATTTATTATTTATTATTATTTAAAAATAATCAATAAATAATAAAATCCTTTTATTTTATTTTTTTAAATTATGAATAAAATAAATTATTATTAATTAATAACCCTAGTTAATAATAATACTTAATAAATAAAAAGTTTTTAACTTTAAAAAAGTTAAATAAAACTAATAATAAAAATAACTTTATATTTCTTGAGTAAAAGTATTAAAAAAACAATAATTATAAAAGTATTTATATAAGCTAAATATAAGGGCTTAGTAATAAATAATATATAAAAAGACTATTTACTTAATAAAAATCTAGTAGGTATTTAAGTTAATTAAATATATATTTTAATATATTTAATTAAAACTTATATTTTACTTATAAAAAGTTAAGGAAAATAAAGAAAAGGAAAATTAAATAATTTAATAAAGTTTATTAAAAAGAGATTAAAGTATAAATAGGGGAGTATAATATTACTAAAGAGCTTATATAAGGTTTTCTATTTATAAAGTTTAGGGGGCCTTTTATAGTAGTATTTTCCTTAAGTTAATTTTTTTACTATTATAAATTACTACTTCTTTAAGTAGTAGACTTCTTATTATATTTTTTATAAGCTTTTTTATTTATACCTTTTTCTAATACTTTTTCTTTTATATTTCTTTTCTATAAGTTTTTTTCTTTTTCTTTTTCCTTATATAATTATTTAATTATAAAAGAATTTTTTTAATTTTTTTTAAAAGTTTTTAATATTATACTTTTTACTAAAAATTAAGTTTAAGTAAAAGTAACTTTTTAAAAATATATTTTTTTAATATAATTATATAGATTTTTATTTCCTACCTTAAGTATTAATATTAAATACTAATATTATAAATTTATTTAAAGTATTATTTAATTTTAATATTAACTTTTTTTTTATTTAGTTTTAAAAATACTTTAAAGTTTAAATTATTAGAGAAATTAATTTAGTTTTTTTGTTTATATTAAGATTAGTTTTTCTAAGTTATTTTAATTATTTTAATATTAAAGAATTTTATTAAATATTACTACCTTAAGTAGTATTTTTGAAAAATGACTTTTGAATTATATTTATTTAATTACTCCTTAGTTATATATATTATTAAAACTAAGGTTTAAAATCATATATATATTTCTACTAAAATTACTTATTTTTATAATTAATTTTTCTAATCTTTAAGTATATAAAAGGCTAAGTACTTTAAAACTTTTTTAATTACCTTTTATAATTAAAGTAATCTTTAGTTATATTATTATTATATTTAAACTTATTTATATATTATTATAGTTATATAAAAATATATTCTTTTTTTTTAAAAATATATTTTCTTTTTTAGTTATTAATATAAGGATTATATTAATTATATATAGTTTAAATATTTAAATTATAGTTAATATATATACCTTAGGTATTAACAGGGTTGTAAATTAGTGACGATTCGTCAGATTAAATTAATCATTGATTAATTTAGTTTCGTCAGAGTAATGAAGAAAACTAATTTCGTTAATAATAATTTACTCATAACTAATTTAGTTTCGTCAGACTAATGAAGAAAACGAAACTAATAAAATTAATCTTTCTTCAAAAAAAAGTGAATAATAACGAATAACGAATAACGAAAGGAATAGTTACTAATTTAGTTACTAATTTATTCATTTATTTATATAGTAAATTTAAATAAATAATTATAATAATTTAAATATAATATATATTATATAATGAAAACAATAATAATAATAACTATTATATATATTTTATCAAACTATTTTTATTTTTATTTTATAAGCTATAATAAAGCTATAATTTAAATAACAAAATTTCTAATATTATTATAAGTCAAAAGGACGATTTTACATTATAAAAGATTTACTATTAAAATAACTAATTTAGCTTATAGGCTTTATAAACCTTATATAAATAATAATAATATTTATTATTTATATTTTATAATACTATCTTTATTTTTATTATATAAGCTATGATAAGGCTATAATTTAAATAGTAAAATTTTAAATATTATTTAGACCTAAAAGAATGTTATTACATTATAAAAAAATTTACTATTAAAATAACTAATTCTAATTATAAGCTTTATAAACCTTATAAATAGAATAATGGTATTAAATATATATATTTTATAATACTATAGGTTATATTATTATAGAGGTTATATTAAAGCTATAATTTAATTATTTAGATTTTTAATATTATTATTATATCATAAGCTAAAAGAATACTTTACGTTTTTTTTTACTTTTTTATAATTATATCTTTATAATTACATTATAAAAAAAAAATCCTTTTTATAATCAAATAACGTTTATTTAATAAATAAAAAAAACTATATAAATAAAATAATTACATAAGCAAATCTAAGTTATTTTCTTCAATATATTCATTTTCAACCTCTTTAAAATCCTCTATCCAGCTTTTTAATAATATTATTGCTAATAGAAAAACTACTTTCTATAGCAGCAGAAGTCGCTGGAATAGCTAAATAACGTCTTGCTAAAATAGATAAAATAGGGTATTTATCTTTATTAGCTTTCCAATAAGCCAAAGGGTCATTCTAACAAAATAGAAATTAAATTAGTAAATAATATAATAAAATAATATAATAAAATAATATAATAAAATAATATAATAAAATAATATAATAAAATAATATAATAAAATAATATAATAAAATAATATAATAAAATAATATAATAAAATAATAATATAATAATAAAATAGTAAATAATAAAATAATAAAATAATAATAAAATAGTAAATAATAATATAATAATATAATAATAAAATAGTAAATAATAAAATAATAAAATAATAATAAAATAGTAAATAATAATATAATAATATAATAATATAATAATATAATAATATAATAATATAATAATATAATAATATAATAATATAATAATATAATAATATAATAATATAATAATATAATAATATAATAATATAATAATATAATAATATAATAATATAATAATATAATAATATAATAATATAATAATATAATAATATAATAATATAATAAAATAATAAATAGTAAATAATAACTTATATCTTCTGATATAGGATTTTCTTTTAAATATAAAGATATTTTATCTTCAACACTGCTATTAGTACCTAAATAAAATTCTTTATCAGAATCAGATGAATTTTTATTATTAGTATTTTCAATAATAACCCTATTATAATTATAATCATCAGCTAATTTATCAAAAGATAAATTAGCTATATTAATATTATTAATTATATTAGGGCCATTAACTTCATCCCATAATCTAATAATATTAGTTAAATAATAAATATAAAATAATGAATAATAAATAATAAATAAAACGTAAATAATAAATAATAAAAATAAATAACATACTTATTATATTTTATATTTAATAAATGTAAAATAAAATTATTAATATTAGGGAAAAAGCATAATAAGCCTTTATCTTTAAAATAAATATTTTTAAATCAAGGATCTAAAAATAAACTATAAAAGAAAAGCTTATAATAAATTAAATTAAAAGCAGTTATTTTCCTAGGAAAATACTTTTCTAATGTAGTAAGGCCAGATTTAATAGCTTTTACATAAATCTAATAATAAGCAGCCTAATAAAAATAAGTAAATAATAGATAAATTATAAATAAATAACTTACTAATTTATTATTAAAAAGCTTTTTAGTATATTTTAAATATAACAATTCTAGCTTATTATTTATTTTATAAATATATAATAAAGCTATTAGAATTATTATATAAAATTAACCTTGTAATTTAATAGAAGGTTTTATAAAAATAAGAAATATAGTTCTCAATTCTTCTAAAGCTTCCCATTCAAAATCAGAAAAATATAACTATAAATAAATTAGCTTTATAATAAATAATATAATAAAATAATAATAATAAATGAAATAATAATATAATAATAAATATAATAATAAATAATAATGAATAAATAATAAATAAATAATAAATAAATAATAAATAAATAATATAATTATAAATAAATAATATCATTATAAATAAATAATATTATAAATAAAATAAACTTACTATTAGAAGTATTATTATTATTTTCCTCTTCCTCTTCTTCTTCTTCTTCTTCTTCTTTATAATTATATAAATTATTATTTATATAATTAAATAAAAATATATTTAAAGAAATAGAAGATATATAATCTTTTAATATATCTTAAGCTATTAAATTAATAATATGTGCTATATATCTAATATTGTTTATAAAGTTTTTATTATTAGCTTTTTATAAGCTTTTTTAAAAGACTTTATAAATGCATTATTATTATAGGCATTATTCTGCGTAATACTAAAATAAATAAATTAGCTTTATAAAAATATAAATAATAATAATAATAAAATAATAATAATAATAAAATAATAATAATAATAAAATAATAATAATAATAAAATAATAATAATAATAAAATAATAATAATAATAAAATAATAATAATAATAAAATAATAATAATAATAAAATAATAATAATAATAAAATAATAATAATAATAAAATAGATACATACCTAAATAGATTATTTAAATCTAGTAAATAAGGAAAAGGTTCTAAAGCCTTTTTAAATTGCTGAAATATATAAATTCCGGTATGGCTTTCTAAAAGCTCTTTAAATCCTATAATTAAATTAGCTATTAGAATAATAAAAATAAAATAATAAAATAAATACCTATAAGCTTATATTTTAATTT
The DNA here is from genome assembly GCA_020045945.2 of Trichoderma semiorbis. Classification (NCBI taxonomy): domain Eukaryota; kingdom Fungi; phylum Ascomycota; class Sordariomycetes; order Hypocreales; family Hypocreaceae; genus Trichoderma; species Trichoderma semiorbis. The sequence continues at coordinate 3,521,608 of CM034695.1, forward strand.
AAATTCCTTATTAATAAAAATAAGGACTATTCCTAAATAGGAATTTCAGTTATTTAAAGTCCAAATATTAAAGGTTATAGAAAAAGTGCCATTAGTTTTTAAATTAGCTTCAATATGCAAATTTAAATTTAATAAAGCCTTATTATAATTATCTTTTAATATTTTACGAATATTAGTTTCATTAATTATAATATAGTTACTAATAAAAATATTAGTTATTTAATTATAAATAATAGAATAGATAATAATAAAATAATAAAATAATAAAATAAATAATAATAAAATAATAAAATAAATAATAATAAAATAATAAAATAAATAATAATAAAATAATAAAATAAATAATAATAAAATAATAAAATAAATAATAATAAAATAATAAAATAAATAATAATAAAATAATAAAATAAATAATAATAAAATAATAAAATAAATAATAATAAAATAATAAAATAAATTACTTACGAATTATGAAAAGATAAAAGGTTATTAAACGAATTTGAAGATATAGTATTAAAAGAATTATATTCAATTAAAAAAACTAATATCTTATGCAAAGCTTTATCTTATTAAATTCGTTATTAATAACCTTTAACTTTTTATTTTGCGTATTTAAATTAAATAAAGAGTCATACGTTAAAGGTGTAATATCGGCTTCTAAGAGTAAGTTATTAATAATCAAATTATAATAGCCAGTTATAAAGAGTTATTAAGTAAATTATTAATTAATAAAATTAATTAACCTATCTAGCTTATGCTAAATGTCCCAACTAGTTACTATAATTATAATATTTATTATTATAACTTATATATAATAAAATAATTATAATTGTTTATAATTAAATTATTATATTTATATTATAATAAAAATATTATAATTATAATAAAACGAGAAGTTTTATAAAATTAATTAAAAGAATAAAATAATAACTTACTTCTTTTTCTAATTTTTTCAGATTCCTTATTATAAGCTATAAGGGGGTGTTTTGATTGGTAGTGACGGGCTAGATTCGATGATATAAAGCCTTTTAGTTGATAAATATCTTTAAATTTACAACTAAGAAATTATATAATTAATAATAAATAAATAATAAAATAATAATAAAATAATAACAAAATAATATAATAATAAAATAAATAACTAACCTTGTGCAGCGTATTTCCATTTCCCGATCTTTTCCTAATTTAATAGATAATAAATCCCTTGTAAATAGGTTATTTTGAAAGATATAAATTTTCGAATCCTTATTTTCTTCTAATTTAAATTCAGGTCTATTATAAAGAGAATCACTAGTTGTACTAGCTTTATTATCTATAATAGAGGAATTTAAATGTAAAAAAGGATCAGAAGAATCAAGGTTATTATAAATAAGTGGTGGTTTAGAATTTAAATCAGTAGCTTTATAAGCTTCTTCTTCAAAATCGTCAATTTCTTCATATTTATATTCGGAATCTATTATAAGGAAGTGTTATTATAATAAGGAAGTGTTATTATAATGAGGAAGTGTTATTGTAATAAGGAAGTGTTATTATAATAAAAAACTGTTGTTATAATAAATAGAAATAAAAAAAACTATAAAGGAAAACGGTTAATTATATAGATAATTTAATCTTATGATAATTAATAATAAATCATATAATAAAAATAAATCAGACTATAGGTTATATAATAAATCATATAACAAAAATAAGTCAGACTATAAGTTATATAATAAATCATATAATAAAAATAGATCAGACTATAAGTTATATAATAAAAATAAATCATCTAATAAATCATATGATAAATTATACGATTTATTTTTATTATATATAACTTCGTATTTTTATAATTTATTATATTTTTATCGTATGACTTATCGTATGATTATCATACGATAAATCATAAGATAAATTATATTATATATTTACTATAGATTTATAATATCTATTATTTATATTTTATACTACTATTTTTACTATTATTATATAAGCTATAATAAAGGAAATATTTTAATAGTATATTTTATTTTATGTAAAAGCGTTCTTTTAGCTTTAAATAATACTTAAAATTTTACTATTCGAATTATAACTTTATTATAGCTTATATAATAAAAAGAAAAACATTATTATAAAATATAAATAGTAATTATTATAATATACTAAGTTAGGTTTATTTATTTTATAGCTATAATTAGTTATTTTAATAGTAAATATTTTTATAATGTAAAAGTATTATTTTAAGTCTAAATAATACTTAAAATTTTATTATTTAAATTATAGCTTTATTATAGCTTATATATAAAAAATGAAGATACTATTATAAAATATATAAAATATATAGTTTACTTTATTATTTAAATCATATTATTTAAATAATATAAAATAGTAAAATAAAATAATAATATAATTTAATAAAAATAATTAAATAATTAAATAACGAATTTAGTAACGAATAACGAAATTCGTTTCTTCTTTCGTTAACGAATAACGAAAAAAAATTCGTTTCGTTGGTTAGTTGAAGAAAACGAACGAAATTCGTTATTCATTAACGAAACGAATAATGAATAACTACTAACGAATTTGGCAACCCTGCTTATTTCATTATTATTTTTATTATTATTCTTAGGGGGTCTTAGTAATAGAACTATTTTAAAAAAAAGTAATATTAAAAAAAGCTTTATTTTTAGGATTTATATTATAGTTACCTTTTAATCTTTAGGTAATATATAGTAAAAAAAATAATCTATCCTTAGATTTTTTAATTTAACTATATCCACAGTATTATTTATCCTGATATCAAGTATATCTCTGTTATTAAAGAGGTCTGTTTAGTAGTATAATTATCTTTTCTAGATGTATGTTAATACCCTCGGTCTATTGTTTTAACTTATTTATATCTGCATTAGCAAATAGGTAGTATATTCCAGCTAGTAGACTATTATACTTTTACCTCCTTTAGTAAAAGTATATAGTTTTTATATAAGTATAATATTATAGTTATATATACTGGCTAATTATAGAGCTATATAATAGTATCTGTTGTATTTCCTAACGTTTACCTAAAGAAGCTTAATAGTCTTTAATTTCTTAGAGATTATTAGACGGAGCTATTATAATTTATTTTTTTTTAAAAGCAGGGGGGGCTGCTTTAATTAGCGGGGGGAGACTAAGCTAGGGGATCTATAGATAAGGGGGGGTAAGGTAGGAGGAGAAGAGGTAATTTTTCTTCTTCTTCTTCTTATATTTTCCTATTCTCTAAGTTCTTTAAGTTTATTATAATATCCTCCTTTATTTATTTTATCTATTCTTCCCTACGTAGTATTAAAGTAGGAGTATTACTTTAGAAAGGTACTTTAGTAAAGGTATAGACTATTTTATTTAAAGTTAATTTTATTATATTTAAAGGTAGGGTCTAGGTATTCTAGTTTATAAAGCTTTAGACCTACTATTTTAATTTCTTTTTATTTTTTCCTAGTTAAATATTTTAATTATTTATTAACTTTTTTAAGTTTAGCTAGGTATTTACTATTTATAGACTTATATAGTCTTAGGTAGTTTATATATTACTTATATTAGTATACTTTAGTATATATAACCTTATTATACTTATTATAGTATTACTTTTATATATATTTATATAAATTATAATAGTTTTAATAGATTTTATATTATTTTAGTACTAAATCTTTTACTAAAAGTAATGCTAATATAAAAGTATTAAATAGTCTTTAAAACCTTTTTATTAACTATAAGAAGAAGATAAAAAGCCTATAGTAAAGGTTACTATCCTTTTCCCTACTCTTCCTTATTAGGCGTATATTAACTAGTTCTAGCAGTATTTAGGTATAAGCCTTATTTTTAACTACTTAAATAATATCCTTAATTCTGTTTTTTTAATAAAAGATAAAGCACCTTACGTTATAGATTATATAAGTATACTATATAATAGGTGCTTCTAGGTTTATAGCTCCTAGCGCTTTAATAAGCTTATTTTATTTCTTAAGTCCCTTTTATTAAATGTTTTTATTAACTAAATAAATAGCCTATTTTAACTTAATTAAGACTGCTGTTAGTATATTAGTAAACGTAATACTAAATATTTCTATAATATAAATATAAATGTTATAGTTATTTACTTTCTTTTTACTATTAATTAGAAAGTAAATAAAGATTGACTTATTTTTAATAGCTTTATTTTTTTACTTACTTTACTTAGGCTTTTTAGCTATATAAGGGTTATTAGCCCTATTACTACTTAATACTACTGCTTATTTTTTAAGTAGTCTAATCCTTACTACTTATATATAAGTTTTATTATTCTTACTTAATTTTTTATTTCCTAGGTTATTATACTAGTAGCTAGTAAAGTAGTTAATAAAGTTCTTTATAAAATTTAATTTATATTTACTTATAAATAAGTTAATAATTTTATTAAAGCTTTTATAAAAAGCTTTAAAACTTTTTTTAAAATTTTACTTTATTTACCTCTTCCTCCTTATATAGCTAATATAGCCTTAAGGATAGATTATTATTTATAATATATATTAGGGTTTTTACTATATTTTACACCTATTCCTTAATAGAAGGTGTGAAAAAGTTAGATAAAAGGAGAAGGTTATATCTAGTCTAGTTAAGTTATTAAACTATAAGTTGCGGGCTTAAAGTGTAATAGTTGCATTGTATTTAAACCTTATTATTTAGGCTATTTTACGTATGTATTTTAAGTTTAGTCTTAAACCTTAATACAGCGGCTATACTTTATAGCCTAAATCTTTAAGGTTTAACTTAATTAGCTGTAGCTAATTAAGTTAGGCTATGGATTAATTCTGGATTTTAAATAAAAGACTGGGGTATAGCCTTCCTTTAATCTAGCTATTATAGTTTTACTAACCCTTTTGATAATAAATATAACCTCTATAAGAAAATTAAATTATATATAAATAAGTTTAATAATAATTAGTTAATTTATATTATAATAAATATATTTATAATAAAATAATTTATAATAGCTTAATTAATAATAAGATAATTTACAATAGTTTAATTTATAATTTAATATAAATGAATTAATTTATAATAAGTTAATTTATAATTTAATATAAATAAGTTAATATAAATAAGTTAATTTATAATAAATTATTTTATTATTAATTTATAGAATTTAAATTTTATAAATAATAATTATTTACTATTTTAATTTTACTTTTTCTTTTTAAATAATATTTTATAATATTATCTTTATTATATTATAAAATAGAGTTTAATTATAAATATAAAGAAATTAATAATTTTAAAGAAGAAGCTTATAAAGCTATTAATTTACATTTTAAACTATTACTAATTTAAAACCCTAATTCCAAGTCTTTTAATAATTTAAATTCCTTTATTATTAACAGGGTTGCCAAATTCGTTAGTAGTTATTTATTATTCGTTTCATTAATAAATAACTCTTCGTTAATCGTTAATGAATAACGAATTCCTTTCGTTTTCGTTAATAAATAGTTACTAAATTTATTACTAAATTTATTATTTATAAATAGACCTTCCTAATACAGCTAGCGTAAAATAAAATAAAATAAAAAATTACTTAAAATAGCTAGATCTTACTATTTATTTTATTTTATTATTATAAGCTAGCTATATTAGGAATAGTCTATTAAAAATAATGAATTTAGTAACAATTCGTTTCGTTATTCGTTATTTATTATTATTCAAAAAAAAAACTAACGAATAACAAATTTCTTTCGTTTCGTTTTCTTTAGGGCACTAACGAAACGAATCGTCACTAATTAGCAACCCTGATTATTAATAATAAAGCTAGTGTAACTAGTAGATCTATTTATAATAAATTAGAATTTACATTAGAAGAAATAAAGATTTAAAAATTTATATTTTTCAGTATAATTTATTTAATAGGACTTTATTACTTATTAAAATAAATACAGAAAGAGAAATAACAGTTAAATATATAAAGTTAGTTATTTATTTTATTATTTATTTTATTAATATATCTATAATTACAACTATTAGGTTGTAATACTAGTTAAAGAATTTAAATTATCTAATTTAGCAAGGCATTATTAAATAAAGTATCCTAAAATAGCTTATAATAAACAATTCTCTCCTAGGTATAAAGGATAAACTGCCTAACTAAGATTAAAACAATAGGTTACTATTAAACCTTTATTTAGTAACTATTAGCTAATAGTAGCCTAGCTAATCTACGTCTTCTTTTTTATAATTAGTTTAGGTTGCCCTCTTTTACTCTTTTTATTCTTTAGGCTCTAGTAGGCCTTCTCTGCAGTACTAATAACAGCCTTATTATAAGTTTTTATAGCAGCAGCTATTTCTTTAGGTGGTCTTTTGCGTTGTATATATAATCTATTTTTAAGGATTATTACTGCCTTTTATAACCTGACGGAAAAATACAACAGGCCTATCTAGTCTGGTTAAGTTATTAAACTAGAAGTCGCGGGCTTAAAGCCAATTGCGTTATACTTGAACCTTGTTGTTCGGGCCTTTTTACGCATGTATGTACTTGCGTTGTATTTGAACCTTGTTATTCGGGCCGTTTTGCGCACGTATGTACGTCCGTTTTGCTCATCCAGTTCGTGGAAGAAACACAACATGTGCTGATGTGTCTCTTTGAAATTAGTTTAAGTTTAGTCTTAAACCTTGATCGGCCATACTTTGTGGCCTGAATCTTCGAGGTTTGACTTGGTCGGCTGTGGCCAGGGTTGCTAATAGTAACGATTCGTTTCTTTAGTACCTTGAAGAAAACGAAACGAATTTTTTTCGTTATTCGTTATTTATTGTTCTTCACTTTTATAGGCTTAAAGAAAATAAAACAAAGGTATTTATTTATTATTAGTAATAATTCGTTAACGAAGGCAATAAATTTACTAATAGCTAGCTTAATAAAAATATTATATAAGTAAATTATATATTTCTAAAAAGCTAGAAAATAAAGCTATAAGCCTGTATTTTTTATTTTTTTATACCTATTTTATTTAATTTACTATTAAATAAATAAGATTCCTTTATTATTTATTTTCGTTAATAAAAAATTCCTTTATTTCGTTTATACCCTAAAGAAAATAAACGAAAATCGTTATTCGTTAACGAAATAAATAACGAATAACTACTAACGAATTTGGTAACCCTGGCTGTGGCCGATCGGGTTAGGCTACGGATTGATTCTGGATTTTGAACCAAAGGCTGGGGCGTAGCCTTCCTCTGACCTAGCTATTGCAGCTTTACTAACCCTCTTAATAATAAATATAACTTTTATTTATTTATTTATTTATTTTATTTATTTATTTATTTTATTTATTTATTTTATTTATTTATTTTATTTATTTTATTTATTTTATTTTATTTATTTTATTTATTTTATTTATTTATTTTATTTATTTTATTTATTTTATTTATTTTATTTATTTTATTTATTTTATTTATTTTATTTATTTTATTTATTTTATTTTATTTATTTTATTTATTTTATTTATTTTATTTATTTTATTTATTTTATTTATTTTATTTATTTTATTTATTTTATTTTATTTATTTTATTTATTTTATTTATTTTATTTATTTTATTTATTTTATTTATTTTATTTATTTTATTTATTTTATTTATTTTATTTATTTTATTTATTTTATTTATTTTATTTATTTATTTTATTTATTTTATTTTACTTAACTAATTATCATATAGATTTAATAAATTAAATACAGTGAATTATTTTATTAGTTAAATATATTTAAGAGCTTAGTAGCTTATTAAGTAAAAGAATATTAGCTAAAAAAAATAAGAAAATTTCTATATTTTATAATAAAGAAAAAATTCCTTTAGGTATTTATTATTTATTTTTATTTCTTTATTTCTTTATTTCTTTATTTCTTTATTTCTTTATTTCTTTATTTCTTTATTTCTTTATTTCTTTATTTCTTTATTTCTTTATTTCTTTATTTCTTTATTTCTTTATTTCTTTATTTCTTTATTTCTTTATTTCTTTATTTCTTTTTAATTTTTATAAATAATATAACTAAATAAAAGTTAATATATTATATACTTAATGTTTTTATTAATTTAAAAGAAGCTTTATTATATTATTATAATAATATAAATAATAAAGAATTTAAAAAGGTATATGTTTTTTATTATAATTATAAAAGTTATTTTATTTATTAATTTTAATATACCTTTTTTTATCTCTTTAAATAGGAAGCTTTAAAAAAAATTAAGGTCTATGTTCCTTATTTTTTGAAAACTTTTTATTAAATTACAGGGCTAGCTTTATATAACTATTTTAATTACATTATTATATATTTATAAAATATATAATAAATTAAAAAAGTTAATTACATTATTTTCTAATAAACATAGAAACTCTAATTTAGTAAGTTTTTTATTTATATTTTATTTATTTATTTACTAATTTATTTTAATTAGGCTATTTATTATTAGGTTTTTATAAAAGCTATAAAATTTAGTTTAACTAAACTAGAAAAGTATTTCCTTAAAAAGATTACTATATTTAATTTAATTAATTATAAGTTATTTTTATTTAGTTTATTTTTAGATCCTTAATTTAAAAATATTTACCTCATTAAAAATAGCTTATTATACTTTTTTCCTAATATTAATAAAGCTATTTTAAATTTATTTAAAATAAGTTATAATAAGTAAATTATTTATTTTTATATTTATTTATTATTTATTTTATTACTTTTGAATAAATTAAAAATTAAAATAATTAGAAATAATATAATTAATAATAATCTAGTTAATTTATCTTTTATTAAATTAGCTAATAATTTTAATTATATTAGAAATCATGATTTTGAAAATAATAATTTATTAAATTTAATAAGGAATTGTTTCTAAAAACTAATATTAATAATAGAAAAAATATCTTTTTATTTATCAAAACCTTTAATTACTAAAAATATAAGTTATTTTATTATTTTATTATTTTATTATTTTATTATTTTATTATTTTATTATTTTATTATTTTATTATTTTATTACTTTATTATTTTATTATTTTATTATTTTTATTAATTTATTTTTTATTTTATTACAATAACCCTTTAGCTTATTAAAAAGCTAATAAAAATAAATATCTTATTTTATTTATTTTAGTAAGACATTCTTTAGCTATTTTTACTACCTCTGCTGCTATAGAAAGTATTTTTTCTATTAGTTATAATATTATAATAAAAGCTAGAAATAGGTTAAATCGTAACCTAGTTACTAAAATAACATTATTAAAAAGCTAAATAAAGGATTTTAAAAAGGGTAAAAATAAATATATTAAAGAAAATAACTTAGATTTACTTATATAATTATTTTATTTATATAGTTTTTCTACTTATTACGTAAATATTATTTTATTATAAAAAAGGAATTTCTTTATAATATAATTATAAAGATATAATTATAAAAAAGTAAAAAAAACATAAAGTATTCTTTTAGCTTAAAATAATATTAAAAATCTTATTATTTAAATCCTAGCTTTATTAAAGCTATTATAATAAAAATAAATATAGTTTTATAAAATATATATTATATTTATTAATATTCGTTTTCTAAGGTTTATATAACCTATAAGGTTAATTAACTATTTTTATAGTAAATATCTTTATAATGTAAAAGCATTCTTTTAGCTTTAAATAATACTTAAAATTTTACTATTAAAATTACTGCTTTATTATAGCTATTATTATAAAAATAAAAATAGCTTTATAAAATATAAATAATAAATATTATTATTTTATATTTTAATATAATATAATTACTATATATAATTTAAATAAAAAAATAGTATATTTTTAAATAATGAAATTAGTAATGAATAATGAATTTTGTTTCTTTTTTCGTTAATGAATAACGAAAAAAAATTCATTTCATTAGTTAGCTAAAGAAAACAAACGAAATTCGTTATTCATTAATAAATAACGAATAACTACTAATGAATTTAGTAACCCTGACTAAAGCTTAAAAAATAAAAAAAGTAAAAGAAAGTAACCTAAACTAATTATAAAAAAGAAAATATAGATTAGCTAAGCTAGTTAATAGCTACTAAATAAAGGTTTAATAGTAATTTATTATTTTAATCTTAGTTAAGTACTTTATTCTTTATACCTAAGAGAGAAATTATTATTATTATTATTTTTTATAGCTTTAATATAATTAAAATTATTAGCTAATTTATTCAAAAATAAATTAGCTATATTATTACTATTAATTATATTAGGGTTATTAACTTTATTTTATAATTTAAAAGAATAATATTAGTTAAATAATAAATATAAAATAATAAAAAATGAAAAATAAAATAATAAATAATAAATTAAATAATAATAAATAATAAATTAAATAATAATAAATAAATAATATACTTATTATATTTTTTTTTAATAAATATAAAATAGAATTATTAATATTAAGGAAAAGTATAATAAGCTTTTATTTTTAAAATAAATATTTTTAAATTAAGGATTTAAAAATAAGTTATAAAAAATAGTTAATAATAAATTAAATTAAAAGCAGTTATCTTCCTAGGAAAATACTTTTCTAATTTAGTAATACTAGATTTAAGAGCTTTTATATAAATCTAATAATAAGCAGCTTAATATAAATAAATTAAATATAAATAAATAATTAAATAATAAATAAATAACTTATTAATTCATTATTATAAAGCTTTTTAGTATATTTTAAATATAATAATTTTAGTTTATTATTTATTTTATATATATATAATAAAGCTATAGGAATTATTATATAAAATTAATTTTGTAATTTAATAAAAGGCTTTAAAAAAATAAGAAATTTAGTTTTTAATTCTTCTAAAGCTTTTTATTTAAAATTAGCAAAATATAACTATAAATAAATTAACTTTATAAAAATAGGTAATTGATAGGGATGTATAATGTTTTTACTACGGATATATAACCTTATGGATATATAATTTTTCTCCTTCTGTAATTAGCTAGAAAAAAAATATTAGCTTAAATAATATTCTACTGCCTTTACCTTAAGGATTAGTACCTTTTTCCTATTACTTTTTTAATTTATAAATTAAAAAGATATATTAATATATTTAGCTTCCTACTCTATAGATAAAAATAACGCTACTGCTTCCTTAATCTATAAATTAAAAACACCTATAATAGCTTTTTTTTTATTAGCTATATTATTACTTTTATTATAATAGCTAAACCTTTATCTACTAGCTTTAAATAAGCTAAATAATAATATAGCCTAAGTCCTAGTAATTAATTATAATAGAAGTTAAAACTATAAAAGCTATCTTTAAAACGCTAATTATATTTAAAAATAATACTATAAATTATAGGGCTAAGTTATTAATATATACCCTAGGAGTAATTATATTAAATTTATAAATAACTAACCTCTGCTAGTAGTTTAGCCCTAAGCGTTAGCTAATTTTATAAATTTAATAATTATAATATACTTAATAACCTTTTTACTATATATTTACAGTAGTTTTTAATTTTACTATTTTTTTATAGTTTATAAAGTATTTATAAGCCTTTTTAAAACTTTTACTTTAACTATAATATATATCTTTATAATAGCTTTTTTTATAAATAATTATAAAGTTAGTAAATAAAAGTACTTATACTAGGCCTAAAGCTTAATATATTTACTTTTCTTTTCCTTAAGCTAGAATTACCGCCTTCTGCTAACTAGCCGCTAATAAAAATAAAGAGAAAGTTTAAATCTACTATAAATATTATATAAAAGGTAATTAGTAAAAGTTAGAAGTTAACTATAGACCTTACTTAATTATATAAATATATATAAGTATAGTAAAAGAGATAAAGTTAGTTACCCTTAAGCTTAGACGCTTATAACTCCCCTTTATTATATTTACCTTTATATTTACTACGCTTACTACCTTTAAAATTACCTTAGGTATTACTAACGTTAATTAACATTAGCTTATCTTTTATTTAATAGTTTATATTACTTACCCTAGAGGTAATCCTAAACCTATTTATCCTTAGTAAACTAGCCTTATTAGCTAAAGCTTTATATAATATAATAAATATATTTATAAAAGAAAATAAGTTTAGTATTACTTAGTAAAATATATATTCCTATAAAGAATAGTAAATATAATTTTCTATTTAATATAATTAATTTAGGTAACCTTATGCCTTATAAAGTATTAGTCTTTAGGCTTAGAAATTATAAAAGTATAAGTATAAGTAAATAATTATTACTAAAGCTTTAGAAGAAAGTAAATAGCTCCTTAAGTACTATAATAATCTAGAATATAGCTAGTATAATTATAAGCATAGCTTTACTATATTAATATACCTATTATATTAACAGCTTATAGTATTAGTAAAGGTAATAATTAAGTTAATTAGCTATTAAATAGGTATTTAAATATAAAATATCTGTACTATTATAAAATAAAAGTACCTTAATACTATATTAATGTAAAGGGATATTTATAATACCTAGGTATAAATAAACTATAAAAAGCTTAATAATTATATTTCTACTACTATACTAATTAAGTTATTTAATAAAAAAAATATCCTATACTTTATAAAATAAATAGATAATAAGCTAGACTAGCTAGTTAGCCTTATATAGACTTTTCCCTACTATTTATAAATATAAAAGCAGTTTCTAAAGGTTATAAACTTTAATAATATCTATAATATTAACTAATATAAGCTTCCTTTTTTTTAAACTACTAGCTAAATATACTTTAGTTTAATATATAATACTACATAAGGTTTTTTTATTATGGATGCGGGAGAGAAAAACACCCCGACTACATTTTCTATTACCAACGCATACGGCAGCGTGTAAGATTTTAATTAGCGCCGGACCCTACACAAACCATCGCATACGTCAAAGGCAAAGACTTTCTTAACTTCATCAAGTTAGCTAAAGACAGCAAATTTAAAGAACTCTGCCCTTAGGTCGCAAGATAAAACAACACCAGAAAAGACCCCCAGATTAAACATAAGAAAAATAAACAGGCTCTATGAAGAAAGCGGCTTTAGTTTTAATAACTAAGCTAGAGCAACGCTAACGTCGTAAGGCAACGGAGAAATTAATAATAAAAATCTAAATTACTAGATAAAGACTGGGAAACGGAAAGATAGTAAGGAGATCTTATATATACACACGCGCGCGCGCTCCTTTAGGACAAGAATACGTAATTAGGGATAAACCCTGCTGGCTTCCGTAGTACCTTAAAGTAGCTAGCCTAGTACGTCTAATGCCTACCTAGGCCGGGGCCTATCCCCACTACGGACGGTAAATATAATCATCATCATCATTATCATCATCATACTACATAAGGTTTAATTAATAATAAAAGGAGAAAGAGGTTCTAGTTCTTTATAAAAGGTATATACTAACTCCTTAAATAATATTTTATTAAGGAGCCTAAGGTAATTATTATTAATTTTAATAATATTATAAAGGCTACTTTTAATAATTAATTCTTTATAATATAATAGTAGCTTTATATATACTACGTTAATTAAAATATATTACTTAATACTAAGTAAAAGTAGGTAAAGGTATAGAAAAGTAATAGTAGTCCTAGCGGTAGTAATAGTAAGGAGACCTTTATAAAGTTATAAGCTAGGCTTACTACTGTTAATAAATAGCTACTTAATATAATAATTAATAAAAATATCTCTTATACTTACTAAAGGGTTTTTTTTATATAAAAGTATATTTTATTTACTAAAATAAAATAAAAGTATAAATAGGCCTAAATATATCTTTATTTAAAGTTTAATAATTAATAAGTAATCTTAAATTACTTATATAAAATATACTTACTAATAAAAGCTTAATAAATATATTATTTTATCTACTACTATTATAACTTTAGTATCTAAGTAACCTTAGGTACTAAGGTAAGTAATAATAATATAAAAAGCTACTTTTTAAATAATATAGCTTATCTCTACTAGCTTATTAAGGTAATATAGGATATAGTATATAACTAAGAGTATAATTTTAAAAATACTTATATAAATAACTAAGTCCTTACTAACTGCTAATACTTAAGGTTTATTAAAAAGTACCTAGGTAAACTACTATAAATAATATTATTAAAAGGGCTTAGGCTTATTTAAGAGTAGTACTATATAGTATATAAGTTTATACCTAATGCTAAAACCTTTTTCCTACCTTATTTAACTAATTATAATAAGTATTATATAATCTTCTTTAAACTTAGGATCCCCTATTATTATAAGGTCTATAAGAAGCTAGGTTTTAGAACTAGCTTTATAAAGTAGGAAATCTACTTATACTAGCTACTATAGAAGTTAATATTTATAAATCTATACTACTAAATCCTTAATTTTAAAATTATTATTATATTATAAAAAAGGCTAAAAAATACTAAGTAACTTATTTTAATATAATTAATTATTATAGTAAATAGTTAGGCTTTTATTATATTAGCTAGCTAAGCTATTAGTTAAGTAGAAATATAGTAAAGCTTATAAAAGTATAGTTAATTAATTAATAATTAAAATAAGTCTATACTTATAAAAAAAGCTATTAAGTAGAGTATATAAAGGAAAAAGACCTTACTTAATTATTCTTTAGTAAGGTTATAAAAACATTAGCTAGGTAAAGTACTTAAATTTAAGAAGATAATAGGTATTTATTTAAATAGCTAAAGGATATAGCTTAGTATACGGAAGATAAGGAGCTAGTAGAAGCTTATAGAATAGGATAAGTTATAAATAGCAGTAGGCAAGCTGTTTTAATTTATAGATTAAAGTAATAATAGCAGCTGTTTTAATCTATAGATTAAAAAGATTAGAAAAATATATTTAATCTATAGTTTAAAATATAGGTAAAAGCTTAAGTATACCTTTAGAAGTAATTATTAAAGCAGCTGGCTTTACTGCCTATATTAAGAAGTACCTGTAGAGATATTTTTTTTCTAGCTAATTACAGAGGGAGAAAAGTTATGTATTTATAAGGTTATATATCTATAGTAAAAATATTATACATCCCTATCAATTGCCTAAAAATAATATATTAAATAAATAATATATTAAATAAATAATAAAAAAATACCTTTTTAAATTCTTTATTAATTATATTATCATAATAATATAATAAAGCTTTCTTTAAACTAATTGTAATATTAAGTATATAAAATATTAATTGCTAATAAGTTGCGCTATTTATTAAAATTAATTAATTAATAAAGATAAATAAATAAATAAATAAATAAATAAATAAATAAATAAATAAATAAATAAATAAATAAATAAATAAATAAAATAAATAAATAAATAAATAAATAAATAAATAAATAAATAAATAAATAAATAAATAAATAAATAAATAAATAAATAAATAAATAAATAAATAAATAAATAAATAAATAAATAAATAAATAAATAAATAAATAAATAATAAATAAATAAATAATAAATAAATAAATAAATAAATAAATAAATAAATAAATAAATAAATAAATAAATAAATAAATAAATAAATAAATAAATAAATAAATAAATAAATAATAAATAAATAAATAATAAATAAATAAATATAAATAATAAATAATTACTTAAAGGAATTTTTTCCTTATTATAAAAAGTAGGATTTTTTTTATTTTTTTTTAACTTTTAAAATTCCTTTACTTAATAAGTTACTAAATTTTTGGGTATATTTAACTAATAAAATAATTTAACGTAATTAATAAACTAAATCTATTAAATAAATTAATAAATAAATTATATAATTATAAATAAAAAAAACTTACTATTAAAAGAATTATTATTATTTTCCTTTTTCTTTTCTTTTTCTTTTTCTTCTTCTTTATTATAATTATAAATTAGAAGAAATAGAAAATGTATAATTTTTTAATATATTTTCGGCTATTAAATTAATAGCATATACTATATATTTAATATTATTTATAAAGTCTTTATTATTAGCTTTTTTATAAGCTTTTTTAAAAGACTTTATAAATTTATTATTATAAGTATTATTCTGTATAATACTAAAATATATAAATTAGCTATATAAAAAGTAAATAATAATAATATAATAATATAATAATATAATAATAATAATAATAAAATAAATAAATACTTAAATAGATTATTTAAATTTAGTAAATAAGGAAAAGGCTTTGAAGCTTTTTTAAATTACTAAAATATATATTTTTTAGTATAGCTTTTTAAAAGCTTTTTAAATTTCATAATTAAATTAGCTATTAAAATAACATAATAATAAAATAATAAAAATAAAATAAATATTTATAAGCTTATATTTTAATTTAAATTTCTTATTAATAAAAATAAGGACTATTTTTAAATAGGAGTTTTAGTTAATTAAAGTTTAAATATTAAATATTATAGAAAAAGTACTATAAGATTTTAAATTAGCTTTAATATATAAATTTAAATTTAATAAAGCTTTATTATAATTATGTTTTTAATATTTTACAAATATTAATTTAATTAATTATAATATAGTTATTAATAAAATATAATTAATTATTTAATTATAAAGATTATATTTATTATTAAGAGGGTTAGTAAAGCTATAATAGCTAGATTAGAGGAAGGCTATACCCTAGCCTTTTATTTAAAATACAGAATTAATCTATAGCTTAACTTAATTAGCTACAGCCAGGGTTGCCAATTAGTAACAATTTATTTTATTAGTACCCTAAAGAAAACAAAATAAAAGAAATTTATTATTTATTAGTTTTTTTTAAATAATAATAAATAATAAATAACGAAATAAATTATTACTAAATTTATTATTTTTTAATAAACTATTCCTAATATAGCTAGCTTATAATAATAAAATAAAATAACTAGTAAAATCTAGCTATTTTAAGTAATTTTTTTATTTTATTTAATTTTACGTTAGTTGTATTAGGAAGGTCTATTTATAAATAATAAATTTAGTAATAAATTTAGTAACTATTTATTAACGAAAACAAAAGGAATTCATTATTTATTAACAATTAACAAAGAGTTATTCGTTAACGAAATAAATAATAAATAACTACTAATGAATTTAGTAACCCTGGCTATAGCTAACTAAGTTAAACCTCAGAGATTAAGCTATAAAGTATAGCTGCTATATTAAGGGTTAAGACTAAACTTAAAGTATATAAAACAGCCTAAATAACAAGGTTTAAATATAATATAATTACGCTTTAAGCCCGCGACTTATAGTTCAATAACTTAACTAGACTAGATAGGCCTGCAAAAGACTACCTGAAGAAATAATGTACTTATTGCCAAGACTTATACAAAAGCAACAAACCTTTTTAATAACTAAAGATAAGTTAATGGCTAATACACATCTACTATAAACAGGGTTGCACAATTAATTAATAGTTATTTATTATTTATTATTATTTAATGAGTAATTTAGTTTTCGTTAGCCTATTAAAGAAACTAAAACTAATTTATTTAGACTAATTTAATCACTAATTAATTTACTTAGAGAGTAAATTAGTTTTATTTAGCTATTGGAGTAAATTATTTAGAATTTTATATGTAAATAATTAGTAGTTATTTATTATTCTTCATTAATATTAGTTTTCGTTAGCTTACTAAAGAAACTAATTTAGTTTTACTTAGAGTACTAAATAATTCTATTAGTTTTCTTTAGCTATCTAACGAAACTAATTTACTCACTAAGTAAATTAGTTTAATGAATCGTCACTAATTTATAACCTTAACTATAAATAACTACAATAGCTAAAGGCAATAAAAAACCGACTGCAACTATAGCTAAGATAATAGCTACTGCTACGAAAACTTACAATAAGGCTATTATTTATACCGTAAAAAAGGTTTACTAAAGCTTAAAAAATAAAAAAGGTAAAAGAGGGTAACCTAAATTAACTATAAAAGAGAAGACGTAGATTAACTAGGCTACTGCTAAGTAAAAGAATTAGTAGAGCACTAGCTAATAGCTGCTAAATAAAGGTTTAATAGTAACCTATTGTTCTAATCTTAGTTAGGTAGTTTATCCTTTGTACTTAGGAAAGGTTATTTAATTATAAATAATAATAATATAAATAATAAAATAAAATAAATAATAAAATAATAAAATAAATATTAATAAAATAAATAATTTATAAATTATAAAAGAATAAAAGATTATTAAATAAATTTAATAATATAGTATTAAAAGGGATATTATTTTTCATTAAAAAAGCTAATATCTTATATAAAGTTTTATTTTTATTTAATTTATTATTAATAACCTTTAATTTTTTATTTTATATATTTAAATTAAATAAAGAGTTATAAATTAAAGGTATAATATTGGCTTTTAAATAAAGTAAATTATTAATAATTAAATTATAAGGGCTTATTCATAAAGAGTTATTAAGTAAATAATTAATTAATAAAAATTAATTAACTTACTTAACTTTACTAAATATCTTAATTAATTATTATAATTATAATATTATTATTATTATAACTTATATATAATAAAATAATTATAATTATTTATAATTAAATTATTATATTTATATTATAATAAAAATATTATAATTATAATAACTCTCCTAAGTATAAAAGATAAATTACCTAAAAGAAATTAATTATAAAAAAAACCTTTATATTACTTTATTAGCTTTTTTAATAATTCTCTTAATATTTTTACTTAACTAAAGGTTTTTAATACCCTTTAGTTAGTTTAGCTTATACTTTACTTTACTTAGCTTTAGTCTTTCCTTTTTTAAAGTTTTTAATTATAAGTTTATAATTTTATTAATCATAGATTTAGTTATTTATTTAGTTATTTTGCTATTATAATTAAGTTATAGCTATTGCCTTTTACAAAGGTTATTTCTTTTAATTAAAAAAAAGTAGGTATATTATTTTATTATATAGTTTTTTAATTTTAAAAGCATTATATATATAATTTATTTTCAGGGATTATTACTGCCTTTTATAACCCAGGGTTACTAAATTCATTAGTAATTATTTATTATTTATTTTATTAATAAATAACTCTTTATTATTAATTAATAAATAATAAATTTCATTTATTTTCTTTAAGGTATTAATAAAACAAAGGAATTTTTCATTAATAAAAATAAATAACAAAGGAATCTTATTTATTTAATAAAAAATTAAATAAAATAGGTATAAAAAAACAATAAATATAGGCTTATAGCCCTGTTTTCTAGCCTTTTAGAAATATATAATTAACTTATATAATATTTTTATTAAGCTAGCTATTAGTAAATTTATTACCTTCGTTAATAAATTGTTATTAATAATAAATACCTTTGTTTTATTTTCTTTAGTTTATAAAAGTAAAGAATAATAAATAATAAATAATAAAAAAAATTTATTTTATTTTTTTAAGGTATTAACAAAATGAATTATTACTAATTAGCAACTCTATTATAACTTAATAAAAGGATCAGGCTTATTTAGTTTAGTTATATTATTGAACTATAAGTTACAGAGCTTAAAATATAATAATTATATTATACTTAAACTTTATTATTTAGGCCTTTTTAAGTATATATTTATATTATCCAAAGGCTGGGGCATAGCCTTCCTCTGACCTAGCTATTGCAGCTTTACTAACCCTTTTGATAATAAATATAACCTCTATATTTATATTATATTTAAACTTTATTATTTAGGCTATTTTATATATATATTTTAAGTTTAATTTTAAACCTTAATATAGTAGCTATACTTTATAGTTTAAATTTTTAAGGTTTAACTTAGCTATAATTAATTAAGTTAAGCTATAAATTAATTCTAAATTTAAACTAAAGGCTAAGGTATAATTTCCCTTTAACTTAGCTATTATAGCTTTATTAATTCTCTTAATAATAAATATAACTTTTTTATAATTATAATAAAACTAGAAGTTTTATTAAATTAATTAAAGGAATAAAATAATAATTTTTTTTTTTTAATTTTTATAAATTTTTTATTATAAGTTATAAAGAGGTATTTTAATTAATAGTAATAAATTAGATTTAATAATTTAAAGCTTTTTAATTAATAAATAGCTTTAAATTTATAATTAGTAATTAAATAATAAGATAAATAATAAAAAAGTAATAATAAAATAATAATAAAATAATAATAAAATAATAATAAAATAATAATAAAATAATAATAAAATAATAATAAAATAATAATAAAATAATAATAAAATAATAATAAAATAATAATAAAATAATAATAAAATAATAATAAAATAAATAATTAACTTTATATAGTGTATTTTTATTTTCTAATTATAAGTAATAAATCTTTTATAAATAAGTTATTTTAAAAATATAAATTTTAGAATTTTTATTTTTTTTAATTTAAATTTAAGTTTATTATAAATAGAATTACTAATTATACTAGCTTCATTATTAATAATAAAGGAATTTAAATATAAAAAAGAATTAAAATTAAGGTTATTATAAATAAATAATAATTTAGAATTTAAATTAATAACTTTATAAGCTTTTTCTTCAAAGTTATTAATTTTTTTATATTTATAATTAGAATCTATTATAAAGAAGTATTATTATAATAAAAAACTATTATTATAATAAAATAAATAAAAAAAATATAAAGGAAAAAGGCTAATTATATAAATAATTTAATTTTATAATAATTAATAATAAATTATATAATAAAAATAAATTAAACTATATATTAAATTATAAATTATATAATGAAAATAAATTAAAGGCAACTTATATATATATATATAGAATCTTATATATATAATCTATATAAGTCCTATAGAAATTATATAAGTAATATAATAGTGTAATATATTATAATATAATGTATTATAGCTTCTACTGCTTATAAATAACTTTAATTTACATAAGTACTTTCTATTACTTTATCCCTATAACTTTTATTACTTTTCCTCTTTTTAATAAAAACTTAATATTAAATATTATATTTAGCTTAATAATTATAAAAATAATAACCTTTAATTATAAAACTAAACTATATATAACTACTACTATATATAAAATATTTAGTAAAATAATAAAAGTATTAATATTATACCTTTATAAAATACTTAATTTTATTTTTTTATTTTAATAACTTAGTTTTATAAAATTAAGTAATTAAGTTTTTTTAATTGAGATTAATTTAGCTTAATAATACTAAAGTAATTAAAGTAAAATTTTTACTATTTTATTATATTAAGTTATATTTTTCTTTATTCAATTACCTAGTTTATAATATATTAATAAAATATAAACTAAGCTTTTATATTATAATATATTATAAAATACTTTTATATATAAAAATATTCTTAGTTTTACTAATTAAATAAATTTACTTTATTTATTATAAAGATTTATTTATTATTTAAATAAAATACTTTTAAAGTTAATTATTTAATTTATATAAAATATATATTTTTAAAGTTTTTAAAGCTTTTTAAGCTTAAGAAAAATATATAATTATAAAGTATATATTATTATAGTACTCAAATAACTTAAATTAAGCTTTATATTTAAAAAGTATGTATAATTATATAATTTTATAAAGGGTATTATAATTAAGAAATTCTAAGTTTTATTTTTAACTTATATTAATAAAATTAAATATTAATAATTATATATATTAACTTAAGAATATTTTTTACTAATTTCTTAAAGTAATTAACTACTTAATTAACAAAAAGTTTTAAAATTAAGTTTTAATAAAGTTAAGTAATTAATTAAGGCTAAAGTTATATTAAGATTTTTTTTAAAGCTATAAGGAAAATAAAGAATATTTAATAAAATTATAATTATATTATAAATTAACTATATTTAAAATTTAAGAAAAGGTTTAAGTATATTATATAATTAAAATAATAAATAAATAATTTAATTCTTTTATTAATTTTTTTGAAAGTTTTTTTTTTTTAAATAATAGCTTTTTTTATATTAATATATAAAATAATAATAATTAAAGATTTTTTTAAAATTTTTTATATTTTAAACTTTTAAAATTATAAAATTATTAATAACTTAATTATTTTTTAATATACTAAAAGTTTTTTAAATTCTTTATAATTTTAATTATAAATAAAAGCTATTTTAAAAATTTAAAAATCAAGGCCTTATATAATTTATTATAAAGCTTAAATAACTTAATTTAAGCTTTAAGCTTTAAGCTTTAGGGAGAATATATAATTATTATAGTATTTAAATAGCTTAATTTAAACTTTAAGCTTCAAACTTTAAAAAGAATATATAATTATTATAATACTTAAATAGCTTAATTTAAGCTTTAAGCTACTTTAATTAGTTATTTATATATTATATAAAAGTATATTACTTAAAAAAAAGCTTATAAAATATAAAAAACTATTATTAATTATAAAGTATAAGTATTATATATATTAATAATAAAAAAATATAATTTTATTATTATTACTTTAGTTATTTTATTATATTTATATATATATTAGAGTTATTAATTAATAATGATTTATTTTATTAATACCTTAAAGAAAATAAAATAAAAATTTTTTATTATTTATTATTTATTATTCTTTACTTTTATAAGCTGAAGAAAATAAAATAAAGGTATTTATTATTAATAATAATTCATTAATAAAGGTAATAAATTTACTAATAACTAGCTTAATAAAAAATATTATATAAGTAAATTATATATTTCTAAAAAGCTAGAAAACAGGGCTATAAGCTTATATTTTTATTTTTTATACCTATTTTATTTAATTTACTATTATATAAATAAAATTCTTTTGTTATTTATTTTCGTTAATAAAAAATTCCTATATTTTATTAATACCCTAAAGAAAATAAATAAAATTTATTATTTATTAACTAATAATAAAGAGTTATTTATTAATAAAATAAATAATAAATAACTACTAATAAATTTAGTAACCCTAATATATATATATTATTTATTACTTCTTAATTATAAAAATCTAAATTTTTTATATTTATATATATGTTAATAATATTTACTTCATAATAAAATTTAAATCTTTTATTATTTTTATTTATTTTAATTTAAAAAAATATTAATTTAAAAGGATTTAAATATAAATATAATTAAATCCCTTATATTAAAAAACTATAGTAAAGTTTAGTAAAGTTATATTATAATAAATTAATAATTATTTATTTATATAAATCTTTATTATTATATAATTTTAAGGGATTTTTTTATAAATAATTAAAAACTATATTTTTATACTTAGCTTTACTAAAATAATAATTATATTTATAATTTTAATTATATTATATTATTCTTTTAAATTATATTACTACTTTTAATTTTATTAAATTAATAATTATATTAAAAAATAAAAAACTATAATTTATTAATTAATGATATTTAAAAACTATTTATTATTTTTAACTTTACTAAGCTAATAAATATATTATTTAAATTAATATTTTATATTTATTCTTTAACTTTTTAATTATATATTTTATTTTATAAATTAGTTTAATTTAAAGTAATTAAATATTATATTAAATATTTTAAATATAAAACTATATAATATTAACTTTATTTTAAAAACTAACTTTTAAATTTAAGTAAGTATTTTTAAATTATATTATTACTTTTACTTTTATTTTTATTACTTTTACTTATATAATTACTATTATTATTATATATTATTTTTTAAAATCTACTACTATTATTATTATTATTAATACTATATATTATTTTTTAAAATTTACTATTACTACTATTACTATTATTATTATTATATTATTATTATTATTTAAGTTTTATTACAGATTCAGGCTACGCCCGATCCCTATAATAGCAAAGAAGCCCTATAAGCCTTATATAGCTAGTTAAACTTACAGCTGCCAGCAAGTTTAATTCATATCCTTTTACTATTCTTAACGCAATTAGCAAGCGGTAACCCCGCTGGGGAATAGTAGCGCTAGCTATTGCTAAAGCCCTCTAGGCCACTCCCTTATAGTTGAACTTGCTACCAA
Organism: Trichoderma semiorbis; assembly: GCA_020045945.2. Taxonomy (NCBI): domain Eukaryota; kingdom Fungi; phylum Ascomycota; class Sordariomycetes; order Hypocreales; family Hypocreaceae; genus Trichoderma; species Trichoderma semiorbis. Next base: position 3,545,595 of record CM034695.1, read on the forward strand.
AGGTCTTAGGTTTAAACCCGGTTCAGGGGTTCTGTTCTTAGGCTTACAGGGGCACTATCGCCGTAAAGCGCAAAGCGCAGGGATAGGCAGAAGCTAGGGGGTGTAAGGTAAGGCCTATAAGGAAAAATAAGAAAGGGGGTATATTATAGATTCGGGCTACGCCCGATCCCTATAATAGCAAGGAAGCCCTACAAGCCTTATATAGCTAGTTAAACTTACAGCTGCCAGTAAGTTTAATTTATATCCTTTTACTATTCTTAACGCAATTGGCAAGCAGTAACCCCGCTGGGGAATAGCAGCGCTAGCTATTGCTAGAGCCCTCTGGGCCACTCCCTTACAAGTTTAAGTTAATTTTTCTTTTTTTTTTCCTTTTTAAATAAGTTTATAAAAGCTAAGTTATACTTCTATAGCTAAGTAAAATATATTACTAAAATAATATTAAAGGTTATTATTATTTCCTTTACTAAGGTTATTAAATAATTATTAAATATTAAGTATTAAAGAAATATAATTTTTTTAATATTTTTTTTTTACTTTTATTATTAATTTTAAAAAAATTTAATATTTAAATATTAGTAATAAAATATATAAATTTAATTAATTACTTTTACTATAACTTAATTTAATTTACTTTATTTTTTAATTACTAAAATTAACTTTATATTTTTTTAATTTTTTATATTTCTTTTTAAAAACTTAAGGACTACTAGGAAAACTTTATTATAATAGTTTAAAATTAAACTAAAGTAATTTACTTATATTTTAGTTTTTTTATTCATAATAATAGCTAAATTATTTTAAAATTTATATTTATATATATTAAAAAGTTTAGTTAATATAATATAATAATAATTATAAAATAAAATAAATATTCATAAAAATATATAAATGAAATATATAAATAAAAATTTTTAGTAAATTTTTAATAAAAAATATATAAAGTAATAGTAAATAAAAAAGTAAAATATAAAATAATAATTTAAATAAATAATATATATATAAGTATATATATTTTATTTTATTTCTTTAATTATCCTTAGTTAATAAAAATAATAGTTAAAATATATATACTTATATAAGTAAAATAAAAAAAGAAATTATTTTTTTTAATATTTTTAAAGTTAAATTTATACTTAGTATTCTAATACTATAATATAATTATAATTAATTTTCTTAATAATTACTTTTTTTAAAGTAGTAATATAATTTATATAAAGAATTATTTAAGTTTATTAATACTTAAGTAGTAAATTAAGGTTATATATTTATAATAAATAAAAGTATAAAAGAATAAAATAATAAACTTATTATTATATATAAATATAATTAACTTTAACAGTTTTTAAATATTATAAAAGAAGAAAAATATATTTAAAACATAATTATACATAAAACTAATTATTAATTTTCAATAATTATAAAAAAGTCTTTAAATAATATAATTTAAAATATATAATATTACTAAAATTAATTTTTAATATATAATTACTAATAAAGTTTATATTTATTTACTTATTTAATTTTTTATAAACTTAAAATAAAATAATATTTACATATTAAAAAGCTAATAAATATTAATATAATTTTAAAGGAAATTTAAACTTATTTATATTAAAATAATAATAATTTTATAATATAGTAAATTATTTATAATAAAATTATACATAATAAATGAAAAATATATAAAAAGTAAAATTTAATTTATACCTTAATTAATTAATTAAATAATAAGGGATTTTAAAGTGAAATATAATATAATAATAATAATTATATAATTTTTTTTTTTTATATATTTAAACTTTTTAAAATATTTTTAAATTTATTTTAATTTATTATTACTAAATTATATTTATAAAATTAATAAATATTATATATTTTTTTAATATAATTAATATTTATATTTATTAATAATTTTTTTATATTATATTTATATTTTTAGTAAAATAATAAAAAGAAATTATTTTTAAATATTATATAAGCTTTAATTTATTTATAAAGACTATAATATAAAATATTTATTTATAATATTAATTAATTATTATATTACTTATATAAATACTATAAAAATAATATTTTTATTAATATAACTATTATTTTATATTTAATATATTAATAATATAATTTTATAATATTATTAATGAATTTTTATAATATAAAAGTTTTTAATTACTTTTATATTAAAAATAATAATAATAATAATAATAAAAATAAAATTTAAAAAATAAAATTTATTTTATTAATTTTAGTATTTTATTATTAGCTCTTTAACTAAGGAAAAATATAATAAATAATTTATAAAATTTAAGTAATAATATACTTTATATTATATATATAAAGTTATATATATTTAGAACTAACTTATATTATATAAAGAAAAAATTATTAAAGCTTAAGTTAATTAATATATATACTTTAGTAATATAATTATATTTTATATTAAAAATATTTATTTTTTTTAAATTTTATTTTAAGAAATTTATATTAAATATTTTTAAAATATAATAAATTATAAAATAAATATTACTTGATTAATTATTAAAGTTATAAATAAATTAATTTTATTAATAAATTAAAATATTAATTATTTCTTTTAATTAAATTTACTTAAGTATATATAATTAGGTTTTATATAAAGTATTATATAAAGTTAAAAAATAATAAAATTTATAAAAAAAAAAATTCTTTAATTACTTATATTAAGTTATTTATATACTTTTTTAATTTATTTTATATTTATTAATTATAAATTTTATAAATATAAAATTAAGTTTTTTAATTATTATATTTTTATTTATATTAATATTTTTAGTAATATAAAAAGTTAATTTACTTAATTAAACTTAATATAATTAAAAATTTAAAGTTATATATTATTAAAAAACTTATTATTTTTTAAATAAATACTTAATAAAAACTAAGTAAATTTAAGTTAATTAAGAAATTAAAAAAAGTAGTATTTTAATATATTAAATATTATAAAATTAAGTATACTAAAGTATTAAAATATTATTTATAAACATATAAAAAGTTTTTAAATTTAATAAATATAATATAAGTATAATTAATAATAATAATAGTATTTAATAACTTAATTAAATTAATAATAGTAATAGTATTTAATAACTTAATTAAGTTAATAATAATAATAATATTTAAAAACTTAGTTAAATTACTAATAGTAATAATATTTAATAACTTAGTTAAGTTAATAAAATTAATAAAAGTAATAAATTAAATATAAAAGCTATAGTTATTATTTTTTTCTCCTAAAGTTATTTATTATTAATATATAATTAAAAAAAATTAATATAATAAATAATTTATAAATAAAAAAATAAATAAAGAATATTATAAAGTTATAAAGTTATTATTATAATATAATAAAAAAACTTATAAATAATATTTAAATTAAAAGTAAATAAGTAAATATTATATAATTATAATTTTATAAAAAGCTTAAAGTTAAAAAGAAAAAATAATATATATATAAATTAAAATTATAAAGAAAATATATAAATAAAAATATTAATAGTAAAATAATTAATAAATAATTTAATAATAAAAAATTAATAATAAAGTATAATATAAAAGCTTAATTATACTTTTTTAAATTATTCTTTTATTTTTTTAATATTATTTTTATTTTTATTATTATTATTATTATTATTATTATTACTACTATTATTATTATTATTACTATTATTACTATTATTACTATTATTACTATTATTACTATTATTACTATTATTACTATTATTACTATTATTACTATTATTACTATTATTACTATTATTACTATTATTACTATTATTACTATTATTATTATTATTATTATAAGTTATTTTAAAGCTTAAAAAGTAAATATTTATAAATAGTTTTATTTAATTAATTTAAATAATTAAAAAAAACTAATTAAGTTTAAGTTTAAGCTACTTAAATAAAAGTTATTATTATAGCTAAAGTTAAATATAAATTACTAACTATTATTATTATAACTTTTATTATTATTTTTATTATTAATATTAATATTAATATTTTTTCTCTTAGCCCTTAGTAAATTACTTTTATATTATTAATTAACTTTATACTTTTTAATATTACTATAAATATAAAATTTAATACTTAGTTTATTAAACTACTAAACCCTTTAGTTATTTAAATCCCTTTTATAAAAATTATATTAAAAATATTATTTTTAAAAAAGTAATTTTAAATATTATATTAATAATAATAAATAATTTTATTATTATATTAATAATAATAAATAATTTTATTATTATATTAATAATAATAAATAATTTTATTATTATATTAAGTATAAAATTATAAATTATTAATATATACTTTTATAAATATTAAGTATTACTTTTATTAATTAAAAGCTTATTAAGTATTACTTTTATTAATTAATTACTTTAAATATTTTTTTTTTTTTTTTTTTTTTTTCTTAAGTTAATATAAGTTATTTAAAGTAATAATATTTTATATATTATTTTAAAACTTTTTACCTTAGTTATAAATTTAATTATTAATTTTTAAGTAATTAGCCCTTAAGTATTAATATATTTTATATTTTTAAATTAAATTACTAAATAATAAAAATTTAATATATAAAAAAATAATAATAGCTTTTTAAAATAATTAAAGTAAAATTTTAGCTTTAAGTTATAAAAGCTTAAAAAAAAATTAAAAATTATATTATTTATTAAATTTTATATTAATTATTTATATATATTATAAGTAACTAATTTATTATTGATTTAATTTAATTTAATTAATTAAGTAATTTTTATATTTTGTTCATTTTTTTTTATAATTATAATACTTACTATATTAATAAATTATAAAAAGTAAAGCTTTATTTAAGTTATTTAAATATTATAATAAATATATTGTTATAAATTTATATATTTTTTATAATTATAAAGCTTAATTTAAACTATTTAAGTATTATAATTATTTTATATACTTTCTTTAATTATAAAGTTTAATTGAAGTTATTTAAGTATTATAATTATTTTATATAATTTTTCTTTAGTTATAAAACTTAATTTAAGCTATTTAAGCTTTATAATAATTATAAATTTATATATTATCTTGAAGCTTAAAGCTTAATTTAAGTTATTTAAGTATTATAATAAATATATTATTATAAATTTATATATATTTTTTAAAATATAAAGCTTAATTTAAGTTATTTAAATATTATAGCTATATTATATTATAGTATATTATATTATAATATATTATATTATTTATATAATTTATATAGGACTTATATAAGTTAAATATATAGGATTCTTTATATATATAAATTACTAAATTAAACTATAAAATTATTTAATAAATTATATAATAAGTTATATAATTTATTTTTATTATATATAACTTTGTATTTTTATAATTTATTATATTTTTATTATATAATTTATTATATAATCATTATATAATAAATTATATAGAATTTAATTTTAATATTTATTATATATTTACTATAGTATTATAATATTTATTTATATTTTATAATATTATTTTTATTTTTATTAAATAAACTATAATAAAGCTATAATTTTAATAATAAATTTTATATTATATAAAAGTATTTTTTTAATTTTAAATAATATTTAAAATTTTATAATTTAAGTTATAGCTTTATTATAACTTATATAATAAATATAAAAATAATATTATAAAATATAAATAATAAATATTATTTTTTTTATAAAGTTTATAAAGCTTATAATAGTAATTAGTAAATATTTTTATAATGTAAAAGTATTTCTTTAGGTTTAAATAATATTTAAGATTTTATTATTTAAATTATAATTTTATTATAGCTTATATATTAATAATAAAAATAGCTTTATAAAATATAAATAATAAATATTATTATTTTATTACTAAAATATATAAAATATATAAGCTAAATTAATTATATTAATAATAAGTTTTTTATAATATAAAAGTATTTTTTTAGTTTAAATAATACTTAAAATTTTACTATTAAATTATAGCTTTATTATAATTTATATATAGAAAGTAAAAATAGCTGTATAAAATATATAAAATATATAATTTATTTTATTATTTTAATTATATTATTTAAATAATATAAAATAGTAGAATAAAATAATAAAATAAAATAATAATATAATATAATAAAAATAATAAAATAATTAAATAATTAAATAATAAATTTAGTAATAAATAATAAATAATTACTAATGAATTTAGTAACTTTATTTATATATTATAATTACCTTAATAATTTTATTATCTAAAGATTATTTTTTTATTACTTTTACTTATTTTTTTTTCTTATATTTTTTTTAAATTTTTATTTATTATTTTTCTTTTTTATATTATTTTATTTAATTTTATATTATTAATAATATTACTATTATAATAGTTTCTTTTCTTAAGTTCTTAAGAAATATTATTATTTTAATATTATTTTTTTTAAACTTAAATATTTCTAAGTAATTTATTTTATTAACTTTTTACTTAGAAATCAAAGTTATAAATTAGTAATTAATAGTTTAGTTAATAAATTAACTAAAACTAAATTAATTAACTTAAAATTAATTTAAAAATAATATAAATTAAATAAAATAATAAATATTATAACTTAATTAAGCTTAGTTTAAATTATATAATTAAAAAAAGTAATAGTTTTATAATTTATAGAGTTTTTTTTATTATTTTTTAATTTTTTAATTTAATTCTTAGTTTTTTAGTAACTAAATTATTACTAAAATATTTATAAATATTTATAAATTTAATTATTAACTTAAATAAAATAATTTTAATTAATTAAGTTATTAAAAAAACTAAAAACTATTAATTAATATTATAATTTTATTAAAAATAAAATTAATATTTATTTTAAATATTTAGAAATATATTTAGGATTATTATTTTTCTATTTTATAACTTTAGTAATTAATATAATAACTTAAATCTTTCTTATTTAATATTTTATATAAAGGATTTTATTTTTAATTTTATAATTAAATATAAATTAAGTAACTTAAATAAATAATATATTTAAAATAAAATCTTTAAATATATTTACTTTTATAATATAAATATAAATAATAACTTATATATTATTAATATAAACTTAAGTAATTACTTTCTTTATAATTTTAATTAAATACTTTAAATAGCTTTTAATTACTATATTATATAATATAATTATTAAATTAAGCTTTTTTACTATATATATATTTATTATATTATTTTAGTAACTAAAATAATTAATACCTTTAATAAAGAAGTATTTAAGTTACTTACTTAGATTTATATTATTAAAAGATTTTAAATTTATTTAATAATTTTTCTAAGTTAAATAATATTTACTTAAAAATACTTTTTATTAATTTATATTTTTTATTTTTTAAAATTAATTAATTCCTTAGGTTAGTTTTATTATTTATTTATAATTATATTTAATATTATAAATAAGCAAAAGTATATATTTTCTTTTTTTATAATTATTTTCTTTAAGAAGTAAATAATTATAATATTTATTATATATTTATTTATTATATATTTACTTATTTTTAATAATATTTACTTTAGGTTATTTATAAATAAATCAGTATTTTTAATAATTCAAGTTTTTATAAATTTATTTTTATTTAATATTTACTAATACCTTAAGTTATTTTATAAAATTTATATTTTTTTTATAAATTAAATTTATATTATATTATATTTCTCTTAAGTAGAAAAAAAAAATTACTTAACTAAAATTAAAATAATAAATTATTATTAAACTTTTATTTAGTAGTTATTAACTAGCTTAATTAGTTTATATTTTCTCTTTTATAATTAATTTAAGTTTTTTTTTTTTATTTTTTTTATTTTTTAAGCTTTAGTAAATTTTTTTATAGTATTAATAATAACTTTATTATAAATTTTTATAATAGTAGCTATTATCTTAGTAATAATTATAATTAGATTTTTATTACCTTTAGCTATTATAATTATTTATAATAAGTAAATATATATTAATTATTAATTTATTTTTAATTATTTAAAAAGTTTATTATTTTTATAATATATTATTTCTTTAGGTAGTTTTTTATATTATATATATAATTTATTTTTAAGTAAAATTATTACTACTTTTTATAACTTAATAAAAATATACTTATTTAATTTAGTTAAATTATTAAATTATAAATTATAAACCTAAAGCTTATATTATATTTAAACTTTATTATTTAGGCCTTTTTATATATATATTATAAAACTATAAAGGTACTATAAAGTAGCTAGTCTTATGACTAATTTAGTAATTAAAGTAAAAAAATATAATAAAGTATAATTAATTTATAATAGCTTATTATTTCTATTACTAATATAGAAAAACTTAGGAAAACCTCTTTTATTTATATTTCAATTTCCTTTATAACTATTAAAAATTAAACTATAAAACTAGTACTATTAAATAGCCCTTTTTCCTAGCTATTAATTAATATAACCTTTATATTTTAATTCCTTTTAATAATAGCAGAATTATTAAGTATTTAATAAATAGTTTTATTAAGGATTTATATAAAAATTACCTTTTATTATTAACAGCTATTTAAGTAATTTTAAGCCTTTTAGTAAGGCTTCTCTTTTATAATCCTAAGGACCTGCTTTTTTAAGTAATTTAATTAGCTAAAAACGCTTATATAAGCAGAATTTTAATATTTTAATTAACTAAAATCCTTAAAAAAGTAGGTCTATAAAAATTAAATTTAATTTTTAAACTTTTATAAATTAGTTATTATAAAGCTATTTAATATTATAACCTTTTATAAGCTAAGGAGCTTATAGTTACTAATAGTATTATACTTAATTAAGCAGTAGTTATTTAGAAGACTAAGAAGCTATACTTAATTAGGTAATTGCTTATAAGCTATAGAGTAGGCTCTTAGATTAAGGATTAAGTATAGCTATAATTGAGGTTATAGAAGGTTATAGAAGGCTATAGGGAATAGCTAACTAAAAATAGCTATAGCTAACGCTATAAGCTAACTATAGTACCCTAAAGAGCACTAAAATAACTACTATAACTATAGCTATAATATTAATTATAAGACTATAAAGGTGCTACAGGGTAGCTAGTCTTATCACTGGTCTAGTAATCAAGGTAAAAAGGTGTAATAAGGTGTAATTTAGCTTGCAATAGCTAGTTATTACTATAGATGCTTGTGATTACCAGTACAGGAAAACTCAGGAAAACCTCTTCTATTTATATTTCAATTTCCTCTACAACTGTTGGGAATCAAACTATAAGACCGGTACCGTTAGATAGCCCCTTTTCCTAGCTATCAATCGGTATAACCTTTGTATTCCAATTCCTTCTAGTAGTAGCAGAATTGTTAAGTATTCAACAAGTGGTTTTGTTGAGGATTTGTGTAAAAGTTACCTTTTGCTACTAACGGCCATTTGAGCGATATTGAGCCTTTTGGCAAGGCTCCCCCCTTACAATCCTGGGGACCCGCTTTTTCAAGCGATCAGATTGGCTAAAAACGCTTATATAAGCAGAATTTTAATATTTTAATTAACTAAAATCCTTAAAAAAGTGGGTCTGTAAAAATTGAATTTGATTTTTGGACTTCTGCAAATTGACTGTTATAGAGCTATTTGGTGCTGTAACCTTCTGTAAGCTAGGGAGCTTATAGGTGCTAATAGCACTATACTTAATTAGGCAGTAGCTATTTAGAAGACTAAGAAGCTATACTTAATTAGGCAGTTACTTATAAGCTATAAGGTAGGCTCTTAGATTAAGGATTAAGTATAGCTATGATTGAGGTTATAGAAGGTTATAGAAGGTTATAGGGAATAGCTAACTGGAAATAGCTATAGCTAGTGCTATAAGCTAGCTATATAGTACCCTAAAGGGTACTAAAATAACCGCTATAACTATAGCTATAATATTAATAATAACTATAGTCTTATATAATTATTTGCTAAAAGAATACTAGGGTATTTATAAGTTTAAAGGGTATTACTTAATATTTATAAAGTTTATATTTAATACAGAAGGCTGTTTTTTATTTATTACTTTTTTTAATATAAATAAAGTTATATACTTTTTTAAAATTTAATAAAGTAAAAATCTTAGCTTTTATAAACTAGTCTTTAATTTCTAAAATTAAAGGTAGTAGTATAATATCTTTTTTAATTATTATATTTAATTATTAGTAGTTTATAATAAGTTAAAGTTTATTATTTTTTTTAAGTATAAATATAACTAAATATTTTACTAATAATTTAGAAGGTTAAATATAACCCTTCTTTAGCTAGTCTTTAATTTATTTATTAAGTATCTTAAGCTTAGTAGTACTTAGGTTATAGATCTTATTAAATATTAAAACTTTATTATTTATAAGTTTAATCTTATAATCCTATTAACTATATTTTAATAATTTAATATTAAGTTTTTTATTAAAGACTTTTATATATTAAAGGTTTATAAATATATTTTTAAATATTTTAGGGTATTTTAGTCTTAGTAATATAAATCCTTAACTTTTTATATAATTAAGTTAAAGAATTTAAGTTATTTTTTTTTAGGTTTTTTAATATATTTAATTATTCTTAAGAACTTCCTTAGTTCTATAGTAAGTACCTATTTTATAACTATTTCTATTTTTATATATTTTTATATTTTTTCTTTATTTAATATAGTGTTTTTTAATTCTATTATTAAAGATATTATAGTATTTTATTAATCCTCCTAATTTAATTATAGTTTTACTAAAATATTAATTAATTAAGTATAAGGTTACTATATTATATAGCCTTCCTTTTAATTAATATTAAGGTTATATAATTTTAGTTAATTATATTTTAAAAGTATATTATATCCTAAAATATTAATAATATTAAACTTTAAATAATTAAAAATTTTACTAAACTAGATTTTAAGGTAATTAATTTTATAGTTAATAGTTCTGTTATTATATATAAAAGGTTATTATTTAATATTAGTAAATATATATAATTTCTCCTTTTTATAATTAGTTAACTTTAAGTAGTTAATAAGTTAAGGTATAATATAGCTTATTATAGCTCCTAAGTTTATATAAACTATAATTAAGTATTTTTTTTTAAAATACTAAGTATTTAGAATTTTTATAATTTTAATCCTAAAATAGTATTTAGGTTATAGTAGATTATATTATTTATATTATAATAATAGTTATTACTATAGGGGTTAATAGCTATATTATTTAAGTCTAAGGTAATTTATCTTAGCTTATAGTTTTAAATATTATAATATTTATACTAAGTATATTTAAGCTAAGGGATATTTTTAGTAGTAAGTTTATAATACTTCTAAAGTTTATTTTAGTTAATTTTTTATAATTTTTTATTAGTATTATATTTTATAAGGTTAAATCCTTATTATTTTAGGTTATAAGTAATATATATAAAAGTATAGTATTAATATTAATGCTTTTAGTAATAGTCTTTATTATAAAGTGTAAATTCTTCTTATTTATATTTTACTACTTTATAATCTTTATACTATTTCTAAAGTTTAAGTATAATATATTATTTATATAATAGAAGTTTATAGTTAATAATATTAGTTTTATTATATTAATTTATAAGTAAAATATTATTTATATAGTAAAAGGCTATTTCTTATATTTTTAATTTAAAGTATAAGGTGTTTTTATTATTAAGGTATTATTAAAACTTTTTTTCTATTACTTAAATTCTATTGTAAGTATTAGTTATATTAATTTTAAAAATCCTTCTTTATTATTTAAGGAGTTCCTATAGTATAGGGCTTTTTAAAGGCATAGTATTTAGGAGACTGTTTTTTATATTATAGTTATTTTCTAAGGGTTTCTATCTATAAGGGTATCCTAGTTCCTAGGGTTCCTAGGATCTATAGTTCTTATATAAATTAGTAATATTAAGGTTTATATATTTTATATTATAGTCTTATATTATGGTATTTTAAAAGTTATTATATTATTATATAATTTTTTATTATTTTTATTTATAAATAACTTTTTCTTTATTTTTAAAGTTAGGTAAGTTTTCTTATTCTATTACTCTATTACTTCCTAGGTATAGTTATATATTTACAAGTTCTATATTATTAAAGGCTTACTAAACTAGTACTTAAGTATAGTTTATATTTTTTTAATATTAGTTATTGCTTATAAATATAGTATATTAATATTTAGTTTCTACTATTTTTTCCTAAGTAACTTCCTTAAGTATATTTAAGGTATTTTTTAATTTTTTAAAGTATTAACTTAATTTTTATTTATTACTAAAGTAGGTTTAATATTTATTATTATAATATATTAAAAAGTATAGTAATTTATATTTTACTAAGGGTTATATAGTATTAATAGCTTAATTTTCCTTAGGTTTTAGGATAAGTATAAATTTTTTATTATTATTTTTTTTAAGGCTTAGTAATATTTCTTTATATATTTTTTTTCTATAGTTATAGTATTTAATATTTTTACATTATGCCTTAATAGTACTAAGGTCTATAGGTTTTAGTTATTTATTATTAAAGGATATAATATCCTTTTTTTTACTTTAATTAATATTATAGAATTTCTTCTAATTATATTTATTTTTAGATTTCTTTTTCTGCTTTTTAAGTTATTTTTTATATAATTATTTATTAAGTTAGGTAGCTTTTTCTAAAAGACTTATAAATATAGTTACTAAGTTACCTTATACTAATATATCTTTAATTTTATCCTTTAGTTTTTTTTAATATAATACTCTTTTTATAAAATTATTAAAGTTAGTTTTAGTATAAATTTAAATAAATATTATAGTATACTTAAAATAAGCTTTTATTTACCTTAGGTTAAGTAGCTAATTCTTAGCTTTCTTTTTTTTATTAATTTATTTAAAAAGTATAGTAAGTTATATTTTAAAGATTATATAATTATTAAAAAGGGCTATTATAAAGGGTTTCTGCCTATAAGGCTAGTTATTCTTAAAGTTTCTAAAATATAATTTAAATTAATTTTTAATAGCTTTTGTAAATTATCTTCCTATTACATAAACTTTAACTAATACTTTCTATATAGTAATTAGGAAGTATTAAAAATAAGCTTTTATATTAGTAAAAAAAAAAGTAGTTTTTTTAAGATTTTTATTAAAGGGTTTTAATATTAAAGACTTAATAATTTCTCCTAGTTTTTTTCCCTATTATCCCCCTCCTATAGGTACTATAATAAGTAAAATAATAAATAGTATAAGGGCTTTTAGCTATTAAGTTCCTTATTATTCTTAAGTATTTAATTAATTTATAAAATTATTAATAGTATTTTATTAATAATATATAATATTATTTAGTTAATTAAGCTTAGTAAAAATTAAGGTAATAAAGTTATTTTCCTTATCTTCCGCTAGGGCCCTAGTTACTTTAGGTTTAAGTTTTTTATAAACGTCTTATATTTTTTTAATATTACTATCTACGTAAAATATACTATTATATTAATTAATATTATTATTAAGAACTTAAAAGTTTATAAATTATTTCCTTATATATTTTTATTACCTATAGGTCTAAGGTAATTATTTAAATAAAAGTTATTATTATATAATAAACTAGTATTTATATATTAATATAAATAATACTTTTTAAAAGATAAACCTTAAAGGGGTTTTATAATTTATATTAGTAAAGTAGTTAAGTTAGTAAATAAGTAATTTTATTACTAGTTTATAAAGTAAAATATTTAAGAATTTAGTTTAAATACTATTATATTAATAATAACTAGCTATTTAAGTATTTTAATAAGTAGTATAAAGTAAACTTATATATTTAATTAACTAGGCTAGATTATTACAAAGTAGTAATAATTTAGTTATAGATTATTTTAGAATCCTAATAATTTATTTCTAATTAGTTAGTTAGTTTATTATTTATCTAAATTAAGCTACCCTATAGGCCCATTATTGCAACTATAAAAGCTAGGTTGTAATATAATACTTTATTAATTTTTTTACTTAGTAATAACTTAATTAATTTATATTTTCTTTTTTATAATTAATTTAAATTATTATTTTTTATTTTTTTTTATTTTTTAAATTTAAATAATATTTTTTATAATATTTATTATAACTTAGTTACTAAAACTATAATAATAAATTAATAAATTAAGTTAAACTAAATAAATTATAAATTAATAAACTAATTGAATAATTCTAATTTATTAAATAAAAAAGTTAAAAAAACTAATTTTTTTAAATAAATTATTATAAAAAAATTAAAAAAAACTAGCTTTTTATTATAATTTAAAATATATAATTAAATATATAATTTTACTTTATATTACTTATTAAAATATTTAAATAGTTAATAATTATTATATTTATAATAATAAAATTAAATATTTAAATACTTTATTTTATAATTAATAATAAAATTATTTATTTATTAACTTAATTACTTTACTAATATAACCTATAGAATTATTCTAAGGTTTATTTTTTAAAAATAATTAACTTATATTAACCTATAGGTACTAGTTTATTATATAATAATAACTTTTACTTAAATAATTTCCTTAGATTTATAAATAATAAAAATATTAAGGAAAATTTAAATATTAATCTTTAATATATTTAATAATAATAATAAATAAAAAAGTTAAACTTTAAGTAATTACTTAAATAATAATATTAAGCTTAAAAATATATTAATTAATAATATAATCAATTAAGTTAATTATAATAAAATAAAAACTAAATTTAAAGCCCTTAAGATTTAATTATAGAATTTTTAAAGTAAAAGAAAAAAAAAAGTAAAATTTTTAAATTAATAAAACTTAAACTCTTTAATAAAAACTTATATAAAATAAATAAAAAATTTTAAAACTTATTATTTATTTTAAATATTTTCATTATACTTTAAAAAATAATAAAAATAAAATTACTTTTATAAAAAACTATTTAATAAAAAATACTAAAATATAATTTTAATTTATTATATAAAATTATATAAAAAGTAAAAATAATATAAAAAAATTTAAAAAGTAAACTAAAGAAATTTATATTAAATATATAGAATTTTAAAAATAACTTAGGAAATTCTTTAATATTATAAACAAATAATAAAAAACTAAATAAAACCTATATTTTATTATTTAAAAAAAAACTACTAAGTAAATATACTTTAATATTCTTATATTTATTAATTAATATTAATTAAATAAAAAAAATAAAGAAAAAAGTTTACTATAATAATATAAAACTTAAAGGTAAAAATAAACTTTTTAAAATTAATTATAAAAAAATAACTTTCATTAATTATATTTAAAAAGCTATTAAAATTAATAACTATAATTAAAAATAATAAAAAAAATATAAAAAAACTAAAAACTTTTATAATATTTAATTTAAATATAATTAAAAATATTAAGTTAATTAAGGAAAAAAAGTAAAATAATTATATTATTTTTTTAATAATAAATAACTAAGATTAATAAACCTTAGTATTATTAAAATTTAATATAAAAATATTAAATGTTATAATTATAAAAAGAAAAAATATATAAAAAAATACTATTAACCTTTAAAGAAAAATAATAATAAAGAATTTATATTTATTATAAAACCTAAGGAAAACTAAGTTATTAATATTATATAATTTTTTGTAAACTATAATATATTATACTTTTTAATATATTATAATAATAAATATTAAATATACTTTAGTAATAAATAAAAATTAAATTAGTTTTTTAAAAAACTTAAAAATATATAAACTTTAAATATATTTAAGAAAATTATTTAAAAAGGAAAAATAGAAATTAAATAATAATATATTAAACTTATATAAAATAAATAATATTAAGAAAGTATAAATTATATTAAAATATTAGTTTAATAAACCTTTAATATTACTAAATTATATAAAAACTATAGATTTTAAAAACCCTAAGGACTAAAATACTTTTATAAATAAAAACTTTTAAAAGTAATAAAAACTTAAGTAAATAACTTAAATTAAAATAATTATAATCCTAGGAATAATAAAAATAATAATAGTTTTTTTAAATAGTATTTTATTAATAAGTTTTATACTAAGGGAACTTTTTAAATAATAAAGTAAAATTAAATAAATTAATTTATATATTACTTATAATAAAACTTAATTATAAAAAAACTAATTTAAGTAATATATTAAAATTAATATAAATAAATACTTAATAATTAAAATATTAGAATTAACTTTTTATTATATTAATAATATTTTACTTATAAATTAATATAATAAAGCTAATATTATTAATTATAAACTTTTATTATATAAATAATATATTATATTTAAACTTTAAAAATAATATAAAGATTATAAAATTATAAAATATAAATAAAAGAAATTTATATTTTATAATAAATACTATTATAAAAAATACTAATAATAATATTTTACTCTTATATATATTATTTATAATTTAAAATAATAAAAGTTTAATTTTATAAAATATAATAATAATAGTAAATTATAAGGAATTAATTAAAACTTTTTTTAAAAATACTATAAATTTATTATTAAATATATTCCTTAGCGTAAATATACTTAATATAAATATTATAATATTTAAAATTATAAACTAAAATAAATTACCTTAGACTTAAATAATATAATTATTAAGTTTTATAATAATAATTATTATAATAATATAAATAATATAATTTATTATAACTTAAATATAATTTTAGAATAAAAATTATAAAAATTTTAAATATTTAATATTTTAAAAAAATACTTAATTATAGTTTACATAAACTTAGAAGCTATAATAAATTATATTATATTTTAATTTATTAATTACCTAAAGTTAATTAATTATAAAAAAAGATTATATATATTTACTAATATTAAATAATAATTATATATTTATAATAATAAAATTATTAATTATAAAACTAATTAATTTAAAATTTAATTTAATAAGATCTTTAATTATTTAAAGTTTAATATTATTAATATTTTAAAATATAATATACTTTTAAAATATAATTAATTAAAAGTATATAATTTTAATATTAATTAAAAGGAAATTTATATATAATATAATAACCTTATACTTAATTAATTCATATTTTAGTAAGATTATTATTAAATTAAAAAAATTAATAAAATATAATCATATTTTTAATAATAAAATTAAAAACCTTTATATTAATTAAAAAAAAAAATATAAAAATATATAAAAATAAAAATAATTATAAAATAAATACTTATTATAAAACTATAAAAGTTTATAAAAATAATTAAATATATTAAAAGACTTGAGAAAAAATAACTTAAATTTTTTAACTTAATTATATAAAAAATTAAGGATTTATATTACTAAAACTAAAATATTTTAAAATATTTAAAAAATATATTAATAAACCTTTAGTATATAAAAGTCTTTAATAAAAATTTTAATATTAAATTACTAAAATATAATTAATAAAATTATAAAATTAAACTTATAAATAATAAAGTTTTAATATTTAATAAAATTTATAACTTAAGTATTATTAAGTTTAAAATACTTAATAAATAAATTAAAACTTAATTAAAAAAAAACTATATTAAACTTTTTAATTTTTTAATAAAATATTTAATTTTATTTATATTTAAAAAATATAATAAACTTTAATTTATTTTAAATTATTAATAATTAAATATAATAATTAAGAAAAATATTATATTATTATCTTTAATTTTAAAAATTAAAAATTAATTTATAAAAACTAAAATCTTTACTTTATTAAATCTTAAGGAAATATATAATTTTATTTAAATTAAAAAAAGTAATAAATAAAAAATTATTTTTTATATTAAGTATAGATTTTCTAAATATTAAATAATACTTTTTAAATTTATAAATACTTTAATATTTTTTTAGAAAATAATTAATTATATATTATAAAATTATATAAATCATTTTATTATTATATATTTTAATAATATTTTTATTTAGTTTAAAAATTTAAGAAAAAAATAAAAAATATATTAAAAAAGTATTATAAATATTTTAATTTTCCTAAGTATAAAAAATAAACTACTTAATTAAGATTAAAATAATAAATTACTATTAAACCTTTATTTAGTAACTATTAACTAGCAGTAACTTAGCTAATTTATATTTTCTTTTTTATAATTAATTTAAGTTATTTTTTTTATTTTTTTTATTCTTTAGTAAATTTTTTTATAATATTAATAATAACTTTATTATAAGTTTTTATAATAGTAATTATTATTTTAGCTATAATTATAATTAGTTTTTTATTACTCTTAGCTATTATAATTATTTATATATTAAATATATATTAGTTATTAATGTATTTTATAAATATTAAAAAAGTTTATTACTTTTATATAAAGTATATTATTTCTTTAAATAGTTTTTTTAAATTTAAAAGTATTATATATATAATTTATTTTTAAGAATTATTATTATTTTTTATAATTTAATAAAAAATTTTTTTTTTTAGTTTAGTTAAGTTATTAAATTATAAATTATAAACTTAAAGTTAATTATATTATACTTAAACTTTATTATTTAGGTTTATTTATATATTTATATTATATTTAAATTTTATTATTTAAGTTATTTTATATATATATTTTAAGTTTAGTTTTAAACTTTAATTAATAATTATCCTTTATAACTTACATTTTTAAAATTTAACTTAGTTAACTATAACTCATTTAGTTAAGCTATAAATTAATTTTAGATTTTAAACTAAAGGCTAAAGTATAGCTTTTCTTTAATTTAGCTATTATAGCTTTATTAACTTTCTTAATAATAAATATAATCTTTATAAATATTTTAAAATAATTAATTTTTAGTAAGACTTAAAGAATATAATTTTTATATATAAAAAATTATATTTTTAAAATATATTATTATATTAAGTAAAGTTTGAATAAACCTTAAGAAACTTAAAGTAATTAATAATTAAAAACCTTTTAAAAATATTAAGTAAATATAAAACTTTCTAAAATTTATTAATTATTATTAATATTTTATTAAAGACTTTTTAAAAATTACTATATTATTAATAAACTTAATTAAGAAAAATATTAAATTTAAATGTATATAAAATACTTTAATAGTTTTTAAATACTTTAAATAAGCTTTTATTATTATATTAATAATTATAATATTTAACTTAAATAAATTTATTATAATTAAAACTAATACTTTAAATTTTATAATAAATAAAATACTTTAGTAATTAAATAATATACTTAAGAAAAAACTTAGGTTTATTATTTACTTTTTTAAAAAACTAAATAAACTAAAACTTAAATATTTTATTTATAATAAAAAGTTTATAATTATATATTAAGTACTTAGTAAATAATATTAAAAATACTATTATAAAAAATATTAATTTTTAATAATAATTTTTATAAATTACTAAAATATTATTTACTTTATAATAATATAAAAACTATTTTATAAATAAATTAAATATTATAAGTACTTTTATAAGTTTAAGTTTATTATTAAATATTATAAAAGTTTAAATAATAAATATATTAATATTTTTAATAAATACTTAAATTATTTTAAAAAAAATTTAAAAATTAAAATATAAATATTAAAAAAAAACTAATATAAAGATTTTATAATTTAATTAATTAATACTATATATTAAATTAAAATAAATAATTTATTTATTAATAATATAAAGATATATATTAAAAACTAAGAAAATAAATAATATTTAAAAAGTATTTTTATAAATATTAAATACTTAATATTAAATAAACTTATTTAAGTATTAAAAAATTTATAAAGTAAAATAATAAAATTAATTTATATATATAAATTTAATAAATATTATAAAATATAAAAAATTATTTAGTAAATTACTTAATATTTTCAGTTTAAAGAAATTAAAAAATAAATATAAAAAGTTATATTAAAATATATAATATATAAATAAACTAAAGTAATATATAACTTTTTTTATAAAAAATTATAACTTTTATTAATTTTAATTAAAAATTGGAAATTTAAAATATTTAATTATATTATTAAACTTTTACTTTTTTAAAAATTTATAATTAATAAAATATAAAATAATATTTTTATAATAGTTAATTAATTTTTAAAAATAAGTTATTTTATTTTAATAATTAAAAAAAAACTTTATAAAAAACCTAATTTATATTTTTTTTTAAAATATTTATATTTATTATATATTACTAAATAAAATTATTTTTAATAAAAAATTAATATTTATATTTAAATTTTAGTAATTATTTATAATATAACTTAAATTAAAATATAAAGTTAATATAATTTATTATTTTTAAATAAATAAATAAATTAAGTAAATTAATTAAATTATTAAAACTTATTTATAATATTATATTAACTTTAATTAAAATAATTAAGTAAAATATTTATTAATTATTTAAGTATTTTATAATAATATATTAATAAAATTTATAAATTATTTATTATTTTATATAAATTACAAATATAAATTAAATTTATATTAATTATTTATTAAAAAAAAATATTAGTAAAGTTATTATTATAATTAATAAACTTAAAAAATTATATTAGGAATTATAAATATAATTTAAATTTATTAAAAAAAAATAACTAAATTTATAAATATTAAAAAAATTAAAAAATTAATTTTTTAAAAAAAAATATAATTTACTTACTTTAATATTTATAAAGTAATAAATAATTAAATATTAAAATAAATAAATTAAATAATAAACTTAACTTTAAAAAACTTAAACTTTATAAAATTATAAAAAAAATTAAATTTATTAATTATAAAATAAATCTTTTACTTACTTTAGGAAAATAAAAAAAACTTATATATTTAAATTTTTATATTTTATTATTAAAAAAAGTATTAATAAATAAAAAAATAAGTAACATTATATAAAATAAAATTATTATTTAAATTAATAACTTAAATATAAAGTTAAAAAACTTAAAATAATAAAATTTAATAAAAATACTTAATAAATTAAATACTTAGTAAAATAAAAAAACTATAATAAAATAAAAAACTTATAGTAAATTATTAAAAACCTTAAGTATTTAAAGATTTTTATAAATAATTTTTACTAAAATTTAAGTTTAGTAAAAAAAAATTAAAAGTTGTTTAATTAATAATATTAACTATAGAATTTATAGTTATATAGTTAAATAAATTAAGTAATAATATTATAGCTTAATAAATAACCTTTACTTTTTAAACTTTTTACTTTTTATATTTAATATATTTTAATTCCTTTAGATTATTAATATTATAAATAATTATTTACTTTATTTACTTTAGTTATTTATATTTTTAAATATAAAATATTTTACTTAAGTATTAACTTTAAGTTATATTTTTTTTACTTTCTTCAATTTTTTATTTAATTTTAAATAATAAATTATAATTTTATATTATAACTTAATATTTATAATTATAACTAAGAAGTTTATATACTAAGTATAACTAAATTAATATTAGTTTTTCTAGTTAATTAAAAAAATATTAAAAAATATTTTTTTAATTTAATATAAAATTAATAAAATAAATATTAATTTATAAATAAATTAATAAATTATTTATTAATTTAGCTTAATATAGCTAAATATATAAGTTTTATTTTTTATATTTATTTAAAATAATTAAATAATTAATTATAAATATAAAATAATACTTAATTATATTTATAAAATATTTTTTATAATTATATAAATACTTATTATTAATTTTTTATTAATTACTTATTAAGTTAACTTAGTTTATTTACTAATATAAACTTAATATAAAGTTTATTTTTTAGGAAATTCCTTTTATATTAACTTTATAAAAGTTTAGTTTATTATATATTTATAACTTTTATTTAAAAATTACCTTAAGCTATAAGTAATATTTTAATAAAAAATATAATTAATTAATTATTAAATTCTAAATATAGAAATAAACTAAGAAAGTAAATATTAGAATAATAATATTAATATTATAAACCTTTAAGATTTAGTAAATACTATAGTTAACTTAATAATTAATAATAATTTAATTATACTTTTATAAAACTTATAAAGTATAAACTTTAATAATATTATAAAAAAAGCTTAAGCCTTAAATATTATTATTATATAAATAATATATTAATAAATTATAAATTAAAATATAATTAATTAATAAACTTAAATAATTTAATATATAATTCCTTAGCTTTAGAATACTTAATAATAAAAATAATTACTTATAATATAAAGTTAATAAAGAAGCCTTTATAAAAAAGAACTAAAAGAAATTATTAAATTACTAATACTTATATTATTTAATAAAAACCTAAGGAAAATTAAAGAATTTTTTATAAATATAAAGTTTTATTTTAAATAATATTTTAATTATTATAGCTTTATTTAAATAATAAATTAGTATAATAAAAAGTTAACTTATTAAAAACCTTAAGAATTAATTTAAATTATATTTTTATAACTTTAAATAATATAATTAAGTAAGAAAAAAAGTAATTATTAATATACTTTTTAATAATTATTAAAAATTTAAAAATTAACTTAAAGTATTATTTAATTAAATTAATAAAAAAAAAGAAAATAAAAAATATATTACTTAAACTTTAATAATAAAGTATATATATTAAGTATATTACTAAGTTCATTTAAATTTATACTAAAATTAACTTTAAAAATATAATTAAAAAAATATTATATTACTAAGGTTTAAAATTAAATATAAAAAAAAAGTTAATATAAAATAATCTTTTAACTATATTTAAGGTATTTTTTAAAAAAGCTAATTATATTAATAATTAACAATTTAAATAATAAAAGAAAAAATAAATAAAAAAAATAAATAATAAAGTTTATTACTAACTTTAATATTATATTAACTAAAGTAAAAAATATAATTTAGCTTCCTTAAATAATAAAACACTAAAATTTATAAATTTAAATATTATTAATACTTATAAATTTATAAGTAAATATAATTACTATAGTAAAATAAATTATAAAAAAAAAAACTACTAAGGAAAATATAGGAAACTTAATAATTTATAAAAGATTATAAAAAAAAAAAAACCTAAGAAATATAAGTTAATATAATTAATACTATACTCTATAATTTTCTTAATTAAATTAATTACTATAATAATTTATATTTTATATATAAGGGAAAAAAAATATTAAAGTAATATTCTAAAGTAGTTAAGAAAAACTAACTTAAGTTAATTATAATTACTATAATAACTTTTAAAAAAGTTAACTAAGTTAAATAAAATATTAATAATATATTTATTATTATTATTAATAAATAAATAAATATAACTTAAAATATATATAAAATAATATAAAATAAAATTTATAATGTTTTTTATATAAAAAAAAATATATATTTATTTATAAATAAAAAGAAAAATTTAAAGTAAATTAGTATTTTAAAATAGAAAATATATTAATATAAATATTTTAGAATTATATAAATAATATAAATTATAAAAATTATAAAAGCTAAAATATTTTTATTAATAAAAACCCTTTAATAATAAATTAAAAAAAAACTCAAAAATAAAAAATAAGTAAAGTTTAGTAAATATTTAATTAATATAGAATTATATAATAATAAATACTTAGTAATAATAAGCTAGTTGAATATATTAATATAAACTTTTATTACTTTATTTTAATTAAAAATTAATTCCTTAAATAAAAAAAAAATATAATTTATATTTAATATTTTATTTATACAAAACTATAAATAATTAATAATATAACAATATAATATATTACTATATATAAAAATTAAAAATATAAAATTTATAATTAATATTTTTAAATTTAAATAATAACTTATATAATAAAAATTATATAAAAACTAATTTAAAAATATATTTTAATTTATAATATAATTAATACTTTAATTATAAAGTTAAAAAATAATATAACTTAAGGAAAAAGCTAAAATACCTTAAGTTTAATTCCTTAAAATATTATAATAATATTTATAAAAAGTATTAAATAATATAAAAAAAATTATAAGTAATTTTAATAATAATTATATTATAATAAATTTAACTTTTTAAATATATACTAAGGGTTATATTTATAAAAAAAAAATTATATACTTTTATAAATATTATATTAGTAAAATTAATATTAATAAATATTAATAATATTAAAAACTTTAAAAATAGTAATAATAATAATAATAATAATAATATAATAACTTTAATATTATTTATATTAATATACTTACTTATAATATTATAAAAAAGAATTACTTTCTTAAGAAAAAAAATAAATTTAAGTAAACTTTATAAAAATTACTAAATTAAAAAAATATAAAATTAATATAATATTTATTAATAACTCTATTATTATATATATTAATAATAATGTAAATATTAACTTAATTTTACTATAATTAATTAAAAAATTCTAAATTTTTATTTTATTAATAAAATAAATATTATAATAAATAAATATTATAAAAGTAATGGTAAAAAAAAAATTAATTAAATATAAAATTAATTATTTTTTATTAATTATTAATAAAAAAACCTATAGTATTAAGTTTAAAATTTTAAACATATTAAATAATAAGATTTTTTTAAATTATACTTAGTTACTTAATTATAATTTTATTATTTAATAGAAAATTAATAAAGTTTATTAAAATATTTAAAAATATACTTAAATATTAACTTAATTAAAGAAAATAAAAAAGTAAAAATATATTACTAAAGAAATTAAAACTTTTTATATAAAATATAAAAATAAAAAATAATTAAGTTTAAAAAATATAAATTACTAATATTACAATAATACAATAAATATTATAAAAAAATAAAATATATTTATATAAATTAAATTATTATATAATTTAAAAATAAATGAATAGTTTTTAATAAAGTATTAAGTAAAATATAAAAAAAGAAAAAGTTAAAAAAGCTTTATAATATTTTTAATAAAATACCTTAATTATATAAAGAATATAAAAAATTATTTTAAGTAATATTAAATATTAAATTATTATTATATTTTTAATAGAGGTTATATTTATTATTAAAAGGGTTAGTAAAGCTATAATAGTTAAATTAAAGAAAAACTATACTTTAACTTTTTATTTAAAATTTAAAATTAATTTATAGCCTAACTTAATTAATTATAATTAGCTAAGTTAAACTTTAAAAATTTAGACTATAAAGTATAGCTAATTAAGGTTTAAAACTAAACTTAAAATATATATATATAATAGCTTAAATAATAAAGTTTAAATATAATATAATTAGTTTTAAGCCTATAACTTATAGTTTAATAACTTAACTAAATTAAATAAACTTAATCCTTTTATTAAGTTATAAAAGATAGTAATAATCTTTAAAAATAAATTATATATATAATATTTTTAAAAGACTACCTAAAGAAACAATATATTATAAAAATAATAAACCTTTTTAATAACTATTATAAAATAAGTTAATAGTTAATATATATTTACTATAAATAACTATAATAACTAAAGATAATAAAAAATTAACTATAATTATAATTAAAATAATAACTATTATTATAAAAATTTATAATAAAGCTATTATTAATATTATAAAAAAAGTTTATTAAAGCTTAAAAAATAAAAAAAATAAAAAAGAGTAACTTAAATTAATTATAAAAAAGAAAATATAAATTAGCTAAGCTATTATTAATTAATAACTACTAGATAAAAGTTTAATAATAATTTATTATTTTAATCTTAGTTAAGTAGTTTATTCTTTATATCTAAGAGAGATTATATTTTTAATAAAATTATTTTATTAAGTTAATAAATAAAAAATAACCTAAGATTTATAAAATTTATAATCTTAATAAAAAAAAAATTTAAAATATTAAAAAAAATAATTAAATAAATAATTAAAAAAAAATATATATTTAAATATTTACTTTATTTATAAAATACTTTATAATATTTATATTAAAGAAAAATAAAAAATTATAATTAATTATTAATTATTAATAACTTAATAAAATTACTATTAAAAATTAAATTTATTATTTTTAATTTTTAAAATTAAAAATAAATTAATAATTATATAATAATTATTAATTTTTAACTTTAAAAAAACTTATAATTTTATTTAAATTAAAAAAGAAAGTAAATAAAAAATAATATTTAAAATATATTATAAATTATTTAAATATTTAATTATACTTTTTAAATTTATTAATATATTAATTATATTTTAAACAATAATTAATAAAGTCCTTAAGGAATATATTAATAACTTTATTATTATATACTTTAATAATGTATTAATTTACTTTTATATTTTTAAAAAATATTAATAATATATATATTAAGTTTTAAAAATATGATAAACTATAAATTTATTAATAAAACTAAAGAAATATTAATTTTATATATAAAAAATCAATTTTTTAAAATATATTATTTTAATAAAATAAATTAAAATAAACTTTATAAAAATAATAATTATTAAAAAATAAAGAATTTTTAAAATAATTAAGGAAGTATAAAGTTTCCTTAAATTAATTAATTATTATTAATAATTTATTTAAAATTATAATAAAATTATTATATTATTTATAAACTTTACTAAAAAAAAACTTAAATAATAAAAAAATATTAATTGATTAAATATATAAAAAAAACTTTAAAAGCTTTTAAAATACTTTAAAATACTATTACTAATATATTAATATTATAAATATATAATTTAAAAAAGTTAATTATTATTAAAATAAATATTTAAATTATATAATTAAAAAAGTTTTTAATTAATAAAATAATAAAAAAAATATTATATTTAATAATTTTTTTCTTTAAAAAACTTTATAAACCTAAGTTATAATACTTTATTTATAATTAAAAATTTATAATTATTTTTAAAAGTATTTAAAAAATAAAAATTATATTTACTAAATAATAAATATAAAATTATTATTTCTCTTAAGTATAAAAAATAAACTACTTAACTAAAATTAAAATAATAAATTACTATTAAACTTTTATTTAATAATTATTAACTAGCTTAATTAATTTATATTTTCTCTTTTATAATTAATATAGGTTATTTTCTTTTACTTTTTTTATTTTTTAGGCTTTAGTAAACTTTCTTTATAATATTAATAATAGATTTATTATAAGTTTTTATAATAGTAGTTATTATTTTAGCTATAATTATAATTAGTTTTTTATTATTTTTAGCTATTATAGCCATTTATAATAAATATATATTAATTATTAACTTATTCTATAAAGTATATTATTTCTTTAAGTAGTTTTTTAATTTTAATAGTATTATATATATAATTTATTTTTAAGTAGGATTATTACTACCTTTTATAATTTAATAAAAAAATTAGGCTTATTTAATTTAGTTAAATTATTAAACTATAAGTTATAGGCTTAAAGCTTATATTATATTTAAACTTTATTATCTAGGCTATTTTATATACTTTAAGTTTAATTTTAAACTTTAATTAACTATACTTTATAGCCTAAATTTTTAAAATTTAACTTAGTTAATTATAGCTAATTAAGTTAGGCTATAAATTAATTTTAGATTTTAAATTAATGGCTAAGGTATAGTTTTTCTTTAACTTAGCTATTATAGCTTTACTAACCCTTTTAATAATAAATATAACCTCTTTATAAAATTATTATATATTTAAATTATAAAAATTTTATAAGTTTTATTATAATAAAAATAAATATTTTTATATAGTAAAAAAAATATCTTTAGTTTATAATTAAGTATAACTTTAAAATTATACTTTATAAAAATTAAAAAATAATTATATAAATACTTTTAATTATAAAAAAAACTATTTTAAATCAATACTAAAATTTACTTTATTAATATTTTAAAAAATAATAAAAAAGTATTATAAATTAGTAATTATTAATACTTTTTTTATTATTAAAAATAAAAACTTTATTTTTTATAAAATTAAAAATAAAATTAATAATTAAATATTAAATTAATTCCTTAAAAATATAATTTTTATAAAAGGACTTTTATATTAAAATAAAAGAATCTAAGTATTAAAATTATTATAATAAAAAGTAACTAAAATAATTTATAAATATTTATTATATAAATATAAAATAATTTATAAATATTTATTATATAAATATAAAAAAATTACTAAAATACTATAGTAAATTTAATAATATTATACTTTTATAAATATAAAAAGAACTATTAAATAAATTATTTAATTATATATTTTATATATAAAAACAAAATTTAATTAATAAAAGCCTTATAGTAAATTATAATTATTATTAATTTTAAAATATTTTTAAAGCTTTATTTTATTTAATTATATTATTAAGCTACTATTATTAAAATAGTTTATAATAAATATAATATATAATAATATTTTTTTATTATTATATATTATATAAAATAAAGTATTTTTATTTTATATAAAGAAAATAATACTATAAAAAAATTAAGCTATATAATATAAAAATATATAATTTTAAAATATAAATTACTTATAAAGATTATATTTATTATTAAAAAAGTTAATAAAGCTATAATAATTAAATTAAAAAAAAAAAAACTATACCTTAGCCTTTAATTTAAAATTTAAAATTAATTTATAGCTTAACTTAATTAATTATAATTAACTAAGTTAAATTTTAAAGATTTAAATTATAAAATATAATTACTAATATATAAAATAACCTAAATAATAAAGTTTAAATATAATATAAATATATAAAAAGCTTAAATAATAAAGTTTAAGTATAATATAATTAACTTTAAGTTTATAATTTATAGTTTAATAACTTAACTAAATTAAATAGGCTTATATTTTTTTTATTAAATTATAAAAAATAATAATAATCTTTAAAAATAAATTATATATATAATATTTTTAAAAAATTACCTAAAGAAATAATATACTTTACTATTATAACTTAGCTTTTATAATTATAATAAATAAGTCTATAGGGTAAGTACTAATAAATTAATTATTAGCTAATAGATTAATAGTAATATACTTCCTTAATTTTTTTAATAAGCTATATAAATAGTATTTTATTTAGTTTATTTAATAAGCTTTATAAGCCTAAAATTAACTAAGTATATAAGTCTACTTTATATTATTTATTAAAATACTTAAATAGCTAGTTATTATTATAGTATTTATAATATAATTAAATTAAAAATTAGATATTTTTTTTTATTTTATATTATTAACTAATAATTAAATTACTTATTATTAATTTAATTATTTTACTAATATAAACTATAGGACTATTCTAAGGTTTATTCCTTAAGAAAAATATTATTTATATTAATTTATAAATAATAGTTTATTATATAATAATAACTTTTATTTAAATAGTTACCTTAGACCTATAGATAATAAAAATCTATAAGGAAATAATCTATAAGTTTTTAAATTTATAATAATAATATTAATTAATATAATAGTATATTTTATATAAATAGTAATATTAAAGAAATATAAAATATTTATAAAGAACTTAAACCTAAAGTAACTAAGGCCTTAGTAAAATATAAAAAAATTAACTTTATTATTTTAATCTTTATTAAGCTTAATTAACTAAATAATACTATATATTATTAATAAAATATTATTAATAATTTTAAAAATAAATTAAATACTTAAGGATAATAAAAAACTTAATAGTTAAGAGTTTTTATATTATTTATTATTTTACTTATTATAATACCTATAGAAGGGGGATAATAAAAAAAAAACTAAAAGAAATTATTAAACTACTAATACTAAAACTTTTTAATAAAAACCCTAAGAAAACTACTTTTTTTTTTACTAATATAAAAGCTTATTTTTAATATTTTTTAACTATTATATAAAAAGTACTAGTTAAGGTTTATATAATAGAAAAATAATTTACAAAAGCTACTAAAAATTAATTTAAATTATACCTTAAAGACTTTAAAAATAATTAACCTTATAGGTAAAAACCTTTTATAATAGCTTTTTTTAATAATTATATAATTTTTAAAATATAACTTATTATACTCTTAAATAAATTAATAAAAAAGAAATAAAAATTAATTATTTAACTTAAGATAAATAAAAGCCTATTTTAAGTATATTATAATATTTATTTAAATTTATACTAAAACTAACTTTAATAACTTTATTAAAAAAGTATTATATTAAAAAAAACTAAAGGATAAAATTAAAAATATATTAATATAAGGTAACTTAGTAATTATATTTATTAGCCTTTTAAAAAAGCTACCTAACTTAATAAATAATTATATAAAAAATAATTTAAAAAGTAAAAAAAAAATATTATATTCTTTAATAATAAATAACTAAAATTAATAAATCTTAGTATTATTAAGGTATAATATAAAAATATTAAATATTATAATTATAAATATATATATATATATATATATAAATATTACTAAACTTTAAAAAAAAAAAATAAAAAAACATTTATACTTATTCTAAAACCTAAGGAAAATTAAATTATTAATACTATATAAACCTTAGTAAATTAAAATATACTATACTTTTTAACTTACTTTAATAATAAATACTAAATATACTTTAGTAATAAGTAAAAGTTAAGATAATTCCCTAAGGGATTAAAGTAATATATATAAACCTTAAATATACTTAAAGAAGTTACTTAAAAAAATATAGTAAATATTAAATAATAATATACTATATTTATAAATAATAATTAATACTAAGAAAGTATAAACTATATTAGGATATTAGTTTAATAAGCTTTTAATAATATAAAACTTATAGCTACTTAAATATACTTAAATAATAATAAAGTAATAAAATAAAAAAACTTACTTAACTTTAAAAATAAAAAAAAAGTTATTTATAAATAAAAATAATAGAAAACTATATAATAATATAATAACTTCTAAAATATTATAATATAAAATTATAATATAAAATATATAAATATTAATATTACTAAACTATATAAGAATTATAAATCTTAAAAACCTTAAGAACTAAAATACTTTTATAAATAAAAACCCTTAGAGGTAGCTAAAACTTAAATAAATAACCCTAAGTAAATTACCTATAATAATAGTTTTCTAAATACTATATTATTAATAAGCCTTATATTAAAAGAAATACTTAAATAATAAAGTAAGCTTAAATAAATTAATTTATATATTACTTATAATAGAACCTAGTTACTTAAAAACTAGTTTTAATAATATATTAAGACTAATATAAATAAATACTTAATAACTAAAATATTAAAATTAGCCCTTTGCTATATTAATAATATTTTACTTATAAACTAATATAATAAAATTAATATTATTAATTATAAACTTCTACTATATAAATAATATATTATTCTTAAGCTTTAAAAATAATATAAAGATTAGAAAGCTATAAAATATAAAGAAAATAAATTTATACTTTATAATAAAATTACTATAAAAAATACTAATATTAATAATATACTTTTATATATATTACCTATAACTTAAAATAATAAAGATTTAACTTTATAAAATATAATATTAATAATAAATTATAAAAAATTAATTAGAAAAACTTATAAAAGTATTATAAACTTATTATTAAATATATCCCTTAGCCTAAATATACTTAATATAAATATTATAATATTTAAAATTATAAACTAAAATAAATTACCTTAAACTTAAATAATATAATTATTAACTTTTATAATAATAATTATTATAATAATATAAATAATATAATCTATTATAACTTAAATACTATTTTAAGATAAAAACTATAAAAATTCAAAGTACTTAATACTTTAGAAAAAAAATTTATTATAGTTTATATAAACTTAAAAACTATAATAAATTATATTATATCTTAATTTATTAACTACCTAAAGTTAATTAATTATAAAAAAGAAAAACTATATATATTTATTAATATTAAATAATAATTTTTTATATATAATAATAAAACTATTAATTATAAAATTAATTACTTTAAAATTTAATTTAGTAAAATTTTTAATTATTTAAAGTTTAATATTATTAATATTTTAGAATATAATATACTTTTAAAATATAATTAATTAAAGTTATATAATTTTAATATTAATTAAAAAAAAACTATATAATATAATAATTTTATATTTAATTAATTAATATCTTAGTAAAACTATAATGAAATTAAGAAAATTCATAAAATATTATAATATTCTTAATAATAAAATTAAAAACTTTTATATTAAATAAAGGAAAAATATAAAAATATATAAAAATAAAAATAATTATAAAATAAGTATTTATTATAAAACTAAGGAAGTTCTTAAAAATAGTTAAATATATTAAAAAACTTAAAAAAATAACTTAAATTCTTTAACTTAATTATATAAAAAGTTAGGGATTTATATTACTAAGACTAAAATACCTTAGAATATTTAAAAAATATATTTATAAACCTCTAATATATAAAAGTCTTTAATAAAAAACTTAATACTAAATTACTAAAATATAATTAATAAAATTATAAAATTAAATTTATAAGTAATAAAGTTTTAATATTTAATAAAATCTATAACTTAAGTATTACTAAGTTTAAAATACTTAATAAATAAATTAAGGATTAACTAAAGAAAAACTATATTAAATTTTTTAAATCCTTAGTAAAATATTTAATTATATTTATACTTAAAAAAATAGTAAACTTTAATTTATTATAAATTATTAATAATTAAATATAATAATTAAGAAAAATATTATATTATTACTTTTAATTTTAAAAATTAAAAACTAGCTTATAAAAGCTAAGATTTTTATATTATTAACTTTTAAAAAAATATATAACCTTATTTAAATTAAAAAGGGAAATAAATAAAAAACTACTTTTTATATTAAATATAAACTTTATAAATACTAAGTAATATTTTTTAGATTTATAAATACTTTAGTATTTTTTTGAAAAATAATTAATTATATATTATAAAATTATATAAATTATTTTATTATTATATACTTTAATAATATTTTATATTTATTTTAAAAATTTAAAAAATTATAAAAAAATATATTAAAATAATATTATAAATACTTTAAAATAACTAACTCTTAGTAAAACTTTAGAAATATAACTTTTATATATAAAAAGTTATTTTCTTAAGATATATTATTATACTAGGGAAAATTTAAATAAATTTAAAAAAAACTTAAAGTAATTAATAACTAAAAGCTACTTAAGAATATTAAAGAATTATAAAGTTTTTTAAAATTTATTAACTATTATTAATGCTTTATTAAAGACTTTTTAAAAATTACTATACTTTTTATAAACTTAATAAAGAAAAATATTAAATTTAAACTTAACTAAAATACTTTAATAGCTTTTAAATAACTTTAATAAGCTTTTATTACTATACTAATACTTAGGATATTTAACTTAAATAAACTTATTATTATTAAAACTAATACCTTAGACTTTATAATTAAAGAAATACTTAATTAACTAAATAAAAAAAAAAACCTAGGTCTATTGTTTATTTTTTTAAAAAACTTTATAAACTAGAACTTAAATACTTTATTTATAATAAAAAGTTTATAATTATGTACTAAGTACTTAGTAAGTAATACTAAAGATATTATTATAAAAAAACTAATTTTTAATAATTATTTTTATGAATTACTAAAATATTACTTACTTTATAATAATATAAAAACTATTTTATAAATAAATTAAGTATTATAAATAACTTTCTAAGTTTAACCTTATTATTAAATACTATAATAGTTTAAATAATAAATAAGCTAATATACTTAATAAATACTTAAACTACCTTTAGGAAATTTTAGAAATTAAAGTATAAATATTAAAGAAAAACTAATATAAAGATATTATAATTTAATTAATTAATACTATATACTAAATTAAAATAAATAATTTAATTATTAATAATATAAAGGAATATATTAAAAACTAGGAAAATAAATAATACTTAGAAAGTATTTTTATAAATATTAAATATTTAATATTAAATAAACTTATTTAAGTATTAAAAGATTTATAAAGTAAAGTAATAAAATTAGTTTATATATATAAACTTAATAAATACTATAGAATTAAAAAAACTATATAATAAATTAAATAATATTTTATATTTAAAAGTATTAAAATATAAATATAAAAAATTATATTAGAATATATAATATATAAATAAGCTAAAGTATTATATTACTTTTTTTATAAAAAACTATAATCTTTATTAATTTTAGTAAAAAATTAGGAATTAATAATATTTAATTATATTATTAAGCTTTTACTTCTTAAAGAATTTATAATTAATAAAATATAAAATAGTATTTTTATTATAATTAATTAACTTTTAAAAATAATTTATTTTATTTTAGTAATTAAAAAAAGCTTTATAAAAGACTTAGATTATATTTTTTTCTAAAATATTTATATTTATTATAAATTACTAAATAAAATTATCTTTAATAAAAAATTAATATTTATATTAAAATTTTCATAATTACTTATAATAAAAATTAAACTAAAATATAAAGCTAATATAATTTACTACGCTTAAATAAATAAATAAATTAAATAAATTAAATAAATTATTAAAACTTACTTATAATATTATATTAATTTTAACTAAGATAATTAAGTAAAATACTTATTAATTACTTAAGTATTTTATAATAGTATATTAATAGAATTTATAAATTATTTATTATTTTATATAAACTATAAGTTTAAGCTAAATTTATATTAGCTACTTATTAAAGGAGAAAATATTAATAAAACTATTATTATAGTTAATAAACTTAAAAAACTATATTAGGAATTATAAATATAATTTAAATTTAAAAAAAAATAGTTAAATTTATAAATATTAAAAAAATTAAAGAATTAATTTTTAAAAAAGGAAATATAATTTACTTACTTTAATATTTATAAAATAATAAATAGCTAAATATTAGAATTAATAAACTAAGTAATAAATTTAATTTTAAAAAACTTAAACTTTATAAAGTTATAAAGAAAATTAAATTTATTAATTATAAAATAGATTTTTTACTTACCTTAGGATATTAAAGAAAAACTATATATTTAAATTTTTATATTTTATTATTAAAAAAAGTATTAGTAAATAAAGAAATAAGTAAAGTTATATAAAATAAAATTATTATTTAAGGTAAAGAACTTAAATATAAAGTTAAAAAACTTAAAATAATAAAATTTAATAAAAATACTTAATAAATTAAATACTTAGTAAAATAAAAAAGCTATAATAATATAGAAAAATTATAGTAAATTATTAAGGACCTTAAATATTTAAAAGACTTTATAAATAACTTTTACTAAAGTCTAAGTTTAATAAAAAAAGTTTAAAGATATTTTAATTAATAATATTAATTATAAAACCTATAGTTATAAAATTAAATAAATTAAGTAATAATATTTTAACTTAACATAAGGCTTTTATTTTTTACTTTTTTTACTTAATGTAATTTAACTTATTTAAATTATTAATATCTTATACTATAATATATATTATTTTTCTATATTATAATTTCTTTTCCTTATAGAGGTATTTAACTTTTATATTAAATAAATAAAAATATTTAAGCTTATACTTATATTTTTCTTCTGCCTTTTTAATTTTAACTTTTAATTTAATATATTAAAACATTATTTTATAAAATTATATAAAAAAAAGCTATTTTATATTATAAAGAGACTTTTAATTAATTATATAAGAAAAATAATAAAAAAATTCTTTTTTTATAAAATAATATTTAAATTTAAAAGTTTTATATATAAAATATTTATTTATTTTAACTAAGTAAAATAAAATAAATAAGTAAAGATTATTATACTATTTATATTTATTAGTCTTTTACCCCTTAAATTTAGGAAATATATTAGTAATTATTACTTTAAAATTATAAATAAAAAAAATAAAGGTAAAGCCTTATAGAGAAAAAGAAAGTAAACTATATATACTAAATTAAGTAAAGTTTTAAGAGTAAAATTAATAAAAGAAAAATATTATATTATAACCTAACTTTTATAATTATAATAAATAAGTCTATAGAGTAGATACTAATAGATTAACTATTAGCTAATAAACTAATAATAATATACTTATTTAACTTTTATAATAAATTATATAAGTAGTATTTTATTTAGCTTATTTAATAAGTTTTATAAGCTTAAAATTAACTAAATATATAAGTTTACTTTATACTATTTATTAAAAGATTTAAATAGTTAATTATTATTATAGTATTTATAATATAATTAAATTAAAACCTAGATATTTACTTTTATTTTATATTATTAATTAGTAATTAAATTACCTATTACTAACTTAACTACTTTATTAATATAAACTATAGGACTATTCTAAGGTTTATCCCTTAGGAAAAGTATTATTTATACTAACTTATAAATACTAATTTATTATATTTACTATTACTAAAACTTATATAAAAATAATAAACCTTTATTAATAACTACTTTAGGTATAAATAACTATAATAACTAAAGGTAATAAAAAACTAATTATAACTATAGCTAAAATAATAACTACTATTATAAAAACTTATAATAAAGCTATTATTAATATTATAAAGAAAGTTTACTAAAGCTTAAAGAATAAAAAAAAATAAAAAAAATAACTTAAATTAATTATAAAAAGAAAATATAAATTAACTAAGTTAGCTAATAGTTATTAAATAAAGGTTTAATAATAATTTATTATTTTAATTTTAGTTAAGTAATTTATTTTTTATATTTAGGAGAAATAAATTACTTATAAATATTATTTTTAATAAAAAATTAATATTTATATTTAAATATTAATAAAATACTATATTAAAAATAAAAATAAATTATAAAATTAATATTATTTATTACTTTTAAATAAATAAATAAATAAAATATATTAACTATATTATTAAAGTATATTTATAAAATTATATTAACTTTATTTAAAATAACTAAATTAAGTATTTACTTAATATAAAATTCTTTTATAATAATTTAGTATTAAAATTAATTAAACTTTTATTATTTTATATTAATAAAAAGTATTACTTTTAAATATATAAAATATTATAAATATATATATATATATATAAAATTATACTTAAGGTAAATAAACTTAAGAAATTATATTAAGAATTATATATATAACTTAAACTTATATAAAAATATATAAAAAAATATATAAAAAAATATATAAATAAAAAAAAACATAAAACTTTATGTTTTTTTAAAAAAAAAAATAATTTACTTACTTTAATATACTTAAGGAAAAAAATAAACTAATATTAAAATTAATAAACTAAATAATAAATTAAATTATAAAAAAATTAAACTTTATAAAATTTTAAAGAAAATTAATAAAGTTAATTATAAATTAAATTTTTTAAAATAATTAAATAAATAAAAAAAGCTAATATATTTAATTTTTTATACTTTATTATTAAAAAAATGTTAATAAATAAAAATATAAAAGAAATTATTAAAAATAAAATTATTATTAAAAGTGAAAAATCTAAATATAAAATTAATAAAATAATATTATTAAAAATAAATAAAATAATTAATAAATTCTATTACTTAGTAAAATAAAAAAATATATAATAAAAATATAAATAATTAAAAATTAAAAAATAATTTTAAATATATTAATACTACTTTAAATTTTTTTAAAATAAGCTTTATAAATACTTATAAATATAATAAAAATTAATAATAAAAAAACTTATATTACTTAAATTACCTAAGATAATAATAGAGGAGTATTTTTTTATTAAAGTAAGAAAATTTAAATTTAAAAACCTTAAATAAATATTAAAAAAAAAGAAATTTATAAATATTTCCTAAAAAATTAAAATTATAGAATTTAATAAATTAAATAATAATATTTTAAATTAATATAAAACCTTTACTTTTATATACTTAACTTAATTTAACTTTTTTAAATTATTAATACTTTATATAATAGTATAAATTATTTTCTTTAATTAAAAATACTTTAATTTATAAAAATATTTTATTTTTATATTAATAACTTTATATTTTTTTTAATTTTTTTAAAAGCTTTTTTATATTAAATATAAAAAAAAGTAATTTATTAAAGTTAAATTATTAATAAAAAACAAATATTATAAAAGAATTTATTATTTTTCATATACTTAATATAATAAATAATATTTTCTATAAATATTTAATATTTAGGAAATTAATATTTTTTAATTTATATAATAAATATAATTTTTTATTTTAATAAAATAAAATAAAATAATTTTTAATAAAATATTTTTATACTTAGTTTTAAAATAAAGCTTTTTATAAATACTTAATATAATAATTAATAAAAATATATATTTATTAAGAAAATAATTAATTAACCTAAAGGTAATAAAGGGAAGTAGTTATTTATATTAAATAAAATAAAGTTTTAAAAATAAAATTAATAAAAAAAAATATTATATTATAATTTAATATTTATAATTATAACTAAGGAGTTTATATACTAAGTATAATTAAATTAATATTAATTTTTCTAATTAATTAAAAGAGAATAAAAAAATATTTTTTTAATTTAATATAAGATTAATAAAATAAATATTAATTTATAAATAAATTAATAAATTATTTATTAATTTAGCTTAATATAATTAAATATATAAACTTTATTTTTTATATTTATTTAAAATAATTAAATAATTAATTATAAATATAAAATAATACTTAATTATATTTATAAAATATTTTTTATAATTATATAAATATTTATTATTAATTCTTTATTAATTATTTATTAATTTAGCTTAGCTTACTTATTAATATAAACTTAATATAAAATTTATTTTTTAAGAAATCCCTTTTATATTAACTTTATAAAAACTTAATTTATTATATTTTATATATTTATTATAAAGTAAACTAAATACTTTATAATAAGATTTTTAATTTTAAATATAAGAAAAATATTAATAAAAATTCTTCCTTAAGGTAATATAATTATAATTTTACTTTTTCTAGTAAGTATATAATTTTATAATAAAAATAAACTTCTTTAGTATAATATTAATAAAACTTTTATATTTTTTTTTTATTTTAATTTAAGTTTATTATTATATTTATATTTATAATTAACTATAATAAAAAAAATAAATAAAATAAAAATATTAAAAAAATTATAGTATTTACTTAAGAATAAAAGTAAATATTTATATATTATCTTAGTTAAATCTTAAAAATAAAATTAATAAAAAAAAAGAATTATATTATAACTTAGTTTGTAAAATTATAATAATAAATTAATAAATTAAGTTAAACTAAATTAATTATAATTTATAAAATAAAAAAACTAAGAAAGTTAGCTTTTTAAATAAACTATTATAGAAAAGTTAAGAAAATTAGTTTTTGATTATAATTTAAAATATATAATTAAATATATAAATTTACTTTATATTATTTATTAAAATACTTAAATAATTAATTATTATTATATTTATAATAATAAAATTAAATATTTAAATACTTTATTTTATAATTAATAATAAAATTACTTATTTACTAACTTAATTATTTTACTAATATAAATTATAAACTATTCTAAGGTTTATTCTTTAGAAATAATTAACTTATATTAATTTATAAATACTAGTTTATTATAATATTAATAATAATTTTATTATAAGTTTTTTTTTTCCTAAGTATAAAAAATAAATTACTTAAAAAAACTAATTATAAGAAAACCTTTATATTACTTTATTAACTTTTTTTAATAGTTTTCTTAATACTTTTACTTAGCTTAAGGTTTTTAATACTTTTTAATTAATATAGTTTATATTTTACTTTACTTAGCTTTAGTTTTTTTTTTTAAAAAAAGTTTTTAATTATAAATTTATAATTTTATTAATTATAAATTTCGTTATTTATTTAATTATTTTACTATTATAATTAAGTTATAATTATTACTAAGAAAAAGTAATTAAAGTATATTATTTTATTATATAGTTTTTTAAAAATATTATATATATAATTTATTTTTAAAAATTATTATTATTTTTTATAACTTAATAAAAAAATTAAGTTTATTTAATTTAGTTAAGTTATTAAATTATAATTTATAAATTTAAAATATAATAATTATATTATACTTAAACTTTATTATTTAGGCTTTTTATATATATATTTATATTATATTTAAATTTTATT
Organism: Trichoderma semiorbis; assembly: GCA_020045945.2. Classification (NCBI taxonomy): domain Eukaryota; kingdom Fungi; phylum Ascomycota; class Sordariomycetes; order Hypocreales; family Hypocreaceae; genus Trichoderma; species Trichoderma semiorbis. The sequence goes on from CM034695.1 coordinate 3,585,845, forward strand.
ATTTAAGTTATTTTATATACTTTAAGTTTAGTTTTAAACTTTAACATAATAATAATTATACTTTATAATTTAAATTTTTAAAGTTTAACTTAGTTAATTATAATTAATTAAGTTAAATTATAAATTAATTTTAGATTTTAAACTAAACGCTAAAGTATAATTTTTCTTTAATTTAATTATTATAATTTTATTAACTTTTTAATAATAAATATAACCTTTATAATTAAATTATAATTATTATTAAAAAAAGTAATTAATGTATATTATTTTATTAAATATTTTTTTATATTATATATATAATTTATTTTTAATTAAAATTATTATTATTTTTTATAACTTAATAAAAAAATTAAGCTTATTTAATTTAATTAAATTATTAAATTATAATTTATAAACTTAAAGTTTATATTATATTTAAACTTTATTATTTAGGCTATTTTATATATTTTAAATTTAGTCTTAAACTTTAATTAATAATTATATTTTATAACTTAAATTTTTAAAATTTAATTTAGTTAACTATAGTTAATTAAATTAAATTATAAATTAATTTTAGATTCTAAATTAAAGACTAAAGTATAGTTTTTCTTTAATTTAACTATTATAATTTTATTAACTTTTTTAATAATTAATATAATCTTTATTATAAAATTTTTAATAATAATTATTATTTTAATTTTCATTATGATTAATTTTTTATTACTTTTAGTTATTATAATTATTTATATTATTAAAAAGTTTATTATTTTTATAATATATTATTTTTTTAATTAGTTTCTTATATTATATATATAATTTATTTTTAAATAAAATTATTATTAACTTTTATAATTTAATAAAAAAATTAAGTTTATTTAATTTAGTTAAATTATTAAATTATAAATTATAAACTTGAAGTTAATTATATTATACTTAAACTTTAATATTTAAGTTTATATATATATATATTTATATTATATTTAAATTTTATTATTTAAGTTATATTATATACTTTAAGTTTAATCTTAAACCTTAATTAATTATACTTTATAATTTAAATTTCTAAAGTTTAACTTAATTAATTATAATTAATTAAATTAAGTTATAAATTAATTTTAAATTTTAAATTAAAAACTAAAATATAGTTTCTCCTTAACTTAATTAATATAATTTAATTAACTTTTTTAATAATAAATATAATTTTTATATTTATTAAATAACTTAAATAATTAATTATTAATATAATAATAAAATTACTTTTATATTTAATTTATTAATTATATAATTAAAATTATTTATTATATTTTATTATTTTTATTAATATAAATTATAATTAATTTATTACTTTATAGAATTATTTATATTATTTTATATAAATTAATTTATTATATATTAATAATTTTTATTTAAATTAATAATATATATATATATATATATAAAGGTTATATTTATTATTAAGACAGTTAGTAAAGCTATAATAACTAAATTAAAAAAAGGCTATACCTTAGCTTTTTATTTAAAATCTAAAATTAATCTATAGCCTAACTTAATTAACTATAGCTAACTAAATTAAACTTTAAAGATTTAAGCTATAAAATATAACTACTAATTAAAGTTTAAGACTAAACTTAAAATATATATATAAAATAACTTAAATAATAAAGTTTAAATATAATATAACTAGCTTTAAGCCTATAACTTATAATTTAATAACTTAATTAAACTAAATAAGCTTATTATATTCTTCCATTAAGTTATAAAAAGTAGTAATAATCCTACCTAAAAATAAATTATATATATAATATAAAAAACTACCTAAAGAAATAATATACTTTATATAAAAGTAATAAACCCTTTTAATAAATAAAAATAAATTAATAGCTAATATATATTTACTTATTATAAATAACTATAATAGCTAAAGGTAATAAAAAACTAATTATAATTATAACTAAGATAATAACTACTATTATAAAAACTTATAATAAAGCTATTATTAATATTATAAAAAAAATTTATTAAAGTTTAAAAAATAAAAAAAGTAAAAAAAAGTAACTTAAACTAATTATAAAAGAGAAAATATAAATTAGCTAGGCTACTGCTAGTTAATAGTTACTAAATAAAGGTTTAATAATAATTTATTATTTTAATTTTAGTTAGGTAATTTATTTTTTATACTTAGGAAAGAAAATTAATTATATTATACTTAAACTTTATTATTTAGGTTTTTTTATATATATATTAATTATATTATATTTAAATTTTATTATTTAAGTTATTTTATATATATATTTTAAATTTAATTTTAAGCTTTAAAATAATAATTATATTTTATAATTTAAATTTTTAAAAATTAACTTAGTTAATTATAATTAATTAAATTATATTATAAATTAATTTTATATTTTAAACTAAAAATTAAAATATAATTTTTCTTTTACTTAATTAATAATTTTACTAACTTTTTAATAATAAATATAAAATTATATTTTAAATACTTTATAATTACTTAATTAATATATACTTAAATTAACTATAGATTAATTTACTAATAAAAAATAATTTAATATAAGTTATTTATTAACCTTTAGTAATTTATAATATAAGTTAATATAAGTTACTTATTAACTTTTATTAACTTAATAATATTAACTAAATATATAAAATTTAGTTATTATATTTTTTAAGTAACTTAAATAGTTAATTATTAATATAATAATAAAATTAATTTATATATTTAATTTATTAATTATATAATGAAATTATATATTTTACTTTATTACTTTTATTAATATAAACTATAATTAATTTATTACCTTAAGAAATTACCTTATATTATTTAATATAAATTAGTTTATTATATATAATTTTTATAATAAAATTATTTATTATATTTTATTACTTTATTAATATAAATTATTATTATTTTATTATTTTAAAAAAACTACTTTATATTATTTAATATAGATTAATTTATTATATTAAAGATTTATTAAATTATTTATCCCTATAAGTATATTTATAATATTAAATCCATAGCCTCTTAGTTACTAATACAAGTCTAAGTTTACTATATTACTCTCTACAGAGCAAACATCCAAGTTATATACTTGTAAGATTAACTCATAGTCCAAGACAAACCTAATAATAGCCGAAAGAGTGCCCGTAAATAGTACACCACTAGTGTCAATACGCTCAAGGTTATTACGAGATTCGCTCTTTAAGCTAGAATCAGTGTTTTCCAACAAATCTTTGATGAAGGATTGGTAAATGTTGTCATCTGAGATTGCCGCGCTGAAGACGTCGAAAAAACCTGTCCGAAATTGCAACGGTTGAAGAACAGGAAGCAGTTGAGACTCTTTTTGGGTTTGACGAATGGATGCCCAATGACGAATTTGTGGATCTGGCGAATCCATTGTTGATGCGTTGACGTTGAGCCTCAACATGGTTGGCAGCATTCTTCTGCCTTGGATCAAAGGAGTCATGAGGCTTAATCCATAACTTTGATACTTCGAGTGGGTGCTGTCAGTACCAGGCATAGTTGGTTCAATAGCGCCGTGGTGAGTAAAAAAGCCTTGCAGAACAGGGCCTCGAGTAAGTTGCTTTGAATTTGATACCATTCATCAGATATTTGATTGGATGGGGACTCCCAAAGTTTGATGAAATTGGCCGTTCCATGACCGTTTCCAGCCACAAGATGAAATAATGCAGAGTATCATGTTTTCCCAGGAGGATAAATCGCATATGCCGGGAAAATATTCGCCGTCTGGGGACATTACACTGCCCAACATACGGTCAAACGTATTTAGAATTCCTGGCGTCGGTAACAAAGCTGGCATAACCAACCGGCGAGGACCAATGGCTGTCTTTGCTCTGTCTTAAGTTGATACAAGTAAGAGCAGCGGTAGAAACAATCTTGCCCCGCAGTTCTATAATTTCTGGCCTGATGGTTGCGAACAGCATGTCCACAATGGCATTGGCGCTACCATGAGCTTCTACCGCAGCCTGATACGGGAGAGATTGGGCGCCAATTAGGCGGTTACCTAGAATATCGTCCAGCAAGCGTAGAGCAACAGCTTTCAAGTCTGACAATATAAAGGGGTGATGAATAGTGGTGCTCTTTTTAACTAAAGTAAGCATCTGGTACAGTAAAATTAGGGGGTCGGGGAGACTAACAACTCTGACTTCTTCGGGAGGAGCAAGTCGCTTTTCATCATTATGCTTCGGGGACATAACTTCATTATGCAATTTCTCGTTATAGGGAACAATATCAATGATGGCAGAAGCAACCTTGATGGAAGGCGTTATCGTGGACTGTCGCAGAGGCCATAAAGTTCGTTGATCGGGACAATACTGAACTTTATGGCTCTTTTGACCTCAAATGGCGCAAGGCTTGACCTTTGGGCATTTGGATACAAGATGGCCTGGGCCTTTACAAAAGACACATGTCAAACACTATTTGCATGGGCCTTTGTGACCCCATCCCGCCACACGATACACAACATCTTTCTTCGGAGAGAGGCACCCTGAACTAACCTGGTGAGTTGACAAAACGAGTTTTTAAGAGAATAAAAAGTCTGCAATATATACAGTTTGAATACAATGAAAAAGAGCATATGATAGCCGCGGATGAGAGAGAATACGGAGAAGGATAGTGATAAGGAACCCCAATTCTTGCAATCTAAACTCAATTAACTGGCTATTTGCTCCAGTGGCTCATTAGGCGTCAGCTACCTGCTTTGCTTTAAACAGGAGAATTTTTGTTTCTGTAACAGCTCACGCTTTAATACATTATTTCGTGCAGAGATACAAGGCTCTAGAGCCCCTAGCAATTGGGTGCAAGTAGAACGTGCATGGGAAAGGGCTGTGTAAAAGGGAAGGCGGGGTTGACCTTGGATGAGTGTATTAACTCTGCTCCCCCAAAACGTAAACAATTTAGAGAAAAAAACAATAATGAAGGAAAAACCAATGCGCAACAGCTTGTTTATATGTATTGGCTATATGGAATATAAAGCAGAAATATTGGTTTCGATTTATTTAGACTAAATGAAACGCAAAAAAAACCCCCCGCGGGACTCGAACCCGCAGTCTTAAGATTCCATCTATAGAAGTCTTACGCCTTAGCCATTAGGCCAGGGGGGCTTGCTGAGCTATTGCTAGCTCCTTGTTGTGATAGGACATTGACTCAGTTTACTTATAAGCATACACCGCTCTCCAAGCCCTTTTCCAAAGTAAGTAGAAGTTCAATTTCTCAACCTAATACTTAAATTTCTTTAAAATTAAATAAATAATACCCTTTTTAAAATTTAATTATTATTACTTTATATTTTAATAAATAATATTTAAACATTTTACTATATTTAGTTTGAAATTATTAAATAATTTTAATTACTATGAAATCGTATGACTTACACGTCTACGGTTCATACACCAATTACCTTATGTAGTCGCATCTCGCTCTTCGACTGCTCCAATGGCTTCACCGAATAGTGCCAATCCTCATCATGGCCTATCGTGGACCTCTTCAAGTGCCCCTAGTGGGAAAGGAGCTGATCTCATGGTCTTAAAGGCTGCATCTGTACTTTCCACTTCTTATTCTGATAACGACTTTCGCGATGCCATTCTCTTAGCCGATCAACGATTCGTGGGAAGCAGTGGTAAAACTAGGCGCCTACTTCGTCTGGATCTTCTAGGAGAAGCAATTAGCTGCAATGGCGAAATTGTTAAGGAAATGGGCGCTGTTGCAGAGGTACGTTAGACCCTACCCATTCCCAATAGGATACTGTGGTAGTAACCCAAGCAGCGACTGAAACTCGTCCGAGGAGTAGTGGATAGATTGAACTCTAGGATCGAGGATATAAAATGCCAAATCGATTTGGCTCATGATCGAACCGCACCGGCATTGCAAGGAATGTCGTCCCTTTTCGAGCAGCGCATGGAAATCGAGAGGAAGCAAGAGACTCTCAGTGCAGTTGAACGTTATTTCGTTATGACAGAGGACGAGATTGACTCTCTTACTTCAACTATCAGACCAGTTGACAATGCATTTTTCACCAATCTACAAAAGGCAAAGAATATCACTCTTGGTTGCGACATTCTACTTGGATTTGAAAACCAAACCCTCGGCTTAGAATTGATCGACCGGACGTCTGTGCATATAAATATGGCTTTCCAGAAGCTTTACAAGTGGGTTCAGCAAGAATTCAGGACACTGAATTTAGAAAATCCCAATGTGAATCCTTGCATGCGACAGGCTTTACGAGTCCTTGCAGAAAGGCCCTCTCTGTTTCAGAATTGTCTGGACTTTTTTTCAGCATCCAGAGAACGATTTTTATCAGAAGCTTTTCACTGCGCCCTTACAGGCATTACACCACAAGGGACCGAAGATGCAACTACTAGGCCTATTGATCTAACAGCACATGATCCTCTCCGCTATGTCGGCGATATGTTTGCTTGGGTTCACTCTGCCACGGTGGGCGAGAGAGAAGCGCTTGAGACTCTTTTTGCTGTCGACAAGAATGATGTATTCAAAACGTCAACCACAAGTCTAAATGCAAATCTCTGGACTCTACCCTCGGATGAGGCTTCGCAAGGCACCGATTTCAAGGTTCTTGAAGCCCTCAGCCACCTAATGGATCGTAGTTTCTCGCCTGTTGTTCGAATACTACGTCAACGGGTCGAGCAGGCAGTACAATCCAACGAGGATGTCATTCCTGCCTACAAGATCTCCACGCTTCTCAATTTCTACAGAGCTACCTTTGAAAAGCTTCTGGGTTCAGGATCGGGCTTAGAAGATTGTACAGGAGGTCTTGAGAAAGAAGCTAAGAGACAGTTCCGATCACTCGTCAGAGATAATATTCTCTCTATCCAAGGAGAGTTCCAGCAAGTCCCTTCGAACCTAGAACCACCACGATTTCTTCAAGATGCCTTTAAGCAGCTTGGTACCATTCTGCAGACTTACGAATCCTCCTTATCTGCGTCTGCAGATTCTGGCAGCGAGGCACAGAGCATATTGTCACAAGCTTTTGATCCATTTATGTCTGGCTGCGAGGAGATAGCAAAGCCTATGACGTATCCCGAGGGCGGAATATTCCTTGTCAACTGCAAACTTGCGGCGGCTCTTTGTCTTGACAGCTTTGAAAGTACAATTTCCCGAGCGAGTCAGATTCGAGAAGATATTTCAAGGGACGTCCTGAACTTGGTTGATAACCAACATATTACTTTTCGCCAGAAATCGGGTTTGGATACCCTGCTAAACTTCTTAGACAACGGTAAACTTGCTGAGATAGATCAAGCTTCTGTTATTCAAGCAAGCCAGGAGCTCGACGATTTTCTTCCTTCCGCATTGATGGACGCAATGGACAGGCTGAAGGGACTACAAGATTCAGAAATAGCTCGTGCTATTGTAGAACAGGCAGCTGAAAAATTCTGCACTGATTTCGAGAGATTGGAAGAGGCTATTGAAAGGCAGAGCGGCGATGAGGACGTATCCAGTCCACTTGGGGACTTAAGATTCTCAAGGACATCGGCTGATATCCGCGTGCTCCTCTCTTGATACTGAAAACATGATGAATCCAAACTAATATACTTACTACCATAATATATTAATTAACTCTCAAAGTACGTGCTTCACCCTTCATCAATTACATCGTATTTAGCATTATCAAGGAGTATGAACATTTGTGCAACGCCTGTGTCAAGAACAGCCTCAAAAGTTTTCCACGAATTAAACTCGAATATCACAGTACGTTACCTCCTTGTTTCCACGCTGGACCGTAAAGACTCCATGCTGGGCCGTACGGAGCTGCTCGAGCTGCGTCGGCGGCGTACTCTCTGTTCCCATGGCTCAGAGGGGTGCAATCCTGTAGATTTGGCAAATATGTTGAGAATATCTGTTAGCGAGACCACTCCGATTAGTTTGCCTGACAACAGCGCCCCGGCCATCGAAGCTGCCGGAACGGTGACTGCAGGCACAGCAGATGCAATCGGTCCTGGAACTGTCCCCGCTGATATAGAAGTTTGTGATGTGGTCATTGGTGTCGTAGGCGTTGACATAGGTGACGATTGTGGTCCTGCATCCACAATCCACATCCGATGCGATTTTGTTGCCACCAATTTGGCTACGGTATGTGCCAATGTTGAGTAAGGGTTTACGTAGAAAACGGGATAGACATCCTGTCCCTTTTCCACCCCCTTTTCGTTTAGAATGATGGAAATGAAGTGCATACAAGAGTTACCAAGCAAATATGCACTCGAGGAGCTTGTCAAATGCCGCACATCCTTTGTTGAGATGTTGCCCACCACATTTTGTCCGTTGTCTACAATGGCTACGCTTGAAAGGCCCTCATCATACATGAGTGATAAAGCTTCAGTAAGAGGAGCGTCGGCGCTAAGGGCTTGTCAGTTCGACTTCATGAGTATGTAGTGCATTACTATTGGCATTGAGTGTACTCACTGGACGGAGATTATCGGCCGCACTCCAATTCCTAACTCTTGTAGCGTGACTGGATTAAGTCGGTCAATGGTGGGAAAATTGATCCCTTCGTTCCAGAAGAACTCCACCATGCGAAGTTGGCTTATAATCCCAATAACATTCCCAGCTTGTTCAGTAACCAAGATTCTGTGTATTCCGCTACCAAGCTTTTCTATAGCTTGAGCTAGATTCACACCTGAGTCCAATTTGACGATGGCTTCTCTGGAACATAAGGTCTGGATCTCGCGAAGTGATATACGAGCTCCTCCTTGAGCCTTGGTCATGATGTCATGAAAAAGCGTGGCTTGATCGCTCTCAGGCCGAGAAACACCCACAACGGTGAGGAGGTAGGCATTCAGATCGTTATAATCAAAACAGAATGTTGGCGATGTAGCAGAAGCTTCGTCTCTGACGAGAACAACGCCGGTTGAACTCTGGAGGAGCATCTGGTAATGGCGTCAGTATGGACAGAAGAACCATGCAAATTCAATGGGTCGCATTTACCAATGTGGCTTCCTCCACGCTACCTCCGATTTCAATCCAGTTTACATCCTCAGCTGTAATAAGCTCTCCTATGGTGATGTCTCTCCATTCTCGCCCGACAAACTTGGGGTTTTGGTGTTTGTTGGTGGAAGGTGGGTGAATGAGAAGGTCTTGGATTGCAGCTTGGGTCAGAGAGGGGTGTCGATGGCGGGGCGATGGTGGAGGATTGCGGAATCCTTCAGTGAAGCTTTGTCGATGGGAAGCCTTGCTGGTGCTCGAGCTCGAAGGCGACCTGTGTGGCGACGGCGAGGCCTTTGCCTCAGGTAACTTGGAGGGAATATCTGAATCGGTATTGAAAGACATATTAAATCCTGCTGTTGTTGCGTCCTTATCCGTTACATATTAACAGGATTTCATGGAGAGAACAGCAAGTGGGTAAAAGTTGATCGAAGAGTGAGTGTATGGCGTATGCGCAAGCGAAGCAACTTGGAGGTGATCCAGAGAGGATGTACCAGTTGTACTCCTCTCACCTCACTACGGCCGACCTTAGCAGTACCTGTGGTGGCACTCAGCACGTCGCAATACTGTAAGAGGCTTCCTCGGTAGCTCCATTGCTCCATTCTTTTTTGCGATCTTAGGTAGGTACTTTTAGGTAGGTGGCTCAATCTCGGGTATCTTCATGAGACCGAAAGCACCTTGAATTCTTTGCCACGAGATACATGCCAGGGAAATATTGTGTTTACTCAAAGATGATGCTAACGCTATTAGATGTTATAAGTTTTTAAAGAGTTTCAAGGCCGGCAGTTGATTAATCTCACCAATTTTGATGTGAGCATGTACTTATCGGCTCGAAGTACCTACCAGATACGCGGCATAGTTTCAACTGATTAGATAGGCACTATCGCAGTTTAATTTTTTCAGCACACGCCCAAGACATACCACACACCCTTCCCCTCCCCCACCTTGCTCTGTTACGCCCACCACAGAACTTCGATTTCTGTATTGCCTACTTTTCTTTTTTGTCCAGCCGCTAACTGAGCCGCGATAAAGAGTCTTTACCTCTTAACCTGATTGTTCAAACAACTTCGCAGGCATAGCTGCGCGGCGTTCTCGTCCGTTAGCCGTCGCAATCATGTCCCTTCTATCCCCAGACATACATGCAGAGCTCACGCAGCTTTTGCAGGCACTTCAGGCTTCCGACAATGGCATCCGATCTCAAGCTGAGGAGCATCTCCAGAACAGCTGGACGAACTCGCGTCCAGAAGTCCTTTTAATGGGACTTGCGGAGCAGATACAAGCTGGTGCAGATAATGCGGTATGCTTCACTCCCACGAGGTTTACGACTTCCGAATGGTTGGTGTATGGGCTGCTCCCTAACGTATTTATGTAGATTCGATCTTTCGCTGCCGTCATATTCAGACGGATTTCTTCAAAAACCCGAAAAACCGACACTGGGAACAACGTGGATATGTTTTATTCGCTAGTAAAGGATCAAGCCATCGTCATTCGCCAGAAACTACTCGAGACCCTAGGCTCTGAGACCGATCGAGCAGTTCGAAACAAAATTAGCGATGCCGTCGCTGAGGTCGCGCGGCAATACACAGATAATAGTCAGTTTCCATAGCCAGCACTGCGTCTTATCCGATCCTTGGCACGCTTCTCACTTGATACTAACTCATGTTTTTTTGTAGATGATTCTTGGCCGGAACTTCTGGGAGCGCTCTTCCAGTTAAGCCAGGCACTAGAAGCTGAAAAGCGCGAGACCGCATACAGAGTTTTTGCTACGACTCCCGGAATCATCGAGAAGCAACACGAGGAAGCCGTTCTGCAGGCCTTCCAAAGAGGATTCAAAGATGACGCAGTACAGGTACAGTAATTCGTTCGCATGATGGAGGCAGCTTCTGACCACTGTTTTACTTAGGTCCGATTGGCCGCTATGGATGCTTTTGCATCTTTCTTCAGGACGATCAGCAAGAAAGGCCAATCCAAGTACTATGCTCTCATTCCCGATGTGCTCAATATTCTCCCCCCTATCAAGGACAGCCAAGACTCGGATGACTTGAGCAAAGCTCTCGTGGCCCTCATTGACCTGGCGGAGACAGCACCAAAAATGTTCAAACCTCTCTTCCACAACTTGGTCCAGTTCAGCATCTCGGTAGTCCAAGACAAAGAACTGGATACTATTTGCCGACAGAATGCATTGGAATTAATGGCTACCTTCGCTGATTATGCCCCATCGATGTGCCGAAAGGATGCGTCTTACACGACCGATATGATCACTCAGTGCCTGAGTTTGATGACTGATCTTGGCGAAGATGATGACGATGCTACCGAATGGCTGGCGTCTGATGATGTGAGTAATCGATAGAGATGATTCAACCATAGGGGCAATTTACTAATTGTATTCCATAGCTTGAGGCAGATGAGAGCGATCAGAACCATGTTGCTGGAGAACAAACTATGGATCGCCTGGCTAATAAGCTGGGGGGCCAGACAATACTTGCTCCCACCTTCAACTGGCTTCCGCGAATGATGACGTCCATGGCTTGGAGAGATCGACATGCTGCACTCATGGCGATTTCTGCCATTTCGGAGGGCTGCCGGGATCTCATGATCGGAGAGCTTAGCCAGGTTCTTGACTTGGTGATCCCAGCTCTCCAAGATCCACATCCTCGTGTGCGATGGGCTGGCTGCAACGCTTTGGGGCAAATGAGTACTGATTTTGCGCCCAAAATGCAAACCGATTTCTATGACCGGATTTTGAAAGCCATTATTCCTGTCCTCAACTCGCCAGAGGCTCGTGTAAAATCTCATGCGGCTGCAGCCCTGGTAAACTTTTGTGAGGAAGCGGAAAAATCCATACTGGAACCCTACCTGGATGAGCTCCTATCACACTTGTTTCAACTGCTTCAAAGCGAGAAACGATTTGTTCAGGAGCAGGCATTATCCACAATCGCAACTATAGCCGACGCGGCCGAAGCGGCATTTGCAAAATACTACGATACCCTAATGCCTCTTCTCGTCAATGTTCTTCAGACTCAGAGTGAGAAGGAGTATAGGCTACTACGGGCCAAAGCAATGGAGTGTGCAACTCTTATTGCCCTTGCTGTTGGGAAAGAGCGACTTGGCCAGGATGCCATGACTCTTGTGAATCTCCTAGCTCACATCCAGACAAATATCACGGACGCAGATGATCCGCAGGCACAATATCTTATGCATTGCTGGGGTCGTATGTGCCGCGTTCTTGGTACTGATTTCATTCCTTTCCTTGAGAATGTTATGCCACCACTTCTTGAACTTGCCATGGCCAAGCCGGATATCCAGCTGTTGGACGATGATGAGCAAGCAGAACAAATGCAAGGCGAAGAGGGCTGGGAATTTGTACCACTCAAGGGCAAAATGATTGGCATTCGCACTAGTACCATGGATGACAAGAATATGGCTATTGAGCTCTTGGTTGTCTATGCTCAGGTGCTCGAAGCTGCTTTTGCACCATTCGTTGCAAATATCATGGAGAAGATTGCCCTGCCCGGTCTTTCGTTCTTCTTCCACGATCCTGTCCGTTATATCTCGGCCAAGCTTGTTCCGCAGCTACTCAGCTCGTATAAAAAGGCTTACGGTTGCCCTTCAAACGAGCTAACTGGCCTGTGGAATGCGACCGTGGATAAGCTATTGGAGGTACTCACGGCTGAACCAGGAATTGATACACTTGCGGAGATGTATCAGTGTTTCTACGAGTCTGTGCAAGTCCTGGGCAAAGAGTGTCTTACGATAGACCATATGAACCGATTTATCGACTCCTCGCTCTCTGCACTGGAGGATTATAAAGACCGGGTGGCAGAGCGTGCTGATGCTAAGGAGGGGGCCACTGCTGATGACGTGGAGGACGAAGCAGAGGAGACCCTGATAGCGATCGAAGATGACCAAACGCTTCTCTCTGATATGAACAAAGCATTTCACTCTATCTTCAAGAACCACGGCGTTTCATTTCTGCCCGCTTGGGAGCGCCTCATGTCTACTTATGAAGGATTTCTTTCGTCACCTGATCCAACGCAGCGACAATGGGGTCTCTGCATCATGGACGATGTTTTGGAGTACTGTGGCCCCCAAAGTATTCGATATGCGACGTACATTCAGCAGCCCCTTATTGATGGCTGCCAGGATGCCTCTGCAGCGATCCGTCAAGCAGCTGCGTACGGTATTGGAGTTGCAGCACATAGAGGCGGCGCTGCGTGGTCCCCCTTCCTGGGCGGATCAGTGCCGTTCCTGTTTCAAGTCACCCAGGTTCCCGATGCGCGGAACGAAGACAACGTTTATGCCACAGAAAATGCCTCAGCTGCCATTGCCAAGATTCTCCATTACAACTCCGGCAACGTTGATGATGTTAACACAATAATAACGCGGTGGATCGACACATTACCAGTAACCAACGATGAAGAAGCGGCACCGTATGCCTATGCATATCTAGCAGAGCTGATCGATCGGTGAGTTGCATAGCATTTACCCAATGAGTAGAGAATGATAGAAACGAGGGCATGTGGCTAATTCAAATTTGCAGTCAATACCCATCCGTAATGAACCAAGCTGGCAAGGTTTTTGTATTCATTGCACAGGCTCTGGAAGCAGAAACACTTCAGGGGCAAACGGCTAGCCGTGTTGCTGCTGCGACAAAAATTCTTCTAACTGCTGCAAATGTAGACCCAATGCCACTGCTTCAGCAATTCTCTCCAGAGTCACAGCGAACTATCATGGGATATTTCAGCTAGGAGTGTTCTGGTCACTAGACAGCCAAGGTTCATTCGAGAGATTCGCGCAGGTTAAAAACTAGCGAGCAAATAAAAAAACAATACAGCTACTCCTAAGGTACTGCTGGCGCGCTTGGAAGGTTGGAAACACTAGGCGGAAATTTGCCAAGAGATATAGTACGGGTAGAGTAAATAATATGAGAGAAGGACTGAATGTGTCTTAATAAAGAGGAAGAGTAACAATAGTATACCTGATGACGGAAGCACTGGTATTTTATACAAACGAGACTAATCTTTTACTAGACACTGGGAGCGTGAATTTTCAAGCAGGCATTTCAAAAACTAGGAACGGTCCTTTAATTAATCAGTCAAAGCAGCACCAGTAAACATTTAGCAATGTATGAATTAAATAAAGCAATAAACGTTTTCAGTAAGAATATGAAGAATAAACTGAAAGTAAATATATTTCGTCCAAGTTAACAAATTAGTAGATTAATCCCGATAACCTTTCAATATGTTATTATAGAATTTTATTCATTTAACCCTTTTAATCTTACTATTGGGTAGTTTTGCTTATCTTGATAACTACCCAACTGATTGTACTCCGACGGCTTGGCACAAATCTACTAGCATCACGAAGTCTTTTCTAGTCGCCCTGCTCACAATTTCCCATCGCAATTCGTTCCAAGTGTCAATTATCCCAGCCTTCTTTTTTTTCCCTCCCCCTCTTTTTTTTTTTTTTGGATTGTTTCTGGCCTTCATATATCTAGGCAATGTCGTCCCCCGATCCTCGCGCTGGCATGAAACGGCCTAGTAATTATCATTCCTTCCACTGCTTGTCACCTTCATGAGCGAGTGGCTAATCATGGCATTTTCTTCTTCTGCAGGAACGCAGTCTCTGCCACCACCGTCTCTACCTCAACTGGTCGCTGAGCAGAAGACTCCCATCCCGCTCACTGACAAAGATTCCCAGCGACTGATTGTCGTACTCTCGAATGCCAGCTTGGAGACATACAAGGCAGTTCAGGGAGGCGTCAACCGTGCCGGCCTCCACCGAGAGGAGAAGTATTCGCTTCTCAACAGCGATGAGCATATAGGTGTTATGCGGAAGATGAACCGCGACATAAGCGATGCACGACCGGACATCGCGCATCAGGTTGCGTATTCGGGCCCATAGATGTTGGAAGCACGATACTAATGATGGTAGTGCCTACTGACTCTCTTGGACTCACCGATCAACAAAGCCGGCCGACTTCAAATTTACATCCATACAGCTAAAGGTGTGCTCATTGAGGTATCCCCTTCTGTCCGTATCCCCCGGACTTTCAAGCGATTTGCAGGCCTCATGGTACAGCTCTTGCACCGGCTTTCAATTCGCTCCACGACTTCCAACGAGAAGCTTTTACGTGTGATTCAGAATCCGATTACGGATCACTTGCCATCAAATTGTCGAAAAGTAACTCTTAGTTTTGATGCTCCAGTAGTTCGCGTACGTGAGTACATGGAGTCTCTAAATCCCAAGGAGAGCATTTGCGTTTTCGTTGGAGCTATGGCGAAGGGTGCCGATACTTTTGCCGACTCAATAGTCGACGAGAAGATTTCTATCAGCAATTTCTCGCTTTCAGCAAGTGTAGCGTGCAGCAAGTTCTGCCATGCGGCTGAGGATGCATGGGATATCCTATAAATTTGACCAAGGGGAGTAGATTAGCTTGCTGATCGAATACATCTTGGGCTTGACGTTGATACAACATCCCGTTTTGCCTAGCAGCTCAAAGTCAAACAAGGAATCCCATTTTGGCGCCATGACTTGTTTTTACAACCAAAACATCATGGCGCTAAGAGGCAACGAAGACACTTGAGGCTTTGGCTATTAGTAATTTACGGTTTACGGTTTAGTTTCATTTTATTTTTACATTCTCCTCATGAGACGACAGAATAAATAAGAATAACATGAACTAAAAAAAAACATGAAAAAGAAAATCCATTAATGCTATTATTGATGATATATAACTTTTGATCGCCGTCTTATTTATTATAATACATACGAAGGATACACGGGTTCAGTGAAAAATCTGAACGCTACGTCCTTATCGCATGTAACGATAAGTGACGCTGCATAAAAAAAAAAAAAGTCTAGTCGCTGCCGGCGCAGTCTTTGAACTTCAGTTTGGCACACAGCTCAATCACAATGGGGGTTGGAAACAAGCGCACGCTCACAAAGACGAGGCGCAAGACGCGGTATGGCGATTCTACTATTATGCTGGTTTCCTAAAGCTGAATTTTGAATAGCGACGTGGATCAGGTCATATCTGACCTTCGATCGAAGAAGCACCTTGCGCAATACAAGGACACTAAATTAACACAAGATCTGCCAGGGCTTGGGAAAAACTACTGTGTGACTTGTTCCAGGTGGTTCGACACTCCTGAAACCCTAGTTACTCACGAGCGAGGGAAGCCACACAAGCGGAGGTGCGTCTGTTTGCATGTGGATGATTTCTAGTAGCTCTTGTTGATTTAACTGACGGGTCGGCTAGGTTAAAACAACTGCGAGAAGAATCTGCGATCGAGTCGAAATCTGGACAAGCACACATGAATAAGATGGACATGGAGCAGGAACCTGCAGCTGAGGGCAGCGTTGAAATGGTACTCTAATTTGACGCCGGACCTTTACAAGACGGCTATTAATGCCACGGTATATGAAAACAAGACGCTATGAAACAGCACGAGATTTTATCGAAGACCTTTTCTACCTCAGAGCCCGTCCTCGCGGCCGCACAATACCACTAGGCCGGCTAGATGAGCGACTGGTGGTTGGTCTGCCTCTTGTTGAGCTACCCCGTGCAGATGGTAAACGCGATTGGCGATGCTCAGGTCCCTTTTGCTTCGGTTTAGGCCTTGTCGATTGTGGGGGGCTTTCCACAAAGGATATATCGGTCGTCCTTTCGCCGCCGTTAGCAGATCGATGCAATTTGCCCGGGTGTTAGGCCCATGAGAACAACGCTTACATATAAGTTGCCTCTGCGTCGTGTGCTGGTCGCAATTCAGTGCTGGGTTGGCGGTCTCGACGGAACGACTGAAGTATAGGGGTCTAGATACGAGAGAGAGAAGATGAATCAGACAGGTGTTACATGGAATGGGACAAGGCATTCGGGAGCAGTAGCACCT
The DNA here is from genome assembly GCA_020045945.2 of Trichoderma semiorbis. Classification (NCBI taxonomy): domain Eukaryota; kingdom Fungi; phylum Ascomycota; class Sordariomycetes; order Hypocreales; family Hypocreaceae; genus Trichoderma; species Trichoderma semiorbis. Next base: position 3,602,690 of record CM034695.1, read on the forward strand.
CTGGGAAGTCGACGCAAAAAGCGTTCATATTTAGGCCGTAAAGAAAACTCGCAAACGATTCGCCAAATCTAGCCAAACTCTCGTCTATAAGTTGAAAATGCATCATGTTTGCCTCAAGATCGGCCATGGCATCAGACAGCTCTGCAAATGCTGGCTCTAATCTCTTGAGAGGAAACGCGCCATCTCCATCGCCCGAAGGTTGCAGAGATCCACGGAAAGACGACTGCGAAGGTGGGCGAAGCGGTGTGGTCGGTCGAGATGTCCATGATCGCGAATTGGGAGGTTTAGCGCTGCTCGGATATGCGTCTGGGGCGGCTGGTGGCACCATCTTGATCATCAATTGTCTGCGTAAACAGTCGATATAAAAAGTAGTAAATTGTTCGGACGCGAAGTTTAGGTAACGTAGGAAGCTAAGCAGGTGAACCCCCCCACTAAGCCAAACAAAACCTCAGTCAGGTCTTTGGAATTTCTGCGAAATGGGTCATATTCATGGCGAGATACAAAAAAAAAAAGTACAAGCAGGTACTAAAGTCTCCTGAATCTTCTTACCAAGATACCAGGTAACCTGCCTGGTTCTTCAGGTACCTACTACTGTCACGAGTGTATTGATATCCGATTTGATTGAGGACTGCGAAAATTAAGCTATGGGATGCTAGATAGCCTGCTTGGATTTGCTTAGCTTGGCAGTTACCCGTTGGCTCCACCTTTGGTGGCTAACTTCTCGTCTTTGCCTTTAAGTTAGCCCTAAAACCCCTAAAATACCCCAAAAACCAGAATACTTTAAATTATAGCTAAAATATAGCTATTTTTAATATTGCTTTCTTTATCTTTAGGTTTTTAAGGTTCTAATTTAATTAAATTAGCTATATTATAAAATAAAACTATAATTTTTTAATTTTCTAAAAGTCTTTTAGTATTTTTTAAATATTATAATATTATAGTTTTAACTTAGATAAAGTTAGTAATAATAGTAAGCTATAGAAGTTATTATTATTACTAATATTATTAGTAAGGCTAGGTAATATTTACTATATAGTTTTTTATAATTCTATTTTGTAACAGCAATTGGAAAGGGTGCCAATTGAGCCAATAGATCAAAAAGATCCGTCAATGCTAGCAGCCTAGGCTAGCACTGCCCTTTACAACAGCTTATAAGGGTCCTTGTTGGAATCCCGTTACATATTTTTATAAAATTATTATTATAATTACCAAAAGGCCTTATTATAATATTAATTATATTATTTATTTTAATACCTTAGAAGTATTTAAATATTTAGTTTAAGATTAGCAGCTTTATTAAGGTATATTATATAACTTCCTTAATATATTAAAAATAATCCTTAGTTATATTAAAGAAAAAGGGATTTTTCCTATAATTTAAAAGCTTTATAAATTCTTTATTTTAAACTTTAAAAATAAGAAATTCCTTATACTTTTTAATATAGTCTAGCTATACTATAAACATTAGGTATTTCTACTTTATTACTTATTTTTCTTTTTATTTATTTTATTATAAATTTTTTAATTATTTAATCTTAAGCTTAATAATCTAGTAGCTTTTTTATAACTATTACGTTATTATTTTAACTTTATTTTTTTCCCTTAATTAATTATTTTATTATTAAATTTAATTAAGGCTAATAGTAATATAAAAGTCCTTAAATAGTTAAATAAAGCTACTATATTTTTATAACTTACTAACTTCTTAATATAGTAAGTTTAATCTATTATAAAGTTAATAATATACTTTTCTAATATATAAGCTTTTATAATTATAAAACTAGCTTAGTAAAGTCTTTTATAAATTAGGGAATTTATAAATTTATTATACTTTTTATAAGCTTTATAAATTAAGGTTAAGGCTTAATAAAATTATATTTCCTTAGGTAAAAGTAATAAAAAAGCTAAGTTTATTACCTCCTACTGCTTTTATTATCAAGTAAAAACTTTTATAACTACTAGTTATATATTAAGAGGATAAATATTAATTTTTTTAAAGCCTAAGATAATATTTTATTAAGTAAAGCCTTTTTTATAAATTTATTAGAAGGTAGTAAGGAAATTTATATAAATAAAGGTTAAATTACCTTTAAAAAAAGATCTCTGTAAAACCTTTTAATAAATATATTTAAAAGGTTAGAAGATATTAATATTAAAAAGCTAAAGGATATAAGTTAAATATATAAGAAATATAATAATAAAAATATTAAATTTAATATAATATTTAATAAAATTAAGTATTATATAGCCTATAAAACTATTAATAATAAAAAGTTAATATATTTTCTTTTTTTATAATTACTAAATTAGTAAAATTTTATATTATAGCTATTATAATATTTAAGGGTTTTATAACTATATATTATAGCTAAAGTATTCTTTAAATCCTAGTCCTAGCTGCTAGGCTTATACTAACTGTTTCTAAAACTATAAATTAAAATAGTAAAGCTATTTTAATATAATTTTACTATTTAAAAAGTTAGTTTTTAAGTAGGTAAAATATATAGCCTTATTAACCTTAATCTTTAATTAGGATTTAATTAAAAAGGTTTTAAAGATTATTTAAGGAGGAATAGACTTACCAGTAGTATTAACGCTATTAATAAGAGTTATAAACTCTCTATTACTTAAACTAAGGACCTATAGCATTTAGGTATATATTATATATATAATAAAAATATTAATATATTTATAAAAGTAGTTAAATTAAATATTATATTTATTTTTATTTTAATACTTTAATAACCTTATATAATAGTTTATAATAATCTTTTTTAAGTTATTAAAGAATATTATAAAATTCTTAATATTTAAAGCTTTAAATAATTTATAGTTTTTCTCTATAGCTTTAATATATAATTTTTAAACTTTTAAATAATCTAAAAGTTATTAATTATATTAATTTTTATATAACTCCTTAGTATTAGGATTTTATTATTATTAAAGGTTATTAATAATAGTAATAAGTTAAGGTTTAATTATAAAAAACCCTCCTTATTATAGCTATATTATATACATAACTAAAGCTTTGTTTTTATTATTTAAGAAGGATTTTAGCTGCTTAGTAGTATAAAAAATTAAGTTTAGCCTTATTAATAAAAAAAATTACTTATTATACTACTAATAAGCTTATCTTAAAATATATAGTAATAGTATATATAAAATAGGCCTTTTAATACCTTAGGGGTTATTTATAATTTTAGAATAGCAGCTATTACTTTAAAAACAAAGGGAAATTTATTTATTACTTTTAATATTAATTTAATTAGTTTATTATATATTATTATTATTATTTATATATAAATTAAGTAGGAATTAGAATAGGTTAAGGTATATACTGGTTTTTAAGGTGTTTTAGGGGTTTTGGGGCTAACTTAGAGGTAAAGACGAGAAGTTGGCTACCAAAGGTAGAGCAACGGGTAAATCTCCCGTGAAAATTGAATTCTTTTCATTGATAAAATATTCTGATTATGTAATTTTTCAACATATGAGTCAATCCCGAAGAATTATTACTAGGCAACTGCTTGATACTCTCATCATATGTAGATATATAATAAATGGGTTCCCGCCCACCTTAGATGCTGCAAGAAATTCATATCCTTCCTACTGAGACGAAAGTAAATCTTCCATCTATTCACACTTGCCAAGACATTTTCTACACCATTTACTGTCCTGATACTGTGAATCATCATGGGGGCTGAACAGTCCTCAAATTCGGAATCGCGCCGTGCCGACACTGGGACAAGCCAAAGAACATGCTACTATGAACTCTTAGAAGTTGAAAGGACTGCGACTGACATTGAGTAAGCCATTCTGATTAAACATCTCTCAAATTTCGCACATTGATTGAACTTGTGTAGAATCAAGAAGGCATATCGCAAAAAGGCTTTGGAGTTGCATCCAGATCGCAACTTCAACAACGTTGAAGCGGCCACGGAAAAGTTTGCAGAAGTTCAGGCTGCATATGACATTTTGTCTGATCCCCAGGAAAGAGCCTGGTATGACTCGCACCGCGAGAGTATTCTGAGTGGTCAACATGATTCCAATGATGCATCTGCGCCTCCAACTTTTCATAATGTTCATCTCACTACTGCAGACGATATTATGCGTCTCATATCACGATTCAACTCCACCATTCCATATACCGATGATGTCAACGGCTTCTACTCAATCACGAGAGAAACATTTGAGCATCTCGCTCAAGAGGAGGAAGCTGCCGCTGACTACGAGGGTGTTGAGTGTCCTGAGTATCCGACGTTTGGTTCATCCGACAGTGATTACGATCCCACTGTGAAATCCTTTTATGCCATCTGGACTGGATTCGCTACGAAGAAATCATTCATGTGGCAAGACAAATATCGCCTCTCAGACGCTCCAGATCGCAGGACAAGGCGTTGGATGGAGAAGGAAAACAAAAAGCTACGAGACGATGCTATTCGAGAGTTTACCGACGCTGTTCGGTTTCTAGTCTCCTTTGTCAGGAAGCGGGATCCTCGCTATATTCCAAACACTCAAAGTGAGGCAGATCGTCACAAGTCTCTTCGGACCGCTGCTGCTGCGCAAGCTGCCCGGTCTCGTGCAGCGAATAAAGAAACCTACTCCGCATTTGACGTGCCAGACTGGGTTCACTCCAGGGAGGATGAAAATGGGCAGCACCAACCTTCAGAGTCTGAGGAGTCTGAAATTGAAACGGAGATTCTGGAATGTGTGGCGTGTAACAAAAGATTCAAGAGCGAAAAGCAATTTGAATCCCATGAGCGCAGCAAGAAACACATCAAGGCTGTTCAAGATCTACGTCGACAGATGAAAAAAGAAACGGCAAACCTGGATTTGGACGCAACAACAGTCGATGTACCCGAAGTATCTTTGAGCGAAGACCAGGAACTACGAACTGCAAGAGTGAATGAACAGGACGATGAAGCGAATGAGGGCGTAGTGAATATTGAGCCTTTACGCGAGGGTCAACATGACGCAGCCGCTGGAAATGGAGCATCACCAGATCAGAATACACCAGAAGCGGACCAGAGCGAAAGCCACAGTGAAGAAGAAGAACTTGATCGGTCATTTCACAAGCTAAATGTTCAGTCGACGAGTGATCAATCGGCTCATGACAATCACGACGAGGCAGTGAAGGGCAATTCATCCAAACAGCCACAGAAGGTCTCCGCTGATGATACGAAACCGAAAATCAAAATTGGAAAAGCAAAGCTCAAACGCCAGAAGAAAGCCGCTGCTGCTGCGGCAACTGAAAACGAGGTATTTATCATATCATATTAATTTGGCAAATCCCAAGGCGTGCTAACCAACTTGACACAGCATCGATGCAATATCTGCACAGCTGAGTTTGACTCTAAAACGAAGCTATTTAAACATATCCGTGATTTGGGCCATGCTGCCTCCACTGTCCAGCCTGGCGGTGCCGGAAATGGTAAAAAGGTATAAAGACCCGATTGTCTAAAATGTCGTATTCGCGAGATTAGGGAGGGCTTCTATTTCACGCTGCCGGCCGGTATGCCAGCACACGACGTTAGGGGGTAGAGCGTCATGACAGCAGATTCCGGTTGCTGTAGAAAGTCTCAAAGACATGAATCCGTCTTCGATGGAAGCGTCTTGTTAGGAGCGGCTCTCGATGATACCTCTCATGTTGTCGTCACATCGTCATCATCGTCATCACTCAGTATCTCGACTTCATCCACGGCACCATCCCTGCCTTCGCTACTGTATAGCGTAGGCTCATGGTCCGCCACGTGAATGATGGATTTGCCCTGGACACTTTCTACACGTTTCCTCCAATCGGACCAGTCACTCTCAGTACGAATAAGGAAGCCTATCAGCATACTTGGGTCCATCTCTTTCACATCGAGTCGGCGTAGCCTAGAGGTATGGCACGAATCGATATCTTCTTCCGTGTACTTGGTCACGTCGGCGTGGTAGGGGATCGCTTTTCTGGTGTGATGGGGGTCGAGATAAAACAGGTAGCTACCTTGGCTGCCCACGAAGTAATGAGACGAGGAAGGGCGGCCACTGAAGAAAGAGATTAGCTGCAGCCGTTTACTGTGTCAATAGTGCAACTTACCCAGCAATACCAACTGACTGCGGCATCTGCAGCGCAGCGATTAGAGGCTCCCAATATATCGGCGTGATTTTGTCAATACCGAGCCGCGTTCGTATGAGGATCAAGGTCGGGTGGAAATCTTGCCCTTCAGGCTTCGCAATCTTCATGAAACCATCTTCGTAAACATCCTGTCCGTCGTTCGGCGAGTATACCTTCAGAGGAAGCCCCGAAGAGCTTGTGAGGGCCCTGTGTCTCACGTGTCAGCCATGTAATCCGTTGAAAGCTTGCCGCGGAATGTTGGCATACTGAATGCACTGCGCAGTAGCAGATGGGCCAAACCACTCGCCCGGGAATTTCCCACAGGCAGTGGCCCCATGGCGTACGAAGTTGTGGATTGAAAACGGCGCCCTTGGATCGTCGGCAAACATGCTGATGAGCTGTCGCTCCTCCTGTTGGCTTTTGCCGCGTCGCCAGTCTTGAAGGGTTTCGGTTAGGCCTCTCAAAGAGGGTGCCGGTCTAAAGGGGAAGGGAGAAACATACCTCGTCCTAACTGCAGAGTCCCAATAGTTGTAGCTAGAAGGCTCTGGCCAGAGCGTATCATACAGCCCCAGCCACTGTCGGAAGAGAAGCCAGTAGGATCTGAGAGCGTGCTCTTGATCCTTACGGTGAACGAAAGCGCAGAGGTCGCCCTTGGGTCAACGGACTTGGGTATAGGATCAAACCCCGATCTGTACGTCATCCAGAACTTTGAAGCCATGTCTTCCAAGAACCCCGGAGGCCATCCGTTTTCCAGCGGCAGCTCCTCGCCCGCCACCGCTGACGGTGTCTCTGGCGCATTTGCAGACGGTTTTGATACGGGCGGAGGGCTTTGCGTCGAAGACGAGGCCTGCACAGCTTCTGATGCGCCGCCGGTCTCTGGTGCGTCGCTACCAACAGACCTCGTCGCTTTTTCTACGGTTCTGGAGCTCGCACGCTTGGAGTCGTCTAGCTTGTAAGAGCGGCCCAGACACCAAACAGGTTCGTCGTTGTTCACATCGTTGGATGGCTCAGGGTCCCAGATCATTTGCATGATTTTCCGATGATATCGTCCAAAGTCAACGCTTATATTAGAGTCCATAGCTAATGGTAAGATTTGGATAACGGGAGGTGACGTTTGATAGGTGATGTTGTCACTGCACGCATGTGCCCGCGGTTGACCAGCTATGTCATAGGACCGCCCTTCTGCCTAAACTACGGGACCGAAAGTCTAATGGCCACACTCGGGTATTTTTAGTACACATGACGCTCCACATAGAAGTACATATCAGGCTAGATCGCCTATAATAAAAGTATACTCCGTACTCTAGAATAAAACATCTTGAAGACTGCTTAGTATTCGAAATGTAATTTAATTGTTCATATTTTGTAAACTTCATTTGATCATATTAAATATGTAGAATAAAATTATTTCCAAAACTGTTTGCATATTACAAAAAACATACAATATAGCTCTACTCCATACCTAGTAGTATATAATTGAACTTCGTGGCTTTTATTTTCCTTGTATAAAGAATATGTTTTTTCAGAAGAAAAAAAAATAAAGTATTAACAGTATTAAGCTTATACTTTATTTAAAAAGCAAGCTATATAATTGTACATTCTATAGCAACAAAATAACACCGAGGACAAGCAACCGTAGATATCAGAGGAAAAGTAAAGTCACCTAACCACGTGTGATGTATAATTGTGCTTGTGAAAGCTCCTATAGTAGCATTTTCCTGGGATCCTCGATGTACTCTTTGATCTTGACCAGGAACTGGACGGCTTCCCTTCCGTCAAGAAGACGGTGGTCATACGTCAGGGCCAAGTACATCATTGGCCGAACCTCCACCTTTCCATTAACCGCCACGGCGCGATCCTTGATGGCGTGGAGACCTAGGACGGCGCTTTGAGGCAGGTTGATAATCGGGGTGCCCATAAGAGATCCAAACACGCCGCCGTTGCTGATGGTGAAAGTTCCACCAGCCATATCCTCAATCGTGAGCTTGCCATCGCGAGCCTGGACAGTAGTTAGTAATGCCGCCTAGATGTAATACTATGTGAAGATACTGCTACCAACCTTCTTGCCCATATCGGCAATGGCCTTCTCGATGCTGATCATGTCCAGTGACTCAACGTTTCGCACAACGGGGGTAACCAGACCCTTCTCCGTAGCAACGGCAACGCTGATGTCGACATAGTCGCGGTAGACAATGGTGTCGCCGCCATTGGGGCCCTCGATGGACGCATTGACTGCGGGGATGTCTCGCATCGCCAACACAGCAGCGCGGGAGAAGGCGCTCATGAAGCCCAGCTTCACGCCAGTCTTCTTCAGCATCTCATCCTTGTAGAGTTTTCGGAACTCCATGATGTTGGACATGTCGACCTCGTTGAATGTCGTCAATGATGCTGCGGTGTTCTGAGACTGCTTGAGACGCTCGGCGATACGGAGTCGCATGCGGTTCATTTTGACCTGAGTTACATCGAGTTAGACGGGCTAGGGGGTATGGCTAAAAGACAATTCAAGGGGGGAGCTTACTCGACGCTCCTCGCGGTTTCCAGTTGCCGGCTCAGATTTTGACGCCGCAGCGGGTTCAGGCTGGCTCTTCTTCTCGGGCTGGCTCTTCTTCTCGGGTTGCTCCTTGGGTTGAGGCGGGGGAGCTGGCTTCTCGCTTTTGGCGGGCTCGGACTTGGGCTGCTCTGGCTCGGCGGCAGGTTTTGACTCTATTGACTCTGAAGGTGAGGGGGCGGATTCCTCCTTGGGCTTCTCTGACTCTGCTGGCTTCTCGCCTCCAATCTCAACACGGACCAAGTCCTGGCCGACCGTCACGGTGTCCTCCTCGCTGACGAAGAACTCCTTGATAACACCAGCTTCGGTTGCGTTGACGGCGACATCGATCTGCAAGCGCAAGGAATGAGTATGCTATGCTGCAAGGTCAAGGGGCCATTGGAAAGCGTACCTTATCGGTCTCAATGGTAGCAATCTCCTCGTCCTGCTCGACGTAGTCGCCAATGGATTTGGAGAACTGCTTGAGAGTGCCCTCGGATATGGACTCAGCCATGGGCGGCACCTGGATGATCTTGTCTGCATAGTAGCGGACAAGGCTGGGAAGTCCCTGGCGGAAGACAGGAGAAGGGCGCAAATGGCGCATGGGCGCCATGCGAGAGACGACGGCTATGCTTCGAGACAGCATGATGGGCGAGTTGGTGCGCAGAACGAGTGATGTTCAGGGCAAGGAGAGAGATCGAGATCGAGCTGCGGAATAAAAAACCTTGGACGTATCGTATCCTCGGCAGATGTAATTGCGGAAAGAATAGATCGGAAAAACAAGGGCTCTACTTTTGCTTGGTAGCAGCTTCTACCAGTTAACAAGTACAGGGACGGCTTTATACCAGCGTAATAGGCGACTAGAAAAGTGGGACTAAAGGCTTCTTCAGTTGGTGATGCAATGAAGTACCTAATAAGTGAATATCAGGGGGAAGATTACAGTGATAAAACAGGTTTTGTTTTATTCTATTTTTTTCAATGGTGCAAAAGCGCGCTGCCAATGGCCGTGTGTGTGTGTTTTGCCTACATTTGCGGCAATTCCTCCAATGCGACGCCATAGCCGGGCGGACGGCAGAGCATCTCAGGTGAATCGAACCCCGCCGCACTAGGGGTGTCAAAAGTGTTTACAGGGACGGACATGCCCGTGGACCAGCTGAGCCTGACCCATGCAGCTGATCAGCCAGGCCAGGCCAAAACGATGACCCGTGCAACGGAAGCTCGGGAGTGTGCCGTATCAAAGCATTGCTCTGAATACCAGCAGGTGTGCAGTAGGTGCATCACGAGAGTGTTAATCAGTACCTATTGATTGATTTGTTTATTTGAAATACATCTACGCCGTGGCTAGAAATTACATTATTCCATTTAGTCTTTGTCCTTTGTTTGCTTGCTATATATGTCTTCAAGGTTGGTAAACTAAATCATGTGTAAGTTAGTAGGCTGAAGCCGCTTATGTAATGCTTCTTTTTGGAAGTGGTTGCAGTATGGTCTCTATCGTCATTTCCGCTGCTCCCAGGGATTGATGCCTAATAATGCATCCCTCCTTATAATACACGAACCTGAACTTTACATTCCAGCGCAACTCCCATGGATTGCTCTTCTTCAATGACACCCAATTTTTCAAGCTCATACACTCCTCTTGCCATACACGTCCATGATTGATCCTCCAGATATCCACTATATAGATCGAATTGAGACTGTTGACCAGTCAAGCAATTATGATGCTGCCTCTTCGTCTTCTTATACCCTTGCGAAACCGATAAAGCTCGGCGACTTCAGCAAGCTGTTCACCGAGTTCCTTGACTCTCCTCAGCATAGATATGATCCCGGCCCAGATTTGCTGGAAAGAAGCGACTACGATGATGACTATGCACCAGCCCAGATAGCCCTGAAGCCCGGCAGCTTGTCATCGACGCCCTCGAACTATGGCCCTGAGCTGTTGTCCCCTGCAAAGCGAATACGCGCGAGCACCGTCCGTCATGTTCTTCCATTTGACATAAAGCATATCCCATCAAGCGAACGAAACACCGGCTCCAACTATGGAATAGCATCCTCTCCGCCAGATCTGTCGCCATCCGCATGTCGGCATCCATCCTCTCAGGACTGCGTCTGTGGCCGGGGACGTCGGCGGGCTGGGCAAACCGACCTCTTGACGTCTTCTTCTCCCGAATGCCCAGAATGCTCGCCTCCAACCAATACCATGCACCATTCTCGCTCTTGGATGAACAGCGTGCGTGAAAAGCTACGCTTGAAGGACGACAGACACAGGGCGCTCATGATGAATCTCGTCCCGTATCGGGTCCGAGACGCCTCCACGGCAGAAAAATACCCAACCATCACATCGCAAGGCGTCCACGTCTTCGTCGACATGTCCAACATCGATATCGGGTATCAAAGAACGTTGAAGGGATTCCGACGTCTTGACGAAAACACCCGTCTATCTCCTGTGCCTCATCTAAACTTGCAATTTCTGACCAATATACTCGTTCGGGATCGGCCAGTGGCTGCGCTGAATGTCTGCTGCTCTACCCTCCCAGGTCGTTCAGAACCTCGCTATGTGCAGCAGCTGCGCGAGCTGGGATATCATGTTGATCTTAGAGAGCGTAAGGGGGTTCTCGAAGGTGGACTGAACTTCACTGGAGCCCCTGACACTCTTCGTTTTGTGGAGGACCTCGTGGACGAAACTCTACAGGTTCGCATTGCCGAGTCCGTGATGGAATACTTTCTCACGCCTGGTACCATCGTACTGGCTACTGGAGATGCTAAGCCGTCTCCGCACTCTGATGGATTCTTCTCTTATGTGGAGCGAGCACTAAAGATGGGCTGGAATGTTGAAGTTGTCTCCTGGCGAGGTAATCTCTCTCAGAGGTGGATTGATAGACAGTGGACCTCTCAGTGGCGTGACAAGTTTCGTGTGATTTTACTAGATGAATTCTTAGAGGTTCTAAAGTGAATATACACCGGCAAGCATCTCTTCATACACTAGCTTACGCAAACGTTCATATACATTATCGTTTATTGTAGCTGAAGATTTAATGTCTATATGGTCCGTAACGTCGAGGACATTGAAGATAGAGAGATACGAGCATTACTACTTGCTAAGCTCGTAGATCTGAAGCCAACGCACAATCACTATGAATAAAATATGTAGTATACAGGCAGTATGTATGTACAGGTGGTATCGTTTGTGTCCGCCGCCAGATAGAAAAAGGAAAAAAGAAAAAAAAAAAAAAAAAAAAAGACATCCCCGCTCCCAAAGAATTGATCAACCCTCCTGTTCAAAAGAAACTTGGATAGTGGTTCACAATCATCATGGCTAGCCACCATTCCGTGGACCCGCTGTCCACATGCTGTGACCGGGTGAGGTTAGAAAACTAGAAGATAGTTTGTAGGGTTTCCTGTGATAGTATAGTTGCAAGAGCCAGAACCAGCCAGCTCTCATGTGTGAGGGAAAAAGGATACTTGGTTCGGTGGGAATCCTCTCTTCTTACATCCGGCAATCAACTCAGCGAGATGAACTCAGTAAGCTGTTCATGTTTGGCTATTTTCGCGCTCTTCCCGTATCGGCGCCATTCCCGAGCTAATAACACCAGTAGCTAGAGATGATTGACTTGGAGGCGGCATGGTGGAAGGAGGGTGTTGTCCCGCCCCTGAGCCCATGCCAGCGGTCGCAGCAGCTATCTTATTCGCAAGCTGCGCTGGGTCTGGGTTGCCTTCGCCGTTGCTCTGTGTTTGGTTTGGTGTTTCACTCCTATGTAGCGGCGAAGAATGTACTGGAGATGTTGATTTCTTACTCTGAGAGTCAGTATTCGCGCTGGGGCCCCCTCGCGTAGAATTGCGTGGGGAGACTCGGCCAGTCTAGTTGCACATGTTAATGAAATTGCTATATCAACTTGAAAAGGGCCACTCTTACTCACCTGTTTAGCCCACCGTAAGCCACAGCTATTACAGAGATCTCGCTGTCCACTGGGTCCCCTTCTCCATTCCGGGGTGTTGCGGGTATGGCAATTGGCACAATCACGAACTACATTCCCAACTCCCTTTCTTCTCTTGCGTTTTTTCTTGTTCGACAGTAAGCCGCCCAGCTCCTCTGCTAAAATCCGATTGATCTTTTCCATCTGCCGCAGCTCAAACTGCCAGCTTGAGCATTTCGTTGTTCTAAGTTCATCAAAGATGTTGTCGTCGGACGCCAGAGCTGCGTCTTGAGACCCTGGGGCAAGCGCTCCAACTGCTGGCTGAAGAATCTGGCCACCATGGGGGGTTCCCTGGTTGTGCATATCAGCCCTTAAAGAGCTGGTGCCATATAATGCGTTGCTTGCGGTCAGAGTCGATGGAACGTGGCGGGATGATGCCTTCAATAGCTTCGTTTGAGCTAGGACAAAGGACGGTTTTTGGCCCTCAGAGGCGTCCCCAGGATATAGAGTGGTTTGGGCCTGAAGTCCTTGTCCGCGTCGGTTGAGCATTTCATGCTTGCAAGTAGATATTTTCCCCTTCCTAGCCTTTTCAATCGTACGCCCAAATTCGGCCCGTGATTCTTTCCGCATCAGCTCCTGAATGCTTGTCCCAACCAGCGACTCGGGCTGTAAGTCTAAAAGGGACCTGATATTTGCTGAAACTGAAAGAAACATTCCAGAAGTAGACAATTTGCTCCAGAGCTCGCTATCCCCGATGCCACCGTTTGCTTCCAAAGTGCGCCTACCCAGGGCAAACACGGGCCGCTTTCTGCCGACTAGGATGATGCATTTACGTCCTCTGCCTTGGTCGACGAATAATGACCCGTGGCTTTCGAACCAAGTATACCCACTCTGCTTCCGCCGTATCCTGAAAACAATGTTGACTTGGCTTCCAGTCGTTGCGTCTTTCAGCTCCCGTGTCACTGGAACAATGTCCGAAGGATGGCAAACCGAAGACAAGGGGTTACCAACTAGGTCGGCAGCATCGTACTCGAGAACACGCTTGCAGGAAGGCGATAGATAGAGAAACAGGCCCTTGAGTGATATGACGTGAACCACATCATCAGTATTCTCGAGAAGCATCTTGTCCCAAGACGACTTATGCCAATCAGATACGAGTCCGTTCGGATTGAACTGTTGTAGGAGTGTAGAGACATCATCTACACCGAGCGTCTGTCCGTTGTCAGACTCCAACTGATTCGGCACCGGCGGAGTCCATATATATTGGCCAATATCGCTGTGTTTATAGTTGACCGTGACGCCGCCCAGTTTCTGGCCAGAGATGGCATCGGGGCATTCGACGAGATCGATTTGGAAGCCAATGAAGTATCTGATCTCATCGGTATCCCATGGTATAGGTATCATGGTCAAGAGGTTGAGGAACGGCTTTCCTCCCTTCCGGTAGTTGATTAAGCTCTGCTGCACCTCACGGCCCTCCTGGATCATCCTTTTGAGATTAAACACTGCTCCATCATCAACAAATTCTCGTTTTGAGCCGGCCTCGACTTTCCCATCGGGCGCTTGAAGGAAGCGACAGTTTTGTCCGATGATCTCATGGCGGCTGTACCCAGTCAGATTTTGGAAATTATCAGATACATAAATTATAGGGCAATCATTCATCGTGACATCACAAACGACAAAGGCACAGGACATATCGACGGCGCCAAGGTGGATTTTAGGAGTTTTCCGAGTCGCGACTAGCCAAAGGGCTTTCAACATGTCGAAACCACTCTTGGAGTAAATAGTCTTTTCTTTGGACTGATCCCTGGGGGTTGAAGCCTGCATCGGAGTTGCAGGGCTAGCGGAGCCTGGCTGAGCCATATTCATCGAGACACTGCTTTGCTGCGCTGGAACGATCGCTACTGGCCCAGGGAGAGAGGAAGACATGGCTGCTCCAAATCCCGTCATGTCAGGTTCGATACCAAGATGAGAAGGACTAGCGTTGAGGGGTGCGAATGGTGGAGGGGGGGCATTTATCATGCTCTCGTCATGAACCATCGTCATGCCTTTGTGACCGCTGTTTGAGCGTCTTCCTAGCGATCCGCCGGTAGGGTTGCCCGCCAAGACAAAGCCATCGCCACCGGGCGCGAGTTGACTGGTATCCAGCTGGCTAGCAATTGTCGAAGCAGTAAGGTCCGGTGCCGAGGCACTTGTGCCAGGGAACAGATCTATGGCAGAAGGCTCGGCCGTTATCCCGCCCATGTCCATGCTCGCAAACTGAGACGGCATCATAGTGCCCATGATATCCTGGGGGATGCCTGAAAAACTCCCAGCATCTGTCACGTAGCTGCCCATCTGATCTTGCACGCCGAAGGGGTGTGGCATTTCCGGGTTAAACTGGTAGCTGCCGAACCCAGCTGCTCCAGTATCAAATCCCATCATGTCTCTGGGAGGGCCGATAGTTGACATGCGTCGAGCTGGAGGAACCTGCGAGGTGGATGGAAGGGCGGTGCCGTAGGCCTGGGGCATGCTTCTTCGTCTTTGCATATCATTGTGTCCCTCGCGCATCACGCCATCCATTTGACTGCCCGGAATTACAGTCTGGTTGGAAATCATGTGGTTTGGTAGTGTTGGTGGTGGCTGCTGCAGCTGTTGCTGGAGCTGGGGCGGAAGCGAGGCATCCTGCATGGCTAAGACATTGGGTTGGAGGTGTCCTGGTTGCTGGTCCTCGGATGGATGTGAAAGCTGATTGTCCAGCTCTGGGTTTGTCTGGTAGAAGCCTTCCATGGCGGCAGCATCTGACCAGATGCCAGAGTGTCGCTGATCGTCGGCGTCGGGAAATCGGACAGGGGAGGTTGTTTGTGGACGGACGAATACTTGTCCCAGTCTGCAATTCTTCACTTTGCCGTCGATTCGTTGACAGTTGGAGTTGGGGTAGGACCGCCAGTCAGCATGCGTGGTTGCGCGGGGTGAGGCGCAGAAACGAGACTCGGGGTGTTGGAGAAGTCGCCTGGACGTTACTTGAGGCGCTGTGTGCGAGGCCTGGAGTGTGGCAGACGATGCTGATATGGTTCTCCGTGGTCGTCGTGGATTTTATGCGAATCTCTGTGCAGTGCGCGACCGCTGCCCGTTAATCGTAGGTAAATAAAGATGCAACAGCCGTTATGTCGATTCGGTGGAGGATCAAGCGACCCTTGGCGAGTGCGCTGTGAGAGAGTGAAGGAGGCGCAAAGGGCACGTCAGCTGCTGAGAAGCTGGGGTTTTGGCAAATCCTAACCACCGACATTTATGTAACTCGTCGAATGATTCAGCGATGCGACTTGCAGTGGAAAATGCTGGGCCTGGGTGTGGTGCTATTACGGCATATCTCTGCACGTATTAAGCAGCCCGTCTGTTCTGCGGAGTATTACATCCGCCCTGCTATCCCACCAATCTGGCTCTGGATCGGCTGTTATGTAAGCGCACTTCAGCTGCAAAAGTGGGTGGATGGAAGCGGCACTTAAGCAATTCAATTTCCATCAAAGTGAATCAGAAACGTATATGTCAAGTAGGTAAATACATAGCAGGTTATGCTATGTCTACGAAAAAATTATATATATAACATGCCTACTTGTGTAAGGCGGATATACGCCGAATTTGTGATGTATCTAAATGTGAAGTTATCCAAGTCTATCAACCAATAAATCCTGACGATTATAGCATGTCGCAGGGCCGATCCTACGACATATCAAGTGACAGTAGTAAGGTACATGTAATCCATAAAAATATAAGCACCATATTAAGTATTTCACTGGCATTATACTGCGTCTTCAGACTGATAAGTGATGAGGCATTACTACTATTGCCGTCAGTCCAGGGTAGTATTGTACCTTGTGATATCAGTATATCGCAGCTTGCTCCACACACCACACATGTCGCGCACCAAACATGGCCTAAGCCATGTGGGGGATCGACTTCTGCAAATTAAGGTTGCCAAGCAATAGACACACAATGACCAGGATTGCAAAAGAATATACCCACTGTAGGCTTACAATAGAGCACACCTTATTTAGGGAAAAAGAGAATTTCATGAAGGAAACAGAGATGCACTGGAAGATAGATATACACTGCTCTAGCGGATATGGTAGACTACTGGATGGTAACTCTAGGCCAAAAGAAGATGTGTATAATGGAATCTCAGGGTCGATCTGGCGGATGGTGGTGCTTACCGCGTAGGGGAAAGATACCCCACAACAACCGCTCTATACGGCACTGAGTAGTTTAGGGATTGTGACATGTATTTTAAACCTGACTTGGTATTTTGCCTATCCCTTGAATGCATCCTTGAGCCGGATCCGTGCTAAGCGGTTCGCGTGGACCAAGGGCAAACAGATTACCAAGCATTGCTCCGTACGCGACTTGGAGATGCTTCCGGCTGCGAAAAGACCATGCCTCGGTATTTCGAATCGCGTTTGTACGGTGACGATGACCTGTGCTTTATGAATTCAATTATTCTTACCACCAAAAAGAGACAAAAATCTCATCGTAGCATGGCCGCAAAGGGTGATCCGGGTACACCACCTTTGGCCATCCCTTGAGAATGTCGCGACACTTCGATAAGGATCAACCCACGCCAGCACGCAAACGGAGCCACGGTACGAAGGGAGCACCAACCTCCACAATAAGACTCTCCCCAGATCTCCCCTGAAGAGAAACATTACCATGCCATGTCAGCCTCCTCTCGCCATTCCATCTTCTGTCTGGAACAACACCTCAAACAAGTCTTGAAGGTAGTGCGACATTCTCTAGCATTCCGAACTTGCTTCCGCATGAGCCAACACCATATTGAAGCACTCGCAAGAAAGAAATACTGTGCAGAATGAATGCTTCAGCATGCTTGTCCGGCATCCGCCCTCGCCTTCGTCTACTGGCTCTGGCACCAGTGGTTGTCATCACTTATATCGTTACCCTCATTGCCATCGATGAGTTCTTCTTTACCTCCAATAGGATCGTTATTAAAAGCGTCCCCGTTGAGAAAGTGGGCAGGCATACCCAATCGATAGTTGGTACCGAAAATGAAGACCCTGAACCGACAAAATCCGTTCAATTGGACATTGAACGGGTGATCAATAAGACGCTGGGGTTTGAAAAAGTTATTGCTATTGGATTACCGGAGCGGTCAGATAAACGTGATGCGTTGGAACTCATGGCATCGCTGAGTGGCTTTGACATCGAATGGGTTGACGGCGTAAAGCCATCCAGCATCCCGAGCAAAGCCGTACCATATGGAATCGATCCCTCTGCGGTACAAGACAACTTTCTTGGAAGTTGGAGGGGGCATATGAATGCAATTCGACAGTAAGTCCTCTGAAATACACCACCTTGGTTTTTGCCTCATCTAAGAGTAATGTAGAGTTGTCGAGCAGGAGACTGGATCAGCCCTTATCATGGAAGATGATATGGACTGGGACATCCATCTCAAGTCTCAGCTCCGCAACGTTGCGCGAGGAGCTCGTCAAATTCTGCACGAGACTTCAGAGCTGCCTCATTCCCCATATGGAGATGACTGGGATGTCTTATGGCTAGGCCATTGTGGTGAACCTTTCCCAGAGACCCTAGAGGAGAACGCTGGGCTGCCGTCGGAGAGTATAGAAGAAATGTCAGCCAAGTACTTCATCCAAGACGACGACACCGTCCCGCCATACAACCAAGTGTCACAGCTCGTGGACTGGTCTCAATACCAGCCGCAGACGAGGATCGTCCACATGTCTGCGGCGCCTATTTGCACCTTTGCGTACGCCGTCTCTCAAAGAGGAGCGAGGAAGATCCTCTACGGCTTGAGTGTGGATGGCCTGCATATGGCATTCGACAATTCACTTGCACAGCTTTGCAGAGATGCCATGTATGGGCTGGGCAGGAACCAAAGCAGCGCACTCAACATGAAGTGCATCAGCGTCAATCCCACCATCATGTTCCACCACAAAGCAAAGGGATTGGTGGCCTCCGGCAGCGACATCCAGAATGTTGGGGGGGATGGCAGTGTTCGTGAAAAGGGCGAGACAGAGTCCATCCGGTGGAGCATGAGATTGAATCTGCAGAATATCCTGGCCGGCAAAAGGTTGGAGGCGCAGTTTTAATACGATGATATAAATAGTATAGCATGCGACTCTGAAATGATCTGTGGCAGTGTAATGCGCCAAATGGCGACATGCCTTTAATTAAATTAAAATTGCTTGCCAAATTACAGTTCTCATCGTCTTGATACAATTCACTGTGTGAGTCCCAACTCGTTGCCCGCCAAATCATTCATCGTTCGAATTTTCGAGTCCGTATTCCCACCTTGTATGGGGGCATACTATCCCAGTATGGCCAAGATACTCCAAAACACCAGCCGTCCGATATTCGCCTTGTGTAAGATATAGCAGACTAAAGGTATGATTACGCATTGATCCTTTTTTGGACAGGTCCAATCTAAAGTTACAGCCCGACATCCTCTTTTAGACGCTCAGTGTCTTGGCCAAGGTGCTGAAAGTATAGTTCCATTGAATGAGCGGCTTGCGAGATGGCCGGGGATTCGTCAGGTTGTAGTTCTGTGCGCCGTAGCTTTTCTCGTAGCCCACTCAACAGCTCTTCTCTATCTTTTCGCTTCTTTTCGCGTTCAGCTAACCACTTGCTCCGTCCAGCAAGGTATTTGGCACTATGTCCAAGCCCTGAGCTCAGCGGCGAAAGGCCATTGCATGAACGATCAAGAGGAGCAGCTGAAAAGAACAGTACTCTGCCAGCTTCATCGTGCTGAAACTCCCGTCGCACCGCTTCTGGTAAATACTCATTCATGTTGTCCGGCAATGTGTACACCTCGGGGGGCCGCGGCGGATTGTACATGTTGGCATGTGGCTGAGCAACACCAGGGGTCCCCATCCCCGGCGGCCTGGGCACTGCCGCAGTGTGACCTTGCATATAACCTGTTGGCCGAGGGCTGGGCACTGGTTGATGATGCATGGGCATTTGCGGCGATGGGGCATAGCCGTTGTAATTTTGCATGTAGGCAGGCTGCTGATGAGGTTGAGGTTGATATTGGTACTGCATTGTTCGCATCGGCATATGAGAAGGAGGCGTCTGTTGCGGTGGGTGAGGTAAGGGAACTGGCGTTTGTGGTATAGATCCGGCGTTTGGAGGCACTGGCTGGAAATGTGGTGTAACGTGTCCGTAGTACTGGTTGGGAGGTGGCACTGCACCAGCCATGTTGTAAGGGATGGCTCCGTTCCTTGCCGCCTCACTTGCCGCATCTCTAACTCCAGGATTCATGGGAAGGCGCTGAGCTGGTTCTGCGGGCATCTTGGAAGCGACAGGCATTGCAGGCATCATGGCATCTGGAGGGGGTGATTCCTAAGGTAGGTGCATTCTGGTCAGTTGGATGTCCAAAGCATTCAAGGGCCAGTTATCTCGAACGGAAATTAAACAAATAAAATGCGATGAAATATAAGGAAAGAAGTAATAACTAACATTTGGTCCTGGCGGTCGACGATGGACGGCGCCAATGATGGGAGGAGCATTTGGGCTTCCCCAAGTAGGTCGCGGAAGCTCATCTGTTTCTTTGGCATCGTCACGCAAGAGGTGTTTGATTGGACTGGGTATCTTCTTCATCTGACGAGGAACATCAAACAAATCCATCTCGTAATCTTTGTCCCGCACCTCGTCAGGAACACAACTGGCCCACGTCTTGATTTTGTTGAAGTGGAACTTTTCTTCGTTGTACCGAGACTCGCATACGTAGACGTCCTTATCTGGCGCAAGCCCCCTGGGACGTCCCTTGTTGAACCGAGTGACGAACATTACGTAGCAGCGGTCGATAACGTCTGCAATCGGATGGTCGCGGTATTGGCCTGTCTTGACAACCTCGTGTACATAAAAGTGTTTCTCGAAACGATGAACTGTTTGCTCTGGCCTGTAATACCAACAGGCATTAATCCACTTCTGGCCAGCACGATCTTGCCATGTGCGGAATATTTGAGCAACAATGGGCTTTGCTAGGTCGTTGGGGTTACGAATATGCACCCAGTCACCTGTTTGATGCCACAGGTAAGCCAAACGTGAGTCAACCAAGAAAAAAGAAGAAGAAGAAAGTAACGGGAGTACATAAGCGGGGCAGTAGACTTACCAACTCTCCAAGTTTCTCCGCTGTATTCGATGCTTGCTAGAGGGAGTTTGCCATCCTCGTCACGGAAATCGTCATCTGGTTTGAGCTTTTCTTGTTCTGCCAGTACCCGGGCTTGCTGCTGTAGTTTCACAGCAGCTTCGTACACTGGGCTATCATCCTCGTTATACGCCTTGGCATTCTCAAACATGAGCTCAAGGTCTGATAGCGCCTGGTCGACTGTTTGATACTTCTTTCGCTTCGTCTTCTTCTTGATATTGTCCAATGCGACGGGGTTTGCGATTATTTGGTAGTAGTCTGGAACAACCGTTTTATCCGGTAGTCTCTCGAAAGGCACAGCGAGTGCGTTTCCGTCTGCATCCTTGATTTTCCTAAGCTCCTTGAGGAGCGAGAATATTCTGGCTTCTGTCGGAGTAAGGACCATTGGTGGGCGGCCTCTTTTCTGTTGGAACCTCGCATCTTTGTCATTACTGCGGCTTCCTCGATCGGACGTATAGCGTCGTCCCCGCCGCCCTTTGTAGTCTTCGTCGTCGGAGTCTCCATCAGTTTCCTCCTCTTCCTCGTCGTCCTCATCGTCCTCGTCGTCATCCTCGTTATTTCGCCCCGCTTCGTCTTCATCCTCGGACTGCTGCGATGGCGATTCTTCGACAGGAGGCAGCTCTCCCAAGTCTGGCAGACGCGCATCATCGGCTGTAATGTCGCCACTATCAACGAGTTTCTTGAGCTCCTCCTGCAGGATCTCTCGAAGTCGTTCAGCAGCACCGAATATAGGCGCTGAAGGGCGATTGTAGACTTGTGCGTTGTGGCATATTTGCGCGACGTCTTTGACGAACTCGGGGAAGGCAGTGTACTGCTTCTTTTGGATTTTGCTCTGTCATTGCGTTAACAAAGCCGCCGCTAGACAATCGGCAAGCTGTAGAAAAACATACTCGGACGGTACTGAAGGCAATAGGCTCGGCAATGATGTCAAAGTAGTCGGGTAAAAGGCGTCTGTTGGGAATGCGCTGAAACCCAGCTGCAAGCTCTTCGCCACTGAAATTTGTTAAAATCGGCACGCGTCGCAAGCAATTCCTGCGTATAAGACGACTTACTTTTCTTCGACGCTACATAGATACTTCGAAAGGTCATGGATCAGTTGGAATAAGTCGTGAGGCTCGTCTTGCCCAGGGTTGCCTTCCATGTCTACACTAGATTCGTCGGGGCTTTCCTTCATGTCGACGTCGCCATCGACGACATCCTTGGGGGGCTCTTGCTCCATTTCAATTACAACCGTGTTTACACTGAGGCGTGGAAGAATTCTCTTGGGCGAGTAACACGGGATCTCTCAGCGAAAGCAGCTGCCGTCTCCATTGACGCCCCAAAAGGCTCTGATCGTGAAAACCGCGATAACAATGCGAAAGCCTCGCGATGCATCAATACAGGTACCAAGGTACCGCGAAATGGAACGGTGATCGCAAAAACATTTTCCCGGTCAATTACAGTGCTGACTAAGAAACTAAGATGGCCACCCAACAAACTCTCGCGTGTAAATACGGCACATAGCACCTGTTCCACCTGTGCCTGAGAGGATGCGCCAAAAAATGTGAGGTGCCTCCACAAAGCTCCTTAGGTCTGTTGTTTCAAACTCCGCAGTGGACATTAGCAGATAATATTTTGCCAAGGTGTCTGGAATCGTCGGAGTTGCAGGATGATCGATATACTAATGCGTGATGACAAAATAATGATCTAAAGCTGCCTCTTATATCAATGTTGATATCTAAGCCTTATAAAGCAGTTAAATTGAATGGTTCGTTTTCAAGGCTGGTTCCCGGCTGCTGCCAGAGATGAGCAAAGCAACCTGAAGCAAAGCACAGATTTGCCCGCTGCAGTGGTGTAGCTCCACCAAGCTCTAAAGCATCAAGGCTGATACGTTAGTGCGCTACGTTAGTGCCACTCCATAGTGGCAGCTGTGCCGTTGCTAGTACATGTTGTTGACATGTGTATGACGCCTGGACGCGTTATTGCATTTGCGTTCCGCTTCCGTCACTTTATGCACCCATTGGCTGCTTCAAGACGCGACGGTGCGTGTAAGAGTGGCGCGCACGGCCTCTACCATATCCACCCAATACCTTGCGTTCCTTGCATCTAGTATATTTCCGATGGTGACTCCGGAACCCCCTGAGCCAATCCGTCCTCTCAACAATGGGCAGCCAACGAAGGGGCTGTGCTAAGGGGAATGCTGTCGACGAGAAGGGCAGCTGGTCCTTAATACTGGATTCCTGAGCATATCGTGCCAGGGCCGATTGGCCACTTGGGGGAGTTCAGCCGGGTTGGGCCTGGTGTTGACTGGCTCCCGCCTTGGGCTGTGTCCGGCTGTCCCGTCGCCCGCCAGGTACCTGCACTCCCACCATGGCCCACACCTACATGCACGCACAGGTAGCGAGTACAGTGACTGGCACGGTTGCAAGTACTCCGTGTGTCAGTGCAAGTAACAAAGCTTGTGGTGTGCTTGCCTGTTCCCGTCTCCCCCCTTTCCTAGCATCCCCACCTGTCCTTTGCAGAGCTGATACGCAGAACCTCCGTTCCGCACTCCGTCTGGATGGGAAAGGGGGAGTTACGCCCCCTTAAGTCGCAGCTCAGGCCTCCTCCACGTGATCTTGCATCCTTTTGAAGTTTCCTGTTTTCCACCAAGTTTGCTTGTTCTTGGCAGTCTCAGTCTTTCGTTCTGACGGGCCATCCATCTTTCTTGCTCTCACAATAGTGCCTTACGTCTCTCGTTACTGTTTGGTTGTTGCTGTGACTTTCGTCTTTCCATTCTTGACCCTGTGCTTTTCACGCACGTCGCATATCGCCTCTTGTTGGTTGAAACAATACATTGAATTGCAGCCAAGCGCTTTCTCCTCACTTCCAAGGTCACACAGCCGGGACTCTGTTCGTGCGAGCTACCGCCCGCTGTCCCATTTCGTTCGTTATATTCTGGGTTTACTTCTCAGTCCATTCATGCACTCCAACTTCTAGGTACGAATTGCCATTACAATTAGCAGCATGCTGCGAGACTGGAGAATCTTTCGCCGGATCAACCGCTAGAGCATCAATCAATTCTGACCTGACCTTTTTCTCACAGATAACCTTTTCTCAACATGTCGGGGTATCCTGGCGGCGGTGGCGGCGGCCACCACGACGGGTACGATGGCCACCAGCAAAATAATCAAACCGATTCATACTATCAGGATGATCAGTACTATGACAACAATTACGATGCCCATGGTGGAGGCCAGGGCGGTAACCACGGAGCAGACGGTTACTATGATGAATCGTACGATCCCCAGACGCGATTCCTTGGGTCATGAACAAAGCTAACCGGGAAGCACAGAGGATATTATAATGCGGATCCCAACAATCCGTACCATCACGACGGCGGGTATTATGATGGCGATGATCAATACCATGACGAGTACCAAAATCATGGAGGCTACTACGACCAAAACTACAACCAAGGCCATCGCCAAGGATCTGAAGAGGATTCTGAGACCTTCAGTGATTTCACAATGAGGTCCGACATGGCTAGGGCAGCTGAGATGGATTACTACGGTCGTGGAGACGAGCGATATGACAGTTATGGCGACCCTCAAGCTAGCAACCGAGGGTACAGACCTCCATCCTCCCAAGTTTCTTATGGCGGTAATCGATCATCGGGCGCGTCAACACCCAACTACGGCATGGACTATGGTAACGTCTTGCCAGCCGGACAACGCTCCCGCGAGCCCTATCCCGCCTGGACTTCGGATGCCCAAATCCCTCTGTCCAAAGAGGAGATTGAGGACATCTTTATGGATCTGACTTCTAAATTCGGATTCCAGAGAGACAGCATGCGCAACATGTATGACCACTTCATGACCCTGCTGGACTCCAGGGCCTCTCGAATGACGCCCAACCAAGCCCTTCTATCACTGCACAGCGATTACATTGGTGGTGACAATGCCAATTATCGCAAGTGGTACTTTGCCGCTCATCTGGATCTGGACGACTCTGTCGGTTTCGCCAATGCCACTGCCAAGGGCTTGAAGCGCAAGGCGAAGAACAAGAAGAAGGGAAAGCAGGAGGATCCTACCAACGAGGCGGAAATGCTGCAAGACCTTGAAGGTGATGACAGTCTTGAGGCTGCCGAGTACCGCTGGAAAACCCGGATGAACCGCATGTCTCAGCATGATCGCGTTCGTCAAATCGCCCTCTACTTGCTTTGCTGGGGAGAGGCCAATCAAGTTCGATTCATGCCAGAGTTGCTCTGCTTCATTTTCAAATGCGCGCATGACTATCTTCTTTCTCCAGCATGCCAGGCGCTAGTTGAGCCCGTGGACGAGTTCACGTTCCTCAACAACATCATCACGCCTCTCTACCAGTATTGCCGAGATCAAGGTTACGAAATTCTCGACGGTGTTTACGTCAGACGTGAGCGAGATCACAAGCACATTATTGGTTATGACGACTGCAACCAGCTTTTCTGGTACCCTGAGGGAATCGAGCGCATTGTTCTCCAAGACAAGAGCAAGCTCGTCGATGTTCCTCCTGCCGAGCGTTACTTGAAGTTGAAGGATGTCAATTGGAAGAAGTGCTTCTTCAAGACCTACAGAGAATCTCGTTCTTGGTTCCATCTTCTGACCAACTTCAACCGTATCTGGATTATCCATCTCACAATGTTCTGGTTCTATACTGCCCACAACGCCCCCACTCTGCTGGTGAAGAATTACGAACAGCAGGTCAACCAGTCACCTTCCGCCGCCAAACAATTTTCTATTGTTGGTTTCGGTGGTGCCATCGCGTCTCTGATTCAAGTGCTTGCAACCCTGGCAGAATGGGCCTATGTTCCTAGACGATGGGCCGGCGCGCAACATCTTACCAAGCGACTCTTCTTCCTCCTCTTCATGCTCATTCTCAACATTGCCCCTGGTGTCAAAGTTTTCATGTTTGCCGACAAGAATCCAAACTCGACAATTGATCATGCTCTTGGAATTGTGCACTTCATCATTGCCATCTTCACTTTCCTGTTCTTTGCCGTTATGCCCCTCGGTGGCTTGTTTGGTAGCTATTTGATCTCCAACTCTCGACGATACGTGGCTAGTCAAACATTCACGGCTGCCTGGGCGACGTTGCCATTCAATGACATGGCTGTCTCATACTTTTTATGGCTGACGGTCTTCGGAGTCAAGTTCGGAGAGTCATACGTCTTCTTGGCACTCTCATTCCGTGATCCCATGAGATATCTTTCAATCATGCACCTGCAATGTCAGGGTGATCATTTGTTTGGCACCGCTGCCGACGTTTTGTGCAAGAACCAACCTAAGATTACTCTGGGTCTCATGATCTTCACGGACTTGCTCTTCTTTTTCCTCGATACATATCTGTTTTATGTCTTGGTCGCTGCAATTTTCTCCATCGCAAGATCATTCTACATTGGTTCGTCCATCTGGACACCTTGGCGAAATGTCTTCTCTCGTCTGCCGAAGCGTATCTATTCTAAAGTCTTGGCAACCACGGACATGGAAATTAAATATAAGCCCAAGGTCCTCATTTCTCAAGTCTGGAATGCTATTGTCATCTCCATGTACCGAGAGCATCTTCTTGCCATTGACCACGTGCAGAAGCTCCTGTATCATCAAGTTCCGTCTGAACAAGAGGGAAAGAGAACATTGCGAGCTCCGACCTTTTTTGTTTCTCAAGAAGATCATTCTTTTAAGACAGAGTTCTTCCCTAGCAATAGTGAAGCAGAACGCCGAATCTCTTTCTTCGCCCAATCGCTGTCTACTCCTATTCCGGAGCCGCTGCCAGTGGATAACATGCCGACTTTTACTGTCATGATTCCTCACTATGGTGAGAAGATTCTGCTTTCTCTTAGAGAGATTATTCGTGAAGATGAGCCCTACTCGAGAGTTACGCTTTTGGAATATCTCAAGCAACTTCACCCTCACGAATGGGACTGCTTCGTCAAAGATACCAAAATCCTGGCTGATGAGACATCTCAAATGAACGGTGATGAGGAGAAGAATGAGAAAGACACGGCCAAGAGCAAAATCGATGATCTTCCATTCTACTGTATCGGATTCAAGTCTTCTGCCCCCGAATATACCCTTCGCACGCGTATTTGGGCTTCGCTACGCTTCCAAACACTGTACCGAACAATCTCTGGTTTTATGAACTATAGCCGTGCTATCAAATTGCTCTACAGAGTCGAAAACCCTGAAGTCGTGCAAATGTTCGGCGGTAACACAGATAAGCTTGAGCGAGAGCTGGAGCGCATGGCCCGCCGCAAGTTCAGAATCTGTGTGGCCATGCAGCGTTATTCCAAGTTCAAGAAGGAAGAAATGGAAAATGCCGAATTCCTACTCCGCGCGTACCCTGATCTCCAAATTGCTTACCTGGATGAGGAGCCTCCCGTTGCTGAAGGCGAAGAGCCTAGACTGTACTCTGCCCTCATTGACGGACACTCTGAAATCATGGAGAATGGTCTGCGACGCCCCAAGTTCCGTGTCCAGCTTTCTGGCAACCCCATTCTTGGAGACGGAAAATCCGACAACCAAAACCACGCACTCATCTTCTACCGCGGCGAATATATTCAGCTTATCGATGCCAATCAGGACAACTATCTGGAAGAATGTCTGAAAATCCGAAGCGTACTCGCCGAGTTCGAAGAGATGAAGACTGAAAACGTATCACCCTATACCCCTGGTGTTAAGAACAACTCACCTGCGCCTGTTGCTATTCTTGGTGCCCGTGAGTACATTTTCTCGGAAAACATTGGTGTTCTTGGTGATATTGCTGCAGGAAAGGAACAGACGTTTGGTACTCTTTTTGCACGTACTATGGCTCAAATCGGAGGCAAGCTCCATTACGGTCACCCTGATTTCCTCAACGGTATTTTCATGACAACCCGTGGTGGTGTTTCAAAGGCTCAGAAGGGTCTGCACTTGAACGAAGATATTTTCGCTGGTATGAATGCCATGTTGCGAGGTGGTCGAATCAAGCACTGCGAATACTATCAGTGTGGTAAGGGTCGTGATTTGGGTTTTGGTTCCGTTCTTAACTTCACAACCAAAATCGGTACTGGTATGGGCGAACAGCTTCTTTCTCGAGAGTACCACTACCTAGGCACCCAACTTCCCCTGGATCGCTTCTTGTCATTCTACTACGCTCACGCCGGTTTCCACGTCAACAACATGTTGATTATGCTGTCCATTCAAATGTTCATGATTACACTCATGAACATCGCCGCTCTACGACACGAGACGATCAGATGCAAATACAACCGAGACGTTCCCATCACCGATCCTTTGTTCCCTACTGGCTGTGCCAACACGGACGCATTGATGGATTGGGTCCAACGTTGTGTTTTCTCAATTTTCTTCGTCTTCTTCCTGGCTTTCGTTCCTTTGATTCTGCAGGAATTGACTGAGCGTGGTATCTGGAGGGCCCTCAGTCGATTCTTGAAACAAATTCTGTCGCTCTCACCGTTCTTTGAAATCTTCGTCACTCAGATCTACGCGAACTCTGTGCAACAGAACATTTCGTTTGGCGGTGCTCGATACATCGGAACAGGTCGTGGTTTCGCCACAGCCCGCATTCCCTTTGGTGTTTTGTACTCTCGATTCGCTGCTCCGTCAATCTATTTCGGTGCCAGATTGTTGATGATGCTTCTGTTTGCAACTGTCACCGCTTGGCAGCCTGCGCTCGCCTACTTTTGGATCAGTTTGCTTGGATTGACCATCTCTCCTTTCTTGTACAACCCGCATCAATTTGCATGGACTGACTTTTTCATCGATTATCGTGACTATCTTCGTTGGCTGTCGCGTGGTAACTCGCGATCGCACGCTTCTTCATGGATTTCATTCTGCCGATTGTCTCGTATCCGAGTTACTGGTTACAAGCGCAAGCATTTGGGTGATGCATCAGCCAAGATGTCGGGAGATGTTCCCAGAGCAGCCATCGCTAATATTTTCGCCACTGAAATCGTGACACCACTCATCCTCGCTGTCCTCACACTGATCCCATACCTCTTCTTGAACGCGCAAACCGGTGTGGAGCGGGACAATCAAAAGGTTGCAAAGGGCCAGACAGCTGCCCCCATTCAGCCTACCGACTCTCTCATCCGAATCTTGATCGTCGCTTTCGGACCAGTCGCCGTCAACGCTGGTGTGCTGATGGTTATGTTTGCCATGGCATGTTTCATGGGACCTCTATTGAGCATGTGCTGCAAGAAATTTGGCAGTGTCCTGGCCGCTATTGCACACGCCCTTGCAGTCATCTTCATGTTGGTCTTCTTTGAGGTGCTGTTTTTGCTCGAAGGCTTCAACTTTGCCCGTACCATGGCCGGCATGATTGCAGTTGTATGCATGCAGCGATTCTTGTTCAAGCTCATTATTTCGCTGTTCTTGACGCGAGAATTCAAGGGCGAGGGATCCAACATCGCCTTCTGGACTGGTAAATGGTACTCCATGGGCTGGCACACCGTCACACAGCCTGCCCGTGAGTGGCTTGCCAAGGTTACAGAACTCAGCATGTTTGCAGCTGATTTCATTCTTGGACACTGGTTGCTGTTCTTCATGATCCCCGTCATCCTGATTCCTCGGGTTGATATGTTGCATTCAATGATGCTCTTCTGGCTTTTGCCAAGGTAAGTAGTACTTCTATAAAGACTGAGTAACCCCGTATTGTGTTAACACGCTTCCGCAGCCGACAAATTCGTCCTCCCATTTACTCCATGAAGCAGTCAAAACTCAGGCGTCGTCGTGTTATTCGCTTTGCTATTCTCTACTTCGTTCTCGCCATCGTCTTCATCGCCCTGATTGTCGGACCGATCTTTGCTGCCAAATCCATTCCAGACTCATTGAACAAGTCCTTGTCTGATATTGCAGGCTTCCGACTGCTCCAGCCAAACCACCAAAACAATGATAACACAAATGGAACTCAACAAACTGGCACAGGCGCATCAAACTACTCGGGTGCTGGCAGGAAGACGACCACATCAGGCGCGGGTGCTGATTCCACTGGCAAGATCAGACTATTTTGATCATGTAGGTCTAATTTCAATGTAACCTAATGATCACCATTCTGGAGTGATTTTCAAGCTTTCAAATGTCTATTACTACCATCCGTAGCTGGCTTGGTCTCTTAAGAGATAGGTTACTAGTATATGCTTGCTTTACGTTTGTGGAGCATGGCCCTTATGAATTATCATAGTTCTTTCTTTTATTGTTTATTCTATAACGACGTTTGCCTAAATAGACTCTTTTCTGGTTTTTTTGAAGACTATCCAGCTGCCTATATTTCGTGACGTTGGTATGTACCTATATGAGTGAACTAGTAGCCTCATAGGAAAAAAAGGAGATTACTCCGTACTTAGGGGGCGATTTAAATCTAATACATATATACCCATATGTCCTCTCTTTACAGTTCGTCCATGGTGTGTGTCTTTTCACTCTCTAGATTCCGACTCTTGGTGTTCTTGCCATGCGACTCTGTTGCTTTCGAGTCTCTATCGTCAGAAACCCTTTCTTTGTCGGTGCTTCCTGCTTCTCCCTTAGAGAGCTTGCTCAAGGCTGCGATCTCTTCATCATAGGTAACCCACTCAGGGACTTGCCTCCTCGCTCGGTCAAGCTTGGGTTCTTTTGTCAGAGGATTGTTGCACAAGTCAATGGTGCGAGCTTCGCTGAGGCTTTCGTCACTGCACCAAGTCTCGCACCAGAGCCACTCCTGAGGTAAGCTGTGGATGGGGATCTGAAACTGCATGTGATTCGGTAAATCTTGGTCCAGATTGGCGAGACTGTTGGGGTCAGCGGAGAGAGTGTGGTATTGTTGGCGAAGGCGGTCGCCGGCAGCGAGCTCTCGGAAACGGCGTAGGTCGACGACGTAAAGGGCGGAGATGTGGTATGGCCGGCCGCGGAGGTAGTTTGCCCAGTATCCGGTTTTCCAGAAACGGAAGCCTTCCATCTCGGTGCGAGAATCGCACATTGGGGTGAATCCATACGGAGCACCTTCGAGATCGAGGTTCATTAGGCTCATCATATCGGTGCGCACAATCTGATCGGCATCGACGAATATGACTTTGTCCAAAGATAAGGGGAACAAGACATCCAAGAATAAAATTTTATAGCCCCAGATCTCACGCTGTTTCTCCTTCTGTTGCCGTAGCCAGTGGGGCCACTTGTATGATACCATCTCGTATTTGAAGCCGTACTCCTTGGCTATGTGTGGGATGAACTCCTTGAAGGAGGGGGAGAGGAACTGTTCAATGAACCAGAACTTGACAGTGTGCTTTGTGTGGCGCATCACTGAGACCATCATGATATTCAGCATTCGTTCATAGAGATGACCACTGGCTACAGAGAAGATGTTGATCTCTGCGTGTTCCTGTTCAGAAAGCGATTTCTTCTTGGATTTTCCGCCAAAAAGGCCTTCTGCCAGCTTGCGTCCTTTGGCAACCAGAATGTTTTCTTGGGGGTCCTTTTCTTGGAGAACATCCTCCGTTTCCATGCCGCTCCGTCTTTGGAGACGGGGATATAAGGTCACACCTTGGAAGTCAATCAACGCGAGCTCGATGCCGTTATCGCCAGGCACAGGGTTCCATCCCTGAGCGCCAATGCTTTCAATCTCATATATCTCGGCGCTGCGGCCTTCCTTCAGCTGGATAGTGTAAACTCCAGGATTAGCCTTGAATTGGAAGAAGCCAAGGTTCGACATGATTATAGTGTCCGTAACCGGAGTATTTTTCTCCGTAGCAAGAACCAATTGAGTTCCTCGTGGCGCTCCCCCTTTGCCTTCCCTAGAGTGTCCCTCAATAAGAATATGCTTCAGCTCATAGGTGGCGTGGACGTCGGTCTTCACCGCACTCAATTTGATGTTGTCGAGATCATGAATCGAAATCAGAGGCGCTACCAGCCATGCAGGTGGCACATCAACAGCAGTAGTCAACAAAGCTTCAGAGGGCAGACTACTGAAAGTAGCCTCCAGCCTCTTAACGCTTCCATTTTCATTGAATGACGGCTCTGACTCCAACACATATCGGAAAAATCGCTTCACTGGAAGTTCCTCAATCTTTGCCGAAGGGTTGATGAAAAGCTTCAGGTGAACACCTTCCAGCTCAGAGAGCACCTTCAAGATAGGAGCCCACCTTTGGCCTTGTTCGCTGACTGGGTTTACGAGGCCAACTATGAATATGCTCGCGGCTTCTTCATCGCCTACTTCAATAGTTGTGTGAGTTGACTCGAAAGTGTTGTAAAGAGTAGTTCGGGCAGATGTCGTTGATTCGAATATTCCTTCAGGCAGATCGGAAATGGTAGAGAGGGCGGTGATAGACGTTAATTTAGCAGCGTCAATAGGAGTAGATAGTGTATCGCCGAGGCCAAGTTCTTCGATTGCTGCATATACAGGGAGGATGCGCTTCGTCCGTTCAACATCTAGAAATTGTTGAAAGTCATCGAAGTCAAACTGAGATTCTCCAGCAATGGGTCCAATCACCCGGCCGTTTAGCATAATCATCTGAGTTCCCGAGAGTATCTTAGAGGCACTAAAGAATTTCTCTAAAACTTCAAAGTAATTGGCGTTAAGATCCTCAGATTGTGTTTCCAACAATTTTGCAAGCTCGTCTGCACCCTGAACATTGCCCAACAATCCTTGGTTGGCTCGGAGAGCAGCATTTACGGCTGCAGCGCCAACAGGAGCCACCGGATTGTGAATAAATTCGACCCTGACTCCCGAATTATGGCGTTTAAACTCCAGAGCGGCCAAAACCAACTCCTTGCCACTTGTTGTTGTAAGATCGGCGATGACGGTTACTACTGCCCAGTCTTCCTTTTGCGACTCCTCAAGGGCATCGAGAACCGGGATGATCTCAAAGAGATCTGCATGTTCATTATATATTTTGTTGATGTTGAGCACCATGAGACTCTTTTTCTCATCGTCAGGGGAGATGTAGCTGTTCCTCCTGGTAATTGCATTGCTGAGGAAAATTCCCGGAGCCCAGTCATCATCAGTGAGAATGCCATGAAAGACTCCCTTTTGCACAGTCTGAAGATCTTCTCCGATCAGCATTCCCAGTCCCTGCAACCAATTGTCATCGCGTGGAATTAACAGGCCATTGAAAAATACCGGCCGAATTGGAGTTTCAGCTTTCAAGCGATCAGTCCATTTCTGGGCAAGTTTGAGCTGTTGCTCGTAACCCTCCTTTTCAAGGACTTCGACGAGTTCCATCTTCTCTGAATCCTCGAGGAGTTTTTGGTCTCTGGTAACTTCTGCGAAAACCTCCTCGTTGGTTGATGCTGTAGTAGGATCTTGAAGTCGCTCTAAATAGCTGGTAAGGCCCTGGATGCCATAATTCTCGAAAATGTGATAAACTATCTTGGCTTTCGCGGTAGCCTCAGGCGTTGACACCAAAGGAACGAGACCAAATCTGATAGTAAGGCCTCGTGAAATGAATGATAGTAGTTGCGCAATGAATGATACATCTTCTGGGTTTGAGAAATCGACAGGCGCCACGAGAGTGAAGACATTTTTCGCAATAGGGGGAAGTTGTCCAGGATATGCTCCTCGTAGCAACTAGTAACGTTAGCTTTCGGTCTTTCTTCATGCATTCTCTTGTGACCTACCGCTGCCAATGTTTTTGGGTAGTCTTCGTATGCCGCATCATTTTCGAGGTCATTTAGCCATACTAAAACTCGGCCATCTTCAAGACGATCTGTCCAGTCGTATCGCAGCGGTTCATTGGAGCCCTTTGCCATGGATACAGCTTGATGTCCAAGGATAGATACCGCTTGTTTCCCACTAAGACCAAGGGTACGGAAACCGTCAATAAGTTTTCGCTCTTGGCGTAGTCTGTCGATAAGAGCAAAGGGATCAATCTGGCGTTCACTGACTTGAACGCCATTCACAAATAGAGCATTCACTCCATCTGGTACCCCCTTCATGCCGTTGTTTTGGAACTCTTCTTCAAATTGTGCAGACACGTTCCGAGCAACAACTGACGTCAGAAACTTGGGTAAATCCTGTGTTAGTTTTATTAGGGTCCCCAAAGGCTCATCGCTTTGTAGAATAAACGAGGCCGCTTTCATTCCGAGTGATGAGAGATCTGATGCCGCTAAAGGCTTGATGTCGGCAACATCCTCACTGTCATCAAGGTTGGTGTTTGAATTAGGGCTCTCATGATGAGCTGCGTCATCGTGTACTCGGTCATCGATGACAATGTAATCGGTTCTCTTCAGTGCGAGCTCAACACCATATCCGCTCATTGGCAGAGCTGCTGCATGTGTTGCTTCAGTCCGGCGGTATCTAATCCGATAACTCAGAGAACCTTCCCTTGCGGCCTTGGAAAGAGCCTTGTGAAACTCCCCAAATGTGCTGGAAGTTGGGTCGGCATAGAGGATAGCTTCTTTACCGGTGCCAAGGGTTCGATCGAATGGCAAATGCTTGGCTTGCCTGTTTCAAATATCAGAATCCGCTCTGCAACTTAATTAGAGATACTTACAGAGAAAGCAGGCCGTCCCTGTTGACTTTATCCAGTTCGGGAGTACAATATTGGTTTCCCTCCAGCAGCACCCAATTAACACATTCTGAATCGTCAACTGCGGGTGCAACTGCGGTTGTATAGTGCTGATAATGAGCTTCTATCCGAGGGGCGGCCGATCGCAGCGACAAAGCAAGCTTGAATGTAGACAAGGCTTCGGAGCTAGATATGCTGCCCTCTTGCTGCAAGACATTGAGAACCTCAGAATACAAAGCAGCATCTGTAGAGGTGGAAGCCAAGGATCCAGCTGCAATTCGGTCTAGGAGAGGGAAATATGCGGAGGAATTCTCTGCCGCTGCGGTCTCTCTATCATCTGTTTAGTACTCGCTCAAATCTTATAGGAGAAAGACAGGGCAATAGGTAAGTACAAGAGTTCAAGCAGATATGGGCCAGCTGGGAAAGCTGCATTCATGCCCACGTTCACAGAGGGAGTGCCATGAGCTTGCAGAGCAAGCATAAGGCCGACTGTTAAGTTCCATGGCCAGCAACGATGCCGTGCCATGATGGGTGATCAAGGACGAGCGGAATACCAAAGTAATCCTTCGACGAACTTATTTTGGGACATGCAGCACGATTGACTAAAGAGACAAGCAGACGGACTGCGATTGCAGAGCAATTACGTCCGAGGAGGGAATTTGCCCTCTCGAATGATGCGATAAAGGAAAAGTCGGTAACGTGTGTTCAATCTAGATAGCTGTCCAAAAGCGTACAGCTATAGGTTCATATACGAAAACGTGCCCCCCCCCCAAACTGTCCCGCATGTATCAAAGCTCCCCCACAGTCTACAATCAGGGGTCGCTATGGTATCAGCGAGTGCAACTAACAGGGCGTTAAAAGGACAGCTAGTCTTTGTCATACGATTCTAGTAAGCAACATATTATGTGAATATGCGGCTGATTCCTCATTTATAGAGTTACGTTTATAGAAATGTCTGAACGAATCTGCTACTATTATTGTGTTCTAATTCATGCAATATAAAATTATTACATATCTTAGCTTTTAGCTATTTATTGCACCCGGATTATTATAAAGAAAATTAATATTCTGGATATTGATTCGATAGTTCTTCTTTCATTCCATTATGAAGCGCCTACTTGTCTGCTGAAACGCGTCATACTATGCATATATATTCAATAGACTGCTTAATATGTAGCAAAGGGGTAGTGGCGTATGAACCTAGGCCATATAAGAGGGGTGAGGCAGCCAAGGCGGTGAGATGTCACGTCCAATGAGATTGCGGGGCTGCGACTGGCGCAATACCCACAATTGGAGATGGACACGATGCTCAATTGGAAGCTTGTTGACGCACTGTTCCATCTCGCTCCTTTTTATGCTGACCCTCTGGCTAGGCTCTGAATAGCTGTCGTGGTCAATCACGACCGATTTAGCCATCCGTCGACATACCCTCCAACCTGTATTCTTCTGTCTAATCGCTCTTTTCCCTTGATGTGCGAGGCTCCGACCTCAACCCTCCGCCAGAATGCAGTCTTCCCCAGGAATGTTGACCAAGGTATGCCGTCCAAGAGCTGCCCAGCTCAAGATACCAAACTAATGCCCCTCAGTTTGAATCGAAATCATCCAGGGCCAAAGGAATCGCGTTTCACCCGAAAAGGTAGCTACATGCCTCCTATGTTGAGCGATAATTCTCAGGGAACTGATTTGGTGTATTAGACCATGGATCCTTGTGGCCCTTCACTCCTCCACAATCCAGCTCTGGGATTACCGGATGGGAACATTGATAGATCGATTCGAAGAGCACGATGGCCCGGTCCGCGGCGTCGATTTCCATAAAACACAGCCACTCTTCGTATCTGGCGGCGACGATTACAAGATCAAAGTCTGGTCGTACCAGACCCGACGATGTCTCTTCACATTGAACGGCCATCTCGACTATGTCCGAACCGTCTTCTTTCATCACGAGCTTCCTTGGATTCTGTCTTCGTCCGATGACCAGACAATTCGAATTTGGAACTGGCAGAACCGCAGCTTGAGTACGTTGCATTACTATCGGGTGCGATAACGCAATAGATCGCTAATTCTCTCTCAGTTTGTACCATGACCGGCCACAACCACTATGCCATGTGCGCCCAGTTCCACCCCAAAGAAGATCTTGTGGTGTCAGCCTCTCTTGATCAGTCAGTTCGTGTTTGGGATATTTCGGGCCTGCGAAAGAAGCACTCAGCGCCGACGTCGATGAGCTACGAAGACCAAATTGCGCGTGCAAATCAAAACCAAACTGATATGTTTGGAAACACAGATGCTGTTGTCAAGTTTGTTCTGGAGGGCCATGATCGTGGTGTCAATTGGGTGGCTTTCCACCCCACTATGCCGCTGATTGTTTCGGCCGGTGATGACCGCCTGGTGAAGCTCTGGCGCATGAGTGAAACTAAAGCTTGGGAAGTAGACACTTGTCGTGGCCATTTCCAGAATGCCTCGGGCTGTCTGTTCCACCCCCACCAAGACCTGATTCTGTCGGCAGGAGAAGACAAAACGATTCGTGTCTGGGATCTCAATAAGAGGACTGCTGTGCAATCCTTTAAGAGGGAGAATGACCGCTTTTGGGTTATCGCAGCTCACCCTGAAATCAATTTGTTCGCAGCTGGCCATGACAATGGTGTCATGGTTTTCAAGCTGGAACGCGAGCGTCCTGCTTCGGCTGTCCACCAAAACACCCTGTTCTACATCACCAAGGAGAAGCACGTCAGGTCGTACGATTTCCAGAAAGATGTGGAAAGCCCGACGCTCCTGTCTCTCAAGAAACTGGGAAGCCCTTGGGTCAGCCCTCGGACACTGTCTTACAACCCTGCTGAGAGATCTATTCTCGTTACCACTCCTAATGATGGTGGCTCTTACGAACTCCTGAATCTGCCTAGAGATGGATCTGGTGTAATTGAGCCTACCGAGTCCAAGCGGGGATCAGGAAACTCCGCCATTTTCGTTGCCAGAAATCGTTTCGCTGTCCTCAATGTTGCAAACCAAACCATTGATATCAAAGATCTGTCAAACAACACTGCTCGTTCGTTCAAGCCTCCAACTGGAACTACTGATATATACTTTGGAGGCACTGGTAACCTTCTTATTATTACGCCAACGACTGTGTATCTTTACGATATCCAGCAGAAGAAGAGCACTGCAGAGCTTTCCATCAATGGTGTTAAATACATTGTGTGGTCGAACGATGGCCTTTACGCCGCCTTGTTGAGCAAGCACAACGTGACCATTGTGACAAAGTCTCTCGAGCAGATCAGCACTTTACATGAGACTATCCGCATCAAGAGCGCCACCTGGGATGATGCGGGCATTCTTCTGTACTCGACCCTGAACCATGTTAAATATGCTTTGCTGAACGGCGACAATGGCATCGTTCGGACACTTGATCAGACGGTATACCTTGTCCGCGTCAAGGGCCGAAATGTCTACTGCTTAGATCGAGCAGCGAAGCCTCGTATTCTTCGTATCGACCCAACGGAATATCGCTTCAAAATGGCATTGGTCAAGCGAAACTATGAAGAAATGCTTCACATCATCCGTACTTCTAGTCTTGTGGGCCAGTCTATTATTTCATACCTCCAGAAGAAGGGCTATCCCGAAATTGCGCTGCAATTTGTTCAGGACCCAACGACTCGATTTGACCTGGCAATCGAATGTGGCAATCTAGAAGTTGCTGTGGAGATGGCCAAGGAGCTGGACAAGCCAAAGTTCTGGACTCGACTGGGCACTGAAGCATTGGCCCATGGCAACCACCAGATTGTGGAGATGTGCTACCAGAAACTGAAGCAATTCGATAAGCTGTCGTTCCTCTATCTGGCAACAGGTGATCACTCCAAGCTTGCACGAATGGCTAAGATTGCGGAGCATCGTGGAGATTTCACCTCGCGATTTCAGAATGCCATCTACCTTGGCGATGTGGAAGACCGCATTCAAATGTTGAAGGAGATCGATTTGTGTACGTGAGCCCATCCCCTCTTACCATTGCATGGAGTGCTAACCGTTTCATAGACCCACTTGCGTATACAACGGCCAAATCCCATGGGCTGCAGGAAGAATGCGAAGCTATTCTTGAGGCTTCTGGTCTCACAGAAGACCAGCTAACCATGCCCAACATAGGCCAACCGTTGGCACCATCAAAACCTGTGGTGTCGACGTTCAAACGCAACTGGCCCACCAAGGCTAGCTCACAGTCTTACTTCGAAAACGCTCTTCTTGGTCAGGTAGAGGGCTTGTCGCTCGAAGATGAACCAAATCTCGCCAACGGAGCCGACGCTGAGCATGTTGCAAAGGAGGAACCGGCAGGCGGACTCGCTGCTATCCCTGGAGAAGATGACGATGATGCGGCAGGCTGGGATATGGGTGATGACGAGGTTCCTGAAATCGAAAACGACTTTGTGAATGTCGATAGCGCGGAAGCAGGCGGTGCTGGAAGCTGCGAGGCCGATGTCTGGGCACGAAACTCGCCTTTGGCTGTTGATCACGTTGCTGGAGGCTCATTTGAAACGGCCATGCAGCTCTTGAACCGACAAGTTGGCGCAGTCGAATTTGCTCCTCTGAAGCCTCGATTCTTGGAAGTGTACCAGTCTTCCAAGACTTTCCTTCCGGCACTTGCCAACTTGCCTCCTCTCGTCAACTACGTTCGCCGTACCGTCGATGAAACGGACCTTCGAAAAGTTCTGCCTATCATCCCACGCGATCTGGAGCATCTGGCCTCCAATGATTTGCAAAGGGGCTACGACTCAATGAAGGCGAATAAGTTGGAAGACGGTGCCCAGATCTTCCAGAGTATCCTTCATGCCATCCTTGTCAATGCAGTTTCCAGCGAGAGCGAAGTGGCGGAGGCAAAGAAACTGATTGTTTCAGCGAGAGAGTACAGCATTGCGATGAACATTGAGCTTGCCAGGAGAAACCTTGGTTCACTTGATGAGATCGCTCAGGACCCCGCGAAACTCAAGAAGAGCTTGGAGCTTTCCGCCTATTTCACCATTCCCAAGATCGAGGTGCCTCATCGACAGATTGCACTGCTTAGTGCCATCAAGGTGGCGATAAAGAGCAAGAACTATAACTCAGCTTTGGGTTTTGCAAACCGTATCATTGCTAATGGAGGTTCTAGCAAAATCGTCGAGAATGTAAGTGATGAACGAAATTTGCCTTGATGCTTAAACCTTTTTTCTTTCTTTCAAGTTCTAACGAGATACTTCAAATAATAGGCCAAGAAGACGAAAGCTCAGTGTGAAAGGAACCCAAATGACAGCATTGAAATCGAATTCGATCAATTTGCAGAATTCGAAATTTGCGCCGCCAGCCATACTCCAATCTATAGCGGTGCGCCATTCGAGGAGTGTGCGTTTGATGGCTCGAAGTACCATTCTAGCTTCAAGGGATCAGTTTGTAGAGTGTGCGGAGTTTGCGAGATTGGCAAGCATGGCAGCGGTTTAAGATTGTTTTCATAGACACCTAATTTGGACTTGGAATTGTAAAAGGGGGGCTCAAAAGGGGCGTAACAATATCATAGTCATGGAATCTAACGAAATGGTATTGGGGGATGTGGCTAGTGGGGAGAGGCTTTAGTGGTGATTGAGAGCAGTGAACAGCTGTATCGGGCTCGATTACATATATAAATGGTGCCATTATATCATGTTTTTGTGGAACCTTTTTTTGATAAATAATTAATTATGCTGCTGAGCATTGTGAGATGTTGCATCTAATGTGACTAAACCAAACCATGCCTTGTTTGACGCTCTCTACACAATGGTTTCCAGCTCGCGAGCATAGCCCAGTGTATTTTCCATGATCATTTGGTTCATATCCTTGACGTAAACTCCATCTTCGCTGCCTTCCGCTGCATTGTTGGGGAAATAGATATGGCCCTCCTTAACCAGCCATCCGCGGTGCTTGGCGAATTGAATCACATCTCCTTCTGAGTTTAGGAATAAAAGCGATTTGGTGGAGCTTATCGGAAGGCTAGGGTAGGCTCGCTCGCTGCTGCTGGCGATTTCGGATCGGATTTGGTTCTTGAGAATCTGTCCCCATCCGTTCAGTTAGCCATGTGTCACAAGTTGCAAAAGCGAACTCTATTGAATACGCACCTCAGAGAAGACACTGTACTCGTCGCAGGGGACTTCACTGCTCTTCATCGCCTTCCATACTCGATCATAGCTTCCCTCCATAAGCCACCTCTCCAGACGAACAGGGTATCCCAGATATCGGTCGCCTTCAACATCGGCCCCGCCACCATCTCTGTTTGCCAGACTCTCCAGCTCTGAGTGGAACTCGGCGTAGCGACCCTGAGTGAGGAGCAGCAACAGGCTCAGACCCGTGACCCTGTTGCGTTCAGGGAGGTTTGGTGGCAGGGTAGCTGACGGCAGCTCGTAAAAGGGCTGCAGCTGCTGAACGTAGCGCGTGAAGGCATCGGCGTTTTTGGCGCGGATAGAGAACAGGGCACCTTGCTCATAGGTCTCCCGGGCAAGGGCAAGAAGGTTCGAGGGTGTTGAGGGAGTCGGGGTCAGAGCGTTGAGGCTGAGAAGACTGAGTTTGGCCTTGGAGAGGAGGGCGCTGGCCTCGGGATAGCTCATCTGGGGAGATTGCTTTAGCTGGGAGAGAATCTGGGAGAGGCCTCGGTCAGCCATGGTTGCTATGGGGTCGCGTTCCCTGAGAGATGGTTCGGTGTAGAAGCTGGAATTGAGGAGGTGACGTGACGGAGAGGATGTCGAGGGTCGATGCTTGGGAGTCTTTGTGGCCGGTTGGGTGGTTGCAGGTTGCGGCTTGCTTGTATGGTGGCATGAAGTGCAGGTATTCTAGGCTGAATGATGACGAAGAGGTGTTAGACGGGTGCCAAAGAGTGGATGACAGGTGTAAATTCTTAGTAATATTAGTGCGTTGCATGGTGCCGATTGACGCCTACTGGTAAATTCCCCACAGAACAGCTACCCAGCACTGCTACTTGATCTAAGGTTAGCGGTGGAGCACACATAGAAGTGCAGGGCAGAGGCATTCAGGCACCAAGCGAGTGCCTGGCCACGGTTGGATATCGCTACTCTACGCAGAGTTACAGACAGTTACAGCAATGTACAAAACGGGTATATCTCTGCGAGGGTATATGGATTGTATTGTACTCGCTTTCGAGGTGATATTATCTAGGTATCCATTGTCCATGCATCTGCTATTCGTGAAACCCGTTGAAGTCGTTATAAAGCCTACGCAAAGTCATCTGTATATCGAGATGCTGCCGCTTGTCTGGCGTCAGACTCTGCCTCTCTTCTCCTCGACTTCTCAATGTCTGCCGCCCACATAGCTGCACCCGTTGCTGTAGTCAGAAGAAAGAAAAAGGATAGCACCGGTATGAGCTCAAGAATCATGGCCACGGTTCCAAACCAGATGTAGTCCCACTCAAGTGTCTTTATTTCAATCGCTTGGGCTGGCTTCGTCAAGCCTCGCAGTTGAAACCAGCGATGATGCGACAGTTTCCCCAGCCGAGTGCCGGTTATGACAATAAACGCAATGGTCCCAACATAGGGGATGAGGTTGAGAGGAAGGAAGAAGATAAGCTCTACAATCTGAATTGTGCTCCATGGATTGAAGGTAGCTGGGCTCGTCGGCTTTCTCAACATTTTAACTGCATCGGGTGCATCTTCAAACAATAGGCGATGAGGAGATATTAGATCCTTCAGTGAGAGCTTGATAAGCGTGGCCTAGCAATGATTTAGCTGCCGCTTGATAACCGGTTCATCTCATCTCGTGGGCTTACATCAAAAACATCCACTCGGCATTCGTCAACAAAGAAGCCTTCGAATAAGCCCTGAACAATCACCAATCC
Source organism: Trichoderma semiorbis (assembly GCA_020045945.2). NCBI lineage: Eukaryota > Fungi > Ascomycota > Sordariomycetes > Hypocreales > Hypocreaceae > Trichoderma > Trichoderma semiorbis. Next base: position 3,644,670 of record CM034695.1, read on the forward strand.
TTCGCCCAACACGAGAACAACGGCATTAAACCAGGCGCCCCAGCCATGGAAGATGGCTAGGAATAAGAATTGCGGAAGGAACGCGAACGAGAAGAGGACAAAATATACGAAGAATGAGATCAGAGACAGAGGGATTAGCCTTCCAAACAAGAGAGGCCAAAATTCTCTGTTCCGCGTGAAGTACCAGATGCCGCGAATTGGGTAGGATGCCGCGATACCTGCGCGCTTGATGTAGAGAACTGGTCGGCTGTTCCAGTACCTAGAAAGGCATCGTTCTCTGGGTGGTGGAAAAATGTTGTTATGCGGGCTGTGAGAAGACATGGCTGCATCGTCTACAGGTAGTGGCAAGATGCAAATGAGGCCGAGGCCCGTGAGGTTGGCCGTGATGCCTAAATGAAGTCAGTCGAGGCGATGCGGTGACACAAGCAACCGTGTTTGGCGCATGTGTCTGCGCATCAAGATTCCCGCCAATAGCCGTGCGGTTTTCTTACATGGTAGTAGATGACGTCTGGTCCAGACGCTAATTGGTCCTTTGTTGCACATATGAGCTGCCCGGGACTAGGTGACTTAGCACATTCAGAAGGCATCCAATAGTCTTACATCGCAACTTTATAGACCAACGAAGCCATCTACAGCTGATTGATGCTGCGTCCACACAACTCAGAAACGCCCTGGTTGACTACCTACCTATGTATGCACTAATATCGATAGCTTGGAGTGTTTCTATCATATTTTACAGTATTCCACAAAATAGTAACACATGGGTCTACAATGCTTCATTTATCCTTCCGGCTGCTGGTGCGGACTACAACGTTTTCAATCTGAAGCTACCTACCTCGCATACAGCCGAACCTCATGGCATCTTGCGCCTGTTATCACCACTTGTGGGATACAGGTAGCTAGACGCTGTTGCATTTACACCACATTCACGCTGACAATCGGCTCCCGCATGCATTTCACCCACACCTGCCTTGCTCTTTGGGGCAGCCTGTCTCTCTCGCGAAAGCATCATTACAACTAAGGTAGGCAGGCACGCCTGCTTGATTCAAAATGCGAATACGACGGATATCAAAGCCGATCACGTCGCTACCTACCCAGACAATGAGCGAGATCTCGATGTTCTTTCCGCCGGTAATGCCCACTCCCTGAGCCCAGACGATACCGTTACGTCAACTTTTCGGCTGTCAACAGCTCTTGCTCTATTTTTCGGTCGATAAGCAATGCAGTTGAAGCAGGATCGGTCCCTCTGAGGTGTGGAATCGCCAACCACACCGCAAACATGGGGAAGGAGACAGCGTCTTCCTCAGGCACACACACGCCATCATACGACCGCCGTTGATAAGATGGGCGTGCCTTCCTTCCCAGTCTCGGCCACGCAGTACTCTTCTGCTGCCATCAAAACTCCTCTCTCCCCCTCTCTTCTTCTTTTTCTTTTCTCTTCCATCTCACCTCTTTTTCTCTCGTTTCGACTTCGCCTTTCTTTACTCGTTCATTGTTTCTGTCTCTCATTCACATCCACCTCTGTTGGACTCATCGCACCGACATCACTTACGGATCTCGTGACGCCAACTTTGCCAACCGTACTCGCCCATTATGCGGGTCTTCACTTCTTTGACGGCCTTGGTAGCCGGCACCGTAGTGCAGCACGCAAGTGCTCAGGCAGATTACGGGTATAGGCTGTTTTCCCCTTCTCCCTGCTTGGCTCTCATACTAACTTTGCTACAGAACGCATGGCGGCAACCGGGGCAACAGTCCCAATGGCAATGGCAACTCTGCTGGCCTTCCTGCCGGATCTCCAAACGGCGGCTTCAATGATGACCCCAATGGCAATGCCTATGGAAATCCAAGTGGAAATTCCAATGGCTCTCCTGCTGGCCTCCCTGGAAATCTCCCCGGTTCAACCCCTGACATGTCTACCTGCGCTCTCCAAGTCGTCACAACAGTTTTTGTCACTGTATATCCTACTAGCCATCTTACGCCTTCCGGTGTTATCCAGCCCAGTGACTTTGACCCTGACCAGACCATTCATCAAACTGCGTTCCCTACTACACCCATCCCAATTTCTTCAGCTGAATCTGTTGAGGCCGCACACACCAGTGTCAAACCCTTCACCACACTCACAATCGACGTTTGGGGCAGCGATCCTGATTCATCAAACGCTTTTCCATCTGATGATCCGTCCGCCCCTGTCTACACTGATGGCGCTTCTGACCCTGCTGAGACCTCCGCGGACTACCCTGGTGGTTTCCCTTCACAGACACCTTGGCCCAGCAACTTACCGATGTCTGAGCCTTGGGAACATCCCACACCATCAGATGGACAGTCATCTTTCAGCGCTGGACCGGTTGTTGGTTCTCCTACCGCTGTTCCTCCTGAAAATTCTGCATACGGCAATGGGGATGACTTCCCTAACATTTCCTCCAACCCCAATGGCGGACAACCATCAGAGTACTCTTCACCAACTGGTACAGGCGCTGGTGGGAACGGCAACCATCCTATTCAAGTGACAGTTATTGGCTCAGATGGGAAACCAACGGTCCTCGAATTCCCTGGCGCCCAACCTAGCAACGGCAATGGCAATGGCGCTGGCCAACCTTTTCCCACAGTCACCGCTCCGATCTCTGGCTTCACTCCAGGCGGTGCCTCAGAAACTTCAGGCGTCTTAGCAACGGCAGGTGAGACCATGTGCACCAGCTACACCATCCTTGGGCCCAATGGAGTTCCCACAGTCGTCCACTCTACTTGGGTCGACTTCCCAACAGCCACTGCTGGCTTCCCTTCTGGTTTCCCATCGGGTTTCCAATCAGGTCTTCCATCAGGCTTTCCATCAGGCTTTCCTTCTGGGTTTCGTTCTGGATTTCCTTCTAGCCTTCTCTCGGGTCTCCCAACCAACCCCAGTGTCATCACGGGCTTGCCTGGCGGACCAGTCATCGCGACAAACACTGAGTTCACTGTTCTTGGCCCTGATGGACTTCCAACTGTCATTGAGTCCTCCTGGCTGGTGCCCGCACCGACGAACACGCAGCTGGGTATCTCTGGTCCGAATTCTGTAGGTGGATTACCAAATCAGGTCACGGGCATCCCAACTCAAACTGCTGGAACGGCGGCTGGCGTGAGCGTGGATGGCAGTACAACTTGCACAAGCTATACAGTACTGGGACCTGATGGCCTTCCAACTGTCATTGGTACCACTTGGGTCGTTCCAAACCCGACTGCCGGCGCGATTCCCGCCAACGTCGTCACTGGAGTCCCAAGCCAAGTTAGCGGAGTTTCTAGTTTCCCTTCACATTTTGGAACGAATGTTGGTGGTGCGAGTGCCGTCACGACTTGCACGAGTTATACCGTCCTGGGACCTGACGGTGTTCCCACAGTTGTTGAGTCCACCTTTGTTGTGCTCGCGAACAGCGCTCTTCCTGCAGTTACCAACGGACTGCCTCTGCCTCCTGCTCAAGCTTCTGGCTTTCCACAAGGCACCCCAAACCTTCCAGAGGGAGGTAATTTTGCCACAACTTGCATCACAGTCGGTGTTATAGGACCAGATGGATTTACAACGCCTGCTATCCAAACCATTGTCATCCCTACCAGTGGTCTAGGCAATGCATTGCCTGCCCAAACCAACCTTGGGTACCCTTCTCTTGTACCTGCCCAAACCGGTCTTCCTCTTCCCCAAGGAGGTCTTTCTGCTACTCCTGCTGGAAGTGGACTTTTCACCACCTGCATTACGGTTACCACACTAGGACCGGATGGCATGGCAACGCCTGTTGTTCAGACTATTGTCGGTTTGCCGAATGGGGCTGATCTTGGGGCTCCGAGTGGGAGTTTGATCAACCTTCCTACCCTCACTCAATACGGATCTTTTGGAACCGGTCTGCCAGTTGTTTTGCCGCCATCTGCAGTGGTTTCTGGCCTTGCGGAACCAACAGGGACTGTCACTGGTACCCGTACTTCGACTTTTACTGTCACAAATGGTCCTGATCGACGGCCTGCCTCTCTCATTCCGTACAGTGACGAGTGGAACAATCAAGCTCCAGTGTTGGAATCTTCGCCGCTGTCAAATAATGCCTATGGCTCGCTTCCAGCTGGCCCATCGCATCTTGCAACGGCTCTCCAGACTAGTACATGGACCAACGTCATACCGGAGCAAACTACCACCTACACCATCAACTTTCCTCTTACTACCATGGCGACTGTTACTCTTCCTAATCGACGTGTCATGCGACGTCAGCAAGAGTAAGTCACATATGATCTCCCTATATACAATTTTTAACCTAGCATAGGTCAGTAACGTCAGAGTTTGTATGGGACAACTCTAGTGCTACTCTCTCCTTTCCGGCCTTTAGCACCCCGAGCCCCTTTACTCCCGTTCTTCCTTCTGTGACAGATTCCGTGCCACCGCAAGCTTCTGCTGTGGATGGATCAGATTTCAGCCCTATGTGTCCCACTGGTGGAAAGATTGGCAATTTTACACTTGACGTAAGTACATCATATGTCTCTCACCTCCTGTCATGCCCATCGCTAATTTGAATAGTTTGATGATACCAAAGCTGGCCCACTCTTCAACCCTTCTCGCGATATCTGGTTCTCTCAGGGGTTCCTCATCGCGCCCCCATCATCCCAAACCTCTCAATCCTACAGTCCTTCATCCGGCGGCCAGCTTGTGGAATTTATGCCACCATCCCTGCCTTTATCAGCTCATTCTAATGCGGGGGACACTGCTGAGATTGGTGTTGGCCCAAATGCTCCAAACCACTGCTTCAGATTTGACTTCCAGGGCGCGAGTCTTGGCTGTGCGGCAGAAGGTGCCGAAAACTGGTGTGACTTTGAAGTATCAGCATACCGCTACAACGACGTTTCGCAAAGAGAGGAATCAATAGCCTGGTCTGAGACGAAGCATATTCCAGCATGCCCCAACTTTCCTCATGGGAACTGCCGGTTGACCCCTGTGTCGTTTGATGGCTACACGAACATCACGTCGATTCTGATCAATCTTCGTGTTGGCAATGAAGTACGAGTCTGGTGGGGAGATGACTTCAAATTCGGCTGGAGTGACAATGGTTGTGATGCCGCGGCTTGTCGCGCGAATGCTCTTCCTCAACCCATCAAGCGTGAGGCCATCGAATCAGCTGCCCGCCAAGGAGTCTGGCACTGGACTCCGCGTGGGCTGAAGCGACTTGATGACGGATACATCTGGGAATCAGTATAATAGCCATCATTTGATAATTTCGGAGGGTAGTTAGGTGCGATGAAATGCGGTGGGATAATATTTGCTGTTTGTTTGTTGTTTGTTATGGGGACAATTTGAACCTAGATTTCTTGGCGAGCAGCATAATGTGGTTGTAGCTGCAGTATCAGATGTAATGATGACCAGCAGTGGGATGGAAGCTACCTAGGTCATGTAAATCACATCGTTATGGCAAAATCAATGGACATTTCCGACGAGATTCACTCTGCATTTGGTGCTAGTGCGTTGATATGAAAACTTGGTGAATCGTAAACAATGAGAGAAGCCATGAGCATATCGCCGCCTTGCATTTTCATGTTGACTTGCCCTTGACAATTAGGCGTAAGCGCGAGTAATCTTTTCGTTTCAAATATTGGATTGTAAAGGTGAGGTCCCACGACTCTTTACAAGGGAGAGATGACATATGAGGAGTGGATAATGTATACAGATGCTATCTAACACTAAAATGAGTGTCTATAGTACGCCAAGAGGGGATTTTCTGTTCCACAAGGGCTGGTCTCTGTTGAACCAAGTAGACATGGCATCGACATCTCTGCTCTTGCGTCCCATTCCGCCTAAAAATGGGCATGCTTCGTCCCAGGGGCCACAGTCAGCGTCACACGGTGGCAGATACGAAGGGATGGTGCCAGATTCGAAGTAGTCGGCTACGACTTTCCTGGTGCACTGGCTGGGGGTGGACGCCACGGCAGAATGGCCCATGGCCTCCTGGATGAGGACTCGGGCGCCGGGGTGTTGGTCGGCCATGGCCTGGGCGGCTCGGAGTGGCGTGACGGGGTCGAGTCGGTTGGAGAGGAACAGGATAGGGGCTGCGGGACGGCCCGGCCGGAGGGACGGATCGGGATCGGGGGTGGTGAAGGGGCCGTTGAAGCGCCAGTTGGGGCGGATACGCCAGCTTGAGCAGGGGATGCGGATTGTAGACCATTCGGCGCCGAGGATGCTGGAAGTGTCCATCTGGGTCTTCACATACTTGTGCCAGAAAGCGACGTCCTTGTGAGAAATGTCGTCGCCATCGTTGCAGACCACGGCGTTCTGAGCTTCGGTCCTCTCGATCAGCGAAGCCTCGTCGCCGAGGGGGCATGCGTCTTTCATGCGGGGCACCATGCCTGCTCCCGTAGCGAAGACGGCGATGTATGTCAAGTCTCCAGACATAAAGTTGTCAAATATGTTTGCAAGCCCCTTGAACTTCTTCAAAGGCGCATAAAGGATCAGGCCGGCCAGCAGTCGAACATCCCAGCTAGTGACGATGACGACGTCTCCCGATTCTGCCAGCACAGCCTTGGGTGCGTGATCCAACTCTGAGAGGAAAGCGTCAAACCGACGGCGTATGTCGGATGCCCCGTGGGCGTCCGTCTCACGAACCAGGGCGCAGACTTCGGGGCCGGCAGCGGCACAGCCCTCAAAGAAGCGATCGAATATCTCATCTGCATCGACAGTATTTGTAAGCCAGCCCTGAGAAAGAAGGAAACAGTTAGCAAAAGTGACAGGAGCGTCCATTTCGTATGGGAAACATACTGGGCCCGTTGTGTAGTCTTGAATATTGCAAACCCCGTCAAGGACCAGTCGACCAACACGGCCGGGAAACATGGAAGCAAAGTAATTGCCAAGGACGGTGCCGTAGGAAAATCCAATGTACTGAAGACGCGGAACATTGCCAGGTTCGTCGTGAAGCTCTGCCGACTTCCTCTTGGGAGCAGATCGCCTCTTAAGCTCTCCTCCCATGTCGGAGTCGTACGTGTCTGGTGCTCCATATCCTTTACGTTTCTGAGCAGCCTCCTTTTTGCGCAGCTCGTCGATTTTGTCAACCATCTCGACCATGTCGCGTGCGACGTTGGGCGTTCCGACAAAGGCCATTGCGTCCTCTGCTTCCTGGCAGCGTTGGCCAAAAGCATCCATGAGAGCAAGACTGTACGCAATAGTGCTGTCGCCCTTAATGAGAGCGCCATTGCCACGATTCTCAAGCAGGTAAGCATCTCGCGCCAGCAAGTTCCCATTGAAGCAGTCGGAAGCAGGCGTCGTTTTGCCAACACCACGAGGGTCGAAAGAGACAATCTCGTAGTGGCGATGTCCCGGCTTATCGACCGTATACTGAAGATAACGGCCCGACCTGAGCAGGAATTCGATTCCAGAGCCACCAGGTCCTCCGGGATTGGTGAAGATGGCGCCGCCAAAGGTAGGGTCGTCATCTGGTACCACTGCAGGCAGCTTGATCATGGCAATGGTGGCCACTCTTGTATCTGTCTCGTTGACCCAGTCAAGGGGCACCTCCAGGCGGGCGCACTTGAACTCGCCATAGCAGTCGTGATACTCGAGTTCATCGCTGGGTGTGATATCGTCCCATTCGAAACGTATATCCGCCGAAGCGTTGACTCGCGCGATAGCCAGCATAGAGCAGCATCCTGCCGCCAAAAGACGCGAGCAGAGCCTCATGGCGATGCCTGCAATTCTGGCAATTAAATATCAATGCTGAGTTGGTCAGTCGTCGTCGAATATAATGATATTAATGAGAGAAGAGGGGGAGATAGAGGGGAAAGATGAATGAAAGAGAGCAGAGAGATCAGATGAAGCGACAGGGCAGGGCAAGTGTACGAGTAGATATGACCTACCTCACCCAACCGGGAAGCACAAGTAGCACGAGTAACGATAGACGACCAGCAGCCGAACGCTATAGGCTGTCAAGCTTGTTTGCTATAGCCGGTGCAACAGCCCTGAATCCGCCGCTATCAATCGCCGTGCATCGTAGGATCCGAGCCCACGCAAGCAGGCTGCAGCACGTACAGTATCGAGCCATATGCTGATCCAGGCAGATAAAGCGATCGTGGGGGATTGGCGGAATTGGGAGGGGGTTCTCGGTGCGGATTTGGTACCCGGCTCGGCTAAGCAAAATGGGGAATAATGCAGCGCTGAAGGCCTAAGCCCGAAAGGAATGAAAGCCGATGATATGGTATGGCCGGGCGAGAGGAGATGCGAGGGAAAGGAAGGGGAGAGATGCCATGTGAAGTTTGCTTTTTGACCACATGCTCAGATGCTTGTACTCCGTGAGAATGCTTGTGGATGTATGAGTAATATATCGTGGCCGACAGCCATCTTGGGGAAGCTGAGGTTGTTGCTTGTTCCGGCCAAAAAACGTGGCAAAACAATGGAACTCTTGGCGACAGCCAGTGGCACAATTGGTACAGTAGTATCTTCAGAGCATCTGCAACACTCTGCACTGCATATGCAGACTCAGGTCTCCCTGCATGTCTGTCATGTGTAAGTCACGTATAGAAGCAGAGGAGGAGGAAGACATGCTAATGTATTTGGAACACAATTCTCAGCGGGAAAAAAAGAACAAAAAAGATCAGTTATACATAACTCGGAACATTCAAAAATACAAAATAACCTAAATAGGTAATATATATACAAATCACGCTCAAGCATACATTTACAGAGGGGGGCGTTTCCAGACACAATTCCCGATCCCGTCCTTCGCCCACGATATATCACTATTGCATGTATTGAAAAAACAAGACAAGAAAAGTAAAAAAAAAGAATACATTGTATAAAACCCAGCGCCAACGATCAAGTAGGCTTTTTAATAATCGTTTCAACCAATCACTTTCCCTTCCCTCCCTCACCTGCCTCCCTGTGTTTATTATCTTGCCGAATTCGAAAGTCGTTTTTTGAGATTTTATTTGCTTCACTTCGATGAGAAAAGAAAAGAGTTTAAAGTCAGCTCACCAGGCAGAAATAGATGCGCTCTTGTAGATGGAGTTTGATGTGTTTGTGTGCTGAAGGCATATGCGTTATGCATGTATCGACGTTTTGTATGCCAGTGTCTAGCTTCCCTCTCCTCTCCTTTCTCCTCTGTGAACTCGCAAATGTATGCTCTACGACATGCAGATGGAAGGATCTCTACATGACAACCTGTAGACTTGATGTTAGCTGCTTTCATATGCTTGATACGCGACAGAGTTGGGCGTCTACTTACACAATCGCCATCTTGTTTACCCTGCGGAATTCCCATATCTTCAAACGTTGCCGGTCCTGACTTGCCTGCTGGCTTGGCCTTGGCTGGAGGAGAAGCCGGGCCAGGGCCAGGGCCTGGTGCAGGACTTGAGCTGTGCTGAGGAGCAGGTCCCGGAGGAGCAGTGCCAACTCGGTTGGGACCGGGACCTGGCCGGGGTCCGCCTCCAGGACCTTGAGGCCCGGGTCCGGGTCCATGTCCGGGTCCAGGTCCATGTCCAGGAGGGGGCCCTCCGGTCTGGACTCTTCCTGGTGGTCCACCTTGGCCGGGGAGAGATCCCAGCCTTTCTGGGAAATGACCACCTGGGCCTCCGGGACCTCCGGGACCACCGGGGCCGCCAGGGTGATACTGTTGATCAGGATGTCCATCTTGTCGTGATGAGGTTCGAGGAGCGAACTGCCCGGGCTCTGGTCCTCCATGAGGGCCGCCCATCGGGCCTCCAGGACCACCATATCCCTGGGGTGGTCCGTTCTGCATGCGGTTCCCGCTGTGGGCGCTTCCAGGTCGGCTGTCTCCTGGGTATGGGCGTCCCTGACCAGGTCCGCCTCCAGGTGGTCCGTAGCCTCCGGGACCGGGCGGTCCGCCTCTGCCACGGCCACCGCCCGGCCCACCAGGAGGATACATGTTGCCCTGTGGGCCCGGCATTGGCCGTGGTGGACCATTTCCTTGTGGTCTGACACCAAAGGCACTGCCTGGCCGGTCTGCTGGAGGGCCCTGACCCGGGGGGTAGTTGTTGTTGAGGCGGGGCCGGCCATCGTCGTCTGGATAGGGCGCGTTCCGCGGCGGCTGCATCCGATCGTCTACGGGATAAGGAGCGGCAGACTGAGAACGCATGGGTGGGGCGTTTGGATCGACACGGATGTTAAAGGCCGGCTGTCGATCAGCCGTATCAACGAAAGACGCCCTGGAGGGCTCGGCAAAGCTGTTGTTCTCCGTCACAATTGTGGGACGCATGCCCGGTGAGGGCAAAGGTGAGACTCGAGAGTTGCCAACTGATGTGACGAGCTTGGGCAGTGGTGCTGGACCATCGCCTTCACTGAGCGTGGGCATTGGGTTATTTTGCTTGTTGAATCGATCGGGGCGCTTGCCTCTCATAGAGCCGTGCTGAGACTTGATTCGTCCCAGGGTGGTTGTTTCGTGATCCTGCTTGGAGAGGCCGCTACCACCCTGGCTAAGCGATTCTAATCTACCGACGGCGTCCTTGTTGCCGTGGTCAGCCGCCAGTTGGTACCACCGCTGGGCTTCAACAACGTCCTTGTTGACGTGGATACCGATTTCGTGGTAGTAGCCCATGGCAAACTCGCCAGTGGGCAGCTTCGCCGACGCTGCCTCGTGAGCATACTTGAAGGCCAGCTCTTCGTTCTTTTTGAAGACACCCTCGTAGCCAAAGAGGAACCATCGACTAACACCAAGGGCGGCTTCTGGAATTCCTTGCTTGGCGGCCAAGCCGTAGTAATGCAAGGAGTAGGAGGGATTAAAGTCACATCCCAGCTGGCACAGCTCGTAAGCCTGACCCATTTTGAGCTGAGCCTTGGCAAAGCCAAGATAGGCTGCCTTTTCGACATAGACCTTTGACGTCTCAATAGCATAGGGTAAGATGCCTTCGGGTATGCTGATGTCGGGCAGGTCGCGTCCGATGAGCATGCCGTAGACGTACGCACCCTGAGGAGCATCCTCATCCGCACTGTCGGCGGCGGCTCGGATGCGCTCCAAGCCTCCTTGGTAGTCCTTGGTCTCGCCGTGCTGGCCCAGGAGACTCATCATGCCCATGCGGTACAGGGCGGCCGAGTCCTTCAAGCTGAGACCCTTGTAGTAATACTCCTTGGCCTTGGACATGTCGTTTGACTGCTCAAACAGCATGCCCATGCGGTAGACGGACCGTGTGCTGCCCAAGTCGCTCGCCTTCTTGTACCCCGAGTAGGCCTCGCGCTTGTCGACGCGTTCGCCGAACTTGCCAAACTCGAGCCATTTGGCGCGGATGTAGAGGGCATCTGGGTGTTCCTGCTCGGCCAGGTATCTGATGATGTTGACTGCGTCGTTGCGCAGCTCGTGCTCCTTTCGTGGGGTTGGGGGGCGATTACCGCTCTCGGCCGCCTCTCTGGCGGCGGCGTCCATGGAGATTTCGGCCCAGTTGAGCACATCGCGGGCCCAAGTGATTTGCATGTTGACATTCTGCGAGTGCAGCACATGGTTGCGCGCCTTCCACAGGATGTTCTCCTTCTCGTCGTCGGCCGGCGGCACGTTGTCCCCCACGACCTTGGGGAAAGGCGAGAATGAAGGGGCGTCTTCGTCCATGTCGGGCAGCCGTGTTGTCCGCGTCTGGTTCGGCGTCTGGCTCTGGCTATGGCTGGGGCTATGACCGTAGCCTCTGGGATCGGGCTTCTGGCCGGTGTAGGTCGACAGCGATGGCTCGCGGCTTCTATTGTAGTCGTGGACTTCACGGGCTTCCAGTTCCATGCGCTGCAGGTCCTCCTGCATGTTCTGCGGCACCTGAGGGGTCACCCTAATCGAAAGGATCAAGACGAGAACGTCAGCAGCAGCCCCACCTCGAATGGCTTAAGGGCTCCATTCAGCCTCTGACAAGGTCCAGCCTCATCCAGGCGAAATGGGAGATAGGAGGGACATGGCGGGAAAAAAAAAAGGACAAGGAGGCTTAGAGACAGGGATCTGGAAGAGTGGGATAAAAGGAAACCATCGGGAAGGATGTGGATATGAATATGGATATGGATATCTTACCGTTGAGGAGACGGCGCAACAACTTCTGGCATAAAATAGTCATCGTCGCTGCCAGGCACGAAGGTGGCACCGAGTTTGGAGGCCATGGCTTCGGGGGGGGAGGGGATACGATACGATACACAGAGCCTCGCCGTCTATAGCCTGTACGTGTATGGATGCTGCTTTTTCGAGCGGCGTCTGCACTTCTGCAGCGGTGGTGCAGCAGCGGTGCAGCGAGTGCGAATGGCGGGATTCGGGCCTCGAACCCTGTGTGCGGATTCGGGTATAATAATCAAATCAAAGCAAATCCGTCCTTTGTATAAGGATCAATACCTGTACTCCGTAATGCGCGCGGGAAGCCTGGAATTATGTACGGCGCACGTCTTGAGGCGGTGCACAGGCTAGAGCGGAAAAGGGCCAAGCGAAAGGCCGGATCTTTTCTTCGTCTCTTTTCCTCCTGCTTCCCTTTTATTGTCGCACAAGGGGTTGCGTGGCCACGGAGCAAACGCCGCAACAGAGGCTTGGGTTGGGGATGAAAGGATAAGGGAAAAAAAAAGAAGCTCCCATCAGGAACCGCGCCGTTGATATCGAGGCTGAGGTGTTTAACACGGACTCTTGTCTGGAACAGTGAGCTATAATTAACTCCCAGGCTAATACAGTGTGGCGATGCGCCTCTGGAAAGTCTGATGCATGGCATGCAAATCCTCACGCGCCTGCTGACCTGCAGCGGGCTTAGACGGCGGGCTTCGTAGCTAATAGTGGCTGTTTGGTTTGGGGGGCCATGTAAGATATCAAACATTGATAGCTTCCGATTTACATCCTTAGAGTAGGTTGTTTATTAATATGAAGCATCTCGAGTGCTATGTAGTTGTAGTTGTCTCCTAGGTACGTCAAGATGCATGAACCTGGATCTGCCTGCTGCATTGTTGGTTTCCTTACAAGGTCAACAGACTAAGATCCATACTTGAAGTTACTTGCTAGTTTCCTCTCCTTTCAAGCCTGGACGGGGTATTAAGCAAATTACTGTTATCTCCAATAACTTGAACTAATGCCTGGAAATAATCGCAGGGACCCAATATCATTGAACCAGTACCAAGCTAGATAAGGAGAAGAAACGAAACGAAACCAGCGGAAGAATGCGCCACCGTCTGTGCCTTGGCTTGGACTGATGGTATCACGAATACTACCCCATGCTCTGCAGTTTATACTCCGAAGACTCCGCCCAGCCGAGGCCAGATTCTAAACATTTGCCTAATATGGAGCTCGAAGGTATGTAGTTGATCTATTATAGGTATTGGTAGAGCTAATAGAATACGGCGATGCGCTACAGCATGTGACATGTCAGTGCGTATCCTGATCTTCCAACCTGGGTTTCTGAGATGTAAATGTCCGGGCATGTATGTCGCTAGTGTGGCTGCTGTGCAGTGAAATCACATGCGCCTAAATTCCTAATGCCACAGCAGTGACCAGCGCCACATTTCCCCTGGAGCTTGAACTGGCCCCTCCAATCTGGCGAGACGAGGCACACTCCAAACGACATTGAGACAACTTCCCATCCAGCTTGGCTCCTGCCACCCACAATGGCGACGCTGCCAGATCCCCAGGCCATTGAAGAGCCCTCGTACATCGACTACGAGACGTTCCTGGATCCCGACTTCGTACCCGCTTCCTTCGCCAATTCCCTCGTCCTTTCCACCAACAACCCTGACGACTCCCCGCTAGATCTCGCAACACCCTTGTCACGAGTCCTCTTTGACGCTCAAGAGATCGACTCGCACATTGACCTCCTCACAACTCGCTCTGCCGTGCCCTTGCTGCAGTATACCCAATCGCAGACACAGGCAAGCAAGGCCATTGTTGCCCAGCTCGATGCTCAGATCGCAAGCCTAAACGACAGCTACAAGCAGCTGGAGAAGGAGGTTATTGATAAACATGCAGAGGCGGAGGAGATACGGCAGGTCGCATTGCGCCTGTGGGAAACGCTGAGGCTAGGGAGGGCAATGGGAAGATGTCTGCAGCTCGGGAGACAGCTGCAGGTCCAGTTCTCTGAATTGGGCGGCCCCAGCACGGGGAAAACCGACTACGGAGCGCTTGTACGATGCTCATACACGATCCTTTCGCTGCGTGAAGTGTTGGACAGCAGAGCACCAGGAGAGGAGGGCTATGGACTCGAAAAGTTGAACGCAATCAAGAATCTACAGGACACCGTCATTATACCAATAGAGCGACGCATAACAGAGGTATCCGAGCGCCTGATTAGGGAATTCGCCATCCCGAGCACTATCACTTTTGCACAAAGCGAGGAGGCACGATCACGGCTGACATCAGTCATGACTACGCTATATCTGCTGTCCCCCTCTATGGGTATTCAGCCAGACAAGTGGTCCCCAAAACTGCTTTTGCAAGCCCTCGATACCTATGTTCGTGCTGCGCTACAGGGAAGCACCGCCTCGCTCTCGCGATCTCTTGGGCAACTCCCCACACTAGACAAATCTCTCGTCGAAGTCGTGGCCCACTGCCAGAACATTGCCTCGCTGGAGCTAATCCTCGAGGCTACCGAGACTCCAGCCCATCCCTTCTTTCCAGCTCCCGCGAAGAAGAAACAGCACAGCCTCCTCCAGCTGCTACTATCTCGCTTTGAAACGAGCTCTTTGATTTCTTACTTTTGGCGCAGCATGGCGAGTAACATTTCCGCTCGCGTTCAAGAGATAGCTAGTCGAGGAGGTATTGTGGCTCGCACCCTGCGAACGAATAAGAACGTTGTCGGGGATGCCATTCGGCAGGCAGTTGTTAAAGGGGGGCAGACACCAAACGTCTTTTCCAGCAGCAAGAAGAAGCCCAGTGTCGAGACGAGCTGGGATCGAGAAATAGCTGTTATGATGGGAAGCGTGTTGAACAACATAGGGCGATGATTTTGGGAAGCCATGTGTGGAGAGCGTGGTTGGGAGGTATCTGGGTTCCATTGCTCACTTGGCGTGCTTCGATAGTCTTGGCGATTTGGTTCAACAGAGTAAAGGATACCCATGTGTATAGATTTGGGCAATGGCCGCCATGTTGTACAACATGAAAAGGAAAAGTAAATGACGAACAACACTGTATCAAAGATTCAGCCTTTCAGAATCATACTTATAAAACGACACTTCTGTGTCTTCGGGTCCATATCTTCTTCTCTGCCTAGTGGCCCTTCCATTAACGCTCTGTGCCCTTCAAGATCCAATGCTAATACCAACGCCACGCCAAGTGATATCTATTCCTTTGCCCATCAGTATTCATCTGGCGGCCCGGGCCAACTCCCTTCCGGCACCGGTATCCTGGCTGATCTGGTATAGATGTGCCTTGCACCCTCCAGGCTCAGGTTTTCCATACACCCTCCCTTGACCGTCAGTGTCGACTGTGATGTCCCACCAGGCAGCAGACTTCGATGGATGACCCGAACACCGCACGTCTTACAAAAGTAACACTCCAACGTGCATCCTGAGTCGGTCTTGCGTGTCCACATGCCAACGTGAGGCTGAATGCTCTCGGGGAACGGGAGCATGCCCTCAACAGGGAAGACGGCAGAGACGCCAAAGGCCGACGACGACTGTCTCTGGCACTCTAGACAGTGGCATACATCGACTGAGAGCGGCTTGGGGAGCACGGCCCGAAAGGAAATGGCTTCGCATTGGCATCGAATCATGGGGTTGGACGACTCCATTTGTCAGATAAAGCGGGACGAACTAGCGAGCTACTGTACAGCTGCGAGCTTAACCGCTTGTGCGTGAATTGAATACGGTGTGTGTGTCTGTGTGTTCTATCTGGAATGTCGCAGTATATATGGAGTATTTCTTTAAATCAGACGGCGGAACTTTAGAAGCTGTGTGCAGCTGGATTGCAGAAAAGCCGTCTCTGTTTCTTTTGTAATTTGGAGATGAGATGGAGTTGTCAAAGTTATCGGAGATCTGGGCTACTGAAGGGCGTATGCTTTTAAACATTGGCGCTAAAACGCACTTTAAATCGATCATGACATTGACAACGACAATGACGCGCTCCCCAAGGTATACAAGAGATATAAAACTTTAATACAATGCAAGGACTTTGTATCTAGAATTGTTCAATTTTCAACTACCATTAGTTTAAATCTCAATGCTATTGTTCAGTGCATACATCATCAATAATATCATATTGTAGGCTGACCACGGAAAACACCGCGATCATATTTTTTCTCGCATCCCAATGAAGGGTGAATATCGTTATAACGAAAAAAGTTGCAACGGTGTGCGCGGCTTTTCAGCGTCCCGGGCTGCGGCACCGCCGGCAATCGTCCCCAGCGGCCCTTGTTGCCAAACCCGCCACGCCCCAATTGCTCTACTCTAATTCGCATTAAGCTTCTTGCTTTTCCTCCTTCTCCATTGTTCTAACCCAACCCCCTTTTTTCTGTTATTGTTATTTTATCTTATGATCTGTTGTTGTTGATTCTGTCCCTGACTGCGACGGGCGTCGCTGACCTGAAATCCTCCCTCGAGATCATTATTCGTGATTGGAGGAGGTAACAACAATTCGTCGTCGAGGATACAGGTCCTCTAGTAGAAAACTCGGCGGCGCGAGGCCCGCAACCATACAGCAGCATGGTCCGGTACGAGATCTTTGATGCCCGGGACCTGTTGGCCTTCCCCGGAGGCGACAACAGTACAGACACCGTCTTTGGGGGCATTCACTTCAACCTCACCACCCTCGAGCACTGGAACTACACCTACTACAGCAATGGCACCCTGTCCAACAACTCCCGCTGTTATCTGACGTACGAGCCGTACCAGCCCCAGCTTCTCATCAGCAATGGAACCTTTATCAACGCCACCAAGTGTTACAGCGCCGTGGATCCAATTGGTGTCCGGGGCTACACGGGAATTGGCTTCGCGGCCGTGTATGCTGTTGGACTCATGCTCACGCTCACTGCTCTGGCCAAGCATGGCAGACTGTATTTACCCAAGGAAAAGCGCTTCTATCCAATTGGTCGCCGCTGGCAGTGGTATTGGGCTTGCTTTGTTTGCGCGTGCGCCTTGATCAGCCTCTTCACCAACATCGATATCGACCGTTACCATGTCGTGGAGCTTCCCATCATTGTCACTTCCTTCTTCTGGTTCCTCATATGTCAGGGAACCATTGCGCTAGTCTGGGAATCAGTAAGGCACTGGGGAAGCTGGCAAGAGAGGCAGTTCATCGACCCCAATCCCTTTGTCTACCGAACCGACGACCGGCGCGCAAAGGTGGAGTTTTATCTGCCCTTGTGGTTCTATTTCTGGACCTGGATGGTGAGTTCCCCTTCCAACACTGTCAAATACCAAACCTATGCAAGGTCAGTTTCTTATCATGTCATGCTATAGAACTTCTTCCTCGTTGTGCCTCGTGGCTGGTCGTTTGTGGAAATGCAACGATCCCCAGAGCAAACCCTTGCCAAGGCGATTCCCACTGCTACTGGAGCGCGATTCAAGGCGGGCGCTTTCTGCCTTGTTATCGCTTGGGCTACAATCGTCTTTTCGCTTCGCCACTCAATCTACCACTACAAGCCGAAAAATCGTGGAGTGTTGAATCGTACATTGGGTCTTGTTAAGGCGATTCCGCTGCGCTTCGTCTTGACTATTCCACTCACCGGCGCTCTTGTTGCTTACCAGGTGCTCATTTCCTTTAACTGGACCTTTTCTGTCATGCGCTACGGTGGAATCGTGCCAGTCATATTTGCCTGGGGCTACGGCCCGTCGTTGCTAATCATCTTTGTGCAAGTCGCATACGGATTCGCAAGCCCCAATGAAGATAAGGCTCTGCTTGCGCAACGGCGACAGCGGGGTGAGACTATTGATCGGGAGCTTGGCATAGTTAAGAAGCCGGCATGGTGGAAGCGCGTCAGGGGTGATCACCTTATGAGTATGCGGGACAAGATTTCTCAAAATGTCAACGAAGTCGGAGGCAAGCGTGGACTCAGGGCCAGATTCGAAGATGAGGCGGAAAGAGAGCAAGGCGACGCTGAGGCCAGCATCGAGATGAACAACATGTCTCAAAGGAACAATCCTCGGGTCGATAGGGCTGGCGTTGCGAACTTGTCATCCACAGGGCCGGGTCGCTACAACGGAAAGTCTGAGCGCCGACAGAATGAGCGAATGGTCGAGTCCGTTGCCGGCGTGCTCTTCCCCAACAGCCCGAGCGATATAGCAGCTGCCGAGAGGCTTCGGAGGATTGCCGAAATCTCGCAGGACGGGCCTCCACCGTATCGGGATGAAGATCGGGGTCGCTCGTCCCGACACGGGGCAAGCAACGGACAGAGGAACGGTAGTGCAGATACCACAAACTCGATTGCTGCCCCGCCCCAGCAAGTGAGAAGCATGCTGGACGTTTAAACTCTTTTAACGACTGCTTTACGGGACGGCCAAATTGAATAATGCTTAATGAGTAAGTTTAGGATGATGAGAGTAATGACCAGCTTGATGTGGAAATGGAAAACTCCAAAACAGGCCTGACGACAGCTATTACATGCTGTTTGGCTCGGGTTGGGGGTGGTGCTTTCATGATTATATACATGTACTACGCCGTAAATAGATTTTGAATGAAGCCTGGAATCATGACATGATTCATCCTGCATGAGCGGCGACTGAGGTGTAATCCTATTATGCATACACCACCATGAATGATGCCGGCCCTTCTTGATACTAATACCTACATTAGTCCTTAAGCATGGATGGCAAAGGCTTGATCTTTTGATGGCTCCTCGCGCACGTGAACTCTCGAGATGCCGGCTTGCCACCCCCTTCTTCCTGCATCTGCATTGCACTATTCAATAAAAGCACATGTCAATTCTTGGCGCTTCCATTAATCAATTTTGCCTTTTTCCTCTCTCTCTCTGCTCGTGTTGCACCTGTTTTGCCGGGGCCCTGCCAAAAAGCACACAGCTCTTTGCGCAAATGTGCAACCCGTATTATCCGCCGTGGTCACATGGCATTGCAAAAAACGAGGAACAATGATGTCAGCTCCGAAGACTCCCGTCGAACGAAACATGGAGAATTCGGGAAGCGTATGGGTGGGTGGGTAAGAAAAAGGAACTTTGATGGGCATGGCAATCTACCGGGAACTGCATGCCAAACAGCTCCCCCTCGGCGTACCTTATATTAGCTCGAAGCCTCGTGGTCAAATCGACGTCTCGGGTTTTCCAAGTAGAGTTTCCGAATGGACGTCGGGTGATGAACCATATCTGTCTGTTCGTATCGGTTAAAGCCGATCGGTGATATACGGCTTTCTACTATTTTACCTATGAGTTTGTCGTTTTGTCTGTCTACTTTGATCATTGGCCATTGCAGTTTGTAACTTTTACCCTTTAATATTTGGATGCTGACGAGGCGGATTTTCTTGTATATACTTGTACCACCGTAAGCAGAACGCCAGTGTTCTTTGGCAGAGGCTGGATTGGGGAGGGATGAAAGGCGAGAGGGAGAGAGTGACACAAAGTTGACAGAAGGACGGACTTATGACATGGATATGATGGGATGTTTCGTGCTTCCCCTTCTGAAAGGGACGGTTGGTTCCATGGTGCTAACCGATTGCAAAGATTACTTCAAACCTTGAAAACCCTTGGTAGCACAGCTTTTTTTGTAAGTTGGCTCGTACCTACATGTATGGAGCTCTATCTATCTACCGAAGGTATGACTATGGATGCAAGCAGCGGTTCCGGATATTCGGTCGATACAATGGCGCGACCTGCTTGGACAATGCCACTTCGTGTAGTTACACAATCCATGCATGTAGGTATTCGTACATTTACTAAAGGTATTCTATGCTTGATGCGGCTCGTACCTGTAAGGCGAGAGATTGTGTGGGGTGGATGCGATGCCCGTCCCGAGGCTTCTGAGACAGAGCCTCTGATCTGATGATGCACATCGTTTGAAGAAAGAAAAACCGATGAGTGATAACTAGGGTGTTTTGGTGTGTGCGTGTGTGTGCTGGAGAAAAGCTCGCTTGCTCGGCACGCTCCATGCCTGCTATCCACATGCTCGTATGGATGGAGAGGCTATGTATATTTATATCGCACTCCCATGTCTATAATACTCCATAGCACTACTATCATAGGATTTACATGCATCGTCAACGTGATGCGCACATTTGTTAGCGCAACATAGATACACAGGGTATAATACGGCATATCTTCTTCCTCTACACAGGTAAAAACGGCAAATCCTCCCACGCGCATTCATTCCTCCACCAACGCGCGAAAAATATGCTTCTCCCTTGCTTGCCCGCGTGCACGCACATTGGGCACTTGAAACGGGAAACTCGACCACTCTCTCACACTCTCGAATGTCGTCCAAAACCGATACATCACTTGCATGGGGGCTGCGAAAAGAAATTGTGGACACCACCCCCAAGCCATGGTTAGGCGCCCACGACTAGCAGCTAAAGAGAGAGAGAGAGGCTGCTAGGTGCTTGTTAGCGTAGGCATCAAGAGCCATGTGGAGAAAAGCTGTCCTCAAGTTTTTGAAGCTGTTTCTTCCCAAGGGCAGACAAGGTTTGCACTACCAAGCGGCCACTTTTTTTTGGTTTTATGTATTTATCTTTTTTTTCTTTTTCTTTTTCTTCTGTGAATGACTCTTGGGCGCATAAGACGGGGCTCCAGGTACAAGTCATGCTTGCTTTGCTGTTGAAGGAGGTTGGGAGGGGTTCCGCTTCTTTGCTCCGTATCAGTGCGTGCTTGTCGGGCTCGCTCTTGGGCGGTAATGGACCACACATGGCCAGCTCAGTCAATCACATCACGGTTGGGTTTTACACGAGTAAGTTAGTAGAGAGGTACCTGCCTAGTACCTTGGCTGTTATCACAAGCCTGCACGAGGTAGCATCGAGGTACTCGTACCTGTATTTCTTTGCAAGCATTCAATGGATTCAATCATTCAATCAATCACAGCAGGACCGTGCTCTATCTCGTACGGCAATGGGACAGGGACATGGTACATGTAAGTCACCTACCTAAGTTACAAAAGGCAGTAGAGACCTGCCAGATCCAGGAATGCAGAATCTCCATGCTGCTGCAACAGTCCAGGCACAGTACGGCACATGCATGCAACTCCTCTGGTTTGCTGTTCGTTTGTCCATTCAGTTCACTCTATGCTGCTGTACGAGTTACCATACTTCTTCAGCAACCAAAGTACCTGTGAGACGATGTTATGTACGAGCGCAGTACCGTCAGATCAGAAAAAGAAGAAGGGCAAAAAGCGCCCTTTTGAGGGCCCTGGAAAGCGGGCGTCGCTAGCCATGCCGCTGGGGCCCCACGCCATCTTTCAGCAGGAGGCTTGCCCACTGGATTGCCGTCAATGTACCTGGGCCGCGCACGCTAAGGTGTGCGCAGATGACCTGTACCTTACGTCGGCCCCTCTCGACTACGTCAGTCGCTGCCACTAGCTCGCCCAAGTACCCTTGCCCGGCCGCTCTGGTGTCGAGGTACTTTATTCTGTCTTGACTTTCTGCATCTTTTTTTAGGCGCCTGCGTGGCCTCCCTTCTCGCCATGCCCGCGGAACACGCAGCAGCCAAACCTTCAATCTTGTGTGGCATGCCAGCTACTCTGCATGCTTCCTAGTAGCCATACTATCGACAGTTGACTTTTTGCCGCCCTTTCGCCCTTTGGCATGCCATTTTCCCACTTCCCCGCCCGGAGCTTATTGACACGGCAAAAGTATGCACAAAAGTATCGCGTCCGCCATCTCCGGCGGATCCCCCGGTCAAAGCGAGCGAGCTGTGACGCTGCGCTGCCTCTCGTCATCCTTCCTGGCTGGCCTGGTGTGTTTCAAGCTTCTCGTACAAGTACTCATAGAGCAGGTAGCGAGCCAAACTGCTCGTATCAGAAATCACAGGGCGCCGACGGAGCTCGCATCGCATTGCGACTACTCGTACAGTACCTTGTCCATAATAGAGTGGGCGAGTAGCAGGGCGCTGCCACGAGTCACATGAATGCACATTCTCTGCTGTCCGCCGGTAGCGCGCTGCGATCTGTCTGCAGTTTGCGCCTCAGACAAGGATTCCGTCCTTCCCGAAGAGGAGAGACGAGGCCAAGCCCCAACTGCGCAGCAAAAAGTTGTCTGGGCATGGACATACTTGTACGAGTCTAGGTTCTGATGTGGCAGCTTAGAGCAAAGGTATGGTGCCTTGGCCCATTGCAGGTATCCTCAAGTACAGGCTACCTGATGAGCATCAGCCGCTGCGTGGCAGAGGCTGCCAGATTGCCTTTGTCTTTGTTCTCGACAAAGCGCATCTCGAGCATCCACAGACCAAGCTGTCTTCAGCTAGGTACCCGACGAGTTTGTAAAGTTGTGGTCTTGTGCCGAAATGGCCTTGCGTATTGCCTCACACGCAGGTACCGTATACCGGGAGCATACGGGCTCGGATGCAAAAAGCGAACAAGAACAGCAGCCCTTCGGAACCTTGGTCGATAAATGCGTGCCCATCGCTACGAGCTTGGTTGGCGCCCTGCCCTGCCCTGCCAATCCGGATCCGGACTCCACCGAGGGTCGCGCCGTCTGGTCTGGGGGAGAAAAAGGCGAGCAAGCCAGAGACAAGCCATCGCCACACGGTGCCCCTGCTTGCTTCGATTTCGCCGTCGGCAAGCTCAGGGCGTTCGTTGTGTCTGGCTGGCTTGACCTTGGTCCGTCCGAGAATCTATCCATCCGTGCGGTATAACAAGGTGCAAGTATTCGTATGCGAGCGAGTTGGAGTATCATCTACTTCGAGTGTAGGTATGCAATCAACGGCTCTTGGATATCAAATTCAAATCGAATCGTGCCTAGAGACAGAAGAAGTCATTAGTTAGCCATCCAGAAGCAACTAGCCCACCAGGCACGCATCGTTGTGTCACCGATCGCAGGGTCCGGCGGCCCCCCTGCCTGCTGCTGGACTGGGCTCGTCGATGCTGTCGCTGGCTCTGCTCAGCTGTCGCTGCGTCCTTGGTTTCCGATTCTGATCCTGGCGATCGTCCAATGGCACGGCCGCAACGAGGTCTGCTCAGTGGCCAGGGTGGTCCGAACCTGGCCACCGTTGCTGCTAGCGGAGGTGCATGGCCCAGCGCTAGATCCTTAGGACTGGCACCATGCTCAACTCAACTGGCCTCAACCTGATTGCCATCAGTGCCATCCCATCCACAATCCACATCCACAATCCACCCCATCTCATCCCACGGCCGCAACCAGCGACGCCTCAGGCAACGCAACAGACGAGACTGGAGACTGTGAGAGGCACCAGGTTCGGTTCGTTCGACGCTGTCGTCGGCTAGCGGCAAAGTACCCAGAGCGAGCGCAGCAGGTCACTGCCGGTGCTAGCAGCCACTACTTTTCAGCGTGCCATAGCAAGCATAGCACCACTCCAGTACCTGGCCGTCGCCGCACTGGTACGAGTACCTCCGGCCGTACCTGGAACGCACAACAGCTTAGTACGAGTAGCCCTGAGCGAAAGTTGAGGCGCCATTCTATCGTCTCACGCAGCCACTACCTTGCCTCTATTGGTCATCAATCCATTCCCCAAGCCCAAAGTCGAGCTTCTTTGCCTTTTGCTACCCCGAAAGCCCAAAGTTACAAGCACAAGCTTTCTGGCCGCCCTTGCAACCTTGCAACCTTACCTTTAGTTGCCCCCTTGTCCTTCCTGACCTTCCGTCTCCGCCTCCCTGGCTGACCTCAAACATCCCCACCATCTTTTTCCCCTCCCCCTCGGCCCTACTTCAGCCTTCTTGCCCATTGCCTTGGCTCAGCAACTGCAACTCCAGCTCCAACCACCAGCTTCGTGGAATCTGCTTCCGGTCCCTCGCAACGCCTGTCCAGACCACCACAGTCGCCCGCCAAGCTGCCAACAATCTCGTCTTATCTCGTCCGGCTTCATCCAATATTTTTGGAGAGCCTGACTCTGTCTGCATCGCAGCCTTGCTTTGGGAAGACGAAAGACCCGCTCCCCAAGTGCGAGTACGTACAGGCAGTGACAAGCGCCACCTTGTTTTACCCTGCTCTCTTGCGTAATCGGTTCTGCGTTGCATCACTCCTCTCGCAAACCTCCTCCCCTTCCGACTTGCACGACACTGCCGAGTTGACGGCCTGCAAGTCTGCCGATACCACTCGCCATCATCACCGCCTGGTCGCCTCGCTGCGCCCATCATGGCGGCTGCGTTTCGCCCTGTCAACACCCCACTAGCAGCGGAAATTTCCAGGCAGGACATCATGTCACCGAAAAACTCGTCCCCTCGCCCCAGCACAGCGCCGCAGTCTCAGCTACAGCCTGGACACTCACACTCGCCCGACGATGGCAAGACGCCAACCCGAGCGTCCTTTAACAGCATCAACATGGCCAGCCAGAGACCTTTGCCGCCGAGTCCGTTTCCCCAAGTGACGCCCGTAGCTGAGTCTCCCGAGGATGCACTCCACCACGATGGCTCGCAGCACTCCAAATCTCCCAACCGAAACTCGCTGGACGTAGACATGGACGACTCGGATGGAGAGATGGCCGACGATGGTGCCGGCTCCGATGGCGAGAGCGTGAATGCAGACGGAACAAGATCGAACAAGAAGAAGAAGTCCCAGCGCTTCTACTGCACTGACTACCCACCGTGCAATCTGAGCTTCACCAGGAGCGAGCACTTGGCTAGACACATCCGGTACGTCAATGAGCGCCCCGACCTTGTTTCTTTGCTTTCTTTCTATCTGCGTTTTCAAATATCGCTAATGATATACTAGAAAACACACCGGAGAGCGACCTTTCCAGTGCCACTGCTCCAGGCGATTCTCGAGATTGGATAACCTGAGGCAGCATGCCCAAACTGTCCATGTCAATGAAGATATCCCCATCGACTCTCTTGCGGCCACTGGTTCGAGATTTCAGCGGCAGATTAGGACCGATAGGGTTCGTCAAGCTGGTAACAGGGCCAGGGCGTCCACCGGTGGCAGCGCCGGCGGCCCCGTTCGAGGACATTCAAAGTCTCTCTCAACCTCCAGCATCTCCAGCATCGCGTCTGTGGCATCGGCCTACAGTCCCCAGAACGATCCCCGTCGACGGCCTCCTCCTCTTGTCATGGCAGCTGATCCCCGCTCCAGGCTGTCTCTGGAATCCTACCGTAGCAGTACCGACAGTACCTTTTCCTACCGACCTCAGTCTCCCGGAGATTTTAGTACGCCAACATCTGCAACGTTTTCCACGGCTCAAAGCAGTCCTCGATGGGGATCTAGCGTGGCGTCTCCGGCGTCTCACTCGCACTCGCGATCTCAGAGCATGTACGTCGTAGGTTCTCGGACTCCCGGTCGTCGGTTGAGCGTTCCCTCAGGAGCCAACCCCTTCCAATACAGCCAGGTTCAACCTCCAGGCCGCTCAACTGTTGGACCCCCGCTCATGAACAGCTCTCACGCCGCTGCCTTTCAACCTCCGAATGCGAACCTGGTTTCTTCGCCAATCGTTTCGCCTTCTGTGTTTTCTGGTAGAAGAGAGTCTATTGCAAGCAGCACTGGCGAGGAAGCATGGCGGCGGCGAACCTGGCACCCTGACAGCCGTAGCTTTGGCAGCACTGCACAGCTAAACGCCGCTCTCAGCCAATCCGTGCGGCCAAATCCCCCGCCGCCTATCGCGAATCCCACAGGCCCGCAGTCCAACCTTCGCCTTCCAGGTATCGAGTCTTTTGATCCTCTTCCTCGTTCAGCCTCACCCCCGAGGCGTAACGCATCTCCAATGAGCGTTGACCCCGAGCCTGCTCTGCGACCACCAGTGATGGAGGCCATACAAGCTGATGAGCGGCGAAATCTCAACATGTATGACGTCAGCTTGCAGCGCGGTTTGGGCCGTCTTGACATAGGACACAAGACTCCTCCTCGCGACAGCGCCGGGATGTGGGCATCTGAAGTCCATAAAGCGGTCCAGAGCAAGGTCGATCAGGCACGCCTGAATCCGCCAACGGTCCGATTTGAAGAGCAGCCGAGGCCAAGCCACCAGGTCCAACCTTCAGCCCCTCCGAGTCGATCTTTTCACCAGCATACCATGTCTGCTCCTACCCTCGCTAGAGAACCAAGGGGCCATGGGTGGCATCAATCTCCTCAAGACATGCGGGACCCCCGTGTAGAACGAATGGTGCATCCCAACTTCAATGGTTTCGCTGGCTTTCCAGCACGAGAGCCTCAAGAGCACCCACAGCAGCAGCATTACCATCAGCAACAGCCGCTTCAGCAGCAACAAATGCAACAGCAGCAGCAGCAGCAGCAACGCCAGCAACAGGAGCGTTCGAACAACCCCGATTCATTGAGGCGACTCGAAGCTTTGGTGGCCGTTGCTACGAGTGAAGGCTCCAACACTGCTGCCGCCTACTAAACTGGCTGATTGATTGATTCTCTTTTTGATGGGAGCTAGTGCTTCTGCTGGCCCTAATATCATGATACTAAGTACTACCTTTGACAATCTCTCTTCCGCCCCGGAACAAGTCATTTCAGCGATGATTCTGGCCTTTTTATGCAACGTTTACGTTAATCTTGCTATTTGATGATATCCTTGCTTTTCTGAGCAGCCTTTGAGAACATGCTTTGATGCCGGCCTTCAATCGCTATTTTCGCATATCGGCTATGTACTTTTGCGTTTTTCTCTCAACATCGAGGTCGGGAGTTTTGTTTTTCTCTCATCGCCACTTTTCATAACTCACGAACCACCCATGATGGAACCTGGGTTGCAGCACACAGTATGCGAACTTCTTCTTTTTGCATTCTCGGTCTTTCAACACCGTCGCTCTCTCACGTTATCTGATAAAGTTCGCTGTTCTTTCTTTTTAGGGGCGTTTATTTTGCGAAACAGCTGTGTTTGTGACATTGTTTGATATCCTTGTATGTACTCTTTGTTTCAGGGGGGCTACTTGACTACCTATGATGAGGTGTTTTTGACGTTTGTACCAAATGGACTGGATATGGCAGGCATCCTTGCGCAGTCGGCGCCAATTGAGTTTCACATACGAAGTGACTAAAAGACGAAAAGTCTTTGCAGTGCTGGGCTACGGCCACATTATTACCAGGAGATCTGGTTTTAATGAATTGATACCCTTTGAGCTTTGACCGCGTTTGGAGCGTGTCACATCCTGTTCTTTGAGTTTACTAGCAGGGCTTTCTTTTAGTTTACTGTTCTTGATTTGATAACTGCCCGGTGTCTTTGGGGATAGCCATGGACTTTTATTAGAGCCAATGCATGTTAGGTGTACTGGAGATTAAATGGGAAATTTGACAAATCACAAATGGCATGGAAGGTATTCTGGCTGGGTGCAATCTGTGGAGTGAGTGATGAAGATTAACCAGTAGGCCCAAGTTGGTTGCCTTTCCTCGCAGAGCCCAACATCTCATGGAGGTTCATCTGAAATTGAAAACTATCAACATACTTACCCTGTGTGTATAGTAGGTTAGATATATCTACGAGCATACGTAGGTAGATATATATATTTCAAAGTCCTAAGAAGTATATCTTGTAATTGTGATATGTCGGATATATATTTCACTTGTAGTCACTAGTATAAATGGAAATGAAAGTGCTGCCTTCTGATCAAAAGATCCAACTGGATATATGTTTACACACAAGTGTCACTCTCCTATATCTCGTTGCTACTATTGAGACTACTCTCTTTTCTTTCCCTCTCTTCTTTGAATAAGCTCCCGCTCCCTACACCCTTTGCCTATTTCTCAGCAGATGAGCCATAGAGATTCTTGATAGTAACATCAAACTCCTCAGGCCGCCGCCCTAATAGCTGCTCCAGAGTCGACGACACATATGCGGTTTCTCCCGCGCGAATGGCATCCCACGCAGTTGCCCAGGTCCGAGAGAGAGAGTTGCATCCAAACTTTGCGGCGACCTGCGGCTGGGCGGTGTATTCATCCACGGTGACCTGGCGGATGGTCAGTTCTCTGCCCGCCACGGTGGAGAGTACCTTGACGGTATCGGCGAGAGACCATTCTCGAGGTCCGGTTAGGACTACGAGCTTGTTCTTCCAAGAGAAGTTGGTTAGGTCTTGGTAGTGCTGGGCGATTAGGTTGGCTGAGGCTTCGCCTAGCTCATCGCGCTAGGCCCAGCTTATGCCGGGGCCGGAACCGTCGTGGGGGATGAGAATCTCGGTGGTGGATTCATCTTTCAAGTCCAAGAAGGCGGTATAAATGGGGAAGGATTCGTGATAGAGCCCTTCCCTAATAGATGTCCACGAGAAACTAGGATCCTGCTCAGCGAGTTTCCGCAGATGGGCTTCGGTATCAAGATGAGCGCCCATGACCTCCGCCAGCGTGGTGCTCTTATCAGGCAGAGCAAAAGCGAGGGATGAGTAAAAGACATGCTTCACGCCAGCTCTGTGGGCAGCATCGAGGGCCGGAATGTGCAGTCCTGTGCGATACTCGTGGACGTGGCTGGGGTAGGAGATGAGGAACAAGGTGTTGATGCCTTGGAAAGCGGCTTCGAGTTCTGCGGGCGAAGCTTCGTATGAGGCTTGACGGAGATGGACGCCTTGATCTTTGTAGATTTGGGGAGTCTTTTCTGGGTGGCGGCTGATGAGGACGACGTTGGAGGCGGGCACGGCTTTGAGGAGGTGGGTGTAAGTGCTGGTGCCGAGACCACCTGAGGCGGGGAAGATGCCAATGGTCGACATGGTGATGGTGAATGAATTGGGCTATGTATGTGCCTGATGTCAAATTCTTTGTGAAGTGATTGAAATGGTAAAGGGTACAATAAGTGGTGTTCAGGTATATTGAGATGGAGTTTTGTATAATTGCATGGCTACGGAATTGGCTCGGAGAATCTGTCAAAATATCCATATTAATAATGTCACCGGCATTGGCTACAAAGGTACAATGACGTATGCAACAATCCGGAATTAGATGAACTGAAGCAAGTGATGAAGCTGCAGTAACAAGACGACATTCGAGAATGAAGCTATCAAAAGGCTAGGTGAAGTGACAACATCAAATGGATGTTTACTTGGCGTTGTTTTAGGCACTCTCCCCTATTGGTTTTGTTTCAGTGGCGCATCTGCTGTCCGGAGCTCCGGGGGCTTGGGAACGCGTATGTTGAGCCTCAGCCGAGGATTAGGCGCGAAGGGGTTCCATGCTTCTTCTCTATTGTCGTACCAAATTCAAACCACGGACCACGTACTTGCTTCCCTGTTCATGATCTGGCTGTTTTGATGCACCAAGTGAATTGCGCAAGGAGTTCGCCTTAGAGCTTTCTGTACGCGAGAGATTGACTCCCGGGGCATCCATCAGCTCAGCCTTTTGCCCAATGCTCAGCGGGTCAGACTGCCAAGGCCAAGCGAGACACTCGATATGGATGGCGCCGATGCGGTGATGGCGAGAGGTAAGGAGAAGCTCCTATATTTTGGCTGCAAACTTGGAGGAAAGATGAGCTAATATGACAATGTTAGACGCCTGGGCGTCACTTCCATCGAGCCTGCTCCATGCCGAACTCCAGCGACGACGGGACCAGGGCGAGAGACCGCAGTGCGGCGGGCACAACTCAGGATGGTATGACACGGCTGCGCATGTCTTTGCGCTGCTCCTCATTCTCGTCCTGAGCACAATCGGTAAGGCTATTCACAAGATGGTGCGATAAGGGGGGTTAAAGAGGAGTTTTGCTAATTCAGGGCTTTGCGCCATAGGTTGCGGCTTTCCGCTGCTATCCCGGAGAGCGACGACGGGGCATCGACAAAAGACAATCATATTCTACTGCCAGCATATCGGCACCGGCGTGCTTCTCGCCACGGCATTTGTGCACCTGCTGCCGACCGCCTTCTCATCCCTGACCGACCCATGCCTGCCATACTTCTTCAGCCAGGGATACACTCCTTTCCCAGGGCTCATTGCCATGGTCTCCGCCATTGTCGTTGTGGGAGTCGAATCATGGCTGACCGCTCGGGGCGCAGGCCACTCGCATTCGCATGCGCACGATTTCTGGGACGAGAACGACGAGGCTGAAGGGGATGCGCAGGAGCTGCACATGGCCGGCGAGGGCATGTCTAGCAGGCGCTCGCATGTGACGGGACGACGACCGGCAGACATCTCCCTTGACCACTTGGAGGCGGCAGAGGGGCTCATTGCAGGCGCCTCACCCTTGCCAGAGTCAAGCCCGGCGTTGCAGCGGCGAAGGTCTGCAGACGACGACGACCGAGAATCGGACCTGGACCTGGACCTGGCGGAACTCGATCCCGCCCCTCCCAGCGGGAGTGCTCAGAACGGTGCTTATTCTTCGCTTGCCAAGCCCAACACCCGACGTGGCGGCGAGACCTCAGATGGGAACCAGATACAGTCTCCTGAAGAGCAGAAGCGTCGAATGCTGCAGTGTCTGTTGCTAGAGGCCGGCATCTTGTTCCACAGTGTGTTCATAGGAATGGCCATCTCTGTGGCTACCGGCCCGGCCTTTGTCGTCTTCTTAGTCGCTATCAGCTTCCACCAGTCGTTTGAAGGCATGGCCCTGGGCAGCCGCATCGCAGCTATCCAGTTCCCCAAGGGATCCATCCGCCCCTGGCTCATGGTCCTCGCCTACGGAACCACCACGCCCATCGGCCAGGCAATCGGCCTCGTCCTGCAGAGGAAATGGGACCCGAGCAGCGCCACGGGCCTTGTGGTTGTGGGCGTCACAAACGCCATCTCGTCGGGCCTGCTGCTCTACGCGGGCCTTGTGCAGCTGCTGGCCGAGGATTTTTTGACGGAGAAGAGCTACCGCATTTTGAAGGGCAAGAAGCGCGCCCAGGCCTACTTTTCCGTCGTGGCTGGCGCGGCGCTCATGGCAGCCGTGGGAGCATTTGCTTAGCCTTACCTTGGCCAGCATCTTTGTGTCATTTGTGTGTGTATATGTTTGCCCAAAAAGAGGATTCGCATCTCGCGTTGATATAGTCTACATTCTTTCTTTCTTTCTCTCTTGCTTCCCCCTTGATTGAATTCATCTATTTTATGAGCTGCCGTTTGGCGTTGGTAGGTTAGGGCGGCCAACTTTTATAGAGACATGGAACTTTGGTTTTAAGCATGTAGCATGCAGCATCTACTCTTTAGATAGGGGGGCTTTGTCGGAGTTTTGCGAGCAAAATATATGGCATGTGTGTTCATTCACCTTGAGTCTGTGTCATGCCTGATTAGGTTGTGTCGATGTAGATTCCGCAGTGATTTACGATTGTTCCTTTTGAATGTTCCGTTGATCAAGTCTTTGTTTCAATGCTCGATGAACTGGGGATGTGGCAGATGATATCAAAAGCCAATATGGTAGGCCCCATTCACAAGACTGGAGCGTGATTCAACAACCCATATAAAAGGCCCGAGAAACAAGGTTCAATAAGGACTCTTCGAGATGCTCCATTTTACGAGGAGCAGCAAGTATTGAATACCCAGTTCTTCAATTATCTGCTACTATTATCATTCTCTGCTACTATAGCTATATTTGTCTAGTCTATACTACTATAGCCACATTTCTCTAGTATCTGCTACTATAGCTACGTTTTTCTAGTATTCGCTATTATATACGGCACGTGGATACTGGATAGCAAAATAGGGGTCCTGAATGAGTATTCCCATTGTATTGCAGATGTAGGCATTTCATGGAGAATTAAAACACAAAAATGGGGCGAGGCTGCTCTTTTGGCTTTTCATCACGGAGGCTTGATATCCATGTAGAGATGGACCTTGAAAGCTGCCTCCGGCATGAACAAAACACACAAAGACATAGCAGTATGCCCTTCACCCCTTTGCTCTCATATATATATAGCTTCATCGTTCACACACGTTCAAAGCTTCGACACTCAAATGAACAAACCAATAGAGATGAGTATAAAAGGAAGATACTACCGTGATTTAGAGCCTGATCCTATGGAAACCTTCTCTGATAAGCTGCTGTCCACAAGAAAAAGCTTAAGGAAAAGTGGCATATATAGACCTTCAACCAAGCCAGTGGCTTTTTTCTCAGGGGAAGAGAGATTTATATTCTAAGATACCTGCTGACCTGCAAAGCCGTTTCTTTCTTAAAGGACGCCGAGATGGGTTCATGTTTTTCTGCCCCTGAGCCTTCGCCGCGGCGAAAGCGGCGACATACACGATCGTACGTATCACCTAATAGGAACAACTGTCATTTAACAGCTACTCTACCCGCAATATGAATACTTATGCTAAGCTTTTTTTAGTCATCCCAGGTGTGTCCCAGGTGTTCAATATGACTTCTACTATTCCACTCGAGATGGCGAAACGGTCTTGGTTCGGGAACCAATCGAGCAGCCTCAACCCAGGTGCAACCCTCGATGCCCCGAACACTGCGAGACCACGACTGTTTCTGTTTCAATGAATGTGAGTCCTCCAACTGAACCTCGAGATAGGCCCCGCGAGGATGCAGAACAAAAGAGAAGAAGTCTCAAGGAGAACAAGAAGAGGTCGAGCCGTCACACATCGAGTCGTAACAAATCGAGTCGCCACAAAAAGAAGAAGAAGAGTGGCCATCATCGAAGCAGTCGAAGCAGCCGCCAGTGTAAGCAATCACTTGTCCTCCATCCCAATGTGATCCTGAGGCGAGGGAAAGAAAGACAGCTAACAATATCTTCCCGAAAGACACTGAAACCGAGGCCACCAGTGGTTGGACTGCAGACGACGACGACGACAACCGCTACCAGGTTGCGCTTTGGATCGGCGAGTCCTCCCGGACACGCGGCGACACAAACTCTCCGCAAGAAGGCGGCTCTGGTGCCCGCGAGGCTGCGGTGGAGGATGATAATGTTTCTTCTCCCGGTGAAGAGGACCGTGACGAGACTCCGGCTCCAGGGAACTCCAAGAAGCCGAAGAGTACTAAATAGGCTTAACTGCCTAGTTAAACCTATTTCGAATCGGTGATCAGCTAGTTCAAGGGTCAGAATGAGATTTAATAAATGTTTTATAGCCAATGATTGATTCCACCAACAACGAAAGCTTGGCCCCTTATTCACTCCAAGAGCTGAACAAAGTCGGCAATACAATTGTATCTGCTGTGCGTTTGTGCGAGTGTACCATGAATCAGATGAAAAGACACAGTCGGTGAGAGGAGCAAAAGATGCGGATTTGGCACAAATTGATGCAGATTCCTGTCAATAAAGCGTCACCAGGCCATGACAGCTGCCAGCGTTGGAGTGGTACAAGTGGCCGTTGTTTGTCCTGCCTTTGCTTGCTCGCCTGCCGAACCACCAGTTTTTTCTTCTTTTTCTTGTTTCTTTTTCCTTTGCAAAGAGAGATACGAGACGTTTCTTCATCTCAGCTTTTTGCAAAGATCTTCATCTTACTCCGAAAGCCTCGCATTCAGAGATTTGCGCCTCGTTCATCACCACCTCCTGGTTTCCAAAATGGGCTGCTGCTTTTCCAGTCAGGCATCGAGTGCCGCATCTCACGGCGAGACACAACGGCCTGCCACTCCTCCACAACAGTAAGCTTAACTGATAGCCTTTGTCTCAGATCTTTTTTCGGCGTTCTTTGCGAATGCTAACCGTGACAGAATCTCACACCAACAAGAAGAAAGCGTCTTGCCGGAGGCTATCATTGCAACAACACCAATCGCTGCCCCCATCGCAATATCAGGAGTTGAGCAAGGGGCGGCCATTATCGACGCCATCACCCCAAACGAAGCAGGCCCGAGCTCATCAGAGTCTCGCCGTTCAGAGTCGTCGGCTTCACGGCACATCATTCTCGAGCCGACGGTCTATGTCCCTCCATCGCGGACAAATGACGTTGCGGAGCTTGACGTGACGCCTATTCAATATGCTGAATCTGGCGATAATCACGTCAAGAATACATCTTCGTCAAGTTCCAGTTCGAGCTCGAGTTCAGGGTCTGGTCGCGGCTCGGGTTCTAAATCGAGCTAAGGAGAGCAGAGAACTATAACTATGGAAGGCAAAAGCAGTACTGGATGCGTGTAGTTTGAGAATATTTGAGAGGCTCATGATGGTCATGCGTGGATGGATAAAGGAGGCAGAGTCTGCCTTGCAATCAGCCTTTTCTTTCTTTTCAATGGAGGGTTGTACGAGGCGTTAGGGACATGTCGGTGCACTGGTCAAGCCTCTGTCTACCCAGTAGTGAGGTTAGACAGTTAACGGCTCAGGGTGCTTTGGTAGTAGTTGGTAACGGATAAATTGACACATTTCAGCCGTTGGATGTTGCCGTTGTTTGTAATCATCTTTTCACACACAACCGGTTGCCTGTCAAAGGAATTCTCGGTTCATACAAGTGTTGGGCAGCACAAAGGAACAAGATCAAAAGAAGCGGTGGAGAAATACTGCTTTCTATAAGGTAACTCCAATTATGGAAGTGACTAAACGGATGGAATGTAAACAGACGGCATCTAGAAGGTAAATAGAAGCCTGTCATATGCAACTGCAACCTCGTTTATTTATTTACAGAAACTCGTGATGCGTTCGTTCTTGCCAAGCCAGCCACTTCTCTTTCATCTGGCCACTTTTTGGAAAACTTGCTCAAACGCTCTCAAACACATCAAAGGATCCATTTGGACCAACAGAAATTTCTGTCTCGCTCCATCTCTGCCCTAGAGCATCAATTCCACTCGCTATGATGGATATTCAGGCGGCAGCTGCCAAGCAGATTCGGCAGCTGGAGGTCGCACTTCTAGCCTTCAGCGCTTCCTTACAGTTGCTCCAGGTGCCTCTTCGCCCTGAATCCGTGCATCAGTTGCCCCTATTCATGCTGTGCTCCCACGATAAGCGATTGAGGTGATCAATGCGCTGGCCCTATAAATATAATACCACTTCTCCAGCTGGCATGCGGTGCCTGTTTGTTTCAGCATCATCCATCACCTGTTTTGTTGGTTTCGAGGCCAACTTTCAGGTTCAACACCTTCTCTCTCGTCTTCATCATACGAAAGCTTCTTCTTCTTCTTCTTCCTCCCTTGAACGACACGCAGCTCATCGAGTCTGAAGCAATCATGGATATGGACATGGGGATGTCGTCTACCACCACGGCCGCCAGCGCCACTCCCACCGGTGCCATGGCGCATGGCATGGATCACGACATGGGAATGGGAATGGGACCGGCAGGCATGTGCAAGATCTCTGTAAGAAACTTCCTACCAAACCGCAAATATGTGGGCAACGAGAGCTGACTCTCCGCCATAGATGCTTTGGAACTGGAACGTCTTGGATACCTGCTTCATTTCCAAGAGCTGGCAAATTACGTCCAAGGGCATGTTTGCGGGTTCCTGCATCGGCGTTGTCCTCCTCGTTATCGCCTTGGAGTTTCTTCGTCGCCTGTCCAAGGAGTACGACCGCCTCCTGATCAAGCAGCACGTCGCCAAGTTTCGGGACGCTTCAGCTTCCGCCGTGGTCACTGCCACCGCCGCAAACACGGCCGTCAAGGCTGGCGGCGAGTCGGTCAACAGTCAGGATGTAACTCGAGCCGCCGGTAACGCCATGCCGCCCTTCCGCCCAAACGTGCTCCAGCAGGCCGCACGTGCGTTACTGCACATGGTTCAGTTTGCCATTGCATACTTTGTCATGTTGTTGGCCATGTACTACAACGGGTACTTCATCATCTGCATCTTCATCGGTGCCTATATTGGCGCCTTTGTCTTCCAATGGGAGACTTTGACTGTCAGGTAAGCCAGCCATGAAGGAGTAGCAAACTCACGGCTTGTTTTTTATGTGTACTGACCTGTCGGCAGCTCTGATAATACTAGTGCTACAAACAACCCTACCGTCTGTTGCGGTTAAGGGGTCTGTTGCTGCATTCCCACGCGCCGACTTGGACGAAAAGCAACAAGGGACGCATCTAGTGGGCAGGGCATGGTATGTTTGCGGGAAATGGTTATGGTAGATCAGGGAGGGCAACGCTAGTTTGGCAAAATGTAATAGACATCATTCCAGCATACACCGTAGACGTGTAGCTAAAGGGTTAGGGATAATACACAATGGAAACACTAATGCATGAAATGGTTGTTTTCATTCGCAAGACGAAACCTGGTGGTGAGAATGAGGACCTCGTTGAAGATGAAGCGTATTTAGTGTATAGTGGTTCATCCAAGGGCAAGCTGTATAACCAGAGGACTACTCTATTACCTAGCTCTCCAAATCCCTGCGGCCTTTACTACTACCTACTTTGTTCTAGTGGACAGTATTATCAGATAATAGCTCTTGTATCTACTAACGTGATCTTTACCTACCGACCTAGTAGGTCCGAATGACTGTCACTAATGGTAGGGAATTCTTACATCTGCTCATACAATGGCAACAACCTTTTCGCAGTATCCACCTAGTAGGTTGTCATCATCTGCTATTATTGCTGCTTCTTCTAATATCTGCTAATATTATCACTCAATATGAAACTATGTCGGAATACGAGATGCTGGTCAGTGTTCCATTTGTCGATGTCTTCAAGATGCGTCTACCGGGTATCCCACCACCACCCACCTTATCCCACAAACTCACTGTGTCGAAATTTGATACTCTACGACAGCTTACACTGTGCGGACCCCCCTTTAAACCAACAAAATCACCTCACCTCAGCCTTACCTTGACTTCAGCCTGTCAGACTGGCTTATTAATCGGATCATCGCAACTCCGGACTTGTTTCTGCGTGATATCTCCGTAGCGCCACCTTGTAGCAGCCCCTGCAGCAAATTAGTACCAGACTACAGCACTCGCCTCATCTGTCTAGTGGATGGCCCTCGCTAGCACCGGCTACCGCAGCTTCTGCACGAGTCCTGGAAGCTGGGGAGAACGAGGAGGTACTAACGCTCCAGCCTGCCTGCTCATATTAACATTAGGTACCCCCCGTATTGTCTGCATTAGTAAACTCCCGTCTTCATCCAACTACCATTGATCCTATCCTGACCAGCATCGACGATATCGCAACAAATCGCAGCAATTTCAATTCTCGATCTTAGGGTGACTAATCGCAAACAGTCTACGGCCAGAGGGCGCAATTGCTCTTACCAGCATGTCCTCCATCAAGCATCTGCTGTCGTCCAAGGTGCGGTCGCAATCCGGCTGCTACACCTGCAGGCTGCGTCGCAAGAAGTGCGATGAGCGTCGCCCCGAGTGTTCAGGATGCGCCGCCCTGGAAATCACATGTCATTTCGGCGACATCAAGCCCGACTGGATGGATGGCGGGCCCAAGCAGAAGGAGATGGCCGAGTTTGTCAAGGCCCAGGTCAAGAAGCAGGCCAGCCAGCGGCGAGACCGCAAGTACCTCGACATGCTGGAGTCGGGCACTCGCAAGGTGAGCCTCAGCGACGACCCCAAGACGGATGTCGAGCGAGGCTATTCCGCGTCGGCGCCGTCTACAAAGGAGTCGCCCAATAGTCACGGCTCTGGTAGTACTGCCGCCACGTCGCCGCCGGAGATGCCATGGCATAGCCAGGCCTTCATGGGCAACTCCGACGACCAGGCGGAATTCGACCGGTCCGCCGACATTCACTACGCCTGCATGTATCTGGACTACGTTTTTCCGCATCTGTTTCCTCACTATCGCCCTCACATCCTGGTGGGTGGCCGTGGCTGGGTGCTGGATGCGCTGCAGTCCAACAACAAGTCGCTCTACCACATCACCGTGTCTCTGGCGTCGTACTATTTCGCCCTGATCCTCAACAATGGGGAGCCGGAACATGAGGAATGCATGAATAAGATGAACCAGAACCTGCAGAGCCAAATGGAGCTAGGCCTACGCGAGCTGCAGAGGGAGGTCAGCTCGCTGCACAGCCGTAAGATGGACCCGCGCGAGGGGCTGGTCGTCATGGAGAGCATCATCCAGCTGCTCATCTTCGAAGTCGCCATGGGCAACCGTGAAAACTGGAAGCTGCATCTCGATGCTGCCATTGCACTATTCCGCCAGATACTCCCCAGCGCCGATGGCTGGGAGGAAATGCTACATGGCCTCGTCAACCATCGCTGGCCACCGCTCGAAATGGGCATGAAGCGGCCCTGGAGCACTAGCCAAGCCGCCTGCAGATTCTTTACGGCTAACCTGCTCTACATTGATGTGATGTCGAGCGTCTCGCTTGGGTGCCCCCCTCGGCTGTACAACTATCAAAACACAATCATACCCTCGTGTAAGACGACAGAATGGAGCCCCTGCACCATGGGAGAAGGACCTCTCCGCATGGAAGAGTTTCGTGGGCTGCACAACTGGGTTCTCCAGGTCATTGGCGATATAGCGTCTCTCCACGCTTGGAAGAAGGCACAGAGCTTAGCCGGCTCTTTATCCATCAATGAACTCTTGAATCGTGGAACAATACTCATAGACGCCATCAAAGGGGGAATCATGGCCATCCAAACAACATGCCCGCCACCCGACACCGTTGCCACCGTCATCTCGGTACCAGTCCTCGGTGAGCAGCCATCATATGCGATGCACAACACCATCTGGCTCAACGCAGCCTTGATCTACCTCAACACAGTCCTCGCCGGTTGGCAACCCTCATGCCCGGAAATCAGCACTGCCGTGGCCAACACCACCGAAATGCTGTTTAACCTGCCAAGAGGAACCTGTCTAGGAGCACTGGCTTGGCCTCTTTGTGTGGCCGGCTGTCTAGCACCCCCAGAGGATGAAGCCAAATACAGGAGCATAGTAGCCCGGCTCGGTGGGCTGCAGCTATTTGGTTCACTCAGGGAAGCCATGTGCATCATGGAGAAGGTCTGGTCCCAGCGACCTCTGGACGAGAGCTGGGACGTTGCCCAGTGCATGAATATTCTGGGGCATGGAGTTGTGTTGCTATGATACCCTTCCTGACAGTCTGGCGGTGCCTTTTTCTCGACGGCTGCGAGGTCACCAAGGCTTGTTTTTTTTTTATCACTTACTGCTTGGTTTTGCATGTGCCATGTTTGTATATTCCATATATGAGAATCTATCATCGATGAACTTAATTTCTAACTGCCGAATACATGTATTAAGAGGTTTTTCATTTGAATTTCCTTTTTTTCCCGCCAAAGGCAAATTGCCCAATGCAAAACATGTGCTGATTCTGATCCACACTCTGGGTGTGTCCTGTATAACCAAACCACCCCTTTTCCAGACATTAAGTTTTATTTTTATTATATGCAGTCGAACCAGAGAGAAACTCTATCCAGATTTCCCTCCAACCAACGTCTGTCTCTTCTCCATCAATCCCAAGTCCCACCAGCCGCTTATGTGCTGGAGAAGCGTCTTGCGCTTCGTCCTGCTCGTCGCCGACATGGGACTCGCGAGAGGCACATTGAGATGCGACGACGGAGGAGATACGGGCATTGGTGGAACTGGCGGAACTGGCGATTTTTGAGAGATGTAGGCGGCCGGCAGTGGTGGTAGCGGCGGCATCTCCTCAACTGGACGTCTGGTTCTACGCTTCGTTCTTTTCGCTGCCGCGGGAGGCGGGGGGAAGTAAGGATGGCGGTCGTCGTTGAACAGCGGGACGGGGACGTTCATGTCGAGGTCCTCGTCGCCGTCGTACAATGACCTGCCATCCTGGTGTTGTGTCCTCGACATGGCCATTGTCCCAAGGCTGCGGGCCTTATGCAGGACATTTGGCGTCGGAGGCACCCCCGAGAAGCCATCTTCGCGGCAGCCGTACCCTCATTCGAGGTCCATTGGCTTGCGGCTTGCCGGGCGGTCTGCGCCTCCCTTGACGCGCTTCCACAGGCAGATTGCGGCGAGGGCGGACATGAAGAATAAGATGGAGGTTGCGATGGACAGGCCCCAGATGGCCTTGATTTCATAGCACGACGTCTTGCTGGGGTCAACCCATTCGAAGGTGTTGGACGAAGCGTGCTTGACGTTGGCGAAGAGCGAGTAGATGAAGTTGCCTGTGTTGCCCTTTTTGGGGAACGCGCTGCAGTTGAGGTAGCTTACGGGCCTGCCGAGGACGCAGGCTACGATGATGGAGGCGATGAAGCAGAGGGTGTCTGCTGCGGTGGCGACGAGGAGGGGGAGCATGTGGTCCCAGTAGAGGATGTAGCTGATGAGGATGTATACCGTAGCCAGACAGGCCTATGATCACGGTTGGGTTAGCTGGCTATTCAAAGCTCCTTAATAGAGAAATAGATGTGAACAAGAAAAAACTCACAACAACCAGTGTGCCAACCAGGGCAGACGGAGTAGAGAAATCACTCGAGACCAGCTCCGCAACAAAGTTGCCCGTGAGGCCAATGATGGAAATGAGCGAAACGGCCTGCAGAAGCCTCATCGTGGTGAACATTGCGCCCAGCGCGCCAAAGGCCGGCGGAGAGCCCATCTTGGTAGGGGACAGCGTCTTGAGTGAGAGCTTTGGACGAGTGGTTCTGACGGTCTTGAGGGGGAGATGCTTTGAGTATTGGGGGATGGGAGATGGAGGTTTGGTGAAGGGCTGAATTTTGGCGGGTTCGACCGATGACGGTCGAGGTAACGAGGGTAGAGAGTTGTTGGATTTATGAGAGTGATTTTGAGACTAGATTTGAAATGAGATGTTTGAGAAATAAGCACGAGATGGTAAAGAAAGTCGTTAATTCTTTGATGTAGGACGTGAGTCTGTTCAGTTCATAAAACACAATGAATGAGAAACAATGACAAGGAGAGATGGACAATAAGGAAATAAAGGAAAAAGAAACACTAAGGAAAAAGAGAGAGTTTGGGATAGTCTAGGAGGATGAAAGAAAAGAAATCCAATCGAGGGACTCAAGCAACTCTTTTATAAACCACATATGCAGGTACTGCACTCACACCATCGCGATCCAGATCGGGGGGCCACGAACAGACGCGGCCAAGCGAGACGAAATAGCCGCGCCATGTTTCAGGTCTCGAGAACCATCCCAGATTCACGCTTCAAAGAAACCACAATCATGAGCAAAACTAAAAGAAAAGAGGATCATCTCGAGCGTGGTGTGTTTTTTTAAGCGCCGGCATGGATCCCCGGCAGCCGGAGGATCGCGCCCCACATACCCGACGATTGGCCCGGAGTGCTCCGTCACCCCCCCTTGTCCAAGATGTTCCAAGATTTCGCAAGTGAGGCTCAGCTTGGTTTCAAACAAAAAAAGAGAGAGGCGGCTACATGATGGGCCGCATTGTTTTTTTTCTTTGGGCCGGAGATATTTTTGAAAGCGGGAAAATAGCCAACCAACCAAGTGGAGGACAGAAAACCCGAGACCGAGAAGAGTTCGAACACTCACGCGTTAAATGATACGCTTGTTCTTCAAGTATCTGCTACTATAGCTATATTTCTCTAATATTTACTACTACATCTACATTCCTTTAATAGCTGCTACTATATCTATATTCTTCTAGTAATTGTTAGTATAGTTATATATTTTTAGTATTTGCTTATCTATATTGCTGAATGTATGTAGTTATCTGTTTCACGGTCTCGCTTTTTCTGACCTCTACTCGCCAATGCACGCTTCGTCGGCAACACGGCCCGGATTTCCACGGTGTAAGAAAGGTGTGTCTAGGTGAAACACGAATGGCGAGACTATGCGCCGAGCAAAAACCTGTTTTTCTTTTAGTTTTACGTCGGTGTACTGTTCGTGTGTGTGTTCTTTGCATTCACGGCTGGCTGGGATTCTCCCATATGGCTGCTTCAACTTGGTTGTTTTTTCGTGAATTCATCAACATGCGCGCCCTTAACGCCTATCTAAGATCCCAACATGGCAAAATGCTGCATCCTCATCGCTCGCATTTTATGGCCTTGAACTCTATATATACGTTTTGATACAGATGTTCCAGCCACTACAGTTATTATTTTAGACCCCTTACTATCATTTTTGCCCAACGCAACCACACAGATACACTCTCTCTCCGCCTCTCTACTTCAGCGGATCTCCTTAGCCAAGCAAATCTCCAGAGGCAGAGCCAGAGCCCCCCTGTGGAGCCGCAGGTGCAGGCGCTCCCCAGATGCCGGCACTGCTCTTCTCCTTGGCCAATTGGCCCAGTGCTGGGCCGGCCGTGGGAGTGCTGGGCTTCTTGATGCCGACGCTGGCCTTGCCCCAGAGGGCACCAAAGGCGTCGCCGCCGCCAGCAGCAGCTGCTTTGCCGTTGGACTTGCTGGCGGGCTGCAGACCGGAAGTCGGGGTCATGGACGAGACTGAACCCCCTGTCGCCTGAGCCTGGACAGTGCCAAAGTAGTTTGGCCCTGTGGGCTGGTAGCCAGTGGACTTGGCGGGCTGCATTGGCGCACTGAACGCTGAGGCAGCCGCAGGCGTCGGGTTGGTGCTGCTGGCTGGTGAGATGGAAGCGATGTTGACCATCTGGCTGATGCCGGCCTGCTGAGGAGCCGACAGGGGCTTGGGAGCAGCGATGCTGGAGTAGTTGGGTGAAGTGGGGGAGAGAGGCTGCGAGAAGCCCGCTGAGATTGGCGATAGAGGCTGGGCCGCTGGCGCTGAGGGTGCTGCTGCTGGCGCCGCCGATTGGAAGTCGTCAAACTCATCATCGTCGTCGTTGGCGGCCGTGTTGGCGCTGGTAAAGTTACCAAAGCCAGAGCTGCTTGGTGCTGCTACAGGAGCAGCCTGAGCAGGTTCATCAAACGAGAAGAGGTCGACCTCGGGTTCCTTCTGCTTGGGAGGCGGCGCTGTTGCTTTCTTGGCCGGGGAGCGCTCTGAAGCCCGTGGGGGCCGAGAGCTGGCGGCGGGCCGCTCGCCCTCGTCAAACTCATCGTACTCCTCGAATCTCTCTGACCGGTTCTGGGTATCACGGAAGTCGCTTGCTTGACCACCGAAGCCGCCGCCATCGCCATATACGCCGCCGGAATAGCCTCCGTATTCTGTAGGGCCGCCGCCACCCCCGCCATAGCTGGATTCGTTGCCGAAGCCGCCAAAGCGACCGCTGCTGCCGCTTGAGAAGCCGCCGCCCATGCCTCCCTCGACGCCGGTATACTTGTTCTTCGTTACTCGGGCCTTTTTGCGCTCTGAGCGGATGCGATCCACGTCGCCCAAGAGCTCGGCGAGTTCCTTGGCTC
This sequence comes from Trichoderma semiorbis, assembly GCA_020045945.2. Lineage (NCBI taxonomy): Eukaryota > Fungi > Ascomycota > Sordariomycetes > Hypocreales > Hypocreaceae > Trichoderma > Trichoderma semiorbis. The sequence goes on from CM034695.1 coordinate 3,687,507, forward strand.
GGTTTCGAACGTTGATGCCTTGGTCCTTTCCATTCTGGTCAATGAAGTGAAACTGACGCAGCATCTTGAGGAGGGTAATGTGTCCACGCGCATCGTCGATGACGCGCTCCGACCCATGCTTGATGAGGAACTCGAGCAGCTGCAGACTCTTGTAGATTTGGCGCCACTCCTCGGCGGCCTTTTCCGTGAATCGCCGGTAGATCATGGGCATAATCTCATTAAGCTGTTGGCTGCATGGGAGTTAGCCTCGTGTCACCTCTTGTCAGGAACAAAAGAACAAAAGAACAAAACCCCGCGTATCCGAGGAGCAGTGCGTGCGTACTAGTTGAATGTGCCATTGGCAATCTCCTGCATCAGGGTGGACGATGCTCCCCAGGGCTCGTTGTTTGTTGCCTCTCGCACCTGACGCGCCACATGTTAGCAGACATCCCGAGACTCATGCATTTGCCACAGCCGCTGCCATTGAGATTGGCATTGGCATTGGCATTGTCAGAGCGCACCTTTGCCTCCATCTCCGTGTAGTTCATGACGGCTAGTGTCCGCTCGCGTTAGCATCAATCGGCCTCCTGGGCAGCGAAGACGGCATGGCGTACCATTTTGCGCCTTTCGGAACCCGGCCTTGAGATCATACAAGGTCAGGTTCGACACGGTGTTCTTCAAGTCGTTGAAATCCATTTTGGGCGAGAATCGATGCGGCGGCGATGGCGAGGAGAAGTTGCAAGTCGGGATTCAAGAGCCAAAACGGGTGACGAGACTCTGGCAATTTCCACGGTGTCGCCGAGCCTGAACAACTGGACACAAGCGCTTTGGGGGGGAGTCTCCACTGGAACTGACAGTGGCTAGGACGCAAAGAGAGACGCTACGGTCACGTGATGTGAAGCGGACATTATGAGGCGCCGAGTATTCAACTTACATACTGTGGCAAGCAGTGGAAGAAAGCATGCTTTGCCTACAGCATCTTAGACGAGACGTGCAGTTGAAGTTTACAGCATTGTAGTGAGTGAGTAGATACGAAGTACATGGATTTTTTTTTTTTTTTTTTTTTTTTTTTTTTTTTTTTTTTTTTTTGCAGGATTCGCTTAACATGTACCCTGTCTATCCATCTCTATCTATGCTCGTGTTTGTTTTTTTTCTTTCCTTTGATCGATTCGATGGGCATGTCCCCTTCTGACAAATAACCGCCCGCTTCACCGACTTTGGGATTTTACTGCAGTGGTTAACGTCCCTCCATGTATCATTACTAAGAAAACGCCAGCTCGCTCTATATGTAACCTGAGACTTCAGGCCAGAATAACAGCGCAGGGGTACGGCCACTTCGTACCTCACCTACTGACATCACCCAAAACTTTTCATTTTCCTGCGAGCTATCCCATCAACCCCGGTCTCCAGGCTGCCTCCTGCTGCATAGATTCACTGCCCATTGTAAACATTGTTTTTGACCTCAAGCTCCAGGTATGCTGCACCCGTTTCTTTGTCGTCAGTTTTCCTTTGTGTTTTGTGCTTGGAGGCGCATCCAGCAGCACCAGGGCTGGGCTCGTCTCAACCAAAAAAAAAGCTGTCGGTTGCAACAAAGCCTCGACAACCAGCCAATTGCCACCGCCCAGCAAATCGCACCGCTCGCCTCGGCCTTTGAACCGGTTTTTTTGCCAATCAGTTGAAAATTCCAAACAGCCAGTTTTCCTTTGAGCATGGACCAAATGATAGGCGGAGCAGCTCCGCCCGTGCGAATGGGTTGGAAGGGCTCCCTGGCTGGCCATCCAATCAGCGCCGCCGTCTGCCCACAGCCCACCTGCAGCTCGGCGCACACCAAGTCACGTCAGCTCGCTGGCCATCGGAAGCCAACGGTTCCAATTGAGCAGGATTCCGGCGCGAGGGAAAAAAGCAAATCCGGGCGCTGCTTGACCGACCGGCTGCATCTCCAGGGAGGGCCTGGCGATGATGCTGCTGTGGCGGATGGCAATGGCTGATGGCAATGGCTGCGCAATTGGCTGTGAGAGAAGCTCTGAAACGGGCTTTGAAAAGCTCTCAAGAGCTCACAAAGCAAGCTCAGTCAGCTTCCTCACATTTGCCGCGACGTCAAGCTCCTGCCGTGTACCCTGGCAAGACCTGGACCGCCTCCACGTGACTGGCTCCTCTCGTTGCACCCCACCCGTCGCCCTTGTCTCCGCCCGCTGATTGGCCACGGCCCGTTACTAACGTTACCCCTCCAGTCACGTTCAAAATGAGATCAGCTTTCTTCCAACCCCTCCTACCCCGCCATAATTTCTGCTCCCCGGCCTTAAGAACTTTCTCCCTCCCTCAACGCATTGCTGCTACGAACAACTTTGCGACTCCTCGATTCTATTCACAGCCCGCCAAAATGCCTAACACCAAGGTGTAAGTCTTGTCTCATCTCTTCTGCCATTGCCACTCTCCTCTAACACCTTGAATCTAGTTTCTTCGACATTGCCTGGAAGGGCCCCGTCTTCAAGGACGGCCGTCCTACCACCGAGATCAAGGGTGAGTCTGAGTCCAATTCTGCCCGAAAGCGCCAATTCACCGGCGGTCTCTATTGGGAATCCCGATAGAGAGGGAATTGAGCTTGGCCGATGGTCTGCTCCTTTTTCCCTCTGCCCTGGAGCTTGTGCTCTGGCACCCACTCACACCCTGCCGGTCTGATTGGACCAGCGAACACTGCTGGCCCCCCCTTCTCCAAATTATCACCTCATCCGCTTGTAGCTACCTTGTGAAGCTTGGTATTAATGCGTCTTCGGATAACAGAGCAGACCGGTCGCATCAACTTCAACCTCTATGACGACGTTGTCCCCAAGACCGCTGAGAACTTCCGTGCTCTCTGCACCGGCGAGAAGGGCTTCGGCTACCAGGGCTCTTCTTTCCACCGAATCATCCCCAACTTCATGCTCCAGGGTGGTGACTTCACCCGCGGTAACGTATGGCCGCCTCTGCCAGCACAATTGCAAGCCGTTCGTTGACTGACACCACTCCTAGGGCACTGGCGGCAAGTCCATCTACGGCGAGAAGTTTGCCGATGAGAACTTCCAGCTGAAGCACGACCGCCCCGGTCTGCTGTCCATGGCCAACGCCGGCCCCAACACGTAAGTTTGACCCGAAATACGTCATCAAAGGGCCAGCACAGCATACTAACTGCATAAAAAAACAGCAACGGCTCTCAGTTCTTCATCACCACCGTCGTCACCTCCTGGTTGAACGGCCGCCACGTCGTCTTCGGCGAGGTCGCTGACGACGGGTCCATGGCCATTGTTGCTGCTCTTGAGGCTACCGGTCGTGATGACGGCAAGGTTAAGTACGAGCCCCGCCCCACCATCACCGCCTCCGGTGTCCTGTAAACTTGTTGAAAAGAAGCAACATGCTCTGCATGTCCATTTGGTGGCACTTTTGGGACCATGAAAATTTATGGGGCGGATCATAGGAGGCTACGAATGGTACCTCGCCATATCCTTTAGCCAGTCATTTAGGGTGCTGCAAAGCATTAAAAAAATTACAAGTTTTCCATTGCATCGAACGAATGAGGTCGTAGACACGAAGCTCTCCATGTCGTCCCCCCGCCCTTTTGAAGTGGTGTGCTGGGAACGTGTTGCATTGTAAATGATGTAAAGAATGGGTTTTAGAGACATGTGAAATGACGTCGTCTTATTCTTGAGCCTCAATTAGAGTGAGTATTCCTACGTTCAATCTTGTGCAATAGATAGCTTGCCTACTACATACATGATGTACCTCCCCGTTATGCGCCGAGTGCCCAAGTGTACCTGGATGTAGAAACAAAGCAGTATATACATTCCCAATGAATACAAGGGGGATATCCTTATTCCAAAACCGAAAAAAGAGAAGAAGAAATCAAGAAATATAAAAAAAACTCCAAGTGATGCAAGTTTGATATCAAGACACAGGACCTCGCTGGGCGCTCCTTTTAGAAAATCTCCTTCCCTAGCCACTTTTTGAAGTACTCGCAGTTGCTGGGCCCCACGGGGCCGCCCTCCTCGCAGAGATCAAAGACGGGGCACCGGCCGCAGGGGGCCTCGGTCAGCGGGCTGATGTACAGCTCGGGGCCTCCGCCGCGGCCGGAGGGATCTTCGCGGCCGGCCCAGCTCTCGACGGACTGCTTGGCGATGCGGGAGACGCGGTAGCCGACCTTGCCGGCGACCTTGATGGGCTCGACCAGGTTGTCCCAGACGAGCACGTCGACGAGCTTCTTGACGTCACCCTCGGACAGGATAGTGTTATTAGTGATGCCGCTGGAGGAGAGAAGGCGGGCGATGTCGCGGACGGTCGGGTAGGCCATGTAACCTGCGGGCAGGGGAAGCAGGGCGGGTTCTCTGCGAGATGCTGCTGCCATTGATGATGAGACGGCGAGCGGGTTCTTGGCTGCTGTTGTGGGAGCGACGGGCTTTGCCTCCATCTCGGTGGCATCGCGCTTCTTGCCCTTTACCGCAGCATCACTCAGGCCGCCCTTGATGATGCCCTTCTTGGGCACCTGTGCGTGTCCATGAGCGGCCTTTGCAGCCCCAGCGTGCGTGCTATGATAACTGCTCTGCCTCTTGATAAAGTCGAAGACGACGCGCTGCAGGTCCTCGATGAAGGCCTCGTCGAGGTCCTGGTCGGTGTACCAGGGCCCCCCCGTGGCGCGGTCGCTGGGCCGGATGGACGCCTTGATGTACATCTTCTTGTTGGGGTGCTCGACGTTCTTGAAGGGCGCGATGAGGCCCTTTGCCTGCAGCTGCTTGATTGCGTTCTTGAGGACCGAGTCGTGCATGTTGAGGCGCTTCTGCAGGGTTTGGGTCCATATGCCGTCGCCGCCGGAGTCGTCGATGAGCGAGTACACCATGACCTGCTCGTCTGTCGTGCACTGCTTGTATCTACGGAGCCCTCATGTTAGCCATCATTTTCCAGATCAAAAACCCTTCACTTCCCCCTTCTTTCAGAGTAAACTCACTTGTGTGCCTCCTGCTTGTCGCGCCACTTCCACAGCACCTGTCCCGACGCCTCCCTCATGGTGATGAAGAGCTTGTCGTCGCTGAGCGACTGCACGACCCGCGCCAGCAGCAGCAGGTCGCGGTTCGGAATCACCTCCATGCGCAGCAGGTCGTCCTGCGAGAACATGTCGCCCTCTTCCCGGCACCGCTCGTACAGCAGCTCCTTGAGCACCGCCAGCTTCGCAGAGTCGGCATCGCTGCTGCCATTGGACCTCGAGGGCCCGGCGCCGGCGGCCGATGTCGACATTTTCGTAGGCTGGTGGACGGAAAGGAAAGGGAAAAGCCTGCGCGAGGCGGAAAAGTGTTGGGTTGAGACGGTCCTCGGCTTTGTTTGCTGTTGTTGTAGTGAAAGTGTAAAGAGGCCGTGGATGGTTGTATGATGGAGATGGAGATTTCTGAGTCACCCGGTGTCCCTCTCGGTGAGGCGGTGGTTGATGACTGTGATGGCGCTACATTGACATTGAAAGTGATTTGATGGTAGAGCCTCGCTCTCTCTTTGTTTTCTTATCTAGTCGGGGCGATAGGTCACCCTAGGTGGGAATTGGTATCGTGGTGGGACACGAGTCTCGATTTTCTTTAATTTTTTTTTCTTTTGCCATCACCAAAACGCCCGGTGGGTACCTTGCAGCCGGCTTGCATGCCGGGAGAATTTCGGTGGCTGCTCACTTGTACATGTACTGGTGGGGGCGGGGCGACGATCGCGAGGCAGAGGGTACAAGGTACATTTGCCAAGGTCTGAAGATGTTCAATTAATAGACATTTTATTCAATAAACTGTGATACTATTCTACTGTACGCTCTTGATATAGACTCCGTGTGTAAATCAGAAAAAGAAAACATATGAACCAACTGAAAGTTAGAAAGAGACACTGACAGATGGCTCAAGTTATCATGGCCATCTGTCGTTTGGCCTGTCAGTATCCCTCACGCCGGAAACGCCTCCCTCGCCCCGATTCCCATTGTCCTACAACGTGATTTGCATCAATCGAACTGGAGTAGAGATACTCCGTATAAACCAAATCGCTGGTATGCTCCTTTCCCCCTATACGTCTTTCATGCTGGTAGAGACTTAAGCGGGGGGTGTGCTGGCCTTCTTTGGCTCCTCTTCATCCTTTTCTTGGTCAACTTCCATGGCGTCGGTGGCCTCCGCCTCCGCCTCCTTCTCCTTGGCATCGGAAGATGGTTCAGGGGATTTATTCTCTGGCTCGGCCTCAGAAGGCTTTTCTTCTTCCTGAACAGCTGCTTCTTCAGCAGACTCGGCAGGCTTAGTAGGTTCAGCAGGCTCAGTAGGTGGAGCAGGGGCAGCGGTCGTTTCGGATTCCTCTGTCGTCTTCTCTTCCACCATGGGGCTCTTGCTGGGGACTCGCTCCGGCGCTGGTTCAGGCTCAACATCCTCCTTCTTGATGGTCATCTCTTCTTTGGGTTCCGAGTCAGCCATGCCGACATCTCCATCTTCATCCACCTTGTCTTCTTGCTTTTCTTTCTCGGCTTCCTTTTGTTCCTCGGCTTCCTTCTCGGTCTCTTTTTCCTTTTCGGGTTCCTTAGACTTTGCCTTCTTATCAACAGACGCCTTCTCCTGCTCGCCTGCAGCAAAGTCTTCGATGGTGTCATCGTTGATATCCTGAGAATCCTCTGCAGCTGGGCCTTCGGTAGCACCGCCGTTTGTAGAAGCGTCAGCGGCAACGGCAGGGGAAGCGCGCGCACTGTTGTCCTCATTTTCTCCCTTGCGGAAATCTGTATAGCTTCTCTTGTTGTTGCCATTCCGAGGAGTCACTCCATTTGCGGCAGCCATGTCTTCATCGTCACTGGGCTCGAATTCGTTCTCGTGTTGGACACGCTTGTCCCAGCGATGCTCAGTCATTCGGACGTCTTTGTTCTCGTCCTCATCAAGGTCGTCCAGCTCGGCTTCCTCTTCATCAGTCATGCCACCAAACTTACGGGGGACATCTTGCATCTGCACTGATGGGGCGGGGCCGGTCTGGCGGAGATTATCAATGACGGCAGCGGTAATCTTCTCCAGGTACTCCCTGCTGTTGGAGTTTTCCATGTTGGATGCTCGAACATTAAGTTCAAAATCGGGAGCATAATACTGGTCATTATGTTAGCATACAAAATCACGAGAAAAGTGGTAAACAGTGCTCGTTGGGACATACTTCGTAATACTCATTGTATGGTAGGGCCCGGTCCATCTCTTGGCCAACCAAGACACCGGTCTCAAATGCCCAGGTTCGAGCCACATTGCGCATGGTGTAGCCACCACCGCCGAGGACCAATGTGGGCAGGTTGAAGCTCTTGACGAAGTTGACGCAGTTAGCGTGTCCGTCCATGCTCAGGTTGAAGGCGCCCAAACGATCGCCGGAAAGACTGTCACCGCCACATTGCAGGACAACAGCCTCTGGCTGGAAGTACTTCATGACATTCTCAATGACAGGCTCGAAAATGGACTTGTACGATTCGTCGGTGATGCCGTCGCGGAGAGGGAAATTGACGGCGTAGTTCTTGCCCTGGCCGATTCCAATGTCGCGCAGCTCGCCGGTACCCGGGAAATATTCGCCATATTTGTGAAATGACACGGTCATGACACGGTCGGTAGTGTAGAAAGCTTCTTCGACGCCATCACCGTGGTGAACATCAATGTCGATGTAGAGCACGCGCTTCATAAATCGAAGAAGTTCGAGAATTCCGAGAACAATGTCTGTAGTCAGTCAGTTAGCATCGGTATGCTCATGGTGGCGATTGTAGTAGACAAAACGCACCATTGACGTAGCAGAAACCACTGGCTTCGCACTTCTTGGCGTGATGCAGGCCGCCAGCCCAGTTGATGGCAATGTCGCATTTTTGTCGGTTGAGACGCGCTGCGCCCTCCATACTGCCGCCGGCACTGATACCGCAAAACTCGAAAAGGCCGTCAAACACGGGGCAATCATCTCCGACATTGTATTTGCCCTGCTCTCTCATATAGCTATCCATGTTGTCAGGGGTGACCTTTTGGAGGAAGTCGATGTAATCGTCGGTATGGAACTGGGTCATTTCGCCGCGGGTGGCCGGTTTGGCGCGCTGTTTGCCATGTTAGCCAACATCTCACGACAAATCTGACAGACCGAAAACGACGGATGAAAGGAAAAGGACAAGAGTTTTTTGTCACATACGTAAATTTCCATCTTCTGGTACAGGCCGTACTGCATAATCAGACTGTGGGCCAATCGAATGCGATGAGGCTTCATGGGGTGGCCGGTGACATAGGCGTAGTTTCCAATATCAGAATCGTAAAAGTAGGCGACTTTCTTCGGTGATGACCCGTTGAGGGCCACCGAGCCGAGTCCCGCCATGTTGCTGTCACCCATCTGGAAAAGCTGCAAGAATGCAAGGAGCTGTCTGTAAGAGATCGAGTGGCGTCGGTCGGTAGAATTGTGATTGATGCCGGTTTGATAGGATAAGAAAAATTAAAGGCTAGATGAAGCGGCAGTGCGATTGATGTTTTGTCAAAGGCACCTCCGCATGGTTTGTGTTGGCGAAGAAAAAAAGTGAGAGAAAGCTGAGCTGAGTTGACCGTAAATGGTAGCCGGCGAAAGTTGTAAGGGAAGCGCGGCAGCCAAAAGCAAGGCCGCTACAGATGGTAGAGACGCGGATAAACATTGCGGCGACAAGGCTGTAAGTTTTATCAATGTTTGTCATCTAGCAGCGGCTTCGGATTGGCCCAGCCGAAAGATACTAAGCTGCATCGTACAGTTTGTATGTGCTCCGCATGTACTCCACACCAATCGCAAGATGCCGGGACTCGCAGCGGCGATTCACGTGATGACATTATTCAGCAATCGACCCTGGTAGCAGGCTGCCGAACAACTGCGTCAACTTGGATATCAGCAGCTAGCTACTAAGTCAAGGCCTGGGCTCCCTACCTAGCAGCCTCCAAACATCAAGCTTTGAACAACGCAACAACACCTGCTGCTGCACCACCACGACATCGTTCATTTCAATTTCTCTCTATTCATCTCTTTATACATCCTCGATTCCCATCATCTTACACCATGGAGCGCTTCAGGAACTTGTTGGGCGGAGGTGGCATGGGCTTGGGAGGAGTTACGCCTGGCACAGTAAGCTTTCCTTTATCCGTCATTACACTGCTCGAAGCTCTCGCATCCCCGGTAGCTTTGGCAAACTGAGCAGCCGAGATGGATCTGAAAGGAGAGAGGGAGAAGAAGAAGAAAACAGGTGGCTAATGAGACATGTTACAGGACAACACCAGCCTAATCGATAACTCGGAAACCGTCTACATCTCATCCTTGGCCCTGCTGAAAATGCTCCGGCACGGCCGCGCCGGTGTGCCGATGGAAGTCATGGGCCTGATGCTGGGCGAGTTCGTCGACGATTTCACAGTCAAGGTCATGGACGTGTTTGCCATGCCACAGAGCGGAACAGGCGTTAGTGTCGAAGCTGTCGACCCTGTGTTCCAGACCAAGATGATGGATATGTTGAGGCAAACTGGAAGGTAGGCTGACATCCGGCAAGCGGAGGTGTTGCAACAGCTGTGGCTAACAAAGGTTGACAGACCGGAATCAGTCGTTGGGTGGTACCATTCGCACCCTGGCTTTGGCTGCTGGCTGTCGTCGGTTGATATCAACACCCAACAATCGTTTGAGCAGCTGAACCCGCGTGCGGTGGCAGTAGTCGTCGACCCCATTCAGTCGGTCAAGGGCAAGGTTGTGATTGATGCTTTCCGACTCATCAACCCCCAGCTTCTGATGATGGGCCAAGAGCCCCGTCAGAGCACGAGCAACCTCGGCCACCTCAACAAGCCGTCCATCCAGGCGCTGATCCACGGACTTAACCGACACTACTACTCGATTGCGATCAACTACCGCAAGACGGCGCTGGAGGAGAACATGCTGATGAACCTCCACAAGCACGTGTGGACAGAAGCTCTGGAGATGGACGACTTCCGGACGGAGGGGCAGAAGAACAAGGATCGGCTGGAGAGGCTGGTCAGCCTGGCAGATGGCTACGAGAAGAGAGTCAAGGAGGAGACGGAGCTGACTAAGGAGCAGCTCAAGACCCGCTACGTTGGCAAGCTGGACCCCAAGAAGCACTTGGAGGACGTTGGCCAGGAGCTGATCGAAGACAACATCGTGTCGGTGTCAAGGCAGATGATTGACAAGGAGGCGACAATGCCCAAGAAGAATGGAGCTCTGGGGGTGGCTGCCCAATCCAACGGCGATCAGATGGAGACGGAGGAAGATTTATAGACGAGTAGCAAAGCAAGGAGGGCAGCCATTATCATCACCCGCTCGCACTATATCTTGGGTGCTACCGCTGCTGCACACACACACTCACATGGTAGCTGGCTGGGGCACGCCTTATACTTGAGGAGAGGGGACTGTAGAAAATTTCGCACACCGCCGTTGCAGTCGGGGTCGGAAGAACGCGGGGCTATGAGAAGCGTAGCCGCGAAAGATGGGCGACTCTGACCACTTGGGGGTCTCTAGGCCGGTCAGATGGTGGTTTTGCGTGACCATGAGCTTATAGCCTCTGTCGTTGTTGTCGCTTCTCTGGAGGAATGCTTGGGCTCCCTTGCACCAAAACATGAAGCCGTCGTCGGGCAGCACGATTCATGACATGTCACTATTTAATGAAGTTTTAATTTTTTTTTAATCCGGTTGGGGTTTAATTTTTCTGTGCTTGACAGGTTGTAAGTTGTAAGTTGTGGTTGCGGTTGGGCTGAGGTGTTAGTAGTAGAATTGGTGGCTGCGTATTAACGGCAACGGTCCCCCGTAGTGTGGTGTGTTTGCCAACTCTGGCGATGATATCATTGGCAAGGACTGCAAAGGAAATTTTAGAATGATGCAGTGACTGGATTTTGCAGGATTTGGAATTGACCGCTTCATGTGTATCGTGATGTGCGTTATTGAGTGACACCGCATCGGCATATGCGAACCCCCAACAAAAAAAAAGACGACAAAGAAGAAGAGGGCTAGCATGCCAACGACGAAACGAAACGACGCATAGCATTACGTTTCCCTGTCTTGCCTTGTGTTGGTTCGCCACTCATCCAAGACAGAAAAAAAAAAAGAGCTGCAAGTTGTGTCTCGCTTGGGCATTTGGGATGCATCTTGGCAGCAGTCACACGGGTGGTTTTGGCATCAGGCGGCGCTGGTTCGATTGGCGGCGACTCAGCCCTCAGACCCCTCGACCCCTCCCTCCCCTTGTCCCTTGTGAGATAGAATGCATGGATTCTCGTCTCCGGAGCGCCTGAGAGGGCAAGCTGGGACCCCCTGGAAGGCACGCAGAGTCCAGGGCCCAATCAGTGCATTTGGCGGCGACAGGCCACGGTCTCAGATGACGGCTGATTCATCGGGGGAGTCTGGCGGTGGGTATCAAGCAACCACTGTGCGGCTACTGCGGGCTTGCATATTGGGACTTGGATGGGGAATGGTTGAGTATGTACTTGGACGAAAGAAGATGGATGCGGCTGCAAAGAAATCGTTGGACGTGTGAAAGAAAGAAATATGCAGCGGAAAGAATTGATGGACGCGATGGTGAAATGGGAGGGAGATGATTTAGGTAAGGAGAGTACCTGTAGCCTGGTGTATCAGGCGGATTACCTAACTCCAGGCACACTCGTACTCGTATCAATCATCTAAAACAGAGCACCTTGAACTCCGTACCTTTTGATGACATCAACCCGTGAATGAACATGATCAATCATCAACTCATACCCGGTCAAGCAGTAAATAGTCAAAAGGCAGCCCCAGTGCGTGCTAAACGAGGCACCGGGACGAAAACAAGAACAAGGGGGCCCTCCCTGTGCCTGTGGGACAAAGACTGGAGCAGGATTTCAAGCTGCTGCAGCACACACGGTCCCCCGTCCACTCAAAGCCCGTCAGAAGCCCATTTAGCTGTGCCGTGCAGCAGAGGCCGTGCCGCGCACTGTGCCGCACCGCTGGATTCCCGCCATTCACGACGGCCTCGGCGCCTAAGTCAAAATCAATATCATCAGCTGCGGCAGAGGCGTGCAGCCTCCCGGCAGTAACCACACGGAACCGAATGAAGAAGGGCGCTGCCATTGGGCTGCTTGACTGCTTAGTAGGTACTCCTTGGGTATCGCCTCCACGTATGCCGTATGCACGAGTTACACTAGCACTACACAGCAGGTGGCACTCAACACTCTACCTATGGACCACAGAACACTGCCAACCAGCTCCAGTGCTGCTGCAACAGCGGCGCGGAAGACCACTAATACGGACCGGTGGACCAACTGAGGCCCGCTAACTCTCCAGGCCGCTGCGGCTACGCATCCACGCCAGCTCCGTACAGTGTCGACAACTTACAGGGGGCGGCGCAGCGAACGCACGCTTGCATCCAGTCGAACCAGAAATCATTTCTTCAAAGACATGCATTGCATCGAACAAACTTCATTTGTTCGTTCGGCCCAGCTCAATCGGCTCAGCAGCATGGTTGAGGCTGCCGCTACTGCTGCCTTTACTGCGACGCGACACGACAATCAGCGTGGCGACAATCGAGAGTGCTCTCATTCACTGACTCAATGAGAGCGAGTCTCATCACCACAAGTTGCATAGCGTCTGGCCTGTCCTGTCTGGTCCTAACCCTGCTCGCTCCAGCCCCTGTCCTGTCCTGCGCTGTGGCCGCTGTCATCGCCGTCGCCATCAATCACCTGCAGGAGCCACAACAAAGAAAAAAAAGCATCGCATCTTCGCATCCTCCCCTGCGCCGGCATTTCGTGCGTCGGGCTACGGGGGGTCTTTGAGCGACTAGCAGAAGCAGCGCCTGTCCCGCTACAACTTACATCCACCCAGCATTTCCACAGCATTACGAGTACCTGTGCATTCTAACGTCTACAACTACCTTACGAACTATTGACGACTATTTACCCGAGGCCCTGCGATCGCCACCACCGCTTCACCAACAGAGCCCGTCGTGTTGTGGTGGCCGTGGTGGTGCCGGCGAGTTGTCGAAAACACCAAGAGCGTTGCCAGCCGAGCATCGTCACCACCTTCAACAAACATTGGAGCGGCAGCACGTCGCTTCTTCCCCTTGCTGAAGGCCGCCAATCCGAATCCGAAATAAACAGAGCGCCGTAAACCATGACCATGATGGACGTGGCCACCGTCAACGAGGTCATCGACTGCGTCGGCCGCCTCTTCGACCACATTCCCTACGCCGTCTGCGGAACCGCCGCCCTCATCTACTATGGCTACCGCGCATACTCGCCCGACCACGTCAGCATCACCTGCCCCGAGGAGTCCAAGGAGGCCATCCGCTGCTGGGCGCTGGCCAAGGGAATGACGCCCTTGCCCGACAACCCCGACGGCTTCAGCGTGCGCGTCGCCAGCGGCCGCTCGTGCCCCGTGTGCATCAAGTTCATGAAGAACGGCTTCGAGCAACTCGAGGTGGTGCGCATCGGCCCCGGCCAGGCCAGCATGGTGACACTTCCCAGCATCGCAAACACCATTGCTCGCAGCTACGTCTTCCGCCTACACTCGTCGTCCACCGACCGCCAGGCCCTCTATGCGCGGTACCTGGCCTGGACCCTCAAGCGCATGGCTGAGATCCCGTCCACAGATCCCGTGCAGCGCCTGACGCCGGAGCGCGCGCGCGATATCGTCAACCGCTCCTTTTGGATCCCCTTTACGCTGTCCTACCCCGAGACCGTGCCGCTCTTCCAAGCTGCCGGGCTTGATATTCAGGGCGACGGCAGCCTCATGGACTGGCAGCAGCCCGACGAGCAGAGCATGCCTCCTCCACGGCCGCGGGCCCGGACCGCGGCAAGCCGCTACAGCCTCAACAACGCCAGCAGCAATTACAGCCTCAATAACGCCAGCAGCAATGGTCACCTCCGTAATCACAGCTACGGTTACGGTCAAAACTATAACCAGCACTACGGCCAAGGCTACGGTCAGAACTATAACCAAGGTTATGGCCAGAATTACGGCCAAGGATATGGCCAAGGATACGGCCAAGGAGGATACGGTCAACCATATGGTCAAGGTTTTAATCAGGGCTATGGCCAAGGCTACAACCAGGGCTACCCTCCAGGCTTTGGCCAAGGATACGGCCAGAACTACGGCCAGAACTTCGCCAACAACTATAACCCGGCCTTCAGCCAGAGCCAGACCAGCCATACCCGGCACAGCTACCACGGTTCAGATTTCTCAGATTCCGAGAATGGCAACACCCCATCCCTTCGCAGAGTCACCAAGCGTTTACCGAGCGTCCGGCCTATGATGTCGACATTTTCGTCTCCTTCCACCTCCGACTCGGAATTCTCCCACTCAGCCGGCGCCTTCTCGCCACAGTACATTCTCGCATCGCCTCTGATATCGCCTACCGGGCAGATGCCGCCACCGCCGCCTTTTTCATCGTATCACCATTACCCGCCGCTCTCTCCTGCAAACTCTATTCCTCATATACGGCCACTGGCTCCTCCGCCACTACCAAGGAGGGCATTATCGAATCGCCAGGATACAAGGTCGTGGACATGAATATCATATCCGCCATGAATTCCGCCATGAACTTACTCCCATATCACCATGACTACCAATATCTCTATCTCTATCTCAATTTCCATCTTTGAACCAAGAGAGAACAACATATACTCAGACTACCTACACACACAATCGATTTGACAGCGCGCCAATTTTTTTTCGTCCTATTTCCTTCAATTTAAGTGCCCAACGCTGGGTACGCCATGGGCCGGAGAGCCAAATCTACGGATTTTGGTTCAATTTCCTTTCTTTCTTTTGGATTTTTTCCTTTTCTCGATTTTCTTTTGTGTTCTTGCCGTCCAGAATGACCGGTAATCAACTTGGCCACGATATCCTTTTCCTTGTTTTTTCTCTTCTCTTAGCCAACTTTTTTTGTCGTTTCAACTTTTTTTTTTCCTTATCTGTCTCCTTTTTTTTACATGGCGGAGTTCTTTTGTACCAAGAATGAAACGATTTGATGGAAATACGGATATGGCTTTTGGGGGGGAAGGGGGAAGAGGGTTTCTTTTTACGCACGCATGACATGAACACAGAGAAGCTCTTTAATATTTTTGATGAAATCAGGAGATTGATGCTGCAAAGAAGAGACGGGATGACAATGTCATGCTAAGAAAAAACAACAACACACCACAGTTTTCAAGAATCAAGAATTAAGACTTAAAGAATATCAAGCAAGGTGGGAGGGAAAGACGCGGCAAAAATGTGAAAGCAGCCACAAAAAAAAAAGAACGGGCTTTTTCGAACACATCCATAACCATAGATTGATAGTTCATCTGTACAATAGAAAGGGGGGCGTCAAGGGGAACTGCGAGCTGTCAGTCCCCTACTAGGTACTATATCCATTGACTGGACTCTTTGTTTCACCATCTCTCATGGCTTTGTTTTGTCAGACACTCTTGTATCTTCAAGGTACAGGTATACAGGTATTTAGTAACAACAGTATGTCAAACACAGGCAACCAAACAGCAGATCAGGAACCAAGAAACGTATGCAAGTTTAATAGTATAGTCAAATCCCTCGTACCATGTATCTGTACGGGCAGTCAAATTTTAATTAGAAAGAAAGAAACCAACAAAATACACACTCACAGCACAAGTGCCTAAACTCCCTGCCCATTCTTAAGAAATTGCCCTACAAAAAAATTTCAATCCTCTGGTCTTCCATTTCCTTGTTCTACAAGATGGAGCAAGTTGGATACAAAAGATAAAAAAAAATCACGCTCAGAACATTTCCGTCCCGTTGCCACGTTACTCCAATACGCCTCCTAGAACGGCATCAAGCCGTATGCGTCCCATTTGATGCGACGGGCACATTTTCTTTCTTGTCCACTGCGCTCGCAATGCCTGATTGTAAAATGTCGCGTATAAAGGACTCCTGCTTGCGAGCCGACGGGGCCTTCTGCCCTGCTGACTCACTTGCAGTAGGTGACACATCAATGTCAAAAATCCCATCAACGGCAGCTATTCCTTGTGGTGTAGCAGGCCTCGATGATCCCGCCACGTCGAGATTCTATGCTCCCATGACGGGAACCTTCTTGCCTCGCTTGCCCAGCAGCGTAGCGTTGTCTAGGTTTAACTCAAATGCACCCTTCTGGCGTTGTCTCTCCCGCACTTGTTGTCGCGCAGCAGCGGCCACGGCGGCTGAATGTTGTCCATAGCCCTTCTCGCCGGCTCGTTCCCGCTCGCGGCCACGGGTATGGGTGGTGTCATGATCCTGGATGTTGGCTCTTTGCATTCTCTGCTCTAGGGCCTGGGTTTTGGTGTTGGCATCATCCTTGTCGACGTCCATGTTATCGACATCGTCGCTATCCTCTTCCTCTTCCTCTTCCTCTTCGTTAAGGCCTCCAAGTGGACGTCCAGCACCTCCAGCCCGCGCACCGACCTGCGCTCTTCTCTTGGCCTCCTCCTCCTGGCGGTGGACGGCATAGCTGACATCAAACACCTCGCGGAGGTTGACGGCTGCGGGAGATCGGAAGTCGTATCGCTTGCCGGACTCTTCGAAGTGAGCAGCGTTGAATTGCTTGAGCGGCACCATTCCGGGAGCCTTTTCGTCTCGGGGAGTCGGTCCCACCTCCTGGATCCATGGGTGGGCAAGGAACTCCCTGATGGTGTAACGCTTGTCGGGGTCTACCGTCAAAAGATGGCTGATAAGGTCCTTGGCAGACGAGGAGATGTCGTCCCACCACGGCGACAGGAAGGTGTACTGGCCCTTGGCAACCTTTTCGGTGAGCACCTCTATGCTCTCATCGTAGAAGGGTGGGAATCCGCA
The DNA here is from genome assembly GCA_020045945.2 of Trichoderma semiorbis. NCBI lineage: Eukaryota > Fungi > Ascomycota > Sordariomycetes > Hypocreales > Hypocreaceae > Trichoderma > Trichoderma semiorbis. Next base: position 3,704,265 of record CM034695.1, read on the forward strand.
GAGCAGGGTATAGAGAACGCAGCCCAGCGCCCACATGTCAACCGACTTTGAGTATCTCTCATCCTTGACGATCTCGGGAGCAGTATAGCCAACAGTACCACAGGGAGTCATGGTCTGTGCTTCCCAAACAATCTTGGAGAGACCGAAGTCGGCAATCTTGATCTCGCCAATGCCTCCGGCTCCCAGGCCCTGGATGAACTCGCCCTCGTCGACCTTGTCCTCATCGCCTGGCTGCTTGGGTTTCGGGTGCTTGGATGGAATGAAGGGGATCGGGTTGAACAGGATATTCTCGGGCTTGATGTCACTGCAAGGATGTGTCAGCACAGGTTTGCCTTTGTCTGGGCAAAAAAGGTGAAGCCATGACGTCAGAGCGGGACTACCCCTGTCCCACTACTTTTGTCTGAGTTGCTTAGAAATGAGACAAAGTGCAGCCAAGACTCACCGATGGACAACGCCCTTCTCCTCGTGCAGGTACTCGAGCGCTCTGGCGACGCGGACGATGACATGGCGAGACAGCTCTTCGCTGAAGTAGGTCAGTCGTACGATTTGGTGGAACAGCTCGCCACCGGGGGCCAGCTCCAGGACGATGTAGTAGTATTGCTTGGACTCGGAAAATTCGATGAGCTTGACGATGTTGGGGTGATCGAGCTGGCGCATGATCTGAACCTCTTTGAGGATATTGGAACGCTAGACTGGGAGTTAGCATCAGTAGTTCCGCGCCATCATTTCCATGTATTCGAGGCCACAACTTCTGGCTTCGTGTACGCAGTAAGTACCCTCCGAACGAGGGACCAGGCAAGGATGTCAACATAGGAAATAAAAAAATGTCGCACCTCTGCAGCCTTTGGAATCTTTTTGAAATCTGGATGTAAATGTTTATTTCCCTATTTCAGGGGAAACCCCCCTCCGTTGTTGGTAAGAGCGGGATGGAGCAAGAGACGAGGCAGCTAAGGAAATCGGATATCATGGCAAAAGCAATAACAAGGAAAAGAAGATGACAAACAAATCGATACAACTTACTTGCATGCGGTTCATCTCGTACTTGCGCACGACTTTGATGGCCACCTCGCCATGTTCTCCATGCAAATCGCGTGCACGGTAGACGTTGCTAAAGGCACCATCGCCCATCTTTTCGAGAAGCTCCCAGCGATCCAAATCAGGATACTTGGGGAATTTGCTCTTGCTCGCATTCTCCTCAGCAATGATTTGGGCCAGGTTTGCCTCGTCGACTCTTATGCCCTTGGTACCATTGACTTGGGCAGGCTCGGCGTGATGAGCTGCGGCATAGCCAGCCTGTGCTGCGCGGTTCTGCTGATCGCCAGGTGCTTCCGAGTATGCTCCCAGGGGCTCCTGGTTTCCGGCAGGATTGCCATACACAGGACCTGTTGGAACGGATTTCTCTGCGGGCGGCTGTGGTATAGATTGAGGGGCCTCATTCTTGCGTGTTTCTTCGGGGAAAGTAGTGCGTGCTTGTTTGCCTAGCATCAAGATCAGTTAGTCGATCACATTGGGTACTTTTTCAAGATAATAAACTGCAGCTGCACAGTAACAAATCAAAAGAAGAGACTTTGGAAAAAAGTGATGGGTTTTGTCATACCATGGCGAATGAAGTTCTTGAGCTGTTGAATCGTAGACATGGTTGAAAAGAGGCGCCGCTGACGAGCGACGGCGCGGTGAAAGGTACAAGTTGGAGCAGGCGGACGATTGATTCTATGCTGCGCAATTGAAAAGTTCCTTCTTCAGTGCTCTTGTAATTTGGCTTATAGAGAAGAAAATATGGTGAGAAATAGACAAGCTCAGCGTGTTTGGCCGAGGATCAGATTATGAGATGAATGGGGGGGGAAACTGTAGCAGTGTCTGATAGCGAGAAATGGCCCAACGTGGGTGGGTTCTGCGCGGATGGTGTGCGATGATGCGGGGTTTTAAAATGAGTTTGCAAGCAAGCAAAACGTGGTGGTACTTTTTTGCCTGGTTTTTTCCCCTTTCTAGGCTGACAGATGCTCTATGACGGAGAGGCGAAGCTGGGTCGAAGCAGACGGGCAAAGCGATTCAAAATGGTGAACAGGGGAGAATTTGCTCGCTGGCCAAGGGGGAAGAAATGATGAGAGAAAGATGAGAAAAGAGAAGAGGGAGAGAAAAGAGAATTGCTCCAGCGGCTGGGAAGAAGGTGGTGTAGGGACTTATTAGTGACTGAATGGATGGTTCCGGCGCGGTAAATCCAAGTGGGTGGAAGTGACGTGCGGCTGCTGCGCCTGCAAGAGGCTAGCAGACAGCAGCTAAACAGGACCTGGTAGTGGGTTCAGTATGTAATGCGTCCTAGGTCAGTTCAATTTTTTCAGTTTTTTTTTTTAGTGCTGGTGCTGGTGCTTGTTTCTCGGCAGCTGTTGTTGCAGAAGACTTGGCAGCTAAAGCAGAGCGGGCGATCCAGACGAGAATGTATTAGGAAGAGAAGAAGAAAAGAGAGGGAGAAGAGGGCGTGATTAGAGACGAGGCTGGGTAGGACATCTTTAAATTGGATTATTATTTTATTCTAATTCTGTATTCTTACGCGACTTGAGCTTCGCCTTGCTGCCTACATTTACAACCTGCTGTACACCTACCGTCATGCGCATCCATGTACTAGGCAAGTACTGCAAACAATTGGGTGTTGATGACGCACCCAACCGACAGCAACGGCTGTTTCATCACCCAACTTTACTCTACTCAACCATGGAATGTACTCGTACATGTACACGTCCCAAGGCCTGCAAATGCACGACGCGCACATGGAAGAGGCCAGAAGGCCCAAAGTCCAGCCGGGTCACATTCCACGTCCCAGCTGCAGGTGAAAAACAAGATCAGTACGACACGAAGCAAATGCAGTTGGTACCTGTGCCGGGCGGTAATCTTGCTTACAGGTAGACTAGACACTCGCTAGTCTAGCCTGGCCTGCTACCGTCTGATCAATGATGCTACTCCACGGGCTCCCTGGCAAGCCTGGTAGGTAGATGTAAGTGCCCTAGACCTGCCTGGACCTGGGCAGCCCCGTTAATCCAGCAGGATATTCTGGCCCTCAGGCATTGGGCAACGCTACGGACACGGGTCGAGACCGCAGAGGGCTTGCAGAGTGCAGGAGAACGTGCAGATTCAACCGCGGGGCGGATTCGAGGCTACGGAGTACTCCGTCCATACGTGTAGTCTCTACGGCAGTCCGGTACGGTACGGTACGGGACAGCTGGAGGATTCAATGTTTATGGACGTACATCCATGGTTGATTTGCAATGCCGGTGGCGAGGTGCAGTCAGCCGCCAAAGGAGCACCACCGCGGCGTGTCATGCATCGAGTACAAGTGAATTCTCGGTCGACACGGGCGGATGCTTTCTCGACACCTGATCCGACGATTGTCCATTTTGCTCCGTTCTGTCCCGTGAGGACAAGTATTCTGAGTATGGCTGATGTTTGCCAGCCTCCTCCATCTGCCGTCTGCAAGCAGAGGCCAAAGCAAGGAACCCGCTGTGTCAATTACCAGGGAACCAACTCTTCGTCTCCTCTGCGTCTGATACATCAGCATCCGGTACGGTACAGGCGCATATTCTCCGTACATACGCATGTATATGACCCATGCCAAGGCACTGGGCAGAAAGCAAATCTGCCAGCACGGAGCACAAATACCACCGTAACCAAGTATCGCCTCATCACGATCTCAGCCAGCTACAAGCTATTTTCTGCTAGCAGGTACTTAGAAGGGGAGGCACATGCAGCAGGTGCCAGGGCGGTTTTGGCGGGGCCGCGGTTTTGATCCGCGATTATGACGCCGCAATCGACGTCATCTCTATTTCTCTCTTTCTCTGCGGCGCCACGCGACCAATAGCGCCGGCGTCGTGCCCGAGAGACATTGAAGGCGGGCATCACGTACATTTGCCTTGCTTCTGTATCGCCTCTGCAGGGCTGTGACATGTCTCGGCTACTCGGTTTTTTAATTTTATTTTTGGTGCCTGAGATGATTCACGTTGAAGCAGCTATCCAGGACTCGGCTGGAATGGGATGGGATGGTATAAAGATCATGGGAGAGACGAGCGTGAATCGCTTCATTGCGGATCTGCTCGTTTTGGATTGATGCCATCTCCGGATTCACTTGGGAATCGTGCACCCACTTGATCAAGCTTCCTTGGCTCGGGTATGGATATGCACACCTGTCGATCCTCTCGCTTACGTTACGTATGCATCATGGCAGAGCTGGTTGAACGAATGAGCGAAATAGGAAACCCAAAATAACAAAAGAAAACTATATTCCCTACAAACCTGGGGAATATGGTACCTATCTACAACTCTCCAGGATTGCCTTCATTGTCCACTCAAGCGTTAGGCTACCTACGTCACAGTGGAGCTCGAATCGCAGCCGCGTGCCTGATTGATGATTGATAATTGCATGAACTCATGAAGGCATCACGGATGTAGCGTGGGCAACAAAGGTTCAGCTTGATACAATTAACCTCTAAATTAGATTATTGCGTTCATACGTACCAACTAGGTAGGTAGATATGTTCTATTTGTAGCTGTGGTCACCACATTCACCGGTATGGTCACATCGGGCTGATTCTATTCACGTCGTTTCTAGATATATGACCATGACGTTGCCATGGTCTTCCAGTCTAGTCCAAGTCAACCTCTTTTCTAGAGCTATGGAAGAACCATTGCTTCAACTCCATGGCACCCTAGTATTGCATCTTTGTTCTAGAACTTCGCAACATAATCTGGACATTTTAGGCCGTTGCAGGAAGTTGTACATGACATCAGTGTGCGAATGCACGCCCCCTACGTGCTCTATGAGTAGGGAACTCTCCACGTCATTGCTCTCCAGATGGACCGCGCGGCTGCTATCTCCGGTAATCTTGACCTAGGAAGAGAGGCTGTGATGCGCAAACAACGACGCCTCAATGCTGGTGCAAAGCCGATCGCACACCTGAAAGATATAGTGTGATTTGTCTGAGCATGTACACAAGGTGAAAGGTGAGACATGCTGTTTGATGTTGAAAGTTAAGCCCATAGTTGGCCAGAATCTCCCCGGGAGGTAAGTCTATGCTATCATTTGCCACAGGGGATCTACAAGAAGCATCATTCCGAGGGGTCGAGGCGGGTAGGCGGAACATGTTCCCGGCTCCAAGCCTCGATGCCAGTGATTGAACTTACTGTCAATAGATGGTGCGCTGCGACATGCATCTGGCACCGGAGCATCTGGGCCGGTGGCGGGCCATTTATAATCACTGAAGCTAGAATCGATATATGGCATCTGAGATAGGTACAGCTGTTGATGATTGGCTGCGGCTCTTACAAGTCTCCTCTATGAGTAGTATCCGATGGACTCGTCAAGATATACACAAGTCGGCCGTAGTAAACAGATAGACAAGCATAGAGATTCTAGACCACCACCTTTTTCAAGCACGATACATATATGGAAGGTCGAGTGTATTGCAGCAATCATGGCTCGAATACAGCAGCTGTGGGAGTAAGGGCATGTATGTTTCTAGGAGGAACACGCATGAGTGCTCTGATCGGCTGGACAAGATGCAATACATCCATCACCCCAAGTCTTAAATAATACGGTAGGTAGGCAAGCGAAGGTCAAAAAAAGCGAGACCGGTAAATAAATAAGTATATACATTCAGTACGTAATTAACTTATCGAGTAGTGCTTTTGCAGGGGAACGCCTAAGGTATTCAGCCAGCACCGAAACTTTTTATATAAGTATAGTAGCAGTTACTGGAGAAATATAAATATAATAGCAGTTACTGGAGAAATATAAATATAATAGCATTTATTAGGGAAATGTAGATATAGTAACAGTTATTAGGGAAATGTATCCGTAGATATAGTAGCCACTCCCTTTGTAGGCGTATGATTCACTCGTGGATGTTCGAAATCCTCTCGGTCTCGTCCGCTTGGTAGGTTATGGAAGCAACCCATTAAATCCTTAATTAACAAATTCATACTATCTGAGCTTGTTGTTGCGCTTTAAAATAGACATCAAGAAGCCATTCATGCACTTACTTATGTCTTGCGTGCACCTGTATTCCATGCATACATGCACCTTACTTGAGTACCTAGATACGTACCGCGTTCGAGCAGCCGTGACTGATACATCCGGTTAATTCGTCGCATTGCATGATACATGATACCTGCACTCGGAATAATTGACGGTGCGCGATTCCAGAGCTGTATGCATGTAGATACCATTTGTCACTGCCTATTCTGAAAAATTGGAGATCTTGACATGCAACTTCACGATGATGCCCAACATGCCCAATGCGTCGACACAAGACAGTGCGTCAACTCAACAAGATTTGAGCATCAAGACGCCGGAGAACACGTCTTCGCAATATCATCACTTTGTTCCTCAATTCCTTTTAAAGAATTTTGTTGATGCATGTGTCCCTACAGACCGTAGAGCTCGGAGGAGAAAGCGCAATGCCGACCCTACCGTCAACCGCGTGGAATTGTCTTCTGAAACGCCAAAAGTCATAGAGATACCAGTAAAGAGGATACTTGGCAAGACGGACATGTATCGGGATACGAACAAACCATGTGCAGAGCAGCAGCATGTAGAGAGGATGTTCGGCGATGTCGAGTCAAGGACCAGCAGAATCTTTCGTAAAATTACGAAAGCTTTCGACGAAGGCCATCGCGGCATCTGGCTTACACGAGACGAAAGGAACCTTGTCAGAAAGTTTCTTTTCCTCATGAAATACCGAGGACCAACCTTCTACAGGCGTTATAACCACGAGACCGCATCGGAGTACGACGCCAATGATAGAGAGAAGATGCTGGAATACATGCAGAAGAAAGGGTTTGAAAGACCTATCGGCGTATGGTTCGATAACATCAAAACCATCATTGAGCTGGATATGGATGATGAGTTGAACTGGACATCAGAACTCCCAAAACGCATGTATCCGGACGATGCGAAGTGGGCCATTATGCATTGCCAGTCCTTTTTCATGGCCATATGCACCCCTTCTAATGCTCAAGATGAATTCCTTCTTACCGACAACTGCTACCATGTTTCCGAAGGTATCTTTCAAAGCTTCGTCAGCCTGGAGACTGGAGAGTCTGAAACCGGGGCTTGGACGAACTTCCACGAGTTTGCTCCCATATCTCCGAAGCTAATGATTGTGCTTCGGAGCTTCTTACTTCCATCGCCAGAGGAAGACTCTCTCCCCGGAGTCAAGGCTGAGAGAGAGATGCTATGGTCTCTGATGGTAGAGAGGTTCCACGGGAGCGATGTCAATTCCACCCTAGCCGATCTTCCAATCGTGATACCCGACAACAATTATAGCCATAAAATAAACGGTGTTTTACAGTTCCAAGATGAAAACTTCTCTCTGCAGCGTCATCACAAATTTTTCTTCAGCTTTTTCCCTATCGAGACACACCATGTCAACAAGATCCACTGTGTGTTCTTGGATAATGCGAGCCCCTGCACCAGCGTGATATTCCGATCCAAGGAGTCTTTTCGCCAAACTCTTGAGTGGTATCTCACGGAGCCTGGTTGGGTCGGAAAGCGTGTTACTTCTCTTCCGGGTGACAGGCGACGTCTCTATTTGCTGAAGCTGGCAGCAGTGCTGAAACAATTGGGCTCCGACAAGGAACCTACTTGGGAAGAAATCGATGTTGCAAAGATGAGAAATGACACCAAACATCAATTAATGCTGAAGGAATTGTTTGAGTTGCTTCCTGAGCTCCTAGACTGCATTCCAGATGACAACCCAACCGAATTCATGCAAATTTACAATTGTCTAGGTGATTCAATTTTCAAGCCTATTTCTATCTTTACTGATGAGAAATCCAGGTGGATCGAAGCAAACGATTATAAAAGATATGAGGCAGGTTTACTTGATGACGAAATTGCGGATCAAGATTGATGTGTGGTCGAAGGGGCTGGACGAAGCCTTGCGGGAAAGAAACCGCAATCTTCTTATGGACGCATATACTCGGCTTCCCTCTCATCGTTTCTGGTGGTACATAAAACAATGGAGAGACATGATCTTGACAGGTCCAGGTGGCCCGCGCATCGAAGAGCATGCCCGACCACAGAACATCAACTACGACGGACCCGAAGATGTAATCGCCAGAGGCAAGTAGACTTTGTTTTTGTTCAATAAGAATACCTTCTAATAGGTTATAATAGCGCGACACATCATTGAACCTAACAAGCTAAACGCCCTAATGAAAGTTGCCGTTGAAAATGACATTATTTTGAAGAAGAAACCAGGCTATAGCCTATCATGGGAATTCACAATGGATAAGAGTGGCGCCGAGAATATTATGATGGTTCAGGCCCTTGCCTTTAACAGTATGTTTATTTGACTTGAAGCAAGTTACGTTCCAGGCTGAGCTCTCTATAGGTAGTATCCGAGACTGCGGTAAGATTTTGATCATGATTTTCCAGAGCCTGCTAACATTCTAATAAAACACAGGAATTGAAGCCATCGAAACACTCGCAACAATCTACGGAATGGCGGTTGTGAATCAATTCGTTTTGGAAATTGGAGGATGTGAAATGCTTAATCTTACAGAAGGCGAGACAGTCGAGCTGTTCGTCAGAATGCTAGTGCGGGAAGATTTCGAGGAGATGTTACAAGGCAAAGTGGAACCAAATGTGTTGAATGATTTGATGAAGGTCTTTTTCGACTTGATATACCCTCACCCAGAAATAGCTACAGAGGAAGTCATCACAAGTATTGGAGATTGATAGGAAACAAATTTCATTATTTCCTCTTACAACTCGCAACCACGCCTTTCACCCAAATAACCAACATCGACCATTATCGCAAAAGTCCACGTAGTGACTAACACGAACTTATTTTCTCAGAGCTTGTAGAGTCTAACAGAGACGCCTTCTCTCTCTCCATGAGCAATCAAAGCCTTATTCTTACGCCCATAAAACACTCGCAGTGCAAGACACACAATCACAACGAGCAGCAGAAATCCTGCATTTGTCCAATGACCTGTAGGATAGCCCTTTTTCGCCTCATCTGCCTTGTAAATCCACACGCCCGGGATCTGACCAAGCCCTCCACCAATGCTCACGTTGATGGCAATTGCCAGTCCCGTGGAGGCGGTGCTGACGACATTCGAAGTCAGCCAGCCCAGCATGGGTGGGATGCTGGCGAATGAGCCTGCGGTGGCGAGGATGAGGCCTCCGTAACGAGACTTGTACGAGGTTGCCGGTAGAGCGGCCGAGATGATGAAGCCGATGGCGCCAACCATGGCGGCACCTGCGGCGTGTATTCCACGGGCATTGAAGTGGTCTGCTGAGATTGCGACGAGGATTTGACAAACTGTTTGAGCCCCAGCTCCGATTAGCACATGAAGGTTTTAATCAATCATCGCAGAACGAAGACTTACCGTAGGCAACAGCCCAAGGGGGAACAGTCATGAGCTGCGCCTTCAGGTCGACATATCCAAGACCACTTGTGATGGACGGCGAAAAGAGACTTAGACTAGCAAACGGCGGGCTAACGGCAAAGTAAATGAGGTAATGAGCATACAGCCGCCAGTCAGTGAGCGTGGCTTTGGCATCCTGCCAAGTCATGCTAGGATGATGGCCTTTGCTTCCCTCGTAAAAGAGACGCTGAACGGCGAGATCCTTTTCCGGTTCGGACAGCCAGGTGGCACTCTCTGGGTAGTCGGGCAAGAAGAAGAAGACGAGAAATGCGGATAAACAGGAGGGAATGCCCTCGATGATGAAGAGCCAGCGCCAGCCGGCGAGGCCTTGTGCTTGGTTCATGTGTCCGATGCCATACGCGATGGCACCACCAAACTGCGAAAAGCTTCGGTTAGTATACAGTGATAAAGCTATCCACGTTAGACTTACGGCTCCAGCTAGTGTCGCAGAGGCGAGAATAAAGGCAACTCTGTCAAAGGTGTATATCAGCAAGGCATTCTCAAACTACACATGTAAAAACCCATGCAACTTACCGCACACTCCGCTCGTCGTGCTTATACCAAAACGTCAAGTAATACACCAATCCCGGAAACAAACCCGCCTCAAACACTCCGAGCAAGAATCTCACAGCTGTCACGCTGGCAAAGCTATTCGTAGCTCCCATACACATAGTAATAGTGCCCCAACAAAACATCAAAAAGGCCAGCCACCGGCTCGGACGTAGTTTCTTGAGCAGAATGTTGCTAGGGACCTCGAAGACGGCATACGCGACGAGAAAGACCATGAGGGCGACGTTGAACTGCTTGTTGCTCATGTTGGCGGTGTGCTGCAGGTCGTCATTGGTTGACACATTGAGGACCTTTGCATTGCCGATGTTGGAGCGGTCGAGGAAGCAGAGGAAGTAGATGCCGGCGGAGATGGGGATGATGCGGGTGTCTTGTTTCCAGAGGAGTTTCTTTTCTGCCTCTGTGATGGGGCCCTGCTGAACTGGTGGGAGTTCCTTGGAGAGGGACTGTTAGTTGACTCATATCCTCATGTTTGTCGTATTGTAGGGAGATGAAGGGATGAGCTTTTCTCACATCTTTGAGGACAGCAACATCAACGTCTATTTGCTGCGAAGCTGTCGCTTCTTCTAGCTTTGCATCCATCTTGGATACGTGATTTCCACCGATCTTACAGAAAATAGCAAGTCGTTGTTTGTAAATGGTTCCAAGAATGAAGGCAGTGATATAAGTACTTAATCGGAGCCAATTGACTGTACTCACGCGCCTCAATCTATTTCCTTCGAGCCCAAACTTTTGGTAAAAAGATGATTCTTAAAACAAAAAAGAATTTGCAGCGACAATAATGGAAAATCTCCATTGTCGCACCGCCCGCCCACGGTAGGATTGCGGGGAGGTCCAAGCGTTGTCTAAGACGGCGTGTTTGTCGCCAAGCGAACCCCATGGTTCAACTGCCGAAACAGGGACGTGGTGATAGCAGGGCGAATGAAGATTGGTCGTTTGGAAGCTGTGGTGGGGATTTTTGAGGATCTCCAGGTTCTCTCAGCTCTCATGAATCCCTGCTCTTGCGTCTCGTGGACGCGCTGGCAGCGTAGCGTCACATCGCGGGTTTTGGAGATGGATGCGGGCCAATGACGATAAGAGGCCGATAGATGGCTGGACTTGAGGTGATTGAAAGCACTGATTCTTGAGAGAAGAGAGCGGAGTGGGAAAGGGTTGAATGGGGGTTGTGGGCGTTTATGTAGTTGTGGTGATGTTGGTGAGGGTTGCAGTATAATACCAAGCGGAGGGCAGAAACACCGAGAGAGGGAAGATTTCGAACACCCGCGCGCCTTCAATTATACGCCTGCTTTTTATGTATGTGCTACTACAGCTACATTTTTGCTAATCTTTACTACTATATCTATATTTCTTCAATAACTGCTACTATATGTCTATATTTCTCTCGTAATTGCTATTAAAATTATATCTCCGCTTGAATACAGACATGAGGTTATGTAGGGACAATGGAGATGGGGCGGGTGAAACAGTAATATCGGCAATCGGATTGAGCTCGCCAATGCAACGCTGACCCCGGATCAGCATCGGATAAGTTAATTTCCAATGTTATTTGTTTATCTTGTCTTGCCAAGCACATCTCGTGTAATCTGACGGCTTGCTGCAGGAGGGAAGAGATAATCTATACGGAACAACTCATGGGAGCAGTATTAGTACCGACTTACAACGATTATACCGGCAGAGCTGTCTAATAGGTGGAGATAACTACATATACCTGAATTTACACCTGGGCCTATGTCTTGGTGACTGGAGTGATGCTCATCATGCTTGCTTCTATCATTGGTTGTCATTTCACAGCAAAGTTGTAAATCGGAAGAGACTGTTGGAAATGAGGCATCATGATATGTCAGTCCTCTTATCGACTACATTCTATGGTGTACCACTTCTTCAGTCCTAGATGCATCTTTTCCAAGATGCCAAACAAACATTGTTCCATCGTTCATCAATTTGGCGGCTTTCAAAATACAGTTCCGGGTAAGAGCTTGGCATTGGGATCAGATATCATCAAATCACCACCAGCCATGAGATCAACAGGCTTTTCTACAGAATAGGTCCAATAGCAAGCCCATAATGACAAAATTATATGAATAAACACTAAATTGATACGAAAATGTATATCTAAATTGATGGTGTGCACACTTCTATTCATGTTCTTGCAGATGTGTCATTCTCTCATCTCCTCATTTATCAACACACATGCAATCATTCACTGCCAAGCATCTTCACATTTATCCATTCATCCTACAAAGTAACAGTCAGAAAGACTCCATCCCCGACATCCGCCGGCCGGCATCTACACAGCTCTCGTCGGTCACTCTGCGTCACAAATGTCTCGGGAGCTGCCTCTTCCTTTTGGCGGGATCATCTTGGCGGCAAATTTTGTGGGCCATTTTAGAGTAGCTCGGCGCCTTGAAATGAAACCCGAGCGGGCGAAGCCGCGATGCCCGCAACGCGATCACTAGCAAAGTTGCAGAGGGGAACAATGACTGGACTCATTTCCGATGATGTGCGTGCGTGCTAGTGAAGCGTCGCTTATTGCGGGAAAAAAAACTTCATCAAGGGCGGGAGTGGTTGGGCTCAATTGCCACCCGAGATGAGACGTCGGGAATCTGAGATGTCTCAGAGTGAAACATACATCCGTGTCAAAGCTTCCTGCATGTCATCAGTGTTGCTACTGCGGTGACTGTAGCTGTGAATATGACTGTAAATGTGATTGTAAATGTGCAATGCTTCATAACGGATGCTTTATTCTTTCAACGCTCTATATTGTCCGCAAATAATGACGGCGCTGTCTACTCCTCATCGTCTGAAGGCTCAGCCGGCCAGAAAAACCAAGTAATAACCATGATGGCCTTGAGAATGGCGGCAGTCCACAATGCGCCAGCAATGCCAAGGGAACTGTGCGAGAAGATTCCGCCAAGAACAGCACCGACGAGCAGAAGCGTAGGCGCAGCCGCACGGCGGTTCCTCTCGGCGTTCTGGAAGGCAAAGAGATCCTGGTCGGAGAAGAGATCGCAGTAGATGCTGGTCAGGACGACACTGGTCAAGGCATTGTACTTTAGAGCTCGGCTCGTCACGGCCTGACCACAGCTCTGGAAGGCAACGAGCGCAAGAGGCGCTAGGACAGTCCAGCCGACATGGTCCTTTTCCTCAGAGGGAGTCGTAAGGGTGACGATGAGGGCGGCAGCGACGATGAAGAGCGTCTGAGCGGCAAAGGACACGCAGAGCACCCATCTCCTCTTGGGCGAAAAGTAACGGTGGAAGCGGGCGAAGAGGAACGATCCGATGCAGAAGCAGAAGAGTGAGATGCCGGACTTGTAGAGACGGGCATTCGTAGGGGGGTAGATGAGCGAGGCCAGGCCCAGTCCGACATAGACGGTGTTTCCTATGCGTTTGACATGAGATGGTTAGCATTTTCGGGTTCTCAGTCTTTGAGTTCTGATCTGATCTTTGAGTCTTCATCATCTTATTTCCTCTGCAGAGCGAGGCACGCGATGAGATGCCTCATTCATCCAAATCCAACAAGAGGCTTGACCAACCTGTTTGCATCGACACAAACGCGCCCCAGACCTGCGTCGACGCGCTGTCCAGCAGCCCCGTGACGACGTAGCACAGAAGAAGCACCACATCGGCCCACGATCGCGACACTTCGGCCGTCATTTGCTTGCGAAAGCGGGAGACGACGGACCGCGGCTTGGAGTGGCCGTTGCGGAGGAGCGGCTGTTCCTCATCGCCAGAGGCGCCGTTGGGCACGGCTGCAGAGCCGTTGGTGGTGCCGTAGGTGGTCATTGTAGGGCGTCAATCAGTGTCAAAGTGTTGACGAAAAGGAATGAATGAGTGTCAATGTCAATGACAAGAATAATGAGAGTCAAATTCCCGTTCGTTGAAGCCTCGCCAAGTTCGAGGGGCCGCCACGCCTATCAATGATATTCGGCAGGGGCAATAATTAGATAGAGTACTCCGTATCGTCGGGCTATCGTGTTGCCGCAAACACTTTGACTCAGATTAGCACATGCTCCATGCACAACTCAGTTACCAGCAATTGCGCAATGAGCTAAAAGGAGCTAAAACCGAAGCTTGGCCTGCCGCAAAACGGAACCCCCTGCGAGTCTCAGCTAGTCTCCAATAATTCTCCTGCTGCAGACCCCCGGAGTCTATTTTTCTGCCGCCGAATGCCCAGGAACAGCAACTTTTTCATCGCGCAAATCCGAGCTTCCCATTGGCGGATGTCAGATCTGACGCCGACTTTCGCCTCAATCGCAGCTGCAATTAGACTGCTAAGGACGGACTTGGTTCGGAATCGGTCAAGGCTGTCGGCCCCCTGCGGCTCCTGGCGGTATCGGGGGTGCATCGAGGTACTTTCGGTTGTGGTGGCAGCAGGCGGCAGATCCAGGTACCGGGCTATCAAGTAGTACCGTCAAGTCCCGCTCCGCACAATCATCACCAGTGGGTTGTGGTGAGGCGATACCGCGACCTGGAGAATCCAGCACGAGTAGAGTACAAAGCTTATACCAAGGTTTTGCGACGGCGGCCCCCCATGCAACGCGAGGATAAGGAGGGCCAGCCTTGTACACCGAATGTACAGATGTGACGTGCCGCAGACGCAGCGGAGGCATGAATTGTCGTACGAGAGAAGCTTGTGGCCTGCTTTATAAATCATCCTGCCCGCCCGACAAGCTTCACATTCACCTTGACCTGTACAACCGCATTGAAGCTGCCGCACCGACTGAAGCTCAGCACCCTGTAACCTAACTTCTGCCAGCAAAAATGAAGCTCTCCGCAGCCCAATTGCTCCTTGCCGGAGCCAGCTTCACAGCTGCTCTGCCTCATCTCGACAGCCCGCGCCAGCGTCTGCTCAATGGCATGGATCTGCCCTCCAAGTACGGTGAAAACAGCAAGCCCTACACTCCCGGCCACCGCGATGCCGAGGACAACTACGTCGATGCCGTTGGCAAGAAGCTGGACCCCAAGCCGTGGCGAAACGGATTCGGAGCTTCGGTTCTGGGACCTTACAACCGCGACCGATCGCGTCAGAGCCCCGACATGATCCGCCCGCCCAGCACAGATCACGGCAACATTGCCAACATGCGATGGAGTTTTACTGATTCTCACGTGCGAATTGAGGTAAGAATGAGAGAGAAAGCCCGCTGCAGAGTCGCCTGAAACCCGGGCCTCCGCCGATTGAACCCCTGCTGATACCGGAACTGTAGGAAGGAGGCTGGACCCGACAGACGACCATCCGTGAGCTCCCCACTAGTGTCGAGCTCGCCGGTGTCAACATGAGACTCGACAAGGGCGTCATCCGTGAGCTTCACTGGCACAAGGAGGCTGAATGGGCTTACGTGCTGGACGGCGAGGTGCGCGTCACTGCTCTCGACTACGAGGGCGGCAACTTCATCGACGACCTCAAGAAGGGTGACCTGTGGTACTTCCCCAGTGGTGTGCCTCACTCTCTGCAGGGTCTCGGTGAGAACGGAACCGAGTTCCTCATCATTTTCGATGACGGCAACTTTTCCGAGGAGTCGACCTTTATCCTGTCTGACTGGCTTGGTATGTCTCATTTCTTACTACTAGCTACGGCTACTACTCCTGCGTTTTACATGTATCATGTATATACTAACGACGGGTTTCACACAGCTCACACCCCCAAGTCCGTCATCGCCGAAAACTTCCACCTCGCTCCTGAGCTCTTCGACCACCTCCCCGCCGGCGAGAAGTACATCTTCCAGGGCTCTGTGCCCGGCTCCATCGAGGACGAGGCGCCCAAGGGCAAGAACGTCAAGAAGTCCAACTACCAGTTCACCCACAAGATGCTGGACCAGGAGCCCAAGAAGACGTCCGGTGGCCAGGTGCGCATCACTGACTCCAAGAACTTCCCCATCTCCAAGACCGTGGCTGCTGCCCACGCCGTCATCGAGCCCGGCGCGATCCGGGAGATGCACTGGCACCCCAACGCCGACGAGTGGTCCTTCTTCATCAGCGGCCGCGCCCGTGTCACCATCTTCGCCTCCGAGGGTACCGCCCGTACCTTTGACTACGTCGCCGGTGACGTCGGCATCGTCCCCCGCAACATGGGCCACTTTGTCCAGAACATTGGCGACGAGCCCGTTGAGATGCTCGAGATCTTCCGCGCCGACGAGTTCCGTGACTTCTCCCTCTTCCAGTGGATGGGCGAGACCCCTCAGCGACTTGTCCTGGACCACCTCTTTGCCGACGACAAGGAGGCCGGTGAGAAGTTCTGGGAGCAGGTCAAGGACGCCAAGAAGGACGAGATTACGAAATAAGCTTGACAATGCTAAAAGAAAAAGAAAATGAAGGAGGGAGGATAACGTAATGAGGAAACTATTAACTTGTACATGTATGCACTGTGGGACGACGATTCAAGGGTCATATCATCTGGGGAGGGCGTTTCTTTTTTCATCTAATTCACTTACCGCCTCTAGATGTGAGGCCACTGTAGTTTTTTTTGGATTATCAAATCGCGAAATTTACAAAGTTTTTAAACATAAAAATAATCTTGTTCATTTTTTCCGTGTCTTTCCCCCCCATCTGTCGTTTCTATTGAGCAAAAAGGAGCTCTCGAAGCTACCAACGCAGGCTGTCCCTTCGTTTGAAGCTACGCTGGGGGGTTACATCAAAGCCCTGTTATTTTCGTACGTAACAAAAGGCCCTGGACTAGAGCTTCGCAAAGAGCTGCCTGTCACATTTACCTAGCTACGCAAAACAAAAAGAAGCATGAAAGTGGGAGTATTCGAATGCACACCGTATTGCCAGCCATCGCGCCGATACTGTGTTCTAGATGCCTTACTCCCAAGTGGGATAAACCCGCGGATGTCCGTAACGAAATAGTAATCTGCTTACGCTTTTTTACTGCAAAAGGTGCGAAAAACACGTAATAGTCTAGATGGGGGTCACTTCGGAAACTTTTCCGAGGTCAGGGCGCGAGAGATTCCTAGAAGGGGGGACATTCATGCCTGTCAATCTTCTTCATAGGTACCTAGTAGGCTTTCTCTCTCTCTCTGGTTGTGGCAGTCAATGCTATTACGTGCGTGCCTATCTTTCATCATATATGGTATAATCGGTCATATGACCTGTACGAAAAGTACGCGCTCCCTCGTGTGTAAGCCCATAGCCAATAAGGCTCATCGTGTTTATCAGAGCGTGGATTTCATTGTAGTACAACGTCAATCCATTGAAATCTATCTTCTTTACATGAAAGTGTGGGTAGGCCCAGTTTGTAAGCAAAACGCCCCTCGTCCTGTGATTCCACACGTGGTTCCTTTGCAGAAATCATTTTCACGATAGGCTCTGAAATAGGGTTGTTAGGTACATGTAGTATTCCTAAAAAGGGGGTGGGCTATAGGTACTATTAGCGGCAAAGCAGCTTCTCATAGCTCGGACGTAGAATTTAGCCCAGATATCAACAACGGTCGTAAACAAAACAACCTTACATACAGCCTGGTGGCGTAGAATAGCCGGAAAAGAAACTGCATATTCAAAAATTCCCTGTTGCAATTCCTGACGCCTATTCTCTACCCTTAGTCCGTACAGGTTGTCACCTTTGTTTCAGTCTCGGGGAGAGGCGGCCCTCTCACTTGCGCCAGCCTAGCCACACATGCAGCAGCTCGGCCGCTATAATAACGTCCCGGAATCTGATATCGAAGGCAACCAAAAAAACAAAAGAACCATATCTATCATCTACTATCTAAAGGGCGGCGTGCTTGCATCTACGAAAAATCATGCTTCTTAGATATAGTTATGTGTTGTCCAATGCAAAAATTCCCGAGCCCACGGCCGCTATTTTGCTCGAGATAAGGCACGTTGGGCGAGCGGGCGTCGACCCGTTTGGGCAGTTGGCTAAGTGACTTGAACATGTATCAGATCAATGCGATTATGTTATCTGCACACCACCTACCTATTACTGTACATAGCAGCAGCTACTACGAGTAGTATTTTCCGAGGTGCACATGGGGGGGAGGGGACTCGTCCTTGTAGTGGCAATTTTATTAATAGGCGTCTGGTTGTAAGCCGGGCAAGGGGGGGTAGACGCGGCGTAAAGGAAGGCATCACGACCAGGTAGCCAACTTGACATTGTTGGATCGTCTATTTCGTATATCAATGAGTGCCCAATGGGTCCGAGGCCGGCAGTTTGAGGGAAAATCGCGCGATAGACCCATAATAGCACCAAGAGAGCTCGAGTCAGTCCCTTTTGATGTGACCTTGACGACCAGAACAGGGCAAGCCGGAGCAAAGCAAACGGTGTTGGTTTGATTAATGTGCAGGCGAAAGGCATCCACGGCTGTCTGCATGTCGATCACTGGACTAAAGACGGGCATAACGGCAAATTCAAACCCTACTAGATTAGTTAAAACGTCGAGAAATCTCGGTGTAAAGCTGTGGGATGCTGCAAGATAGGGGGAACTTTTGGCTATGCCACGCGCTCGGAACAAAGATTTACGTGCCGAGTAGCTGCTCGATTGCCTCGGGTGTTTGATTGTAATAGGAAATAAAAGATTCCAAGTGCACTAGGAGTGTGTTGAGACGAGAGGTGGGAGGGTAAGGTAGGAAGAGGCAAATCCGATATGAAAACACGAATGAATGTAGAAGGCATCGATGGAACATGGCGACATGTATTCTCGACGTCGCGAGCAATGCAACATCTATGCGAAGCTGCAGCCGGAGGAAAATCGGCTTCAAACAGTTACCGACATGGCCGAGACAGGAGGCCATCAACGCTTTACGAGTGCATGGCGTAGTGGTCGTTCATCCCACTGGATAATAAACCGGCGAAATTGGTGATCCTCCTGAAATGGTTGGGGGTAGGGAAGCTCTGAGGGCTGCAAAAGAACAGAGGCAGGACAGGGGTAAGATGCAGTGATAGGCCTCCGAGTCGTGAATTGTCGAGACGGCACACGCCTCCCTATTCTCTCATCTGAGCGGCATCAAGAGCCGGATGGCAAAACTCTCACAAGAGGTTGAACAGTGTTGTAGACAATCCTTGCCGGCTGTAAATGAACATGGACGAGTACATGTATACGGTAACACGAGGAATACTACCCCGTTCTCAATGTTTTGCAGGCGTAATCTGTCAACCTGTCAATCTGTACCCCGTACACGTATGTAGGCTGGGCATCTGGAGGGCACGTAGATTTGAAAGCTTGGCGATGGGCTTTTGTATGTAAGCTCAAGGTTACAAATCGGTTTCCTAGCCAGTAGACTCAGCACGGAATTTTCCGGCGCATACGAGAACATGCCTATTGTAGGTGAGGCGTGTGTATTGTAATGTGCAATGAAAGAGCCTGGCCACCGGATCTGGAGTATAATACGCGGTACTGTATCTGGACGACGACAGCCGGCGAGACAAGGGGAGGAAAAGGCCCTGCCTGAGTCTCCATAATTTGCCTTCCATGTCTCTTGCTAGCCTCCGGAGTACCACCAGAGACAAGGCAAGGGAGCAGCCGGTCGAGGTGAAGTTGACCCACGTCGCTCGCTGCTCGGGCTTCTCACGCGCCGTGCCGGTGGTGCATATGCACACCTGTCTTCTATTTCGTTCTGACAGTTGAGTCTCGTTCTCGGTGCGGATGAGGTAGCAATAGTGATAAGTGAGACACAGGCTCCGGTGGCAGTTCGGGCATGATGGGGCAGACAGGTGACAGCTGCCAAGGCATGTGTAGTGTCGTGTAGTGTAGGATGAAGGAAACGGTAGACTTGAAAGGCTTAGGCAGATGATGGAATAATACCTGGTAGTTGGTATAGCAGGCAATGTACCTCGAATGACCGTTTTTGATGCTCTGTCGCGAGTACATGTACATGCTCCAACGCGCTAAACAGGCGCTACTCCCTAGTATCTCTTCCTCTGAACACCTAGATAGTGGATGTCTTCACTGGTCTTTCCGCCTTCTAGCTCCATCGCTGCCTTTCCGCGACAATCTCTCCACTCCGTCTCCATTTCCCTAATGTACCCCGCAAAGAGGCGCCGAGCTATCAAAGTGGCCTCTGACTCTGTGGTCAGACAGACAACAAGAACGAAAACCAAAGATTCGAAACAAGTGACAAGATAGGCACGGGAGTGTCTTTCACAGCCTGGTTGCGCTCGCCTTCTCATGTCAGCGGCCCGAGGCTTGCAAAAACCGGGTACATGTACGTTATGCAGTCGAATCGCTGACCAGCATGTCGACCAGGGCTCGCCGTTTAACTGATGCAACTCTAACCAGGAATCGCTGCCCGAGTTATCCGTCGCTTGTTTCTAAAACGGGACCATCCCATGCAGCCTCAGCGTTGCATTTGCCCGCTGAAAACAGACCCAGTGTTCCCAAGGTGGACAATTTGCCCAGGAGGGGTTTCTGCAGGGTCGCCCAGCCCAATCAAAGCACATGGGCGTGGTATACAGATAGGGCAAGTCGACACTAAAACAGGGCTGGAACAAGTAGCTAAATCGTCGAGGAGAAGGGCTTTGAGAGTTGGAGATGCAGACGAGCTGGAGCATCACGGTCCGGGATCAAGAAGTGACCTCCGCACTAGCCGCCTAGACTAAAACCATCTGCCGGAGAGTCTGTGCCAACCACTCATGGAATCCCATCGCCATCAGATGCTGCTTTCGTCGTCTTCATTTGAGGTCCGGAGAGGCGCTCTGAAGGTTCCCCTTGCCAGGAACAGGGGATAGCCCGAGGCCACTCCCCCAATGTCCAGCTCCAACTTGTTTGTGTTTGTGTTTTGCTCCAAAGTTGTCGCTATTGTCGCCATCGGGGTACCTTGGCCGTCGTGAGAGGAGATGTACTCGTTTGTAGCTTGGAGAGACAGATCGCCATGGCTGCATGCTCTGTTTCGCCATACTCGTACATGACAGGCGGTAGTTCAAGCGCTTCCCTTTTTCTGGGTACATGCTGTGTCACAGTCTTGGCTCGCATTCACTGCAACGCGATACCACCAACTTCGGAAAACCGGCACGGCTGGAAGCGAATTTGATAATCTGCCATTCCCAGGTTACTCCCCTGGAGTGCAGAGTGCGGAGGGAGACCCTGAAGCCTTGCCCGTGATACCTGCATGGACATAGGCGCAGCACAGGTACGAAGTACTGGATTGCCTGTACGATTATTGCATCTGTGTCAACACACCCCGGCTGCCGGTATGTTTGATGCCATCTCTTTCGACAAAGCATGGCATGGGTTCTCCCGACCCCGCCCGCTTCGTGCAATGTGGAGAACCAACGACAGATCAGTGTTGGACTTCGTCCTTCATCGCCAGTGGAGGCGTTTCCTCCAGGCTCGTGGGGACAAGACCGCCGGATGGCTCATCCAGGTGGACACAAGGTGGAACAGAACGGAGAGCCAAAAGGTAAATTGAACGGGTACAGGGGCAGAACATGGCTGGGCTCCCGTCAACGATGCCTGCAAGAATCAATGCAATAAGGAATCTCCACTGCTGGCAGCGTCCATGCTAGTCGGCCGCTAAATTCGTTTAGCCTTGCACCACAGGGGGGTTAGAATTGGAGCTATCGTCGAGAAAACGCCACTGAGGGGGCTCGCCATTGTGGACTGGATTTGTGACTTTGCACAGCTCGCCTCGTCGTGGGGGATGTGAGGCCTGCTTGGCCTCCTTCATTGGCCCGAGGCTGGCATCTTCAACCTAGGGCCCTGACTCCTCACGCAAGTCTGGAGAAGCTAGTTAGCGAATATTACCCCGTCAATTTGGGGGCGTTTGCTAGACTACTTGTCCTTTGTTCTGGGATGAGAATTAAGCGTCACCCCTACTCGTAGGCTCCATGTACAGTACTTGCAGACATGTACTCATCGTATATCCAGCGTTTCGAGGCAGAAGGGAGTGTACGAGTAGGGGAGGAGTGAGGGGACTTGACCAACCTACTGACAGACATGGTTGTACAGGTATACGGAACAACGTGCCCTTGTCTCTCTCTCTCTCGGCGATCTATCACGCCGGCCATAAGCCCAGCTCAACCTGCGGCCGATTGTACATGTCGTATGGAGCACTAGCACGAAGCTCAGATTACTTCGTACATGGGCTTAGACTGATAGACGGATGCTTGTCGAATTGCTGCATGCACGGAGCAATTGCTCGTTTATTCTGCATGCAACGAACGTAATGGGAATCCAGGCCATGCAACATGACGTTCCCATTTTGAAGAGGACCTTGAAATACTGCCGAGCCAGGCACTCGTGTGTCTCGTGTGTCTCGAGATCCGCGTTCGCTGCCGTCGACGCACTTGTTAGCTCCCAGTGCTACCCCTCTCGGTGAACCATCGACGACTCTGATTAAGGTTGGTGTGCCTCGTCTTCGCCTTTGTTTTGCTCAGGGAGGGTGGTTATTCGGATAAAGTTGGTGTGCTGCATGCGACAGATTCGGATTTTCCTTTTCAAATCTAAGGACCGGTACCTTTTGGAGGGTACCATTCGTTCGCGTTGATTTTCTTGAGCCCGAGTGTTGCACCGCCATTCAGCTTGAAGCAGACAGACCTGCTTGTCAACTGCCTAGGCCTAGGCATTGATAGTCATCGCCAAGGAGACGTCTGGGTTTTGGAGTTGCCATACTCGCACCTATATAGAGTCGAGTAGCCTCCCCCCTTTTCTCCTTTCCCCCTCAGCTTTGACCACCGGCGTCTGGCTCCATCGATAACATCAAGGTTGGCCCTAGCTGTTGTTTATATATACACTTGCTTTTGCATACATAGGTGTTTTGAGGCTTGTCGAGTTGCCGCAACTCCGAGACCTTTCCGAACCTCCAGACCTCTAGCTTGACGGACACTTTCCGAGTCTCTCCGAATATCGCAGCCATGGAGAGAGTATCCAAGGGCCTTTCAAAGGCTAAGGAAGATGTTGTCACAAGTTATCGTACGGATGCCAACTACAACAGGGTCAAGCGCTGGGCTGGCCCTATTGCTCGCCGCATCCCATCTGCCGCGGCTGAGTACCTCATCGAAAAGGTTCCCATTATCCAATGGCTGCCCAGGTACGATCCCAAATGGCTGCTGAACGACTTCCTTGCCGGCATCACTGTCGGTGTGATGTTTGTGCCCCAGGGCATCTCCTACGCCAAGATTGCCACCATTCCAGTCGTTCACGGTCTGTACTCCGCCTGGATTCCATCTTTGCTCTACCTCTTTATGGGTACTTCAAAAGGTTAGTCAAGTTCATTATTGTTCACTCTTTTGACAATTGGAGTCATTATGATTCAGTGTTGCTGACACGGATTATTCCATTTGCAGAGGTGTCTTCTGGTCCAACATCGGTTCTTGGTCTCCTCACCGCCGAGGCGGTATCTTCCCTTCCAGATGAAGACCCAGCCACTGTTGCTTCGGCCGTGGCCTTTATGGTTGGCGTCTACGCTCTCATTGTTGGTGCTCTCAAGCTCGGTTTCCTCCTCGATTTCGTCAGTGGCCCCGTCTTGACTGGCTGGATTTCGGCCGTTGCCTTGGTCATCTTGCTTGGACAAGTCGGCTCGCTCGTCGGTCTTACGGTCGGCTCTACAACTGTCGAGATCATCCGCGGTGTCCTCGGTCATCTTGATAAGATCCAGGGAATGACTGCCTGCATTGGTTTGACTGGTATTGCGATGCTCCTTATCTTCGAGCACGTTGGCAAGACTATCGGCAAGAAGAACAAGTGGGTCAAGTTTGTCTGCACCAGTCGAGCAGCAGTTGTTCTTGTCATCTACACCTTGATCTCCTGGGGCGTTAACAAAAATCGAGCTGAGTCTGATTATATGTGGGCTGTGACTGAGATCAAGTCCAACGGTCTTCAAAAGGCCAAGTCTCATGACACCGCCCTTCTCGCCAAGGTGGCTGGTCGCGCTGTTGCCCCGTTCATCGCCATGTCCATCGAACATTTGGGTGTTGGAAAAGCCTTTGGACTGCGAAATGGATATGACATTGACCGCTCTCAAGAACTGGTGTTCCTTGGAACTGCCAACATGGTTGCTAGTATTCAAGGCTCGATGGCTTCTGGAGGCGCCATGAGCCGCACAGCTGTTTCTAGCGAGGCCGGTTCCAGGTCTCCGCTCAACTTCATCTTTACTTCCGGATTTGTTCTCTTGACTCTCTACGAGCTTGCTCCCGCGCTGTACTGGATTCCCAAAGCGACCCTTGCCGCTATTATCGTAAGTCATCCTGTCTCATTTTAATGGTACCACGGATATACTAACATATTGCCTCTCTTACTAGATCATGGCTGTCGCTCATCTCGTCTCTCCCCCCAAGCTCTTTTACCGATACTGGAGAATCAGCTTCATTGACTTTGTTGGTTCCATGCTGGGATTCTGGGTGACACTCTTCACTTCCACTGAGATTGGACTGGCCGTGTCTGTTGGTTTCAGCTTGGTATACACCCTTCTCAGACTTGCTTTCCCACGACTGGTCAAGGTTTCCCACTCGCAGACTGAGAACAATCACTGGACGCTCTCAAAGAGCCGCCCCAATGACTCGGAGCTTGATGTTCCCCCTGAGGCATACCTCGTCAGATTTACCAGTGACCTCTTGTTCCCCAACGCCGAGCGTCTCAAGAACTCAATTGTCGAAGACATCAAGGTTCGCTACGCACCCACCACAGAAATGGTAGAGGCCGCCGAGAAGAACCGAATGTGGAACGACTCAACCAAACGCCGAATTACAAAGATCCGCCGCCGCGAACAAATCTCGCCTATTGAAACCGACCACTATCCTCTGCGCTACATTGTACTTGATTTTGGAATGATTTCATTTATTGATACAACTGGTGTTCTACTCCTCATTGAATTGAAAATGACTCTACGCAAGTACTTGGGCAAGGATTTGCAGTTCCGCTTTGTCAACATGGCTCCTCAGGTGCTTCAAAGGTTCACTCGATCAGAGTGGGAGTTTGCTCGCGAAGGTGAAGAGAGAACCGGAAATGTAGATGTCATCTACTCCTCTTTCGAAGTTGCTCTTTTGCACCGCGATGGAGACGAGAAAGACGAGAAGGTTGAGTTTGTGGAGAAGACTTTGGACGTGTAAGGGGTTGAGTCTGTGATGGTGAGAGTAAGGGCTTGGGATTTGGGACTTGCGTGTTGGAATACCAGGGACAGGGGCTTGGAAACTCCCGGAGGAGTTTTGGGAACTAGGGATTTTCTT
The DNA here is from genome assembly GCA_020045945.2 of Trichoderma semiorbis. Lineage (NCBI taxonomy): Eukaryota > Fungi > Ascomycota > Sordariomycetes > Hypocreales > Hypocreaceae > Trichoderma > Trichoderma semiorbis. The sequence continues at coordinate 3,729,346 of CM034695.1, forward strand.
GCGATGGAATATGGGCAAACGTTACGATTATGATCTCGATATCACAATGCTGAGTTTCTCTCTCAGCGACAATTTTAGCTTCACAATTTACAATTTTACCGAGCCTCTTTTTTTACTTTTCATTCTTGAGGATTTGGGGTATCACCTCGAATCGTAGCCTTTTTATCAATGAGATCATAATCGACAAAACTGACTAGACTCCTCCAAACTGCGAATCCGAGACATCCCGATCAGCCATCACCAGACTTGACTGACTATACCGAAACAGCTCGTTACAGGAAAGCCTGCCTAGACCAGAAAGTGTAAAGCTGAGACTATAATGCATGTAAGATGGAAATGGCGCCAGTCTGCCCCCCTCACGTAGATTCGTAACCGGACGAATCTCGGTATCGGAGGAGGAGGGAAGTCCTCCAGGCTGCCTTAGCGTTAATACGTCTACGTGGTTGTGATTCGAAGGGAGGGCTTGTTAGAGTCAAGCTATTTGATTTTTGCCCCTCATGTTAGACGTAGCATAGAGTTGGGGTAAAATTCAATAGTCTCCAGCCTGAAATAGAATGGGAGAATAGTGTCTCTGGAACTTTTGGATACCTGAGAGGAGGAGGAGAAGGGGGGGGAGGGTAAGAGGCGTAAGGGGCAAAAGTGAGAAAAGAGGAGGAGGGGATGGGGAATATGCGAGGAACCTTGGTTTGGAGGCAAAAAAGAGCTGAATACTTGGAATCTTGCTTGGGGGTGTTTTGGAGACGTATGAGACGAAGAAAGGGGGTGTATGTAGGGTAAATGGTATGAGGAGAGGGCGTGTAAGGGGGGCGTATGTGACTCGCGTGTTAGACCGTACTTGGACAACTAGACGGGGGGGAAAGACTTTGCTACTATGACCTGACGAGAGTTATGACGGGGGTTGTCCGTGGCTGGGTTGGTTGGAGGAGGCGTATATAGCGAGTACATGCTGGTTTCTTGCTTGCTTTGTACCGTAACTTGGGGTACAAGGTAGGGGAATCTAATCTGAATGGGGAGGAGAGTGGAGGAAGAGGAGGAGACTGCGGGCCCTGTGTGTATGGGAAGTTCCGAGCAGGACGAGGTAGTAAGCCCGAGTGGCGATGAGGGAGATTCGAGTAGCGGTAAGGATGGAGTGGGTGGAATGGGCTCAGAGGGGGCTCCCCGGGCCGTTGTAGTCTATTCCGGTGGCGATTTGTCATTTGACATGCCTAGTATAGTTAGGTATAATGATGTTTTCTGTTCTTTACTTGTTTGTTCTATTGTTGGAGGGCGTTTCTTGGAGGTTTGTGGAAAGGTATATTCCTGGTCGTGGCGAGATGGGGAATACCACATGACCGAGAGACTAATCTCAGGGTCTACCCTGTCATGTATGACTTTTCTTGGAGGAGTAGGAAGTTGAGATAAGGGCCTTTGCATTGCATTGCATATGCATTGCATGACTGGTCCTCCGTTACCAGTCCAACAGCTATCTGTGTACTCCGTCTACTACACCACCTTGGCCAATTTACTGTTGACATATCCATGCTAAGCCTCACCTCTGGCTGAGAAGGTTTGTATTATATTACTCAACCTCATGTGGATGTTTAATCTCGACCTTTTTTCCTTATATGAGCCTTTATCTCTTCAATTATGGCAATGCTTCGTCTATTCCCTGTTACTGTCCCGGAGTAGAGACAAGAGTTTCAATATGTTCAACTATCCGTATACCTACCTGGCATCCACAATACATTTGTTTATCCGTTGGAAATACTCTTTGTCTCAATCCAACATGTATTGTAGTTTGATGGCTTATACCATACTCCGAGTTTAGGATGTCAGGGAGGATAGCTAAAGAGTAATTCGTACGTACGCATGTAGAGATACTCCGTCCATATTTCTCACGTAGTGGCAGCACCATCAGTTGGCTATCAAGTATCTCAACGACTACCATATATCTGTGTAATTTACCTGATTCTTCCAGTATCTGCAATATCACTGCTGTTGATTGCTATCTACCATCATTGCTCCTTTATTCTTTTATTACTAAATTCTGATAGCATCAATATTCTCTTCCGGTATCATTGCATTCTATTATCACCACTACTCTCATCTAACGTCAATACTCTCGCCTAGTATTGATAACCTCATCTAGTTTCTTCTAGTATTGATACCCTCATCTAGTTTCTTCTAGTATCAATACTCTCATCCAGCATCTTCTAGTATTAATACTCTCGCTTAGCATCTTCTAGTACCAATACTCTCTTCTAGTATCGATAATTTCTGCCAGTAACAATACTCTCTTCTAGTATCAATAGTATTTTGAGATAGATGTGTAGACATGTGTCATGGGGTCTTGTAGACCTGGCTCGGACTGATGGCTATCAAGTGCCATATCTCATTAGAGCCCAACGAGAGTATGATATCTGTTCAGGTCGCTACCTCTTTCCATATAACCTGCAAGCAATGAGTCAAAAAGACCCTTCTTTATCTTCTCAGCTTTAAATGAACTGAAATTCAGCATGAAAACATAACTCAAGTCCAATCCTGCCTTGAAAATGCCTCTGATGCTTGTTCCCTTCTTCCTGCAGGCCTCCCGCATGGCCAGCACTTTGAGTTCCCAAACGTGAATCACGTGTTAAAGGAGGAAATAGAAGCAGAATTGTGCAGCTATTCAGAGAACATTTTTGTCTCGTCTCTGCATGGTCATAGCCCCCTTGCTCCTGCCAAATCTTGTTGGCCACAGCCACCACAAAGCAACACGAGAGAGAGTGAAGAAATATATTTGACTCTCCCCTTCAGCTTTTTTGCTTCTCTCATCTTCTTCACCACATCTTAATCTGCACTCTGAAGTTATACAGGTTTCCAGTATGTGCAACTCCTGCGGCCGGCTTGCTGCGTCAAGCTTCTGCCGGCTGCCAGTTGGCAGCTGGCACATTGGCCACCAACTCCAGGCAGCTGGCAATGCAAACGCGAGAAATATTTATTATGAGCTGTTCTTTGTTTTCTGAACTTCTCCTTTGCAAAATTTTCACAACCCTCCACCTCCCAATTTTGTTCCCTCCCCCCTCTGCTCTGCGCTGCGAATTTTGCTCCCCAAGTTACCATCCCCAAGCCCTCCGGCATGATGGCTTCCCTAAAGCCTATCATTGACCATGCCGTACTTCCTCCAAAATTACCTGGCGAAAAAGAAGAGAACTATCAAGAAATCTCCGAAGAAATCCTCAGAAGACTCATTCGTGCCTGCGAAAAGGTTGAGAGTCTGGCAAGCTTACCATTTGCTGATGCTTTTCACTCTCTGAGTGAATCTCTCCAAATATGCATGAACCTCAATCAAGGACGTCTTGACCGAGACACACTGCTAAAGCACTTTAATCAACTTCGACCAAACACTGTTCTTATTTGCTACGTTGTTGAACAGAATGCTGCAGTTCTCATAAGACTTGAGAACAACCAGTAAGCACCCTTACCACTCCACAAACATGAATGTTAGGTTACTAACGATGATGCAGAGGAAGCGATGAACAATTCGTCGTCATAGAATGTTTTGAAACTTCCCCAACGACTGGGAGTGTGCTCGCGGCGGACAACGCTCTGGAATGGGATTTTCCAGGGCGTGCTGTGCGTTTGAGCCTGTCGGAGTTTAACGACGAGAATCTGCAAAAAGCCGTTTCTACATTTCTTGAGCGTGCAAGCATGGAGACCATTCAAGATCTGCAAGCTCAAACAACTAAAGCAAGCGTGTCGGTTGCCGAAATTCGAGACACTTCCGATCCAGCTATAATCACTGAGATGCTCATGAGCATTCTGGAAGCCATCGGAGAATTTGCTCATGTTCCCAAGCTCAGAAAGAGAGTCAGAGACGATGTGAACTTCGTGACGGGCTCGTTGCCATGGAGAAGATTGCCCTTTTGGCTCGTTTTGCGAGTGGCTGCTCAGAGGCACCTTAATTTGTCACTCGGCGAATCAGGAAAAGCATGCTACAAGCTCTTGATGGTCGTGTTTTTCTCTGAACTGCTTCACGATGCTTCAAATAGCCTCGGTTCTTTCGAACAGACAGGAGACCTCGATGGAGATTCGAAACTTGATCCTAGCTTGGTCTTGACACTTCGCACAAAGTTGTGCCGTCGCATGGCTAAGCTGGAGCAAGAAAGAGCCAATCTTGTAATGTACAGAGAACATTTCGAAAGCCTTTTTAGTTGCACTGCGCCAATGATCACAACCTCCATCGAGTTTTCAAACGATAGTGTGGGAAATCTATGGAATTACTTCAAGTGGAAGACCAAACGGAAGGTCCACCGACTCCCACAAAAGGCCTCTGATAAATCTCTCCAGCTCTCACTTATGAAGAGCGGCAGCTATCTCGACAGACTTCTGGACAGCCACAGATCGCCAATTCCGGTGACCAACAATGGACCACTACTGCTTCCCAACCCCATGGATACGCCTGTTCAAGAAGTTCATGCATTCACAGAAAAGATATTCCTTTTGACACGAATGGAGCAAAAATTTGAGCTAGCCAATCTGCCAAACAGATTCAACGCTGGAAATGCTAAAAGTCATTGCTTTACATTTGCCAACAATATTCATGAGACGCTTCGGCAGCTTGGGGAAATGTATGATGGCGATCCTCTCCTACAAAGCATCAAACTTCTCACGATATTCGAACTCTGGATGCGAATGGACGAGTGCGCCCTTGTTTCCTGTCCCCTCTTGGGTGAATACCAACCGGTCTTTCCCCCTGAGCTTCTTGATGCCCTCCAGTTGCCGTCTTTGCCCGATATGCAGCGACTCCTAGTAGTCCAAACATATCTGGCTAATCGTCATGCGAAAGCTAGACATGGGCATATATTCAGCGCTCATGATCAAGATAGTTTTGCTGTTCAGTATGCGAAACAATCCGAGCAGATGAAGGCACGCTTGAAGTTTATTTTGAAGCGGTCGGACGCTGACCGCACTGCCAAGACCAAGGAGTGGGAATCCAAAAAAAGATGAATACGAAATTCACTCATTGCAGGTCAATACGCTGGTTTGTCAATGTACGTTTCAAAACGGGAAACGTGATGTTCGCGGTTGTACGAAATGCTGGCACTGGAGGACGCGAAAGAAACTTCGAATTCAACATCATGAAGATTTTCTTCCGACGGACGAGGCGAAAAGCTATATGATTGTATTCGAACTGGAAATTCCTAAATTCATATCTGATTACCGCGATGCGACATGGAAAATTCTTAGAGATCTGGCACATCCTACCCGTCCGTCCACCAATTCGCCTTACACGACCCTAGACGAATGTCGTCATCTACAGGGCTTCATGACGGCACCGAGGGGTTGCATATCTCTTGCATCGGATAAGAAGTGCTTTAGCGAAACTCATTATAGCTATAGTGATGGGTTGGTGTCTCTCAAAAGGATCTTGCTGCCATTTGCAGCAAACTTCCAGCTATATGACCACGAAGCCAAGATATGGGTCAAAGATCTATCAGAGTCTCTCACGCTACATCATCTTTGCGGAATATATGTTCCACTTGGGCTTTCAAGCACAGTACTAAAGCCAGATGTGCACCCAGCCACGAGCTTGGATGGACCATCTTCGTATCAGATTCAAGCCAATACCACCAAATGCCCACCCAGCATGTCAGTGGCAGAGTTCTCTGCTTACCAAAAGCTTCTAGCTGGCAAATCACAGCGTTGGCTCAATATTCTAGTGGAATTGGGCTCGTCGAATGTGAACTTTAGCAGCGAGGACACTGCTTTGTTGGTCTCTCAACTAGCTATTCAGGCCGGTCCAGCCACTCAGAAAGATTCTGGACCTTTGCGCGATGTGCACTCGGTGTTCAAGGAAAGGAATTTCGTCCAGAGTTTGAGAAAGCAAATTCAGGCCCGAATAGATTCCATATATTCTAACTGGAGAGAGACGAATTGTATGGAGCTTCTCATCAATTTGAGCTTGCGAGGCTTCTCTTTATTGCCAGACACTGATATGCGTGCTGAGTTTGAACAGCTACTCAGGTCAGCGAGAGAGGCTACTCTCGGATGGATTACGCCATCTCAAGAGGAATCGAGAAAGACTCTGGATGGAAAAGATGCTGACAGAATCGCCACGTACGGGCTCAAGGCATCACTCCTTTGTCGCCGTACTTTTGAGATACACCTTGGCTCTGAGACAGCTTTATCCGCGGCTGATCTTTCCACCTGGATCAAGGCCTCAGTCGCACTTCAAGAAAACCGAGTTATGACTGTCAACAATCTTTCCCCGCTAAGCAGAAGCATGATGATTCGTGATGCGAAAATGATGTTTCGCATAGACGGCCTGATTCGAGCTGCTGTAGAAGCTCATCCAGACGCTATTGCAAGTGCCATTGGAGAGATGATCGACATCAAAGGGCATGAAGCCACTGGCAATGAGACGCAATCCACGACATCTTGGACGTTTCTCCAGTCCCCACATTCACGATGGATTCGATGTATTGTGCCTCAGAATCAAGTATGTTCTCGAGGCAGGCAAGTGCTTCACCTGCATATTCTTGAAGGTCATTTCTTTGTGAACGGAAAACGGCGAGGAAATCTCCCACTGGCCATTCGCAATGACCCATCTGTTAAGTCTCTATTTGGTGATCAGAATCTGCATGTTTGTGCTTCATCCATGCCAGGCATGGAATACACTCTCGCGTACCCATTCCAAAATAAGCGCGTCCACTTTGGCATGCGCGATTCTGGCGCCATTATTAGAACAGAGGGACGAGATGGGCTATTTGAATTCATACCGACTGAAGTTTTTGAGCCTTTTAGCTCGTGGAGTTTTGACTTGCCGAGGAGCCTGCTGGACAACTGCTCGCAATGGTTGAACTTGGATACAGGCATTCTGGAAATTCGGCGACAGCCCTCGATTTGGAATTGCCGACAAAAAGACTGGGTGATTAATGTTTTTGAACGATATGCAACTCGTGGTGAAAGAGTGAATTTGGTTGATCCGTGCTCTTCAGAATTCAAAAAGATTGCCAAAATCTTTGAACACTTTGAGGTGCCACAGAGGTTGACGGTCTTTCAGTCTTGGTCAGAAAGAGGCAGATTGTCCGTTGAGCTTCGTCACCTAGATCTTGAGTTTCACGTCAACAGTATCGGACTGCTCTATTGCAAACAACTGAAAGCGAATATCGACATTGACCAAGATGCTGGAACGTGGTATGGGCTTGCGAGCAAGATCGTGCTGCGAGACGCCGCAGACACAAGTAAGAGGAGTATCATCATACCAAACGGAAAATTATCATGGAGGTCAAACTCAAACTATGCTGGCATTCATGTGGACACATTCTTCCAACCATTTGATAGATACTTTCGATTTGACATTGATCAAACTCTTGGTCGCTTGGTTTCACAGCCGGAACCCCTTTTGCTGTGCAGAATGGCTCTATGCCATGCGGTCACATCTTTCTGCCTCCCAGATCCTCTTACAGGAGTAACTGGCACGGAAGAAGCGGTACGAATTCTCCAATCAGGTGCAGTTCAACCTTGGTCTCCTTCGTCTTTCCCAGAATTTGGAGAGTTTGCAGTTCTGCTCCCCAAGCGACAGTACTACCCTCCTGAGTTTAAACGTCTGCAGAGAGTGAAGTGGGATAGCCACCTCACAACGACAATCCAAAGTGACCAACTTGAAGCTCTCATTCGCCAAATTGAGAAGAAAGCTGGCAACTTAGCACAATTCTCTCAGACAACCAACGCCCAAAGGGAGAAGTGTGTGGCAGAAGAAGCGTCCCAGCTACGCCTTCGCGCTCAAGGTCGCCGATCTCTTTACGAACGTACCACTACAGATACTGCAATTCTAAGCCAACTGTACCAAGTTTATGTACCTCGTGATAGGCAATCAACTTCCAGAGGCAGCCAAGTGTATCAAGTCGCTCAGAGGATACACTCGGATTCCCAGCACATAAATATGGGACGCAATCTGAAACAGATTCTTGATGGCTGGCCTCATATTGGTGGCTTCATGGAAGATATTTTATTCCTAGACGCAGAATCTCTCGCGAGCCAAATGGAGTCACGTATCTGCGATCGCTGGGGTTCCCTGATCAAGTTATGCTGCAGCGAGAAGGACAAGCCATCGTTGATCTTCCAATTGGGACTACTGGCGTTCCAATCTAAGGCCAATATGGACATTGTTCTATCTCTGGTAGCTTTCTACGGCATAAGAGAGCTCCGGGACCTCGAACATCCTAAGCATGCGGGTTATGAACGTTTCAGAGAGCGTGGACCTCCTCAACAAGCACTCCTTGAGAAACTCATTCACAGCGCATTCTTGCCATGCCCTGAGACGAATGCTAAGTGTCTATATTTGGAGAGACAAAAGGAACTTGAAAAACACATGGAAGAATGTGTAAAGCAAGGTAAGCTATTGGCAAAGGATATACTGGCGCAATGGCCAGAGCTCCCGGCCAGTCTTAGCTTCGAGATTTCCCTCATAGATGTTCCCGCCGCTTTGGATGCTATTCGACCAGACTGGAACCGCAGAAAACAAAATGACCAGTTGGAAGCCTATGTCGATCAGGTGGATAGCATTCTCATCGCATATCGTCACAAATGCGGTGGTAGAAAATACCCCAACGAGCCGCAACTATGGGAAAGAAACATCTCTGATCTCTCCGACTTCGAATCTCGGGACATAATCCCATCATTTTCGCGAGATCTCGTGACTAGGGCCGGTCCAGAATTGGTCCGGGTCACGAGTCACTTTCCAATCAAGTTCATTGATGTTGAAGCGCAAAGTGTCAAGTCCCAGGAAAAGCAGCGTGTCTTTTCAGAAGAGCTCACTGAACTTGATCAGATATTGGACGCCTTTTCTAAGTCGCCGAATATTCTACGCCAGGATTACAGCAGTGATCTTCAACGAAGTTTGACTGCTCTACAATCCACTGGCCAAACAGTACTCAGTACTTCCATGCAGCCACTTCCAGGATGTTATGAGATCACACATGCAATTGAGCAACTACGAGGGACGATAGAAGCCTACCAGAAGTCGATCCGAGATGCTTTTTGGTCCGGCAACACTCGCTTTACGTGGCTCACCTTGGGAGACATACTGCCCTGCCGAACGCCTATCGAGATTCTGTGCCTCCTGCAATCTCGAGCTAACCATCCATTCGGTCCTGGAATAAAAGAAGCACTCATTAACTATGGTTGCGCAATTGCGGAGATGCAGCGGCTGATACGCCTCAGATCAGCCGTTCTCCTTAACGATCACCGTGCTATAAATGAAGAGCTTCGCAACGTCGGCCATGAGAACTGGAATCCTATGGAAGAGGACCCAGATTGGCTGTTGCTAGAGATTGACAGCAACATATTGATCCGTACAGATCAGATTGACGTTGCACGAGCCGTTGTTAATCCTGCCTCGGGCCAGAATAGCGTGCTGCAAATGAACATGGGACGCGGTAAGAATGCAGCATCACATGCATACTTAGAGATTATACTGACATGTGCATACCAGGTAAAACATCTTGTATCATGCCTATGGCTGCAGCAATATTGGCAAATGGCGAGAACGTCTCTCGTTTAATCGTGCCCAAGTCTCTCATAATGCAAACGGCAAACATGATGCATTCGCGATTAGGTGGTCTCGTTGGCAGAGAAATATGCCATATCCCATTCTCTCGCCAGACCCCCACGACGGATGAGATGATTCAGCTGTACGAGCGATTGCATCGGGACATCCAAAGATCCAACGGTTTAATCCTGACCAGCCATGAACACGTGTTGTCATTCAGATTATCAGGGCTGCAACGCCTTGCAGATAATAAGACCAAAACAGCCACAACGATGATCAACTTCCAGAACTAGCTTGATACTCAATGCCGAGATATTTTGGACGAATGTGATTTCACTCTGTCTCCAAGAACTCAGCTAAACTACCCCAGTGGCTCAGAAAAGGATTTTGATGGGCACCCATTTCGATGGCAGGTGGCAGAGGGCCTTCTATCCATGGTATCAAAATATATACCACAATTACGAGAGTCTTTTCCAGGAAGCATTGAGCTGTTAGCAAGCTCGGGTTGGTTTCCGGCTGTTCAGTTTCTACGAAATGATGTCGAAGATGAGCTTCATCGACTTATAGTAGATGATATCTCGAAGGGCAAAGCGCCGTTCCTTTATATCAATCATGCAATTGACAACGAAATCCAGACCACTATCAAGCGAGTACTGTCTGACCAGAGCTTTGAGAAAGCTACTGGGCTTTTCCCCCAACCTGATAACGCTGCCAAAAAACTGCTTGTCATTCGAGGAATAGTTACGCGCAAGATCTTGCTGCTCTGTCTTTCCAAAAGATGGAATGTGCAGTACGGCCTTCATCCAGGTCGAATTCCTCTCGCAGTACCCTTTGCAGCAAAGGGTGTTCCATCAGAGTTATCCGAATTCGGTCATCCAGATGTCACCATATTGCTGACTTGTTTGAGCTTCTATTCGGCCGGACTCTCCTATGAGCAGTTTCGACAAGCTCTCCAGAGTATGTTAGCCTCTGAAGATGCGGCGTCCGAGTATGAGAAATGGATCTCAGAGTGTAACATTCCTCCTCACCTGCAACATTGGAATCTCATAAATCTGGAAAATGAGACCCAAGTGAGGTTACTTTGGAAGTTTTTATGCCGAACGCAGGCCGTGGCCAACTATTACATGAATAGGTTCGTCTTTCAGCCGTATGCGCGACAGTTCACTATCAAGCTTCAGGCTTCGGCGTGGGATATTCCTCAAAATTCTGGGGAGGAGACTGCTCGTGCTGCGAGGACGACGGGATTCAGTGGTACCAATGACAACAAGTACTTGATGCCCATGAATATTGAGCAAGAAGATCTCCCGGGTCTGTTACAGACAAACGCTGAGGTCCTATCATATCTGCTACAGCCACGCAACCGAAAATATTCAGTCTTGGTTGATCACAATCTTTGGCGCCTCAGTGAGCATGACATGCTGAAGACGATTCATGATCAGGGTATCAGGATTCTTATTGACTCTGGAGCATACATTCTTGAGACGGGCAACAGGGACCTGGCAAAACTATGGCTTCAAGTTGATGGACAGGCACAGGCGGCTGTTTACTTTCATTCCGACAACCGAGCTTGGGTTGTCTATAGAGATCCCGCGAAGAGAGATACTCCACTATTGGCAACAAGGCTCGCAAATAACTTGGAGAATTGTCTCGTATACTTTGATGAGGCGCACACCAGAGGGGTGGACCTCAAGCTGCCTGAGAATGCGCGCGCCGCATTGACTTTAGCTCTTAAGCAAACCAAGGACAACACGATGCAAGGCAAATACCCTCCCCTTAATCAAATCCACGAAATGTGCACCATAAGTTTATCGATCAGATGGTTGCCATTTCTCGAGGCTATAATAAGGAATACTAACAATTGGACTCCAATGCAGCCGCCATGCGTCTACGACAGCTACGCACAACGCAGTCTGTGATGTTTTTCGCACCTCCGGAAGTTGACATGAGTATCAGAGATGTTTGCTGTAACCGATTGCCGATTAATACTCATATTGAATCTCCACATGTCATCTTCTGGCTCCTGGAGCAAACCTGCAGAGCCAACGAAGACCTGCAGCCACTTTTCCAGGCACAAGGCAATGACTTCTGTCGGCGTACAAATGCCCTGTTAAAGTATCCCGACTATGTAACATCGAAAGATTCTAAACGTAATCTTTTGAAGATACTGCAACAGCCAGAGCATCAGACTCTGATGCAGATGTACGGCGACACATCAAGGTCTTCAACATCGCAAGGGCTCAAAAATATGCTCTCTTCTCGCCTTCAAGGTTTCACAAACAGGCTCTCTCAGTACGATATTTCCGGTGTTTATCAGGCAGACATTTTTGGAGAAGTGGAGCAAGAGCAAGAGCGCGAGCTCGAAGTGCAGCTGGAAACCCAACGCGAAACAGAAAGGCCAGTTCACTACCAAGCACTCAACTATCTCGGACTGAGCGCAACCATCCTGGATTTTTTCAAGGCTGGAAAGTTGAATACTACTGATAAAGAGATACGGCATGCTTTTGACTATATTGGCGCCACAGAGGTTGGTGCAAAACATGATATCAAAAACACTGATTCGCGACTCTTCGTCTCAAAGGAATTTGGCCGAACTATTGAGCTTCCTTTGAACGACCCAACTGTAGGCGATCGCTTCTTGGTAAGTCACAAAATATAACGTATATTCTTATTGTTCTAGAATCACAATGCTAACTTTTGACGATTTTTTCTAGCGCCCCGTAGAATGGGTACTCTGGAGCCCGTCTACCCAGACTGCTCTGGTGATTATCCCAGAAGAGGCTGAACTTCTCATTCCGAAACTTCGACTTGCCCGAGGCAAAGTAAAAGTTCATCTGATCGCCTATGCGGCTCCTATCACTCGAGCCATGGTGCCCTTCAACCACCTCCTTTATTATTCGCTCCCGCCAGTCCCTCTGAATGCTACGTTTCCTGTGTGGCTCAAAGTCGAGCTCGGCATTCTGTCAGGCCGACTCTACGCAGATTTTGAGGAATGGAAGCTTATTTGTGACTACTTTAAAGGCTCACCCAAGGGAAATATTAGCCGTGGATTCCTCTTAGAGTGGCTTGGAGTCCGTTGCAGAGCTCATGATGTGCTTCACACGCCAATGGGATACATTTGCTTGGACCGAACGGCGACTGAGATGGATCCTTTCTTTGTCCAAATTGCGACTGTAGCTGCTCCTACAATTCCAGCTATCCCGGTTGAAGATGCCGTCGAGGAGATAGAAGATGAGAAGTGGGAAGAAGAAGAGAGTGATGATGAAGATGGCAGCCTCTATATCGATGCAACCAAAGACGGCAGTGTCGAAAAATACGACAGTGCTGAAGAGGACGACAGTGCTGAAGAGGACGACAGTGCTGAAGAGGACGACAGTGCTGAAGAAGACGATAGCGACGAAGAAAATGGTAGTGACGAGGAAAGTGACAGTGACGAGATATACGAAAAGTGACGAGAATACGACGGTGACCGGGAATACTGGACCGAAGATGAACAATTGCACAATTGGTAATGGATAAGGAAGTATGATGAGTATGAGCTGAGTGGCTTGACACTTGATTAGAGAGTTTAGGATGACTGGCGAAAATTTTTGACATTTGGTCAAGCATTGAGAAAATGGTGTATGCGAATTTGGAACAGGGTATCAGAACGGCTTAGGGATGGATTGGTCAAGGAAGGATTACCAGATCGTCAGCAAAGGCGAAACGTGAAAAAAATTGGTGGTGCGATAATTTCTCAGTTAGATGGTCTAATGAAGATTGTTTACTCATGGAAAGAGATGCGAAGGATTTGTTTTTGCTCTGAGTAACTCTGCTTTATTTCATCGGCAGCTCATTGCGCGGCTACAAGGCCATTATGAGAAATTCTGTGATAAATCACGCCGCTGCCTCAGTCTTCTATCATTCAAGGCATACGTGGCTTCTAGAGAGCATTGGAAGAAAAGTTTGGCTCGAGTCAAACTTTATGATAGATCCAGGCTGTTGACTCTGCTTCTGTATGTCAAACTTTTCAGTGCCACGAAACTTTGAGGAGGTGGTGAATATACAAAAGTCAGTGCGAAGTCAGTTGTAGTGTACAATACCCCATGTAGTTGTCGAAATAATTACACCACTTCAATATAACTGAGGGCGTGTGACAAGTATCGTGATGGCTACTTTACTTCATAGGTTGTTGAGCATGCGACAATTACACTTTGAACTTGCTGTATAACATCTGCCGTTGAGTCATCGGTAACAACCATATCTCTCATGCTAGTGGATTTAAAGAAGAGTTGGACGATGAGATTTATCTACTCATCTTGAGGATAGACCTAGTAGAAGTAGATAGACCAAGTGAAAGCAAATAGTTATAGTAGATGCAGATAGATCTAGTAGAAACAGATAGATCTAATAGAAGCAGATAGATCTAGTAGAGACAGACAGATCTAGTAGAGACAGACAGATCTAGTAGAGACAGACAGATCTAGTAGATACAGGTAGATCTAGTAGATACAGGTAGATCTAGTAGGAAGTAGATGAATCTAGTAGAGACAGGTAGATCTAGTAGGAAGTAGATGAATCTAGTAGAGACAGGTAGATGTATATAGAGCTGGTAGAGGTTGATATGATCGGTTTACACATTCTCTACATGTACTTTTGGCAGTCGGAGTACATGTAGCTAGAGTTTCCATACAGGTAGTCAAACTTCTTTGAGGAACCATGGACAACGCCATTATCTCACTCCGACAGATGGGAAAGTTTATTAAAAGTCAACTATGAGTCAAGATGAAAAGAGTACAGCCCTGTAGTAACTTCTCTTGTATCCAGTGAACTTAAAGTTTTGCAAAAATATCCATAACACCGCCTATTAAAGGAGCAGCATCCCAAGCTCAAATGATGTACTTTCCCCTCTGCACTCTTCCCTCTACACTCTTCCCTCTGCACTCTTCCCTCTACATTTTCCCCTATACAGTCTACACTATGGATCCCAATCCTTCGAATCCATCCTTTCAATACAATGGAAGTCCACAAACCGGCGGAAAGGAAAAGGAACTCATTGATGAGCTAGCAGAGGCCATACACCAGAATCGAGTTGCCGATATGGCCCGTCTATTTCTCCAAACATGCCCCAGCGAGGATAACAGAGGATGGTACTCTTCAAGAACCTATGTACTCGAAAGGGCTGCCAAGGGATTGCCTGATGAAGAAGAAGCAGTCTGGGTTACTGCTGATATGATACGATTTCAGTGGGAAATATCATTGCTATGCGATCACATAGTTTCTTTGTTTGGGCTTCGGGTTCCAAATGGACAAATATGTCTTCTCTGGGATGACCGTAGATGGCGTTACTATACCAAATCCACCACTAAGTCTCAACGCTCCAGTTACGACGACATATGGCGGCACTTGTTTTACCGACGTTTCCCACATCGCGGTAGGAACTCTCAAGGGCCTCCCTTCAATCGGGCGTTGCATTACTTGGCGGCAGCATTAGCTGAGACGACTCAGACGTTCGATGAGTGCATGGCAAAAGCGGATGAAATAGTTGCATTTGCAAAAGCCTGGGAAGGAAATTTTCAAGAACGTGTCGTACAAAACGAAAATGTTGTCGAAAGTGGTCAGAAATGATTTAGAGCGGTTGGGGAGCAGATTGGCTAGCCACTACTGCGTCGCAACTTCGCAAGGGCCAGGACCATGAACAATCGCTGTCGACCCCGTCGCATGGAACCCGGGCGAGCTCGCTTCATCTCTTAATTTTGAACTTATACCGCTGCAGCGATCGGAAGCGTGGGTCATTGAATCTCACAACCATCTGCGAAAAGAGGTCAAACAATAGGACATAAGAGGGGGAAGAGGAGGAGGCTACGGTAGCCAAGGGAATAGGTCGCGATGGTTGAAGAAAGCTGGAGCCTGATGAGTGAAGAATCGTGATCAACTTCTCTTAAATAATTCGAATTATGATATTTTAATATAGGAATACCATTTGATTCTTGTACACTGTTTCCTGTCCAAATAGCAATACACTTAACGGCGATCCTACCTACAAGTACCTAGGTACAATCAACCAGCTCAAGATGGTGGGGTATGGCATATTCAAGATCACGTGCTAAGCACTTTACCTGTTTATCGCAGCCATCAGTTTCAAAATCTCGCCTCTCTAATTCACCTCAGCTTCCACAATCCCTCTCACGACGCATTTCAGCTTGCATTTCAGCAACTCCATTCCATTTCTACAGTCGTGAGCACGACTTTAAACTGTTCGGCAGGCATTACGGCCTGCATCTCTAATAATCTCCAACTTCTAGTCCTACCCATGACTGAAATCTGGGCGTTCAATAATCTCAACTTCTGGTCCTACTCATGACTGAAATCTGAGCGTTCAACCAGATATTCAATTTGCACATCAAGGTACAGTATCCACCCAAAGTCCCTGGCAATGCAACACCAAAATCTGGAGACGAGATGCTCCTCTGGCTACAATATCTAACCTCTTTCTCTCTAGATAAACGAAAATCATACTAGTATTCCGGAACATAGCTCGCGATTTGCACAACTGTTTTAGTGCACGCGCTAAGCGAGGATATGACCCACTTAGCCCTTAGCGACTAGCCCTCTGCGCTCCACAGATTCAGCCATCAGCAAGAACCCGATCTTACCCCATCCCACTTCTACCAACAGCCACGCCAACTCCACAAAGACAGTGGTACGGAGTACAGTACTCGTGCTACTCGTCCGTGCTGCTTCGAGTACGATAATTCCCCAAAATTACCCTAGCGTATCCGCTTGATTGGTTTGCTGACGTTTACAGTATTCTTTCTAGAGCCTCGTTATCGTGAGTCTCAGTGACTATCATCAACGTTGGGGTACGTGTTGCCTTCTCCCGTTATACTTTGCAAGTCTTGCTAATATTACGCCAGGTCGAGCAAAGCAACATGACTACTAAGTTCCCAGCCGTGACCGGCTACGGCGGCGGCGGTTTCGTCAAGGTATGTTGTTTTCTCTCCCCCCCATTGCTATGTTGTGGAAACCCTTACTAATTTTACTTCAGGCCGAGGAGACAATGGAGCCCAATCATTCGGCTTCCCCCATTGATGTGTACTTGAACATCAATGATGTTCCAATCAGCACTCCTAATCCCAAAGACGCCGACACATTCTGCTGCATCTCATCCGATTCGCTTGATGTTACATTTGCAATGCACGTCCACGCGACTCATTCAGCCTCGATTCTGGTGAAACTGTTTACTCCCAATCTTGGCTTTGATGATGCCTATACCGGCCAGATTCGCATCTATTCAAAAGACATCATCGAGGTGACCGCAAAAAAGCATGATGAAGACGCTCTGGACGCATTGAGACGCTTCTGCCCAACAGCTTAGAAAGCTTCCGGCAAATTGATATCCATGACCGTCTTAGCCACATTCGTCAACGTATCTATCCCAATGGGCGTCAAAAAAAGACTTCACGAGAAAAAAGAAGGCGGACACCTGTGGTCTCAAATTCAGGAAGTCTGGGCACAAGCAATCCATACTCAAAACGATGGCCCTATCAAACTCGAAGTTCTTTTTCGTAGTGGTCACGGAAACATATTGTTCGCTAATACGTTTACTACGGTGCTTCTCGGTCTTGCCGAGCCGGACTCACACCCAACTCCCCTGTCTGGTCGAAACGATGGCAACAGAGAGTGTCACAAGTGCAGAGGACGTGGACACTTCTCCAACATTTGCCCCAATGAAAAATTCTCCCTTCCCACCAAATACTTGACATGCCGTGGTTGCGGCCAGGAGGGGCATAAGAGGGCAGACTGTCCGAGTCGGAAGTGCAAAAGATGCTACGAAACAGGCCACTCCGCAAATGAATGTACAGCGCCCTACTGTACTCGGTGCAGACAACCGGGCCATTCGCGTGAAGGCTGTAACTCTGCTCTTCCTAAGTGCGATGATTGCGGCGGTGTGCATCCCACGATCCACTGCGAGCTCTTCACTAATGGGAAGAGAAAGAGAGGAAACTAGTGAGCATCATTCAGGCAGAGTGGTAGTGGGTGACATTGCGGGACATTTGTTCGACAGCACGACATGCTTCACGAGAAAGTTGGTAGACAGTACATCTGGAGCTACTAGTCAGAATATTTTGAGGGTATAAAATAAAGTACCTTGTCGAGACGTGAAAATAGTCGAGAACTTGTGTGAACGAAGATTTAAATGGAAATGGAAGGCTCCGTGAAGGTGACTGTCTTGCCTAAAGAATGAGTCTAAGCCTGGCGATGTTTTGATCATACCTTTCTACAAGGCACAGGCTCTTGAATACCCAAAATCACTCAAGGATATGGTGGACGAAGGCATAGTCGCTAAAGAAGTCTACCATAGAATTAAAATCAAGACCCTTGACAAGTCACAGGGGGATGAAGCTGACTTTGTCTTTGTGGATTTTGTGGCAGTCTCGCATCCTAGATTCACTAGAGAGAGTTTCCGGATCACCCTTGCGACCACTCGAGCGCGAGGAATCTCAATTTTCCTTCTGAATCGTGGGTCATTCGTTGGCCACGAGAAGCCCGAAGTCGCTGAACGTGCCTTGCAATTATCCCGACTCTACGCTCTATGTGCTAAAGACGATATCATCGATCGGAAGACCTGTTGCATCAATTGCCAAGGTGACCATACCGCAGATCAATGCACTGTAATACTTGAACACATGACAGACGTCCAGTGCGAGCGTACAAGCTGTGGTCAATTCGGTCATAACGCAGCTACTTGTCCAGATTCCGTGTGTCTCAACTGTCGGATTAAAGGACACAACGCCAATGAATGTTCGCAACCGCTACTCTGCTCCCGTTGTGGAAACTCAGGTCATGTTTCCTTCCAGTGTGAAACTAAACGCATTGCAGATTTCCTCTGTCGGATCTGTCAAGGACGTGGACATGTGGACAATAATTTTGCCTCTCTTTCCGTAGGTACCGTATTATAAAAAGATATATAGACACGTTTCTATCATTAATCAAATTTCTATCTATCTCTACAAGATCTATGTATCTCTACTAGATCTATCTATCTCTACTAGATCTATGTATCTCTACTAGATCTATCTATCTCTACTAGATCTATTTACCTCTACTAGATCTATTTACCTCTACTAGATTTATTCATCTCTACTAGATCTATTTATCTCTACTAGATCTATTTATCTCTACTAGATCTATCTGTATCTACTAGATCCATCTGTATCTATTAGGCCTATCTATATCTACTAGATCTATTTATGTCTACTAGATCTATCTATGCCTGCTAGATCTACCTATCTATAGTTAACCAACCAAGTTTACAAATTATTCTTTTTAAACGACTACAACAGCCTCCTTGAGCCGTGATGGAGAGAGTAGCCAAAATCGGACCCGCTGAAAGATTCGCTTCACAGGTAATTGATGCAACAGGTGTTCCGAGCGACCGTGTTATTTTATCACATAGGGGATATAGTTAAGATAATTAGAAAGCGTGCTCAGCGATTTCGGGTTTCTCGTGGCCAACGAATGTTCCACGATTCATAGGGTAAACGGAGATACCTTAATATTTCTTAAGTTAGTGTTGCTGTCTCGGCTCGGTGACTACGGCGGTTAGGAGAAACTTGACGCAATGAGCCGGTCGCCACATTCACATAAGCCGAAGAATACGTTATTAAAACCGTGCAATTAGAGAATTACACAAAAGAGGAAAGCTAAGAACGAACAATGTGGATGATGGACATAGTATAGCTACAAACATTCCCTCTCTGGTCAGCTTTGTGGCTTGCGAGGACGAGATTCACGGAAGCAGGAGTATGTCTTCTCCCATCTATCTAAGAAGGACCTGATATCTCTAATGCAAGTGACGACTATGCTTTGATGCTAAATACATACATAGCTCATCAGCTCTTATACAAAACAGAATAGACCTTGATACTGGCCAATCAGTCATGAGGTATCTCTCGTCTTGTATCAAATGTTCGAACTGTACACTTGGATGGCAAATGGTCAATGCAAAGTGCGCAAATATAGAAATGATGATTGACAGAGATACTGGCCAGCAAACATCTACAGGCTATCATCAACATCTTTAGCGCGGTGGAAGGAAGAGATAGAAAACTGATCAATTGTGTGCGAGCGAGCAGCAGCAGTCCTATCAAGAGAACCAGCCCACGCCGCAATCAATCATAAACGGTCACCAACACCACTTGATCAAGCAGTCATGCCTCAAAAGACATGAGGAGAAGGGTAAATCCGAAATGACTATTCATCTCTTCCAAACTTTGATAGTACACAGCAGGGGGAAGGGGGGCTTATTTTTGCGCGACTTCGCTTTGCGCAACCTCGTGGTGGTGGAGGCCTTTGAACTGAGAATCGGAATCCCGCTGCTCAACATACGCCGCCCAAGTATCGCGATTCCCAATAGGGGACTTGCTCTCATGAGACCTCCTCCCAGATAATTTACCAAAAGCTCCGGAGAACAAACGAGACATGGAATCCAGGACGGGGCCTTGGAGGACGTGGTTGAGGAAGGCGGGCAGAAGCATCAGACACGCGCAGATGAGGCCCACGTTGACTTCGACAGTGCTGCGGTAGAGAGTTAGCATTGGCGAGTTCTTAATATCCATGAATATGCGCAGAGGTAACTTACGCCCATACAGACATCTTGGAGAGATTCCAGGAAGCATCGGGACTGCTGTGGAGAATCGGCGTCATTCCGAGGCGAATAAGACTGGCGGCGCAGGCACTACAAATCCTTTCGTTAGCCACTCGAATCCACCCAAATCCAATATTCTCAGAACAAGAAGCTTTGACGTACAGTAGACCAATGCTAAAGACGGCAATGACCTTTATCTTCCGCTTAAGATCCATGTTCAGGCCCACAAGGACAGGGACAGGCAAAACAAGCGTGTACAGATCCAACACCGAGCTCGAAATGCCAGAAACATAAGGCAGAATCACAGGGTTCAAACAGTGACCTGGGACGATTGGGTTCCATGCTTTTTCCACGGGGATACAGCTAAAGACGTTTCCGAAGAACAGACTGACACTGAAGCCGACGACCAAGACGATGCCGAATATGACGAGGTAGCGCATCTTGTTTGTTTCCGAGAAGATTCGGTAGTAGAAGAAGAGGAAGGTGAGTTTGACGCAGCCTCCGAGGAGCAAGTAGATGAAGGACCCGATGGAAAACCACTGGAAAAGACGAGTGATGTTAGTTGAAAAAGTCGCCGGAAACAGTGATGAAGTTTTGAGATTTACCTTTAGCATTTCTGTGACATCTTGAATGGGGACATTCCACATGTGGCGACCGATTCCCTTTGTATAACCTGTTTCTATGGTTATTTTACTCAAATCCCATACATCATAGAAAGAGTATTTCCTTACATTTCAACATGAATCCCGAAAAGGCGATAATCATAAACTGCCCAAGTCAGTGGATACGGACCAAGAACATCGTGATTCTGTTTCATTCTCACATATGACACAATACAGAAGTCTGTTTGTTACTCGTTAGTCTTCCGATGAGGTACAATACGGCAACTAAACTCACAGTCGTCCACCCCAAGTTTGGCCTTTGTGATCCTTAAGCGCGTGTAAAGTCGCATACCCACGGCCAGCGTGGTCAGCGTCAGTAACACCGTATGAAGCGCAATATTCTCCGTCATATGATCATACGGATCAATGAAGTTCGGCTCGACTCCCGGAGGAGGAGGAATCGATCCAAGCCATTGCGAAGCCATGATGAATCCTCAACTCCCGGTAAGTTCACGTTTTGGTCGTTGAATCTAGTCAAATGAGTGGAAGCAGAAATCTGCAGAGGCTGGGAAGCAGCAGATCGTCAGTCAGTATGTGGTCAAAACGCATGGTCCGGGGAGCCCAGAAAAAGCCATGCGAAATAATCTCTATTATAGCGCACGCCATGCCGATGGGAAATGTGCCGAGCATCGCCGGGCTGAAAAACACATGCTAGACTAAATGGAGGACGGGAAGATAAATCCTGCGACATGTAATAGTGAGCGCCTGCCTGATTGAATCATCACCTCGATATCTTATGCACACACTTGACACTGCATACAGAAGCAAAGTACACAGACGCACATCCCTCCGTCCACACCCGCCACTTGTGTTGCAGAAGAAACAGATGAGGAGTGGCACACTGGCGAATCCTTTGGTTGGGTGCAACCCCCACGAGGCTGCCAATTGGAGAACAAGGATCTCGCCGTAAATTGGGTCTTCCCCCAACTTCTGTTGGTTGGACTGGTAAGACACGGGATGAGCATGGCCGAAGTTGCATTTGCGCAAGACAAGGAATGTTTGCGTCGGAGGTGGCTTTGCCAAGGCCCAACGCATGGCTGTGAATCTGATCTTGTCGAAGCCGAGCAGGATCATTCAAAAAGCCCGTCTTCATTCAGTTCTAAATAAATCATCATTCCTTTCATAAACAGCCTCTTCCACATAGGCCCGAAATATTCATCTTGTGTCATGGTGGCCGCTTGGGGATGGCCCGTCACGGCCTCGGAGTGGCTGAGCACCACCGCTCTCACGCTCACAACTGTATGAGAGCAAATAAACAGAATTCGGATCATAGGCTGACGATATTCCAGTATAACGTGCTTCGAGTTGTTTATAATCTGTATTTTCATCCTTTGTCTAAAATTCCAGGTCCAGTTGCATGGAGGGCGTCTCGATTGCCGTTCATCTGGTCTCTCCTCAGGGGAACAATTGTCCATGATTTCGAGCGCCTGCATCGCCAATATGGCCCCATCATTCGTATTGCGCCAGACGAAGTCACTTTTGCCCATGAAGACGCTTACAAGGACATATTCCAACTTCGTAAAGATCACCCACAGTTTCTAAAGGACCTCGTCTGGTGGAAAACGCAGCCGGGCATGGCAGACTCCCTACTCAGCGCCATCGACCCAAAGCATCACGCACGCATTCGTGGTCTTCTTGCTCCTGGATTCACGCCTCGGGCCTTGAAAGAGCAAGAGCACATTTTGCACTTTTATGTCAATCTCTTAGTGGAAAGGATACGTGAGCGCGTGAATGAGACACCAGAAAGTGGTGCAGTCATTGACATGGTGCCCTGGTTCAACTTCACTGCCTTTGACATATTTGGCGACCTTGGATTTGGAGAGTCCTTCAACTGTCTTCAGGATTCCAAGTACCACCCTTGGATTGCTTTGCTGTTCAATAGTGTCAAGGCGGCATCCTATGTCGCAGCTGCACGATTTTACCCAATCGTTGAGCGTCTTCTTATGATGTGTATTCCTCCGTCTCTGAGGAAGATGCAACGGGACCACTACCAGCAGATCGTGGACAAGGTTGACAGGCGTCTCAACTTCGAGCTGGAGCGACCTGACATCATGTCTCATGTGATACGAGGCACTGAGCGCCGCGAGCTGCCAGAGGGTACCGTCCACACTACGTTCATGGTGCTGACGACCGCAGGGAGTGAGACAACGGCAACAGCCCTGAGCGGCACCCTCAACTACCTAGTCAATAACCCAGATAAGCTGGAGACTCTAGTGAAAGAAATCCGCGGCACCTTTCAGCAGGAGAGTGACATCGACCTCGACGCACTGCGCAAGCTACCATACCTCAACGCAGTCCTAAACGAGGGACTCAGGCTCTGCCCGCCCGTCCCGTGGATTCTCCCGCGGCGGGTTCCAGAGAGAGGCGATACAGTATGCGGAACATGGCTTCCGGGAGGGGTATGTGCAAAAGCCCGCCTATCTTTTGTTCTTTTCGAATGAATCCCTCACCTTTGAGTACCGTTGTATTCGTATCCTTGGCTAACTGACTGTAACATTGGGGGGTGGCCCAGACTCCCGTCTCGATACAAGCATACACGATGAACCGTGACCCGGCATACTTCCACTCGGCCACATCATTCGTTCCGGAGCGCTGGCTCTCTGACAGCCGCACAGACCAGGAGTCGCCCTTCTTCCATGATCGCCTCCAGGTTGTCCAGCCGTTTAGCGACGGGCCAAGGGCCTGCCTGGGGCAGCACCTGGCGTGGGCGGAGCTGCGGCTGATCCTTTCCAAGCTGATCTGGGTCTTCGACTTTGAGGTGGTGGAGGATCGCAAGATGCGGTGGGAGGATCTGAGGACATTCCTGCTTGTGGAAAAGAAGCCAATTGAGGTGCGGGCAAGGCTCAGGGACAGCACGGCCTCTGTCGCGTAGATTGCTGCATTTGTCCCTCCCGAAGTTGACAAGGGGACACAGTCACAGTATTGGACAAAGAGAACAAATGAACATGCCTTGTGCCACCCACGTGAATCATGATGACATGTGTTGGTGGTTGCACGCCGAAACTCTGCATGTATTCAGTAAATGGTTGGATGAGACTGCGTGGACGTGAACATACCCCATCAAAAGCCCATGCTTGAACCACTCCCATGTAGCAGCGGCTATGGAGTAATAATCCCCGTGGCAATACATGCATAAAGTCAACTTTCTACAACATCCATAGGCGATTTCCTTTCTCGGCGTCCGTAAGCATGCCACCCTGGCGTCGCATCGTGTGGACCTCTGCATTTTGCCTGGGCCATTGCGGGTTCATCCCATCGCCTGTTCTCTTGCGTGCCGTGTTCAACGTTCCCACCGAGGCAGCTTCTAAGCGCTAGAAATACTGTGGCGAGCCGTTTCGCCTCTCAGCACAGCGTTGCACTGCGATCTGCCCTTTGGGGGCCTTTTGCCTTCAAGACTCCTCCTGGACATGCCGTTGCTTCCTGGACTATGGCTATGCACCCTCGCTTGCAGAACTTGCATAGGCTATGTTCAATATCGCGGGATATCATGCGGCATGTCGACAGATATAATCCCTGGAGCGCGTAATATCACTGTCCGTGCGTAAGACGTTGTTGTAACCTCGGAAGTTGCTTTCGGCCCCCAAAATCCAACACCACCCCGGTCCTTCGATCCCAAATAGGCAACACTTGGTCAAAACACATCGCTGTCTTGACGTGATCTCTTATCTCGGCATCTGAAGACGATAGAAAGTCTTGAATAGCTTCCCCGTCGGCAGTTTTTCCGTCCACTCATCTGCCTTGATGAATATGTAGCCCTTCTTATCCAAACTTCACATCCCGGCCCCAGCTTGAGATGAGCAAGACGAACGGTTAAATCTGCTCATTTGAGATAGTCATACCCATTGGTATAGTGGAATTGCATCATTGTTCATCAGGGTTTTATCTATGATACCCCGTCTCTGTCCCGAAAATCACTTCATTCTCCAGAATGCTACAGAGTCCCCCTTGCACTAACGAATCAAGGCACGCACGCCCTTCGTGCTAAGCTTTGGAAGGGGAATCAAGAAGTCATGCGCTTGCTTCACATCACTCTCGTCCGTCTCGTATAGCTCTAATTTTGGCCCATTGGAGCGATAGAGAACTGCCAAAATAAGACTCATCTCCGCCATAGCCAGACTTGAGTGACAATAACACGGATTAGTTTCCTTATACCACGGCAGGTTGGACACCGGGAAGTGGGAGAAACTTACTTCATTCCCAGGCAATTTCTTGACCCACGGCAAAAGGGCACATACGACCGATGCATGGCAGGTTTCACATCATGAACCCACCTTTCGGGTATAAACTCTCCCGGATTTGGATATACCTCAGGGTCTGAGTGCATGAAGTATGCAGACATGCCCACGGGGATCTGCAGTACACCATTAGATACAGAAATAGGCGGATAAGATGTTCTGGTTGTCTTACCCCTGGAGGTATCACAAAGTCCTTGTACTGAATAGCCTGGTCGGGAAACACTCTTGGCAAGCGATGCATGACGCCATAGCTGAGTCTATATACGCACATGTGGTTAGAATCGTCTCCTCGTTGGCTTCTTCATGTTCATACCTCAGGGATTCCTTGATGATTCCTTGCAAGAGCGGCAGCTGCTCCAGTTCTGCCCAGGTTGGAACTTGCTCGGGCCAGTTGGCCATCGGTCCCTTCAGCTCAGCTTCAAGCTTGCTTCTCAACTCAGGCCTAGAGAGAATGTAGAAGGAGGCAAAGCCAATAGTGCGAGCGGTACTCGCTGTACCGCCTCCAAGAAGGACCTGGGCTTCCTTGGCCAGTCGTTCTTCGGTTCTCTCTTCCTCTGGCATATCGCTGTTCGCAATGTGCCGGAAAATAGAGATTCCACTATCCTCGCCTTTGGATTGCTCACTGTTTGCAAGCCGTATTTGCTGCAATGCTCGCTAAAGACTCGTGTCAGAATGTAAGTGTTTCTGTCAATGAGATGTCTGCGGACTAACTTGTCGGAATATGTTAAACATTTGCCCTTTTGGGTAGACCCAAAGCAATAGACTCTCCGGGAGGAGACTTAAAACTCTATCATCATATTAGTTTTGAGTCATACTACGCCAGAACTCGCACTTACTGAATGATTTGAGGGAATCCTGTAAAGAGCGGGATAGATCTCACAATGGCGTGAATAATATCATACCTAACATTTGGTAGACACGATTAGCACGAATCTTACCCAAAAGCGGTAGAAGCATACCAATCAGAAGCAAAGTCGGTGGTATCCAGAAACCGATCGCCGTGAGAGCCTCTATCGCCAGTACCAAGGCATATTCTTCCAATAATATCACCTGAAAAGGCTGAAAAAGCATGGTCCAGTCGAATCACTGCATTTTTACCTTCCAGCTCTCTGAAACGAGACTCGAGGTGCAGAGCAACTTCTGCAAGCATTGGCTGTAACTGGGTAATTCCTTTGCGCGAAAAGAAGCCTTCCATTGGCTTTCTCCTCTTTCTGTGCAGATCGTGATCTGCTGTGAGCAGATGAGAGCCTACAACGGAAGGCTTAGCAGAAATCCTCAAAAGTCGGCGGATCAATCTCACCGTCAAAGTCGATGCCTTTGCAGAACACATCATAGCTATTAGTTCGCCGTTTGCTCTCTGTGACATATATCTCATTGTAAAACTCTGGATCGTGAATTGATAGCTCATCCGGATTCACTCGAACAATAGGACCTTTGGCCCGAGAAAGAAGAAAAGCGAAATTAGCAACAATATAAATAAGACGAGAACTATTATACTTACCATATTTTTTATGCATTTTCTCGACTTCGAACAGGTATTTGCCATCCAGCCAGTAGTCATAGTAGAATTCATACCAGAATGAGGCCGCAGCAAACTTAGGACCTGGGAATTTGGCCAGAGGCGAAAACCACAGGCGATATATCACGAGATATACATTAGAAATGAACGAGAATAAAACTGTAGCCACAAGGGCAGTCGTCGCAATGGGCTGCGATAACAGCGCCTCCATGATGGACGAATTGTCTGCAAAGCAATGCTCTTGAGAGAAGTGTGTGAGAGAAAGACTATGCTAATGGGTTTAAAGAGATACCAGTATTCTCAATGGAAAAATAACGCGTGCATATTGTTACATTCCAGCAACACATAGTATAAGAGGCAAATGTATAATTCCCTTGATATTGTGGCGCCGTCCTGGCTACGTGTCACATCGGGCCCTTAATTAGCCCGTTCAAAGTAATCTTACCCGTGTGCTGATACTCAGATGAATCTTCACGTACCGGCATAAGAGCTCCTTCAGCCTTCCCCGAAGGATTGATCCTCCCTCCAATCTTTTGTGGGTAATGTGCCTACCTAGGTCCTGCAGAATCGGGGTCAGAGGCAACGGGTTGTTGGTTAGTGCGGGATAGATGGGGGTGGGGTGTTGCATTGTATGCAATAATAGCCTGCATCCTGTGATGCATGTGGATAAGTATCAGTGCGCATCCCGTGAAGTCGGTGGCTAATCTGGTACAGCTAGATGCAGGCTGTGCCGGCCCAGGATGATGGCAGTAGATGTAAGTGCCGGACTACCGTGACTTGCTGTAATTGGTAGTTTTGCGCCGTCGTCTATTTGTGGGCGAGATATCAAGGAATCTCGGCGTCTCTTGCAGTGTAACATTGAGGAAGTCATCATCCAACAAGACATGGCCATTAACGCATAATGGTCTTATCCCGTGGTCCGGCGGCTAGTAGTTTCCAACGAGGCCCAAAGCTACTTGCTTGCCGAGGATAAAATGTCGCTGATTTTCATCTGGCGCTCAAGTCTAGCACATAGTATCATCAGATCCCATCACTTGAACCACTGGCGCACAATTCTGCAGATCTGACTATACGAAACGGAACCATGGAGTATCGTTACTCAGAGATCATCGACCCCAGTGTCTATGAGACACATGGGTTAGCCAACGGCATCGCTCTTCGTGGGCACAAAGAGCCTATGAAGGAGATCCGTGGAGCACGTCGAGCCCAAGTCGATTGGTCTACTCACGTAAAACCTCTTGCCGACTACAAAGGCGGGCTGGGCCAGCGGTTCAGCTTCATGCAGGTAACTGTTCCAGAATGTCTGCCAGAGAGGCTTGAGATCATCTCGTACGCAAACGAATATGCGTTCATCTATGATGGTAAGTCCACATCCATACGCGGTTCCGTAGACCCTTGATGATCTAACTCCTTGTTCAGACGAGATGGAAACTCTGGATCTTGAGAATGTCTCAGCCACGTCGCCGGGGATGCTCGAGGCATTCGGAAAGGGCGCTTTAGACAGCAAAACAGATAGCAAATCACGTCCCGAAAAGCGACTGCAGGCACAGATATTGAAAGAGATGATTGCGATCGATCCACAACGGGCTATCACATCTATGAAAGCCTGGGCCAAGTTTGTGCAGTTGGCATCTCAGACAAGAGAATCGCCATTCCGGACATTGGCAGAATACGTCCCCGCAAGGGTGATTGATGCTGGCGAGCTGTGAGTATTTATCAGTCCTAAAGGCATCCTTGACTATACCAGTGCTAACGTAGTGTTAAGGATATGGTTCGGTACGTTGACGTTTGGCATGGCCCTCACTATTCCGGCTGAAGAGTACGAGCTCTGCATGGAATTGGCCCGCCCCGGATACGCTGTCTTGGGACTCACCAATGATTTATACTCGTGGGAGAAAGAGAGGCAAGCGGCCGAGAAAGCAGGCCAGGACTATGTCTTCAACGCCATCTGGGTGATTATGAACGAGCAGCAGGTGAGCGAGGACGAAGCAAAAGCCATCTGCGCAGAAGAAATCCAGCGATATGCCACCATCTTCTGTCGCAACGTCGATGAGACGAAGAGGAACTTGGCGCTCTCCAGGGATCTTCGGGCGTACATCGAGGCTGTGATGTACAGTTGCAGCGGCAATCTCGTTTGGAGCATTTACTGCCCCCGATACCATGAACTTTAGGCCGGGCGAGTCATATGCAGCGTGGTTGTATGGCGGGTAAGACGAGGGTGGTAGTGCAGCATTGCGGTTGGATTCACACCTGGAGGTTAAGTTAGGTAGAGGTAGAGATAAAGGAAAGGCGCAATAATACACCGTTGTTGAGATGGATTGGTAACCGTAACCGAACGATACCACTGTCCAGAAGCTACGAGGTAGCATGCATAGAGGATTTCGTATGGGGTACATGTAACACACAAGGTTGACACAAGGGTAGCGGCGGCCTGGAAGTCCCAAATCCCAAATCCCAGGTACCAGATACGGCCTTGGCGCAACATGGGTACACGGTAGCACCACCGCCTTCCATCACATGAAATGCTCCCTGCATGTACCTCTCTTATTTTGGGATCCTGAGGTACCAATCTCTCTCGTTTGCACGGCATCACATCATGTCACCAGGCTCTGAAACACGGCTTCTCTTTGTCTCCAGTGGAATGCGCAGGTGTCGACCTTATGCATTTAAACGGACTCGTGCTGCATTCCCCTCATTCGCTGTCCAACACACGAGCATCCTTGCTGTGTCGGCTATAAAAGAAGTGTTGTTGGTCGCTGATTAGGGGGCAAATCTCCAAGGCTCGCTGCCTACATATTCCTTCGTTCAACTGGAAGATTTCGAGGCAATTCTCTTCGAAATCCACCGCTCATAGCAGATCAAGAACAATTCCTGCAGACCTCCATTCTACCTGATATTTGCCTCTGTTTCAATCTCGTCGAAGCGTCGCCATGGGAAACCAGTGGTCGCAGTTTTTCCCACCAAAGCCGACATTCACAGAGGCCGATGTAGGCTCTCTAGACGGCAAGGTGGTCATCGTCACCGGTGGCTCCTCTGGTATTGGGTTTGAGCTTGCCAAGATACTATATCAAAAGAACGCAAAGGTTTACATTGCCGCACGCAATGAAGAGAAGACCCGCCAAGCGATCGACGACATCAAGGCTTTGGGCACCTCCAATGGCAGCCTTGAATTCCTTCTCCTGAAGCTAGACGACTTGAGCAGCATCAAAGCTTCAGCAGACGAGTTCAAGGCAAAGGAATCCAAGCTGCATGTGCTTTGGAATAATGCTGGTGTCTCTCAACCGCCAGCTGGCAGCGTCTCGGCTCAGGGCATCGAGCTACAGTTCGCTACAAATTGCCTGGGACCATTCGCCTTCACACAGCTGCTCTTACCACTCCTTGAAGCAACAGCTGCAGACGAGGCAACTCCCAAAGGCTCAGTTCGCGTGGTGTGGACCAGCAGCCAAGTCATGGAGCTTTCAGCCCCCACTGACGGCATCGTCATTGACGAACTCCGCACACCTCCCAAGGATCGAAACCGCAGCTATACCAATTCCAAGACTGGAAACTACTTTCTCGCTACAGAGCTTGCGCGGAGGGCAGCATCATCGTCTATCGTGAGCGTGTCCTTGAATCCAGGCGCTCTTAACACAAATCTTTTGAAGAATGCGCCCCATCTCAAATATATGGCCTACCCGCTGCTTCATAAGCCCCGGTTCGGAGCCCTGACCGAGTTATACGCTGGCGTCTCACCAGATATCAGCCTGGAGAATAATGGATCTTACATTATCCCCTGGGGTAGGATTTCGACCGGCGTAAGGGCTGACTTGGTGAATGCATCAAGGCCCACTGAGGAAGGAGGGTCAGGAAAGGCACAGGAGTTTTGGGAGCTGTGTGTTGAGAAAACGAGGGACTACATGTGAATGGTGGTGAATTTGATGCAGCCTTGACAGCAACGACGAGGTTTTGTGCTCAATCTGGGTGGAGTGTGTCATTAGCAGATCTAGCAACTAATATCATTTGTTGACCTATTCATGCGAACTAGCTCTAGCTTCCATCTTCTTTTACTATTCAAATACGATTAATCTATTTACTAGATGCCAATAGTTATGTCGTAAAACTACCCATCGGAAAATCGCTATATATACTTCATAGTAGCGTCTTCCTCCACCACTTCTCTTCCTCGACCAGCCATCCTTTTGCACTCTCCGGCTGGCCAAGCATGTGTCCATCACCTAGAAATTCCACAAGCTTAACATCTTCACCTTTCTTTTCAAGCGACGCCGCAATCAACCGCGCCTGTTCAAGAGGCACAACTGTATCTTCTTGGCCATGGACCAGTAGCAGAGGAGCCTTGATCTTATCAACGTGATATAGCGCACTGCGTTCCTTCATGATCTCGTCTTTCTCCTCATCACTCATGCCCTCTGTCAGCCCAAGGAGCTTCGCAGCGTAACGCGACTCGAGCTTGTGCGTTTTCTCGTCAAACTTCTTCAGGTCCGAGATGCCAGATGCACAAACGCCTCCAGTAAAGGTGTCAGGGAAGCGGGTTAAGCACTGCAGAGTGTTGTAGCCGCCAGCGCTGGGACCTGTGATGCCAATTTTTCCAACAGAGCCAATCTGGCCAAAATACTTGGCGGCAGCATCAGCATCCGCAGCATCGATATGGCCCCAATTACCCCATAGAGAATTCCTGTATTCACGACTATATCCTGTAGATCCAGCGTAGTTCAGGGCGAAGAAGCCGTACCCCCGAGATGTAAAGTATTGAATTCTGTATGAGAGCCCAGGACCTTTATGACCGGTCGGACCACCGTGGGCATAGATGATGAGAGGGAACGGGACGCTCACGTCCGGCTTATACTTATCATTCGTCGGTTCCCAAAAGAACCCATAGATGGTATGGTTTGGGAATCCTTTGGAGGCCAAGCAGACGGTATGGGGCTTTGCGATGAGCCCTTTTGGAAACTGTTCATCAATAGACAGGCGAAGGATTTCGCTATGCTCGGGTTTGCGAATATTCATCTTGTGTACCGCCTGAGGAACATCGGCTCCGCTGCCCACTACAAGAACATGAGAGTCGTCTAATCGAGCGACGGCATCCCAGGTGATCTCGCAGAGCCGATCTCCGTCAGCAGCCTCCTTCCACGAATTGTCTTTTAGATCTATGGTTACAAGGCGTGCCGTGCCGTTTGACGTCGCGGTCGCAACCAGAAACCTTTCCGTGACGGGCACAAAAGTACGGCTACATCCACGTTAGACTATACCGTCTCCCCAAAGCAGACAGAGTCATTGATTTCAAAATCTCACCTTCCCTCCAATAACAAGACTTCGCCTAGCTCAGATGTTCCCAAGCCCTTGAGTTCAATTTTCTCCGGCTCAATCTCTGTCTTTTCGTAAATAGTCGGCTCCAATTTGTATAGCTGACGATAGCCACCGATTTCTTGGGCAAAGAACAGAGTATTGCCATCAACACCCCATCGTGGCTCGGTGACGCTCTCGCCCTTTCCACCAGCAACAAGTCGTTCGCCTCGGATAGTGCCAGCCAAGTAAAAATCAGCAGTATATAGTTTACAGGCGTCGAAAAGGAGATCCGGGTGGTTCCACTCGAGCCATGCAATCTTGCCACCTTCTGCATTGAACTGTGGCATCCAATAAAAGTCGGCGCCTGAGGCAATTCTCTCGACTTGGGCAGTCAGAATGTTAATTACAACGAGATAGTTTCTGACCGTGGCCGGAGTGTCTTCAGTGTGGTCTTCCTCAATTGCAAGCACCCATGGGTTTTTGGTGTTTGCACTAAAGCTGGAGTATCGCAGTACGGGAGATCTGAGCAGCACGGAAGAATATTTGGCGTCTGGTTCCAAGATCCTCACTGCGTTGTCTTGGTCCGAGAAGATGAGCCGCCCATCTGGGAGGACATCGTACAAGCTGGCGCCGTACTCATAGACGGTATTCTGGCAGCTCACGTCTGGAGGAAGAACTTCATTCAGGCTGCCATCCTGGGCAACTTGCACAATGACTCTTCGCGCTCCATTGGTCTCTGTAAAATAAGCCCGTCCCGTGCGTGGCTATTGAAGCATGTGATTAGCTACTAGTAGGTGTGATAGATGTAGAGAGTATTCATATCCAATTGTAAAAGCATAGCATTGACAAGGCAATTCAACTTACACAGACACGAGGAGCTGCCAGAGACCTGACTTTAGAAACAACAAAATCAGCCGAGATGGGCGATTCCCAGTCGCCGTAGTTGGACGAAACGACCTTGCTATTCACCAACATGACTGGCTGAGTGGGGTAAAGGCTCTCAGGTCTGCCGTGCACTACCAGGACAAATAGGAAGATATAAGAAGGTATTTCTACAATTCCGATAATGGTACGAGGTAGACTGGAAGAGACTTGATTTTGAATAGTACAGATGAGTGGTTGGTTGCTAACTTATGTAGTCTATATATGCCGGAGAGACACAAGCCCCCCTTCTGGAGAGGGCGCCCTTACATGATGCATGTATACTGTGCAACCTAGATGCACTGTGCTAGAACAACAATTCTATTTTCACGAAGGATTCGGGGTACAGTTTCCGAACCTTGGAATTGCAAATGTTAGGACAATACCAACCAGAGGCAAGATATAGGAGTGCCTCTTCTCAACAGATGAGGAGCCAAGGTTTCGACATCACCACAATGTCGCTGGTGGTGACAAGGCCAATGCGCAAGTAACCACCAGCACAATCTGCTATATACATGTACCGTGTCTGCACAGTGCGGGCCTTGCATGTTAAACAAGTGCAATACCACTAGATTCACGCTCTTACAATAAACTATTTCTCATCAAGACACTTGAGACATGGCAATTAGGCTGTTCGTGCTATCCAGCAGGATCCCTGAGTGAATCTCGCTTGTACCGTCTTAACCGGGCCCTCATCCCGTCCTCAGCCGTACCGGCCACTAACAAAAGCCCCCGGTCACTTGCGTGCGCGTCTCCGGGTACCTTTGTTAGCATAAAATGGCGTGAGCTTCTCCGAACAAGACCAACTAATAGCTGATCCTAAGCTCCTCTCTCCCTTTGTCAAACTCCAATCAAGGAAGATAGACAAGATGGAAAAGGTGGAAAACACGGTTTTACCAGCGGGTGCTTCTGCACCACAAGCCAGAAAACGCAGGTCTTGGCATCTCAGGGCGGCCTGCGTTGCTGGTCTCGTCTTGTTCGCGGGACTCTACCGCCTTCATTCAAAGCCCCATCTTCCTCATCACCCTGATCATGACCACGACCATCGCCATCACCACCACGGCCATGGCCACAAGAGAGCTTCTCCCTATGGAAAATTCCCCAAGCCAGATGATCCTTTTCACTTTCTTCCATGCACAAGTGAGACGCTTCCACCTGCTCTTGATGACAACCGTCCGGTGAAGAGCTGGTCGAAGCTCTTTGACCCCAACCCCAGCCATTGGAGCTGGGGCAACAAGACGGACGAAGACGCGAATGCTATTTCAAAGCACGACCCTTATGCTGGACGCGGCATCTACTTGTGCGGATGGCTCGATGTCCCGCTCGACTACACCAACGCCTCCGATCACCGCATTTCTCGTCTTGCCGTAACAAAGTATCAGGTTTCTGGACTCGTCCCTGTTCATGGCCGCTCCAAGCCCGCCGCCGGCCACAAGAGCGAGCGAACCATTGTTGTCGAGCCTGGCGGTCCTGGCGGCAGCGGAACGTCTCTGGTCTGGCGATCCGCTGAAATCTTCACTGAGCGTCTCAGCGGCGGCGCATTCGACGTGCTAGGATGGGATCCTCGAGGTGTCAACACGACTCTTCCTGCCCTATCTTGCTTCCCATTTGACGCTGATAGAGATCACTGGTCACTCCTTTCTGGGCAGTACCGCGAGGTTCTCGGTTCGCCAAGAGCTCAGCTCGAGGTTGCCGATGCCATGAACCAAGCAATCTTCAGTGCCTGCTATAAAACACACGGTGATCTGCCTCGGTTCGTCAGCACGGCCTTTGTTGCGCGCGATTTGGAAGAGATTCGCAAGGCCCTCGGAGAGGATGAGCTCACGGCACACATGATCTCATACGGCACGGGCATTGGGCAGACATATGCAAACATGTTCCCGTCGAGCGTCGGCAGGATGATCTTGGACGGAACTGAGTATGTCAAAGACCACAGGCTTCTGGGTGGTTTTGGCTGGACTGCTCTGGACAATGCCACTGATGCATGGCACGATGGCTTCCTTGGGGAGTGCATCAACGCGGGACCCGAGCATTGTGATCTAGCGAAGCCAGTTGATGGCAAAGCTGTCACTCTGGAGAGTCTGGAATCTCGTATGGAAACCCTCGTCACTTCTCTCATTACGCGGCCTGTGGTAGGATATACATCCTTCAGCGGACCATCCATCATCACATATTCTGCCTTGGTGGGTGCCATTTACAGCTCGCTCTATAATGCATTCTCATGGCCCGCTTTGGCATCCCTCCTCTACGAGTTGGAAGCTGGAAATGCCACCCTTGCCTCCGCCATGCTTGAACATTCGGCATGGGAATACGATCCTACTCTACCAGCCATTCCCAACAAGAGGCCATCAACTGACGAGCTGACCTTTTTGGTTATTTGCTCGGATGGATACGACGCCGCACTGCCCGACGACGGCCTCGACTGGTGGGAATCCCTATGGGCGAACATGACTGCTAAATCCTGGATCTCGGGCAACTCTCGCTTCTTCTCCGTCTTCCCATGCCAGCGCTTCACAGAGTATTGGCCCACCCCAGCCGAAGTATACCGCGGCGACTTGAACGTAACACTCAAGAACCCGGTCCTTCTCATCGCGGAAACATATGATCCTGCCACACCACTGCGAAACGGCCGACGACTGCTCAATGAAATGGGTACCAACGCTCGTCTGATTGCGCACCACGGCTATGGCCACTCATCGCGAGACAAGTCCGACTGCACGGATGCCATTGCGAAGAACTTTATCCTGCACGGAGAACTACCTGATGAGCAGGAAACAGCGTGTTACGCGAATGAGAAGCCGTATCTGTATGGCGTGGACAAGGGCAAGGCGGGCGAGAAGAAGGATCCGCTGGCGATTTGGAGCGAGCACATCAAGGAGCTGCCATACCTCAATCCTCGTCTGGTTTAGAGAGAAGAAGATGCAGCGATCACATGCCATTTTTACTGTTATTTTCCCTTGGAAGGATACCTAGTTGAGCAGATGATTTGTAAAGCATGATGTCTTGTGTATTACTATATAGCCCTAAGGGTATCATCCGTTTATGTAAAACATTTAATCAAACACAACTTACCTAAAACAATGTCCTCTTTCTTAAAGACAAAAGCAAATGTAGCCAGCCATCTATGGTCAAACTCCAGAGGCATCCCATCTAAAGCGCCGTAGGGCTGACATGGGATGGGCACCAAATCAGGGGGGCCACGTTGTCGTACATACGCTGTTAGCTCATTTCCAGCCTCACTTCCAAACACCACCGATTAAAACAAACGCCCATTAACCAAATAAGGCGGGCGATTAAGAAAACAAAGAAACGACTCGCAGAATAAAGAAGAATTTAGACAATTATGCAAGGGGTCGTGACGTCACTCAGAGGCTCCTGGTTCCTGGATTTCCATGTGACCCCCTTGCGCAAGTGATGTCTGTGATCACAGGTTCCGAGATCCGTGATATGCTGCGCTCACTCGACACGATAAAAAGCAAAGAAATTTGAAACAAACAAATATTAAAGCCATCATAGAAACTTACCAGACGATGCTAACACTGATATTAATAGCAATAGCGCACCACAAGGGTCATGGTTGATGACATCACCACATACGGGCGAGAGACTGTGACCTTTTTTGGTTTTGAAATCATTAGTGTCATACGACAGATATGTACAATCAACATCATGGTATATATACAAGTACAGCGCGCCGCGCCGTTCGCCTGCCTCCTCGAGTCAAGCCCCCCACCTCCGACCGCTCTTGGGTCTCCTCCTGATAGATTCTCCCAGCGGTTGCTTCTGTATTTTGCTAAGCGCCTCCTCCGGACTCCTCCGAACATCGTGAGAAGGGCTCCCCTCTCGTCGTCGACCAAGTAATGATCTTGGTGATGGGGAGCGACGGTAAGATGGACGTTGTTGAGAAGGGGATAATTTTCGTGGCGTAGAAATTTTATAGTCGAGATAACTTGAAGATTCAGGGACTTGCCTGGGTGTGGGGGTGTCGGATTCAAGGGTATCATAGGTGGTATTGTTGAAAGAGGTTGGGGTATCGAATGAGTCTAAAGTGCAGAAATCGTCTTCGGGAAGCTGGGCGGTAGGAAACTCATCGTCGTCCTCATCACCGTCTGTTACAATGTGTACAGGTAGTTCTTCCTTGTCGTCAGCGACATCCGCGGGGTCGAAAGAAGATCGAGTCTCCGCAGAATCACAGACAGATGTGACTGTGGTGTCGCAGTCGGATTGAGATGTGTCGTCATCGTCGCGAATCAAAGATCGTCTGATGAAGCGAGCACTTAGTCGGCCAGAGTCCGAGCCAGAAAAGGACATGGATCGCGAGGGTGGGTTGGTTGAAGTGAATGTTGGTGAATCAGCAGATTCAGCTGGTGAACCTTCGGATTCGGGTGAAAGAGGCATATCTGGCGCATTCATTGCGCAAGGCTCCGCCATAAGAGAGCCATGGGGAAAGAAATCGTCGTCGTCGACAAAATAGGGTGCATCGGCGGCGCTGCTGGCCTTGGTGCTAGTGGTGTGAATAGAATCGGTCTCGGAGAAGGACGATGACGTAGACGCCACGGAGCCGGGTCCATGGCGCTCGAGGTAATCGTCGGGGAGGTAGCTTGCAAAATATCTGACAATAGAATCGTAGGACTTGGTACGAAAGAGCTGGAGGGCGTGCTGCCACTGGTCAGAACCTATCAACTTCGGGTTGGCAATGATCTCTACAGCGAGCGATTCAAGAGACTCCTCGAGTTCGGTGATCCGCTGCCGCTGCCGAGCCGCCATGAAGCGATGGAATTCTTCGGCCGTGTCCGCATGCTGAGATATTTCGTAGACGTCGTGGTGGAAGGCTTCGGGGTCTTGGAGGGTGTAGGTGATGGTGTTGTACTGGTCGTGTAATGTCGTAAATAAATCGTCCCTCTTGAGGCCAAACTTCCAGGCCGGCCACGACAGGTCGGGATCGTCCATGTTGTAAGTCGGGTCGTCGAGAGGGACGGAGAAGTGCGAATTCGGTGGATGTGCAGAAGAACAAAACAAGTGTGTCAAATCAAACAAAGGAGCCCTGGTGTCATGGAAAGACGGCTCGTCTAGAGCGAAATACTTGAGATCATGGCCATGGCGAGAGAGTCACTGACGAGTACCACTAGCAATAACTGACTGATAGTGCTCGTGTCTTCGTGATGATTTGTTGCGTGGAGAACTGTATATGTTGCAGAGTGATGTCGCCAGGGCCCTTGAGGTTCATCTCATACGAGTGCAGCAGCTGGGGGGAGGCGCGCGTATACCCATTGCCCCAAGCACCCGATCGTGAGACCGTTGCAGCCTCAGGCAGACAATTTGCCATCCACTTGCCCATCTGTGGTTGGTTAACTTTTTCGGCTGCAGACGGCGCTAGATCTGATCGAGATTAGATTACTCCTAGCGCCATGCAGGATCCACCGAAAGAGTCCAATCAGTGAGCGGTGGCTGAATCCTGAAAGCTTGGGCTGTGCGCGCTAATGCATAGCCGTTGTTCAGGTTGGATCAAAGCGCAACCAACGCTGGAGGGCTGTAGGGCTCATTGCTGTTGTTGTTGCTACCGTACTCGGGATGCCCTTTGGAAGGGCCAATGAGTGTAATGCGATTAACCAGACACAGGTTCCAATATCGAGTAAGCGCAGTATTCAGTATCTCTTCAGCAAAGCGCTTTCAAAAGGCCACCTCAATTCTCACTTATTCCATCTTAACTCGCCTTATCCTCTCGACAGTCCGCGTTTGGCGCTGCTGCGTCTGTGTGCGTGTGTGCGCATAAACACTCCCTCACGCACACTTTCATTGGAATCCGGCCCACTCCTATGCAGACAACACATGGATCACCCCCTTGCTGATATCATGGACCAACACGACACATCCCTGTCCTCTGCCAATAGCCTCAACTACAGTGGCGTTGTTGCACACCACACTGTTCAGCTGGTGCGGCCGTCAACGGCGGCGACAAACTCTCGCACCCCGGTCGGGAGAAGAAAAATCTGCCCAAAGGATGACGCTCGTACCAATCGCCTGCCCATCGCTTGCGGGAGGGCTGTGGCTGATGCACCGTTTGCCAGCCCTTCTCTACGCCACCGTGATGGAAGTGCTAGAAGCTCTCAGAATTTGAGCGGCAAGTGACCTCATGGCCAGGTACTGGTGGCCTCTGCTGGGCAACACGAGACGCCCATCGTGACGGCTTCACGCTGACGATTACGGAGGCAGAGGGTGAGAAAGTGGCATTCCTCCAGGCAGCTGAGACAACCCTCCCACTGAACTGGGTGAGCTGGCCTTTTCTTGATCAGGAGGATGCCGTGAGCGCCGAACTCAGTTGAATACAGTTTTCACCG
Source organism: Trichoderma semiorbis (assembly GCA_020045945.2). Taxonomy (NCBI): domain Eukaryota; kingdom Fungi; phylum Ascomycota; class Sordariomycetes; order Hypocreales; family Hypocreaceae; genus Trichoderma; species Trichoderma semiorbis. Next base: position 3,768,445 of record CM034695.1, read on the forward strand.
GATCCCGAATGATTATTTACGGTCATTCGCACGACCTGCGCTGACGGCTTGAGGCTCTTCTCCTCTCTCTCTCATTTCATCATAAACGCTCCGAGATGTATCACGTGTAGATGAGTCAGCGCCGAAGCAACTCTCATTCTCTCACTCTCTCATGCGATCGATGGCTTCACAGCACCGGCGTGAAAGAGAGATCTGGTGAGTTGCGCGCATGCAATCTGTTCTCATCATTTGCTTGCTACCGACCTTGCCTGATCTATTGATTCCGTTTACTTTATCACAATCGCGGTGAGAAATGTGATGAATACCAAAGTTTGTTTCGTCAGCAAGCGCCTTGACAGATAGCCGAAAGGTCACTGCACAGCAAGTGCTGGCGCAAATGATACACTCAAGCCTATCGCTGGGTCAGATGGCCTCGTGGAATACGGAGTAGTGAGGAAGAGGCCTTGCGGAATATGCTCCAAGAGGCGCAGTCTAAATGAACGCCGCTCCGCCTCATTCCATCGTCTGGCCATTCTACCTCTCTAGGCCCGCAAGCCTGTTCTGCCCCAGACCCAACTTACCAATCCCGCCTTGTCAGGGCTCCGTGTGGCCCTCCCAAGCACTCACATACAAGCAGCTCCCGCTTCTCTTTCTGGGGGCTAGAAGGCTAGAACCAACCAGCTGCTGGCTTGTTAATCTAGTTCCCGCCCCGTCGCTGCTCATCGCGTGCAGTCCAGTGTCTCGTCCGCGGTCCGCAAGGCACCCGGTGCCCACTGGCTTGGTGGTTGGCTGCCTTTTTTTCCATTTTCAAGCGTTCCTATTTGTACCTGTCCATGACTGCTTGTAGCGGCTGAGACTCCATCACCAGGCCTGCAACATCTGACACTGGCTACCATGACCATGACCATGATATAGCGCTTTGGCTGCTCGTTCCTTGCATTTATTGTGCGCCTGGACGGAAGCTGGCCTCTTTTCTCTCCTTTTTCAACCAAATCCTACCGCCGTTGTGCTGTTTATTACTCGCTGTCGCTGTGACACATCTTGCACAAGCAACCCTTCCGTTGACCCCGCTGCAGCTCTTCTGCCTTATTTTCCCACGTCCTGTTCCTGTTCCGTTCCCTCTCGACCGGCTTCTGCCTGGACGAGTCCCTGTTGGAGCTACATCAGGCTTCTGAGTACTACTACATCCGACATACCCTCAGGCTTCAGCCCTTCCCGCACGCTTATTTCCACCTACCCGCCCAACCAGCCTGCCTGCCTTGCCTGCCTGCCTGCTCCCCTCTTATTTCTGAGGCACTCACTGTTGCTCATCACCACTTCGGTGCTGTCTTGTAGACACATTTGCATCACCATACGGTACATGGGCCTTTGGTAAGGCACCATCTGCCATTCTCATGTTCGAATCCAGGGCCGAGCCCTCGGAGGGGGTCTCGGAGGAGAAGACAGAGCCCTTTTCCCAGTCAGAAATCGAGGCCCGATTCCACGGCGTCGGAGTCGATGAGCCCAGTATCCCCACGGACCCAGAGGCCGTCCCGCTGGACGTCTTGCAAGTCGAGGATCACCACCACAAGCAAGGCATCCGCATCCTCGTGCGGCCTCTCACCAAGCTTCCCGGCACGCGCTCAGTGAGCCCCGGCAGCGACAATTGCCAGTGGCTAGCTCTCCGCGCCGAAGTGGCTTCCTCGGACAAGCCTGAACACAAAGTCCTGGCGGTGACTCAGACCTCCAAGGACATCAAATTCTCAGTCAGGATACCGGGGTCTGCCGAAGACGACTTGTCACGGCCGCCACTGTGGTGTGAACTCTATTACGATCCTGCCAGCGACAAAGTCATCTTCCTGAACAGATCGGATGTGCCCATCTTGCTCGGCCGTATACTATCTCATTCCGCCGCCGGCAGCCCTCCACCCAACGAACGCCATGTCATCAACCCGGGTTCCGCCAAGGGCCTCAGACCAGGCACCTTTAGGATCAAAGTGCGAGATATTGCAGTACTAGACTTCCGCATTCTGGAAAAGCGGCCCATTACGATTTACCAGGAGCCAATTTCCTTAGCAGTGCCCGAGGACTCGCTTTCACCTTCAGTATCATTCATCACTTCCGATCAGATCAACACCAGCATGAAGAGAGCCCTTACCCCGGATGAAGACATAAAGAGAGCGAAACGCCGCATCTCGGATGCCGGCAATGGAGCCGATGACGGCGTCATCATGTTTTTAGGTCCGGCAGAGCCCCTTGTCTTCCCCCTTCCTAAAGCGAGGGAAGGCAAGGAACTGGCTGCGTCCACTGGCCATGCTCTCTTGGATGCAGGACAAGGCGAAACGATTGCCGTACCCAGTGTCTGTGAACTTGACGAATATCAGCTGACCAAGCGCGAGCCCATTGCACAGACGGCTCTGTCAGCAGTCTACACTGCATCACACTCCCAAGTGCCGAACAACATAGTCACTGTCAAGGTCCTCAAGACCAGAGTTGCAAACCCAGACAACAAACCACTGGTACATGAGCGGAACGTCATCCGCCAAGCAGACATGTGGCTGCGAGAGTGCCAAAGCCAACAGGACCTGCAGCACGAATCTATTGTACGCTACTACGGAGGTGACGCCAGATTTCTGAGTCTTTACATGGAGCACATCGACGCCAAGGACCTTACTGCCGCTGCCCGGTGGAGAAACAAGGGCGATGATGAGTTTGTAGGAACACGAGAAGACTCCATTCGAATTCTACGTGATATTTCTAGCGCCCTCAACTACCTCCATGGTCGCAAACTGGTACACAATGATATCAAACCCGCGAATATCCTGTATTCGCCCGAGCGTGGTGCCGTGCTATGCGACTTTGGACTGACCACATTGGCGGCAAGCTCACCTTCTGGGGGTGGCACGCCGTATTACATCCCGCCCGAGTTCATCACTCGCAAAAGCCGAGGCCCGGCATCAGATGTTTGGGCTTTGGGCGTCACGATGCTGTACACGATGCGCTTCATTAAATTCCCAGATTCGCGCGCGCGCAGACAACATCCCAAGCCGCTATACTGGCAGATCGCGCAGATCCACGGCCAAACGGCCAATGTTACCTATAAGCAATACGGCAATGGCCAGCCTGCTGTAAACCAGATGCGGGACTGGCTGACGGAGATTTACGAAGCAAGAGAGAAGCTAAATTCCAAGGACCGCTTAGAACGATTGGTAAAGGATATGCTGGCGCCGAATCCAGCCCAGCGCATCACGATGGAGAGAATCGTCAGAGAACTCGCTCTAGAGCAGACGAATACAGCTCGCTAAAGAAGACGAAGCATACAGATTAGAGAGGTTTTTCTCCTTTTCCTCTTACAGTTTCACATTTGTTTTTACCCTTTGCATTTTTCATCGTTTCGGGTCATGTTCATTTCAAACATTTTGACAGTCAACATTGGGATCTGGAGTTCATTTCGGAAGTATATATATATACGACATTTACAAGAGCAGATGGCAAGCGTATTTGAAGCGGCACAGGATGGGACATCAAACGGAGTAAGCAGCATGCAGATATGCGTCTCGGCAATGACTGACTGAAGCAGGGAAGAAGAAATCGACGACCATCTTCCTTTTCTTTTTCCTGCTTGTTTTTTTTTCCCCTTTTTTTCCTTTTTTTGTTTTGCTCTCTCCTCTCGAGATTTTTTACTCATGATACCTGAACATTGGAGAAACCACATGTATATAGTTTTACATTTCTTGTACTATTATTATTTGACCTTCGCATGGCAACATTGGCAGAAAGCATACGCATCAGGAGTTGGCAGATTCCGCCGCTGCATTAATATCATTATCTTTCAATTCGTGGTATCTGACGTGTTCTTTTGTTCATCTATATCGTATATCTTCCCATCTATCTCGTATATCCATCCACCTTTAGATGCCCAGTCCCAGAGAGAATGCAACCGCCAGCCCAACAACTGTTGTCAGTACAGTCTTATCGGTGCCCAAAAGGCCAGCAGCATTCTTCTTGTCCTCCGTGTCAGCGGCGCCATCCTGGGAAGTACCATTCTCCTGCTGCTCCTTGACTGTGTGCACAACCATGCCATCCGAAGTTGAGCAGTTGCTCAGCCCCCCAGCACTGGTGGTGAATCGAATATCGGCGCAGTTATACAAGGCGCTGCCAGAGTCGCCACTCGTAACCACCTGAATAGACGCCAGAGTTCCGTTGGCGATATTGTCAAGAGTCACGGGGAGCTTGTCGATGCAGAGGGTGCCTTTGCCGGTGACGTTGAGGAGGTCAGGGGTGAGGGAGATGTTGAAGTTTGTGGTGTTTGCGCCCAGGCCGAGGTTGATGAAGAGGTATGTCCAGGGGTGGTGAAGTTCGAGCTCGATGGAGCCTCCTTCGAGGGGCCAGTTGGTGATGTTGCCGGCTTTGTAGGGGACTCCGCCGCCTATTTTATGTAGATTGTTAGTGAGAAAAGAATGTCTCGTTGTAGGTAGGAAGGTGGGAGATGGAACGAGGTGAGCTGTGGTGTTCTGGGGGGAGACGTACAAGGATAATCCCATTGGCTGTACTTGTCCATGTTTTTCTCAGCGAGGGTATTGGCTCGCCACTCGGGGTACACGACACTGAAGTGTGCGGTGACGGCTTGTGCGGCGGCCAGGCCTAACAGGAGAGTCTTGAAGGCCATGTTTGATGGAGGTGGAGGAGCAGGATGATTAGGAGAGATGGAGAGAAAAGAAGAGGGAAAAGGACCAAGTGCAGATGAGTAAAGACAGTGCTAGCTAAATACTGGGATGCACAGGATCTTATATATCTACAAACGCAAACGGGGAATGAAAACAAAGTCCAGGAACACAAGCCATGTGGCACTCCAAGACATCAAGGGAGGAGGGGAGCTAGCAGCTAGCAGCTATTAGACGATTAAGCTTGTTTTGAGCATAATGGACTGCAGCAAATGGGAAGCCAAGAGGCTGTTTAGTTGGCCCATTTTTTCAATAATTCGGTTCTTAGCTTGCTGGTTTCTTTGTGGTCTGAGCAAATAATTTTTGTCTTTACCGCTGTCTTGCTTGGGGGGGGTTGCTTGCCGAGGTTTATTCGCACCGGGTTGGTTCTGAGAGGATCATGAGATGGGGAGAGGGATTAGGTGCGTCTCTTTTGAAGGAGCGATTCATGCTTAGTCAAGATATTTGATGAATAACATATTCGATCTTTGTCCTTTTTACGAGTTTGTTTCTAAATGTTTCATGCATCTGAAGCAACCTGATCCTCGACATTGATTGCCTTGTTAGGATTTACACAGTTCGAGCTCCATATTGGCACACACTTCATGGCCTCTTTGGGGTATCACGATCCAACTTGTGCGACGATTCAAAACTTGCTCAAATGCACGCAGAACGCAGAGACCCGGCGCTGGGACCGCACTAAGTCTTTTCTCTTTTTACTCTCATTCGCCCTTATCAATATTTTGCTTCCATTTTTGTCATCCTGCATTCCAGCTGTAGAGTCCCGTTGCTGCATGTGCATCTTTCTCTAGTACCTTGATAGATTTGGTACCACGTGCTAGAGATTCTCAGCTGTTTTCTCAATTTTCAGAGCGTAGCGTCCCATATCTCTTGGCATACTCTGTACATTGTCTCAACGCATTCTTACTAGATAAAATACTCTACTTTTACATGTCGGCATGTCTCTCCCACAATTCAAATAGCATGCTCAAAGTCTTATAATGAAGACACCTACCCTACCCTATATAAATATCCTTGCCCAGGGGAACTGTATGATTTGACTCGTATTATTGGTTACTGTTCAATAATTGTATATTCTCATTTCATCTGGTCGCGATATCCCTCGAGATATCTAGATTTGAGATAGTGGCGAGATGTAGCGCTACTAGATCAACTAGAGAAATGTGCCTTCAATTCGACTCCATGCTCCCTCTTCATCTCCTGCATAATAGCTCTTCTCAAACTCATCGCCCAATCTCGACCTTTAATTCCTCGAATAGCTGGGAATGACTTCCCTTCTCCCTCTAGAGAATTGTCAGAGAGAGATTTCCTGCCTCCTATATCAGGCCGCGATGCCCTCTACCACGGGTGGTGGCATGAATAGAGCACAAGTGCCTCGACCGCCTTGGGCAAAATCCCAATAGCCATAAATATCTTTTTCTCACTCTCACTATCTCTCACTTCTTCCATTTTGCGATGACATGACTCTTTTGATTTCTCCTCTCTCTATCACTCACTTTGCTTTCACATCTGCTTAAAACTTGAGTAAGTTTTATAATTGTCGACCCGCTCTCTCCAACTTTACCTCAACAATTTGAAGGCCACCAGTCTGTGCATCTTTTATACAGTTCTCTCATCCTGAAATACTGACACTAGATGCTAGTAGCTTCTACATATTCAACCATGCCTCGGACAACGAAAGCGGTCGGACAAGAGGCAGAAGAAGAAGAGCCCTCATACCCACCATGCATGTTTACATCTTCAAAAGAAAAGACGCTCTACAAACAAATGAAAGATGCATACATGGCAAATTACCAGACCTGGGACGATGAATCTTGTGAAATTTGGCCACATCTCGTTGAACATGCTTCACTGGCGCCGTCAACAATTGGCAAAATCACAAATCATTGGATCACAAGAAACATGACCAGTACCAAAGTAACGTGGGCACATTATGTTGCACTCCGCATCATCTACAAGGGACTTCTCTTCAAGAGCAAAAAGATGATGAGGCTCATTCGATTCAAATACCCGAGAGCCAACTTCAGTTCATATGCCTTCAGTGAGGACTATTACAGGCCATTCAAGGCTGAAGGAGAGCAGACCAGACCACAAAAGACTGAACAGGAGAAGAATCCAAGCACAACTCCTACCTCTCAAGATGAACCGAGTGATCCCCCGTTGGGCAAGCGGAAGCGAGCACTGCCCGATAATACTGGTGGCAACGGCAACACCGAGCACCAAAATGCTCCCAAGCCTCTCAGACAGAAACAAGATAAGCCATACGCCGCAAGGCACGAAGCTCATGATCCACCAGCCGCTCCAAATAACAAATTGCCAGATATTTTGGAAGTACCGGCGAGTAGCTCCAATAGAAGGATGGGTCACGAGGGTATGGATCGGGACCGGTTTATGGAGGCATTAGAGACCCACGCAAGGATTGTTACTGAGAACACCAGAGCCTTAGAACGAAATACAAAGGCTGTGGAAAGAAACTCGGAGCTATTTGCGAGATTGACGGAGCAACTACCGAGTCCCGCCACAAGAGATGAAGATGAGTGGGCATTTATTCGGAATCCAAAGAGGTAGCACATAGCTTATTTTTTTTTTTTTTTTTGGAGGCACAAGATGAGTGCATTTATTATTTCTAGCTACACGATACATCTCTATAATGGAAATGATATAATCCGCCTTCTATTTACAGATTGCCATGCCTCATCACTAGCATCAACTCATCCTCATCATTTCGATAGTCTCACAACTTTGACCCTTCAGGAGAAGCCTCCTTTTCTTCCCTCAAAACATCCTCTCTCAACCGAACTTCCACCTGAGAAGGACCAGCTTTGCCAAAGCTCACCAACACCACTCTCTCCCAATCACCTCCCCGATCCGAATCCTTCAACTCAAGACCCGGCTTTTCCAAGCCCAACACAACCCTCTTGTCGCTCTTCCTGACAAACAAGTGGTATGGGCTCATCACCTTATCAGCCCACGAGATATTCGACGTAACGTGCGCTTTACCCTTGTCCGTGTCCGCCGTGGGAGTTGATCTCAAAAATTTGAGTAGCGCTCTGCGCTGCTTCGTATAGTACACAGGTCCCTCTTCCACTGATGCCGTAGGACCCTTGAGGAACTTTGTGAGAAGCGAGAGAATGTAGTATTGGGGTGGGAATAGGATCATCTTATTAGCAGCGACGCGCGAAAGGAACGTCTGTGGAGGAGCGAATAAAGCCTCAGTGTGTTCAACTCCACCGTCAGGCGTTGGGACCAGCATCTCAGATGGCACGCCGGTGCGTGAGATGGGGATCAAATACAAGTACATCTGAGTGGTGAAGCGCTTTGGGACTCCTACTGGAGTCACCCATCTCGTAAAAGGTACGAGCCCATCTAATGCAGATTGTTAACAACTAGTGGGCATTGAGAGATATTCTCATTCAACATACCTAGGTCGGGTTCTGCGCCAATCGACTTCAAATAGTCTGCAAACTTGATTTGACTCCCATGAATCTTCTTCCTCGCCTCATCCCTCTCCTGCTGCGGCAAATCAACCAACCTCCCATCCTTATTAGCAAGTAAAATGCCCGTCTCCTCAAAGCACTCCCGAATAGCACCTAGCCTATACGCCGGGCCATCAACATGCCGATCCTCCGCCCCAGGAGCCGGAATCTCGCCATCATGAAACGCATCCAAATTGCCCCCAGGAAACACATGCGCCGAAGCAAACGAAGTCGAAGTCTTGACCCGATGCAGCAGCAGGACCTCGTTGGTGGGAGATAGTAGCACAATGGAAGAACTCGGTCGCGGCTCTGGAATCGGCTTCTTCGCTGCTTTGGGGTCTTTCCCCTCCTCCTTCTGGGGAGATGCGGGCGACGAGTAGAGACGCGTCCAGGTGGGCGGTTTTGAGGCCATGATGGTGGTGAGCTGGATTGCGTGGAGATGCTCAACGGTCGGTCTCGGTCTGTGTGTTGATGATGAAGCCAAGCTGCTGACACGACGAGGCAACGATCTGGTGACGGCACACGAGACCAGATTCATTGAAACAGAGAGAGTGAGAAAGAGAAGCCGACGAATTGGGGGTGAGATTTGTAGGGGGTGTTTTTGATCTCGCTGATGATTTGCACGGAGTCGCGACGAGCCGAGGTCCGGTTCGACGGTTCAATTTTGCGGGGAAGGCCACCATCTTGGCTCTAATACTCCGTGCTCCGAGAAATGGGGCCCCGATCTCATCTCACGCGGAGATAAAATGGGCCTGTAAAGATCATGAGTAATGATATAGTAGCATTTTAAAAAGCGTTGCGTCGTAAGAACCATCATGGCATATCCTATACAAAAATTTTCTATACAACATCATAAAAAGGCTATAGAAAAAGAGGAAGAGAAAATATAACCCGCCAAAACTCCTATACGTCCGTGTCCATGCTCTTGCTTTATTAATATCGTTTCCTTTCTTTGCCACGCAAATTCACTTTCCACAGGCAGCAAATGCTCTTTGACTCGCACCACTGCTTCACTTCCATGGTGCTCACTTCGCCATCAAAGCCCACGCGCGTTAATTGCCCGCAATTCAGCCACGTAGTGAAATCTTCCAGCACGATTGGATCATAAAGCAACATCTTCTCGTGCCATGAAGGATTTGCCGGATCGGTCGTCCTCGGCGCCGATTGCACAGCTTTAGTGATGTACTCGTAGCTGAGAGACCGATCCTGAGTCGAGGCGAGCGCCAGCGATGGATCTGTATCGTCCATGAGTGACAGGGAGAGGTCGACTGCTGGCGGCGGTGAAAAGCCAGACTCGGGAGATGAGCTCGGATTCGGCGACATGCCGAGATCGCTATCGGATTCGGAATCCGGAATTTCCACAACAACTTTGGCAGCCGCTGGTTTGGGCTTTCTCGCCGTAGATGCTTCCGCTGCAGCCTTTGTCGACACCTTTTTGCCTTTGGAAGTGCTCGTTGTGGTGCGTTTGGTAGCAGAAGGAGTCTTCTTAGGTCTCCCTCGCCGTTTTAATGGTGAAACAGGCGCCTGTGCAGATGGTGGAGGTTCGTGCACCTCAGGTGAGCTGGCACTATTCTTCCTTGGTCGTCCTCGAGGGGTCTTGACTTCATTATTTGCAGCATTTCCTCCTGTAGCAGCGGAGGTGGTAAGCGCTCTCTTGGAACCAGGATGCTCTAACTGATTTTTGCCTTGCCAGCACTGTTCCAACAGGGATATTTTGGCTTGCCGCGACTTGACCGCCTTGAAGCCGTAGGAGGCGATTTCTTTGGAGAGTTGGGCATCTGTGAATAATTCGAAGGAGGGTTTTGAAACAGGTTGCTCGGCTTGCTGCGGATCACCGTCTTTGCAAGGGTCATTTGGTTGTATGGGTTGACTATTGGCAGCAGATTTGATGCGCCGTTGTATGGGTGATCCGGTAGAGATATCACTACCTATTAGCACAGAGTCCTCATCCACTATTTGGATAGGCTCAATGTTTTCGAGCTGCGGAAGAACGGCAGAGTCGATGAGGAACTCGTTTTGTAAACTAGTGTCAACTCCATTGACACTCATGGCAGACACAGTAATCTTTTTGTCGACACCGGTGTAGCCGAATGGATCATCGTTAGAGACCACAGGTAGCAGCTGGGATGACCTTTCTATGATTCTGCTCATTTCAATGTCGAATAAATCTCCGTCAACGTCGCGAGCAGCAGCGGCCCATAGCCTCTTCCGTTCCGGAGGCTCGATCCCGTCGCTATTTAGAGGAGTATCGAGATTTACATACTCGGTTTGATTCGAGCGTCTCATTGCAGCATGAAGTTCTCGTAGAAACGTAGGCGAATTTTCAATTGCCAGTTGGCTTGATGTTCCAAACACAAAATCTTGCCTTGCAACTTCTTGGAGCGCCTCCGTTGGAGGCAATAGAATGGGTCGTGGGGGTGGAGTTGCTTTCTTCTTTCCCTTAGCTGCAGCCCTGGATATCCTCTTCCTTGGTTTCGCTTTGCTTTCCCCTTTAGTAGTTAGGGCATCTGATATCTTGGTTGTGCTTGGAGCGGTGTCATCCAGGACTGGCGACACTGGTTCTGAAGGATCCGGAGCTCTATACGCCGACGTTGCAATTTCTGTTAAAGTGCGTGGCTTTTTCTTCGGTGCTTTCTGCTTTTTGGGAGCCTTAGTTTTCACCCCAGGAGACGGCTCTGTAGGTGCTGCAGGTGTTGCAACAAGCTCGACGAGTTTTCGCTTTCTTAGTATGGAGGTATCTGAATCCGAGGCCATGCTGGCATCTTGTTGCAGATTATCCATGGTGCACTTGTAGGCTTCGAGAATCTGCTCAAAGCTCTTGGACTCTTCCTGGGCTTCTCCTGGCGAATGTAGGCCGTCAATAGTGGGGGAACCTAGCTGAAAAATAGCTGCAGTCTTATTCGATGGAGGAGTCCAATCAAGGCGTCGAATCGTAGCCGGCTCTAGCATGAGCGGCTCATTGATATCGTTTTCGACCCGTGTAGACTTGGTTCTGACTGCAGGAGAAGATGGGTCGAATGCTGGCTGCTGAGCAGAGGGCGGCTCAACAATATCGATTTCCATAGGTATTGCCTCGTCAATATCACTTTTTGTACTATCTGCTTTGGACTTGAACATTTTCCACCGCTCATCTTTCACGGGAGAGCTCGATTTTGATCTGAATTTAGGAGGTGCTGCGTGGTGTCTCCGAGCCTCTGGTGTATGCGTGGTAGGGGGTTCAATAATAAGCAGTGAACTATCATCTGGTTCCATAGTGCGGGATCTGGGTGACACTGAGGGAGTCGGCCCAACAAGTAAGGGTTCGGTATGCTCTTTGTTGCCCGCCTTCTTGATTTCCGTCTCCTCATCAGAGGAGATGACCAACGCTTGGTTGCCATGTTTAAGAGACCGAATTTTGGCATTGGGTGACAAGATGTCTCCGACTGTTGGCAAATCCGGCGACGATGAGCGAAAGAAGCGAGATTTCTGGTTGGCTCTTTGTGATGGCGACAGGAGAAAGGCCTTGGGAGACGCCATCACGCCGACAGCAAATCTCCGAGAGCGCAAATCGCATCTCAGATGGTTGACGCGCAGCACGATAAAGGACACGTGAAGCCACACTCATCAAAATCCGGGAAGCCTTCCGGCGCATAGATTGCGATTCCGTCTCTTGTATCCCCGCCTTGTCCTGTCCATACAACAGAGCGGTGTTGTCAACAATCGTTCACATCATTTAGTATCCATTAGTCGCTGACGCCTCCCGGAGGCTTCTGGCGAAAAGCGGGGCGATCCGCAAGTCGCGAGAACGCCACGCTGTCACATGACGGGTCAGCTGACGCACAGAAAGCCCTCCCCGCCCCACGAAATTCATGGGCCATGTCAAATTTCCTAGGCGAATTTTCGCTGTATCCCACCAAACGGCTCTCGACAACACTTTTCCCGCCAAATCACCACCTCTACATCACCACTACCCCCCTCCCACACAGCCGAAATGGAGAACGACCGTGGCGACATCGTGGACCTGTAAGGAGATTTTTACGCAGCATTGTTGGAGGAGTGTCGAAATGCTGATTGTTTGATCCAGCTACGTCCCGCGCAAGTGCAGCGCTACCAACCGCATCATCAAGGCCAAGGACCACGGCTCTGTCCAGATCTCCATTGCCAAGGTCGACGAGAACGGCCGCGCTGTCCCCGGCGAGAACCACGTCTACGCCCTCTGCGGCTTCATCCGCGCCATGGGCGAGTCCGACGACTCCCTGAACCGATTGGCCCAGCGTGACGGCCTCGTCAAGAGCGTCTGGAGCGCTCAGCGATAAATTTTGCAAAACAAAAATTTGGAAGAGGTACAAAAAAACAACAACAATGCCGAAACAAAAGGAGAAGCCTTGGATATGGAAGAAGCAGGTTAACTAACCTGTTTTGCAGGGACTAGCTCGGGTATGAAGGCAGGCGTGGAAACTAGAGTTGGCTGCATGTAGCAATTCCAATTCAAGGCGTTTTGGCTCCGTTTCGAGACAATTTTTTTGCGACGTGGAACTATGCGATTCGGACGTGACGTTGATTGAACATTTCTTATCATCCTATTAAACACCTACCGGCTAGCAAAGTCTCCTCGGACGAGCACCCCCCTGCTCTCTATGATCGGGGATTCTGGGGCTACCTCGATAGTCCTCGAGCCGAAGATGAAAACACTTGCCCTTCAAAAAGCTGTGGTGCTCAAGTTGCTCGTCATAGTACAGATACGGGTCAAACATATTTAGTACTTCAGTATGAGTTTTTCCGTATTAATTTGGACTTATAGAATTACTACCTAAATAATCTCTCCGGAAGCTGATTTTCCTTCTCTACATTCCACTCTCGAGCCCTTCCTTGTAGGCACTCAAGGCACGGTCCCTTGCGCCTTTATGATCAACAATCTGCTTAGGATAGCCCTGTTTCTTCGCTTTGGTTCCGGCACCTCGATTATACGGATCATGGATTTCCTTGTCGGTCAATTCTTTCAACTCGGGAACCCATTTCCGGATGTAATTGCCGTTAGGGTCGAACTTTTCGCTTTGAAGCAACGGGTTGAAGATACGGAAATAGGGCTGCGGATCGACCCCGACACTGGCGCTGAACCCCCAGCCGCCGTTGTTACTCGCAAAATCACCGTCAATCAAATGCTCCATAAAGTACCGCTCACCCATACGCCAGTCGATGAGCAGGTCCTTGGACAGGAACGAAGCAACGATCATCCGGCACCGGTTATGCATGTATCCCACGTGGTTGAGCTGGCGCATCGCAGCGTCGACAATGGGAAAACCAGTTCGTCCTTCGCACCATGCCGCGAAATGGCCTTTATCATAGGACCATCTGATGTTGGAATACTCGGGTTTGAACGGCTTATTCATGCTGATTTCATTCTTAGTAATTAATTCATTCATAGAAATATCTCTATTCAAACTTACCACACATATGGCCAATTGACTAGGACGTGCTTGTAAAAGTCTCGCCAAGCGACTTCGCTGATCCAGACTTGGATGCCCTGATGCCCGCCGTCCAGCTTCTTGGTTTTATTCCTATCCCTGGCCGTTCGAACACACGTCCTTGAACTGATTGTCCCGCTTGCGAGGTGGACAGACAGGCAAGATGTGCCATCATCTCCAGGGATGTTACGCTCATCGTGATAGTGGCCAATTGCCTCTTCGCAAAACTTTTCCAGTCTGGACATGGCTTCGTGCTCACCGCAAGGCCACAAGCCGCGAAATCTTTTTTTCTCCTCATCACTGAGCTGTTTATTTTCTGGTGCGTTGGGAATGCGGCAGTCAAAAAGCTTCTGAAAACTTTGCCGGACTCCATCTGGATTCTTCTCAGGCCGATCGTAAAGCTCCAAAAGATCTAGATTCTCGTGTATATGCGCCATCCAGGCTCGGTACCAAGGGGTGTATACGGCATATTGCTTTCCAGAGCCGCTATGCAACTCTCCTGGGGGCACGACGCACGTATCGTGGACAACTTCAAACGATTTGCCATTTTCTGCAAAGTGGCGGATCATTTGAGCTTCTCGTCGCAGCTCATCCACTTCGTACTCCATATTGGCAAAGAGATGGTTACTGCCCCATTCTTCCATAAGCTCTAAAATACGATGTGGAATGCGTTTCCTCTTGTCCACTGTTTCCACATACAAGGGAATATCAAGGGCTGCCAGATCATCTTTCAGGACGCCCAACGTCCTAAGCATAAAGTCTACCCTGACGGGCGAAGTGAGATGAGCCTCAAAGTCTTGAGGGCTCACAATATACATGCATATAAGGGGAACATTTGCCTCTTTCGCCTTGGCACTGGCCAATGCAAGTGATCGATTGTCGGTATGTCGGAGGTCCATCTTGAACCAATGAACCACAGCGTCCTTGGGCGTGACTTGTTTACGAGCCCCAGCCGTTTCTTTCAAAGCCGCAACAAGCGCTTCGATTGGTCGAGTGATTTCATCAGAATTGTAAGCATGGGCCCGGGAGTTGCTCATCTCATGTGGATAAAACTGCCGTAGCACGATGCCATATTCTTCAGCCTCTCCCGCGAATGGATGGGGCTGTCGCAGAGTATCGCCGTTGTTTATCTCACGCTTTGGCTTCTTAGCACTAGATCCGTTGGTTTTGTCTGCAGGAGAAGTAGTCTTGCGTTTTGCACCCTTTGGAGCCATGGTGGAGAACTTGAGTGTCGATGAAGTAATTCGAGTTTGTGAGAAAAGTGGTTGCAAATAGCTTCTGGTGGTGACTCGAGATCGGTTTACAGCGTGGAAGCTCTTGAAGAACATGTACAGCTAATTGGGTTGGTAGAAGAACAAAGTCAAGGGGGGGAAAAGAAATAGATAGAGAAGAGTTGTAGAGCTACGCGTGCATTCGGTCATTTCGCGTTTTATCTATTCCAGTTGCGTTTTACTTTGCACGGTTATGTTATGAGGTCTGGTCTCGATTTGGTCTGCGTCATTGGCGTTTGGAGATCGATATTTTGGCTGTTGGGATGCCATTGCGATTCTAGTGGCTTGTTATCCCTGCGCCAAACGGCGAGACAAGGCGGAGACTGGCAGAAGTGACAGACGAATGAGATTGAGGCAATCTTAAAATACAGTTAATTGCTGTGTACTAGTTGAATCCTCTTATTGTTTCTACTATGAGCTGAAGGAGGGCAAATCGCAGAGTCAGAGAGATCATCTCATCATACATGTTTCATGGTACTCGATACTTAATCTTCCACCCAAGGTGCTCTGTTTAGCCTGTACCCACTACTTTAACCACCACTAAACTGCAGCTACAGATCAATTTGCGATTCAGAGGAAGGGGCCAGCCCAACGTTAATTGTTAGGCGCGGTTAGCTGCACCATTAAAGGGAAAAGTCAAAAATCAAACACCATCCATCTTCGATACTTTCACTCACAAAATTGCAGCAACAAATTCACCGACACGAAGCGATTCCGATCCGCGTGAATGAATGATGCTGCATCTTGACGGCAACCTCGGCAGCTGCCACCACCTGTCTAGGCCAATTGCCGGCTGAGCCCAAAGCGCTACTGATCTAATCCATCCAATTATTACCGGTCCAAGATCCAGGCAGAGCAAGGATTAATGGTTTGGTGCCTTATCGCCAGACCGCGACGCCACTGGCTGAGCCTCGACGCGTTCTGCTTCATTTCCAGAACAATTCCGATTTCAATCATAGGGCGTTATTCTGGAGAGACTTTCCGTGCCGCACTTGTACACGTTTTGGATGCGAAGCCGAGGGCGACACAACGGGGTCGGTCCTATATTGCTCTGTGACACAAGGCCGGCATCCCAGAGATTGAGGGGCCCCGTCCCTCTCACGAGCTTTTTCCTCCTGCTAGCCCATAGGCCACAGGGCTGCTGGCGGCAGAGGCAGATCCGTTGCGCACGTCCTGCTCGGCCTTGAGAACCCCCAGCTTGTATTCACCGAGAACGCCCCTTAGGACACACGGGTGCTGCCTCACAAGCACGCGGTGCTTTCGACCTTACAACGCCGCTCTCTCACCAAACTCTCTTTGAGATTCTCTTCTCCTGGTGGCACCATGTCTGGCGACCTGACCTGGCGGCCGTTGCCGCAGGCCACATCATCTGACATACCAATGCTTCTGGTGTCGGTTAACATTGGCACCGCCGCGTACACCGTTCGCATCACTGACACGGCCAACATTTGGGTTGAAAGCCTGGATCGAAAGTCCATCTGTATGAGGGGGTGGAGTGAGAACACAAGCATAGACCCCAGTGACACACCCGAGAATATGGCCAAGTTCCTTGGTAGCCTGAGATCGGCCCTAGATCCCACGCAACCGGGCCATGAGCAAACTTCTCTCACCCTGTCACCAGGCTCTTCCACAGAGGCCGGAGAGAACGGCCTGACCCTCGTGGTTACTTGTCCGCTGCCGGGATTTCAACCCCTCAAGTGGCCTATTCATCTTAAAAAGTCTCCGCCGTCGGCTATTGCTACTGATCTCGTCTTGCCTCTACTCGAGGCTCAATTTGCGAGAAACCAAGAGGTGGAATCGCTGGTGCAGGCGCTGAACCAGAAAGACACAGTCATTGCAAAATTGGCCGACAAATTGGAGGCTACCGGAACTGGTCTTGAGCATGTCTTCACCTCTCTTTCGGGAAAGAAAAAAGTGTCCAGAGCTACCGCGGAAGACAAGGTCAAGGGGTTGGCGCCGTTTCGCCAGAGTAGTTGGAAGTCAACTCTCAATGCGATGGATGATTACCCAACCAATGTTGGTGATCTTGCGCGGAATGTGTTCACTGGGGAAGGACTGAATAGGCGTTCCCTGATACAAGTGGACGCATCACCAGCACTGGATAAATGGTGGCAGGATTTCAAGGGCACGTCAAAGCTGGTGCACCGGAACAAACAGCAAACAAGCACTACAACAAAATCACAATCACCAGCTGCTAAATCTACAAGTGCAGAAGATGATGATTTTCAAGTTCAGCCAACTCCTCCACACCTTCAGTCCAGGAATAAAAGCTCGCCTATAGCCATCCCGGATGATGCTTCGACAGAGGACGAGGAGGAGTTGCCGACGGCGCCTCCTCCAGCAGCACCGTCTGACATGGATCAGCAACCCAACACAGGAAAGTCTGCGTCACGTATGGCGAATGTCGGCTCGGGTGCATCGAAGCCTGGAATTTCATTACAGGACACCAAATCTACCGGATCACGGGCGACGACGGCACCAGTCCTGAAAGATGATGATGAAACAGCGTCTGAAGCTAGTGATGATGATATGGCCTCAATCCATCCTCCAGCTTCCTCTGCGCCAACGCCCATACCCGCATCAGCTGCACCTAAACCACCTTCTAAGGTAGGGGGATTAGGCCGTATCGGCGGCACCGCAAAGACACGCGCAACAGAGATACCAAAAGGTGTCGAGACGAAGGAGGATACGGAGGCCCGGCCGACCGCAAAGCCTCCCACTCCGAAGAAGCTGGGAGTTATTGAGAAGAAGGCGGATACGGGAGGCTCAAAAGCGCCTACGGCGGATAATAGTTCCAAGCGTGGTCGCACGGCAGAGCGTGAAGAGCTTCAACTTGAAGATGAGCCCAGAGAAACATCACAGGAACGCGCTGATCGAAGACGTGAAGAACTGAAAAAAGAGCTTGAGAAAAAGGCAGCGGCAGGGCCGGCGAAGAAGAAGAGGCGGTTCTAATCTACCCATCCATTCTCCAAATCATACACGTTAGGCGTCATCTGTCTAACATGGCTTCACTAAGGATCAGCGTGTCGTTGGATTAACTGATAAACGAGCTCCCCACTAGCTACAGTCGCTCATTCCAACAGAGACATGAGCTGCACAACCGGCTTAAGCCGTTTCTGTGCCTCCTGGGATACTGTGCAAGAAGAGTAATCTCTTGTAACCTTCAGTCGTCCAATCTCGTCGAGCTAGACTTGGTTGGGAGGTTACCGTCGGCCAAACACGCCGTCTTCCTTTGAGCCATTTATGTTACGCTACTATGTGGCACATGAGTTGAATGGTCCCGTAAGGTCCTTGTCTCGCATTCGCGGTGTGCTCAACTGTCTATCCTGAGTAGTGGACGCGCCAGCGGTGCATCCTGCAAGTATTCAATGCCTGGAACGACCCATGGGTACAGCACTTGACGCGAAGCGCCGGCTCATGTCACAAAGAACTGATGATGGCACGCGAAACCTTTTCACTAGGAATCGAGCATCCACGGATTATGTGCTCTTCTCCTTGATACGGTTATCTATCAAGAGATGTTACTGAATGAATAAAGAATAAGGCGAATTGGATGTCGCAATTTTGGATATAGTTTTGGCTGGTGTCCTGCAATGGACAAGCACCACAGATACCCCGGGCAGCTCCCAACACAGCCCGGCCAGGATGCTGCCGCTCTCTATATAAGTCCGTTTTTAGATAATCATCCATATAGTTTGAATAGCCAGTCGTTAGCACGATATCAAAATTAAAGATAAGCGCAATATTTGTTGTATTCGACTTACGAGTTCACACTACGTGACTACAACTACGCAAAGCTACCCGTAATCGCCCCTACCAACATAGACGTATTATGCGTTTTATTATCTCGGGAACCTACCCTGCTCGGACTGTCGACACGGAACGTCGCTGGACGCAAGGATGGCCATTTGTCTTAGACCTCGGCGAACCGTTACAGCCAACCAGGTTGTGCCAAGTACTGAAACTAGTACAAAGAGACGGCTCGTGTATCAGAATATTATGTGATATGTATCATAAGCGCCATCATGTCTGAATATCATATCGACCATGTATGCATCGGAGAGTCCCGATAGGTAGCATCGTGGTGAACCTTGAGAGCTTGCTGCGGGTTATAAAAAGGCCCAAACAACTCTCTACAATGCAGCTTAATCCATCTCATCCTCAGCTACAACGCAAACCTTTATAACAAAATCACCTTTCCACCAAAGAAACATCATGTTTTTCAAGAATTTTCTCTACATTGCCCTTGGCGCTGCTGCCTTGGTTGCCAGTGCTCCCACTGCCTCTGAGCAGGATACTTCTGGAGAGGCCGACATATATCTCCCACCAGTCGATCCATTTTGTCTTCCTTGCGGCATCGTCGGTTGTACGCCTCCCCTCAGGTGCCAATTTGGCTGCTGCGCCATATAGGCTTGATAAGGTTCATCGAGTCTTGCTGAAATTTATAACATACCACACTTGCTGGGGGTTGGCAGAATACGGGGAATTTCAGCACATGAGTGTTGTTGGCGGGACTCCAATTTCAACAGTCAAGAAGGAGTAGGCATGTCAATGGAAGAAATATGGGTTTCTTAATGTGTTTTGTGAAGGAAGAGGGACTGGCCTTGCACGTATATGACAACAATTGTACAATGGGGACGATGGTATCTTCGGTGCATGGATGTACTTAGCATTCACTTGGCAGCCGTGCAGCAGTCTATATTCCAAGAAGAGAAATGAACCATATTTTGGATACATATCAATATGGGCATTGACCATTTCTTTTATATCATGTAGCTAGTGAAACTCCTTGATACGGCAGATAGCCTGTTACCAATTGATATATCCCGCAAACTACTATTAGGTAGATATGGAGAAAGTGTAAGCATCAGTTAACAACATGGCACGGTCGTTTCCAACAATAATAAGAAGTCTCAGGATATCTTAAGCTCTGACTCCTCGCCGGCCCAAGTTTTGAGATGTATACGAGCGCATTGTTGAGCAAATACCCCTCGTCCGATGTCATCTGGTGGCTTTATCCGACGCGACGAGTAGAAGCTACGATGGAAATCAGCACGGTAGCCGTCGAGGTATATCGTTGATATTGTTTCTCCTAGGCTTCTTGTTGCCCAGACTTCTTTTATTACGTACGAGTGAGTGGAATTAGAAAATGAAATCATGAAAGGTGTATTGAGTTAGAGCAAATGCCCGATGGATTCTTGCTTTGTATGAAAAGGGCTGCGAAGAGGAATTATCTTTCATCTTCAAACACGATGCACATCTACAACCCACAAAATCGGTCGGCCATAACTGACGGCCGCCTTGCTTAAACATACTGCCGCTTGGTCAGAGCAGTCGGTAAGAAGAAGAACCGGAAATGACTCGTCGAATCTGAGCGATATCTTTTACCGCGAACTGTTGTAGAAGTGTGAAGAATTCAGCGCAACAAGAGCCTCAGAGTGGTCAGTGTCATTCAAAATCTCTTGAATACGTTTTTCGGGGCTTCGCTGGCCCAAGACCGTCTTCCTGCCTATGCGGGCTCACAATAATACATGTACCATACAAAGGCGTGCATTGCGCTTAACTGCACCTGAGAGAGTCTGAGATGTATGAGTAAGTACATGTAAGTGGATTTGCGTTACAAGAAGAACCCTGATGGAGATGGGAAACCTAGCAAAGAAAAAGAAAAGAAAAGAAAAAGAAAGAAAACATCTAGGCCCGACCCGACGCCGCCAATCTCGCAAAAGCCCCCCATCTCTCGACGAGGCGCGTACGAAAAGCACCTCCTCATGCAGGCGAACGAAACCGGGCAAAGGGCGAGTTATTATTTATCATATTACATATTACATGCACCGCGGAGAAGCCCGCTCGTTTACCTACATCGAGTGGCTGTCAGAAGCTCAGCTGAAGGGCCTAGCCGTCCGGTAAGCCGCTGCATCAGTGGTCAAGTGTCAATGCGCCTGGCCTAGGACAAGGGTCTCTTGGGTGGCTGCTTTTTCTTTTTTGAAAGGCAAGGCAGTGCTACGACATGCATGGCCCTAAGATGGACGAGGATGTATGCCTTCATGTTCCTGGTGGTTGTACAGCTACGTCAAGATGCGAGGCGACCCCAAAGGTGCGAGGGTCGGGCTGGACAGGGTGAGACGAGATTGGGCCTTTGGAACGCCACGGCTTTGATCACAACACCGGGGAAGAAGAACAAAGAGAAAAGAAGAAGCGTCGGTGATAAGAGTGTCTGCCTATTTACTTGTCTTGTACCGGGATGCCCAGGGCTTGCGTAATAGTTTGGAGAGTTTCGCGTCGTACAACATGGTCTCGGGCATTGGCATACCGTTATTACGTTGATACGCCTGTGAGAAATCAATGGCAGTTGCATATCATCATTACGACCATCTCCAGCGTATCAAGTTCCCTCTTTCGGCGTCCAATTGCGCATGGTAGCTTGCGGAAACAACTTACATGTGCGACGATGAGACATCTTCTCAGCCTCAACTGAGTGATTGATTCACGCCAAGTACAGTCCTCTGCAATCTCGGTAAAGCAAGTATAACAGAAGGGAGTAAGAGAGC
Source organism: Trichoderma semiorbis (assembly GCA_020045945.2). Lineage (NCBI taxonomy): Eukaryota > Fungi > Ascomycota > Sordariomycetes > Hypocreales > Hypocreaceae > Trichoderma > Trichoderma semiorbis. The sequence continues at coordinate 3,789,866 of CM034695.1, forward strand.
AGCTGCCTATGAGAGTGGCTGCCACAACTCCATCGAATCGAAGCCGAGAGAGACGCTGATTTGCTCGATCTCCCCAACCGACCAGGATTGCGGCCATCGGGGAGGATTTACTGCCTGGTCTTCGGGCATTTTTCTCACGTTCTTTTTTAAAACTGACGGGGATTAAGAGCTGACGAGGATCAAGAGCAAGGGCACACTGCCCCGTCTACTTGGCACACATTCCTGTTTCTCGATCCGTTCGTTCTGCGGTGTAACGATGAGCAGCCAGCGTACGGTCCGGATCTTCAGCCCTCTCTCTAATCTTCGTAAGAGGCCAGCGTTGGATCTAGAAGAAGCAACACACAGATTACGCCCACGACTAAGATAGTAGCGTCATTACTCAGCCAACCCTCTCTTCGCCATTTGCAACTGCACGGGGCCGGCCACAGCGTTGCCACACACAAGACTCTCATTCCTTGTCAACAATATCCCCACCCCATTGGAAAGGGCCTGGCTAGTCAAGCCACACCGGCATTGGGAGTAGCTACGATGAGAGAAGTACTGTAAAGTAAAGGAGAGAAGCGGAAGAGGATGGTCTAGCAAGGGGCCAGCCTCTTACACCAGATAGCCTCTCAACAACTCTCTTCCGCCATGCTCGTGTGGGCCTTGCCGGCTTTCTTTCGCTTAGAATTCCCAGATTTAACAACGGTGACTCCAAACGGATCCCCAAGCCCACTTATCTGCAGCCAGATATCTTTCTAATCCCACGATTCTCTCTCTCTACATGTACTCGTATGTGTGTTATTCAATGGCAACCGATAACACTAACCAGTACACTCCTAACTACTTCTTCTTCAACCCTGTTCGGAGCTGTCATCTAGCGCAGTTTATACAAACAACTACTATTCTTGGCGTACAGGAATGGGAAAACCTCCTAGATGAAGATGAACCGCCAGGGCCAGGCCGCGGAATGCTGTTGTTCTCCGCATATTTCATGGGTAACTACTCGTACACACTATGGGCGATACATGGAACACGGACCCGATACGCCCCGGTTATTGTGCTCCCACATGATCGCCGGGGGCATCGGAGTAGCACTCGTAGAATCCAAGGCATGGGCCAGTGTACTTGGTCAGAGAGCAAAAAAGTCCATGGGACGAACGAACAGAGGCTAACTCTGTGGTTTTTCTATGGCCGACGCTCAAGACAATACATGATCAGTGCCCAAAGAGTGGCCTGCGCTTCAGGCACGAGCAGAAGAGAGAAGGGGGGGAAACTAAACTAATATTGTATGTGCGAGTACATACGCAAGGGACCACAAGCAGTTGAGCAGAGCTTTTCTAGAGCGTTGCCCCATGCGCTCACACCGTCGAGGCACATCTCCCGCCACTACTCATGCCCCCGTTAGTGTACGTGAAACGGCCGTGAGGAGTGTGCCATCTTTCTCTTGCTCACATACTGCATAGTGGTGAAGCCAGTGGGAATTGGGATCTACAATGCAGAGTTTGCACTGTTGGTGCCAAAGTTCAAAGTTTCGAGGTTGGTCCAGAATACAACGTCTAACTTGCATTATTTATGCCACGTTCTTTGATCTATGCACAATGCTAACGGCCCTTGCCCCCCCTCCAGAGCAAACTCTCCGGACGCTGCTGCCAGCAAGATGTATGAGTACGAGTATCTCGCGGTGGAAAAAAGTTACAGGCCAGGCCAGGGTTGGATAGGATAGACACGGCCCAGGCTTCGTTGCTTCTCTGCAGTTTGAGTCTTTGCTTGACACTACACTCTCCGCCTGTTACAGTAGGGCCTTCTTGGCTTGGCACTAAGCAACGGCAGAAGTTCTGGAGCCTCAAGAGGGCATTAAGATCGATCACATACGCCCATTGGCTCAGTCGGTGCTTCGAGCTAATGTCGTGGCGGCGTTAGCTTTCCAAGCAAGGCCCGGCCATTGATACGAGCCACCGGGGCCAGATGCTGCCAGATCACTGTACCTGCGTCCATCTGATAACCTTGAGAGTTCTGGAGTCATGTACGGAGTATGCGAGAGGTTGTCGCAGGAAGCACTCAGTGAGAAGGTTCTTGTAACAGACGTCTTTACCAACATGTTGTCAGTTACTCAACCTCTCCCATGTTCGTTGCCCTTCTATCACGCTATCTCTGCTCTTCTGATCATAAAATCATGTGTCCATGTGCTCCTTCACCTTTCTTTTTATGATCCTACGTGCCGTGCATAGTTTTATACGGTGGCTGGGTGTTTCTCGTCTCTCCCGTCACCCTCTCTTCCATCTCATCCATCGTCCATCACTCGCCATACCCTTGCTGCAGGAAAATCCTCCCTCTAAACAGACCAGGGCCATCCTTGGCTCCAGCCTCACTCGACAAAAGTCCATTACTACTACTTCTACCTTTTTCAAAATATACATGTTACTTACCAGTCCCTGTCGATTCCCTATCCCCACCCCCTCAAATCTCATCTCGGGCTCGACCGACCCCCAGCAAGATGGAGATGGCACTACTGCACTTGCTTCCAGGGTTTGTGGTTGGTGAGAGATGGCGAAAAGCACATCAATGGATCCCCGTCAAGTACATACACGGGCAGGACGATGATGCCACATGAGCAGCCCATCCATGCATGTATGTATATCTCTATGTACCTTCTTTCACCGACTCTTCTTATACAACTCACTCCCTTGTTGGGAGTCTCCTCTTAGTCTTAACCCATAGGCGCTATTTGCTACTCGCAATGCGTCCTTATCCAAAGCTCAATGCCGGTCAATGCATGCAGTGCGGACACTAGACTCAACTTTCAGCTAAGAGAACGAACTTGCATGTCACCGAAAGATCGGAGTCGCCAAAAACTGGGGGAATACGAGAAGTGAGAGAAAATCCTTGGGAGCGATCTCGCCACCCGCAAAAAAAAGAACACCATTGTGTGCTTCTTATCTTATGTTGTTGGTTCACGACACAGCGCGCCAACGCTAGGAAAGTTTTCTAGTCGGAACTTGCCGGCTAAGGGAGAGAAGGTTTTTTATCGGCGGGAAGATCACACGTTGCTATCGTATCTGGTTTTACCAGGGGATCGTACAGAAGTGTAGACGATCGCTCAACGAGTCAAATGTGGCGGCTGTCCAAGCAAGTTGGACAAACGGTTGAAGCACAAAACTGAAACCCCGTGATAATTAAGCTTATATGAAAAAGAACCCTCTATATAGAAACTCCAATAAGGAAAAAACAGAAATACAAACTACCCAAAACCGAACCGAAACTAAGACAAGAAGAAAACAAAAAACCACTCGCGAAAAACTAGCAGTGCTAAAACACTACGGGTATGGAGACGCTCAACAAAAAAGTAGGCAGAGCAGCCGTCACCAGAAGAAAAGAAAAAAAAAAAAAAACCAAAGGTCCAAACAGCAACAGCAGTAGCAAAGAAAGCAGCAAACACACAAGAGTACAGTAGCAGCAGACTCTTTTTCCCACACACAAACAAACTCGCTAGGCTTTCGTTCCCAATAATTCCAAACCCAAACCAAAAGTACAATGTTCCATTAATCCATTTCGTGTCATGTTTCCCGTTTCCATCGCTTGATTTCATACCTTTCCAATCATTTCCGTCGCTGTTCGTACCTTTCCAATCGTTTCCATCGCGTGAGCCGCACTCAATGTATTGCAAACACAAAACAAAAAATAACAAAAAGAGTCCGCCTCTAATCTCGACAAGGCATCCTTGCTAGAGCACGAAAGAAGAAGAAGAAGAAGAAAATAAAATAATAGTACTCCGTAGAGTGAGAAGAGAGAAAAGAGGCGCTCAGCAAAGGAGCACACCAGGGCAACTAGAGCCATAAAGACAACTGATACCAAAGCCCAGCCTGCCTTGGCACCAGAAAAAAAACAGAGGCCATTCATGTGCTCATGGATCCCCCATGTTGCGGCACATTGACTAGCCTCGTGCGAAGTGAGCGTGCCTTTGTTCGCCTGTTTAGGCATCCCCCTGTCCTGTTTAAGAAAATGGGAGGGTGGCATAGCCTCCGGAGCATCAGATCCTTGTCAAGGAAAAAAAGGACGCGGCTGTTGGTTCGCCTGAGATAGCCGTGTACATGTTCGGGGGATAGAGAGGGAGGGGGGAAGGGGGGGTACCCCTGCTGGGCGTCTCTGGCTTCTTGTTGTGGCGATGGGGGAGAGGAGGTGTGTGCATACTCCCTGTGGCTCGGACAGCTGCCTGGTTCTCTTTGGTGTCACCCAGCAGAAAGCCACGTTGAGAGGACGCATGGGCCGGTCTTCATCCCCACGCCCCGTCGTACCAGTTCCGTCTGCTGCTCTCGCAGCAACAGCGGGCAGCAGTCTAGAACTTTACGGCATCGAGCCAATGGTTGATACCTAGTTCGTAGCGGTGATGCTGGTTTGCGCTGTTTTCCCCTCCTCCACTTGTTGCTATTAGCGTGCTTTTGTTGCTCTGATGCTTTTGTAGTTGCTCACGTTGATGCTGTAGCTGCCTCTGTGTGTGAATGCCCTGTCTTGCTCTGCCGTGTCCTGTCCTGTCCAAGCCTCCCGCATCGCATGTGTGCGTACGAACTTGTAAGCAAGTTTGAAATGGGGCCGGCGCGGAACGCGGCGAGAAGAAGAAGAAAACGTGTGTATGTGTGATGTGTGTGTGTATGCGTACGTGCGTGCGTGCGTGCGTGTGTGTGTGTCTGTTGTGTGCGTAGCCAGTCATATTGCATCGCCAATCGGAACGGGAGCCTGTGTGTGTCGCACAACCAACCGTCCAGCGTGACGCTGTGTATGCCAAACTCCCCTCCCCGAGACCAGCTCGTTCGTTTCCACAAGAGCAAAAGAGAGAGTTTGGTTTGACGGGCTCCAGCGGTAGCAAAGAGCCAGGGCCACGAGCAATGGCGCAAGCAAGTCTCCAGTCTGTTGCTTTTGTCTGCTCGGGCCCGCGTTGATTCTGTTGCTTCACATGCCGTGAGGAGTGGCCCAGCTCATCCTGGGGGTGCCCGTCATGGAGTCATACCGCCGGATCTGGTCAGCGACATCGCCAGAGTAGTCTAGATGGACATCTGCAAGTTCATATGGGAAGGCCGTGTACATGTGCTCCTGTTGGCCCATGTATGAAACACCGTCATCGCCAGCCACCTGTTGGTCCATCCGCGGTCCTGTCATCTGCAGCCCAAAGAGGTCCGTTGCTGTATCTGCGGAACCGAAATCCGCCCCGTGCGCCCCTGGGGTCTGGATGGCCGTCGGGTCGATCCGTGGGATGGCAATGGGCATGGAGTAGAAGCCATCCGGCATGCTCGAGGCCGGTGGCGAGCCCAGTCCGCTCTCGATCAGTCGGTACTGGCGCCCATCGGCCAGTGACAGCTCCTGGCTGTACATCTGGCTCCTCACTCGGGCGTTTCTGGCCGCACAGCCGCCCTTTTGGCCAGATAGGGCCTTGATGGAGCTGCGTTGGCTGCTTCGCCGCATGTTGATGCCACCGCCCACGTTTGTCTGGCTGGAGCTTCGTCTGTTCGAGCGGCGCCCAGAGTTCCCCTTTCGGTATCTGGTCGTGCTCTGCACACCGTCACGAACTGCCCAGTCCTCCAGGACCCATTCGTTTGCCCGCTTCGCGTCGCCTGCCAATGGCGACTCGTCCTCTACACACGTTGAGGCCGTAGCTCCATCGGCGCGCTTGCGATCGCGTCTTTTGAATGCCTAGGGTCAGAGAAAAGTCAGCATGTCGGTTGTTCCAGCCCCCAAATTGTATGTATCAAACAGTGAACCAGGGAGTTGGTACTGCTGTCGGAGCAACAGAAGACGCGAAGAAAAGAAAAAAGCAAAAACACAAAATAAAGGTGGGCAGTATTAAGTTAGGCTCAATGACATGGGATCCCTGAACCCTGGACATAGAAAAAGAAAAAGAAACAAAAATAGCTGCATATGGAGAAGCGAGGTGCTTAGTTCTGAGGTCAAACTCACCGCATTCATGCTCAAGTTGTGGCGGATGCTGTTCTGCCATCCGCCCTTTTCGTTCTTAGCCTTGTTGGTGTTGTCCCGGAACCATTGGTAGAGCTCTTGCAGAGTCATAGTATAGTCTGGTCGGCTCATCAAAGCTCTGTAGATGAGCTTCGCATATGGCTCGTCGTTCTTCTCGTCGTGTCCAACGCCGCTTGCCGGAGCAGGATCGGCAGCGTTGGGCACAGCAAGGATCGAATCCATAAAGTCTGCATCTTGGTTATCCATGGGCTCGATCTTGGGCATAACCAGAGAAGCAGGGGTCTCTGCTCGCAGACCCTCTGGAGAGCCAACGCTCGAAGAAGGCGGGACCGCAGACAAACTTGGCATCACGTCAGAAGACGACACCGACATTTTCATGCCAGTTGGCATCTCAGTGTCGGACTCTGCGTGGTAGCTCTCTGTGTAGGGAGTGGGCATGTCTGAATAGTGTTGGGGAAGGTCCTGTGCCGACATGGGAGTGCAGACTTGAGCAAATGACTGATCTCCAGGATGCTGCTGAGGAAAAAAGGCAGTGGTCGGTGGGTAGCCAGACACGGTCGACCATCCACCAGGAGAGGTAGGCGAGTTCTCGTTGCTGCTATTGTAGATGGGTAGACATGCGCTCCCACAAACCGGTGAGTCTTGGAAGGAAATACAGTTCTGGATATCTCCCGGTCCTAGAGGAGGCGATGGCCAGATGTTTTGTACCGTCGACTGATACGACATGTACGGGCTCATATACAAGCTAGCGTCGCTGCAGCAAGTCGGCGGCGAGAGAAGCTGACCTCCTTGCGGGTCTTGCAAATCGTATTGCCCTTGTTGTTGCTGCTGGGGGAGAGCGCAAACCGCCGGAGGAAACGAACATGTATCAGGTTGGTGATGCTGTTGTCCCTGTTCAAAGCCAGATGGCAAAGTCAAGAGGGTCGCAGGTGAACAGCAAGCCATCAAGCCCGATTGCTCTAAAGGTTGGGGGTGGCGGAAATCCGTGTAGCTATCCACCGGAAGCTCCCTTTCTAAAATTGGCGACGCCATAGAATGACAGACAGCGGGAGGCTTTGGAGACAAAGGGGGAAGGGAAAGTGTGTCGAAAGAGAGCAAAGAATGGTAGCAAAAAGGAGGCAGTTGTTTTGCTTGGCCCGGAGACTTCTTTGCTCAAAGTAGAAGAAGGAAGCCTGGATGTCGTAACAACACCGTCAGGGGACGGGAAAAATGGGAAAAAGTGATGACCCAAGGAGATATGTAAGTGGAGGCGGCCAAGTGTCACAAGAATGGCAGTATGGAACACCCGAGCTATGGGAGTTATGAGGGGGGAAACAAAGGCAGCCGACGGGATGACAGTGATGAGAAGACGAAAGAAAACGAGTGAGAGAGGGAGGGAAGACAAAGTTTGTAAGGTTTTTTGGAGCAAAATAGAACTGTCCAGCTCTTGCTTTTCGTCGAGTTAGTTCTGACAGCACAGATCTTGTGGGGAGAGTGAAGCTATTTATCAAAATCCTGTGGAGAGGACTCTGATAGATAGAAGCCTTAGCCCGTGCCATGGGGTAGGAGAAGCCTGCTGGCCGCTCTCTGTCCACCACTACCAACTACCAGGGTGTCGAAGCTCCCGGAAGAGAATCATCCCAGATCGGCCGCTCCGGGGCGTGTGAGCAAAGTTGTTGCATCGGCACACCGTGGACACTAGTGAGGTGCCTGCTTCAAACCTTGCCCCCTCCAATAGGTGGACCGGGTACGCTTGAGTACACGAGCCATCTTCTTTGTGCGCCACCTCTTGATAGTGCGTGTGTATGTGCGCTCGTGCATGTGCAGGAGGAGAGCAGCGCGGGAGAGGAAGTGGACGAGAGAGATAGACAGAGCAAGGCGTGTGCGAGAGTTTCCTAGGTGACATGTATGGCCATGTACACGTTCCCTTGTGGACTGGTCAAGCGTAGTCCTCGCCCCAAGACCAGGTAGATGGAGCATTTTGGGCCGTTCTATCGAGACCTTGTCAACAAGCAGGCAGCTCAGGGTTCGCCGTGTAACCCCCATGAACCAGCACACACACAAAGTCTGGCAGATTCTCAATCGGGCCATCCTCCATCCTTTCTCCTGTCTCTTTAGAAGTAGCCACCAGTTACACTGTTGAGTAACGCGGGCAAGGCTCGTTGAAACAGTGCCGGGTGGATGTCGATGTGTATGAGATGGCCGGCCGGCATAACCTTAGGCAACAGTTTTGTGTGACAGAGCCAGGGTCAGGAGAGAGAGAGCGAGAGAAGAAGAGCCATGTGGTAGCCACAAGATTTCGACAGCAGTGGATAGGAATCCTGGTCAATGCTGCCATCTCTGCCACCGTCCTGGCCGCTGCCATCGCTTCTCTGCCATCCCATCCCATCATCCCATCATCCCAAGCTTCAAGAGACACACAAGTCAGAAGTCCCCACCTCCTCTCTACACGGACCACGGGTATTGCTGGCCATTATTGGTCTATTTACGAACCACTCTTTGCCATCGGCAAATGTACGTAGCCAGGATGCTACTTGAACACTCTCGGGTCAGTTTACCACCCCTTCTCATTGGCAGCAACGCGGGATCCAAGGCTTGGGCCGACGGCTCGCTGCATTCAACACACCGGTAAGGAGAGATGTAATGGAATCCCGCTGAACCGTCTATTTGTGACCCATGCTGACAGGGGTGGGCCAGAGCGAAGCTTCCAAAGGAATCCTTCCATGTAATATGTACATCAAAGTAGGGCCGCGGCATCGGCTGAAGGCCTTAGGGGAGAGAAAGGTGCATTCCGCGTATGTCAAGAGACGATTCCGGAAACAAGATGCATTAGGCGATGCCAGCTGAGTTACCAAAGTTTGATTGCCCTTCGTTTCGCATTGATTCATGCCAATAGTCATGCAGCCAAGGGCAGGAGAACGCCTTGCGTCAAGCCACTCCATCCCATCCAGTAGCCTTCTTCGGCCCTCTCTCCAGGCCCTCTCCCAGCGGACCTTATCTCTGGTCCGAAGTGTCAGACGACTCTTCTAGAACACCGGCAAGAAGCGTCAGGCGTCAAGCACAAAGATCCTCCTCAGATCTTCCGAGATGTCGGGCTTTTCCCCTGCAGAGCATCACCAAAGTCTCCAGAGAAGGATGGCTGCTGAACCTTCGCGAAGCATTCTAGCCCCAGGAGTGGGACACGACCATCTTCTCCCGTAGAATGTGCGACGGGAAACAAAGCGTGTGCCAATGTTCCTGATTCAGCGACCAGGAGATGGTTTAGCATCGGCGCATTGAAGTCCGAGACGGCGGCGGAGTGTGCACAATTTTGTGAATACCACGCGCAAAGAATCTGCCAATGCCGTCAATGGCCGCAAATTGGCTGTCTTTCCTTGCTTTTTGTTTATTAGCTGAAATAGATATCCTGCCGCTCTAGCTCTCTGAATGCTTCTTCTAGCTTTGTTTCCTCATGTTTAGTGGATCGAAGAGCTGGTACTATTATTACGGTGTACCTGTATCATCAATTCGTTCGCTCGTTCTCTTCGCTTGTTTTTGCCATTTTTTTCTCTTTTCCTTTCTTCTTTTTAAAAATTTTCATATTCCTTGGCATGGAACGCCAGGAAGCCGCTTTGCCGAGATCACCGGATCTCTCTTATTCCATAAACAAAAGTCTGTATGTACAAGCATGGAGAGCATACGCCGACCAGCCCTTGGTTATTTTCTGTAAAAGATCTGCAAACCCTCTAGTCAGTGACTGTTCTTCTACTCGTTGGGCTTCTTCTCTCATTCATCCCCCGGCGGGTTCTTCTTTCATCCTTACCTTTTTAAACTGAAAGTGCAATTGTAAGATTCCCTGCAAGGTCACAGCGTTAGCTCAGTGGACAAGGTCGAGGATGGCTAATGCAAGGGAAGAGAACGACAAGGGCACAAGCCCAGCTAAGGAACCGCGCTTGTGGCGGCTGTCTCAGAACTGGTGGGCACCTTTTGGTGGCGCTGTGTAGGATTGCATCTAAATCAAGCCAGACCAGGCTGGGCATGACCAAGACAGAGCAGCAAACCGGGTAATGGGGAAATGGCGGCCTCGTACCTTGTCGAATGAGCTTCTAAAGCCACGCTCCTTCTTGGCACTATAGTCCCATTCACGGTCGACAATGCGGAACGCAATGTCTTCGTACGGAGGTCCCGCGATAAAGCGGATGAGACAAGTGTCTACTTCGCCCGCGGCAGCAAACGATTCTCCGCGTCGCCTGCCGTGCTCGCGGATGATTTTGAATGTCGGGGCCTTGGTCTTGTCCACCAAGTCTGGGTAGAAGATGTTGAACTTGTATCCCTGCACCACCTTGGGAGGGGGGTTATCATGGTCGTAGTGCGTCTGGTTGTACTTGTTCCATTCGTAGCCCATCTGCACGCGGTTGAAGTACCTAGGCTTGCGAGCCTGATACTTGTCTGTCCACTGCGGGGGTTTCGAGCCGTCCGGCAGGGCTTCTTCAGCCGCAAAAACCTCTTCGTTTTCAGATACTCCACGTGCCGCTTCTCTGTCGTATAGCGCCATGGTGGCTTGAGAATCATCCTCGTTCCTGGTTTCAAATGCATCCGCTTTGCTTGCTGGGGCCTTGGCGCCACCTGAACTAAGGCTGCTGATGCCCATACCGCCAGCAGACAGGCCGCTGCTCTTGGATGTCTCTGTTGAGCGAGGCGCCTGGCTTGCAAGCCGCTCCTTCTTCTTGGCTTCAATGTCCTCCGCTATGCGAGCCAGCGTGGCTTTGGCCTTCCATACCCTGAGGCTACGGAGCAATTGCTCCCAGTAATCTGTATCGATGTCCTCATTGGACCGCAGCTTGGCCTTAATCTGCTGCTCCAGGGTCTCGAGCTGATCAAACGTCTTGGGCGCCAGAATCTTGTCAATGTCGTCCGCAACGCTGTTGACCACTCTCCCCTCATGTCCCTGCGGGTCCAATTTGACCCTCCGATCTGCGCACAGCGTCCGCAGGGCCTCCCAGTACCGACGGTTTCGCGAGTCCGTCTCCAGCACATGGTATGACACAATGTTCGAATCAAGCTCGGAGATCTGCGCGGCAGAAGACAGATCTTGTATGACCTTTGTCGGTGCATCCACCTCGATCTCGTCGTCGATTTCGTCGTCGTCAAAGGCGTCGCGATCCGCGTCGATGTAGCGCAGGTTGAAGGCCAGGACGTCGATCGGCTTCGCCCGTCCCTCGCGCACCCGGATGTCGGCCTTCTTCTTGGCCTGCTTCAACACGAACTTGTCTTCGTCGGCCACGAACTGCCGTGACTGTTCGTCCTGGCTCAGGTATTTGGCGGCATTGCGGGCGGTCGTCGATGGACCTGGTCGGCTGGGTTTGGACACGCGGTTGCCTGAATCGGACCGCGGCGCCGTGGGCTCTCGACGGCCAGATGATGAGCCTCTCGAGTCCGCGATCATGGCTCGCCTACCGGGATCCATTGCTTCGAGAGTGGGAGTTGAGGCGCGCGCAGACAACCGGCGAGAGGCAGTTGAGGTGTTGGCTGGGAATCTCACTTGTCGTTAGTCGCTCGGTATTTACTCTCCGATAAGCTTTTTTAGCCTGGTCCGCTAAAATCAGATCATAGCAAGGTCTTGTTGTTGCTCCATCCCTAAAGCTTCCCGTCAAGTAGCGTCACATGACAACCCGCCGAAGTCACTTACCCTAGATGAGAAGGCGAGTGGAAGGGGGTTTTTAGTAAGGGTGGCAATGGTAGCTATTACTGGAAATATTAAAGAATTTGAAAAGAGACACTGATCTGGAGGGCAGAGAATTGGGAAATGATGGGTTTAAACATATGTTGCTGATATGATGTGAGATCAATGGAGAATAAGTACTTTACATGAGGTTTACCAAGGAGCGAACAAGTATCACAGGTAACACCACATGGATGGAGCATGGCAAGATTGCAGCACCAATCACCTCGAGTGGAAACACTTGGCGAAATTCAATGGCAAAAATAACAGATATAAAGTAGGTAGGTATATATAGCGCATATATAAATCATCAGATAATACTCATTCACACATGTCTAAATCCCATGACGAAACGCCTCATTCGCCCAAGGGTATCCTAAAGCATTCCCCAGCTTGTTCCCCCATAACGTGTATATAGTTGAGTGCTTCTTCTCCCTCCGAATCAATGGTTCGGTATACATACAGTGTAGCGGCGTCAAATGTATTTACCCAGGTCAGGTGTCTTGCTTTTCACCAGCCCTGCTTCGGCGGTGCGCCATACTGTGCGCCACCCATTCCCAGGCCGCGAATGCTCTGGCTCCAATCCTGCCAATTGAAATCGGCTCCCAGCATGTCTGCATCTTCCATTTCGAATTTCTGATTCTCCGGCGCAAAAGACTCGGGCCAAAGGTATGGTGGAACGTGGTGTTGTTGCTCTTTGGGCTGCTGGTTTTGGTTTTGGTTCTGTAGCAACAGTGCCTGCTGCTGCCTGCCATCCATGCCCATCGCCGCCGGGCCGTCCATGTCAACCGACCCTACGTTCCAAAGCTCGGCCATGGTGACACTGTTCTGTGCCATAATGTCATTCATATACTCCATGGTGACATTGGAGAGGTCCATAGACATTTGGGGTTCAGCATCGGCCTGTGGCTGCACCTGTGGTTGCTGGAAGTGTGGTCCGGCCAATGCTTGCTGGGATGAAGTATTGGTATCTTTAGATATAGGAAAGGTGGCTGGCGTTTGTTGTGTAGAGCTGGGGAGAGACACTGGTATGGGCGCATCCAGATGGACCATGGCTCTCCATCTATCTCTGACCTGCTGCATCCGGGCTTCAGCGCCGGGGATGGGATCGAATCGCCGCTGAGATGCCTTTATCCTCTCTGCAAGATCCAATCGCTTGGCCTCTTCGGGATTGGCCCTGAGACGCACCACCTCCAATTCTTGATATCTCTTGGCTCTGATGAATAATTTACGCAAGGGAAGGAACACGGAAGCGTGATCAGCCCTCTTGATGTTTTCCGATAAGTCTTTGTCGTATCCATTGACAGCTTCCCAGCCGCGCTCCACGAGCGCCGTCCAAGGACGGCGGCACGTCTCAACTAGTACGTAAGCAATCGCGTGCCAGTTGGTATATGTCCTAAATAGCCATCGGTATTGTTTGCCTCTAGGATCCATGTTTAGTTTGTGGTTGTATTCAATGATTTCGATGGAAGCAATGTAAATCCGCTCGCGGATGTCGGTCGTAAGCTCACTATCCGTGCCCGGGAACAGCATCGACTGGTAGGTGATGAGGCACATCTTGGCCATGATGATGCGGGATATCATAGCCGCTACCCAATACAGAGCGTCGACGTCCTCTTCCAGGTGCTGAAGGAATTTGTCTTCAATTCTCTTGTAGAATTCGACGAGGAGCTGCTCCTTTTCCGCAACTGTGTTGATTCCGACCTTTGTACACGAGTTCTTACCATTTGATGCCTCGTGTAAGCGTCTCGACATGGCGCAAACCTCGAACCTCACTAGAGAAATGGTAGTGTCCGACTTTCCCTCCCTTGCTACTGGAGTTAGGGTGCCCGTCGGCGTAATGTCAGAATCGTTAATGGCGGTAGGGAACTGAGTGTCAAAGTCTCCCTCTGCAACAATCAAATCGGTGCCCATTTCTTCCGAGGAACGAAAGTCCAAAGTAAGGATAGCCCACCAAAGACGCCGTCTCTGTTCTGTGTCATATGGGGAGAGCCCAAAGTTAGTTCCATCACGGTGAATACCTAGACCTTGAGCGATCCGGATCAAGAGGCCAGTGAGGGACCAGGCGAAGCGCGTTTCGTCGTGCCGCCTGACGACAAGAAGGAACAGCGTGAGCGCCTGGACGACTGCAAAATCGGATGTATTTAGGAAGTTAGCCTTGGCAAGCGACTGCTCCACAGCAAAGCGAAACTGTGCAAGTAACTCTTCTTTGCCTGTACCAAAATTGGTTTGAACCTAGAGACATGTTAGAAATACGCCGATTTAAGCTTTTAGGAGAAGATTATCAGAGGGCTTGGAATGACTTACATCAGCTTCTTCGAGTGTTACAACGGCGGCAAAATATACCGCAAAGACTAACGTTTCATTACCAGGGGTAAGCTTTTCCGGATTCCTCCGGGCTTCCCGCAGTATAGTCTCCATGGTTGGAACATGGAGTATTTTGAGTAATGGATCTACATTTTCAAGATAGACCGACCAGAGAAACGTGCCGTGGGAGGGTAGGGGATGGCATTTTTGTAGATTGACATCAATGGACCTATACCCCAGGATGAATGCGTGGTGGTCATAAACGGAGCTCGCAGCAGTGGTGGGTGAATCGATGGGCGGCGATTCTTCAAACTCAGAATCGTCGGCGTCCTCGTCGGTCAGCTTTTGTGTTTCCTCGCGAATGGCGTCCAGCTGTACATGTGATATATCTCGTTAGCTAAAGGAATTTGTTTGGTAACACCCGCGCAACAAAGGGCTGTAGACTAAGGAAAAGGCGAAGGGGGGAGACCGTACCTCATCATTCAACCTCGACCAGAACCCACTACTAACATAGCGAGAAGTGCCCTTGTTATCGTTCAAGACCAGTCGACCCAGCTGCTTCCGGCTCTCTCTCATCAACCGTGATTCACCGCCATCTCCGGTAGAGTGGCTATCGCTATCGCCCGCAAGCCCCGAGGCGAGTGCACCTAAGCTGGTAGACTTTGCTCGCTGAGCTATGGGGGATCCTTCGTTGGAGGGCGAGTCGCCGGTGGACGACACTCTGGCGCCCGTCTCGATTTCGATCTGGCCGCTCAATTCCTCGACGATACCCTCGAGCTTCTTGAGTCGCTTGACCAGCTCAACCTCGCGCTGGCTCGTCGCCTTGGGAGGGGCATTCGGGTCCTTGGGCCGGTGCTGGCGCGGCGCACGGCCAGGAGCGGGAAAGACGCATGGGATGAGGGCGCGGCGGCAGTTGGAGCACGGCATCTGCTTGTCGCATCGCACCTTGCGCCTCCGGCAGGTGACGCAGGATCGCGGATTCAGCAGCGGTGTTCCCGAGTCACCCGGGGCCGTGACGGGGCCATAGTGGGCATCAGGCCCGGTCGTCTGATAGATGGTGACGTTGTTCGGATGGTGCGGCGACGATGCGCTCTGCTCGGCCATGTTCTGCTGCGGCGACGTCGCAGAGGCGGAGGCACTGAAGTCGAAATTCGCCGCCATTGCGTCTCTCTCTCCCGCCTCTTTTCCCCCTATGTTTGTCGTGTCCGTATGTGCCGTGTCGCTGGAAAGGCGTGCCGAGAAATCGATGACCTCACAAACGGCAAGGAAACTTCAAATTTCGGACTGACAACTAATGACGCAGGGCTTGGGTGAGATACAAGACAGCCAGCGGTCTGCTCGTCCGCGGAACGGACTTGAGGGGGGGCCTGAATCGCATCAATGCTGTGGCAGCTCCGGCGGTGCAACGGATTCAAGCGCTTTACAATACAAACAGCAGTGCGGCAAAGACGTGAATCGTTGGTTGATAAAGGAAAAGATGGCGATTTGCAGACGGGAACAAGCTCTGGACTCAAGTGGGGAGGGAGTTACTAAGAAGAGCGAAAGGGAAAACCTTCAAGCCACAGTGGGCTGGCTGGCAGGTAGATTGGCAGAGCTGCAGGTGGTGGAGACGCTGTGGCCGGCCTGGGGACTGTGGCATTGCCCAAATCGGGCGGCTACTTGATCGTTATTTGCCATGCCCAGAGACAGTCGGCGTCTGAGCCGTATCCGTGAGCCTTTGACCTCGACTCCAGCTGGAACGTTGGCATGCATAGGGCACACAGCGTATAGAAGCCACTGGATGTACGCCTGGTGTTCCGCCGGATAAACGCCTGTGACGGCACAGTAGCCTGCACCGCCACAGCCTGGGTACAGGTACTTTGGCATGTGCCTGTCAGCAGTGTGACAAAGCACGAGCATGTAAGCCTGGAAATAGGGACTAACAATTGCCAGGGTAGGCAGGTGTCGTCTTACGCTGTTCCCGGGCACGGAGATCCATAGGACTACTATTCTCGCCTAGCTTGGCGACTCTTCCTGGCCATTGATTGATTCTATGGATGGGTACCAAAGGTGGACATGAAGACAAAGAAAAAGGGCATCGATGAAAATTCTGCACCCTTTCAAAGAGACGCCGATAGTACCTATACCTGTCCATGCAACGTGAGGAGCAGTTCCCGCAAATCAGCCCCCACAGGATCCGTTCTAGAACTGTGGACACACCAAAGAATTGTTTAAAATAGGTGTTGGCAGACATCTTTTTGTTTTTGCCAATTTGTAATACGGCCCCCCTCGGCGCCGGCCGTACTCACGGTATTGCGCTGGAGCAGGTCCGTGGAATAGTATCCATGGATCCAAAACGGTTGGCGCTGCGGCCAAGAGATAGAAAACTCGATCCTTCGGACTTTAGATACCTAATCTGTTTATGGTCGCACACGCTTACTGTGCAGCATGACAACGCAGCCCTGACGTCGACTACTAGTTTTGCTGTGAATCGAACCCATCCCGACGTTCTCTTCGCTCTGCCAGGAACCCAGATAGCCGGCAGATACGGGCTGCAAATAATATGGAGCTTCCAAGGTATATCCGTAGTATATTTCCGTGTGGCTGCAACGTTTTCGCTACTTTTTGGTACCATCGACATCTATGATCTCAGCGGAATCCCATTATACCTTTTTGCGGTTACCCGTAGGCTGTTGGCGGCGCCCGTTCCACTTCAATGTTAGTTCGGCTCATGTCTTCATCCGACCTAGAAAGTGAGTGCCCAACGTCGCACATAAATGCTGGTTGCTCGAATCAATTGATGCGACAACTTCTCCCTGCAGCGCAGAAATGCCAGCACTTTGGCTTTTTTTGAGCCCAGGACACCGGGTCCAATGTCTTCAATAATCTGTACATACGACGACCCACTCCCTCGCCCAGCAATCACCCCGCACGTGGTGTGGGGGATGGCGAATCAACAGCATCAATATAAATGGACGGAGCCAGAGCCGCTCAGGCTTGCAGCAGCTGGTTGACCGGTTCCAGTTTGTATTGCGAGCATCGCCGCCTCATGCCGGGGGAATGGATGGATTGGCCTCGTTGCATCCAACACTGGCCCCCATTGGGGTCCAATCAGTGGCCACTTGGCCGATTGACGTTGGGCTGCGTCCCATCCCGCCGGCACTAACATGGGAGAAAACATCGCGAACGCAGACAAACTCGCCTATTACCTACGGTAGCCGCTAGGCGGGGACTTGTTTCCACTTGTTGCCGCCAATTTTTTTTCTATCATATTTCCAGATTGAATCAGGTACGTGAGCGATTGAAGTCCGGTTTGCATCGACGCTCGACGGATATAGGCGAGGTTAGGCATATGTGCAGTGCTGCAACGCAACGCAGTGGATATTGGGCGCTTACCGCGCACCATACTGTATGCAAAGGGTGGTTGCACACGTCTTACGGTCATTTCGAGTGTGTTGCCGTGGCTTGAAGTGCAGACAGTGATAAACCTTGTCCACCAATAGAGGATGGGATCCGTGAGTGAGCTATGCTCGACGAGTGTCGAGCACCTAGCGTACTGTCGAGGTGACCTCATATTGCACACCACCATGCGGAAGCAGAGTATCGACAACAGACTCGCAGGACAAGACGTCTCACCCATTGGCCATGCAGATAATTAATTTACAGACTGCAGGAGTTGTGCCTCAGCTCTGTTGGATTGAGAGACGACCACGTGCCTTGGTGAAGTCGAGGAGGTCACTGAGCCTGTTTGTGGTGTCCTCGCAGAGCCGCAAACTGAGATGTGGTGCTGTATCATTGGCGATTCCGCGAGACACTAGGTTGTCGTGGCCCGAGCCTGATGAAGAATGATGGTTGGGACGGCAATGGGGATGCCAGACCGCATATCCTCTGGCCGACAGACGGCCATGAGCTGATGGATGTAGGGGGAGCAGAGAGGGTTTAAGAAGATGCGGTTGCCCCGGCGTGAATGTTGCGAATTTCTAGTCTTCAATAATTCAAGTTCCTCGGTGTTTTCACCTGCAAAGTACTCGTTCAATTCAACAACTAGACCAACAAAGGCCTTATTCAACATGGCTGATGAGAAAGCAGAAAAGTTGCCGTAAGTAGGTGGTCGCAATTCGAACAAAGCCTCATGTTGATGTGTCAGCAGCCCTGCGGTGACATCATACCTCGAAGAGGAAGAGAGTGACCTCTCATACAGACTTGTCTCGATAAGCCAGGGACACGACGGCAGCAACATGGATAAGATCAATACCGATGTAGCCAAGACGCCAAAGACAACAGTTGCAGCAGACGATTCGCCAGTCTCAGATGCCGGGACGACCCATTCGTGGGAGAACATCAGCCATGGCGATGCAAACGAGGTGGTCACACCTGAGAAGGACGAGTGAGAAATGATACTCGAGGTGGTGTTGGACTGATTTGGGTTGTCTGAATCTCTTCTCTTGCTTTTAGTTTTCCTTTTATGCGAGTTACGATGAAAAAAGAATGTCCACGTTGCTCCCCTGAATTTTTTTTTTCACGACCTGTGGTCCCGGATGTCCGTACTACCTCTCACTCACATGGTGTCGATGTACCTTCTAGTAGCCATAGTCGCTCGTGTATATTATATTCCTCTTTCATGTCTCATGGCTCATGAGTTCAATATCTGTAGTTGACATTTCAAAGTAGAATTGATGATAAATCACGAGAAAATGTCAAACAAGCCATTAGCATGTCGTCAATCAACACACTTGTCGCTGCATGTGAATACCGACAAACTGCCCGTGATGCCCAAATATGAAGAACACAAAAATTAGTGGGGCGTGCGGTTTCTTTAGCCCCAAAACCCACCCCAAGCTCGAATCACTGGCCGCCATTTTCGCCGCCAACCCGATAAGCTATCTTCACGTGCGCCCACACATTCGCTTCTCGTAGGGTTTTCCACCCCCACAGATCGCATAAGGAAAATTTGCCCTGAAAAGCTTCAGCTTCACGACGGCAATCCGCGACTTTGGCACGTTTCTCACGACTCTAACGCCCCCAACCCTTCAGACACAATGGCCAAGCAATCGTAAGTTCTCTAATTTTCTAGCACGAAGTTTTCTTATATCTGCACTCTCTTCGTCTTCTCGACGAGATGAATGAAACTGGAGAAAAAGCCGGGCAAGAGGTGGACGACGGATAGCATTTTCCCACCGAGGGACACACATTCGAGAACGACAATTTGGGGCTCTGCAGCACCACCGAACCAATCTGCTCGAATTTCTCTGTGAAATCGATTTTTACGTCAGAAGATTCGAAACGCAACCCGCAAACCAGTTCGAGATTTTTAGGAGGGAAGGGAATTTGGGATTATGCTCGCCGGCACTAGTTTTCATGATTCTCCGTCGAGGAATTGCACAAGACGAGAAAGGAGGATCAAACACAACAAACGTATCAAGAGAACTTGTGGACTGACCAAGCGTGTGCGTGCAGTCGTGGTGCCCCTGGTGGCAAGCTCAAGATGACCCTCGGTCTCCCCGTCGGTGCCGTCATGAACTGCGCCGACAACTCTGGTGCCCGTAACCTGTACATCATCTCCGTCAAGGGTATCGGTGCTCGCCTGAACCGTCTGCCCGCCGGTGGTGTCGGTGACATGGTCATGGCCACCGTCAAGAAGGGAAAGCCTGAGCTGCGAAAGAAGGTCCACCCCGCCGTCATTGTCCGACAGTCCAAGCCCTGGAAGCGATTCGACGGTGTTTTCCTGTACTTCGAGGACAACGCTGGTGTTGTACGTTTTTTCCATCTCCCATCTGGTCGAAGAATGATTGCGGTTCACCCGATTCCGAGGCACAGGCCGCCATTCGAGACCAGAACAACCCCCGTGGCTGTTACGACAAGAAGCTAACGTGATGCCTACTACAGATCGTCAACCCCAAGGGTGAGATGAAGGGCTCTGCCATCACTGGCCCCGTCGGCAAGGAGGCTGCTGAGCTGTGGCCCGTAAGTTCTCTTCCACTTCGAGCAAACCTTTTCACTCTTTCTAACATTTTCATCTATAGCGTATTGCCAGCAACTCCGGTGTCGTCATGTAAAGAGGTTGTTAAACGAAGGGAGGGAATTTTTTTTTATTTACCAAAGAGAGAGGAATGAAAAAAAGACAAATGACCAAGTCCCTCGATGCGATCTTATAGAAGCGTGGAAATCTCTTTTTCCCGCCTCCTGTCCCTTTTTTCTGATTTTTTTGTTCTTTGGGGCATGGGAGGGGGAAAAAAGAAACGGGAAAGTAAAGTCGCTGGATTGGCAGGCTCTTGCATTTCGGTTGCGGCGTGTAAGGATGATTCAATATCAGGTATCGCATCAAACGGACAAAGACAAAAAAATATCCAAGTCCGAGTCTTTTTTTAATTAATGCCGGGTGAATGCCGAATGTCACGATGATGCCATTGCTGTACCGTAGAGGACGTGTAAGATGCTGAATCCCAGTATTTTTCGTAGAAGCTGAAGTATTGACAGTCAATCTGTAATGCCACTTTTGTCTACTGCGAATTTATCCCCGTGGATATCTCCGGTGGTTACCCTGCACGAAAATTCAAAATACCCTCGCCTTTACCATTTGTCCTTACAATACAAGCATTGGGTCAATTGAACCGCAAATTGGTAAATACCCTCTTCTTCAGGTTTATTTTCTCAAATTTTATTATACATCATTGATCCCACATGGAGTGTGTTGTGGGTAGTACATTTTAACATACATTTCTTTTCAACGCATCGCCTCACAGCTTTCCCCTAGTCAATCCGTTTTCACCAAGCAAAGGAAGCCAAAATCGGTCGTTCTACACAATACTCGCAATATCCAGATTGTTGTACTTTTTGAATCCCATTAATCTCCCATCATATTGTGGACATTTACACGTCTATTCAACCTTGTAATAAGTCCCACGCACCCCTTATCTGTGTTAGCTCACATTATCCAAGCACAGCCAAAATAGGCCATTTCACACAACACTGATTCAAAATATCTCAAACCAACAACTTTTATTTATTCAACAGCACGAAAGAAAAGCGTTTATTACGTACGAGCAAAAAGAAGCACCCACAGCCATTCAGATGCTCAAAAAAATAGATACAGGCAAAAACCGAAAAAAAAAGGCCATCCGCCCTCTCTCCCCTTCTTCACACAAATATGCCGTCCTCCCCTCCCCTACCATTCGCATACCTTTGAATGTGTTTGTACAAAAACAAAGATGAGGGAAAAAAAAAAACTAAAAACACACAGAAAATGAAGAATGCGCAATAAAAGGAAAATTGCAAATCGAAAAAAGACGTCAAAACATTCCCCCTGTATAGCCGTCACTATGAGGAGGCCACCAACGCCGGACGGACCAACTGGGTTCAAATGCCCCATGATAAGCTGGTCCGAATGTCAATCCAGGAAAAAAAAAAAGAGAAAACAAGAAGGAAAAAAAGAGACCGATGTCCAAGTGCATCGTAGTCGTATTTGAAACATCCCACCGCCGTATATGTGGTCCTCTTTTTTTCTGAAATGATCAAACTGTGTCCACCCCCTTTTTTTGTTGATTAAAGTGTTGAGAGCCCGTTTCATTCGTGCAAGTCGTCTTTGCCAATATTCTTTATCGGCAATACACAAAACACTCCTGTCGTCCAAGTATGATACATGAATCGGCATTGCGGGAAATAAAAAAACCCTTTCTGATATTGAAAAGGCGATAATAAGATCGTACAGTCAAGCTGCTGTATATTTGATCGGGCCTCGTTGATTCATAAGGCAGCCATATGTTTGGCTTTCTGCTAGATTAGATGGAGTTTTTAAGATGAGGGGTATGGGTATCCCATTCCGTGCATATGTTGTTGCGGCTGCTGAGGATTAAACGGCGGCGGCATTGGAGTCTGCTCGACCGGTTCCTTCTTGGCCGACTTCACCTTGGGCTTCGGAGCGATAAGTCCAACCCTCTGCTCGGCCGCTGCCTGCGCGGCCTTTTTAGCAGCGAGGGTTGCCTTTCGCTTCTCGACAGCACCAGCCATGTTGCCATTTGCCCAGCGGCCTGGAAAATATTGTTAGAACGTTGAACAAGACAAAGTAACAGAGGTCTCATCCTCTTTGGTAGTGTTGAATACTTACTCTTCATTGATGCCGACATCTTCTCGGATTTGGTCATAGACTTGTAATCCTTTTGCGGCTCCTCTGCTTCCTCACCATTGGGAAGCGACGACGGCGTTCCCTTGCGGCTCGCGGGTGTATTTCGAACCACCTTGATCTTCTGAATCTTGCGATTGTTGACGCCTGCGAGTGTGTCCGGGTCGAGCATCTCCATAGGAGCAAAGTCCTCTTCGACTCCAAGTGGGGCGCCGCCGCTGGTACGCTTGTTCCTCTTCTTGATAGGAGCCTGCGCGGCCTCCTCGCTCTCTTCAGCATCGTCACGGAATCGCTTCTGACGCTTGGGGCGGAACGAATACGATGACTCGGCCGTGTGTGAGGTCGAATCCGAGTCGGCGGTAGAGGGTCGCGAGTCACCATTATCCGTAATTTCTGAAGACGGTTCGCTAATGTTCTTGCCCTTGGGGATCTTAAGAGTCAAGAGATGGCGACGCCTGGGCGGCTTCTCTTCCATCTGGGGCTCTTCCTCGACGAATTGGTAGCCCAGAGACTCTTCGTCGTACTTGATAGGTTGCTTAACACGCGCCTTACGACCTGACCTTGACGTATCGCGGACAGAGGGTTCTTCGCTTATGGGGGTTGATACGAGCTCCTCGACAATGCTGGGGACAGCCATCTTGGGTCGTGTTGTGCGATTGCGCCTTCTCTTTGTCTCGCCAGCCTCTTCGTCTGAGAGGATGGGTTCGCTATTGAAGCTGGCGCCGAAACCATACTGACCATCATCGTTATCGCCATTAGCCGTCTTGCGGCGTCGAGGCCTGCCGGTGGGAACAGGGGTCGAGCTGCGGCTGATGTCCTGGGTAGCCGGGTCAAATAATTGTACGGGCTTACGTTGTCTCTTGCCAGTGACTTCGTCTGCTTCGGTAGCCTTGGCCGTGGGCTTTGGCTGGTTGCGCAGCGAGCGACCGCGGGTCATGATTCCTGCTTGCTGTGTCTCCGGATTCTGGCGGCCAATCTTGGATGGATGAGGGTCATACTCAAATCCATAAGCGGCTGCCATGATTCTATCTTGGTTCTGGAGGTAGCGAGTCTCGGTCATGCCTTCTCTGTCCTTGGATCTGTATCCCTTGACGACAAACTCGGGCTCCTCGTAGTTGACGCCGTGCTGATGGAAGTTGCGTGTTCTAGACTCATATTTGATGTCCGCTACGCGTCTGCGAAGAGAATTCTCATAATCGTCGACAATCTTGCCGAGACCAGTCCATTCGGTTTGCCATTGAAAAAGGGAAACATTGATGGATTCCAAAACCTCGAATAGCTCGGCTGTAGACATATCCTCATAGTTCTCAATAGCGGCAAGGTATTCTTCAGGATTCCTTAGCTTGCGGTAGCGGAATGATCGGCTTCGCTCAGTAGGCTCTTCGGAAACATCCACGTCGTCGCCGTCGTCTCCACCAGCAGCTGGGGAATTGGAAGCAGTTGGGTCAATTGAGTCGGGAGCAGGAGAGCCTCGCAAAGGTGTGTTGAGAGCGGGTGTAGGTGCCTCAATTCCAGTTGCATCGTCGTTGTCATCAACCATTGGCTCCATGTCATTTGTCTCGCGGTCATCCGCAGTTTGCTCTTCGCTAGTGGCCACCTCATCTTCCTGCTGTGCCTTTCTTTCAGGATATGAGACGTACTCTCCATCAATGTATGGAGTTAAGTGAGCCCAACGACCGACAGGTCTGGGCTGTGGCTTGAATGGACCTCGCTCAGAAGGTTGGGATGATGGAGTCTGGGTTGCAGGCTTCACTTGCACCTCTTGAACATGGATTTCTGGCAATGCTGGGGCGACAGAAGCATCGTCTTCCGGTATTGGCGCCGGCAGCTCGACAGATTTCACGTCCACACTTGTAACCTGAGAGTCTTCCAGGATTGTGGAGTCGAAAGCAGATGTTGACGGAGATGCTGGTGTGCTGGCGACTGTAGCTGAAATTGCGACAGGGGGAGGAGGACTAGACGGCTTGGACTCTGGTTCTGGGGATTGCTGCTTAGGTGTTTCCTGTGCTCGGTGTTCAGGCTGTTGTACCAATGGAGCAGAAACCGTAAACAAGTGTGCAGCAGCCGAAGGATAATACGGCAGCTCCTGTGATGGAGGTTGTGGTTTAGACTCGGACTGAGCATCCATATTGCTGTCCCGTGTCTCCTCAGGGCTGTCTTGAAGAATTTCCTTTTCGGGAAGTTGGAGAGGCGGCTTAACTGATACCGTATCTTCAGCGGGTGTCACCTCGGCAGTGCGTGATGCAGGCGGTGGAGGTGAAGACTGGGAAGGCGATCGACGAGGCTGTGAGTCTTGCTCATGTTTCTCAGCAGATTGATCCAAGTTGTTGTTGTCGGCATTCTTGTTGTTGTTAGGTGGAGACGGTTGAGCGCCATCTTGTGTAGCTGTATCTGAAGTGGCGTCGTGAGCTTGTTGAATTTTGAGTTGTGGCTCAGCCGCAGTCTCAGGAGCGTTTGAGGCTGGTGCCGTGGTGTCGTGTGGCGAGTGCAGCCGCGCACGGCCAGCCTCAGATTGTGAGTGAGAGTGAGACTCGCCTTCGGGCTTGATATCAGAGAATTCAGTGATTTCAGCGGGAGAAGCGACAGAAGTAATGGCTTCTTCAGCAGATTCTGCGTGATTCAGGCGCTGCTCAGCTTCCAGCGGCTGTTCGGCGAGGCCGGCATGACTGAAGCTGCTGTCCTGGCCTGAATGGATGGGTGTAGATTTTTGTGGGCCGACGGAAAGGTCCGTGGATGAAGCATTTGAGTGATCCATGTGAGCGCTGTCGGATTTCTCAGAGTCTGAATAGAGAACACCGACCTCAATGGTGTCATGGACGGTGTCCTGGACGTCGTTTTCGTCGTCTTCGACGTCGTCCTTGTAGGCCCTCGCCTCGGACATCTTCCTGGAGGGATTGCGGCGCCGGCTGGAGGGCGTGTCAGCGTCAACAGAGGCGCCTCTTCTCTTGAGTCCAGAGCCGTAGAGATCCTCGGAGTCGTAGCTGCTGCTGTCCGGCCTTCGCTTCTTATTGCGGGCTGAGGCGGATGTAGATGCAGAAACGGGGTTTGAAAAGTCAGCGTCGTCATCAATCTGCTCAAAGGTGTAGTCGACACGCACGCGTTTGCGAAGACTGTGACCGCCCTTTTTGGGGCTTTCATTTTCATAGTCATCATCGGCCACGGCGTAGTCATCCATGGTTTTTGACCTTTTCCTCAGATTGGAGGGCCGGGTTGGTCCTGGCGTTGAGAAAGTGAACGCAGGCTGAAGAGATTTGTTGGCGCGCCGTCCCTGTGGTGCGCCTTGGGGAGTGTTAGTGGCATGCGCCATGATGGGACTGGCAGACGACTGATGGCGCTCAAAAGAAGCGTCCGAAGTAGACGGAGGAGATGCAGATACTCCAAGGGGCTTGCGACGGTTGTTTGTTGCGCGGCGAGCGCGGTCCATGATGCCAGGCCGTTGCAGCCTGTGAGGGAAACAAGTGAGGTTAAAGGGGTGTAAGAGAAGAGGCAATGCAGGGAAGATGTCATCCGCGAAAATGCGAGGCAGCGATGCCGGACAAGATGAGCGGGAGAATTGACTGACGGGCAGCAAGAGGAGCAACAAAGAGATGATAAAAGGATAGGGGGTGGTGGATGAGGCTCGTGAACTGACGGCGATGAGTTGCTTTGTTATAAAATGAGAGGCGGATCAACGTGACGTGCCGGCACAAGCGAGCAGGTTTTTCGTCGCCGCCAGCAAAACAACAATAGCAATCAACAATCAGCTGCGGCAATGGACGCACATCCGGCACAGTAAGAAGACGCAATAGAAGCCCCCGCCAGCTGCTGCGATGATGCCGCAGTGAGCTCGATATCAGAGATTTCTGAGGGCAGCCTTTTTCCACGCTGTCAGTGCAGCTCTCCTTTGGTTTTCGGCTTCGTGGATCGAATAAGCCACCGGCTGTTCTCTCGATTCTCACTGGCTGGCGCCCGCGCCGGTACGTACTGCCCAGGTACAGATTCTACCGCCGCGGTACGAACGGGCCTCAGCGCGGCGTGCAGCCTCGCCAAGTACCCACATGTACCAGTACGGTATCACTGGAGCGCACCGCTGGGGCCGTGTACTTTTACGGAGTCATACCTCTGGCAACCTTATTCCATCTTGTTCCATTTTCGCCCCCTTCCAGGCCCAGATTACACGCATTATAAAGTAAAGTCATCGACATGTTACGTATTAATCTTAAATCCCCTCACCAAAGGGTGTCTCTATTTCATCACCCAGAACTCATCCATCTCATCGCGGGTAAACAGTGTTTTGTTTGGGACGTTTTCTAGGCTTGTTCCGGCCTGGCGCGCGTCTCACAAACGAGCATCAGGCCCTGCTCTCGCCTGTAGCCGTAGGGCATGCTTGAGGGTTTTAGTGCTTCATCGACTTATACAAGATGGGCACCTAAGGTAGCAACGCTGCTTCATCACCCAAAGACCAAGACCCGCTGTGGCTTGTGTTCTGATACGCAGCGTAAGCTGAGCACCTTGGTGGTACTGCCTACTGCTAACCTTCTATTAATGGGACCTGTAGGATTGATCCTGCGGCTGTGTGCATTACATAACTATTCCGTCGTAGACTATTATCTAGATCAGATATGACGCTTCAATCCTTCGTAGATGCGTTGTCAATTTTTATAGGCAGGGCGGGCAACTTACATGCACTTTTACTGTCCAACTCTCAATACCTCACAGGCAACTGCTTCATGTTGCTGCAAGTACCGCTACATCCTTGCTACCAAAAGCGGCACCACGCCCTCAGTCACAACACACACCGCGTGACAATGACACATGTACTTTGACCACCTGCAGATGTCAACACCACACAACGCATCCAGATTTGTGCCCGTACTCGTCCAGGTACCCACTGCCAAAGATACTTTTGGCTGCAACAGGGCGACTCTGCGCTAAACCAACTGCAGGCCCGCTGAATCTGAATCTGCTGCTGCCTTGCACATGTACTCCGTAACTCGCTACAGATGTTCCCAGATGGCCGCTTTTAATCATTTGATCCATCATCCCATGTACCAGCTGCCTTGTCACTTGTCCTTTATGTGTCTCACTCTCCTCTCACTCTCGCCTCACTTTCACATCATCTCAATGCTGCTTGAATTACCGTAAACATTTCTCTGTGCCTCATCAAATTGTGCAAACAAACTCTGTTGTTTGATATTGAGCAGTACTTTGTCCAATACGAGCTCCTGTATGTAAGCTGCTGGAATGCGCCTACATTTGCTGACCATCCCCCAAGCTTCTTTTTATATCGACCTGCAATCGCTACCCCACCACTGCATACCGCGCTACTCCGTATTCCAACCAGAAACACAGCACAGCTGAAGTACCAACCAAACAATCAATCAATCACAAACACCTGCATCACCAACGTCAGCAGCATCTCCCGCCATAGCACCCGAACATCGCCAGCCATCAGCTTCTTATAATCCCGCCATGGCCTCCAAAAAATCCAAGGCGGCGCCTGCCGACGACAATCTCGACGAGCTCTTCTCGGGCATTGGCGACGAATCCAAGGCCAAGAAGCCATCCAAGAAGCCGACATCTGCTGCCGCCAAGGCAATTGGCAATGACGATATCCTCGCCGACCTCGAATCCGAGCTTGCTCCTTCGCCTGCGTCTCGCCCGCACACGCCTCGTCTTAAAGAGACCATCGCCCGACGCTCAACGGCTACTCCTCCTGCCGGCGACGAAAAGGCAGCCGCTGCGCGCAAGTCCACCGACAGCTCCAGGAGCCTTCGGGCCAGCCTCACTCCCAGCGCCACGAGCTCCGAGCTCCATGAATCAGAGAAGAGGGCCGCCGAACAGGCGCAGCCTCAGCAGTCTGGAGGCGGCTGGTGGGGTGGCATCCTGTCGACTGCGACCGGCGTCATGAAGCAGGCCGAGGCTGCCTACAACCAGATCCAGCAGAACGAAGAAGCTCAGAAGTGGGCAGAACAAGTCAAGGGCCTTAGAAGCGGCATTGATGTCAACACACTGAGGAGCTATGGTAAGTCTTGAGCTTCATACTCGACGCAAGTTTCAATGTATCTGGCTAATATCTGGCTTCAAGGTGACGAGCTTCGCAACCGAGCTCTACCAACTCTATCCAACATCATCAACACCATCGCACCTCCTATCGGCTCCCACGAACGCCTTCTCATTCACATTACCCACGACATGGTTGGATACCCCTCTCTTGACCCTCTCATCTACGAAGTCTTCTCCGACGTCATGCAGCAGGTGGAAGGCGGTGAGCTCAAGGTTGTCCAGAGGGGTCACGAAAGCGGCGGCCCGCGATCTCACGACAACGTCACCGGCTGGGATGATGGCCCTTGGTGGAGACAAGTTGACCAGGCTCGCGAGCTGGGCGTGGTGAAGGGCCTTGTTGAAGGTACAAAGCTTTGCCGCGTCAATGCAGAGTCTTATGCGACTGAGTACTTTGCCACAAAGGGAGGCGTCGAAGCCGTCAAGACAGAGGCGAGATCGGGCATCAGCGAGCCTGGTTCCGTCCGGACATCTGACTTGTTCCTGTCTGTCCAAGCCATTGTCAATGACCACGACAAGGCCCTTTTTGGTCGAACTGCAGCGGCCGCAAAGGAGAAGGAGTCTGAGGATGCCGAGGAGGAAAACGAAGAAGAGTTCCGCTTCGCCATTTTCATTATTGACCCGGTTCACGAGATTGAATACGGCACCACCAGCCAGCCTATCCCCGCCAAGTGGGCTCGTTGGCTCGAGGCTCCTCGCCCCATGACCCCTCAGTCTGGAGACGACGTTCCCGGATCTCTGCATAACCGTGTCCATGAGGATATCCGAAGCATTGTCGAAACGGGTGAGCTCGACCCCAGGGAGTGGGTGGCAGCTTGGATAAAGGAGTCTCTTGTGCTCTCCGCTGGCATTGTGGCCCAGTGGTATGTTGCTAGACGCATGCAAGTTGGAGTCAATCACGCTAGAGTGAGCGCTGAAGAGGAAGACGATGACGAGGAAGAGGAGGAGGAATCTGATGATGATACCGAGTAAATGATACACCGCCGTAGGCTTTTTTTTTGATAATTCTGGACAATATATGGGAAACATTCTTCTTATATCTTTTGGGGCTTGTGCTGTGACTTGATGCAATGAAACTCATGAAGCTCCCTCCATTCAGCTATTTCCCAATAGGTAGTCTATAACGTCCCTCTACTATTCGATCGACTTCTATGTCTACTCGCTGCCAAGTTCTACACCCCTTGTCTTCCTTCTCCTCACCATCCTGTGCTACAGTCCAGGCATGGCCTTTCCAAGCTCTCCCTTGGCCGCCCTCGTCGCGTCCTCCATCTTGACCAGCCTCAGTGGGCGATATTCTGGGTTCCACATCTGCTCTTTAATCCATTCTTCAAGATCGCCGTCATTGGACGGGATATTCTTTTCTGTTGCCACGCCTTCTTCTACGGCCGCCTTGATCACGCTCTTTGCAACTTGGACGCTGACAGGCCTTACTTCCTCTACGTCTGGCAGGAGAGTTGCTGTCGGATCTTTGAGCGTTGGGCTGAGTGCTGCGACACCTTGAACAGCCGCAACGAGCATGCGATCGGTGAGCAATTTTGCGCGACTGAGAATACAACCAAGTCCAATACCAGGGAAAACCACCGAGTTGTTGCACTCGGCAATCTCAATCGTGATATCGTTACCGTCTTTACCCCACGGGCCAGTGACGGGATCAAAGGGAGATCCTGTCGCGACCAGCGCCTGACCATTGGTCCACTTGAGCAGATCGGCCGGTTTTGCCTCATGAAGCCGCGTTGGGTTGGAGAGCGGGAAGATGATTGGGCGTGGGCAGTTTTCGTGCATGGCCTTGACGATCTCTTCCGTAAAGGCACCGGGCACGGTAGATGTTCCAATGAGAATGTTGGGATTCACTTGCTTGACGACTGAAAGGAGGTTGGTGTTATCGCTCCATTCAGAGGCGTCTTTGACGTACGTCTTTTGGGCGTCTGAGACTTCAACTTTTGACGTTAGGAGACCGGGCTTGTCGATCAGCCTATATTGTAAAACATTAGCAAAATACTTTTCTACTTGACTACTGGTCTTACCAGATCTGTTGCGAAGCCTTCTCGTGGCTAATGTTCATTTCTGCAGCAATAGCGTCTCTGACTTGGTCTGCAATGCCAACTCCAGCACTTCCTGCACCAAAAATGACCATGCGAGAGTCGCTGAGTTTCTGCCCACTGGCATGGAGAGCAGCCATGATGGCAGCGAGGGTCACACAGCCTGTTCCTTGGACATCGTCATTGAAGCAGGCAATCTTCGGACGGTATAGTTCTAACAAACGTCGAGCTGTAATCTAAATTAGTATTCGTGAAACTAAAAACCAAGAAATTAGGGGATATACCGTTCCTGAGACCAAAGTCCTCAAAGTGAATGTAAGCTCGCGGGTACAGCTTTCGAGCAGCTTCGACAAATGTCTGGATGAAATCGTCGTATTGTTTGCCCCTTACCCGACGCTGATGGAGACCGAGATAGAGTTCATCGTTAAGTAGATCTTCATTGTCTGTACCGCAGTCCATGACTACCGGGAGAGTTCGGTTGGGGTGGACACCAGCGCAGAGCGACGCAAGAGTCAGTTTTGCTCCCGATATGAGAATACCGCCAACGCCCTAGTGAGAAGTAAGGTTAGTTAGACGAAAGTGAAACTATTTCGGTATCAATGGTGAGGTCAAGACATGCCTGATCGCCAATACCCAGGATTTCCTCGCCGTCTTAGAGCAATAGTTAGTAAGAAACAAGAAAGACGTTTATAAGACAACTATACCTGTCACGCAAATATAGTCGATATCATCCGCAGTTCCCCAAAGGGCAAGATCTTGCTCCACGTTCTCAGGATGGGTGATATCCAAGAAGCAACCTTCTGGGCGACGGAAAAGCCTCGAGTAGTTCTGAATGGCATCACCCTCGGTTGGAGTATAGACTACACTGAACATTTCCTTGAGGTGGGTGAGCAGCAGCTTGAAATAAAGCACTTCATTCTGGTCTTTCAATGAGGTGAGAAATGTGTTTTTGGCCAGGTCATCGCTTCTGGACAGGTATTGCTGGTAGGCGCGCTCAACCTGATGCTCGAGGGACTGCTCGTTTGCTGGAAGGAGTCCGGTCAAGTTGAACTCCCGACGTTCAGATGGCGGAAAGGCAGATCCCTTGTTGAAAATGGGGCTATTAAGAAGTGCCGTTCCAGTGAGAGCGCAATCGAGAGGACCAATAGTGCTAAGTGGGAGATCTCCAAACTTGACGGAGCCCATGGTGAGAGGGTATGAGGAATGGGTTTACGGATACAGGAAAACAAAATGGTTGATCTGAGTTATTCAAAGAGTAATAGATAATACGAATAAATGGAACAGGCTAAAAGGAAATGCTGTTGTCAAGGATAATTGTAAGAAAGCTCTCTTGGTAGGATAGGTATGTAGCAAATGAGGAGAATGACGATGTAAACAGTGGTGTTGAGGTACTTGTACTACCTCATGGCTCAACCACTGTAAGAAATTGGGCGATAAGGCAAAGCATCTAATGCGGAGGATAGAGTGGGAGTGACGTAACCGATTACTCCTAGAGGTATCTTTCGATACTCATGCACGCGCTCCCACATTTGGATGTGGGAAGGCGGTATTTCAGGTTTTTGGGGTTCCCAGCTGTGGGCGATGAAAATAGTCCACCATTTCTTGCGGCTTTACAGATTGGTCGTTATAGCCAGCGAATACGACACCGCATCTGGATAACACGGCAACACTACTCCGAATATACAGTAGACCGCATCATTCTTACATTTCTACGAACACGTTGAGTCACAGAGGCAAGAAAATGTAGGATCGCTAGGAGCCACACCGAGGTGAGCAGCATTCCCAGAGGGAAGTCAAATCGGCATGGACTATGAAGGTCCATTTGTCTTGCAGCAGAACAGAAGACGAGATTATCGAGATAACCTCGTCTGCAATCGATACGCCAGCCCTTCCAGGCGCAAACGCAAGACGCGACGCGCAAGGAAGAGAGACTCGTGGAGGGATTGAGTGGCTGGCATGGATGCGCTGCGAAATTCACGCACGAGAAAGAAAAAAAGGCGAAATCCTACCGTTGGTGCTGACTTGAGCAGTTTTCAGACTTGATGCAATCTTGAGCTTTAGATCGACGTTGAGAACAATGTCCTCTAGAGAGCATTGTGCATTGCAACGTGAAGATGACAACGTGCAGATGATGCAGCATGAGAGAAGAGAAGCATTTGAGGAGAGGAGAAAATTCAACTTTAGTACGGGATGGCTTGTGCTGTTTCGTTGGCGGGTCTTATCGATTGTGAATTTGCCCTGTCTATCCCGTTGTTCTCCCTCTCCCGCCTCATTTGCTGCTACACAGTACTGCCCCCTTTTTTTCGTGGGGAAATGTCCTTTCTTTGGAGGCCAAGCGGTCTACGAAAAAAAAGAAACACCCAACCCCCGAGACCACAGTGGAAGTGAATATACTCACACATTAGCGCAGTAAGAGCACTAAAGTGAAGGCTCTGGCGTCGCGATTTTGTGCGGGTAGAATAGTTTTATGTGCTGATCTTTTCTTCAGTCTCGGTAATTTTGCAGACCCCGTGGAGGCCTAGTTGCAAATACAGGTAAGTAAGTGAATGGAAACGCCCGACTCGACTCCATCAGCTGGGCACTCAGTGTCAGTCGACTTTCAGTTCCGCAGTGCCTAGACAAATAAGCAGTATTCTTCCCCGCGCGAACACTCCATATCGTGGCGTCAACCAGGGAAAGGCGCAAATCGAGATCAAAATAGAGCACACCCCACACACCGACCTGCACATGTACGGCACAACGTCAGGTCAGGCACTGATGGATATGCATGGCAGAGCCGCCGTCCTATTGAGTCCCCACAGTGACGCCCATCAGTGGGCGTCTAATATGGGATAATGCGATCAGATATATCATGCGTCTAATCTAAAATTCCTGCGTAGCGTTGGGCCCGAAAAGCTGCCCTACTATACATGAATCGTAGGTCGAGCGGCGGCATAGTTGCAGCAGCTTCTCTGTTACCAACTGCATTGAATAGTTGCCCGCCATGTATCTCTTTTTGAAGCTGGTCAGGACTAGGTAGAGGGGTATGTAAAGGAATAGCTGTGCCATCTTTAAGCCACTGCCGCGAACTAGATGTAGACATACCGGACTATAATAAGAGATGCCCACCCCGAGTTGAATGATGTGATGGCTTCTTCTCATGACATATCCTCAAATATTCATTCTTCTAGCCCTGCTGGCCTGAGCATTCTGTTTATATCGAGAACCGGAGCAGAACCAACCATTTCTGGCCCCAATGTTGGGCACATCAATATTGGCGAGCACAAATACAAGCGTATAGATGTTTCATCTCACTTTCCTACTTTTTATCCTTACGTTGGCTGTCATACCTGTTCATGTTGAACCAAAGACGAATTACGGGCGTTTTTATTAGCAAGAACGTCCGTGCGATTTCTCCAAAAACTTGACCCGGCCAATTGCAGCATCATGCGTAGCATGACCCCTCACCCCGATTTTGCTCCAATGGACATGACCATTCAGGCTTCCCTGAGTAAGCCCCCCGTGGATCTATAATTTCCACCCTCCTTACCTTCAATGTTTACTGCTCTGATCCTACCTACCCTCATGGCTATCATATTTTTTACATGCTCAAAAATTGTAGAATATGGTAAAACATGTGTCTAACAAGTATATTCCAGATGACTATTATCTTAACCTTCCCGTTATGAACGATGGCAGTGAGATCGGAGGAATGGCGGATGTGCTTAAGCTGACTTATACTACGCTGGAGCAAATCTTGCCTGGCACCACAGTTGTTAACGACCCTTCAACTGGATGCATTCGCCAAGAGATGCGTCTTGTTCGGGCAGCTGCTGCAAGATATAAATGCGCCACACAAACACACGGATGTGCCGAGGTGCGCATTGGATGGGACGGCGAAATCCCACGTTGGCGCAGAGGTTCTGAACTCAGCTATGTCGTTTGCGTGGAAAGCTTCCCGGCACCCCTATCATCCGTGGTGGAAGATTCCATGAAAGCAGCAATTGGTATGTGGGATGGTATAGGTGTGAGCTTTAAGCAAGTCGCACGTAACGAGCCAGCTACATTCGCCGTTATATACGAAAACCGCAACAGAAACGCCTATGCCTGCTCTTTCTTCCCTAACGAATCATCACGCGAATTAATTATATACCCGCCGAGTCTTCGAGAACCAAATTATCTAGCGAACATCTTAGCTCACGAGGTTGGTCATATTCTAGGGCTTCGACACGAGTTTGCCCATAAGAAGGAGAAAGGACGTCCATCTGCTCTGTTTGGGAGCGAGAATGCCGATTCGATTATGAACTATTTTGATCACCCAGAACAGCTCCAAGTACGGGAACAAGATCTTGAGGAGTTAGAACGCTTCTATGCGTATGATGAAGTACAATATGGGGAACTTTTCATCCTTGACGTTAATCCAGAGGTATGTTTCTTCGGCAAGATGATGATGATGAATCATGATACCGATTTGCTTCCTGAAGTGCGCTAATGAGACGGCAGATATCCCCTTCTTCTTCTTGGCCCTCCAGTAGCCCTCTAGTATTTTCTATTGCTTCAACCGCCGTTGGTGAGCGATATGCATCAACTTGTCCATACTTGTATTGGTTCGGCGTCAGCACCACGATACAGCATAGAGTCGACACCCTTGTCTTCCAATTCCTTATTCTCTTCACGGTATCGGTGATAATGGGTGCTACTTTATTTCTTCTTTTGCAATTGTCTGGCTCTTCTTTTCTTTTCTGTTAGGGTGATGTAGCGCTTGATTACTATGTCGGATAATGGCGATGATTGGACTATCGGTTGACGGATCCTCCTCTTCTCCCTTTTTTTTTCTTTTTCTTCTTTCTGCCCCTTTCTTTTCGGTTTAGTAATAGATTGATAGAACCGAGAATAACAGTAGAACCGTGGATTATAGCTCGGATGGAAAAAAAGATTGTGAAGAATCTCGCCGCTTTTTTTTTTTTTTTAGAGCGGTACGGGTGTTTTATAGACTGCGAGCCTTGATCCTGTACCTGCACGTGCTTACATGATTGGTCCCCAGTATGCGAGGAAAAAGTGAGTACTGCGTAAGTGAGGTGACTACTAGGTATGTATGTGCATGTAAGATAGTTTTGCTTCTGTTGTACCTACTACACACCTGGACCTTCACTGTTCCTGGCATCCTCGTAAGAGGTAAACAGAGGGAGGTTTTATTTATTATCGATGCCATTGACAACATCGACACAAAAGTTACTCCGATGAAGCACTACTGCGACGGTAAAACGCCCATCATCAGTTCTACAGGCGCGGGATGAAGGGGAAATGCCACCGAAATTGCAATCGTCGACCGCGGAGCGCGTGGTGGCTCAGAATGGTACGCTTAGTCTGCTATCAAAGACGTTTCTCAGATACATATGTACTTGCTTTGCCTTACCTTCCAAGTGGAAATCAGAAAAAGCGAGACCGTAAAATAGATAGGGACGGGATCTAATCAAGTGTACACATGCAGATACATTCAACAACATAAGCAAATATTAAAGACATAACTACACTAGCAGTTACTAGGGAAATATAGATATAGTAACAGTTATTAAAGAAATATAAATATAGTAGTAAATATTATATATATACAGCTATAGTAGCAGATATTTAGAGACCAGGTGTATTATTTAACATGTGGTTGTTCGAAATCTTCTCGATCTCGATTTTTCTGTCCTCCGCTTGCCTGCCTACAAGGCAGAATTTGTAGCTGGTGGGAATCATGAAGTGCTTGTAAACAGCACTATCACATACTCGAATTAGTGAGGCTGTGTAAATAACTACATACCTACTTTGAGTGGGTGATTTGTTTGTCCGCGATTTGCGGTTTGAGATTGGAGGTCAGCGATTCGCGGAAGGTGTCCAGTGCGGTTAGTACCCGGTGGTAGTTAACGAGTTCGTTGGTGCAAGGGTTCAGGTCCTTCCACCGGCAACAACATCGGCTTTTCGTGCTTATCCGATTTCTCCAAGTACTGATGCTGCGATTCCGCAAATAAAGTTATTTGCTTTGTCATCCGTTGGAGTTGATCGGACAGCATGCATCCGTCGATGCCATGTAGAATGCTCAACAAAGGAAAAGAAGAACGAAGGGATCTCACCGTATCCGTATCGTGTTTTGCCTGTTTGTTTGTCTGTGTGCTCTCCATTAACGATTCTGCTGATAAAGTATCATAATCCAGCCCGTTAAGGATAAAGAGATCTGCCTTAGGTGCTATAGCTAAAAATGTTGTGCACGGACAACCAAAACACGTATCCATATAGAGCTATTGCTGGCACGCTGACTGATGAATGAGAAAGGATCAAAGGAAAACTTAGTGAAAATCTGCTTTGGGAGGGGAAAAATCTGATAGCACACAACCAAGGAGAAACTCGAATTTCGTACCCGTACCTGGAGCTGCGAATGCGATGACACGATGCTTGCGGTTCTCATGTACGAGTACGAGTAATTCGGCACATACGGGCTGTTAGTGAGCTTCAGAATGGAAATGTTCCTTTCATCCCCCACAAGCAGTACTACATCCGTGCATTTCCTAGACCTAAGATATCCGGAGAGTTGCTTAAACAAGCTTGAACTGATCCGATTTCCCGGTCGGAGATTTCTCCGGCGTAAATTCTCCTGCCGGAGATACCCGCCCGCAAGATAGAGTACCTAAATATAAATACAGAGTGTCCTGCAAGAAAGTGTACTTCGCATTTTGAGTTGCAAGAATGAACTGGGAAGAATCGCCAAAGACTGGAAACAATGAGAAGCTCAGCCTGCTGATGAAACAATAGCAGACGCGAGGTTATGGTGGCTGCTGGAAAACCGCTTAATCTCTTCTCAGCATGTGATGAGACGCTTCGTTCATGACGTGGCTCTGTCAAGAACGCGATCCTCTGTCCCGATCTACCCAGAAGAGTGCAAAAGACCGAGAAGATGAATATTACTGAGAAAAGAGGGGAGAACAAAGGACGCTTAGCGCAATAGGTAGGCTCAGCCGTTTGCAATTCGTCGTCATTGGATGTGTCGGGGAGCTTTGGTATCTGTGGGTGGCCTGGTGTCTTGGGAACTCGATACCGCTATGGCGCAACAAACGCTTTGTCTAGGTACAGCCGAACGACCCGGGGTTGCGCAAGGCACAAAGAATGTTTCGGGCAAGGCTGACGAGGTCGGCCTAGATAGCATCACGGGCCTTGATACTGTACTAGCCGGCTAATTTGACTGTCGGTAACAGCGATAGGCAACCGCAAGGTAGACCGATGATGTCAAGCATGTGTTGGCGGTTGACGGCATCTTTCGGCAAAATTGCAAAAGATCCATGGATGCCAGGTATAGTCTATTTGTGTTTTGTACCTGAAGACTGAAGTCAGTCGCCGCCAGTAACCGGTCAGCCCTTGGGAGGGCGACTCCAAACCAGAGCACGGAGTACTTGTTCCCATACAACGGTATTAGGGCGGGGCTGAACAAAACCCGAGGAGCCCGATCCAATCCCGTAGCGACGCGCATATAAGAGGTGTGGGAAAGTGTCACCATATTGACTGTAAGTTGGATCAACAAAGTGCAGCTCGACGATATAGGGATTGGTACTCCGTATTACTACCTTACCTAATGTAATGTACCTAGATTTAAATAGTCGCAGATCCTTAAGCACTAAAAGGTACCTACCTAGCTTCCCGCGACAAAGATAGCCGAGCACGGAGTACGGGGTGCCGTCCATTTTTAGTACAGGTATGGAGAGCTACCTGGTACAGTACCATTGACCCGAAGCTCCCGTCGGAGGTTAGTACCTGGTCCTGGCCGAGGCCGATCAGTGCAGCGAAAAGATTACATACGTGTAAAGTAATACCACAAGGTCTTTCTTCTTTACGATTACGGAAAACTCGTGGGGCTGACTGGGCGTTGACGTTTGCCACAATTGCCCCCTGGAGATTCAGGAACGGGATCTGGAGCTTCAAGGTTATTATGGCAGGCGCTTAGTCCCAGCCACTCTGGACCGACCGCAGTGCTAGGATATCTTAATTCTAGGTAGAGTAGTAGGTAAGCATCTACCTTGTATGCATCTAGTTCGGAGTAGTCCAAATCGCGATGGGATGGTTGATGCGTTGTCCATGATATGACTAGATCAGGTGCTCAACGCTCTGTCCTCATCAGGTAGACGGGTGCGAAAGGGATTGAGAACATTAGCACTTTCGAACAGGCAACGGCTTCCTGGTCTGACAAATTGGCAGAACAGTAGACAAAGTTGGTGTGATGAATAAAACTCGACTCGGCGTTTTGCCCGGCCGCGAGTGTATTCCTATGACGAAATGGGCGGAAAGAGAAAGAGGCAGCGATAACACGTGCGCTACGGCTGCAAGGACCGGATGAATTTCGCCATTGAAGTTGTTGCTAAGATGCGATGCCCCGGTCAACCATCTCCATACGTTCAGTTCACAGCCCCACGCCCTACCGAACGCATCTCCACACCCGCTGCTCCATCGAGGACCCCTAGTGGGGATCCCCAGCCCACGTCACTGGAGAACGCGGCTGAGACTCTCTGGGTTCAGCAAATACTCCGTCGTAGGAGGGTGAAGCTTGCCTCTTTGTTCAACGCTCGCAGAAAGTACCTCGGGGGTAGCGCCGTCTCGGCATGTCTTGTATGCGTCTTCAGCTGCCTAGCCCTATCTACTTGCATCCATGAGCGTATCTCAACGGTTAGCGAAGTATCTTCTGCTAAGAAGTTGATAGAGCTCAGTGCCTGAGCAACTTACGGAAGCAGAGGAACAATGAGCCATGGTACCAAGCCTGTTACAATGGGCGCAGCGTGTCTATCACATGGTATCAAGTCCATGGGTTTTTTTGGGATGCATTACATAACCTGGTTCAATCACATGTGTCATCGTATAAAATACTAGCCATATCATCTATCTTGGTCCTGCCGTCCTGTGCTTCCCAACAGATCAGGGACCAAACTGCCAAAGACAAGGCGGCGTCTCACTCCAGCGCCCTGCTGCTGCTCCATTCAGCCAACCCATCCCAATTTGATCAATCATAATCAAGCTGTGCGAGAGCCTCCGCGCTATCTCGAACCATGGAGCAAATGTCTGGTGTCATGCGAGATACTTCTCAGCCATGGGCATTGGGTTATCGCCAGAAGAATAACAGTGGCAATGACGTTGGAAAAGACTACAATGTCAAAGACCTTGATGAAGCCAGTCGCTCATCCTTAGCAGAGGGCAAGAGCGTCTCGACTCATACTACTGACCGTAGTGATGCATCAACAGTTGCAACGAGCATCATCACAGACCTCGACGCCGTCGACAGAAACACCGATCGTTCGAGCAACAACGCGAATAAAACCGCCGTTGCGCACATACTCCCACTGCCTTCATGTTTGCTTGATGGGCCGACTAAGAGCGAAGCTACGCTACGTTACGATCGGGAACTAATGATTGACGATGAGGAAAGAGACAAAGCTGAAAATGTTTCGTCTGGTGTCGCTTCGTCTGGTGCCACCAAGGCTAGTGCTATCAACACTGCAGTAGCACACGCCAAGCGTACATGTCTCACCCAACCACACGGGTGTGCTGAGGTGCGCGTTGGCTTTGGCGGCGAAATACCACGTTGGCGCAAGGGCTCCGTACTCTCCTACGTCGTCTGTGGAGAGGATTTCCCACTCAGTCTCCCGATAGAAGAAGCTATGACAGTAGCAGTCAATAAGTGGCAGAATATCGGGGCGACCTTTAAACAAGTTGGCCGCAATGACCCAGCCACGTTCATCGTTACCTATCAGAACGGGAACCCACCAGTCTATGCAAGGGCCTTTCTCCCGAATGAAACGCTACGCGAGTTGACCGTCTATGAACACACTCTTCAAGCGGCCGAATACCTAGCTGGTATCCTGTCCCACGAACTTGGCCATATCCTAGGCCTTCGGCATGAATTTGCCCATAGGCGTGACGAAGGAAGGGACCATCGCTCCGTTCTTGTTGGGAGCGAGAATCCCCAGTCAGTTATGAACTACTTCGACGATCCGAAAGATTTCCAAGTTCAAGAACGAGACCTTGAAGAACTCAGGCGCTTCTATGAAGACGATAGGGTTGAGTACGAGGGGCTTGTCATACGTGACATCGATCCAGAGGTAAGACCTTTCGGCAAAGACGATAAGCCGACGAATCTGATCGTCGACTTTGTCACTGGATTGCACTGATAATTTTGACAGAATCAGCTCTTTTTCGCACCTTCTGGTAGCGACTTAGCATCTTCCGTCACTTCGGCTGCCGTTGAGATCACACACTCACCAGTTTGCCCGTTCCTGCATTGGCCCAACGTTAAAACCGTGATGTTCCATATGATAGTCATCCTCATCCTCCTCTTTCTTTTGTATATTGTTGGCTTACTCTCTTAGAGCGGTTTGGCGATTCTGGGCGTACTGCTCGTGCACTC
This sequence comes from Trichoderma semiorbis, assembly GCA_020045945.2. Lineage (NCBI taxonomy): Eukaryota > Fungi > Ascomycota > Sordariomycetes > Hypocreales > Hypocreaceae > Trichoderma > Trichoderma semiorbis. Next base: position 3,830,383 of record CM034695.1, read on the forward strand.
ACTGAGTTTCGGAGGGCAATAAAACGACCTAGTCAACATCTTGGCCCGCGGAATTGGTCATATTCTAGGCCTTCGACACGACTACCCTTCTGTTCCTATTGGAATAGAGAATCGGCGTCCTTCTCTTTCTAATCCCTAGTGTTTCAATGTTATTAACGATGACTGGTATCTCTTTAATTCTTCCTTCATACCTGGCACTTCTTCTTTTCTTTTGTTATATTGCGATGTGGCGCTTGGCGCCAAACCAGGACGGTTACATACAAGGTATACTTGGACAGTGAAAGGACTAGATGGTAAGGATTGGACTCTAAATTGACAGGCATTTCATTTTTTTTTTGGAGATTTTGTTTAGGTAGTGAATAAATTAATGAGAGTACAGATGACGGCTTAACTGGAGAAAGAAAGTGTGTGGAAAATCTCGTCGTGCGCATATATGGGCCCTTGAGCTGGCCCTGCTTCTGCTGTGCCTGGTAACACATGGACGACCATCATTGTTTGTGGCACCGTGGAAAGAAGATGCCAATGAATCAGATTTTCGTATATCTTTTGAACCGTTCCTAGGATCCTATGCTGCCCGTCATCAGAGCGGAATGCAAAGGAGATCCTGCCATGATTGTACTCGGCGTCACTGGAACGGGTACCTCGGTAATGACGACGGACTGTCACATGCTTCTCTTGGCTTCACCGAGAGCGCTGCTCATTCGCTACCGCTCTTGCGGTGATGCTTGGTACCTATTGGTTGTAAGGTACTGAGCACCGGAAGGATACTCCAAGTCTGGCGGCTCTGCCGATGTTTCACTCTCAGGGCAGAGAATACTTTTCCTCGGGATGACATTGGTAACGAGACTACTGAATCCTTTAGTGGCGTGTTCATAGAGCCTACATGTACCTATTCACATCCTCGGTCTAGCGCCGCTGTCATCTGGAGTGGGTGGTGTCACGGGTCTTGAGACTGTTACTCAATCTGAGATGCAGCGTAACCCCTGAGAAAAGGAAGGGGAAAAAAAGGTAAACCCCGTGTGTGCTGCACGAGTCTCTTGATTTGATTGTCAATAACGGCAACAACCAGCAGGAGGCGATACCAGTGATGGTAATTGGTAATTACATATAGTGTTGAGGGGGCACGGCTATATGGAGAGAGTGCCGCTAGATATGCCTATGGCTAAAGACGTCCATTGGATCGGGTGCTCCCTCCCGTTCCCTCCCGCTCATTACCGAGTACGAGTATTTCTCCGCCTATCGTGAGGAGAGCCAATTGATGTGTACGCAAGAGGCTCGAGAAGATGCGTCAACACATTATTAACATCTGTAATTTACAGGAGCAAAGTAGATTGTAGTTCGGTTGGTGGATCAAAAATGGAGACAATCTCAATGTTAGCCATTTTTAACCTCGGCGGCTCACGGATACCGAGATTTAGCAGCTGGGGAAGCGTGCTGTCTAAGACAGCGATCACTTTAGTGGTCTCACACTAGGAAACTTCCCCGGTGTAAGTGTCAAGATACCCGAATACGATCGTGCTCGTCGGAGAAAATACTCTATAGGGCTGATCATTTTCAGAAAAGGACTATGATTTCACCAGTTGGAAAACATGATAAATAAAGAAGTCTGGTTAGAGAGCTGGTCTGGTGGCCTTGGCACTTTGGCTCGCAAGGGCTCCGTCTCTTTCTAAAGAGCGCAAAAGAGGTAGACACGGTAGGTAAATTACCCGAATAAAGGCGAGCGCGAGAACAAACATATGCAAAGCACAATGGATTCAGCTTTTGCGTCATAGGATGGCATCTCATAGAACTGATTGGCGTGATAGGTTTGTGGCCTGAGGTCGCTGCGGTGCCTGTTACCCCATGCAGATGCAGGTCTAGATAGGTGGCCCTTCTAGGAATGGCTGGCGACGGACCGGTGTAGGTAAATATGACCATTTGTACTCAAAGTGACTGGCGTATTATAAGGGTGTGGCCGGGGTTCCAAAGCAAATATTGGTTCGTCCACGTAGGAAAAACGTGCCTGCGAACCATCAATCGCGACTCAAATGGCATGCCGAAGCGACGAGGCCCGCATCGTCGCCCAATGGCAGGCAAACACCTCAGAATCAATCCTCGCGCGGATGCTCGCCGGTGCATGATTAAGCGAAATCACTGACATGGCGCGTGTTCCTGCAGGTCTTCGTACGTCGTACATTACCAATATCTACTTGCGAGGATGCGTGTTGCTGAGCGGGCACCAGAGTATCTTAGTTAGGAAGTAGACATGGACAATGTCCGAACAAATCACCGGGCTAGAGGAACAGGATCGTGAATTCCATCATCTTACATACCTCCCTAGGCACAGAAAATATTGACCAGTCATATGGATTTCACGGTTAAAGCCATCTGACCTCCACGTACGGAGTCATGAATAAATAAGGCGAAACTTTTCCCCAGCCTCAGTCATGTCCGGGCCTTTCCTTATCGCGCATTACCACTATTCTCTTCTATCTTGACTATATGGCCCCAAGGTCCCCGACAGATCAAAGACCGACTGACAAAGGAAGATTAACGTCTCGTTCCAGTACGCTGTTGCTCCATCCACTCCAGCCTACTTCAATTCAATTAGCCACAGCTAAGCAGTGCGAGATACTTCAATTCGCCTCCGATGATGAGCTTAACGATGGTGGGAACGGCTGGTATGACGAGTGTATCCCTCTCTTCACCCACGATGGTGCTTAATGTCGAGTGTCAATTAAGCCTCTGCTAATCAAATATTTACAGACACTATGCGAGATACCTCTGAGCCATGGGTCTTGGTGAACTACCATGGCAATGACCATAACGATGACATTGGAAAAGACTATAATGGCGCGATATTCCGTGACGCCAGTTGCTCATCCTCGGAAGAGGGGATGAGCATTTCGACTCGTGCTATTGATCACGGCGATGCATCGACTGACACGACTAACGTCACAGACCTCAGCACTGACGATGGAGACATTGAACATGGCGATAACAACGCATGTGACGCCGCCATTGGACACACCTTCCTACTGCCTTGGCTTACTCACACTGAAAGCCCGCTACGCTATGACCTAGAACTAAAGATTGACTATGGAGAAAAAGACGAAGCTGGAGATGAGGCTGAAAACGCTTTGTCTGGTACCAAAGTTGGCGCCACAAACATGGCTGCAGCTCGTGCCAAACGCAAATGTGCTACACAACCACATGGATGCGCTGCGGTGCGCGTTGGGTGGGACAGTCAAATTCTACGCTGGTGCAAAGGCTCGGAACTTACTTACCTCATTTGTGAAGAAAGTTTCCCTTCAAAAGACTCGGCCATGGCAGCGAAAGACGCTATGAAGGCAGCGATTGCCAGATGGAAGGGCGAGGGCGCGAGCTTCAGGGACGTTAAGCGCTACGAGCCCGCTACATTTGCCGTCGTTTACGACCATCGCCAGAGAAGTGATTACCTCGCCTACGCCTTCTTCCCGAGAGCGGAACCGGGGGAATTGCTCTTGTACCCGCGAATCTTCGCTGGGGACAATGGGAAATACCTAGCCAACATCTTGTCCCATGAGATTGGTCACGTTCTGGGTCTCCGACACGAATTTGCCCATAAAAAAGAAGCGGATGTCCCTTCTGTTCGTTTTGGGAGCGAGGATCCCCAGTCAGTTATGGAATATCACGACGACCTGAGCAAACTCCAAGTTACCGACAAAGACCTCAAAGGATTAAAGGAGCTTTATGCATACGACCAACCGGCGTACAAAGGGATGCCGGTGATTGATGTCTCTCCAAAGCCGGGCAACTTCGGCGAACGCAGCAGTGCCAATTATGAAGCGAAGAAACTGAACCGCCGGCTCTCTTGCTGAATTTGACTGAAAAGACTACTGATCATGGATTTCTTATTTATCTCGCCGCAGCTCTTGGATCTTGCGTGGATTAGGCTGTCGCTGCACGGCATGCATACTAACTTGCCCAGAAGCAAATTGGAATGGCTAAGACAACAGCGTGATATTCACTTTATGCTATTTAGATTGTCTAATCTCCCGTTTCCATACATATCTAGTCACAGTTTCATGTTTTGATACATTAGTTGAACATAGGGTTTTGGGTCAACATTCTAGGATGGATTCACAAGGATAGGTACACTATATTAGTGCCTTGATGGTCTAATAATTTTAACTATTTCGCTTTCTTCTATCCTCTTTCTCTTTTCACTTCTCACTTTATTTTAGGTATATAAGCCATCTATCCATCACTTAGTCACTAATGGCTTTAGATGAATTGGAATCATTGTAACACCAGCTTACGATTCATGCTTCTCATGTCTCTCTCCCATTTGTCTAAAAAAGAGCAAATGCTATTTCCTTTCAAGTCTGTAGCAGAAGATTAAACCATGAAAGAATTCTAAGACAGGCAGTATCACGGTCATTGGAGAAGATACGGACGAACATACATGCTATACGGTACGGCTCTGAGACTAGCGTGGATAACGATGGGGGAAGCCACAGGACACGAAAACGAATTGTTCAAGGCAGACAGAATCTTCGAGAAATTGTATGAAGAAGAGACCATCGAGCGAGTTGGGGACTAATGGCAGGGGCGGAAAAATATGAATGGTTCCGTAGATAGAATAAAACAGTACCAACAAATAAATAGAACACCTCAAGGAAGTATATAATGAGAGACCATCAAGCAAGTGGGGGGACCAATAGCATAGGCAGGAAAGTATAAATCGTTCTGCAGATAGAATGGTTCCGCAGATAGAATGGGGATAGTACCGACAAATTGTATGAAGAAGAGATTATCAAGCGAGCTGGGGGACGAATGGCAGAGGCAGAGCAGTATGACTGGTGCCGTAGATAGAATGGGAATAGTGCCGACACATGGATAGGGCGCCCCGAGGGGAAGGCAGAAACTTGAGGGCATGCGTATCTCCAGGCGCTAATTGCAAGAAACCATAACAACGGAACCCTCGCCCATCGTTGTATCGCCCCTGGTTCACTAGTTATGTTCGCTGTGAGCTGAGCTTGAACACTACTGTACCTACTTGTACTCGTATGAGTACGTGTTGCACATGCGCGACAATGGATACCCAATTTCATCCATGGATGTAAGTAAGGCTGGTCCGCAGTGGGGTTGCGGGCACGTTGGCGGAGCTTACTACGGAGTACGCAGTACGAGTACACCCACATTGCCTCCATAGTACTGGTGTTCAGCCCGCGGAAACCAAGCCGGCATAGCTCAAGCATCTCAGGACCAACCGGCTCGAATTCAAGGGTGGTACCGGGCGGGACCCTGTTAACCTCGAGTCACTGAGTACTCATAGTGATAAACGAAACAGAACCTGTCGATAAAGTCCATATTTTCTAATTGTCGTTAGAGTTGAGGTATAGTCTCGTCTACAATTCAGTGACCGGACACACACGAGATGCAATTCCGGCACAGTACTTGAAGTCGCCAAGTGCCACATAAAGGCAGCTATCTGTATCTTGCCCAAGGCAGTACCTCTTACTTGATATTTGTATACACTTACTTAGGGGCATTGAGGTACTCCATAAGTGCTTACAGACGTCTGGGACGTAAATCCAAGCATCTCGTACTTGCTGGGCATGTAATGGATACCGTTAGAAGGTAGCCCGGCGTAAGACGGCAACCTCTAGGCTCTCAATACTGCAAATCCCAACCTCCCCTGCATATATGGGCCACTCGGGAATCAATCAACGGTCGACCTTGAGTTCTGATTCGACCATTGCTTAATCTAGACGTGGACACGAGAGACCTCATAAATTTCATGAAGTTTCCTACGCTAATGTCAGTACATCCCCACAGGGATTAAGCAACGCTAAAGTCAGTACATCCGCACAGGGATTAAGCACACAACATTTGAAGCTAACGCCGGTCCCCCCTCCACACGGATATGCCAGCACCAATTCCTCTGTATCAAAGATCCACGGTTACAGCACCAGCTCTAAGTTTCCTTCAAGGTGCCTTTAGTCAACGCTAATATCAATACCTCTCCAGAACGCTAATGCACGTTCCTCTGTACAGGGATCAGTATGTCAAGCCAACCCTACTGCAAGTTCCTCTGTACAGGGATCAGTATGTCAAGCCACCGCTAATGCACGTTCTTCTGTACAGGGATCAGTATGTCAAGCCACCGCTAATGCACGTTCTTCTGTACAGGGATCAGTATGTCAAGCCAACGCTAATGTCGATTTCTCTGTCAGAGGTTCACGGATACCTCAAATCGACAGCACCAGCTCTTTTCTTGAAGAGTATCCTAAGCCGACTCTAATGCTAGTAACTCTGAACAAGGGGTATCTCAGAACGCTAATGTCGGTTCCTTCTCACAGGGGTTGAGCACAAGCTAATGCGAGTACCTCCCCACAGGGGTTGAGCACAAGCTAATGCGAGTACCTCCCCACAGGGGTTGAGCACAAGCTAATGCGAGTACCTCCCCACAGGGGTCTTCAAGTCGACCGCCAACATTAATGACGGCACAGCAGAGTCTCGAGCTGATCTAAAAAAAAAAAAAAAAAAATTCCCTTTTTGTAAATGATGGAGGATAATAGAGAGCGGGTATAAGAGGAAGAAGTAGCATCAAGATGAGCAATACATCGACTGCTTCTCAACGAACATCGCCATACAACCCTTCTCTCTTGCTTTCTCGGCCTAAGCACTCTTTCTGAATCTGGAAACGTTCTTTCTGTACTGCATAAAGTAGAGTCAGCTACCAAGAACTTCAACTCTTTTTGCTTTCCAAGTTGTTGCTCTTCCAGGGTCACGTTGCTGTAGCCTCGCTAGCTGGAGATGACAAAGCCAAAGTCTGCCCACACTATCCTCTCTGCAGGCAAGTCCATGTTTACATGTATCCTACGTTATTCTAGGAGTGCTCTATCTGACTGTCTGTGTACCTGTTATAGAGGATACCCCAACTCAACCGCCTTCTGCTAAATTATGTAGCACGCATAATAACCATGGCGTGGTACCTCTCCATGAAACTAATTACAAATCTTCAAAGGAGAGTACGACTGTCTCTACTACTCATGGAGGCGCGTTGAGGGATGTCACAATCACCAAAAATCGCAGCCAAAAACCTTCACGTTGCTGAGAGCCACTTCGGCGAAGAAGGTTGTGAAGCAAATAATGGGGACCCTGGGCTTATCTACGATATTGTTCGTTGTTCATCGCTAGTTCATAATCGTACGCTGCCCCTTTTTAGCCTTGAACCGGAGATGATCAATGGCAGGAACCAAGATGGAGATGTTTTAGTAGGAACGAATGTTAGCGACAACCCCGCAGCCAGATACATTCGCCAGACAATCAGCTTCTTATACACTTATAACAAAAGCCAGATATAAATGCACCATCCAGGTATATGTTATAGCAAAGTGCACATTACATGCAGCACGTACATACTATCCTGGCGCAGGGACTTTGTATTTAGCAATGTATAAATAATAAGAGCTTTCTATTACCTGCTAACGTTTTACATGTAAAAGAAATAATAAGAGGGTAATTTATGTAGGGAAGAATATTAGTACCCAGGACTAGTTTTCGAGAAATTAACCACTAGCTTATACTACAGCTGTCACAGATACAGGTATTGCAGTTATGAGCTACCTTTCCAAATGGAAAGTACCAGCCCAAGCACGGTAAGCGATGACCATAATTAGCCATCAATGTGGATTAATATTTTGATGTCTTTTAGACTAGCAGATAATGAGAAAGGATACTTTATGTCAAAAAGGGAGATACTGGCGGTTGTCCGGGCCTTACAGGAGTGTCGATGGCTAATCTTACAATCGCCTCACCCAATAAAAGTCTACACTAACCACAAGAGAGTGGTGGAACCTATAAACAATCTGGCTGAGGTCCACGGGAAACTAAGCTAATAGATTGAGATACTCTTGGAATACAATACGGAGTTTGTATACAGATCAAATAGTACGTAGTTTATAAAGCTGATGGATGGTATGTCGCGTATGCCTGAGGTACTTCGAGATGCTGCCCCTGGACTTAGAAGGAGAATGGAAATGATGGTTCATCACCAACCGCTGTGTTCGACCCGGATGGCATTGTTAATGTAGAAGTACCGAAGTACACCTGCTCCTTTTTCCTAGGCGATTCGTAGGGCGAGTTTTTTATGTACGAGTTAAGCCTCCCTCTAACGGCACGTATCTCACATAAATGTTGGCCCAAAAAATAGCCATCGTAGTCAAATTCTGATCAATTTGCAGGAATATGGATCTCGTTCTACTTCGAGATCCATGGATGTAATGCGGGGTCTACGGTCACTGCATCTTCCACTTATAGCTTGAGTATCTCTATCCAAAGTTCATCACCGCCTTAATGCGGATGCAAAATTTATTTGCAAATGTCATAAATGTAAATCTAACTAGAGATGTTTAAAAAATTGGGTTTTATTTCTTTGGTAATTACTTTCATATTACTTCTTTATTTATTTTCTCAAAAACAAACCCCCCTCCTTATCAAGGTGGCTTTTGCTTACTGTTCTAGGAGCTTCGGGCCGGTTAATCATTCATTTTTAGAACTATATGCCTGTCTAAAAGATGTAGAGGCTCATAAAATCTACATGCACCTTATTTTTTCGACTTCTACCGAGTACATGTAAGTGATGGCAAGCATTTGCCGCCTTCGAAGCACCTAAGTTTGTGATAGCGTCATATCGTCCTCATGGCGCAATGAACCCAGGCCTACTACGTGAATTCTCCGTAGCTTCCATTATTCCAATTTGAAGCCTCAAATCGTTTCCCCATCCACTAAGACGCCGCTAACGTTAGGGCGATTTGGGCTATTGTTCCTGGATCTGATCCACATGTACGAAGCAACCCAAAGAGCTAGGGGCGTCATGCCGATGCTGACAGGACTTTAATCGTGGCCCAACTCGACAATGCTGCGCATTGGTGACTGAGTGGAAGCAATGCAAACACAAGTCACGCAAAGGGTACACACCTTGGCGATCAGAGAGAAACAAAACCTACCGGTGATCTTAGATGTCTCTCCAAAACTGGGCACTTTCAGCGAACGCAGCAGTGCGGAGAAACTAAACCGCTGACTTTCTCGCTGAACTTTGCTGAAGAAACTGCTAAGCATGAGTTTCCTGTCTACATATCCTGCACTGACTTTTGGTTATTGCGTCAAATAAGCTGTCGTAGGCATAGCACGTGCACTAACTCGTCGAATTTGTTTTGGGGGTTGTTAAAACAGTGCTATATTCTCTTTCTGTTCTTTCTATTATTTCGTCTTCCCCTTCTTCTTTGGATGCAGAATTTGCAGTCGACATCTTAGCAAGGGTGTATAAAGATGCACGCTGACATTGAAGTGACTGTTTCGGTGGTTATAAAAAGAAACTCTAACTTTCTTCTTTTGTTGTTAGGTCACTACATGAACTGGGTTGTCACTTTGATCTTAGAACAACTAGGACCATTGTAATATTATATCACTGCTGATGTTTCTCTTTTCTGCTTCCTTTTTTACTTATCTTCGCTGCGCTTTTTTAAAAGAGGGAAGAAAGGGGGATAGCGCTATCCATACAATTTTTGTTCTCGTTAGATGGAAGAAGCCTAAGACATAGAGTATGGCAAGTATGACAGGTCTTGGGGAGGGGGGAGAAGAAGGGTGCGCCGTTCTTAGTGCAATCCCTACAAGGCTGGTCCTCATCGGTTGGAAGAAGCCTGAGACATGTAGTATGACGTATGACGGTCATTGGAGAAGGCAAGGACGAACAGAAACGCTTCACGATACGGCTGAGGGGCTTGGCATGCATGGCAAAGGAAGAGGCCACGAGACATGAGAAGGAAATCTTCGAGGCAGACAAGCTCCTCGAGGAATTGTATGATGAAGAGACCATCAGGCGTGTTGAGAAACAGACTGCAGAGGCAGAAGCAGCCGAGTGTGAGTGGTTTCGCAGATAGAAGGGGAATAGTGCTGACAATTTGTCAGAGCAATGGATACCAATTTCATGTTGGCAGTACCATTCCGCAATGGGATATGCAGGTGCGCGATGGGGGTCCGCAGCGGTGAGTTAAAGATCAATTCGACGTTTGAAGCCAAGAGCGATGCCAAACGTTGCTGGGTGCTTAATAGAATCGTATTCTAAGTACTGGTATAAAGTTCTGCTTTCTTTTATCTATTAATAGGAAATCTACGCTCAGTTTAAATTCCTTACACAATGTTCTGATAAAAGAACATAGTTACCGATGTAATAACGCGTGTCGCGATCAGCGAGTAATCTCAATCGTCCATGGAATTTCCTGCTTTGGGCGCGATGCAGTCAAAAATTCAGCCTCTGGGCAGATATGAACGTCGTGGATTCTGGCCCCCGTCAGGAGGTTCAAGACGAGGCAACCGGATGGTTCGCGCTCCAGAGAGCACCGCAGGCGGTGGGTAGTGAACCTCCCTTTGCCGCTCCATCCTTCCATTCTCATTGGCATTCATGTACATACACGCTGTCGCTTTTCCGCTAGGCACCTGCAGCCTAAGCTACCATAACCGAGAAGTCCTCATTGGCTAAGAAATTGATTATTGCTGCGGTTTGTACAGGTACGACCGAACTAAAACCATGGGCTCCTGGCCGTTCATTGGAGGTAGACACATGTCTTAACATTGCACTTCGACAGCGAGTGCCCACTGTGTGATGCATTCATTTTGTAGCGTCTCGTGTCATTATAACTGATGAGAGCAGGTATAAGATGGGTGTCCCCCAGATGAGCAACACTCTAGCTACACCTCAAAGACCATCAACGTTACCATCCGGCGTCTTCTTCTTTGACTCTAATATTTTGAGCGTTCTAGCTACCTAGTAAATCTGAACTCAAAGTATACATAGTCAACCAACAACAGCAGGACGACTTTTCTCTACGGCCCTGTTTTTCTTATTCGGCCAAACACAAGGATAGGTGTTACCTAGACGGCTGGGTCTCCAAGCCATTTTGAGTGCCGAAAGTAATGTCGACCTACCTTGTCCGCCTTATGGGTACGTCCCTGTCTGTCTTATTCTTGGGAATGTCGTAGCTAACTGTCTATGTACCTACCATAGAGGATAACCCAACTCAACATCCTTCAGCCCAGGTCTGTAGCACGCACATTAATGACCATGGCGCACCGCTCAATGAGGCCTACTACTCATTCTTAGAGGAGGGGATGAGTGATTTGATCCCTGGCCTTGTTCATAGTGATGTTTACACTGTCGTGTCGAGCATCAAAAGTCTTGGTGCTGATGCTGGCAACATTGGCATAAGCAATGGCAAAGCGATTCAGGAGGCTTCTGACGGCAAATACTCTCTTCTTGGGCTCTCCGGGTCTGCGGACGACGAAGAGATCTCCCACCATGACAATAACTTGAAGCTGAACGATGATGGAGGCCAAGCCGAGGGTGTCTCTAGGGCTATCAAGCCCGATAACACCGCCACAACGACCCAAGCTTCCAAGGTCTTTTACAAATCGTGTGCCACTCAAGCACGCGCATGTGCTGAAGTGCGCATTGGTTCGGGGGCCAAATATCACGCTGGCGCAGAGGCTCCGAACTCAGCTACGTCATCTGCGAAGAGACCTTCCCGACAGAAAGCTCAGCGGTGTTAGTAGAAGCGGCGATGAGAACAGCCATTTCCATGTGGAAAGGCATTAGTGTACGGTTTAGGCAAGTTGATCGCCATGAAGAAGCTACATTCGCTGTCGTTTACGAAGACTCAAGCGAAGGCGTTTATGCTGTCTCTTTCTTCCCACAGGCTTCAGGAGGCAAGTTGGTCTTATTCGAGCCAAGCCTGACCAACGCTGACTACCTACCCAACATCTTGGTCCATGAAGTTGGCCATATTTTAGGCCTTAGACATGAGTTTGCTCACAAGAGAGAACCTGGACCTTCGATTCTTATTGGATCCGAGAACACTAACTCAGTAATGAACTACTTTGATCAATTGAGCGAATATCGGGTTACTGAGCAAGATCTCCGAGAGTTGGAGGAATTTTATGCATATGATGAAGGAGAGCTGTCCATATCTGACATCGATCCAAAGGTAAGGCCCTTTACTAAGGCAGCCTGTGGGGGAGATGGCACTGCCAGCTCTTACTGGACTGATGTTGCTAACAAGACTAGCAGACTCGACCTTTCCCTTCACCTTCCAATGGTGACCCTATGTCTCCAATCAATTCCGCCGCCATTAGCGCAACACACACATCAACTTGCCCGTTTTTAAATCACCTGGTCGCCAACCCCGCGATGTTATACAGAATCTGTATCTTCATTTTCATATCCTTTATGCTATTTATACTGTTTATATTCTTTGTCACATTGGTTCTCATTTTGTTTGTTCACTTACATTAAACTATGTTCTCTTTTGTTTTATTCTTGAGAATAATTTGGCGCTGGTGCTTAATCCAGGAAGGCTTTGGACATGGTAACGAATAGATAGTGTTATCTAGAGTGTGGGGTTTTAGGCAGCTTATTCTTCAGAGAATCCTGCCCATAGGTGTTCCTGAATTTATAATATAACGGCTCAATGAGAGAAAAAAAAAATGTCGTTCGCTGATTCATGCCTGAGTGAAAAGTGGCAAGCCATTGTAGTGAAATACCATAGGTACTGCTGCAGCCCACAAGTTTTACTTCATGCGTTTCTTGTGTGCCTGTTCTTGTGAGAGCGCTCATTTAGCCCCAGCTTACGACTCCGGTCCGCGGAGCCACGCCGATGTTGTTTGAAGATATATCATGGCCGATTACTTGCAGCATAAGTAGGTAGTCTAGCTTATACCACTTACTCATTAGGAAGTTTTGCGCCTAGTTTAAGTGCCTTATATAACGTCCTAATAAAGGAAATAATTGTTGTGATAAGACGCATGTCACAATAAATAAGTAATCCCAGTCGTCCTCAGATGTGGCTTCTACTTCCGGCATAACCATAGCATTTCACCAATCATGGGACGAGGAGAATGAGGCAACATATCAGTACCTCATATAGGTACAGCTAGTATGAGAACGCCACCTTGCTACCTAGTATATAATGATGCATTGACAGAGAATGCAGTGCCACTTACTCAAGGAAGACGTACAGGGTCCATACCTCTGGGACAGGTAGTGACCTGCGGGCCCTGAGACACTTGATATGTTTGATGTTTGCTTGAGACTAGATTACTAAACCCGCTTAGCGTTACCTCCCACGCAGGTACCTGTTCCCTAGCCGCCGCAGGTCCCCGGATGCACAGTGCTGTTGGCGGATTCTCGCGGGGGCCTGGCTGCTGACTTTAGCTGCGCTCCGTGCGAAGAATCCTTGCGAACGACGTTTTTTCGTTGGTGGGGCTACACTGCCCAACCCGCCAGCTGTGCCTAGATTTTTATTGGAGAACGACCTAACCAATGAGCCAATGAGCCAATGAGCCGTGTCGGGCTTTGGGCTGGATTCTCGGTCGAACTAAGCAACGCAACGGCATGAGGGAGGGCTGGGCAAGCTTTTGAGAGGCTCAAAGCTGAATCCATCTTGTGCCGGGGGACCCACTTTTGGCACAGAGTATTCGCATCTTGCAGTGCAAGAGAATATAAGAAGAGGTGCTCGTCCAAGTGAAACAATGCTCTGGCCTTTCTCATGGAACATCCTTACCATCATCTTTTATCCTATCTCTACGTGACTGAGCTCTTTGATAAACCACTAAACAACCGACTGATACAAGCAAGACAGTTTTAACGTCAACTATCTGCTTCCCCATGACTCGATATGCCACAAGCAGGCTACATATTTCGAATATCTCCAAGCCATCTTCGATGACAAAAATAATAGCGACACCTCCTCGTATGGGAAATGCGTCCCTTTTCTTGCTAATTACACTAGTTCAGAACATATGCTAACTAATAGCTGATCTATCAGGATATACTATAGCTACACGGGCTTCTGCTGAATCCTCTGCTGTTAGTATTAGTGATGATGTCTTGCACTCCGAGTCCAGTCGCTCATTTTTGGAGAGAGACAGAGATATCTTGACCACAGTCAGTGATCGTGATCATGATTCTGCTTCGATTGATGCGATAAGCTTCACAGCCATCGATGATGTGAATGGCAACGTTGATCAAAACAACTGCACACTTTGTATGGAGGCTCTTGGACCAATATCCGACTTCGATTGCCGTACTCTATCAGCTCACTGCCACACGCCATGCCGCTATCATCCTTCGTCGCAGATGGAGGAAGGTCAAGGCCAAGGTAAAGAGCTTTCACTAAGTACCGAGACCGTGGTTATCACCGCAGGTGCATTTCTTCGCCGGGCTGCGGTCCCTCTTCACACAACAGTGGCTAAATATAGATGTGCCACCGAGACATATGGATGTACCGAAGTACGTGTTGGGCAAGGAGACCATATATCACGCTGGCTCAAAGGTTCCATCCTCACCTATACAGTTGATGCCGAGAGCTTCCCGACAATTGCCAACGCGACACAGGTAAAAGAAGCGATGCAAAAAGCCATTGACGCGTGGGGGGACGTGTGGGGGGACGTTGATGTGAGCTTTAAGTACCTGGAAGTCGATTACAACGGTTCAGCTACCTTCGTTGTGAGGTATAGTCCCGACGAATGCGAAACTACCTATGCCATGGCCTTTTTCCCAGACGCATTGCCGAGGAAATCGCCGGCCAAATTGTTTGTGTATGAGCTGGGCCTCTCTAAAGGCGCTTATCTAGCCAATATCTTTGCCCACGAAATAGGCCATATCATGGGGTTGCGGCATGAGTTTGCCGATGGAAAACACAGAGAGGGAAGAGGATTCCGCTGTGTCCTTTTTGGAAAGAAGAACCCTCTATCAATCATGAACTATCAGGAAGATCTGGAAAATCTGCAAGTCACAGCGCAAGATTGCAGCGAGTTGAAAGCACTTTATGCATACGAGGGAGAAAAGTTTAAAAGGCTACCGATACGTGATTACGATCCGGTTCTACGTCAGTGGATTTCCCTCGAAGAGACTCGTTGCAGCCATGCAATGATGAAGCCGGGTCGCAAGTTCCCTGGCCGCAGTGCGCTGAGAAAATTGGACTCATTTATCTTTACAGCTTTTCACGACACCAAACGGGCTACCGTTTAACGCCTTTGACTATGCCCGCATGCCGCCTGTTTTCTTCTCACGATTAGCCCGCCAACATCATGATGATGCCATGCAGAGCGACACCTTGTTATTTATGTGTCATGTAATTTGGCCAACTATTTGGACTTTCATTTTCTACATTTCTTTTGTATCTCACTTTCCTGGGTTATCATCTATTTCTTCTATTTTGGATATTCATGGTTTACATTCTACCTGTCTCAGCGACCATGAGACAACCACCTGTTTAATATAAAGTTACGTTATAGAATATATTAGGTAATATGCATTAGTTCTTTCTCACAAAATCGTAATTTGAACTTGCCCTACATTGCAACGCAACCTGGTTTTCACAAGTGTCGCTGGTGGAATGCATAAACAGGTATGAGTTGCGGTCTTTGAACCGATTGGTTCTCAGGCCCTGAAGAACTCTTGTCATGCTCTTTAAGCTTTTTTTCAACCTTTGTCAAAACCCCTTTCGATGGATGTGGACAGGCGTCGGAGTTATACGGGCGGAATTGTAAGCAAGACTGCCCACAAGCGCTCTATTTCCGACGCCCTTTCACTCCGTGTGGCAAACGAGACTATCGATAACGCTTTGAAGCCGCAACGACTCATAGTATATCAATCAGCTAATTCCGCGTTCCGCCCCTTCAAGTCATTTGCAGATGCAATTGTCGATCCTACACCGTCTCATTGGTGATTTCACGTCTGCAACTGGGCGTGTGGGTTCACTAGCAGCTGCTCAAAGCTCGATGCTCAATTGCTAAGTTGAGGCTGACAAATGCAGCTCTCTCTCTCGATTGCCTCCCCTAGACATACAAAGATCCATTGAATAGTATACTGCCTGTTGTTTCTGTTATTCCGCTGCTCAAACCCAACCAAAGGAGAAGCATCTCACGCCTCGCGAGCTGCATTTCCGGAAATCCCGCTTATCTCCAGTGTCCCCGTTCGACCCGGCGTTTGTCTCCCACATTTCTGTTTAGTCGTTCCTATCGTGAAACTCCGGCTCAGATGACCAACATCGGCAAGGCCTGCGAGGCGTGCCGGGTCCGGAAAACGAGATGCGACGGCAAGGAGCCGTGTGCCCGATGTCTCAACCGGAGCGTGTCGTGCGTCTATCGGGTCCGGACCAGGAACCGGCCTCGCAAGTCTCAGACGCCGGCAACCGGCGCAGTCTCCTCGTCCGGGGCTAGTAATACGGACGAGGCTCCGGCTCCGATCAATGTGGCTCCGGAGAGTCGGGACAAGCCAAAGGACGACAACAGCTGGGGCTTCCACGTCCACAGCGTGGCGGCCATCACCACTTCGCCGTCGTCCATCATCCAGCTGCACTATGGGCCTTCGTCCAACTTCTCTATGCTTCACTCCATCTACAGACTCATCACAGGTATCCAGACTCCACTGACACGGCGAGAAGAGGTGGCCCAAGTCGGCCCTGGACTCGACCTATTCCAGAACCGACAGCTCTTCTTTGGTGATCTAGCTGATGGCAAGTCATGTACGATGGCCAACGACTACTCCGCCATGTTCCTGGATAGGGAGCTGTGCAACCGTGTGCTGGAGCGGTACTTGGCAACGTTCTGGCATCTGTTGCCCATCCTAACCAAGGAAGACTTCCGTCGCCGTGCAGAGCTTCTGTACTCTTCACCGGGACTCTTCTCCTTCGATTCTCCCGATGTTGTTGTCGTGATGCTGGCAATGGCCATTGGCGCATCCATCCTCGAGGAAGAAGCGTTGGCGCAGTTCCTATTCCAGCGGGCATCACAAGGAGCCGACAAGCTGGACGAGCTGGTCAACATCCAAGCAATTCACATTCCTTTGTTGCAAGCCCAATTCCAGCTCGAGAGGTCACGGCCTCACTCTGCGTTTCTATACGTGGGCGTGGCGTCAAGGAAAGCCGTTGCAGCTGGTTTGCATAGGGGAATCAGCATTCGAGGGCAGATGAGAGATTGCTTACAACGGAGGTTGACGTTTTGGAGTCTTTTCATCATGGAAACGTATGTACACTCTCTTGTTTATACCCTCGGCCTCTCAAATCTCTTTACTAACATCCATCCCACAGTTGGGTTTGCTTCTGTCTCGGACGCCCGACCTCCATATCAGACCCGGGCTGCGGTGTCCCCGTGCCGGCGGAGGAAAAGTTCATCTTGGCGCTTGTTCGGCTGGCGAGACTCGTCTCAAAGTGTGCGGCACGTATCTACAACCAGCATCACGAGTCATTACTGCATATGTGGAACGCGGCAACGGAGCTTCGCCACGAGTTGCAGGCATATGCGGAGGAGCAGCTTTTTGATGTTCACCTCGACATTCAGGGAGAGCCAGGGACAGGAGAATGCGGATTCTGCAAGACCATCATCGCTTCAAGTACGTTAAGAAACTTCAATTCGTCTCTACAATTGCCATTGAAAACTAACAAGAGTTTGTCTTTAGTGTATCACCATGTTCAGCTGTTAATGTTCCGCCCATTCCTCGTCCTTAGGGGCAAGCTCAGGACTCCTGCGCCGCAAGTTGGAGCCGAGTCATGCGATAAGCTCAGGGAGCTTACATGGCTTGACACTGCGTGCGAGTATTGCGTTGAGCCCGCCCGCCAGATTATCAAGTACATCAACAAGTCGTGCGAGATCAACCACCTGTGCAAGGTACGTCTGAAAGCATCCAATTCCATATCCCAAGATAATCAGCTGACTCCGTTCTTCCAGGAGGTGAAATACTTCTCCTTCTTCCTCGAAGGCGCCTGTTACGTCCTGGGTTTCGACATGCTCCAAGACAAGAGCAAAGTGGAAACTCACTTGCCGTGGCTGCACGTTGCTCTCGACTGTCTCTCCAGCATGACTCCCACCAACGAGGCGTCCCCATCGCAAACCCAGATCCTTATCAAGGCCATCAACCGCATCATCTGCACCGTCGTCCCGTCCTCCAACCCCTGCCGCGGAGTCGAGAGCCTCTGCGGAACCCCCCAATGCGCAGCTGCCGAGGCCGGCCTGCCGATCCACCCCAACAATCTGATGACGCCCTCCGACACTTCCGGCTCCGCGTACCCGCCGTCCGTGCCGTCCATGTCTTTGACTTATTACGCTCCGAATAGCGGACGGTCGTCTGCCGTGCCGTTTCAGCAGGCCGAGGGCCAGACCGCCGCGATGAGCATCCCGGGGGCTCAAGATCCGGATTTCGACTGGAGAATGTTTGACGTGGAGACGCTCATGTCGATTGATCCGTTTGAGTTTATCTTGAATGCAAAGATGAATGAAGATGGGCAGACAGTATCATAAAAAGGGCCCTCTTTTCTTCTCTTTTCTCCTTTTCTTTTCTTCAGTTTACTTTTTGCTACATGTACTTTTATCAGATTGGATGCCGATGCACGTGTACGCTACTCACATGGGATATCAAGGGGAAAAGAAACTTGGCGTTTTGGTATAATGGGTCATTGGTAATATTTATTCAGCATCCAGCAGTTATCTTGGCTATACACGATGACAAGTTGTCAATCTTTTGAAGATAAGAATTCATAACCTCTTGAGCGTAGCTCATCTTGTCAATATCTCATAATTCGTCTCCACAAGTATCTTATTCGCAACCGTCCTTATATCAATAAAGCCCATCCCCTCAAAAAGAATCACCCCCAGTAAATATTCTAATCGAAACCACTCAAATGCCTGCAAACTCATCACGCCACTTCGCGCCTAAGCAAGAAAACGCGAGCCAAGGCGGAAATACGGAAATATGCGCATTACCTAACGCTCATTATATCAGCCCCGCTCCCAATTCAAACGCCTTCAATTCGCTCGATCCATCGCGCGCGCTTCTTACAGACCAAGATTGCGGAAAGCTGACCCCAAAGTCATGAATTGTCAGCCTCATAATGGCGTATCTGACTGGTTAAAAGGTAGTAGCCTGGCTTTGAAATCACAAGGCTACGAAATCAGCCTCGTCTATGGCGTAACTTGGTGCCCCAAAGGAGGTGATTATATGGATCTTGAGACTGGGTAGGGTGCTTGATAGTTTCCCTTGATTAGATAGAACCAATCCTTTGATGCAAAGCGTTTGGAATCTATCAATGATGGGCTTACAAATGGTATTGAGTGGGATGCTTTGATGAAACTGTAGAGTTGGATTGATATCGGAAGAAATGTGGGTGAGTTCAACTTGTATAAGACAGTGGTGATGCTCAGATAAAAACAAGAATCTCGTTATCAACATACAACAACAACAACAACACAACACTGTAGCATCATCAACCACAGCTTATCTTTCACAACACCATCACAACTTGAAACAATGGCTTCCAAAGGCATCGCTCTCATCCTCGGCGCCGGCTCCAACGTCGGCCAAGCCCTCTCATCCACCTTCTCCCAAGCCGGCTACAAAGTCGCCCTCGTCTCCCGCTCCGCCAAGCAATCCTCCTCCGCCACCCAAGTCTCCATCCCCGCCGACCTCACAAACCCAGACTCCATCCCGCCCATCTTCGACTCCGTCCGCAAGGCCCTCGGCGCGGACCCAAACATCGTCATCTACAATGCCGCGGGTCTCACTCCCCCCAGCGACAAGACAAACCCCTTTACTATTGACATTGCAAAGTTTGAGAGTGACTTGAGACTCATGAACACTTCGGCGTATGTTGCTGCTAGAGAGGCTGTTGCTGGCTTTGAGAAGCTTGACAAGTCGCTGTCAAAGGCGTTTATTTACACTGGTAACTGGTTGAATGCTGTTACCATGTCCAACCCAGTCTACACAACTCTGGGCAGCGGCAAGAGTGCCGCGGCATCATGGATTGGAGCAGCGAGCGTTCATTACAAGGAGAAGGGATACGGGTGAGTCCTCATTTCTTAACCCCTTACTTCTCAAATATAGACAAGTAACAAGCTATCGTATAGCTTCTACTTTGCCGATGAGCGTACCCCTGAAGGAAAGGCCGTTGGCGGCGCCATTAACGGTCCCGCACATGCAGAAGTCTATCTTCAACTGGCCGACGGCAAAGTTGATGCCCCATGGCACACGACTTTTGTCGCCGGCAAGGGCATCGTCGACTTTCCTGAGACTCGCAAGGCTTACATTGACGCATAAACTATCCTTGATATAAGTGTCTTTATAAAAGCCTACAACTATTGTATTTAGAAATCATAGCGAAATACTATTTTTTGAGATATATCTCACGGAGCAATAATAACAGACTGTCCCGGTCCCGCATTCTCCTTCGCAGCCGTAAACGCCTCATCCCACTGCTCAAGCCCAAACTTTCCCTCAACACGAGCCCCAACCTTCTTCCCCAGCCCCATGATGCCCTTCTCCACCATCTTGATCAGCATCTTGACGTCCTTCCTCTCGTACATGAACTTGCCGTGCAGCTTCAAGTCGTTGAACATGATGGCGCCGTACGGGATGGAAATGTTGCCTGCGATGCCGCCCATCAGACTTACACGGCCGGAGTGCGCCAGAGACAGGATGCCGCTCATGATGTGCGTCGACTCTGCGGCCACGGGGGGCGAAATGTCGAAGAAGACGTCGATTGGGCCGTGCTTTTTGATAGCTTCCGTGTCAGCTCCTACGGATCCTGTGATTTGTACCGTCTTGACTTTGTCGCTTGTCGCCGCGAGTTGCTCTAGAACTTGAGCATTTCTTCCCATGGCGACTACTTTGGCTCCCAGAGCGAGAGCAAGGCTCACGGCAGCAGTGCCATAAGGCCCCGTCGCAGGATCAATGAGAATAGTCTCTCCAACTTTGAGATCAATATCCCTGAATCCTCCAAAGGGCACCAGAAGCCGGTGAATGTACCCCAAATCATCAACAGTATATCCCAAACCACCGCTCGCAGGATCTCCCAACAACCGAGCCTCATCCAAAGGATAGCAATTCTCAAGAGGAATCTTTGCATACTCAGCATAAGTCGAATCCCTCCACTCATCAGTAGCAAGCTTGACCGTCTTGCTCGAGAACCCGTTGTGAATACCTAGCAGGTAACTCGCCGAAGTATCATCTCGAGCACGCATCATGATGTCCACGAGAACCAGCTGCCCAGGGGTAAAAGTGCTGCAGTCCGATCCCACCGCAGCGATTCTTCCCACTGCGCTACCGCCGGGGATGTACGGCTTGGGGTAAGGGTAAGGACGAGTGCCGTCGACGATGTCCCGGCCGTAGGAGAGGACATTGGCGGCGAGGACTCGGACGACGACGTTGCCTGGAGTTACTTGTGGTGTAGGTCGCTGCTCGACCTTTAAGGGGGTATCGAGAGAATGCAGAACAATAGCTCGATGCGTAGAAGGAAGAGAAGTCTCAGAAGTCATTGCTGAAAGTATAAGAGGTTTGTCTGTGTAAGTCGATTCTATGTATTGTAAATATCTGTGTAAGTGGAAGGCTCGTAGTCTGAATGGACAACGAGAATGATCTCTTGATGAAAACCATTTTGCTCAGCCATCTCCAGAGCCTTTTATATTCTTCCCATCTTCACATCGATATATCATCCATCTCATACCATCTCATACCATCTCATAACTACTTCGTTCATATTCACACGAGACGGCCGGACTTTGCTAAACCCAGCCTAATTCCGGCATCGTGCAGAGGCGTCCGTAGTCTCATTTTAGCCCCGCGGGATTCTGGATCTCGCTTCTACAGATTTTAATCCCCGGCCAGCCTCATTGTCGGTAGATCCATGTCCAGCTTTCCCATTTACGGAAAAGTGTTTAGTTATTCGTCGCCCTATCTGCCATGAGTCCAAAGCCGTCATAATTGCACGAGCCACTTATAGCCATTCAAGGCGGCGTGGAGACAACAGAAAAGTCCGACAAAGTGCGGTTCATCCATTAAATCGCGGCGATAATCATATTTCGTTACGGTGCCATCGATAGATGTACATTCATTAGGCTATATTGCGAACAACTAGGAGCAATAGTCTAGCTGCGCATTCCTAGATACCTCGTCGAAATCACCGTGCTCTTAGAAGCGCCGGTCACACGCACCGTAACCTCCTCCCCTGGAACGAGGTCAATGAGGTTGTCATCAAACTTGACCCCTTCATCTTCGCACTCTAAAGCGACACCTTTGACTGGCTTATCCGAACTCAGTGTGACCAAGCTGCCGTCTTCGGAGAGCTTCGCCTGCAAGCTCTCAGGCTGTTGTAAGCGCACATGCTTCAGTGGCTGCGGCCAGTCGACATATCGAGCAAGCAATTTACCATCCTGGTACACGTATGCCGCAACAACAGTGCGACCCTCTAGGCCGGCATTAGGAGTCTCAACCGGAACATCTATGACCGTCAACTCAGTGGCCTGGTTGCCGGGCAGTGATTGTGACTTTGCAATAGTCTCACTGTAGACTTGCTCGGCCGTCTCCGCATCCCACGCCTTGACAATGCAATCAATCTTAATATCTTCGAGTGTAAAGTTGGAAGCCCAAATCTCGAGCTTAGTATTGACGTCAATGTCGACTCTTGTGTACTTGTTCTTAGGATGGCGGTGTTCGACTCGCTTAATTCCGACCGTGATGGGATTAAGCTCTCTCTTCACGGTGTAGTAGGCAAGCTTCGGTCGCAGGTAGTAATCAACGATGGCCCATGAAGTTACGGGCCAGCAGTCATTAAGCTGCCACAAGAGAGCTCCGCTGGTGTACTCGCGCCCAGGGCCTTTCCACTCACGACGCCAGAGCCGGAATGCAGATGACAAGCACTCTGCCTGAACCAACTGGGTAGCGTAGACATACTGTTCCAGGGGACTCGTTGTAAACGTAATGTTCTCTGCGAGGTAAAGGGCAATACGGCGCTCATGACCATCTGCCTTGTTGTGGAAATCCACAATATCAGACTGCGGGTGTCGTTCTGGATCATCTTTACCCTTGGGCAAGAGAGCATCGATGGTTCGAATAGATGGGAAAGCCTCCATACCAAACTCGGAGACAAACCTTCCTCCCAGCTTATCGAAATCTTGATATCTCGCTTGGGTGCCATGCCACACGTTCCACTGATGAATGTCTCCTACAGTAGGATCTGATGATGTCTTGCCACCCCAAGGGCTTCCATAGTGATAGAACGTCTCTGGCACCAGATCTTTGCACACCTCTGAGAGGAGATGTTCGTAGATGTAGCGGGCCGGGAAATCTGACTTGAGCCAGCTTTGGGGGTCCTTATCGTCCACCTTGTAGGTGAGTCCTTCACTCTCCTGAAACTGGTAATCTTCGTTATTGCCAGCGTAAATGACAATACTAGGGTGGTGTCGCATGATTCTGACATTCTCCCTAGCTTCCCTTTCGATGGATTGCAACATCTCTGGGTTAGTGGGATAGTTTCCACAGGCAAACAGAAAGTCGACCCAGACCAGGATACCTTGTTCGTCACAAGCATCAAGTAGATGCTCATCCTCGTAAATACCACCTCCCCAGATACGGATCATGGACTGGTTGCCTTCGACCATGAGCTTGATCCAATTCTGGTACTTTTCTTTGGTGATTCGTGGAGTAAAGTTGTCAGCCGGAATCCAGCAACTGCCTCCGCAGAATATCGGCGTGTTGTTTACTTTGAAAAAGAAGGATGTTCCTGGCTGATCTTTGAGTGGCTTTTGGACCAATTCCACCTTTCGAAGGCCTATCCTCTTCGATGCAACGTCGACTTCATCGTCACCATCCAGCAGCGTCGCCGTGGCTTTGTACAGAGGCTGCTTTCCGTATCTGACAGGATACCACAGCTCTGGGTTGCTAATGTTGAAAGTAGCCTCAGCAGCCCCTTCTTTTGTGACATCCACCGTCTCACTCAGAGCGGTGTCGTTCAGTGAAATGTCGAACCGCACCTTGGACGCCTTTCCCTCAGTTGTCGCGTGAAGTACAATCTTGGCACTAGCAAGAGAGTCATCCACAGTGACAGTTGCATATAAATCAGCCACACGGGATGCGTAGATCTCGAGGTTGATGGGCTTCCAGGGCCCGCACGTCAACAGCGTTGGACCCCAATCCCAACCCCAGTGATACTGCGCTTTCCGAACTCCCAGTCTGGAGTAATCTCCATTCCAGGTACCCCATTTGTGACTAGGAATCTTCTCAACTCTCTCCCATCCTCTCAAATACGCACTGTCAAAGGTGATGACGAGTTGATTGTCCGTCTCGTTGAGAAGCGCAGTGACATCCACCCGCTCAGGGATAAACATGTTGTCAGTTTCGAGAACCTTTTTGTCGTTTAGAAGCACCTCAGCAAAGGTATCTAGCCCGTCAAAGGCGAGGATGGCCTTTTCATTGCTGGCAATCTTGGGAGTCTTGAACGAGGTGCGATACTGCCAAGCCCTCACCTCTCCCACCCACTGCACATCCAATTCATTTTTCCCAATAAATGGATCGGGAATGAGTTTGTGATGCAAGAGATCGAGATGGACATTTGTAGGGAATTGAGAAACAGGCAGAAATGAAGCTTTCTCTACATCTGTTCGTCCAAACTGCCAGCCCTCATTGATGGGGATGATGGTTCGAGGCGCCATTGCGGGGGAGTTGGGCAGCAAAGTCAGGTGATGGCAGTAGCTCAAACTCGACTCTGCAACGACGGAAAAGTCGTCAAAATTGAGAAAAGAAAAAGCTTTGAGGAAGAAAAGAAAGAAAAGAGATAAAAGGGAAATCTGTTGTAAGTAACAAGAGTCAACTGATACTTTATACTTGGTCTCCAGACTTATAGACACTCCATCGCGGAACGTCGCTCTCCGCACCTTGAAGGGGCAAGGTGGGGGTTGTTGGGGTGGTGCAAATGGATGCAAAAGGATGGACGATTATTCGGAACATGCGAACTGCTGCAGGCAATTAATCACATATTAACACGCTCCAGGGCTAACAACTGCGCTGTACCCCATCCGGCATAAGATTGCTGCAGAGTGACTCCGATTATGTGTCCAGTGATACCCGATGAGCGTCTTGTATGTACCTACATATCCCTTGCAGAGTTGGGCACTGACAACATGAATACAATACAATACAAATCAATACGCCATAAGCAGAAGCAAAGTGCAGCAACGGCTAAATTCGCAAAGAAACCAAGCAATTATTTTCACCTATTCAGTAACGATACTAGACAATAAGAAAACAGCTCAAGGAAAATTTGACAGAGAACAAATAAAAATGAAGAAGCAACAGAAAAAAAGCAAAGGAATAGTCGGGACCAGCTCAAGAGGCCCGCTTCAAAACTTCTATACTGCTCCCCGAACGCCAATATTGCTTGCTGTCATTGGATCTCTCCAAGCTCATTTCTGCATAACAAAATAAAAAACAAAAAAACAACAGGGCTGGTTATGCGTATTATCCTTCGACGGTTTCCTCCCATTTTGTCGTGCGCGCATATAGAACTGAACATGGCTGAGCTTATAAAAGTAAAAAGGAACGAAGAAAAGAAAAGAAGCAAACAAAACGGTCGTAAGTCATGGGCATCTTCATCAGCAGCATCCTCGGTTCCTCCGACGGCTGCTCAGCGTAAAGACTTCTTCCCATTCCCGCAGATTCCAGTTCTGGGTTCGGCCTTTTCCTCTTTTGCGCCTCCGTGGGCCGCTGAGGCTCTCGTCCAACGTGCCACCGGTGATGGAGCTTTTAATGCTGCCTCCGTCGCTGGCCGTATTCCATCCGCCACCGTCTCCGTATTGAATACCGCTCATCGGGTCGTCGGGGTCGATTTCGCCCAGCTCAATCTTGGTCAAGATCATCCTGGCCAGTCGGTTGAAAATCTCATCCACGCCTTCGCCGTTAAGCGCGCTTGCTTCCGTCACGACGGGAATGCCCACGGTGCTAGCCCACCGGCTCGCTTCCGCAGATGATATCTCGCGACCCTCTGGCGCCTCCGTAGCTCTCTGTTGCGTGCCGGCTCCAATGGAACCGGCATGGTCCTTGTAGGAAGATGAAGCCCCGCCGTTGACGCCTGCCGTCATAGTCGCTACAGAGCCCACGCTGCTGGGAGTTGGTGGAGGCAAGCTTGTATCAATGAGGTTCTCAGATGCCAAGTCCAACTTGTTTCCCACCAGCATGACGCTCAGATGAGGAGACGCTAGCGCCCGCGCATCGTTAAGAAACGGCTGCAGCCCTCGGAAGGATAAGTGCGATGCGATGTCGTAAACCAAGATTGCGCCGGCCGCTCCTCGATAGTACGACCTCGAAACCGACCGAAACCGCTCGGTACCTGCTGTATCCCATAGCTGTCAAGTGAAAAGATTGATTGTATCAGCACATGCTTGCCCCCTGCAATAGATGACGGGGGGTTGGCATACTTGGAGTTTTATCCGCTTTCGTCTCGCCCCGCTCCCGACTTTGATGATTTTCGTTGCAAACTCGACGCCGATGGTCTGTGACGACAGTACTCGCCATTCGTTCTTGACAAATCGATGGAGCAGACATGACCTGTGTGCAGCGAATCCCCTTGTTAGCTATCGTCAACCTGCAGAAACTGCGGCGTCTGTGGTGCCACTTACTTCCCCGAGCCGCTAGGCCCCAGCAATATAATCTTGGCCAAGTAGTCGTACATGCTTCCGAGTTCCTATCCCATCGTTGTCTCAGTACAGCTCGTCATACCAGCCTCGTGCTGGGCTCCGTCTCGAGCTTCCTCACCTGTTCGGGGCGGGCTGTTCCAGTGCTGGATTCGCTCGCCCCGGACGACCGCCTGGGTCTCATCATGGGGCGCAAGTCTCGACGGGCGAATGCAAGTTATAAAAGAAGGGCGGATATGTCGTCGCTGTCCTTGTCGGTGATGCAGCGGTAGAGGCCCGAGAATGCCGAGGGTCGTCAGAGTGAAACACAGAGATAAGAAAAGATATCGTTGCGAGATTCTGGATGTGTGATGTCGCTTCGGGTCACCAAAGTGGCTTGGTATGCAGGGATGGTGTCACTGTGCTTTCAGCGCACAGGCCCTCTGAATGGCCGCACCGGTAGTGCGAAGACGGCGCCAACCCCCACTGAACCTGAGCCTGAATGAACTGAACCACCCGCTGCCTATCGCTGGCCGCAGCCCAATGACTAAGCTACCGCTGGGCATGAATCTGAACCTGAATGGAGTCGAACCCACTCCGGGACCGTCATGTGGCTCATATACGGTGTACAACATCAAATGACTTGTGATTCTTGCAAAGGACAAGTTGGGCTAGAAAAAGTGATTGATGAGATTATCGTTTGAGAGCCTCAGGCCAACTTTCTGAATTATTCCCATTGCTGTTATATCTTGGGAATCGTTAAAAGGTGTAGCACTGTAGACTACAATCTAACTCGACGCTGTTAGTGCTGAGGAGCACCTGAAAATGGCAATTGAACTGGAGCTTCGAGCCTTGGCACATCGTATTGGTTTCACAAATACGGTCGCCCTTGATGACTAGCAATATGTCATATTATTCACAGATGTAAACATCTCGCATCGCATCTTACTTTCTCTCTCCTTTATAACGAGACACCATTGATATCAGTTCAATTCATCTACAATCCATCACCGCCATGAAGATCCAGGACCGCACCTTCATCATCTCTGGCGGCGCATCCGGCCTCGGCAAGAGCTCCGCCATCGAAATCATCAAGGCTGGCGGCTATGTCTCGGTCCTCGACTTGTCCGACGAAGAAGACGGCAAGCAGTTGGAAAAGGAGCTGGGCCCGTCCGCAAAGTTCTTCCACTGCAATGTGACTGAGACCGAGAGCATCGCAAAGGCCGTCCAGGGCACCGTGGACTGGGTAAAGCAGACGGGAAAGCCTTTGGGCGGTGTCATCCCAGGAGCAGGCATTGGCCTCCCAGCAGCTGTAGGATTTTCTATTGCCACATGCCATGAATCGGCTATTTTGCTAAAGAAGACGCAGATCCTTAATTGCAAGGGCCAGGCTCTGAACATGGACGACGTCGACTTTGTCCTGAGCGTCAACTTTAGAGGCGTGATTGACCTCGTCCGACAAGCCGCAGTCCATATCGCCAAGGTTGATCCCGAGGGCCCTGACGGAGAGCGCGGCGTCGTCATCTTGGTCAGCAGCTCGAGTGCCTTCGATGGTCAGTACGGCCAGGTCGCTTATGCGGCTACCAAGGGAGCCGTCGCATCAATGGCGTTGCCCATGTCTCGCGATCTGGCGGCCTGGGGCATCCGCGTCGTTGCCATCGCCCCCAGCCTGTTCAACACGAATTTGACGGCTGGCATGAGCGACAGGGTTCGGAAGGCCATAGAAGACACGTTTGTGTTTCCGAACAGAGCCGGCAATCCGCCCGACTTTTCCATCTTGGTGAGTGCATCAATATTTAGGTTAAACTTTGGCAGAGATTAACGTGCATCCGCGTAGGTCAAGCACATTATTGAGAATCCCATGTTGAACGGAGCTGTCATTCGATTGGATGGAGCGTCGAGACTGAGCAAGCTGTGATCATTTGCAATCAATGTTGGGAGTATGGGCTTTTAGGATTTTGTCCATCTGAGCCGATAGGTTGTCAGTGAAGGTGGTGTAATTATTACATGTACACGTATTCTGTAATATCAATGCAGTATAAACATAATGAAACAAAGCATTTTAATTCGTTGCGTCTACTAGATATTCGTGTGCAAATAGATCCATATAGAGGCTGCACTATGTACATGTATATAGGGGCTCCTTTCGTCAATCTCCATGCTCGTGTGTTCACATGAGCTCACCCCACCATGATAGTGATTGATTGCGCGCCACGTACGCTTAACATTACATTTTCATTTTCTCATCGAAACATCTAACCAACCCTCCTCTCATCTCAACAAGCCAGTTTTCATGTGCTTTTACCAACTATCATCCCCGACTACATGATATAGATGACTATCCAACTCCTCTCAATATGACGCAAATCATCTCCCAATAATCAGCGCCTCGACACCTTGGCTAATCCGTACTAGCCCCCATGGGCTCACTCTTCTCATCTTGGACAATCATGCAGAGTGAATGGATGGCAACCACAATAAACGCCAGACTCCATGGCTACAACTCGTCGCAAATATTTCGATGGCATCTCATTCTGAGCCTCATCTTTCAACATGTCCGCCTCTGCGCCATCATGAAACCAAAAGAGGCTCACGATAGAATCCTTATTCGCTTACAACAAGAATATTACCCCCTGCGCCAAACCCCGACACTGTGCTGTCTAGGAATCCAGGCTCTAGTTTTGGCCCGATATTTCTGGCTAGCTGCAAAGATGCTCTTCCTAGAGCTATATCTGCTAGACCTAGCCTTCTGGAATATTCATCGCTATGCTCGACGGAGGAATATTCTACCTCAATACACGAAGATTTTCTCCCCTGGATTTCACAGACTCGCAGTTCTAGCACCGCTCCCACCCTCTAAGTTTCGTTACTTGATGGCGAGAATTGTCGCGAGCATTTGGTATTGGTGGGCGAGCTTCCTCGGCGTTCCACTGATGGCGTGGATTGTGTTCAACGCAGCCAAATCATAACACATATAGGTTGTTTAAAAGTAAATACAGCCCAAACATGTTCTCATGAATAATTTGCACACAAAGTATTTGCCGTCGAAGAAGCCGACTTCTTTATCAGATGCGGAGAGACAGTATTAGCGTGAAGTCGGGAACTGTACGCGGATATAACGCTTACAAACCGGAAGGGTAAATACAATGCAAGAGGCTGTATATGCAATGGTTTACTCCACTAACAGACAAAGCGATGTCGCAATCAGATTTACAATCTTGCCAATCATTCGATCTTTTCTGATCTCTTATTTATCAAAGTATCAGTTCAAGTTTGTTCATCATGGCTGCCAAGCGTCTCAAGATTGCCGTCCTAGACGATTACCAACATGCGTCTGAGAAGCACTTTGCAAAGTTCAAGGATCAACACGAGATTGCTTACTTTCCAGACACCTTGCTGCCATACAACGGCCCAGACACCCCGCAGTCGGTCAAGGATGAGTTGGTCAAGAGGCTTGAGCCCTTTAATGTCATAAGTATGTATGGCCTTGTACACGTTAATATTGAGCGGCAATGAGGCATGGACTAAATGTGCCAATAAAGGTACTGTAAGAGAGCGGACGCCATTCCCGGCAGAGTTGGTGAATCGACTGCCCAATCTGCAGCTTCTCATGACCCAGGCGCGCCGCAACCTGTCACTGGATCTTGATGCATTCAAAGCGCGGGGCATCCCCGTTGCCACAGCAGTTCACGTTCATGCCACCGGAGAGAATGCCGTCGAGAGTACCGTTGAGCATATCGTGACCACGATCCTAGCACTCGCAAGGAACATTGCCGCAGACGACGCTGCAATGAAAGCGGGCCTGTGGCAGACCGGCCTTTGCACTTCCCTGTCCGGAAAGACTCTGGGTATCATCGGGCTTGGCCGTCTGGGTGGTGCCGCAGCTCGGATCCTCCACGTTGGTTTTGGCATGAAGGTCATAGCCTGGAGCCAGAACCTCACTCAGGAGGCTGCCGACGAACAAGCCAAGCACTTCAACTTGCCAGTCACAACTTCCACCGGAGAAAAGTCTTTCAAGGCCGTCAGCCGCGAGGAGCTCTTCAGAACCTCTGATGTCGTTAGTCTGAACTATGTGCTCTCGGACCGCACCAGAGGATTCATCACATCCAAGGACTTTGACATGATGAAGCCATCTGCCTTCTTCCACAACACGTCGAGAGGCCCGCTCGTCAACGAACAGGATCTGCTCAACACCCTCAAGGCCGGCAAGATTCGCGGCGCCGCGCTCGATGTCTTTTGGCAGGAGCCTCTTCCTGTGGATAGCGAGTGGAGGAGCTCTGAATGGGGTAAGAATGGTCGCAGTCATTTGTTAGTCACACCGCATACTGGCTACGTTGAAGAGACGGCCATCAACGGCTTCTATGAGCAGGCGACGAGGGATTTGCAAACCTGGATTGACGGTAAAGAGCTGCCCCTGAGGCTTGTATGATATGGTTGTCATAGACTTGCTCGCAGAACTCATAGTAAATATGTTATGAGGTGATGCAGTCATGCATAAATCCACATGACCAACAAGTTATGTCCATCTATAAGACTGCTTGATGCACATGGTGAATCTTTAACTGCAATGGCCACTATCAAGACAACTGTTATGACAATGCCCAAAACAGCAATAGTTCCTCGATCCGCTTCTCCCCCTTTTTATATCATATCGCAGCAGTTACCTATAAGAATAAAGTATAACCTACATACCTACTATTGCCGAAATGCATGCTCTCGACACGAATGACGTGAGAAATATCCATTGTCCAAATTTCTAGGAAAAATTACCAAATTCGCTCCGGAATGGCACCCTAAGCACCCTTGAGCTAAGTGGACTTGCATGCTCATACGAGTCTACATGTAACCTTGGATGGGACCACACTAGCACAGGCACGCCCATGGTATATCTAATCGAGTAGACAGACTTGATAGGAGACATCAACTAATGTCACTGCACAAACTATTGAAGACTTGTGTAAGCTATCGGCATGTTGTTGCACCTCGCCGTGTTTCACCCCATTCATCAGTCCAATAAAGTTGGGAGTTTAGCTTGAGGCTTATTATAAGCATAGAACATTGACCTGCAATCTTGTCCGTTTTATGGGAGAGGCTTTTTCGTCTGATTCAGCACCATCTATCTAGTATCTTCGGCTCAAACCGATAGGCTATGGTGGCTTGGCTGTCACAGATGTCTTACCATCTACACGGACATATGTAAGCTAGATCTGTGTACCTGGCAGAGTGCATGTATGGTACCATCATGACTCGATAATGTGCGGACTAGATTGACTTGAAGAAACCCCTGTCTGTGTCGAACCAAGACCCCAGCCGGTTACATTTGAGATGTTGAAAATATGCCTCAATTTCTGTTGAATCGCATCAAACGGCATGTGAAATAGATACACAAACACAGAAACTATCATGTACCACAAACTGCATGTTACATCCAATGGAAGCATATGATAGCTTAGGAATAGTAAAAAGATAGATGCGTCGGTGAATAAAAGCATCCCCCCAACAAACCCTAGCTTCCTTTGTGAGCGTGCAGGGATACTCCCATTGATCTGTGGATCTCATCGCTTAGAACGCACCAGGGCCCTGTGTTTTGATGTCATCTCGATTTTTTTTCTCCTCCATTGCGGCCGTCGGCAAGCTCCAAGACATGCATCATGGCCAATCCTGAACTGCCTACTCAGCACCTGGGCGCGGTTTATTTGCAAGCGCTCAATAGCAATTCCACTGCCATGCGCAATTCCTTGTCCAGAACATTCGCGACGGACGTCTGGTATCCTATGGCGAGGCCACGAGGTTTAAATAGCTGCATTTGGAAAGCTTCCTTGAACCATTTGGACACCGAAGGCCACGAGGCCGGAGATGGGTTTAGCACATGCCGATATGCAATGCCCATCACAAACTGGAATAGCAGCGTGGCTAAGGAATAAACAACCATGATCTTTTTGCTTAATGCTTATCGGGAATGTTTCCAAGATAGGCATATCCGTTTTCCCACTTCGGGAGCTAGAGCACACCTGCTTTTCCGCCTTCTTCACCTCTTCTTCTTTTACTTGTCTCTAGGGCGACAACACGAGATTTATGGTTCATTGCAAAGAGCATTTCCGGTGTAGTTTGCATCGCTAGAGCCAGAGGCCAAGTATTTCGATGTCCTCAAGATGATCTGATAGGTGGAAAAGCGGACAGTAAATGCGCACTGGTCAGCTGAAGGTTTCGTTGACAGCACGGTTCTAGTGCTAGCGGCCTTGGGATCAAAATAAGTGCATCGCTGATCACTTGGCGACTATTGCAACCTTGTGAGTAGATCCAAGTCAACGTTGAGGCTATGTAGTTACGGTGTGTACAAGGTCTCACAACGCCAAGTCATACCGCTCCATGAGATGCGACTGCACGGGCATTTGCTCGGCATCAAGTGCGCAAAAGGCAGATCAGCCCCCAAGTCATTCATCTGCCGAGGCAGGCAAATACAGTCAAAATGTTCATCGGAATCTCTCTTCTGATCATGGCCGAGAATCCGATGACATTCTAGCGTTACCATGCTCGCATTCTAAATACTACCTGCAGTTTACACATGGACATTTTGTATCGGGTCTTTGCAAATCTCAAGACGGACACAAGAAGCATCTCCACTAATGGTTGCAACTCTCCACCTCCCCGCGAGTTTCCACCCATCCTAATTTGGCACTTGGATTGAAGGCGCCCCATTGCTCTAGCCAGGGGCTAAACGTTGCCTGCATGAATGATGTGACGGCCTAATGTGACTCTGTAAGCACTCGACTCAGCGTCAGCCGCGCTTCGCCCTCCCAGACCTGCCAAATTGTATCAACCTCCAAGCGCCAATGGCTAGACCGTCCACAAGGCGTCCTCGGTCGAACAAGCCCAAAAGGGGGTACGGAGTACTCGGCCGAGGAGGCTACGGAGGGGGTCTACCCGATTGGTGGTCTGCCGATTAGTAAATTGGCGACATCCGTTGTTGAATGGAATAGGCAGGTCGACGCAGAGCATACTACAGAGAACACGGGTTGGCCTGCTACGGATGGCTCCATCACAAGCCTTTTTGCTGATCGCAATGCAGCGCGCAGGGACCACATGGAGGACGCAAGGGATGTACGTAAATGGGGACAAAGATTATAGTATATAATAGAGCTGCCATCCCTCCGATTGTCTCGCCCTTTCTCTCGTCTAGCCACCCTCCAGCCTCATACCCTCAACCAGATATCTCCCTAGTATCTGTTGCCTAGTGAATCAAGATGAAGACCGCCATCAAGACCCTCCTTGCCGGAACCGGCCTGGCCTCCCTGGCCTCCGCCGTCACTCCCGTCTCCGATTCCGACATGAACAACCTGCTCAATGCCGGAGGTGTCGAACTTGCCATGAGGGCCCAGCCCATGTGGTTCTTCGGCCAGGCCATGAACCAGCCTCCTTGCATTCCCACCTTTGCCACCACCTCCAGCGGCGGACAGACTCCCTCCGCCCCCCTTTGCGCCTATCCCAACGTTGGCTGCAGCTGCCGTACCCCCGGTGTTCCCATCACGAACCCTTCGCCTTCATTCCCCACCTACTACTCCTACCAGAAGTGCACCGACACCACCATCCGAATTCAGTACTCCCTGTTCTACGAGAAGGATGGGTAAGTTTTGGGCTTCTATGAAATTGATTCGAACACCATCTATGTGAGTTCTTGATACTGACCAAGCCCGTTTTAGCACCACTCCCGAGGGCATTTTGGGCCACCCTTAGTAAGTACTCTCCGACTTCGATTTGACGATAATCATATCACTAACGCCATCCAGCGACTGGGAGCGTGTCATTGTTGAGTGGGCCAAGGGCTCAGACTCCAACTGGACCCCCAGCAAACTCCTTCTGTCCCAGCACTCTGGCTATGGCACCTTCAACTGGAGCGATATCCAGAACACCTTCAACACTGCCGATGGCACCCTTCAGCGTGGTGGTGACAACGGCCGCCAGAACCTTGACCACCCCAAGGTCTACATTGCTTGGAGCAAGCACGCCAACTACGACGACCGCAACACTGTAAGTTAAAAACACCTCGTGCAACTACAACCTTTGACCCTTTTTCTGACTGTTTGACACGCAGGGCTGGAACGACCCTCTGTCTCAGCTTGACGACAATGCCTTCCGAAGCCAGGACTGGTGGTACTTCCCCGTCGCCGGTAAGTATCAGACACTCAGAATCTTGAAACAAGCAAGATTTTCCCTATTTTATTACAGATCGCTAACGACTCGCAGCCGACTACCTCCGTGCTGACGGCTCAACTGCTCTGGGCCAGCAGCTCGGCAGCCTCAACTGGGGCGACGCTTCCTCCAACCCTCTTTCAGTCCACAACAGCCTCTGCTCTCAGTAAATTAGAGGAAAGGGGATATAATACCATAATGTATATACAATAACGGCCTGAAAATGAAAAGTGAATTGATGACGACCAAAAAGATTGACTAGCTTTGCCTGTGCCTTTTTGTGATGTATAGCATAGCATGTGATTTGGGGGCCGAAGGATCCGTGTCTTAGCCAATAGTGTCAGCCGATCATTCCATTCCAGGTCATTGCACCCTTTCTGTGTGCATGGCAATTGGTCACTCGCTTAAGCCGTCTGCCATCTTAGCTTGCATGCTTGAGACCAGTAGCTTTTTGCTATCTAAGACATGAAATAATACAATCAGCCTTATAACCCGTCACATTACAACCAACGGCATTGACAGCCCCACAGTCCGGCCCGGCCCGGCACCCCAGGTACCAACATACCTGTACCAACAATATACGACAATTGATACAAAGGTTAATAAGTGAAGAGGCTTCGATCTAGCATGCAATCAAAATAACGGACGGCTGCTGTGAATTATAGACAAGATGAATCTGGAATTGGAGCTGCCAGCTCGATGAGCTACCCTGCATGACTGTTGCATTTACTGATGACGTTATACAAGCCTGAAGTACGAAGTGATCTTGCCTACCTAGAGTAGGTCCAGGACGGCACCAAGGCCTAATTGATGTATACCAAGATTGTCTCTATAAAGGCTATTCTTAATTATCGGTTCCTGCTACGATACAGAACGTAACTTGATATAAATGTGTATATGTTTCTGTAAATAAACAACTCACTCGTATTCGGCATTGATAAAAGATGCTTGCTTGGGCCGTAGCTCTCGGCCAATGCCGACGATGCAGCTACGGAGCGGGTATCCCCGATTACTCATCGCTTCAACTCCGAAAATGGGCGCCATTTTGCTCCGTAACGCTCCGGCTTGTGAAGGCTGGTCGCCGACGTTGGGAGATCCGGCATTTGTCAGGCCCAACCGACAAAAAGCGCAACCTGAACTGCCTCTTATGTACTAACATTGCATGTACTAAAGGAGAGGCGCCCGCCGCCAATTACTAGAGTAGGCCAGTTACTTGATTGCCCCAGCGTTTTGGCTGCGCGGGTGCATGTACCGAGTTTTTGAGTTTCGACAGCCAAGCAGTGCTGGCTGAGTCACCTGATCAGCACCAACGATGCTCAATGCCCAGCAAATTTCGCACGGCATTTGTCTCACTGCATCACCACGTACCGGATTCAAGCATCTTGGCATCTGGATCAGGAACACGCGGCAAGCGGCAATTTCACTAATGCCCAGCTCACCAATCAGACATACAGCTGTGGCTTTTCCATCGTTGGCCATCCCGGCATAGGGAGCGGGGATCAAATTGCATGAGACGCGGGGCAGTGCTTTGAGCTTAGACCTGCGAGCCAAGCACAGACACAGGCACAGGCACAGGGTTCTTTTCTCGCCAGCAATTGTCCAGTCTCTTTTTCCTCAGCCCGCCGGAGTTGAAGGTGTCACCAGCCCGCCATGTCGTCGGCAAAGGCCACCAAGAAGAGCGCGTTCTCCTGCGAGCCGTGTCGCAGGCGCAAGGTGAGCTTGAGCTTTGGCTTGCAGCGGTGCCGTCTCTAGCCTCTGCTGCAAGATGCGTGCTGAAACGAGAGATTGGTCCAGTGTCCAGAGCTGACTTTGCTGGTGGCGTTAGGTCAAGTGCGGCGGCGAACAGCCCATGTGCCAACGCTGCGCTGCTCGTAACGATGAATGCGTGTATAAACTGTGTGACTTACCTGAGACTCTTTACTTACTTCTGGTGGCTCTGTCCCTTGTGGCTGACTGATCCGTTCTGCAGGAACCCGACGTTGTCCTATACGCAGAGACTGGAAGACCGCATTAAGGATCTGGAGGAACAGCTTGCAAAGGCGACGGCAGCAACACCACCGGCGGCGGCCAGCGACAGCAAATCTCCCGCGTCAAGTCACTCAAGCCCTTCGGCTCAGCAAGACCCCCGGCAGCAAATCGACGACAGCATAGCCCGAAGTTTCCGAGGCCTCAAGATAGACGACAAAGGCGGCATCACCTACCATGGAACGACCAGCTTCTTCAACCTCCCCAGTGATCACAGCTCTGCCGCCGTGGCAGTCGACTTACACGCCTCTGCTACCGAAGTCGAAACCCAACGGAGAGAGCGCCTTGTCTCAAACGCATGGCAGCAACGTGTCTTGGAGGAGCATTCTGGAATTCCCGTACGTGTGATGATATGGTGTGTTCGCTATTTGATAGCATTAGTTTCTCATGATTTTTTCTCTTTGCAGGAACCGTTCCAAACACTTCTCAATGTCCACTGGTGCTGGATACAACCCCTCTTCAACTTCATCTACCGACCTGCCTTTACTCGTACGCACCCTTGTAGTTCCTTTTTGTTCTTTCATTTTTTTTCTTGTGATATTTACGAGTTTTGTAGGCGATATGCAGTCCCTGGGTCCGTATTACTCCCATACGCTCCTCAACGCTGTTCTCTCACATTCAATCCGATGGGCAAAGAGCGATCCAAATACAAAACGCATTCTGGATGAGTCGTACGACGGAGGTGCTGTGTTTGGTAAGCACGCCCGCAGCATGCTGTTTGACGAACTGAGCAGGGGTGTTTGCACGATCCCGACTGTCCAAACCCTGTTGCTCTTAAGCGCGCAAGAGTGTAGTCTTGGAAACACAACCCAAGCTTGGACATACAGCGGCTTGGCATTCCGACTGATAGACCACCTGGGAATACATGTCGATGGAGAACGGTATCCTGGCTCGGTCCATTTCAGCGACGAAGAAGTGGAAATCCGACATCGAGTCTTTTGGTCGTGCTATTTCTGGGACAAAATCATTAGTCTCTATCTCGGTCGTTCACCATCGTTAAAGCACACCACCGTATCTCCACCTCAGATCATGTGTAAGTCGCTCATGTCGATGTTTGACGTCTGCCTACTAACGTTCGTTGTTGTTAGTCGACGACTCTGCTGAGAACGAGCTGTGGGTTCCGTTTGGCGCGCCTCCACTTCAAACTGCACCTTGGAAGTATCCACCATCCACAGCTCATTCAGCCTCGTGCTTCTTGAGCATGTGTCGGCTATCAGTCATTTTCAACGAGATCTTGATTCACATGTACGACCCACTCATGCAGAATACGGAATCCGAAGTGCAGGAGTGCTTGACTGCCCAGGAGCCGGCTTTGCAGCAGTGGTGGGACGAGTTGGCCCCGTATCTGAAGCTGGAGCCCATGGCCTTGCCCAACCTGGCCCCACCGTCTCATATTGTTACCACAAAGTAAGTCTTGGCTGGTCCCAATCGCCGATTCCGTAGAGGTCGTTAACCGTCGGATAGTTGTCTCTATCATACGTTTAAGATCCTTCTTTACCGTCCGATGCTCACTCGCAGAAAACTGGAAGATGACGTTGCGTCACATAAGCGCTACCTTGTCGAATGTGTAACCTCCGCCACCGCCATCATAGCCATCTTTGATCTCTTTTGCCGAACGTTCACGATGAACTACTGTGTACTGTCGCTGGCGTACAGTGTCTACATTGCTTCATCGATATTCTTACTCCAGGTCCAAGCAGCTCCAGATGATGGGCAAGCCCTTGAGCGCCTAAACTACTGTATCGAAGCTTTGAAGCAAGTCAGGACATTTAGCCCTGGTAAGTCACAGACCTAGGCATACCTTTCCCCTTTCCTGCTTCCTTTCTATCCTGGATGTCTGAGTCAAACCTGTTCTGACCTACCTCAGTCATCGGCAGCGCCATAAACTTATTGAACAAGGAGCTTTCAGCGGTCGGTATCTCGTTAGATGTGCAAGACCACTACCAACCACCCCCACCTCCTGCTGCCACAGAATTTCCTCAAGGAAGTCCAGTGTATCAGGCTGCCGAGGTGCCCCCTTCGCAACCGCAGGCTGCTCATCCACTATTTCATGTTCCTTCAACTCACAGCTACGGCACCCACACTATGTCCATGGATCCAGGAATCTTTGAGGCAATGTCATCCTTAGAGCCACTCAGCGTCAGAGTCGGTGCTCTTCCCAACACCGATCCGCAAAATCCATTCTAGCCACCCTCATTCGCCAGGTCTACGGGCCTGTCGTCTTATCCTCGTCCTAGGAGAACCATCTTCAGAAAGTAGTCGAACCGGTTAAAAGAATAAGCTTTCATCGTAGCTCGACATAAAACAAGAGCTAGACCGTGCCACTGTAGACGGCCACGGCTGCTCAGCCCATATCTTAGGGGATAGCTTGGTATGATCTTCGTCATGTGTCCATGGCGTCTATCTCGTGCGCGGCCTCGTCCGGGGCGTCGGTTCGATCGTCGAGCTGATGTCTCACCATAGGATTGGAGCCGTTAGACAGAACAAAAAAACAATATTCATCACAAATCCGCAGCTCTGTTGTCCACGTGGCCTAGTTCGAATCACAGCCCAGTCCGTTATCGTGTGCAGTGGAAGCTTTGTATCGCAGATTGAAGTGCTTCAAGGAGAGGTGAGTGGAAGAGAGATTTAACTTGTGTTCAGGGGCCCTTACCTATATATATATCGAAGTCCAGATCGGGGAATGCTTGCGGGGTGGCATCCCTGGCCATCAATCGTTCAGTGACGCTCTGGATGGAGTCCATCTGTCCACAAGAAACAGAGGTAATACTACAATCTGGCAGCATGACGGAAGTTGGCCGAAAGCCTACGGGTAATGGCTTTATTAACCCAATCCCGGCTCTCGGCATCAATGCGTGAAAAGAGTATATGTTCCGTAATACGTCGGTTGCGGGGTCTCTGAAGGGATGTCTACATATAGTACTGATTACATGCGATCAATACTCCGCGTTAGGTATGCTGGGAACTACCGGTACCGCCAGAACGGTGCCATCCACATGGATACAGTGTTTATTTCTACGTTGACAACAGGCGAACATTCTCTCAACTAACATGGGCTCTATGCTGTTCGGATACTGTGGTCCTTTGCTGCACCGGGCGCATGTTGCAACTCCCGACGCCTCTATCTGCATGTTTCAGCCAAAGAGTTTATTCTTTAGGCTAACAATGGAATCATTTGTGCTGAATGGGAGCCTTCACTCCGCTCAGAGTGAGACAAAGGACCCACAGATATGCAGCTATCATCGAGAAGAAGATAGAGAGATTCCTCTATGAAAGCATACGACCAATGGTTTTTGACAATGGAAAGCCACCATTGACTGATCACTTCCCTGCTCACGGAAGCGCGGAGGATCGAATGGATGACCATCAATGCTACCTACTAAATCAGCTAGCCGACATTAACCCAAAACGAATCATTTCGCTTTTATTCGTGGAATTATTCATGATTGAAGCCATTCGCGCTGGTAGCATACGAGGTGTGGCACTCGTATACAGATGAAGATGAAGATGGGCTTTGCAGAAACTTTTTCCTCTCCGCGGTGAGATGACGAATTGGTGAAGAACAGGCTGTTGACGGGTGAATTCCAGATAAATCCCCATTGGTATGGATAAGAACGGAGCACACACACAAAGACCGCAGATTTGGGTCGGCTTTTACCCACCGCCCCTTAATAATGTCATCGATGACGAGTGCTGACCTTGGAATGGTTGTTAGGTATCTCCTCTTATTGGGACCAACGACGAGACGTACAACTTCCTTTTGCAGAGCAAGAACGGATACATCTCCACAATCAATTTTGAGAATGCTACTAGCCAGAGGACCCATTACATTCGATACGAAGTACGATACAGTTATCATCTGAGCACGAGAAGAAGTCGGGGATAAAAGAGGAACCAGGGCGGCCTTTATGATGCTGGATATTACGGAATATTCGTATATACTCCGTACAGCACGGCGATTGGCAGGGAGCACAAATCGGCATATACTTGTGCAACTTCCCGAAGCATCTACTCGGTCCAATGATGAGTGATATTCTCACAATGAGGAGATCTGACCCAAGGGGGTGCCCCGCAAGGGGGTCATTCTACAAAACTAGATCCATGGCGCGTCCTCTGGAGTGATGCTTCTCTGGGCGCGAGACTTACGCAAACTGGCAATGACGGGGTCGACGGGAGCAGCCGCATTGGTCCGTTAGGATGACCCGGATGGCGGGCACACGATCGGGGCTTTGTCATGAGTTCCAGCGTCTTATGTTATGCTGTACTCGTACATCATGGAGCCTCACAGCTGCTGTGGGACTCGAGAGCTTG
This sequence comes from Trichoderma semiorbis, assembly GCA_020045945.2. NCBI lineage: Eukaryota > Fungi > Ascomycota > Sordariomycetes > Hypocreales > Hypocreaceae > Trichoderma > Trichoderma semiorbis. The sequence continues at coordinate 3,871,369 of CM034695.1, forward strand.
GAGCTTGGGCTCTTCGGATCGGAAGTTGGCCGATGGTCCCCCACACGGATTCGCATGCAACGGGCACATGAACTACCGTGAGCTCCATCTCCGCCTATACAAGGGGCGCACAGCGCGTCCATTGCCGTGCAACACCATGGCTCTGGGTTGGTGATGTTTTTCTGAGCTTCACTTCGCTGTCTGGAGTTGTGTCTTGGGATGAGGCTCGGTCAACCAAACAGGCGCCAACTCCTTTGGCTCAACGCTGCAAGGACCTTCCTCGGGCCTCAGGCAACACGGGGCATTTCTCAATTGGGCCTGGGCTGGAGCCAGTGTCATAGCGGGTTAAATGTCGGCTAAAACTTACTCAGTACTGAGTACCTGAAACAGCTCGTAATCTAGACGCCTCTTTCTGGTACATCTACCGCCTGAATGAGCTCTGCATAGACCTCGGTCTACCAGAACGGGAGCGGGGTCGCAAAGCCCATGGCCAGTGAGAAACGAATCCGAGTTGGGAAGCGGTTGGTTAGCTGGTTCGGCGCCGAACCCTTTTCATCGCGACAATGCTTCGTTTCTCCCGTCTTTGGTGACCGGGCAATTCGCATCCTGGGGCCGTGACCGTTGAATTTGGCCGAGGCGAGACAGAAACATCCAGCCGGGCACGAACCTACAGGGAGACACGGAACGCAATCCATCAAAAAGTGTCCACCTTCGAGAGCCACTCGGCTCCGTTGCCATCACCTCCGATCCTACGCGTTAGCGGCGTGCACCAAGTGCCGGCAGAAGCACAACGGAAAGCGGCTGAAGGTTGTGCGATCCGCTGCAGGGCGGGCATTTTATGGCAGCAAATCGACAGAGAACCCCATAGCGGCTGCAAGAGGGTGAATGCGAAACGATTTGGGGGCGGTTGGTTTTGATATTCGGACACGTTCCGTTGGGCCAGCCTTAACACTGGGGCGAAGTTGGATCTGCGGAGGGTCGCCGGGAACGAATCGCCAACAGCCGGCCGATCATGGCTGGACCCAATCTCTTTTTTATCTTGACCGTTATCATCATTGCCAGCGGGTCTATTCCTAAAGGTAAGAAGACATATCTCTTGCATTGAACGAAATTGGTTGTGGTTTCTATTGCGTCTTTTCTTGTCCTCTAGCGCCACCCCCCTATTCGCTGGGCTGCATCGGAAAAAAACCGCTGACCTGTTGTTCAAGGCTACGATGAAGGCGGATTTGCTGCAGTGGCAGACATGCCATCCTTCCTACATGACCTAGGCCTAATAGGACGACAGTGGGAGGGCAGGAGGCACGAGCTCATCGCGAGAAAAGCGAACATAACGTCGTTTGGCGTCCTCGGCGCGGCGTTTGGTGCCATCATCGCCTTGGCCATCACAGATAAGCTCGGACGCCTGCGGACGTGGCAGACCTTTATGGCTGTCTGGATGACTGGCTTCTTTATTACGACCTTTTCATCCGGAATAATGGGGCTGTTGCTGTTCTCGCGGCTGTTTTCTGGTGTGGGTGCCGGTGGCCTTACGGTCGTAGCACCCCTTTATCTCACGGAGATTGCTCGATCCAAGTCTCGAGGGATGGTGGTGTCCGTGTACATGGTGCTGCTGCTATCTTTCCTCATGTTCGGTTGGTCACTCAAAGATTTTCCATACAAGCTAATTATGCATTTGTCTAACATGGCATGTTTACAGGGTTCTTCATCAGCTATGGAGCCAGAAAGTCTCTACCCCCATCCAGGGAGCAATATCGCGTTGTATTATGCGTGCCCTTAATCCCCGGAGGCATTGCCCTATTCTTTTCGTCGTTTCTCAAGGACACTCCTCGCTGGCTTGCATCCAAGGGCCGCAATGACGAGGCTCTTATCGTACTATCCAGACTGCGAGGAGCGCCTCCTAACGACTCAGCCGTCAAAAGAGAATATGCCGAGATCCTTGAGCAGACACGAGACGCGAAGCAACGACTGTCCGACACCACGACGTGGCAGCTTGTAAAAGAAGTTGCCACCATCCCCACCTATCGCAAGCGGTTTCTCTTGGGCCTTGTCATGCAGACAATTGCCCAGTGGACGGGTGGTAACGGAATTACGTACTACATCCCTATGATTTTTCGATATGCTGGTGTCCGCAGTGACAATATATCGTTGATCAACTCGGGCGCTTATGGAGCGCTCAAGCTCTTCTTCACCATGATTTTCACGTGGGGCCTCATCGACATCATTGGGAGGCGCATCTGCTTCATGAGCGGTCTGTTCCTACAGGGCGCCACACACGTATACATGGCTATCTACATGGGCATTTGGATCGACTCTCAAAACAAGTCCGCGTCCGATGCCGCCGTTGCATCTGTGTTCATTTATGCTGTTGGCTGGTCTATCGGACTGTGTACCATCCAATACTTATACGGCACTGAGATCCTACCCACCCGGGTACGAAGCGTCTGCTACGCTACTAACATGACGATACACTGGTTCTTCCAGTTTGCCGTCGTGCGTTCTACGCCGGCCATGTTCGACGGCCTCAACATCTGGGGCGCATACGTGTTCTGGGCATGCATTTGCTTCATCGGCCTCGTTGTGCTCGGCCTCTGGGCCCCTGAAACAAAGGGCGTCCCGATGGAGAGGATGGAGGAGCTGTTCTCCGGGCCGTGGTACATGGGGTGGAAGGCGAAGCTGGGCCCACAGCGCGATGTGGAAGAGAGATCGCTCGGCAGATCGCCGTCTGAGGATCTGGGCGGCAGTTCTGAAGCTGTGCAAGTGAATGCACAGACGAAATATCCATGATTTTGATCAGCCTTGATGTATTAATATTGTGCGCTGCGTTTTTGTTATTCGTTGGATTGTCTTGCTTATTTACAAAAAGCGTGCGTTGCGGGTATATATTCAACCTATGTAATCTGGCGTTGACGTTGGATATTCGAAGTACTTGGAAATAATGGTATATAGAAACCAAAAGACAGAGGAAACAAAATTGGTATTCCTGGCTATTTACCGCATTCTGACTCAATCACAACTGGTGCCACAAAGGCTATTAATTCTCCACAATGAGCAAGGAATGAGGATTGTCAAAAACATCAATGTTTTGTATTGTTACGCAGGGCATAGTAAAATGTCGGGAAAACCCAGATAGTCACCCAACATGTCATCAATCATGGCCATAAAGTAGCATTCAAAAAAAAAAAAAACAGCAAAGCCGAAATCCAAACCAACATCTTCATCGATAAATTCCCTCCTCAAAAATACGCACAACTATTAGTGAGAAGACAGTTGATAGCTGCCCATCTTCCTGGGCGGGACCTTTGCCTGGAACATGCGGTCAATCTCGTCAAAGGTGCGGCCCTTGAGCTCAGGAACGTAGAACCAACTCCACGTAGTGGCGATGAGGGCCAGGCCGCCAAAGATGAAGCCGACCTTGCCCCGGAGGTTGGCCTCGTCGGGATTGACCATGTAGGGGATGGCAAAGTTGAAGATGATGCCCATGATGGCCTGGGTGGCCGTGGCGAGGGCAATGGTGGGAGCTCGGAGGGAGGTGCTGCTCGCCTCTCCCAGGATGGCAAAGGCCATGGCGCCGAGACCGATGTAGTAGAAGAAGGCGTAGACGACGGTGAGAGAGGCCTGCACCCACTTGGCGGCGCCGGTGGGCACAACGTCCATGATGCCGATGAGGAAGAGGATGAGGGTCAGGATGCACATGCAGCCGACAAAGAGGCTGCGGCGACCGAGCCGGTTCATGACGATCCAAGAGACAATGTTACCACCCAGACCGCAGGCACTGACGCCAATGCCGAGGTTGAAGCTCTTTGACTGGGGGAGACCGGCCAGCTGGAAGAAGTAGGTGGAAAAGCCCATGACGAAGATGATACCGGTGAAGTGCTGGCACACAAAGACACCCATGCTGATGCAGGTTCGGACGAGGTTGGTGCCCTTGAAACACTGGATGAAGGAGCCCTGCTCAGAGTTGGATGCTTCCTCCTCGGCAATGGTGGCCTCGAGGGTGGCGAGCTTTGCGTTGAGGTCGACGTCGGACCCGTAGAGGGAGCGGAGAGACTTGAGGGCCTGATCACGCTTGCCAGCGCGGGCGAGATACCACGGCGTCTCGGGGGCGAAGGGGAGCAAGACGATGAGGAAGAGGCAGAAGAAGAGCTGGATGGCAAACGGAGCACGATAAGCCCACTTGTCGGTGCGCAAGCCAAAGCCCTTGATGGCGGCGTTGGAGAGCAGCTGGCCGGAGCCGATGCCGAACTGCACGCCAGCAGTGGCGATACCACGGAAGGCAACAGGGGCGCACTCGGAGGCGGCAAGCGGCGACAGCGTCAGGTAGAATCCCAGACCAAAACCAAGGATGAGCTTGGAGATAAGGAAAGCAGGTCTGATGGTAGAGAACATCTCGCCAAAGATGCCTCCCGTGACGATGGCGATGCCGGCCAGCAGTGCGGCCTTGCGACCCCAGCGATCAGCAACCCAAGAGCAGGCAAAACCGCCAAAGAACTGGCCAACACCACTGATGGTGTTGAAGGCGCTCAGCCAGTCGGCGGGAATAACGTAGCCGTCTGTGTCATTGTACCAGTAGCCAAAGTCGCGGCGGAAGGGCTCAACGGAGAGCATGCCTCCGTTGACCTGAGCATCGAAACCCCTGAAAGAGATGTGTTAGTTGAATGAAGTTTGAATCATGGGCTGTTCTGTTCTCAGACTCACCAGCCAACTCCGGACATGGCCCAGTAAAAGGCCCAAAAGACCAGGGCGGGGTGGTTGACAAAAACCTCCTTGACGGTCAGCTCATGCTCCCTCTGGATGTCGACTCGCACGGTATCGTCCTTGGGGTTGATGTCGTCGACGCCGGAAATGTGCGCCTCCAGCGCTGCGCCGGAATGTTTCTCATCGTCGGAAGAGCCCATGATGGCGATGAGGAGGCTTCCTCTTGTTTGTCTGTCTGTCTGCTTGTCTGTTCACCACCAAAGTCTGGGAATCTTGTGAGCAGCAGAGACTATGGGGCGGCTGACAGCTTGGCGAGAGCGAGAAAGGCAATTGGGACACAGGCGGCCCCGAGGTTCATATACTTGGTAAAGACTGTGGTGTGAGGCGATTGCGGTCATCATTCGGCATGGGTTCAGAGTCTCAATCGATGGTGTTGATGCATCCTGTTTTGCACTGCAGCAAGTCCCTGTGGAGAGTTCGGACCGATTCTGTGATTGGTAGCGGCTAAAGAAGAAGAAGCACGAGTAGGGCCTAGGACGGACGCGGTTGGCCTAGAAGGCGGACGGGCATGAAGACAAAAAAGACTGTGTCGAATAGGGTTTGCAGCCTGGAGAAGTCCGGGGTACGGGTGGGATGCAGGGGAGGCAAAAGATGGGGAAGGGAAGAGGCCAGAAGCAGAAGCAGAAGCACAAAGAGGTTCTCACCAGCATACACACAAACACCAACACCGGTGGAGGGGCGACGCTCCCCGGCAGTTGTGCGATAAGCAGCAAAGCCAACTTAACCTGTGTAAGACGGCCGGCGTCGTGATGGCGCTGCTTATAAGACGCCATTGGCTGCTTCCCCTTGATGGGCGGTTTGTCACGCTGCCTCTCCCGTGGGGTGAAAGGCGAGGGCTGGAGCTAAACCCAAGACTAGCAGATGGCTAGCAACAATATGCTCGATGCGGGGGTATACGAAGAATTTGATGTGGCTCGATGGGCTGCACAAAATGGGCAGATAGATGGACGAGGTTTGGAGGCGGACGGCGAGACACACAGACCACCTCGTTTATTTTGGTCCGGCGTATTTGCCTCTTTGCATTTCGTAAACAGTGATGATGCCGTATTATAGTACAGCATGGATGATGATGACCATCGCATTCACATATGGTTGCACAGTCGAGATGAAATCTGCCGAAGCCGGGCCTGTGCGCCCGTCGGGAGTTTTGGCACATGCATCACAACGGGAGGCGGTAACATCCGAGTCTGGAGAGAGACGGGATGACACCGTGGTACTGCAATAAAGACAATGCTAGGTAGTACGAGTAAGTACTGTAGCAATATCAGATGAGGGATGACAAGAACCGGGACAAGGACCAGGACAAGGACGGCAAGGTATCGAAATAGAATACAAAAAAAAAAAGTTGAAGAGATCAAAACCGACGGCGAATCGGAACTGAAACGCGCAAGCCAAGTACTATTACTCATGTACCCTGCCGGGAGCGGGGAAACAAACCGCCAGACAGGGAAAAAGACGAAGAAAAAATTCTGCTCCCTGCCGAGATCAAAGTAGCCTATCCATCCAACGTTTTCTTCACTAACCGCCTTTTGATACTATTACTCACACAACCACAACCACAACCACAACCACAACCACAACCGCTACGAGCCATGGATACTATGCCGCCTTTTAATATTAAATCCCACAGCAAAGCGGCCGACGCCTCTCTGGTTGGCCCGGCGCTACTCCGAAATCGAGTCGACGCACGAAACGAGCCGGTGCGCCTTTCGGTTGAATATCGATCGGCCCAGGAATAGCGGCCCTTGGCACCCCCTACAGCCTGCCCCAGAGCCTCTGCAACCCCCCCAAAAGTGCCCCAAAGTCCCCAGACTGCCCCGGACTCGCCCCCCTCCTTTTCGGCTCCATGCCCTGCAGCGGCCCTGCAGAGCCCTGCAATGCCCTGTCGAGCCGCTAACGAGCTTTAGGGCTCCCCCAGACCTGTGGGTGGCTAAACCAACCTGCCGTGGCCCAACCTGAATCATAAAGGACAAGGAGCCACCTGACAGCCGGTAGCATCGATCGCGCCTTGCTAGCATCACGTTCAACTCACCACCGAGACTCCCCGAGCCAACTTCTCCCCTCATCCGCAGCCGCATCATCGCGACTCTTCGTCTGTCTCTCGTCCGTCTTAGTCGAACCCGGCCTGAAGTGGCCCTCCGCGGCCCTGTGCTGTGCATGCCGCCACCCGCAATGCCGCCGTCTCACCCAGCTTCAGCTCCAGCGCCAGGGCCACAGACCGCCCAGCGACAGGAGCCACTGCCCTTTCTCGCAACGGCCCTCTCATATACGGGCGCTTCTGGGCCTGGCTCTGCTTCCTCGGGAGGCTCAGGCACAGGTCCGGGTACAGGCACCGGCACGGGCTCGGGCATAGGTAGCTTCTCTATCAATGGTAACGGCGTGGCTGGTACTCATGCCGCCAACGCCATGGCGCGCCCTCCTGGCCAAGCTGCCTCGCCTCTGTCCATGGCCCTCGCTCCGGATGTCGACGACCTGGATGCTGACGGCGACGTCAACGCCAACGGTCCACAGTCGCCGGCAGACGCCGCCGGCATGAACCGCCGTCCGGGGAAGCGTCCGGCCGCCCGCGGCACGGCCTTCTATCCCCGGAAGCGAGCCAACACGGCTTGTCAGGTCTGCAGAGCCCGCAAGACCAAGTGCGACAACAAGAAGCCCGCCTGTAGCTACTGTGTCAGCGTCGGCGCCACGTGCATTCAGTCCCCAGTGGATCTGTCAAGCTTCGACCCCGCCAGCCTGAAGATCCTCGATCGTATCGACGAGCTGGAGCGTCTACTGCGGCATGCTGTGCCCTTGCCAGGCGCTGCCGACGCTGCGGCGCCACTGTCGGCTCTCGCTCCGGCTCCAGGCTCGGGCCTCTCCAGCCAGCACCGGCTGCCCCCACTCTCGCGATCCAGGGCGTTTGACAGCGCCGGCGGCGGAATCCACGGCCAGAGTTCCAGTGTGAGCAGCCTCTCGGGGCTCAGGAATCCAGATGATGAGCTGGATCTCACCAGCCTGCTACCTCAGCGTGTGGATCACATCCTGCAGTGGCCAGCTTTCCAGAATTCCGGTACCCACCACCATTCGCCAGCCTCATTTCGCGCCCCTCCCGATGCCATCGCAACCCCTCCCTCCGGGTCGGCCTCGCTGGCTGGCCTCATCGACATGGACTCTCATCGCATATATAGATTGCTGGACAACTTTTTCCTCCACATCCACTGCAAGAACCCCATCCTCGATGAGGTCTTGGCCCGCCGCATGGTCCTCAACGCCTTTCTGGACGGCATAGACTGGTCTCCTGCCTCATGCCTTGCCCTCATAATATGCGCCCTGGGCTGCATTGCCACGCCCTTTGGCCCCAGTGGGGAAACCAAACTGGGCACCCAGACCTACAACGACTCCCAAATCTTCTTCCAAGCTGCTCAGAAGCGTATCGGCATCTTGCTCGTGCGCTCCGACATTGTGGGGGCGCAATGTCTGTTCCTGTCGGGCATCTACCTGATGATGGTCTTTCAGCCCGTCTACGCCTGGCGTTTCTTCTCTCAAGCTCTGGCCGCCTGTCAACATTTCCCCTTCTTGGCTCGAGCCCAGAACCTCAACACCTCTCTGGATGCCATGGAGATGGGTCGCCAAGACACCCAAGAGCAAGCCGTCTATTGGTCGGCCTGGAAGTCAGAACGAGAGCTACGACAGGAGCTAGACCTTCCTGATTTCGATATTCTCCATTCTGGCAGCACCTTATATCCGCCCTTCTTCCCCGCACCACCGGTTGCCCCGGCCGAGTCTCCGGATGGGCCTGATACCGAGACCCAACGTGCTCGCGCCGCGTGGCTCTTCTACCTGGCGGAGATCTCGCTCCGTCGCCTCACTAGCCGTCTCTCTAGAGAGGCGCTAGACCTTCGTCAGCGCTATGCCTCTGATTCCATGTTGATAGACATGCTTTTGGACATGATGCCCGAGTACGAGGCCCAGATCCGGGAATGGTCGGACAGCCTCCCCGCGGACCTCTCCATTCATACTCCTGTGGAGGAGGACGGTATATGTCGGTCAGTCCTCCGAGGGCGGATGATTAACTTGTTTGAGCAGATATACTGGCCCTTTGTCATGGCCAGCATCAGTGCTCACAGCGCGAGGCGTCCGGTCAAGCCCGCCGTGGCAGAGTTTGCCAAAAGAGGACTGGAGACGCACATGCACCAGGTGCATGTCAACAAACCCGGCTTCCACCACCGACACCATGGAAGCATGTTCATGATACGAGCCTGTACACGAAGCGCTTTGGTTTTATTGGCGGCCGCCAAAGCCGGTTGCGCGATGCCCACTGACTGGGAGGATTCTGTTTACAAGACTGTCGGCATGTTAGCTTATTGGGAGGATGAGGATCGAGACTTGATACACTGGAGATCGACGTTGGAGCGAGAGCTGGCCCTGGCTCGTCATGAATGACCCAAAAGCGATACCTCATGTTGGTTTTTTTTTCTTCACATGTTTTAACATTTTCCTATATCTTTTCAATATTCTTCATTTTAATGACAGACATTTCTACTTGTCTGAATCGGGCCCTCAAGGTGGTTTCCTTCTCATCTTCTCCTCTTGCTCCCATCCCTCCCTCTAAAGTCGGTGAGACAATACGACATGAGCACATGCCACACAGTCGCGGTGCGTCAACGGCCACATGGTTTTTCGTCTCGTACAGCTAGAATCAAGCATGGCGCATACAAGGACGTGACAAAAACCAGGATCATGGGTTCTCGGTACGGGTGCCAGCCGTTGGCTCAACGTTTAAGCGCCATCTTGGTTTGGCAACTGTAACACACTTGTGGCCGGAGTTTTCTTGCGTGGCTTGTATTACTCCGTACACGTAACGAATCGTTCGGTGATGCGGTGAGGTGTCGCGTCGGGGAGTGTCGCCTCAGTCAGCTCCGCGCTAGTGACCAACATTAATTCGACTTGTTGCCCCGGATTATGGTCCTGGAATGCGGCCCTTTGCGAGATGGCCTCAGCTGAGCTCTTCGGATAATCCGTTGCTCGTTTGCGAAATGAAGAGATGGATTCGATGATGGGATCACATGGACTACCCCGACTTTTCATGTGTCCTAGCGCGATAAAGAGGCCGACGGCGTTGTGCGATTGCGGCGGTCGTGATTGAATGGGATCTTGCTCTCTTGATCGCCTCGCCCTTTCGCCCCAACTCCTTTTTTTCTCGTTGTTCTCGTGTCCTCGTGTTTTCTCAGCTGATGTTCGAATGAAATGACGATCGAATGATATAACGGCCAACGAGCATTCGGAATGATCTTGGGACATGTTTGTTTTTTCTCGCTTTAGTTCACCCCTATCATGCTGGGACCGATTAGTTTTGATTTTCGCTTGATTTACAAGATAAAAACAGTTCACTCAAGCGTTTGAACATCACATTTCCGGTCCCTACGACTGCATGTTTGATTTTCAACAGTTGCAAGCAGGCAGTTTTCAGGCAAACATGGTTTGGTTTGTGCTAAAATGAAGCAACAGTGTCATCACACAAGATTGTATATGTATACCTATATAAAACAAAGAGCAAACAAAAGTCTTTCGTACAAAATGCAACGAAACCCGCCTTTACTCCCAAAGTTTCCACCTATGCGACCGAATCCATGCTCGATGCGTTGCCGACACGTCTACGTGCCGTCGAATTTCCCCCCTTATAAAAAAGCCAAAGCCAAAAGCCAAATCGAGAGTGAGAAGAAAAGAGGAGCAGAAGAAGATCAAAAGATAAGAAAAAGAAAAACTCAATCCTGCATCGCATCCTTACTCCTTCATCTACGTCCCCGCGTCTCAGAGGCCTCTAGGAAAGACGGATCCTTAATACTGCCTCCTGCGTCGTCTAGTCCCGCGACTGGTCTGTTGTAGCTGAAATTGACAAACTGGTCCTGCATCGTCTTTGATAACACAAAGTCGTCGGGCACGGAGTCTTGGGCGGGCTCGTTTTTGAAGATTTCGTCGACGTTGCTGACGTCGGAAGCACTGGCCTGCCACGCACAACCATCTGTCAGAATAGGTTCGTGAAGAGGAATCTGGCCCCCAAGTTATATAGGGGCCTCGTGATGGGTTAGTTTGGGGGAGAGACTTACCACGTTGGGTTTGAACGTCGGTTCGTATTTGCGCTGCAGAAGCTTCTTCCAGTCGATGCCGTGGAAGAAGGGATGCGACTTGATCTCAGTGGAGCCGTTGACTCCCAGTCTTTTGTTCGGGTTTCGATCCAGGAGCTTGGTCAGGAGGTCTCTGGCGGCGGGGGGTACGACATCGTAGCCGGGGAAGTTGAGAGGGGCCGTTAGAATCTTGCGATACATTTCGTTTGTGTTCTCGTCATAAAACGGTGGCAGACCCGTTAACATTTCGTACAGCAGCACGCCTAGCGTCCACCAGTCGACTGTCTTGCCGTAGCCCTCGCCCTTAAGCAGCTCTGGTGCTAGGTATTCAGGGGTACCGACAAAGGTATTAGTGGAATCCTCATCCTTCATCTCCAACTTACAGAGCCCAAAGTCGCAAAGAGCAATATGGCCCTGGTAGTCGAGGAGGATGTTTTCGGGCTTCAAATCTCGATAGATGACGTTGAAGCCGTGCAGACATTCAAGCGCGCAAAGCAACTCTGCAGTATAAAAACGGGAGCGGTTAATGTCGAAGCGCCCTTCTTTAGATAGATGGTAGAATAACTCTCCGCCGTTGACAAAGGCCAGCACGAAGTAGAGCTTTTCGGGAGACTGGAAACTGAACTTGAGTGGGACGATGAACGGGTTGTTGATTTGGGCGAGCACGGAACGTTCCGCGAGCGTGTGCGTCACTTCGGACCGAGTGATGATTTTGGCCTTTCGAATCGTCTTGATGGCGTAGATGCGGCCAGTGTCCTTCTTCCGAACCTGCATGACCTTTCCAAAGCTACCCTTGCCAACCAGAGTGAGAAGATCAAAGTCGTCGATGGTGAGCTTGCCGACACGGTTTTCGACGAAGTTGACGCCAATCTGAAGCTTGCCTGTTCCATTCTGTAAGTCGAACCAGCCCAGCCCACTGAAGGCCTGGCCCTGCTGCGGTTTCTCGGCCTGGCCCTTTTTGCCCACTTGCGAAGCATCGGGAACGGCTTCAAATTTGGGGTTCACACGGACGGCGCCCAAGAAAATGTCCTGAGTTCTGCCTGTGCCTGCGGCGGCCGCCGGGTTTCTCATGAAGAGCTGGACGGTCAATTCGCCCACGCGGGACACGTCAAATTTGTACTGGGTGTTGGAACCAGCCCAGACAGGGTTCTCGGGGTTTCCATCAACAGAGTTGATGAAGACCTGGTTCTTGTCGAAATCCACTAGGGCGTACGGCATGTACTTGCCCGACACACGGCCGTGGTTGGTCGGGATGCCCTTGAAGCCCGACCCGGAGGACGTCTGCGGCCTGTCGAGGCTGCCGGAAAAGGCAGAGGCGTTTCGAGTAGATGCTCCCGTGCGCGTAGAGCCACTCAGCGCATCTCCGGCAGAGTGGGCGCCGGTCGAGTGGCCCGCCGACAGGGCATCTTGGTATTCTTCGGGGAGGGAGAGGCCGCGGGCTTCGTAGAGGGTGAGGACGAGGATGCCAGGTTTCGCGGGCTTTATTACGGGCGCCTGTGTGAGGTCCTCTATTGGATGGGAGAGAGGAAACACAAGGTTAGACAATATGATTAAAGAAAAGAGGGAAATGTGTCTGATGTACGTACCGGAGGCTCTCGCATCTGCGATGCTGTTGACGTCAGACGGGGTGGTGGCACCACTCTTATCCTTGGCCTTGTCTTTGTCCTTGGTAGAGGGTGTTGACGATTTCGAGAAGCCCAGGTGGGTTTCTTTGAGCTCTAGATAGTGTCATCCGTTAGTAGGTAGTAAGAAAGGGAAGATGCCCACAGAGACAACATGTGGATTGGTGGATCAGCTGGCTGGAGGCCGAGGCTGGGGGGTAAGGCTGAGGATATTCAGGGTTTGGCGTCCAGCCACCAGACCAAGTCTTTGCGCACAGACAAAGCAAGCAGACACGTTGGCAGATTTTGACCGATTGAATATGATGACGATGGGCGGAACGACAGAGACGGGTATGCAGATACCCAAAGACGCAACAAAGCCCGATCGGGATGGGGGATGCAGAGCAAATCGCCAGACTCACTTTTGGTCAGGTTCCAAGACATGGTTTGCACCAGCGCAGCGAGGCTGGAACGATCCAGCAGGGTGAAGGAGTTTGGAGTCGCCCGAATGCGAGCTGCGACTTGGGATTCTAATCTGGGAATACTAGAATACAGGCCTGGACTTGTGATTCGAACTCGGGATTTGGAATAAATCGGGGGGTGGGCGCAGGATTCGAGGTTCAGGTTCGGGATGGGGTTTGTTGTATTGGAATCAAAATGGAATTGGCTTTCGGATCAGGTTTGATTTGATGCAATGTGACGGCGGCCACTGACGCGGGAGCGGGGGGGAGCGGCACAGGGGTTGCGAGCGGGGGTTGGAGGCCTGTGAGGCGCTGGAAGGAGAGTGTTGGAGTGCTGTGACGCGACTTTGCAGCGGGCGTTGGCTACTGTGTGTTCATGTTATGGTGCGCGGACCAGCGTTGAGTTTTTGATGGATTTCAATTTGCAGCGAGACTGGGCGGAATGAGGTGAATTGACTTTTCAGACTATGCGCAACAGTGTTTCAGTACAGTATGAATCAAGACTTTTTCTTTTTATCATTTCTCAAATACAGAGTCGAGAGTTAACAAGTAGTGATTGCACTGCCTCGTGATGACGATTTCGCTCCAAGGCAGAATATGAAATGGAATTTGATCATCACTCTAATGCTTGTCCATCATCCAACAGCAGCAACCTTGCCTATCATGGATCCTTGCTCATGCACAGGAACCCTCAGGTCCCAAATCTCCAGCTCCAGCTCCAGCTCCAGCTCCAGCATCAAAAGCCCCCAAAATACGGGGTGCATAATCAATCAAGCCTCAACAAGGTAATCCTTAGGAATCCATTCCCTTGAACAAATCCCCCACATCATCTCAAACGTCCACTAAACAGTTTGCGAAGAAACCGCGGCCCGGGATTTGTCATTGCCGTTCTCTCTCACTCTCACCTTTTTTCTCGCTAGTACCAAGTTGGGCGAAGGGGTCCAATTGCGTCATGCACGCGATGCTCAGAAACTGGAGCCGAATCGATGGAATATTTTTTCTTAGCCCCTCATTGGGGAACTTTTTTGTCATTTTGTGTGTCTAGACTCGATTGAACCTTTTTATTGTAATTAATTTTTACTCTTTCTTTTCCTTGTTTGTAATATCGAGAGGAGAGAATTATATAACATAACAATTACATCTCTTTGGGACTATTTAACTCCAAGCCCCTTCCCCATCTATAGCTTCAACCAACCCCTCCCTCCAACAAACCAACTTCCACACAACAACTCACAACTTACACAAACACCACAAAGCTCCGAAACAAAAACAATCGCCCATCATGATCTTCAACATCTTCTCCCGCCTCGCCCGCCCCTTCACCACCGCCTCCCGCCTCTCCGTCGCCCCGGAATCCTCCTCCTCCGCAGCTGCTTCCACCATCCCCGAGGGCGCCCAGCGCTGCACCGTCGCCGCCGGCTGCTACTGGGGCACCGAGCACCTCTACCGCAGACACTTTTCCGGCAAGGGCCTGATTGACGCAAAGGTCGGCTTCATTGGTGGTGATTTGGACAACCCGACGTACCGCGCTGTCTGTGGCGGAAAGACTGGCCGTAAGAACCACTTCCGTGTGCTATATATAACACAATAAAATCAAACCTCAAGACTTCAATACTCACACATATAAGCAGACGCCGAGGCCGCCGAGCTCATCTTCGACCCAACCCAAGTCTCCTACCGCCAGCTCCTCGAGTTCTTCTACCGCATGCACGACCCCACGACCCTCAACGCCCAGGGCCCGGACACCGGCCCCCAGTACCGCTCCGCAATCTACTTCCACTCCCCCGAGCAAGAGGCAATCGCCCGCGAGGTCACCGAAAATGCAAACGCCCAGTGGTGGGGCGGCAAGATCGTCACCGAGATTGCGCCCGCGGGACAGTGGTGGACGGCCGAGGAGTATCACCAGCTGTATCTCGAGAAGAACCCTTCGGGGTATGAGTGCCCGAGCCACTTCTTGAGGCCGTTCAAGGACCTCCAGTAAAAGCTTGACTAGTTGGAGACGAAGAGACGAGGGGGAGAGAAGAGGGGGAATCATGGACAAGATGAAGGAAACTTGTTCCGTGAGCGATACGTAATTCAACATTCTTCACAGTATACCCATTTGTATATATATTCGCACATTCACAGCGCACTCATTGCAAGTTCAACCAAAGGGGTCATGTAGTTTTAATCAATACACTACAACAATTGAATCTTATTTTTCATTTCATTTTTATTTATTTTTTTGTATACGTTTTTTTTCTTTCAATTCCTTCACTTATTTATACAGTGGAAGCGCTGTGCTCCCGTAGAGAAGAATTTCATAGATAATTCATCCAATGAGCGGAGTTTATAACCTCTCGCAACCAAGTTTGTTTCTTAAAAGATAAAAGAAAAAATTAACCCATAAAACACTCCCGCAATCCTAGTCTCTTCACTCCATTCCTCTATTTTCTGCGGTTCTGGTTCAGCATGAGAATCTGCACCATACGGATGAAAATGTTCAAAAAGTCCAGCTCCAGTGAGATGCTCTCGTTGACGGGATCCCGCTTAATCACTCCGGCCTGCGCAAGGCGAGCGTGGTGCAGCACCTTTTGCACATCGTACAGCGTGAAGCCGCCAAAGACAGCAAGACCTCCGTACAGCCAGATGTTCTCAGTAAAGGCTAGTGTTCGGACGGCGGTGGCGGGGATGACGAGAGGAGCAAGACCAGAGGCGGCGACGATGGCGGCACCGGCCAGCAGAGGTCCACCGATGTACAGGTACTTCTCCTGCTTGGCGGTGGCTCCGACGACGGACAGCGAACCCATCATGGCAATGGTGTAGAGACCGGCACGGGCGAGCAGAGGACCAGGGACAAAGGCCAGCAGGGGGGCAACAAAGGCGGCCTGGGTGGCGTTGAAAGCAGTCCAGAGAGCGTACTTGGGAACGTAGCTATTTGAATGCGCATGTTAGTAAACCAACACCATATTCTTCTTTAGAAACACAGCAAGGGTGAATACTCACTTGTCGGGGCTAATGGATCGAGTTCCAATCATCGTAGCAAAGCTGAGCGCCAATCCTCCCAGTCCAACAACCCACGGGTTCGTCACCATCAGTCGGTACACAAACCCAGTCTGCACCATCTGCCTCGCCGTCAATCCAATGATACCAACGCCAAGACCCGTGTGCAAAAATGTGTTGTTCAGATACTCCCGCTCAAACAGCGGCATGCCTCCATCCTCTCTCGTCTCGCGGTTGAAGACGGCATTGATGGCGACCAGCGTACCGCCAAAGACGGCGCCTCCGACGAGCAGCTTTCGCAGCCCCGTTCCGCTCGCCGCCGCCTGGTGTCGGGTGGAAGCCTCCTGATAATATGATCGTGCGAAGCCATGGCGAGTCGTCGCTGATGCCACGCGAGAGGTGAAGAAGGCGCTGGCGGGCTTGGGGGTCTGGTGGTGGAAGCTTCGCATCGACGTCCGGAACGCAGATTTCGAGAGTGCAGGGAGCAGCCGCTGCTGCGCAATGCGCGCGGGGCCCTGCTGAATGCTCAGCGTAAATGACATCGCTGGGACCGCTAGTCCTTGTGCTTTGGTGATATGTTTGTTCTGTGTCGATACACGGTGATGTGAAGAGCAATGCAATGGTTTGTCCAATGCGGGGAGATGGTAGTTTGGGTGAATTATATGAGTAAGAAACTCTTTGCCGCCGGCTCCAGAATAATATACAGCTCTCGTAGCAGTAAAGCCGGGCCATGACGTTGGCCCGATACCTGCGCTACCTAAATCCGCGTCACGTGTTGGAAGCCTGTAGAAAGCTCCGGCAGTGGCGCCGAAGCATCAAACACCGCTTACAGTAGGCACTCGATTACTCATCCCGCTGTTTTCCTGTATGGCTTCAATTTCTTGCAGCTTTGGATTTCGGTACTCCGAACTCCGCCAAAGTCCGCGTGCTTCTGATGTTCCCTATGTTTCTAGCTTGTCAAGCCATGTTTTTCCTTTCCATTAAATCGTTCAATATGCAATTACGTGTTATCCAAATACATACATGTTCCCATCTAAACTGCCAACCAAAAATGCATCAATAAGGGAGAGATTGTCCAGCCCAAAGTACCCGGCTCATCACCCTTATTTCGTACCCATTTGTTTTGTAATATAGCCATCCAGAGAAGAAAAATCAACCAGGAAAAGCTCCCCGTCATGCCCCTTCCATGAGTGTGAATAGATACATGTTGTTTGATGCTATAAAGTACACCTCGTACAAAAAAGAAAACCCCCTCATAAGACATCAAGATGGATAGTCATGCTGTCGCTAATAAAACGGATAACAATGATGATGATGGTGATGATGATAATGATGACCATGTTGATAAGTCACATCATCTAAGCCCGTCAGTCCCCTTTTCAATCACAAACTTGACAGGCAGCCTCCTTTTCTTGCCCATAAGGGTAGCGCCAGGCCTCGGGAAGAAGCTTGGTGTGGTGAGCATCGCTACACTCATCTTCCGTGGTGTTGGCAAGTCTCCAAGCATGCTGTCAAACGCTGTCGTCGGCCAGCTGTTCACTGATGTCAGCTCCGTCTTTGCGGTCCGGCTGTCGAACCCCCATTTCGAAACACTGCCTGCCCGAAGCCAAGGCTCAAGGTTGCGGCACTGGCTGACATCAACCCACTTAAGGCGTGTGCAGCCCCTGAGGATGTATTCCAGGCCTTTGCCCGTCACGCGGACACATCCTCGAACGCTGATGCCCTCGAGCTCGTTAAGATGCAGGGCGACGCTCTCTAAGCTGCCATCACTCACGGCGCTGCCGCAGAATGCCAGCCTTAGCTCTTTCAGCTTTGGCAGGCCAAGAGCGACAACCTCTGTTGCCGTGTCGGAGAGCGCGCAGCAAAAGGACAGGTCGAGGTGGGTCAAGTTCTTGGCTGCGTTGACGAGCGCTACGATGGCGTTGTCAGAGAGATATGTGCAGTCCGCTAGGCACAGTTGAGTCAGCTTCTCGAATTTGAACTGAGCCCACGATTGAAACCCTGCGTCCGTGATTGATGTGCAGCGGGTAAGAGACAGAGACTCGAGCCGGCTCGAAGCATGGGCGGCGAGATGGCCCATTGATCGATCAGTAATGTGTTTGCAGTATGATAGGTTCAGCGTGTTCAGCTTGGAGCAACCAATAACCGTCCCCGGTGCTGGCATAGTAGGCGAAGGTTGTTGGGCAGCCTTCTCCTTTGCCTTCTTCCCCGAGCTCGATATCACAACCTTGCTGCTGCTCACAGGCGGCGGTTCGGGAACAACCCATCCGACAACTCGGCCAAGGAGATTGTCTCCAACTTTTCGGCAGTTGCTCCAGTCGACTTCCATGAGGCCCTTGGCATTTTCGCTCATTTCGAGAATCTGGTTCGCCGAAACGTCCCAAAGCGAGCGCATCCTCCACTTCTGCACATTCTTACCACAGGTCCGCCACAGCACGGAGAACCCTTCGTCGGTGATGTGGAAGCAATTATTCAGATCCATAACGAGAGCCCGGGTTCCAACAAAGGGAGCGATGCTGTCGATAATGGCTTGGTCCGTCACCCTCCTGTTATAGTGGGAGAGGTCGACATATGTGCACAACTTTGGGGACGTAGTGAGGAGCGTCTTCCAGTGTGAACAAACACGCCGCAGCCTCAAAAGTTCGCCAACTTCGGCATACTGAAATACTTGTACCAGAATATTGTCTGTGATAGATGAAGGCTGAAGAGAATGCGGTCGGTGAGACAGCGTCTTGACCCGTTTTGCTGGTACATCAGATTCAAAGTCTGGAGCAGTCCACGCAATGGGAGATGACGGCTGTGCTAACGGGGATCGTGCTCCGTTTTGTCGAGTGGGCGTGGTTGGGGAAGCCTCGGTGGGCGTAGTTGGCGGTGCTATTGAATGGCGCCTTCGATTTCTCAAGTTTTCCATATCGACACTCAAAAAAGGATCAGGGTCCTTTGGCTCCATGACTTCCGAATCATCCCTAGGAGTCGCAGATATGGGCTTGAGAGGTGTTGCGAAGTTGTCATCAGGAAGGCTAAGCCGGGCGAGTCTCGGCGTTGGAGGGTCTGACTTGCTCGTCTTGCCGTGCTGGTCTGCATCGGCCATGTCGACATCGTCGTCACGGTAATTGTAGCGATGCCATGCTGTTTGCTCCACCTGTAATTTGATATCTGGCGGGCATCGTGTCCATAGCTCATCCAGAGTTTCACCCGGTATCATTAAGCATTCTACTGTCGTGATTGACCTGACCGTCGCCGTCCGGCCACGAGACAGGCCCAAGCTAGCAACCTCTCCAAAGTATTGTCCAGTCTTCAGTCGTGGTCTTTTTTGGATCGATCTGGTCAGGCTCTCTGCTTCCTTATCTGTTTTCGGCTGCTGATGAATAACTTCTGCTTCGCCTCGCACAACGAAAAAAATCTCATGGCCAGGAGTGCCTTGGCATACTATGTCGGTGAAGGGCGGGTACGTTTTTGGCTGCACACTTAATCCTAGAAAGTGGAGGATGTCAGGCGGTAGCGAGGTAAAGAGAGGGAGCTCTTTGAGCGTCTTTCGGATGTTGACAAAACCGCTACCCAGAGCACTGCCGAGGGCCGGGTCTTCGATTACGCTGGGGCTTGGAGATTTCCGCTTCTTGGACTTGATCACCGCGCCGTCCTTGATCGCGCCAGTCTCTCCAGTCGACACTTCACCCGGGTTCGTGGTGCGTGGAGTGAACTCGCTTTTGGGAGATTTGAGGGATGCGCCACGTTCCAGTCGTTTTTTCTTGAGCACGCTTAGTCTTTCCTGCGCTTCCTGTCGAATCGCCTTCTCCATCTCTGGGAAGCTTGGCATGACCGTTTGAAGGTCTTCCTTTTTCAACACCAGCAACAGGCACTTGGTTCGGGCGACGATGGTGGCGGTCCTAGGCATGTCCATGAGCACTCCGATCTCGCCGAAAAAGGCGCCAGCTTTGAGTTCTGCGTAAACGGCCTCGCCGTCTCTCGATGTGACGGCGACAACGCCTCGCACCAGCCAGTACATGGCCTTTGCGTCATCCCCCTCCGTGACAATGTGGTCGTTGGGTCCATGTACTTGCGGTTTCAAATGATTGCCAATTGCTACTAAAAATTCTTCCGACGCAGAAAGAAAGAGGGGAAAGGCTCTGATGCGATCTACCAGATCCAATGGCATGTCTCTGATGGTCGAGGCGGTAAGCGGGGATGGTCGCATCGGCCGTGTAGGGTTATTTTCGACGTTGAATGACCGGATGAGAGAGACTGGATCTGATTCTGCGCCGTTGCCATGTTGATGTCCCAGCGCCCGATAGTGCGAGGGCGCACTCGGAGAGCGATTGCGTCTCATTGTGATGCTCGGCCGGGTGGGATCTTGGTGCGGCTACCCTTGCAGGGTCGACTTGTTTCAAGGCGCGTTGAAGCCCTTTTGCGGTTACCCGCACCGCACGTTCCCAAGCAGCCTCAGAGGTATTGGCTGCTCAGGGCAAGCGTCTCCCACGCTGCCTTGGATTAATCGTTTTTTGCGTGTGTCCGCGAGTTGTAAGTCTTCGCTGCTGAGGTTGGTAGTGTTGTGATAAACCCCGGACCATGCTCTTTCGGATGAGGCTAACGGATGCCCTGCTGTCGCTCATACAGTAGCGGCGGCTTCGCATATATTCTTCGCAACGGAAGTCGTCTACCGACAAGGTTTGATACAAACGCTTCGGAATTATGCAGCGGGTAAGCGATATCGGGCCAGGGATGTCGCGGTGATGGCGGCGGTGCCCGACTGTCACCGACTATTTCGTGGAAAGGAGCGAAAGCTTGGAGGTGGTGCAAAGCTTCGCTATGCTGACGTCGGCCCAAGAATGGATGAAAAACGAACCCTCAGCGACCCCGGCCACCGTTTATGGTCACTGGGCTCTGATTCTAGAGCGGAAGCGGTCGCGTGCCGGCAGCCAACAGGCTAGGTCGAGGTCATTAGCAAACAACGACAGCCCAGCAAAGTGGCGGAGAGGTTTCTCACAGAGGATATAGCAATCCCGGTGGGCAACGCTATAACGTCAGGGAGTGGCCAGTCGAAAGCGTAAAAGGGTGTCCCAAGCCGTGTCTGATATGCGACCTCGAGGATTAGTGAGCAGATGAAATCGAGTCCAGGCCGTCGAGTTGGAGAGAAGATGAGGGAGGGTCGAAGGACAGCCAGAGAGGGTCATTGCGCAAAAGAGACAGGCACGCACACACATGCACACACACACCATGTTAGACAATCAGGCCGGCTACGGTATGGATGCTGCAGCTTTTTGACGTTGACGTGGGGTAGCTCCAAGCGGTGGGTTTTTTCCAAGGTTGGCGTGGCGAGCTGGCCGTTAGCCTCCACTGGCCTCCAGCGAGCGACAGCCTGCAGAAGCCCTGCAGCACCAAGCAAACAACAGCCGAAATGATGGAAGATCAGCGGCAACCCCGAAAGGAAAATCCCCCCCAAAAAGGACCGCCACGATTTCGAGGGGGTGTGTGTCCAAGTAAAGGGCGATGAGACCGGATTGATGAGAGGATGACAGCTTGTCGAGCCTTGTCGAGGCAAGGTGTGTACTCGCATGCGCCTGTACTCGCACAAATACAACAGCAGTGGGAAGTACAGGTACTCCGTGCAGCCAACGCAGATGTACTAGCCCAGACAGTAGGTACCCAAGAGCCTCAGGACAGGGCTAGCAAACAACAAGGTTTACGTTGAAATTTCAGATTGATGCGACATCAGATCCATGCAGCGAACAGACGAAAAAATTTGATCCACGTCGCATGTCTTCTTTGATAGTCCTTAGTTAGCATACACATTAAGCAGCTGGAACGGCCTGCATCGGGCACTACGAGTAATGAGATTGCCTTCCATCTCTTCGGTGAAGGTGCCCTGCTATGCTGGCATTTTATCGTGCCGAAGTTCTAACCAAAGGGAGGCTGGAGCCGAGCTACCTACCGGCTTAATGCCGAAATCTGCATGACGCCAGCGGCGCCAATGCTTTCCATTTCCACAACGAAGGTCCCCTGAGAACGTGGCAATGCTTGCGGCCTTGATTAAAAAAAACACAGATGATGGTTTCGAGCTTATTATGTGAGATGCGTCGAGTTACACGAGTTGATGGCGTTTATATCTTGACAGCACTGAATAGATCTACCAACGTTTGTGCATCTCGCTTGAAACACAAGGTGGATTAGATTGCTAACCGAAGCCTCGCAGAATCCCAAGAGATCCGTCTAATGGTACCCTGCCTAGCAGGCCAAGAACACATGCGAATATCAACACAGAAGGTAGATGTACATGCGCAACCACCGTTCAATGAAACGCCACCACGATCCTTCAAGGCTGACATGCGCAAGACATTAAGGCTCTTCTAATCAACTGGACAGTGTTTGCTGGTCATTATATTTTGGATCCCTGTGTTACACCACCAAGCACTCACTAATTACGGCGCCGTTGCCACGCACCGCTGCATCCGAGTCTGCAGAGTCGACTGCTTGACTGAGTCAAGGTGTACAGGTACTACAGGTTTAGTACAGCTTCCTACCGCACGGGGCGCTAAATGATCCATGCGCTCGGGATGGAACTGAGCATAACGCATGGACCAGGGGCCCTAGCAGGAAGAAGAGATACAGAAGAATGTTGGAAGCCTAGCTGCCAGACGGCCCTTCTGAACCCCCCATGATCCTTGTGCTGTTCGGGTGTCTTTTTTGCAGCTAGCCATCGCGCGGATCTCACAGCAAGGATACATATACGAAGAAGCTATTTATCTTTCTAGAAGGAAACAAGAAGAAACAAGAGAAAGAAAAAGAGAGGGCGACAAAAGAAGCACAAGGGAATGGAAACGGTATCGTAGATACATATTCCCCGTGCCTTGCTGTAATATTACGCGTGCCTTGCATATTCTTTCCTCCAGAGGCCAAGCCGCATGCGCACCCTTTCCGCGCTCACACTCCCTCCTAAACGTACTGCTACCACATGCACCTAGGGCAAGCGTTCCGTAGCGATGCTGACCTGGGCTTAATCGTGCATGTACGGCTCGGTATATAAATAGAGCAGGTCAAGCCATTCCTAGCTGGGCAGTTCCAAGCATCAGCACTCACCGGAATGGAATTTCAAGGCCATCAATATCTTTTCTTACTGATTAGTGCCAGGTAGCACTTTGGCTGCTCGGCATGCATGACCGACTACTGTACGCCTTTTGACGGCGAAATTGGAGAATAATCTCCGTCTGACCTACAAAGATCCAATGGCGGAGTCCCCATGTGGTATAAGCACAGGTACGAGTACAGGTATGTCTCAAGTTGAGCTGTTTACTTCAGACACCACTAAACTCGTCAATGCCGCATTACAACACACCTGCCTAGTACTTATCTTGGGTTTCATCGTTGACATCACCCACAGCACCACCCTCCTCTTACGCTCATTTCTGTTTCATCTTACTGCAGCCGTACAGAATATAATCTACCTGATCATGGGACTTGATATCATTCTGCCATCAAATGTACATCGTGTCAGCGCACTTGCGCACACGTCGAAAAGGGGGGCCAAGAAAAGCGCCCCCAAGCTGACTAGAGGCCTCCTCATCGTACCTGCCCTTTCACATTCTGCCGACAATTCCATATCCAGTTGTTTTGACCGCCCCGGCTTGTTTTGTTTGCCAGTTTGAGCTTATCAATCGGTTATTTTCCTTTTCTCCTCTTTGGCTTCCTTGTTTGTCAAAGTCCGATTTGCAGTCGTCATCATCCGCAAAATTTTCACATCCGTTCCTGGCCTTGACTCGAATGGGCCGACCTCTCTAAGTTCTTACCGGATGGACCCATTGATGGATCGATCAGATCATTGGCGGAGGAAGAGATCAAATGGGTGTTTCGGCACTGCATCTTTCAAAAAGGGGGCACGGCACGTAGTCAGTCATTCAGTCATTGTGATTCATATCGTCTTCATTCAGTTGGCAGATCCCAGTAGCTCTACGGGATCATCATTTACTAAAATGGCACAGGTCGTACAAAGAGCACACGTATGTACAACCGAAAATGAGAAGGAAATCCTTCGTGAGCCGCCCAGTGGCAGCCCAGGTGCAAATGCATCGCCAATCAAATTGGGTCATTGTCGACATACCATGCCCACGTCTTCGGAGATTTCCGAACTACCAAGCATGCATCCAACCGCTTTTCATCTTGTCCTCCGTAGATCCTTGAACCGTCTCTCGGCTTCACATGTAACCATCGCCTCATGTCTATTTTGCAGCTTCCCAGTCGGGGCCTTTAACCCAGCCTGCGACCAAAACAGAGGCCCTAAAAATAATAACCGGGCTCCCTTGAACACATAATCATTCACCCAACGCCGCGGATGTGGTTCCGTAACTCAAACATACTCCCCCCTGCCGCCTTATGGGCTGGTGCTTTTCAAGAACATGTTGAAAACTGCCGAGTCAGTGCACTCCTCTGAAGGGTATCCAAGCTCCTCCAGGAACTGCTCCAGTTCGGCATTCTCTTCCGGTGGGCACTGGATCCCTGCCAGCACCTTGGCCACGTCTCCGCCATACGTACGATACTGGAACAGGCTGATGTTGAACTTTGGTCTCAGGGTTGTCAGGAACTTTTCTAGCGCTCCTGGCCGCTCAGGGAAGTTGAACATGAAGACCCTTTCGTTCTCCACGCCGGTGCGTCCGCCGATGAGATAACGCACATGACTTTTGGCGAGCTCGTCGTTGGATAGATCAGTCACATCCATGCCCTCGGCTCGGATACGCTCCATGAGTGACCGGACCTCCTCGACCCTTTGGGCAGCCGGTACTGTGATAGAGAGACCGATGAGGACATTGGCAACATTACCAGATGAGTAGCGGTAGGAAAACTCCGTTACAGGGCGAGGCATGATGGTGTCGACAAGCTTGGCAAAGGCCCCAGGACGCTCTGGGATGGTAGCGGCCATCAACACCTCCTTGCCCTCACCCAATGTGGCACGCTCGGCAACAAACCTCAACCGGTCAAAGTTCATGTTGGCGCCCGAAGTCACCGCAATGAGCGTCCTCTTGGCGTCGACAGAAGGCTGGCGCGCAATGTATTTCTTCAAACCAGCTATAGACAAGGCGCCCGCCGGCTCCAATCCGGATCTGGTATCGTCGTACATGTCTTTGATGGCAGCGCAGATCTCATCTGTGGAGACCTCGATAACTTCGTCCACAACCTCGCGGCAGATGCGAAACGTCTCCTCTCCGGGGATCTTTACTGCGGCGCCATCTGCAAATAAGCCGACTTCTTGAAGCATGACTCTCTTCCCCAGCTTCAAAGACTGTGCCATGGCATTTGCATCTGATGCCTCAACACCAATGATTTTGACATGAGGTGCCATTCTCTTGACAAACAAGCCAATGCCTGCTATGAGGCCGCCGCCGCCAACTCCACAAAAGATGGCTTCAACTTTGGCCATATTGACCTGTCCAAACATTTCATTGCCAATGGTTCCTTGACCGGCAATGACGTAGGGGTCGTCGAAAGGAGGAATGTTGATGAGCCCATCGTGCTTCGCGCGCCGTGCACACTCTTCCTTTGCAGCGTCGAAATCTGCGCCGTGTAAAACCACATGGCCGCCAAGGCGCGCAACATTCAAATGCTTGATGCTTGGCGTGCCCTCGGGCATGACAATGGTGGCGGGAATCTTGAGTTTTCGGGCAGAGTACGCAACTCCCTGGGCATGGTTTCCGGCCGAACAGCAGACGACACCCTTCCAGCTTTCGGCTGGGTCAAGATGGGCCATCTTATTGTATGCGCCGCGCAGCTTAAAGCTGAAGACGGGCTGCAGATCTTCGCGCTTGAGCAAAACATTGCACTCTAGTCGGTTGCTCAGGTTAATGGCTTTGTCCAGCGGCGTGGTCTTGCAGGCCTCATAGACTCGTGAGGTTGCGCTGGCAATCATGCGCAGGTACTGCTCCGTTAAGCCAAACACGTCAGTCCTCTTGGTCCTACGATCTTCCTTGTCTTCACAAGAAGAAGCAAAAGAAGAAAGAAAAGGCATTGCCCAGAGTTACTCACGTCAGGGTGACCATCGGGAAGTTGAAATTCTTCTGGCACTAGCCATGCGCCCTCTTCGACCGTCTCGGGCGGTGGTGATGGATTCGCGCTGTATTCTGTCAAGGCCATGGCTCTCATGGCCGATGACGTTGATGGCCTGCGAGTCCCATGGGTGCCCGTGGCGCCGTTGGGCATTAACGTTGTGCCATTGAGGCCCGGCATCTCGAAGGCAAATTTTCGAATCGGTGATGCGGATTCTCGTCTTAATTCTGCCTCTTGTTTGTTTTGTGCGGTGTAAAGAAAGAAAGGCCAGTCTGACTGACGCCGGCGAGGATGATGACCTCCGATAAATCGGACCCTCCGAGTTTTTTTTGGAGAAAAAAGGTGGCGTATACTAGCGACCGCCCCGATGCAATGAGAAGTCCGACAATACCAATCGGTATGCGGGCATGCTTTTATATGGCGAAATTGGCTCTCTTTGGCAATATACTGATGCTTGAAAGCATATGAAATAAGCTAGGAAGTAAGTTGTCGAAACTCAAGCCAAAACGGTGGAAGATTCCACCAAAGCATACATGTAATTGAGTTTGGGTGTGCAGAGCTGAGTCAATCAAGACATGGCGCAGAGCGCATCGATATCGGAGCCCGCATTTGATTGCGCTCAATGCTTCTTATCACCCATTATGCTTCGATTCAATCCGCGCAGCGCAGCATTCAATATTACTACAATCCTTTCAGTACAGTAAAAGACCAAGCATATATTACTAACTCCAGTGGTATCTAGGACGAATCAACTGCCAGATGAGATAATTCATATATGCACCCAATCTATCATTCCACGTCACCAGCAGCAGTCAATACAAGTTTCAAATAACAGCCCATTATGCGAGCAATCATGCAGGGGAATCAAAAACAAAGCCACTCCTCTTTCTCCACGTCACCTCTGCAAAACCATCTCTTCTCAATTCTTGCCGGATTTTCGGACTACCTGCTCATATGTCGGTAAACTTTCTGATGAGCTTGCCGGGTGCAGATCACCTCGGCTAGTCGGCCGGTCGCGACTCTGGACATCCCGCCATTGAGACCCTTCCGGTTCTGGATTCATGACCCCTTGCTGTGCGGGCGGATACATGGCTTGACTTCTTGAGTTGTCACCACGCTGCATGTAAGGCACACCACCATTACCGGATTGAGGTGGCATATTTGAATATTGAGGTAAGGGTGAGCGGCCCGCTCGCGAACCAGAGTTCATCAGGGACAAGACCATGTCGGCATCCCTTGCTTTGCGCTCTGCCTTGCGCATTCTCCTACCCATCCGACGCTCCTCCCGACGGCTAACCATCATTTGTGGTGGGTAAGCGGCATAAGGAGAAGCATTGTAGTTGTTGCCACCACAGCCGTTGTTGTAGCCATTATTGTAGCTGTTGTTGTAGCCATTGGGATAACCACCGGTGTAGTTGTTGCTGCGACCGTTGCTTTGGTTGTCGTAGTATTGGCCGTTGCTGTATGCATTGTTGTATCCATTATTATTGCGGTTTTGCCGGCCGTTATCGTCATGGTTGGCCATTGTTCGAGCGGCGGCAGCCACGAGGCCAATAAGCAGGGCCATTATTTGTTTTTGGTGGTGATTGGACGAATTCGGAGAGTAATATTATGCAGGTGATGTAGCCGAGACGTTGATGTCTTGTGTAAGCGGCGCCGAGGAAATGATGCGCGAAGGATGAGACAGGATGGTTCACAAAAATCTCCGGTTACAATGATTGATCAAGAGTAGACGAGGTGTGTAAGGAGTATGAGTGATGAGATGAGTGATGAGACAATGAGAGATAAGAGATGGATCTTTATACAAGTTTAAAGCTGCTATGCTAACGATGCAAATTCCAAATACTAACGCGAAACTGCATGACGACTTTATATCCTGCGTTCGCACCGCCTCTTCCTCTCGAGGCTCAGTTAATCAGGGACCAAGGCTGTGCCTCTTCTCCACGCGGCCTCCCAAGAGCGTATTGTGCGTATCTCGAATCGTTCTGCTCGATCTGGCCTAGCCCCTGGAGACGATCCGGCTCCGCGCCTCCACCCAATCGGCCATTTCCAGATCGGAGCGTCAGGACGCCTTGATGCCGACCGGCGGGCTTTTTACTGCCTAGTTTTCAGAGGGAGGCCAAAAAAGACAAGGTTGCTGCCATGAAGTTGAACCAGACTAGGATCAAACGGTAAACGAGGTTAAACGAAATAGAAGAGTCAGTTCAGTTGATGCAACTTTGCTTTGCTGGGCACAGACAGTGCCAAAAGTCTCAGCCACAAATGACACTCATGACGATAGTGACTGCGAGATTTCCCAATAGGCGCGAAGCACGGCGACGCCTCCCACTTGGGTTTCCACTGTGCGTCCTCTGCCCCGACCGTTGGGGTCGCTTGGACGCTGTTTTGGTTTCCTCATAGGTTTCTCCATCGAATCCAGGATGTCCATCATCTTGTAGTCCTCTGGCGTAACTTGCTTGTCCAGTCCTCTCTTCCGAGATCCGGGAAGCCAAGTTGAATCCCGACCCCAGAGATCGTCATTGGGGGTTCCGTCCTTACGGTAGTCGGTAGCATTTACAGCATCATGGTCGATTCCGTCGCTTGCCCGAGATACGTGAATGTTGCCGAAAAGTGCTGACCCCCACCACATGCCAAAGCGTCCTCGACTGTCTCGAGATGTCAGCGCTGCCAAAGCGTTATGCTTAATCCAACCCAGATACGCCTGGCAAGCCGATTTATGGGCTGCTTTGACACGAGTGAAGCCATCCATGTCGACGTAATCGCCATCGTTGAGGTTATCCTCGTCTAGGGGCCGACAAAACGCAGTCAGATGGTGGAAGTATATGCCCTTGAATGTTTGGCCGTCCTGAGAACATGTTCCACTTGCATCACACTTCTCTTCTAGGATACCACCCCGACCAAGTCCTCTCCATTTGGGCAGCTTTGCGGATACATCCACGGAGTCTATTGGCCGGTTCGTCTTCAAGCTCCAGCCGGTGGCCTTGATGACGGCCTGGATAAGATTATGGCCGTCTTCAAGGTACGAGGGGCTCCCTGTCACATCCCACAGCCCTCGTTGACCAGTGAGCAGCACGCCCTGGTTGTAAGTGTACACCATTTCGTCGCGAATGTTGCACTCCACGCCCCCATGCTTTCGTCGACCGATGTGAAACCCATCAGCATACAAGCCATCACGGTTCATCATTTTGCTGTTTACGAGCCATTTGTAGCCCTCAATCGCCGCTTGAAGATGTAGCGGATCCTTATCAGCGACACTTCCGTTGTTCATGTACTGATACATGGAAATTGAAGCTGAAATGTACAGTTCATTCGTGATGGCGTTCTTGTAAGGCTCCAGACGGGGGTTCCAGACCATGCCGCCGTGGCACAAGGCCGTGTCCCAGCCCTGAGCCCCAAGAAGCCAGAAGCTTTTCGCCCGGCTCTGGAAGGACGGGATCCAGAGATGGCCGCGCCATGGCAGCAATGCCAAAGCGGAATGGACATCAGTAGGGAAACTAGCATTGGGGCTGTGCTCGGCTTCGGGAAAGTGGATGCCGTCATGCGATCGAGCAAAATTCACGGCCTCTATCCAACCAAGCACCACCCATAATATGTCATCAAAGGCCTGCATAGGAAAGTCTCTCTAAGCCGATGATGTAACTGGGGGGGATAAGCGAGCAAAGGTGGAAGAGCATACCTGGTCTCGAATGGCAACTATATCCTGCGCAAAGTGATAGCCAATGACTTGGTCGTACACTGACGAGATGAGGTTTTCCTGCGCTTCTCGGATACTGGGCGTAATACCCGGGACGATCAAGTCTATCGACTTGGTGAGGGTTGACAGCATGCCGGAAACGACGGTCTCAGTGACTGCGGCGGTCCAGTCTATTGCTGAAGGCCATGTGCTTCGTTCGATTTGGTAATATTCATTCTGCAGCACGGCGAGCGCGGAGAAGGCATCTTCGAGGATTCCAGTCTTGGCTTCGTCGGAGGCGAGATCTCTTGCGGGGATGTGCAGGAATTCATCTGGAGGCGGACGACAGTCGGTCGTCACGGCATATATGGAGCAATATTCTTGTTTAGTGTGTTTATAAGAGGCGATCACCACGGGGAGGAAAGCAAGGATAAACATGACGGTATGTATACATGTAATGAATAAGGTTCGTTATGGACAAGGAGGAGCAAATGAGCGTATGCAGCTAAAGAGCAGCATCTGTCAGTGCAGATGCTGAACAGATGAAGAATAATACTGGTTGTCTTATGATGAATGTGAGGCGAGATGATTAAGTTAATACAACTGAGAACATCGGGCTGATGTTTTGGGTATGTCAAATGACTGCCTTACAGGTTAGAGTGTGTGTCAGTTTAGCTTCATTGTTCTTGGACTACCTACGTTGTACTACGCAGTTTCCTTGGGTAACATGAAGATGGGCGTATAAACAGAGGTACTAGACAAGTACTTTAAAGTGCCGAACCAATAAATCGGATGTCATGGGGCTCGTTTCCATACCAGCGCTGATCTACCCCTCAGCCGCGAGTCTTCTACTAGAACCTCATTCAATTCGAGACGTCTTATGGATCAAGCCAATCTCAACTAGCAATTTAGCTTAATTCAGTTTTTACCACTCATTTACTCGCATTTTCTCTGAATGTCACATGCGATTATCTTGTTTTCGTGGCCATGAGTTCTACCACATGCCTCTCCGATGGAGCTCCAGGGTATGTTCATTGGTGACCACTTCAGCTGCTCCAACGAGTTCATCAAGGTAACGCAAACTCTATCTCAATTATCTGGATACGTACAGTTACCTTGGTATGAAGTGTTATTTCCTATCAAATGTCTACATTAACCGAAACTTCTGATGGCCGCCCTAATTTCTCGGAGCTTCAATCCGTTGAGCGAGCCGCAAGCCTCTAATAGAGAAGCCGCATCGCTTATAAGTTAGAGGCATTCATGGACAGACAGTCGATTAAATAAAGAACCACCGGTGTCAAGACTCAGGCCCGAGCAAATTCATCGAGTGACATATGTGTGTTTAATCTTGTGGTGGCTTTTCTCAGACCTCAAGACTTCGAAGAATTCGGCCATAAACCGAGCTCTCCGCTACAGGTGCATATATGCAACTCCGTACTCCCAACGGCAGAGCAAACTCGACGCTGTTTTACATCTTCTCAGATCTCGAGGGTGAATCCACACGCAGGCTTTAAGAAGACAACTCGCGTTGCTGCTCCAGTTCTACAAGACAACCATCATTATTGAACATAACATATTCCAATTTCTAACATCCGACCGACCAAGGCAGACATGGTTCGTGCTACCAAGGCTATAAAACGGCCGTTTATTACAGTCCGGCAAGTGTGGAGGGACTACCAAGTTGGGCGAGCTATCCGTCGGATGCCAATAATAGTCGCGTCGGACAAGACAGAAGAGTCCAAGGAGAAGCCTAATAAAGAATGCAAAAAAGAGTATAGTAAAGAGTACAAGGCTGAAACGTCGGATGAGTGCAAGGAGGAGTGTGAGGAAAAGAAAAGCAGTTCTAACAAAGACCAAGGCAAGGGCAAGGCACGCTCACAGCCCGTCAGAGATAAAGAGCATGCTGCCCGAAGGGCTGCACAACTTAGGAGACAATGGGCATATCGTAAAGGCGATCAATTTCCCTGGATCATTTGGCAGCTGGTTTGTGCGGAGAGTAATTGGAGAGGATGGTGGGTATTGCAGGTTAAAGATACGAAAGCCTTGAATTGGGAGGCAGATGTAATACCTTCGGAACTCGAGGAGGGGGAATGGTTTGTGAGTAAACCAACTCGTCAGTTACCGTTCCCTTTTGGAGAGGAAAGTAGTGTATTACCGTCTGAAGGAAGGCAGGATGATTTGATAATCTGGTTGGGAAAAGCTAGGTGAGTACTAACAACGTGATGCGGAAGATGGTTCCTGTCTTTACCTCTCCACCTTGCATCTTAGGTAACAGTGCTAACTGCAGGGTGTTAAAGATCTTTGTGAAGTACGGGTTCGTGTTCTCACCTATGACACTACTGAGGACGCGCGGAATGGCTCCATGAGAACGCGCTGGTGATTGGAGATGCAGCACGCGTCGAGGACGAGGCGACCTGCCTATCAGAAGTTGTTTCACGTCCGCCCTCTAGAGACATCTTCCCTTGTGGTCTAACCTATTCTGATCTTGCCAGCTTTACCACAAAATCGAAGTCTAACGCGTTTTCATTGGATATTATCTTGAACGTGATTGGTTGTTTGGTATCACGGGTTTGGTTTCTATACAGGTTTGTTTGGTATCTTGAAGTCGCTATTTTACACAAGACTTTGAGAGTAGGATTGGGTGCGCTTATGGATGCATCTCTAAATAGGTGGAAAGAATAAATATTCTCAATTATTAAGAAGGCACCGGTTCGAGGGGGTTTAGTCAAGGGAGCAACCATTCGTTGGCTGGCCGAGATTAATTCTAGGGTGATTTGTATTATGGTCTTGCAAAATACGGGCAAGATGGCCCGCTTGCGTTACAAACAAACAATATTAGACGGATGCACTGTACTATCTTCGTACGTCAATGATTACTCGTTACATATCAGCCAGGAATGAGAATTTCTCAATGCTCTCGATTGGATCCTTTTTTTCTCTCTTTCCTGTTATCATTGGATAGACATCAATTACATGGAAAATCACATCTTGTCGCTGTAAGTGCTTCAGTTAGGTACCTACCTTGCTTTTAATGCAGCAAAGGTACATACTCGCGTCACGGCGGATTGGCAGGGAAGTGGGCGTCTAAAAGACGGGGACTAAGCCAGCCCCCCAACCTTTGGCAAGGTACTGCTAAAGTATTATTATCCGGGCGGTAATTTAAGTGGCTGGGAGCTGGATTTTTAGTATTTTCAAACACTTGGAACAAGTAGAGAAATATGGCCGAACTAGAAATCTGCGATAGCAGAAGAAAGTAGCGATAGTAGAAGATAGTAGCGATTAGTAGAAGAAAGTAGCGACAGTAGAAGAAAGTAGCCGGTAGTAGAAGATAGTAGCGATAGTACCTGGTAGTACGAGCAATGATGCGGTAGCAAGGGTTACCCGCCAACTGCCAAAATACGGCGCGGCATGTTCGCAAGTACTTGCATACCCCGCTGTCCCAATCTGGCTTAGTGTTGTTTACTTTCTACACCTCGAAACGAGCAACAGGAAGGTACAACTCCCGCTGCCCCCAAAACAATCCCTGGACGTCAATTTCGGTATTCTCAGCCCTGCTCTTTGCTTTTCTCCTCCCGCAAACCTTGAAATCGCAACCGCAACAACTCCGTCACGCCTGACAGCTGCAGCTTCATCGAGATACCCGAACAGTGAAATTTTCATCGAGCCCCCAGACCCTTCCCTTCTCGCTTCCGACCGCTCGGCGCAACCGCCCTTACTTGACAGCGCAAGACGCGACGCGATATAAGAAAAAAAAAAGGCCGCCGCTTACCGCCATTCATCAACCCCCAAACAGCCATCCTCGACTCTTGCTGCTCCAGCAGCGTGCGGAAGAGAAGAGAGAGCGATGGAGTCCGACGCAAATACCAGATATCGTTCGCGAATTATTAGGGAAATCAAGGCTAGCAGCGATAACCCCTTCAACTCCCCTCCGTCATCCACCGGCAGAGCCAGCCCCACGCTGTCATCCGTCTTCTCAGATCCCGAGGGCGAATCCACACGCAGGCTGCAAGAGGACATTGCCCGCGTTGCAGCCCCTAGAAAACTGCCCATCAACTGGGAGGCTGCCCGCCGCAAGTGGCC
This sequence comes from Trichoderma semiorbis, assembly GCA_020045945.2. Lineage (NCBI taxonomy): Eukaryota > Fungi > Ascomycota > Sordariomycetes > Hypocreales > Hypocreaceae > Trichoderma > Trichoderma semiorbis. The sequence goes on from CM034695.1 coordinate 3,905,033, forward strand.
CGAGTTCTATTCCCAACCCAAGACGCGGCCCATCTTCGACGACCAGACAGACACAACAGCGCCCCTGGCTGACCCGCCCCTCAACAAGAAGGAGACATTACCAAAGGCTGTTCCTCTTCCCGCGTACATTGATGATACCACCGAGGACGCGTGGAACGGCTCCAAGAGAACGCGCTCGGAGATGCAACCGCGCGTAGACGAGGCCGACCTGTCACAAGTCATTTCACGCCCACCCACCAAAGGCCTCTCTACTTATGGCCTAAACTATTCTGCTTCTCGCAACCCCAGCCCTCTATCGAAAATACACAACCAGTCCCCCCCTCCGCTTAGAGATCAGGCAAAGGAACGACAGGTCACTATCGAAGAAGCATTGGAAACGCTTCGTAGGGCATCATCTAACCCCAGGGAACGTGAAGAGGACCGGCGAGTCCCGTCCCTCGACAGCAATATGTCATCTGCAAAGTCCAGCTTGACAGCTGTACCTCCCTCACCGCCACACCCGTCCCTTATGACGGACTCAGACCTCGCCCGCCGCGATAACTTTCTTACTAGCACATTCAGATTCGGTGGATCGATTATTAAAGATGGTGCTCCGATCATTGTTAGACACGGCCGAGCACACGACCAGAACGTCAGACCCTTTGGCGTGCCATACGCAGAGATCGACGGCATTAAGGTTGCTGAAGACGAGGCTGCCATCTTTGCATCGGCGGATATGATCCGTGCTGCTCAGGACCAGTATGACAAGGTGTCAGACTGCGCCAGAAGTCTCCAGCAAAAGGTTGAGATGCTCGAAGCACAGCTTGCATCTCGCAAAGGATCGGACGGAGCACTCAGCGGTTTCAATGTTAATACGAATTCAAATGCACAGACCTTGTCAGAGAAGAAGGGTAATTGGATATGTTCCCTCTAATTTCTGTACCCGTTGACTAACAATCGTATAGCACTCCAGGCGGAAGTGGCGTCTCTCCAGAAGCGATTAGACCAAGCGACAAATCAGATCAGCACATTTCACATGGAGAATGACACTCTGACCCAAGAACGTGATCGTGGCATTGGTCGTCTACAGAAAGCTTGTGAAAATATCAGCAAGCTAGCTCAGCAGCTTAAGGAGAAGGAGAAGGAGCTGGAAAATACCCACAAGCAGCTGGGGTCATCCGAACAGGTTCGACAGGATAACGACACACTGCGTCGGGATGTTGCGGCACTGAAACAAGACAACGCATCACTGGGAGCAGAAATCGATGCCCTACGGCGTGAACAACGGCATCTTCGCCAAGAGGCCGAATCCAGCAATGGTCTCGCAGAGTACAGGACTTTACGAGCCAACAACAAGAGTTTGATGGACGAGAATGAGGATCTTCGAGAGAGCTTGGATGGTACCCAACACGAGCTTGACGCTGCTCGCGAGGAGATTGAGGCACTGCAACGGGAAGTTCAATCGTTAAAGAGAGAAAGGGCAACCCTTCGCGAAGACAATGCTGGCCTCGTTCGGCACAATGAGAAATACTTTAGCGAGAACAAGATTCTGCGCCGTGAGAACGCTGGCTTTGAGCACAGCATCCATGATCTGCATGATCGAAACCTCAAGCTGAAGGAAGAGATTGAGGTGCTGAAACGGCAGTTGGATCGCTATCGAGGCTCCAGCAACAGCAAAAGCGACTTTACGACCCGCCAGGATGGAGGAGAAACGGAGGAAAATATGACGTCGGCTTTCTTTGTCCCTGATATAACCCTCAAGTCAAATGATAATACCGAAACAAAAGACATGCCTGCTGGGTCCAAGAGCAGCGTCAGATCATCACCCTCTAAGAACGCCGGCACAGCCAAGGTTGCTTTTGCTCTTCCCGAAAAGGCAGCATCCAAGTCTACAGTGGCTAACCAGGGCAGCAAGCGTCGGAGCGCGAGCCGCCTATCGGTCCCAGGCATGGATCCCTTTGGTGACGAAGACACTACCGGCTTGCTGTCGGTGGACAATATCTCTCAGGACCTCGCTATTTCCCTCAACTTGAACGCGGATCTTAAGGGCGGTACCATGGGCAAGGAGACGAAACAATCGCGGGGCCATGATATTGCGAAGCCAGCGCCGAAAATCGTGCACATTGATTCAAAGTCGAAGAGAACGACGACAGACTCGATTGATCGGGATGGATGCCCTGCGTTGTCGAATAATGCTCGACAAATCCTTGACAGTCTTTCCCACCACAACTGCCAGGACTGCACAGTGTGCAGCCGCATCACATCTCACTCTGGTGCCATCTCCTCAGTCGACCTAGCGGTGGGCAAGAAGCGTGTATCAATACCGCGGCCCATTCCCGTCAGCGACCGTGTCTCAGGAGGCGACCACACGCTTCGACCAGCCAACTCCCCTGGCGAGGCCTTGGCTCTTGTTATCAAAGGCCTGAAGGACGAGTCGCAGCATATTCAGCTGGAGCTGACAAAGCTACAAGCGCGGTACAACAAGTCTGACAAGTCGATGGACCGCCACAAGAGAGAAACTATGGCCGCGGCGATACGAAAGCTGCTGGATCGTGTCGAGGCCAAGAATAATCAGATTTACAGTCTGTATGATGTTCTTGAAGGGCAGAAGGCTGCCGGTCAAGAAATGACGCAGGAGCAGGTGGAAATGACAGTCTTGAACATTACGGGCATGCATGTTCGAGAGGTGACGAATATGAGTGACCAAATGACGGACGGCATGGGTATCGTGGCCTAATGCCTTGTTCTTTTTTCCTTGTCTTTTTTCCCCTTTTAAAGAAGCATTGGCGTTGGGGATTAGTGTATAATAGGCCTATCGTGTTATAGCCTTGATGAATTCTTACTGTATAATTAGTGTGATCAAATGGATCTTGATTTCTTGCCTAGCTCATGACCTAAACGGAGTGACTATCTCTACTAGATCTATCTATGTCTATTAAATCTATCAATGTCTACTGGGTCTATCTGTATCTACTAGATCTATCCATATCTACTAGATCTATGTACCTCTACTGGATCTATATACCTCTACTATCTCGACATATATCTACTATATCGACATATATCTACTATATCGACATATATCTACTATATCGACATATATCTACTTGCCTCTAGTATCTCTATTACCCCTGTCTTTTCCAAGAATTTGCTACTATCTTATAGGTGCTTCATGTGACGCATGCCGCGTCCCAGAGAAGCTTACCAACAGCGGTCATCTACTTGTTTCTCATCTATTGTTTCTGAACAATCCTCAATCATTACCCCATCAGCCGACTTAATCTGATTGTCTAGTTCGAGTCAAAGGCCTGGCGGGTTGTGTTATGTGTTTTGCATACATAATACTAAATATATGGCTGATTCTGTGCGCAAGCTATCACACACTCCTCACTGAATAACGTGACATGAAATGATGGTTAAGCATAATTACATGAATCAACGATCAACTCGTTTCGTTCTTTATTTTAAAACTCTAAAACCGAAAACTCCGTATTATCTGACATGAATCAGGCTATATACAGCATCTACTCTTCATCATCATCCTCTTCTTCCTCTACTTCTTCTTCGTCGTCATTGTCTTCCCCTAGCTCACCGTCCATATCAACTTCCTCGTCACTCTCTTCTTCATCCTCGTTTGACAAATCTGCCTTTTCATCCTCTTTCCTCTTCCGCTCGTCCTCCTTTCTCGCCTCGGCCAGGACCTTTGCACGCTCAGCACGAGCGGCTGCCTGGCCGACGACGTACGCACCAAGAGGCGTCTTGGCAGCGCCAAAGTCCTTGAGGAAGGCATCAACTTGGCTGCGGTGCTTAGGCGCAAAGTCAACCCTTGCGCGCTTCTCCTCGATGAACTTTGAGTTGGCCTCGAGCTTCTGCACAAGAACCGAAAACTGCGAGACGAGTTTGTTGTTCTTGTTGCCGCTGGACTTGGAGCTAACCTGCTTGAGCCATCGCTTGAGTTGGATGATGACAGGGAGAGCGAGTTCGGGGAAGGAGATGGATGTGGACCAGGTATACATGAAGCTGCTCATCAGCTCGACCACCTCATCTCCGATGCCATCCTGAAAGACCCGCGTGCGGAGATATGACTTGGGGGCTCTGTAAGAGACAGCGAAGTCCATGGGCTTGAGTGTCGATGCCTTGGGAGCCTTCTTCATCTCGGCCGAGTTGAGCACCTCCAGCAACGGTGAGGCGAGTGGGATGTAGACGTCGGCGGCCTGCGACAGGACTAGCAGTGAGCGGATGAGGTGGAAGCGGAGGGGGAAGTATAGTGATGTAGGAATGAGGCGCATGGCACCAAGTGTGACTTGGACAAGGGGGTAGATGAGCGGTCTCAGCTGGCTCTCCTTGCCGGCCTCGGCTTCCTTCAGGGGCGTGCAGTGCTCAGCAAGGACGCGGGCCCAGAAGTCGAGAGAGTGGGTAAATTGCCAATTGTAGACCATGCGGAATGAATTGTTCTTGTTGTTGACGATGCTGTTGCGGAGATGAATGGCGAGCTGGCGGATGAATGTAAAGGCCGTGGTGTAGCCAATGGCAGGGTCGATGCCCCAGAGCCCGGCGGCGGAAAACTTCATCATGTCGATACCGGCGAGCGTGTTGTGGTTGGTGACTCGGCATCCCTGGACAAGGCCCTGGTAGACGGCCTTGAGGACGGTTTCCCGGATGCCCTTGTCTCCGATGATGACAAGTCGTCGAATGACTCGGAAAGCGGTGACTCGTGACGAGTGGGAGCCGGCAGCTTGAGACCACAGGTTGACCATAGCCTTAGCAAGAGCCTTGATAAGCTTCTTGAAGGACAGAAGGTATGGGAGAATCTCCACGATAGCCAACAGAGTGACTGTGATTGTGCCATCGTCCGAGAGTGTGCTGAGGAGGTGCATGATGGAAGAGATGTAAGACTTCAAGAGCACGGACAAGGCCTTGAACTTCTTTCCCTCCGTCTGTACATAGACCTTGCCGGCCGCCGACTCTTTGGCAGGGAGGTGGTGGTTCATAACCACTGGCACCTCTTTCAAGGCGAGCAGCAGAATGTCATTGAATACTTCGGGGCTGTTGATGGACCATCGCTGATCTGCTTGGCCCTCCTCATCGGCCTCGTTAAGGTGGGCAGCGCATCGGAATGCGAGCACCACTTGTCTAGTTGCTCGCAGAGAGTTGGTCTCGGCCATTGCCTTCCTCCAGCCTGCAATGGTGCTGCGAGTCAGCTCATTGTTCTGTGCCGGCTCCTCTTCCGCCTTGTTGCCCTTCTTTCTCTTCTTCTTGGGGAGCTCCTCGTCAGCGTCTTCCTCGCCAGCGCTAAGCTCGTCCACCTCTGCGAGATCTGCATTCTCATCGAAATCCAACAATTCTGAATCATTCTCCTTGAGAAACTTGTAAAACTCGGGGTCCTTCTCGGCAAGTCCCTTCATGGCTTCTTTGCTCATGCCAAGCCCAGTAGCCTCGTCATCGTCATCGCTGCCGTCGCTGTCGCTGGCAACGGGCTCGCCACCAATTGAGACTTCCGAATCGCTTCCTTCGCTTGCATCATCCGCATCATCCTTGGTTTCGTCTCGCTTTCGCTTGCCAAGCTTGCCAGCCTTGCCGTTCTTGTCGATGATGTCCTCGAAGCCGCCTGAGAAGAAATCGTCGACGCTCATCTCAGTGACCTTCTTCGCCTTGCCCCCGGCAGGTTTCTTGGCAGGAGTAGCGGTAGCATCTTGGCCATCTTTTGAGCCCTTTATGAACTCGGAATCTTGGGCTTTCCTCGACTTCTGCTTCTCTCTGATCTGCAGCTTCTGCTTGAGCTTTGCGCCGGCCTTTCTCTTGTCCAGAACACCCTTCAGGTGATTCTTTTCGAATTTTTTGGTCGCTTTCAAATTCTTCTTGGAGACACCCATTCTGGACAATCTGCTACAGCCACTGATGGGGGCCGTAATCCAGGATTCCGAAGGGTAAAATGGAGAAAAAGATAAAAAGAAAAAAAAAAGATGCCGATTTGGAAAGCAGAAGCGTCGCGCCTCGACGTACCAATTGCGCTTTCCAAAAATTTTCGGCCGCCGACTTATCGATAAAGAGTTCCACCGAAAGAATATAGGCGGTCAGGAAATTCTGCCGCGCTATGGAATACAGGTACCGATCTGGTAGTGGGGCACTGAAGTTGGTGTAAGTGGAAGCTTTTTGACTGACCATTGCTATAGTAGCCTTGTTTGCTTCCATCTCCTGGTCTTCAGTCGCGAATGACGCTGCTGGGAGTGCCAACGGCCTTTCTATGCGTAACCTTTGCATATTCTACGGAAGTGTGTCAAGCTGGGCATTTTTCATGCTCGCCTGTCTGGCTTAGGTGGTTCACTCAAGTTAAAGTTGGCCCATGGATCAAGTGGCTTCTTCTACTCCAGCCCAAGGTTCTACCCAGGAGTGAGTAGATAAGCCTCTTAAGAGGTAGCTGTAGCCTGGCCGTAGGCAGAAGCCGCAAAGCAGAACAATTTCGCCGAATATTAATATTTATAAAATTTACAAGTCTTATGATGAACGCAAATACAGCCCAGCAATATCCAATGCCAATCTGCAGGCTTGTTGAGGATTCGGTAGGCTAAAGTAGTTGTTGGATATTCTTTGGTGGTAACTTTTTGAGTAAACTCTATAAGTTGCCATCGCTGCCTAACGGTTAGCCACATAGAACATAGGTAGGTTTTCGATCCCATCTCTTGCAGATATATATATGGTCTTCTTCCCTTCTTCCCACGCATAATTCCATATTCACCAATAATCCCACTCATCCCATAACACAGCAAAATACGAATTCTACTCATATCTCAACGATAAATCAGTCAACGCCACTCCAAGTCCATATATATAACTACAAAGCGCAACCATGGGTCGAACTATTAAAGCTCTGAAACGGCCGATTACTACAGTTCGGCAGGTTTGGAAAGACTACCAAGTTGGGCGGGCTATACGCCACAGGACATTCAAAGACGACCCTCAAGAGGAAGAGAGGTGTGATGAAGAATGCCGGGTAGCCTGCAAGGAGGGAAACAATGAGGCGTGTAAGGAGGGAAACAATCAGGCGTGCAAGGAAGAGCACGATGAAACTCGCGAGGAAGAGTGCAATACAGAGCGCGAGGAAGAGTGCAGCGATCCAAACGAGGATCAATGCAAGGACAACGAGGTGTCTTCATCTTCACAGCCCACCGCATGTAGGACTGCTGAAGAAGAAGAAGAAGGACGAGCTGCCCAGGTTGCCGCACAGCTCAAACTGAAGAGACAATGGAAATCGAATACGATGGGAGAGTTTCTCTGGCGCTATGAGCAGGTGGTGGATGGGGAAAGCAACTGGAGACGGACTTGGGTGTTGGAGGTGAATGACCTAAACGCCATGAATTGGGGGTTAGAGGAAGTGTTCACGGTGGTCGAGGGTAGGAGGAAAAGAAAGTATGTGCGAAAGCCAACTCGTCAACTACCATTCCCTGTTGGAGAGGAACGCCTTTACCTGCCTACTGAAGGAGGACAGGACGACAGCAAAATCAGATATTGTTGATCTTGTTGAGGAAAAAGCTTCCTAGGAGCCTAAGCTGGTAAAGGGCTGCCACGTGAGCTGAGCTACCTTGGGATGGGAGAGGAGGTTATGGATTCGAATTACTTCTAGCATAGTGTTCACAAGTAGATAGCAATTATATCAGTGTTGTTTGTTCACAGCTGACCTAGATTGGTTCAAGAGATCTTGTTAGTGTTTGATGCCTCTTATTTCTTCCAAGCAACGTAGCAGCCGGACCAGCGAAATCATGAAATCTTAATGTGTCTTGGTTTCATTTTTTCTTAGTTTTATCTTTTCCCTTCATAGAATTTTTTTTTTTTTTTTTTTTTTTTTTTGACGTTTTTCTTCATCTTTACCTCCAGTATTGTATCGGTAGCAGCCACAGAAAGAACACGGGGCGGTGAAGAAATTCTGCCGGACAGCACCACCAGTTTGCAGCTAGTGCCTCTCCAGTGGCTCAAAGTGGGCTGTAAATAAGCTGTCGCAACAACCACTATAACTTTCGTCCAGTGTCGTCACCACCAAGCTTCACCAGCTTCACACTACCAAACTCGGCCCATTTCGCTCCTCCTCGATGCCTCGCCTCAATCCACCATCATGAACACGCGTCAGAGCTACGCGCCCACTCCTCACAGCTACGTCCCCAACACGAGCCTGTCCGCCACCATCAACCTCGATGAAGTAACTCTACCCCCCTCCCCCGCTTCCTCGGCATATAATCTTGCGTGACAAGAACAAAGACACAGCTAACCCTCTGCTGCACAAAAGGAGGTGAAACTCAGCAACACCCGCGCCGAGCGCGACCTCCAAGACTCTCTCGGCGAGCTGTTTAGCATCATAGTCACGCTGGATGAGCTGGAAAAGGCGTTCCTCAAGGATGCCGTCCCCGAGGCCGAGTACACGGACATTTGCGAGCGCTCGCTACGGCAGTACAAGGCGCTTCTGGCAGACGAGACAATCGCAGCCGAGTTTGGTGATTTGGAAGACTTTAAGACCAAGTGGGAGGTAATGCAATGCGCCCCCAGCTATTGTTTCGAAAAATTGAAAGATGTATGTTATGTACATCAGCTAACTCACCAAAAAAGCTCGACGTCCCCCGAGCGACAGAGCGTCTCCGAGTAGGCATGCCCTCCACAACCATCAACGCATCCTCTTCCGCCCCCACCGCCGCGCCCCCAACCGCAGCCGCAAACAACACCAGCGGCGTGCTGATCCTCGAGGCGACGCAAGAGTTCATCACCTTCCTCGACGCCGTCAAGCTCGGTCTGCTGTCAAAGGACCAGCTGCACCCGCTGCTCTCGGACGTGATCCAGTCGGTGAACCGCGTGACGGACAAGGACTTTGATAATAGGGGCAAGATTGTGCAGTGGCTCATCACGCTGAACCAGATGAAGGCCTCGGACGAGCTGGGCGAGCAGCAGGCGAGGGAGCTGGAGCTAGATATCCAGCAGGCGTACCAGGGGTTTAGACGGACTTTGACATGAGATTTATTTTCTTTTTTCTTTTTTTTTTTTTTTTTTTTTTTTTTTTTTTTTTTTTTTTTTGTATGATGTAGTAGCATGCTTCCGTGTCTATATAGAAATACAATACCAAATAATGACCCATGTAAATGCGAGTAATAGGAGATGGTAATTGTATCATATCTCCTCCAGCCCAGAGTATCATTCTCTTTCCCATCACACCAAGAACGTCCAGAAACTCGGATACACAAACTCCTCCTCGAATATCCTTCTCACTTGCTCCAGCACAAATCTCTCCACCTTGCCCACGTTCTTCAAGCTCTGCCGTCCGCTCTCCCGCTCGCCAATCTCGCTCTCAACCTTAATCTCCTGCAACAGCCCACCGAATCTGCCTCCAGGCTGCTTCTTGCTAGTCGTCTGCACATCCCCTCCTCCTGTTGCTGTTGTAGTTGTTGTTGTTGACGTCTCTGTCGTCCCCTCACCATCCGGTCCCACCGCAGCCAAAGCATCATCCGGGTTCAAAAAGCAGAAATGCACCCTCTTCCGAATATGCGCCAAAACACCCACCCCATCAAACGTCAACCCCGTGATATTCAGCTTGAGCGGAATCCCCACGAAGCTCGGCATCGGGTAGTCGAGCAAAATCTCCGCCGTCAGGTTCAGCCGCACGTCGCCCGAGTAGCGGATCCGGAACACGGCCTGCACGTCCTCGACCCGGGGCTCGCGCCGCGGAGACGCCGTGCCTTGGTCGGGATCGGGCCTCTCGTCGTCTTCGACCGCAGAGCCGCTGATGGGCCCGTGGCTGGTTGACGGCCGAGATGGAGGGCCGAGAGTGCTCGATACGTCAGACTTGGCCATGCCAGACCCCGATCCCGAGGTCGGATCTAACGCCTGTAGGTTATCGAGGGAGCTGAGCGATGCCTCACGGCTGTGATACGGCGTGGGCTCCGAACTAGGCGCCGTCGAGCCCATCCAGCTGCCGCCCAGATGAGCACCCGCAACCGCCGCCAACGGCGTCTGCGTGCCCGTCGCCAGATGCGCCTGAAAGTAGTTCCTCCCCGGCCCCCCCAAGATCCCCGGCGTCGACGTGCCCAGAAACGCCCTGCCGACATCATGCCCGCTCACATTAACACTCGGGCTAAACCCCATCATCTCGCTCTTCAGCCCCCTCAAGCCATCCTCGCGCCTCCTATTTCCAATCAGCGCCGCCGCGGCTGCAATCCTCTCCCGCTCAGCAGCGCTCTCGTCCTCACTGCTCTCCTCGTCCGACTCCTCGTCATCCTCCAGCTCCTGCTCGTAGAAATCCGGCAGCGGGTCCGTAATGTCTTTTAGTTCCAGTTCCGGCGGAATGGTACCAAAGTCGAATCCATGCACGTTAACGGATCTGATGAACCGTGGCAAAGGCACCGTCTGGAATTTGGTGTGGATGAACGTTCTGATGCTCTCGGCCAGCGCATCGCCGTCCGGCCCCGTGGTCAGCGTCTCCCAGTTGAGATCGATTGACATTGGACAAGGAAAATGCAAAAGTGAATTAAATTGAGCAATTAAAAGCCTCACAGCAGCTATTGGTCGTTATAGTACAGAGTGTTGAAGGAGCTGGATTGTCAAAAGAGTGTTGAAAAGCTTAAGAGCATTGCTGAATGAGTGGGGTTGTTAGTGTCATGAATACCTCACTCAACTTCACTTATTCTTTCACGGCGGTTTTAACCCAGAATCACATCACTGCTGTAACATTTTATACTAGAAAACAGAATTCTTGAAATTAAACTATTTTAAGGAAAATTACACAGCTTGAATAAAAACCTTGCGCAATTTCGTCTTTCTAAGCCAACTTTAAACTCCATCATGTAACATTTAGGGTATCTCGCTGCTGCTTCAGTTAAATATCATCCCCCCAACACATGCAAGAATAAGCGTGGGCAACTCTTCAACCAATTCTGTAAAAGAAACGCAATGGGACGAGCCTAGATACCAATACGCCAACGCCATGATAAGGAGAATTCGCCAAGGGGCTGTTGCATACTCCAGCGAACTGTTCAGTGTAAACTCTGTTATTCTCTTCTTTCTTGTGTTCCAAGGCAACCCTCTCAAGCCTCTTGGTCCTCAAATCGTGCTCGACCATATAGCATGTTATACTGAGGCTTGTTGAACAGGTGCCAGCAGTTGGGAGCTTGCAAGATGTATCTGTGGCGTGGTTAGCCCTCAGGAACTTCTAAACAACGCAAGGGTATGTTACTCGAAAGACGTAAAATAAGACGTACCTTGCCATGGCCTCTCTGAATCGAGACTTGTATTCCTTCGGACTGGTCACAGTCGGTCTGTTCCGACCACCACCCGCGAAACCGCGATCCTTGATCCAACTTTCAAGCTTCTTGTCCCACGTATATGTTCTGATGCAATCAATGATGCCGACGACTAGTTCTTTTCTTCTCTCGTCAACTGCAATCATCAAAGAGTAGTCCATTACGTTCTGTCGCGCCAGGAACAACGTATCGTTCCAAACTGACGCCCTCAGGAGCTTCTTGGAATGCTCGCGCGCAAATAAGGGAGATTCATAAATGTACTCCACCATGTTTTCGTCCAAAAGGACTTCGTTCTGTTCGCCGGTCGCATTGATTTTGCGGTTACGCATCGAGCCCTTCAAGTCAAAGATTCTTGTTGGAGATCGGTCGTAGAACAAATTCTCCGTAACCAGCAGGTCCAACTTGATGTCTGTTCCAGTCACTGGGTTTTTTATGACGACTTGGAAGAATCCCATCATCTTTGCGATTACAGAAGGCAAGTCATGGAACAGTGCCTCGGCCATGATGCTAAAGTAACCCGGCGCAAATCGCAAGAACGCAGATGTCTCGATTGTTGAAAGTGACTGTACACAAATATTGGTTAGCGCAACGTGAAAACCTCTCGTCACCCTAGATTCTGCTTTTCCTTACCTTCAAGACAAGTCGATCATCCAGAGTCTTCAAAAAGACGGACTTTGTTTTACCACCCTTTGAATCCCACTGAAGGCACCGTGACAACGACTCCACAATACGTTCAGAAACACCACACTTTCGTCGAAGAGCATCGAATTGCTCCGCGTAAAAAATCTTGCAAGTCATGACCGCGGCACCTTCTTTGAATTGATACTTGAGATGCGTGCCAGTGGATCGGAGCAGACTCTTCTCTAGTTCTGTTTCGTCAGCGGCCCAATCTGCGCTGTCTGATACTGGGGCCAACTTGGGACCAATGTTGAAGTCACCTTCGACATCGCCATCGAAATTTCCATCTACATTGCTTTCCACATTGTCATCTGTAACTTCATCCGGAATATCTGTTTCTCGGAGCATAGTCTGGTGCGCATCTCGCCGGATGTTGGCCAACTTTTCCTTGTAATCATCGCTGTTGAGAGCCAGCGCAATAACCGAGCTCGGCTCGTCTTCCCGAACAATAATATCCGAGTCCACAAAGATATGGTCAGTGGCGTTGACAGGATATTCTAACGCAGGCCACCCGCTTGCTGATCGCTCGGCCCAAAAGTTGGTCAGGTACTTCATCAAGCTCATTTTTTCGTGCTTTGGAAGCTCGAGTGGAATTTCCGCGTTCGAGTCGGCCATTTCTTTGATGTCGGGCATGAACTCGTCGGATACTGAGGGCTCAGCGTCACTAGTACCGCCCTCGTCGTCCGAAAGACCCTGGTTTGTGTTCACGTTGGTGCTATCATCATCCCATCGAACTTGACCATCTGATGGCAGGGGCGCTTCGCTAGGAGTTGGTGGTTCCGTCTGCGACCCTGCCTTGGATGATTCTTCTCGCTTGCCTCCTAGAGGAACTGAGGACGTATCCTGCGACTGGGACTGCGATTCCATGTCCTGCTCTGTGCTTTGTTCGCTTGTGACAGCTGGCTCGTCAAATGCTTCATTGACGTTGTCGTATACTTGTACAATTGCCTGCGTTGATGTCTTGGGGAGCATAGGACGAGGGTTCCGCATGCTGGCCGCACGCTTCTTACGGTCTCGGATGCGCTCCTTCTCAAACTCCCTGCTGAACTCTCTGCTGAGCTGTTCAAAGTGCTTAGCCAGAGTAGTAACCTTTGATTCCTTCTTCTTAGGAACAAGGCGCGGAATACTCGATCCAGCCATTTTCCCTCGATTTTTCAGCACGTTTAGGCCGAGTCGCTCAGACAGTTTTTTCTCCGATTTGGTGGAGTGTTCTGACTGCTGATCGGAATTCTCTGGCACCTTTGCCACTGACTCGGAAGAGCCAGACGATTTGCCCAGAGACTGTAACCTAGCCAATGTCCGAGATGGCTGTGATGCAGCTCTAGTCACTGGTGGCGATGTGCTGGTGGTAGACTTTCGTCGAACGCCTTGTTCTGAGACCTGTCTTGGTGTTTCCATATCGGCGGGTCTCTCGTTGGAATCCTGCGATTGCCTTGGCTGGGCAGACTTTTTCAGGGCACTTGCGTCTATCCTTTCGCTGAGGGACCGCCCCGAGATTGAAGAGTTTGTGGGACTTCGAGCCATTCTGACGGGCGGCGATTGTGATGCTGGCACCGCATCTGGCGGGGTTGTTGCAGCAGGCGCAGTTTTAGCATCCTCATTGCCAGCAATGGCTTGGGAATCTTGAATCACAACAGGCGCCGTGCTGGCCAAATCCAATGGCTGAACCTGCTCAATGGCGTCTTGCGTTATTGTCTGTAATGGACCGTCGCCTTCAACATCAACCTTTTCTCCAGCAAGCTTTGAAGAAGTGGCACTTGCCTCCATGCTGTTGTCAGTGAAATCTGTCGGTTGTGTAGACTTCTCCTCTGCCTCGGAAAAAGTCTGGGATGGGCGCTCTTCGCTGTCCCCGGCAGACCCTGTTCCTTCATTAGACCCAAGGGATTCCTTGGACTCGTTGTCGGTGAAAATCTTCTTCAGCTGCAACATTGTGAGTTGTCGCATGTCTTTATCTCCCAAGAAGTCTGCCTCAAACGTAGCAAAGACTTGATCCCATTCGCTAGCCGTTTCCAACATTTCTCGAACAATGATGTTGAACGGAACAACCTCATAGTACTTGGAATTGACGTAAATCTCTTGCAAGCGTTGGATCATGAGGGCTTCCTCTTCCTTGGCCTTTTGCTTCAGTCGGTCCAGCTCTGCTTTGCAAGACTCAGCCTTTTCGGGGAGGACACTATCGATCCTAATGCTTTCGAGCCGGGCAATCACGGAGGCCATGAATTTTGCCCAGCGCTCATCCATCTTTCCAAAAATGTCATTCTTGAGCCTAAGGTCATTGCTCACTTTCCACGTCAGTCGCGCCCGCGGTACGACAATTTCCAGGAGATCGATTGGGTCCCAGTGAATCCGAACACGAGAATCGTTTAGACTGAAGTAACGAACGTGGTCCTTTTGATGGTCGTGGGGGCATTCCATGGCATCCTTCATGCGCAGGCCGCGTCCCCAGTACAACAGCTCCAGATATTTTCCAAAGGAGTACTTGAAAGTAGTCTCAGACATTGCTATCTCCTCCGAATCTTTCTGGCAGATCTTGCAATAACTCCACATGGAAATCCCATCGCCGAGTTCTGGTGACCTGGGAGGGGCGTTCGGGAGATGCTCCACAAACACCGTGATCCGGAACTGGTCATGGACAAAAGTACGATGATGCTGGGCCATTTTGCGGTCGCATCCGTTGGAGTCGCATATTTCATCTTTACTGTTTACCAGGTATTCGATATACTGGCCAAGGGTACAGTCTGGATCCATGCTGCTATCTTCGCGCTGCTCATCGTAAAAGTTGATGCCGACTAAGCTGGGCTCCGTGCAGGGAATTTTCGTTTCAGTGCAGATGACGGAATACAGTATGATGATATTTTGGTGAGAATAAGGGTCAAACAAGTCCAAGTTGCCCTGGATATACGTCTCCCACTGACGAGTTTGAGTCTGGTAATTATAAAGCGCCTTGTCGTATTCGGCGTCATGCACCGCATGGAGAATTTCCATAATTTGACGAGGCGCCTTCTGGCCAAGCTCTTCGACCATCTCAGGTTTGATAAGCTGAAAATTTGGAGGGCCACTCTTTTCCAAGTCTTCCTCAATCATGTCCTGGTCCCTCAAGCGTTTGAGATAGAACAGGCGCCTTTCTTGCTCGCGGGCTTTCATGAGAAGGTACGGCTGAGTGAATCGCACATATGGCGACACCGAGAGAATCTTGGTTTCATATTTGGCGACCATGTCGCTATAGAATGTCGGCATGGGAACGTCGTCTGGGACCTGGCTGAACGTGGAGTCATGGGTATGGGATTCATGTAGCGACAGTAACCTAGGAGGTTCAGAAAGCATCTGGTCCAATGGAGGCTGCGACAAAGCTTCGTCTGTCCCTCCAAAGCTTGAGCTATCCATCGTCAACTGTGAGGGCGGCTCGCTCTCGCTTGATGGCTGGTTGACCACAACAATGGGGCCGGTTCTACCACCGCTGTTGGTTGTATGACCAACCGAGTTCAGTGACCGGATGCTTTCATTCAATGCTTGGAAGGAATTCGACATCGACGTCGAGTCGTTGGCCTCAGGAGGCTCGACGGACTCATCCCGCAAAAGACTGGATTCAAGTTTGAGATTGTAAACGACGTAGACCATGAAGTCGGTGATGTATTTCATTTTAGCAAGGAGAGCGTCGCTAGCTCCTCGAAGTGTAATGGTACAGCCGAGTTCGGGTCGACATCCAGAAAGAAAGATGTAAGACTTCTTTCGTCCTGGGTAGTCATTGTTCACAAAGGTCCTGACCTCAAAGGCACTGCACCTCCCGACTTGAGCTTCTAACATGTCAAGGGACTCAATGATCTTAGTCTCAGTACATCGTGCGACGGCTGCAATGACTGATCGTTTGACGTTGAAGGCTACCGAAATATTGGCTTCGGAGAGGTACTGCAAAGCCAAGCCAGAAATAGTCTTCTCGGCAAGCAGAACTTGAGGTTTTAGCTGCGCGATCCTGTTAACGACGATTCTCAGAAATTCTTTCTCCTGAGCAATGACCGGCTCCAAGCTCATAAATTGCTGCTGGTGTCTCTGGTATTCAATCGGAAACCCGACAAGCAGAATCCTAGGGTTTGTGATTTTGCGTGGCATGCTTTTCAATGCAAGATTCTTGGTGAAGACTATGCCAGAGATGTAGGACGTGTCGCCAGGTTTTCCTCCCGGAATTCTCTTGAGCTTCACATAAGTCCGAATATCCATGGATTCGCCATTTGCAACGTCAGGGGATACATCATCAGTGGCTTGTAAGAGGATGGGGACTAGCGCCTTTTGCCATGCCCCGGGATTAGGTATATCGGCATCACGCAAGAGTTGATAGAGGAGCTTGTCAACATGCTTCAGGCTGGATTCGTTTAGCTTGGTTTTGGCCGCCTTGCGTTTCTGTAGGGAGTTGCTTCTGGTCAGCTGGGTCCCGCTGTGGTTTGGATGAATGGAGTTATCCACAGGAAATAACAGTTCTGACGATGCTGACGGTCCCTTGTAAACAGATTTAGGGCGTGGGGATCCAAAATGATGAACGCTCCCGCTGACATTGCTGAGGTTGCGGCGTCGGTTTGTCCTACGATGGCTAGCAAAGCCAGGTGCCATTTCATCGAGCCCAAATCCACTTCGGCTAAAGTGACTCATTCCGCTGACGCTCTTTTCGCCGCCTCTATGGCGGTGGTGTTGCTGCTTCTTGGATGTATTCATGAGTGCCGAAAGATTTGACTTGTCAGGGTCAAAGCTCGTGGAAGGTAGCTCAGCCGACGCGAGGGTCGCAAAAATACTGCCGACCTGCTGCTCGTCTCCGCTAGAGTCATCCGACATGAAATCTGCCAACTCCGGATCGATGATATTGTCATCATGGAAAGCTGGGAACTTTGTTCGTCTGGCATTCTCTTCCTGAATACCCTTTCGAAACGGAGCCTGATCCGACTTGATTCTCCCTAACAATCCATGCTTTGAATGATGCCTCTTATGGCCGGCAGATGATTGCGGTCGACCAGAAGAAAGAGACTTGAGGGAGCGAGACGAGCTTGGCCGGCTCAGCTGCGGAGCACCAATCTCCAGAACAGATGAATTAGGGTTGGACTCTTTGACTCGACGGGCGGCCTGTATCGTCATCATTGGCGTAGTTACTGGTCTTGAAGTCTCCGAGCCCTCGATCACTTCTGGTTCCTTGTGGTGCTGTGCAAAGGCTACCGTTGATTTTCTAGGATCCTCCGTGCCAAATATTCTCGGTAGAAAGGACTGCTCATCTCCAGAATCCTCAGAGGCACTTGCATCAAATCGTCGAGTGATGACATCAAGGCAGCGTTTGCAAACCCTAAGAGAGCCGGGAAGGCCGAATTTGTCACCTGGAATGACAATGGTACACTTGGAATCGAAGATGAAGCCGCACGTTCGGCAGTGATGCTTCCTGCGGAACGCAGTGAATTGAGATTGGCAAAGAAAACACTCTTTTACTGTTTCATCCTTCATCCAAAACTCCTTGCTTAATATCTGCCTGCGCATTCTGTCTAGCTGAGCATTCATCTGGTCTGAGGCCCCTTGGTGGCTCGCTGTGGTGCCGGGGATGCGGACATCACCGGATCTCGAGCGCTGGGGGTTAGATTCTTGAGAGAAAGAATTATGATGGACTGAATTGTGAGCATTTGTGCTAATAGGGCTAGCTTCAGCCGTTCCACGGTCAATAGACGAGTCTCGTGAAGCGTATCTAACGTGATTTGAATGGCTAATACGATCAATGACGGCGGGCTTTCGCCGGATATCATCGGGGGACAGCAGAGACGATGCGGCAGAGGGACTTCGCGAGTGAAGTGTTTGCAGTGGCGACATCAGGGGAGCTTTTCCTTTGACTGGACTTAACGGGGCGTCGCCGCTTGCGCCTCCAACACTGGACACACTCTCGTCTCCTTGCGACCCCGAAGGAATACTGCCTTCTGGTGAATCGACGGGCGAGAGGCGGGTCTGAAAGCCTGGTCTGCCGGTGCTTCCACGCCGCGAACTCTGGGCCGCGCTGTCTTCAGTATGAGCAGAACTGCGGCTTGGCTCTCGTTTTCTCGCGGAGGTGATGGTGGGCTCGGCGGCGGTCACATCGCTTGTAGCGTTTGTCGGAAGGCTCTGCCTACCAGATGGATGAGACTTGGAGTTGCCAATCAAGCTGATGCTTCCAGACTTGGATGTAGCGGGCATTTGCGGCCGGCCATCCGTAGGACCGATAGAAGTTGTGGGTGAAGAAACATCAGGTGGTGCTGGCTGAGACGATGTGCTAGATATAGTCGCCCCTGTTTCGGCGCGGTTCAAGGAAGATATAGAGGGCTTCGACCGATGTCCCTCACCCGTGGATGTCTTTCTAGTTAGGTTTTCCAGCTTCTCTGCGTCGTCCTCTCGCTGCGCCGCCTTGGACGAGCTAGCCGCACCAACCGCTACTCGAAGTCGGCTGTAGAGACCGCTTAGACCTTGCTGTACTGTTCCGCGGCTCTCTGTATCTGGGACGATTACCGGAGGAGGGGCAAAAGATTCGTTGAAAAGAGTGAGTGAGTCGGTTCGGCTGGCCGCGGTATGTATCTGGTCGAGGGCCTGCGCCATCTGTTCCTTTTCGAAGGTGGAACTCACAGAGACAGAGTTGATGGAGTCACGGCGGTCTCGCGAGTTTGTAGGGGAGATGAGGGAGCCGGAGAAGGAGGAGCCGTCGAGGGGCTTCGAGATGGATATATTGGTTGCCATGGTGGGATATGGCCGACAAGACGAGCGCTGTGCAAGTCACAAGTCGCCTACGCCAGATGCGATCTGGATGCCTTGCTCTATGCTATGTATGTGTAGTGCAACGACACGGGCATGGAAGGGAGAGGGCACGAAAGGTATGTAAACACCAGGCCGTCGCTCAGGCGTCTATTTCCAAGCGAAGGCGCATCCGAAACGTTGCTGGCATGGTGGTGTAGGAGAAACAACGAAGAGAAGCTGTCGAGGTCTCGAGGGCAGCGCTTCGGAAGGCTTGGGGCAACAACTTGAGCTTGCTTTGTCACAACCCGAGCGTTTGTGATGCAGGCCGCGGGGAGCTGCTGATGCCGCCGCCGTACCTACGTCAGTGCGGGATGTGCAAGTACTCTGCGAGCTATCGGCCGCCTGGGAGGTACAAGCACAAGCACAGGCACAAGCAGGATGGGTGCTGTATGTAGGCGGGCTGCAGGTGAGAATATGCGAGACAGAAAGCAGAGGCTCAAGATGCGGTGCGTGCAGATGAAATGCAGGCAGAAGCAGTTGGCGAGGGGCTCCAGATGTCGTCAGTGGTTGGGAGGCAACGAGGCACCGCCCGATTTGGCAGATGCCCGACGATGTTGCTAGTACCGCCTATTCGAGATTAGAGAGCAGAGCTGCGCAACGATCCAATATTTTGCCCGTCGAGTGCTTAGTACTGCGGATTTGATAATGTCACTGCGAAGGCCTAAGCACCTCTTGGAAGCTCGTTATCATCCTCGTGGCTCCCGTCGACAAGGTACCTGCTGCTACCTGATACCGGTCCTCGGCTAGGTACCCGGGTACTTCCACCGCCAGCAGCAGCACGAGCAGCAGAGGCGGTGGCGGCGGTGTCGCGGTCTGGAACGCTTGTACCAGAGTACTTGTCATGCAACAGCCATGCGCTAAGGCCGCCCGTACATCCGCCGTATATTTAGTACGAGTGCCTGTTCCCGTGCTCTGTATCTTCCAATCCAGCACCCTGCGAACCCCCACTCCCAAGACGCGATCTGAATCCTCAACTCCAGAAAAAATTCCTGGACCGCGTTTTGCGACGTCCCGCTCGCTTGCATGGTGTTTGACATTCGAGTCATGGGATCGGAAGCCCTGTCAGCGCCCAACGAACTGCCTCGGATTGCCTGACGAATCTGCCATTGTTGAGCTTCGTTTGGCGGGACTCGGCACTGCTCAACGCTCAACCAGCTCAGCTCTCTTCTGTTGCTGACGAGGTGCAAATGCACCGCCGGCGCATGAGATGAATCCCGACCAGCCGCCGGATTCATCGTCAATGTCTGTCACGACCTCGCCAGCCCAAGATGTCTCCAAGCTGATGGGCCGCCGGAGCCTGAGCAACATCCCCAAGGACCAGAGGACGCTGCTGGAGCTAGAAAACCCGTGGGCTGTTGATCAAAGAGACGAGCCGCACGGATTGGCAACTGTCCCGGGCCACGTTTTAAAAACGCTGAAAGAAGCCTTTATTCGCCTCAAGGACGACAATGAGAAGGAGAACCCTAAAGACAAGGAAAACCCTGACGCTACTCCCACTACCAATGACCATGACGGGCAAAATGGATATTCTCCCGGCTCATCACCAGCGAGATCAGACAGTGCACCTCCGTCTTCGCCGGGAGTTCCGATACCATGGTCGCAGTCTCCAGCGAAATCTAGAGCCCAGCAGGACGATGAGATGTCCGATGCCGGTTCGCCCATTGACGAGACACCCTCAAGTCCGGTGCCTGCACCACTCACACAGCCGCCGCTCTTCCATGGTACACCGAGTCCTAGCCCTTCTTCAAGTGACAGCGAGCCCGAGGATCTCGAGATGGAGCTCCCACAAGCTCAGGAGGAAAGCCGCGAGGCCCCAATAAATCGCGAGGCTCCAATTAACCCCGTACCTACACGGATGCATCTGACAGTGGCATCTCAGGAGCCCGCAAGCTTGGTTACAAGTATGGTCACCACTACAAATACGCCTACATGCGCGCAGCCACGGGTTGCTTCTACTGCTTGTACTTCGTCTGAAGATCCAAAGTCGTCGGTGTTGCCATTTGATCCAGCTCACGGTCGGTCACGACGAATGAAGCCGATTGAATTGAGTGAGGATAGCCCAAAAGTCACTGTGCGTTCGACGAACCCGGGTCCTCTCAAGCGCATGCCTTCCACGCGAGCACTTCCCGAGGAAAATGTCCCCAATTCGGCTTCTCTGAGCTCGAGTAACTCAGCCCCCTACCATGGCGGTAGACCCCAGAGCTCGCCATCTCCGCCGCCTCCTACTCCTCCACCGCACAACTTCCCCGTCAAACATATTACCCCTCAGAATAGGACGACTGGGCAACGTGATGGTATCCGTAGTCGAGATATCTCTCCTCACCGCCAGACTCACATGCAGCAGCTACATCGGATACAAGCCGCAGGAATGAATGCGTTTATAAGTTACCACGCGGAACCCTATAGCGCTTTCACAGCTACGTACCCCGACTACATCACAGTTCATTTGGGCAACTTATTGTCCTTCATTCAGGCTTGCGTCTATCTAGAAATGCTTCAAGAAGACAGGGCAATACGCGAGTATTTGTATGATGATTTCATCCGGGCCTGGTCAAGCGGCTTTTTGACATATGTCCAAAACGCGGGCCCTGGCCAGGAACCACTTCCCGCTGTCCAATGGTTCAATATGCTAAAAGGCCCTATCCTCTTCAACCGCATGTGCATAAATTCAGGCAACATCGCCGCTGTTCTGAACGCATATCCCGAGGATGCTGCAAGGGTGAGGGCCATACTTCATGCCTCTAAAGAGGCAAGTGAGAGTCCAATATCAGAACCACAGCCAGAACAAGGGGTAGAAATGGAACTGGAAGAAGAACAAGAGCCGGAGCCGGAGCCGGAGCTGGAACGTGTGCCTCTGCCTGAGCCTGAGCCCGAGCATCGGCGTCAACGTAAGAGGCGTGTCGTGGATTTGGACAGCGACAATGCAATGGATATCACCGCGACGGAAGAGAGCCGAGTCGAACCACAACTCCCTCCACCCACGAGAAAACCACCATCCTTGCCAGCACCATCACGAGCAGCACCGCCACCACCTCCTCGGCCTTTGTCCCCTGAACTAGGGAGCGATGACTTTGACTTCCCTGCCCTTCCTCTTGTACTGCAATCGACATCAGGACAACAGTCACGATCTCGGTCACGACCGCACACACATGAGCCCCAACCTCAATCAAGGCGTCGGCCAGAGCCACAGCCAGAAACACGACCAGAACCACAGCCACAACCGCAGTTACAGCCACACAGAGAGCTAACATTACCTCAACGACAATCCCCAGACGCCATCAACCCGCCCCAGTACCTATTCCCCCGGTACCCATCCCCCCTATCCCAGTCCCTCCCTCCACAGCTCCCGCTTTATCAACAACCAAGCGGACCAAGTCTACCAACCCCAGATCCTCCCCCCGCTCAACCGACCACGCCGGAAAACTAGTCCCCGGAGGCCGCTCCGTGCCTAGCTCCAGCAGCCGGGCGATCCCGAAGCTGCGTAAGCGATCGACCGAGGAGCGGGCGCGACTGAAGGAACATTTCCGGAAGAAGGCTTCTTCATCGTCGACGAGCTTTCTCGGTGGTGGCGTCGAGAACTAGTTATTGAATCAGGAAGAAAAGATGGAATTACGGGCACTGGGAGGAGTGAATCGGTTAATGATGTAAACGTATATTATGCAAAGCATTGGGTCAAAAAATAATGACAAGGCAAGGTTTGGATAACCGGAGCGATATATTGGGCTTTTATGAATATCTGAATGAACTCGGGAATATGCCCCTAACGATGAATGATACCCTTAAATTATCACTGAGAATGGATACGAGAGAAGAAGCAATTATATCTATCTTTGTTTCCTTGTATTGATTTTCATAAAGGAATCTGTTCTGGTCTATTTTGGTCTGGGACAGCGTTATGCATGGGTAACATGTTCAGAAACTGATAAAGGAAAAGAATAAAATAAAAACATCGGGCCATATCGCGTATCTGTTACCCCGATAAAAAACCCGTCTACTTTCCTCCAAAAAAAAAAAAGAAGGCCGTGATGAAGAAAAGTAGAAGAAGAGAAAAAGTTAAAAAAATAAAAAAGTAATAAAGTGAGAGAAACAAAACATCCGACTCCCTGAGGAGTACTAGCGAACCATCTAATCCGTCTCGTTCCAGAAAGGTAAAATAAATAAATATTTCAAAACCACAGCGAATATTTTAACGCCAGTAATTCAAGTTTTTTTTTTCTGTAGTCGTTTTTTCCCTGTAGTCTCTGAAATGCTGAATGCAAAATGTGTGTGGTAAAAGCAAATGACATGGCCACCAATAAGCCCTGTGAGAGGTTTTCATCTTTTTTTATTCCATTTGCTGACTGATGCCTGGCGTCTGAAAATCGAAATGGCGGATAATGGAGGAAGCAAAGAAAATGGTTAGAGAAGTGTTTCATGGCGCGTCGTGCAAGCATTAAAATCGTTGCGTTGATACAACGCGGTAGTATCCACCTGGGACCATTGCGATATCGGGCCGTGGCGGGGACAGTCGTAGAATCGTCGATGCGATGCGAGCAAATCAAGTACCTCGCATAAGAAGTTTGATTCGAAATTCAAATTTCCCAACGCTGCATCTAAGCTTCTGTCGGCTCCGTCTTGGACTCGGCCTTTTCGGTCTCCTTGGCTGCCTCCTTGGCTGCGGCCTCGGCGGCCTTCTTCTTTTGCTGACGCTTCTCCTCGTCGGGGGTCAGGGTCCTCAGCTGGAGAGCGTGGATGCCTCCCTCCTGGGCCATTTCATCCCGCAGCAGAGCGTAGATCATTCGATGCCTTGCAGGCTGCATCTTGGCAGCGAACGAGTCGGAGATGATGACAAGACTGGGATTGGCGTTAGTGAGGCCAGAAACAACGGAATGCGATTTGGTGCTAGTGCATGGATACATACCGAAAGTGCGTTTCCTTGGAAGTGACGCCCTGCATGGCCTTGTGGTGAGAGTGGAGGTGCGAGTCATTGTAGATCTCCAGCGTGATCGGGCTGAGAGCCGCGGTCAGCTATAGCAAAAGTGTTAGCATGCGCAAATTAATCCAGTGCTTAATTAGAATAAAATAAAAACCACGAACCTTGGCACGGATTGCGTCTTCCAGAGGAGTTGCCGATGTTGAGCTCATGGTGGAAAGTTGACGGCTCACGTTGGAGAAGCCGAGAGCGTATCGCCGATACATGATTCTGGAAGGAAGAGAGAAAAAAAGATTGTCGTTGTTAGTGGAGCTGGTTGCGGCTCTGCTGGCGGTCCCTGTGCGCCAGACGGAAATCACGAGACTTGGTGTGAAGTTGGCTGGTAAGAGGCGGTCGCGGGTTATGAGCCGGCAGAATCGAGATTTTTCTGACAGTGGGCAAAATCAAGCAACAGCCGGACGTTGGAGACAAAAGGCAGCAGAGAATTGGCCTGTAAAAACAGAGGCAAGGAGGCGTGAGATGGAGAGTGAGTGTGAGAAGAGAGATGGGAGAGAAGAAAATAAGGCGTCTTGAGCCGGGCTGGCAGACGGAAAAGAGCAGCGGCCGGCTACTATTAAATCATGGCAAACAAAGTGAAATTCGGTGAAGTCGGTGAGAACCAGTGCGCCATGCATGACTCCTCCAGAGTGGCGGCGATCCAATCACGGGCTCGACAGGCCCCGGGAACCATGGAGCGGTGACGAGGGAAAAAAGCGGCGGGTTCCTGGACGCTGGGCGTGGTTCCAGCTTTGCATATTCCAAGTTGCAAGTGGTTGCACCAGCCAGGGGGGCCGAGAAAGGGGCATCGCAGGAAGGATTCCCACACGCCCCCAGCACGGCCGAATGGCTGCATGGGATGGGGGGCCTTTGTTGTCTCTTTTTTCTTTTTTTTTTTCTTCTTTCTCTGGTTGCCTTTATTTTCTCTTATTCTTCCGTTGTCTTGCTGTACGACGTGTAATTCGTTGATATCCATAGGTACTTGACTGGACTGGTTCTAAAATTGGACCGTCGACGAGATGGTGCCAAGCTAGTTGCGCCACTGCTTGACCTTTGATGCTTGTTGTGGAGGACCAAATGCTGCTGCGTGCATTTTGCAGTCTTGGTCCCAAGTGGTCGACCAAACGACAGTGCTTGTGCTTGGAGGCCACGGCTAGAAGCAGGGAGCTGTACGAGGTACGGAGTCGTGACAGATGTATGTAGCAGCAGGCGGGAGTCAGGAGTCGGCACAAGCACCAATGCCTAATCCCGCCATCATCACATCACCAGTCAGTCTTGGTCTCTCTCGACAGACCCAGACAGGGAGACAGTGTTGATCCAAACATCCATGATGCTCTACCTTTCTTTGATAGCGGCCGTAATACTCGGTAAAATGAAACAAAGTACGCCAAAAACCACCATGGTATGTACTAGTTTGCCGTAAACGCCCGACTACCAAGAACCTAACGCTTTCGTCACTCGTCTCGTCTTCTCCTTTTTGCCTGCCTGCCTCTTCACCTCCTCTTCCTCGTGCTCTCTAGTCCGGGCACCTGTAAGACTTCCTTCAGCCGTCCATGGCCAGTATCGGCAAGGGGGGTCTCTGCCTGCAGGGCTGCTTGCTTTGCTTGCTGCGTGTCCTCGCCCGGCAATTGGGCCAGTCCGGGTGCCACGCACCACCCACCTGGTCGGGATGGGAGACCGCCCTTTTTAGCTCGTGTCCACCGTCTCGATCGAGCCGTGATGTGATGAGGTAGCATCTGGTCAACAGGCAGTATAAAGTAGTACGCAGTAGTGCCTGTGCTTGTATGCGAGCCCGTCAAGGGGGCCCTTCTGGCGGTGCAACCACGCGAGCGCGGTGGAGAGGCGGCATGGAGAGATGTTGGGGAGAAGATCAAAATTGCCATGCTGATGCTCAGGAGGTACCTGCAAGTACCTTACCAGTTGCTGCAGCAGCCTCACTTTGGGAGCACCTACATGTAATACTCGTACATGTACCCGTGCCGACCTGCAAGGCAGGCGATGTTACAGGTCATCTTGTGTTTTGTTCTGCCAGCCATGGCATGGGATGGATGGAATTGGGAATTGCAGGTACCTGGCAGTACTCGTACCTTGTAGGGAGTAAGTAATACGCCGTCCGCCTGCAGCTAAATGGATCGGATATCATGTCTGTGCATGTGAGGAAGCAATTTTTTTTTTTCTTTGGCTCTGTGCGCTCTTCACTCTCTCTCCCTTACATGCCAACGGGACGAGTTTTAGGCGTCTCGGAGAGAGTAAGATGAATCAAATAGTACCATCTCCCACTGTCTGTGTCTTGTGTCCTAGGCCATCTCATCTCATCTCACATGTAACCCAACCCGTGTCACTTTGCACACACCGTGATTCAAGATCAACTCCCTCCTCCCGCTCGCCGCCAGTCCAGTCTCCAGCCGGCCGGGTCGCTAAACTACCTAAACCCATCGCCGAACCTAACGTGACTGACAGCAGATCTTCTGGCAAAAGTCGGGATGCTGGTTGGCCCATGCTTCTCACGCCTCCTCTTTTCCAGTGACCGCCCTATTGCCTTGTAACACCCCTGCTCTCAACCAGAAAGTGGCGGTCCCCGCTCACTCTGCACCTTGACCTTTTTTTTTCTGTCTTTTCTCTGGCTCGGGTATGGACCGTATGGGGGACGGGGCCAAGGAGCAAAAGGCCTCTGCTTATTTCCTCTCCGCCTTTTTGTGATATTTCTCCCGCCTATTTGCTTTTTCGTCGGTCCCTGCTAGCCTGCTGGCACTAACACGGTTGAGGTCAGGAAGCAAGCGTGCGGCCATTTGACCAAATCGCAATCGTTTGATCCCGTGGCTTTGTGCAACACACACAAAGTCCAGACTGCTGCTGTGCGTGGTGTTGTGCAACCCCTACTTGAAGATATGGCTTGACCGCAAGGTGCATGTAGACATGAGCACATGTAAATGGATTGATCAAATGCTATTGGATCTGAACATACATAGCCAGTCGGAACGTGACGTCTACTATAGTGAATCCAGCCCGTCTTTGCTGTTAGCGGACTCGGCCGCTGAAACAGCGCTAAACGCACAGCGCTGGGAAAGCCGCACAGCAGCCAGCAACTCGCCACAACAACCCCCCGGCCACGGCGCCCAGGGCCCGATCTTCCGGCGGCTCGTCCAGCATGCGGCCCAGAAACTGTGCCGACCCGGATGCGAGCCCCGGCCGCTACATCTGGCTCCCTAGTCAGCGCTGGCTAATCGCGAGTCGAGCCGTCAAAATCGATTCCACGTTCCATCCTTCTGCCTCGTGCAAACCCTTGGATTGAACCCTTGGAGCAACGCAGCGCCATTGATCCTTTCACCAACAACCATCAGCATCGCATCAGCACTGGCCCGATCGCTGGTTCGTTCCGGACGCTGCTTGACTCGCACGCGCAGCACGACAAGGTCGGAAACGAGGCCGCAGACGCATGGCCACCCCCCTGTCTCGAGACTCGACGCTCTACCCCTCTTGCTGGCTGCATCTCTCTGCTTGCCGGCCTCCAGCCTCTCTCTCTGAGTCTAAGTCTCAGTCTCTCTAGTCTGGCATCTGTCTAGTCCGAGTTACAGTCACTGCCATCAGTGTTGGATCCATTGATTCCATACCATACTGTCAACTAACCGGCAGATACACCAAAGCATCCATCACCAAGTCCCTGCTTATCCACCTGCCTTGCCTGGTCCAGCCGGCTATCCTCTTCCCCCATCCCCTCCCCTCCCCCCTCATCCCATCCCAATCACATCAATGATCGTCTTCTCGGCCTCGCCAGCCCTGCGGCGTCTCGCCTTGGCCTCCCGGCTTCGCTCGCATGGCCCCTCTTCTCTGCTTCCATGCCGTCGCTGCGGGGCCACGCCTGCATCCTCTTCCCACTCCCTCCTGTCTGCCTCGCTCTTCTCTCTCTCCTCCTCAGCTGCAGCAGCCACTAGCATCAGCATGAGGATGGCGTCCACGTCTGCCGCCTTGCCTCGTCTGGCCATCTTCGAAGCCGTGGCTCGGCACGATCCCGATGCCCTCGCCGTGGTCCACTCGCTGTCTGGCCGCCGTTTCACCTACGGCCAGCTGCTTGGCGACGTACGCCGAGCGAGGGCCCGGCTGCTCGAGGCTCGCGGCAAAAGCACTGGCGACGACCTGGACGGCGAGAGGGTGGCCCTTCTGGTAGAGAATAGCTACGACTACGTAGGTGAGCGAGCCCTTTAAAATACACACACACATCAATAAACCAAGTATCTTGATGTGTGTTGTTCATGTACCTGGTATACGAGGACACAACTCGCTGATACCATGTCCCCCGCGTTCTCTTCCGCGGGAGACATCAAACAGTCACCCTCCTGGCCATTCTGGCCGCCCGCTCAATAGCCGTTCCTCTGTCTCCCGCCTTTCCCATTCCCGAGCTAGAGTATGTCCTGAACCACAGCGAGGCCTCCTTGCTCGTGTCCTCGCCCAAGTTTGCGTCCAAGGCCCAGCAGGTCTTGGCTGCAGACTTAACGTCCAAGCCATCCCACGTGGAGCTGCCCAAGCATGCCGAAAGTGCGGCTGCAACGGGGGAGAATGTTCCCTTGGAAGACGATGCCAACCCGGGACAGGCTGGTCTCATGCTCTACACGTCGGGGACGACTAACAAGCCGGTAAGAACCGCCTGAGCACACTCTCTGTTCTATCCCTCGTTCTAAGAATCGTTATCCAGAAAGGTGTCTTGCTCCCCCAGTCTGTCTTAACCGCCCAGGCCCGCTCTCTCCATGAAGCTTGGGAATACTCTCCTGCGGATCACCTCCTCCATCTTCTCCCCCTCCACCACATCCATGGCGTCGTCAACGCCATCTTGACGCCTCTGCTCGCCGGATCATCCATCGAGTTCATGTTCCCCTTCAACGCCGATGCCGTCTGGAATCGCCTTGCCGCCCCGTACCTCCCCTCATCCGAAACTACCAACGGCAACGGCATTACCACCAACGGCGACGCTGCCTCAAAGTCTTCTTCCAAGCCCAAAGTCACCTTCTTCACCGCGGTCCCAACCATCTATAGCCGTCTGCTCAGTAGCCACAAGTCCCTGCCCCCTCCCATCCAGGATGCCGCTCGCCAGGCCGTCTCCCCCTCCAACATGCGCCTCAACATCTCTGGATCGGCCGCCCTTCCCACCCCCATCAAAACGGCCTGGGCAACCCTCAGCAACGGTAACGTCCTCCTGGAGCGCTATGGCATGACCGAAGTCGGTATGGCGCTCTCCTGCGGCCTATCCTTCGCTGACCGCGTCGACGCCTCCGTCGGCTGGCCCCTGCCCTCCGTCCAAGCCCGCCTCGTCGACGTCGACACCGCAGAAGTAATCCTCCCCGGTGAGGAACTCGACGCCGAGGGCCGTGAGCGCTCAGGCGAGATCCAGCTCCGCGGTCCCACCATCTTCAAGGAGTACTGGCGCAACCCAGCCGCCACCGAAAAGGAGTTTACCGCCCCCGACCCGGACGGCAACGGCGCCTGGTTCAAGACGGGCGACGTCGCCGTCCGCCGCCCCGTCCCGACCGCGGGCCTCAACTTCGCCGCCCAGCCCTGGGCCCAAGGACCCCTGTACTTCATCCAGGGCCGCAAGTCCGCCGACATCATCAAGACGGGCGGCGAAAAGGTCAGCGCCCTCGAGGTCGAGCGCGAGCTCCTCTCCCTGCCGCAGGTCGCCGAGGCCGCCGTCGTCGCCGTGCCCAGCGGCTCGTGGGGCCACAAGGTCGGCGCCGTCGTCGTGCTCGACCGCTCCGTCGCGGAGAAGTGGTCGGCCCTGGAGATGCGCCGCGCCCTCAAGAGCCGTCTCGCCAACTACAAGATCCCGCAGGTCATGAAGGTGGTCGAGAGCATCCCGCGCAACGCCATGGGCAAGATCAACAAGAAGCAGCTTGTCAAGGCCATCTTTGCTGAAGAGCACAGTGGCGATGAAGCATGAGCCTTCTTTCTATTTTTCTCGTAAGCAATGTTTTTCTACCATTCTTGATCACCCTTATGAATTACCTAGATGTAGTGTTGGTGTGTAGGATAGAAGAGGGGCCAGATAGATAGCTGTAGGCAAACATCCAACTCATTCACTAGATGTTGCAGAGAGAGACTCGGAGGGAGTTCAAGGGCGACTAGTAGGCGGTCACAAGGTTGTGCTGTAGCACATCAGATGGTAAAAAAATTATCTTGAATAAAAAAAAATAATTGCATATAAAAATAGCACATCATTCTTGGCCTAAACATCAAACATCTATTTTTGGGTAAAGGCTCCTGTTTGCTTCCTCGCCAGCCGCATCTGCCCTCTCGCGCGGCCGTCTCGACGAGTTTCAACATGGAAAACAAAATAAAAACGAAAGCTCCTGAGCTAACGCCGTCATGAGATGTGAGAAATATGCCATCGTCTCAGAGTCATTAGTTGCCCGAGAAGCCAAGCCCAAGCCTTGCCGTGCGCAAACCCCGACCCGAATCCGACAAAAGAAAAAAGTTAATCATGCCTCCAACCACACCTGCCCTTCCGGACCGGCCTTTTCAACCCATGGTGGAAAGACCTCAAGAGAGATGCGTATACCGGGGCTGTGCTAGATATCTCGTTGCGGTAGGTGGGTGTAATAAATGCGGCCCTTTTCCCCCTTCCATTGTGAAAAAATATCGTCCCAGGCATCTACACGACGTACTTGGCCTTGGCTCTGGTGCTACCGGCGTGGGCGCTGTCGGTGTGGCCAGAAAACTCGACTTGCTCGTTGGCGGGGAGCTCGAGGGTATCCTTGAATCTCCGACCAATAGACAGGAGAATGTCCTTACCCTTCTCCCCGCTTCGGCCCTTTCCGCCAGCAACGTCTCCGTCGCCTCGTCCGGGAATGCTCTTTCCGATGGTGCGAGTCCAGACACCGATACGGTAGAAGCCCTTGCGGACGTTGACGACAACGCCCATGACCTCACCATCCTCCTCCTCTTCGAGAGTCTCGCCGATGGCGCCCATCATAACCTGGAGCCACAGGCGATCGACGTCGACATTGCGCTTGTCCTTGTACTGGTAGGACCACTTGCCACCGTGCTTGTTCTGGGGGTCTTCCCACTCAGGGCGAACGCCAGCCTTGAACAGGTGATAATCGGACTTGAGAGCAAGTTCTGAAACAGGAGCAACGTTGTTCTGCACAATGCAAGAGTCAGCAGTGGGAAACACAGCATAATGGTGCAAGGACTTGTGGGCAAGGATGGACCTACGTATACGCCCCAGAACTCCTCAACCGAGTCAAAGGTGATGACCTCCTTCAGCAGATCGTTCCAGTTGTCACCCTACAGCAAAAAGCAACGAGATGTTAGCTCCGTCTCCTCATCATGGCAAAAACGTAAACCGAAATTCGGCCAGCTCAATGCCTGCTCCATATTGACAGTCCGTACCTTTCCGCTGGGTGGCTTGGTGAACCACAGAGTCCACTTGCTCTGGAGAGGGTGCTTGACGGTGAAGTTGTCCTTGTCGTGGAACACAGTCACGGGCTTTCCGTCATCCTTGGCCTCGGTGCTCCCGTGCTCGCCGTCGCTAGGGGAGATGGGGATGGTGGAAAGGTCGACCTGCTGGTCCATGTTCGGTGTGTCAATCGCAGCAGCAGCCATTGTGCTTGTCGGGGCTGTGATTCAGTTTCGGGTGGTTGGTTGGATTTCGAAAGAGTTGGAGAAGGGAGAAAGAAAAAAGAAAGAAAGCTGGAAAATTTGGAGCTTTCAGAGGCGGGAGTCAAAATCGCGGGGCAGCGGCGGTGGGATGTGAAGAGGCAGCAAGCAGAAAAACTTGCGGTGGCGGCGAGGGAAAGAGAGTCGCTTGATTGCTTCTCTTTTCGTCTGCGTTCGGAAATATGGGAGGAATGATCCGGTTCGAAGTGTTGATCCTTCTTTCAATGTTTGAATTTGCGCCAGGCAAACTCTCGGTGTCGTCAAGTGCGAGGGGGCTCGAGCAATACTTGCATCAATTCTTTGGGTGTTGAAAAAAATGTCATGTCGACAAGACGCTAAAAGCCGTGCTTGCACTGTGCGGTTTGTGGCCTGAGATACAAGGCACAAACTGCCTCTTACTAAGTCCACCCAAGTTCCTCATCACTTGCAACATCTTAGTGATGTACTTCGTATTCTGTGAGTCTCGCACTGAAGAACACCCATTAATGGCCTACCAGAGGTGAACCCTGATACGCCCCTCAATTGACATGCAATCTCCTCACGTCTTGACTTGGCCAAAATCATATGATATTTCCAGTAAAATTAGTGCATATATCGTATTTGTAGTTATATATTGACGTATTAGAGCATTCCGATTTTCAGGCATAGATACAGGCCCTTAAAGTCCAGCAAATCATCGAATCCTTTTCATCCAGCATATATGCGCTCATCCCAGCTCCATATCCCTTTTACCTCAAATCCCATAAATTTCAAAGCCCTTCCTTTTCCCATTCTATCATGGAAAACAAAAGCAAGATTTCGCTCCGCATGTAAATACAGCCCCAAAAAGAAAGAAAGAAAACAAAAGGAGAAAAAATAGAGAATCCATCTACAAACCATTTACCCCTTATCCTTGACCAGAAAGCCCGTAAGCTTGTAAATTCCACTGTCGTTGGATGATCATAATGGCACCGGCATATTCCTTTGTGCGCGCATGCTGTACTTATCCTTTTCAACCCAAAAATTCCAACCTGTCCTCCTATTGAACGCCTCCTTTAGAGCAAGGAATATCGTAGTGAAAAAAGAATGAAGAAATAAACACCCAAAAAGTCGTAATCGTGAGATTTCAGCATCTTATAAGGATGCGCAACGCATGAACTGCCCAGAGCAGATGCTTCTTTCAAACAAAAGACGCCAAAACTTTTGTTCAAAGCAACAAGAAAAACAAATAGTGTCGTGGATATTGCGTTTATAAGGAGAGGGAGATCAAACCCCCGTCCCGGTCCCGGTCCCGTTCTCCAGCTTGTTAACATTCTCTTCAGTCAGAGCCTCTCCTGCACCCGCTTCGGGAAGAGAATTGTTTCGAAGGTCGGCCGGTACACCTCCAGCCGCATCAATGAGCTTTGTCTCATGAAGCATATTAGACCATTCCTTTTCATCTTCAAGTCGACGAACTGGAGGTGACAGCTCGACGGCAATAGCCGAATCAAATGGCGAAGGCTCAGGCCCTCCGTTGGTCGTAAGTGGCCGAGGCGTGATTGGGCTCGTATGAAATTCTTCAGATGCTGAAAGCGGAGATGGATCGTTCTCCTCAATACCCAGATGCGGGATATCCGCATTATCGCAATGCTCACCCATTTCAGAGCAATCAGAAGCCGGCGGCCCCGCCTGGGGGCGACGCCGTGTGATGGACCATCTTATCAGCATCTTCTCCAACACCTTCATTGTAACCGGTTTTGCTAGGTAGTCGTCCATGCCGGCTTTAGTGCACTTCTCGCGATCTCCGTGGATTGCAGACGCAGTCATGGCCACGATGGGCACATTTTGAACGAGGGTTTTGTATGGAAGATGATGTCGCAGAAGATGGGTGCATTTGTAGCCATCGATGATGGGCATCTGCACGTCCATCAGTATAATATCCGGCATTTTATTTTGGCCTTTCGACGCCCCAATCATGTAATCCAGCGCCTCTTTGCCATTCCAAGTCGCCGAGACCTGGAAGCCAAGTTTTCCGATCGTACGTGTGGCGATCTTCTGATTTACCGGGCTAGAATGAGAGGGAGAACATTAGTTTGACTGCAATAAAGATATACTGGAGAGACGGTCACATGTTAAACACTTACTTATCCTCTACCACCAAGATATGCAGTCGCGATCGTTCAGATAGAGGCAGCTCTTGCTCTGCAGGAGGGGGTGTCCGAAGGGATGCGCGCCGACGAGATTTGCCGCCAGAGTTACTCGTAATGCCCTCTGAGCCTTGGGAGGCGCCCGTCATCTGTTCATATTCTGAGCTGTTGCATGAGAGGCTCAGTTCAGATTGCAGGCGATCGGGGATGGCTCCAGGTTCTAC
Source organism: Trichoderma semiorbis (assembly GCA_020045945.2). Lineage (NCBI taxonomy): Eukaryota > Fungi > Ascomycota > Sordariomycetes > Hypocreales > Hypocreaceae > Trichoderma > Trichoderma semiorbis. The sequence continues at coordinate 3,938,667 of CM034695.1, forward strand.
CAGCGTGGGAGCTGGGGCTCCCGTTGGCTTCATAAAGGGGATCCAAAACGTTGCTTTCGTGCCCGATCCCACATTTGACTCCAACTTGATGCGGCCATTCATCAAGTCCAGCAAGTTCTTGCAGATTGTCAATCCAAGTCCAGTACCGCCAAATTTTCGCGCCGTAGACGGGTCTCCTTGGCTGAACGGCTTAAAGAGCTTCTTGCGAACTTCCTCTTCAATGCCAATGCCCGAGTCTTCAATAACAAAGCGAACCTCGATTGTCTCGGCTGTTTCTCGCTCCTTAACAACCGAAAACTTAACATAGCCTTGGTTGGTGAATTTAATGCTGTTCGTGAGGAGATTGGTAATGATCTGCCGCAACCTGCCGGGGTCACCAAGGACCACGCGTTCATTGGCGATATCTTTGCCAACGTCAGATCGAAAGTCTAGATTTTTCCGCTCAACAGCAAACTTGAGCATCTTCCTCACATCTTGCACAATGTGAGAGAGGGAAAATTGGACTTCTTCAATGTCCAAGCGACCCGATTCCACCTTTGAAAAATCTAGAATATCGTTGATTACCGTGAGCAGCGATGTAGCAGAGCTTTGAATGTTGTCGACGTATTCACGCTGCTCCTGAGACAATTCCATATCGCTCAACAATTCTGCCATGCCAAGAACCCCTGTAATAGGCGTCCTGATTTCGTGAGACATATTGGCTAGGAATTGACTCTTCAGCCTCGTAGCTTCTTTGGCGGCAGCCTCGTTTGCCATTGCGCGACGCTTCTCTTTAGATTGCTCTCGCAAGGCTTCTCCTCTGACCTTGAGTTCGGTGACATCCATTATTACGCCAATGGCTCCCTCAACACATGTCTCTTTGGTAGCCATACCATCTTTGGTCTTTTTTCCGAGCATCGGGTGAAATCTAGTTCGATACCAGCGATCATCTGTAACACCCCAACGGTTAGTTTGCCGTATCCTTCCATTACCATTCTCTAAAGTGTGTCCCTTTTTTTTCAACTCACCAAGTCCATGCTCCTTCACATCCTCATTACTCCTTCCTTCGAGAATATCCTCAATAGGCTGAAGCCACTTTAGACGCTCTTCGTCGAGCTCTCGTCCAGAGATTCGGTTGAAAACGGTATACATGTTCTCTCCAACAAACCACCTGCTCTTCTCATGGTTGTCGTCGGAGGCGCTATTCCAGATCAAGGCGCCCTCCAGCATCGTTACTCGGCGTTCGGGGTCAACAGTAAAGATGGTGACGTGTGAGTGGGCAATCACGCTGAGCAACTGCTGGCGAGTACGCTTAGCACTCAACTTTGTCTGCATGCTCTCGTGGATGTCGGTAGAAGTTCCTGTTAAAAAGATTAGTTTCCATTGATACTCAATTTTCGTATCAAGGAGGCTCAAACGTACCGAACCATTTCTCAATCTTGCCCGTTTCCTTGTCGCGCACAGCGAGGGCACGACCGAGGAACCACCGCCACTCTCCCTCCTTACTAAGGCAACGATACTCCATGACATAGGGATCTCCTGTTTCTAGAGAGTGACTCCACCGAGAGCGAGCCTCGGGGTTGTCGTCAGGATGAATGGCGGCTTGCCAAGCCAGGCCAATGCACTGCTCAGGATTCAGGCCGGTATACGTGTACCATTTCGTATTGAAGAAATCGTGCATTCCGTCCGGACGTGCCGTCCATACAAGCTGTGGCATGGCGTCGCAAATAATCTTGAACCGCTCCTCGTCGCGCTCTTTGATATGAGTGATTTCCTCCCTCATCATAGTCACATCACGGCCAGTTACAATACCAGCGAGAAATTCGTGTGTTGTCTCATCGTAGATGCCTTCTCCCAACACATCAAATATGATTTTCGTCCCGTTGCGTGCGTACATGCCTATACGCTTGCTGGCGAATGGCGTCTCTGTCCTAAGTAGAATGGAGATTGGATACTCGCTGACATCTAGCTGCCTCGTGAAATCTTCATTATATACTTCCCACTTCTCTAGCAGGTTAAAGCCATCGCCAGACGAGTCGAGATCGGCACCGACAGGGAAGAGCTGTCTCGCTGCCTTGTTTGGAAATGTTACGCTGCCATCCTTCCACATGGCAACGACGGGCATCTGCGTACTATCGATGAGAGCGTCCTTCATCCTTATCATTTTCTGTAGCACCGAAGGTGTGCTCGCTTGCGAATGTGACGCAACAGTTGGAGGTCCCATGGGAGGGAAGGGACTGGAAGAGATGGTGATGACGCCCGGGCTGTAAAACAGGGGGGAGCTAGAGTCTCGACTGGAGGCGACAGACGAAGCATTCGAGGTGGAGATGGTTTTCTTCTCGACAGCTTCAAGGATGCTAGATCGAGCAATAGCTCTCCGGCTGTTAAGCGGTATCGACGGAGCTGACTGGGCGTTGGTGAAGGTCAAAGTAAAGAAGGTTTGCTTATCCTCGATTTCCCAGACAGTAATGATCATTTTGGCAAAGGCGTGGTATTCGGATTCTTTTGCCTTGTACCGGCTGTTGAAGGTGGTTTTGGTGATGTCTTTTCTAGTGATGATGACTTCTACTGTCGCATCCTGCGTCGGTCGCTCGATGTGCTTGGCCTGGTCGGTCGCCTGCGCAAGAGCCATGGTAGCAGTTGGCGTGGCATCGCCGCTGGGTCCAAGATGAGACGGTCGTCGTTGATGGTTCGAGACTGATGGCCGTACGCCGACTTCAGTGATCAAGGTGTCGAGGAAAGCCTCCCATGTAACCCATACAGGACGGCCATCCTGAATCATATCAATGCCTACCTGTGAGAGAGTCTGACCACGCAACTTGTCCATCGTCGCCGACGCATCCTCATCGCTCAAATCATCAGAAATGATGCCGAGCATCCTCCCCATGGCCTCATTGGCGAGTACAACGGTCTTGAGGTTGTTTAGTACGATGACGGGGACAGGCAGGTACTGCATTGCGGAAAAGGCAACTTGGCCGGGCGATATTGAAGGCATGGAGAGTCGAAATGGGCTTTGGGATTTGGAACGGACTCCATTGCCAGGGTCTCTGAGGAATCGTCCACCGCCCATGGAGCGAGGACTCTGATCGACACGGCCGTTCATGTCTGCCGTGGCAGCTTTGGACGACCCTCGATCTTTCATAGAGGCTACGAGGTCGGGATCGAGATCCGGCGGACCTCGCGGAGCATCGTGGGCAGCGGAAGCGGGTGCCGGAGCGGACTGGGACGCTCGAGTCTGAGAGCTCTCGCGAGCATCTTCCAGGGACGTCATCTCGTGGGCATTCCACGCATGAGGGAGACGTGCGCAGCGGGCCTAGAACAAGATGTTGCAAGACGGTAGCAGTGAGATTCGTCGTCTAGGACTCGAAACGAGGAGATCCAGAGCCCGGGGCTCTCGTGAGCAGGTCGAGGATGGTGGCTGAGTTGACGGAGGCCGGCCCAACTTGACTCGGAAGCAAGGACGAGGTGACAAGAGTCCAGCTCGACAAGGGATGTTTTTTGATAGCAAGCTGAATAATTGGAGGCACGGAGACAAAGGAGAAGGAAAGTACGGCAACCCAGGACTCGATGCGTTAGTGCTGCTTTACTTGACGAAGCTATGCCGGTATCGCAATGGCGTGGGATATTGCAGATCTCGGGCTCCACCCATTCGATGGCTGGATGGCCGCTTTCCTGGAGTCGTGAAAAGTTAAAAGCGGTAGGATGGGCAGACGGAGTCACGGACAAAAGAGGGCCAAGTGCCGAGCTGGTAGGGTCCCGATTTATAAAAATGCCCGGCCTTAGTTTGCGAGCTTGTCCGGCTGCCAGGACTGGGGGGAACGACGATGGAAGGGCGAAGGGCGAGAAACAAGACAAGGCAGCTTGGATGGGTAGAGGAAGAGGATCAATTGCGGACCGGAAGCGGGGGGGTTGAAACAAGAGGTTGAATGAAGCGGACCTGGTGGCTTTTGACTATTCTTGTTCGCCGTCGAGGGCCGCGAACAGACAGCGTGGGGACTGGGGCTGGGCTAGGATTGATGGCTTGGAACTAGAATAGACGGGACCCTGAGCTGAGACAGACAGGCAAGGAATCCCAAGGAGCTCGGAAATCGTAGTACGAGGTGCCGAGTATGTAAGGTGGTGGACAAGGGCGCAGCAAGAGGAGGGGGGATGTGAGGTGAGAGGAGGTGAGAGGATAGGTGAGTGAGAATGAGGCGATTCAAGAGCAAGGTTTTGGACTGCAGAGTGCCTTTGTTCTGGGTTTCGATAGCATTGGAAGTCCTATACCTTAGGACTACCAAGGTACATTGCTTGCAGCCTCAACTCAGGTGCGGCTCTTGGCCACAGTACGTACATCCATACATTCAACCTGGAATGCACTACCTCCATCCAGTACACGACTTGTACAGTAAGTACAGTACAGTAGCTGACACGGAAGCCCTCTGGTTGACTGACCGTGCCATGGGCAGTGCTGTGCTGTGAAAGAGCATCAATCCATGCGAGTACATGTGCAGTACCAGGCTTTGATGCAATGTGCCATTGACCTCTGAGGTGGGATGTGGGTGAGCTGAGACGTCTGATTTCAACAAGTGCTCCCTCAGACAGACAAGCCCGTACTCGTACAGACCAGCCAGATTCATGCCGGGCTGCCGCATTCCTCACCATCAATCTCTCTACTCTACTCTACACGCGCAGCGTATCGTATGTATTGCAACGTTCACAAAAGCCACCACTACTAGCACCATCATCACCTCTCCCTACCTTTGGCTTGAGCAGGCAATCAATCCGTCTTACTTGGTGACGCCCCGGCAAAAAGGCCTTTTGATTTACCCATTGGGCGAATGAGAAACCCGCCGCTGCCCTGGGCGTTTTGGTTCGGGCTGGCGGGCGACGCGGGCCAACTGACACATGAATAAGGAATCGGTACATGGACATACATGGACGTGATGGGAGAAGAGCCAGCCAGCCGCATGCAAACACAGGGTGTGGACCGTGGAGCATCCAATGCAGCCTGCCCAATCACCAAGGTACATGTACCAGTCACATATAACATCCCAGCAGCTGTACTGCACACAAGCACTCCATCATTCATACCTGTATTTGTACTCGTACATGCGTGCCTCGTCCAGACCGCACATTCGAAATTCGGTGTCCATGTGCCCCAAGGTGAGACGCCGTCTCGCCCACAGCACAGAGGGCGAGCAAGACGAGAACCCGGAAGATGGGCATCGCATCGGCCTTTGTTTCTTTTGTGCTGGGCGCTCCGTGCTTTCTTACTTTAGCTTGTCTAGCCATTGGTGCGGGCACACTAAACGATGTCCCTTCTCGTATGGATTTTGCCCGGTGACCCATTCATGCTGCGAGGCATCCCCCATCCCGTCGCCTTTTTCCCTTCGCCCTGCTGTGAGGGCATTAGCTTAGCTCGTCTAGTACTTTGATTCTGTCAGGGCAGCAGCAGGTTTGTGGGAATAAGAGCACTGGAGCAAAAAACAGGCCGCCGGTGGGCCTAGGAAAGTGGCACGACTCCAAAGTCCGCCTGTCAAGCTGCGGTGGCAAAATCCGAAATCAAGCTGCCAGAAAGCTTGCTGCAAGGACTTGGACAAAGATCAGCAGTGGCGCTCTGTGGCTAACTCCACGAGTCTAGCATGAACGCTTCCACGATGAGCCTAGATGGGGGTTGGAACTCTTCTTGCTATCGGGCCTTGCGTGTTCTTTGTCCGTTCCGTGTGCTTGTATGTACATACCGCATTTCCACCTCTGCGATTTTTGAGTTTCCCATGGAACCCGGCTAGGGCAACGAGTTGGATGCGTGGACGGGCAAAAAGGACGGATAGGGAAAAAAGGCACCAGACAGTTCTGGGCCTGCAATTGCTCGCCCTATCACACTCTCACATTCTGGCTGCTAATGCGGCCGCTCCCACCATCCGATCTGACTGGCTTGAACTTGACCAGGTCCGGCTCGGTACAAGACCCAGCTCGCCTCGACCAAAGCTTGCAAGCTTGAGTTTTGGGCCTGCGACATGCAAATCACTACTGCAGCTAAAATGGATTCTCTGCTGAGACGCCCAAGGTCGGGAAAGACTGCCAGCACCAGACAAGGCAGAACCTGAACCTGACCCGACCCGACAGCCCAGCGAGATGCGGAGACGCTGATCTTGCAGCGTTTCTGGCCCATGCAAAGCAGAAAGCAGGAAATAAATCCCAGCACGAGGGTCAAGGACGAGGATCAACTTTCAAGGGCCCCCAAGATAGATCAATGCCAATCAATGTCAATTAATGGCAACCGCGGCGTCGCTCCCTCAATCCTCCTCGTTCCCTTTTGTCGCTCTTGCAACGGGCGCAAGGCCGAGCACGAGTGCCGCACAATCCGCAGGGCTTAGATGAAAGCTACTGCTAGCACCAAAATAAAACAGGTGCCTTGACTTGTGCCTGTTGTGTCGCCAAGCCTCCCCTGTTGTCAGATCAAAGCAAAGACGAGCAAAATGAAAAAAGCAGCAAGGCTCGGCGAATGAGAGCGATCCAAGCAAGGATCAAGAGCTGGGAAGAGGAGGAGGTCAATGTGCATTCTGCCCCTGGATCCAATCAGACGGAGCGCATTTGCCAGAGTTGGGCGATCAATGGAATTTTTTTTGCTTTTTTTCTTTCTTTTCGCCCAGCACCTCTTTTTTTCTCTTTTTTTTCTCTTTCGTCTCTCTCGCGGCTGTTCTTTCGTCCCTCTGGCCTTGCAGGGACCCGGCCTCTTTGGCTGCATGACAAGCCTCGTTCGCAACCCCTGCTAACCCTGTTTGCAGACCAGGGTCCTCCCGATGCTGAGCAAAGCTCGGATCCACCCGTTGTCTAGAACACGGCTTCGGGTTATGGAGTCGTTGGGACCAAAAAGTATGGAGGCTTGCTTCTAGAGCTGCTTGGTGGAGATGGCGACTGGGCGTCTGGTGACACCGGATCGAGCAAGATGGCCTGAGACAAAAATGTTAGCATCGTGTTATCGCTACCTATGTATCCATTTGGCACATACCTGCAAAGTGTAAAGCCTCAACTGATAACGAGCAGTACATCCATCACAAGCCGCTGAGAATCTTACTGTAATAACTAGCAGCTGTAGTCGTGGCATGGCGTCCAGGGATCAGAAAGCTGCTAGCACCGAATACGTGTACCGGTATCCGGACGCCCATCAGACCTCAGCTCTTTCGACCAGTATGCTTGGAGTCTGTCTTACTTGTACATGCCGCGTACCCTCTTGTACATTTTTCCGAGATGCGACACTTCACAATTCATTTCTCCGACTACAGGAAGGCTGTCCTATCAGCAGCACTAAGACAAGAGCCAACACCCATCTCCCACCCGTCGCTTCTGCCATCTCGTGCCCATTAATGCAGCTTGCAGTTAGAACAAATCATTCATAAACAGATTGGCCTAGAGGCATATGCACTCATACATATAAGCCCGCATGAAAATACTGCGACTTTGCTCGCTCCTTTGCTCCCCCCAAACCAAAATTCCAAACACCATCCATAGCTCAACTTAGACAGCAAATCGCGTCAGAAAGCTCATGTCTCGAAAGCTCCACCAAAGCCGATCTTAACTCCATTTTCCAATCGGCGCTTTTCCTAATACCACCCGGCTCCAGAAAAAAGACCACACCAGAGACCCTGGTTTTTTGCCTTGGAGGGCGGGCTCCTGCAAGTACGAGTACAGTAGCGGCAGAGTTGGTACTTGGTGCTCCGTACTGCTCGTAAAGCTTTCCCATCAATCCCATGCAGCAAACAAATTTGCATCCAGCAGCTTTTTTATGGAGCCCCTCCAAAGACACGGGCAACTTCACCGCATTCTCTCCAAGTCAATTCTCTGGTTCGGCTTCGGTTTGCCTTAGCCAGAAATAGTGTCAGCGGGCCTCGCGCCATGCTGCTCTGCCAGCCTATCGTGAATTAAACTTCATCTGTCCGCAGGTAGAGCAGGTCCACCACTGCCGTTCCATTTCTGTCGCGCAAAATTCGCAGCGCCACGTTGGTGGAGGAGCTGGTCGAGCTGCAGCTGGAGCTGGAGCTGGAGCCGGTGCCGACACGGCGCCCGACGCCGACGTCGATGCTGGTGGCCTCTGGCTCTGGGCTGTTTGCAGTGTCTCACGACCCTTCGTCTTCTTCTTTGGCGGGCTATCTGTTAGGTCAATCACAGCTGGCCTCGGCCCAGGCTGTCTCGGTGTCGCCGGTACGTGTAATGTTGCCTCGCCGCGCTCCACCCCGCAGGCATCGCAGCACAAGAAGTCCTGCGGGTTATGCAACGTGCATACTGAGCAGATCCAGAATCGCTCCTCTCTAGGACGAGGAGGTACTGGTGGTGGTCTCTTATTGATCGTGCTAGTATTGCTGCCGCTGCTGCTCCCCACGCCTGGCCTTGGCCTTGGGCCGTCAAATGACACCGTCTTGTTCCCGTTGCTCGTCATTATTTTTTCCGCAGGCGATGAGGTCACGTATGAACCACCTGCATTAGCCATCTCGTCTTCCTGGGCCATCTCCCATAGGGCCTGCGCAATGGCAAGATCGTTGGCCTCGTCCTCTTCTGCCTGTGTACGAAATCCATTCTTCGACGCTGTGTCTGCAATGATCCGAATCTCGTTGTCACTCAGCTTGTCCGTTGCACAACCCTCGAGAGCTTTTGTGCGCTTCTCGGCCGCCGCCGCTGCTGCTTGGCGCAGGTTTCTACCTGGCCTTGGCGGCCGTGATATATCCCCTCCGCCAAGCCGTTGTCCTGACCCGCGACTCAACTGCTCGTGAGCTTTTCGCTTTTCCGCGGCTGCACGGGCAAGCCGCTGCACTTCATGAGTCGGCAGCGCCTGTCTTCCGCCCAGCCGATGGCCCTCGGACAAGAATCCTTCGCCTGTATATCCCTTGAAAAGGAGGCCTTGCCATTCATCACGCAGTTGGTCCCAGAGAGCATGAAACTTGGCATCATGAGGTCCATGTACAATGTGACAGAGCTCATGTAGCATCGTGTCAACGATACTTTCGGTCGGGAGGAACTGATTCTGGTCTTGCGGATAGCGTAACCGTAGGCATATTCTCATCCCGCGATTAACATTTAGCCCTATTGTAGTTGGTCAGTCAGTCTGCGAACCAGTTGACCATGCTATTGACAAGTGCATGCGCACCAAGTAAATTCTGCTGGTTGGGATAGAACTCAACCAGCTCCCCAACTTTCCACCCACGACTGCGCATGATCGGCTTTACAAGGGAGGCCACTTTCTTCAAGATGGTCAGTGCCTCACCAGCTCGGCGAAACTGCGCGAGGTGGGTGTATGATAGGACCAAAGGATCATGTTCGGGCATATTGACAGTCCTTGAAGTATAGGGTATCAAGTATAAAGATGTATCTGTGATCTAAAACCAGACGCACTGGAAGTTGATATCAAAACGACCGCCTGCAGGCTAATGCGAAGAAAAGAAGAAAAAAGAATCGCGTCTACATGGTTTCAAGGCGCCAGAGATTCTTCTAGGCACTCGCCACGTCACAAACGGATGCCTTGAATCGCGGCACCTCGTTTCAGACTTGGGGCGTTTCTATCTCTCCGATGGCAAGAGGTGCAATATCATGATTGGGATGCGACGGTTTCTAATCATGCAGCTAGGGCGTAAAGTATACGCGGCCCAAGATGACTAAGCCGGGCGCTGGGTGAATGAGCAATGCCGACGGAGCGGCAGATGATTGGCATCGTGTAACCTGCTGGAATATGGTTACTTGTATTTGAAGGGATACAGAAGAAGATAATGGTTTTTTTGTTTCCTCATAAGTGTAGAAGATGTGTCGTTCAGGGTGTGTATGAAAGTGAATCAGAGGGACCATTACTATATCTCATAATGGTGTAGCTGCTAGGGATGGTTCTAGAAACACTCATAGCAGATGCAGTCAACTCAACTGTAAATATGTAAATATGATAATGTATTTAAATAATAGCATGGAAAATAAGAGCAACATTAAATAAACTTCATACGTACATCCTCTCCAATGCATCTTAACCAACGTTTCACTAGCAGATTTAGTATGCAAAGTGTCAAGTACTAGCCTCTCACCAACATGCAAACATGGGGGGTCTCAATCAAATGCACGTCCACGGAATCGGGCGTCCGTTAACCCATTTTGGCACAAACTGCATGAGATATCATCTTATGGAGAATCCTTCGGAAGCATCTAGAGCATTCAGGGTTCTTTGCCGGCAGTGACATGCTTACAAATTTGTCATTTTCGGGATGCATATCCGTCACTTATCAATGTGAACCCGCCACCAAAAGAAACAACGAGATACAAACAAGTACAATGTGCAATTTCACATTTGATTGGTCACCGTTTTATATATACTACTACGGGGATACTCCTAGCTGAACAAAGTACTCGGCATAATATAACAAGAGGCAGCTCACACAGCTGGTATGCTTGTCCCAAGGGTCCTGGATCCCCCTGCTTCCCAAGCTGTCACATTTACAGATGGCCGGTGAAGGTGTTAATGGGATGATTGGTTCGTCCTACCGAGAGACTAAGCCTCAAGAGTGTCGATATCCCTCAGCATGCATAGAAATACCTAGTGTGGCTACCTGAGTCGGAGACGCCGAGAGGGCAGGTCTACACTGTCAAGACATGCATACTCGAGCCGAGGTTAGACGGTCAGATGGAGTTCCGAGTCATAACGCCTTAAAAAGCCTATAGAGTGCTGATACTTGGTGTTTTGATTCTTTAAGCTCCGTGTATTTGTAGTTGGAGGCAAGATAGGTTTCCTATTTGGCACAGATGGCATGATTTTGGTGGCGATGGAGGCGCGCCTAGACTATTCCGATGAACACAAAGCTAGGTAGGCGTGCGTGCCGACTTATCACATAGTATGGTAGCATTGGATGCCTCGTAGTATAGGCAAAGTAGAATCCCATGACCGGCGTACATAGGTGAGAGGTACGTATTACACAGTGCGTTGCTCGGTGAGGAGCATCTTAGCTCATCACACCGACTCTCTAGAATGGCTGTTTGTAGCAATATTGTATGATTCAACACTTCATAAATTTAATCAACCTCTAATAGTTGAAACTTGTCATCGCCCAGCGCATTTTCTATCCTCTTCATGGCCGCCAACACCTTCTCTTCCCCAACCGTCGTCCAACAACCTTTATACCGACTGGAAGACCATGCGTATCACCGACATTGTATCACTTGGAGGCACCTCGAGCATTTCCTTGAGTCTCTTAATATTGAAAGCACTTGGTAACTGCTCATTTTCCTTGTCCACGGGAGTCACAGGCATCACGCCTGCGGAGTAGTCAAATTGCAAGCACTTGGCATTACTAACTTCATAATTCACGTACGTAAAATGTCGATATTCAAGAGCAGCCGCCATATTAAAGCGAAAAGTGTATCCACAGCTGCTCACAGCATCATGCATTCCATTATGAGAAACAGCGGAGAGTGCATTTGGCGGAGCCAGGATAATGTCAATCTTGGCATCTCCTCACCACTCCAACCATGTTCTCTTCTTGTATGCCCCTCGCTTGGCAATTAGCTGCCAATACTCATAGACGTCATTGAAGTGCCAGCCATACAGGAGGTATGTCCGTAGATAATCTCCCTGGATGTACTTCACCCAAAGATCATGCCGGTATTTGATGGGTCGAGGACGTCACACATAGAAGCGCATTTGCAAAACGCCGCGGTCATTGAACTCTCCACTACGGAAAAGGGGTGTATTGTTTTCAGCCCATTGCTACACATGATATGAGTTGCAAGTTGCAGAGCCTCATATTTCGATCGGGGGCAATCTCAATAATCTCGTGGCTGGCATTACGAAGTGCCGCCTCAGCCATTTCAGGGGTTCTCTTATACAAGCAGGGCTGGGGCCACGACGCCATTTGCCCTGAAGACTCCGACTCTAAGTCTACCTTTCTAAGGAATTTCCTGTTCAACCTCAGGTCTCCATGGCAGAGCATGGGAGAGGATGAACTGAGTAATCATATGTCCACGAGTTCATCCAGATAATGGATTGCGTAAAATATGTTACATCATCCAAAGTTCGAGCCATCGAGGAGTAAACTGGAGGGATGCCATCCTGGCCCGGCATCGACGTAGATACTCCCAGATTCATCCATCTACCTGTAGAACACTTGAGCGAATATACCCCTGTATAGTGAGCGGGACATCGAACGCTGCCTGCAACATCGCCAATTCTTCCACCGAGAGCGAGTAGCGCTCCCTCGCCACCAGTAGAATCTCTTGGTGAGTATTTATTATTGCAAAGATTCATAGATCGACCCCAAACGTTTTTGATAGACTCAAAGCTCAGCAACGTAACGGGAACGTTGGTCTTGACGTATGGCACGGCTCCGACGTCCTTGAGAAACTTCGTTGTTACCCCGTTCTCTGCTCTAACATTGCCAACGAACTTGCTAAACCCAACTGAGCCACCGTACCCTGTTACATCAACAGTATACTTGAGACTAACGAGAATATCTGCCAGGGGCCACTCAGACTAATTGATACGTCTTCGAGCCACTTCTCGGCGGAAGGTATCATAACCCCAGTTAAGCAGTCGGTCTTTTGGTGGGCCTTGACAGCAACTTTGCCATATGTGGTCAAATATCCAGGGCTCGAGAAGCATCCTTATGCACTTCGACGACAAGATCTTCCATTGGTTTGTTGATAGGCTCACAGTCTTTGACGCTGAAGGGGCCATGACATGCTGGGAGGGCTCCGATTTGGCGGCTTGTTGATCCTTTTTGAAACGACCATCAACTGCGTCAGAGTCAAGTGTTACAAGTTATAGGAACATGGCACAAAGATTCGGAGCTTTTAAACGTACCAGTCTACCCTGTGCTGAAGATATCCTAGGAAAAACCTTGTCCAGATTACGATGTGTGATATACCATAAGATGTGCTTATAGACAGGTGCCGATACAATTCAATTGGAGGCCGATTTCAGACGACAGGGCTATTAATAGCTTCGATTGGCCATTGCATGTATCACACAATACGGCATCCTTGAAGCTGTTAAGGGCACGCCCTTCATCCATTAAAGACATGGCCTTGGTAATCGAAACACGCAGATGATACCTACACAAAGCAGGCTTCCCCGCATCCAATTGCTCCAGCAATTCAGGAACAGCTATTAGCCAAGCTCTAGCCAGTCTAGCGATAAGTTTCCTTCAAGTATAGTGAATCCGACTATGATGTTGAAGCAGCCCATTTGGCTTGGGCTTGTCAACGACATGAGGCACGTGCCAATCGCATGCACACGACCTAGGTAAGCGAAGCTCGCTTCCAACTAGCCACATTTGCAGAAAACAAAAATATCAAATGGATGTTCGCCGGGTTCAAAGCGGACTCTTCCGTTGACGCAATCTATACCATTCTCCTTCTTTGCCCTTTCTTGTCTTTGTTTCCCAGGTCAGATCCTGGTTATTGCTAGGGCGAGATGGTAGTTTCAAGCTAGGGGCCTAGCTGGAGATCGGCTTCGTCTTTGCCTAGTCGGTCGTCTATTCCGTTCCTGCACTGCCATTATTCCCACCTGGACGAGCCGCTCGGCACTTCGATTATCTCTTCACAAGCCAGATGAACAATTGTTTGGCTCATTTTTCTCCTCTCAAGGTGATATGGCGGCAGCGTGTGGGCCATGCCTGAAACCATCTGCATCTCGCTGTTGGCTCTAGCAGCAGACTATTGGCTGTCATGCTTGGAATCTCCAGCATTTGAGCAATAGGAGCCTCGACTCGGGTCACTAAAACGAGTCTCCAGATAGATTACGACGCTGCCTTATCGGGAGTCCAAGAAAGGCAACGAATGGCAGGGGCGGAACTGCCACACGCGCCTAGGGTCTGAGCTGTCTTGTGCATATATTGAACGCTATCAGTGGCGATGCCTTTTTTTTTTTCTTCCTGTCCTTTTGACGGCAGGCCTCGTACCTTTCCTTTTCTTGAGCGCCATCAAGTCCACGGAGAATTTGGGGCTGGACTCCAAAGACGCCATTTTACTTTCTTTTCGGGTGGTTGCTCTCTTTTTAACCTTGGCGTTGGACTTTGATAAGACGCTTCTGTCCATCTGTGTCACTCTTTTTTTCAAGCTTTGCCTTTCGCTCTTTCGGTGGAACCAGTTATTCGTTGTGTACTACACTTTTAACGTCGAATGATGCACATGTTTCTCTTTCTGGCAGTTCTCCTGGCCACTTCTCTCACTTATGCCGCCCCCATTCAATATGAGAGCAAGAAAATCTTTGTCATTTCGCAGAAGCCAACCTTGATACGGCATTATATGCCCCAGGCCAAGAGTGCAACAATTCTTGCCAATGTGACGGATCCCGATCTCAGCCGCGACTCCTGCGGCTCGGTCAAGATGGGATTTCGTACCCTTTGGACTTGTCGAGACACTGCTATCCGCGTCCCCGGCACCAACCAGTTTGCATTCGTCTTTACCAACACGGCCGGCTGGACCGACCATCAGCAAGACGAAGCACCCGCTATCCAACAGGGAGGACCGGTTGGAGCAGGATCAGATGGCACCAATAGCATTCTCCTGATGAAGGGCCCGCGGCCAACTCTTCCTACGTTCTACCCCTTGGGCTCCAACATGTGCCCAAATTCTGGGGCATGTGATGACGGGACAAGCAGATGGACAGCATGGCCAGACTCACCACCAATGGTCACGGACACGGCTCTCAATGGAACTGTCACGGCATATACTTGGGTGTCCAACAGCCAGATGGTCAGCAGTAGCATGGAGCAATTGACACCTCAGCCTTCGACCACCCTGTTCAAGATGACATACACGCCCGACCTCAACCCAGACGTGCTTCCGGCTGTTTCAACTGTGGATGGTAATTTCTGGGGAGAGCACGAGATTGCATATGGAACCTATGGCAACGTTGTCAAGGGGGAGTATGCCTATCTCTACGGATTACTACAACTGGGAGGTGTCGCTTTAGCGAGGGTTCCCGTCGATTGTGTCGAGAACAAGAGCCAATACGAATACTACGTAGATGGCAAGTGGACAAGCACCAAGCCCGCCATCGATGACCCAGCTGCTGCAGTCCCCAATGCCGGTACAACAGGACAGGGAACGTTTTACTTCTCGGATCGGGCCCAGTCATACGTCTGGATCGGCCAGGCCAGCCTCAGCGTTTCGGCCGACTTTTACATCTCGACGGCCCCAAGCCCAGAAGGGCCCTGGACAAGCCCATATCTCCTCTACTCAGGACCCAACGGTGATGGGGACCTGCCGTCGTACAGTTTGCAAGCGCATCCTCACATGCTGCGCGAGTATGACGACGGCATCTATCTGACGTGGACGCAGTATTTCAAGCCCAGCACATACGCTGCATATGTCACCCCGCTTGTGTACGTTTCGTTTGTCTAGGATCGGGTTCCGGGTGGAGATGACACATGCAGTTGAACGACGATACCCCATTGTTTTGATATGCAAGCGAGCGAGGCCTACATACTTTGTACATACATGAATGCCTTACATGGATAACCTACACGTCGGATACAGGTACATGCACATACATGGTCGACCGGGGGGTCAAGGAGCTGGAGGGGCAAGGAAACGGGTAAAAGCATTGATACATTGATTACATGTGCCTACAAGAATGGCGTTGCCTGATGTGTTGTTCCTCATTGGGGAGACTGAGATTAACAAGGGGGAGAGACTTGTAACGGCCATTGAAGTGAAGCAAAGCACCTGAGAAGCCCCTTGAAATGATACGTTTGCTGTGCCTTGTCCGAAAGCAAACATGATTGCGACTTTGGTTCATCTTCTTTCGCATTGTATGGGGCCAGCCAGCGTCTCAGCGCCCTGAGCGGTGAGCTGCAGAGCCTTGAATCAAGTGCCCACATATGACACGTGTGAGATGCTCGACGTGTGTCCATGCCATGTACAACAAATTCATCAGTCGTGAGAACCCAATTCCCCTCATCTTGGGTCTTGGGGCATGGCTCATGCATACCTGCCTTACCTATCCTTTACTGCTGCTTCAACCGCCATCAGCCGTCTCGTCCTTGAGCAATTCCATCTTCCCAGCCTTTGATTTTCCAGTCCCTTATCAATCACCCATGTATATCCTATTCCTCCCATTTTTTTTCGTCCGTTTCCTCCCCATGCTGAGTGCCGCCCACTAGCCCTAGACAGCTGGTCTGTCCCCCCCTAGCCGTGCAGCCACCGCCAATCACAGGACCGCTCGCTGCTCTATAGCGCCCTGTAGCGCCTTATAGCGCTCGCTTCCCTTCTCCCATCCCACTAAAGCCGCCTCCGGGACCCGACCGGACCAGCTGGCCGTCTCCACACCATCCTGTGAAAGCCTCTGCTCTGAATACCGTCATCAGGCTCAGAGCCCAACTAGAGCTTTTTTCTCTCTTCTTTTCCTCTTCTCTTCTTCCTCCTCCTCCTCCTCCTTCCCCGTCTTCTCTTCCCCACGCTTCAAGCTTGAAGCCCCTCATCATGGCGACCGAAAACAACCAGGTGATGGACGTGGTAAGGACTGCTCTGCCTTCATTCCTCGCCCTTGCGGCAAAGCTTTATAGCCGCAGCTAACGCAAATCCCCTCCAGCTCAACACCATCTCGGGCACCTTTCGCAAGGTCACGGACAATGCCGCCGAGTTCATCGACAAGGGCGTCGACAAGGCCTCCGAGGCCGTTCGCGAGAGGCTGGCGACGGTCGACTGGCTGCCCGACATCGTGAAGCCTCTGCCCCCGCCCAAGCCCGAGGTCATTGTCGTGCCGCTGTCGACAATCGAAAAGCTGCAGAGCTGGTTCTCTAGGAACAAGTACCTTATTGGCGCTGCCGTCGTCATCACCACTACCGTTGCCTACAAGGGCTACCAGCAGAACAAGTACGTGCGAAAGGTACGGAGGGCCAAGCGAAGCAAGAATGGCGGCCGCTCCGAGGTTGTCGTTATCGCGGGGTCTCCTCGCCTGCCGCTGACCAAGTCGCTGGCTCTGGATATGGAGAGGCGCGGCTTCATCGTCTTCATCGTGTGCAACGCTCCTGAGGACGAGGCCGCAGTCAAGTCCTTTTCTCGTGCTGACATTATGCCCCTCACCATTGATACCACAAATGTGAGTCTTCCCTCCCATTGTCCTTATCATGACTCATTTTGGTGATTTTGATGAGGACTATATAAGTCCCAAGTTGGCATGTGAAAGCAAGTTTGCTAACTGCTATTTTCAACCAGCCTCCCAATGCCGGCCTGGCCATCGAGCGCTTTGCTCACTTCCTCACATCTCCCAGAGCTCCCGGACCCAATATCAAGCCAAACCAGCTGACGCTCAAATCCGTCTTCCTGATCCCCAGCCTTCACTACCAGACCTCTCCCATCGCCACCATCCCCCCATCAGCCTTTGCCGACCTCTTCAATACCCACCTGCTGCAGCCCATCCTCACCATCCAGACATTCCTCCCGCTGCTCACATCAAGGCTTGGCCCCATCGGAGAGAAATGGGTACCTCCCAAGGTCCTCGTCTTCACCCCCTCCATCATCTCTTCCATCAACCCGCCCTTCCACGCCCCCGAAGCTACCGTCTGCTCCGCCCTGTCGGCCTTCACCGAGGTCCTGACGGCCGAACTTCGACCTCTCGACATCCCCGTGACCCACATGCAGCTCGGCACCTTCGACTTCTCCGGCTTCGTGCCCATCCGCACCGGCTCGCCAACCCAGGGCTTGGTGACCAGCGCAGGAAACCCCGAGGACACGCTGGTCTGGCCTGACGGTGCTAGACACGTCTACGGACGCAACTTTGTTGCCCAGACCGCATCAGCCATCTCCGGAGCCCGCATCCGAGGTCTCAAGGGCAGCTCCCTCCGACACCTCCACGCCACCGTTTTCGACGTCATCGACGGCTCCGTCAAGTCTGACACCGTCCGCATCGGCCTCGGCGCCAGCATCTATGGGTTTGTCGGACGATGGGCCCCGCGAAGCATTGTCTCGTGGATGATGGGCATCCGCAAGGTCGACGAGCTGTCCACCTGGAAGACGAGCTCCTACGAAGGCTCCGAGGACGGCAGCGACGACGGCGAGGAGGGTGGTGAGGGATCCATCTCCGAGTCCAAGGAGTTCATCGCCGTCCAGTCCGAGGGCAACGTCTGGAACTCGGGCGAGACTGCCAAGTGGGATCAGCCTCCTACTGATGCCCCTGCTCCTTGAAAGGATCAAAGGTGTTAAAGACAACTTGAAAAAAAAAACTGAAAAGAAAAGAAGATTAAAAAAAGGACTCGGTTTTATTTCCTGGAAACTGATGACGCAAACAGCCTGCCGGAACAGCATGGCCTGAGCTGGAAACCTATGGGTATATATATGTTGCAAGCCCGTATTTAACGATTGGATGTTTTATGTATGCATGGAAGGAAACCCACTCTGATTTCATCAACGGTACATAGATACGCTCACGACTTTATTGACTCAAATTCATTCATTCAGAATTATTCATTGATAGTTGCTGTCTCCTCTATACAGACTGTGTGTGCAAAGCATATATATATATATATATATATATGTATGTAGTAACGCCCAATTATTTAGATTTGTGTTCCTTCCCCCGCCATAGCCTCCGTCCCAACAGGGTATCATAAAGGACTCGAAAAATTGTAAATGTATCGTAACAGCCACGAGCCCTGGCTTTCATTTGATCTTCTCCCCTCTTCTTCGTATCATGCGGCATCTCAGTGTCCCCTGCCCCTATATCTTCCTCGTCCACCTCCTCCTCTCCATCTTCCGCCCCCTCCCCGCCCATGCCGCCCATGGCCCCGATCTTCCCTACCCTCACGACCATCACGATCCCCCCGCCCGTCTCTAAAGCGATCTCCATCCTCGTCCCTAAACTGCTGCACCTCCAGCTTAATTTCGTCCTCTGTCTTTTCCGCGCTCTTAGCAACCGGCTTCTCCAGATCCTTGGACCACTTCGGATGCGCCCCCGTCTTGCACTCCAGCCCATCAGGACAGAAACCCGCCAAGTAATACACACAAAGCTTCCTCCTCACATGCTTCTTCGAACACAGCGGTCCCAGCGGACAGAACCCCATATCATAATGCGGACACGGCGGCAACTTGCTCAGCGGATCGACGTGCAAATACAAACACTCCTCACCATTCGAACAATACCCATTACGCATGAAGAAGTTGCACTCTGGCATCTTGCGCAAGTTATACTCGTGCAAGAACTCGCAGTGCTCGCCCTTCTTGCACAGGCCGCGCAGCCAGTGCTTGCACACGAGCGAGTTGAGCCCGCCCGACGGCTGCTGCTGGTCCCTGGAGCGCCCGTCCGAGACGTGCCGCTCCGAGCAGCGCGTGCCGTTGGGACAGCTTCCCGACTGGAAGGCCTTGCATATGGGGCGGTCGGGCGGGAGGCCGACTTGGTATGTCTGCCGGAGGAACGGCGAGAAGCGGAAGTTGTAGGGCTGCGCGGTGTGGTTGAGGATGGCGGCGACGTCGCTGGCGTGTGCTGTTGTCGTGGCCATTGTGACTTGGGTGGAGGGCAGAGATGCCCGGGTTGACGGTGATGTTGTAAATTGGAGTTCGATGAATTAGATACTAGGAGTGATTGAGTCTCTAATGTTGGATTGAGTAGCACAAGAAGATGGTCGTCAAGGTCGTTGGAGCGTGTCGTGGAGGTGTTGATGGGAGGGCGGAAAAGTTGAAGTTGAAGCTTTGGGTCAAGGCTGGTGCTTTGGCAGAGGTTCAATTGCATCCACCCGAAAGCTTCAGCCACTAGTGGCGGATGTGTCAGCCACACCACCATCTTTCGTCCATTTCGAGAGAAAGTGACCGAAGCAGTTGAGATATTGGCGATTAAGTAATCCACCAAGATTGGGATGAAAGGCGCGTATCTTTGGTCTAGTAGGAAAATGTTGCAGTTTTAAACGTAGATGCCTTAGTATCAAACTATATTGGCCGTGTTCGCATCGTAGGGCTCACCAAGTAGCGGCCATCTTTAGGCAAAATCCCCAAAGGCGAGATGAACAGCTATGCGAAATGAAGCCTATCAATAAGCGGCATTACAATGCCGAGGGTATTATAATACAGTATAAGTATCAAGATATGCGTTGTGAGCCAGAAGAAACAGAGTGTGTGTGTGGGTGAAGGAATGAGGGTGAAAACGAGGGAGGGAGGGAAAACAGAGAGACCATCCTTGTCAAAGCAAACAAATACAGACTCGCAAAGCTTTTTGATACCAGCAATAAGCCCAGATACGCAATCTCTAATGAATAATCCCGTGGCAACTCCGCGTAAAAGGAAACTGTGAAAGAAATCCATCCAACAAACTGCCATAAATACCAGGCAAGAGTTCAAGCCTGGTCAAGGTTGCATTTCCGTCCAAAGTAGAAAAAAGTTCCGTGATCAATCATAGCAAAACACCGTAAAGGAAACAACAAGGCCGTTCAATACAGAGACTCAGCAAAGTGACCTTCTCTCTTCTGGGCATAGCAGACGCAACAGTTGACATAGCGGTGGATGGTGTCGTCCTGGAGGCTGTCTCGTGCTGCTTCCAGCATGGCCACTCGTTGTTCTGGAGATAGATTCAGAGCAGCCAGAGGTTTCGCCGCCATGGCTCCGAGAGAGTCGTTGATAGTCGTCTTCATAAACACACCGAGGGCTCGCAGGGTTTTGTCGCGCGGCCAAGTCGATATCGGGACCTTTTTCGTGATGCAGTGGACATTTGAAAAGCCGGTTTCTCGAAGGATCTGTTCAAGCTCGGTAATGGCAAGGATGTTGATGCCGTAAACTCGCAGGCCGTTTTTCACCGTATCAAGAAACACCCGGAGGGGGTCGTCATCCTTCATAGTTCCATCATCGCATCGGATCTCCGTCATGAGTTCGTGAAACTCGACCCAACCGCCGTTCTTGACATGCCTATCCTCCAATCGTCAGTCACGCTCTTACAGCCCGATGGCTTTGCATCTTGAAAGGCGGAACACACGGGTAGACCTTGGTCAGGAGGCCCTTTAGGTCTCGCAGAACGTCCGTCATTTGTCGAAAGTGAACTAAGTCGAACTCAGAGCCATGAAGCCATTCGGGCTCTTCGCTATCCTCGATAAACATGCGGACGTTGATGGGTACCCATGACGGCTGAATCGGTGAGAGGTCGGTGCCAATAACGCTCGCGCTCGGATGCTGATCAGCGACTACCACGAGGACATCGGTTAGTCATTCGTGTAAAAAAGAATCAATGCGCCAGTTAACGTATACATGAGGGCATAGAGAACTGCAGTACCATCTATAGGCCAGATTCCTGTTCGAACGTTGATTAGCATTTGAGCGAATGCGCAAGCTCAGTATACAACTTACCAATGCCCGTTCCGATGTCGATGATCTTCTGTGGATGGTCGCCAATATTGGCATAGAATAAATGTCCGCCCTACAGCCCAAACATGTGAGCATTTGATCGTCCATTTATTCCGACGAGGCCGATGGCATCAGTGGCATAACGCCAGCGCGAAGTAAAACAACCACCAAATCTTAAACGTATTCCCCGCTTCCTCGGACATACCATTAGCTGGAGAAACAGGGCATGGACCGTTTCCTCTCTGTGACGCTCGACCTCATCGTTGGGCATAGGATAGATGCCTCGGCGGAAGCCGTGATACCGTCGACCATAGGCAATCTCATCCTCGTAGACGCTTGGGGGAACCGAGGTGGACGGTCCCGATGAAACCTCCCAGCCGCTCTCGAAGTCGCTGGTAACGTCGCTAACGCCCGCAAATTCGGCGTCCTCATCTCCGTGGTCGAGCTCGAGTTCGGTCCGCGTGGTGATGCTCGTGGCATCCGTCACCGACGCCGTCGACACCAGCGAAAACGTGGTGTCATCGTCGTCATACATGGTGCCCTAGGAAGAGTGTGGGTAAGAGTTGGGTTGGACTTTGATTCCAGACGGAGCCATGACCCTTTGTTTGGCTTAAGAGAGAGACGGTTAAGACCGAAGTGGAACCTCGAAGATCCACCGTTGAAGATTAGTCCCTTTACCTGTTCCCTGCCAGACACTAGCAGGCATATCCGGTCCGTCAAGATGAGGGGTCCCCTAATTGCTAGCAGCGTGCTTGTTCGTTCTCTGCGTTTCGATTTCCACCACAAGCTTCTTTGGCAACCCAACTGCCGAGGAGCAAGAGCCCAGTGGTGACGGCGACCGCTTGGCAGTTTGGGGTAGCACAAGGCGAAGAGCCTTTTATTTTTTTGGTCTTCCCGTCGCGCCAAGTGCCGGGGCGGGAATTCGCAAACAACTTTGAGCCAATCGTTGACATGAGACCAGTCACAATCACTCACTCAGGATTTCGCGCAGCTAGGCGAGTACCTCCTTGGTACATTGCGAGGTACTTGTAGTAGTACGTTTGTATCGAGAGCCTGTTTCTTGCTTCCATCAGCGTCGTCGTTCGTCTCTAATGTCTTGTCTCCCAGGCCACTGTAGTATGATACCTCACATCATGTAGGGATATTCGTGCATCTCTCCAGTGAAGTCTTTCCTGCGCATAACCTGTGTGCGTGCCTACTCGTACAGGTCTTCACATACCCAGCAGCCCGAGGTCGAATGAGCCAAAGCCGTGGCACTGGGCTGATGAGCAGGGTCCGGGGGTGCCATTTGACCCTGCGGGCGCGCAAACAACCATGCCAGTAATAATGCGCTGGTCGCTGCCTCGCTTACATCGTTGTTGTGGATATGATGAACGCTGTACTGTACTTTGTAGAACTGTACAGTATGGCCATGGATAAGACCAAGGATCCGAGACAACATGGAATGCTTTCCTCACATCCAGGCAGCCGAAGCGCGTCTGTTGGCAATCTTGCTCAAAATAGGACCCAAGTTGGGCCTCTGTCTATCGATAGCATAATGCTGCGACCAGCTCGGCAGACAACGTTGCCTTTGCAATGAGAATAGCTGTAGGCTAAGGACAGGTAGGTAAGTCGTAGTAGAGTATTGTTTGGTTAGGTAGGTAGTAATAACTCAGCACTTCTGGGGTAGCCGCCAAGTACCAGCGCGGTAACTTTGCTGCCCACAATGCGACACACGCTGATGCTTGCAGCTTTGGAGGCGTCAAGGGAGGTCTAGAAGCACCCCGGCAGCATCCGAGATCCTCCCCGAGCGGCACGCAACACATTGGCTAGTGTAGTAGATATGCAGCCTGCGGAAGCTGCGCAAGCGGGGAAGACTGAAGAATTTCAAAGAGGCATGAAGGTCGGGAAGCATCCAGTCTGTGCTGTGTTTGGCCTGTTTCGTCCCTCGTTTTTCCTCCTATCACAGTCTCTGAAAGCGTGGTGATGCGGTTAAACATCGAGAGACATGTGATGCTTCTGGCCTATCAGGGAGGGTTGGAGGGCTTCGCCTCTGGTCCGAGCGGGTAGGCTGTAAGTCGTAATATGCCTCCCATCCCTGTTGGTTTCATTTCATGGCGGTTGATGTTGGGCCAGGATGAGCCAGCAGCGGGAGATACAGCAGTTGCATAGCATATCTTGGGCACAAGCAACTCCAGCAGAACATGTGAAGGCCTCGTGTTCACTTTTCGGGCCTGAACAGTAGCGCTCTGTTATTATCTATCGGGTACCATGAGGGGACTGAGGAGGTGCTTACCAACTGCGTGTGGCGTGTTCCCACAACATTCATCCATGGAGCTCTTGGGCACTTGAAGCATCGAAGCCACGGAACAGGGCATGCCTGAATTACCCGCCCTTACCTGCCTTTACCAGTATATGATACGATACTAGCTCTTCGTACTCGATACGCTAGCATTGCAAGATGGTGGACGGATGATTTCCCCAGGCACGCCTCTTGATCTCCTCACGTGTGGCGGATCAAAACGTGGCAGTCACAGACGGTATCCAGTCAAGACGCAGAGACGCCTGCACCAGATGATTTGGGTGCCCACCAAGCAGCAAGGATTCTGACTTCTGTCCCCCGCCTTGCTTTGCCATCGGAGACTTGTCCATGGTTTCTCCATACCTGAACATGGTTTCTTTTTTCACCGGCGCGGCAGCTTGTGCAGCGCCTTGTGCAGCATCTTGTGCAGCCTGTTTATCTTGTATAGCTTGTGCAACGAATGACATGTAAATGGGGGCAAGCATAAGCCAGCATTGAGCCGGGTTCCGAATGACCGCGACGGATGTAGCATGAACGGGCGTGACGATGCTTGGTAAGGAGCGAGGATTCCCCCTCTCTAGAGCTTAGATGGCCTAGCGATGTCATCGACGTCCTAGTTATGCGTCGACGAAGATCTCAAGACTAGTAGAAGGAATCCGGACAAGCTCGTAGAGTTCCCGCAGTCGGCGACATGCTCCTAATCGTCATGAGCCTCACCGTGTACATCCTGATTCTGTCGACTTGCAACTGGGACTCAGCCAAACTGGTAAACTTGAAAAGCATCATTCAACGTAGAAGCATGACATGTTGTAGCAAGATGCAGCTGGTATAGAAGCGTTCATGTTTATTACGAGTACGATTTCCCTTGGCGGGTTGGGAGTACCTAGGCAGAGTGTCGGAAACATGTTGCCCAAGCGAGTTTTCTGTACTTTGTAAGCACAAGAACGAGCATGGCTTGCCCTCAACGGTGAATGTTCTACGTTACCCATACGTTCATTGGTCAATCAAGAGGGGAGGAGTCCGAGCAGCAGTAGAGGGAAAAAATTCCCTCGATGGAGAAATTGGCATTCTCCTCTTCAGAACCTTCTCCATAATGGCCAGCGGAGGTTCATCGCTTAAGCTCTCAGCCCCCACGAGGAAATTTGGTAGATTTTGCTATCTTTTTCCAGCAGCTGAGTACATATTGTGACCGAATTCTACAGACGAGGAGAAGGAGCAACGAGCAATCGTTGGAAGGAACAAGGCCAAAAGGAGAAAGGAAGGGCTGATGCCTAAGGGCGCTGTTTAACAGCCTTGCACAAACCAACTCAACTCACCCTGCAGTCAGTTGTGCCATGACTTGCCAGCCTTCTCTTGAACCTCAACTTATTAACCTCTCTTCACTCTACACTCGCACAGATGCACTGCTCCTATACGGACAAAGCCCGATTGGCCGCACAAAAGGGAGATCCAAGGAAACTACAGGCCGTGCCCGGCTCCATGCCGTCATTTTCCTAGCCTTGCGAAGTTGCGGTCGAGTTCTTACTTGTCTCACAGTCAACATTCCGCAGAGCTGCCGCTTGCCAGGTCTTGCCGTTGGACAAAACGCCCGTTTAGCACGATTCGACAGGGCACGCCCCGTTTTGTCTTTTTCCCTTCGCAACTTGTCCGAAGGTGATGGCGATGTTGGTCGCGATGGATTAACTCCACGGTCATTTCGGTCTCTCCGCCTCAAAGCGCCCTTGTCTCACCGTTGACGCATTTCCACGAGGCGAATCTGACGTGATTTGGTGTGACTTGCAGCGTGTGTCTCGGTCAAAGAAGCCGGCCAGGGATGCCTCACCACGGCCGAAACGTTGTCTCGCCTTGTCGACGTCGGGGCTGATTGGAGAGCTTTCGTCAAGGCGTCGGGCTAGTATCGCATTAGCCTGTCTCTCATTTCACAGCCGCCAATCTGAGCATTCAATCAAATATGACGAAGCAGGGAAGGGAAAAAGCTGGCGGTCAAGAAAAAGGCAAAGACGGGTCGCGTCCTGCCGTCCACGGGATGCGATGTAGCCACGGCGCTTAGGAGATTTCTGCGAAGACACGAATCCTGTCCAAAGAGATGATAAACATGGGTGGAAGCGGCCCAATTTTAGGACCCAGAGTCCGTGCGGCAGCAGTCAGAAGGAATCCTAGAGAAGAGGAAGAAGAACGAAGAGGAGAGAGAGAGATTGGGAGAGAGAAAAATCGGCAATGGGAATACGACCAACTTCGAGAAAGGGAATTGGCTGTGGCCGTTACAGTTACTGGCAAAAAGAGTGGTAGCGGGATCTGGTTTAGGATGAACGGGTCTTTTGGTGAATGTCCACCTCATCCGTCAAGCTATCCAGCCTCCCATCGTGTCTAGCCCTCCCAACGGGGTCATCATCTCCCCCCTCCACTCGATTCTGATCGCCGACAGCCCAGTCACCTCTGCCAACGACTGGACATGGGCAAACGACAAGGACGAGGACGGTTTTATCTAGCATACGTAGGGAAACCGCATTCACCGAACATCCGCCTTATATACGCTCAAGCAGAATTCAAGGACGGCCCCGTCCGAGGCGGCTCAAGTCAACCAGCGGCCAACAACTATCCTCGGATCTGGAACATCCCACGCATGCTGTCACTGCCTCTCTCTCTATACTCCTGTACATGTCATTCTCCTCTTCCCACGCAAGTCAGCAGTTGGGCTCCCCGCAATTATGTCATGCATCGTGGATGGCCTCGTCTGTCCCTGGCCTCTGGCCAGTCCGAGGGCTTTCCTCGGACCCTCATCTCTTTTTTTTCTGTGCGTAATTTGCATTCTTCCTGTGTCCCATCTCTGTGTTCAGTGCCCAAACATTTTCAAAGCCCCCCGGTCTCCACCGCGACCTGCCATTCGACTGTTGCCCGTCCCACCACCCGGACCGCTTGGTCTTTTGCTCGGCCTAGGGTTTTGACTCCCTCTTCCATATCGGTGTATGCTCGTATGAGTGAGCGCTCCGTACCACGCCGCGTGTGAATGGCGTTTGGCAATCATGCCCCCAAGAAAACACACGACACGCCGGCATTGAGCCCCAGCAAGGCCGCCCACCCCCTTGATGCCTAACCTGAGTTGCTGTCTTGGTCGTTTGGCCTTCCGGAGCTAGCCCCGTCCCGAGTAGTACGTCTCCGGCAGGGCTTTTGGAGTTGGATCTTCACAATGTTGCCGATTAACTACAAAACTGTCCCATGCTGCTGCCCTCTGTGTCTTTCCCCCCCTCTCAAACCCCCGAAGCCATCCCTTGCCGCTTCTCTATGCTTCAGACTCGGCGGCCAATTGATGACCCCGTCCATCCACGGCCACGGCCCATTCCTCAAGTCGCCGTTCTCCTCCGTCACCGCCGTTCTCCTCCGGCTCGTCTGGCCGTAAACCGACAGCAACATGAGCGCTGTGTCACGCAAGTCACGAATGGCCACCAGTGTGGCCAGAGTCATGTACACCAATGCAGTCTATTTCCCTAGCAGCAGAATTTACCAAGGTGATTCGCCCGGAATGCTCAATTACGGCTGCATCAACCACGTGTATTATGCTTATGCCAGTGTGACTGCGGACGGCAGTGTGTTTGTGAGTCCTGATGAAATTGCCCGGAAGCCACCATTGCCAAAGTGGCTTTCTTCCCGTGCTCTTGTTTCGGGATAAGTTGAGAAGATTTCACCTGCATATGTTGCACGGCTGGCTGACTTTTGTGACGTGTGGCCCAGCTTGGCGATGAGTGGGCCGATGCAAGAGCGCCAGTGGATGGCGTTCAGGGTGGCTTGGGATCCTTGATGCATCTCAAGCAGAGGCACCCTCACCTGCAGGTCGTCTTATCTATTGGTGGCAGCACTGCGTCCGAGGTATTCCCCGTTGTTGCGTCCAGCACTCTGCTCAGGGACAACTTTGCCAGGTCTTGCCTTGGCCTTGTTGAAGCTTCTGGCCTTGATGGTATTGATAGTGAGTCTGAAAAAACATCCGGGGGTTGATGATACAAGAGGCACAGCCGTCATCATCAATTCACACGCACACACGCATATGCAAGTCCACAACTAACCGCACATTGGCCGGAATAGTTGCTTGGGAGTTCCCGTCCGAGGCCAAACATGGCCACGACTTCCTGGCCCTATTGGCAGCAGTTCGGATTCACCTTCCTGATGACCGCTTCATCTTAACAGCTGTCCTCCCTGCGGCGAAGGAGGTGCTCGACCTCATCGATCTAAAGACGGCAGCCGAGTACCTTGACTACATCAATCTGGTGGCATATGATTTCTTCGGCACATGGACGTCCAAGAGCGGCCACCACGCACAATTGTATGCCATGAACAAGGACGAGCCGTCGGCATCGTCCGGCGTGGCACATCTGATGGCACAAGGATTCCCCCCAAAGAGCATCCTGCTCGGCATCCCTACGTACGGACGAAGCTTCCTAAAGGCAAACGGACCTGGACAAGATTTCAACGGCGTAGGCGGCCAAGAGGGCACCTTCGAGTACAGCGAGCTGCCACGGAAAGGATGCAAAGAGATTGTGGATAGGCGCTATATTGCGGCCCAATGCGTTGGTGGCGATGGGGGCTTTGTCACCTACGACAACCCCGAGACGGTCAAGGTCAAGGCGGAATTTTGCAAGCAAAAGGGTTTAGGGGTTTGTGGAGCTCATCTTCATCCAATCTTTGTGAGACGGCAAAAGGGAACTTTGCTAACGCTCAAGCCTTTTTAACATTACAGGGGCTCTTTTACTGGAACGGACCGGCGGATTCTCGAGATCAAGCAAGAAGCCTGATCGCGGCAGGTTTCCGCGCTCTGCATACCTCTTGAGGCAGTGCTTCAACCTGATGATTATGACGTCTTTTTTGATTTTTTTTCTCAATCTAATGCATATAGATTCTCTTTACGCTTACGCCCATGGACCTTGCGCCCTTCACCTTACCGCCTCTGCTAGACAGAAAGCAAATCGGAGGAGGGGGGGCTTGGCTTGTCCAAGCTGTAGCATGACTCGGACGTCGTCGCAAGAAGAACCAAGGAAGGAAGCGTTCCGTCTTTTCTCTTCAACCACTGTTCCATATCGCGGTGAAGGATACGAGTATTCTTTTTTCTTTCTTTGGTACAGGCTCTTTCTCTCGGACAGAGCGAGGAAGAGAAGGTGGGAAAAATAAAAAGGAAAATAGAAGGAGATGCGCAGATTCCATTGGTGCGCACACTGGAGAGGAAAAAAAACCAACATCTTCTGATGATATCCCTTTATAGACTTAAAATAGACGGGGAGCAGGCGTTTCATTCTTTTGTTTTGGTTACAGTTTTGGGGCATATTTCAACGATTTCTTACCTTTCTCTCTCACCTCATCCTCCCCCCTCTATCCCCACGCTGCCAGATTGAATTTACCCAATGCTCTCTTCGCAAAGACTCCGCCATTTGACGGCTACAGACGGACCCCATGGCTATTCATAGCGTCGTTATGGCAGCTGCATTGGAAAAAGGCACGCCGGAGCATCAAGGAGGAAATTTTTGTGGCGCGCCGGGCAGAAAAAACGTCACTCAGCATGTGGTGCGTTTCAAGTCGGAACGCCCAACTGGGGTAGAAGCGTCTGGGTCTGCATCTGGAAATTGGAGCCCCCATCGTGGAGCTTCTTACGGTACAGAAAACCGGGCCCGGGATTCTTGACTGGCTCGTCTTGGGAACTGGATAGCCAGGATCGGTGACGATTTGGTGAATTAAAGTCGGGACGCACTTGAGCGGAGCGGCTGTCGCCGAGTTCGGGCTCTTGGGCGACATGTTGGCTGTTGGGAATTGGTGGAACTCAGTTAAGGTCGGTGCTATTCACGAGCTTCCACGGTGCTAGATGAAAATCAACCTCAAAGTCGTCGCTCCGTCCCGCCCATTTCGATGCCGCTACCACCGACGAGAGCTGCAGAGTGGTGGGAAGCTGGCCTCTGAGAAGAACCCCTCCCCACGCCTTGGTCGCAAAAAGTAGCATCCAGACATGATACTAACGCATTTGTCGTTGGTGCTCGCAGCAGTACCTGGCAGCTTTGACAACGAACTAATCCCGCGTCATGCAACCAAAAGGACAGCATTCAAGTCAAGCGGCCATGTGCGAAGTATACACAAAGAGACAGTCCATGGCGTGCTCCGCATAAGCCCAATGGCTTTAGGACAGGTATTAGCCTCAACGCTAGCAAAATGGATTCACGAGTCGAGTGCAGCAGCTTCCAATGGCAGCAGAGGTTACGTACGAAGTTTACCGCACGGGGACTTCGTATACGCACAACGGCAGGCCTAGCAAATATGGACCAAAGTTGATTTGGTGCCAGAGTCCGAGTCCTGCCCGACGATGGAGATTTCGCTGGGAGCTGCTGGATGGGGATTGGGAAGAATGATGTGAGCTTTTGGCTGCTGGTTGCTTGGCGTCGCTGTTCATATGCCATATGATGCTTGCATGCATGCGGCTCACGTGGTGATAAGATATGTGGGAATGCCTGGGCGGTGTCCTGCATCTCGAGTGCGCGTCATCTTGCAGAGCTCCAGTGTTACGGTATGTGTTAGTTCTGTAACGGAGCTGTTCTGTGCTGTGCTGTCAAATCTGGTCCGTTACTGTACATACATACCTACAGCACACGAGACCTCAGGCCACAGCGAAACAAGCGCCACCTACAGGCTGCATTCACTAACACGGGTGCCGTGCAGGTGCTAAACGAGCAGCTGGGTAGCTATACGACAGCTATACAGGCGCCACACAGGGCGGTATCCTGCCATGCCAGGTAGCGCCAAGGTACCTGGACGCTTCCGGTAGCCGCGCAGCCTCAAAGCCAAACCAGACAGCAAAACGAAGCCAACCGGCGCAGCGCAGCTCAGCAGGCTGACGGACAGCAAAAACCTCCAGACGGGCTTGAAGATGCCGCGTCTGTCGTCCTCCCTCTGCGTCCCCGTCCAGTCCCATCGCCATGTCCGGCCCAGATAGGGACGTGTCTTGCGCGGAGCCGCCCGCTCCGCTAACCGCGTTTAACGATCCATCTCCGTCCTTATCAGCATCGCAGACCCAGCCTCAACGGCCAGAAGCAGCCTTGGCAGCCCGGCCCGCGGAATCCCCCGAGCAGCATCACCACAATTACAATCAGGGCGTCGACAGCAACAGCGGCCTCGTCGACGGCAGCGATGGCAACCACAATCACAATCACAATGCCGACAACATCGACGGCGCTCATGACGTCGACGCTGCTGCCCGTGATGCCGCCCACGACGCCGATGCCGACCTCCCGCCCTTCGAGCCCATCTTCACCCTCCTGACCAACAACACCACAAACACCACCGTCCACCCTCGCGTCCACTACCTCTTCAGCGACGACGATGCCTCTGCCGTCCTCACTGCCCCGCAAACTGACCCTTTGCACCGCGCCCTCGTCGTCGACCTCGCGCCCCCTGCGGCCCCCAACGGCAAATGGACCGTCTCCTGGGCATCCAGCCTCACCCCCGACTTTGCCATCACAGCCTCGCAGCTCTCCCTCCAGCAGAACGGCAATGACACCGAGGCTGGGTCAACGTCGGCCGTGCTTCGTGTTGAAGGCGTAGAGCGCGAAGCTGTTGCCTCGAGGCCCAATAGCCTCCCTAGCTCGGGCAGCGGTGTTATCGGCCGGGAAAACGTCGACCAGCTTACCGAGGAGTTCAAGCGTCGCATGGGTGTGCTCAAGAAGGTCGTTGACGAAGGCGAGAGGAGGAGAGAAGCAATGAGTAGGCTGAATGAAGGGAGAGTGCAGCATCCTGACCAAGGCGAGGATGCGGCAGCAATGCATGACGATGCTGGTGAGAGGAGTGTGCCAGAAGGACAGGATGGATGAAAGGACGTTAGGAGAATCCATGATTAATTTCCCATCGACCACACGACGCGTGGGATATTCCATCTGATGGCAACCAGTCTTGACTCTTTAACTCCCTCTCCGCCCAATATCTACTTCTTGACACCACTGCTCGCAAACGACAGCATTCAACGACGACAATCTCGCCCAAATTTTACCACACTACTCAGACCTTTCTTCACAATACCAGCAACTCTCAAGACATACTTGGAAAGCATCGCTTGGCGTATAGCCGCCTACAATCGGGCTTAGATTTGGCTCTCTTTTTTTCTGTTTTACCCGGAGTTTTCTTCTTTCTTCACTTCTCTCTTCTCTTCGTTGAGCCGAAAGATAGACATCTTCTCAGCTCGTGGTGATTTGTCTAGCAATTGATTTACATCGGATAATAATACTACCTAGTACCAATATACTACTACTATTATCGAATGCTACTCCTATACATGTTAATACCAATTGTTTTCACATACATTCAAACATGCATCATCTAAACCGATACCTGCTATCCAAACAAATGTGTGCGCGCAAGAATGAGAATATTTTGATTAAAATTTGATTAAAAGAAAAAACTCTCTGCTGAGCGCCTCAAATGCTAAACTCCAAAAAAACTACATCTGCCTTGATAAAAAAAGAGAAAACAGCAGCAGACGAAAAACAATCGCATAGGGCATCTAAAACACAATCAATCAATCCAATCGGCCATCTCCCGTTCTTTCGACGACATAAGAAAAACAAAAAAAAATCAAAAAGGCCCATTCCCTTTTTTCAAAACAGCCATCGGAATGTTCTAGCCTTTTGCGTGGTGCCCGAGATCCAAAGGCGTAAACAAAAGAAATATAGGCATATGTCCTTGCCACATGTCGATAGCTACTTTTTATACAATGTCTTTCAATGAAAAATGGAGTCAAAACGTGTGCACGCGTTCCCTTTTATACCTCCTTCTCTCTTTTCCCTTTCCTTCGATTTCACTTCGTTGCTCTTGTTTAGTTCAGTGGGGGTGCGACGGGCATGTGAGGTCTTCCGTGGGCTATGCGGCCAAGTCTCAGGGCCAGAGCATCGTCCACGGCGGGGATACGGGCGCCGAGACGAACAGCGGGCATTGCCACTCCCTCGAGCAGAGATCGCTTCTTGTTGTTGTTGTTTCCTCGGATGACGAAGACGTAAATGAGGACGATGATGACGACAATGGCAATAATGGCAACTATACAGGTTAGCTCTGAATTCCAGCACCAACAGCAGAATCGAGATCAACATACCAACAATACCGAGGCAAATCCACTTCTTCTTCCTGGTAGCCCTAGCAGTTGTGACAGCCACGGCAATCTCCTCATTGCCCTTATCGAGGTTCTCGACAACCTCCTCACCCTTCTGCTCAATCTGCACAATGGTGGCATCCTGCTGGACGACCAGGGTATCAAGATCTTGCATGAGCTGGAACAGCTCCGTCATCTGCTGCTCAATCTTGAGCAGCTCCTTGTGGCGGTCCTGAACAGCGCTGAGTGCCGCACGAGCCTTGCCCTGTCTGTCGCTCTGCATCATGGCTTGGCTGAAGATTTGGCCACTGCCAGCATCGTTGACAGCGGCCTGGACCTCCTCCTCTGTAGCGTCGGGGCGGACAATGCGATATTGGCGGCTCATCTGTTGCTTGACAGCAGCCTGGAATTCCGACTCGACACCCTGGTACTTGGTGATGACGTCCTTGAGCCGTCGATCGACTCGGCTCACATGCTCTCTGTTCGCAGCACTTTGACCTTCAGGCTTGGACTTGACTTGGCGCACACGTTCGACAAGGGCACGATAGTGAGTCGTGGTCTCGGTGGTGAGGGCATCCAATTGGCGGTTAGACTGGCTGGTCGAGGAGGTTTCGGTGTCATTGAGGACTCGGGATTGCATCATTTTGATCTGTTCCAGGCTGGCTTCGACTTGGCTGATTTCGTTGCCGATGTCACGGCACTCGTTGCGGATCGCGTTGGGGTCTTCGCGGGCCATGCCGCCGGCGTTTTGCGTCAGAGGAGCCATCTCGACTGCTGTGGCTGCAAGTTGACTGTAAGCTTCTGAATTGTCCATGGTGGAACGACGTATACGAGTATATGGTGTCTCATACCTCCAGCCTGGTCGTAACCACGGCCACCAGCGCCATAGGGGGTATTATTATAGCCGGGAGGGGGAGTGTCATAGCCGCCCTGGTCATAGCCACCGCCGCTGTAGTTGTTGTCGTCCCGTTGGTCGTACGGGTTTTGCTTCCCGCCGTAACTGTTGAGAGACTGCTGTTAGTGACTGGAATGCGGATGTGGGTTTGAGGGGCATTGCAGGCATATTGCATCCAGCAAGCATCGGTGCTACTGACCCGTACTGTTGTGCCATTGTTGTTAGCGAGCTATTCGAGGTATCATAAAAGGATATGGATATGGATATGGTAATGCATGTGAATCTGGAGGGGAGAAGCAGGAAGAGGAAAGGAATTGGAGGCGAGAGCAGATGGTTTTCTTGTCGTCTGCTCGGACGGTCGTGTTGAAACGGCAGCCGTAGGAGAGTCGGGGTGAAACACTCACACTCATTGTGGATGCGGGCTAGGAGGATTCCAGGGATCTTCTCAGTTGGTCTGGGGCGAAACGCTGTAAGCGGCAGAGGTCGAGCGAGTGCCGATCGAGGATTCTATGCTTTTGGATGGAAAAGGAGACGAAGTAGCTGGCAAACAAACAACGGCTCTGTGCTGTGTTGGACAAACAAAGACCAAAAAGCGTATGTAAACTGCAGAAAACAAGGTCGACAGAAGGTTGGAAGAGAGTAAAATGGCCCAGGAGCAGGAGGCCCAAGCCTGGGTTTCCAGACAAGGATTATAGCGGACGGCGAGAAGGGGGCAGCTGCAGTGTAGCGGGGCCTGGACCAGGTCGGGGCGGCCCTACGAGACTTGGTACCGGTACTCTCTGGTACAGACTGGTACGCGGACGGGCAGCGGTGCGGGCGGTGCGACAGCCGGTATCTGTACAAGGCAAGTGCACCGTGGCGCCTGGTGTAATAAAAACAAAGGCACTGCAATAATAACTATCACGAGCGTAATCTTGCACCGGTCGCTTAGTATAAGGAGATCGACGGCCAAACGAAATCAATCAATCAATCACTCGCTCTCACTCTCACTGTCCAATGACCCGGGGCCGGCGCTTCGTATAAGTACTGCAGCAAGATACTAATCGATTGGTAAGGAGAAACCAAAACGATGAGCCTCATCGAAAACGACACCCTGGGGCAAGGCTTTTTTCCCTCCACCTCCTTCGTCCTCAAACCATCAACCTCGTCGCATCGCCAGTGTCAGATGGCCTCGACAACCAGCAGCCGTGATTGGACCAGCAGCTGCAGCACAGCACAGGCTAGTGGATTCAAGGCCGGTGGCGCGCATTGATTTGCCCTGGCTGAATGGACCGGGTTGGAGAGTGTGGCATCGGGACCCTTGCCAGGATTTTGATGAGTCGCAGAGATTGCACTACGGGGGGTATCAGCTTGTTAGCGAATGGGAAAGGGACTAGTACGAGTATTAGCACCGTTGCTTGGCTGGGGTTTCTTTGTTTCTTATTTTCCTATTTTATTCTCTTATTTGGCGAACAAAATTGCCTGCGCTTGCTTGAGCTCGACTGGAATGGAGTCGACACGGCGATCACACAGACAATTGCCTCTCTGCTGGGGGGGATCCGCGTGCAAAAGAAAAGATGACTGATTGGAAGCTGACACTGGCAAATGCGCCACCAGCAACACGTAGCTCTGCTTTCGTACTCCATTCTCTGCACTTCGTAAACGGGATCCGGATGCCGTCAGCATGGCCACCGGCTGCTAAAAAAAGAACGAACGTCGTTGGGCGACAAATTCTCAACACTGCCTCCACGCTTCAGTGGCCCAACGACAGATCGGGATTAACGCTGCCAGATGGCGGAAGCAGGATCCGTTCTAGATGAACTGGTGATGCACAGCAATTCCTTCATCTAGAGAACTATTGTAGAGAAAGGATTTTTTTCATTTATGTTCAAATAGCCGCAATTGCCTGCCTGCCTCCATTTACCCCAACCTGGGGACAAACGACAGATATCGCGTAGAACAGGCGAGCTCGCAGGATTTGAATAGCGTGCGCACACGGCATCGAATCCCAGCCAGTATTGGCATTAGCTTAAGCTTCTACCACAAGTAAGTAATAAGCGGCGTTGACAAAGCAGCTTTCAAAAATGGAAATCTATTATTAAAAATCCTAGGTGAAATCCTAGATAATGCTATTGCCTCTGTAATTCTCCCCGCGTAGTATACTTGAATTCTTAGTCGATTATTCCATCTCTTGCAAACTCTACTTTCACAAAACTGCATAGGCAGAGACGTAGCTGACGCTCGAGTCATCCGGCCATATCACTTCACTGCTACGGGCATATTTCACAACCTTGAAGCGGCTCTTATTCTCGTCATCGAGCTCCTTAGCATAAAGCTCCAGGGCGGCCATCGCAACTCCAATCGGATGTCTTCCACACACCGTGTTTCCTGTAAGTCTCAGGTTATCGACAAAGGCGTCATGACTGCCGCTATTGACTGCTTCCATGGCGGCTTCATCGACCAAGCGGATGGTTTCGTAGATGGGTGGTCCTGATGGCTTTGGGCTGTGATCATAGAGGGAGGACAGTCTACCAATGTCCCCCTCAGGGGTGTAGACAGCATAGTCAAATCGCGTGCCCCAGTGACAAAAATCTGAGCTGATGATAAAGGCGTTTTCTTCATCTTTGAGATAGGATAGAAGCAGTCGACCGATATCTTTCTCTGCTGCTCGGCCAGTACTTCCGACAATAATGGGTACAACCTTCGGGAATTCTTCAGGGGACTCAAAAGTTTGTTCACATCGTTTGTAGAGGTATGGCAGATGCATTTCAAGAGAGTGCTCTGCGACATCATACCTTGGTGGCGCATCTTGCATCTCCCCTGCCTCTTTTACTCGGGCAATGGTATCCCTATCCACAACGAAATCGCCGAAAGGAGTAGCATAGTTCGAAAAGGTTGTGACAGCACAGCCAGACAAGCCGTAAGTATGAGATGGTCCAAGAATGAACACTCGCTTCGCCTTGCTGAGATCCAAGCAGCTGTAGGCCCAAGCAGCGGTTTCCCCCGAGTAGTCATAACCTGCATGTCTTCATATGCATGTGAGTTGCAGCTTAAATCATGTAGTCATATTGGACAACTTACGGTGCAATGATTATTCGAGCGCCGGGGATAGGCAGTGAGGAGCCATCAACAGTCTCAGGAACCTTGGCGAGATACTTATCGAGATCCTTCACTAGGTCGGCTGGAGTTTTCTTATACCATGAGCCTGCCTTTGAAGCTGGTCTAGTCTCCATTTTTGAATACGATGGAACTTGAAAGAAATTGTAACAAAGCAATGGATGTTAGTTTGAAAAAGTCGCCAATCTGGTCATGTATCTGTTTATAGAGAGCAGGAGATACCCCGATAGAAGCAGTCGTAGCCCCGCCTTCACATGCGGGGTCATTGGAGTATTGATTAGTGGGCATCATCAGCTGAAGCAAGCTGGTGCATTTAAACCTTGATATTCTCTTGGTACGTATTTGTCGCGGTACTTTTCCATTCCCGTGGCAAGCTTAGGAAGTTAAATTTTGTTAGCATGTGAGAATTGAGGAATCAAGCACGCACTTGGCCTACTTGGTTTCCCTGGGAGCCAACACAACCTCTGTGAGACTACCTGATAGGGATTGCCTGCCTATTACCGCTAATATCAGTAGCACCTATCCATTTACTCGTAGGAAACCTTTCAGAAATGCCGTCTCATGTTCTTCGTGGTAACCGTAGAGCCTACTGTCCAGTGCCTCTATAGGAGGAGCTTAGTAGATACACTGTTAGGTATAGTAGTTAATTAATCTCTGCCCTTGGTCATACATATAAGGAGGAACAATAATACATACATTATCTGTTCCAAAGCCTGTGATAACACAGAATACTATATCTCTTTCAACAATCTACCCAAGTCCCGGGCATGGTTATTTCTTGATGTTCCATCAGTTTCCAAAATTCACATGCCATATGCTCAAATTCCGGAGCCCATTTCAACCTCCAATCACCGGGCATTGGACCGACTTCAAGGTCTATGATACGAAATGGTATCCAATACTGCTCACCAAAGGTATCGATATATGCCGTGTGACGCATCTTAGCACCCACATGGTACAACTTCGCCTTTGGTGTATTTTTGCCCATGGGGTGTCGCAGCATTGTCCTTGAAGCGTCGATTGCATCTGCGTCAAAGGCGCCCTTGATATTTTCGTGGAGCCCATGAAGAACTGACAACTCTCGCTTACCATATTCCAGTAAATTGACTCCGGCTGACTGAAGCAGAGCAAGCCATTTAAGAAGACAGCCGTGAAATAAGCCATCCCAATGATTGTAGCTGATTTCGGGACACAAATAGCATAATGCCCCTCCAATAAGTGACGTCAAGGGAGTTCCCTGCCAAGCTGTGACCTCGTAAGCATCCCATGGTACAACGCTCTCTATGCTGGTGAGGTCTTCAAGGGTAGCTACAGAGGCTACGCTTGTCACAACATCTGCCCAACCTTCATTGTATGCATGTAGCCAAGGTCGTGGTTTTTGGTAAGGTACTAACTTCTCGGGGTAGCGGCAACCAAGTGCCAATGCTGCTGAATGTACCAAGGAGATCTTTTCGCGAGTCGACTGACGGACATCTTCTTTGGAGAAACCCCTATCTTCTGAAAGAAGGCTCCCGAATGTCTTGACGTCCAAGACATTGAATGCTCCGAGTCGAACAGCTTCAAGCCGGTCCCTCAGCAAGCGCAGGTAATAGTTTGGCATGAATAAGTTTCGAAAATTCGAGAGCATCATGTCGTCGGGTGAAAATTCCCCTATAAAATCCAAGAGCCTTTCAGCCGGCAAAGCGTCGGGTTCTCGAAGATATAATGCGAATAGGGCTGCTATCCTCCTTGGATCTTTCCCAGCAGACCAAGACCTCTTTTGGATGATAGTGCTTGCCACGTCACCCGCTATGGATTCAGCAGGCGATTTACTGTCAGTTCATGTCAGTCATATCGCAAGTTATAATTAGATATGAGGCCTACTATCTGCCCCTACTATCCAACAACGATTGGAGACCCAGAGTGAGTAACAACTGACATATCTCATATTGCTGATGAGAAGCCGCATACTATGAAAAGTAAGTGTCCATCGCACCACATCAGTTGGGCTATACAAACATATAAAAGAGATTCTCCTTCTTGACTCTTGTCGAATGGTGATGCATCTCTGTTGTTGAACATTTCCCGGACACCAATCAAGTCTCCCCCTTTAATCTTCCTAATTATTTCAGAGTCATCTGGAATTATGCTATATATCCGATAACTGTATGTCCAGCCGGCAATGGCTGGTGCAGAGATGAATTCGTATACCGATGTTGATAGCCATTTTGGTACCTGTAGCTGTGCTTGCCAAGCACCAGTCGATTTGGTGTGAGCCAGAGCAAACCGCACGTGTTGTGCCAGATTAAAAGTGAATAAATCAGTCGTCTTCCTAGATCTCTCCATCACGGTTTTAGTTCCCAAGATGTCTTCATCTATTTCAGTCTGCTTGTGAGGCATTTTCTTTTGTGGTCGTTGTGGAAGAAGTTGTTGGACCTGTGCATGATGTTGTGGCTGGAATCTTGCTGAGGTGGTCTGAGAGCTAAGTTTCCGAAGCATTGCCCTAGCGATTCGATGTTAAAAAGAATGTTTATATAAGTTAGATAATTATAAAACTAAAGCTCACATTTGATATGCTTGTATTGCTAGTTGTAAAAAGGTCATGCATCGAGATAGACTCTGCTCAAGCCTCTCCAGAACAGCTTTATTGAGCAAAATCTTGACTGCCGCATATTTGCGCTTCATCTTCTTATTGGCCTGCAGCTGCGTTCTCATATCTTCAACTAGAACTCCCAAAGAGTCGTGTGCCTTTTTGGATAGCTCAAGACAGTTCTTGAAGGATGCCGAGGCACCATCTTCGTTGAACTGGTCTTCAATATCCGAGAAGATGGATTCAAGAGCCTTCAGCTGGTCTACAAGCCCCATAATCCCATCCGGGACGTTTTTGATTTCCTGCCATAGCTGGTGAGTCTGGTAAATGAGTGTCGCCACACGTGGCACGGTTTGTATCACATCAAAGTTGGTGGTGGCCATGTCCCCTGTGTACACAGGCGCCGCGAGCAATGGCGATGTAAATTATACATAGAAAGAATAAAATGGCTACAAAGGAAGCAAGCGACAACAACTAGAGAGAAATGCACCTCAAAAGAAACGACCAGAAGGAAAAGAAGCATCTCAGTCCTGAAGAAATATCCTTGGCAGTAGGGGGGCACCGCCTCTCAACGACCGGAGGCAGCAGCTACATGGGGTTGAAGAAGTGGGCATAGACAGAAATGATCGAAAAGTATTGGCTCGACATAAATTGCTACGCTGTTGGACTTTTTTCCTCCATGGCGGTTGCATGGAGCACACAAACAGAATGGGCGGCTCGGCGCATGTCCTATTCGTTCCTTTGGGTGAACAGGGGTTTGGGCGGTAAAAATGGATGAAGCTGGCTGGCGGATTTCGGTGGCCTACAAGTTGGACGTCCAACAGCATATTTTGCAAAACAAGGCTTTGTGTTCCGCAAGATTTTTTCCCTTGTCTCATTACGGCAAGATGCATCGGTTTTGATGCAATTGACCTTTGACTCAGAAGTAAGTCTTTCCGCGGAGAGCGATGCATATTGCCGTTGAAAATCGGCAGGATGCTGTTCTGCATGGCATGTCTCATGTAACATGCAAGTGTTGTCTCAGTTCATCTCATCCTCTGCAAGCACAGGAAAGTGCTCCGGGGATGAGATGTGTAGCACAAGATGTTATATTTGGGATCAGTTGCTGTGTCAATTAGTAGTCGAGTGTATCAAGGAAACACATGATTCAATATTTTCCATTGCTTGCTTTCTGAGGCACATCTCACTCCACTATGCAATTTCTTCTGACATGGCACAGCATTTCAGCTCTCACCGATCGCCAAGTTACATGGCAGGAGCTGTGGTTCCATTTGTAAATACTGGTCTCGACTCAGAAGCGCGCATCATAATGAGGGGATGGTGGATGTTAGTGTGGTGTTGTGCGACTGTGTGTGACTACACGCCTACATGAGGCTTTACGCAGTTACCCTGTGATACCCATCCAATCTGCCATATGAGTAAGATGGCTATTATTTACCCACTGTAGTTAACCTAGGTACTGAGTACACGTGTGAAGAATTTATACTATTCAGTGTACAAGTGATTGCGATGTACATGATAGAGGAAGCCTTAGTGCTTGGATCTAGGGGGTTTGGTTCTGTAAAGCAAACACCCGACAAGAGCTACATACGAGCGTTATACATTAGATCAGCGCAACCACCATATGTATCTCAAATTCCAGATATTGCTGTTTTGAAGAGTGTAGCACCCAAATCAGCTATTGAGAAATAGCTGCAGTAACATTGCATTAGGGTGACATTTAATCCAGATCACCTCCCCCTATTTGATGTGGATGTTGACGTCGCATCTTGCCACTCACGGCGATAATGTCGTGTTCAGGTGACGGGAGAGCCACAGCCGAGCCGATGGACGCCGAGCTGCTGTTGCGATATGACCGCCAAGTGCTCCGTGGCCTCTGACAGGGCCCTGCTATAGTTGGTCTGGCCATCTGCACGGTGCCTAAGGTACTAGGTAAGGTCAGGTAGCAATATGAGGCTGCGGGAGATGATGTCAAGTAGCATCATGACGCAGGAACACATGCAATCGCCGTGAAGTGGCCCTGGAAACTGTATTTGATTTAGTACAGCTTGTAGCTCAATTCCTCAATTACTGATAATATTGTATTATCTTAATAGGAGACAGTGCATGGACCCCTTTTATAAAGCAACAATACAGAAATGTCTTCCACAATGGCGTGGTGGCGCCATGTTTGGACAGTATAATTTGCGGGCGGCTTACAGTACCATGGCGGATATACTGTACGAATCCTCCGACTTGTTCCAATGGCTCGCTCACGCTTCGTATGTACGAGTGGCTTTCGAGATGTATGACTAAGGTTGCCAACTCTCTGACTAGATACTGGTATTTATTAACCAGGGCACTGCTCCAAGCCTTAAGTAATAGCGCTGTCATCCATCCATCCATTCTTTGCCTCCCGCAATCCGGCCCTATGACCCAGGTGGCGATCCGTGATGCCGAATTCTTGATTCCTCCATTCTGGGTTTACTTGTACAAACTCTCAACCAGCAACACAATTCACTCCAGCCGATGCTTTTTCTCTATTCACTCATCCGCCTGAATACGAAAAATTTAACCCACTAGCCTGCACCGGCTGATGCTGATGCTTTTTAGCTGCAGTCAAGGCGTTCACTTAAACTCCCAGCGTTCCAGGGCGCCATTCACCACTGCAGTGGTCTGACGCTACGACCCCACCTGCGGCCAACAGCATTTCAACTCCCAACTTGCAGCAATTAAAGACTTTCTTTGACTACACAACATCCGCTCTTAAATAGAGGAAACCCCGTCGCAAAATTTTCTCGTCGCCTCAACCATCTCTCACGACTCTTCTACCTCTTCCTCTTCTCGGTCCTCTTCTTTGATCATCCCATTTCGCCTCCTGCAGCTTTTCCACGACTACGCGCGCCAGCCCTGGCGCTGCATTCCTGCTCGCGATGGCGAAATCCTCTCGGTTTGCGTGGTCCAAGAGCACCCGCATCCAAGTCATGATTGCCATCGACACGGCCTTCTTCCTTCTTGAGCTGATTTGCGGATTTCTGGCGCATTCGCTGGCGCTGACGGCCGATGCCTTCCACATGGTGCGATGCGCGATACTTCCTCCTTTCACAAGGAGACAACTAATTCTCTATAGTTAAACGACATCATCTCGCTAGCCATCGGTTTGTGGGCCGTGATGGCGTCGCAAAAGGCCACTACAGACGAGTTCACCTTTGGCGTAAGTTGGCCTCTTGACCTTCACGCATACCAGACGTGAACGCAGCTGACATTCGTTGTTCCCAGTGGGTACGAGCCGAGATTCTAGGCGCCTTCTTCAACGCAGTCTTCTTAATCGCGCTTTGCGTCTCCATCATCCTCGAAGCCCTTACTCGCTTTGTCGAGCCGCCCGAGATCAACAACCCGAAGCTCATTCTGATCGTTGGCTGTGCCGGTCTATTCTCCAACTTGCTGGGCTTTGTGGTTTTGGGAGGTCACGGACACGACCACGGACACGACCACGACCATGATCATGGCGACGGTCACGGACATGAACATGCACATGAACACGACCACGCCCACTCGCACGGCGACCCCTGTGATCTTGAGGAGGGACAGTATGATGGCACCTCTATCGCTGATGAGCAAGGGGCTGTTGGCGATATCCTCCCTGAAGTAATTGTCAGAAGAGCTGTCGAGACGGGACGCCGAGCCAGCACAGAGAGCCCCGAGACTGCGAGACGCATTCACTTTGGCGACGATTCTACAAGTCGAGACGAGTCCAACACCAGGGCAAGCCGAACATCTACCCAATCCAGGGGCCGAGAGCACCAACGCCAGCCCAACAAAGGCCATGCCCGCTTCGCTAGTATCGAGGACATGAGCATTCATCCCGCCAGTTTCCGACAGGAGATTCTAGCTGCTAGTAGAGCTGCATCATCCACCGTCTGTGCGACTAGTCAAAATGACTCTGGAGAGGAGACTCCATTTACCGACTCGGAGAATGACGTCAATGAGGTATCACCACTTCTCCAGGACTCAAAGGGATCTCATCTCTCCTACTCCCACAGCTCTTCCTCTAAGAAACCGAGAACTCGACGAGATTCTGGTGTGCACAATGGCCATAACCACACGCTTCCACAAAAGCCAGGCTCCAAAGTCAGCGGTCACAACCATGCCGATATGGGTATGCATGCCATGATGCTCCATGTGATAGGCGATGCTCTGGGAAATGTCGGTGTCATCATCACAGCTCTCGTCATCTGGCTCACCGACTGGCCCGGCAAGCTCTACGCTGATCCGGCTGTCTCTCTCGTCATTACTGCCATTATTCTCAAGACATCCATCCCCTTGACTCTGGCTACTTCTCGTGTCTTGCTACAGGCGACTCCTGAGAATATCAGCATTTCAAAAATCCGAGATGATATCGAAAGCCTCAGGGGAGTCGTCAGCTGCCACCACATCCACGTATGGCAGCTTTCTGATACCAAGATTGTTGCCAGCATGCATCTCCAAGTGTCCTCCGAACTCGACACACACAACGGCGAGAAGTACATGCAGCTAGCTAGGCAGGCCAGAAAGTGCCTGCACGGCCATGGCATTCACAGCGCCACGATCCAACCCGAGTTCTGTCTTGATGATAGCCATCAGCACGACGGTGACGCGACGGCGCTCACTCATGATGGAACATCCGAAGAGCCCGCTCGTCTCTGCCTCCTTGACTGCGTCGACGATTGTCAGGCAGAGGGATGCTGTGTGGTTGAAGCTTCCTCGGCGTGTTCAACTCGACGAGCTAGTGAATCGTCGCACAGCGCACACAGCGAAGGCCACAGTCACGGCGATGGCCACAATCACCAGCATTAGCCCTGCTAGCTTCTTGGGTTCATTTGCACTCGTATAATGCCTGTGTTGGATACTTGATAGAGGTGGCTAGACGTGGGCCACTTACACAAGCTTTATCACATTTCCTATCTTTTAGTCGGAAGCTACTCTGACTGGGCTCACCATTTTCACTTTAATCGTTGTTTTAATATCTCATGTGGCTCTGCGGATTCATGGAGGGCTGGCGTTATTTGTGATCTGGGCTATGCATGGGAACCCAAACTTTCATTAGATCTTTGTCAC
The DNA here is from genome assembly GCA_020045945.2 of Trichoderma semiorbis. Taxonomy (NCBI): domain Eukaryota; kingdom Fungi; phylum Ascomycota; class Sordariomycetes; order Hypocreales; family Hypocreaceae; genus Trichoderma; species Trichoderma semiorbis. The sequence goes on from CM034695.1 coordinate 3,982,939, forward strand.
TGTGCTATATTATGCTTTTATTTCTTCTTTCTTCTTTCTTTCTTTCTTTCTGCCAGGGGTATTGGGTTACCATTTAGAGGTTGATGGCACATCATGCGAGTACGTAAAGCAAGCAATAGGGGGTTAATCACTGGGTTTTCTTGGGGAAGGCGGTTGAGTTTGGATCAGCCGGCGGTTTTGATCAGCGAGAAAATATGGATGTGTCGATGAAAAGCGGTTCATTTATTAAATGCTTTGCTATATTAGATCAACTGCCTTGGTAGATGTTTAAAAGGAGTTGCAATCGGATGACTCTCGTTACGTGTTGTTGCCTCTGAAGAATATTCCTTGAGTCTTTGGACAGTGGTGTATGAGTTACTCGAATATCGTGAGACTTTGGATAGTGATGCATGGATTACTCGAATATCGTGGGGCTCAAGTTGTCATTCTGCATTACGATGTCTTCAAGGCTGAGATGACAGAGTTGGAAAATCATATGCTCAGGTATAATTGTTGGATGACGAAGCCTCCCCTTTATTTTCATCCCAACACCCCCCTACACCATCACTCTATCAAACACTATGTCCCCAGCCAGATAATTCATGTTCTTCTGCTCATATCTCTCAACCCCGTGCTCCAGAAAGAATCTCCAAGCCCACACATATCACAACTCCCTATCCTCATCAACACAATATCTGCACATCGGCTTCATAATATTGAATATCTATAATTAGGAGCAAAGCCCCGTCCCTTCCCCTCGGCTATACAAACGAAAGAAACCGCTCCAAAATCCGTTCTCGCCTATCATTAACACGAAGCAAAAGAAGCGAGCAAGGCCTGAGACACTGGGTGAATTACTAATTATACTCTGACCTGAATTATTTTGTCGAAAGTGGCAAACAAAATACTACTAACAGAAAACCATCCTTGACCTTGTCACGTCCGCCTTAAAATAGCTCAGTTTATTTCCAGACGAAGCTTATAGCGAATATATACTATATATGGGAACGTGGAAAGAGCTGGTGTTGGGACACGCAATGAGCATCAGACTAACTCAGCCCTGACGTCCATGCTTAACGAGAAACCGGCGATTCATCTTCACTCTGGCGGTGTCGACGACGTTGGCTTACAAGGGGCATACAGTCGGATATCTCTCTTCACCCCCTTTACTAGTAGCTCATCTGAGCTGGCAAGGCAACCTAAGCACGCAACATGCAAAAGACAGCTCACAAAGCCCTATCCAGGCACACTGCACACTCCCCCAACGTGCCACAGTCACGAGAGACGTAGCGGAGATGAGAAAGTAGCTGTCAGTGTCAGCAGGGCTGTTGCATGTTCCGGAGAGAGTCCACGATGCCGTCAGTTGGTAGCTTCTCGCTTGACAGGACCAGGATGCCCCTAGAGAATATCCATCGCAGAATGGGGGAGATCCAACGTGGCTGCGCTTGTTTGGTACAGAAATAACGGCGATATGGAGTCACTGACTCCGTCCTCCCTATTGACAGCAGCGTTGTGAGAGCAGACGGGCACCGTTCATTGGAGCAGATGCCCATTGGGACTCCAGGGAGCTGGGGGGCGTGAGGCTGCACGAGACAGGACGAAAGATCCTGGCGCCAGGCGGCCGGGCAAAGCGAGATTGGCTTTCTGGATCAGAAAAAGACGCCACCAGGGGGATCCTCACTCCATATCAGGACTGTACCAGTAATGTTATACTGAGTAGTGAACCAGTAATTGTGCCAACAGCAGTAGTATTGCCCTCGATAAAGCCGGCTTAGGTCCTCCGTGCATGTCGTAAGACTTCTTTTTCAGACCAAAGGATCCCGTGTCTTTGCTTGACTGGGGGCTGAGATGAAGTCCTACCACAAAAGGGGCGTGTGCAGCGCTTTCCCCGTGCATTCATTGATTAGCAGTCTGAGGGATGGACAAAACAGGAGTTCAACATCGCAAAGTCACGAGATATCAAGGCAATTATTCAACTTTATGCTTGTGCTTGACCAGCGCCATTGTGGCCGGCTTTTCCCCTTAGCATGTATCACGGTGATTAATGGGAGCAGGGGTCCCCCAAGGCAGGTAGCAGTACAAGCACCGACTCGCCGCCATGTCATGGGTCACGGAACTGCGCATTGCAGCTGCTTTGCACTCGCACGTTGCGGCGGTTGGCATAGCTGAGCGGTACGAGCACTACTATTCAGTAATTCATCAGCTTCCGTGGCGTCCGCAATCGAGATTTCGACGACAAGGGGGCGCTCAGGAGAGAATTGCAGGTACGGAGAAACGGGGCGTCTCGTGTCGTCAATCGCAGTCGGGGCAGCTGCTCAAAGCGGGAACAGGCGAGCTCGGAGACGAGTCCTTTGATTGCACAGCACTTTGATACGCCCGTGCCAGTTCCCTGCTTATTAGCCGCAGATGCGGGCAGAAGCGAAGGGGGCCGTCTATTACTGGTACAGTACTCGTACTTGTGCCAATATGCGGGTGGGACGCAAGTCGTTAACATGGCTCGTAAAAATACGGAGTCGTCGGTGGCAGTCGACGCATCCAATGCCCCAGGCGTGATTGCAATATCCTGTGCTGGCAGATCCATCAGGAGGAGAGGCTTGGGGTCAAGGGCGACAGATTGCTTGTTTGCCATCAATTCTCAACAGAATGGAATGCTCGGCCATCGAGACAAGTCTCGTTGTCTTCTGCAGCTCTGTACCCATCGTCTCTGTATCCGAAATGAAGACGGGGTGTGGAGAAGCCAAGTCCCAGCAAATTGGCCGGGGTGTTATGTCATAATGCCAGAATAGGAAACATGCATCAATTACGGTGCTGGTGCGAGTACGCTCGATCAGCCTGTGTGGTACAATGCTCAAGTTTGCTGCATCCTTCTTGAGGGTGTTGGCAGTCAGTCGTCGAACACGGAGCACTCTGTGTGCGCAAAACAAAAGGCACGGGCACGGCATGGGATTGAATCATTTCAGGTACCGCCGTCGTTGGTTAGCCACAGCTCGTACCTGTCGAGTCCAGTGGCCGGCTAGCTTTGAATTCTACTTCTCGCGGAGAACCTGCGACTGGCTGACGCCAACGAGGCCAACACTAGTGACCCCCTGGATCTGACGGCAAAATTGGCGTGGCAAAGCTGCCCCCAAAGTTACCTAGAAACTCCCAGCGGGCGACTTCGCAATCCGCTTCCTCAGATCGGATCTGGGATCGCACGGGGGCTTCTGTGACAAGGCAGAGCACGCAATGTAGCAGCCGGTTTGGGAAGCTCGAGAAAAGTCGGTATAGGGGCGGAGTTGCATATCTCGATGCAGCCGCATTCTCACATCACCAACTGCAGCTGCGGCTGCGGCATCCCGCCGGTTGGCCCCTTCTGCACTGCTAAAGGACCATGACAGTCCCTCAGCTGAAAGAGGCTTTATTTGAGGGCGCATTGTGTGGAATCGAGTACCGCCGACAAGCAAGTGGTATGATTTGTTCGGTCTTGTTTCGAGACGATCCCCGCAAGCTTGCCAGAGCTCAGCTGAAATCTAGCCTTATCTGACTGGTGGCGTTGTGGCTAATTCATGCAGTAAAGCAGCCATGGATGGGCGAAAGTACCAGTACGTTTCTCCATGCAGCTGCTTTATCGTCGATAAGAGCTCTCATAGGTTGAACCAGCTGACGCCGAGCCTGTGCATGCCTAACCACTGGCAGATGCAACATTGCCTCAGAGGGACGACATCCCAGGGGCATGGCCTCAACGAGGGAGTCCGGCCTGAGCGATTGGCGCATCGAGCATCGACTTGATTGATAGGCATTGCACCATCTCTTTTATGCCATCATGCAGAGCTTCGGAGGGAGCATTAGCGAGATCAACAGGAGCAGCACGGGGTGGTATTCCATCGCCAAAAGCAACCTCTCCAATGACCGGCAGGGCTCAGGGAACCGCCTATCTGGCCGTATCTGAGACGACGGCGTTCCGCATGGCCTGAGACGGCTCTCGACAGGCCAGATCAATGCCAACAGCACGGTTAGAGGCACCAAAAGTGCATTGAAGCCTCAATCGCCGGTGTTTGTAAGGTTGAAGTTTTGCCAGCTGTGGTTTTTTCACCGTAACTCTCTTTTTTTTTTTCCCATAGTCATGCCTAGACTCGGCAAGCTGCGGATACCGCCTTCCTTTGTTGGCTGGTTCCGTATGGCAGGTACGGAGCACCACTCTAGGCTCCGTAAATTTCCATAGCAAAGACGCAAACTTAGCACACTCTAAAGCGCAAAGTACCTTTACATACTAGCATGTACTCCGTAGTACTATCTCCATGCCGTGCTCGAATCTGCTCCCTCACATGCGTCAACGATTTTTTCTTCTTCTCGGCTCCTCCTTTCTCCATTCAGAACGTCTGGACCGAGACTCGGGCCACGATCTGCCAATTGGCGGAGCTAGAGGGAGTTTGGCATAGCGCCAATTGCTCAGAGTAGCTGAGCTTGCGCAATTGGCTCTCATCAGGAGGATTCAGCCCTCCCTCTGAATGTTCAGCTTCATTGATGTTGCGAGATGGTGTCTACTATACAATACCCAGCACAGGAGCTTTCGGTATCAAAAACTCTCTGCAACACCAAATTTATCAAATGCCATTGGAAGAAGTGCTAAAAATGTGGTGGATTCAGATGCTCCATGGCGTCTGTCGTTGACTAGACGTCATTCCGGACTGACTAGTCAGCTTCTCAACCGATCTCGCCCCAGCAGGGTCCAGCAAAAAAGCCTTTCTATTGATAAGTCATGCTTCGTTGCGTTTGATTGGGAGCAAGACAACATCGCCGAAGCCCGAGAAGATACGCCAGATTTGTGCAGCTATCACAGGTTCTCCGCAGTGGTTGGACGCCTTCAAGCACATACGACGGAAACTGGGCTTGACGTGACAAGGAACAGGCCTCAACGCTCTTAGACTCCAGCTTGGAACCAGGATATGTTCTTCCCGAAGCCCCACGCTCCTTGACGCTACGAAATCGGAACGTCTTGGAGTATCCAATAGCCGCCGCCTCGGCCGTGGCGATTTCGCGTTCATGTTCATCTCTTGTAGGGGCCATATCCTTGCTTGTGACAGTTGGCGTACAAGTATCTTTGATGTTACTGAGGAACCCTGTGTGTTGGTACACACGTGAGCTCGTGACAGCTTGTCATCTTTGTCTTCCTCCTCCCCACAGACCAGAGCTGGAAATATCCTAGCCTGGCCAGTACAGTTGGTGCTAGACCACAAGTATGAAAAGTCTCGTCAAGTCGCCGACTATGGGCGTATTGAGCCGTGGCCCAGGGTGGGACTGCTACATAGGTACGAGCAGGCACTTCTGTGTCGTGTTAGGAAGCTATCACTACTGCACGTACATACGGTGTGACGTTGGAGTCGACATACATGTATGGCTGCGTTCACCATACCGCCTGAATCCTTTGGCATTATTCACGCTGATGCAACTGACTGTCATCCCCTACACATGCCCAGCCAGCCTGCTTGTACGAGTACGTCGTACAGTAATCAGCACCGTCTCCAACATGCTCAATTGCCTTTCCGATGCAAGACCGCCGGTTGGCCAAGACTCACACAGACGCTCAGCCCCACGCAACTAGAGCCTTGATCCGAGATTCCAGTCCAATAGCGCCCCTGGCGTACCACGCCTGTGCATACAGAAACCCCAGCCAGTGCTCCGTAGAGGGGCAGACGCGACGCAGTAGCACATGGCCGCGCCTCGAATCAGCCATCAGCTAATTGGCAGATGCTGTATGCAAAGAAATAGGCAAGGAAAGGCCGGCATGCTACGTGCATATCACTGCCCGTGCCAGTATGTACGAATATGCGCCAGCGAGGCACCCGCAACAAGCCGGGCTCCATTCAAGCACCGTGATCTCAGCCCGACGTACATTTGGAGGGGCGCTGCTGCGAACCACGGCAGAACCTCCGTGATTGGAAAAGAGAAAAATGGAATATGAGGGGAGGCAGCAAGCGTTGAGTGGCTTTTGGTCGATGCACGGAGTACACACGGCATACTTACATGTGCTCCGGGGAGAGCTTTGCAGATTGACAGACGAATCAGACTCTCAAAGGGTCTGGAGTTGGATGGACGGGAAGTCTTATTCTAAGGCACAGTCTACAGAGACATGCACATGTGTGATCCGGCGCAGACACGACCGACGGAATGCCGGCCACCGCCGGAATTGAGATGTGGCTGAACGGTATCCGGCGCTCCGGCTATTTGCTCGGAGTTGCCTGGCCCCGGAGGCCGGAGGTGCCTAATTTGTGTGCTGCAGCCATCAGTGTGAGCCAATCTCTGCTAGTTCTCTGCATTGTCGCGTTGCTAATCAACGTGAAGGCGTGTCGTGGCGGCGACTACTGTGGTCGGTAATGTGCAGCCAAGCTATCTGCCGGCTTGTTGCAAGCGACATGCTACGGGATTCCGGGCCTAATCGTCCCCTACCCAGCTACGAGTATGTGCCACTTGATGCTCGTACGAGGACAATGCTGAGCTACTGTATGGAGCACACGCGCGCCTACTAGCAGGCACCGCTCACTGCGCGGTAGGACCGCCGTCTTGCCACCGAGTCTGGCGGCTGCTACGTGAGACCATCGCGTATCCATGGATGATGCTAGGCGGAAGCCTACGGTATCTTGTGTCGGAATCGTGCCTCTCACAGCCAGTAGCCGAAAGACAAATCAACGGGCAACGGTTTAGGCATTCGCCGAATCCAGCACTGCGTCCGCTCTGGATGCAGCGGTCAAGCCCACTCTGCATCTGTGTCCGCAATTCATCCTAATTTTCGACGACCCTGTCGGCCTGGTGTGTAAGTAAGCTGCTGGCGGTGAAAGCTGCATATTACTAGACGCCAGGGTAAAAGCTGTCACGATGCATTAGCATTCGTGGCCTTACAGAAAAAAAAAAATTATATTGCTTTTTTCTTTTTTTTTTTTTCCACCGCGGAAACCGCTCTTGAATAGTGCAAACTGGTCCCCTCCAATCGGCAAGTGAAGTTTTTTTCTTCTTGTCCCCTCCACAGGATTACGGGGTTAATATGGATGCTTCGGAAAGGCCTTTTTTTTTCGGCCTCCACAAACCACCAAGCAGCCACTCGAGTGCTTATTCATGATGCCATTTTCTGCATCTATCAAAGACAGTGCAAGGGGACTTGCATATTGCCGCAGGACTCGCACTTCGCTGATAGGATAGGCTGACTGGGGGTCCGCATGATTGGAGCATTGGCAAAAGGCAATTGAACGCCACGAGATTCTTTTTCGTGACCAAGTCCTGCAGTCACGTATACTGTGCATCTTTTGGGTGCATCTGCTGCAGGTTCCGGCAATGTACGAAATAGCCCCATGAGCGCGGATATGGAGACGCGTTCTGCGGCGTGTTCCCATTTGCTCTTTTTTTCCTTCGCCATTTTGACGTGCTGCATGCTCCGTCCACGACGCCTCTTTTTGGCGTCCGCTGCAATGGCGCGAACTAAGTACGGGGTACATCGTGCCCGAACCGACTACATGCTGGGACGACTAAGAACTGTACTCGTACTAGCACTTGGTAGCAGCAGCAAGCTTGTGAGGACGAGCGTTTGACGCCCCCCCTCCGAGCATACCTGTCTAGACTCCATATGATACTCGCACTCCGTAGTGCGTCAGTCCGGAGCACGGGAAGCTCTAGGTGTTTGATTCGCAGTCTTCGACCCGATGAGGCGGATAACAAGCCCCAGAGGCTAGCAGCTCCTCTGATACCACGGCGGACACACGTTTGTATGGCCAAGGTCGTACTAGCAGGTCTCTCCACTAGGTGCATTGAAGAATTTTTGCATTGCGTGCAGTATGAGAGCCAGCAAGAGCATGATGAGCTCTACAACTTTAAATGAATACACACACGCCATCGTCAAGCTCCAGAGCGAGAGAGAAGAAAAGAAGATGAAAAAAACCACCCGCCGCACAAAAGAGAACCGCATTAAGTCTTTCCCCACCGCGTTTAAAGCAGACGCCACCAAGAGCTCTGAAAAGCTCCAAAGAAAAAAAAACGGAGAAGTTGTTTCCTCTTTGGGAGAGCTCTTCAGCCTCGTTTCGTCCTTTCAATCTGACCATGCCGAATGAGGAATGCTTCTAGAATGAGGAGAAGCATTTAGCTCCAAAGTACAAGTTTAATGCTCCCTTTGTGACGTTTTAGTGCACAGGCTTGTGCTATGAATAGTTCCGATTTAAGCATTAGTGCTGGCATTAAGTCGAACAAAAGCCGTTGCTGTGTTTTAGATAATTACTTGTAGCCCGCAGTGTACGAGTACGTAGAATTTTACGAATATTGCAAGAAGAAAGATGCATCACTGCGATATTGAAAATCTCTTTTTTGTCGTACGTCAGAGTACATATCAGTATGGCCCCAACCCGTCACCCAACGCTCAACCAAGAGCCAAGAAAAAGAAAGAATTTGCATCCTCCAGACAACCAAGTGCCGCGATACCCACAATTTTGTCATTCTTTCAACGGTTTTTTTTTTTTTTTTGTTTCTTCTTCCCTTTTTCGCCATTTGCTGCAGGAGTAGCGTCGGTTTTTCGGCTCGTTCATTAGACAACCGTACGGAGGAGTTTTGCTAGTATGGAGCTGCTTAGTTTTTTCCCTGCGCTTTGCACGGGCCACTACACCCCTCGACTGGGGCTCTTCGCATTTCGGCATAATACCGTACACACTATGCGAGTAGCTTCAAGAGCCATCCACCACGCACCATCAATTGCAAGGGCATCCACTGCCGAGAGATAGAGTGAAGACAAAAAGACGAAGAAAAAAAAATTCTATTCACCCCTCACTTGAAGAGTTTCATTTTCCACTTTAAAGCTTGTCGGTGATGGGTTCAAACTTCTCCCTACCGCAGGTTCTGCAGGAGGCTAAGCACATATGCATGTGTAACAATTTGGGTAAAGTACTTGCATCCACACTCCCTTCTGAACGCAAGGTACAAACCTTCATGAAACCATGCCTCTTTTTTCTCTACTAGCAAGAGGAGTGATAAGTGATACTACGAGTGATCCAATCTACATCTTTGTACCCCTACTAAAATCGCCAATGGCTTCTCCATTGATAGCATGCCCTCGGCACCAACCATTCAAATCAAATGTGTAGCACAATGCTTTGGACCGCTGGCTAGGTAGGCAGGCAGGCAAACACAACGGAGGGCGACAGATACCCGAAACTAGGTAGCAAGTTGAGACAAAATTACACTTCCCCGGGCCCAGGGTGATTTAAAAAAAGAAGAAGAATAAGAACAAAGGGAACCAAAGAGCGGCAGTGTCTTGTCTTCCTTGCTTTACGAATCGTTTGATATGTGAGAAGGTCTTATATTAGACAGAATTTCCTTTGAAACGCACGAGGTCTCGCGGAACGCAAGGCTATCCCTCCCGGTGAGTCGACACAGCCTCGTTTTTGGAACGCAGTCTTGATGCTTTGCTGGGTCTGTGAAGTAAGGGGACGAGTACGAATATTTGCACTGAGTAATACAATATTTGCATCGACAGAGCACGGGGTAGAAATGACGAATACTTAAAGCTCTCCAGCGGACCCGACTGCAGTTCGATGCAGTTCGTCCGGACGGTGGAGCCATACTGCTGGTACGGAAAACCGGGTTCTTGGCTACGTGTAGATACTGTACAGTACATTCTATTTAGTCGAAATGCAGCTTGAAGATTCTTCCATTGGGATTGACCAGTCAGAAGCTCCTGTCTGCATCTTCTCCAATGGATCTGCGAGCTTCAGTGGTGCTCCAATACTTGCTGCTGCTAGCAAAAAAGCGTCGGGCGAACTCCCCCACCCTACTAAGCTATCCGCATGTGGCTTGTACTGTAATACTTTGGAGGGTGTTGGTCCAGCAAAACTCGCTCTAGTCAATGCAATTTCATCATGAGAATAACTCATGGCGATGCACAAAAGGGAATGAATCTTGCTTTGCAAAATACGAAAAGACAATGATCGACACAGCTTCGCCGCAATTACCGGCAGCAAACGTGGCAAAAGAGCTCCTCATTTCGACCCGGCAATTGCCTGAGACCTTCGCCTTGCTTTATTTCAAACAAAGGGCCTTGCTCTCCCTACTCCCGCGTAACACGACGGCATGTTAGGCGATATTGAAGAGTCGCAGTTTACGAGCGCACGTAATATCCAATCGAATGCGCCACCATACAGGCCTAGTTCGAATCTTGAGAGAGATCTTTTCGGCCCAAAGGGAAGGGCATTTGTACGTGAAACCAGAGGGAGGTGTCGAAACAAGTTCTGCCTTGGCCTTTTGGGACGGGCAAAACCTCCGACGCGGCGCCGCTCTTTGAGTTGGGAAGTTAGCAGTAGAGTAGGTAGTATTAGTCAAAATATGGCGGCTTCAGAAAGGCCAATAGCGAAATGAGGCACCAAGCCCATGCCAGTCTGGTGGCTTTTTCCCGCCCAACTTGCTCCCTCTTTATCTAGCTGCTGCGAAGGATCAACCCTTGGGGCAACCCTTGGGAGAAGAGAGGAGACCGGGTTCAAGGTTGGACATGCGAGTGAGTTTGCAGCGCTCGGCTCGTCCTTGCTTTAAACAAGGCCCATTGCCTGAAGCGGATATTCTGATCGTCGCAAAGTCAAATTTCGGACGGACCACTTGTTCCCCGCGAGACAAACGGGGTCTGGTTTCAGCGGACGGCCTTTGTTGCTGATCCAAACGAGAACCACAGCTGATTTGCCCTTTGATGATGTTCTTGATGGTATCGATTATCTTGCGTCAAACAGCTGCCTATTGAGATCTCTGCACCAAAAAAAGGGCGTGTACATGGAGATGCAATGCGCGTCAGCTCTGGGATGCGCTGCCGTCCGTCGCAATGCACGACGTGATTGGGGACGCCGTCTGCCGAAAGCGCGAGATTGGGATGACCGATGTTCCAATATGGCATCATTCAGCAACGTCAGATTGCCACTGCGCTCCGCGTTGGTTCGTCGTGTTCCTGAGGTCCACTCTCTCTCTCTCTCCGTCTCTCTCTTTCACCCGTAAACTCCTCGTCAAGCGAGTGAGGGGTAAGACGAAAAAAGGCATGGCATCGAATCCTCCCCCTCCAAGCGATTACCTAGCATTGCAGACTCAGCCTGAAATGGACGTAGTTGAGCCTCCAAGATTTGAACGGAGACTGGGGAGGAAACGGAAAATGCGACTCTCCACACAGCCCTACTACCTCCAGGCCCCGTCTCCAAATCTTCAAATCAAATCACAGCGCAGGAAAAAAAGACATTGTAGTGCTGATGCGAAGCAAATGGGCGTGGGGTGGGTTTGGGATTTTGGGGTTTCATTTGATCCGGAAGGAAAGTCGCGTTGGCGCGTTTAATTGGGCGAAGCCCGGAGATGCGCGCGTTGAGCATTGATTAAATCTCACACCAAACAAGCAAAGAGAAGAGAAAAAGAGGACGCGCCGCCCCCCTTCGAGTCTTTTGACTGCTAAAGGCCATCGCGTTTGCCTTTTCGATGGCGTGCGAAGCCGTCGATCTGTGGCTTTTGGTGTCGGCCGTGTTTTCCCTCCTGGGAAGCCCAGTCGTGAGAAAGCCAGTCTCACTTGCGTGACACCCGCGGTTTGTTAGTGGGAAATCGGAGAGTAAGCGAATCTGTAAAATCCATGGGTGCCATTCATCCAGCAAATAGACGAGAGGCTGTTCTAAATACGGCGCTGTTGAAGATGCAGGCCCAAAATTGGAACACCTCGAGCACCTGTGCATCAACATGCAGCGGATCTCATGCTAGCCGGCGCAAATCGTCATCTTGCCTGGCCGTCTCCCTCAATAGAATTCGTTGGATTGTTGCATTGCATTGAATTCTCTCCCATTCCGCTGTGTGCTCGCATTCGGCTTGCAGGGATATGGGCATCCTCAAGGGCAGCGATAAAGAGGCAAAAAAAGGTTGTCCCGTGCTTGGAATGACAGGCAAAAGCCTCAATTTCGATACCATTCCCGTGCCTGATCAAACCTTGATCGAGGGATGCATGTAAGAATTTTTTTCTTCTCATATAGTTGATTCATCTGTTTCGAGGCGAAAGGAAAGGGACGACCTGTGACTGTGTCAGATGCTTGCCATGGCATTGGACCGTAATCTATCAGTTATCCCCGAGTCTCAGACCATTGAAGCTTCGTCAGAAAAAGGCTAGGACCCAAGGCATGGGTATCCCGACTTTAGAGTTTAGGAAGCTCAGACGATGCGCCCTGTCCCACTGTTTCCGCCCATGCATGTACGAATACAGGCAGCACATGTAAAAAGTAAGAGCTCATTATGCTATGGAAACACCACGTAATACTCTAGATATATTGAAGAGCCCCAATAGGTCAATATTTGGAGTTGGTCTGGTGATTTGCATCTGATTTGGGTCTGATTTGCATCTCGGTGGCAGCGACATCACCCGTTTGACACATGCGAATAAGCTGAGAGGCGTCCTCATGGATTCTCATACAGGCACTCCGTGCTATTCCATGCTATTACATGTCCATATTACTGCGTCCCGCTGGCTACTCCGTACTTGGCCCAAGTAGGAGCTCGTACCTGCTAATTCATGCACGGTGTTTGCATTCGCGGGGAGATTAAGACGAGCCCGGCTTTTATTCTTGGGCTTTGGCATGCTCGTTGGCTGGTGCGGGGTGTGATCTAGTAGAGATCAAACCTGCCAGGGCCTCGGGCTAGTCTTTGCTGGACTGGCTGAGCAACTCTGCAAATCCATTACATGTAGCCTGATGAGCGCAGTTTCAAAAAGGGCCGGCCCCCGTGTCTGCTCCTTGCTGGCAGGTGAGGATTCCCGGTACGCCGGCCCTTATATTACGACGGGCCAGATTTAGAAACAGGTCTTGCAAGGGAAATCTGCAACATTTCGTCTCCTTGCCGCGACACTCCGTATGTAGCCAAGTACAGGCCACCACCACGGCTCTGAGTCTGTCCAGCCCTATCATCCAGCTTCAGATCCATCACGCTAAAGCCCAGACTGACTCCTTCGGGCTTGATTGAACAACGAAACTTGAACTGCTCAACGAAGCACCTCTGGCACCCCATCCAAGGCATCACCAAGGCATATGAGGTAAGTACTCAGGTACTAAGCCTGTCCAGGTGCAGGTACCTGCGTTTTACAGTTTGCGGGCGTTGCGCTCGGTCCAACTTACATGCCAGTACTCACGCATGGAGGCAAACAAGCGTCAGGAACCTGCCCTGACAAATATGCTCTGTAACAAAGTCTAATCGCTGGTACCTTGCGAACGTGATCCAACGCCTCAACTTTGTTTCTCTGTAAGATAAGAAAATCGTGTGGTGTCGTGCATGTCTTGGCCGTTCTTGTTCCTGTCAACGACGGGCAAGCTATTGAAGTGAACAGGTACTTGTACATGTAATCGTACAGGATTAGCGCTCTTCTTGCAGTCAATCATTACTCGATCTGGGAGGCTTCCGCTGCTTGCTTTTGCTCCTCTCGGGGCGCTGCATTTACGGGCTCGGCTATGATGTAACTGATGAACAAAACTCGGCGAAGCTGTCGATTGGCGGTCTGCTTTGGCACCGCGCCCAATCCAGCAATGATGATGGCCCGGATAGGAGCTGATTGTCTGGCGGGATTCAAAAGGTGACGATTCAAATGCAACAGCACGGCCCCCAAGAGGCAGCCTCCCACAGTCCGGCAGGCCGGGTTGATTGGTGAGAGGGATTCATGACATGCATTAATTGAATGGATTCCCGACAGTCTTGCAGAAAAGCGCGTCTGGACCGAGTGATTGGCTGGACACGATGCCTTGGTGGCGGCCCGGTCGAAGCGTTCGTCGCAGCACTGCAACCACTAATCGTCCACTAAATCTGTGCCCTGAGCGCGAGGCCGCTTCGACGGTTCAATTGTTTGCAATCAAATCAAACAGGCCAGCTCCATAGTTGCTTGGACGGTCTGGGCTGGGCTGTGCTCATAAGGGCATGCCGAGTGGCGCTATCGACAGAATACGGGGTATGGATATCGTGATGGACGCTATTACCAGTAGCAGCGTCGGTGGTGCTGTTTCGATTGATGACTGGATTGACTGGTTCTGGATGTGCTCACACGACGACGGCTGCCTTGTGAATGGCATGTTCACGTAGTTGATCATAGGTCGGCAGCATCAACATCCTCAGACTTTCTCATGCAGACTAATATGATAATCAACTGCAGTCGAGAGGGAGCAAATGCGCGGTCAAGGCGCATCTTGAAGCATCGGCGATCAAATCACCAGTGAGCTACAGGGGCCGCACTAGGCAGCATCTCCGCATTTTCTGAAAGTGGCATCCGCCGACTGCACTTGTGATGCCGTTCGCTGCCCTTTTCTGATATCCATGGGATCCAAAGGCGCATCAAGTGCCACTCAGCTTCAGGCACAACCGCCTCTTTTCCCTTCTGTCACGTCCAGATACGGATCCATTTGGGAAGCGCGTGTCTTTTTGCGTCCGACGCATCACGGATCATGGATCATTTTTCCAAATCCCACTCGGCGCGAGCTCGGGGAAGCTGGAAATTTGACAGGGCCAACATGCAGCACCACGGGGGTCGTGTTCTTAGAAGGCCCGGACACGTTCCATTAGACATTCCATAATAAGCGAAGCCTGCTCGAGATCCTGGACACGTCTATCGGTGTGCAAACGGCTGATGCTTTGCACGGGCTGTTTCTCCGCGAAAGACTGGCCACGTGCAAATCTCATTTCACGTCTTGAAGTTGAATGTTTTATAGACATCCGATTTTATAGTACTTGCTCGTACCTTGAATTTGATGGAGGTGTGCTCCACTCGCCTTCAACTGCGGGCAACATGCGGCCTCAGCTAGCAAAAGTAAAAAGCTCGGTACGAAATAGTCGTCGTTAAGCTTTCGCAGCTTCTGTCAGAGTGCCTGGACATTTTGCCGCTTGTACCTGCAACGTACATACGACAGGAGTTGAGTGGATGGGCCATCGGCTGCCACAAGCTCTTTTCCTGTCACGCGCAAGATGGAAATGGGTCTCTGACCTGGCAGACGGAAGTGAGGCCCGATTCAGGGCCCAAAACAAACAACAGCAAGGCCCAATATCATGACCGGAATAATAAATAATACTTGCACATGTCAACATCAACAAGAGGCTTCAACACCAGGCCGCCCGTACGACGACCTATGAGCTGAATGACTTGATATTGTAGACACACAGCGGCCGAGTCGGCGACCACTCACCGTCTTGGAGGCCCAGCAACAGATGCAGGAAAAGTCATGACGATATTATACATTGGTGTCAGTGCCGATTCGGTCTCCTTTGGGCGGTGCACAAGCCACAAT
This sequence comes from Trichoderma semiorbis, assembly GCA_020045945.2. Classification (NCBI taxonomy): domain Eukaryota; kingdom Fungi; phylum Ascomycota; class Sordariomycetes; order Hypocreales; family Hypocreaceae; genus Trichoderma; species Trichoderma semiorbis. The sequence continues at coordinate 3,998,187 of CM034695.1, forward strand.
TGCACCAAATATCTGGCCTTGGCGCGCTTTAGATGTGAGTGGGATATGTAATGAATGCATATGCATGAGGCACTACTCCGCATTGGAGGCGACAGGGGGGTTCTTATCCGAAGCGCGAGTACAGCTACAAGCACTTTTTAACGTTGAGGCTATTGCGCATTCGCTGCTGGTAGTGGTGGTGGTGTTTGTTGCTGCATGTACTCCGTACAGAGTAGCAGCCCATTTGATTGATCCGATGGATCTCACATCTCAGCAGACGGACGACGCCGGTGCGCAAGTCTTGCCTTGCCTCGCCAGACACCAGCACCGCCGCAAATAAGAAGATAAAAAAGGAAAACATTGGACGGATGGACGTTAATTGCCCAGTGCTGCTCATCACCAACATCAAACCGCTCCGTCGCCGAATCCAGGCCGAATCCCTGCTTGCCCGTGGAAACTGCCACTTGGATTGGAGAGCAGAAAAAAAGGGGGTTTCCGGGCGCCAAATCTCAGAGCGCACAGCACTTGTGGCCATTTCTCGTACCACGGCCCTCGTCAGCAGCGACACCGCCTTTGTCAGGACGCACGCACGCACGGTTTGATTGATGGGGATGGGAGCAATCAAACGACTGCAGAAGAAATTGGCTGTGCAGCGCTGGATAGGTAATACTCTCCTCGTACAGACAGACCTACCTGCCTTGCTTAGTAGGTAGGGAGGAAAATGTGTGCGCTCGTGAAAAAGCCAAGTACATACAAGTATTGATATTCACTGTTCACTCAAGGCCAGCGGAAACAGGCTATTGGAGACTGTCTCGTTTGGCATTGTGTTGTTTTGGAACCGCCTTGCCTCGTCGATGCACTTCCTCATTTACTGTAGAATAGGTATAAAATCGCCTGCACAAGTATTTAGGCAGTATTATGAGTATTATCCCCTATCATTGTCGTTTTGTGCAGACTCGGGGGGTGTTTGTTGTGTTGTTGTGCGCGTCCACGGAGTATTGATTGTCCCCTCGCATTATTCGACCTTAACTCGCAAACACGACCCCGACGCACACACGTCCCCCGTACCGCATCCACGGGATACAACACGCATCGCATCGCATCGCATCACATCGCAGGCCAGCCCAGCGTTTGAAATGTTATGTGAACAATTACGATACAACCGCCAAACTCGACTCGTCCATAGCAGAAAAGCCTCCATGTCCCATCTCGCACGGCACCCCCCTCCCACTGCCTTAGCTTAGCACCTCCAGCAGCAACTGGACCACTAACAACCACTCGCAGCTACGCACCCCCTTCGGCCTGGCTGGCTCACTCCCCCTGTAGCCGTCCAGCCCACACCACTCTCTCTGGACGCGGTCACTTTCAGGCAAGGAAGATGGAAGAGCAAAAAAAGGCACAAGGACTGCGAGAGCCACTGCACTGGGGGCCGCCGGCTGGGGCTCTGGAACCACTGAACCACTGAGGAGCCCAGCAAGGGCCAGGCCAGACCCGGACGCTTCCCAGGTTCCATGTTCCATGTTCCATGCTGCTTGCTGCTCCACGCTGCGAGCTACTGTGCTGTACTTTACGTACCAGGTACGGAGCACAGGTGTAGCCGCACCGGTACCCTCCTGCCCTGCGCTGGCTGTACTCGCTACCTCCCTCCCGCGGGTACCTCTCCGTACCTATAGTACACGACAGGGGGTCGCGGTGCTGCTAGCAAGCTCACAAGTGCGCTGCTCCAGGCGTGCTCCAAGCGTGCTCCAAGCGTGCTCCAAGCGTGGTACCTGTCTGCACGGGGCAAGTACTTGTACCGGGCGCATGTACCCAGTACGCAGCGCGCAGTACCTTAGTCCAGTCCCGTACCGCTCAGCTCGTACCCTCACCCGCTCCTCTCGCTGCGCTGCGCTGCTGCTGCTGTGCCTCTCCAGTACCTACGGAGATTCCCTGGCTTTCGCATTGCAGATTGGCCCTGTCCAGTTAAAACTACCTTTCCTCCAGTCCTCTCTCTTTTCTTCCTCCTCCTCCTACCTCTTATCCCACCTCTCTTCCTCCCCTCTCTCTCTCTTCCCTATCCACTCATTCCCTCATCCATTCCACCGCTTCCTCTGCCGACCCTTAGAGTAGGTCGATTCAGGAGTTTTGGCCTTGGACTGAGGAGAATCGAATCCCCCGACCGGCTACCGCTCGAAGACGAACCCCCTTCTTCTGCGGCCCTCTTATAAAGCAACTCCAAGGAGAAGCTCCGAGACGGAAGAGAGAGGAGAGGAATAAAAGTGAATCAAGGACTGGTATTTTTGGTTTTATTCACTGGCATTCTTCTATTCTTTCTTGCTTCCTCGTTGTCTTTTTTGGTGCCTGCTTTTTTTTCTCCGCCTGGCCCTTTTCTCGCCAGAATTCCTTACCTCTAGCGACAAGGAATTTCCTCAACTCCTGGCTCGCCAACCGTTTTGTTCTTTTCTCGCCCTTTCGTTCTCCGGCCACTCACGAGACGATATCGAGAAGGATAGAAAGAAGGAAGAAGAAGATTTTTTCCGAGACTGCACATCGTAGACAGGCCCCAATTGCTTTGTCTCGATCAAATCGCCCGGTTTCGTTGTTGAAATCTGCAGGATCTGGTTGCTTGGTGGATCTGACTTCAGTTCCCCGTCACCTTATTCTCGCCCAGCTTCCGCTTTTAAAAAGAGTCAGCCTCTTGACAATTTTTCCCACTCACCACCTCGTATGATTTAATTGTTACCTTCCACCGCCTTTCCGGTGTCCTTCCAGGTTCAAGGTGTTCGAGTGTGACAAAAGGTAAGGGCTTTTTTCTTTTCTTCTTCGCTGCTTTGCTTTCTTTTCCCTTCTCTTCCTCCCACCAAATCAGCCTCGAGAATCGCCAGTATCCGCAGGCATAATCTAATATTCTGATGTGCGCTCCCTTCGACAGCTGCATACCCGAGCCCGCTCTCCGCATTCTCAGCATCTGCTCCACAGCTGTGCTCGACTATCATTCGGTGCATTGCTCTGCGGGAGACGTTAACTCGTTGATCCCGCCAATTGCCCGAGGTGTCTCATTGACTATCCTGTCACTGTCCCTTGTTTCCTCGTACGTGGCGGTAAGAGAGACCTCCCCCTGCTCGGTCCATCGCACCCTCGTGCCAATCCATCTTGCACCTCCATGCCAGCCAACCCCCCATTCAGTAAAGGGAGCGAGGCGGGTGGATTCATCCAGCTCAGGGGAAACGCCTTTTCTGCGCCATATCATTTTCCGCCTCCATGTCTTGCGATGTCACTTCTATATCGGGCATTTTTGACTAACACCATTGGTTTTCCATTAGAGCTGTCGAGTCGGTCCCCTTGGTCGTCCTTGAACGGCGCCCCTTTTCCCCCGGTCCCTTTTGCGTTTTTCGATTGAATATCCAGTCTACATGCTCCCGGCTTTCTTCCCAGCCACAGTCACTCTTTTCCATTAGTTTTTTCACCACGCTCCTTAATATCTTAATATCTTAATTCCTAGGGTGGCATTCACTCCTTGATACACCCAAGGCTCGCTCTTTTTTTTCAATAGTCTCTCCCACTCAAAGATTCCTGGAGAACTTGCCCGACACTCTTTTAGACATATAATCACCACACCAACAAAAAACTAATTTTCACATCCTGTTCGCCAACCCCATCCGACATCATGGCCTACGCTCAGCCTGACGAACACTTCTTCATCGAGGATGAACCCCAGTCCAGTACCCGAGCCCGGGAAACCGCCAAGATGCTCGCGCGCAGCCGGCAAGACACCATTGCCTGCGAGCTCTCTCGTCTTGCGGGCGAAGAGTACCTGGGGGATATCATGACGCATATGCGACACATGGAGGCATGTTGACCTCCAAGCCTGGACGACGAACAAACTCAGCCTTGTTCCTCTGTCTTTCTTATCCTTTTTAAGCCTGCTAACACTCAAACAGGAGGAGACTCTTCCCGATGCTAACCTCATCGACATGCAACGTGAGATCCAATGGTTTATGCGACCTTACCTCATCGACTTCCTCATCGAGGCCCACGCCGCCTTCGCCCTGCTGCCCGAGACGCTGTTCCTCACTGTCAACCTGTTGGACCGGTACTGCTCACGGCGCGTAGTATATAAGCAACACTACCAGCTCGTTGGGTGTGCCGCTCTCCTCATCGCGGCCAAGTATGGCGACAAGAAGGACCGTGTGCCTCAGATTCACGAACTCAACAACATGTGCTGCGGCCTGTATGATGCTGGCATGTTCACCCAAATGGAGATGCACGTCCTCAACACCCTGGAATGGACCATCGGCCACCCCACTGTCGACTTCTTCACCCAGCTCATGGTTGCCGAGGAGCAGGACGACAAGGAGGTGGAGCACATGGCTGCCTACCTTTGCGAGATTGCCCTGTACCATCGCGATTTTGTTTCGACAAAGCCCTCGATGATGGCACGCTCCTCCTTGGCCTTGGCGAGAGCCATCCTTGGAAGACCCGAGGTCAACGACGGCGACTGGGACCACACCGAGAACCTGACGCTGTTGACTCTCTCTCAACACCTCAACCAGCCCTCGCCTACCCTGGCCCGCAAGTACTCTTCATCGTCCCTGTCCAAGGTTTCCCAGAAGCTGGCCGACTTCATGGCCGAGCAGGCTGCGATGGCCAGGCGCCAGGCCGGCCCCCAGTCTCCTCCCGCCGAGCCTCCTTCAAGACACGCCGACATCTACAGCACTCCCCAGAAGGGTCATGGCCACGGCGCTGCTACCGGTTTCGACGGTTACCTGACGCCTCCCATTACTCCCGACAACGCCTATGGAAACACGGCAAAGGTGGACTCGTACCACCAACTGCCGCCCCGATGTCCCGTTACGCCAACCCCCCAGAGCCATTCTTCTTCATATCCCCAGCACGTGCAGCAGTACGCCGCTTTTGTGAACCAGCATGGAATCCACCAGCAATAGGAGCCTTGGTGGCGCATACGTTTGGCATAGTCGTCGATTAATATAAATACACCGCTTCTTCTCTTCCCTCTTGTCCATATATGCTTATGGGCAGGGGGGATGTTCATGTTTCAAACTTCGAGGTCATGGCTTTGGACTCACACCTCTTCCAAGCAATCACATTCAACCTGATAGTCACTCTCAGAATGATCTGTCTCATATCTACGTCATGGCATTTAGCGATTGATTTTAATCCCTTATTTTTCTAGTCTTTTTTATTCATTTATTTCGCAATCAAATTTTCAGCAAGTCTTCATGGCACCAAAAAAATGGAACGCGGATCATACCCAATTTTCCTCGAGTCGTTTTTTATTTCATTTTCAGTTTCTGCGCTTCTGGGCACTGTGTGTGGTTTCCACGGGTATGGTACCATGCTTATCCAGGAGTTGCGGGAGCCCCCGATAGAAAAGGGGGTTCTATCTTTGTGGTGGATATAGTATTTGAGGGGATAGAGGAGTTGAAGGGGGAATTTGGCCAGCCTTGAGATGGGGGAACGGAAAGGAACACTAAAGAATGCAAAGTGGCCCCTGAAGAGAAAAAAGTCAAGGATACCACGGAGCGGAGGGGGACGCAAAGAAGCAGCCGAAAGTTTTTATTTTTTTTACTTTTTCACTCGACTTTCGGATCTAATCTCTACTTGGCATATGGGAGGAAAACATGAGCCTTGCTTGCAAGCAGGGCAATATTGGTGTATAATTCTTTCGAACAGCAGATGGGAAACGGCGGAACGGAATAGCGCTCAGGCGCAGTGATACCCATCGCTCTCTTCCGGAAAGAAGGGATTGGACAGAGTGCTTTGCCGCCTATTTGGTCGATTGAAGGCGGCATTGAAAGGTTAGCCTCTCAAATACCCCTCGGCCTGTACATATAAGGTAGTGCGAACAGGCACAAAAAAAAAGAAGTAAAAGTTCTTTGAAGCAGTGCGTGTGCTTTAGTGGTTCTTGGACAAGTGGTAGGCGCCTGTTTGGCCCATCTTGTATGTAACGTGGTACAGCTAGTTGTATGGTAATCTTTCTCGCCTGCACTGGCGAGTGATGACGAGAAAATCGTTTGCTCCATGCTATCTAAGTAAAGTGGTGATGTTGATGCCATGGTTGATGCCATCTCCAACCCATAAAGAGATTTGCAGGCCAACTACGGAGTAGCATGTAAGCTGAAATGGTACTTTAATTGGTATCACAGGTGACAGAGGCTCTATTCCCTCTCTAACACATCTCTCTTTCTCTCTACAGACTACAGAACTTTAATCTCGGCGAATTTGGGGAGTCTGACGCAGTCCGGGCCGTTGGTATGCGCCAAGAATACGCAAGTTGGTGGATTTTAGTTAGATGGGAATGGCAACACTCGGGGGAATGTTTGTGAGAGAGGTTGACTAAGCTAGTCTACAAGCGGGAGGTGCAAAGCTGGTGTCATTTACAGAGCTGCATACGAAAATACAATGTACATGTATGCAGTGAGATGTTGGAAGGGAGAGGATAAAGGAAGGGGAATTGTGAGAGGGTGAGTGTGTGATGTTTTTTTGGTGGTGGTTGGGAATTATTGGGTTTTCTTCTCTTTTTTCTTTTTGGTGGTTGGGATTTATTGATTTTCTGTTCTTTTCTTTTGGAAGAGAATGGGTGAGGTTGGTGGTGAGTTTAGTTTTGAAAAAAGGGGCGAAGGGAGAGGGAGAGACTCTGAGAGGCTGACTGACGGGAAGAGGTTGGTTGGTAGAACAAACAAAAGGAAGGCGAAAAAGAAGAAAAAGAAGGTTGGGTTGTATGTGGGGGAGTTCGTTAGTTGTAAAAGGAGGGATAATATTGGAAACAAAAGGCAAACGAGAAAGATGCACGGGTGGTCATGAGATGAAACGAAACGAGGTTGGGTTTCTGGAAAGGGCTTTCATGTTTAAGGTTTTTTTTTTTTTTGTTTGCGTTTGAGGGGGGTTGTTTTTGTATGTAGGGGATGTATTGGGAACAAAGGAATGGTTGGTTGGATGTAGGGGTTAGGTTGAGTGAGATCTGTGCTTTTTTTTCTTTTGAGGGTTGAGGTATGTGATATTGGTTATGGTGGATAGACGCTATTTTTCTTTGTGTGAGGAGGGTTTTGGTGAGTGGCTGGAGGGGACGTTGCTTTGTGCTTGTTTCTGGCTATGATGTGGATTGTGTGGTTGGGGAATGGGGCTGAATGTGTCTAGATGTGCTTTGATTGTCTGTTGGATGGCCTCTTTCAAGATATCATACGGCGTTGATGGTGTTGCTGTGGTGTAAGTGAGTTACCCTGGAGATGTACGATGTTCATGATGCGTCGTTGCCACGTGCGGTGATTTGTGTTGCGGCATGATTACAATTGGTGGAAACTTGTCCAAAGGACCTTTAGGTCGAAAATGTTATTGTGCAGTCGATGAATAAGTTGTGCTGTGCAATGATGCATTATTTGGTATAATAGTGCAAAATGTCCAAAGTTCATGGTGAGACTTGATTGACGGAGAGATGACGCCTGTGTAAACTCTCACCACTTTGGAGAATATCTATATATTTGAGAAGCTGATAATAAAGATTCATTCAATCTTGGCATCAAAGCATCAACAGAGTATCAACATTGTTGCATATGCTTTGTTTGGCGAGGCTGTTGTCCTCTAAGTCGTACGTGATTAAATATAGCACACGGCCAAGACGGGAGCTGCGCTGATAGAGCACAGCGCCTAAACAATGCATCCCAGGCTTCTAGAAAACGGCATTTCTACTCTTATTCATGTACTGCCATGACAAAGAAACTAAAAATAAGTTTTGTGACCGAATTTAGATTTCCCAAAGCTCCTTTGTGCTTCCATAATGTTCGGAATAGGCATATAGGCATACAAAGAATGACTTACCATACTCGAAAATAATCTATTAGGCAGGATCCCGCAAGTAATGATGACCAAATTCCTGTTTAATCCATTTTCTCCCTTCGTTTTAACATTTATCGTGACTTGAACGTGCAGAAGAAAGCTCACAGCCGATACTTGAACAACTCACAATATCCCACAATGACGACCCTCGCATCATGCACCGAGGTGCAAGAGATGGAGATTGACTCGCCAGATCCGATAATTCGATTTGAAATATCCACGAGCGCAGAAGATAGAACTGAGGATATTCTACAGCTCGAACTTTTGGACCACGTCGAAGATGTTCTTGGTGAGTAGCTCGTTTATTGGCCTGTATCTGGACGTCAAATCTAACCATCGTTTCGGTGCATAGAGAAGATAGGAACCATTTTTTCTCAAAATTTTCACAATTTGCCGTTGGAGGTACAGCAATTGTGTGATTTGGCAAGGCCTGGTGACTTGCTACAGCGCTTAAATCTTATCGTGAAAGATCGTCTTTTGGACAGCTTTTTACAAGAACATCCTCGCTGTCGTCGACTATTCTCACAGCTATTTGGCTGCCGATATCCGTACCTCGAGAAGCTGAATTCAGATGACTCCGAGATTCGCAATGAAGGTGCAGGTCAAACAACAACATCATCATCCTCCGATGGAGCGTCCCAAAGCACACATTCAAGAAAACTGGATAGTGTGAGCTGGCTGCCAATTGCAAAAGGTAAAGCAAAATCCATCGCCCTCACAGAGATGAAAAGGCTAATATGATATAAAGAGAACGGAGATGCTGAGAACACGGTAGCCTCTGAGGAAGGAGCTCCCACAGCAGCTTCACCAATCATGGCATCGAAAGACTCGTTATCCGAATGTATAGATGCTTTCAACGCATTCGATCCGCTACATAATGATTTAAACGGCAGTTTGGCCACCGCATGGTCATTCTCGCTTCAGGAGCTCAAAGTTGCGGAGAGAATGTACCAACATATGGACACCATCCTAAGTATGGAGGGTAGAAAGATCAATCAAGAAGCACCAAACATGCCGCCGCAACCCAAGGTGGCCTTTGCTGAATGTCTTTCCAACATATCAGACATCTCACAAAGACATCAGGAGAAGTTTCAGAAGAAGATATTTGGTCAGCTTCCTGCAAAATCTGGGATCGAACTGGAGATGACACTTGGGTCACCCAGCTCAGAAGAGAACGCAGATGAAGATGGAGATAGTACCAACCTCGAAGATGAGGTCGTGGAAGACACACCCCAACGATCCGGAATTTCCCTAACGCCCAAAGATACGCAGCTACAGCCTTACAAGGGATGGTACATCGAGGGACCCAGGATCCAACTGCCTCGGGCCAAGAACTTCCTTGCTGATGAAGATACCGATCGCACGGTGGACTGGCAGCGCAAATTTGCAGAGCTGAAAGAGTACTTTGGCTACCTGAGCTCCATTTGGCAAGGCGAAGACTGGATCCACGATCTTGAAGAAGCCATCAACATGCTGCGAGTTCACCAGATATTTGAAAAATACTATTACGGAAAACCGGAGCTCATCGTCGACCCTCCAATAGACTTGTTGCCAGAACAGAGCAAGAGACTGCCACAAGTTCCGGGCTCCAACATTGCGTTTCGCGGTGGGAGCGGTGTGCAGCGAGATGTGTCAGGGCCACGACGTCTACTTCACGTTGATGTGGCGAGCGTGCATGATAGGCAGTATGAGATGTCGGCCGATGTCTTGAGAAGAGACTATCTCGAACCATATCGGAATGATAGTGAAAATTTCTGGGCGGCCAGCCCGTTTGCTGCCACCACATCTCCAGCAAACCTTGCAGCGTGCGAAAATGAAGCATACGAAGACTGCATGAAGGGCGGCATAGTGAATACCGCACGATTTCTGGCCAGCAAAGACGACCTCCATCCTCCACACCAGAGCCACGACACCGCCTTGGAAGTCAATAGAGAGGCCCTGGAAGCATTTGCGCAGTTCCGCGGCGGTAGGCGGGCGGCGCTGCAGCAGTGTCTCAACATCTTCACCCACAATGAGAATCTAAAAATGTGCAAGACTAAGCAGGTTCTCACTCTTCCAGACCCTCCCGTCGAGAAGAAGCTGGACATGGGAATCATCTACCCTCACAAGATGTATGCAGATCCCCCCGTGAAAGAGTCACGAGATCCTTGGGCTTATACCAGAGCCTACCAGTGGTTTAAAAAGGAAGAGCAGCGCTGGGCAGAGTGGACGAGGGAGCACATCATTAAGGAATCATGTGACCATAAGAGATGCCTGAGAAGTGACAACCCCATCATGGAGCTCCCGCGGAATTGGAAGGGCCCTGTGTTGCCGGATCTGATGGATCGCGATATGAGCAGGACGTATAAGTTCCTGCGGCGTTGCCAGAAGATTCTCCAAGGTCTCAAGCGGGCGAAGAATCGAGCTCCTAGAGACTTCATCATAGGGCTATTGGAAGCTGTGAATACCGGCCTGGCAGCGAAACCAACACCAGAAGAGATGAATATGAGATTCAGAGAGCATGAGTTTGAAACAACTGACGGCGGTGTCACTTTCGCCATTGCCAATTTGCGGCCGACAGAGGCAGCGTGGTTAGAGTACATCTGCCAGCCTTCGCGGAATCGCCCACTGGAACTGGAAGAATCTCTCGGCAGGCGAGGAGAGATTATGCTGTCCAGAGTGACCCAGATGATGCAGGATCTTGATCCCTTTTCACTATTCAGGGACACGGAGCCTAAAACGATGGAGAAGTTTCTGAATGAGCTGAATGCCACATGTGGTGGAGCGGTGAAGAGATATGAGTTTACGGAGAAGGATGTCAAACAGCTGGCGCCAAAGCTGCGCGACTTGAGGATCTTAAAGTGAGTTTCCTTTCTCAATGTTCATGGCTGTAGAGCAGAGGCTAACAACAATAGGCTTTACAAAAATGAGGTGACAGGAGAGTGGCTGTTTGGGAGGCCAGAGACGGAGTTTCATCCTGAAGACTTGGTCAGATGGCCAAATCCTGAGTCTCAGATGCAGCACACTCCGGAAGAAGAGCCATCTGCTTCATACACCTCGCAAGTCAGCCATGAAGGCGAGAGTATGGACCAGATCCAATACGACACAAGTGTGACCTCGACCGAGGGATACGGGTCCGCATCGACTGAGGATTTCCACACGCATCCCTGGGGCATGCCTCGAAGAGAAGACGTTCTATCTCTCCAAGAATTCATAGAGAACCCAGTGACAAACCCCCAATGGTGCGAGATGACGACCAACTTCTTCCTCTGTCTGGGCTACCGCCTCGGAAAGACGCTCAGGGAACTGCAAGCCCAGCACGAGGAAAACAAGAAGAAGCTGAGCGACCCAGAGACACAAGAGTATAACAGCAAATTTCTTGACAAGATAATTTCTTACTGGGAAGAAGACACACAGAAACGTCCCAACAATCCGGCTACGAATTCTGCTAGGGAAGGCTCCTGGCGCATTACCATGACATATCCCGACGTGGTTAAGATTGCCGACCCTGATGCGTACAACGAGCACAGAAAGGCCTGGACACAAGAGAAGTGGCCCGAGTGCAAAGAGGCCTATGAATTGGTTCGCAAGAATCTTTTGCGCGAGGCACATGAGAACAAGACGATGATATGGCCGCTGCATCTGCCGTATAACAGCTACGCCACGAGATACAAGGTCGCAGATCCAACGATTTGGCGGAAGCGGCTCTCAGAAAAGACGGCAGAGATATTGAACGACAACAATCTCGATGACGAAACCAAGAAATCTCGTGTCCAGGCTCTCAAAATCCAGCTCCAAAAAGAAGAAGCCGAGGAAGAAAAGAAACAGGCCGCCTTCGCAGCTCAAAAGCAGAAATCCACAATGCGCCGCGAGCCAGTCTGGACATTTGGCCATCCCTCGAGAAAGAAGCCTGTGCATATGTTTTGGGACATTAATAACTGGCCGGTGCACTGGCAGTCTGAGAGCAGACAAAGAGTCATTAGGTCCAGAGGTCCAGCGAAACGAAAGGCCTCGGAAGATGAAGTCGCGGCTGCTGATATTGGGGAGGATGTGGCTTCTTTGGCTGAGGAGTTGGAAGAAGCTGCTGAGATTCCGTTTTGGAAGAGAGCGGAGCAGAGACACAAGTTTGTGCCTGGGAGAGAAGAGTTTTGGATGGGAGACACGCCGTTGCAGCGGAGGGAGTTTGAAGCCAGAATGAAGAAGCGTAAGTTGTCATCCAAGCTAGGTTGATTCTTAAGCAGGACCAATATGAACTGACATTTCAAAACACACAGGACTCGCGCCACCGTCGAGAAAGCGCACTTGGGGAGATGTTATCAAAAAAGCCGTTTTTGGCTCTCCTACCATCCCTGATGGGCGTGTTGCTGCTTCTACCGAAGAGTTCGGATTGCCAGATGTGCCCCGACATTTGATTCCTCGAAGCCGGCCGGCAAAAAGACGACGGATCGTGGGACCGCAACGAGAGGTGGAAGAAGAAGGTGATTTGTTCGCAATAGCGAGAGGCGAGAAGAAACCTCGTAGAGAGCCCAATATCTTTACGATGGAGTCTCAGAGTTCGTCCCTGGAAGAAGGTCAGATTGCATTTTATATGCCTGAGACGAGGATGCAGGGCGAAGGACGCTTGGGAGATGTGATGGAGGTGGATGAGCCCATGGTTGAATATGTAAAACCGGCAAAGGGGCGGTGATTGCTGCTGTAGATTGGATGTACTATAAATCGGTTTGAGAATATTCGGAGTGGAATGGAGAATCTGGTTGGCTGTGGTTTAAAATTTTCGGATTATAATATAAAACAAGCTGCGATAAAGGTCAATAAAAAGCGACAAACTTCACACTAGTCACCAAAGGCACGTTGCTAGGCGCAATATTGAAAGAAAGCAACGCCAGTTGAAAATTTTTATTTTCTCATTCCAGATCATGGCCATTTTATATCCTCATGACGCTCATGTCCGAAAGTCCTAACCGGCCAAACCATGCAATGAAACACAAGTTGTATCGTGACTCCGCGCACCGTTTCCAGTCCTCACCACTGCACACAACCCCTTCTCTAGTATCGCTTGCCGTCCCTCAGGGTATCGGAGAACTCCTCCAGGGGAGATCGGATCAGCTTCGTCTCCTTCCACAGGTTGGGGGTCAGGAAGCCGTAGGTGTTGGAGACGGCGGAGAAGGTGGCCTTGAGGGTGTTCTCGAGGGTCTTGGTGGAACCGGCGGATGAAGAGTAGGCATCCTCAACACCGGCGAGCTGGAGGAATCGCTTGACAGCGGGGGAGGCGACGATACCGGTACCACGGGGGGCAGGGATCAGCTGTTGGAGAGAGACATGTCAATAAACCATTCCTACCAGATTCTTTCAATCACAACCAATGGACTGGGTGAAGCTTACTCGGACAGTGACGGAACCGCACTTGCCGGACTCCTTGCAGGGCAGGGAGTGAGGCAGACCGAGGTTGGAGCCCCAGTATCCTCTTCGGACGGGGATGACGCTCAGCTTGGCGATGATGATGGCGGCACGGATAGCAGTGGCGACTTCCTTGGAGGTCTTGATTCCGAGACCGACGTGGCCCTCGGAGTCACCAATGATGACGATGGCCTTGAATCGGGTGCGCTGACCGGCACGGGTCTGCTTCTGGACGGGCTTGATCTGTAATTCGTGAAAAAGACATCTAGTTAGCGCAACTGTCCGTTTTTGAAGCGCTCTCGCTCAAAATTCCGCTATACGCTTCCATCCCATCCTCTGAGAGGAGCCGTCGCAGGAATTGAACCGTAAAAAGGGGTCCGAAAAGGAGGCAATCCGCACCTTCATGACCTCATCCTTCAGCTTGGGGAGGAACTGGTCGACAATCTGGTACTCCTTGATGGGCAGAGAGTGCAGGTAGATCTCCTCCATGCTGTTGATCTTGCCAGCCTTGACGAGACGGCCCAGCTTGGTGACGGGCTGCCACTCCTTCTCCTCAGACTTGCCGCCACGGCGACCACGGCCACGGCCACGACCACGGCCACCACGATCACCACCACGGGCACCGCCCCGAGAAGCAAAACCACCGCCACGAGCTCCGCCGCGATCAGCCATTGTGAAGTTCTGGAGTTGTTTTTTTGTTGGGCGAGGGACTTGGAGTCGGGATTTGACGATGCGCAGGATCGGCCCTGATGTTGTATTTGCTCGAGTTGTGGCCCTCGTACTGGGGGAACTTTTTCGCTGGCGGGGTCTAGTACAGCTTGGGAATTTTTACGGGTGTGGTCTGGGTTAGGCGAGCCCTAACAAAGACCTGTGGGCCGCTGCCTCAATTGTTAGGCGAAAAACATGTGGGTCGGTGTGGCTGTCACCGAGATGCTGAATAAGGCTCACCTCGGTGAGTCAGCACCGAAATTGCATGTTGTCGCGACTTCTGGGCCTCGGTGGGATCGAGAAAGATTGCAAAAGCGAAAACAAAGCTTGACCGATTGGTTCCAACATCACTAGACGCGAGGAAAGGAAAGGGCAAAAGTGGAAACTTGCTAATTCTGTTGACACAATTTTGTTTTGGCCGCGCAACGTACACTGAGTTTCACCAGATAGGTTGGCATGAAAAGCTGAGATGGCTGAGACCACGATATCGCACAAAGCAGAGAACAAACACGAGCTGGAGAGACTCCGTAATTCAATATTCGTACACGGCCTGAGGGGCGTAGTAATCATAAAAAAAGAAAAGGGAGGGTATCGTGGCTCAAATAAATCGACAGCAAGCTGTACAAAAGTCTCCCTACTCCGACTTGACGATCAAATTCTCCGATGGCTGAACTCGTTGAGCCCATTCCCTATTTCTCTGTTAGTCGATAGTTCTATATCTCCTGGGAAGCACGAGGATACTTACGTCCAACTACCATCATAAACCCTTCTGGCGTTGGGGTACCCTGCTGCTTCCAGAGCAGTATCGATGGCACAGGCTGTAACGCCAGTTCCGCAGGTTGAGATGATGGGCTTGCTGGGGTCAATCCCCTTCTCCTCAAACAGCTGTTTCAGCTTGTCTGCGGGGAGGAAAGCCTTTGTTTCTGGATCAAGGAGGGCGCTGAACGGAACGCTGATGGATCCTGGCATGTGGCCAGAAGATAGACCCTCGCGGGGCTCTGGGTCCTTGCCCGTAAACCGACCATTGGGTCTCGCGTCCAAGATCTGGATCCCTTCTGCTCCCTCCTTGTTGGAGTCCAATACCACCTCTCTGACCTCCTCGAAGCTAGCAACTCTCTCCGATGCAAGCTCCGGGATTGGATACGGGTTGCACTCGACGTTGTATAGCTCTCCGGACTCAGTGGGCAGCCCCTCAGCAACCCACTGCTTGAAGTTGTTCAAGATGTGCACCTTGGGGTGGCCAAACGCCCTGAATGTCCATGCTACGCGAGGAGCACTAAAGATTCCGAGCTCCTTTGTATCGTAGACGACAACGACATCCTCTCGTCGGATACCCAATTCGCTCATAGCAGCTGCGAAACCTTTGGCATCCGGTAGCATGTGAGGGTATGGGCTGCGCTTGTCGATGGCCTTGTCTAGGTCAAAGAAGCGAGCCTTTGGGATACGCTGCTCGCGGAAGACCTGGATGCCGGTCCTCTCATCGTTGGGAAGGAACCAGGCGGCGCACAGGGGAATCACTCGGGGATCGGGACTGATCGGAGACGGAGGGTTCTTCTTCAGGGCCTCGTGAAGCTCCTTGGGAGTGACCAGATAGGACGAGAGACTGCGTCTGGTCGACATGCTGGTCCGCAGAAAGCGGTTGCCCAGTCTGGAAAGGCCAATCTGAGCAGATTGGCCAGCAACAACAGAGGCCATCGAGGATGATGTGTGTTGCGATTTAGCGCTTTTGGCCGCGTGAGACGATCAGCTGTTGTCGCCTGTGGTCGTTCGGTCGATCTGGATGGTTGTGCTTCAGAGCTGCGCCGATGGTCAAGCTTGCTTTATGCACGCCTCGTCCAGCTAATCTCGATGGCCCGACCTCAAGCGACTGGCAGCGCAGCCATTGAATAAATGTTTTTTGGTGGAGATGAGGTTTGGATTGGATTGGATCATGGGCCCAGAGAGTTGCGAAAGGTTGATTTTGGCGCGTAGTGGGGGGGAGGAGCTTGGACCATGCATGACATTTGCGATAAGCTGCTGCTGCATGCACGACAACGGGCGGTTGAACGGCCCCGAATTTCCCCTCGCTGTCGCTGGCATCATCATGCACTCACCCGCCAATTTCAAGCCATTGGTGGCGTTTGTCCGCTAAAGCCTGACAATTGATTACCTATTTGATGGTTGCATAGCTATTTCTTATGCTGATCGATCACTTGATTACTTTGCTGTACTAAGATAACTCATCGACGCAGATCAATATAGCGCCATGGCTCTAAGTCGGGCGCTGTACGCTCTGCCCATTGTGCTGCCACTGGCTGTCATGGTGCGAGTCTTAGCAACCATGACAGTTGTGCCTGGGCCCTTCATCGACGATGCTGACCTTCGAGGACTATATACCCTTCAGAATGGAACCACTATTCCCATTTTGAAGGGTTTGTACGGAGTCCCAGGTCTTGACGATGCAATTACTCAAGTTGCCATTACTTTTTGCCAGTTAATCTTCCACGACGACCAAAGAATGTGGTGGCAGTGTGTCGTTTTCCTCACTGACTACGCTGGCCTCACTGCCTTGTGGATGCTCGAGTCTTTAAGAAACGCCAACAGAGGGACTTTCTTCCAGACGTAAGGACAGGCTTGACCCAATGTTCGTTCATACCTAGGTAGTACTTTTACTAATATGTATGTACCCTAAACAGGTTCGCCGTGCCCCTGTTTCTTGCCCAATTTGTGACTGTGGGAAACATTGCACCGTTATACTTTTACCTTTTCTACGTCTTCTCTCCATTGAAGAAGTATTCTACCGCCAGTGCCCGACTGATTGACGGAGCGGGTGTGCTTGCTATTCTCCCAACGCTGCTCGTGGTGTACTACGTTCCTCATCTCATTTCTCTCTTTCACCCCGATTTTGAAACTAGACACTTGGCGAATTGGATATGGCAACTTTATCCGCTATGGGCCTCGATACTCCTTTTTACACTATCAAGTGTGATAAGGCCGTTTCTTAGTGACAACGCCGAAGTTGTCCAGCGCCGTAATAAGACAGGCATCCGTGTCATCGGAGGAGTCATGATAACGCTCAGTACTATTTCATACTGGTATATGCTTCTCTTCTCCCCTCTGTCTGTATCAGAGGTGTTGATACCAAAATATTTCATCGAGCTTCCCGAGGACACGCCAACGTCGCTCACTAGCATCTTTCAGTATGACTTCATCACCTCTTTTACATCAGTCTTGCTTTGGTTGGCATACCACATTGGAGATCTGAAGAGTGCTGGAATTTGTCAACTATCTTGGTCTCGAATCTTGCTCTCTTCTGTTGTCATTGGCTGCCTTGGTGGCCCGGGAGTGTTAGTTTGGGTTGGATGGCTTACGAGAGAAGAATTGATGCCATCAACGGAACATGCCAAGACTAACTAGAGTGCTATATGCATATATTCAAGTAGACAAAAGTTTATCTAGCCAGCTAATTGAATGAATTTTTTCTTTTTCAGGATATAATATTTGCTAACTTAAGCACTGAGTCTCGAGTTTTGCGAGTCTGAGCTTAGTCATGAGATTGCTACCCTAGAACCAGCAAGGTACAGACAAGTCTCTCCCAGGCAACACAAACTCCAACACAACTTCAACAACACAACAGCTCCTGTGCATCACGACCCATCCATGCTGTGAGAAACTCCTGCCCCTTTATAAAGGGGCATCTAAATTCTGCACCATGAAAGTCACCATCAAAGAGTGGAATTCCGTTGCCACATGGCAGTGGGATATCCCCGAGGACGACGTCTGCGGTATCTGTCAGGTGCACTTTGACGGGACGTGTCCTACGTGCAAGTATCCCGGCGACGACTGTAGCCTTTGTGAGTGATCTCGCGAACTGTAGTTGCTATGAGGTGACGCGCTAACTGCTCTTGATAGTATCTGGAAAATGCGGCCATAGTTTTCACATGGTTGGTGGTTTTTCTGCTGGGTGTTTTAAGAGGATTGGTAACACTGACGTGAATGTAGCACTGCATCATGGAGTGGATTAAGCAGGAGTCGGCAAAGGGACAATGCCCTATGTGTCGACAGCGTACGTACTATCTTTCTTGTTCTGAATGCTGTTGAGAATATGAGCATTGGGGTGCTAACTGATTTCTTAGCTTTTGAGTGGCAAGACCAAGCTAATGAGACGGATGGACCCAACGAGACTCCTATACCAACAGATTGAGGCAAAGATGGGGAATATAGACATGGCTACGAATACGATGACCACAGATTGAGGCTGCTCATACAACTAATTACGCCGATGTTAATCTCATCATTATTTTCTATCATGCCTTCATGCTCATACATACATAAATACAATGCGTGCTATCCAGGAAGCTTCACGACTTGCCTAGGCGACCTCTTAATTATATCTTCATTGTGAGAAAACAGCTGTCCCGTACACTCCTAAGCTTCCGGGACATAGACTCCATCCTTGCAAAGCACCACCACCTTTTTGAAGAATCGCCGCCACTCTAGCGGATCTCCCTTGATCTTGACAAACCGAATGTCTAGCACCTCGAAGCCATCTGCAAGCGGCTGTTTGTCTACGCAGATTTCTCCGTGCAGGCTCTGCCGGCGTCCGTCGACGGCACGAACTTTGAGGGTGACTACGGGGCTTCCGTATGGATTAGGCGTGACAGGTGCCAGAGGCACGTTCAGCTGATGCAGGGCGTCGCTGAGCATCTGTACAATGTGTGAGGCAGGCACGTGCGAGAAGAAGCGGGTGAGGGATTCGGGAGGACAAATGTCACGGAACCGCTGAGCCTGTTGTGTGAGCGACATGGATGGTCCGGGGACTTGCGAGAATTGCGACATGGACGGCTCATCCGCAAGGGAGTCGAACAGCATACGACGAGCGCTGGAAGTCCCCGTGGGCATAGAAGATGGTTGGGCCCTAGAGCGGAGGACAGGAGCCTCCCAATCCCAGTCTTTGTCGGCGATAGGGGTTACTAGAGCTTCCGGCTGCGTGGACGAGAACCGACCAGCATTGAGTCCAGAGTCCACAGTGGGATCGTGGGATGCCGGGAGGTAGTTGAGCGGAGGTATCTGGTTGAGGTCGATACGCAGGTTTTCTAGCATTTTAGTCGCCAGGACGATGGGATCGGAAATCCTTCCATCAGCGGTGAGCAAGGGGTTATGGCGCGTGTACCAAGGATGTTGTCGTATCTGAGCAAAGGTGAAGCGTTTCTGTGGATCAATGGACATCATGCCCCTGAGGAGGGAGAGGGCCTCTGGAGGTATTCTTCCCCAAAGCGGGTCGGAGCTCTTCCCTGACGTCTTCACGTACTCGCCAAACTCCCAACTTGTTGACGATGGCTCATCCCATGGCGTGTTCCCAACGAGCAAGACAAAGAGGATGACTCCACATGACCATATATCGACGAGATCTGGTGAATACTTGGCCGTATTCGGAGCCCTCTTATCCACCCTCCCACAAGCGAGAATCTCTGGTGCGATATACGGCGGGCTTCCACACAGCGTTGAGCTGGTCTTGCGCTGGCCCTTGTACTCAAACATGGTAGCCATTCCGAAATCAGCCAGTTTCAGGCTTCCATCTTGTGACAGGAGGATGTTCTCTGGCTTAAGATCCCGATGTGCCACACCTTTGGAGTGCATGAAGCTCACACCGCCAACCAGCTGAAGGAAGTAAATTTGTGCAATGTCTTCCCGGACGCCGACATCTGCCTCAATCTTGTCAAAAAGATCACCACCCTCTGCATACTCCATGGCTATCCATCGCCAGATCGAGTCTTCTCCCGAGGCGAACCACTCAATGACGTTGGGATGCTGGCCTATGTGGGAGTGAAGGGAGACCTCCATGGCAAGCTGCTTTGCGGAGATGCGGCCATGCTTAGTGGCGTATCCCTTGTGTATGAGCTTGACGGCGAATACTGGACTTGAAGAGTCTAATGGAATGGCTTTTTTTATTCTAATTAAATTTGAAATGTTAGTGTGAATATTGATTATTTTGTCAACATGAATGAGAGAGATTTGGGAGGTGAGGGGTGAAGAGAGCGTGCATACGAAGCATAGGCACCACGGCCAACAGTTTTGGATATGATTCGAAAGGGCAGCTCCTTTGGTAATGGATCGAGTTGCGACTACAAGGGAGTCAGCCAGATTCACATGAGTTTGAGTGACTGATGGCTCGCATTTCGCAAGGGCGCTGGACCGAAGCTTTGTGAGACGTGCACGGATGAAGAGTCACTCACCATGATGTCTATTAGTGAAACTTGTTTCGAGGCTGTAGCTCTTTTTTTCCGACCAAACATATACAACAAAAAGAAAAAAAAAGACAAAGAAAAATCGAAGAATAAAGGGGATGGAATAAACAAGGCCAATTCAAGCGTTATTCGGTAACAATTCCTGAAGCACTATAAGGCGGTAGTTTTCTTTGGACTGTTAATGATCGCGTGTCCCGTCGCGCTCAACCGTGTAAAGAGGTCAGACTTTCATTGTTTCGTGAACTTTATCAACCGATTGGTTATCAGCTCCATCTTAGCGGGCGTTGCTGGGGCAAACAGGGCCCACCGAGTTTACAGCGGTCGTCGTTCACTGAACAAGGCCTTGGACGCCTGTAAGATTAGGCTTCTGGCTAGGCGGTTGTTTTTTTTCAGGCTGACCGGCAACAAGCGTGTCTTAAACAACAACCTAATGTTTTTTCCCTCTTGTCAGTCGATCTTGACCTTTTCCCATCCATTCTTTGTCTATAGACCCTCATCCCTGTTTCGTGGTCTCGACCCTGCTTGCCGTGTATTATTTCCTTTCATCTTCAGGCAGCTTTTCCCTAAGGACGTTTTAAATCAACCACCACCCTCCTACCTTATTGGGTAACAATCAGCACTTCATCCCGCAGTCTTTTGGGAGTACTTCTGAAGACGTCCCATTATTGCCCAACGCGGAACGCTACCGCTTGTTTGCATATCCTGCCCTTTCTTGACTTCCAACCTTTTTCCTTCACCGGTATTTTCTTGCAAGAGGCATTCTGTTCGACTTGTGTAGTTGGACCATCTTTTATCACTTTCGAGAACCACTCATTCACCCATCTTCGCAAGATAAGCTGCTTTTTGTTTACAATGGATTATACCGAGGATAACCAGAACTCTGCTCCTGGCAGCGTCCAGGCCTCCAAGCTCAATGCTGCTCGCAAAAGTCCCGATTCGCAGAGCGTCACCAAACGGTATTAATCCTTTGGGGTAATGATGTCAGCCTCGTTTAGGTGTTAACATATTCTCAATAGGCTCCAGACCGAGCTGATGACTCTCATGACATCGCCAGCACCCGGTATCTCCGCATTCCCCTCTGCCGACGGCAATCTTATGTCGTGGACCGCCACCATCGAGGGCCCCGACGATACACCTTATTCCGGACTCACGTTCAAGCTGAGCTTCGCGTTTCCTTCAAACTATCCTTATGCGGCGCCGACGGTCCTCTTCAAGACGCCCATCTACCACCCTAACGTCGATTTCTCTGGCCGCATCTGCCTTGACATTCTCAAGGATAAGTGGACTGCGGCGTACAACATTCAGACCGTTCTGCTGAGTCTGCAGAGCTTACTCGGCGAGCCCAATAAGTACGTTGATCCGCGGACATGACGCAAAGGGAAGGCGACGCTAACTGATATTCTACAGCGCATCCCCATTAAACGGCGAGGCAGCAGAGTTGTGGGACAAGGATATGGAAGAGTTCAAGAAGAAGGTGTTGGGACGACATCGCGACATCGAGGAGGAGTAATGGGATTCATAGCGTGCAGATTTTTATGATTTTACGTTTACGGGTATTTGGAGTCTTTGGGGCACGATTCGGTCGTTTTGAAAGGGTATTTGGGTGTATTTTGCATTTCCACAGCCAGAGCTGGGAAAGGAGGGCTACCTGCCCCTTCCACAAGCGCATGACCGGTTACAACATATAATAGAACCTGTCGAAACAAATCATGACCAATCACCGCCTCACCAGGCTGTTTTCCCTGTCACTCTCCCTTCTGAAGCAGTCAGGGACCCTCTACCGCCGGCCATTATCGCAGGGGCGAGGTTTGTTGTGGAATAAAAAAAAAACCTTTGTTGATCACATTGCCGTCTTTTATTTTCAGCGTGAAAAGCTAGAAGAGCCGGTTGCAACTCCGTAATGCCATGCCACCCCAGAACCATTCCCAAAGAGAAACAAATTTTCTTTACTCCTCAACGACCTCAGTCGCAAGGCCCTTGGGGTTCTTGACGTTGACAGCCTGAACGTAGCTGTACAGCTTCTCCTTGGCACCCTCCTCATCGTTTCGTCGTCGGGAGATTCGGACTCGGATTCTGTAAGCAACACCCTTGACACCCTGCTCCCAGACCTTCTTGTTGAGCTGGGGGTCGATCCGGACGTCAGTGGTACCCTGTTTGAGGAAGAGAGTTAGCAAAATGCTATTTTGTTCGGTCCATCGGCGAGGAAGTTTGCGAGTCCGTTCCACGGCCAGCCAAACTGCGCCTCGCTCGTAGGATCTTGTTGTTGGGGATTGGATTCGTACCATGGCCTTGGTGGCGAAGGACTTGATCTCCTTGATGGCACGGGGAGCCCTCTTCTTGAAAGTGACACCATGCAGCTTTACACGCAAACCGTTAGCATCCTTGTCCCCAAAATTTCCAGCTTTTCTCTTTCTTCTCCCAACAATTCGTCCGGATATTCGATACGACGTACTCTCTTGTGCATGTGGATGGTGTACTCGCGGGCAACCACGTCCGCAATGGCGGAGCGCTGGGTAGGCTTCTTTGACGACATTTCTGAATTGATTGACGGTCAGCTTTCGGGTCGGATTGAAGGCGGCGTGGCGGCAAGTGCTGGGGATTCTCTTGCGACCAAAGTTTGGCAGAGATTCCGTGGATTGAGAGGGAGAGAGGTTTGGTGCGCTTCGTACCTGCGGATCGACTCTTCACGGTCTGGACGTTGAGAGAGGTGGTTGAGGTCGGAAATGCGAAATTCCACAAAATCTTTGTGCGTAGGGCAGGCACGAAATTCAACTGGTGGGGGTAGCGAGCCAATCATGCAGTGGGCGGTTTGGCCCCACCGAAATTCACGTGATGTTCCAACTC
Organism: Trichoderma semiorbis; assembly: GCA_020045945.2. Taxonomy (NCBI): domain Eukaryota; kingdom Fungi; phylum Ascomycota; class Sordariomycetes; order Hypocreales; family Hypocreaceae; genus Trichoderma; species Trichoderma semiorbis. Next base: position 4,021,154 of record CM034695.1, read on the forward strand.
GCATCTGCCGTCTTCTCCTGAGGCATCGATTTTGGCCAGCTGCGCCCCAAGTGGGAAATGAAACCAGCGCCAGACTAATGACCCGTTTCTCCATACGCCTCAAAGCCATCGCATCGCAGCCGCATTCCATCCATCACCATTGGCAACGAGCTGTTACAAGCTCCTCTTGTGGCAGCCTCTGTTTCTCTCGCTTGTTTGTCCTATCGCATTACCGTTCGTCGCTGCAAATCGCCTCAGATCAGGCTCGCAAAACTCCCCAGGCAGGGAGACTTTTCACCACTCGCGCTTCTGTTGTTTGTTGCACAAACATCTCGATACACCACGAGAGTCCCGGACAATCGCACATCAATCTTCTATATCGACCTCAGAAATTCCGCTCGCTTTCTCATCGCCCATAAATTCCTAGTGCACCATGGAAGACCCTCGCGACACCACGGCGTCAACAACGCCTCAGCCCGATATGACGCGCAATAGATTGCCGACTCTATTCGAGGTGCTGAGCCGTCGGACACTGCCACCGGTCGATTTATTCTCATTCTACATCTATATGCGAGACCAGCAGCGATCTGTTGATTACCTGGACTTTTGGTAGGAGCTTTTTGGAGGAGAAATCAGATGGCGCAACGGATGAAATACTGACTGGTTGATCAGGTTGGATGTAGCGCAGCACATGTCACTTTGTCGCCATTATGTCCGCGAACTTCGTCGATCAGTCCTCATAGCGACACCAGACCTGGAGAAGTCATCTAAGCGATCATCTCAGATTATGGATCTTGGTGAGATGGACAACCGTGCGGCTGGACCGTCGATGTATGCGACGGAGAAGGAGAGAGACCAAGACGCCCAGATGTCGGCCTTCTTGCGTGAAGATCAGAGCCATGAGTCCCCTCAAACGCACAGCGGCTCAAATCGCACAAAACCCAGCCCTCCGTTCAGCCACGCAACGGATTCGAATTCGCCAGCCCATACTGTTGCCCGGCAAGATATCAGAGCCTCTGCCGAGAAAATTCTGTACACTTTCTTGATGCCTGGAGCAGAGAGAGAAATCACTCTGCCTGGATCCATAACTCAGGACGTTACAGCCTCTATCGAAGAATATGGCCGTGACGACCCGGAAGTCTTTGATGTGGCTAAGGACTACGTATTCCAGGCGATGGAACGAGACGCGTTTCCAGGTTTCTTGCGCATGAAGGCCTTGGGCAATCTCATTCCGCCAACGCTTGTCATGCGTCTGATTATCGGACTTGTTGCCATGTTTGGAGCATTTTGGACCTCCTTTATCCTTATCTTCCTTGATAAATCTAGAGCAACTCGATGCTGGGTAAGTTTGTTCTTTACTTCGACTACTGGCTCTTTGCGATATCAGACTAACGCTTACTTCACTTTTAGTTAATTCTCCCATTTACTATTGGCGTTTACTTCCTTGCGTCATACCAGTATTCCCTTGACCCTATCTTGGCGCTCATTGGATTTAGCGAGTACACTCCCTTCAATTTCTCTCGCATTCGAGAACCCTACGTTCGTCGCCTTCTGGCGAAGCGAGCCCTCATGGTGTTGGCCGTGACGACTCTGATTGATGCCGGACTGTGTGTCCTATTCATTCTTGTCCCAGGCAAGCGACTCTGAAAGTCTGTCACTTTTTTGTTCCCACCAGGAGGTGCTGAGCATCACACTGGCTTGTACGCAACACAACGTCTTGGACACAGGCTATCTCCGTGTGCGTACCGATTGAGCAAGACTTATCTAATTCACATCACGACCGTAACGAACAAATGTTTTATAGGATTAAGTTGGGGCGATGGAATATTTTCCTTCTTCACTTTAAGACCAGGGAGAAAAGGGACCAAGAAGGATTCTGGCGCGAGCTTTTAGACTTTGTTTTTTATTTATGCATTTATGGCAATTTGTATTATCAGCCACTGCTTGGGGGTTGCGGGCTCAACACTTTCTATTCTTTATAAATAATCAGGGCACAGGATGGCCTGTGACTGTTTGGTTTGGTTCGTGTATTATATCATATTCTTTCGTGACTATCGAAATTCATATCCCATTGGAAGTTCAAGCTCCGCTTATTGTGTCAATGTTATGTCTTATGCCTTTGCTATAGCTTCCTCTTGCTAGCCCTCTTGGCCGGGTCTTCTGGCCCCAATAAATCATCAAGATCCATCGACTCGGTGGATGCGGCTGCGCCGAATGGATCAGCTATGGTACGCTTACCGATGCCTCTGCGAGTCAAATTGTCTCGTTGGTACGCTGATAGCATATTGCCGCCACCTTTGTCCGATTCGCCCAGGCTATCCATCAATCCCTGAAGCTTCTTGTCCGATGCTCGCTTTTCTGTCTCCCGTGTGATGGCGGCTTCACGAATGTTTTTGATCTGCTCCTCCAGCTCCCCAAGGGTGGATTGGCAACGACCACCCCAGTTCTGCAAGGCGTCGATCATGTCTGGAATCGTGCCAGGAGCGAGGTCGCGGAGGGGGGCGATGCTTGACACCTGGATGGCCTGGCGAGCGGGATCGAGTGTGGCGTGCAAGAGGCCGGCGTAGATGGCAGTGATGACGAGATCCTCCACCTCTCGGACCGAGGAGAGGCCTAGAGCTTTCTGCAACGCATCGTATGATAGGCTTGATCGATCGCCGGCGAGGGACAGCAGCGAGAGCTGTCGGAGCTTGAGGATCTGAGTGTCGTTCAATGCGGGCAGGTCAGGCGTGGCATTGTATGTCCCGTAGGAGCCGTAGGAGAAGATTTGGAGCAGCGTCAGGTATGAGGTGAATTCCGGGCTGGCTGCTAGGGCCTGGATCTGGGGTGTTTGGAGGAGCTCGGCGAAGATGAAGGTGTTTGGGGCGGAGGTTGCGCGGGTGACGAGGTCGGCGGCGGCTCGGGGGGAGGTGGCTGACTTTGAGAGGGCGAGGAACGGCTGGAGAGACGGTAGTGTTAGTATGGATGTCATGGGAGAAGCTGTATTACTCAAGGGAAATCGCACCTCCAAAGCATTCAAGGCCTTGGTTTGCTCCATGGCGCCAAGAGGTGGACGATTCTTCCTCTTTGTGCTCTTCTATCGTTGAAACGCGATGGACGGGCTATGGGTCACGTTTGGCAAGGCTGCGGCATGCGCAAGGCGTGAGTGGGGTAGGATCTCGATCTGATAGGCGAGAAGCAGAACGATGAGAGACAATGAGTAAAGAAACGTGAACGCTATACGAGATGGGCTTGAAGAGAGGCTGCTGGTTTAGCGCCGAGGATCCGCGGCCTAAGTCCGTTTGCGGGTGGTTGCGTGCATCAGGAGAGTTTGAGGCTTGAGGTTGTGGTGTTGAAGACGTTAGAGGTAAAGCCGCGGGGCGCTGGTTTTGGTGGGGTGAAACGCTTGACGGGACCCGGGAGAGAGGACCGATGGAGATGCATATTGAGTTGGCACCTGAAGAGGCTGAAAAATGGCTGGGAGCAAGATGAATTGTTTAACTTAAAATCATGATTCTATCCATTTGTCTAATTTTTTTTTCTTTTTACTGCAGCTGTTGCAGCACGGGCTTCTCTGCTAAATTCTTCGAATTCCATATCAATCACCACGGTGCCTTAGGACCTCTAATAAGCTGCTATCCCTACAGCGTACCAAGCTGCTTTCAGCTGAGCTAGGAGCCACAAGCGCTGCACTTCTTCTCCGTACTCCGCAGAAGCCTTATCAATTAGTCCCTTCGGTCTTTTGCCAGCTTCACTCGTATCTTGGATGTTCTTCAAATTGCGCTAATCATTTATCCGAACTGGATCGGATATACAGATGATGAAAGGCCGGATATAGATTGAGCGACCAGCATCATGACAAGCCCTGAAGTACCGAAGAACGTCCGCTCCCAGTGCGACGCTGAGGCCGAAACCAGAAGGAGCAGGGCCAGCTGCATTAGAGGCCGTCCAAAAGAGAAAAGTCGGGGAGGGGGAACAGCTTGGCGTTGATCAATATGATTTTGTCTGATGGGAGCTTACTCTGGGGTCTGGGTCAAGACACCTGGTACTTTGTAAGTGGTTGGATTCCGATGGATGTCGCACGCAAGTGAACACTCATGACATGGATGTCAATCGAATCGTCCAAAAGGCCTATCGCCGGTAGGTGTCATGTCCGTAGCAATAGGTGCTCGGAGACTATTACTGTATGTCTTGAAGTGACGATGCTCTAGACCCAGTGAGCGTGTGAATATACTCGTATGCGTTTGATGTCTAGCTGCTTGAAACGAAATGACGCTGGTCCTTCATCAGCACCGTTTTTGACAGGCCGGGGCGCTTCGTCTTTGCTTAGCACCATTGGATGAATTATTCAGCGCGATTCATTTCCAGGCCGCTGAAACACAGGCTCAGGCTCGCAATAGGCGCCATCACACATAGTGCGACAAGTGCAGAGGCGCCAACAGCATCCCCTTCCCTCCTATTTGAGGTACCTGGCCGAGTAATCTGTGGTATAACTGGGTGCATCGACCAGGTCGTTCTCGAACGCAAATAATTCCTCGTTCAATTTTCCCTTTTCGTTTTTTTTTTTCGCCTAGTCCTTTGTTTCTTTGTACAGTACTTGTCGCTTTTCTTTCTCCTTCCCCTTGGCGTCCGTTTGCATTCTCAATACTTTTTTTCATCCCGATCGCTGGTTGGTCGGAATTGATCCAGGTCACATTGTCATACGCACTGAACGCACTCGCTACTGGCCTAGCGTGAGCCTTGTTCGGCCTGTGCAGCTGCCGGGCCTGAGCCACTGCTTATTGATTTCTTATTTTATCCCCCTTCTGTACCGCGCTACTTTGGATTCTGCAACGAGCGACCAACCGCGAGAGAGTCACCCACCCATCTCGAGAACCCTTGGCTTACGCCGTGGCGGCCGTTCTCTCCCACCTTCTGTTTCTTTCTCTTCTGGGCGTGTCGCTCAATTTATAATAGGCCGTGTTTCTGCCTCTCCACCCTTGTCTTGCATCGTACGTTTTCCACGGCTAGGAATCAGAGACAAAAATTACGAAATCCTGTTTCTGGTGGAGAGCTCGCTCATAGCGCGGCTTGCTCGGCGAGACGATTGTGCTGACAAAATCCGGCTCGGCCGAATTATTAAATCCTCACAACCGCCGTGTTGCTTCATTTCCTCCGGGGCCGGTCTCTGGAACAATTACGGCATCTTGCCAGAACATCTCTGGCCATTCGGGCATCCTGTGGCGGCGTCCAATCCATCGTCTCTTCTTTCTTCACCTGTGCAATGCTCGCAGCTTCAAGGTGAAGGACATCTGGAGTTAGCCGCGACCTGACGTCTCCCGCGCCGGTCGCTTCTGTTTTTTCTTTTTATCTGCGAGGGAAATCGGCGGTCTCGAGACTGCTTATCAACAAAGAACCATGGCTCCAAGCTACATCAAGGTCCCCGGGCGGGATAACGATGAGGCGGGCCTTGCGCCCAAGAGCGCACACATGGCGACAACTACTTTGCGCGTTGGTGGAATGACGTAGGTTGCCTTGTTTCTAGCTGGACAGATTTCCCTTGCCCAAGCATCGCTGACATGTTTACGTTCTCACAGGTGCGGATCATGCACGTCAGCTGTTGAAGGCGGCTTCAAAGGCGTCAAGGGCGTCGGCACCGTCTCCGTCAGTCTCGTCATGGAGCGCGCCGTCGTCATGCATGATCCCCAGCTTATCAGCGCTGAGCAGGTCCGAGAGACCATTGAGGACACCGGATTTGACGCCGAGGTGCTGTCTACAGACCTGCTCAGTCCGCTTGTCCCTCGATTTTCGGATGTCAAGGGAGATGAGGATCTGGACAGCGGGTTGCTAACGACAACAGTCGCTATTGAGGGCATGACGTGCGGTGCCTGTACTTCTGCCGTCGAGGGCGGCTTCAAAGACATTCCAGGAGTCAAGAGCTTTAGCATATCACTTCTTTCTGAGCGAGCCGTCATTGAACACGACCCAGAGCTTCTACCAGCCGAGAAAATTGCCGAAATCATCGAAGACCGCGGCTTTGGCGCCGAAATAGTTGATTCCGCGAAGGCGCAACCCGACAGCAGTAACAAGGCCGAGAACCCATCAAGTTCCATCGCTACTACAACTGTAGCTATCGAGGGAATGACATGTGGCGCTTGTACTTCTGCTGTCGAGGGAGGCTTTCAAGGAGTCGAAGGAGTGTTGAAATTCAACATTAGTCTTCTAGCCGAGCGCGCGGTCATCTCTCACGACGTCACAAAGCTCTCACCTGAGCAAATCTCCGAAATCATCGAGGATCGCGGTTTTGATGCCACGGTTTTGTCCACCGTATACGATACTAACGACCTAGGCAGTGCAATCACTACTTCGCAATTCAAGATTTTCGGTAGCCCTGATGCTGCCGCTGCAAAGGCCCTCGAGGATTCGCTGACGGCTCTTCCTGGTATCAAGTCTGCTTCTCTTAGCCTGGCTACGGAGCGCCTTTCCGTTACGCATCAACCTGCCGCCATTGGACTTCGAGGAATTGTCGAAGCAGTGGAAGCACAGGGTCTCAATGCCTTGGTTGCGGACAGCCACGACAACAGCGCCCAGCTCGAGTCGCTGGCCAAAACTCGAGAGATTACCGAATGGAGGACAGCATTCAAGGTCTCCGCTGGGTTTGCTGTTCCAGTATTTATCCTCAACATGATAATACCTATGGCTCTACCAAGCCTAGATATCAACAACGTCCACCTGTGTACTGGACTCTATCTCGGCGATGTGGTTTGCCTGCTCCTTACGATACCTGTTCAGTTTGGCGTCGGAAAGCGATTCTATGTTTCAGCCTACAAATCACTCAAGCACCGTTCGCCGACGATGGATGTCCTTGTCATGCTCGGTACATCGTGCGCCTTCTTCTTCAGCATCTTGGCCATGGTGGTTTCTTTGGTCTTGCCGCCGCACTCTAAGCCCGGTACGATTTTCGATACTAGCACTATGCTCATCACCTTTGTGACTCTTGGCCGCTACCTCGAGAACCGCGCCAAGGGCCAAACGTCAAAGGCACTGTCCCGTCTTATGTCTCTGGCCCCGTCGATGGCAACCATCTACGCGGATCCCATTGCCGCAGAGAAGGCAGCCGAATCATGGGCCAAGTCAACCGAGGAATCTACAGACACTGCGGCCCAGCGTTCTGGAAATGCGACTGGCTCAGCACATGAAGAGAGGAACATCCCCACGGAATTGCTCCAGGTCGGCGATATTGTCGTCATTCGACCAGGTGACAAGATCCCGGCGGACGGTATTCTTGTCCGGGGAGAAACCTATGTCGACGAAAGCATGGTAACCGGAGAGGCGATGCCCGTGCAGAAACGTATCGGAGACAACTTAATCGGAGGTACCGTCAACGGCAACGGCAGAGTGGACTTTCGTGTCACGCGAGCCGGTCGTGATACCCAGCTCAGCCAGATTGTGAAGCTTGTCCAAGACGCCCAGACTACAAGGGCACCCATTCAAAAGGTAGCCGACACTCTAGCAGGCTACTTCGTGCCTACGATTCTTCTCCTCGGTCTCCTCACGTTCATCGGATGGTTGATCCTCAGCCACTGGATGGACCATCCTCCCATGATTTTCCTGTCCGGTAACAGCGGTGGTAAGCTCATGGTGTGTGTCAAGCTGTGCATCTCAGTGATTGTCTTTGCATGCCCTTGCGCTCTTGGCCTTGCCACGCCGACCGCCGTTATGGTAGGCACCGGCGTGGGAGCTGAGAATGGCATCCTCATCAAGGGCGGAGCTGCACTGCAGCAAACAACCAAAATCACACAAGTCGTATTGGACAAGACCGGCACAATCACCCGCGGCAAAATGAGCGTTGCCAAGATGAATTTGGTTTCCCAATGGAGCAGCGAATCGCAGAAGAAGATCTGGTGGGCCGCCATTGGTCTTGCAGAGATGGGCAGCGAGCATCCTATTGGCAGAGCCATCCTGGTAGCAGCGAAAGAGGAACTCTCAATCTATGAACTTGAGAGTGCCATTCCCGGAAGCGTCAACGATTTCAAGCTTACTGTCGGAAAGGGTATCAATGCCCTTGTCGAGCCTGCTACTTCTGATAGAACTCGTTACAGGGTCCTGGCAGGAAACGTGAGCTTCCTTGAAGATAACGGTGTCGAGGTCCCTAAGAGCGCCATCGAGGCCGCAGAGCAAATCAACTCGTCTGAAAAGAACACACGAGCAAAATCTGTCACTGCCGGCACCACCAACATCTTCGTTGCCATTGATGGCAAGTACAGCGGTCACCTCTGCCTTTCGGACACAATCAAGGACGGAGCTCTTGGAGCCATCTCGGTGCTGCACCGCATGGGCATCAAGACAGCCATGGTTACCGGAGATCAACGACCTACCGCCCTTGCCGTGGCCGCCCTCGTGGGAATTGCTCCTGAGAACGTCTTCGCCGGTGTCAGCCCCGACCAGAAGCAGACCATTATCCAGGGACTTCAGGAGGAGGGTGAAGTCGTGGCCATGGTTGGTGACGGTATCAACGACTCTCCCGCCCTCGCTATCGCCGACGTCGGTATTGCCATGTCAAGTGGAACGGATGTCGCCATGGAGGCCGCAGACGTTGTGCTCATGCGTCCCGACGACCTTCTCAGCATCCCATCTGCCATCAACCTCACCCGAACCATTTTCTTCCGAATCAAGCTCAACTTGTTGTGGGCTTGCATCTACAACCTCATTGGTCTACCCATTGCAATGGGATTCTTCCTCCCGCTGGGCCTGCATATGCACCCTATGATGGCCGGATTTGCCATGGCCTGCAGCAGCATTAGTGTAGTGATTAGCAGTCTCATGCTCAAATTCTGGAAGCGACCGCAGTGGATGGACGACGCTTCTGCCGAATACAAGGGCGGCCTGCGCTGGATGAGCGGTACCGGCATCGTCGGCTGGGCCAAGGAGACGTTTGGAAGACTTCGTGGCAAGAAGCGTGAGGAGGGTTACGTGGCGTTGGAGAATCTAGAGGAGGCTTAAGCGTACTTTTGTTGTGCGTTGATTAAGGGGAGGTATTTGATTGTATATCGGCTGGTGATTTGGCCGGACCAAGGGAGCATAGCACGGGTGTTAGATGATTATGTATGGCGTTTAGGAACAGATATCAATGACATTTTTCTTCCCTTTGTCACGATTCTTGTCTTGTCCCTCAATTGAAGACTAGTTAGGAGTGCCGTAGCATATTCTTCCATTTAAGTGAACGTATCCCACAATGTACAATCCTTCTTCAATACAATAATGCAAATCCAATGCCTGCCCAAACGCCATACACCAGAAAACACGTCGAAACGTCTATAGAAAGAATCCCCTTGGCCAAACTCCATGCGAAAGACGCCAAACCATACCTTGTATTTATATTTCTCCTTATCCAAACTTGAGCTATCCTTAGAGACTGCCTAGATGTAGTTCAGACCCTTTCTCTTCCCCTTGGAATAGCACCTCATTGTGAGGCTCACAAAGATATCGCCAAGGAACAAACTCGTTATCCAAGTCTGTCCACGCTCCGCCAAACTCGTCATTTAAATCAGCAGAGACAGGATAATAGTTCTTGGGAACCCATTTTCGGCCGTCAATGAGTTTCTGCGTCAGAGGCTCGCCGGCTTGAGACGCTTTAACTGCTGCCCTGAGTAGGGATTTGACAAAGGGGTAGAACCATAGAGTAGGATACTCAATCCCAACAAACTCTTTGGGGCCGGTGCAGTGCCATAGGCCATAGATATGATTTGTGATGAAGTTGACGCCCAGTTGAACAATGCTTAGCCAGTCCGCCGATGTAGACCCAGGATGAGCTCCCGGGATGGCGTCATACAATTTGCTCAGCGAGGCAGCAACGCTCTCGGGCATTTTTATAGCAGAAGGCTCAAACGCAGACCCTTCCTGGAGGATGTCAGCGGTGAGTCTAGCTGTCAAGTCGGATTCGTTGAATTGTAGATATCCAAAATAAGGCTCATATCCGGCCTTGGTTTGGAACAGAGCGGACTCGTACTCGATGGCGATGTGATACTCAGTCTTCTGAAAAGGACTATTCTTGACCGGGATGATCCTGCCTGGTGGACCTGCCGGAGCTCTGCCCTTCATCACCCTCGAGCGCCAGTATTCCTGCCTGCCCCAGACATTAGAGAGATAGTATTGATCCGACTCTCTAAACTCATACGTAGGATCATGAGTCGCCGTGATTTCGTCCATGGTGGCGGCGATATATCTCCTCAGATCACCAATCGGCCCCATGATGGTTCCCGAGTTGAGCCATCGAGGATCGGAATGTTCTATCTCCCAATGCCCCTTGTTCGGACCCCAGGCCGATGGCGGAATAGGTGATTTAGGAGCAACCCAGCAACGGGGCGCCAGAGGGTCGATGGGCCAGCAGATTTTGTCGGGTCCCAGAAAGATGGTCTGGCGGAGACCGCGTTTGTGAAGCTCGCGGACACTGACGCCGAAACGGCTTGCTAACTGAGCATCAGCACGCTCGGCAATCTGAAAGTATCGCTCGACCATGATCTCTGGAGGTAACTGGATGAGAATATCGTAGCCATCGACTATGATTGCCAAGTCATCGTCCTCTGCAGATGGAAGCGAATTAAAGTATCGTTCCATGGCGCGCAACTTTGCTAGGTGAGTATTTGCTGCGTCGAATTCATCAACTCCATGCCATCCCAGTAGTGTAGGAACTGGGTAGCGGTTGACCACTGAGGAAACGAGATTGTAGCAGAAATGCAGATTCGGTTGGCTGGCTGGAATGAGATAATGTAGCTTCGAGGTCTTTGGATTTGAGGAAGAGCCTGAGTCCTGGAGCTGAGAGGAGTGTGAATATGATGATATCAGGGAAGTTGATATTGTAGAGTTGGAGAATTTAGAGCTATATGGTATCAAAGCAATGAGTGCCTCCTGGCGGCAGTCGACGTCAGCTCTAAGCGATCACACGGGAGTCATAGCGAAACGACATACATTGTCGGTGTACGAATGGTAGCAAAAGGTTATGGCGAGGAATAAAGTAATCAATGCGACAACGAATAAGTTCGGCCGCCTGCGAGATGTAACAATCATGCTAGTTGGTAATAATATCGACCACCAAGGGGCCGCGCGACAGGAGAATTAAATAAGATGAAGAGAATGTTTTAGGAAGAGAAATGGAGAGGAGATAGGAATCGTTTCAGGACAGATAATAAAATGCTAAAGGATTGGAGCGTAGTGCAAAGCACATGTATAGCAAGAAGACGAAAGGAGCGGCAGGACCAAAGCACAAGCGACCTGTGAGACATAAACAGGAAGGTCACAGACACATTGACATTTAGATATCGAGAAGAAGGGAGGGAAAAAAGAAGAAAAAGATAAAGACATGAGGTGATGGCGTCAGCCTTGAAAAGATGGACTTGATGGAGTCTCATATTCGGCGAGTGCGACTTTGAGACGGCAGAATGATCGTCGCTGGTCGATCATTTTCTTTTTTTATAGGAACCATATTGTCGAGGTTATCAACAATGTTCTATGTATAGGTATACTGTGTACATGTAAGTTGCAAGGGAACACGCTCATGATGCAAGTTACTACAGATCCACTTGTGGGAGTTTTGCAGTTTCAACGCTGGCTGAGGTGATGGATCCCCCCAGTTTGGATCTTCATGCGGGTTTTCCTTTTTGAAGAATGCTCGGGACGCTAATATAAGGGTAGTGCACTTTTATCTCACTTTCATGATTCAGTGCCCTACATAGATGATTTTCGGGAATTTCGGTGGCCAATCTTTTTGAACAAGGGCTCTTTTGGGGGACTTTGGAATTGTCGATGCTTTGGGAAGACGGGGTGATATTGCATGCAAGACATTTCCAGACGAGCCTGCAAAGGTTAGTCTGTGTTGGATGACGGTGGAACTAAGCCATGGGGAGACGAGATTGGTTATTTATTTTATATTTAGAGATGTAGAAAAGGCGAAATAGGATTCTACTTTACTATAACAGGCATGCATAACGCATGAATGCAGTTTTTATGTCGTTATTGCTGGTGTTGTTGTAGTTATAGTTGCAGTTACCTACGGTGAAGTGACTCACTCGCCGCCATTGATCCTTTTAAACTTGAGGCGCTTCTAGCGTGATACTGAACTGGTCCAAGGTGGCAGATATTAGGCTCCATCTTTTATAAGGTGCAACATAGCGCTCTTCATCTTTTAACGGAGCATGATTTTTCACCTCCTAATTGAAGTTGCAGGTCAATTGATAAATTCAAGTTGTCATCGTTGAGCACTTGCGTGGGTGAATACAAACTCGTCTGCATAGCTCGTGGTTATCAAGATCAAGACTCAGCATGGCTCCTTCAATCGAGGCCATCATCAAGGAGTATCCATACGGACCAGAAGGGGTGCAAAGAATCGCCCACCGCCGCATCAAGAACGAAATTGAAATCACCGAACCAGATCCCTCATGGCCCAAGTCTTTCCAGATCCTCAAAGACCGCATCATCTCCGCCCTAGGTTCAACAGCCGTCTCAGTCGAGCACGTCGGCTCGACCAGCGTACCCAGCCTGCCAGCCAAGCCTGTCATCGACATAGACCTCATAGTTGTGGACGTGCTTGACGAGGCCTCATACGTGCCGCAGCTCGAGGCAGTGGGCTTCCATTTCCTCTTGCGCGAGCCGGCATGGCATGAACATCGCTTCTTCTGCAACTATGAGCCTTCGGCGAACCTGCACGTCTTTGGACCAGACTCTCCTGAGACCGAGAAGCACAAGATCTTTCGAAACTGGCTGTTGAAAACTCCGGCTGACAGAGATATGTATGCCGCGGTGAAGAGGGGGGCAGCAGACGCATCTCGTAAAGCTGGTGAGACGATGCACGAATACACTGAGCGAAAAAATGATTGCATCCGAGAGATTCTGGGCAGAGCGTTCCGGGACCTAGGTTATATTCAGTAACGGCACCTGATGTCCTGAATAAGGCGTTAGGGGGGGCTGAAATCTGGGTAGAAAAGGAAAGTGAGTATTTATGATGTTCGACGGAATCACATGTGAAAAGAAAGAAAAAAGTTGAATGGTATATGAATTTATATTCTGGATGTTTCGTAAAGAGCGGAAGCTAGGTAGGATATCAACACTCATGCAGAAAAATGGCAGCACAGGCAGATTGATACTGGTGCGGGCGAGGCACTTGGAAGCATCGTTTGATACGGCCTAGATAATTGATTCTATCTCTTATCTCTAATGTTAAAACGTCAAGTCTCAGTCGTGGATACCATGGGTTTTCCATATAAGAGCGACCGTATTCTGGCGTTTGATTCCACCGAGAGGCTGCCATTGCTTATACCTTGTGGAATCACATGCACTCAATTTCATCGGCCACCGCGTCATGACCTTCCTTGTTCAATTAAGTACATGCACGAGCACCAAGACCTGATACCGATGCCGTTGCAGAGATTCAAGCATAGGTACGGAGTAGACTACGGAGTAATACGAGTGTAGCCTCTGTGTAGCAGCAATCAGCTGCCAAAATGTTCTAAAGTGCTGTCCTATGTAATTCCTTTTAGATGTAGGTACAAAATCTTCACTCCAGCTCATTTACAAGGGTATTGGCAATTGACATTGAGTTCATGAGACTCAGGCCCTCAAACTTAGTACCTAGACTAGCAGACGCCAATCACCGCAAAAGGGTTCGGGAGATGGTCCAATCCGGCAGGTTGACATTTTGCAGATCTGACGATCCCTCCTGCATGCTCCATACGAGTACATGGTATATTAGAGCAATTCTTTTTGTATCTCTTTCTCGCCTGTTCAAACATGTAAATTCGAGTGTTGAATGTTGGACTATCTGTCTGTCTGCCGGAGGATGGCTGTGTCTATGGCCCGCGACGTCGGCTGTTTCGGAGATTATTGTGCCGAAGAGGCAAAATGTACATGCACGCACGTCTCTCAGTTGACGTGTTTGTAACACCTTTCAGCTGAGATTTGGCTTTAAGCTTTTGCCTCATAGGACGTCGCTCTAATAGTATCTACAAGGTACTAGGTAGTTAGTAATTGCTTTGATTGAGTCTACGTATACATCATGACGTATGTACGCCGGAACGAGTTGAGGGCATCGTCAGAAGACCAGCTCCGTGCGCATCGCCGGGAAAATACACGGAGTCTAGCACGCATTACAGAATGGACAGGGGCTTTAGCCTTGGCGAAATCTTACAGGTACGACTGCGCCCCGATGATCTGGTGGCTTTGCAACTTTGCTCTGCGTGTCTTGTCGGTGTCCGCCCAACGGCTACCTATCAGTGATGAGGGTTTTGCAACATACTTTGATGCTAGCTTCGAGTGCCGCAGATGAAACGGGGATAAACTTCATGTTGCCTGGGCCTGATATTGAATCCTCCGTTGACGATCCGTCTGAAACCTATACAGAAATACAGCACGTATAGACGGAATATTCTACTCCATATACGAAGAGGTATAGTAGCATTACATAGGTATCAATGCTGATATTCTCCAGTATTGCCTATCTTGTTCTCTCGTATTGATGTTAGCACCTCCACTGGTATTGTTCATCGTTTTATATTTGACCTCCTCGTAAATGTGTAGCAACTTCCGGAGGGACCCAGGCCCAACCACACTCGGAACCGGCATCAGAAAATCACACACAGACACCGGTCCTCCAAGCATCCATCAGCCCAACAATCACCCACAACCCAAAAAACTTCCCGCAGTCTTCCGTCGAGATGTTTTAGTCAGCCCTTTTCGCCAAGACACCAGCGCTGACTTCCAAGGCCGGCCCCCCCTGTTATCCCAGGCTCAGCTCCCTCTGCCGCGGCTCGCCATTCGCTGCTGGCCACTGTATGGCGACAGTCCCGAAATCAATCATCTGCCAAGCTATCAGTGATTGGCTGAAAATCCCCATCCTCGCCAATCAGCGCCGCCAAGCTGCCCCCCTGATTAAGTCCTTCGAATGCCCGGCTCCTCCAACATCCCCGTTGCTCTGCAATTGACGGATTCTGCGATGGATTAGTGGTGGAATCAAGCTGTACTGTGCAGTTACGGAGCACCAAGTCTCACTTTTCCCGCTGCAGAGGACATTAAAGTTCAATTCTGCAATTTCACCACATGTGGGCTCCAAGCCTCGCACAGTGCGGCTGCCCTCGCCGCACGCACAGACGCAAGCAGCCACAGCGCCCCCAGCTGCTCCGTCCAGGCGTCTCTAGCGCTCCGCAAGCCCGCTAGCTTGCCCCAGCCGACCCAGTGCTAACTCTTCGCTCCTATTTCCCAGGCTTTTCGCGCAGCGACTAGTGCACGCAATGCCTCCAACCTGAACCTTCAATCTCACAGTCCACGCCACTTTTCCTCCTCCGTACGCAAGCCTTCCTGCTCCTCCCCTCCTCCACCTCCCATCTTCTCAGGAGAGACAGCAAAAAGAAAAGGCACCCATCGAGGAGCTTTGTTTACTCCGTCTTTTGCGTCTCTAGGTTGTCGCTCGCTCTTTTACCCCGCCTACGCTTTTTTTGTCCTGTCTTGGAGACTTCAAGGCGTCGTCTGTCTACCAGCTGGCTCGCCTCGCTTTCTTGCTCTCTTACAACCTTTTGCCCTACGAATTGGACCGTATACGAGCACTCCGCACGCGACTCCTTCGTATTCTCTTCTTGCTCTCCCGCTCCGTCAGCCTTCCTAGATCCGGCCGGCAATCCACTACCGAGTTCTCCCCCGTTTCAGCTTGTCCGAATTATGCTGGCAGGGCTACTTTAAGCCGCTTGAGCGCAATACGTAATCTCCAAACTTCAACCTCGCACACCAAGTTGCAACGACAACAACTCGCCCATCATGTCTAGGCGCTCCCAAGACGTCGCTCTCCTGTCTCCCGACGAGCAGGATCTCAAGCACGATCTTGAGTCCGGAAAGATCCAGAGTGAATCCAAGGACCAGAACATTGACCATGAATACTCAATACCAAGCGCCGTCAAGTTCACCTGGCTTGGAACCTACTTTTTATTCTCTCTCATCCTGACGCTCTACAACAAACTTGTTCTCGGCGTGGTATGTCCATGGCTCTCGCCTAGATCATCTCGGTCTACATTTGCTCTCTGTTGGGTACTAATACTGATTTCGCAAATGTAGTTTCACTTCCCATGGCTGTTGACCTTCCTCCACACCTTGTTCGCCAGTCTCGGAACATATGCCATGCTGCAGATGGGCTATTTCAAGTTATCACGCCTCGGTCGTCGCGAGAACCTTGCCCTCGTCGCATTCAGCGCCCTGTTCACCGCCAACATTGCCGTCTCGAACCTTTCCCTCGCCATGGTTTCCGTTCCTTTCTACCAGACGATGCGCATGCTTTGCCCAATCTTCACCATCATCATCTTCCGCGTGTGGTACGGCCGAACATATAGCACAATGACATACATGTCTCTTATTCCTTTAATCATTGGTGCCGCTATGACTACCGCCGGTGAAATGAGCTTCTCGGATGCCGGCTTCATCCTAACCATTTTGGGTGTCGTCCTCGCCGCTCTCAAGGTACGTTTTGAACATGTCTCAAGTTTCACCGGAATGAATAAGGCTAACCACGTGTACCAGACGGTCGTCACCAACCGATTCATGACCGGTTCACTGGCCCTCCCGCCCGTCGAGTTCCTTATGCGCATGTCTCCCCTTGCTGCGCTCCAGGCTCTGGCCTGCGCCACCGCTACCGGCGAAGTCGCTGGCTTCCGCGAGCTTATCAGGACCGGCGATATCTCTATTGTCCCTGCAACTGCTTCTCTGGCCGGCAACGGTTTCCTAGCATTGCTTCTCAACATTTCGTCCTTCAACACCAACAAATTGGCCGGTGCTCTGACCATGACAGTCTGCGGTAACCTCAAGCAGTGTTTGACTGTCATGATCGGCATTTTCCTATTCAACGTCTCTGTCGACTTCCTCAATGGATCGGGTATGGCCGTCACAATGGTGGGCGCCGCCATCTACAGCAAGGCCGAGTTGGACAACAAGAACCGGAAGAAGCAGCAGGAGGCCACCTTCAAGCCCACCGAGCAGAGGTAGCGACCATTTGCTGCTCAGCCTTCTTAAATTTTGGAATATCCCTCCTTTTTTTCTTTAATTGATGATATACTACGAAGATGGATATTTGAGAAACGCGCTTCAAGTAATTGGTGGGGCCAAGAAACCAGCCACCGCTTACCACCTTGCTGCGAGACGGAGATGCTTCTGACGCCTGAATGGGCGCCATGTTTTAATATACGAGTATACATTTGTCTATTCGCTGTCGATTACCGGCAGCTACAGGAAGATATATTAGTGGGTTGCGAAAGTTGTCACTATCAGACGGGACATGGCGTTTAGGGAGATGTGAAACTGGCAACGCAACAAAAGAAACTTGTGTATCAGCGGGTGTTGTGCGACAAGAAAAAACTGTCTTTAGGATAGCTTGGGGCATGGCTCTTTTTTTTTTTTATGTTTAATATTGGTTATTTATTCTCCCTTTTTGGTTTCTATTTTCTTGTAACAGCACCATTATGCGGTTCTACGCGATACACATATGAAATAGATGAGAAACTTGAAAGTATTAAAGATCAGAGAAAGCAAACCCGGGAATCGGCATATGATAAAACGCCACAATTACCAAAATGCAATTTGCACCTGCATGAGCGCGACGAGCTATTGAACGGGTTTCAAAACTAGCGTCAGGGCTCCAAAAATGGCCCCTCTCCTTTTTTGGGGGTTTGTGTGTTTTGTTGTTGGACGCGTGGGAGGGAAGTTTTTCTACATGGACCGGAAAAATTGGGAATTGGGGGAGGGGAGGGGCTTGCGTAATTGGTGCCGATAAGGGGTCGGAGGGACGGGGATTGTTTGGTGCGATGGGGGGGCGTAGAATTTCTGGTATTTGTTAGCGGGTGTCTTTTGGTTTGTTGGTTCGTAGGGCTGATGATGGTGATGCTGTGTTACTTATACCGTACGAAGTAATCTGTAAGTGTAGTATATTCACAGGGTGAGTTTGAAAGATGCAGTGGTTTGGATGATGTATAATTGTGTCTTGTAACGTGTTTTGTACGCCCATGAGTTATTAGTATTATAAGGGTTTGTATATGTATTAGATCAAAGCTATCAAACGCTGAGTGACCTCCAGCCCAACTCCCTAAAATTCATCCATCGCTACCAAAGGTCTAGGCTGCATTTCACAGGCAGCTCAAGAGAATAAATATTGTACCTATAAAGTTCTGCAAATTAGTAGGCAAGTAAACGCAACGCCAGAAGAGGTACGGAGAACTGCAAAGCCCGGCAACCCGAAAACCCGCAGGCAAAATAATCCTTTTTTTCACCATCAAAAGTCCGCACAAGCAAATCAAATCAATCCACGTCTTCCATCTGACCATCATACCGCGATCCCGGGTTGCTGCCTTGTCTAAGATGCCAGATGCCGCGTCTCACATCTTCAAACGTAGCCTGTTCCTCCAAGCCTAGAGCGCGGGCCAACACCTCAAGATCGCTCGAGGCCAAGGCCGCATGTTTTGTCCCGTCAACCGGCATCGACAGCATGGCAGGGTTGCCCTTAGTGCTCCACATCACGTCAGATCCAGAGCATTTAGTGCTGTTGTTCCCGCCCTCTTCATCATTGCGTTTGCTCTTCTCGAGCATGGCAAAGCGTAGGCCCACTTCAGTAACGGTGACGAGGATACTCAGGACGATGAGAGCTATGATGATCCATGTGATGTAGCTCATCTTGGCATCGGCATCCGATTCGGAGAGAATCTCTGCGAGATCCAAAAACACGCGGCAACGCTCGTTGAGGACTTTGATACGAAGGTCGATTTCTAGGTACTCGCGGATAGCTTCGTACAGTGGATGCAGAGTAGGCTCAGAATCCCAGAAGAAATTAGGCACGTCGAGGATATTTGATGCTATTACGTCAGGTTAGTTGAAATTTCCCTGATAAATGCAGATAGGTAAAGGGAGGGGAATGCACATACAAAGATTAATATCCACGCGGCTCTTGAAAAGCCGGCCCATGATCTTGACAATTTCAGCCCTAGTCATGCCCAGCTCTCCTGTCAAAGCCAGTGTCTTGGGGACGTGCTGCGCATCAAGCATCGTCTCGCTCATCCTCTCCTCGAAAAAGCACAGCTTGGTACTCTGCGCAATTGCGTGGCTAATGGTCAGCTTGATCATATGATCAGATCGGGGCAGCAACGTAATCATGTCGTTGAAGATTCGCGGCCGCTGTACATCGGGACTATATTCGAAATGGAATTCTTCCGTCTCATAATCGCCCTGGTCCAAGGGTCGTGAAAGCAGATTGACGCCATCCTCAGCATCGGCAAAGGTTAGATCCGCGAGAATGTCCTTTTCTTGGTGCTCCGTAAAGTTCCAAAACACAACCACTCCGTACGAAAAGACGAACATCTCTGCAAAGTTCTTTGCATCAGGCGCGAGGCGACTCATATGTGAGGCAATGCCGTCGTCGATGGAAGGATAGGAGCCTTGTGGTGACAAAAGGCTATCATCGGGCGGTGAAGAAGGGTCGGCAAACGCAGAAGGCTGTCTCTGGCCATTGCTAGAGTCGTCGGTAGCAGAAGTGTAGGCGTCGTGGTCAAAATAACCCTCGTGGTGATCTCGCTGTTCGCTACGCTCAATTTCCAAGTCCAGCACAGTTTTTCCTGTCCCGGGCGTCTTCAGTATTGGTCGACTGCGTACTCGATAGCCTTCAATCCCGTTCATCAGCGGGAGGGCGTATATGGCATACAGACAATCATCGTAGATCTTGGTCTTGGCCTCGTGTTTCTTCCTCAAAAATTCCGCCGTCTCTTTTGTCTTGAACGCTTGCGCAGTGCAGTATGCCGTCAGTCGGCTGACTTTATCTGTCCTCTGCATTTTGGGTAGCCGTTCTGCATAACTCTTGCCGCGGATACCGCCCCTTTTCCGGAGCACATCCAGCTCTTCGTCTCTCAATGGCCGGCGTGTCTCATCCTGTAAGCTCAAATTGATCGCTGCCTCACCCTCAAATTCCTCGTCTTCTTCATCCCGTTCATCGGTGACGGGCAGCAGGACGAGCTTTTCGCTAATTTTAGTAGTTCGCGAGGGGATCGGCTTGCCGGTGCGAGATGGGAGGTTTGGCAGGCCGCCGGCCGTGATCCGTCTGTTGCCCGAAGGAAGGCCGCCAGAAGTATGCGGCCTCTGTGTTGGCATCGGCGGCCCTCGAGGCTGGCCGGAAGGAATCTGGGAATCGTGCTGGAGAATGTTGTCGACCGTCATGAATCGCATCGGCGTCCGCCCAGGGGCACCGGACGATGTGCCCGGGCGCCGTGGCGATCGTCGCTGGTCCGCCCTCTCTCTTGCATCCGTGACCTAGTTCAGCAATGGTCAGTTGATGACAATTCGTCGCATCAATTGAGACTGAGCGCTTCCGAGCTCGATGGCTGTCCAACGTACCAGGACGGAAGGTCTCTGTTGCTTCGCCGACATGATGGGCACCGACGTGGCTCTGGCGAATACAAAGACGATTTCCTGCCTCCTCTATGCAATGAAACTATGCGAGCAGGCTATTCCGTGAGATGCGAAAGACGCGGAGTCGTCAATTCGATCGCCGTACAAAATTGAGCCGCGTCTAAATCTGAAAGTTTGACGAGAGGTCGCCAGCTTTGCTGCTAGCGGCGATGGTGACCTCATACTTTGGTGCATACCCCAATTTTTACATGCACGTTTATGCTCTACCATTAGCCAGAGCTACCCTGGAGCTGAGGAAAATTTACATGTTTACTGCTTTCTAACTCTCAGCAAGCAGATCTTACTGAGATGAGAGATGATAGCTTATGCTAGACAACTCTTTATTCGAACTGAAGGGTAAAATCTCTACTTACTAACTGATATTTCCTATCTTCGTTTATAGAAGCAGCTTATACATATGAGTCCCGGCGCGTTGCTGGGAAAAGTGGTACCAGCTGTGAGTGGATTGAGATTCTTTAGGAATCTTCGAGCTACACCTTGTCGGTGTCATGTTGGCAAATAGCACATGAAACACACCGTAAGTTTGGTGAGATCATATGCCGCTAGTTTTAGAGTTGAAGGCGTCTCGATTGGCTGCCTAAGATTTGCAGTTATGCTTGTATAGTGTCAGGCACATGCATTGAATACCTTTTGCGATGTTTCCAGATTGAAAGCTGTACAAACAGTAGTCTCTTTATCCCTTTCTGCAGAACATCCCGATGCACTGATTCAACGAGTGCTTGAACAGGTTCGTGTTTTCAGCAATAGAGGCACCTACTCGATAGCCATTTATTCTCACACAACCCTGTCCGGAACTCAGGAGCATCAACCGAGAAAATCATTTTCCCCACCCCTATTCCAGAATCACGCCGGGAAGCTTGGACTCTGTCATTAAAATCGTCATATCGGATCCCTACTCCATCGTTTTAGATAGATTTGCCTCGTGATTTACCTGCAGAAGCATGTACATAATGCAAGCAAGCAAAGCAAGCATGGCTTACAGCGGTCTTGAGGGCGCCGCGCTGAAAAAGACTGGAGACATCGGGCAATCTCAGCCAATGACAGGGCGCCAAAGCCAGCGTTGCTAGGCGGTTGTCCCGGCTGTTTGTTTACATTCGCTGCCCAACGGCAATGCAGCTTTAATGCAACACAGACCCCGCGCTGTGGTTATCCCCTGCTCTGCCGGCGCTTCCAGGCACTGTAGCTGCTAGCACAGGTAAATATTATTGCTGTTCGGGAAAATCAAGAATCGAAACCAAACATTCAGCTGTGACGGCATCCGCATTGCTGGAGCGGCATCTGGGCTCAAACTCGGACTCGCACACACACAAGCGGCTCCTTTTGTTGACACGGGACCTCCCCACGCGCATGTCTTAAAAGTCTACTCTTTCTTGCCTCGCGCCGGTTGCTCGCATTCCTTTCATATTGAACCTCCAGCCATCGCAGGAAGGATGTCTTGATAGCGCTGCACAGAGTTTTCTAATAACCCCCGGAACAACACAAGCATCGACGCGATATAGGTGCTTACTCTAACCTCAGCCCTACTGGGCGAGCCAGCATCCGCCAACATGTCGTCGTATCGAAATAGTCCCCGACGAGACTCCCATTCCGTCGATCTGTCTGCCGCCAACTCCAACATCAATCGCAACAACTCAACAACGTCATCGGCATCCTCCGGCTACTCCTACACCTCTGATCACAGCGTCCATAGCCAGTCCACGTCCGCAAGTAGTATTTACGGATCAGTTGGCCACAAGCGCGGCCAGAGCGATGTCATATCCAGAGCACGACTCTTCGAGACCGGTGACTCCAGCGGCGCCGGTTCTAGCAGAGGCCAGGATAATATATATGGCTCAGTCCGGCAATCGCTTCGCCCGCTGCCACGAACCCCAACGGCCTCTTCCATCGAAGCCCCGGCGACACCACCTCACGGTTCTAAGCAGCCGCGCGAGAGAGGCCAGAGCATAGACATTGGCCGGTTGTCACTGCCCCAAAACGATGGCGTCGCCTCGCCCACAGTGCCTTCGCGACCTTTGCCAGCACGGCCAAACTCCATGTACATGTCTCGAGGCGAGCCTGCGATCCCGGAAGATGCAGTCATGGCGCCGACGCATCATGGCCATTCTCACTCCCACAGCGCTCATATAGCCCGCCCTGATCTTGAGCGGCTGGGTCGATCTTCTACAAGCCAACTCCGGACGCTCTCACAGCTCGCAAAGTCCGAGGACGCGGAGGACTTCAAAATCAACTCGCCTGCACAGGAAGTAGTTGGACTTCGAGGCCGGCGTAGGCTGCAGCGCACCGACAAGACAGCTGGCCGCGCCAAGTCAAACTATGGATGGGAAGGGCGCAATTGGATGGACAAGCAGCGTAGGTTCCTTGCGGCATACGAATACCTTTGTCACATTGGTGAAGCCAAGGAGTGGATCGAAGATGTCATCCAGCAGACTCTCCCACCTATTGTTGAGTTGGAGGAAGCATTGCGAGATGGCGTTACGCTGGCTGAAGTGGTGGAATCTCTAAACCCAGAGAGACGTTTTCGAATATTCAGAAACCCAAAGTTGCAGTTCCGACACTCTGACAATATCGCCATTTTCTTTCGATATCTGGACGAAGTGGAGCTACCCGACCTCTTCCGTTTTGAGCTTATAGATCTCTACGAGAAAAAGAATATTCCCAAAGTCATCTACTGCATTCACGCTCTGAGTTGGCTCCTCTTTCGCAAAGGGATTGTTGATTTCCGCATCGGTAACCTCATCGGCCAGCTGGAATTCGAGCACCATGAACTGGAGGCAATGCAAAAGGGATTGGATATGCTTGGAGTGAACATGCCCAGCTTTGGCAACATGGGGGCTGATTTCGGCGTTCCTGAGCCGGAACCAGAGCCGGAACCTGAAGAAAACGAAGAAGAGAGGATCGAGCGCGAATTAGCAGAGAACGAAGATGTCATCATCGACTTCCAGGCACAGCTTCGTGGCGCGCTGCTCCGATTGAAGCTTGGAGAGATGATGCAAGGATTCTGGGATGAGGAGCAGTGGCTGATTGACCTGCAATCAAGAATACGAGGCAACTTTACTCGCGAGGTCATGAACTACCGAATGCAGATGCGACAGTCCGCCATTCTCGTCCAGAGCCTTGTCCGCGGATTCCTTGTCCGGAGGGGCCTCAAGAAGAGCGACCAAGCCAGGAAAGCTGCAGAGCCTGCTATTTTGGCCTTCCAGAGCATGCTTCGAGCGCAAAAGGCACGTAATGAGATGCAAGGCCTCAAGTCTACACTGTCTCGTTGTGATGCCCCGATTAGGGCGATTCAAGCCATGTCCAAGGGCTTCCTGCTCCGCAAATCTCAAGATGTGCAGCAACAGGAGACGAAGAAGGCCGCCAAAGAAGTCCAAAATCTTCAGGCGCTTGCTAGGGGAATGCTGACGCGGTACAAGATCAGCAAAGACCTACGCCAGCTCGAGGAGCACACCCCAATGGTCGCCAGCCTTCAGGCCGCCGTCAGGGCCACGTTGGTCCGGGCAAGAATCGAACAACAGCAACAAGATCTCCAATCCTTCACGGACGTGTTCACTTCCTTACAAAGTGCGATCCGAGGCCGTGCCGCCCGAGATGAACAAGAGGTTCTCAAGGCCGAGCTGGCCAATCATGTACCCGCGATTGGGCAACTTCAGGCTGCAATGCGAGCTGCCGCCGTGAGGAGAGAAATCACAACCCGTCTTGATGACTTGAAAGAAAATGAGCCGGAGATTATTGAACTCCAAGCACATATTAGGGCCATGTTTGAGAGGCGCAGGGTGTTGGCAATTCAGGACCAACTTGATGCTGAAGAGCCTGCAATCATCGACCTGCAAAGCCACATCCGAGGTTTCCTTAATCGTCAGTATCACTATGCCTTGCTAGATGAGCTGTCATCCCATGATGCAGAGACCGCCGAGTTCCAAGCCATCCTCAAGGCCATGATGGAGCGTGCAAGAATTGACGACCTACTTACGGAGCTCCTCGAGGAAGAAGATTCCATTGTCATTTTCCAAGCAGCTGCCAAAGCTTTCCTCATCCGACTTCGGTTCGAGGAGAAGAAGCGATTTTACGAGGAGAATATGAAGAAAGTCATCAAGATCCAGAGTTTTGTACGTGCCAAGGTGCAAGGCGAGGCGTACAAGAGCCTTACTACAGGCAAAAACCCACCCGTCAGCGCTGTCAAGAACTTTGTGCACCTGCTCAACGACAGCGACTTTGACTTCAATGAAGAAGTCGAGTTTGAGCGGATGCGGAAGACGGTGGTCCAGCACGTCCGGCAGAACGAGATGTTGGAGCAATACATCGACCAACTAGATATCAAGATTGCTCTCCTGGTCAAAAACAAGATTACTCTCGATGAAGTCGTGAGACATCAGCACACTTTTGGCGGAACCTCGATGGGTCTACTGGCCAACTCTACTATCGCGTCAACCAACCAGTTTGATCTCAAGGCGCTCAACAAAAGCTCCCGAAAGAAGCTGGAGTCTTACCAGCAGCTGTTTTTCAGTCTCCAGACGCAGCCCCATTATCTCGCCCGTCTGTTCAAACACATCCGCGTGCAGGTGACTGCTGAAAAGGACAGCAGGCGCATTGAGCTTCTTATGATGAGCCTCTTTGGGTACGCCCAGAAGCGACGAGAGGAGTACTACCTTTTGAAGCTGATTGCCCGATCAATACGAGAGGAGGTTGAAAGCACAGCAAACGCGCTGGAGTACTCCCGTGGCCATTACTTTTGGACCAAGCTGCTTGCTAACTACACACGGTCCCCACGGGATCGCAAGTATCTCCGGTCTCTCTTGGGGCCCTTGATTCGCGACAACATCATTGAAGACCCGGCCCTCGATCTGGAGAGTGACCCTATGCAAATCTACCGATCGGCCATCAACAATGAGGAGCTGCGGACAGGAAGGCCTGATCACCGGCCTCTAGACGTCCCTCGCGAAGTTGCCATCCGCGATCCGGAGACGCGACGCCTCTTCATCGACCATTTGCGAGACTTGCGAGAGATTTGCGACCAGCTGTTCTCGTCTTTGGAAGAGCAAGTGCATAAAATGCCCTATGGTCTCCGGTTCGTCTGCAGCGAAATGTTCCAGGCTCTGCGCCAGCACTTTACGCGCGAGCCGCCAGAAAACTTGCTGCAAATGGTGTCTCATTGGCTGTGGAAGTTTTACCTCCAACCAGCCGTCACCATGCCCGAAAACGTGGGCGTCATTGACAAGTCACTTAGCCCTCTTCAGAAGAGGAACTTGGGTGAGGTTGCTAAAGTGGTTGGACAAATCGCGCTGGGTCGGCCATTTGGCGGCGAGAACATCTATCTTCAGCCCCTGAATGCTTTCATCGGCGAATCCATCGAGCGCCTGCAGCAGATCACCAACGACCTCATCAATGTGCCCGACGCTGAGAGAACGTTTGACATTGACGAGTTCAATGATCTTTATGCGAAAAACAAACCCACCTTGTACGTCAAGATGTCGGATGTCTTTGCCATTCACAATCTGGTGGCGCAAGAGCTTATGGTCATGGCCCCAACCCGGGATGACGTCCTGCGCGAAATCATGCAAGATCTGGGCAGCGCCAAGAGCAACGAGAGTGAAATGAGTGCTGCAGGTTCGGCGGATATCCAGATGTTCCTGACCCCCAGGCTTCACGACCTTGAGGATCCCGAGGCGGATATCAAGGCTTTGTTTATGGAAACAAAGCGGTGCGTTTTGTACATTATTCGAGTGCAAACCGGAGCCAATCTGCTGGACATTTTGGTAAAGCAGATTACAGTTGAAGATGAAGAGAAATGGGAATCGCTTCTGCGAGAGGATTTTGCGGACACCAACTCACGAGGGGCGTATTCAGATACTAAGATGGCTGACATCACCTCCATGTCCTACTACGATCTCAAGCGAACGGCCCTGGAAAACATTATGCAACTGGAGCAGATGGGAAGGATTTCAAAACAGAATCAATACCAGGACGTGCTCAACGCCATTGCCAGCGATATCCGGACCCAGAGCCGCAGGCGTGTTCAGAGACAGCGAGAATTGGACGGCGTGCGCCTGACGCTTGCCAACTTGACTGAAAAGGCCAAATACCTTGAGCAGCAGCGTAAAAGCTACGACGATTACATTGAGCAGTCAATGAAGACACTTCAAAACAAAAAGGGGTAAGTACATCCTGTTTACGGTATGTGTTGTTAAGCCAATGAGAAGCTAACAGTGAGATCTTAAATAGACGAAAGAGGTTCCTCATGCCCTTCACTAAGCAGTACAACCATCAGCGAGAGCTTGAACGCAGTGGCCGGGTGCCAAAGTTTGGAAGCTATAAGTATAGCGCGCGCGCATTGTCAGAAAAGGGCGTTTTGGTGTCATGGAGCGGAACGGCCGACCGCGAATGGGACAAGATTGACATCACAATCTCGTGCGACCAGGTCGGTGTGTTTGCCATTGAAGGAACGCGAAGCCATATCCAGATACCTGGGGCAACGGCTCAAGTACCGATTGAGGACATGCTCCAGGCACAGTTTGAGGCGCACCAGTTCATGACGCTGTTTGAGGGCACCCTCAAGCTCAACGTGAACCTGTTACTGCATCTTATTTACAGGAAGTTTTACCGTACGCAGTGATAAAACAACAATACCTGGTGGATGGGATTGGGCAGGGCGGACAGGAGCCGCTGATGGTGTGGTTTTCATTCAAGGAACGTTGGAGCGAGGCGAAACTGAATATGCACGGTGTTTGACGGAGTTGGGATTTTGCATTTTTGAAAGACTGGCTGGGCGGGATTCAATATATCCAGGGAAACTACCTACTAAACTATACATGACTGAATATGCGCATGCAGCTTATGGACATGGGAAATGATGAGGAGAGGGAGGCAAAAGAGGAGAAGGGGGAGCCAGAAGTCTAGAGGTGGAAAATGGCGGGCAGGCTGACAAGGGTGAGGGTATGATAATCGTCATCATCATTGTCATCGGTTACATATAGTAGATTTCTCTGCTGTAGGATACTTTTTTCTTCTCTTGTATTTGCTTTGCTCTGATGGCGATGAGGGTTGGATGGGGGGAGGGGAGTGGCTGTTTGGGTTGAATATAAGAGGTGATGAGTAACTCTACGTATTTACTTAATCGATTATATGTGTGTGTATCAGTGTATAAGCGATGTCAAGTGAAATCAATGGCGTATAAGTTGATCTTTTGAGTCAGATATCGGATCGTGATCGTCTGGTATAAGTTCGAAGTAATATCGTGAGCAGACATATTAATTGTTGTGGTGTATAAGCTTTTACATGTATTGGATAGATTCATAAGTTTGTATTATATTAAGTTAAATAGAATCAAGACTCCATGATAGTCGTGTAGATCTTCATCCCGACCATGCCGCACTCGAGTCAGAGTTGGCGGTGAGTTTTTCATAGTTTTCACCGAAACAGCTGACTTTTGACGCTCATCTCTTATTTCTTGAGTCTGAGAGGCGGTCAAACAAAGAAGTTTCAAGATCGAGGTCGTCGTCAGCGCATGAAACGCCTCTCAGCCGGTCATTGTGATCGACAAGAGGGTTTTGATCACTATACATAATTAGTTGGTTGGACACACAACACAGTCAATGCGGACTTCAGGGTCCTTTTTGCTTCTAAGAGAATACGGAGTACGAAAAGTGTGTTTTGTCAGCTTCCCATCTCCACAAGCTACTAGTCATTGGCAGTGGTAGTTGTTTTTTCCCCCACATGCAGCAAAGCAATTAGCTTATACAGTCCTCGGGCGGCCAAGATTATACGGTGCTTGTGTATTGGTAACGCAGCAGCAACGCGTTTTCGTCGCACGCCTATGGAGGTCTAGATCACGCAATCGGTGGGAATTTTGGTGAAATTACGATGGCAAGTGGGAACCAAAAAAAAAAAAAGAGGGAACAATTCTTGGAGACGTGGGGAAGGACGAATTGACCAACCAGGGGATGGGCGATGCCGAATTGAGCAGTTTTCCAAGGGTCCTGAGGGGGAAAATAAATAATAGGGAAAATAAATACGGAGTAATAAGTGCGTATTTTCCAAGTACGCTTGTGATAATGGGATTATCTGGCGCTTGCGCAGGGGAGATTGGGCTTGAATGCTGGCGTCCATGTGACCCGAAATGGGCTCGGCAATAAGACAGAAGGGCTTGCGATAAGCGTCGTTGGTTGGACTCTTCGGGTCGTCGCTTATTATCGCATTGAGGCTACACAAAAATAAAGACCGGAGGGAAAATGAGAACGAAGGGGAACTGACGATGACAGGGTTGCAACCCACGATACTGCTCTGCCACATTAATTTTGGCCTTGTGAGAGTCAGTCAGCCTCCCACCACATCGGAGCAGCTGGAATGGGAACATGGCCACAAAGTCTGTTTGCCTACTAAGCCGCTACTTGGAGGTGCCAGAGGTGCTGCAACACAAACAGAGTCTGACGGATCTAATTTTATGCACCAAGGTGAGGTGAGGATGCATACAGTGTCGAGAGAGCTACAAACTAGAACTAGTAGCTTCCATCTCCGTATGCAGTCTCTTGCGTGCTCGCGTGATGATGCCATTCAACGCCGGAAGTCGGGGGCTCTTTGTCTTCTCCACATAGGCTAGCAATATTCATATAAGGATGGGCTGGATGCGAGACGCACGCGCCAGGCTTGGTTTGTGAACAGATTTCTTTTTTTTTCTTATCTGCCTTCCTCCACGAAGAGAAGTGCGTCGTGTGCTTGCTTTATCAAATCTTTTATATAATATTGGTGATTTTTAAGTGAACAATCTGATATCACGTCTCACCTCTTTACTCACTCTCCCGTCTTGGTGCCACTTCATCCCGTGTCTCAGACCCTTTGGAAATATTAGTACGATAAGACTTAGGTAAAAGACTTCTTGTCTCTTCTTTTCTTTTCACCCTGACGGCATATCTTTTTTTTAAACTAGAGTGAAAAAAAAAAAAAAGATATACTATTTGGCGCCGTCAAAACTACAACCGCCATGGCTCCCGATCTCAACACGCTGCCGCGCTCAGAGGAGCCTCAGCCCACCGCTCACCCAGAGCAGAAGCCAAACATTCTCTACATCATGGCCGACCAACTGGCGGCTCCTCAGCTTAAAATGTACAATCCCGATTCTCAGATCAAGACGCCCAACCTGGACCGTCTGGCGGCTTCATCCGTCCAGTTCGACTCTGCCTACTGCCCTTCACCGCTCTGTGCGCCCTCAAGAATGAGCATGATCTCCGGCCTCTTGCCCATGAAGATTGGCTCTTACGACAATGCCTCTCAGATCAACTCCGAGGTTCCCACGTATGCGCATTACCTGCGCTCAAAGGGCTACCACACCGCTCTGGCAGGCAAGATGCACTTTGTGGGCGATCAGTTGCACGGCTATGAGCATCGTCTCACAAGTGACATTTATCCGGGCGACTTTGGCTGGGTTGTAAACTGGGATGAACCGGATACTCGTCTCGAGTGGTATCACAACGCAAGCTCGATTCTTCAGGCCGGGCCTTGTGGACGGAGCAACCAGTTGGATTACGATGAGGAGGTCATGTATCGCAGCACTCAGTATCTCTGGGACCATGTTCGCGAGGGACCTGACAAGCGTCCTTTTGCTCTGACTGTTTCTCTTACTCATCCTCATGACCCTTATACCATTACGAAAAAGTACTGGAACCTGTACGAGGATGTGGATATCGAATTGCCCAAGGTTCGCATCGCCAAGGAGAAGCAGGACACTCACAGCAAGCGTCTTCTGAAGGTCTGTGATCTGTGGGATCTGGAGTTCTCAGACGAGCAAATCAAGAGGGCCAAGAGAGCGTACTACGGCTCCGTGAGCTATGTTGACGACTGCATCGGCAAGCTGCTCGAGACGCTCGAAGACGCCGGCTTGATGGACAACACTATCGTCATCTTCAGCGGCGACCACGGCGATATGCTGGGCGAGCGCAACCTCTGGTACAAGATGAGCTACTTTGAGTCGTCTGTGCGAGTCCCCATGCTGGTTCACTATCCAAAGTGGTTCACCCCTCGCCGCGTGCCGCAAAACGTCTCGACGCTGGATCTGCTACCCACGATTTGCGACATCATTGGCACCAAGCCTGCGTCCTTCTTGCCCATGGACGGCGTAAGCATGATGCCTCACCTGTTGGGCAAGGAAG
Source organism: Trichoderma semiorbis (assembly GCA_020045945.2). Lineage (NCBI taxonomy): Eukaryota > Fungi > Ascomycota > Sordariomycetes > Hypocreales > Hypocreaceae > Trichoderma > Trichoderma semiorbis. Next base: position 4,051,702 of record CM034695.1, read on the forward strand.
GAGGTGGCGATACGGTCTTCGCCGAGTACACGGGCGAGGGAACTGTGCGTCCCATGATGATGATTCGACGAGGAGATTGGAAGTACATTACTTGCCCGGCTGATGAGCCGCAACTGTTCAACCTCAAGACGGATCCCCTGGAGCTGGACAACTTGGCGCGCTTCGGTACCGGCAAGATTGAGCCGCAGACGGAGGCTGAGAAGGAGGCCAAGGCTGTGTTTGAGAATTTCGAGGCCGAAGCAAAGGCCAAGTGGGACTTTGATGCCATTACAGAAAAGGTGCTGCAGTCGCAGCGAAGCAGACGCTTGGTGTGGGATGCGTTGAGCAAGGGGGCGTTTACAAGCTGGGACCACGACCCGGTGGACGATGGCAGACAAAAGTGAGTATCTTGATCTGTATTTATTATGTTTCGACGTAAAGTACTGGATTGCTAATCATTGTCCTTTTTTTCTTAGGTACATTCGATCAAACATCCCGCTGGATGACTTGGAGAGGCGTGCGAGATATCCGTTTGTGGACTCGCAGGGATACGAGATTTCAAAGACAGTCAATTCGACTCGAAACTAAGCAGGAGGCTTTATTTCTTTCTCAATCTTTCTTTTTTCTTCTTTTACAGCATGCTACTTGCCATTATGAGCATCAGATTGACTCTTACTTGACTTTACATTGGCGGCAGCATACATAGCGAAGGGACTCTTGTTGGCTTGATAGGCATTGTTTGGAGTAACATTTTTTGGATGAGCATTGTAGTTGGAAATTAAATTTAAATATATCACTTAAAAAAATATTAAAATATTGTATCTATACCTTATAAGAATGCTGTTTATTAATACTCAAACTGAAGCCAACAGTTACAGTAACTGCCTTATATAATTTCCTGCAAAGCTTCATTAGTGGCTGCCCCCACTTGGTTACCACCACGGCAGGCACCATGCCTAGCGCCTGCCCCACGAGAGCGTGTTGGTTCCTGTACTTGAATAATAAATTCAAACTCAACGTCACTGCTAAAAGTAAACTTGCTCTCCCTCATACTGCAATTCTACTTACTTTTACATTGTGCCACGTACCCAATTCTTACAAACACGCTTCGCTTGATTCCTCACCTCTAAATCGAATCCCCTCAGCAACTGCAACCAAGAAGAGCGCAGAGAAACTGATCATCGCTTCAGCTACAAAACCAACAGGCGCATACGATGGCGACGCTGGGCTTGGACGACGACGAGCTCAAGTCGGTTGAGCAGACGCTGGCTCGGTTGGCGCAGCTGTCGAGCAGCATACAAAGCTTAAAGATGGACATTCTCAAGAGCAATCCACTTCCTCACCCGTATGCTTGCCCCCCCTCGTTGCGCAATGCCTGACAGCTCTAACGGTTTCACTCTGATGCAGCTCCTCATTACAAGCCTCGGCCCAGATCCTCCAGCGTAACCTCCAGACGGTATTAGATAATCTGAGCGAGAACGCAGAACTATTCTCGCGCATCGCCGTGCATCCATCGACAAACTATCCCGGACGAACACAAGAAGGCGTCTTGACCCAGCTGCTGCGGAAGAAGCTAGAGCCAGATGTGGAGGAGCTCGTTTCACAGGGACGCGAGACGGCGCGCCTAGCTACGCCTGAGGGCATTGCGGAGCTACAGAGCATATGGGACGAGCTACGGGAATGGACACATGACAGGATTGCCAAATATGTCAGAGAAGAGGCCGGCGATGTCTACACCAAGGAAGAGAGGGAGATGGGCGTCGATAAGGTGCGCACAGGACTGAGAAAAGGTCTGGACGAAGAAAGCGACGAAGAAGACGACGAAGACGAAGACGAGGATGAGAACAATGATGACGCCATGGACGCGACGAATGATCAAGCAAAATCGGCCGCGGTGGGTAGGGGACCTGAGCCGGAAACTCTGCTTTGGTTTGCGGCGCGAGGAGATTTCGACGTGCCGCGGAATGTTGAATACGAGAGAAAATCTGGGGGGAAAAGGGGATATGAAGGAGTGAATATACCGCCAGGCTCGTCTTAGGCTGACGACCTCGACGGCTTGCTTGACAATATTGCTGAGTGCCTTGCTTCTTTAACAAGCTCAGACGACGAATCAAACGATCACCCATAATACTGGAGGTTATGGAAGTTATCTTGCTATGGCAATCATGGCGACGGCGATCCGGTATTGGTGTTAGATTTGTACGTGTCTTTTTTCTTTCCCTTTTTCTATTAGTGCGAGCGGTTGTTGGAGTTCCACAGACACGGTCAAGTCATGGCGTCCGGTCCCTGAATAATATGTCATCGAAGGTGTTCAAGCACAGGGATAAGGCTTGCGGAATGCAGTTCCGAAGCATAGCATTAGCCCTATGAGATGAAGGCGGCAATGTTGCCCCGGAATTACACATTAATTTGTTTATTTCCTTTTATTTCGAGCCCATGACGTATCGAGATCAACCGAGGCGATCGAAGCGAGCGAATGTCAGACGACATCGCAGGGTTGGATTAATCCTCTGGTTGGAGCGATAAGGATGATGGTCAATCAGAGCGCGCATTGGGATGCAAGGGAGCCTGAAATGGTCGGATGTGACAGCTTCGGGCCAGCTGAGGAGCTGCATGTGTAATCGTGACGTTCCCCGCAAAGACTTTAAACTTCCCCTCCATCCCGAGGCGAATTGATCCTCTAGTGCTCTTCTCATTTCTGATTTCTTGAACCTTGTGTGCCATGAGCTCATCGCTGAGAGCGGAATCCCACCTGTCAAAGCTCTGAAAGCCAATTACTTCTAATATCTTTCACCAATAGGCCCAGCAGTAAGCCGCCACCACTCCGGCTAGTGACAAGATATAAGATCAGCCAGCTGACCGTCCACCTAGTGCTCACATTGCTGCCATGTTGTATAACGCATATTGGTATGTTGTTTATTTCCCCCTCATCCTTCAGTCTTACTCTCCATTATCTATGGGGTGGGAGGAGGCTTCTTAAGTAAGACCAATTAAGGCCTTCTCCTCGGAAAGAGGGAGAGAGGGCTGCAAAGAGGACGAGACGGAAAATTTACTTAAACCCACGCCTCATGCCATTCTACCTCTTTCCATCACCATGACTTTCAATTTTTTAAACGGGCTGCAATTTTCTATGGATATAAACGTACAAGATACTCATGCGATTCATCTAGTCATGGCGGGGGCGGAGTATGAGTACTGTCCATTCATGTTTTGGTACCCGCCTGCGGTGTGCTATTACAAGCGGTTCGGGCCTGGAATTGATGAAGACGACACTAATGCGGCCGTGGCAACAGACGGGAAGGATATCCAGCCATACGCCGCTGGTGAGGGAAACGACGCAAATGCCGTCAACGGGGCAAACTCGTCGCGCTTCTTATCTCTGCCGGCAGAGGTGCGGCTGAGGATCTACTATTGGGCTTACAGGATGAGTCCGATCCAGCCCAAGGAGCTGGCGGCGGGATATCCGATCCCGATGCTGTGCCGCTACGTGCTACACCCGCTGGATCCCGATCTCGAACAACACATAGAGTTGGAGATTGAAAACGAGCAGACTATTATAGACCTTGCGAAAGAGTCCAAGTGCTCAGATGATGGCGCCCAAAAAGAAGGCAGTGAGCAGAAGGAAGGCGGTGGGCAGAAGTGGGAAAAGATGAGGGCGGAGCAGGACAAGAAGAAGCTCATCAAGGACAGGCTAAAGGAGAGAATGCGGGAGCTCAACATGACGACGCCGGGCCTGCTCAGCTCGGACCGGCCGCTGGCTGGGATGCCGGCGAGCCTACTCTGCACCTGCCGGCAGGTCTACTTTGAGGCGCGCGAGATTCCGTTTGCCAACAACGAATTCGTCTTCCTCAACTGGTTCTCCTCGGGACTCAACGCCGCAGCGGCCGTGACCAAGTCGCAGCGGCCGTGGCAGCGCCTGGCCATGCGGTACGCGCGGCTGGAGCTCATGGCCGAGGACCTGGCTCGGAAGGCGGCATTGAGCAAGTGGGCGGAGCTGTGCGGCCCCGGACCGTCCGCATCGTGGACTCGGGGCCTCCGGGGCCTACGGTTGAAAATTGTGGGCCAGGTCGGCAGGAGGAGCGAGGAGGCAAAGGACGACGACGAGTTTGTTGACGGGCTGGAGGAGGTGGGTGGTGCCAAGCGGTGGGTGGAAGAAGGGCGGCTGGCGGAGATGGAGAATCTGGAGAGATTGGAGATTGAGATTATCAAGAACTCGTGGGGGACTATGGAAAAGATGGCGTGGTGTACGGCTGTTGAAGAGGCGTTGAGGGAGAAGGGGTCCAAGGCAATGGTTGTGAGCATGGGCAGGATCCTGTGATCCAATGGTCTTGGTTTTTCTATATACAGACATTCGTATTTCTCATATCGGTATGGACATGTGTGGGGGGAGTTTAACGGGCGTTTGGGTCTATTGCTCATTCTAAATAATATCAATCTTTGTGATTCATCTGTATATCTGTGTAAAGGCGTCTTCGGGTTCGGCCTCGGCTTCGGTTCAACTAAGGCTGCAGAATGTCGTATAGCCTTGTTTTTTTGTATTCAAAGGATTGGAAATACGCTCCATCAGGTGTCCGCTGAATTCATGCATCGTGCCAATGGAACTTGCGCAGCTAGCACCGGACATTGTGATTGTTTATTCGGACCGCCGAGGCATGGAGCGGACTTTAGCCCCCGTGGTGGCTGTAGGTACGCCGGCCGGGCGACTTGTTTATTGGTACAACACACAAAAGTAAAGTAGCATGAAACTATTTGTTACATGTCTCTTGTTTTAAGTTGTTTAATTGTTACATCGGATAACGTAAGGATTCGCTAGTGGTGTCCGCGGAGAGAAGAGCGGACCGGTTATCGGAGGAATATTACAGGAAACGGGGTTTTATACGAATTGCTTTGAAGGGAATGATGGGCTTTGTATTTGGCCGAAGCGCAATGGTTCTTGCATTTGCGGTGTAAGTTGAATGTGAGTTTGTTGATGCCATGTCTTGCCGTGAGTAGCCGCTTACAAGCTGTGATGGAAACTGAACGCTTAGGAAAAGATACAGAAACAGATGAGATGTTGAGCTGTAAACATGTGAATGGTGGAGATTACAAAGCAATCTTATCACTCATTAATAATAGTTACGACCAATGTGTTTTTAAAGCAAGTAGAAAGAAAGGACAGGACAGGACGAGAGCTGAACTGAGCGTGCATGGAGCTGAAGTAGTTAAGAGGCCGTATTCACTATTCCCCCACCTTCGTGGAGGACCTTTAGAAAACGCGCTGTTTTTTTTTTTTTTTTTAAAAAAAGTGGCTTTCAAGTCGGCCTCGGGCTGCAATGATGAGTCACTCACCTCGGCTTAAAAAGAAGAAACAAAAAAAGAGGTGTGTACTATATTCGTACCTATCATATCAGGAGGATAGACAAACAAAGGGCAGATTGGTAAGAATGTAAACGATCAAATGGCTTATATAGGCGAATAAGCGTATTTGCATTTGCCGAGATGCGGTTGCGGGCCCCGTTTCGACGTCTCTAGCTCCGGCCGGATAAGGAAGCAAAAGGCGATGCGAATGTCCGAATGGATGGCTTTTTTTGGCTGGCTCGTTCGATTACTGCCTATTCCGTGTCTAGCTGAACGGTCTTCGTTTTGAATGCGAGGACCGGCGACTGACATCCTTGCCCGTTTTTGGTGACTCTTTTGACTTAGTATGCGGATTTGTGAAGGGATTACTCCGAGTTTGTGTGTGTATCCTGATGAGTAATTCAAAAATAGAGAAGAAGAAATAAGGAAATAGATAAAATAAGAATAAAAATAAAATTGAATAGATCGGATTAATTGTATTGCTGTAAATGTGCCTTACACAAGACTAACGTCGATCGAACTGGGCTCTGTTTTGATTACCACATTAGCACACCCGATGATGCATAGCCTAATTCTAGGCACATGCAATTGCGGTTCAGACAGCCGACGTCGCTGACGTTTTTTTACTTCTTCAATCTTAAAACTACGACGAAACGTCATTTGGTGCGTCTTTCGCCTTGACAAGACGACGGTATATATTTGGATTTGAACGACAAAGAGGCTCTTGAATCCATTGGGTTCGACTTTATAACATCCAGACATCCAACCTACCTAGTATTGGCGATCACTCTCAGAAACCGGACAAAAGCTAGAGATCCTGTCGTCACGGTCTTAACTCAATCGAAACCACCGGTCCCCATTATAGCAAAACAACAACACAAATATCTCTACTTCTTTTTTACTCTTCTCTTCTTTTCCGATTCCTTCCACCATGAACGCGCGGTGTCAGTGCGGCGCAGTGACGTTCAAGACGCCGCTGCCCGAACCCCTGGCGCTGTATATATGCCATTGCTCCGAGTGCAGGAAACAGACGGGCTCGGCGTTTGGCACATCGGCCATATTTCCGCATTTCAGGCTACCCGAGACGGAGGACCTGAGCTGCTACGCGTATGTCTTGCCCTAAGGGAGGAAAGAGTTGTTTAGTTGATAGGGCGTGGGCGAGGGTTGAGGACGGTGAATGAAGCAAATGGATGGAGATTTTGATGCTAATTGGGACTTTATCGAGTTTAGGCGACCGACGGCATCAGGGCAGACGCTCTACTGGTACGGGATGATCCCATTACATGATGAATTGACGAATTTCGACGACTGATGGCCTTTCTACAGCTACTTCTGCCGCAGCTGCGGAACACGACTCATCCACATGACACCGGTATGCTCTCTTCAAACCATCGTCAATCCCTTCATACCCTTCCACGAAGCTCCCATCCAAAGCTAACACCGACACAAGTCAAAAAACGTACTCTCCGTCAAAGGCGGCTGCATTGAGGGCCTTGACTGGACAAAGGCAATCCACATCTGGACCAAGAGCGCCATGGTGCCCATTCCTGAGGGCTCCGAGGCGCATTCCGAGGCGTCGAGCAGCCCCGAGTTTAGCCAGAGCCAGGAGCTCTTGGATTGAACAACTTTTCTGGATTTACACTACTTTTTTATTTTCATTTTTTCTTTTCTTAATTTTGTTTTGGTAGCTTTGACTGATTTACTTGGGGAGGGAGGGATGGAAATGCAGATGGGATCTTTATGGTGAGAACTAGATGATGCTATGCTGACGGTGATGTAATGTGGCGTCACGATGTTCTTTTATTCTTTTGTTCTTTTTTTCCTTTTAACGATTTAAATCATCCAGAAAACGATGGAATGATTACTTTCCATGGTACTTTTCATGCTTGGTGGTTTGCCAGCATAAAGCCATTGCTACGAGTCGAGGGGGGTTTGCTAGTGCGTGGGATGAGCACATTCGCATAGAGCGAACATATACACATAACGCACACATATATATACCAAAGGAGTTTTCAGTTTAAACATCTCATTCATAATAATAGAAAAGCTGCTATATCAGCCTCTCCTCACTGCTCTGTGGGGTACTGCCTTCATCGTCTCCTTCAAGTCCTACATCGCCCTCATCCGCAGCTCCTCCGGGTTGGCTCATATCAGAGTGCTTCTTTGGGTCGAATACATACATGGGGAATTCGAGAAATATGGTCCTTTTCAAGACTGTTGGCATCTTCTCGTACAGTTGCGGAGGGATGCGGAAGAGGAGGGATGCGGTGAGGCGGATGGCCCAGGCGATGAGGAGGAGGGTGGTGACGAGTTGGCGGGCTTGGGGGTGGTGGTTGAGGGAGAGGGTTGTGATGGCGAGGATGATGAAGTTGGAGCCGCCGGCGAAGTCTGAGCGAGGCGAAGGATTTGGGTTGTTAGTCTAAAGGGGATATGAAACGTTTGGTGATGGTGATGGAAGGAGACGGACCGGTGAGTTTGTCAAAGTTGCAGGTATAAGCGATGGCGAAGAAGAAGAGCTGGTAGCCGACGGTGATGAGCGCGGTGATGGCGAGGTAGTAGTCGTCTAATGCATGAATGGCTGGCATTTCATATAAATCGTCAAATATATTGGTATCAATTATTGTGTATTAAATGATGAATAAGTGTCTAGATGAAGCTTGCCATTGTAGAATATCATTGCCATTGTAGAATATTATTGAAAGTTGGCTATATAGACGGCTGGGAGTCACATTGTTGTCTCTCGATGGGCGCAGGTGGATGATTCTGCCAGCATCGAGAGCGTGTCATTGGAGGTTGGCAAAGTCATTGACCTTCCAATGCCAAATGCAAGATACCAGAATACCAAAGTAGAGATACCCGCACTTGCATGGTTCCCCAACTCAAATTCAAGCTGTTGGCAGGTGCGGAGTACCTTGCTCCTCTTGACGTAACGGTTCAATGCAGGGAAAGAGAAGGGAAAGCACGTCGGCACAGGAAATACACAGATCCGGAAAATATTCCATATTGACAATCTTTTCCATCCACGTACTCCTACAAGATTCATTTCAATTCCGACTCCATCATATTTCACGACATCTCCTTCGCCTATCCAGCACCAGCATGAATCCGATCAATTTGTTTCAAGATTGCTTCCTCATGCATGCGTACGCGACCATGCCGCACTGACAAACTCGGCCTAGACCAACTCGGTCATTTCACCCATTTCCCGAAGACCCTCTCTCGCCTCGACGCAATTCGACAAAATGCTTCACCCATGATGTGAAATAATCATCATCAAATCAGATCTGATAACTTTAGACGCCGTTTGACGACCCCACATCCCTTGGGAGCCCCTTCACTCGCTCGCCCTCTGGCCCTGCATCGCATGATTTTCAAGACGCTAAACATCCCAAACCGTCTTCACATCCTTGCGTTTTAATCAACCTGACATCAAAATCACCAGATTCTGCTCACGGGAATCTACAGTCACATATAGCCCGACCATTGACGAGCTTGAGAAATGTCCGGTCCCAAAATTAGGCCAGCGGCTTGCCATAGTGTCCTGGCCCAGCCCCACTATCGCGAACCAGCTCTCAGACAGGAGGCGTCTGAACCATGTCTCAGATCCAGGTCCCTAACCCGGCAAATGCTAGCAATCGCTGTATGGGGTAACGCCTACCGACCAAGACTCCCAGTCTAAACCGCTACCGCCGCGCCGCCGCTGTTTGAGCTCCGTCTTGGATTCTCAGCAATGGCGTCTTGGCAATGCTCCAAACAATTGCCATGTTTCGAGCATGGCCGGAGAAATGAAGGGGAACTCGTCAACAGGGCGGTTGTTTCTTCCAATGGCCGGGTGCCTTGTGCTGGCTGAGCTGACGACAGCCGGCTCGGTTCTCTCTCTACCGGCCTCTTCCCTTTTCTTCTTTTCCCGGGACCGTTCCTCTCGTGTGTTGCATCATCTTCACTTCTCTTCTTCGTCGTTGAACCATCGTCCGCTTGGTCGGTGGCGATTTCTTTCACCCTCACTTTCGGGTTTACAGGCCTGGCGCCGCCTTTTATTCAACCGTTGCCGTTCGCTCTTTAATTTTGCTTCTACCGCTTCGACGTGCTTGACTGCGATTGATTTGGCATCGGTTATTGTTTTATTTCGATATCCAGCTGGCTGACAAAAAAAAAAATATTCGTTTTTTTGCTTTTCTTCAGTGGGTTTATCTCATCTCTTTGAGTTGCGAAAACAGCTGTGTTGTAGTCATTCATTCTGGTCACTTTTGGTGTTCTTTTCACAATTTTCTTTATTCGGGGTCAAATAATTACCATCTTTTCTTGGTATTTACGATGAGGTCTGCAATCTTTTATGCCCTGCTTGCCTCTTCTGCAGCTCAGGTATGCATATATCATGCAAAGGATTGCCGAATAGTTCAGCAACTCACAACTCTTAGGGCGCCGTTTTGAACCGAGATGCAAATGGCAATCTAGCACGACGTGACGGCTTCTTGGATCAGCTGGGACAGCTTCTCGGCCTTGGAAATGGAAATGGGGGTGCCGCCGTAACTACGATTACCACCACTGTCATTCCTGGAGCTACTCAAGTGGTCGAGAACCCGGTCCCAACAGCAGTCACAGATGTGCCCCCAGCTCCTCCTCCAGTCGTTCCGGCGACAACGAATCCTGACGGCAATGGAGTGGGCGTCACAGTGATTCCAGCAACGACAAATGCCAACGGCAACGGCGTTGGTGTCACCACGATTCCCATTCCCTCGTCTTTGCTGCCGACGACAACGTTTGTTCTGGGTGAGTAACGTCGATGCTTGGTTTAGCGGCTATGGAAAGGGAGCCCCTGAGACTAACATGTATGATAGAGCCTCCGCCAGCTGCATCGGCGCCCCCTCCTGCAGCTCCTCCTCCTCCCCCTCCGGAAAATACTGCTACGGACGTCCCTCCAGCAGTGACTGTTCCTCCAGCAGCACCCCCGCCACCGGTCGAGACCGTCCCTCCGGCTGCGAGTGCGCCTCCACCTCCTCCACCTCCTCCGCCGCCTCCAGCAACAACTGCTCCTGGAGTTCCGCCGGCTGAGACTGTCCCTCCTCCTCCCCCTCCGCCGCCTCCAGCGACCACGGCTCCTCCTGCTGCCAGCTCTCCACCGGCCGATGTTCCACCTCCTCCAGCTACGAGCGCTGCTCCTCCTCCGCCACCGCCTCCTCCTCCGCCTCCCCCCGCGGAAAGCTCTACAACAGCTCCCCCTCCTCCTCCCGCTACCACAGATGTGCCTCCACCTCCGCCTCCGTCTTCGTCGTCTACAACCACGGATACCGCGAATGTGACACCTTCTCCCATTTTCAGCACACTGCCCTTGTCAACCTCGGCAGCAGGCGCTTCTTCGGCAGCATCGTCAACCTCCGTCGAGACCTCGAGCACAAGTGAAGCTGCTGCATCATCAGCGACATCGACATCTGCGGCCGCATCGACAACCTCTCAGGCTTCATCAGCATCGACAAGTGCCTCGTCCACAGATTCCTCGTCATCTGCTGCCTCAACGCCTGTTACGGTCTCCAGTTCCATCATCAAGCCCCCTACGAGCACAACCGTTAGCACGTCAGCGACATCTTCAGCTACAACTTCGACGACTTCAACAAGTGCAGCTAGTTCCAAGACGACGACCAGCCCCGCAAGCTCCTCTGCCCCTGAAACCTCGGCTCCCCCTGCGAGCACAGCTGCTCCCGAGACTTCAGCTACGCCTGCAACTACGCCTGCAGTCGCGCCTACTCCTGTTGTTCCCGCTGCGCCAGCCAACACTCTCGTCCTCGGAAACCTTGCTACCAACGCTCCCGCAGCAGACGGACAGCCAGCTCCCCCCGTGTTCCCTATTGCAACACCGACCGCGCCTGCAGCTTTTTCTGCGCCGCCTCCCGATCTTCAGGGATACGAGCTTAGCAGCGCGTTGAACTTGGGTGCTCTGGTGGCCATCCAAACAGTGGGCACGCCATCAGTGGCAGCTGCCGCAGCGCCCACGTTGATCATTGGACAGTGAAATCTGGGGAGTTGAAGAAAACAGACGTGTACTGTTATGCAGTTAATATTGGGGGTGCAACGGAGTTTGGAGAATTTAGAGAGAATATGATATACCATTTGTAGTCACAGTTTGCTTTCGAAATAAATGACATGTATGTTTATATGAGTAATACATCATTCAGCTACTGCCTTTGCAAGATGGAAGCAAGACATTGCTCTATTCATTTGATCTGGGGGTATCATGTCTCTCGAAGCCCTTCATGGCTACTGTTCGTGCCTCTTTTCCGTAGATTTCCGTAGACGTCCACAGCGTCTCAAACTCAATTCTCCGACGCCAATTTTATATGTCATGACACCTTCTTTTCAGATGCGGCCGCCCTTGCTGCTAGTTTCATCTTCTTCGCCTCCCGCTTGCTAATAGGCTGGGCATCTTCGCCGCCATTTTTGCGCTTCTGATTCTTCCTCTTGCCAGGCTGCTCTGCCGCAGAAGACTGGTCGTCGGTCTGGTCGCCTTCGACGGCATCCTTCTTGACCACCTGGACGATGTTGATGACGCCCCTAAACCCATCCCTCTTCATGCCCTCGTTGACGACAACGCTCCGCGGTATCGTCCTTAGCCCCTCCATGGCCTTTTCGCTCTGCAGGCCCCATACATTGAATAAGTTGACAATGTCGGCGGGGGCCCTCAGGCCGAAAGCAGATTTCGCCTCGCTGCTGATGATGATGCCGCGGCCGCGGGTGGCCCTGATGAGGTTTGTGGCGTTGGAGATGAAGTTTGCGCGGCCGCGGGGGTCGGCGGCGAGGAGAGCCTGGGAGTAGCAAATCTCGAAGCGGACGCCCCTGGATACGGCGGCCATGCAGGGTTTGGGGCGGAAGTAGAAGGGGAAGTGCTGGGCCATGTCGAGGGAGATGATGGGGATGTCGAGGGTGAGGCAGGCGTTCTGGAAGGCCTTTTCGGTGAGGGGCCGGATGGCGAGGAGGTCGTAGACGGAGACGAGGGAGGGGAGGCGGTAATTTGAGGCTGCTGGGTCGGCGAGGGGGAGGGTGGCGCGGTGGAGGACGTGAGGGAGTTTGTTTTTGTTGTTGGAGTCTGAGGATGATGATGATGATGGGAGAGCTGGGAAGGGCGTTGTGGGATTTGCTGGAAAGGGCAGCTCGAGGGTGTGGTTGAGGGCGACGGTGGCGAAGCCGAGAGAGTGGGCGGTTGTGAGGGTTTGGAGGAGGCGGTCGGTGGGCGTGGTCGGGGACCAGGCGATGTTGAGGTCGTAGAGCATGGTGGTGGTTGAGGTTGAGGTTGTCTCGCCTCTCTTTTAGCTGAGCATCACGGACTGGAAATGATGGAGTAGTGATAGTACAAGTGTTGGACTGCTGCTATGATGTTTCTTGAGGAGATTCGAAGTTCAATTGATGGAGAGTAGAGTTGCTGCCGGCTGTGTGAGGCGAGGCGCAAGAGGATGAAGTTTCGATGTTTTGTAGATGGAGCTTTTCGAATCACAGGCTGCAAGAAATTAATTCTTAGCGGACGTTGGTTGTGGTGGGGTCGGCAGTGTAAGGTACTGGTAGCGCTAGGCCATATCGAGACAGCCGCTGCATGTGCTCTCCAAGTCTCTGGGTCATTGTCATTCCTTGAGCTTTCTGGAAGAGGCAGAGAGACGTTGTGTAGCTAGACAAGGGAGACTTGAGTTTCCAGAAAATAAACAAATAAACATATCTATTCCAGTGTATCTCAATTTCCTCTATAACAGCAATTTCTTTGTATCTTCTGTCATAGCTTGTACAGATCAAGCACTAATAACAACCTTGAGTGATGATGCAACAGGTACCTCCACACAAAGGTACAGTACGGACTTTAAACAGCAGCTTAGCTTGAAAAACAAAACGCCTCTTGTCTCTCTCTCGTGGGCAAAAAGGAAAGAGGGCAGCATCATCGCCGACATTTGCGCCTGCCAAAAACACACACACTCAACGCCCGCCAAGAATTAGCTTGGCGCATACGTACTCCCTCCCCTCCCATTCGCTCTCCGCTTCTTTTCTTCGATTTACACAGCCTCAACTCTTTTCTTCTGATCATCATACCATCTTATCTCGTGTCTTTTCTCTTTCTATTTTCTTTTTTTTCTTCTTCTCTTGACCCTTTTCATAAGTGAGAACTTGGCATAGCATAGTGCAACTTTTGAAACAGCAACAGCCATGGTCTTCTTCTTCTTCGTCTGCGGCCAGTACACCTTCCGGTCCGAGGTCAAGGGCTACGAGGGCGTCATCTGCCAGTGCCACAACTGTGGCAACATGTCGGGCCGTGTCATCAAGAGCCGCCCATTCTTCACCTTTTGCTTCGTTGTAAGTCTGTCGCGTAATTCCATCCGATGGCCAATCTCATCTTTGGAACCGGCTTCTTCATCTCAAGCTACAATGGCTGACGTTCAAACGCTATTATAGCCCATCATACCATTCACCATATCTGGCTTCGTTGAAGTCGTCTGCCACATATGCAACTTCAAACAGCCGCTGAAAAATCGTCCTGATGTCGTCTCCATGCAAAACGGCGGCAACCCCGGAGCTGGGCCTTATCCCCCGCCGGCAAATCCAGGATGGGGTCAGCAACAGTACCAGGGTCAGCCTCCAGCGAGGTATGGCTAGTCGCAGCGATGCTGCTGCTGTTCGACAGCTCGTGCAGAGTTCTATCATGATTCTCACAAAACGAGACATGTATACGCTCTGCATAGGTGTAACTACGATGAGGACCAGGTCGGGCACTTCGCCGAGCCGTCGCTTCAGGCGCTCAACCACGACACCTCCACCCAGCCAATGGCAACTCAGATTTACTCCTTTTCAGTCCAATTCCATCGTCGCAACTTCATAGACACCTCCAGCGGTTCATTCTCACAGCCTATAGTGGCAAGAATGCTAGTAGCGTCATTCACTATCAGAAATGTGTCTGGAACCTGGCCCAGATTGCGAGCCCATCTGGCCCGCGTCATGGCATACATATATCAACCTCCACGGGCAACAAATCAAGCGGGACGCCCCCATGGCACGTAGGCGGTGAAGAGTCCAAAAGAATGATAAAGGACTTAATGAACTATTTCGAAATATATCCACATCAACTCGTTATCATATTGCAAAAGGATACCCGGCGGACCGCATGATGTTTATTCCTTATATCTTCATGGAGCTTTAATTTTGTTGCTATACCTACTTGATGGAATGAGATAGTTTATTGCAAGATTTTTGATATTAATTTACCTTTGATATTTCATTAGCAAGCCAACTATTAATATTAAATTTCCCATGCGTGTTGTGGTATATCTTTTTAGTTATCGCTAAAACCAAAGCATCTCATCATTTCACTCAAGAGCCCGATGGTACAGATCCACTTCCACCGCTCATCTTCAAGCTCTCTTCAATGGCTCTCCTCAGCTCTTCATCATCCTCAGCATCGTTTGTCGCTTCGGGTACTTCTTTACTCATCCCTTTAGCCAGCTGCTGTTTCCTAAACTCTTCTTCAGCGAGGCTTTGCTTCTTGACATATTCCATCACAATCTCTTCCTCTGTCCTCTCATGCCGTGCCCTCTCCATCTCATCTTTAGATGCCTCGATAGCTCTCCGGAAATGCTCATCCTCATCTTCCTCTTGTCCGATGGGTGGGGAAGTGCGAGGTGGAAGAGTAGGAGCCACCTTGCGAGATTCTTCGATGGCTCGCTGCAAATCGGCATCTTCGTCGCTCGTCGGAGTCAATACCGAGCCACTGCTACGAGGTTCGCCGCCATGAGTCGGTATGGCGGTATCCACGGCGTCGAGCTCCTGGGCACCAGATCTTGATGGTATAGAGAAGTCGCCAGCATCTCCTATCATGCTTTCGCGAATGGCCTGTTCAATCAGGTCCTGGTATTCTTCGTCCGTAATCTTGTACTCCTCATCCGCAAAGATATCATGATGCTTGCTATCCATGGCCAAGCGAATAGGGTCAGGCAAAGAACCCTGTTGTCGCATAGCTTTAACGCTCTCACGAATAGCAGCTTCAATCATGGCGTCTTCTTCTGCATCTCCACGCGAAGTCTCCAAGACTGAAGCTCGAATAGCTGCCTCGTATTCTGTATCAACAGCAGAGGTCACCTCTGCATATCTCGGGGCGGGGGAGGAAGAGCGCCTATTTCTCCGGCCCGAGTTCTGCCGTGACGGTGATTGCGACAGAGCAGCGACCAGTTGACGTCGTCCTTCCTGAGGAGAGAAACGCCAGGAGCTCGATTCGCTTCTGGATTCGACTCGAGAAGCATCATCTTGTTCCTGGGTGCTTGCACTTTTTTGGTAAAGGGCTCTCAGATCAGCACCATGTTTCCATCGATAAAGAATATCAGCCTTTTCTCCTTCGGATGCGTTCTGCATATCTCGTTCTCCTTGGACGACCCTCGAGGTGATGATATAATTCTGCACGCTCCTTGATAGGAATTTGTTAAGCTCGGCATAGGCGCCTTGCATCACGTATGCTGGGAGACCCAAAAATCCTGATACGTGCCGTTAGTACATCCCAAGAGATTGGATGAATACGCATATCACTCACCTGCCGCGGGCTTTGCAATGAGCCCTCCGATGCCCTTCCCAACGCCCTTGATCAGCCCAGCAGCACCTTGTTTCTGTGCCCCTCTCATTGGCTGCGTGACTAGCCCCGAGATTCCATCATAAAGGCCGAATCCAAGTTCTTTACCTGCGACCCGTACGCCACTGTTGAAGTCTGTGACCTTTTCAACCGCTCGAACGGTGTCGTCATTGTACAGTCGTGGAATGTTCCTAAACCCTTTTGCGAGGCCGAGACAAAAGTTCATGGGAGATTTGACTCCTGTAGTCACGATGCGCCCAACGTTTTTGCTCGTTCCGACTGCGGCCTCCATCGTTGCAGCTGCAGAAAGCGCCCTTCGGCGGGATGACGACCGACTTCCTACTGGGCTGCCGGCGGTGGGAGACCGGGTTCGACTGACTTCAGTGGGTAATGAGGGAAACTGGGCAAGCGGTGCTGCAGAGTTTGGGTCGCCTGCAGTGTCTGCAGTGCTGGCGGTTGTCGGGGTTATTCTACCGGAGCGCCCTTTGATCGAGTTGGACCTTGATTCTGGGTCGCTCTCATCACCACTAGCTTGACTGGCCGCATCACAGCGTTCCCTAGCTTTCCTGGGGCTTTTGAATATATCCAAAGGCATGTCCACTATAGCCATGCCTATGTCACTAATATCGGTCACCAGAGATGTTGCGCCCGCGGTGATTGGGTCAGGAGGCTGATCTTCAGTGTTATACTCGTACGGGCGGTATCTAAATAGTCAGTAAATATCATATAGAAGGTAGTAGGCTGCATGTTCATCTTACAGTTTCAGATCCGAGTACTTCAGGAGACGCCGATCGACGAGGACGGCAGCAACCAGAGGACTGAGCCGCACCTTTGTCTTCTTCAGACGCCATGCTGCGGCTCGGCTAGGGGCCACCGAACAGCGAAGCAAATCTATATCGATATGATTATGAAAGCTTCGGCTTCCAGTTTCCGCACCATTTTCCTCTCGAATCTTGCGGCCAAGCGCTTGAGCTTGATCTTGGGTCTCTTGCCGAAGACAGAATTTGATTGCTTCAGCAAGCTTCTCTGCCGTCAAGGTTTTGTGAGGGATTGGATCTGGTCCAGCCTTGGCCCTCGCAATCATGGCTCCCCAAAATGGCTGGTCACCAAAGAATGGAACCACAATAGTGGGCTTGCCGGCTTTGATGCCAGCCGCGGTCGTTCCAGCGCCGCCGTGATGGACAACACAAGAGACTCTTTCAAAGAGCCAGTCATGGGGGACGTTTCCGAGCATGAATATACCATCAGGCAATCCTACCGCATCAACTCCCAGGCCTCCCCATCCCTTGGAAACTAGAGCGCGCACACCAGCTAGGTGGATAGCGTCTAGTATGAGTCTTGTCATGGCATTTGGATCATCCACCACAATGGAACCAAACCCAATATACACTGGAGGAGGTCCAGCCTCTAAAAAGGCAGCAAGGTCCGGCTCCGGTGTATATGAAGATGCAAGGTTCAAAAAGTAAAAGCCCGCAACATCGATGTGTGGGCCCCAATCATTTGGCTTCGGGATCAAGGCCGGGGACCTAAGGGCATGTGGTCAGAAGAGCAGGTAATAAACAATTGATTGGTCAGTATGCATACCAACAATAAGTATAAGAAATCTTGAGTCTGTTGAGAAGTCCTGCGGCCCAGATGAGTGATAGAGGGGGGAGATCCAGCGCATTTTCTCGGAAGCGGTTGATGACATCTCCCAGTCCCTGCCATGTCATCATTTCAACAAGCGTGTAAGTCAAGTAGTTAGTGAGGACATCATCGGCATTTGAAGATTGAATATTGGCCAGCGGGTGAGGAAATGCTCGTGTAGGTGACCAAGGCATTCTAGTCGGCATGTTAGTGATGTATCTTGTATGTGCAGGACATGAGAGAGGATTCTCACGTAAACATCATGTGTAAAGGAATTCCAAGCTTCTCTGCAACGTGAATATGAGCAAAACTAGGCGGGTTTGCAATGATTGCGTCAGCCACGAACGGCTCATGGTTCGGGTCTCCGGGCATGCCCGCCGATGGATCCCAGGGTTCAAGTCTCCTATGCGGCTCGGGCGGCGGTCCCAGTCCATCTCCTGCCTCAATACAAGATCTCCAGCACCCAAGTATCATCTCCTGAACGCCTCTACGACGCTTGCTAATCTCGCCACTCTTCAAAGCATCTAAGCCAGGCATGAGACCTGGATGCTTTACCATGAAAGCCATGAGTTCGGCAGGGTCTCCCCCTATGCTGAAGAACTCGAGGCCATTCTCTTCGACAAAGGACTTGAAAGTCGCATGCGTTGCGATACGGATTCGGTGGCCGTAGGTTTCCTTGAGGACCTTACCGAGGGCAACGAACGGCTGGACGTCGCCGCGCGATCCAACGATTTGAATGACAACATTGAGTCGTGGGGGAGCTTCCTTGCCAGGCTCACCTGTGAGACTCGGCAATGTGTACACTGGTGGTAGTGATGGTTGGGCATCAACTTGGCTGGCAATGCTTGGTGCAAGAAGCTCTGCGAGTCTCTTATTCTTGGTATTGATGCTGATGTTAATTCTCCCGTCGCCTAAAATCCCATTGTTAGAAAGAAAGCTCTCCTCTATCAATTGAACGGAACGCCAATAACGCCTCGCTCATCGCGGTGCGTGTGGAGGGGCAAGGGAGCGTGATAGCTGGTGCTCACCTGTTACTTCCGCCCCGGCCTCGAATCCCGTCCGTGAGAACTGAAGCTGGTCATGATGACTTCCATATGCTGGAGGCGCATCGGGAGGCACGTCGAGGGTAGGAAGAACGAAGCCATCCGTCACCATGGCCTCTGAGGCGGGCGGGGGTCTTGACGAGGGTGGCCGTCTGCCTTTACTCCGCTCGATCTCTGGGGACACCATGGCTGAAAAAGAGTCGTCGAGGGAGAATCAATGCAGTATTTCCTGTCCAGCTAGAGCTGATATCGTGGAGGAGAAATCAGAGAGCTCGAAGAGCGCCTGGTTGAGGGCACAAGCTGGGGGCGAATAAAGTCACCTGCAGATATACGACAGCATCGTTGACCAAGACAGTCGAGCGACCTTAATGTATTGGCGTGCGCAGATTGCCACAGATTGCAAAGAGACGTAACGGTAGCACAAGGACAGAACTGAGCTGCCCAACTGGCTGAAGACTTGATTTTCAGAATGTTGGGCGATGACGTGTGGCTTTTTATTCGAGAGGCCTCAGCTAGAATTCGCCTGCGATTGATATCATCGAGCCCGAACTGGCACTGGCACACCCCCTGTTTATGAGCAACAGCTGCGCTGCTCCATGGCCGCAGCTGTGTCAGTGCTATGCCTAGCGAATAACTAGCTCGATTGCGCCCACTAACCGAGAGTCGCACAGGCAAAAGCTAGCGGGCTGTGATTAGCTATTGGATAGCAGTCTGGGCGGGCAAAGTACATCCAAGATACAGCGCGTGATATGGAATCCTGCATTCCAACCTTGCCTGCATCTGGCAATATGATTGATTGATAATTGTGAATTGCAGCAGACGCATGTTTGCTTGTGCATGATAAGACATGCTTAGCTATGGGAGCCGTTCGCTTCTACTGCAGAGATTCTTTTAAGCATGGATGGATTGATTGAATACCTCGTTATGGAGCTCGGAAAGCTCCCAAGGCGCAGAGCTGTCGTAACGCAAGGCACAAGGCACACACACATTACTTGTTCTAAATTCGTCTCAGCACAACGGCTTTCACGTCCCATTCTGGCTCAATATGATCAGGGTGAATTCTTCACAGCCACGCAATGGAGCCTTGAGAATAAGTCCCTGCAAAGATCGCCACTAGTTGGGTAGAGAAGGCCATCGAAATCGTGCCGAAATAGAAGCGCAACCGCTCATGCGCTTGATTGATTCCTATTTGGGCATATTGTGGTCTCCGTCCGCGTAACGTATATCAAGCTGCAGCCGGGGTAAAACCAACCTGACAAATCACAAAAATTAAGCAAGAGAACTCTCTCCTGACCTCAAGAATAGAAAAAGACAATCTTAATAAAAAACCGCATAAAAATTGGAATAACCGTTTTGCTCATATAATACAAAATATCATGGTCGCTCAGACTCCATGGTGATTAGGGGCCAGGTCATTGATATCCGCCAAATCCATACATCCACTTGTGTAAGCCTTTCGTTGTTTTTTTGTTACATCAGACCTCACATCAGCTAGATTTGGTCTTCATAACCTGCGCCGTTGCCGTCGCGGAACCGTTTCGCCCTTATACCATCCGTCGTGTCTCTCTCCCTCGCATCACTTCAGTCACCATATAACGTGTTTAGCTCGAAAACTTGCGGCTGATCTTGGCAATGACTTGAGTTCTAGAGTCAGTATACGCTGCGTCTTTAGGCGTTAGAGGATTTGACTCACTATGCAGAGCAACAACGGAGAAGATGAAAACCAGGGACAGGACAAGGACAACAACAGGGTCGACCTTCAATCCGGGAGACTCGTCGGTGTAAAGTCCTGCAAGCGGTTTTTGTTAGCGACATACACAATTCCTAACCTGAGCCAACTATATAGCTCTATCTGGGGGTTAAACGTACTCAGCATGGTGCTGCTGGAGCCGCCAGCGCCAGCGGCCCGTGTGCTGCTTGGCCTGGCATTGGCAAGCTTCTCCTTCTGATCAGCGGCAGCTCGTCGACGGATCGCAGTTCGAGGTCCGCCGGGAGGAGTGGGAGAGGAAGGTCGGCTGATGCTAGAACCGCTGGCCGCGGCGGGGCCATTGGCGGGTGAAGAGGGACGAGAAGACTGCGTGTATTAGCTTGGGCGCTCCATCAATGCTTGCGAATTCATCTTCTGCTGCCGCGCACGAAGCTATAGTCATCGAAAGCGCATAGCTCATCGGTCTTGTGACGCGATGCCAGCGCCGCAATCGACTTCCAATCGATGAATCAAAGCAAGCACAGATTAGTGGGAGTAAGGCGCGCATACCATTGTGAAGGAGTGTGTTTTGGGTATTAGAAAGACTGTGACGGAATCGACCGAGAATCACTGCAGGACTCTTGGGACGAATTGACAGAGTATGAAGAAGATGTACTTTAATAGAAAGGTTGGAGTTGGCGCGGCCAGCTGGTGAAATTGTGGCCCCAGCAGCCAGAGTTAAGGCCACATTCACAGAAATGCAACAGCGGCGGCCGAATGTTTCTCCGTTACGTTACCCCAGAAAACAACCCACCACCACTTTAGCGCGCGCAGTCTATCGAATTCCATTCCAGCATTGGGATGTTTGTATTATGGAGATTTATAAGGTACAAGACAATACACGAAACATGAAGCAGACAGATGTGCTTGCAGACCAGCTGAAAGCCCGACAAAAGGGAAGTAATAAAAAAACCAAAAATACAAAGATACTGCAGGCAGCCGTAGCATTCAATCAGCAATAAAAAAGAAAGAAAGAAAAAGCCGGACAACCTATCGCCAAGTAGCCAAATAAACCCAACGCAACGCTCCCCAATCAACATACATTCTGAGTATCTCACATTGATTCATTACTAAGGCCATAGAGGCTCGGGGTATTTTTACAATTTGGGGGAGACTATGTATAACGGAGGCCCTCAGCAACCTCCAAAACCTTCGCTAATCATGTTCGCCTCCATCTCAACAGACTCCGCATCACTCGCTGCCATCCTTCAAACCCTGCTTGCAGGCTCGCTGCGTGGTATGTGTATAGTTCAAAAACAATGCAAGACAGCAAAAAAACACAAAGATGAAGAAAAAGAAAAAGAAAAAACACAAAGGGAATCACAGAAAGAGGGAGAAGAAAAAAAAAGAAGAGGGGAGAAGTAAAAAGAGAAGATAGAGACAGAGAGAGAGAGACAGAGAGAGAGAGAGAGAAAGGTGCCAAGCTTGCCAGAGAAAAATTACAGCACAAACAGCCCAGATATTGCCAACAGTCTGTTTAAACACGCTCGATATAGGAGACGTATCCACAGGAAGCCCACCGCGGGCTTCAAATCCCATTGCCCACGTAGTGAAGATCCGAGAATTGACCCCTAATCTATAGGAAAGAATGACCTGCTCTTATCCCAAGACGATGTTTCGAGCCTCCTCCCCCTTTTGGTTTTGATTTCTTGGAGCGTTTCCGTCTTTCTTGTTCTTCAAGTCGTTTAGATGCGATTGCGGCGTCAGTTGGAAGATCTTTCTGGTCAACTCAAACCCCTAGCCGACTTTCACCCCTTGCTCGGTCTTTTGTTGACTGAGAATAAAAAAGGAAAATTTCCGCAGGCTGAGGAGCTGCGTTCCATAGATCAAGGCTGATTATATAAGATTAGACTGTACATCTACACCCGGAAACGAAGAGATTTCAACCAAACGCCTCCCGCTATGACGGCAATGCTGCAGATCGGGCTGTTGAATTTTTGCTGAAAAGGGAAAATAAAAGAGACTGAAGGAAATTTTTGGTGTGGTATCTCAGAGAGTGACATCAAGAACCAGGCTGACGTCGGCAACGTTGGGGCCAGCGAGGTCTTCAAGGACGGGTATAAGGTCGAGCAGCTCGTTGTCGTGCGCGTCGGAAAACCAGCTGCTGATTGGAACAGCATGCTGGGGGTGGAATATGTAGGAGGTTGGCGAGTTGTCGATGATGATGGTGTCCTTCAAATCTCGCCCAACTTGTGAAAGGTCCTTGACATAGTTTCCTTGGTGGTTGTAGCAGCTCTCTCGGAATAGACGATGATGAACAACATTGTGTATATCTAATTGGTCTAGCAGAGGATCGCCATACTGTTCACACACATATACGTTAACACAATCAATTTCGACGATTCGAGTGGCGGAAGAAGCTCTGCTTACCTTTGAGACTGATGCCGTAAAGACCACTACTTCGTAAAGTTCTCCAACTCTCTTCATAAACTCATCTACACCAGGTCGCTTAATGACATACACGTTATGATAATTGCCTTCAATTTCAACCGGTATTGTGAAGTCGGCTTGATGAAGAATCTGGCACCTTGGTTAGCCTTCTAATCTTTTCTTGTCCAGCACTGCCCAGCTCGAAATAGGAGAACAAACCTTGAATGAACTGTGAACCAAGGTTTCGTCGAGGTCCAAAACTAGACATTTTCTTCCTTTGAGTTCAGGGGTAATGGGGGGTAATAGCCATTTTTGAGGCTCGGGTGCTGAAGGGCCCTCATCTGTAAGGGGAAGCGCCGTAGTCACTAGGGGACTTGGGCCAGGGCCAGGCGGAGGAGGAGGGAGCGCAACTTCGTGAGCCTCTTGTCGTACTATCTCAGGCTGCACTTCATGGGCCTCTTCCACCGCAGGCACATCTCGCATCTCCACGTCGTCAACCACCTCTTCGATTTCTCGAACCTCCTCGTTCGGTTCAGGCAGAGGGCTCGGAGGGTCGACTGTAACGGCGGGGGCGACATGTTTCGCTTCCTGGGTCGTTTGTTCCTCCAACTTGGTCTGGTCCTGAGCGCTGCTCGACGAGATGCCATGGTCCTTGCCCTGGGGTGCGGTGGTTGCTGGAACGGGGGGCTTTTCATTGCTCTGCTTCGCCGGCGTCTGGTCTTGAGGCGTGTGTGTTCTTGACTTGGCTGTTGTCGGTCGAGGGGGCAATTTATCCAGTTTGTGAATCCCCTGAGGCGAGTCGACGGCGTTCGCCGAGTCGGGCACGACGCAGCATCCTAACAGAGCCAGGAACCCACTGCTCTTCTTCCTCTTTCGTTTCTGCTCGCTTGCGGACGGAGAGCTGGGCTGGGAAATGTCGGCTGTGCGAGCAGGTTCAGCTTCACCACTGGAGCTGCCGTTTCGCTGTCTATCCAAAAAGCTGCCCTTGGATTCTCTAGACCTGCTGCCGATGCTGCTTCGTGGATCGGTGATGGTAGCCCCGCTCAAGCCAGTCGTAGTCGGCGAAGACTGGTTCCGCTGCTGAGATGACGATCGCGACGGCACCTTGAGGAGCCCTCGGCCCTTACTGGAGCTCTCCCCATCCTCCGGCAACAGCATATCCTTCTCCTTGCCGGACCCGGAACTAAGCGGGATATTGTCCTGCTTAAAGTCGACGACCGCGGTCGTTGCCACGGCTGTTTCGGACATTGTGAATTGTCGCTATGTTGAACCAGTCAGCTTTTATTTTCCTCATTCAACAAAGAAGCCAAGACGCGACGTCACAGTGCGCCTGGAGATATAAGCTTAGTCGGAAGCTTCCAAGCTCGGTTGGGCTGCAACAAAAATGCGATGCTGGTCGGTATGGCCGGGCGACGATATTTGGAAGGCATCGCGGATGGACAACACCAAAGCACTCGCTCCCCGTCATTTAAAGCACATGCTTCCCAACCGGGAAACAAAGAGGCTCCCATGAACAAATTGTGGACAAGAGGAAGTAAAATTGCGCGCGGCTTTAGCGCAGCTGCTAAATGCATCTTGCACGTACCTCAAAAACACTCAGACAGCTGAGCTGGCTTGAATTTCCAAGCTTCCAACGCAATCAAAAAGAAAAAAAAAGGAAGGAAAAAGAAAAGAAGAAGACTGAAAATAAAAGAGAGAAAAGAATGTCAGCCCACAAGGGGCGTTTGGCAGCGACCGTGCCGTTCGTTGCTCCGAATGCCCTTTTGCAACCAAAAATTACCGGGGGTTGGCGAGGAGCTGAGACGCGCCCGACAGACAGAACTGGAGATTTAGGGAGTTCGACGATGGGCGCCCGTGCTCTTTTTGGTCGCAAGTTCGGGCAGAGAGGAAGACGAAGGCGAGAGCGGCCGTGACGCCAAATAGTCGTGGCAGCGATGCGTGGCAGCAAACAGCCGGTGTCAGCGCCGAGGCAGTTGGTGAGGGCGATTCTGTCGCGATCAGGAGGACGATGCAGAGGCGAGGCGACGACGGCAACGACGTACCGGCCGAAGAAAGGTGAGGGCTCAAGCGAGATGATTGCCTTTAAACGTGATGGTTTGGCTGAGCCAGGTCGGGGATGGTCCGGCGTGCAGGGACGGCTGGGGGAGTTTTTGGGGGGGTTAAGGTGTGGGTGGAGTGCTTGTCGAGATTAGCCAACGGCTCTAGCGACCTGCTGGGCGTTAGTGGGGGAACAAGCAGGGACTGTGCGCGGATGGCTGCTGGCACTGTTGCATTGCTGTGATATCGCAAGCTCAGTGGGCTGCCAGCTCTGACCAGGTACTGTGTCTTGTGTTGTTTAGCGTCGTCCCATGCCCACGCACAGTGGCGATAACAGTGCCGCTCACCGTGGCCACTGTTAAGCCAGTAAATCGCGAGCGCATGGCGCCCTGTCCCAATCTCCGCTAATGGCGGCCGCCAAGTTCTCATCTTACCGTCCAACGCTGCAATTGTGGGCTTCTCAGTCTTCCTCTTTAGGAGAAGCGTGGCTACGGCCGGCGCTCTGCACGGCGGCCCGCTCACACGCTGCGACAGGGCAAATTGTCGCTGGCTCGAGGTCTTTTGGGCTTGGGCTGTGCTTCCATTCCCTGCCACTGCTCCAGCT
Source organism: Trichoderma semiorbis (assembly GCA_020045945.2). Classification (NCBI taxonomy): domain Eukaryota; kingdom Fungi; phylum Ascomycota; class Sordariomycetes; order Hypocreales; family Hypocreaceae; genus Trichoderma; species Trichoderma semiorbis. Next base: position 4,077,027 of record CM034695.1, read on the forward strand.
GCCAGTCGAGGCCATTCGCCCGGAAGCCAGACAGACCCAGCGCAAGACAGGACAAGACAAGGCTTCTCTACGAGCCTCAATATACCGACAACCCATCCATAGGCATTGGACCAAATGCTACAATACGAAAGGTACGAGGCACGGAGTGTAGGATGCCACCTACGGTGCGGGTACCGAATACGTACGAGTACCGCAGATGAGCTGAGAGCTTCACGGCATGTTCGCAGGCGCCAAATCCATCCATGGCCTCTCGTTAGGCTGCCCCATGGCGTGGTCCGTCGGTGGGTCAAGATCTCTCTGCTGCTGGGCCCCCGAGCTCCTACTGGCCACTGCCGTCAAGCAAATCACGGCTCTGGAGCTGGAACTGGAGCAGACAAAAGGGAACATGGAAGGGGGGAAAGGAAAAAAAGGGACGAGCCTCTCCCCCAGAAACCTGGGCGCGCCATCCCCCCTCTCGCTGTGCGTGCCGAGTGAAGAGCCCCGACATGGGCTTCGTGATTGGCCCTGTTGGCGCCCAGTCTTCGAATCGTTCACATTGTACCCAGTCGCAGCCTAGTCGCAGCACTAGCCTACCCGCTGTGCGAGTCGTCGTTGGAGCAAAATGGCGTCGAGGCCCTCGGTGAATGAAGCGTGCGTCGCTTCGTATTGGCGGCATGCATGCTCCTAGGACATGGAAGCATCAGGCCTGGTCCCCCGGACGCTGGCTCTGATTACGGAGCAGCCACGCATAAACGGGAATGGATACCTATTCATGTACGGACATGTACGGCATCGGATGGAGTCTGTTTGATTGGCATGCTCGGCAAGTCGTCACACATGCTGCGGCCGTGCATGTGGCCAGCTGTTCGCGCAAAATGCCTGGCCCGCCTTGTATCCCCGGGCGCATTGTTTCCCGGCCTCGTCCTACCTGGTACGGAACAAGCAGGCATTCGCAGCAGCATCAGCTCTCTGGTGGCTGCAGATTTGCCGTTGCACAGAGGAATCAATCCAATGCATCTAATCTAATGCATGATCCTGCCCTCATCTACCTGGTACCTAGTCTACCTTGTCTAGTGCCTTAGGATCACCTCCGTCACATCTGCTAGTCGTAGCGGTATCCAGCGTCTAGTAGCATTATGGAGCTTTTCTAGGGCTTGCAAATTGGGCTATCGATGGCTCTCGCAAGATTAGGTGCCTGAGCCTCCTGGACAAGCTTTGTGCTAATTTCTAATTTTAGGCGCCCCGAGTTCTGTCGGCCTGTCTGCAGGGTAGGTGGTTGTCGACAAGGGAAGAATCAATGAGAACAAGATCAGTCGTGCATATTACTTGCTGGGTCCCTGGTATGTGCGGCTCGATGGAGTATTATTATTCGCTTTCTATTTTATATATATTTATTTTGTTTATATTGACATATACGAGTAGATCTTGTGACCGGTTTGAGGACGTGGGGGTGACTGCATCTTAAAGAGATGAAATCGGTAGATTTGCCAATTTCCACGCCACTTGTGCCCATTCAAAACAAGCGCTTCCCCTTCTCGAGATACATGGCGCCACGGCAAAACAAAATTAAGCAATATGAACAAGGCGTTAAAAATGGAGTCCTACCCGTATACTACAACGCACACGTGCCGCAACAGCGTGGCTTCAACAGTATTTTGGCTGTATCTACAAAGTATCAGCAGCTGGCACAATTCTCCGGAGACCGGATCTGGCTGAAGATTAGGATTGTGGGGCCGCTTGTGGCTATTCCAGTACAAGCGCATTCGGCGCTTCTCACAAACAAATTTGGATTTTTACACAACAGTCATCCGGACAGCAACGCCCAAGTAGCCTCAACCTTGAGAGCCACAGATACGCAAAAGCCAAAACAAAGATGGAAAAAAAGCCTTGCCTTTTGATTTGAAAAGATCAGAAAAGAGGTCTAGATACGATGGGCTGACGCCTTTCTTGTCTATATACCACCTGAGCTCCCACCTATTTTACCATGTAATCGTCATCTCAGCGCTGAAAATTCATCGCATCATCACACCACCCACCCGACTACCCTAAATCCCCTATATAAGAATTTGAGACTTGACTTCATATCACAATGTCGAGGTGGAGCCGTCTTCCGGAGGAGATGAGACTCCAGGTGCTGGAGACTCTGGCACAGGATCCTCGTCACAACGTCGTCGACGGCACATACGGCCTGACCAACTACGTCCTTGTCTGCAGGGCATGGCAGAAAATCTTTGAAAGGGCCAATTTCCGGCGCATAGTTCTCTCCCAAGCCGACCTGGATGCCCTGGAAAAGATCCCAAAACGGTGCAAACCCTACGTTAGACACATATGTCTTCGTATCGAGATCAATGAATACCGCCTTTGGGGGAGTTCCCCGCAGGTGGTACGACCGGAACGAATGGAAGACATAGCAGCAAACAACGACATTATTGAATTGGCCGTTGGAAACCTTTTTCGCGTGCTTAAGTCTTGGGAAAAGGAGCTTCAAAAGGTCCGACCGAGCTATCAAGGCATGGCTCTGGAGATGAGTATGCATTCACCGAGCGACCCCAAGTACGTCTACAGAGGAATCACTGCAACAGGGCTGGAAAAGGGATTGTCCTGGACAAATGAGGTCGGCCTCGAAGGGGCTGTTTCAAAGATATTTGGTGGATCTGTTCACATCCGATTTTACCAGAACCTTCCCCAGCTGAATCTGGTAACAAGATTCATTATGAAAAGACACACACGCCGGCGGATTTCCTCATTTACGCTGCACCAGATACTTTCTAAGTTCCCTCATCTGGAAGATCTGGTCTACGAGCCGTGGCAGCAGTCCCTGGATACGGTGCAGGACCTGGTTGATGCAGGTATGTCGATGGTTCGCTCGTATATCCGGATGAACTGATGAGCTAACCATGACCCACAGGCTATGTAAATTTAATAAAAGGCTCGCTGCCAAAAGGACTGAAACACGTCACGTTTTTGGAAGATCGCCAAAATGGACAGGCGGGGCTTTTGACAGCAATAGATCCGGCGCAAAGTGCATCAGCACGAACAGCAAACCCTTTCGTTGGTGCCGCCTTGGCAAAGAGGAGCGTCGACTTTGAGAGTCTCTCGGCGTCATTTCTCGTCGAAGCGAACGACTTCTTCCGAGCGTATAAGCGAGAGTGGACTTGGAAAGCCTTGCGATCCCTGACACTGACATCGATGTATCTGGACTCTAAGCGAAGCTCCGAGGAGATCAATGGCATGCTCAAGGCTGCTGGCGACGCAGCACTTGCGATGCCCATGCTCCAAAACCTGGAAATATGGAACGGTGGCCCAGGGCACGCAGCCATTTTTGAGTATCACGGGCAGCGTGGTGAAGCCTACATAGCATGGCACAGCACTTGGAACTTGGCCATTGACCCACACGCCGTCAAGGCCTGGGAAGCTGTGGCCTATAAGAATCATGGTTGCCGGCTTGATGTTCATGACGAACACACTCTGATAGGTGCCGGCGATGAATTTCGGCATTATCAAGATGTTATTAGGCGTCTCCGGACAAGAAGGAATGCCATCAGTCGGGAAAGCCTGGGCGAGCTGCGATTAGAACTCGAAGACGGATGCATGTGCTTTCCGTAGAGTTAGGATTGGTGGTTGTGTAAAATCACGAGACGAAAGAGGTACCATGCGCATGCATCCGCGGGTTGATATATCTCTGGTACAATGCAGTGCTTGATACTAGTTAGCATAAAGACCTATTATACCCGCAAGACATTCGACATGCAATATGACAGCACATCTGTCCAAGAGTGTACAAAATCGCATCTTCTCTTTTCGTCTTTTTGTCGACAATCGCCAAGCTTCCCCAGAGTCTGGCCCCACAGTGTGGAGTCACGTGTGGCTGTTCTGGGGCGGTTCCGTCATTGCTCCATTTCGGGATTGAGGATTGAGGCTGGGCCTCGGGACAGCTGGGCGCGGCTTCACATGTCCAATCCAAGTCGTCGCTTTTTCATCCTCTTCCCCAACACCGCCCGGTAACGATAGACGACACGATTATCACCTTGCACGTCTGCTGATGGCTGTTTCTCAGTGGCTGCTTTGTTAAAAACACGATTGATGCGCTGCTTCCTTTGCTGCTAAACGATATCTTCCCACACGCGCATACGATCGACTTGATGAACCCCGACTCCGTCTAGACGGGACTTGCGACGCCTGGGGTGTCCGAGAAGCACGTCCAGCGTCCGCACCGGCTACTGTAAAAAACGATGGCGGCGCAGTCAAACCTGCGCAGGACGGCGGCGGAGGATGCGCTGGCCGAATTCCTGGAGAAATGGACCGGCATCCTGGGCAAGAGATTGCGGTCCACGTCGCGAACCACCCGCACCCTCGCCACGCTCTCGCTCGCCATGTCCATCATCCTCGGCGCAGAGGGCGGAAGGCGGTGGTGGAAGAAGCGGCGGCACGAGCATGAGCAGGGCCGCAAGCTGGTCCGCACCAATTCGTGGCTGCACAACAAGGATGGCTCCCGAACTATCTATGTCCCCTACAAGGACGGCACCTCCAAGGTGGTCATCAACACTACGAAGCCTCTGACCTTTGAGGCTCATAGACGGCTGTTTCTCAACCCACCGAGAGTATCTGGCCTTGGCGATGGTACGGTGCCTTCTGCCCAGACCAAGCCTGGCTTGAATCTGGCCTTTCTGCACCAGTTCCTCAGTCTTATGAGTATCATGATTCCGCGGTGGTCTAGCAAAGAGGCTGGTTTGCTCATTAGCCATGGCGTCTTTTTGATGTTGCGGACATATCTATCATTAGTGGTAGCTCGCCTGGACGGTGAGCTTGTTCGAGATCTCGTTGCTGGCCGTGGAAAGGCCTTCCTGTGGGGTATTGTAAAGGTACGTGTTTATGCAAACCTCTCTGCTGGGGATTTACCTCAGCTGTATAGCCTGTGTTCTAACTGAAATCCTCTCTATAGTGGTGTGGACTGGGCACATTTGCCTCTTACACGAATGCCATGATCAAGTTTCTCGAGTCAAAGGTATCGATTGCGTTCCGAACTCGGCTTACTCGGTATATCCACGACATATACTTGAACGAAAATTTGAACTACTATAAATTGTCTAATCTAGACGGAGGCGTGGGACAAGGAGCCGACCAGTTCATCACCCAAGACCTGACGTTATTTTGTGCCTCGGCGGCCAATCTCTATTCATCACTTGGCAAGCCATTCGTGGACATTTGCGTCTTTAGCTTCCAGCTTTATCGATCTCTGGGCCCGCTGGCTTGGATAGGTCTGATGAGCAACTACTTCTTAACCGCAAGCATTCTGCGGAAGCTATCTCCGCCGTTTGGCAAGCTGAAAGCGGTCGAGGGCCGGAAGGAAGGAGATTTCCGCAGCCTGCACGCTCGTCTGATCGCCAATGCAGAAGAAGTAGCCTTTTACGGTGGTGCGGAGATGGAGAAGACGTTCTTAAATAAGGAGTACAAGTCTCTTAAGAGCTGGATGGAGGGCATCTACATGCTCAAGATTCGTTACAACATCTTGGAAGACTTTATCTTAAAGTATAGCTGGAGCGCGTACGGCTATCTGCTTGCTTCATTGCCCGTCTTCCTGCCGGCCTGGGGTGGCGTTGGCGGTGCCGCTGAGATGAGCGAGGGCGGCGAGAAGGGCCACAGAGAGCGGAACCGCATGAAGAGCTTCATCACAAACAAGCGGCTGATGCTTTCGCTGGCCGACGCAGGCGGCCGAATGATGTACTCCATCAAGGACCTTGCCGAGCTGGCTGGATACACTAGTCGCGTGTATACGCTCATCTCGACTCTTCACCGGGTCCATGCTAACGCTTACTACCTCCGAAGTGGACAGAGCGAGCTCTACTCTCTATCTGACGTCCAGGGAACGATTCAGAAGGGATTTGATGGTGTTCGTTTTGAGCAGGTGCCGGTTGTTGCCCCTGGCCTTTGGCCCCAGGGTGGAGAGGAGCTGCTAGACTCTCTATCGATGATTGTCCGAAGAGGCGAGCACCTTTTGGTATGTATAAGCTGTGCCTTGTCTTCGTTGCTGCTTGAACACCGACTGACGGATTACTTCCCCTTTTCTTAGATATCTGGCCCGAATGGCGTTGGAAAGACTGCCATTTCCAGGATCCTGGCTGGCCTGTGGCCCGTTTACCGGGGGCTGGTTAGTCGACCGAAGAGCATGGGTCAAGACGGCATCATGTTCTTGCCCCAGCGGCCGTACCTGAGCCCCGGTACTCTTCGAGATCAGGTCATCTACCCCGATGGCCACGTGGATATGCGGGAGAAGCGCAAGTCCGAGCAGGATCTGCAGAAAATCCTTGAAGCGGCCCGCCTTGGCTACTTGCCAGATCGGGAGGGAGGCTGGGACACGCGCAAGGAGTGGAAGGACGTGCTCAGCGGGGGCGAGAAGCAGAGGATGCAGTTTGCGCGCCTTTTGTATCATGAGCCGCAGTATGCTATCATCGACGAGGGCACCAGTGCTGTCTCGAGTGACGTTGAGGGCTTACTGTACGAAACGTGCAAGGAGAGGGGCATTAGTGAGTAATCCTGCATTTGTCCCATGAAGATGGAGGTTTGAACTAACGATTCTATCTACAGCTCTCATTACCATTTCAACACGAGCTTCTCTCAAGAAGTACCATACTTTCAACCTTCAGCTGGGCGTCGGCGACCAGGGCGACAGCTGGGAATTCGAGCGCATCGGAACGGAGCGCGAGAAGATGCAGGTTGAGAAGGAGGTGCAAGAGCTGCGCGAACGCCTGGCGCAAGTCGACGAGCTGAAGAAGCGGCGAGACGAGATTGAGAGGGAACTTGCGGCGGTGTGGACGGATAAGGGCGATTTGCTTGACGCACCGTCGTATATCGGCGTTGACGACGAGATGCAAGCTGAGGACGAGGAGCAGCAGGTCGAGGCCTGAAAGGAGCCGGCGGCTGACTTGTTCTTTTTTTTCTGTAGGGGGCGGGGGCGGACGGAGGACTGCATGAGAGACATGAGTGCATTTCTTTTCATATGTGTCTGGCGGAGATTGGGTTTTGATTTTTTTATACGTGATGCCCAGTTTTATACAATGTATTATTTTATCCTACCTAGAGCGGAAGCATACACACCGAGGCAGTTTTTTGATTTAAAAATAGGCAATTGTTCAGCTTCTCACGCTGGTTTGTCTCATTCGGTGCGCTATTGTGAGACATTGGGTGTTTCTTTTGGGACAGTGGGAGGTGCACGAGGCGGTATGAGGTCCGATCTAGACTGTGGTCCATGATGTTCGGTCTTTGGAGGTTTGGATCTTGATATTTGTCGGATTGTTTGTTCCGGCGAGTGCATTCGTTTTATACCACAAGAGACACAAGATAAGTATTTGAACCATGTGAGAGATGTAATGAAGCTGTCCGTGAATAGCCAGCCCCTTATAGGAGAACCGCCCCCAAACCATCCCAACTTAAGATGAACCTGATAAAAGCATATCTAAGACAAAAATGTCAATCTCCATTTCCCGCGTCGGAAGCCGTCTTGACTAGCGGCACAAATCCCACGGATTGGGCCGGGCTCGCCCAAACGGCGTTGGTGAGCTGAGAGGCGATTCTTTTCCTCCCTGCATGTGCTATACTCTGTACGTTCATCCCGACGTTTGCCCTGCATGCGGGATAGAGTTTGGTGGCCGACCGGACTGGTTTCTAGACCTCTATCGGTTTAGATTATAAAATTGTAATTAATAGAGGAAAAAAAGAAAAGAAAAGAACAGCTGGGTTGTGTGGCTGTTGTTCTGGATTTTCGGGGGTCTCACTGGTGGGTGTCTCAGAGGAGAGTCACATTGCACTTGTTTGTGATAAGATTATATATGATAGGGGGAGTAGTAGCGAGCAAGTTGATTCTTGCTCATGTGTGTGATTTTTTTGTGATTCATCTTTTTATTGCTTTTTGTCTCGGCTTGCTCCCATTTTGTCTGCTGTTAATGTTGTGATCATTTATGATATATCGGCCAATTGGAGAACATTCTTCTTTAAATATTCTCTCATCGTCCCGTTATACACACCATGTCACAATCATCCAAATTTCATTTGCGAGCCGGATCAAGGGCCTCGCTCGCTTCAGTCGGCCAGATGCCCGTCATCAACGAAGACAGCAATACCACCATCTCAACATCACCAACGACACCGCCACTAGCAGTCCTACGCGTACCGACCAAGAACCCCCGACGAAGCATAGGATATCCTGCTGAAGGACCAACTATACCATTTGTGATTGGGTTTCAGGATATGCCTCCAGGGGTTCTGACTCCAGCCGAGTGCAAAGACGAAGGCGATGATGGCGATGAGGATACTGTTGTTGGACAGATGACGCCGACGCCGCCGGTGCGTCCAGGAGATAGTCAGTGGGATGGTGAAAATTGGAAACCAAATAATACGCAGAGGAGATGCCACTTGATCCTCATTATCGCCGTAATTCTGGTGGTTCTCGTTGGGCTTGCCGTTGGGCTCTCGCTTGGTCTTACAAAGGCGTGAGTTCTATATGGTCTTTTTCGGAGTATTGGACGATATAAGGATACACGTACGGGAAAAAAGCAGTACTCATACTATAACAAAGCTGACATTGTGTACTGCAGATCACTCAAAAACAGACGAGGCGGTAGCCAAACTACTTTCGCCTCCAACTTGCCAACCGGCTCATTCACAATCGACACGCTGCTTCAAGACTCATCTTCAGCATGTACCTCCAATCCAACCACCTGGAGCTGCCTTTCCTCCCAAGGCGACCGTGTGGTGCGCTTTTACTGGAACATTACGCAGTCCGGCTCAGGTTACCTGATTTCTTCCTCCAACGACCCCATAGTTTCGTCATTTTCAAATATCCCCTTGACTCTTCTCGACGGCGGCAACGAAGACGAGAGAGTGACGTTTTCTTTCACACTGGATGTCACTTTTGAGCCGCCCGTTACGGCGACTAATCGTGCTGCAAAGTGCACTTACACGGACACCACCTACGAGGCGACGCTCTGGACGAAGCGCGGAGCACAACAGCCTTACGGTTCAGTCCAGAAGCGAACGGGGTATGGAAACTGGACGGGGCTGGTGGAGATTTCAGAGAAGAAGAATGCTACCCTCGGAGTGCCGCAGTGTGTGGATTCGCAGGGAATTGTGATTGCGGATGTACAGGCTGAGATGGGGACCTGTGAGTGTGCGTATAGGACAAAGGGGTGGCAATAAGGGGAAGAAATATCTGAATATTAATGTATAGAAATGTGTAATGTATATGTATATATGTAGGGATGGCGTGCGTATTCGATTTGAGAGTGGTTTGGATTTTTAGCAGATAAATGACTTTATAAAAACAACTGGGGTATAAAATTCTCTTAACAAATAGAAAATAGTCTATATGTTTACCCAATTACACTGAATCACAACTTACCATGTATCATGTATTCACCCACTTACCAAGAATCCTCACCCATAAGCTCATCCTCTTCATCTTCATCCATAGCTTCACCTCCATCCTCATCCTCATCCAAATCCATCATACTTGCCGGGCCTGCACTTTCTGGGCCATCATCCATAGATATATCCATGGCGTTGCCAGCGGACGTCATGATAGTTTGGCCTGTTGACGCAGGGAATCTGCCAAACTGAACTCGTTTCCGCTTCTTCGCGTTCCTCCGTTCACGGCTTGTACTCTCTGACCGCGAAGAAGCCCTCGAGCTGCGTTTCTGCTGATTAGTTTCTCCTAAGAGCTGGTTTGCTTGCGTCCCTAAAGCAGAAAGCGGTGGATTAGTCGCTGGACCAGCTCCCGCCGTCTGGCCAAACATAGAAGGTCTTTGATGGCTAAGATGTATAGATGAAGCCGTTGAAGAAGCACTGAGTGGCGATCGATGGCTTTTGCGTCGTAGAGAAGGTACCCGCGTGATGACTGCTGGATTAGTTCTCGCTGCCCGTGAGCCATGAGTAACAGCCGGTTGGGGGTAAAGACCTGTGGGTGAATCTGTTGAAGAGTCGCTGAGTGGTGAACGATGGCTTTTCCGTCGTAGAGCAGCTACATGCGTGATGCCTGCTGGATTAGTCCCCTCTGCCTCTGAACGGTGACCAAAAGCTGTCGGTGGGCGAGGATATGTAGGTGTATCTGCCGAAGAGTCACTGAGTGGTGATCGGCGGCTTTTGCGTCGCAGAGTGGCCACATGCGGATTCCGAGGCGAAACATTGTGATTCGTCGCCTGAGGACCGCCGTTGCCTTGATGCCCTGGACCTGGCATCTCAACTATTGGACCCTGTGAGAGAGGAACCGGGCTCGTTTTTGTAAGTGCCCAAAAGTCATCCCAGAAGGTCCGTGTCTCATGACCCAATTCCTGGAAACCGCGATATTTGCGGTCGCAGATCTTTCTCAGTAAATAGGCCAGTTGGGGGCGGTCCGCTGGTTTCTCGAACTGACACTGCATAATGAGATCGAGGAGGTCGGCTTCGATATAGGCGTGTGACTCTCTGCATATGCGCCAGCCGTATGAGTTGCCTGTGCATCTTCGGTCCTGGGCCGTGTATTCCATCGTGGTTAACGGGTGGCCTACCCAATTCCTTGTGATAATGGCCTCCATCTAGATGAATAGTCTAGTCAGCGTGATATCGCACAATATGAGAGCGTCAAAGGATAAATGGGGATATTTACAATTTTAGCAATAGTAAAGATGTTTGTCCAAGTGCCATATCGTCCTGCAACTTCATTATGCTGAGAATCAAAGGAGTCGCCGGTGAATCTCGATACTGGGCCCGGATTACTTAAATCGACTTTGTCCCACTCTTTTGAAACCGTTTCCTAGTAGTCATATGAGCACTCTGATCATTGTAGAACATGCACGGATGATAATACTTACCGGGGGAGTGCGGTTGGATTTGGGACACCTCCTCACTTTCCAGTAATCGGCCTCTTTCCACTGCTGCCAACACTCCCTCATTCTATGGCTGAACTCTCCGAAATCGTGAAGCTAGTCGAATATATACGTCAGTTCATGTAAACCAATATTTGCGCCTTTCCTCATGCTCACCTTGAAAATCGGATGGTGAGAGTGCTGAGCATCTTCAGAAAGAAGAACTGTTCATCTTGCGTTAGCTGGGTAAAATATAACCAAATAGTAGGTGAGTACATACTGTTTTGCTCTTCCAGATCGAAATGCACGTCGTGACTGTCAATCAATGTGCAGATCCTAAGGAGCTCGTCAGTATTTTGAACATCGTCCAGCGAGTCCAATACTTTATCGAGACCCTCAGGACCCCATCTTTGTGCTGAATCCGGCTGCAATGCCGTCGACACGACGCCTTTCACCACTGCAATTAAATAATCAGCTACCAATCTCTTCTCCCTTGAAAAACAAGTCATGATGACACTTACGGCACTCCCAAATCTCCCACAGCACCTTGCTCGAGAATCTGGTGTGAAGATACGAGGCCTTGGCCATCATATCGTAAAGACTGCCACGCTCTGCATACTCCAGCACAAGAACGTCCATGTTAGTCGGCGAAAATCGCGGTCCTCGGTCAATCATATGCCCCCTGTTGATCCTGCGCCTAACACTGTCAGCCATTGCCTGAATGTCCAGAGCCTGAGTAACGTGAGAAGCCCCTCCGTATCTCAGATGCCAGTCTAGCTCGCTATCAAAGTCAGCGTTTTCACGGACAGGTATCTTGATGACAACCTTGATGCTGCTCTGGTCTTCAAAAATGACGTGCCAAAGCGTAGCTATTCCAAAGCCACCTTGGCCGAGCACCCTGATCCATTCAAGCCTGAAGCCATCCCATTCAAGCAGCTCAATGAACTGGCCGACCTGTTTTGGCTGGTCTGAGTGGCTGCTACGGGAATCTGTGAACTGGTCACCAAAGGGCCATTCGAAGGGTTGATCGTGCTGCATGTGTCTGGGGTGATAGGGGACCCTGAGGTTCTTGACATGCTCCCGAAGGATTCTGCTGGTGTTGTGAAGAGTTACGACTCTATCGCCGCGGAGCAAGGCTGATCGAATGGCTGATATGTTTCGGGTTGGTGTGAGAGGAGTCTGCTTTGCCGCTGTGCGGCGCACGATGAGATGAGGCAACGGCGATGGCATCTTGACCGTAAGGACGATGACGATAAGTTAGTGATAGAATATGCGGGTAAAATTGACGATTCCATTTTTCTTCTTCTTCTGCTATCCAAGTCGGTTGCTACGATATATGTGTGAGTGAGATGCCAAAAATAACAACTCGGTCAACAAAGAGGATCATCCAACACAATGCATCTTCATCTTGAACGCTCTCGTCGCTTCATTCATACACTGACACGTTGAATCCTGTTCATTTTCTTTGACGACGATAAACGCCCTCTTGTCCCAATTGGCAATGGAACAAAAGAAATTGAACAATGGATAGGGGAAAGTCGGCAATCTAACAAGGGGTTTCTTTCATCTCCTTGTCCTGGATGAAGTCGTCCCGGCTCAAAGAAAACAAAACCCCGCTGTCGAACGACCCCTCAAAGAGAAAATGGATACAAGCCACCGCAAATAGATTCCTGGCCGTCTCCACCGAATAGCTTCAAGCGTCGTCACCATAAGCAAAAAGCCCGGTGAGGAGTTCGCTCGTACTCGTAAGAAAAGTTTCATGAAGGAAAAAATCGACAGCAAAAATTGCAAATACCCGCGGTATCAATAGCCCGACCCAACACGACGATGTCATCTTATCCCTCAGGTCAAGCCTCCCATGTCCTATTTCCTGAATCAAGTCCAAACTTTCGTCCAACCAGTCGTCTTTATTAGTATCTTCTTCCTCCTCTTAGTGGATAATAAGCTCCATCGAAGGCGTCGGGAGCCACAAGGAGCGGCAACCAACCGGACAATTAGCCGCATCCTGGCCGGCGGAGCTTCGAGCGATTTAGGCTAAATTGCACATTTGCGGTTCCCTCAGCCTGATCATCCGGAATATCGAAGAACTGTTTCGAGAACCCGAAGGTGAATGCAGCTTGTTGCCGCAGCATTCCATGGTCATCTCCTCGCCCCTCCTATTCAGATCCACAATGACATGTTTTTTTCTCGGTGATGTACGAGTAAATGAAAAAGACGGCTTGTTGCTGCAAGGTAAAGCGCCATATTCCCGAAATGCATGTGGCATCATGCCTACGTAGGTTAGCAGAGCCACATCGGTTCATGCCCGTACATACAGATGAGCGAACGAGAGTTAAACGCACAAATAAGAGACAAGAGAGCAAAGTGACAAGTTAAACGCACTAATAGGAGAGCAGAATGACGAGCCACCAAGGACCCTGAGCTGTCCGTGTTAGACAAGATAGATGACAGCTTGCGGCCACATGCTCCCCCACCTCCTTGGGTGAGAAGAGCCATACATACGGGCCGGTTAGATCTGCTAGTTTCTACCCGCCCTCATGCATATAGGCGGCAAACAAGAACTGGCGACGGATTATTACTGGAGCTTTGGCTTGGGACCGTTGCCTCCTCATATCTAGACTCGCCCATCCATCCCAGGCCCCAGCTGACCCTTACTTGGCGGGCTAGAGTGGGATTCGATTCCACTGCGTCAGAAAAGAAAAAGAGGACTCCGCAAAGGGGCGATAGCAAGGCTGCGGCTGCGAATAAGAGAGTAACCCCCAAGCCATGAGGCACCGAGCGAGCATCCTCTCGAGTGGAGTTCGAGCGTTGTCCATAAATAAGCCCCGACAACCTTCGTTCTTCCTGTCTCGTTTGTCTATCCCATCTGACGCTCAACCGGTTCACACTCACAAGACCTACCGTTGTTTCTCGACCCAAGGAAGACTAGCAAGCAAGATGGCGTCCCCCACGATTAAGCTCAACAGCGGATATGAGATGCCCCAGGTGGGCTTTGGCCTCTGGAAGGTCGACAACGCCGTGTGCGCGGATACCGTTTACAACGCCATCAAGGCCGGTTACCGTCTGTTCGATGGTGCTTGTGGTAAGTTTCAATCAAATCGTTTTCAAGCTCAAAGAGAAGAGTGAGAAAAAAAAAAAGAATCTTCTTCTCTCTCTTCCCCGCATTTTTGCTTGTGAAAGTTGGGGTTGCGTCACTAGAAAACAGCATCAGCGCTAACGTTGCATCTCCCACTTACACAGACTATGGCAACGAAAAGGAGTGTGGTGAGGGTGTTGCCCGCGCCATCAAGGAGGGCATCGTGAAGCGTGAGGAGCTCTTCATCGTCTCCAAGCTGTGGCAGACCTTCCATGACGAGGACAAGGTCGAGCCCATCACCCGCAAGCAGCTTGCCGACTGGCAGATTGACTACTTTGACCTCTTCCTCATCCACTTCCCCGCTGCCCTCGAGTACGTTGACCCCAGCGTCCGCTATCCTCCCGGATGGTTCTACGACGGCAAGAGCGAGGTCCGATGGAGCAAGACCACCCTCCAGCAGACCTGGGGAGCCATGGAGAAGCTGGTCGATGCCGGCCTTGCCCGCAGCATCGGTATCTCCAACTACCAGGCCCAGTCTGTGTATGACAACCTCATCTACGCCAGGATCCGCCCGGCTACGCTCCAGATTGAGCACCACCCTTACCTCCAGCAGCCCGACCTCGTCAACCTTGCTCAGAAGGAGGGCATCACCGTCACAGCTTACTCCTCCTTCGGCCCCACTGGCTTCATGGAGATTGAGGACTTCCGCGTCAAGCACGCAGCTCCTTTGATGGAGAGCCCCGTCATCAAGGAGATTGCCACCAAGCACAAGAAGACTCCTGCCCAGGTCCTCCTCCGATGGGCTACTCAGCGTGGCCTGGCCGTTATCCCCAAGACCAGCCGATCGGAAGTCATGGCCCAGAACCTGGATTCCGTCAACTTTAACTTGGACGACGGCGACTTGACCAAGATTGCCGAAATGGACTTGAACATCCGATTCAACAAGCCCACAAACGTGAGTTGCCTCTTGTTAACATTCGTATCAAACTGTTCATTGCTAACCTTTGAGCACAGTACTTCTCCGCTGACAAGCTGTTCCTCTTTGGCTAAATCGGAAGATGGTTGGGTAAAAGAAAAAAAGAAAAAATCCTTTTGTGCTAGTAAAATTCCCTTGTTGGTGTTAGGATCACGTCTTCATTGTTCCTCTTTCAAAGAAATAGCTGGGCGGGTCAGTCTGGATAGAATACAAATATCAGAATATTCCGAACCATTGGAGCTGGCAAAATCTTTGTTTCATCTTTCACCACTTTGGACACGATGAGTGTCCGATCAAATCAAATCAGTGAAACGGGACACAAATGCCTTGATTGTTGCAGTAAAAGATGCCATCATATAAAAATTCGATTGACGCCGTAGTATTTCCTCCAAAAGACAAACCATTCTGGAACTCTAATACTCCAATCCACATCGTGAAACTCACATTATACTCTCACGAATGCTGAACTAGGTTAGAGGATGATCAAACTGGGAAATATCGGGGTAAGATAAGACTCACTAGCATCAATCTGCTTAACTTGTGGGAGTGCAAGCCGAACTTTGTTCCTGTACAGAGCGGGGCCACGCAGCTGAAGAGGGTTGCCCTCAAAATAGACGGCTGTCAAGTCTTCCTTGTCCTTCAACTCCTTCTCCACCTCGGCAAAGTCTCCCAGTTGATTGTAACTGGCCCACAATTCTTCGAGATTTTCCAAGGGACCAACACCCTTGAGGCTGCTTATCTGATTGTTGGAAATTTCGAGTATCTTCAGGTTGGTGTTGTTCTCAATACCTTCCAAGGATTCGAGAGCGTTGTGGGCAATGTATAGCTCCTCTAGCTGAGGGACTTCCTTGAGGGGAGACAAATCTCGGATGCGGTTGGACTGGATACTCAGCAGACGCAGCTTGGGGAGCCCTCCGAGCCCTGTCAGTTCTGTAATCTTGTTCTTCGCCAGCCAGAGCTCTTCTAGATTCTGTAGGCTATCGAGGTTTTGGATCTCTCGGATGCGGTTTGAGCCGAGTTCTAGAGACTTGAGCTTGTCAAGCCCTTCTAGCCCCTCGATTTTGCTGATCTTGTTAGCAACCAGGAATATCTCCTTTAGTTCCTTAAGATGATTGATGTGCTTGATGTGTTTGATCTTGTTGAAACTGAGATCCAGGCTTGTAAGCTTTGTTAGGTTGTCCAAGCCCCGGATGTGGGAGATCAGGTTATCGTATAAATCCAGCTCTTCCAGCGTATCGGCAAGGCTTTCGAGGCTTTCGATATCTTGGATGACATTTTGTCGGAGACAAATGCGGGTAACGTTCTTGAAGCGCTCCAGCCGTAGGGCAGGCAGTGACTTGATGCGAGAGTGGGAGCACATGATTTCTTCGGTGCCGGAATCCTCGCTATCGAGTAAATCTGTCATGTGGAACAAACGTCAGCTCCGGATACATATAATCTCGGCTCATGGTTTCCTACTCTCGTCTGCCCGGATCTCCTCGCCATGCAGGACATTGCTGTCGTCTGAGTACTCTGGGTCCGATAGAGCCTCGGGGTTGGTCATGAGCGCAGTCTTGGGAATCCGCAGCTTGCCATCCCATCCCTTGCTGTCTCTGAGAGACGGGCTTGGCTCGCCATCGACGTGATGAGACGGCCGGTCGTCCACGATGTCGATGTGGGCAGTGCCCTCGCTCTCTTTCTCTTTTCCGTGCGGGACGTCCATGACGCACTGCCGATTCTAGTGTAAGCTCGGGGCAAGATCGTCGTAGGAGAGATTTGGGTTGTCAAAGTTCTGAAGCTCGGCCAGAAGATGTCGTAGCTGTTGGAGGATGCTCTGATCACTGGATAGTTTGGTTTGTCTGAGAGCAGAAGAGGCACGCGAAACGGCTCCAGTGCTGCCTATTAGTATTTTCTGGAGCTTTCTTATTTAAGCTCCAGCTTTGAGCCTTGCGACAGATGAGAGCCCGAGTGGCGTATTTTCAGCGATGGGTGACGCCCAAGCCCACTAAACGCACGGCTGCTCCAGGCTAACGCGGGGTGGCAGGGGCTGCATCATTACAAAAAGTCCTGTAATTGACCTTGACAGCTGCATGTGGCCATTTTTATGGCTCCTGCATAACATCTCTCAAACGGCTTAACATCTTGAAAAGAGCAAACAGTACTGCCGTGGTCGAGCATGTTGTGAAAAATTGATCAAGACTTGTTCCCTCAGTCACTCCATACCTGATAGTGGGTTCCGAGAACTTGGGCTGTCAGTAATGCGCATCCCATCGTCGTCGGTTGCGCATCTCAGAGTGCCGGTGATACATGTGACGACAAGGGGCTACCGAACAGCTGCACCATGGGCATGGCAAGCAAGAAAACATACCGTCCAATATGGATATAAGCATGGGCGTTCCATTGTCAAGAGGCAAATCCATCTTGGCCAAGTCTTGATGCCGCCTCTCATCTTCACCGGACTCTTTCTTGCCCTCTGGTGCTACAAATGCATCATGCTTGTCTTATTTCAGAATGCCATCATATACAACCCCTTTCTCCCACCAAATGCACGAAGTATGACAATCTCCGAGTTTTCTCGTCAGTGTGGGGGCGTCGAATGGAAAGAGGATAGAATCAAGTCTCTGGATGGCACAGAAATTGCGCTTTGTATAAGTGAGATATCTTGTGGCGACAAGCGTGGTGGCTCATCCAAAGGACCCAAAACGCCAGTCTACATCCTATATTTCCAAGGTATGCTAATCGATTTCCCTTAAAACCACTACAATTGGCTAAGTGGAGGTACAGGGAACGCTTCATCTCTTCCCCCTCGACTACCAGATCTCTCGGGCATCCTACGCCAGCTGAAAGCAGAGACCAAGGGACGAGTGCACTATACCATGGTTTGCCTCAGCTACAGGGGATATTGGACATCTCACGATCGTCCTTCTGAGAAAGGTATCGACTTGGATTCTGAAGCGGCTCTCCGATGGGTGTCAAAGCTTCATCGTGAGAAACATAAAGAAAAACAGGCGGCACCAGTCACTATCCTTTGGGGGCAGAGCATCGGATGTGGCTTCGTGACAAACCTAGCAGCCAAGACTCAAGATGCTGCCAATCTGCCAATCAATGCCTTGGTGCTAGAGACGCCGTTCACAAACACCCGAGACATGCTCACGGCGTTGTATCCGCAAAAGTGGCTGCCGTATCGATATCTATGGCCATTCTTGCGCAATCACCTCGACAGCTTGGCAAACTTGGAGCTGATAGCCGCAAACCCCCAGAAACCAGGAGTCTACATAGTAGAGGGGGGCAACGACGAACTGGTGCCCTCAGATCATGGCGACATCCTTTATCGGCGGTGCCAGGACGTCCAATTATATGCGGAATTGCACACCGTTCGCGGAGCGCTCCATAACGATGTGATGGTAAGGAGACATGGCAAACACACCATTGCACAGTCTATTGCCTCGGCGGTCTCGCGGGCGCAGGAACTCTCTGCCGATCAGGCGCAATGTCTGCCCAGGTTGGCAAAAAGCAAAACCTGAGCGTGAACACCGGACCCGAATCTTATACTTGAGAGTTTGGTCAGATCAGCTGTGCTACGGCTCCTACTTCCAGTCATGGCCAAGTCCGCGCCCAACACACACACAAGGGATCCTCGTACCGGCTTTAGCTGGTGCAGTAGCTTACCAGAAACTCAGATGCGACAAGGCCTGTACCTTGCAATGTAATCTATCCATGATCCACTGGCGAAAAGCACGGCCCAAGCGTGAGGCTTGTTGCAGGCCGTCCGTTGTGAGACACTTGCTGTCGTGAGAATTAGATAGAGCGTCCAAGGCATCAGGACTGCTTCAACCATGGCCGGTGACAAAGCCTTGATGTAATTGGCTTCAATTGACTCTAAGCTTCTCACATTCCTCTCGTCTGAAGTTTTCAACAGCCCGAATCCCAAAACTTTTGATTCCGCGTGCCCCATCGCCTTGATGCACTATCGCGCATTCCTGCAGGCTGGTGTATGGATGCCTTGCACGGCTCCAGGCACCGCACGGCTCAGAACAGGCTCTAAAGTCTGTCCCACTGCAGCCACCATCAAACCTGTTGAAACGCCCGTGGTCTGCCCCCCCTTTTCTCAGCCCTTCTTTGCTCTGACTCGACAAACTCAGCAAGGATTCTTGGTCATCGGGCTGCGAATCCGCCTTGGCCGCTCAGAATGGTCGACACAAGTGCCGCCTGGCATCACGTGCTTTCGCAATCTTTTGGCGTTTACAGTATCACACTGTGATTATTACTGTGCAAGACTAGACGCGAAATTAACCGAGTGGACGCGTTGTGTCATCTCATTATCACCAACCCTGCCTAGGCCGCCTCACTAACGGATCCGGGGGGTGTCTGTAGGCAGGCAACGCCTCCTATGGGCTTGGGTCCGGTGTCGTATAAAACCATGGCGTCCACCTCGCTTTATGCAAAAATTTCAGCATCGTCCGGCTCAGTGCCTTAGGTAAGTGAATCGATTTTACGGTGTGGTCGATTCATTCCGGACTTTCCTCTCCTTCATACTTTGTGGTTATGGGCAGATTGCACGGTTGATTGTATCTGCCGTTAATAACAATTGCGTCCTTCTTTAATTAATCTTTTTAATCACACCGTCTCCCGACCGGGTCCACAATGTACTCCAGGCGCTTCGAAACCTCCAGCCGGAGCTTTTCCAAAGGCCACAAAGTGTCCAAATCCAGCTCTTCTTTTAGCAAGGACAGTGGTATTACTAAAAAGCGCCATGAATCTCGCCACCGGAGGCCAGCTACGGCTTCGTCCGCAAGTGAGGACACAATCATGACAAGGTAAGCTATCCTCCAGCGTGCAACCCAATGACTTCAAATTAACGTGGCCACTAGCAACTTGAGCTCTTCTATTGTGACCCTCGTTGTCGGTGCCGAACAGAGGCTTTTCGCCGCTCACGAAAACGTCCTCTCTTCGAGCCCCTTTTTTGATAACGCCCTGCGAAACCTCTACACCGACCCCTCTGCCAAGAGAATCTCTCTTCCGGACGAAGAGCCCGAGATTTTCAGCTCGGTGCTGGAGTACATGTATAAAGGGGACTACTATCCCCGCTTGGTGCACAACAAGCGGCGGGATTCCTGGGAACTAGAGGCCCCCAGCAGTGACGATGATAAAAGGACGGCAGAAAGTACAGTCTACCATCGTGGCGTTGACGGTGACCTACTCAAGGATACTGTCATCTACTGTGCTGCTGAGCGGTATGGCCTAGATGAGTTGAAGAAACTGGCTCTGCGGAAGCAAGGTCTTCGTAAGTTCTCTTGTTGGCATATTGATCATCCTGTCCTATCCTGACACAATACAGAATCGGGCATTCAGTGCAGCACCATCTTGGCCTCCGCAAGATACGCATATGCCAATACCCCTGACAGCGACTCAAAGCTGCGAGCCCATTACTTGGCTCTGATAATTCGATCTCGTAGCACCTTCAAGCGAAGTGGCACAATGCAGCTCGAAATGTTCAATGGAGGCACTCCGCTCTTCTTTGATCTCTTTGTGGCCCTCTGCAACCACGTTGATGATATTTCATCTACACAGTAGGTCTTTCTTATTTGTTATTTCTTTTAGACACTATGTGATTAACAGTCAAGAAGAAATACCCCACGATCTACCCGCCACATGTAATGTCTTAAGCTCATCTCTATAAGAGCTAATTTCCTTTCCTATGTCAACCACCAAAAAGACGAAACCAGCCCGATAACAAAAACAAATAATCGCGGCGCTTTTATGGAATCACGTTTTCTTTATGCAGTTAACTTTTTCACGGTTATTCCCCCACGTCATCTATTGTATCATTATGTCTCTGCTTTTTTTTTTAGCCGCGACACCCTGCGGCTTGTTTGTTTCATCTCCTTTGTCGACACTTGAAGATTCACGGCACTATCTGAAATTACGATGATTTGGTATTTATGAATGGGGGATCACGTATTATTTTGAACGAGCTGAGATTGAACTATAAGGCTAGCTCGTATTTATAAAAGGGATTGAGGCTCACGAGAGCCACTGTATTCGTTGTGTTAGAGCTATACACTGAACTTGTATGGAAATAAGTGACTTCTTTTATTTAGCAAAAATATACACTCAAAGTCACTCAAGCTAGTGTTGTCCCTGGATTTGGCAAAGAACTTTAAAGTGAAATGGTGATATATCGTATCATGTACTATGGCCTCATCCGTTTTCACACACCAGAGGAGCCGCGCACCTTCCGGACATCCTAGTCAGATTCCTAAACTTTCCGTGCAATGAGTCATTGGCTCAATGCAAAAATACTCAGGCAAACAACAGGTGTGGTAGCAGCAGAAATGTACATATGCACGCAAGAGCCTCAGAGCCAACCAAGCGGCGAGGCTGTTGGATGTAGCAGCCACTAGGAAAAGGCCGTATTCACGGATATCTTGGCTATCTAATATGCTATGCGTGCCGTAGTACTTCGGGTGTAGGTATATCTAGTGGGCAGTAAACATGTGCGCGCACTCAAACCTTCTCAGAACTATAGGCTGCGGGATGCCTCTCGCGTATAAAGCGACGAGGCTAGAATAATTCTGAGTTTCATTAAACGACTATGATCATCTGATGCCACCTTCGTCAATTTAGACGCCTGTCCCCGGGAAAGCGCCTTTCTTGGATAACACTACGATGCCTCGTTCGCGGGCAATATAGCCCTTCATCAGATCCTAGTTATCAACGTCAGCAACAATGCTCCCATGAAATCATGCTCGGATGACAAGTACAATCAGGGAGTCTGAATCATACCTTGTAGATCATGTTCGCTATCAAGCATTCGACTTCATCAGTGTCAACCAACTCTCCACCGCTCCCCATACAAATAGCTGCGCGGAATTCTGCCACTGGTACTCGTGTGCGGCGTACTGGAGTGGTTTCTCCCTCTTTGAGCTCGTCAAATCCTCCGGCGATGAAGACTTTGCGTAACAGGTTGCGCAAGGCAATGTCACGACCACGCTCAAGCGTTAGGTAAATACGCCTCTTGACAAATTCATCTTCACCTTCTTGTAGTGCGAGGTCAAAGGCGCGGAGATCACCGCTTCTGATGCATTGGGCTAAGGGGAGGAAGAGCTTTTGTAGGCGCGGAAATGGCTCTAGAAGTGCTTTTGTGGGCAATACGTGGGTAGTGAGGAGGCGACATGGGATGAGATACGTAAGTATGCGCCTATAAAATATTAGTACCACATCGGATGAGTGATGAAATATTCAGCATACTCCAAGTTCGGCAGTGCATCCTTGTTGCAGAGCTCCCATGCTTCGACAAGATGTTTCTCGGCCTTGAATAGTACCATTAGCTATGTGAAACGCCCCATGATTAAGGATTTTTTCTCACCTCGACATAATTCTCCTCGAGGAAAAATAAAACACCCTCATAAAACTTGAAGGTGACCCTTTGCGACTTTGGAAATGCCGACAATGGTGGCATATCTCCTCTGTATGCGCTCAAGGTTTTCAAAATGGTTCGTGAAAGTGAGGCCGAGTTCAGCTTAAAGTAGGTCTTGAACAGCAGGTTGATGATGAAGTAGATGCCCCATTTCCTGGATTCTTCTAATGGCGCCCTAAACATGAGTGTTAGAATCACCCAAAGTGGGATTGAGGCAGGCCACTTACCTGTCATTGAGACAAAGCGTGAATATTCTTTTTAGGTGCTGCTCGCAATCTCTCAGTTGGCCTTGTTTTTCGGTCTCTGGATCAAAGTCATCCTGCATAAGAGAGGCTCCTCCAGAGTTGTCACCGAGGCTGCGGCTACGCTCCGCATCAGATTTGATGGCGAATAATCTCAAGTATTTGCCGATCATGTAGAGACACGGGATTGTCCACGCTTCGAACCCAAAGTTATTATACCCCCGAATCAATATGGATGTTAATTCCTTCCATGATTCGTAGACTTTGGTCCAAGTTGACTGTTCCAATGTTAGCAGCTAGGCAACCATGGTCCTCAGTATACAACGTCACATTATGTACCTTGCCATCTTCCCCTGCAACAATGTCCCCAACAGCATTCCAATATGCAGCGTACACTTCGACCCAGCCTTTGATCTCCTCATGATCCAGACCTCGCTGGTGAGATGAGTTTGATTTGATCAAGTGTTTGATGTCACCTTTGATCCTAGACGAATTGTTGCTCTTCAAAATCGACCTCAGTCGCTGGGGATTCTCTGGTGGAGATATCGGTGAGAGCGTTGCCGCGAGCAGGTATCCATTCTGCTCTGCATGGGCTCTCGCAAAGCCCTTGAATAGCTCGTCCATATCGATGGAGATGAAAGCCTGAAATGGGCTTGATTGGCTAAATGCTGATTCGCCCTCGGTCCCCGTCGAGTCAGAGAGAAAGTTGAACCTGTCTGAGGGAAGATAATTCTAGTCTGATTGAGATGGTGCACTCTATAAGTGGAAGTGGTTGATACAGCTAAGAATGTCCATCCATACCATACTAAAGGGAAGCTCCAACGCCTTACCACCCATCACAGGTAGAGGCATCAAGGTACGTACCTCTTAGCTCCAATGGCAGCTGAGGTAAGCAGCGCCTGCGTGTGACTTTTCACGTGATGCGCTGCCGAACTCTTCTGGCGCGGTGGATCTACTCTCAGCCAATCGCTGTGGAGGTTAAAGCCCTGCGACAAGTTTGGTGCTCAACCCTCCCCACTCACCCGCACACAAAAATTATCGCTGCATCACCTCTAACTTGACAATCTTCAAATTTCGCGATTTGTCGAACAGTCACAGTGAGTCGGAAGATTATCTTGTTAAGATATTGTACATA
Organism: Trichoderma semiorbis; assembly: GCA_020045945.2. Taxonomy (NCBI): domain Eukaryota; kingdom Fungi; phylum Ascomycota; class Sordariomycetes; order Hypocreales; family Hypocreaceae; genus Trichoderma; species Trichoderma semiorbis. The sequence continues at coordinate 4,100,669 of CM034695.1, forward strand.
CTAACGATCGTCCAGATGGGTAAGAATATTCATTTACCAGTTCACCTTTCCGAGAATGCGCGTTGTTGGGAGGACATGATGCCGTCGAATTTCGCCGTAAAAATCAACAAAATCGCCATATGCCGAAGTGGGATCTCGATTCAACCAATCGATTGAAAATTGATGATGCGATGCCTGGAAGAGGGGCGACTGGACTTGACAGCCGTCGTATTACGTCTACGAAGAGCAAGGGGTTTTGCCATGGAAGATTTCTTCAAATCGAGGCTCGACGACCCTGAGGAAAAACGGCAAATCTGGCACGAGACTACCGGCAGCGCGCATTCGACGGAACTCACCTCTTCACAAATCTCTATGGCCTTGGATACTAACAACATGCAATCAGGTCGTCTTCAGGAGTACGAGGTCATTGGCCGCCACTTGCCCACCGAGGCCAACCCTACCCCGGCCATGTACCGGATGACCATCTTCGCCCCCAACGAGACGGTCGCCAAGTCCCGTTACTGGTACTTCTTGCGTGGTCTCAAGAAGGTCAAGAAGGCCACCGGTGAGATCGTCAGCATCAAGGCGGTATGTGGTTTTCCCAGAACGAAAAAGTCCACAGACGGAATAGCGACTGACGGCGAGGAAATTCTAGATCCACGAGAAGCACCCCGAGAAGGTCAAGAACTTCGGTATCTGGCTGCGATACGACTCTCGCTCTGGCACTCACAACATGTACAAGGAGTACAGAGAGCTGACCAGAACCGATGCCGTCGAGTCCCTGTACTCTGACATGGCTGCCCGCCACCGTGCCCGTTTCAGGTCCATCCACGTATGTCGAATACAGATCTGGTATAGATGCGGCTACTTGATTACTGACAATCTACGCAGATCCTCCGTGTTGTTGAGGTCGAGAAGACCGCCGACATCAAGCGCCCCTACATCAAGCAGCTGGTTACCAAGAACCTGAAGTTCCCTCTCCCCCACCGCATCACCAAGACCAGCACCCAGAAGCTGTTCAGCGCGAAGCGACCATCCACTTTCGCTTAAGAATGTTATTGGTTTTGAGGACGGTTGGGCTAGGTTCTGCGGGTGTTTATAACGGATCATGGAAATATCACTGCATTTGCTCGTTTAAAGAAGAGCATTGAATGAACCAAAAAATTCTGAACACGGAGTAGATTTTATGACGCAAGAAATGTGAATGTCTCTATGCTTTTTGTACGGCGTCCCGTGTTCATGGCTGGGGAGGCGACCACCGATTCAATCGAGACGTGAATCGGCGTCGAGGTGATAATTCGACGGGGAAAAAAGCAGGTGGGAACTCGGCAAGTCTATTTATCGAGTTCAGGCTGCACAATACAAAACAATTGAGCTTTCAACGAATTGTCCCTCTTTTCTTGATCCCAGTGTATGGACGATCAGTAACACATTTCTGTGTTGAGTTTCAGTAACATTTTGACTCTTCTCTTATAAACGACAGCTAAATCTCCTTTGTAAACTTCTCTTGCAAATGACAGCTAACTCTCCTTTGTAGACTTCTCTTGCTTCGTTTTCTGTCGTTTCCTGAATTTAGACAACTTCAAAAATGTTCGCTCGAATCATTCCTAATCGGGCTCGCCGTGCTGGCGCGGACCCGGCCACTCAAGTTTCGGCCGACCAACCTATTTGAGACGGCAGCCAAGAAGTCCGTACTAAAATACTAATCAAATAGTCCGCCTACAAACGGTCCAAACTACTGGAGAAAAATCGTATTAAAAAGTTATATGCCACACGATGGAGAATGATACCACTCTCAGCTAGCAATCCGGTATCAACCCGGTATGACTCACGCCAAAAAAAAAACGAGGCTGTCTGCATCTTGATGACAGAAAAAGTTGCACTCTCTTTGAATACTTAAACTGGCCCTAAACCTTCTTTTTTTATTCTTAAATTCACTACTCATACTATCTGTCTTATACGGTCTAAGCTCAAGTCTTCTTTAAGTCTTTTAGTTGGCGTTTGCCGAACTTGCACAGCATTTACACCATATCACTACCCCGTCGACACCACAGAAACTTCTACACAATGGCACAGAACAATGGAGCTACAGAACTGGAATGGGTGACGGTCAAAACAACTCTACCGAAGCCCTATCCTCCCATGTCAGAGCGGGAACCCATCCGAACTGAGCGCCTCATCCTCAGGCCATACGCCGCCACAGACCTCAATGACTTTCACCTCCTCCGCATACAGCCCGAAGTCATGAAGTGGACATCACAGGGCAAGCCCGACACAGACCTAGCACAAACCGAAAAGGTCCTCGCAGACAGGCTACCGGGCACCGATGGCGAATCAGCTTACGAGTTCGCCATCTGCTGGGCAGAGACCGGCGAGATGATTGGCACAGGTGGCTCTCACATGCGGGTGGGAGAGCTCGGCTGGCCTGTCGTCGGCTACATGTTTCGATCCGAGTTCTGGGGCAAGGGCATTGCTACGGAAGTTATGAGTGCCGTTCTCAAGGCTTACTGGGCGCTTCCCCGAGAAGAGGTTGAGATTAAGGTGGAGAAGAGCACCGTCGAGGGCGAGAGCGAGCGACAGCCAGAGCGGATTACCGCGGTCACGCTGGATTCCAACGGGCCTAGTCAAAATGTATTGGGCAAACTTGGCTTTAAGCTGGTCAAGAAATGGGAGGAAGAGGAACCTAATACGAAAGTGATGGAGCTCCTCTATGGATATGCCGTGCAAACGCCGAATGCCTAAAGGACATGGGGACGGTGTTGGAGATAGCCATATTCGCATATTGCACTTTGGATGCCAAGCGTCTGCATAGTTTATGATTTAGCGATATAGATATGACGGATAAAAGTAATACACTACTAGATGGCAACCAAATAACAATGCATGGTACCCCTTACATCGTGACATGCGAATGAAATCGACGAGAAGGACGGAGGAAGCTGTTTGCAAGTAGACAGACGTAACATTTGCTTGGCCGATCTTCCCCGTCTGGGCACACTTGCTCATCCATGTATATCGGAGAACAGACCAGCAGAATATGCACGAGTAGATGGTTCGCAGAAACGATGCTGTCAAGCACCCCGAGCCAGGGATGCATCTCCACAAGCTAGCCCGACTTGATCAGAGAGCAAGGAAGTGGAAAACAAGCATGAACATTCACTCATTCGGCCTCCTCGGTAGGCTTGCCGAGCCTAGAGTCGCACTAATGCCAACCTACATAAACGAGGGGCATTAATAGGTCTGAAAATGAGACGTTGGGTTGGATGTATGCAACTACAGACTGAAGCCATATGTGTGCCAGGCGCGGGTCGTCTATACAGTACCGTTTACACGTGTACACGATCAGTAGAATACGGAATAGAATGGATGCACTATTACTGTTTAGTATCTTGAAAGAAATGGGGTCGTTGAAAAAATAAGACAAAGAAGTCAGTGAGTCAATGTTTGTTGCGATATAGCCCTTGTAAACGTTGCCGACTTCGGGCTTACGGGTACTCGAGTCATTCTTACCAACAAAAGGTCATTCTTTAATTCGAATCCTCTTTCGCAGCAGCAGTGATATTAGTTAGTCAGCCATGCCTTGATAAATTAAAGATTATTTTCTTTATTTACGGCCAAATTAGCCTGTCAGGTCATTCATTGCTGGTTATGTGGTCATTGAGTTTGCTGCAGGACTTCAGTCAACACCAGCAAACAGCCCCTCCACTGCATGTTAATACAGATGAACACCAAACAGGTACTCACAACACAAAAGACAAAAGAAAAAAGCAAGATAGAAATTACAAAAAAGAAGCGAATTTATTTAGAGCAATAGATGGACTTCTTAAACAAAAAGTTAATTCCCCAAAAATCCAAAAATAAATGCCATGCGACCTGTGTGGATCGAACACACGACCTTCAGATGTCAGGAGATTGAAGTTGAAGCTTCAGTCTGACGCTCTCCCAGCTGAGCTAAGGTCGCAAGCTAATTGGTTGAAAGAACGCGATGCTAATTTAGCTTGTGTATGGAGTAGGTAGAAGTGACGGAAAAAAAGGTAAACAAAATAGTGATCTATGTAGTTTGTCCCTAGCTGCTATTATAATGGCCATAGCATTTATTTGCTTGTTTGACGCTGCGGTATTGAATTCTTATTATGTAAAGTCGAAATATTGACGCTTCCTTAGTAGTCTGCGAGCATTGAATATTTGCCGTTGAAGTGAAAATACGACTGCTAGTCATCCCTAAGAAAAGAGCATTGAATCTCATGTCCTCATCCATACCCATAAGATATCTCTTACCCTAAAGAGGGAAAAGACGCCAAACATTGGAAAACCACTATATACATTCGCTCAGAGGCATTACCACCTCTTGACGCTCCCATTCAGGGGAAAAAAAAAAAAAACCAACCTGCACGCCCTCGTCATTTCTTCCCTGCTTTCTTCCCTGCTTTCTTCTCATAGGCCTCAACTAGACCTTTGCAATTGGCCAGATTCTTCTTTGGCTCCCACGTGTTATCTTTGTCGCTGAAGCCCTTCCACTTGACCCTGAAATAGTGCTCCAGAGTTTCCTCTTCAATTCTGGAGTCGACGATTTTCTCTACCTCCCACTCCTTCCGTCCCCCTTTTGCAGTACCGGTGGCTTCGGATTCCTTGGCTTTCCCAGCGGGCCTGCCTCTGCGCTTCGCTGGTTGTGCCTTGACTGGTTGTGCCTTTGCTGGTTGAGCCTTTGCTCTCTGTTCCCTGGCTGGTTGTCCTCTGGTTGGCTGTGCCCTGGTTGGCTGTGCCCTGACTGGCCGTCCAGATTTTCGAATCGCGCTTTTCACGTCGACGCTTCTCTTTGCACGCTCTCGCTTCACGGGAGATGCAGCTTTGCGAGCAGGCTTGGCTTGACGCCTGGATGACTGTCTTGGTGTAGCAGGGGCTGCTGCGGTCTCTTCACCGTTCTCTTTGATGTCCTTGGATTGCGCTGGACTCTGTGCCGTGTCCCCTGCGCCATTAAGCTGCCTGGCCAGTGAAGATCGCGTCGAAGATCGAGCTGATTTGAAGGCCGGCGAAACCGGAGAGTGAACCAGTGAAGCGAAACGTTCAGCCGATGAGATCTGAGCATCTTCCGGTGAGCGAGGAAGTTCCGGTGGGGGCATCTGCTCACTGGACGCGGCCAGCCCAGCCTCTTCCAACATTCTACCCAGGAATTAGATTCAACAAGCGATTGCCAAACCAAAATCTCGCGCTTCTTACTGAGACATGAGGTCGCTCACTTCCGCGCTTTCAACATCATCAAATAACCGGGGCATGGTTGTTGAGTCTTTGAAATGTTCAAATGAACGCGATCTGGTTGATTAAGCTTCAGGGCAAACGTGATGGGCACGCCTGCAAGAGGTTGGAGGAGAAGAAAACGCGTCGGGCGCCTTTGTGTTCACGGATGGTTTCTATGAGGTGCAGCTTATCTCTTTGAAGGTCTTAAGGCACATCGCAGGTATCCGACCCACATCTCGTCCTACGCCATAAACAGTACATCAATAGATATAAAAAGTAGTAATTATCCAGCATAAAACTAATAAAATAAAATTAAAAAATGCATATTTTATTTTATTAAGTAGTTAAATTATAAAATATATCTTTTTTTTATATTTTTATTTATTCTTTGTAATTTTATTAAGCTTTATAATCTTTTATAGAAGTATCTAGGGTAGCTTACGGTACTTCTTGTTGTACTTATTTTAGCGTGCGTTGCAAGTATCTTACTAATGCTGCTATTTTATTGGACTAAATTTGTGGGGGTCTACTTCAGTTGTGCCTTAAGACCTTCAATGAGATAGGAATGGATGTCATTTCATCTGAAGTATGCGGTCACGTGGTAACCTTCAATACCTCTTATAAGACCTCAATTCAAGGCTATGAAAAAGGATAGAAGCAAAGCATTTTTTAAAAAAATAATAAAAATAAAATAGATAAAGTGTATTACCTATGCGTCTTGCGATGGCATTACAATATCGTCGCCGGGCGTGTCGGGTATAGTAACGCCTCCTTGCAGCAACCCTGAGGCAGACATACATAAGGCACCCGAACGTGAAACTGTTGGTTAATTGCAGACGGACTTGAAAGTAGATGTATCTAATCACCTCAAGTCAATTCCAAGATATCTTAGTCGTGTCACCTTCTCTCTATCTCGAAGTAAACAAAGTAGTACATCTGTCTTTCTTCATGCTACTACACATTAAATGTCCGCTCATCTAAGTGGGTATAATCAAACCCTGCCGCTTGCAAAGATCTAAGACTTCAGTGCGATGCCCTAAAAGATGGGTATGCAACCGTAAATAACTGGGTACATGTACATTGCATGATGTGTGGTGAGCTCAGTCAAGCTCCTCCACCTCATCATCGCCAAGATCACGGAATCTGCCTTCTCGCACTGCCTGTGCGACGGGATTTTCGACATCTATGATGCCGTTGCTTCTAAGTCTGGTAGCCAAATGTTAGTTACTCCCTGAAATTGTGTGGATGAGAGACCTTACCGTTCAAAGAGCACAAATAACCTCTCTGCCTCGCGTAACTGCTCTTCTTCCGACATTGGTGGCATCTCCGAAACCCTTTCTTGATCAATGAATTGTCCCGTAATGGGATTCACAAGCCTCTGAGCGCCTGTAGAGTCGCCAGCATTGAACGTCGTTGAAGCACTTGCGGGGATCGGTACGTTATTCTGGAATAAAAAGCCAGAAGCAAACCCATACCCGACATTCTCCACAAACTTCGTTGCATCCTTGTCTGATAATTGGAAGAGGAGGTGGGAGACGGCATCTCGAAAGGCGGGAGCCATCGGGTTGGTCGAGTTCTTCAGTAATCTTGAAGACATTGTCTTGCCTTTGCCAAGAACTGATTTCCGGTCCTCTGCGGTTGGCAGGAGCTTGCCGCTTATATATTGACGCACTGAATCTGGTGCACTCTCATGGACCTTGAGCATCGTGCTGATTAGAGGGGTGACGGTGACATCAAGGTCATTATCGCCGTAATTTGCCATTGCCGAGTCAAGCAGAGATATCAGTCTAGCGGCGACTTTGTTGGATTCCGAGCTTGGGAAGATGGCTGCTTGGTTTTCGGCCGTCGATAGATCGAGATTGATCAGAGCGTTGACCAATGGTCCGAAAGGAGGCTCCAACGGCTTAGATGTTGGAATGTCTTGTTTCCACAATAGCTCGACAATATGCGGCACCGCTGTACTAAATCGAGAGGCTTGATCTTTACAAAAGTGAGTGACATTAAACAAAAGTTTGAGAATCTCGGCGAGCGCCATATCCTCCATGGGCTGCGGCTGCACAGGCTTGGTAGCTGCAAGTTTAGCATGTCGGCTGAGATTCTCCGTGATATTCTCGGCGAGGTTGTGTTCCGTAATCAGGTTATCCAGATGCTCTTTGGTGCCATAAGTGGAAAGCAGCAAAATTCGTGACGTGAGAAACTCGTTATCCCAATTGTCAGTTTTGAGCCCCTCACAGGCCTTTACGGCGAACTCTTGGTCTACGAGCATCCGCCTTGTTTCAGGTTTCAGCAGCATCGAGTTAGCCAAAACTCTCAAGGCAGCTCTGTTTGTGTCACCAGACGAGCTGTTGAATCCATGCCGTAAAAGCATAGAGATTCCCTTGCAAATGTTAGCCTGATCTCTGGTGTAAAGTATCTCGTACTTTCTAACTACTAACATCTTTGGTAAAGATAGGATCTGCGTTTCGGGGGTCTCGCCCGTAGATCTTCAGCTCTTCCAGGGCCTCATCTCGGTCTGAAGGACAGTCAATAGGAGACCTTTACAAATCATCAACGAATGCTGATATCGACAAACCTTTGGGGAGAAGTGAGGCCTTTTCGAGATCCTCGGTGAGCTTATTGACCAGCTCAGTCACTGCCTTGAGTTTTGCTGGGTAAGGTTAGCTACAAAGCACGTCTTGAGTATTCAGCGACTGCTAAATGGACTCACCAGGGCCGGTTGCCGTGCCCAGTTGGATACCAGGCATGGCGAAAAATGAGTTAGATTAAAGATGCTGAGAGAACATCAAAGGAAGAGAAGTTGAGACGGGTCGGATTGCGCGTAAAAACTGTCGACGGATTGGAAAGGACAAAGAAAGAAAGTGTCAAATGACTTGGCCGCTGCTAAGTATAGAGTCGGATTCTGACTGGTCGCCACTGGAGCACAGCTGTTTCGTATTGGCGTATTAGGGGATGAGAAGTGAGTAAGCTGCGATCAGGAGTTGGAGGAGGGAAGAAGAGATGCTACTGGTGAAGCAACGATGATAAAGGTCTGACGATTGTCGGGAAAAGTCATGAGAGCCGGGGCGCAAGGGCTATGAATGAGATTAATAAGATGGGACGGTGCCTGATTATTGAAGCAGGTATGCCGTCATGAGATGACTGACATAAATTTGCGGAACAGCCAGGGTTTCAGCAGATTAACAAGCCCAATATTGGCTGTAGTTATTATTTTTCCATCTCATCCCATCGAATAGAACTGGACAGCTCTCTTCTTTGAGCCACGATTGGCCGTGGCGATGAATCAGCGGCTCCGTCGGTGGCAATGGAATTGCGGAGATTGGCGATAGGCGACGCTGGAGCTCTTGCTTGCAGCCCCTGGACGGGCTTTCAGGTACTTGCAACAGACTCCAACGAGACACCAAATGCTTGTACCCGTAAGACAAATTTGAGCGCCCAGGTCATTAGCCCCAGCGCAGTTGAGCGCTATGTGCAGCGGCCACTGCTAACTTGTAGTGGGGGCATGCGCTAAAACGCGTGTCGAAGCGTGATCGCGTTTTGCTTAATTGATTTCGGCAAAATTTATGGGCCGTGTCACTCCGTACCTCCTCCCAGCTCATCGCAACGAACTTGGCCGTGATGGCAGGCGGACGGCCTTTTTGACGACTTTTTCTGCATCCCCTGTCGAGTTCCCAGTTGGCTTCACCTCCTCGAAATAGCGTCTACGAGATCTCAATGTCGAGCGGGCCGCGCTTCTCTTGTGGCAGATTCACTGCTGTCTAGATCGCCGAACGCTGCATCGCAGCCATGGCATCTTCACCAGCCCCGGCTCCAGCATCCAACCTCGAATCGCTGCCGCCGCGACCCCCGACGCCTCCACGGGAAACAGGCAAGGACAGTGACTTGTCAGTCAAAACCATCCTCACCCGCGCATCTCCGTCTGACCTCCAGGATAGTCTTCAGACTCCGCCAGCCGCCAACACTCCAACCTCGACCGATGTGCCCGACTCCAAGTTGATGTCAAGCCGGGCAAGGAAGACGGTTGTTTGGTCAGCACATACCGAGTACAAGGATCCAATTGACTATCGATCAATCGAAAAGCTTCACAGATCGTCTCCGCTCTCTGTTCCTTCGCCCACATCGAAACCTGTCAAGGGCATTCTCAAACCATCTCCTTCTCCGAACCCACGCACACTATCGTCTGGTGGTGACTTTGATCTGGTCGTTGGCCAGCCCAATATCATCGAAATGTTGGACTCAACGATAAAGCAGCTGGCTGGTTCCGACCGAGACTCGAAACTCGATGCATACATGGTGCTATCTAGGGCATTGAAGGCTTCAAATAACCTCCCCGATCGAGTTGCTTTGCAGGACAAGATGAGCCTATTCATGCAATTCATTCAGCGCGACATCACATCCAAAAACGACACCGGAGCTCTCGATTCTTCCCTCATCAACCATGCCCTGACACTTCTCGCCACGTTTCTTCACTTTCCTGCAATTGCTTCGACTCTCACCTCCGATTTTGGAATATTCATCGTCGACCACTCTGTTCGTGCGTTTGAGGATGTCAGCACCCCCAAGGATGTTGTACGACATCTGATGCAAGTCGTTGCCTTTCAAAACTTTTCTCCCAAAGTGATGACATCTGACCGAGTGGGACGATTGGTGACAGCGCTACATCAAATAGAGGGCCACCTCAAAGGCAAGAGTATTGTCATGAGTCGAATACACATATATAAGCGTCTCGTCAAACAGGCACGCTTGCATATGGCTGCTCATTCAAACTGGCTCAAGGACATGCTCTCGGATATGCTGAGTACCGTCAAAGATATTCGCGCTCAGGCAATCAGCCTTGCAACCGAAGCCGGGTTTGCCCTCCGGTCCGAGAAGCAGCTTCTGCGGAAAACCAGTGAAATATTTCAAACAACGAATGACGATCAAACATATATCGAGTTTTACATTCACAGGCTACAGGAAATGCTCAAGGACAGAGCAAGCGCTTCAGCTGTCCCGCAGATATGGAGTGCCATCATTCTTTTCATGCGGTGCCCGCTGGAGAGATGGCAGTATTATGGCCCTTGGCTAACTCTTGCCCAGTCTGCCTTCAATATGGCAGACGCTTCCACAAAACAGGAGGCAAACTTTGCTTGGAATCGGTACATCTACCTTACCTTGGCCGATAGCAAAACCACACCGAAAATTCTAGGGACCCTCTGCCAGCCTCTTCTGAGTCAACTACGGAGAAAAGCAAATCCTAGACAGTTGGAAGAGGCTGTGAAACTCCAAAGGACAGTCATTGGTGGCATTTGCAATCTCTATTATTATGCATTTGCTCCAGGGAATGATAAGTTCTCCCCTGATTCTATATGGGACGTTGCGGTGGAGCCTGTTTTATCACAGCTCATCAGTCTAGATGGCAAGCCCGAGATTCCAGGGGATTGTCTTCTACAAGCTGGTCGTATCTTGACGAATCTCATGGATGTGGCTACACCTCGCATGTGGAGACAGGATCGTATCATGGAGACACCGCCGGCAAACCCAGATGAACTCCCACCTTTGGACTCGAAATGGGTGAGGCGAAACTGCGACAAAGTGTTTCGAATGGTCGGTCCTATTTTGGAGAAGAAGTTCATTGACTTGGCCAATAAGGACTCTTTGGTATTTCGCTTATGGCAAGCCTTGGTCGGATCAGTCGCCGCAGCATCAGCGAAAGATATCAAAGTTTCAGAAGAAACCGCCATTTTTTTTGCATACGCCTTTGGCCTGCTATCCAAGGTGTGGCAAAGGGGAATCCCTTCCGGGGGTAGCGTACACGCCCCGGCGTTTCTGTCAAGCGTCAAGAACTTTATTGATATCCTCGTCAAGGCACTCGGTATGCTTCCCTTTACAGAAAAGAAGCTCGCCATGACAGTGGGCAACACTTTCGAATCCATTGCAACCCCATCTCACAATCAGAGTCGATCAAGTTCTCCGGGAATCGTCCGGACCCCCCTACATCACCTCTTCTCCATGCTCTCTTCAGTCCCTCTAGGAGGTGCTGATGACGAAGAGTTGTCTGACTTTTTCCTTTGCGTGTTTGAACCCTTCTTTCACGGCAAAGCGACAAAAGCCCGCTTGGAGCTAGTACACGAACTCCTGCAATTGTTGCCTAGAGAGTCGCCATCTCCGTATGGACCGTGGCTGTTAGCTGCGCAGAATGTCTCTCTATCTCTAGATGATAACGAACCTACATCCAACTTGGTGGGCAGCAGTAAAATGCTGGGACCAAAATATCGAGATGTCACTTCTCTGCTTGAACGTGGGCTCGTGGGATCCCCCCAACTTCCGTTGGATCGATGGTTCTCGCTATTTGAGCGACTCTCTGAAAATGTAGTCCAGCAACTGGGTGATGCGGGGCGTGCTCTCGTTGTTATCGAGCCCCTGGCAAAGGCCCTACTCGACTGTCTTGAAAATAGCAGTACGAGTCCCCCACCTGCAACTTCTCTCAAAGCAATCCGCACGCTTTTCGACGTGGCCAAGCTTCCACGAGACCGAACTGCTCTGAATACTGCTCGACAGCGGTTATGGGGAACCTCTATTACGGCCGCGCGACCAAGTTCACTAGATCCATTCGACTACCTTTACAAGCTCGGTAATAAGGCTCTAGAAACTTTCTACACCAAGATTTCCCTTTTTGATTCCAAGACTGAGATTATACCTCTGATTGAGAGCATCGAAAGCTTTTTGGTCCGATGTTTCTCTCAACTGGGTGTCAAGGTCTTTTCGAATGTCCAGACTAGTCTGTGCTTGTGGATTGAGGACGATAAGTCATGCTATGAACATGACGAAGAGACACCGCTCTCAAAGGCTGTAAGAATATATCTCCCAATAGTTATCTACTATTATGCAATTGGACTAACTTGAAATAGCTCATTCATATTTGGATTCGAATAACTACCGATCTTGCAGGGAGAGGACAACTGACGAAAGACGAGTTTGATCAAATAGAACCACTTCTAACCTCTGCGTTCAGGAGCAAGCTTCCCACAATTGTTGACAAAACGATAGACCTGTGGAATGTGCTTGCCAAGGATGAAGAGCAGTTGTCTTGCTCTGACAGCTTAAAGTCAGTGGCATCGGATGCCGGATCAAAGAAACAGCAGCTTATGGACGCGGAAGAAGCTAAGAAGATTGGCGGTGCATTCGGCGCTCAGGCTCCTCCCGTCAATCCTCTGCCAGATGAGACGAACCTTATCGTGCTCTCATCCGGTTCATCTCGTTTGGATGTCGAGCCAGCTCCAACCAAAAAGGCAGCCACTCGAATGTCCACTCGGAAACGTCGCATAGAGGAGACTCCCGAGCCAAGCCGCACAAAATCATCCAAGCGGACCAGCACTCCTAGACTCCGCCATGACAACTCCCAAGTCCAGTTTACGACTGTTGCATCATCTTCTCCGATTCCAGAAGATGGCTCTCAGCACCTTACGGAGAGACAAAAGGAAGTCCGGGAAAGGCAGCGTGAAAATGAAAACATCTACTCGGATATGCGAACAAGCTCCCCGCCTCCCCCCAAGGAAGACTCACCCAAAGTGGTTGAAGCACTGGCCCCCCCTGATAACCCAGCTGGAGAGACAACGCCGCGTCGTGGTAGTACGTCTTACGATAACCTGGTCACCTCAACACCAACTCCTAGGCGAGGCCAACCCGTACACGTGGACGATACTGATCCGCCATCCTCCCCTCCCGTACCGCGACCATACCCACTCCTCTCAGAAATCAAATCTCGTTCTAGGACTAGCAACTCGCTAGATAGCTGGGAGTTTTCATCACCTCCAGGTTCGCCGCTTCCTAGTGATCAGGAGGCAGTGTCGGTGGTTCAGTTACCAGGAGAGAAACCAGCCAGTAAGGCCAACAGTAAGACAACAACAAAAGCTAAGGGCTTTGGTACTGGCTCGAGGGACGTTATTCCTTCCAGTTTCATAGAAGGGGAGTCATCATCATCGGACCTCACGGATCTATCAGATAGGGATATCTCCCCCTCGCCAGAACCACTGCGGTATCCCGAAACCCCGACCAAGAAACGGTTGTTACGTGATGCTACCGCTGCAGAGGAAAGTCCAAGGTCGGGAGATGACGAGTTTGTCGACGCTAGGAGCAGCCCTGAAAAGCCCATCCCTCTACCGGCAAACGACACGTCGTTTGCCCTCAGTGAGGGCGACGAGAGCCGGATGATGAAACTAGCGGATGAACTCGAATCTGGCGGCGGCGTCGGTCTACAAGGAAAAGCCGGTGCTGCGGATAGCTCTGATGAGCGCTCCAGCGTGCAGTCGGAAGAACCTCAGCCGCCATCACCTCCAAGGACTCGCAGGGCAGCTAAGCGCGCCACTCCTGCAAAGTCTGTTGGTGGCAGCGAGGGTGGTGGAAGCAAGAGAAAGAGGAAGCGATCAGGGTCTCGACAAAGCGAGAGCCGTTCGAAGAAGCAACGACCTGAAGTTGTAAAAGAAGTCGAGCCAATGGTGGAGAGCAAGAACGAACCTGCGTCCATAGGTATGGAGACTCGGGGCAGTGCTCGAAGACAACGCCAACAGCGCCAGCGAGAAGACAAGACCGTCGGTCCGCAGAAACGATCCAGCAAGCGGAATAGGAAGCGGCGGGGTGGGGATACGGACGACGAGGTGGTGTCACAGCTGGAGAAAGAATCCGATGCAGCAGCAAGCCAGGAAGCAAACAGGGATGCAGAAGAAGAGGTAGTACCTAGCACCAAGGATGAGCCGCCTCAGCTACCAGGGAGTATGGATGTCGATGCGGAAGTGGATGTCGATGCAGATGCGAATGCGAATGCTACGGTGGTAAACGAAGGGGGAAGCGAGCCGCCACGTGCAGAGGAGGAAAAGAAGGCAAAGGCCCTGGCGATCATGGAGACGTTACAAAACAGTCTAGAGCAGTTACGCCAAATCTCGCTGCCTCGAAGTGAAGTGTACAAGATGGAGGACATGTTGATGGATCTGAAGCGAGAGCTGTTTGAAGCAGAGAGGCGAGGAAGGGACAGCACCTAGACTCATGAGGAGGGATGAAATTCTTACGACATGCATAAAATGCAACTGTTGCATCGTACGGCGTCGAGAACGTTCTTTTGCTTTTATTTTGGTTTTTCGAACTCGTGGTTTGTTTGTTCTGCATATTTTCTTTCTCCTTCTTTCATGGAGCTTGGACCGGTTGGGTGTACGGAATAGGCCGATGGATAATACCAGATGTTTGATTTTGTGTTCAGGAAAGAAAGGGGATGTTTTGCATGGAAAGGGGTAGATAGACTTCACGATGAGGGCGGCCACATGGGAATGTGTTGGCTTGAACATATTGTGCATATATACATATTATCAAATTCAACAATTCGCAAAATATCACGTCTTTACTTCATCTAGTCTCATCTTGACCAAGTGCCCAAATACCTGCCCCAGGCAACATGTAACATGCAACATTCTCCCATTCTGATTCCATGGCAGGATTAGAATCCTACAACTTGCTACAAGTTCCGGTACTCGGCCGACATCACCATAACGAGCAAAAAAGGGTCACCAAGCCTGGCCAAGCTGTGCATGTACAAACCGGGCTGCAGCCGCGCCCAGGAACATCCTCGCCCTCGGATGCCCCAAATAGGAAGTCCGACGGCAACGTTGGCCGTGCATGCACTGTGTCTTTGGGAGCTAAATCCCGAGGCACACATACGGCCGTCTTAGGAAGAAGCGCTTATGCCGGTAGATCCATTTTTTAAATACGGGTGGAGGTTTGGACAAGGGGAAGATTTTTGTGGTTTCTGGAGGTCAGTTTTGGGGTACGGGGTACTCCATATGGAGTAGGGAAAAAGCAGAGAAGGGGTAGAAAGAGGCGTGGCTGAATGGTGAAGCGGGCGTAGCGAGCAACAGTGTTTGGGTGGTCCGAGATGGAATCAGTTTGTTTGGTTGAGTCGGATGTTGGTGGTTGTGGTCATCATTTGCAGGGGGGGAGGAATCCGATGTTGCATTTCTGAATGCATCTTGAAGCTGTCGAACCAACTCTAAGTTTCCGTGCGTGTTATTTGTACATACAATTGGCTGTCCAGCCTTGCCAGCTACCAATTTATTTGTATTGTTTGTATGGGCCCTGTTGATCTCGCCGCTACTTACTGCACGAGGCATAAAGGATCAAGCGTCGTATGAGAGCATATGCAGATAGAATGTCCACAAGAGCAACTCCCAAGCTGAATGGCGTTTAGGACAAAGGCACCCAACCGATGAATGCTTGTTTACTTCGGCCGAAGAAGACAAAAAAAATCTTGGATCAGCTGTTTAGGATCCAGATCGTCGCAGCAAATGACGTCAAAAGCAGAAATGGCTAGTGACAACTGAGCGAATCTTGGCCCACGGTAGGTTGATGTGGACCCTCGGGACGTGAACCTGGAAGAGACGCCGATGATACCTCGAATACATTTGTCCATGCCGTGTTTGGGTTTATGGGAGCACGGAGTTCCCGAACCCTGGATCGGAGTCAACCACTCCTACAAGGCTGACACCATCGTGAGATTGCAGAAGCCTAGAAATAGCATGCAATAGAACAGTCTGGACCTGCTTCGTTGAAGTTGCTTAGGCCTCGGGGGGTTAGCTGTCAGACCCAATTTACCCCAGGTTTCGCATGGCCATGTGTGTCTCGGATCGCTTCTTTGGGTATTTCCAGAGGGAAGAAAGGGGGCGGGATAGCTTCAATGTTGGGCGTCTGGGGAAACCTGGGGAGCTCTTTTCTGGGGGAGCACGCGAAATGAGAAAGAGGGAGATTTTAGAACGGCGGGGAAAAGAAGAGTCGAGACTGATGCGATGGACCCTCCCCCAGATTCTGCAATATTTCTCATCGTGACAAAGACCCAAAGCGGCTTCAGATGCAGTTTGATACAGCCGTCGAGCATGAGCATCCAGAGAAGATCGCGAGGTGATCTAGAAAGCGTCGAAGCACGTTGATTGACGGCCGGCACACACGAATTCTGCACACCACATCAAAACAAGGCGGCGTGATTTCGAAAACTAGCATGCTTCGATCAGCTAGCGTTCGAGACAAAGATGTGCCTAGATTTTCTCCGATGCAGCACCTATTTTCCCATTGTGTTGCTGACGCTGACCGATCCGCCCCGGCTTCCGCGTACACACCAAAGTCAGCCTGCTTGCTGGCTTCAGTCTTACCGGAACGATTTTAAAGAACAAAACTAGCAGGGCATTAAGCCAAAGAGAGGAAATCGGGTTTCCTAGCTGGTACGCGCCACCGGCTTCAGATGTCTTCCCGACGCCGCCATTTTGCAAGCCTCGCCGCCACAGTTATTCACGTTACGTGAAAGGGCATCCGATTCATAATCCCTCCGCATGTTGAGTGGCTTTTTACTTCCCGGCCTTGTTCAAAAGCGCGTGTCCAGGCAGCCAAGGAACGGTTTCCCACCGAGATCCACCGTGTGAACTATTAAGCATGATTGTGATTCGGCGGGTGACGTCGCTTTCCCCACGTTCTCCAGGCGGGTTTGCTTTGTACTGGAGCATCTCCAGATTGGGCTTCTTGGAGGCAGCATTTTATTCTTTCTCCGAGCCAACTGGCCGAGTATTGGTGATTTGATGATGAGATGGCTTTGTTCGTTCAGAAACAGAGAAATCGGAACAAGCCTCCTAATAGGTTTTTGGCCACATTCCACGTACTGTACTGTGCGAGTTGGCATTCCATCTGGTATCGACTTATACGATTCGGCCGGTAGGTTAGCTGACGGGCAACTTTTTTGTGGATTTTGTCTGCATGGCAAAGCACTAGAGTAGTTAGCGGACAGGGGCCAAAGACGACGAAGACGGTAATACAGGCTATCCGCAGCACAGTATCGAATATTGTGTACGAGGCACAGAATCAGGGTTTCCCGTCTACGGATTTCTTTTTGTGTTTGTGTGATAGAGGTAGATTTTCTCGAATGCTGTTGCAGTAGAAAGATTCAGATTAGGCAAGGGATTATAAAGGAGAGGAAAGAGCATCTGCTCCCGCACGTGCAAGGCGGTGGGGGTTTCTGCAAGGTCCAAATCCAGCATTGGCGGAAAACTCAAGCTACCGCTTCGTACTTGTTCTACTAGACAAAGATCGGCTTCTTTTTCTTCTCCACGCCACTGACCTCCAATTCCTCATCCCGCATGTGAAACAAACAGACGCTACTCGCACGTTGCCCGCATGGACGAGTACATGTACACACCCCCGGACATGACAAGGCGACCAACTAGCCAAGGGAGGGTCCATCCGGCTTGCTTGATTGCTACTGTACTCGTACAACGCCTTCACTATTTACTGCAAGGGTTGACGGGAACGGCCATGGACGATCTTAGGATCCCCAGTTTTCTGGTGTCTGACGGAGCCCTCCATCTTCATCTTGGCCCGTAATGTACTCCGGTCCGTCGTGTCGGTGGCCCAGTTTGCGGTTCATTCTGCATACCGACTGTGTAGCCGCGATGCGACTTAAAAGGCCCGGATCTCCCTCCTCCATGGTGCTGATCTTGTCCTTCTCAGCCTGCCATCTTCATCCACTTCCTTCTTCTACTCCTCGTCCCTCCAAAAACGGAGGCAATTCGATATTCAGCAGAGCAAGGCAGAAGCCAAAGAAGAGAGATATTTACATTTGCCATCATGAAGAAATATTTCGGCCTCAGAGGCCAAGCCCTCAACTGGGCCATTGGCTGCATTGCCGGCTGTGACTTTTTGCTTTTTGGTTATGGTAGGTCCCTGCTATTCTAAAACACCATCATCATTTCTTACATGAGCTAACATGCCACAGATCAGGGTGTCATGGGCGGTATCCTGACTCTCCCCATCTTCCTTAACCAGTTCCCCATCATCAACCCGGGAGCCGCTGTTGACGACGCTGATGCGTCCAAACGCTCCACCTACCAGGGCATTGCTGTGGCATCTTACAACCTGGGATGCTTCATCGGTGCCATTATCACCATCTTCATCGGTAATCCTCTCGGTCGTCGGCGCATGATTTTCCTCGGTACTTCCATCATGGTCATTGGTGCTGCACTGCAAGCTTCGGCTTTCAAACTGGAGCACTTCATCATTGGTCGTATCATAACAGGTCTCGGTAATGGCGGCAACACGTCCACAGTCCCCATGTGGCAGTCTGAAACATGTTCTGCCCACAAAAGAGGAAAACTCGTCATGATTGAGGGTGCCCTCATCACAGGCGGCATCATGATTTCCTACTGGATCGACCTTGGCTTGTCTTTTGCCCCTGGCTCAGTTGCCTGGCGATTCCCGCTAGCTTTTCAGATCGTCTTCTGCCTCTTTATTCTCGCATTTGTTCTTGGCCTACCCGAGTCGCCTCGATGGCTCATTCTCAAGGGTCGCGAAGAAGAGGCCAGGGAGGTTATCGCTGCCATCGCAGACGTCGACCTTCGAGACAAGCATGTCGAAAACGAGTTCCAAGCCATCAAGGAGACCGCCTTAGAAATGAGCAAGGGCACCTACGGCGAGCTTTTCGCAAACGACCACAACCGTACCCTCCACCGAACCATCATCGCCTATGTCAACCAAATGTTCCAGCAGATTTCGGGTATTAACCTCATCACATACTATGCTGCCAAGATCTACTCTGATCTTGGCATGTCTCCCTTCATGTCTCGTCTTCTCGCTGCTCTCAACGGTACCGAGTACTTCATTGCTTCCTGGCCCGCCGTCTTCCTTGTGGAGCGCGTTGGACGTCGCAAGCTCATGCTCTTCGGTGCCGTTGGCCAGGCCGCTACCATGGCCATTCTGGCTGGCGTAAACTCGCGCCCAACAGAGAAGCCTTTCCAGATCGCGGGTATCGTCTTCTTGTTCGTATTCAACACCTTCTTCGCTGTTGGTTGGTTGGGAATGACCTGGCTGTACCCGGCCGAGATTACCCCTCTACGAACACGTGCACCGGCCAATGCTTTGTCGACTTCCTCCAACTGGATCTTCAACTTTTTGGTATGGTTCCTATCATTAGTCTTGCATAATCGTCCATCAAAGTTTAACATATGCTAACACTCATTAATAGGTTGTCATGATCACTCCCGTATCTTTCACAAACATCAAGTGGAAGACATATGTTGTGTTCGCCGTTCTCAACGCCTTTATAGTTCCGTGCGTCTACTTCTTCTTCCCCGAGACAGCCTACCGCTCTCTGGAAGAAATGGACAACATTTTCCAAAAGGTCAAGGGCTGGCAGGGAGCATTCGATGTCGTCCGCGTGGCAGAAACCGAGCCACGGCGATACGGCAAGAACGGCGAGATTCTCATCCCTATTGAAGAGGCTGATGAGAAGGCCAACGCCGAGCACCACAACGGCAGCACGAGCGAGGGAAGCGATGCCAACAAAGGCATGTTCACGGGTGTTGACGAAGAGAATGCACGGGGTATCCAGTAAAGTGCATCACATAGAGTGTGGATGCGTGCTGGCTGCACGATGGCCTCTTAGTCTTTCTTGAACATTCTTGCTGCACATATGCAGTGGCTGATAATTTCTCATTTTTTCTGCTATTTTTTGTTTCCTACTTTCACCCCCTTTTTCTTTCTCTGAACCTTTTACGATGAGGAATGAAGTTACATATACCCACTGGTTCTGCGAATTTTCATGGTCAAAGAGGATACGTGCAGCCCTTTGAAGGCTGTAAATGAGCACAGGTAGAATAGACGAATAGGGTTAGAGGATGATGCTCGAGTGTGTTTGAGATGCACTCGGCGTTTTGTCTCAGTATATATTCTTTCTGCCTACTATTATTGCTATTCTTTTGCACGTGTTGATGACTGTGGACTGTCATATGCCCAGAACCAGGTACATGGATAGTAGACTGGTACTCTCTGATATCTCAGCACTGATATGTGCACTTGTTGACCGTCTTTTTGACGAGTGAATGTGATGCAGCTGCATCCCGGCAGTGTCACAAGCAATGCTGGCTGCAGTGGCTGCGTTTCAAATATGTTGCAAGGAGCCAATGCCCGTCCTCTTACACGATGCAAAGGGGGCAGAGTTGAAGGTACATGTACTTTTCTACGAGCTCTTGGTCCAATTGCTTCAAGGCAATTTTAGGCTGATTACTGACGTAGCTCAAGTACCTAGTACAAGGCACCCCGGTTGAAGTGCAGGTGAGGGGTGTAATTGCAACGCTGCAACAGCTACCCCGCCAGATGGAGCAATGCATGCAGTCACTACCTCGTCCAGTTCATCTTCTTCAGCTTCATCCCGCCTTGAAGCTTTTCTACTCTAACACGGTGCAACTTGTACTAACCGGTTAGCTTGATACATCTTGTTTTCACTTCTTCTAAGCAACCTCTAGTTGTTTTGATCTACTTATTCTGCTGCTGTATGCTAACGCAACTGCCGATCACTCCAGTTCATCGCCCGCTTTTTGCTTCTCCAACGAACCCGCCGAAGCTCAGCTCCTGATCCGAGCGTTCCTCTCCCGTCGATAGACCATCCACTCTCCACGCCCTCAATCGCAATCGCATCACCATGGTGGACCGCCCGAACAAGCCCTCCGCCCTAGCTGCGACGCCCGGTCTGCAGCCTCAGGCTCAGGTCACCATCTCAGACGGCAGCTCGCGCGTCACAGCGGTTCTTCCCACGGGCGAGAGCGTCGAGATCCTTCTGTTCGGCGCCACCGTGCTGAGCTGGAAGGATGCTTCGGGCGATGAGAAGCTGTGGTTGAGTGAGGGCGCGAAGCTGGACGGAACAAAGGCTGTGCGCGGAGGCATTCCTTTGGTCTTCCCGGTATGTCTATTCCGCTACTCGCCCGACTTGCGCCCAACAAAGAGCTACACATCTTTTGTCTTTGAGCACAAAGGAAGCTGATTAGAAACATATTTGTCTAATTCACCATATACTTAGGTCTTTGGCACTGCCCCCGATCACGAAGCCACCTCCAAGCTTCCTCAGCACGGCTTCGCCCGCAACTCCCGCTGGGAGTTCCTTGGCAAGTCTGAGACTTCTTCTAACAGCGTAAAGCTCGACTTTGGTCTGTCCTCTGAGAACCTCGACGATGCTGCCCGACAGCTGTGGCCCTATAAGTTTGGTCTTCTGTACAGCGTTACGCTTGCTCCCGAGAGCTTGAGCACTGCGCTGGTGGTGACAAACGAGGGTGATGTGCCGTTTGAGTGCCAGACTCTTTTGCACACCTACTTCAAGATTAAGGTAAATAGCATCATCCTCATTATACAATCATGAGAGTCATAAAAGTTAATGTGGATTCGTAAAGGACATCGCTTCCGTCCAGGTCACCGGTCTCGAAGACTCCCCCTTCCACGACAAGGTCGACGGCGTCAAGGACAAGACCCAATCCTCTGATCCCATCACCTTCTCCGGCGAGACCGACCGCGTCTACACTCCCGTCAAGGGACCCGGACACCCCGTCATCATCACCGAGGGCGGCGTGGAAAAGTTCCGCGTTGTGCGCGATAACCTCGACGACGTGGTCGTTTGGAACCCCTGGGTCGACAAGGCGGCCGGCATGGGCGACTTCCAGCCCAAGGATGGTTGGAAGAACATGGTCTGCGTGGAGGCTGGCGCGGTCAGCTCATGGCAGAAGCTGGAAAAGGGAGATGCTTTCGAGGGTGCGCAAACGATTTACTTGCACTGAAGAGGATGACTGAGGGGGGTACATAAGCCTGTTTATATCTTTATACATATACGTCTTTGTCGAAAGACAATGGGCTGCCTGGACAAAGAGGGAGTCGCCTCCCTAGTATATTGGCACGAGAGTGAGCGCTGTTAGGACTGAAATCATGTTGAATTTGTGCGTTTGTTTGTTTAGATATCGACCCACGCTGTGGAGATGCATCCTCATGTTTTCCGTCTCATATCATTCTTTTGCCCACGTTCCATTTTTCCCAATGCAGCACCCAATTTGGTAGACCTATATACAAAACCGTCGTTCTTTTTTTAAAATTTACATCTCATCTTTTGCCTAACTTTTTATTCATTCTCTTCATTCCCTTTCATAGCAAACATGTGCAAGCCTCATTTCTTATGCTCCCGGGAGTAATGGTCGGCCACCAAAAAGGCCAGCTCAAGAGCCTGCTTCTCGTTCAGCCTCGGGTCGCAAAAGGACGTGTAATTCGTCGAAAGGTCGTCCTCGTCGAGCCCCTCGCTGCCGCCCAGGCACTCCGTAACAGCATCGCCCGTGAGCTCGAGGTGGACGCCGCCGAGGTAGCTGCCCTGCTCCTTGTGGATGCGCAGCGACTGCTCGAGCTCGCTGTAGATGTCGTTGAAGCGGCGGGTCTTTATGCCGGTGGGCGTGGAGAGGGTGTTGCCGTGCATGGGGTCGCACTGCCAGACGACGCAGCTGCGGTACTCGGAGTCCTCGACGGCGCGGATGTGCGTGGGGAGCAAGGAGGCGACCTTGCCGGCGCCGTAGCGGGTGATGAGGGTGATTTTGCCGGGCTCGCGGGAGGGGTTGAGGGTGCGGAGGAGGGCGAGGAGGTCCTCGGTGGGCGTGGTAGGGCCGACTTTGATGCCGATGGGGTTGGCGATGCCGCGGAAGAACTCGACGTGAGCGTGGTCGAGCTGGCGCGTGCGATCACCGATCCAGACGAAATGTGCAGAGGTGTCGTAGTACTCCTTGGATTCATCGCCAGCAACGGGTTTAATAGTGGGCGAAGAGCCGGGAGGAGTGCCGGGCCTGCTGACGCCCGGGTGGGTGGGCTTCTCCATGAGGCGAGTCAGGGGCTGCTCGTACTCGAGCAGGAGGCCCTCGTGGCTGGTGTAGAGCTCGACGGTCTCGAGCTCGCCGGGGCGGGCGTTGATGACTTGGAGGAAGCGCAGGGTCTGCTGGATGCTGGAGGCGATCTTGGAGTACTTTTCCTTGAGGACGGGGTCGCGGACGTGGCCCAGGCCCCAGTCGAGAGGTCGGTGCAGATCAGCAATGCCGGAGGAGAGAGCAGTGCGGATGTAGTTGAGCGTAGCAGCGGAGTGGTGGTACGCTCTTTCAATGGATGTTAGCATGGAAGAGATTCAACATGTTGTATGTGAAAAGAGACTCACTTGAGGAGACGGTTAGGATCAATCTCCCGCTCATCGACATGGTAGCCGTTGAGGATATCACCTCTGAAGCTCGGCAGCTCCTGGCCGTTGACCATCTCCGTCGGACTAGATCTCGGCTTCGCATACTGGCCAGCCATGCGACCAATTCGCACAACCCGCTTGTTGGTGCCCCAAATAAGCACCAGACTCATCTGCAGCAGCAGCTTAATCTTGGACTCGATGGCGCCCTGCTCACAATAATCGAACAGCTCGGCGCAGTCGCCGCCCTGCAGCAGGAAGCCGTTTCCCTGGGCGACCTCGCGCAGGTGGGCTTTCAGGGCGTTGATCTCGTTGGGATGGACGAGGGGGGGCATCCGGCCCAGCTCGGTGACGGCCTTTTTGAGCTTGGAAGGGTCTGGATAGGCGGGAGACTGCTTGATGGGTTTTGAGCGCCAGGTTGAAGGGTTCCAGGGCTGGGAGGCGATGGCCTCGGGGAGAGGAGTCTGTTGCTGTTGCTGGGCCATGGCGGATGATGCTGATGAAGAGGATGAGAGATGATAGAGAGAAAAGATTGGAATTGAGGAGGAGGAGAGGCGCAACGAAGCCTGTTGCGGCGCAAGACTCAGGTAAGATGTGAGACTCGGGTGAGTCAGTGAGTATATCGTGGTCTTAAGATGTCTGAAAATATTGCGTCTCAATAGAAAAAAACACAAGTTCAATTGCAGTTGCGCAAACGTCTCTCAACGTTTCTCTCTAGGCGCATGCACAAGCTCGATATCCCCAAGTACGAGACAAAGGAGGAAATATACCGGCGACAATGACAATGGCTATGCTGGTATTGTTTTGCCTTGCTGCTGCAAAAGAGTTCGGAGTCCGATAATCGAACTGAATATGAGTCAAGGGCCACTTATTTGGTAACACAGTCGCATTGCCTTAAAGCTCGTGCAGCCAAGCCAATCCCGAAAAGCGTCCGGGTACGTACCGATTTGATTTTTTTTTCTCCCGGCGCTTCTTTTGTTTCTAGCGACGGCGATCCTTGCATTGGCGAATCAGAGGCCATGCCGCATCTGCCATGCAGGACTGCTTTGGCCTTGATACAGCCAACGTGGAATGACAAAGATGAAATTCTCAATACGGGTATATGAAGAACTGTAGGCCTTGAACAATTAGATATACGTGTCATGCAACTTGGTACCTAGTATCTATCTGGAGGGATGACCTTTATAGATAAGGTACTTTGTACCACTGTAATAAGTCTGGGCTACTGAAGCCATGGATGGTAGGTTAGGAGAGTACAGCATGTTGTTGCTTTAAGAAAAGGAAAATGGCGAGCTTTCCATCCAATAAATGTTTGTGAATCCATTTTTTTTTGTCCTAAATAAGCTTTTTAATACAATTTGACCATATCCGCATCAATATAGGCAATCGTATATCGTGAAAGTAAAAAAACGCCCATTCCAATATCTTGTCCAGGGTACGTGCAACCCACGCATCTTTCCTGCCCCTCCATCAGGGTACCCCAAAACATTTAAGTACATACCTCCAACCCACCACCACAACAGCTACACCTTAGCTTCCAACACCTTCAACACCAAACCACAAACCATCACCATTTATCCCAAATCTCCCATCTTCACACTCACCCTCAGTCAAACCTCCAAAATGTCCAACCCAGAAGACGCCTCCGACCCCCCTCCCCCCCCTCAATCCGCCGAAGACCGCAAAGCCGCCTCCGCCCTCGCCGCCCTCGACACCCCCACCGAATCCTCCTCTTCAACCTCCGCCCCGACGAACCTCGACCAGGAAGCCGTCTCAAAGGCCATGCGCGCCCTCAACACCGCTCCGGGAGCCTCCGCGACCGCAAAAAAGAACGTCGTCAAGGTCGATGCTGCGGACGTCGCGCTGCTCGTGGACCAGTTGGATGTGACTAAGAGTAAGGCGACGGAGTTGCTTAAGGCGCATGAGGGGGATGCTGTTGCTGTTATGAGGGCTTGGGCGAGGGGTTGAAATGTAGGGGAAAGAGAGGGAGAGATAAAGAAATAGCCGGAGAGATGGATTGAAAAGGACTATGCTTGGAGAATCTGGTGTATGGCTGTTGCTGCATGGGAATGGGGATTATATTATGCTTGGGATACGAAACAGCGAACACCACATCTACCCTCTACCGACTCTGTAGTCGGCAACTCGACCCCTTGACAGCGTTACAAGGAATTATACACCCGTTATTCACCAGCGAATTCCGACTGAATTACCAACCAAAAAGGCACCTATACACATGTACTCTTTGAACAAGGCAATTCTTCCCCGCTAGGTGGTTTGGACACAATGTCCAACACGCAGTACCCATTACCAACAGCGCATTATAGTCAAAAACATGCCACGATTAAATAGCAAGCACAAACTCTTTAACTTCAATGTCCATTACGTCAATATCGTGACTGATTCTATATCTGGCCTCATATAAACAATGCCTCATGCCATCCATCTCGTTATCCCGAAAACGCCTCATGTCCTATCCTATCCCATGTACTCCCTTATCCCATGCTTTATTTGCATCATAAAGACTCCCTTTTTTGTTTCATTTCCAAGTGAGCGACTAGCCAATGCAAGCTTTCATGTGTATCCTTTCCCCCCATGCAGCATCCTCCCATCAGGCAGGGGCCGTGGGTCAAAACAAGATAAAAGAAGAAGAAAAAAGATATCAGGTGAAATACACCTTTTGAATTACAAGGTATGGGTCGCCATCACCTCATTGCCACATTTTGGCCAAGGGGCTGCCCACCTTGGGAGCAAACTGCAGGCTCTTTCGCCGAGCCGCCATCAACCGCTGAAGCACATGGTCATCCTGTGTCTTGGATAGGATGCCTCCGCCGAGCTCGACAAACTTTTGCGCCCTGGGAGGGCATGTTCGCGTCAACAGCTCTTCTCTCCTCAATGCCGCATCATTCTCGTCGTTGTCCTCGTCGTCGTCAATATTGGACGGCGTCTCCATAGCATAATTCATAATCGTCTCCGGAGCCGGCGTCTTGGGCACGGGGGTTAGAATGAGATTGGACCACTCAATGTCCTCTTCTTCCTTCTGCTCCTCCTCATCCCCATCCGACGGTGTGTGAATCCAGATGCTGCTCTGCCTGCGATTGGGTGTCTTGGGTGACGCTGCCGGTGCCGACTCACGTCTACTCTTAGACGAGCCGTCAACCGCGCTGCCGTTCTGGTTGGAAATGGACTTTGGTTCCATGCTCTTCCGGCGGCGGGCACCACCGCGAGGAACGCTGCTGGTATCGATGTTGTATGGCGATTCGTCGAGCCACTGGTTGTCACGTTCGCAATCCAGAACCCAGCTTACGCCCACGCACTGGACAACCCCCTTTGCCTCTCTGACCTTCTCCAGGGTCCGCTTGCTGCCGTCCTTGAAGACGACGTGAGTGATGCCCACCCTGGTCGACTCGCCGTTGCTCGAGTTGCTGGGATTCCAGTTCCACTTCTGGGGACACCGGGCACCCATCTGCGTGAGCAACTCCACAAAGATGCCGCTGGCGTCTGCGCCCTCGATTGTGTGCACGTCTACAAACACAATAGCCCCACGAAGCAGGTTGGGGTTGAGGTCCTTGCGAGGAGTCCGTCCAGGCGTTCCAATGCTGGCCCACATGTCCATCTTTGCTGTTGGCGTCGAGGGTTCTTCAGCGGTCTGTTCAGGCTCCTCGGCAATGGTGCTGAAATTTTGCGAGCTTCTCCTTCGCGGCTTTTCCGCATAAGATAACACAGGGACACCCCGTTTGGGCTGAGGTGGACGCTTTGGAGCGGCTCGCGAGGCGCTGAAGCTCTTCTTTTTCAACGGGCTTGGCGTTGAATTGTCGGCTGGCTTAAGCGGAATCTTGGTTGTTGTGTTGAATGACCGCGTTCTTGGACGAGTGACGGGAGTTACCGGTGGCGCTGCCTGAGGCTCCGAACTAGGCGCGGGACTCTCGACAGGCACTTGGTTTTCATCTCCATATTCCTGGCTGGCGTCCGACAAGCTGTCATCGAAAGAGTGGCGAGAACTGCGGGCATCATCACCTTCCTTGGGGTCTGTCAGAGACATTTCATTCGTTTCTTGGGCCAGAGCCATATCCTCCTCTGTGATCCTCTCCGAGATCTGCTCAACACTTTCCACAGCAGTATCCATCTCTGGCAGCGTGGCGACTTCGGGTTGCATCGACATCATCTCGCCGCCAGAAAACGAGTTCTTCATAGGACTGTCCTGGTTTGATGAGTCGACATCGCGCTCAAGGCTCTCATCCTCATCGTGTTCGGGCTGCGCCTCTTCCGCAGACGAGTGAGCGTTCTTGACAGGGCTTGCAGCCGACCAAGAGCCGAGCTGGTTGGACAGAGGTGTAAATCCCAAATTGGACCTACGAGATTGCCTCAGCGAGCTGCGGCTGGCTCGGATCCTCGGCGTTCTCTCTCCGCTGACCGATGGAGCGGCCGTGATCGGTTCAAAGGGCAGTGTATCGTCCTCGGAATCAGAGGCTGAACTCAGATCGTTACAGGGATCCAAGTCTTTCTGCCGAAGCTGATAAAAGTGATTTGCTGTCTGGGGCTCTGCTTTTGGTGAAGGCTCGACGGGCTCCTCTGCCTCTTCTTCAAGGTCATCGAGAACCATGGTGTCTTCTGACTCAGCGTCATCATCCTCGGCCGGTGCCTCTTCGTCCTCGGCTTGATCTTCTCCCGTCGCGACAATGATGCTATCCTCGACTGCATCATCTTCTTCCTCGTCAGCTGACAGGGTTTCCGCCGTTTCCGTGGCGGGCTGTGGCTCTTCCTCGTCATAATCTTCCGCTTCCGCTTCCGGTTCTTCCTCCACCACCTCCTCCACCTCCGTCGCTTCCCCTGCCTCTGCATCCAATTCGGCCTCCAGTTCTGCTACCAACTCAGCTTCCACCTCTGCAAGAGCAAAGTCAAGCTCGGAAGGCAATTCGGGGGACTGACGCAAGGAAAACTGAGGAATCTCGATGGGGCCTGTAAAAGGGCTGCTCTCCACTTCATCTTCCTCGTACAACTCCTCTTCCACCACGAACCTTGAAGATTTGGGTGGACGACTTGGGGTTTTAAGAGGAGACTCATCCAGTGTCGGGAGTTCTGGCTGGGCGTCCAATCGAGATTTGAGGCTTGGCATCGCTCGCTTCGCTGGCGACTGAAGCATGGAAGGCTTGGCTGTCGATTGACCTGGTTGCTCCTTCTGGGCTGAGAAGATGAAGGGTTTGGTGGGAGATTGGGGTCGCTTGGCAGCTGACTGCAGAAGCGTCGATGGCTTGAGAGGTGTCTGAGAACTCGAGTCATTGCTCAGCTTCAACGTAGATCCAGGCAAGGGCATCGCCATTCTCTTGGCCGGAGACTTGATTGTATCTCGCGACGGCGAAGTAGGCCGCCTGGCTGGTGATGCGAGAATCGTGGAGTTAATCTCTGGCATATCGAACATGACAGCATTGACAGCAACAGTCGTATCGACATTCTCGAACTCGGCGGGAAGAGGATCGTATTTCTTGGATGGAGGCTTGATCGGACTCTTTGCTAACGGCTTAGGTTTCTCCAATGCCAGTTCGTCTTCAGAGTCGTCCGGTAAAAGCATCAACTGCGTAATCTTCTTGGGGCTCAGAGGCTTCTTGTCGCCAGCTTGAGGCTTTGAAGTCTTTGCAGCTGGTCGCGTATTTCGAGCAGCAGCCGCGCCGCCGCGCCGCGCCGGACGACCGCGCATGCCAGTAGTAGTGACAGGCTCCCTTGATACCGCGACGGGCTCCACGTTTTCCTTATCTGGCTCTCGGAACTTGACCACCTTCTTGACTGGCGGTTTGTTGGTTCCTGTCGTTGCTGTCGAGGAGGCTGGCTTCATTACTGTTGGCGGCCGGCCTCGTGCCTTTTTAACTGGCTCCGGCTTGCTTTGACCATCCTCAGGTTTCGTTTCAACCTTTCTCGGCCTACCACGCCCGGGTTTGGGAGCTGTTGATACCTCCTTTGAGGCTTCTGCACCCCCCGTTTTCAAGATTGGCTTAGTTCGTGCTCCTTGTGTTTGTTCAGAGATCTTTGATGTCGTTGACGATGTAACTGCGATGGTGATGTCCTTATTGCTTTCAACAGGCTTCTTAGGGGGCCGACCCCTTGGTCGCTTGATCTGCGTCGCCTGGCGCTCTTCTTCATCCGCGTCATCGGATCTCGCCTTCCTCTTAGCAGCCGTGCTCTTCGTGTTCGCGGTCAGAGTCGATGAAACGGATGCATTTGCCTTTGCCTTTGCGGAAGCTGTGATAATCTTTGTTTGTTTCGAAGTCGCCGGCTCAGGGTCCTTAGCCCTGGCTCGTGTCAGGCGCTTGGGTGGGGAGCGCATTGTGTCCTGGTGTGGCTTGTTTGCTCCTCTGCGTACGTGATGCTGATGGAGTGAGTGGTACCGGTATGGGACAAAAAGACGCGGTTCAAAAATGACTTAGTGTTGACATGACTTGGGCGGTGAATGTTGACGGCAGGGAAGCGTGGTGGAGGCCTGGGGGGCATTTTTGTTGTACATTTGTGGGGATGGCTGTAAAGCTGCTGGTTGCTGGGCAACGACGCGATCCACCCGGTACGTCCATCCAACACAAACACGCATTGACAGTTCACCAAAGTAAAATACAGCTTGTATCCATGTCAATATCCCCAGAAATCGATTCTAGCTACGGAGTACACGCAAGGATCATCTCACAAACGGCGGGACATTGTATCAACCAATGACGTAGACGCAGTAGATCACCACTGGGCATGTTGCTTCTCTGTTTCATCGATTTACATAATACTTTTTTTTCTTCATTTAACTACCATACGAGTACAGTTTCCACATGATTCTTTTAAATCAGATATTGCCAATCCCAAATCTTCGCTATACAATGTCATGATGCGCAGGTTTTTAATCATTGACTCATCAGAGAGGGTGTATGTATGTGTGAGAATTCGCGCGCTTGTTTTTGAGCATAGTTGGGGAGAAAAGCCCCCGTACGCCGGCCACCCTGGTTTGGAGCAACTCCAAGATTGAAAATAAACAAAAAGAAACAAAGCCTACAAATGAGACATGTAGCGGTGGGATTGCCACACTAAGCTCGGGCGCGAAACCACGATGAGCCACCACACTCAATCGTGCCACAGACAAAGCGCATGAGCCACCCCTTTTGGCTACCTAAACTGTGCCCGGAATGGACCGTCGATTTTAATGTCCTTGATTCCTTCCGGCATCATGCGCAGCCACTCGTTCCAACTGTCGATATCAATGTTCTCATCGTTCAACTTGATAGCTAGGTGTAGCTGTGGGCTGTTTTCGTAGGAGAAGCTGCTTCGCAGGGGGCTACTTTGCTGGACAGGCGAGAGGAATATCGAAGGTAGCCTCGAGTTTCCGGACATCATAGTATGCAGCGGGGAGGGGAAGCTCGTTATAATCTCTCTCTCGGGCGTACGGTCCCGGGCCATTTTAGGATAAAGAGCCATGAGGATGGAGTGCAGTTCAACCACAGAGAGTGGCGTCTGGCGCGCTGCACGTGTGCGTAGCTGTTCGGCGAGAGCTAGAGTAAAAGCACATCGATCAAGGGCTATGAGGTGATCCTCTGACAAAGAAGCCGCGATGATTTCAAGTACGCCTTGTTGCCGTACGATCCTAGCCGGGGGATAATATGCGGCATCCATAATGATGAGAGTATCTGAACAGGCCTCCTCGAGAATTTGTTGAATACCACTCCATCGAATTGTCGAGGCTCTGTCAGGATCTTTTGAGCTAAAAAGGTGGGAAGAAAGTCGCTCCAGTTAGTTTGAATGCATACAACCAGTATTACCTTGCGAAGGAAGCCTTACCTTGCCAAGACCATATCACGGTTCCCATCAAGATAAGTATGGCCTATGTAGTAAACGATTTTCAAAACGTCACGCTGATCACGCTCCTCGGCAAAGTCGTTGAGTTTTCGCGACAGCCACCTCCATGAGCTTTTACAGCTTTCTGAAGAGGAGGGGATAGTCTGAATTTGAAACGTATAGTGATAGTACTTGTCAAAGACGTCAGCTAGCTCTCTGACTGCACTCTGGACCAACAGCCCGTCATCATCTTCTTGCCAAAACAATAACAGGGCCTGCACCGAGTTGTACCGGCCGCGGGTAGTGGCAGACAACATGCGCGCAGCATTGCTTTGAATGTCATTTTTTAGGCTCTCAATCCCCGGCAAAGACAGCGACTTCTCCAGCCTGGGGCCAGTCGGGAGCGGGGTGCGAATGCGGGCTTCACTCAGGGGTGGACGACCGGGCTGATGGTGACTGCCAGGCGTCGTGTTGCCAGCATCAATCTCCATCTCCTGGGGATCATGCGTGAATATGGGCTGGACAGCGTTGAGGGGAGTTGCGGGACTGAGAGGCCGGCCAGCGGCGGCGAGGGAGGGAGCAATATCCTGAACGGCCGGGCTGTGCGACCTGTGAAACTTGCTAACCACGTCTTCCCAAGTCATGTTGTGATGGCTTGGGTGGCACTGCGGATCGATGTCAGCCGCGAGATGCTGGCCAGGGTAGAGCGCAGGGGGGAGAGGGCCTCGACTTACGGCAACTCTCCTGCGGCGGCAGTCGACGCAGGCTCCTAGCTTTCTGATCAGGGCGGCCCGTTCTCTGGACTGTTGAGATAGGGGGCCGGTACGTCTCCTGCTGGTTCGACGGCTGTTAGAGACGTCGGAGCCATCCTTGAGGGAGAAAATGGACTGGTGCAGGTTAGGGGAGGTGTCGGCACTGTACGATGTGTTGTTGGTCTCTGTAGAGGCCAGGGTAGCCGTGGTGGCCTGAGTTGAGATTGACGAGCCAGTATCCTGTCTCAGAGGAGGCGAAGCGATGGACGCATAATGCACCATGGACGGCGTAGAAGGCGGCGGCAGCTGTCTCTGCTGCAGATCGTCTGGCCTCGGGGTATGGACGGGAGTTGGCGCTGACGCAGTCGCCGCCGAGGGAGACAGCGAGAGGCCGATGGGGCCCGGGGCCGGCGCCGAAGCCGACACCGGGATCGGGGTGGGTGAGGCTAGGCGGTGCAGCTGGTGATGCGGCTGAGACTGCTCCTGAGCGTGGTCGTGGAGATGAAGCCCTGCCTGGGCTCCAAGCTGGGCCGGGCCCTGGGCCGAGGCTGGTGCTGGAGCGTCTATCAGGCTGTGGACGGAGTTCATGGCGATGTGACGGCGGACCGGCGCGGACGATCAAAATCCCATTATTGGCGGGGGGCGGGGCCCGGAGCAGAAAGCGCGATCACGGTGAGGCGAGGTGAAGAAAGGTGAGGGAGCGAAATGGTGAAAGAGTCTGAGCCAGCAGAGCGGGAGATGAGGCGGGGGGTTTATGGGTCGCCTCTCGCCGCGCAAATTGCAGCCGTGACTGTGATTCGCACAGCTGTGTGAGCTCGGCAACAGCTACTGAATCGGACGCTGCAGGATGCAGGTTTTTTGGCCCTTTGAGTGGCGCGGAGCTGGTGCGGCTTGCAGGCGATTAGTCTCGCGAAATCAACATGACTGGCAGAGGGGGGAAAAGGCAGAGAGAGCTTGTATAATACCCACTGCTCGAGCTACCAAAGGTATGCGATGCGCCGTGTGTTTATGGTGATGTGATGCGGACAGGGAGCTGGGAAAGGGGAGGACACAGGCTGGAAAAGTGGTAACAATACTAGATAGGCAAGTATACTTGGTAGGTGAGAGGCGCCTCCAAAATTCGCTCCCTTTGCCCCCGGTTTCGCTCCCGCAGGTCGTCTTTGTTTTTGCGCGTATCTGTACTCTTTTACGTACGGCTTGTATGTATGCGCAGGTGAGCGTGTGTAGTGGCCAGGCGCGTTTAAAGGCCAGTTAACCCCGCCAAAAAAAATTCAAGGGGAAAAAAATTGACGAACAAGTCGGGAGGGAGAAAAGAGGCGCAACGGGAACGCGGGGTCTTGTCCACAGGAGGAGGGCCAACAAAAAGTGGCAGGGGAAGAGGAAGCCGGCGAGACGAGAAAATGCCAGCGGCGGCAGCGGCCCAAAACGCGGCCTGAGCTCAGCGCAAAGCCGTTCAATTTACGTTGCGAGAGGCGCCACAATCACGGAGATGGGATGCCAAGGCCAGCCTGAGTCGCTGGGCAAAAGCAAATGTGAAGCTGGACTGGACAGGACAGGACAGGGCCGAGGTTGGATGAAAAGAGCTTCGGTCTGGGACATGATACTCGCACAGGTATGGTATACCCAAGGTGGACAAGGGTGGCATCGCATCCATGTGTGTGAGTACCTAAAGCGCTCCCACGCCAAGTATGCAGCCTGCGGTACCTCCCAGTACTTGTGGCACGGGGGATAATAATAACGACAATGGCCTACCGGAAGCATTTAACCACGGATCCCTGCAACCGGGCCATGTACATGTACGTCGGTCACAGAGCAAAACACTCAACTGAGAAAGCGGGTTTGCTCGGGATCTAGCACGAGGATCCAGCGTAGTGGCGGGCACGGAGGACCAAGCCTGTTTGAGAGCAAGGTCAAGGCTCAGGCCATCGAAGTGGCAGCCCACCACACCATCAGGAGAGAAGTTGAACGTCGTCAGAAGCCGGGAGGGATCGTGGTCGTGGTTGTGGTCTGGTCACAGTCATGGCACAGGCCCGCGGCAGAAAATAGCACTTGACTTGCACGGGCACGAAGCAGACGAGAGGCAATCCAGGGCGGAACCGGATAGGGCAGGGCACAGACGGAGCTTCGAGGCGGCATCACGAATACGCTCGCTCGCTTACTTGTGCTCGATTCGCTGCTCCAGATTAAACCTAGGTAGGGCTAAAGCGAAAGCCTGCGAGACTAGAGAACGCTGAGGCTTTTGGCACGGCACAAACAATGTCACCAAAAAGGAAGTTGGTAAGTAAAGGATGGCTTGAGGCTTGGGGCCGGGCGTCGAGGCGAGAGCCAAAAGACCAATGGTCGAGTTGGACAGCAAACTGAAGGCTACGAATCATATCAGGCCGGCGACGACATTTTGATACATGTGGAGAACAAGAAAAGGAAACGAAAACGCAGGGAGACAAGGATATCAAAGAGACCAAAAAGATACCTGTGCAACAGGAGTAGCAGTACTGGGTGTACTTTGTAGACACCTTGTACTACTTGGTGTTGTGAGAGCGAGATGAGGGGATCATACAAAGGAAGCCGGAGAGAAAAAAGAAAAAAATACCACCGCGGGCGAGGAGGCGGGAAAAGGCCCTGCAGATCAGGAGCTCAGCGTCAGTAGCTGCATCAGATCACACCGAAGAGAAAATTTTGTCGATGGATCGGATGGCAGCGCTTGGACGCAAGCGAGAATCTGGGGGAAGGAGGGGAGGGTTAACGTCCGGTCGGTACATCCAGGGTACAAGGGGTGCAAGGGATGATGGCGGAATGCCGGTCAGTACCAGGTACCCTGAGGCACAAACCATAGGCGCGGGAACCACAACCGCACAGGCCAGCGCAAATGTTCCGTACCGATCACGTCGCCGTGGGTAGCGGCTCCGACAGTGACGTCCATAGCGCTATCACTTGCCATAAGTTCTGTTGTACGCAGGGAAGGAAAGCGCGATCTTTTGCGATCTCTCTTAGGTACCTACTAAGCTACTAAGATCAACTCATTATTGGTGTATTTCTCAATCTGTCACATTTAAATCGGCTTTTAACACTCTTCCCTTTAACAACTCTACATCAAAGTACCCAACACAGCCTCTGTCATTTTATCAAGGGGAAACAAAGAGAGGCAAAAGCATAAACAGCAAACGAAACACAAAGGGCCTCCAGCAGGGGCCTTTTCAACCCGCCGCGGAACCGCATCCTACGCCGATAGTTGCTGCGGAGACTAATGACTTGGTACCGACCTAAGTACGGAGTCCGGACTGCCGCCGATTTACACCTACCAAACCCAGCTTCTCCTCTCAACAAGTCACTCATACCGGGATTCCCACAAGGGTCATAATCTACCTCTGGCGGCGGACGAATCTGGGATGCTGCTAAACTCCATAAAGCAGGGAGCCTGCTGACCCAGGGGGTGGAAAAAGAAACGACAACAGGAGGAAAGGAGCAGAGGGAAAATGAAAAAAAGAAGAAGGAAAAAGGAAAAAAAGAGCCCAATCACACCAAGAACGGGGCGGCTGAAAAAGGTCAGGCAGATCACACAACGTACTACTGCGCGTAAAGCGCCTTCTACCTACTTGGATGCCCATGTATTGTCTCACAACCAATGCCCGGCTGATCTTGCTGCGTCCTTATCAATGAGCAGAGCGCGGTGACTAAATCCCGCTGGCAATGGCTTTTTGATTCCCAAGGGATGCTCGGCTGAAACCCGGTGCTAGTGCACCTTGCACGGTTATGAAACCGACAACTGGCCCGATTACTCTATATCCATCTCCCCCATCATCGGGGCAAGCAAACACAAGAGGACGGGATTCACTAAAGACAACACGAGAACACAACATGGAGAAGAAACAAGGACTCTCACCTGAGGTGGCCACATCCTGGTAACCTGTGGCAGGTGTGTCGCTCCTCTTGCCACAGAGACGCTCTCACCTCCTCCCAATGCTCCATTCACCTGCAGCATCATGTCGCTTCGAGTTCAGCACAATATCGGCTCCATCAGCCTCTCCCCTCCCTTGGATATGCAGCCCTGGAGTGTTTAGGCTGCGCATCAGTTTCGGTCGGGCTCTTGTTCTCCACTGGTTGAGCTTCAGCGAGTAACGTTGCCGGGAGCAGTACAGGCGCTAATATGCTTCTACTTGGTGCTCCATATTAATGTGTTCATCTCGTTTGGACCAACACAGCCCATGTTGATATCGCCATGTTGGGCTTCAAGTCCGTCCGCCTACAGTATATACGATACAGTGAGGTGCTGCGAGCATGTCGAGAGCTGGTGTTATTCATCAGCTTAATAATAACTGTCTGCACTAGCAACAGTGACGGCAACGCCACCGCAGGCAGGGTGATTTACTTCCCGCACGTACATTGAGCCTCGTGCCTCCGCCTGCTCAACAAGCTGCATATCGGACGATGCTGCGGCTACCCCAGCGTTTTGGGTACTGATGACGCCAAGGGCATCGTCAAGGCGCCTCTTTCTGCCGTCGATGCTACGTCCGAGACTTGACCGGCGGCCCGGCTCGCCCCTAAAGGCGCTGTCAGTTCAAAGTCTCGCGCCACTCTCCTCCCCCATTTACCTGATCCAATCCGCCTCGTCGGCAACCCTCCCAACTGACCTTGCATCGAGCCAATCCGCTGGCAGACCGAGCGCCCTGCGAGACTCACACTGCATCTTCATGTACGCCCATTGAGTTTCGACAATGTACATGTATTTGCTGCTAGCGCGATAATAATAGTTCAGAAGGGTACCACATGTTTTACACAACACCACAAAAGGCATATGATTTGATTGCAGGATAGGAAGCGCGGCACATTACCAGCGCCGGATTTGTCGTTTAATGGTCAACCGTGCTTACTTGCCGAACCAAAAATCCCTGGAAAGACGTCACTCTGCCGAAGGCGTGACCACCGAGTAACGCACGAAATATAGGTCTGGGGTTATCAGAACTCATTAGATCTCGGGACGCCGCAGACGTTTGGAATTTCCTAGTCGTACCTCTCCATGTTACTACCTCACACGGCCCTGGTTGCAGCCGCCTTGCAAAGAGGGCCAGTGTTTGCTACGAAGATGGTGCCGTATCACCACCACCAGCCTCCTTGAAGTCACCTCCACCAGAGGGCAGAAAAGTCATGATAACAACATCCCACCACATCCCACTCACGCAAGCGCCCATCCCTGTCACAGCCCGTTTCCCAAAACGCTTCACTGCATGAAGGGGCGGCAAATCCTCTCTCATTTCTGCTCTGCTATCCAACCGCTTCTGCATGCACGTGGCGTCCCGTCCCATTCTACAATATACCACTGGAAAAGAGAAGCCGCCGTCATGCGTGGCATATGTAGAGGCACGTACTAGTAAAAAATTCCCCCCTCTTGTCATGCAGCTCATATATCATACAGCAAAAGGGCATTGTCCGGGCCAGGCCAATAATCACGCATCTCGTCCAAGACATGCGAGCACAGGCAGCCCAACTGGATTGATGCCTCTGGAAAGGATCCACGCTGGGTATCACTTCTTCAGGTCACAACGCGCTGCGGCTGCTGCGTAACTGTACGTGACAGATGCATCCCAACCCAATCTAACTGTGGTTTGAATCCAATGCTAGTATCCAGAAAAAATCAAATAACGTAAAACCGGCAAATCCTATTCCTACTCTTTTTTATTCCCCGCCTTGTTGCCGGGTCCAGGCGTCGTTCTGGAACGCCCCCTTGTCATCCTTGCGGAATCCAATCTCGTCCCTCAGATCGTCAATGAGCCGCCCCCATTCCAGAAGCAGCCGGAACAGATAGATCTCCATGTCCTTCTCGCGGAGAGCCTTTGTCACCCATCGCTGGCCCTGCTGGACGATCCACTCGGCATCTGCCTGTCTGGCCTGTAACGACGTCTCCCTGCCATTGACCTTGGGCCGGCTCTCTGTGCCCGAGAAGTAGGCAAACGTCGTGTGAAGGGCCTGATATCTTGGATCGATGGGGACAAAGTGCAGCCACGGCATCAGCCGCTCGGTATACCACGTGCGGAAGATGGTGGATATTAGTGGCACGCTGTTTGAGCGCAAGGTGCGAAGGACCTGCTGCGGCGGGCCGTCGTCCTCGTCCATGAGGAGCACATAGCGGTATTCCAGCGGCTCGGTGGCATCGTCGCGGATGCCGTAGGCCTTTTCGACCAGCTTACACCCATCGGCTGCGCAGGCCGTCGAGTTGGTCACTCCCACGCTGAAAGGCACGACGGCGTTGGCCTCTACGGCCGATACCCTTTCGTAGGCGAATGTTTCGTGGTCGTTGGGCTTGGGGAGGACCATGATTACGTCGTCGCGTGCGTACGGGGCACTGGCGAGATGCAACAGGCGATATTTGTGACTTCCGCGTAGGGCCTGACTATTGGGCGCGTGTTCCCCCACGACCCCTCTCCAGACCAGACTATCGTATCTTCGTGTAAACTGCCATTTGATGTCGGGCCGCTCCAGCCTCGTCTTGGGGAGCGGTATGACAATGTCACGGAACTCATCTGTCTTGGAGGCTCCGAACAAGGGGACGAGCTGCCGGAGCGGCGTCCGCGGGGGGTCCGTCAGCGAGAAGCCGTGCAGCAGACGTAGATCAGGCTGGGAGCAAGTGTCCAACGACCGCTGCCAGTTTGTTAGGAGTTGGCCGTGGGTGTGGTCCTTGGCACACGACCAACAATACTCCATAAAGTTCCAGTGAGGCCTCGTCCTACTACGGGACAAGGGAGAGCAGGCTTCGGCTTGCATCCGACGAAAGGCACTGGCCGGCACCGTGCTCCGAAGAGGAGGAAGATGGGGAGGAGGGACGATTGTTTCCTTTTCCTTTTCCTTCTCTTGTTCCACTGGCGCAGTCCCGTTGCTCGCCTCGTCCATCGAGCGCCGAGATAATAGGTCAGCCACGGAGCTGAGCTGAGCAGCCCTGTTTTTGGAATTCGCCTCCTCCCACGGCGGTAACACGCGGGGCGACGGAGAGAGGTTGATGGGCAGGACCATGTCCGGGAGGTGCTGGGCAAACTTGCCAATCAGGGCGACCACCTCGTCGAGATCTTTGTTGTCGCCGTCGTTGCCCGTGTCCTCCCGAGAGACCTTGCCGCCCTTGACCGTGATGGTTGCGACGTCCGGCATCGCCGCCATCTCGGTGGCCCTTTTGCGGAGCACAGAAGGGGGCACGTTCCAAAAGGGGCCAACGTCTCGGTCGATTTGCTGGAAGTCGTCGATGATAACCGAGTCATCCGCGGCGTATTTGTACCATGCGTCAAAATTAGGGGGCGGTAGCCTCCCGTTGTGTCTCTCCTGGTAGACTATTACAGCCGTCGATAGCGTGGTACTGACGCTGACTTGTGCTTTCCAGCGGTCGTGCTCGACGTGAGCCGTGTAGACGAGATCGTTGGCAGGATGGATGTTATTGTGAAACGTTTGAGGCTTCTTTACAAGAAGGAAAATGGTTGTGCCTATGAGGAGAGCCAGCAGCATGAGGGCAAACAGAATTCGCCGAATGAAGACGATGGAACGGAGGTCGTGAAGATACACGAAGAAAATAGAGCCAGCGACAACCATCCATAACGGGCCCATCGCGGCAGTTCGTGATAGGTGTAGCCAGTCCCCGTAGCGAAAGATTTTGTCGCATGAGCTCCATATGCCTATTAAGAACGTCAAGGTGCCGACAGGCGTAATAGTTGATGTCTCGCATATCCAGAACATGGATGCCGTGACGAGAGAGGCAAATGCAAAGCTATCCACCACGGCATCAAACCCATACAGGGATCCAAAGGAGACGTTTACTCTATGAGTGCCCCTGAAGACGGTGTTGACAATCCATACTATGCCCACTGAGGCAGACGACAGAAGCAGCACCGAGCTTAAGATGCGTAGGCGCAGCTTCATAGTCCTTGCCCACGCCAACATCCGCCACAGCAGGACTATAATGACGGCATCAAGCACGAGGCCTAGCAGCTGCAGAGAGACGGTCCTGAACCGGCTATCGATGAGGTGGAAGCAAAAGTAAGTCGACCTTCGAATATTGGAGATGGACAAGTAGGTCCCTAGTGAAAAGACAAATGCGCTGACGACGGTGTTGAACATGACGACGCGAGGCCCGCTGAACCAGTCCCAGATGTCGTCGAAGATGCTGCGCCAGGGGTCGTCGTCTTCCAGGGCGGAGAGCGGGAGGCCCCATCTGCGGCGTGTAGAAAAGATTTCATATCCAATGAGAATAAGGATCAGAAACGACTGTCATTTGAAAAAAGAAATATAGAAGATTGTGTTAGCAAAAAGATCCCATCATGTTCGACTCTTGTTCTTATTATTCGCTTCAGTGACGTCATTCCTTACCTCGAGTCCAGGAGAAGCGCATTGCTGCTGCTTGTTCACCAGGTGAAATACTTCCAACCTCAGGACAATGGTGAGGATCAAGACCGGGAGAGACCATCGCCGGGGCCGATTGGGGAGGTGGGCGCTGGATCCCTTGAGCAGCGCCTCGTCAGACGCAACGCCGAGTATCGTCGTCTCATCGCCGGTGGGAGCCGTACCCGAGACGAAGCGGCCGTCTGCTCCGGGAATGAATTTCGCTGCGGCGCTGAGGCCGTAGACTATAAGGCCTGATAAAAGCAAGACTAATAAGGATGAAAGGCGAGGTCGTTCTTGTGGAGTTTTAGCTTTTTTGTGTAGAGTTGATGAGTGGATAAGAGAAAGTTGACGTGAAGACGTACCGGTTAATGAGTGGCGCTCCAACGAATGAGAAATATATACAAATGACAAAACACTGCTGCAAAGAGTGTTAGCAAACTGAAGTATCGCAATTGAATTGAATTGAAGGAAGAGAGCATCTGATGTATACCAAAGAGCGGATAATTGCACAGCGAGGTATCGAGCCATGGCTCTTCAAAAGAGGCTTTCCCAGCCCGGCGGCTCAACCCAACGCGGGCCACGTCTTTTGCGTTGGTACCTTAGATGTTATCTAAGTCGCCTGAGCAGTGCAATTCGAGACTATCATTCTGCTGTAGTCCAATGGCCTCGTGGCGAACGAGAAATCTCAGGCAAAATTACCCCAAGTCTCGATATGATATCCAATATTATACTTGTTCTTTTCTGCAACGGCATTCCTCGTCCGGCCTCGAATCTCACCTTTTCTGGGTCTCGGTTTCAGGGGTTTCTCTCCGCTTACATAAGAAGCGG
The DNA here is from genome assembly GCA_020045945.2 of Trichoderma semiorbis. NCBI lineage: Eukaryota > Fungi > Ascomycota > Sordariomycetes > Hypocreales > Hypocreaceae > Trichoderma > Trichoderma semiorbis. Next base: position 4,141,637 of record CM034695.1, read on the forward strand.
TTACCCGTTTCCGCGCGTTCTCCGCCAAACCAACCGCAGCAACCTCGTATGTACAGTAAGCTAAGCTAAGCAGTGGCAGAATCCAAACCGCCATGAATCCCGTATCAAGGACCTTACACATGTCTTCACCACCACAACCTCCGTAAAAAAAAAAAAAAAAAAGACATGGCAGGATTCAGCGATGCGCCGTTCGCAGAGGCCCTCGCCGTGCCCGCCGTCTGCGTGCTGACCGCCTTCCTCAGCTACTTCTCGCAGTTCGTCTTCAGCGACGAGACGCTCGACCCCGGTCCGCTGACTCGCAATGAGAGCGTCGTCTTCAACACGCTGTTGCTGTGTCTGTGGTTCAGCTACTTCCGCGCCGTTACTATCGATCCCGGACGGTTTATTTTCGAGGAACAGGTGCTTGATGCGGATGGGCGGTGGTGTAAAAAGTGTCAGGCGCCGAAGCCTCCCAGGGCGCATCATTGTCGGCATTGTAAGCGATGCATACCGAAGATGGACCACCACTGTCCCTGGACGGCCAACTGCGTGTCCATGACGACGTTTCCGCACTTTTTGCGGTTTCTCGTCTACGCAAACGTGTCGCTGTGGACGCTGGGGTATTTCTTCTGGCAGAGATTCTACGCACTCTGGGAGACGCGGCACATGCCCGCCCATCTAGGCCCTTCGCTCTTTGCGCTGATATCGTTGGCCATGACGTCCCTCGTCTGGGCCGTCACCTCGCTCGCCCTGGGTTTAATGTTGATCACCACGCTGCAGGGCTGGGTCCTCAACCGCACCACGATCGAAGAGATGGAAGTCGACAAGCACGAATCCAACATCCGCAGCGGCTCCAAAGAATGGTGGGACATCACCGGCCCGGACGGCGAAAAACTGCGTTTTGAACACGTCGAGTTCCCCTACGACGTCGGCTTCTTCGCCAACATGGTCCAGGCCATGGGGTCCTCCAACCCGCTGCTGTGGCTGTTTCCTCTCGCCGGCAACCCGCGCCTCAGCAAGACCGGCACGGGGCCCGGTTGGACATGGGACGAGAACGGGTTCAATAGAAAGTTTGGCATGTGGCCGCCCCCGGACCCGGAGAAGCTGCGGCGCGCGGGCAGGGAGGGGGGGTTGGCGAGAAGGAATTTCGATACGGAGCTGCAGGATGCTGGGTTGAGTCCTGAGGAGCAGGTTGAGGCGTTCAGGAGGCGGCAGGAAGAAGATTTCAGGAGGAAGAATAAGATTATGGCTGAGCTGGAAGAGGTTGATGACTACTATGGCTCAGATGGGGAACGTGATAGTGACGAGGAAGACTATAGGAACGGCTGGGTCAACGCAGACGGCGAGCGGCTTCGAGACTATGGCGTTGATGAAGAGGCAGAACAATACGACGATGAGGTTCCCATTGCAGAATTACTACGGCGCAGAAAGGGGGCAACATCATACAACGATGAATAACGAACTACAAGAACAAAAAGAAAGCGAAGAACAAAAACAAGCGTATAAACATAAAGATAATATTGTACTATAAATAAAAAACTGTATTTTTTCTAGAACAAGCATTTTAAAATATATGTAAAAATAGCATCCCAGGCCCCCAAAAGGCTCTCAATGGCCTCCCCTTAAAACACACAACCACGCGCTTCCGAAGATCTATACTCAAAGACCGTATGACACAATGGGTTGCCCAAATCTCTCGCACACATTGTGTATACAACAAGTCCCGCCAAAAAGAAAAGTGATTTTTCCAGTCATTTAGGCATGATATTGATGTAAGAAGCAAGAAGGAAAAAAACTAGAAAAAAGAGAACAAAATCGAGAATAAATCAAATACGAGTCCCAACTGAACTGTATAAAATGCCCTTCATGACAAGCACACATCGTGAAGCATATCTAAAAAATTTCGTCGCGTGGCTCACCAGTCGTCAGTCTCGTCGTCTCTCTTTTGGTTCATTGCGTTCTTGCGTGCCAGGAGGGCATCTGCCAAGCTGCCTCCCAGGCTGGGCGTCGGTGTGCTGCTGCGGCTGTCGCCACCGGTGCCGTTGAGGCTCATTCCAGAGTCTCTCTGTTGCAAGTCAGCGGGCTTGCGGCCACCTGCTGCTGGTCGTTTCGTCGGCGGTACAGGTTTCGCCTTGGCCGAAGGCGGCGCCGGAGGTTGTCGAGGAGCGGGAGCTGCCTGCTCTTCAACGTATGCTGCCGGCACCCAGGCTTGTCCTTGAGCGTTCTTTGCTAGCCACCAGCCTATCATATATTGTTAGATCATATCATAAAGAAAAGGGGTCAAGGGATTCATAGGTTGAATGATACGTACCATTGTTCTCCTTCTGGATAATCTCGAGAATGTCACCTGCTTTGATGGAGAGTTCGTTCTCTTTCTGGCCGGCGAAATCATATAACACCTTGGCCATAATCTTTGGCTTGGCAGCAGGGGGAGCTGGAGGGGCTGGGGGCGGTGGTGGAGCTCGAGCACTTGCGCTGGGTGTTCTGGCATGGCTCAATGGCTTGTTGGCGTTTCCGATAACTGGGACTTGATGTGACACCGAGCTCAACGTGCTTGTGCTTGCTGACGGGCCAGCATTGGATGACGCCGACGATGATACCGATACTACGCTACCAAGAGCGGAAGGTGGCGGAGGAACAGTCCTGGTGCCGCTGGGTGTTGGCCTCGGCTGGGTATTGCGGTTACCAGTGAGTCTAGACGGCCTTCCTCCCGGACCACCAGGCTTGATGAGCTTGCCTCTGGTGATGGGCCGTGCTGCCACAGGCTTAGCCTTGGGCAGCGGCTTCGATACCGAGTTGGGAGGCTGTCCCTGCTGAGTGTGGATTGTGCCACTCTTGTAAAAGTCGGCTCGCTGCTGAGAGTCCTTGAGAACCTTGACCTGCTGCATCTTGTTTGGCTTCTTGGCATATTCAATCGTCTCGCCAATCTTGAGGTTAAAGCCTCCTGGCATGGCACGCTGCATATGAGTAAACATCTCCGTCTTGAAGACGCAGTTCATGAGCGGATCCGGTTCCTGGGGAGAGCCAATTCCTAGTGAGAACCAGTCGTCTTGGGCTGTAGAACAACCAACAAACTTGATGGCTCCCAGCGGGATTGCCTTTTCCACCTGGATCTGTGGCTGGTTATTGACGAGCAGCTGAGCGATGATGTAAAACTTGGCATTGGTGATGATTATGATGCGAGGGCTCGGTTTACTGGATCGACCAAACTTGGCTTCAAGAAGCTCGCCACGGCACGAGAAGATCGCACGCTCGTTCGAGCCAAGGTTGGCGGCCTGCCGTAAAGGAGCACCCGGACCGTTCATAGCGTTGATGCCGAGATAATCTCCAAGGAATCGTCGAGAGCCGAGAAGACTCATGCGCCGCCTCTCCTTTCGCCCTTGAAGAACCTTGTGGCCCTGGTCACGGAGCTGCAAGTACTCCGCGCCGGTACGCTTCTTTCGCCAGAAACGTTGTATTCTCGTGGCAGACTCGGCTCGGTAGGCAAGGTAGGCTCGCCACATACGCTGGATACGAGTGGCCATGTTGTGCCAGTATCGGTCTCTCATGTGCTCCAGTGCAAACAACGTCTCTGGGGACTTGATAAATGCCTTGGTCATGCCCATTTGCCACTCCTCTTTGGGAATACTCGTGTCCTTGAGAATCTGCTTGACAGCGTCCTCGACCGAGCCCTGCCATGTGTATTCACCAGCGTAGGAAGTAGCCGGCGACAGCAGGAAGAAACGATCGGCAAACTTGTCAAAGGCTTGTCGATAAGCAAATCCAGCTCTTCGAATGCGGACGTTTTCTTGTAAACCAAGATACTTGATTTGATGCAGAACGTTGGCCTGGTTGTACTCGGAAGGAGACTTGTTCTCGTTAGGCTTAATCGTTCGAATATAGGATGGCTGGCACTTCATGAGTGTATCGACCAAGAGGTTGGCTGATGTGCGAATACGATCGCCCGCGGTGGGAGGCTGCTTTCGGTTATCCTGATCGACTTCGTTGGGGAACAGTGTGTGAACGAATGCATTTCCGCTCGTCTGGAACAGGTTCAGCAGTCCTTTCAGCAACTGATCCTTGTTCTTGTCCGTGATACCATCGACAGTGTAGCCGACATCACCAGCGTAGTGCTTGATGATGAAGCTGCCTTGTCGGGGAATCAAGTGAGCGTGTGACATGCCGTTGATACTCTGCATGAAAGTTCGGTCACAGGCGGCGGGATCTGCGTGGGCCGTCTTGGTCGCATCCTTCATGACAGAAAAGATTCCAGAAGGCCGAACTTGCTCAATCAGGTCGCACACAACCTTGTTGTCAAAGTACTTGATTGGTGTCCACTGGATCTTCTCGCGCGCGTACTCTTCCTGCTCGGCTTTCAAGGTGAGCTGAATGAAGATCTGCTGGAGCTTTTCGTTGACATAGTTGATACACAGCTGCTCGAAGCTGTTGTTCTCGAAAATCTCAAAACCGTAGATATCTAGGATACCGATGGTGTTGGTCGTGGGCTGTCTAGACTTGAGAGAGATGTTGATGCGCTCTACGATCCAATCAAACAAGTTGCTGTAAATGGCCTTGGCCAATGCATCCCGAGTCGCCATTGCCTGAGCCGGGTTTGCTGGCGACTCAATAACCTCTCCATTTCGAGGTGTCAGGATACGAATGGTGATGCCCTTGACGACGTCCTCGGCTGTACACTGCAGCAGGTATGCGACAAAGTCCACTACAGATTTGTCAACCACCTCGGCGTATCCGCCTTGGTCCTCCTGGAATCGAATATTGCCAATCCACAGAATGGCAGACAGCATGCGGAAAATCTCGTCCTGCTCCGATTGGCTCAATCCAATAATCTTCATGGCATTGAGCGTATCCTGGAATTCCGCGACATCGTCTATGCCGTCTACATCGAAACACTTGGAACGGCTGGTATAAAGGTAGGTTTCGGGCTTCTGGATGCCAAACAGCTCGCGGTACTGGCTTGGCGCAGCTTTTGTGAACTGGTAGAAGATGTGAAAGTTGCGCTCGTTTGTAATCTGCCCAACAACTCGCGTCTTCTCCAGGAGGTAGTTTGTAATGTCGGCTCCGACCGGCTCGCCGGTAGAGTTGAAGTAGAGCTGGAGATACTTTCCGAATCGCGACGAGTTGTTGTTTCGCAGCGTCTTGGCGTTTCCAAAGGACTCAAGTAGCGGATTGGTTGCCAGCACCATGTCTTTGATCTTCTTGATGTCGCCCGACTGCTCACCAGACACGCTCGCGATGTACTGCATGATGCGCTTGGCGGCTTCGGTCTTGCCGGCTCCTGATTCGCCCGAGATGATGACGCACTGGTTGTCGTTGTACGCCTTCATGTTGTAGTATGCGGATTCGGCAATGGCAAAGACGTGCGGCGGCATTTCCAAACGGTTCTTGCCCTTGTAGCTGTCCAGGACCTGGTCGGTGTAGATGCCCAGGTCCCGGAAGGGGTTGACAGAGACCAGCACATGGCCAATGTATGTGTAAATCTCGGCGCCTTCGAAACGCTTCTTGAGGTTTTCGTTGATGGCCTCGTTGGAGACCTTGCTGAGCAGGGTCAAGTCTGACACACCGATCTCCTTTTTCTTAGTCACCTCGTACGTCGCCTTCTTGGGCTTTTCGATGCCGCCGCCGCCCGCCGCCTGAGCATTGCGAGCGGCCTTGTCCTTGGGACGCCTCGAGATACCCTAAGAAAAGTAAAAAGCGCCTGTTAGAACGATGCCGCAGCCTTTTTTTGGCGGGGGATGAGGGAGAACGGGGGGGAAGAGAGTCGAGTGGCCCTACCATTGTGGAAGACGGAGAGACGGCACAGGAGGAGGGGGGAAAGAGAGAGATGAAGAAAAAAAAGAGAGAAGAAGGCTGACGACGCGATTTATTCGAGCATCAGATGTCTAATTACTGGAATCAAGCACTCTGGTGGTTTGTGCCGCAAGTGACGAGACAAAGTGAAGTGAGCGAGGGGAATCGGTTCAGTTGACCCAAAGGCTTGAATGTGGCTTGTCGAGCATTCGCGGCCGAATGATGCGGTGCCTGACGAGTGACGTTTAGTGCCGCTGGCCGACCTTTTTCCGCCGTGGCCTTTCAGGTTCCTTTGTGCTGGAATCCCTTGATTCCTGATGGCACAGCCACTCCGCTGACAAGTAGCAGTACGTACCCGCCCGTTTGGTTCAGGGATGGAATACGCTCTGTTGTTTTTTGTAATTTTTAATTCCACGACTCTTTTCAATTTCGGTACCCGCGTTTTAATTTATATGCAGCAAAAGGACCCTTGATTCCTGCTTATTTTCTTCGTTCTTGATACGAAGAGCCCATGCAGTGTCGCTCCGGCGCCTCCGTAGCCTCACATCATAGCGCATTAGCATTTTTTCCCTTCTACCTAACGCACCCCGATAAGTTGCCCAGGTACAGAATACAGGTGCCTAGTGCTCCGTAGTATCGTCAATAGTAATACAGTGCAACCAAACTCCGTGCCTTGAACTATTCCATACCCATTCATGTTCCGATAATTCTCCCGGTTTCTACCTAGATGGAGACCACCCTTACCGAATTCCGGAGCCGCTTCGTCGACCAAAAGAAGGAAAAACTGGATATCTGGACCTCCGGCAGTGTTTGTTGGCGCCAGACAGTTTCGTCAACGCTCCCTTGGCGGTGGAGTCTCTCCCTTTCCAGAGCGTCCTTTTCAGTGTTTGATTTGCTCGCCCATTAGATCTTGCATGCGCCTGATCGTTCTGGCCGGTGACGATACGCGGGCCGGCAAATACTATTCATAGACGTTGTGCATCCGGATTCCATGGTGACTAGACTATATTCCCCTCCATATAAACACTAGCAGACGAAGCGTCTGTCTACTTGCCGAGACTCTCCGAATCCAACTTGCGCATCTAGTGTTATCTGTATTCCAAGTTTGCATTGGGATTATAATAGATGGATACTGAAAGAAGACTAAAGCAGATAATGATAGTAGAAGAAGCACCGCTTCCTATACAGTGCAGCAGCACACTTTGGAGATATTGACGATATGCGGACCTACGGTGGAGTACACAACCATCACTATCGTAATTGTACGCGCAAACCACCTGCAAAAATTCTCTTCACGGCGTCCAAGACATCAAGCCATGTCCTGTTCTAGCATTCTTCCTCAAGCCACTCGCGTGGCCCTCTGCAATTGGCGCCAGCCTTTCTGAGACGCCGCTGTGCTCGACTAAGAAAAACTGAAACCAAACATCAGCGCAACAGAATTCAAGCGCCCCTTAATTGGAAGCGCATAAGTTCATGCCGCCTCAGCTGCCTCCTCACGCCTCGTTCTGGCAGCTAATGCTCCACGACAGACTCACTTGTACAGCCGTGATTGATGCCCTGGAAATGAGCATTGTCTGCTAGCATGTACCTTGGCGGGTATTTCTACTACGAATAAAGAAGGCCGTCTCAGAGATGTTTTTTGTCCTTGGGCTGCCACGCGACACCACCATGCCCCTTGGCCTCCCAGCCCATGACCTTCAAACCACGCACGTATGGCATCTCTGTGTGACCCCATCACCAGCACTCCGTAATTAACTGCAATCCCTGCTCTCGCCTTCAGCAACTGGGCAATTGAGAGTAGAGTTGCGGGGTAGAGAAAAATAGCGCTCCCGCATGCCCAATTATCCACCATCGCCAGGTCGCTGTTTTAGTCCAAGTTGATGGCCTGAGGGATGCGGTGTGGGTTCGATGCTTCATCGAGGAAATCAGTGTTAAAAACAGCGTTGCATCCCCCTCTTTTTCCACTGCAAAACGGCCTGCTTCTGTTTCTCTTCCCTCTTCACACTGCCTTTTTCTTTTTTTTTCTTTCATCTGAAAATTGTCTGATCTCTTAACTATCGGAGTTCTTTCAGCCTCCAGTTAAACCACCAGAAACCCCACCCCCACATATTAGAGCTCTGGAAGCACCTGACGTCATTTGACACGAGCTTCGTTGGGCACTTCAAGGCTCTGATCCGACCGTCTTGCCACTTCTCACCACTTACACCTTTACATACCAGCACAAATCAGATCGAATCCATCACCATGGCAGACATCACGGAAGAACCCCAGGCCCTCCCTGTCGACGAGACGCCCATCTCTTCCGTCAAGACCAACTCGGCTCGCAAGAACTCTCTTTCCAACTACCTCAAGCACCGACCCGAACGCTCCGAGCTTGTAGAGAGTACGTTTCCATGGTGCCCGATTCTCCGTCTGTCTGCTTGTTGCGGAAACGAAGCACATGTGGTCACTTGACGAAAACTATGATGTATGCCGTACGCCTTGCTAACCAATGTTGCAGAGAACATTCTCCCAGACTCTACAGCCGCACCCGGTCTCCTCGCTCAGCAGAAAGAGGTAAGAAGCTTCCAATAATTCACGGTGAAATCCTTTTTTTGAATATTTCAAAAATTTGGAGACCTGGAACTCACAAAACGGCAACCGGGGGAGGCCCCCCGAGATGGCGCTATAAGTGCTAACGGTGCATCAACAACAGCTTCAGAAACACATGCTCGGAGACAAGCTCAACGACAAGATTTCGCATCGCCCTTCCCCCGATGCCCTCCTCAAGGACGGCGTCCTGCACGAAGACCCCCGCTCCCCAGAGGAAAAGTACGCCGAGGCCATCGAGGAGGAGTACGCTAAGCGGGAGGGCGGCGCTTGAACAGCATTAGAGCTATATAGCGAACAACGTGCTGGGGAACGGATGCTGGGAAATGCAAACTTGTTCTTTACGCAATTATGCAGAGTACCCATTTAAAGAACCCGCACAGGAGGAGATGGATTTGTTTGAAAGGTTGGAATTGTTATGTGTTTACCTAGGAGCTCGCGTGATGTCCAGCAAGGACTTGAAACCAAAGCAAAGGGCTGCCCATTTTGAGATTTGAGAGTTTTGCCACAAGCCTATCTCAATCTCGAGTTTAATGCAACGCCTAAAAATAAAACCCATCAAAAAAAGAAATATTGACAAGTCGAGTAAATCAAAATTTTGCTGCCTATTTCTCGCCCCCGTGTATTCCGTACTCGTACGAAGCAGCGCTATGTATGGCGCGCAAGGTAGCAGTAGCAGTGGTTGGAGCTACATCGGGCTACCAAAAATAGATCTGGTCGCCCAGACCAGACGGTAAAATAAGGGCTGCCTCCCGGCGATCTGTGGTTCCTGCAGTAGTGAGTTGCGCGTTCTCTGATAAGCTGTAAGACAAACCTGAACCCACGGAGCTTTTTTTTCAAGACAAAAAAGATAAAAGGAGCTGACGACGTTTCGCCGGAAAATGTCTCAGAAATATGCATGAATAGATTGTTTCGTTTCATAAATAGATGAAATAAATAAAGATAAAAATAAAAATATCAACTGCATTTCGTATCAATAACGCCACCCATCCTTCGCTTAGCTAGAATCCGTCGGTTCCCAAACGATAAGTCATTTCCATGCCAATATCCATATCCATGCAATTCCCATGCCCATGTCCTGTTGCCAGTATCCCAGAGTTGTAAAGTTGTAAAGAAGAGTAAAAATAGTACAAAAAGAACGCCAACAGCACCATGCGGTTCTATGAGTAGATGTAAAGAGGAGCCATGGTAGCTGGGGGTAGCCCTCGGCCGGCTCCCCAGAAAGGGTTATGTCCCAATATGTGGTTGTGAAGTTGTGAAGTTGTGTAGTTGCAAGCTGTCTGATGGAGCTCGCATCACTGGTAGCCACCGCGGTAGCGGGGAGAAGGAGAGTCCGTCTCGTAGTCTCGTCTGTGGTGGTTGATGACGACAGAGGCACTGCCTCGGACTACTTGAGCAGAACGGCCTGCTATGGGATTTGTTAGCATGTTGCGGCATGTAGAAGATGTTAGGTGTAATGGCATACCGGCATCATACTCGCGGGCGTTGGAGACAGAGCGGGAGTTGGATGCCGCATAATGGGCAGATGAGCTGGAGGAGCGGCTGGAAGAGCTGGCGGTAGAGGGGCCAGAGCTGGTCTGGTGAACATAGACGCTGCGTTGGCTGGACATTGTCACAGTTGTTGGTCTGTTTGTCTGTTTGTTTGTTTGTTGGTTGGTTGTTGTTGATTGATGGAGAGATGGAGAGATGGAACTCTAAGAGTGAGTCTGGTATAACAATGATAGTCAAGAGAGGATAGAGAAAAGTAGAAGTGGTAGCAGTAGTTGATATATAGTTGTTGGTTGGTAATGCTTTGCTTGATTCGTATCTATCCTAATAAGGGTGATGAGGAAAGGGAAGATGCAACCTGAGGACGACGGGCCATGGCCATTTTGTACTCGGAGATTGCACTGCCGTCACGACAGTCTAGACACTTGACAGACTGACAGCATGCTCACTCGAGACGATAGGCAGATAGGGCGAAGAGGGCGTAGGGTGAGGCAGCAGCAACAATAACGGGTACTAGGCCTAGCTCTGACACAGAAGCCAGCACGTCGTGACTCAGGCCTCAACAACGGAAACACACGCCTCGTGAAGCGATCTGCCGAGGCCCTCCCCAAAACAGGGACAGCCAGACAGGGGCCGCCAATCGACCATGATTGGCCTTGGCTCTTTCGGACAAAAAGCAAAATTGTCAGAACCCAAAAAAGCTCAACGACTAGGCGTGGCGAAAAATGGGCTTTGAACGGACCTCATGATGAGGAAGAGAGCAGGGCAGGGGGGTGTCTTGTTTCCGTTAGGCAGGGCGAAGGGGGAGGGCACGGACTGGAACGAGTGAAGAAGTTGGGGCTTGGAGGTTTCGGCACTTTGAGGGACTGGGTCTGAGCATGGCCACAACAGTGAAGCGGCGACGGCTGGGGGATAGCAGCGGCAGTGAGAAGCGAGAGAAAGAGATGGAGAGCCCTAGATTCCCGATGCGCGTCTGCCTTCTTTCGAGTCACAGTCATGGCGGCTGCGCGCCGACGGTGAATGTTTTTGGTAAGACGTGCAACATGGAAAAAAGATGGATGGGATGGATCAAATGCCAAGCACAGCCAGCCCGCTACCAATCCGTGGGTACCTGTCAAGCAAATCAGTTCAACAGTACAGTTGCGCATAACGCCGCCACAGGGGTCCGTCACAGAGCGCGTGTTAGCGGACAGGTACCAAGTTGCCGGACTCTGGTGCGTTCGCCCTCTTGCACAGGTACCCGGCCAGCGACGGTACTCGTAGTCAAACCAAGTGACCCCACGAGCCACGCTGCTCAGCGCCTCGCCCGTGCCGTCCAGACTCTACTAGGCCCTGCTGGACCTGTTAGGCAGACAGGCGCAAAAGCAGGCATCAGCGGTCCCTGATGAGTCGTCGATAGAAAGTCGAAGAAAGGGATTCGCAAAGTTGAGGATGGAAGTTGGGATTGGCTTGTTTACTTTTTCTCTTTTTTTTTTTTCTACATACCCCTCCTTCTCCCCCTCGCGCTCCTCTCTCTCTAGTGGGTGGCTGTGGCTGGGAATTCTTCACAGCGAACAGGCCTGCGGGTGGTGGGAGCCGCATCCGCAGCTGCGAGGGAGAAACGGGCTTGTATGCGTATGCATTCGTGCATTCGCGGGTGCCACAAGGCCAGCCAGGATATTAGACTTCCTACCTGCAGCGCATGTCACGCGTCTGATTATCGCTTCCAGGGTCAAATGCGAAGAATCAATCGCTGTACGACATGAAGCTGGGCGCTGACTGGGCTCGACGGTTTTTCTTTTCTTGGCCCTTGTTCGTGAGTTGTCCCGCGGCTTGTCGTGGGTGAACAAGCCACGCTGGGAGCAGGCTGTGTTGTTACTCTTTTCTGGTGACGACATGACAAGCCCCGTTATGCCATGGAAACTGTAAGAAGGCCATACGTATTGGATAGGGTTGAGCTGTTCTTGCTCCGTACTCGTATAATCATCTCGTTTGCACTAGGAGACAAGACAAGACGCCAACCGGCGACTTTGACGATGCTGCTTCGCGGAAGTGATGCCGGCATGGCCTCCAGCCGGCTTCGTCCGCGATACGTGGAATCGACAACACAAGATGGGCCTTCATTTCCCAACTCCATCCTCTTCTGACCATACCGTGCAACCAACTTCTTTTCGCTTCTCTCACCGTTTCTGCCCAACTACACCCCTTCCGGAGAGCGTCGTCGCCCACACAAGACCCTTGATACAGGGCGTGGGATCATTTGGGTCAGCACAGACGCACAAACGGGGCTAGCCAGGCGCCTCCGGGGAAAGGGCCTCACGATGCAAGGCACGTCTATTGGAACCGGAACCCCGATCGACAAATCCACATACAGAATCGAGAAATGCCACAACTGGGCCTCTCTTTTTTGGCATTGGCGCCGGGGGCCCTCAAGTTCCAAAAAGTCATGTGGGCTCTCGGGCTTGCAATCAGCCTCCCTAGTAGCCTTGCATTGATAGTGTGGCTCCTGAATTGGGGGTTGTTTTCAGGGCTCAACTACGTCATACCTTGAGGAATTGGTTGGGGATGCATTGAGTTTTTTCGGGCTCAGCTGTCAAACAAAAAATTAAAATTTCAGTGCCTCGGATTGACGTCGATATCGTACGGCCCCAAAGACGCCTCATCTACGTAACATGAATCCTTTCATCGTTGTTTACTTTAAGCTCTTTCGCCAAAAGGCGATTGCATTCGCTTCCCCCTGTTCAGCTGGGTCCTCCTGAATAGCATCATCGCAAAGCCTTCTACGATTCTTTATCGTCTTTGCTTTCACCCACATGACCTCGGGACAGGGTCCAGCAGGGCCATGACGTACCAAAAGCTTCTTTTTCTTTCCCCCATGCATGTTTTATGCGCTCAATAATTTCTGCTGCATCCCCCGGATGGACAAACCCGGCCAATTACCATCGGCCTCAAGATTCAGTAGTTGTGGTTGTTTTAGGCTGCACTTGGATCACGCGAGATAAAACACGGCGCCGGGTTGCCCCTTGGTGACGACATTTCAGCAATCCGCTAGCGAATACGATATGCCATTGCGCAGAATCCCATATAGAATATTTAAACAATGTCATCATAATCGGGCCATGAGTAAAAACGCCATTGTAAGGCACATGAAGCACTAACGGAGCAATTGAAGCCAACAACCCCGGGGAATTGAAATTGGCGGGGGAGCCAGACGGGCAAAATCAATGGATGTCATTGGCCAATGGTCTCCGCCATCTCAACGTCCAAAGTAGATTTCAATCCACTCGAATCGGGAAGCTCAGTGGAGTTTGGATAGCTGGCCACTTTGGCAAAGCCCCTCAGCTGGCCGGCGTGCATTGGCATTACATCCTGTGAAGTAAAGCGTCACCTTCTTCTCTCTTCCTTTCTTCTCTTCCCATTTCCCCTTTGTCGACGTAACCGCACCGCTTTCGTCTCGCCTCATTTTCTTTCCGCAGTCCGCCCACCATCTTTGAATCCACACAACACACTTCGCCACCATGAAGGCAGCCCTGATCCTCTCCGCCCTGGCCTCTTGCGCCATTGGCGTCGTCGCCGCCGAGGACCTCAAGATCGAGGTCACCCACGCCGTCGAGTGCGAGCGCAAGTCCCAAAAGGGCGACACACTGTCCATGCACTACAAGGGCACTCTGGCTGCTGACGGCAAGAAGTTCGATGCCAGTACGCTACCGTTCCCTTTCCCCTCCCACCCCCGGGGAGAGTCTTAAATGACGATCTCTGTTTGTTTCGAGTCGTTCCGTGGCTGACATAACACTTTGTTTGGCAGGCTACGACCGCAACCAGCCCTTCACCTTCAAGCTGGGCGCTGGCCAGGTGATCAAGGGGTTCGTTTCTACACTCCCCCTCCCCCCACGTCGTCGTTGGGATTTCATTGCGACTAGAAGCTAATGGATTTTCGCCACTCTAGATGGGATCAGGGTCTCCTTGACATGTGCATTGGAGAGAAGAGGTAAGAAGAGCACTGCGTCACTGCCCCCCTAAACTGCTCGAACTACCAATGGCTAACATTACATCACTCTTCCAGAACCCTCACGATTCCCCCCGAGCTGGGCTACGGCAACCGCAACATGGGACCTATTCCGGCTGGCTCGACTCTGGGTACGTCTCTTTCTGCCCTCTCTTTCTTCTTCACCTTAGAAACCCCCACGCCGTATCGAATATCAGGCCACTAATTGATGCCATAGTCTTCGAGACCGAGCTGCTGGAGATCAAGGGCGTCAAGGCCCCCGAGCCACCTGTGGCCGAGAAAGTGGCCGAGAAGGTTGCCAGCGTTGCCTCCGAGGCTGTCGATGCTGCCAAGACCGTCATCGCCGACACTGACGAGGGCCACGGCGAGCTGTAAACGAGAACATGATTTGTAAATATTTTCCTTTTGGTCGCATAGCGGATCCCCAAAGTACATGAAACGTTTCCGTCAAATACTAGAGCTCGACCCTATCCAGATGTGATCGTCCTTCAGTCATCAATATTCATTAGACACTCTTTCCATTCACCTTCCATACGTCATATCACTTCCCTATCCGTAGCAACGTCCATGCGCAGAAACTGCAAGCATCAGTCGATATTCGCAGATCAGTGGAGGTAGGGCCCTGGGATAAGGCGAAGCGAAGGCATCGTTACATCCAAAAGACCATTTCCAAAAACCCCAACAGAATTCTATAGACATCGTCATTTACCACAGAGGAAATGGAATACACCGTAGCTGGATGTGTCCACGGTGGATCCTTCTGGGATTGGGCAGAGCCTGGACTTTTGCGGTATTTCATCATGGAAAACTCTGGATCATGATCGTTATTGTGAATTCATACCTGAAGTTCTCGGCGAGCGTAGTGACTAAGTCTATGTCAAACGCTTCTGGAATGAACACATGAACATTTCTTTGAGATTCGCATCTCACGAATGTCATAGGGACATCCAGCAGAGTATCTTTCAACTTGATCCATGATAAATCTTTCATAACCCATCATGTGCTCATTCAGAAAAAAGAAAGCTTCTTCTGCTTGGGATCTGTAGAAGGCGGACGGCCCCGCTTCTTCTCTGTCAGCTTCTTCTCCGTCAGCTTGGGCCGTTTGTTCACGTCAGGCGGGACAGGCTTCGTTTCTTTGGGATCGTCAGCCTGGACCGCGTCCCGAATCGTCTGTCGAGACAAACACAAGTCGATGTGCTCGTTAAATTGTCGTTCGTTTGCCGCCTGTGGGCGGAGGCATATCGGACACTCCCACCAGTCCTCCTCTGGCTGAGCCCCGCGTTCAGGAGGTGGATTGGGCACAATCTCCTTTCCATGCCTTCGGTCTTGAAGCATCTCATCTTCCTCACCCTCGTGTTCGTGAGGTACATTCTCCAGGCTATCGTCTAAATCTTCCAGTAAATCGTCGTCGTCTGTGCCCAACTTTTCCCACTCCTCTTCTTTTTCCAATAGCTCACTCGCTTTCCTCTTGACCATCCCAGCATCACTCGATTCTCCAGCATCCTGTCGGCGAGGTTTGAAACCAAAGAACGCCAGAGTATCAGGTTTCTTGGTACTGACTAGGTGTGTACACCGCAACCCCATGAGCCGCAGCTTCATGCCTGGCATTTCCTGCTCCAGTTTCGCAAGCATCGGTAATGAATAGTTGTACAAGTCGTCGGCGACCTGTATTAATTTTGGCAGGACGACTTGTCGAGTGTAAACTTCAAAGGTATGAAGCTTTATCTTGATGCAGAGTGTGCGGCCCTTGCACTCATTCTTTTTCAGGTCCTTCTCCAGAGCCTCAGCCGTTGAGCGAAGTTTGTCTCTCAGCTTTGCAGGGTCCGATATGTCGTGGAACGTACTTTCCGTTCCGACGCTTTTGCGCTCATATTCTTCCGCGGGTTGAATTTTTGTGCGGCCAAGTCCCAGATAGCAGCGGAGGAGAAACACATAATATTTGTCCCCAAATAGCCGGTTCAGATACTGCCGCTGTTCATACAGGTCGCCGCATGTCTTGACTCCAATCTCCAAGAGTTCGCGCTCAAGGACTCGACCGATCCCGTTGACTTTTCTTGTTGGCAAGTCCCGCATAAACGCCATGATGGCGCCTCTCTCGCTAGGGAGGACGTACTGTCCATTCGGCTTGTTAATGTTTGAGCAAATCTTTGCCAGCCTAGCATTTGCAGCAATTCCTGCCGACACTGTAATGCTCGTCTTTTCATGGACTTCCTTCCGCATTTGTTCCACCACTGCTGCTGGATCCATATTGTGTTCGTCGCAGTATTCCGTAATATTGAGGTATGCCTCATCAATGCTGGCACTTTCGAAACGCGGATCATAGTTCGCCAGAACCTCCCTCACTTCCTGAGCCTTTGCGCCGTACTTGTGAAAGTTTGGCTTGATCAGGATGAGTTGTGGGCAAAGTTTCTTGGCAACAAAGCCAGCCATGCCTGATCGACAGCCAAACTGCCGCGCGACGTAGTTGCACGTAGTGAGAACACCACCGCCAACTGCAAAGGGGACATCTTTGAGATCGGGCCGTTCGAGTAGCTCCACGGCCGCAAAAAAGGCATCGCAGTCAAGATGCACTATGTGCTGTGTTAGGTCTCTGGACAGCTCGAGCTCCGCGAGGAGACGGTCGGCATTTCGTAGGTCGCGCGTCAGATCTTGCTGTTCCAATTTTTTCTTCCTGGACAGAATCTGCTCAATCTTTTTCGTAAGGATCTTGTCTCGTTCTTCTTCGCGGGTGAAGAATTTGGATCCCTTGGACGCATTGTAAATAATCTCCGAAACCTGAATCTGCTTGTTAACAAATACGGCTCCGATCTGAGACAAGATTCTGGTCAGAAACCTTGCTTTGGTCGACTTTGTCTTGGCCGGCCTTGGTCAGCGAAGGCCCGAGCAGGTGGTATTTGAGAGTTTTGAGGGCATCGTCTTGGTGTTCATCTTGGTGTTGCTCTTGATGTTGCGGCTGCTGCTCCGGTGACTTTTCTTTCGGATGCGCTGAATCCTCCGTAGATTCCGCAGACGTCATATCGCTAGGGCCATCAAGTCGCAGTCCCAAGTATCATGTAATAGACAGCATAGAGGAATTATTAGTATCATGCTGACATTCGCAGCCTGGTAAATAAAGCATTTGCGCACGAGCGGAATTCCGACAGGGTGGAAGCGCGTTGCCCAACGTGAAGAGCGGGAAATACGATACCGACACGGTATCACGTGGGAAGCTTGGAGCATCTTCAGCGCTTTTAGGCATAACTCGACCGTCTGTGCTAGCAGCTTTCAGCGGGGTTTAGTGCAAAGGGCTTTGTGACAGAACTCCCGGCCGTCGCTCGCCATTGGCCACAGGCTGTGCTCACACCCCTCACTGTGAGGACGTATAAGCGCCGAGACGCCATTATCTCATAGGCCCAAATGGCTGAAGCGATTGCATGATTCGCTTTGAGAAATAAGGGTCGTCGAGTAGCCAAGGCGTATAAAGAGCAACTTGCATACGGCAAAGAGCTCAAGGGGGCCCGGAGCTTTAATTCTCACCCGCTTCGTTTCAAGCTGCCCGGTGACGTCTAGAGTTTATCGCTGTCAGACGCAGAGAGACAAGATGGCAGCTCGGCCAGGTGAGGAGAATGTAGCTACGCTGTGAGTGGATGACGGTCGCAATCCATCGAATGTGCTTACAGCCCGTTGCTGATGCTGATGCCGAGACTTGCAGCTTTGGAGATGTACACTGCTTTTATTCTCCGGCAAATGTGAAGCCTCGCCATCACCGATTCGACAAGGGATCATATGTCTATCTGTTTGAGAATGCCAGCGAGAGGAGATGCCGCATTGAGATCGCAAACAATCCGGGAACAGACGACCAGGATGCATTCTATGGATGTAAGAATCAGACCAGCCGCAAACCTCATGATCCGTGCCCGTGGAGTATAGTCTAACGACGTTGATTTCTTCTTCGCATAGTCCTCGATCAGGCGCATGTTCGGTACTCGTACAAGCAGCACTGCGCCGTGTCGCTGACCGTCGCCGACTCAGTTGATCAGAGCGAGTGGCATCTCCCCACCTATGACCCGCGCAACGAGAACAAGTATCACTACAAGCTGCACTCACTCGACGTCTACTTCTGGACGCAGCAGGATGCGCTGCAGTTCATCAACGGCGTCAGGCGCGTGCTGCCGCCTGCCCAGGTCGAGGTTCTCGATGAGCCAGGCCCGCCGCCTCAGCCCGCGGGCATGAGCTCCGTCGTCCAGAAGCTCGAGAGCGCGGCCATTTCGGATCCTCAGTACGGCAACGGCGCAGTCTCGTCGCAGTCGACTTCGCAGAGCTCAATCGGGGGCCCTGGAGATGCCTCGGCGGTTTCGTCAGAAACACCAAGCATCTCCTTGCCGCCTCCACCGCCGCCGCCTCAGCCGGCCAATTTTGCGCCTATGGCCTACAATCCCGCAGCGCCAGCTGCACCGGAGGCCATTCGCCATCGCGAGAAGACGCCTCCCCCGGACGAGGATCCTCTCAATCCTTTGGCGGTCGCGGTGGCATATGATTATCGTGGGCAACCGTTTACTCCAGGCATTCCGTCTCAGTTTGCGCCGGGAATTACCAGCCCAGGGCTTGCGCCTCCTCAGTTTGGGGCACCACCCGTCCACCCAGGAATTCATCGAGCCGCGACGATGCCAACGCAGGCTCTGCCCTCTCCCGGGTTGCCCGGCACTTATGGGGCAGGTTTCCCAGCATCGCCAGGTCTCCCTCCACCACCGGCATCACAGCCGCCAGTGGCAAATCAAGGCCTTCCTGGACCTCCTGGCCCTCCCGGCCCTCCACCAGGCGGGTACTCCAACTACTCATATTCCCAGTCAGGCTACACACCTGGGTCAGTAGATTATTCAATACATCAGCAGGCGTATCGACCAACGGAAGCCGAAGCATCCCATGGTTACAAGCCGCCAAAGCAGGATGGCAAAGGGAAGTTTGAGGAAAACGCGGGCCGGATTGAGAGAGGCGTGACGGGCATGCTGAAGAAGTTTGAAAAGAAGTTTGGATAGAGGGGGGATATGTTTGTGCGACGGGAATATGATAGTCGAGTGATTTTTCAAATGCGTAGCAGGGATATCCAGGCAGGAGGAGTACCGGGTTTCTACCAAAGAGATGCTTTGTCACATGACGTTCTTAATGCGAATACTTGTTATCTTTTGCTTCCGCTTTTTCGTCTTTCATCATTTGACCTTGTTCTCCAGATTTGGGCATGGCTACCTTAGTTGGCCAAAGGGTGTCAGCACTGCTTCTATTTTTGACTTAAGTTATTACAGTTATTACAGGGTAGGTGGTGTGTTGGCGGTGAGACTCGATGTCCGGGATGAGATGACGATGAGATTTGCCTGAAGCTATCGTCGATACGTGTGCAAGCTGTCGCAATAGTGATGCCGCTGCTGCTAATATTAAATTGCATTATCCTTTGCTGCAGTGGAGAGGTCATCGGCAGTCTAAAACGCCACGGGTTTTGATGACATGTACAGGTGGGTATCTGCGAGCGGCGATTCAGTCCAGTCCTTGGAGCGACAATCCCTCATCATCATCATGGGTGACAAGCAGGTTGCAATCACTCTTACGCACGGGATCCTTCGTCTTTGTTTCTCCACCCAGACATCGACTGTCCATCCGATCTCAAAGCTCGTGCCACCCGTCCGATATCACATCTTACACATCTCGAGATGTCGACCCGAACGCAACCACAGGACGTGTATGACAAGACGCACTAGACTAGCAAATACTACCAGACAAGACAATTGAATTCAAGCCCTCATGCTCCGTACAAGTACATATGCAGCCATTAATAGCAAAGCGGCGGCCCGTCCAGCGGGTAACTGGCAGCCCAAAAAGGTTCGTCTGCGGGCGGAGGATAGTGTCAGCCCAGTGATTCCACACGGCCAATCGCCAATGGCAAGCATCCAGACTTTCAATGATGATGCATTAGTCTAGACCTTTGCCTTTACGAGGATCGTTGGTCAAGTTTGCTCGCCAGCCCTAAAAAGCGTGGCTGGACAACCGGGGGGTCGCCATGTTGGCTGTGTCAGTGGCTTAGCCTCGAGGCTCCTCGTAAAGCGTCATGAATGGGGCTGACATGCACCCTTTAGCGTATCGCCGGGCGCCTCTCAGGGCCCTCGGGGCTTCGAGTTAGCACGCTTTGCCCACTGGACTGGAATCAGGCCAGCGCTCCATGCATCTCCTGTTTCCCGCCACGATTCTCTCGTCCTTCTTGAATCCCTTTCCTCCTCATCCTGCAAGCATTGTTTTCATCCCTCTTGTGTTTCCGTTCCCCTTGGTCGTATATCGTGCGATTGCTTCCGCCAGTTCCCCGCACCGGGTACCACCGCAAAACACAGTCGACGCTCCCCCCGGCCCACCTCGCTAACGGGCTGAGCTCGTACAGCACCTCCGTTCCATTATCTGCTTGGATCCTGGGTCACTGGAGAGACGCTGGCGCCGTTGGAAGCTGACTGTACACGCCGCTCCTCCGGACGATAGACCCAATGCGGACAGCAGACTCGTGAAAGGGCTCTTGACGCAAATCTTACTCTGTCACAAACCAACATCCGTCGATTGTCTCCTTTTCCCTTGCATCCATCGGACTCTCGTCCTCCTACATGTCTCTCGCGGCCGGCGAGGATGTATCTACACAGTCGGACGGCGCAACGTGCTGATGCTAGCGCACAGCTGTCGCAATCAGCTCGCCACCTTCGTAAGCTAGTGAGGCGGGACGGGATGGGCAAGAGCATCATAGGAATTGTATGTCTACGATGGAAGAGATGAGGAACGCATGAGTTTCTGGATTGCTGACTTCAAGATGCTGTTCATAGATCATCATAGCCGCTGTTATTGGAGTCGCCGCTCTTGCACTCCTCGTAATCTGCATCAGGAGAAGAAGAAAGGGTAAAAAGGCGAAATACGAGCGAGCCCATGGCGACGACACCACTGAAGTAGCGTCCACCTCCCGTGCAGCCAACTCATCAACGGCACCAAGAAGTGGTCGATCCGGTAACCCTCCATCTGCTTCGGCAAACCGCAACAATGCCGCCGCTGGCAACGTGGATCGCAACACTTCGGTTCGCTCGGTCATGACCCTGCCGGCTTATCGCCAGATGGCTTCGACCAACGAGCAGGTTCTAGGGCGAGAAGGCGAGAGAGATGGTATCGATGTCATTGTCGACTTGCCCACCGAAGAGGAACTGGAAGCGCTGCGTGATGAAGAGATGGAGAGCATGTATCAGATTCGGCGTGCGAGGCGGCAGATGATTGAAGAGCAGCAGCAGCGGAGAGTGGAGCGACAAGAAGCCCGACGACGAGGCGACACTGCGGCCCTGGCAGACATCCGTGTCCGCACCCGGGCTGCGAACAACAGCACCGCTATCGATGAACTTCGGCGGGAAATGGAGCGTGCAAAGGAAAACAGGAATCTTTCCGTGTCGAGCGTATCTTATGCGGACGTTGGACTGGCTCGCCACGACGGCACACGAATCCGTGCCAACAGCAGTGAGAGCGAGCGCGTTGGCCTGCTCTCAGACTCTGCCAGCATCGGCATGGCTGATGTGCGATCTCAGGCGCACGGCCGTGGAATGAGCGTGGGTTCCGTCATCAGCATGGACAGCAACTTCCCCTCGCCCGCATTGACGCGGTCGGGAGAATCGCATACCAACACCCCGGGCCAGGCTCAGAGCGAGGCCAGAGCAGGGTCGAGCCCCGAGCTTGTGGAGGCGGACTTGGGTGAAGAAGCAATGCCGCCCCCGGGCTATGAAGATGTTTCTCTGGATGACGACGACTTCCAGGATCGACCACTATCGCATATAACCGAGCCGCCGCCAGATTATCCCGGGCACCATCGAACGGATTCTCAGCGAAGCCAGAGGAGCCAGAGGAGCCAGCGAAGCCCACCGTCACCATCTCTTGTGTCGGCTTCAAGCGAAGACAATTCAACAGACAATCGGCGGCTGTCCACTCGTGGTGTTGGTGGCATCCCTCAACTGCCGAGTCTGCGAATCAGCGAGCTCCCATCGATTGCGGTCGAGCCTCCAAGCGCACAGCCGCCGTCGGAGCACGACCCGGCTGAGCAAAGACAGTAAATATCCACCATGGCGAATATGGAATCATCTCTTTCCCATATTCTCCCCTCCTCTATTTCTCTCTCTGTGTGTATCGACGGGAATGAAGCTATGATTTTATGGACGACTTTTTTCTTTCTTTCTCATTTCTAATGCTTGGACTTTTTTTTGGTTGGATTGCAAACGGATGCGAAGCGGGCGTCATACTGTCCATACTGAGTCCCTCTTCGGAGACGGATACGTTTGGTTTCTCTCTCTATTTGTGTTTTTCATGGGCGGTGTTTTGGCGAGGAAGGGGAGGGTGCTTTTGCATAGAAAATAAGGATGAATCGAGAAGTGTGGATTTATGTGAATAGTATAGCAGCATAGGAAGTCTCACCATTTATAGCCTATATTACTTACAGTTGCCTACCCTTATTTTCCACCTATGAGCAGTCGTGCTTTGGGATTATGCATATGAATCCTACATATTTAGTTTAAAGAAGAGGTGCAAGTGTCATTTGTGATGACAAGTGGACCGCAGAACAAGATGCGCTCATGTTTCTGCTTCATTCTACGAGGTATTACAGCCTGGATGTTCTCAAGTTGAGACGCGCTTAACCTAACACGCGGTTGAGAAGGAGATTTGACACAAGATATGTCTGAGACAACCAACTGACCGCCATTATCTGGTGGAATTGGAGGAATTGTTGTCTCTCTTCGATTCGCTCGTCGTAAATGCATCTTCTGCATCTCTGTGGAATCGTTCACTTTATTGGCCTTTCGGCACATGGCTTTGTCGCGCCCCGCAGGGCTGCTGGCATCCTTTTTTTTTTTTTTTCTTGGACATGGAGCGCTTAGACCAATTTCACGTGCCGAACCATCTCGCATCTTTTAGCCTCTGCGGCCTCAGTTGCTTCTCTCTGTATACTCGTATCATTCTAGCTCGGTTTTTGCATTGCGTCGCGTCGTCGCTGAGGGGAAAAAGACAAAGAGAGAGAGGGGAAGGACGGGATCGGGGGACGGGTCGGGACTCGCTCCGTGTCGGAACATCAAGGATGCGGTTGACGTACTCGTATGCCAGAGAGCCCTCGTGGATGATCAGCAATTGCCAAATTCGAACAGAGTCTCCCATCTGATTTCAAACATGACGGCAGCCATTCGCATTTTAAGCTCTTTTATCATCTCTCCGTTTCATTCTGTTCGAGCGGACTGCTGGAGCGGACCTTGAGCGGACACGCGAAATTTTTTTTTTAAGCTTTTGGCGTTGGTACTGTGTTTGCGCTCGGTCTCACTGGCGTGATGCAGGTCAGCAGCACCAAGTGGCGCTTCGCTCGATAGCCGGGCGACGTAGCCGAGGGACGCAGGACGCAAGATGGTTCAAGTTTGTTGCCATTTGCATGAGGTGGTGGCAGTAGGAGGGCCAAGAACTTGGCGGTAGAGTTTTGGTTGGTGAAGTGCTGAGAGACGCTGGGAGAGATGCAGAGGCAGACGCTGGGAGAACAGAACTGGATGACCAACGCTGCCGTTGTTGATGCTGTTGTTGACTGTAGCAGCATCAATTGGTTCCCCCAGCGACCCGGTTCACGGCACAACAGATTCTCGTGCGATTCGAAAGATGAAACGACGCATGGCTGTTGCTGCTGCTTAGAAATTGGCCCTGCAAGCTTAGATATTCAGTAGCCAGCAAGGGGACCTCATGGCGTCTTCCGATGGGGAGAGCAAGGGAGCTCTTTTGTTGGTGATGGCCCCACCACATCAAACTTGCAGTTCACCGGGATCTCTGTGACAGAACCTCATTTCGACTTTATTCCGCAATCACGAAATGACCAGGAGTCGCATCGCGTATCTCGCATAATTGATTGCAAACAGAAGAAAGAAGAAGGAAATCTAAACAAGAATCATTAATAAACATGAAAACCTGCAAAAGAGTCAGACATCCCACCTTGAAATATCTCGAGCCGCGCGCGTCCTGACTTATCAAAGCTTTAGCTAAGCTTCTGCCCGACTCCACCGGCAAACCCCTCTATCCACCCGCGATCCACATGCGGGGTGCGGCTACCAGTTTGTCAGGCTGAAGTAATGCTGAGATGTTGCTCGATTTGCCATGGGCGGTGCTTGACAAGTGCCGCCCTACGACAGAGACAGGAGGCCCAGAACAGAAACTTGTCAACAAGGTACCGATACGCGGAGACAAGGCTCGATGGCAAAAATGCTGGCAAATGCTGACACGATGATGACTTTGGGCTGGTCTGATTCTTTCACCCAAAAGTAGGGGGGCCAGTGATTACCAATTGCGGCCGACCCATTCCAGCCACGCCCAGCACGGGAGAGGAGAAACGAGGCTTTCACGTATCGGTTGACAAGCCCCGGTACCTCGTACCTTGCGGTGCCATGATCTCATCGGCCTAGATGATTTGTAGGTACAGGTCAACCAATGCAGCAAGGCGTCCACACCACTTCTTTGGTTCAGGTTACCTTACCGAGAATGCAGCCGTAACCTTTCCACTAACGCCAATTGATCCTCTTCCGCGTCTCCAAGTCCCCCAGCTGTCCCGGCCTTCTCGTCTCAGCTATAAGAACTCAGGGTCCCCCTCTGCCCAAACTTAGAAGCCCTCATCACAATCACAGACAGTCTTCTGAACAAGCATCTTCTTTTCTTCTTTTTTTGAGATACCCCCACTACATAATAATCACAATGGCTCCTAAGATTGCTATCGTCTACGTAAGTTGAAGCTTCTATTTGGCGTCTATCTCACTGTCTACTCCTACCTCTCTACTTCTTCTACCCAATTGGGCTACTGCTGCCCCTCACAGCAATTGGCAACACAATTTTTGAAAGAAGTCGTCAATTTGCAGCAGCAACACCTATTCCCAATGCCTCTTCACAGCTATTCCATGCCCTTCATGAACCCATTGCTGACGTGAATCCATATCTAGTACTCCATGTACGGCCACATCCGGCAGCTCGCCGAGGCCGAGAAGAAGGGTGCCGAGGCCGCCGGCGCTCAGGTCGACATCTACCAGATTGCCGAGACTCTCCCCCAGGAGGTTCTCGACAAGATGTACGCTCCCGCCAAGCCCACCGACATCCCCGTCCTTGAGGACCCCAACGTCCTCACCCAGTACGACGGCTTCCTGTTTGGCATTCCCACCCGTTACGGCAACTTCCCCGCCCAGTGGAAGGTATGTTCTCTCTCATGAAGCCCTCATGACAGACAATCATGATCTGTCCTACTTCGCATAGAACAAAAACACTAACAAAATCTCAACTACAGGCTTTCTGGGACAAGACCGGTGGCATCTGGGCTTCCGGTGGCTACTGGGGCAAGAAGGCCGGCCTCTTCATCTCCACCGGCACCCCCGGCGGCGGTCAGGAGTCTACCGCCATCTCTGCCATGTCCACCCTCGCTCACCATGGCATCATCTACGTTCCTCTTGGTTACGCCAAGACCTTCCCCGATGTCACCAACCTCGAGGAAGTCCACGGCGGCTCCCCCTGGGGCGCCGGCACCTTTGCCGGCCCCACTGGTGCCCGCCAGCCCTCCGAGCTTGAGCTCCGAGTCGCCACCACTCAGGGCCAGGCCTTTGCTGAGTCTTTCGGCAACTGACTACATGGCAGCAAGGAGAAGAAGGCCGCAGTCAAGACTGCTGCGCCTACCAATGGATCGACGCCTGCTGCTAATAATGCTCCCGCACAAAAGCAGGAGCCTGTCCCGGAGAGAGAGGATGGCAAGGACAATTTCTGTGGTTTGCCAGTGAAGTGCTCCATCATGTGATGGAATAAAAACCGTTAAAACATAATTTATATCCCTTGCAATTCTTTGCTTTAATATCCAACAAAATACCTAGTACCTAGATGCAATAGAATTGAAGTACATTATTCTTTCTAATTACGCCATCATCTCTCGTGACTATATTACAAATGTTCCTTCTTTCGTAGCGCACAAATCTCTGCCATACAATCGATGGAGAGGACCTCGTGGCTTATTTGTTTTGCGCTCTTCCCAATCATGAGGTCGTCAATAAGCTGGTATAAATAAGTTATCGTAGTCTCTTTCGACGATCGCTTCCCAGCAGGGTCTCCGCCAAACGATTCCCAGTAACTAGTCTGCAGATCCTCAATCACATATAATCCCCCGGGTTTAACGGTTTTCCAGAGGACCTCGAGGGATGCGATTTGCTGATTCATCGTATGACCACCATCGTCGATAATGACGTCGAATAAGCCGTCTGTCGTTGCTTCTGCGGAGAACCTTGCAAGAAAGACGGTGTCTGCTTGATCGCCGATGAACACATGTGCGTTGGCGGTTTTGTCCTGGTATTTTTCGGCACACTGCCTATCATACTCAATGAAGTAGAGATCGACGAATGGCAGGTATTCGAGCCAAGTGTAGTAGGACGCCCCTGGGCCGTAGTCCTGCAAAAAAAAGTTTATAAGCCGGCCGAATCGGCATAGCAAAACGGATAGACGTCTGTGCTCACCATGTTGCAGCCGAGTCCGATCTCCAAGACCTTTAGCTCTTCATCTCGAATGCTGGATAGGTACTTGTCGTACATGAACTGGTATTTGTGCGTGGTGACCTTGTCGGTGCCGTACTTTCGGGCAATCTGCTCAAAGTTTGGACGTCTGTTGGTGGAGGATTTGTCGCTGGAGCTGCTTCTGTAGTGCTATCAGCTGCATGTTCGGCCAGAGCTCGGTTGGCACTTGGCTGGGTGGTATTTGATGTTCTAAGGGGCAATACACACAGATGAGGGACGAGATTTCCCTGGATGGCCTCTGCTGTTACGCTAACCCACTGGTTGGAAAGGGCATAGAGAAACAAGCAGGCTGCTATGACGAAGGCCAAAGATAGGGTCCGATTGAGTGACATCGTGACGTTGGTGTGCGGCGATCTTCAAATGCGAGAGACAAGGGTCAAGCCGTCAGTGGATAGTGGCGAGTCCTTGTTCCATTGCATGAAGTTTGAATGGTTTACATTTCTACAGAACTTCAGAGGTAAGGTACGTGGCATGAGAATTTACTGCTGAAGCTGGCGATTGACAAGGCAGTCTCAACCCATCTCCTATTTTGTCTTCTCCCTACCTGCCAACTGCCTCCTCTACCTGTTACCTGCCTTCCCAATAGTAGAATCTCCTCCTGCACTTCTTATCATAATCTATTGCGAGGAAAGAAGAATCAGCACGTACAAAGGGAACTTGTTCGGTGCCTTACTCAATGCTTTGTCAAGCTACAGCCCGTACCTTCCATGGAATCCTGCGAGATAACGTATACCGCCTATCACCTGCACACCAAGCGGAGGACAGAAAACCCGAGACTGAGAAGATTACGAGCATCTACACGTTAAATTATATACCTATTCTTAAAGTATCTGCTGTTATATCTATATTTCTTTAGTAACTACTACTATATCTACATTTTTCTAGTAACTCCTCCTATATCTATATTTTTCTAGTAACTGGCACTTAGGTATTCATCTTGCAGTCTCGCTTTTTCTGACCTCCGCTTGACACTTGGCAAGTGCTGCCCGCGGCTCTTGTCTGCCGAACTCATTTCTCCAACTTCAAAATCACACCATCATAGAACGATAATCCATACAAGGTAGGTACGTCCCTGACTATACACGTATTCGTATTAAATAAAAACGCTGCTTGCCTCTTTTTTATGCTCTGCTGCGTAGATTCGTTTCATAAACTCTAATTTTGCACAGAAATAATAGCAATGTAATCTTTCCTTGGCCACCCCCGCACTCTCTTTTCTTCACCTTCACTTCCTGTTCCCCCTTTTACCAAACAGGTCTGTCTCGGAACCAAAAAAGGGATTCGGCTGAAACGGCGTGAGAACCTGCGGATCCGATTGCAGCTCGCCGTCATATAACCGCTGCCGCTCGTCTCCAACAGGGGGCGCTACTTTAATTTCTCCGCGATAGATTTCAATCACGGAGACGACGGGCAGGGCGAGTAGAAGCATCGATAGAAGCTGGCCGAAGCTCCAGTCCTTCTCTCCCTCATCACTTAGCTTGACTGAGGGATGCCCAAACGCCTGAGAAAGCAGAATGATGCGGATCGCAGCCCCAATGGCAACAGCTGCCATGAGAATCCATCCTACAATCTGCACAATCCTGTAAAACTTCTGCTTCCGACTATGCAAGTACCACGTCGCAAGAACGAAAATGATGACATTTCCCGCCATTGCCGCAATAGTACCAACATACGACAGCCCGGCATTGGACGGAGATTTTTCTCCGTCAACTTTCCAGACACATGCCACGGGAAGAGTCGACTTGTCCAGTCCCTTGGCCACGGTCTGGAGGACAAAGACCCCGGAGACAGTCGACAGTGCCAGGTTGACGAACATGAGCAACTGTCTCATCCATCTCAACACCCAGTCGCGACGATAGTCTCGGACTAGCGCCAAAAGCGTAGCATTGTGCGTTGCCATGGATAGGAGGGAAAGCATCCAGATTAGGAAGAAGTGATACGGTACAAGGGAGTTCATCTTGGCCAAACCAACGCCTGCGAAGCCTTTCATTTAGCGTCGTGCTACCAGGAGATATCCGGGGTTCGTGCGTGCAGCTTACTTTGGATGCCGATCCCTTGCATGATCTGTGAGTCGCTGTATCCATTCAGTAATTTTCGCTGGGTTGTTGACTCTCTGCCTCGGAAGTCTGCAAGAATCACGCTCGCAGATAGGATGATGGCCAATCCGGCCGTGATCATGAAAGAAAGGAGAATCTGTGGCCAACGGTCAACACGGCTCGGGCAATAGGGGACCCCCAAGCATGCTCCCACGGGATATTTCTCTGTCGCGAGTGCCTGTCAACGTACTCCTTGCCCTGCGACACCCGAATCACTGGGGGTGGACTCGGGTGCGGACGTGCAGTTCAGTGTCCCCATGATGAAAAGATGGTATTATCGACTGGGGCGTTTACGAATTTACGAACAGCATCAAATTTCAAAAATGAGCCCGCCTGCGCCCGTCTACTTTAAAAAGCAAATTTACCTATGACGCCTTGGCAACGGTGGGGAGCTATTTTTACCCAATGTGTTCGTATGACATCTACGGACAACACCGATGATGATATTGGGCGGCTCGCTTTGAAACGCCCAAAGACCTGTTTGGGCTGCGGGAGCCGCTCATCTTTGACTGGCCCAGATTGTTTGCCTCTGCCACAGTGGCTCGTGGCTCGGTTTTCTGGGCGACAAGGCTGTTACATGGCAAGCCAGACAATGCGGAGGGCAGGATTCAGGAATACCAGGGTCTGCTTTCGCTCTACCAATCTCAAAGGGAGAAAGCCTTGGATGATGATCATCACTAGCCACCTTGACCTGGGCCAGAGGTGCGCCGTCCCACTTGCTTTGCTGCCATAGAACCCCGGCAGTTGGCCAGGATGACTCCACCAAGCGCTGGAAAAGAGGCGCGTCTGGCAACCCTGCAGCTCGGGAACCCTGTCTGTCCACCTAGCTCTGCATCCCGTCATATTTGAGTTTGCATGTTTCCTAGTTTGAGGCCCGTTTTGGGAGGAGTGCTACTGCAGGGTATCATGATTGCTCGCCAGCGCCGATACTGGGAAGAGACACCACAGCGAGAATCACATGAGGGGAACCTCATCTTCTGCCGTGTCAGCCTACCACCACGAGACTGGCTTGCCTAGCTCATATATTCTTAAATGAGTTGTGACCGTTGGGCGCTGGAAATGGAGAAAGAAAGCTTCATGCTCTGCTGCTAGCACAGAGTTGTATTACCTTCATATGCATGTCTATCATTGCTGTCGCACCACATTGACCCTTGGTGAAATTGCATATTGAGATTGAGATTCCCTCGCTGATACAAGTGCCGTGCTTCGGCAGGCATGCAAGCTGGGTTGTATGTTTTGTCTTCAAAGGGGAAAACAAAGGGAAAAAGAAGTTCACGACCTGTGGCTGTGTCCTCCCTTGCCTTGTTCGGCCACCCGCGTTGTCTTTCTTAACTTCAAACCCCCCAGTTATCGGGACAGACGTGCGGCCGACTCTTTGACAAACTCCACTTACTCGCCTCTACGGAGACAATTAACCAATCCAATGTGCCTGCTGAATAGCTGTAATCACAGGGATGATGACTTCGGTTCTAAAAAAAATCATCAAAAAAATCTCAGAAAAGCGATTGAAACTTTTGTGATAGAAGCATGGGGTGCTACAGTACCTACTCGTACTTCGTGCCGCGTCCTCGTACCGTCTGGCCACCATCTCATCTCACGAACAGACGACACAATGCCAGCGGGCACATTCATTTCTGAGACACCTGAGACATTACAGCACAAACGCCCCGTTACCGGCCGACTGGATCAATCATATCGACTTCTCTGTGCTCTGGGCAGAGCAGCCGTGCAATATGAATCAATGCCGTGTAACGCTGGCTATCCCCGATTAGACTCTCGCCTCTCAGCCGAGACCATTGGGGAGATCTTTAGCGCTAGTCGCCCGTAATAACGATCGCCGCGCCAGATGCCCTGTCTGTCAAGTTGCGCCTTGTTCAAAGGATAAATCTTGTCCCCTATCTTCATCAAACCAAGCTTAGCGCCAAAGCACACACGCGTGATCCACGTGCAGCACAAACGTGAGCCGTCCAGGCTCGATGGCCCAGCTATTTGGATCGGTCAAAGATGCTTGTCGCTAGCGGACATGTCGGGCGATAGCCATTGTCGAGAGGCGGACGGCCGACGCCGTCAGTTGGGGCGACTGTGCTCCCTGGTCACCGCGTTGGCCGCGATGGTAATACCAGCATCATCCGTGCAAGTTACGAGAGAGGATGGAGCATCGCCCCTTTGAGACCTGGAGAACTACCGGTGGATCGAGGATGCACTTATGCGTGCGAAATCGCTAACACCGGCAGACGGTGGCGGACGCCAACAACACCGAACGCAAGTGAGAATGGCGAGTGGGCCTGGACGTTGACAAAGTGCTCCTGTGCGTGCTTCAGGTACAAGCACGCACACAAACGCAGCTTCGAGAGAGTCAGTGCGTCGTCTCCTTTGCGAGGCCAACACCATACAGGCATAGAGAGCACTGGTGCGGGCGTAGTAGTATTATCAACGTTGCCTTTGAAGTTCCAGCTGAACCGACCGCCGCTGGTTAGGCACGAGAGCCGTATATCGTACAAGGGCATATCAGCCCTTGCTCACAACAACATGTTCCCCATGCGGTTCACCCGGCTGGACGGTTCGCTGTTAGGCCCTCTGAGACTGCAATCTTGCACACATGACCCAAGACCCAAGAGCTTGACAGGTTTGTTAATGGCCGGGGAAGTGAGCCGGCCAGCGGTGCACCGGAATTGAGTAGCATTTTCATGGTCCACGCCCACCCCAAAGAGTAACGACTCGATTTACGGGAGCGTTGGTTGGTGGATAACCAAGAGATGAAATGGAGATGTCTAAGAGTTGGAGCATGCCAATGCGGAAGCGGCAGAATCATCTCCATACCTAAACTCCCCCACGCATGAGGTGATGCTATATTCCGCCCCCTTGCCTTCAATCTGCTAACTTTGTCAGTGCCGCGAGCTACCGTAAGGTATCCATGCAGATTTGGCCAAGCTACGGGATCTATCAGTCGGCGATTGTGCGTTTATCCTGTCCCCAACGGGGCTAGCTAACCATGCTGTCGGTCCCATGTCCAAGCAACCACGATGGTCGGGGAGGGGTTCTGAGTCCTCCTGGCTGAGAATCTCGCTCGGCCGTAGACGGTGACAAGGAGAAGGGAGGAGGCAAATACGGGGATTGGGTGTTGTGTTCCCTTGGTGGAGCGCTTTCCATGTGCGCTTCCTTTGTTTCCATTGCCATGCTTCCTCGAAAATGGCCCACCGACCATGTTCCAGGCGAATTTGTCTCAGCTGTACGGAGCAGATGAAACCCAACCAACGGCGGGTTTATGAGGAAATGCCACTGAGATCCCAACGTGCGGGTATGCTCGAGATACCGCGTGGGTGCATCTAAGCCGGCGGCCCATGTCCTTACATCCACTCCCCCCTCTTCCTGTTATGCCACCTTTGCGGCGGCGCTTCCCGTAGTCAAGTGGTTTTTGTTATTAGATTGATCCAGGATAATCTGCCAGAAGTAGCACTTGGACGACCCGGGGTTGCAGGCTTATATTCCCTCTGCATGCCTTGTCTTGCATGATATTATCGAGATCAATCTTGTCGACAAATCTCTCTAGCCCGCCATGATCGTCCTTCCTAGACCTACTATGACTCCGAATCTGGGAGGCCCTAGTGCTCACAACACAGCTTTTGAATCTTCTACCTCACGATTCATCCACCACTATCATCATCCTTACATCAACCATCAACACCAACATCAACCTCTACATCAACATCACCCCCTACAGCAACCTCATAGCCCCCATCACCACAGTCCATCGCCTGAGATGAACCATCAACCTCTGCACAGTTACCCGCCTCAAAGGCAAACCCAACCACTCCAGCAGCAGCAACAACAATTCCAGTTCCAGCACCAGCACCAACAGTGTCATTCCCCGCAACTTCATCCATCCTCTCATCATCGGCAACATTCACGAACCATGCCGTCCCTCATCGAACGTTTACCGCAAGAGCTTCAGAGACTCGTTTTTTCTCACCTGGACTACCAAACCCTCATCTACCTCTCCACCATGAACCGATACTTTCATCAAACCATAAACCCTCAGAGGATGGCTGATCCAGCAGACAAGGCCCAGTTCGTCATGAGAGCAGCGAAAGACTTTGCACAGCACCGTCCTAGCGAAAAGGGGCATGACTACAAGCCTGGCAACTTCGAGTGTTACATCTGCTTTCGCGTGCGGTCGCCGGAGCATTTTGACATGCTGCAGCCCCAGTCCATCTACGTCGATGCCCATGGACACGCAATCCGTGATCGAGAGCCAGACTCGCGGTCGGATAGACTCGTCATGCTTCGACGGTTCTGCATCTCCTGCGGTGTGGAGACCGGAATACACGCCCCCTTTGACTGTCTTACAACAAGGACGGGACGGGACCTCTGGGTCTGTAGGTGTAGGAAAGTCTGGTCAAAGCCTGGCTGCCTGCGTTGTCCCGACTGCCAAGGAGACTGCCCTCTTCGACCGAGGAGGAAGCTGGGCGTGGACCGCGTGTGATTTTGCATTTGATCGGTCGCGGCTCGAGTGGTACTCGATCAGGTTATCGAAGTCATTGATTGGTGTTGGTGTCAGGTACATCAACAGCCCTCGGCACTTGGGCATAATAACAAGGAGCGTGAATGGGATCTTGGACAAGACATAATTACGGCCTAGCGGACTGGAACCCTGAAGGGTAGCATCGTCACACAAGACGGGAATGGGCACAAGGAGAAACCATGCATTGCTGGCGTCAACGGAGGGGACAAAGGGGTTATTGGGGTTTGAGCTTTGGCGGTTAATATTAGAAGGCGCTTTTGGATATAACAGGAAATACATCATTCACTCAAGTTTAGTTAATACAATATACCATACCATACCGTACCTACTGCTGTGTCACAGCGTCCTCTTTGACCACGGTGAATGTTTGCCATGGTGAGATTTCCGTTGGAGGGCAAACGGCGGTGTGGATGCGGCGTCTTGCCGTGGAAGGGGAGTGTCTTCTTCCCGCTGGGTGAGTGACCGAGTGTCACGACGGTCCATGATACTGATTTGGAGTTTACCTTATTCTTCACCTTAGGATTGATCGCCTTCGTAGTATTTTGCTACGACCATCTTGTTGCTGCCCTATGGCCTAAAACGTGACTTTGTTGAAGCAAACGGGCTTTCTATTCAAACAGTAACGAATTTCTTTACTTTTCTTCTTCTTCACTTCTTCAACCCCTCAACTTCGTTCACATTAATTTTACTTTTAATTATGAATAGCCCTATGTGCTTTCGGCTCCTCTAGTCAACTACCCTGATGTTAACCATCTCATCTACTCTCCCCATTCCTTCCCAGTTTAGATCACCACATATACTCCGAAATTACGTTGCTTACTCACATTCCTTATTAATCTTGAATTCTTATTCCTATTCACTATCACCATGGCCTATTCATTAACAGTCGCAGCTCTCCTCCACCCATGGTCGGGGCGCATTGACATGGCCTCCCGTTTGCCCTTGCGCCGAAATGAATCGGAGATCTCCAACAGTATACCATTCACTGTCGACAGATATCCAACAACGGTAGAGAATTACAAGACAAGACGCAACAGTTTATCAGTTGATCTTTCATGGATACTCCGTGGCCAGAGAGATGCCGCTGAATATGAAGTCGCCGAGGAAGAGGAGAATACAAGGTTGCTCTTCCCCTCTTCGTGAGCTTTGCTTTGGGTAAGAAATGGAGCTAATGAGGTTTTAGCTCCATATCAGATACCCAGAGTGATGCATTGAGCTCAGGTGATGCGACTTGCGAATACTCGGATACCATGAGCGAGACACATGAAATGGAACCGAACGACACCTGCGAAATGCAAGGGGACACCGATAACACATATGTCAATTTGGAGATACCCAAAGCCATCAAAACATCTCTAATCCCCTCGGCCATACTCAAGATGTCACCAGAGCCCATGTATGGCAACGAATACTTTGAAATCGCCAAGTCTAATGTTGCCGGATGGGGAGCTTTCGCAACGCGGGATCTGACAAAAGGAGATGTCATTCTGAGAGAGATCCCGTTGTTTGTGGCCGAAACTGACAAAGTCTTTCACGAATTCTACAAGCTCGACGGGGATGCTAAGAAAGTCGCGCTCAGCCTCCATTCGCATCGTCTCATAAAAGGGGGCACGCCTCAAATCCTCGCAGTGTGGCAGACCAATTGGCAAGTCTTGGCTGCATCCATCAACTTACTTTTGAAGTTTACTAATGGAAATGTAGTTTTGCTGTTGCTCACTATGTGTCTGGCTTGTTCCCCATAGCTGCTCGCTTCAACCACGCGTGCGATCCCATCAATAACGTGGAATACGAGTTTGATCACGATAACGGCGTTCTTACGATGATGATGCGAGAAGATGTTGCTGCTGGGGCAGAGCTCAAGATTTCATATGGGAAGAATCTGAGCCCGCAGGACTTGTACATGTGCTATGGGTTTAGATGCAACTGTGGGGGCTGTAGGGGGTTGAGTGATCGGGAGGTGGCGAGCATTACTATGCATTGGTAAATGATACCAAGATGCATAAGAACGTATTGAGAAATAACCATAAGATGATTCTACGCTATTGCGTAAACGAATAGCTCGTGGTGGGAGTTATTCTCTTTTGGGGAGTCTACAATGGGCATTACGTATAACAGATGTGCCTCTAGATAGCGCGAGAGCGTAGTTTATGTCACTCCTGATTTTTCTTCATCATTTTCCATTACTTAATACGCATTGGTGGATTTATTCTCTGACACACAGAGTAGTTACACTTGTAGCATTTTGTCTTTTTAATATCCTTGTTTGACTACTTCCCAATTCTGCTTACGAGTCAAGAGATGTATTTTTTATACTATTATAATGCAACTAATGGCCTGTTTTATCTCTATTTCTAAAACGTAATAACTTGTATCCATGTTAATGAGCATTGTTGGGGCAGCCTACGTGAGTGTGGTTTACTTCACTTATGGTGGTAAGTGAGAGTGACAGCAATGCGTCGACGCAATTAAACTTTGTGGAAAGATGATATAAATACGATCTCATAGTACTGAAGAGTATATAAGTCGACTCAATGCCAGCTTGGGGACAACAAAGCACAACCTTTTATAACCCGTCACAAACCACTGTTTTGTTTCTAAACTCGGCAAGACATTCTAGCAATGGCTTCGTGCGATCGTTGCGAAAAGATATGTGCTATGTAAGTGAAAAAGTATCGCAAAACTACTTCGTACATGGCTAATTTTATACACCTATACTTGTGTAGTGCTAGAATTTGCAGATCATATTGCGATCTGGAACTTGTATGCGGCGACGGCGGGTCGATACCCGTCCATAAGATAATTGTCTTTTCGCAATCAGATGTCATTAAAGAAACGTATCATGAAGACTGGGTAAGCCTACATATATTGAAGACCATAGATATTCTCTATACTGATTTCGATATGCCCTTATTTAGGGGCATGAGATATATATAATACCTGAGTATGGTTTTGAGGACCTTCAACGTCTGGTCGATTATCTATATACTGGCGACTATGAAACAATGCCTTCGGACTCGTCTGAGACGCAGGATAAGGCTTCTGAGCTGATTGCTCATGGTAACTTGCTGGGGCTGGCATTCGAATACGGCGTCCCTGGGCTCCTACATCTGTCAATGGAAAGAAGTAGGGCAGCCATTCGGGATGAACCGGAGACAAGCGCCCTGATCGAATGTATACCCAAGGTTTATGAATCGGTAATTGACCCGGACCGCAAAATGTTCAAGATAATACTTGATACCATCAGAGAGAGGATTGGGAGCATTCCACTTGACCTTAATACCCGTTACATGTTTTGAACTCTGCAATGCAAGAGGTTCGGGACTTTGCGAGAGACCTTGCCATGTCATTTGTGACGCAGCAGCCTCAAAATGAAGGTGTCGATTCGGATCTCTAATGTAGCTCTAGTAGCCTCAATACACCAAATTGCTGGTTTTCTTTATGCAGAGATTACTTGTACATGTTTATTCTGAAGCTTAGAACGTGAGATTCAATGGATTACTGCAAACCGTTTGTTAGCTGGAGTTATGTAAGTGCCATTCACAGCGTGTGGATACCTTGTAGTGGCGCCTTGAACCTTCATCTTTCTCCATAATCCAGCACTAAACAATTGGCGTGTTATCTATGGATCTCGGCAAGCATGGAAAGCTCGGTGGCTTATTCCCATCCAATGCCATTTTAGCACGAGTCAAGCAAGAGAGTGACGGCAAGATGACGACGGATGGAATTGAAAAAGCTCACAACAATATAAGCTACAGTTTTAGCGCCGCCGAGAACAATACAATACCAACAATCGGCTGGTTTTATCTTTTGATATCCCATACAACCCTGTTTCGTCTCGTCAATTATTAATTTGTGCCTTTTTTCTGGCACCGACGAAATGATGCGGTCGCAGTTAAACACATATTATAACGACCTGTGCAAGCAAATGCTAGGGTGAGTAAACACTGCACGGAATAGTACATCACTAACTTTGTACCTTTCTTCTCTCCCAACAGCGCCCAACATCGTGGAGAGTTTTGTGATCTTGACATCGTATGCAACGGCCATACAATACCGGTCCACAAAGTCATCATCTGCTTGCAATCTCCAGTCATCAAAGCAGCATGTACTGGTTCATTTGCGGTGAGTCCACAGACGTGTGTCTGCCGATAAGAGGTGCCGTTTCTAAGGCCGTTTGTGCCGTTCGCAACTGTTTAGGAGTCCTGTGGGAGATACGAAATCAAAGACTGCTCTTATGAAACCGTCCAAGGAATGGTAGACTATCTCTACACAGGCAATTATGACAATTACACCAAGGAATTGCCCAAAGAGAAACCCGAGGAGCCGGGGGAGATTGTACCGGGGCAGCGCGATGTGTTTTCTGAATTGATACAGCATGTGAAAATGTTCAGCCTGGCAGATAAGTATCTCATCGACGGGCTTCTTGAGTTATCGAGAACCAAATTCAAGAAAACAGTCAGGGATGAGCGGGACACGTGCGCATTTTCCCAATTCGTGGCCGAGGTGTACGACTTACAATTCGAGTCAAGCAAAGAACTGCGTGACATCGTGGTTGAGTCTGTCAGAGAGAGAGTCGCAGTGACTCCGCTGAAGCCCAGCGTCCAGGAGGCTGTGGATGGTCTAATAGACGAGATTCCCGAATTCGCGGGTGATCTGGCCAGGTCATATCTGCGACGGCCGATACTGGGACACTGCACCACCTGCGGGACGCACAAGTTGGTTTCAATAACGACGCTGCAGTGCAGGTGTGCGGAATGTGGAAAAGGCGGCGCGACGCCTTTGGGATCTTGGTACGAAGGAAAATCATACTGAGTCCCCATGCCTCCTACATATCAGGCGAGTGACTACTGTATCTAATATCTCAAGCACATAGGGAGCCGATGAGCATACTCTGGGGCACCATGATATATTTTTAAATACCTACTGCAAGAAAATGGCGATGCTATGAGGAACGCTCTCTTGCGGCACCACTTATACCACTGAAATAACTATGTCGATGAAAACATGATGGGCTCTTACATATCTTGACTTCGACTTCAAATTTTCACGTGCAAATAGTTGCAGCAGACTAACGTAGCAAGCGCAGGTACACAAACAATGCAACCATCTTCCGTTCCCCCATAAAGAAAAAGAATTGCCCAGGTAGGCAGCTCATGTGCTTGTCAAGCATGATTGACGCCCTTGACGCCCACCCAGAAAATGCGGCTAGTGGGAGTCCGTCGTATTTAGTATTCGGCATCCGTACCCTTGAAATCGGCGAAGCTTAACGGGAGATCCAGCGGGGTATTAGATAGCCTTAGGTAACTAATAGAGACCGAGTAACTATTTGTAGATAATATTGAATGAATCCATCTCACAACTCTCTCTCTGTGTCTGTTCTCTCTGTCCCTCCATCATCCTCTAATTGGTTCTGTTATCTTTGTGTTTCTAAACCAAAAGTTAATTAATACTCGGACCTCTCAAAAAGAGACTCAATTGGCCATGCATCGCTGGCTTTCACCCATAGTGCAGCTCTCATGCTTGCTGCACACGACCGTCCACGCACAGCAACACCAATTCGTGGCTCACGGTGGCAGCCAGATCCCCTTCTGGGCTCACACCGAGAGTGTTGGAGAGATTAATTTGGCGACATATGATTTCGGCGGCATTGGCACCTACGCAAATCTGCCGTATGAGAATTGCTTTGTCAACAACGACTCTTCGGAAGGATTCGATATTGCCATTCTTGGGGCTCCTTTTGACACGGTCTGTATCGACCTTGACCTATTGGCTTACACGAAGTCCGCATTCAACTGACAGCCATCGACCAAAAGGCAGTAACGGGACGTCCCGGGGCACGCTTTGGACCAAATTATATCCGGGCCGCCAGTAAGCGTAGGGCATATGGCTACAGCATATATACCGGTGAGAAGACCTTGGGTTGCTTGGTTCAGCAGGTTTACTGACAAGATTCTAATCATCTTCCGTATTCAGGCGTCGACCCTGTCCACGATTGGGCCAGAGTTGTTGACTGCTTTGACGCCCCGCTAACGTGGCTCGACAATCGTGTTGCACTCAAGACGCTTGATCAAGCTCATAAGGCCATTTCTGGGAGGTCAACGGCTCACCCTGAAATATCGACAATCCCGAGAATCGTGACGCTGGGGGGCGATCACACGACAACTCTGTCAGCGCTGCGATCTACGTACAAGCGATGGGGGCAGGTGTCTGCCATTCACTTTGACAGCCACATTGGTGAGATCTATGGCCTGATCTGATCTAGCCGCGATGTGTGAAAGCTGCTAACTTTTGCTATAGATACGTGGGATCCCGAAGTCCTAGGTAAGGAACGACTGCTTAATAAACACTTCTTTTACGATGCTAACCCAAAGTAAGGCGGTGGTATCTCAGATTATGCGTAAGTTAGAAAGTAGCATGGCAAGTCCAATAGGTAACGTGAACTGACATCTCTCCAGGAGAATCAACCATGGAACTTTTCTGCACATTGCGCATGAAGAGGTACGCCTCACATAGATCGCCTCTGCAGACGATGATAGCCAGCTCACTCCTCCATAGAATCTCATTCTCAATTCATCCATTCATGCCGGTATTCGAGCACCCTTGACGCGACCCAAGGCGGATATGCGAAACGACAGACGCTGCGGTTTCGATACAATCACCGCCCGTGACTTTGACACCAAGGGAGTTCAGTCCATCATTGACCAGATTCGACAGCGCGTCGGTGAGACCAACGTCTACATTAGCGTTGACATTGATGTTCTCGACCCCGCCTTTGCCCCTGGTATGATACTCTTATATATGCATGTTTACTCTGGCCGCTGACGAAGAATAGCAACTGGTACTCCAGAGCCAGGCGGTTGGAGCACCCGCGAGTTGATGACCATCTTGGCTGGGCTAGAGGGATTGAATATTATTGGAGGAGACGTAGTTGAAGTGGCACCGGCATACGACAATAATGGCGAGACGACTGCACTTGCGGCTGTGGATGTTGTTCAGGCAATTCTTGAACTCATGGTTGCACAGCCAGTCAAGGCGCAACGAAAGAGTGAGGGCGTCTATAACTCAGTATTGCCTGTATAGCAAGTATACATTAGGTATTTATACTAGCGGTATATATTATGTACTATAGGAGCTCTGAAATGACTGCAACTCAGTCCACGATGCGGAAGCGATTTAAATCTTCATTCGTAGATTAAAACCTATATTCCTGTAAAAGGACCCAAGAATTTGATCTAGCTAACAAGTTTCCCTGACTATTGAAGAGATTTCCGAATATCGACTGCCAATCCTAAATGCCCTCCCTAAGCAGAGAAATTGTAACCCATGGCCCTATAGTATACTGCCATCAGACATTAACGTACATGAGATAGTATCCAATGGTACACCCTGCTGCCGCGACCACTTGTTGGACGCCCTTGACGGTTTTCTCCCTGCAGTCCTGCGTCAAGATCAACAGTCCCAAATGCCACCGCATTATTCAAGCGGTGCGTACGATTCCTCGAGCCTCGATTCACTGCTTCTCTATAATTCCCGAAATGAGCATTCATGAATTCGGCTAATTCCTCCCGAAATCGGGGGTCAGGGTAAAAATCAGGGCCAGGGGAATAATCATCCACGACTAAGAAGCCGTCGTCAGTACGATGAAGTTTATGAGCTACGAGGTAGAAGCATAGGAAAGGAAGTCGAGTCTTACCTGTGTCGTCGATGGAGAAGGTTGAGAAGGATAGGCTGGCTGATGTGACCAGCGTCGTCTCGTCGTCGTTCCATTCAGAAACTTGAGGAGTTGAATCGACTGGAATTATGGGAAGTCCTATCCGTGATAGCGCATCATTGCGCATCTCTTGACGGTTGGGAGACATGGTGGTTAATTTGGCGGAGTGTAGAATGGGAGGTAGAGAATCACAGGTTGCAGGAAAGCGGAGAGGAAATTTGAAAGCATACGTGGTTTTCGTCATTTGTCGATGTTGAGGATCCGTAATTTATATAACGTTCTAGTTATCTATCAAGAAGCTTCTCATTGTCCATGTACGTGATGTGGAAAGCTTCCATCAACAAGGTTATATGGGCCTTAGGAACTTCTTTGTACTTGAGCATAGAGAGTGGTCTGTAGAAAGTGTGTTCATTGTGGCGCATGGATCGACATTCAAATAATGTCTCATCTTTGTATTATACATGTTTCTCAGGTATAAGAACGGATGGTGCTTTGTCTTTTATACCAAGGCGGTATCTGGAGCATATAGGGGCGCCTTGTCTAAGTTTCTCCACCAAACCATAACATGCTGCCGAATGGCAAGCTGCGAAGTGCTTTATATGACGCGGAGAATATGACGCGGAGGATTGTATCGAATTAACGATGGTGATGGAATAATTTCATTACACCTGGTGCCAATCGCGTTACCTACCCACGTAGTCAATTGTAGGCTGTCAACATGATACCGTGTGAGTCACCAAACTTACATGTGCCTCGTTCAACTTACATCCATCCCAACTGCGCTATAGCTTATTCATCATTAAAATTTATCAATTTCTTCATCATTAATTCTATTCACCAATCCGCATTCCAATGTCATGACCAGAAATTGGTTCATTTCGATCCCAACTCCTAACAAAGTCAGCCCTGCGCCCCTCCGATGACTCCTCACCGCCATCTCCAAAAAAACGCCCTCAGCGCCATCAGCCCGGAGAGCCAATCGGATTTATCCAATACCTGTAACTGTTGCCTGGCCAAGCAATGCATAACATGCATTTTCCCCACGTATCGAAAAGATGATACCCTTTCTGTCGCGCGTCTTCCGGCGTCTTATTCAAGACATAGGTTGCCGATGATGCTTCGTCACTTGTATAAGATGCAGCATCGCCTGCTTGGAATCCATGGCTTCAAATAACATCAAATATCATTAGCATATAAGCGATTGCCTTTTACTTGATTTCAGCTTGTCAAATTGTTGTTCCAATTAATTATTTCTAGGTTCCATCCATGCCATAACATCATCCAGCATGGCCCTCTCAATCAATCTCATCGACAATCATCTCCCTCCATCAGTACTCACCTGGTCTCAGGACACATCAGAAGACCTAAACGAGCAAACTTTCCACTTCCAGTTCCCCAACTTCACATTTCAGCTCTGTCTCTCTATAGACCATAAAACCTTCCTATCAAGCCGAATCCTCGACACCAACAGCTCAATACCACGCCGCATCCTCGATCCTCTTCGACAACACGCCCGCTCAATCTTCCTCACCCTCTACAACGAAGATGACGATTCATCGCGTGTAAGAGAAGAGCATCTCCAGATTGCCATCCTCCAGGCTCTAGAACATCTATCAGAATATCGTGAAGAAACAGGACACCAAGCCACAAATCTCAACACCACTCCCACCAAAGGCTGGTCTGCCTCTGAAATTTCCAGCTGGGACGACATAATCTCCAACCCCTTCGGCCTCGACGTCTCAACCGTCCGCGACACCGCCTCATTCCTCTTGGGCATGACCCCAGAGCAAATCGCCCAGCAAATCCCTTCAGCGTGGAGAATCATTCACTTCGAGAACATCATGCGCGAGGACCTCCTCAAGCGCTTCCGACGATACCAAGACCACCTCCGCGCATTCCTCCCCGAACAACCCGGTCTGCGAAAGAAGCTCCCTCCGCACTCTTCCCTAGACGGGCGCTACCGCACCACC
Source organism: Trichoderma semiorbis (assembly GCA_020045945.2). Taxonomy (NCBI): domain Eukaryota; kingdom Fungi; phylum Ascomycota; class Sordariomycetes; order Hypocreales; family Hypocreaceae; genus Trichoderma; species Trichoderma semiorbis. Next base: position 4,184,351 of record CM034695.1, read on the forward strand.
CTCTCCATCGACACCGTTGTTGAAGACATGGTCAAGCCGAGACTCACATTCCACGGCACGAGTCTCCGCTCCGTGCGCTCCATCATCCGCAACGGCTTCCTCCTCCCCGGCAAAGTCGCCAACGGCAAACGCATAGAATCGCCTCGCTCGGGCATAGCCTTTAATCGCGGCATCTATTCATCCCAGTCTGCCGCGTACGCAATGTCCTATGCCAGCGGCCAGCGAGAACAGACACCGTTGGGAATGCTCCCCAGCATGCGATTGTTCGTCTGTGCGACTGTCATGGGCCGGACGTATTGTTCCAAATCGTATGATAAGATCTCTAAAGCAGATAAGTCGCTGGGTTCTGTTCACGGCCCTCTTGTCAGCGGCTTCGATTCACACTTTGACGGCGGTTATGAATACATCATCCACGAAGAGAGAGCAATGCTGCCTTGCTTCGTGATTCACCTCGATCTGGGCTCGGAAGAAGCTCTAAAGTCGATTAGAGCAGCACAGCTCAACCCGGCGTCGATCCAAGAGACACCCACAGGATCAAGGGCATCGCGTCTTCATCAAGAGTACGACGACTCACCCGGAGATCGTAAGCGTAAGCAACTCGCCCTCAAAGCTGCTGCCATGAAATGGTTCCCTTATGGCTTTGGCACCGCCACGGGGACGAGCTTTGTCATTGAGGATATTGGCGCAACTTCAGATGATAGCGAGACGTATGGCGATTGGCAAGAAGATAAACATGCGTATGAGCCAAATGATGAACAGTCCGTCGGTTGGGGAAACCGGTCCTCTGGATGGGATGAAGAGGAAGGATATTTGCAAAAAGGATTGTTCCTCGACGAATACCAGAAAGACCGCGAGATAAGAGTCGAGAGAGGTAACAAAACCGAACGAAGAGTCGACCAATAAGACGGAACAAAGACTCGACAGGCGAAAATAAAACAAGAAAATAATATGTCCTTCATTTGAGAGGCAAAAATTAAAACATCATAACTCATCGCCGCTTCGTAACAATGCTAGTATATTTTCCAAACCCAAGTTCTAGGATATCCGACCACCAACGCCGTAAAATCATGCTCGCTTCCACCATGAACCTTTTAATCCCAGTATCTAATATCCCCATCCAAACCGGCTGTAACAACCTTACTCGTCTCTTGCGGGTGCCACTGCACACAAGTAATAGCTTGATTACCCGCCTTTAGCTTGTGGTACATCTTGCATGTCTTCCAGTCCCAGAAGCATACGAAGCCGGCCTGGTCACCGGAAGCAAGGAACTGGCCATCAGGACTGCAGTCCAAATCAATCGCCAGACCAGCATTGTTGTGGCCCCTGTAGCTCTTCTTCCTGTTCTGGCGGAACTTGTCGTTGGCCCCATAGACGAGGATCTGGTTGTCCGAGCTTTGGTATGCGACGTACTTGCCAGAGGGGTGAAGTGCAGCCCTCGTCATAGGATACATGTCGGGCTCGGCGATGTACTTGATGGGCACAGGGATGTTGTAGTCCCATGCACGAAGTGACTTGTCATCAGACGTCGTCATGAAACGGCGATTATTGTCGACAAAAGTAATAGTGTTGATGGCAGCCAAGTGGTGATCGTACTCCTGAACCACCTGGTTTGGCGTGCGGATATCAAACTGAACAATCTTCTTGTCCGACATACCGGCCAGGAATTCGTTCGAATGCTCAGGATCGGGGTTGAATTTGATAACGTGAGGGGTTTTGCCAGTCGTGAACTTGTTGATGCAGATGCCCTTCTCCGTATCCCAAAGCTTGATCATGCGGTCATACGATGCAGACAAGAACTGGGTTCCTGAATCGTTGAAGCAAATATCAGACAATGACTTGGTGTGGCCAGAATACGTCCGTAGCAGTTCCTTGTCGTGATAGACATCGCGAATCTTGACTGTCGTGTCTGCACCGGCTGATAGAAGCAAGTGTCCTGATCTCGGGATGAAGCGCAGCGCTGTGACAGCTCCGGAATGGTCCTTCCAGCTGTGGATTTGCTTCTTTGGTATGAAATTTGTGACACTTCCAACCTCCTTGCGCAGATCCACATCCAGATCCTGCGGAACGTGCATATATGTCCGGCCTTGGTAGTCGAATTCTTCGGAGCCGTGGAAGGTGGTCGTTTCCTCTCCCAAATCCTCCACTTCTTTGCGCCGCGCGAGAGCACCCGAAGGTGCTTGCACAACCGTCCCGCTCTCGACAACCTCTTCCTCCTCTTCCACCTCTTCGTACTCGTACTCGTCGTCGTCATCGGCAACTTCGACTTCTTCGTATTGTTGCGTTTTGAATTTAGCCCAAGGACCAACATACTCGCCGACTCCCTGAGCCACACTTGCATCTCCCTTCTTTTCTCGGCTGGGTCGCATCTTCGATGGGCCGTTCTTGGCCTCGAAAGCCCTGTGCTTGGCTCTGAACGAATGTTCGCTCACAAACATCTCTTCAGCAGTGCCGGTCAAAACATTCTTGCGTTTGAGAGTGTGTGTTCCTTGCTTGTACGGATAGGCAGGGCCAGCCTTTGTCCGTGCAAGATCTTCAGCGGTATAGGGAACAACCTCGTGGTCTGGCTGCGCCTGCTGTCGCACCACGAGCGCATCCTGTGGCGCCATATTAGGCGGATATTCTCCAAAGTCGGCCATGATTGCTGCTTGTAGATTAGGATTGATGCCGAATGAAGATTGAAAGAAAGAAGAGAGAAGAGAAGCGTGGCGCGTCTTGACCAGCAATTGGAGTCACGTGATATACCACCAACGAAGCGGCCGCACTGCTACTTCTCTACGAAGAGCAGAGATTGGTAGAATATATGTCAAAAAATTATAGTAATGATACTTTCATATTAGAAGATAGTAGCGGTTCTGAGATTGACCGGTGTGAAGTAGAAGCATAGACGCGATATCTAAGTATCGAGAAGAAAAAAGCCGGCTGTCATACCCCAAAGAGCTATGACGTGGGGGAGAGAGAGTAAGACGAATAAACCCTGCAAGTGTATCTTCACTTCTTATATAACGTAGGCGCAAACAACGATATGATACAATTAGTAACTGTATTAGTCCCCCCTGCTTAAACCCCGTCCTCCTGACATTCCAGTTTTATCATTACTCCATCAGACTACCTCGAACAAACAGCCTGTCCTCCCGCAGAAATAAAGAGAGGGTTAGGCTGTACCACCCGAGATGCAAAATTTGTCTCTCTGAAGAAGAGAGAAAAAAGGCCGCTCTCGACATGATCTCCATACACCAGTATATCACTGGACGCAGTGCGTAGAACTGCGAGTGAAGCCAGCCCGCCCGTTCCCAAACATCCGCGCCATGCGCTTCACCTGCTCCATTGTAGCGTAGTTCTAAACATTAACGGCCCTTGTCCCATGCTGTGTCTTGCCCTACCGGCCCCTCGTCAGAGTTCCCGTCATGTTTAGTTTTATCGGTCCTGCCAGAGAAATTGGTATCGTATAATGGGTTAGGGTAGTTTCGTCAACCAGCCGGCATGGTTTACGAAGACTCATCACGGATGAGGGCGACGATCATGCTGTACAGGTAGAAGAAGAACATGATCAAGTGGAAGGCCAGCTTGATGAAGGACTCCTATCGGGATTGTTAGCGACGTGCTCTGAGGAGCCAAGAAACGAGCGCAGAACGGCGCACCTTCTTATGGACGTTCAGCTTTCGGAAGATCTCGGTAGCATCAAGCAGATGTGTGTTGTCAACGATCCTAGATGATGTCGGTTAGAGAAACGCCCCATATGCGGCAATAATGAGGGTTCGAGGATAGCTCACTTCTTGATGTTGTAGCCGAGGAGGGGAAGGTTGAGGATCAGGGCAACCCAGTACCCGTTGATCAAGAACAAAAAGGTCAGGAAGCCATGGACGGCAGCTTCGGGGATGATGTATGCGTTCAGACGGTTGCAGAGGTCGATGGGGTTAATGTAATCGCTGTTGGCATGCAAGTCAGCTATGTACGAAGATGCTTTGCAGAAGATGCATTGGCAAGGTTACTCTCTTGCGCGCATGTGTCTGCAATCCAGGGATACCATATCGAGAGAGGACGTCATACCATTCCAAATCGCTGTACATGATGGTGAAAAAAACCTGAAGGAACAGGTTGACGGCGTTGATCAACACCGCCAACAGGAACAGCCACGCTTCTCCAGACATCATGGCGGTTTTCCAAGCGGACGAGCTGGAGTTTGTCTAGCGGATATGAAGGCGAAGTGAGGAGGAAGGAGAAGAAGAAGCAAAAAGATGCTTCCTGTCGGCTAGCGGATTGGTGTTGCTTCAAGCTCCGTCACGAGCTTCGATTCCGGCGCGGCGTGCAGGAGGGAGGGGAACTGGGCAACCTAGCATTAGTGGGGGGTTTTCGTTCGTGGACAAAGCTTCCAAGGCTGATGCTCGTGGCGTGGCTGCGGCTGCGGCTTACCAGGGAATGACGCAGAGCAAGAGCAAGGCGGCGAGGGCGCAAAAAAAGATGCGAGGTGGCCTCAAGCGGAACAGGCGAATGATGCGATCGGCGGAGAGGAGGGACAGGAGGAGCAGGATTGTGGGCGAGAAGGCAATTGGGAGAAAAAGCTGGTGACCTCGCCTGGTATTAGTGGCGATACCTGGGCTTGGGCAAGCAAGATTTTGGCAGCGCCAGCCAACCAGTCCGAATCTCTGGTCCCGTGCTCGGCTGTGGGGACAGAAGCACTAACGTGTCTGCTGCCAGATTGATAGCTGGAGCTGATAGCAGTGTGCTGCAGGTACCTGTACCTTTGGTAGCATTGCCCTTAGTCCGGAGGCTGGTAGGTGTCTATAATTGCAGAAGGGCTCTGGAAGCAGCCAGAAGTCCGGCTTCCGGCTTGAAGGCTTTGATTCCTCGATATATCGCCTATAATAAGATATGAAGAGGTTGCATACTTTTATCAATATCAAATCAGCAGACACACATCGCTAAAGCCTTGCTTCTTATTAGCGGCTTATTGCATCCGATCCTACAGGCGCACAGAGCACACAAACAGCGTCTCCAGACGAATTTTCATGTGAATTCACCGATGCAAGGGCAAACACACCCCGCAGGTACAGGTACAAGTCTCTTATCATAAGGTAGCGCCCGATGTGCTGTAACCCTCGAGCTTTGTGCTACAGATTCCGTCTCGAGCTTTAAAACGCATGCTACCCCAAGTTCCAAACGACAAGAGAGCAAATAGCCGTGCTCCTTTTCATCTTCATACACGGCTTGTGTAGGAATTATACGAATAGGCACTGACTTCGTCACGGCAACAGCACTCACAGTCCAATCATTTGCAGCAGAGAACAACGACTCTATTCACTCGCAGCACATTCAACGACGCCAGTACCCTATCGCTCAACCTCAACCTCAATCTCAACTCTAGGATGCCGCATCATACAATACGCTACATAATGGTGGTATCAAATCACTAACTCAGAGCCATATATTCATCCTACATTGTCAGCCAGATTCTCAAGCTGCCACTCCGTCCACCTTCTTCTCCGGCATGGGAATCGGTCCTCCTGGCGAGTCGGCAGTTCGTGCCGTAAGAATCTCGCAGCCGTCTTCTGTCACAAGAAGAGTGTGCTCTGCAACTGCAAGTTAGTGCTTCTATCTCCCAGACGACGAATGACAGACTGGGGGTCAAAACATACCAAACTGGGCCGTCCGCTTTCCGTCAATGGTTGTGCTAGTCCAGTTATCAGGCCATGTAATATCCCTATACTTGCCCAAGGCAATCATGGGCTCAATGGTAAAGGTCATGCCGGGCTTGCACTCGCCAACAGCCTTGTTCTTGGCATAATGCGGGACGTTGGGTGGGCAATGGAAGAGCTTTCCAACTCCGTGGCCACAGTATGTCCTGATGACACTGCAGTCCTTCTGCTTTGCCACCTTTTCGATAATGTTTCCAAACTCTCGTATCAGGACACCAGGCTTGACGGCCTTGATAGCCTCGTCGAGAGACTCACGTGCCGCCTCCACGACCCTTACGTTATCGGGGTCAGCCTTGGCCCTGTCACCAATGTAATACGTCTCGTTCAAATCGGCGTGATAGCCGCCGTGGTATAAGCTGATGTCGATGTTAAGAATATCGCCGTCGAGCAGGACACGCTGATCGGGAATGCCGTGGCAGATGACCTCGTTGACGGATGTGCAACAAGACTTGGGGAAGTGGTTGTAGTTCAACGGTGAGGGGTACGACTAGATGTCAAACCATGAATCAGTACCATGGCTCTTGACCTCACACAAGTGTTCCCAATGAAGACGACTTACCTCGCGCTCTATACAAGCCTTGTGAACAAGCTCGTCGATGAAGTCGGTCGTGACACCGGGCTTGGCCGCGGCCGCAGCAAGATCGAGGACCTCGCGTGCCAGCTTGCAGACCTTGCGCATTGCAGCAATGCCCTTGGCATCGTGGATGTCGATCTTGTTGCGGTTTACCAGAGACCGGCTGTACTTGGGGTCGCCGTCCTGCCACCAGGTGGGATGAGGAATTGACTTGGGGATGGTGCGATGCTCGGACAGAGGATAGACGGGACGCAGCGGGCCGGCGAAGGGGAAGCTCGGGAAAGGATTGTAGTAGCCGGTGACTGGATCTGGTAAGAGTGGTTTCGGGGGAATCAAGTGGTGGAGGATATTACTTTGCGTCTTGTGCATGCTCTTGTGGTTGCTCTACTCACGCGGGGTCAGCCAGTGTTCGCTTTCCCACCATTCGGTCCCTTTTCTCTTCTCTTCTCTCTCCATTTCTCCATGGTGAAGCATTGTGCCAGTGACGGGGCTCTTTATACATACCCAGTTTCTCTTAAAGCAGTCCTGGGCGCAGAAGAAGCTGTCCTTGATGCCTAGCTTCAAGCATGTCGGGCACTGCAGAGCTCCAGCGTCGTTATCGCAGTCTGCGCCCAGGCACTTCTTCTTCGCGGGGGGTTCGGAGGTCATGGCGAAAGATTAATGACTGGTAGAGAGTATATGGATAAGGAATTACAAGGACTCGAGATGATGCCGTGGAGGGATTACAGATATCTAGAGGTGGATCGGCATAAAAATACTTGCGATAGGACTAATACGGGAAAGGCTCGAAATTCTAATGGCTGCTGTGCTTAGAGGCTTTGCAGCACTGACACGCTACGGCTACCAACGCTACAGAAAGTATCCGGTACCTGTGCTCTTCACCTTTTTTTCATGTGGGAGCCACAGTCTGCGCCGGTACATGTGAAAAGCCGGGCGTGGCGGAGTGTGGCGGATACGCTTCGGTTGCACCAACTTTTTTTTTTCTTTCTCTGCGCTTCTTTTCCAAGGCTGTTATATACCTCTCTAGCAGTACTACGAGTACTAATGTCAATACAACAGGCCATATTCTCTCGAAACTCGCTGGGAAAAAGCCACTAAGACTAAACAGAGTGCTAAGGATGTTAAGCGTTACACCAATAATACATGACCGCACGTGTGGCTTAGGTTGTTGCTTAGCATGATGTGATCAGAACGGCTATTGCTCGTATGTGCCTTGCCTTTATTAATTCTCAGACGCGGGTTGAGTCAACATGGTTCGCCCCTTGGTCCGAGGTCAAGCCAGGACTTCTTATAGCTCCAGAGCTCCCGATCCTCTTCTTCCTCTGTCATAATAAGATCCCTTCTTTGGAGCTGGAAACTCGGAGGTTCTGACTCGTCTCGGGAAGCCATGGCGGACACTAAGATTGTCGTTGTTGGCGCTGGTCCTGTCGGATCTTTGGCGGCGCTATATGCCGCCAAGAGAGGATACCAAGTCGAAGTCTATGAGTTGCGGCCGGGTAAGTGAAGCTATAATTTTTTTTCTCGTTTGTATGGTGAGCCCGACGCCTCCGAACTCGGTCTCATGGTGTTGTTGGCTCATACTGTAATTATTCGTCTTTTTTCTTCTTTTATGGCGTTGGATATTATTTTTGCAATGGTTTCTCGGTTTTCACTGATACGGTGTTGTTGCGCCTGCTTTACTCAAAGAAATATAACTCTCCTTGTCTCAGTGGCATGGTTGTGAAACCGCTCCGCTAACCGGCCTCAGATCTTCGCGATCCCAGCATCGTGCCGCTCAACTTCACAAAGTCCATCAACTTGGCTTTGTCTGAGCGAGGGCTTCATGCTATGCAGCTGTCTGGTGAACCAAAGTTGGTTGACCATGTCATGTCCGCGACTATTCCGATGCGCGGACGGATGATTCACGGACAGTCGCCGGATGGAAGTCTTTATGAGCACTCACAAAACTACGGCATAGACGGACAGGTAAGGAGTCATCGCACTCAAGCTCGCTTGTGTCTCCTGAATTATTTTCATTCCTATTTTTAATATAGAAAAGCTTTATTAACAAGCAAACAGGCTATTAATGCTATTGACCGAGGAGCGCTCAACTCACGGCTGCTAGACATCCTAGAAGCCATGCCCAACGTCAAATTGTTCTTCAACCACAAGCTTACTGGAGCGGACTTTAAGAAGAATAAGGCTTGGTTCGAAGCCCGCGATAGAGACTACGTTCCCAACGGCCGTCCTAGAGAAATCGAAATCACTTTCGATCTCATGATTGGAGCAGACGGTGCACACTCTGCCGTTCGCTATCACCTGATGAAGTTTACCAGAATGGATTACCAGCAAGAGTACATTGACACTCTGTGGTGCGAATTCCATCTGCCCCCTCGTCCCGTGGATGAGAATGAGAAAGACCCCAACGCCAAGTTCCGAATCTCGCCGAACCACTTGCACATCTGGCCGGGCAAGGACTTTATGTTCATTGCCATTCCCAGTGAGGTAGGCCTTGACGGCTTACAAATTCGACTTTTGAAATCATGACAATTACTAATACCTTGCAGGACGGATCATTCACATGCACCCTCTTTATCCCCAGTGGTGAGATTTCGGAGCTGGAGAGGGACTCTTCCACGGTCCCGGCGTTCTTTGACAAGCACTTCCCCGGAGTTACCGCTTTGATACCAGGACCGGACCTTATCAAGTCGTTTGAGACAAACCCTCACCTGCCGTTGATTAGCCTCAAGTGCAAGCCCTATCACCATGGTTCCTCCGGAGTCATCATCGGTGACGCTGCCCACGCCATGGTGCCCTTCTACGGCCAGGGCATGAACACTGGCATGGAAGATGTCCGCATTCTCTTTTCCATCCTCGACAAGCACGTAAACCTCGAGGAGACTAACAACCCCGACGGAGAACTCATCCACTCCACCGAGACATCTGCCTTCCAACGCTCTCTCGCTCTGGCAGAGTACTCTGCCGTCCGCGCAAAAGATGCCTACGCCATCAACAACCTCGCTCTGCAAAACTACGTCGAAATGAGGTCCTCGGTCCTCTCCAGGCGGTACAGACTGCGCAAGTACCTCGAGGAATTCATGAGCGTGCACTTCCCGTCCTTTGGCTGGCAGACCAAGTACTCCCGAGTCAGCTTCGGCAACGAGGGATACGCAGACGTGGTGCGCAAGAGCGACCGCCAGGGCCAGATACTGGTGCAGAGCTTCATTGCGCTGGTCTCGAGCCCTGTTGTCTTGACGGCCCTTGTACTGGCGTATAAGCGTCGTGGATCTCTTGCATCCTTTGTTGGAGGGCTTTTCGGTTGGAAATGATACCGATATTAAAGCTCAGGCGAGAGGGGTCACTGCCGCTGCTTTTTTTCTTCACTCTTGGCCTTTTGCCTGAAATACGGCAATTCGTGTCTTGATGGATTGGCAGATTGATTGAGAAGCTCAAAAGAAGGCGAAAACGGAGGTAAATGTCAAATATGTAAGCATGAATATTCGTAGGGACTGGCACTTTGTAGCAGCGGTTGGAATTTTAACACGGACTCGTAGAAATGTGAACAATATGGGCGGTATAGTCTAATACAAGCGGATATGTGGATAAACAAACTCTAATCAAATAGCAAATATCATCAATTGAGGGGAAAAAAAAAAATCCAATTCACAAATCATATTGTATACTAAATTCTGTGCTTTCCTTCATTCTGCCCATATCATGATGCTCTATCTGCTAGAGGCCAAAGAAAGTTGTGCCACATTTCTGCTTAGTCACCCACCTCCAAATTTTTGACAAGCCGCCTTCCAGTAGCACCACCAATATCGAAACCAATCGCGATAAACCAACCAAATACAACAACCCTCTGCCATTCCACCATCGTTGTGCAAACTCGTGCAGAGCGCATCTCTTGCAGGACGAATTGCGGTTGGTGATTCAGCTGTAGTTGGGCGAATTGGCCTGTCAGGGAGCGTTTCTAGACGATGCGCTGTGAGTCCCCCAAGTACCGCAAACCACAAATTCCAGCATCTATTCTAACTATCACAACTTCAGAGGAACATAAGAAATTTCGACGACAAAATCACTCTTCTCCTTCCGACTCAACAAACACATAGGACAAACCAAACAAACAAACCGCCCACCATGCCCTCCATCCTCAACATCGCACACATGTGCTCCCACCTCCAAAACGCATCAAAGGCCCGCCTCGGCCTCACCTCCATCCCCTCCAACAAATACAACCTGCACCTCGCCCTCGCCCTCCACCGCTCCGGCTTCTTCTCCTCCGTCTACCGCGCCGGCCCGCACCCCCCCACGCCCGAACAAATGGTCGCCCAGGTCCCCGAGCCCGTCACAAACGCCACCGTCGCAAAGATGCGCATCTGGCTCGGCCTCAAGTACTGGGACGGACGGCCCGTCCTCTCGAAAGCTACTGTGATTAGCAAGCCCTCGAGACAGCTTACTGTGGATGTGCAGGAGCTGGCACGTCTTACGAGGGGGTTCCCGACGAAGCTCAAGGGAGGGGTTGTTAGTGGTTTGGGGGTGGGGGAGTGCATGTTTGTGTCTACGTCGAGGGGTGTGCTTGAGGTTAGGGAGGCGTTGGCGAAGAAGGTTGGTGGTGTGCTCATGTGCCGAGTATCATAAGTCTCAAATGAGACAATAACGGAAACGAAAACGAAAACGAACCAGAAAATAGACTGAAAAAGAAGGGCGTGGAGATGGCTTCAATGATTATGGTTGTGTATATATATTAACATGTATTGTCTCACAAAAGAGAGAGGGGGGAGAGAGAGAAAGTACATCTCACTGTATGAATAGAATCAATTACAAACAAGTATGCATGATCAAATGGACGAGGAATCCTGCTGCTCGTTGATGATGGCTTTGGCAAAATAAAAATGCAATTTATGCATATACTCCCAAGGTCCCAAAGAAAAAGAAGGTACTATCACCAGTGGTCGCTATAAACAGGTATCTAAGGTATCTTAATAACTACATCTCTCCTTTTCGACAGAGGGCCGCGGAGGCCTGTCCAATATTACATAGACAAGGGGGTTCGATATCAAACAAAAAGGACCAGAAAAAACACATCTCCATGTCAAAACTTGACAAACGCCGTCCCTGACCAACAAAACACCAAATTGCTATTATTATTTTTGCCATTGATTTATACTTTGTTGATTATGAGGAAGCCTGAACAGCGGTCTCGTCAGCCTTCTCAGAAGTCTCCAGGACAACTGGCTCGGCGACGGGCTCGGCAACCTCCTCGGCCTTGGGCTCCTCGGTGGCTTCAGTAGCCGGCTCAACAGGAGCTTCCTCAACGGCGACGGCGGCCTCGGGCTCAGCGACGGTCTCGGGCTCAGCAACGGGCTCGGACTCGACAACAGGCCCTGCGGCGGGAGTCTCCTCAACCTTGGTCTCAGCGACCTCAGCGACAGGCTCAGGGGCGGCCTGGGTGAGCTCGGCATCCTCAGCAATAGCAACAACCTCCTCCGCAGTCTCGACATTGGCAGTTTCAGCAGCCGCCTCCTCCACTGGGAGAGGCTCGGGTTCCTCAGCCTTCATAGGGGCAGTCTCCTCCTGAGCCACATCCTTGACGGGCTCCTCAACAACTTCCTCCTTGGGCTTGGTGACAGATTTCTCGCTCAATGAAGGAGAAGGAGATTTCTTGCCAATCGACTTCCTAGGAGAAGACTTTCGGGTTGGGCTACCCTCATAGTGAGATCCACCAGATGCTGCCGTCCCAGCAGTAGAGGGTCGGGATCCACATTGCTTAGGAGGTGTAGTTTCCCCTGCCGTCTTGCTAGATGACGCCTGCGTAGGTCGCGTCATGCGGGCCAAGAAGCCCTCGTCAACGTCCTTCGTCTTCTTAGGCGCCTCTTTGGCAGACTTGGCGGGCGGTGGCCCAATGCTGGGTCGAGATCGCGCAGCAGACCTTTCTTTGGCGGCCCGCAGAGCAGACTCTTGTTTGGCTGTCTTAGCACCATGTACAACATGGCCAGGAACCTGCCCGCCCAGGGGGCCGAGAGATTGCCTTGAATTGGTCGGTCTGGACTGAGTTGCTCCAGATGCCGCACCCGCACCAGTCTTGGAGACGGAAGAGGCGGTGGGAGCGGTGAGGGAAGCGGGGAGGCCAACCGGCTTGGTGGGCGATCTGGTCTTTGGCTTCGGGACAGCAGCACCGCTGTCAATCTTGATGGGGTGAGGCTTCTTAGCAGCACCAGTTGCAGCTCCAGTCTTTGCGGCAGAAGCTGGCCTGGCTGCAGAGCCTGGCCTAGCTGCAGAACCGGGTCTGACAGCAGAAGAGGATCTGACAGCCGAAGTTGACCGGGCAGCAGAGCTCGACCGGACAGCCGAAGTGGATCTTCTGGCAGTGGCTTCTACTGTCTTTTGCAATGGTCTGGCGTTCGCTCGCCTGGAGGAGTCGGTAGCGGCTTTGGTAGCAGTTGCTGCAGCAGGTTTGGGGGTGGCTTTGGCGGCGGCCGCCTTGGGAGCGGCAGCTGCAGCAGTCTTTGTAGCAGCAGTCTTAGTAGCTGTAGTCTTCGTGGCCGCAGTCTTTGTGGCCGTAGTCTTGGTTGCGGCAGGCTTCGCGACAGTCTTGGTGGCGGCAGCTGGCTTGGTCGACTTGTCTGACTTTTGTGAGACACTGTCGGTGCTGCTCGCAGGGGCAGCTGTTTCCTTGGATGCCGGCTGCTCGGGCTCGGATTTCTTCACGGGAGCAGATTCGGGAGCTGACTCTGTTGCGGATTCCGGTGCAGATTCAGCGACAGATTCGGGAGCAGACTTGACCGCAGGTTCAGCCGTTGCGGTGGTCGGGTCTGCTGGCGACAGCATGCCAGTGGGAGTCTCTTCGTCGACAACCTTGTCAGGGTTGTGACTTGGCTTGTCGGTGACAGCTCCCGGCAGTCCCTCCTGTTCCTGCTGGAACTCGAGGGAAGCTCGGGCGGATCGCACAGATATCTGGCTCATGGCGGAGTTGAGGCTGGCCAGGAACGCAGGGGACATGGGCGACTTGGGTGACTTTGGCGGTTTATCGATCTTGGCCTTTGAGATGGCTTCGCGGTCGATGTCGAGGCTGCCTCGCGGGGTCGAGGTTCGAGAGAGGCTGTCTTCCCTGACGAGGCCGATGACGCCGTTTCGTTCGACGGCAACAAAGCTGCTTCGCACCTTATTGACGAGCGGCTTGGGGGAACCGCTTCGAGCTAGTGGCGGAAAGAAGAGCGGGTTAGCTTTCTGGACGGAAGTTAAGCTTCTTTGTGGTGGCATGGCAGCAGTCAAAGCATAAGGTATGCATCCAGGTCTTAGAGCAGCCCTCCAGCCTTTAGCGGAACTAACAGCTACAGGAGCAGCCCAGCAGCGTCTGGGATGGACAGTAACAAACAGGCTTCTTGAAGGGCACATAATGGAAGGCTGGAGAGCAGGAAGAAGAAGCAAGCAAATGGCAAATCATCAGCACACACTGAGGGCATTACCTCCTGGGGTTGGAGATGGAGTTGAGACACCAAGGGATCTACCTCTATCATCGTCCGCTGGGCTCGCGTCCCCTTTGTTCTCGAACATGGCTCGCAGGTTCTTGACCGCGCTCATGGTGAAAGACGGGCCGCGTCCGCGGAGGCTCTAGGGAATGATTTTGCGCGCAATCGATATGCTGGAGGTTCTTTGGAAAAACCATCCGTATGAAGATTCAGGAGAAGAGGAAAAGTATACTAATAGCTTCGCCAAGTAGAAGTAGGGGAGATTGACGAACGAAATACTAGAGCTAGAGGAGAAAGGGAGGGAAAGGGACCGAGACCCTCCCAGCAGTAAGTACCTCGGGGAGTACATGCGACACAAGTACCTCCGTGCTCCGTTCTCCATGCTCCATCTCCATACATGGCGCGACACGGGTCAATTGGGATCAGTTCAGGGGTTGCGATGCAGTACTGCAGACTCGTACAGTACAGTACAGTACAGTGTTAGTGGTGGCACTTTTTTTGTGCTAGGCCAGGGATAAAGTGAAAGTGGCCTCTTCTGTCATTGTTCCAGATGCACGGGTTATACTCGCGTGCTTTGGCTGTTGTCACCGTTGACAGAGAGAGAGCCATCATGTTATTGACGGGCAGTATGGCCCTCGCAGCTTCAGTGACAGGAGTACATGTGGTACTTCCAGGACCAGGTACCCGTCCAGGTATCCGTGCACTTAAACAGACAGCCCGCCCGTACTGTAGATTCTACAGTAAAGTAGAGTACACGCATCCACTCGTAATAGGTTCATGCAGCAGCAACTGTTTACCGCACCGCTTTCTCACTCTCACACACTCCCCAATCCGATCCAATTGCTTGATTCGACACCTAATCATCAGTCAGTCCAGTCATCAGCCAACCCACCACCTCCAAAAAACGCGACATTGCGCCTGCGTGAGCGCGCCATCAACATGCGAATCCGCCACTAACAACCGTCACAAGGCGCGTTTGTGAGAAATGAGGTTCGGATGGGCCGATCCGCCACGCCGCTCTTTGGGGGACTTTCTTGGTGCTGGTGCTAAAGACTGGGCAAGTTTCCCCCAGGCGGACAAAAAGGGCACCAGTGGTCCGTAGTGCAGTACCTTCCCCAACGAGCGCCCTGTGCTGCCGTCTACAGGTACTGCCGTAGAGCTGGTACTTGCTTCTCGAACCCCGGCATTTTTATATGGATTTTTCGATGCCAGGCATCTCTGACCGACACCGATCATGCGCTGCTGACGGATTGGATGGATTCTTTTTCTTGCATCTGCAGCGCTCACCGCATCTATGAGTACATACATGGACTGTACAGTACTGTAGTAGAAACTGGATGCAGCAACGGGCAGCAGTAGTGTACAATTTAGTACGGAGCACAAAAGGTCTGCATTCAATTCAATTCGTAATAAACAATAATAATCCCAATGGATGCAAGTCTAAGTCTGGTCTGGTCGTGGCATCTTCCCAATGTGGCCACTCACTCACTCCAGCTTACACACACGCCGTGATTGGTCCAGCCACGCAACCACAACAACCTCTAGCCAGGCTTGTAATCTCCCTCGCTGGCGGTTTTATGTCAGGAGCAGCGAAACAAGAGCAATTAATATCGACAGCTTCATTTCGGCTTTTAGGCGTTCCATGACGCCACACAGACTCACTCACACACACTCTCTCTGACAAAGTGCAATATACAACCCAGGTACCCTGTTTCGGGGTATTACACAAGTACAGTACTCGATCCCCTACTAGCCCGTCTGGTGCTTTCCAGCTGGCCATCTCGTCACAATTGATTCTGCGAGATCCCCTTCCGAACCGAACACTAATACGAGTTTTGACGTCTACCCCTTGCATTAGAATTAGAGCCTAGTACGAGTATTCAACGTGACAACAACCACGTTGAGATATCACAAGAAATGCCATCTCGACCATTTGTTATACACATCACAGCTTAGAAGACTACTCCGTAATACACCGTATCATCCGCATCTTTAGCCATCGCCCGAGTGGGTAACTCTCTTCTTTCTCGCATGCACTTATACGGGACGCATCACCTGCATAGTCAGCAAAAGAGTTAAGGGGGTCCCAGCCAGAGCACGTTCCCCATACCGATCCCTTCTCTCTTCCTTCAAACTCTCCCAGACAGACAGCTTCTCCATCCGGAGCACCATAACTAGTCCTGACTCCATGCCGGCATAAGCATCATCTCTTCAAAGACAGACCCCAAGATGGGCTACTGTACTGCTTGCAAAGGTAGAAACACACAGAGTTGACACCGTGTCACGACGGAACGCACGGATGCCCTTAAATCCATGAAATGATATCCATGGCAGGGTTAGGCGGGAACGACAGCCTGCTCGGCAGTGCCCGTCCTTTATTTTCATCGCTTTAATGAGGCTAGTACTACATAGTAAATCCCAGCCCCAGCCTAGACGCGTTCTAGCATCTTCCCGTCTTCGTACGGGAATCCTGTGCCTGTCCAGACAAGCGAAAATACACCCTACAGGCATCTAAACTGTTAGCTTAATACTGGTAATTAACAAGCTGTCTACGCATGTAGCAAAGTACCAGACTAATAATTTAGATGCTTGTGGAATGTAGTCCCGGCAACACGCGAGATGGAGCACTTTTCTCGGTTCGCTTTCTGGGGGCCAAATACGAAAACGCAGGTGTGTTTCCACATCTCTTTTCGTCCCCCAGCCCGCCCCCGGTATTACGGTATAGCCATTTTTTGTTTTGGCAAGGCTGGGCTGGGCCTGGCATACCGAGGCGTTCCCTGATCATATGAGATGACGTTCCTTGGTTATATGAGATTGATGGATCTTGTTTCGCTGCCCTGATGTCGCGAGATGGCTTTTACGAAATGAAGGCAAGTTCACTGCTTTGCTTGTATGTTTGTCTGAGGGAGATTCGAAGTTCATTTGTGTTTTAAAGTGTACTCGTACATGCATGTCTATCCATCTTGCATCTAATCCTGCTAGTCCCTGGTAAAACAGTGACTTTTTGCTTTTTTATATCCCTGAACCCTTTTTTTATTCTCTCTTCATTGGGCACGTGAAAGGCTTCTTTCGCTTTCTAGAAATCGTATTGGACCAGTCACATCGCATGATCTCTCTTCCCGCACTCCGTAGTACACACAAGACATTTGTTTCACAGGGGTATTCGTACAAGGCAGCCCCAGCGTACAGTAAGCGTTTTATGATATCACTCTTGTCCGGGGGGTCTGCGTTCTTTCATCAGCTAGGTAGCCGCGAGCCTTTTTTATTTGGTTCGCTTGGCCTCGAGCTCGGCCTCGTACTTGGCGACCAGCTCCTTTCTATAAACGGTATTAGTCACCATAACGATATGAAACAACAACGATGCCTCATCTTAAAAAAAAATCTGGCAAGAGAGACAAGTTAAAAGAGGGTGGAAATAAAACTTACTGCAAGTGAGGAGGAGCAGGGGCATAGTGGCTAAACTCCATGCTGAATTCACCCTTGCCCTGAGTCGCCGCACGCAGCTGCGAGCTGAAGCCAAACATGGCGTTCAAGCTGCAGTCACAGATGAGCGTAAAGTCCTCGCTGCCAATCTCCGTGTCGTGGATGGTGGCGTTGCGCTTGTTCATCAGCATGAGAATGTTTCCCTGGAACTCGTTCGGGGCGGTAATGGTCGTCTTCATCAGCGGCTCGAGGACCTGGCCGCCGGCTTCGGGGAAGGCCTTGCGGAAGGCCATCTGGGTAGCGAGGTTGAAGGCATAATCGGAGGAATCGGTAACGTGGGTCTGACCGTCGTTGATAATCATCTTGGATCCGATGACGCGGTGGCCCAGCAGGGGGCCCTTTTCGCAGGCAAGCTCGAAACCCTTGGAACAGGCGGACAGGAACTTGTCGGGGATGTGACCGCCGACGACTTGACTCTCGTAGTGGTTCTCCTCCGGCTTGTCGTTGGGCTCAATGTAGCCGGCGACGCGAGCAAAGTCACCGGGACCACCGCTCTGTCGCTTGAGGAGGTAATCGAAATCGGCACGGCGGGAGATGGTCTCGCGGTAGGCGACACGGGGCTGGCCGGTGACACACTCCGTCTTGTACTCTCGCTTGAGGCGCTCGACGTATACTTCGAGATGCAATTCACCCATGCCGGAAATGATGGTCTCTTCACTCTCGGCATCGACGTGGACACGGAAGGTCGGGTCCTCGCGCTGGAATCGGTTCATCGCCTTACTGAAGTTGTCGGCGTCGCCAGTGCGCTTCGGCTTGATGGACAAGGACATGACGGCATCGGGAACGAACATGGAAGACATGGTATAGGGGAGACCGCCATCGGTAAAGGTATCGCCAGAAGCACAGTCAACACCGAACACGGCGCAAATCTCACCGGCACCGACCTCGTTGACGTCCTCCATCTCGTTGGAGTGCATGCGGACAATGCGGGGAATGCGGACCTTCTTGTCGGTTCGGGAGTTGTACAGGTAGGTACCCTTGCTCAGGGTTCCCTGGTAGACACGGATGTAGGTAAGTTGGCCATAGTTGTTCTCCTCGAGCTTGAACGCAAGACCGACAAAGGGAAGCGAGTTGTAGGGGACTAGTGCCACGGTCTCCTCTCCCTTGGTCTTGTCCAGAGCAGTGTTTTCGATCTGACCGGGGTTGGGGAGGTAGTCGCAGACAGCATCCAGCATGGGCTGAATACCTTTATCGGCGAGGGCAGAGCCCATCATGACAGGAGTAAACTTGCGGGCAATGGTGGCGCGGCGGATGGCAGCCTTGATCTGTGCATTGGTGGGTTCCTGCTCATCAAGATACAGCTCGGCGATTTCGTCGTCAACGTCGGCCAGCTTCTCAATCAAGAACTGTCGCTTCTCGGCGGCAAACTCTTGCAGATTAGCCGGGACCTGGTCGGTAACTCGGACCTTGGTGCCACGGGGGCCCTCAAAGTACATAGCCTTCATCTCAATAATGTCGACAACGCCCTCGAACTCGTCCTCGGCGCCAATGGGGATCTGAATGGCGGCCGCGGGGATCTTGAGCTTGGAGTTGATCTGTTCGACGGCCTTCCAGGGGTTGGCACCCATGCGGTCCATCTTGTTGATGAAAGAAATCCTAGGAACATCGTAGCGCTTCATTTGGCGATCGACCGTAATCGTTTGGGACTGAACAGCGGAGACAGCGCAGAGAATCATGACGGCACCATCGAGCACGCGCAAAGCACGCTCGACCTCGATGGTGAAGTCAATGTGGCCGGGAGTGTCGATCAAGTTGATGTGATACTCTTCATCCTTTCCGTTTACCGTTTTCTTCCAGTCGCAGAATGTTGCCGCAGACTGAATAGTGATACCCTTTTCTCGTTCCAGTTCCATAGAGTCCATCTTGGCGCCGACGGCATCTTTGCCTCGGACCTCGTGGATTGCCTTGATTCGACCAGTGTAGAAGAGAACTCGTTCCGTTACCGTAGTTTTGCCACTATCAATGTGTGCCTATATTTGTTTATATCTTGTTAGCTTTTTGTCTCCTTTTTCTTCTCTTTCCCTCTATTCTCGAGTTTTTCAGATGCGCTATTAACAGCAAAAGTGGTTTCGTACCGCAATACCGATGTTCCGGACTGAAGAGAGACGCTGAATCTCTTCGGGAGCAAGGTTGGCGGCAACAGATTCGGCAGTGAGGCTGGCAGCATCATTCTGTGCCTTTTTCAAACTATTCAATTTCCAAATGTCAGCATCATTGTTCCATCTTGCATCCAACTCGCTCGCAAGCTTCATAACTGGAAATCCAAGATATGGTTTGGTGATCCTTACGCTTCCTGCGCAGCATTGAGCCGCGGGGCTGATCCGCTGAAAGCTCGCAGCTGGCCCTGATAAGCCAAAGGAAGAATGGCAGCCTGGAAATTGCGAGCTCCAGAAGTTGCCTTCTGGGCATCCGCAAGCAGATGGCAATTAAGCCATCTGGCAGTCCCAAATGCCCTCATATTGCGAGCTTGTCCACGGGCAAAGGTGGGTTGAAGGCACTCAGAGATCGGCCATCGGCTTAAAATGGCCGCTTGAAACTTTTTTTTTTTTTAGTCCGTCAGGGTCCCTCCAATTGGCTCAACCTCTCACGTGCGGTCGCAAATCAGACCACCGCCACAGTGTGCATTGGAAATAGCCTCAATTTATTGGCGATTTTAACGAAAAGTCACAAGGATCAGGTTTGTGGATGCAGATAATAATGATTTTTGACTATGTGTAATCTCTCAAGTTACATGTCTATGTGTATGTACTTAATGTACCTAGGTATCTGAACGCTTCTTTTGTAGCGAATGTCTCGGAAGCCAGCCTCAACTCCAATGAATGCTTGCTTTGTATGCAAAAACAAGTAAAACAAAAAAGAAACAGAATCCCATATTATATACAATTGCGCCCCAATATCATTTTAATTGAACATTTCATAAACACCCACAAGCAGTAGGTTGACGAATTTGAACAGATGTGGAAAATTTACAGCCACCCAACTCCGAATACGGCACTTCCGAGAAGAGTGTAGCAGATGGTCAAGCCGACAACAATCATTCCAGGGCCGGAAAAGGCGCCGGTCAAGGAAGCAGCGTTGTCATCATCGCCATCATGGAAGCCACTGGCAGCAGACATGCCAGACTGTGTTGATGAGGAGTGGCCAGTGTTGCTCTGGTTTGGTGCACTGGTGGAGGATGGAATAGGAGCGCCACTGCTGGCGAAAGCAACAACGTTGGTCTGGGTAGAGTTGAAGTTGGTAGGGGCAATTCCAATCTCGTTGTTGACCAGGTCGTAGGTAACGAATGCAGATCGGAGGAACGTGTCGCCCAGCAGGTAATGAGCGTCGGTGGTGTTCTGGATGCCAAACTCGCAGATGGACTGGCCCTTGTTGGGACCAGACGAGAACTGAGGAGGTGGGCCGCCACTGAAGAGGTCGAGGACGAGCTCAGACAAGGTGACGTTGATTGTAGGACCATCGGCTCCGGCAAAGGTAAAGGCAAAGTGGCCGTTGATGTTGCCGACAGAGCAAGGAACGACAGCTATGCCGAGCTCGTCGCTGAAAGAAGCTCCAACCTCGTTCCACGCCTGCTCAGCCATGTCTTGCGGCAGATAGGTGAGAGTGGTTCCCGAATCCAAAACAGCTGTCAGAGTCTGCTGACTTGTGCTGAGGGTGTCAGTACCACTGGGGCTTGAAGCCTGGACTTGGTACAGGTTAACAGCAAACTCGGTGAAAGTCTTGCCGCCGTCGGGGGAAATGATGTTGATCCTGGTCAAATCGCCGTGGTACTTTTCGGTGTCGATGCCGCCGAATAGGATGGAGCCCGTGCTGGCATCCAGGTCGTTGAGCCACAGACTAAAGGCTACAGTGTTGATGAGTTTCTGTTGCTGCAGGACAACAGGAAGGTTGGGGTAGGTTTGTCGGGTTGTGCCGAGTGACGCTTCATCGTTGATGTATCCCACTCCTACCAGGCCGTTGGCGATGGATGTGTCCAGACCAAGTCCCATGGTGAGGTTCTGGATGTTTATACCGTTGATGCGGAAGGTGTCTTCAATGTAGTCGCCTTTGGACGAGGAGCCATCGACATAGGTGATGTCGAAGAGGTTCTCTCCAACAACCTGAAAGGTGCTGGAATCATCGGAGTTGACTGGGAAAAGAGGAATTAGCTGAGCTGCAGACACATAAAATAGAGGGGTACCTTTTCACTTACAGCTTCCAAAAGTGCAACCGGGATTCCTTTGTGAAGTTTGCGTGCAAATGGCAGCTGTCGAAGCAGGGACCCAGACATCACTACTGCCTGTGTCGAGCTGCAGCGTGATGTTCTGGCCAGGGGTTCCGACCTCGACGTTGATAAAGTATCCGCCCTGAACCTTTTGGTTGGACAGAGTAGCATCGATGGTCGCATCTCGTTTGCGAAGTCTCGGTGCATCGTGACGCTTCTCAATGTCGAACTGGACGACTTGGGCCTGGGCTGCTGAGGCGAGAACGACGCCGGCAACGGCCAGGGGTGAGGCCTTCATGGCGGCAAGGCTACTGGATAATGTACAATGGATAAGAATATACTAGTAGGTAGATATATCTACTTTTGTAGCAATACTACAGTGTCGACGACCTCGTAGAGGTTTCTGAGTCGGGGATGGGTCGTCTGCGCGTCTCCGTAGGAAGAGTTCAGGTTGGAAAAGCTGATGCCGTGAGGCTCTGGTAATAGTATGTCGATCAGGTACGCAACAAAACACACAGGGTAATGCCAATAGGATCAATGTCTCGCACAAAACTCCAGGGTATGGACGGCCAAGACAAGAAAAAAAGACACTCGAATATAATCAACAGAGCAGAAGAATCAGATCAAACCAGGCTCGCCATGCCGCACAGGGTCCCGGGCCATTGTTATAAATTGTCACAGAACGGATGCGGCGTGGCTGTGAAATGAGACGCACTGCTGAAACAGGAGAAGCTGCACTGACAGGCGTCGTCATTAGCGCCCAAGCGGTGGGGACTGCCGGCACACGGGGATTTGGATTGTGTTGCTGATGCCGATGCCGAGTCGCCGAGTGTGGCAGGGAAACGCGCGTTGTTGCTCCAGCGGATATAACGGGCGCTGAGTTGTCAGAGGAGAATGACGACGACAGCCTCAGAAAAAAAAAAAAGCTTTTTTTCGATTCCATCTTTTGTTGTTCAGTTTTTGATGCATCTTCTTTTGGACCGCCGGCTTGTGCGTCTGTCCGCCTCCGCTAATACCCACAGTCTTCAATCACAGCCCCCCTACTAGGCATTGAACATGAATACACATCAATCCAACAGATGGAATTACTACCAAGGATTATTACCGAGGGCTGACTGACCCAACTGCAATACGATACGGCACATGCATATGTCAGGAACTGGGCCGCCAAAAGTGCAAAACTCGGATCCCCAATGTTACCTAATCCACCTAAAACAGCCTCCAACTGGTCCGAGACACTCAGCTGGGCGGTAAAAATAGAAGGCCGTCTGTGGCTGAGGCTCTGTGCTGATTCCATCAACGGATCCATGCTTCCAATGTTGCCTAATGCGGAACAAGGGCCCAGTGACAAATCTCGCCTCCCGCTCATTGGCCCAGATGCTGCCGGACATAAACCCCAAGTTTCTGCAGCGCTTCTTCCAACACCGCTGTAGATCCAACAAACCCGACTCGGACGTAGCCTGCAAAGTCCTGATCATGTCCAAAGCAGCGCGATCCGGGCACCAGAAACACTTTGGTCTTGTCCAGGACGTCGCGGCAAAAGGCGACATCATCCACCGGCTTGCCGCCCACATGGAACTGGATGAATGCCGTCGTTCCCGCGGTTGGCGCCACCCACGAGCAGACCGACGAATGCGCCTCCACAAACGCCTTGAGCATGTCGGCGTTGTGCTTTGCCTGCTGGATGTTCCGCTTCATCAGCGCGCCGCGCACGGTCGGGGAAAGCGCATAGCTTGCCACCTGGTCGTCTAGCTGCGACACGCTGATTGTCACGTAGTGCCGCGCCTCAACCAGTCTCTCGACAATGGCCTTGTCGCCTGACGCAATCCAGCCCACCCGGATGCCGCCTAGAGAGTAGGCTTTGGACAGAGATCCGGTGACAATGGCTTTGTCGTAGCCCAAGTCTGCCACCGATGGGGGCATCTCTGCGTTGTCTTCTAATCCATTGTGAAATAAAGGGCGATAGACCTCATCAGACAGGATCATGATCCCCCTGGCCTTGGCAAAGTCCACAATTTTATAAACGACATCTCTGGGGATGGGCACCCCGGTAGGGTTGTTGGGGTTGTTAATGACAATCATCTTGAGTTGTGGGGTTAGCGACGATGGCTCTAATAAAACCAAATGAATGCCACACAACTGTGTGTTACAGTACACACCTTTGTGTTTGCTTTGGCGAGCTTCTCCAGCTCATCCATGTCAGGTACAAAGCCCTGCTCAGGCCGCAAGCGCCAAAGCGAAACCTCTGCTCCAAGGCTCTCAGGCACTGAGTAGAGCTGCTGATACGTGGGATACACGCAGATGACATGGTCTCCAGGTTCGATCAAGCTATAGAAAGCCAAAAAGTTGGCTGCTATAGCGCCCTGAGTGATGACGACATTCTCGGGTGCTATCTGTTCGTCTTCGTAGAGAGTCGAGATGGTTTCCCTCAACGTTGATGACCCGCGAATGGCCCCGTATATGAGCACAGTGCTGGTTCGTGGCGGAAGCTCGCCCTTGTCTCCGGATAGCTGGGCCAGCTGGTCGATGGAGACGGACTCAACACATGTCTCACCAATGTTTAGAACCCCAGGAGTAAATTCATAAGCCTCCATCCACCGTTCAACCTCGAAATGCTGGAACCGCACCATGTTGGGTGAATCTAATGCAAGGGTCCTGAAACTCTTACAGATAACGTTACGGTGTACTTCTGCTTTGTCTCGGTTGATCTGTTTCAGTCTCTCTCATCAAATACTAGCCGCTATGGTCAGAATAGCTTTTAGAATTAGGCCCAAGCGGGGTAAGACTGGGACCTTATATGTCTCAATTTGTGTAACCTCATGAGGGCGATTTGTCGGAGAATTTGGCGAGGCGCGCCTTGTTGATGATCTTACTCCAACAATTGGTTTCAAGCTCCACGTCCACAACCTATCGGGTACTTTCAACCGACCTATCGGGTACTTCCAATCGACACCGGCGCCAGAATCGGACTTGATGCTAGTCCATCTGCGATATGAAGCCGCTATCTGGTGACGGGTAGTTAGATTGTCGATCTCAGGTTCCCCTTTTACGAGGTGCAATTGAAGATATTGGCTTCATAGCCAGCAGAATGGCATGGCGGCAATTTTTGATGAAGAAGCCGACGCATGGAAGAGATATGAAAATATCCAGGCTTGACTAGAATCAAGCCATTTCTCTTATCACTGTCGAGCGCGCCATTGAGGTTACGATCAGCTCTAGGTTAAGCAAGGTTGTATTAGTATTGCGTGTAAGAGCATTCAAAGATAAATCAAATAGGCCTCAAACTGTGCTCATTCATGTTCTATGGCTGCTTCAGAAGCAAAAATGAAGCAATAGGAAATATATCAAGACAGAAGGGCACATCATCAAAATGAGACTCATGTCACTTTGATGCTGTTCTTGATTATCTTTGTAGGTTATGTACTTTATGTGCTTAGTACCTTCTTGGTCTCTAGAGCCCCTGCAGTCTCTCACTTATGTGACAAAGTTTAATAAAACAACCTACTCAAGCCACAGTCATCTAGCTGCATAGATTAGCGACGGCCTTGACTTTTCGAAATTATGATTTGCGGATGCTTGGGGGAAATCTGAATTCAATCTACTTGGGCCATGTGATGGTGGGGATGAAGACCCCTACGAACACTCTCACCTATCACTCCTACGTAACCCCACATTGATCCCACGGATGCCATCATTTAGCCTCGGGTCACAATCCAATGCTCAATGACACCACTTTCATTCAACGTCCTTTCATCTTCATTTTTGAATTATCATCATCATTTTAATCGAGCTCATCATGGCTCCGACAAGCAGCAACGCGCCTTCGCTGCTCCTACTGCCAGCCCCTCCTCACCCACTTCACCCTCATTCTCTGGCCGCCGCTTACTGGGCGCCTGTAACGGTGGCTCTGAAGCGCATCATCTCTACTGGCATCAACGGCAATAGCAGTACCAACAACTCCAATGCCAACTCCGGCACTGGCACAAATCATGTTCTCGTCATCGCCGTCGCCTGTCCTATTCTTACAGGGCCCTCACCAAGGCGCAAGTCCATAAACTGGAAGACTGCACAGTCTCTTCTTGCCCGCATTTACACTCTCATCGCGGCCATTTGCGATGAGCAGAACATTGACACATCAGGGGAACCGGGCAGTGGTAGTGTCGATCCACGCGTTGTATTAATCGACCATGAGCGACATAGGACGTATCAGCGCAACTTTGATGGAGAATATGAAGCAAATTGCACGCCCGTGTTGGATCTGGCCGCCTTTGCCTCGACGGTGCATCCTTGGAGGGCGGTGTTCCATCCCAGTTCTGAGGCGGGCTATGAGCTCCTCAAGGCTTTCCTGGAGTACTCACAGGGGAAGCAAACTCTTCTGCAAAGCCAAATAGTTGCTGTTGAAGGCGGCCTCGGCATGTCCACCGGCGAAGTCCCGCCTGTTGCTCCGGAGGATCTCACCAATGGCTACGATACTGTTTGTCTGGGCGGCACGTTTGACCACCTTCATGCGGGACACAAACTGCTTCTTCACGCTACTGCTTTACTTATGGGCATCCCAGAGAAACATACGGGGAAGCACTCTGTTCTCATCGTCGGGATTTCAGGAGATGAGCTGCTGACGAACAAAAAGTACGCTGAAGTGCTACAGCCTTGGGATGTGCGCGCAAACAATGTTCTGCAGTTTCTCTCTACTATATTCAACTCGGCTTCTTCGTCCAACACAAACACCTTGCCGCCCACATCTACGCCTGTACCGGACGAGCTTCATGCTACATTCCGTGACGGCACAGTGCTGGTTCGCTGTGTGAACATCCACGACCCCTTTGGCCCAACAATTTCGGAGGAAATCATGGATGTTATTGTGGTTTCAGGGGAGACGCGGAGCGGCGGACAGGCTATTAATGATAAGAGAACTGAGAAAGGATGGAAGCCGCTCGAGGTGTTTGAGATTGACGTGCTCGATCCAAGCGATATCTTGAAGGAAGACAGCGGAAGACAGACCAATGGATTTGCGACAAAGATTAGCAGCACGGCGATTCGACAGCGGATAGCCCAGGCCAAAGAGGAATCACAATAGCTGCTATATTGGCGATAGCTGACATTATCCACTGGCTGGATCACGAGTGAAGCATCGCGGGGAATAAATGTTACCATGTCGAACGATTGATACCACACTCATATGACGCACGTTTTGCTTCATTACCCACGAGGGCCCATAAAGCTCGTCTGCACAGCCATTGCCACAAGCAGCAGCAAAAAAGGGCAAAAAATTGATGCCATAGCGAGGAATCGAACCTCGGCCGTCAGTGCTTCGCTTAGTCCACAAACTGATATACTACCACTATATTACTATGGCTTAGACTGGTGAATTGGCACTGTGATGAACTAATTTTACCTTTAAAGGAGAAGCACCTTTTCTACGAACTAGGAACGACTACAGAAATCATGAATATTGATTGGTAGCTTTAAGTTCTGCTATTGAACTGCCATAACGGGATGGATGGAGGAATCTTTTCTAGCTGTTGGATTACTGCCAGCCAATGGACTATAGCGCGATGTAGAAAGCGAAGATATAATGCAGTATATCTCCTTGGTAAAACTCTCAAACGATGTACCATGTATGCCCTTCGTTTCTGCTTGGACCGTTTGTCTTGACGTTGAAAAGTGGGATGTAGTATAGCCAGGTAGATATGTTAACTTGATGTTCAGTACCTATTATTCTTCCAATGCCCAAATTCTATTCATAGAGGCATCAAATACCGATCTTTAAGGTCAAACTTCGTATCAAAATGACAGCTACTAGAAATTTATGTCTACGATCAATACCAACAACGGACTACAAGATGAGTGGCTCGGGGACCTAGATATCACATGTGTGTGGCTCAAGCACTGCCTAACAATGAAAATCGGCCCTCGAGCTCAAAGGCACTTTTGTCTCATTGCCACGCTGGTCGTACAGACGACGCCACCCATCGTTTCCTAGCTTGAGATGGGAATGAAGAGAAAAAGCCGATATCCGTGAACCAAGCACTACAGCTGCAGAAGACCTTCAATAGCAACTGCGGAGAATACAGCCTATATGCACGCTTCCTGTTATCATGGCCTGAGAATCATGTCACTGCAAATACGCGTAAAAAAGAAAGAGCTCTTCCAGCTCAGCTGTCTCTGCAGTACAAGCAAGGTACGGCCGGCATGCCGCATCTGTACAAGCTCTCACACACTGATCGTCACCACGTGTTTTGTAACGCGCTGTGTTCCAGCAAGTCCAGAGCTGATGGGCCGCTGTACCAATCAGACAGCAAGGCGGGGTTGGGGGTTGTTGGGGGACTTGGGGGTTCCAAGGTTGCCCCAGACCACCGGCGGATTCGATGACGACCTTGTTTCGCGCCAGGAACCGAGCCGCGGTACGTACCTGGCTGGTGCTGGCTGGTGCCTCCAACCTTGAGAGTTCAGCCTGTGCGGCTTCTACTTCTTCCCTCTCCAACACCAGCTTGAATCCTCTCCATCGCAACCTCTGCAGCTCATCGCCATGGCGCCCCTCAGCTGCCGAGGCCTGCTTGTGGGCATCGTGGCTGTCTTGCCCTCGCTGGCAGCCGCCTATGCAAACACCAGCTACAACGTCGACCTTCTGCGAGCCCAGTTCGCGCTTATGGACGACCGCCCCAAGGACTGTCCGCCATGGTAAGAGACGCATCGCAAGCCGACTCCCCATTGCGGCGGCATCGCTGCTGACGCATCTTCTATTAGCTTCAACTGCCTCCTGCCTGCACACACCTGCGCTCAGTACGCAGGATGCAACGAGTACAACGGAAAATGCGACTGCCCCGACGGTTTCGGCGGTGACGACTGTCTCGAACCACGTACGTCTCCATCGTCAGCTTGATGTTACCAAGGCCTCTGGCACCGCCGTAATAATTCGCGCAATGAAGTTATGCTAACATTCGATTTCTCTCTTCTTTAGTGTGCGGCTCCCTTGGACGCGGCAAAGACCGACCCATGCGCTCAAACGCGAGTTGTGAATGCGACGAGGGCTGGACCGGTATCAACTGCAATGTCTGCACATCGAACAATGCCTGCAATGCTCTCATGGAAACTGGAAGCGGCGGCGTCTGCTACCAGAATGGCGAACTTGTTAAATACAACAACCAAATCTGCAAAGTCACCAACAAGAAGATTGGCGATCTGCTCGGAAGCCAGAAGCCAGAAGTAACGTTCACTTGCAAGGAGGATGATGCGACTTGCGATTTCCAGTGTTGGTTTCGTCTCTTCTCAATTCCTACTCACTCTACATACTAACTACTCTCTCTAGTCTGGATCGATCAAGTTGAGTCCTTTTACTGCCATTTGTCGGATTGCACGTCTGGTGCTCAGTATTCCGATGCGAAGAACACCACTGCCTACAAATGCGACCACATCAGCTGCAGCTGCATTCCAGGCCGTATGATGTGCGGTAAAGATGGCTCGCTCGATCTTACCGACTTTTTGGACCAAGCAATCAAAGGCCCTGGCCGATTCGAATGTTCGCAAAAGGGCGGTGGTGCTCATGACTGTGCCTTTAAAGAGCCGGAAATGGATAACCTCATCGTCAGTTTAATCGGTGACTCTAGTATCCTGCTGGACTGCCAAGCTGGCGAGTGCTTGTATGAGACCGAAGTACCGGGCTATCACCGTCCGGTCAAGCAAATCAACACTCCTCTCATCGCCGGTGTGATTGGCGGCTGTGCACTCTTCCTGGCTGCCGTCATCATCGCAACGTGGTATTTATCTCGCCGTAGATTGCATTATGGAGCGATTCGTTTGGAGGATTCTGACGACGAAAACACCAAGCTCATGGTCGATCACAAGCCAGCTGCTCTATACTTTCAAAATGTCGCTTACTCCCTCAACGGGAAGAACATTCTGACGGGAATCCAAGGTATTTGCCAACCCGGCGAAGTAACTGCTATCATGGGATCTTCCGGTGCTGGTAAGACGACGTTCCTGGATATTCTTGCTCGAAAGAATAAGCGCGGTCATGTTAG
The DNA here is from genome assembly GCA_020045945.2 of Trichoderma semiorbis. NCBI lineage: Eukaryota > Fungi > Ascomycota > Sordariomycetes > Hypocreales > Hypocreaceae > Trichoderma > Trichoderma semiorbis. The sequence continues at coordinate 4,213,774 of CM034695.1, forward strand.
CGGAGACTTCTACGTCAATGGCGAAAAAGTCAGCGATACCGAGTACAAGAACGTGGTTGGATTTGTTGATCAAGAGGACACCATGTTGCCTACTCTTACTGTTCATGAGACTATTCTCAACAGCGCTCTCCTCAGACTGCCCCGCGATATGGGCCGTGCCGCCAAGGAACAAAGAGTTACTGAAGTCGAGAAAGAGCTGGGCATCTATCATATTCGAGACTCCCTTATCGGCTCTGAAGAAGGAAATGGCCGTGGAATCTCCGGTGGTGAGAAGCGACGTGTCGGAATTGCCTGCGAGCTGGTCACCAGCCCCTCGATTCTCTTCCTCGACGAACCCACTAGTGGACTGGATGCCTACAATGCGTACAATGTTGTCGAATGCCTTGTCACCATGGCCAAAAACTACAAGCGAACCGTCATCTTCACCATCCACCAGCCTCGCTCCAACATTGTCGCCCTTTTCGACAGACTCATCTTGTTGGCCCAGGGAAAACTGGTCTATTCCGGACTCTTCGCGCAGTGCCAGACTTATTTTGATGATATTGGCTACGAATGTCCTCCAGGCTTCAATATTGCCGACTACCTTGTAGATCTTACCATGCACGCGGGCAGCACTCAGACTTTGGATGACGGAGGCATTGTTCCTGATGCTGGAAGTATTGGTCCGAGCAGCACCCGGGCTGTCAAGTCTATTGCGAGCGCCTCTCTTGTAAGTGCCGGCGAAGCGAGCGCTGAACCATCATTACGGCCCAAGAACCGACGTCGCGATTCGGTCAAAGTACGACAAGAACGGGAGCTCTTCACTCGTAGAAAACAGACTGATACTGCTGCATCTTCAGATGCTGGTGGCGACAACCAAAGTGGCTATCGGCTGCAGAACAACCCTTCAAGCTCCCTGCCTAGCCAACTGGAAGACCCTCATGATCTACCCCCTCCTGCCCTGACAGGAACCGATCTCGACATTATCACTCGATCTTTCAGCAAATCATACATTGCGACTTCTATTCGCGAAGACATCCAGCAAGCAATCACGGAAGCTGAAATTGCAAACGGAACTAGATCTAATACCAATGGATATGCTGCCGACGGGCCGAACATTTATACAAGCGCTGTTGGAAAGGGATATGCTCGGATTGGATATTTGCGCCAGTTCATCATCATCTCTGGAAGAACATGGAAGAACCTGTACCGAAACCCAATGCTCATGCTCACACACTATGCGATTGCCATCATCTTGGCCGTATTCTCTGGATACCTGTTCTATGGCCTCACCGATGACATCCCTGGTTTCCAAAACCGACTTGGCTTGTTCTTTTTCCTCCTGGCTCTCTTTGGCTTTAGTACCCTTACGAGTCTTAATGTGTTTGCCAGCGAGCGACTGCTCTTTACCCGAGAAAGAGCCAATGGCTACTACTCTCCAGCTACTTACTTTGCGGCCAAGGTTCTGTTCGACATTATTCCTCTAAGAATTATCCCTCCAATCCTCATGGGGTCCATTATCTACCCGATGACAGGCCTGGTACCTGATGCTGCGCACTTTTTCAAGTTTATGCTAGTTTTGGTTTTGTTCAATCTTGCAGCCGCTGCCATTTGCTTGTTCATTGGCATCGTTTGTAAAGACGGTGGTGTGGCCAACTTAATCGGTAGTTTGGTGATGCTATTCAGTCTCCTTTTCGCTGGCTTCCTCCTCAATCACGATGCCACGCCAAAGGGTGCTTTGTGGCTCCAAACGTTGTCCATCTTCCACTACGGCTTCGAGTCACTCATCGTCAACGAAGTAATAGAGCTCACTCTGGTAGACAAGAAGTACGGTCTCGATATCACCGTTCCCGGAGCGGCCATTCTCAGCTCATTTGGATTTCAAAATGCTGCTCTTTGGTCTGATATCCGAAACCTAGGTATTTTCGCTGCCGCTTTCATCGTTCTCGCCTATGCCGCGATGCATATCTTGCTCGTCGAGAAGCGATAGACTAGCCACCTAGAATTTATCCCCAACTCGAAGAAACATTTCTGTGTAGGTTGCGATATGTACATACTCATATCGGGTAAACTCCCTGGATATTTGCACAATTGGCGTTTACGGAGCACATCTATTTGACCCTCTTCACTGTTTCATGTGGTGTTTTATGGCTATAGTTTTGGGCATTGGTGTAGTAATATGGTTGGTCTCAATAAACATCAATATTTCTTGTTGCCCGAATTTAGAAGTTGGAAAATTCTTTTGACTGATGTGGCTTGAATTCGTGAAGCGTGAATATGATTCTTCCAAGTGATACTGATATAATACATGTAGTGCGCAGTACGAGCACATGATACTCTACAGTTTTACAAAAACAAAGGCCCCATGCCGCTACTCCATTTTACCTCCCGTAAACTCCTCAGCAATCCTCTTTTGCCGCTTAACTGAGCGATCATATTCAGACTCGTAGTAATCCATAAGCTTGGTTGATTTGCCGGTGGTGGTCTCCAGCATGTTGGCAATGGAAGGAGGCTTGCCATAGATGCCCCAAGAGTTCTCGGTTGTACCGTAGCGCTGGAAGAATTGGCTTTGTTTCCTGAAGTAGTCCTCGCTGAAGATCTCATCAATCTCGGCCTTGAGCTCGCTCTCCTGGACGATGAAGTTGGAGGCATTGATGTACAGCTCCATCAGGGCATCTCGTCGGGCTTCGTATTTGGCCTTTTCCTTGGCCTGGACTTTGAACTTGCTGCGCTGCGCTCGGGCGAAGCGCTCAGGGTCTGGATATACTTTGGTGTCCAGGATGGCATCCAGCACGGTGCTTCGTGTGAGTCGGTCGTCCTCCCGTTCTGGCGCAGCAGCAGCCTCATTGTGCTCCTTGAATTTACGGCTGACTCGGGCATTTCTGGCTGCGTCACTCTTTTCGCGCCGTGTATAGAGGGCCTTGAGACCCTGCTCCAAATTGGTCCTTCGGGTCTCGGCCATTTCCCGCTTCCATCGTTGGGACTCGTTTGAAGGCTCTCGTTCGTCGGCAGATCTGGGGGCAGTCTTCTGGATGTATTCGGGCTGAATTTTGCGGTCGCCCTCTGACCGAGGGAAGACCTGGCGAGGCACTGGCAGTGAGCCTCTTACTCGCGGAGGCTTGGCTTCATCGGTTTGGGACTGAGGAGGGGAAGGAAGTCGGATGTAGGAGGGGGATTGAGGCGGGACGGCGTTGGAGAGAATGGCCGGAGTTGTTGAGAAGCTTCGTGAAGCAGACGACAATTGCCGAACTGCTGGCCTGAGGCAGTTGCTCGCAGAATGAAGCGACATTCTGACCCTGAAGTGAGCTGGGAATTGGCTCTTGTTGCTTCTTCCGCAAAGGTGGTTGTGTGATATCGACTTACAGAAAATTGCCAAACCCGCAGAGCGACCCGGATTATCTAGCCCCGACGTTCCGCGCAACCCCTGTCCTGCTTAAATAAGTCGACCAGCCACCGTCTGCAGAGATGTGGGTTAGTGGGGTCCTTCGAAAAAAAAAAAAAAAAAAAAGTTGGTGATAAGAAAAGCTGCTGCTGCAATTTTAATCTTTTTCTGCTCTCTTTACTTCTTCCCAAGATCTTTGTGCTTGCTAGCAAGCCCAAAACTTCACCATGGGTACCGGGAAGAAGGAAGCCGCCCGGCGTACGCGCCAGGGCAAAACCGGCGATGGCATGGGAAATGTGCGTGTCAAGGGCGAGAACTTTTATCGGTATGTGCAGCTTGTGCTCTGGATGAAGATTTTTTTTGGTCGAAGCATGCTAACAAAGATGCGTGAAGCGATGCGAAAAAGGTCAAGCTCGTGAACATGTACAAGGATGGCAAGGCCCAGAGAGACAAGGAGGGGAATATCACAAAGGCTGCCAGCTTTCAGTCAAGAGATATCCCTAATGCCCGAATCGAGCCAAACCGCAAGTGGTTTACCAATACTCGTGTTGTCTCTCAGGATACCCTCACAGCCTTCCGCGAGGCCATGGCTGAAAAGGCCAAGGATCCTTACCAGGTTCTCCTCAAGACAAACAAGCTCCCCATGAGCCTTATCCACGACGGAGGAAAGGACACCACCAACGGCGTCAAGCAGCACAAGGCCAAGATGACCATTGAGACCTCGCCGTTTGCTGGTGTCTTTGGACCCAAGGCTCAGCGCAAGCGTGTCAAGCTCGGAGTCAGTACCGTGGCTGATCTCGCTGACGACACTGAGAAGAGCATGGATACCTATGAAGAGCGCATGGAGCATAACAAGCTCCTGAGTGGAAATTATGGCAATGACGGCGAGACTGAAAAGGCGCTCACCATGGCCATCGAGCCTGTGTTCGACAAGGGCCAGAGCAAACGTATCTGGAACGAGCTTTACAAGGTCATCGACTCCTCAGATGTCATCATCCACGTGCTCGATGCTAGAGACCCTGTCGGAACTCGATGCCGAAGCGTCGAGAAGTATCTGAAAGACGAGGCACCTCACAAGCACTTGATCTTTGTCCTCAACAAGTGTGACTTGGTACCTACCAGCGTTTGTGTAAGTAATTGGCTCCATCTTTTTCTTTTCCTCTTCAACCTTGTTTCCCCGAACTGGCTTCGTGCCCCCAATGAATCCTGTCAGGACACCTCGCATACTCTCCGTGGAGGACCGTCTGTTACAACATTGGGAGATCCATTGCCATCTCGACTGTCTCAGCTTCGGCTGCAGGCTGATAGGTGCCGTTTTGGTTACTTATCAAGAGAAGGCTGTGCGTCTGATGAGTTGAAGCCTTCCCTCGCCTTTACCGGCATCCAAAGGAGCTTCGTAGTGATGACACACACATTTTTTCATTGATGATTCAATTTTTTTGTGCCTCAAACCTTGTTTATAAATGTTCTCGTCTAACTTGAGAACAGGCTGCCTGGGTACGAGTTCTTTCCAAAGAATACCCAACACTTGCATTCCACGCAAGCATCAACAACTCGTTTGGCAAGGGATCCCTGATCCAGCTGCTGCGACAATTTTCTGCTCTTCATACAGACAGGAAGCAGATCTCTGTTGGCTTGATTGGTGGCCCCAACACTGGAAAGTCTTCCATTATCAACACTCTGTCAAAGAAGAAGGTGTGCACTGTGGCGCCAATTCCTGGAGAAACCAAGGTGTGGCAATACGTGAGCTTAATGAAGCGCATCTATCTCATCGATTGCCCTGGTATTGTTCCTCCCTCAGGCACAGACACGCCAACTGATCTCGTCTTACGAGGCGTTGTGCGAGTTGAGAAGGTGGAGCATCCTGAACAATACATTGACGCCCTGCTGAGCCGAGTCAAGAAGCACCACATGGAAAAGACGTATGACATCAGGGGATGGGAGACCGGAACTGAGCTTCTCGAGGTCCTTGCCCGCAAAGCAGGCCGTCTTCTTCGCGGAGGAGAGCCTGACCTGGACGGTGTGGCAAAGATGATGCTGAATGATTTCATGAGGGGCAGAATCCCCTGGTACACTCCAGCTCCCAAGTCCAGTGAAGAGGGCGAAGAGGGCAGCAGCAACGTCAATGGCCGCGGCGGCAGGCTGGGTGAGATGCCTCGGAAGCGACCTGCTTCCGAGACATTGGATACCGCTGAAGCCGGTGTCGATGCCCCTGCAGACAAAGTCGAAGGCGATGAGTCATCTGACAACGAAGACTTTGAGGGGTTCGGCAGCGGCACCGATGAAGCTCTGTCAAGAAAGCCTTCGTTTGGTGCCACTAGTGGAGCACAAAGCGATGCTGACGGCAACTCGGACGACGTTTTGTCTATTGGCGAGTCAAGCGGTGACGAGGGCCAAGAGGCGGCTCCCGTAGCCCAAATCTCAGCCAAAGCTGGCCGACCCAACAAGAGACAGCGTCGCTGAAGAAGCCATGGGGCGGGATTATAATAACCCACACCATTGAATGGCAGCCCTGCTCTCAAACAAGCTTGAACAATCCAGTATGCATGCTGTCCTTGGAAGTCGGCTCTCAGTGTATGTCGTGTTCACTTCCAGCAGCACGGAGGCTTGTTAGAAAGATATGCTAGCTTGGCGTCAAGGCACCACCAGCTGAGACAAGCTGTTAGCTAAGATCAACGCATCTTAGGATAGACTGCCTAGTGCAGCACAAAAAGACCCGCGGTATCCGGACTGGCAAATATCCCAATCATATGGGCATTGGCCAGCCACGAATCTCGATCCCACATCATTTTCACGGCCATAATGCGCTTTGAGTAGCCCTGCCATGTGGAATTGAAGAGGATTGCACAGAAAGGGCCCAAAGACGTCATTGGGAGGTGCCAAGCTCTGCCGAACAACCTCTAGCTGTCTTTGCGAGGACGCTTAGATCGTGGCTATTGTGTATCGTGGTCCACTCTAGGAAGTCGGCCGATTCACAATCACACCCTCTCGTCCAAATGGGCAACCTGCCGTCAAAGAATCGTCGAAGTTGGGGCAACCCCGCAGGGGACATGTCGATCCACCATGATTGAGGCTTTGCTCGGATGGACTGGAAAGAAAACAGAACTTCTTTTAGACCTGGGAATACATTGTCTGACATGAATTAGACCTGGACCAGTTGAAATAATACCCCCTAATTAATTCGTGCAACTATTTTGAATGGAATCATTGTGACTATGTTTTTAACCTCTCCTGTCTCAACTCTTGAATCATTTCTTCCAAGCTTCTGCCTGTATGTAGGGGGTATTCTTGTTCCACCTGCAGTGCGAATTGACATTGTCTCGCACTGCAGAAAAGCAATTGATCAGTCAACAAACCGCTCACCAGTTACCATGACAGCGTTGTACTCCGTGCTTGCGGCTACAAGAGCTGTCGTAGCTAGGTAGATCAAGGTTGAACGAAAACCTTGTTCGACTTTCCCGGATGAGTCCATATACGAGCTTTTCTTTACTTCAGGATTCCTCCTCGTGCAACCAGGCCAGAGACGACTCCTCTTTTTCTGCTAGCTGGAGCGGATCGTCGGTCAGCTGGCTAGGATGACGCCGGCTGGTTGAAGCTGAGGTTAGTGAGGGCCCTAATGAGTTTCTTGAACAGGGATCTGCCTGTCAAGATATTTTGGAGTTTCGGCTGTTGTTTGGGCACACCGAGAGTTGGTATCCGGTAACTCGGGCCAGCTTTCTGATGGAGGTGTGTACTTGAACGGAGAAGGCAAATTATGGCGAAGGAGATGTACTGATTTTGTTCGCATATGAGACGGATGTTGAGCTTGACGTTCTATGTCATATCCCGGAGACATTGACGCTGTGATGCTGGTTGTTATCATGGTGCATACAAAGTACATGAAATGTTTTACATGTCTGGATTCTGCGGCTGTGTTGTCACAGACGTGTAAGACATTGTTGCCACCCTCGAGCTCTCAGGCCATTTTGTCGTCGGCCTCCAGGATTGGCCTAGTTCTATATGCAATCTTTCGGTCAAGTTAGGCTTCTCTATTCTTTTTGGGGGGCGAGGGGATCCTGGCTGGCTGGACTGTTTTCCCACCCCCCTCATCCCGGACGACGATGATGTGGTGCGTTGGCACGTTTCTCGTATTCCGAGAGAGTGGTGAGGTCAATGGGTGGGTTCCCGGAGATCTTTCAGTCTGCTTTTGGTAAAATACTCTTGCTGGTGTGCGTGTGTCCGGCCGTGAGTGAGGTAAGAGGCATCGTGGAGCTGGTGGCTTGGTGAGATCTCGGAAGGCTGGATGTAGATGGAGACTTGGCATGGGAGTATTCTCGTGGTGTATATAATGATGGTCTCTTTCCTTCATTCTCATGTTTGTCTCCTCCTTGGAAGATAATCTGTTCTATAAAGAAACAAGTCGACCTCTTCTCAAAGGCGGCAATTCATCTTTGTGAATAGCATCATCTGCCTTACAGGCTACACCATATTCTCAACCTCACACAACCAGGAGCAACTCATCCGATCGTCATGTTATACCCTCTCCTTGCCCTTGGCCTCGGCGTGGCTGTTACTGAAGCTGCCGTCGTGTGGACTTCTGGGTGCCAGTTACACTTTACAGCTTCAGGAGCCATTTCTGGTCCTGTTGGCGAGATTGCGTCTGGCCAGGTGCGAGCTGGTGGCGGAGTGAGCTCGACCACGTTCACTCTGCAGGGAGCGCAGCTGTGGGATGACAAGGGCAATGGGTGCTGGTGGACTCGTAAGTTACTTTATCCTTTGCCACGATGGTGGTGTTTATAATCAGAGACATGCATATGCAGATGCACTGAAGATGTCTCGGAATCGTGGTTTGCGTGCTGACGAATGGATGTGAGACAGCCCCAACTCATGTCCTCCAATGTGACAAAGGTCAGACGCCAGACAATGGATTCAAGGTTGGTTGTGATGGCCGTGTCTCGTATAACGGGCAGACGGAGTTCTGGGAGTGTCAGACCGGCGAGAGTGGCCAGTATAACGTCTATCTCAACGGTGGACAAGGCATCAACTGCAACAAGATTAGCCTCTATGCTGATAGCTGCCACTCTGGATGCCCTCCTCCTCCTCCTCCACCGCAACACACGGCTCCTCCTGCTCCTCCAAAGACTTGCCCGGCAAATCTCAACGGAGCTTACGAGTTCCCTCACCTTATCATTCCTGTGGACAAGACCAAGCCTGACAATGCCCCTGGAACATCCTACTTTGGCGAGGTCTCCGACAGCGTCTCTTCCATCTTCAACTTTGACATCCCCAGCGGCGACAAAGGCAAGAAGTGCAGCCTTGTGTTCCTCTTCCCTCAGCAGAAGGATCTCCAGACATCGTCCTTTACCTTTTCTGGTTCAGGGGCCCTGGACTTTGCTTGGCTGAACGGCCCTGCTAGCCAAGGCACCACGTGGAACAACCAGCCGGGCAAGAAGCAGGACTTTGGAACGACGACGGTTTCGCCTGGTAACGGATATGTGATTTCTACGTTTGATTGCCCGGCTGGACAGACTGTTGCGTTTGAGATTTCGGATGCAAACGGGGGGGGTACTTCGTTTAGGTACTTCCAGGACTATAACCCGTCACCTATTGGATTGTACATCACGAAGTGCTAAGGGGAAAAAAAAGGATATGGAGCAGAAGATGTAATGTTGGCTGAAGCTATGTGAACTTGGATTAATTCTTGATATGGACATTGGATGTGTTTGATGATAATGGGTTATGGATATTTGATGATAATAACGAGTCACTCCCTAAATAATTGACGATAACTTGTTCACCTGCTTGTTCTTCCTGCACATCAAGTACCATGATTAGGTAATTGTTTAAGAAGTATCTGCAATGTGGCACCCTTTGATGTGGGTAGCTGCAAAAGTGAAGTGAAGCCGCAAAAAGTGAAGTGAATGTCAACCTTGACCTGAAGCCGTTTGTAGAAGGTCAAGGTTGCGCCCTGCATCCCGTACTCTACACCCAGCTCTAATAGTAGCAAGTATATGTACGGTACTGTAGAGATAATTACTCGGAGTGACAAGAAACTACAATGTCTGTATTATCGTTGAGCCTTGGCGAACACTCTAGTTGGCCTGCAAAGACCACTCCCAAGCCTTTTTACGACACAAGATATTTTGCACATCTACGCAGCAATTGCGCTCATACGACGTTTATTTTGAAGCCCAAGATAGCGAAATACTGTTTAGATGACTTATTCTATTGGTGTATGTCCTTTTTCGCCAGTAGATGGGAGGAAAACTTCGGGTGTGAGGTATCTCAGTTAGAGTTCACTTTCACTTCGACATCGGACGAAACCCACTCAGAGTACAGAAAATCTACTCACCCGCCACTCACTTTTGTCATGGCAACATGAATCTCTCCGTTCACAAGGTTCTACTATTCCATTTGCCTTCTTCTTCTTCCGAATCTGTTTACTTTTTCCCTCCAATGCTTTGTTATTCTGTTCCGTGAGCAATTCAACAATCCCCAAGCTTGATCAACATCATACCAGCATACCAATATTCCAGTATTCTAGTATTCCAGTATTCTTCCACCTTTTCTATCTTGCGTTGCAATTGAGCTCTTGAGAATCACCTTTGCAATTCAATGACAATGGATCCTACGCCCGACAAGAAGGGCTTGGTATGCTTCTGGCCCCTTTCCCTGAGATGGTTGAAGATGCACATTGCTAACCGTATACCAGATCCAGCCGATAGGACAGACTCCTACTTCAACCGCCAATTCGCAACAGGGAGTAACCAATCCGACTTTTGACCTCAGATGCCTTGGTATTGCACCAGAGATGAATCAGGTTGGCCTTGAGAACCATTTGCAGCTGCATGGGGCAAGCCAGACTACTCCTTCAACGAGCGTTTTGCAGACTCCTCCTACGAGCGTTTTGCAGACGCCTGGACCGGGCCAGCCTTTTGCTCTGCCCGGCTATCAGAACCAGAACCCAGTCAACAACGACAACACAATGAGCTTTTTGCCATCTTTTGGACCAATTCAGAGTCCGAGCCCGGCGAATCTTGTGCAGCCGTTTGGGATGAACCAGACTCTCAACAACACAGACTTCTTGCAATCATCCGGGATGAATCAGACCCCTGCGCAGATGAACCAGACTCTCGACAACACAGACATCTTGCAGTCATCTGGAATAAATCAGACCCCTGCCCAGATGAACTTTTTGCAATCGTCAGGAATGAATCAGACCTGTACTCAAGCAAACCCGGTGCAGCTGTACGGGATGAATTGGTGTATGAACGCGATGGGATACCAGCAGCAATTTGGACTGAATCCAAATCTTGGCCCAATGGGACATCAGCAGCTTCAGATGAACCCAAACTTCGTTCCTGCTGGAATCCCAACTGGGCTTTCTGATGGTTCCGCCGCTTTTGCCAGTGCGCCGTCTGGTATCAACTTCTTTCCCACTCCGCCATCTACCGCTTCTGTGTCTCCGACGCAGTTCAACGTTAATCAGCTCATGAGCTCTGGCATGGAGGGGACTACGAACCAGTGGATGAATACCAATGTGGCCATCAATCAGCAATACCATCTTCCTGTTGCCAATGGGCTTAACAATTCGCCTATCGGCAGTGGCATGAGCATGAACACAGGCATGATGCCTTCTTCAGAGACACTTCTTCCTGTTCAAAACGGGCTTCCTGTTCAAAATGGGCTTCCGAGTTTCACAAACATGGGCATGGACACGCACCTTCAACACCTTCGTGCTTTCTCTGGCTTTAAAAACACGTCTACTGGAAATGGCATGAACACGAACGTCAACTTCCTTCAGCAAACACGTGGTGCTGCCATCACGGGTCTTCAAAACCCATCTATCGGAAATGGCATCCCGCAACAATCACAGGCGCAACTTCCTGGCACTGTTATCCAACATGCTTTGCGCCAAGTCTCGAAAACAAAGAACCAGGTTTTGGGTCCTCAACATCCAGGTCCAACTCGAATCATCAAGAAGACGCCCAGTAGCAATACCGCGTCTAACTTGAGTAACAGTCTCAACAGATATGATCTTATTCGCAGCGTTACGCCTATGATGACGACCGCGGCTCCTCCCATCACGCCCGAGCTTAGGGCTGCTATGGAGGCAGCTCTCGCCAACGGCACCAAAGCTGCTGCTCAGACTGTTACTCGGAAGTCGTCCAGTGGTTCACAGAACACTTCTCAAAAAACCCAACAGCCAGCTGAGCAGAAAGGCAAACGGAAAGCTGAGCCAAGTCAACATGCAACTCCACGGGCAGTCCGACGTTCAACTCAACAAGTACCTCAGACACCAGCCGAGATGCCACTTCAGCAGCCAGTTCAACAAACGACACAGAAGGCAGTTGGAAAAACGGTTCAACAGACAACTCAAAAGCTAAGTCAACAGCAGGTGCAGAAGTTGCTTCAAAAGCCGGTAATTCCACCATCGGTTCAAGAGCCCGCTGGGGTCACGGCCCGAGACCCAGTTCAGCAGCAGACTGGCCGACAACAAGTCGGAGAGAAAATTAAACGACAATACCAAGGGATGGTTCAGCAGCATGAGCGGCTAGTTCAAGAATCAGCCCTCCAGCAGCCAGTCCAGCAGCCAGTCCAGCAGCCAGTCCAGCAACAGGAGCAACCAATTCGAGAATCAATCGAACAGCCGACTCAGCAGACCGGAATCTAGGGGACCCCCCCTGCTATCGCTTCAGATGATCTGCTCCTTCTTCTCTCCGACAAACACTGGGAATTCTGGCACCGATTAAACGTTTTCCAGCTCCGCGAGCTCGTAACGCTCACTAGTGCCGACGTACACATAGGTCAAGCCTGGAAGCGACGTTTGCTTTCTCGCATGGTTTCTAACGATCGTGTTCGCGTCTACGAGCTTGGTGGCTTTCTGTATGAAGTCCACATAGACCCTCGCAGTGGTTTCATAGCGAGAGCCATTGATGTGAGACAGTATGCCCAATTGCTGGACCTTGTTCGCCCCAAGTGCTGCAGTTCCCTGGATTATGCCCAGGCTCTGGCTGCGGCCAAGGCTCGGGCTGCGACCAAGGCTCGGGCTGGGGGCAAGCAGTCTGAGTTTGACGATCTGGAGAAGGCTTCGGCTATGTCTGATGATGAGATTCGAAAGCTTGGTGGGATCGACTGGTGGGTTATTGCGGTCCTGGTGAAGGCACGGAATGAATTGGTCAAGGGCCTGGCGAAGGGACGGGATGAATTGGCCAAGGGTCTCATGGTCTGGACCGAGGCAAAGGGTGAGGTTGAGGCAAAGAAGTAAGGTAGATTAGAGAGATAGTTTAGATTCCCATGGATAGAAGCATGAGTAATGCTATCAATACAAGTAGCTAGTTGACCCCTTGTCTTCTGTCTTCCAGTACCTGGGTGCAGTTACCATCTCCGCGCTTTTCTTAAGCAGTATTAGCCACGACTGTTAGTTCTGGCATCTTGAGCTTCAGGCAACAGTGGATTGAGCCGGGGATATAATCAATGTACATGTGTATTGTCTGTTGCTATCCTTTACGCCGAAAATTTCTCTATGATCTTGTGATTATCAACTTTCATGGATTGCATTGTCAACATGAATGTCACTTTCCTAAAGCAACTTATGAGTAATCTATGTGAAGAGCTCGACATACACGAGCTGTCACATTTAATCAAGGCCCTCGAGAACATCTACAGCGACAATCATCTTCCTCTCTCCGCAGATAAGACAATATTCGGTCATTTTCCGGTTCCATATCGTCTCCACTACATCACACACAACAATAACAGAAACAGCGTCTGTACAGAGCGTCGAAAAGGACCAATGCATGGATGGAGTTCAATCCTCGCAACCTCACCCGCTGTTTGATGTTACAGGCGGTGGATCGCGCGTGGAGACGCCTGAACGAACAACGTCACAGCGCATCTTGGGGCTGCCAGCGGGTGATTTAGCGGTACATTTTAGTGGGCCCCTGCTGGACGGAAATGCCTCGCTCAGAGACTGAGGTTACATAATTCGGATGGCCGCCACCAATCCCGCACTTTGGGTTTTTTTTGACGTCTACAACGTTCTTCAAGCTTGAGGACATTGATCCCGTTATAATTCTTCCATTGTCCAATACAAGCACTCGATTCTCTCGCTCTATTTCCTCATAACAGCAAAGCAAACACGCAGACACAAGTGAAAGCAAGAATGGGCGCCTCCTCGTCAAAAGCGGCAGCTCGCGGAGCAGCTCGCAAATATCCCACCAGAGCTCCTGGAGCTGTGCCTCAAGCTACCACCACGAGGGCCAGACCTCAGCAGCCCGAGTCTCGCGGCGATGGATCAAAAGACGATGGTGAGAACACCAATGCTTGAGTGTTACACCCATCCGGCTAACCAAATTACCAGCTGTCCGCGCCGATGCCACAGATCCCGACTTCGCCCCCGCCGACTTCTCTCGACGCCTTCACCAGATGGGCATCGTGCAACCAAATCCCACGCTCTCAAACTCGTCAACGGCGAAACCAAATCTCTCACCCGAGTCGTTGGACGTACCCCCAGGACCGCTATTCCCACCGGCCAAGCGAAACACCACGCTGTCAGTGCTCGAAGCACGGCGTCGCCTGGAGCAAATCGCTGCTGAAGACCTTGAAAATATGGGCCGTGATGAAGGCCGACGCCGCCAAGCCGACATGAGGACCATCGTTGACGCAGTCCAACTACTGAATAATGGATGGCCAATTGCAGATGTCGAGAAAAGGCTGAGGCTCAGCCCTGGATTATTGAGCAAACTTGGACCCTCCGGTGTTTTGACACACATTCCTGCAAATTAAAGATGCGCCAAGTCGACATTGCGATTGAGTTATTGAATTTTCTACCTATTCCCAACTCCAAACACGCACAAAAGCAATTATGTATAAAAGAAACCTAGATATTACAGGAGATGCTCCTCTATCCCTCTCGATACGCTCGCCAGGTTACGCCATATTAAAATGGTCGACCCATTTTATCTGCAATCATGCTTGGATGATATTAACGGATGATGGTGGAAATTGATTTGGATGATTACCAGGCGGCGTGTCCACCGTCAATGCGAAGGTCGCTGCCCGTCATGAAGCTGCTGGCGTCGCTGAGGAGGAAGACGGCGGCACCGCGGTACTCCTTGGGAACGCTGAATCGCTGAAGCATGTTCTCCTTGGGCCACTGCTCTTTTCGCTCGGGATAGTCGTCAAACAGGTTCAACAGCATCTGAGTCAGGATGTAGCCAGGAGAGAGGGTGTTGACACGGATGCCATACTGGCCCCACTCGGCAGCCAAGCTTCGGGCCAGCTGGATAACACCGGCCTTGGAGGCATTGTATGCTCTGTACGACGGATTGGTCAGATTCCCGGAGCACCAACGTTGGAAATCGAGGATCAGAGGACTTACGGGGCAAACATGCCACGGTTGGCAATGGTGCCGCTCATGCTAGCAATCATGCAGATGCTTCCGGGCTGCTTCAGCCGAACCATCTGGCGCGCGGCAGCTTGGGCGGTCATGAAGGCGCCTGAGACATTGATGCTCATCATTCGGTCGACCTCATCAGGGGGATAATCGAGAGCCGGGGTCTCGTAGTTGATCCCGGCAGCGACAAGGCAGCCATCCAGGCGACCTCTCTCATCGGCAATACCCTCAAAGATTTTGTTCAGCTCCGGCACGTTGCGAATATCGAGCTCGTGATAGCTCAGGCTGGAGTTGAGCTCCTCTTTGGCACGCTTGGCAACGCGGGCAAACTCAGAATCGGGATCCGAAGTCGGATCGGGCAGTCTATCAATGCAGTGGACTGAGATGGGCATCTTGTTTAGCACAATGCATTGTGGATTGAGGAGGCAAATGGAGCTTACCAACGGCACCTGCTTCAAGCAGCGCCTCGGCCTGGACAAGACCCAATCCTCTTCCACCACCACTAATAACAACGACTTTGTCTTTCATGCTGAACTCGGCCAGCAGGTGAGGCCGAGTAGTGGGCTCCAGAGGAGGAGACTGGAGGACAGGCGAAGAATGCATTTTTCGACGAGCAGCGGTAACTAACAAGGCGCTACTACGGTTAGAGGCTGAGATGGCGAGGTGCTGTCTGGCGAGCAGCCTGAGAGCGGGAGCGAAGCGAGACATTACTTTATGGGTGGCAGCGACAAGAATTGAAGACAAGGCTTGTATGCTCAATGGATGCTGAGTAGATACTCAATGGCTTTGGGGTTTGGCTATGTGAAGCTAAGGAGCCAGACAAGCTTATTGAGATGAGATGGAATGAGGGAAACTTGAAAGAGGACGCGGATGGGAATTGGGTTTTAAGCTCTACGAGGAGACAGGCACAGCTCAATGCAGACGGACCAGCTGCGGGGAAGGCTTTGTGGCGTGAGGGGGAATGGAGGTGACACTACGCCAAACTCACGATCAATAACGCACATACAACATCACGACGACGGAAGAGTTGTGTGTGGCAAGCCGCAGGTCATCACGAGGGCATCAAAGCAGATTGAGGATGAGGTGGGGAGGGGAGTGTACAATTAGCTTGGGGAGTGGTGGTAGCGAGGGAACGGATGGGACCCGAGTACAACACAACCAATGCCCCAAGAAAACATGAGTTTCAGAGCTTGAGAGGAGCTCGAGAGGAGCTCAAAAGGTTGGGCCGGGGAGGACCTCCGGCTCCGGAAAGGGGGGTGGCAGAGAGGAGAAGAGGAAGCGAAGGCGTTGAATGGGAGGGGGCCATGGCAAGTCTCGTGGACAGAATTCAAATTGAAAGGCCCCTCCATTTGTTCCCAGGCTGGGAAATGCGAAGCTGACATGATTGGAATTCACCCGGCAGAGGCATCTTTTTTGGAGAAGCAAGTTGCATGCAGTCTTGTTGCGGGCAGGTTGAGCTTGCGAGTGCCACCATGAGCTTCGGATTACCAGCGACGGTTAGCCGGCTTTTTGAAAGGGTGGCGGCCCTGGCGCTTTTCCCGGGGTCGATTTGTGGAGGAGCCAGCCACTAACCTCCGCCCGAAAACGCCCCCGGAGACGCCACTTAAGATCCCCCACAGAGAGAGAGAGAGAGGAGCAGACCGAACGAGGTAGCCGATGCATCTACTATCCATATAGCAAAGGGGGGGATGCAGGCACTTTCTCCGTAGTGTGTGTGTGTGTGGTGTTTTTGCAGCAGACGCTTACTGAATGGTGATTGCGAATGAAGAAAGAACGAGAAAAAGTCTGGATATGAAGATAGATAGGCAGCAAGTTTACTCGATCTGGGAGGCATCCTCTCATTTTGATGTCAAATACGACAGTCCCATGACCTTGGAATAGGGTAAAGCTTGGCATGATTGGGCTTCCATTGATGGCAACGATCGTCTATGGGTCATATGCAGGACCTGAGTGTATTGTCGCCATTGAATCGAGATCAGATTCTCTGAATTGGATAAACTGGCATTTCAATCTATCGTACCTAACAAGATGAAGCTTCGATTCCTGTGATCCATTGATATACTCTAAGTAGCTAGTCAATGGGCACAATTGAAGCATCACCATATCGTCACAGACGAGTTACACCATATACCCCAAAACTCAAGAAGAAACAGGTATGTTCATGGTCACATTACTTGACTCCATGCAGCACAAGGCATGCCCAGCACAGACTCCAAGGGGTGAGAGAGTGTTCATACAGACACGCACTCCTTTCTAGCTCTCAGAAAGCAATATCCCGTCGGCAGCCTCTACCAATGTAGCACTCCGCAATCGGTAGCCTATCTATCCATAACAAGCGACTATGGAGAGGATTATCAAGCCAAGCTTCCTGCAAGCTTCAACACGAGCTGCACGACCCTTGAACCGTAGACAGTGGATCGCGGCTAGGCAAGGCAGCTGTATTTCTCCGTTCTAGAACCGGATCTTCGGAGTTGGCAAACTCGCAGGGGCATAAATAAAGAAGCAGTCAAGTAGTTTGATGGCGAGGAACAGGAGAGGATGCATCGGGCTGTGTAAAAAGTAAGAGTGAGAGGCTAGATGAGATGGCGCTTGATGGAGCCGCCGCTGACTGGGTTACCCGAATAGGCAATTTTCAGGGTCCACGATGGTGTCTTGGGTGTGGGAGGAGGAGGATTGGGTGGAAGCATGGGAGGGAGGTTATTCGAATGCAGGGAGATGGTCTAGAACTGTATTGCATTGCTGGGATGGAATATTATTTTTATTCTTTCTTTTATTTGATCAATTGACTCGTGCAATAGCTCGTGGCCTCTGATTTTGCAAGGTGGTCGCTTTGTTGAACGGCAGATGCAAAAAGCTGAGATGGAGCAAGTGGCGCCAGCAGCTTTGAACAGGCTCGGGTGGACGACTTGGGCTAGCCTGGATTACATAACCTTTTGCCTTATAAAAAAAAAAGTTTGATTGCTTTTGTTTTGAGGTCGGATGCAGGTCGGATTCGAATTGCTCTTTACTCTCTCTTCTCGTTTAACACTTTTCTCTGGTCCCAAAGTCAATTGATCTGGTTGTTTGCAAGCCGCTGGAGGATATCCATGCCAAGCCTGCAAAGACAGTCGCGAAGGAGCTCAATGAAGTCAAAGTCCCATGCTTAATTCGAATCGAGCAGTGATTTTCGGCGCTTGCATCCTTGTTCAACACCTCCTTCAGTGCTTTCCCCGCATCGAGATGTGCTGATCCCCGGTACATGATTTGCTCTCAATGGTTAACAATTGCGTTCGTCCACATCATTGCAATCATTTTTTGTCCCTTGGCTGCATCATAGATGCGTGTATGAAAAGGTTGGCTTGCAGTTTATTTTCCGGTGATCTAACTGGATGGAAAGCTTGGGCTTACGCAGCTACCGGTTAAAAGGGTAATATGTGCATATTGGCTAACACACCCAAAAGACAACCTGCGATGCTTCAAAACGTCGCCTCTTACAGCGTCAAAAAACAGCAAAAAAAGAAGATTCAACATACAACAGCCGGTGTTCGCTGATGGTCACCCACTCAACTACTAATCTGCCTCTCATTGGCTTGACTCTGGGGGAGCAGACGGGACCCCGTATTTTCCAATGGATATGGTCGTATGTGCTTGATCTCTGGGGTAGTTAGCCTTAAATTACTATAGAAGGCATCTCCAAAAATCAGCAAAAAACATACAACAGCCGGTGTTCGCTAATGGTCACCCACTTAACTACTAATCTGCCGGTTAGAGGCTTGTCTATGGGGGAGCAGACGGGAACCCCGAATTTTCCTCTACCTATGGTCGTATATACAGTGAGAGATACCTAATTCAGCTAATCAGCAGAAATATAACTCGATTTCTTTTCCGCTAGATTAATTCCTGAAATCCTTATATATAAGTAAATAATAAGTATCGGGTTAGAATGTAATACTCCCGAAACATTTTGCCGCATTATGCTTACTTTATACTCTGTTGTCCCTTTTAGTTCACTAAGAAAATAAACTCACCTAACTTATATTTATAAATTAAGTATATCTTTGTCGATTTACGTAATGCGGGTAGCAAGCGCGAGATTATGGAGGTACTGAATTGACGACCAGATGAGTTAAATACACAGTATAGTTGTAAGGTATCTAATCTTATGATAAAACACAAAGGATTATCAATAAAGAAACGATTAAAGGACCTCTTCACTCTCATCATCGGGGTAGCGCGTCCCTTCACCATGACGGTACATTAATTATTCAAACTCATCAAGTCATCCTCCTTCACGACCAGCAATTAAGTGGTTCATACTCGGTGACCAAAATTCTTCCAGAGCCACCAACCGCTGCCTGCCAAGCAAGTCCCTGCCAAGATGTAGTACAGCCAGATGGCGAGAGAGCGTTTTACCATATTCAGAAATATTTGTTCAGCGTTTTCGGCATCATTGGCTTTGGGGAACGGCTCGTTTGGGATAGGGCAGTCGAGAATCTTGCATAATGGCGCCCATCCGTCCTCCAGTCGTACAATATGAAGTCGATCCTTGGGAACGCTGTCAATTACTGACTGCATATGGCGTTCCATTGATTCTAAGTCGTTGTCAGTATACATTTCTTGTGTTGGAAAGAAAGCCAATGTTGCAGTGTTACCGGGATTTGGGATCTGGCCAGAGGTTGGATTGTAGGACTCTCGTTCCCTATAATATGTTAGTACTCTCAATACCTATATCTGTGAATACCTAGAACTCCGTCATACATCGCAGCCATGCCGTCGATAACGCCTATGCTCCATCTCCAACCGGGAACCGGCCAGAATAGCATGGATAAAAATTTAGTCTGAGCATTACTCGCGACGGCCCCCATACTCTTCCACCAGGTTTCTGGATCTCTCTTTACATAAATCACCTGCGCATCGGGATACAGCTCGCATAATTCAGGCACGAAACTGAAAAAGGGAATGTCGCTTGTAGCAACAAACCCCTCTGTAAGCTCTTTCAACAGTTGTAGCACGCGGGGTTTATCGTGTCGATACTTGTAGAGCTCGTAACACTTCCTGTTATACTCGTCTTCACGAGCTAGCCCATGAGATCCTCCATGGAGACCTTGGCCGTTGAGAAGCTTCTCACAAGCAAGGACGAGTGTGGTTGTGCCCGTTCGAGGATAGCCGGCGCCAATGACCTTGACTCTCTGGCTACGATCGACTGGCTTTGAACCATTGGCGCCCATTTTCAATGGCTCAGGTGATCAGAGCCTTTGAAGACTTGTAGTTAAATATAGAGGCTATAATGATAATCAAGATGTGAGGGTCAATATGCTATGACACTTGGATCGCAGTTATATATAAGTATGAAGAGCAGTGGTAATTGACCACGATTGTGCGCTCTTGCCTACTCTTTAAATCAATGGAGCAGCACACCCCGCTTATGAGGCCCCCTAGGGGTAGATAGGAAACAGCGGTGCCATTCCCATACCAGTGTATTCATTTTACCGGAAGTCGGCTTAAACGTACAAGCAACTTGTCGCTATGATCTGACTGTATCAAGAAACATTATGAGTGATAAGGAATCGGGCCATCGGTAACGCTTAGTGACTAAGGGTTCAAATTTAGCGCCTTTTGTAAGAACTAGAAGTAGCGGAAAATCTACAAGCAGGCAAGCTTCCGATTTGTAGGTGTCTAAATGCCCAAAGAGGCATTTGCACAGAAAGAAAGAACCTATCACAAGAGTAGGCGAGGAACGCAATCCGTTTTGCTGGCCACAAGCTAGGTAGCGCGGGCGTTGGCTAGGTAGCCGCCAAAAACGAAAACATGCGACTCCCAACTTTGGAGTCTTGGGATGCCAAAAACAGAAGACATGTAACACCAAAGAAGCTCTTGACGGGACCCCCGAATTCTCCTCTACCTATGGTCGTATGTGCTAGATGAAGTTTACTCATTGCCTATATGCGAAAGATTCGCACAAGTAATACTCACAAGCAGGCCGAATGATCGCCTTTGGCCTCATTGCCAACCCTTTTTTTTTCTGGTCTTGTGTAATTGATTGGTTGAGTACCTGTATAAAAAACGGAAAATATACAACCGTGCTGCAAACCTCATTACACTCACACGTATACATGCAGTATACATGTATGTAGCGATTTATCCATCAAAACATGCCGCCTTCTTCGAGTTTCCGAAATCACATGTATTCAGGGTAGCCTTCAGTTAGAGTAGGCAGAGACGCCAATCAGTTTCAGAGTTCTTAAATGCCTTGAACTCGGGCCTTTCCACTGACCATTCAGATGTGGATTCTTCTCTCCATTTTCGGACTTTCTCATGACTCTCCTCAGCGTTATCTCTGTGCTTTACTGTGATAAACGTAGATGAGTAATATCCTAGATAATCCAAATTGAGTAGTTCAGCTTACACGTCAAGGGCGTGTTATGAAAGGCATCTCCTAGCATGATATGAGGCTCTGATGGAAATCGAGGGGGATCCATCGCAAGGTTCCTGGAGTATTAATAAGATGGATATCCTTACGTGGCATGTGCGACGTGGCGGTGACTGGATGACACACTGCATGAACCAGTAGCAACAAAGCCATATTAGGCATTTTGACAATACTGCATCTACACATTCCCTATTAGTACTTTACTGTACAGACATGGGTTGTTTTAAGTTAAACACAGTAGGTCTGGGTGGCTAATTCCGATACTGAAGAGCTTTACTAAATTAGGTAGGTATAGTTGAACCATTATGTCAACTCATCAGTCAGGACGCGGAGCCGCTAAAGTCCAACGGGGATTGGTATGGCCAGGAAAAGACCTGTGCTGATATAGCTGGAGAGACGACTGAAGCAGGACATTAAGTAACAGCTATGACAGTGTAGGGGGGGGGAGGTCTGTTCCGGGAGACTAAGCTGACTAAGAAACCCGGGATTTGACGCCCGAGATGAATAATGTCCGGCTGAATAAAGTCCGGCGGCTAGATTAGATCTACCGCCACGGCAGCTACTATATTTAGCGTCAGGCTGACGAGAGGTTGATTTTAAGCTGTATTTAAGAGCGATGGGAAAGACTGTCTGAATTTATGTTTTGATGGTTACTTTTGGTATGATTAGAAAAGTCCTTGTTATTACTGGGAGCCGGAAACAGCCTAAGAGGAAAGGGAAGCTTTGAAGTCAATAGAAGGAATAAATGAGCAACTTGAACGTTTGACGAGGCACCAGTGGGAGTTAACAGGTTGTATGCGGCGTCTACGAATCAATTTAAACCAGACCCCATGCAGGAAGTAAATGAGAGAAAAGACTTCCATGTCCAAAGCGTCTATCAAAAAAATCAGCTCACAGAAACTGAGTATCCAGCCAGGCCAGCTAAGCAAGCCAGGCTTCACAATACTCCTACCCCTAAGCATCCTTGTCTTTCTCTCAGCAGACTCTGTAGTCAATGCCCTCTAACCTGTCAGCTTAAAGTAATCAGACTGTCTCTGTAAATCTGATAGCAGAGCCCCCTGCCTTAGAGATTCCATTCTAAGACGACCTTCATGCACTCGCTATTTCCGCTGCTGACCAAGAGGCTCATTCGTGCTTAGCAAGCATATTTAGACTCTCATCAGATAGCATTATACTCTTGCTGTCAAAACAAGTGGTTTAACCAAAGGTTAATTCGAGGCACATATTAGCTCTGCTGAGACAAAGATGCAAAGATCTCGCTCGGAGAGTATTCTTCTTAGTCAAGATAATGATCTTGTTTTTAGACATGTCCCTGTATTCCTTCCTAAGCTTCCTCAAATAGAAGAAATGCTTATTATGCAGGTCTACCACATTCAGATATTTGAACATCTTATGTAATAATAGTTATTTTTTTGTAACTCGTAAACAGTATGTGTATAAATTCCTTTTGCGGTGTTAGGTTTTTTGCAAACCCCTTGCCAGTGTAAGCAGTGAATAAGGGTGTGACGTCCTGACCCAATATTTAAGTAGTATAGGGTAAGTTCCTAAGGTAATAAGCTAAGGTTAATTAGTTTATATTAGCAGAGAGGATAGAAAGTAGCTTTAAGCAGATGTAATTACGAAGCGAGTAAGATATAATAAAGATTTAGTTTATATTTAATTTTAATATTTTATTAATAACTATCTATCTAAGTTATCTTAAAGAGCGTAGAGAATTAAATTTTATATATTTAGTTATTCTATAAGGAGTATTATAACCTATTACTCCTTAAAGTATTAGGAGCGTTTATATAAGTTGCTTTAATTATAAGAGCGCTAATTTTTATTACTCCTTCTTATAATTAGTTATTTAGTTAATAGTTATTTTAGGTACTTTTCCTTTATACCTTTATTAGTTTAGATTATAATATAATACCCCCCTCTTTTATTAGTCTTATTTTTAAGACTTAATAAGGTCTAGTACTTAATCTAATTATAGTATATAATTTTTATAAAGTATGTTTTTTTTTCTTCTTTATGTTTTTATTATACTTAATTTATTTATAAAGGTTTATAAAAGGTATAAAAACTTTTCCTTAGTAAAACGTATATTAACTTCTAAAGTGGCTATAGATATGCTATATACCCGTTATTATTATTTTAAATTAGCCTACTGTGACGTCCCGACCTAATACTTAAGTAGTATAGGGTAAGTTCCTAAGGTAATAAGCTAAGGTTAATTAGTTTATATTAGCAAAAAGGATAGGAAGTAGCTTTAAGCAAATATAATTACAAAGTAAGTAAGATATAATAAAGATTTAGTCTATATTTAATCTTAATGCTTTATTAACGACTATTTATCTAAGTTATCTAAAGAGCGTAAAGAATTAAATTTTATATATCCAGTTATTCTATAGGGAATATTATAACCTATTACTCCTTAAAGTATTAAAAGCATTTATATAAGTCGCTTTAATTATAGAAGCGCTAATTTTTATTGCTCCTTCTTACGATTAGTTATTTAGTTAATAGTTATTTTAAGTACTTTTCCTTTATACCTTTATTAGTTTAGATTATAATATAATACCCCCCTCTTCTATTAGTCTTATCCTTAAGACCTAATAGGGCCTAGTACTTAATCTAGCTATAGTATATAATCCTTATAAAGTAAGTTTTCTTTTTTTCTTTATATTTCCGTTATACCTAATCTATTTATAGGGGTTTATAAAAGGTATGAAAATTTTTCCTTAGCAAAATATATATTAACTTCTAAAGTAGCCGTAGATATACTATATATATATTATTATTATCTTAAATTTACCTACGTAATTTCTAAAGCTTCTTCTTATTACAGAAACTATATAAAAGCAAAGAAATCTTATAATAGTATTCTTATCATAAGTACTTATAAGTAATCTTAGTTTCTTTAACGCAGTAATAACTAACTTTCCTTAGTTAAAAGAGTAATAGCTTAGAAACGTTCTTTAGAGCGTAAAGAGGAGGAGGCTGGGGAGTATTTTAATTTTTTAAATACTTAAATAATTAAGTTATAATCTAAGTTAGCTAAGGCAGCTAGTTATTTATTATATATTTAAAAAATACGTAAAAAAGCAGAAGAATAAGGTAAAGAGTTATTTTATTAGGGAATAGCTAAGGCTAACGTTAAGGTAGCTGTAAAGTAGGCAGTAGTATAAGATTTATAACTATTAGGTGTTTTTAATAACGTAGATTAGTCTTCCTTAGGTATTAGTTTAAAGTTTAAAGATCTAGGTCTTTTTATACTATTAGAGGAAACTTATATACCTTTTTCTTCTTAGGTTATTTTATTTATTAGGTAGCTAGCGTTAGGAGTTTTAAATATAATCCTAAGTTTTCTTAAAAGTTTTAAATTAGTTCTATTATATTAAAGCTTTCGATAGGTTCCTAGGTGTTATAAATTAGGTTATACCCTTTCTATCTAACTTAATATTTAATTCTGTTATTTTCTTTTAGATTTCTTTATACTACTAAAACTTTTTTAACTTCTTATTCTTCTTTATCTTCTATAATAATAATTTTATTTAAAATTAGTTTTCCTATTACTTTATTAATTTATACCTTTTTTAAAAGTAATATATAAAACATAGGGTATCTTAGTTATATACCTTCTAGTATTTCTAATTTATAGTTAATATTATTAATTTTCTTTAGAATTTTAAATAAGCTGATTTTTTTAAAATTAAGCTTATTATTTAGTTAATTTATCTTAATATTTAGTATTTTATAGCCTTATATATATTAAAGTAGGTAGACTATATCCTCTTCCTAAAGGGTTAGTCCTTTAATCCTATCCTTATTTATATAATACTTTATGCATTTTTAGATAAGCTTTAGCTATACCTTTAATTCCTTATATAGATTAACTATTAATTCCGCTTTAAGTTATGCCTTATTAATATTAGGTCCTTTTTAAGGTAGCCTATATATTAAAAAGGTATATTTATATAAAGCATAAAATAATATTAACTTAGTAGATTTAGATTTTATACTATTATAGTATAGCTAGGTAAAAGGTAATTATTTAACCTAATTGTCTTACTATAGGTTAATAAAATATTTTAAATATTATTCTATAATCTAATTTATTTATTCTATTTATCTATCTATTTTAGGGTAGTATATACTACTAAGTTTATAGTTTACTTTAAGTTTTACTATAAGTTCTTACTAAAATTTAAAGGCAAAAGTTTGTTTTTTATTAAAGATAATTTCTTAGGGTATACTATAATTAACTACTATTATTTTTAGGTATATATATATAAAGTCTTTTACTAAGTATAACTTTTAATAAGGCAGGAAGTATGCTTATTTTATAAATTTATCTACTATTACTAAGATACTATCGTAGGTTGCCTTAGTAAAAGGTTCTCTAGAGGGTAGCAGGTCTATAATATAGTTAAAAGTAACTATTTCCTATAGTAATTCAGGTACTAGCAGGGGTTATAATTTTCTATAAGGTTTATACCTTCTGTATTTAATACGTTAATATTTATTATAGATTACTATAATATTAGCAGCGGTTTTCTTTATTTCTTTAAATTAATATATTATAAGTACTTACTGGTATATAGTTATAATTCCTTAATATTTAAATAGCGGGTGCTTATAGATATATTTTATAACTTTCTTTTATAAGTCAGGAAGTACCTAGTGTTTACGTTTATTTATAAGATATCCGTTTTATAGTATAACCTAAGATAGAAACTAATATAGTTCCTAGTCTTTTATATACTCCTTAATTTCCTTAAAAAGTTTATTATACTCTTATACTTTAAAGATTATATTAAAAGATCTTTATTTATAATTACCTTATATATTCTAATATAGTATAATACTTTAGTAATCGGAGATTTTTTAGAAATAGTTAATTCTTCTGCTAAGTATATTAGCTTTTTTATTTTCTAATCCCTTATAGTATATAAGTTTATAATTAAATTTACTTAAGAATTTAAAGTATTCTAACTATTATCTAGATAATTTCTAAGTAAATATAAAGTAAGTAATATTCTAATAATTAGTAAAGATCTTAATTCGGAATTTACTTCCTCTATAATATTAGCTTTATTATTCTAGGTAGCTTTTAATTTTTAAGAATTCTTTATTATAGATTATATAATTAAGTTCGGCTTTATTAAGCTTTTATAAGTAGAATATAATAGGGTAAAGTTTCCTTTTATTATTTTATTAATTTAGTACTTTTTTAATTACGTATTTTAATATATTAGTCTTAATTTCTACTAGTTTCTTAAGGTTATATATAGCTAATATAGGTTCTAAAGCTATAGCTTACTTAATTACTTAAAATACTTATTCTACTTCTTTTATCTAATTAAACTTCTAATCCTTCTTTATTATATTAATCAGGGGTTAAGTAAGACTAGAGAAGTTTTAAATAAAACATTAATAATAGTTTACTAATTTAATAAAACTTTATACTTCTTTAACTAATATTAGTATTAGCTATTTATTAATTACAGTAACTTTCTTTAGATCTATTTAAATAGTTCCAGGGGTAATAATATATCCTAAGAATTCTACTTCTTATATATAAAATTAATATTTCTTAAGGTTCATAAGGAGGTAATTATTTTATAATACTTAAAGTACTAAGCGTATATATTCCTTATATTCTTCTTTAGTCTTAGAGTATATTAAAATATTATTTAAATAAATAATAATAAATTTATTTTAATATTTCTAAAGGACGTAGTTAATCCTTTTCTAAAAGGATATAGATATATTTATTAATCCTTAAGGTATTACCAGAAATTCGTAAAATTCTCCTAAGGTACCGAAGGCTATTATTTATTTATATCCTTCCTTTATTTAAGTTAATCTATAAGCATTAGTAAAGTCTAGCTAAAAATATATTACAGCTTCTTATAATTAATCTCTTACTTTAGATATTAATAATAAAAGAGTTTAATTTTTAATTATAATATTATTTAATTATCTATAGTTAATAATTAATTATAGTTTTCTATTCTTTTTTAAAATAAAGATAATAGGGTATTATACTAGGGAGTTAGAGATTTTAATATATCCTTTCTCCTTCTGCTCCTATATCTACTTATTAAGAGTATTAAGTTTTAACTAATTAAGGTTATATAATAGGAAGTGTTTTAATTATTTCCCTTTCTTTAATTCTATTATATAGTCCTATTTAGTATATAGTAGTATTTATATACTTTTATTTAAATTAATTAGGGTTTTTTAAAATAAAGCTTTAAATTTCTAATATTATTTTAGAATATTAGCTATTAAATCTATAGATTCTCCTTCTTTCTAACTGTCTTATTTTTCTTTTACAGTTTCTAGAAATTAGTTAAGTTTATATAAGTCTTATTTCCTTTTAGTAAACCTTTTTAAAGATTAAACTTCTGTAGCTTTAAATTATTTCTGTTGTTATTATGTAAGGATTTTTTTAGGCTTAGGGAGTTAAGGTTTCTAGCTTCCTTTATCCTCCTTCTAATTTAGAGTTCTTTTATTATTTTACTAATAAATTAGGCCTTTGCTTTATACTATTAAGGGTTTATATTAATATAACTATAGTATACCTAAGATAATATTATATTTTAGGGTATTAATAATATTATATACTACTGGAGTAATTTAATTAAATACTTTAAGATATAGGTAATTAGTCCGTCTTTTTACCTATTTATTATTATATTTAAACTATTTTCCTTCTTTATAAAAGAGTTAGTATAGTTTTTTCTTTTATATTTATAGTAACTACAGGCGTATTACAGTTGTAGTTAATATATAATTCCTATCTGCTCTAGAGTCTACTAAAACTTTAAGCGGTTCCTTGTTCTATATCGTTATAAAAGTGATCTTTTTCTTAAGAACTATTTGTTCTTTATTACTATTATATTTATATTCCTTTTCAAAGGATATAAATTCTCTATTAGTCTTATAGTACCCTTTATCCAGAGACTATTCTAGTTTTTTAAGTACTAGTCTTTAATTTTATATAATATATATAATTTATAGTATAGGTTTTTATAATTATCCTATTCTACTGCTCTATAATATAATCTTATTTATCTAATATAGATTTTATAAGTAACTTAATTATCTTACAGGTTATCAGGAGTCTTTCTATACTTATAATATTTTCTAAGTAATTCCTTAGGTACTCCTACATAGGTTCTAAAGTTAAATCTAATACTATATAATTAATTTATTAATTATTATCCTATAGCTTATTTTTCTTCTAAGACTAAGTTATATTAATCTTCTAACTTATATTTTTAATATTTAAGGCAGTCTGGTTTATTATATTATTAATACTATTTAAAGGTATATACTTAAGTTCTTTTATTTTATTTATACTATTAGATAAGTTTTATAATTTAGTAAATAGTATACTAGTAGCTTAGGCAGTTTTCTATCTGTCTATAATTTCTATATTCGTAGGGTGTAGTTAGATAAGGTTTAAGAATTGTAATTTATAATTCTCGGAATTTATAAGTGACCTTCTATCTACTATGCTATCCTTTATAGCAGGGGTCTGTAATAGGAATTACTAAGTTTTATTACAGGAAGGTATTATATTCTACCTTTTATTTTAAGTAATATATACATTAGTAAGTAATATAGTTTATCTAATAGATTTAATAATAGTTATTATTTATAGGATTAATCCAAGGGTAGTCTTAAGGTATTTATTAATATTTTCCTTTAAGTTCTTATATTTCGTCTATATTTAGGCTTATAATAATTTATTATTTCTTATTATATAGTTGCTATTATATAAGTCTATCCTGAATTTCTTAGTAAATAAGTATTTTAATATTTTACTTAGGGTTATAAATATTAACCTATTACTAATATTTAATAAGTTTATTAATTTCCTTAGATTTGCTTTTAATAAAGTTAGTAATATTCTTAACTTATTTTTTATATAAAAATAGCCTGTAATTTTATTAAGCTGTAGCTTTAGTTACGGGGTTCCTAACTGGATTAGGTATGTTTTTAAGCGGGGTTATTTCTCTTAGTTTATCTAATTCTCCTAGTTCTTCCTTATATTAAAGGTAGCTATTATTTTTTTATTATAATAGATTAAAAAATCGTTTATTTATGTCTATAATATAGATTTCTTTCCTTAGTTCTGGAATCTTATCCTTACGCTTTTTCTTAGGTACTTAGCAATTTTAGGCTATATATTCTATCTTACCGCAGTTATAGTACTTAAATTCCTTTTTACGCTATAGAATATTTAGATTTATTTTTCCTAGTTTACTACTATTATCTTTAGTAATTTCCTTATTTCGTTTCTTACCTTAATTAGCTTAGTGTCTGTTTTACTAATGCTATTAAGTAATACTAGTTTTAAGTTTATATAGTAGGTTGTCGGCTTAAATACAGACGTCTATAAATAAAATTAAGGTATAAGTTAATTAATTAATATTATATACCTTCTCTTTAACTTCTTATTTAAGACCGTTATAGAATTATTTTATAAGTGCTAACTTATTTTAGTTAAGGTATATAGTAATATCTTAGAATTTTATAATATAATCTAAGTATTTTCCTTTCTAATATATAGTAACCAAGGTATTTTTAGCTATTTTATTTTTGCTAATATCCTTAAATACTTTTTTTAATTTAAAGATATATTTATTATAATTATTAAAGATTTATTAAGTTTATTTTTTTACTCCTTTAGCTAGACTTTCTAAATAGTTATTTAGGATAGGTCTAAATTATTTTAAAGTAGTATTTTTAAAGTGTAAGGCAGTAAAATAAACTTTTTTTTTAATAGTATTAAAGGTATTTTTAAAATCCTTAAAGTATACTTTAAATTAAATTAAATATAAGCGGAGTTTTTTAATATTTTCTTTAAATATAAAAGGTAGCTGTTATTTAATAAGGATTTTAATATTAACTATCTTAGGCTTATCTTTATTAAGTTTATTAACTAAAACTTTATTAAGTTTATATATATTCTAAATAAAAACTAAAAGTTAATTATTTTTAAAAAAGATAATATTAAGTAGGTCTTATATAGTAATATTTCTATTATTATCTATAGTAAATATACTAAGGTTAGCAATAGAAGTTTTAGTAACTAGTCCTACTCTAGGTATAGTAGTTTATATTACTTAAAGGTACTTAGTATCCTTTTAAATAAGAGTTATTAATATATAACGTCCTAATCTAATACTTAAGTAGTATAGGGTAAGTTCTTAAGGTAATAAGCTAAGGTTAATTAGTTTATATTAGTAAAAAAGATAAAAAGTAGCTTTAAGTAAATATAATTATAAAGTAAGTAAAATATAATAAAGATTTAGTTTATATTTAATTTTAATGCTTTATTAATAACTATTTATTTAAGTTATCTAAAGAGCGTAAAGAATTAAATCTTATATATCTAGTTGTTCTATAGGGAGTGTTATAACCTATTGCTCCTTAAAGTATTAGAAGCGTTTATGTAAGTCGCTTTAATTATAGGAGTACTAATTTTTATCACTCTTTTTTACAATTAGTTATTTAGTTAATAGTTATTCTAGGTACCTTTCCTTTATACCTTTATTAGTTTAGATCATAATACCTACGTAATTTCCAAGACTTCTTCTTATTATAGAAACTACGTAAAGGTAAAAAAATCTTATAATAGTATTTTTATTATAAGTATTTATAAATAATCTTAGTTTTTTAATATAATAATAACTAACTTTCCTTAGTTAAAAAAGTAATAGTTTAAAAATATTCTTTAAAGCGTAAAAAGAAGAAGGCTGGGGAGTATTTTAATTTTTTAAATACTTAAATAATTAAATTATAATTTAAGTTAGCTAAGGCGGCTGGTTATTTATTATATATTTAAAAAATATATAAAAAAGCAGAAGAATGGGGTAAAGAGTTATTTTATTAAGGAATAACTAAGGCTAATACTAAGGTAGCTATAGAGTAGGCAGTAGTATAAGATTTACAACTATTAGGTATTTTTAATAATATAAATTAGTCTTCCTTAAGCATTAGTTTAAAGTTTAAAGATCTAGGTCCTTTTATACTATTAGAGGAAACTTATATACCTTTTTCTTCTTAGGTTATTTTATTTATTAAGTAGCTGGTATTAAGAGTTTTAAATATAATCCTAAGTTTTTTTAAAAATTTTAAATTAGTTCTATTATATTAAAGCTTTTAACAGGTTCTTAGGTATTATAAATTAGGTTATACTCTTTCTATTTAACTTAGTATTTAATCCTATTATTTTCTTTTAGATTTCTTTATATTACTAAAACTTTTTTAATTTCCTATTCTTCTTTATTTTCTATAATAATAATTTTATTTAGAATTAGTCTTCCTATTACTTCGTTAATTTATACCTTTTTTAAAAGTAATATATAAAATATAGGGTATCTTAGTTATATACCTTCTAGTATTTTTAATTTATAATTAATATTACTAATTTTCTTTAGAATTTTAAATAAGCTAATTTTTCTAAAATTAAGCTTATTATTTAGTTAGTTTATTTTAATATTTAGTATTTTATAGCCTTATATATATTAAAGTAGGTAGACTATATTTCCCTTCTAAAGGGTTAGTCCCTTAATTTTATTTTTATTTATATAATATTTTATATATTTTTAAATAAGCTTTAGCTATACCTTTAATTCTTTATGTAGATTAACTATTAATTCTGCTTTAAGTTATACCTTATTAGCGTTAGGTCTTTTTTAGGATGGCCTATATACTAAAGGGGTATATCTATATAAGGTATAAAATAATATTAACTTAGTAAATTTAGATTTTATATTATTATAATATAACTAAGTAAAAGGTAACTATTTAACCTAGTCGTTTTACTATAGGTTAATAAAATATCTTAAGTATTATTTTATAATTTGATTTATTTATTTTATTTATTTATCTATTTTAGGGTAGTATATATTACTAAGTTTATAGTTTACTTTAAGTTTTACTATAAGTTTTTATTAAAATTTAAAGGTAAAAGTTTATCCTTTATTAAAAATAATTTTTTAAAGTATACTATAATTAGCTACTATTATTCTTAAATATATATATATAAGGTCTTTTACTAAGTATAACTTTTAATAAAGTAGGAAGTATATTTATTTTATAAATTTATCTACTATTACTAAGATACTATTATAGGTTACCTTAGTAAAAGGTTTTTTAAAAGGTAGTAGGTCTGTAATATAATTAAAGGTAATTATTTTTTATAGTAATTTAAGTACTAGTAAAGGTTATAATTTTCTATAAAGTTTATACTTTTTATATTTAGTATATTAATATTTATTATAGGTTACTATAATATTAACAGCAGTCTTTTTTATTCTTTTAAATTAATATATTATAAGTATTTATTAGTATATAGTTATAATTTTTTAATATTTAAACAGTAGGTGCTTATAAATATATTTTATAACTTTCTTTTGTAGGTTAGGAGGTACTTAATATTTACTTTTATTTATAGGATATTTATCCTATAGTATAACCTAAGATAGAAACTAATATAGTTCCTAGTTTTTTATATATTTCTTAATTTCCTTAAAAAGTTTATTATACTTTTATACTTTTAAGATTATATTAAAAAATCTTTATTTATAATTACTTTATGCATTCTAATATAGTATAGTATTTTAGTAATTAGGGATTTTTTAAAAATAGTTAATTCTTCTGCTAAGTATATTAGCTTTTCTATTTTCTAATCTTTTATAGTATATAAATTTATAATTAAATTTACTTAAGAATTTAAAGTATTTTAACTATTATTTAGATAACTTTTAAATAAATATAAAGTAAATAATATTCTAATAATTAGTAAAGATTTTAATTTAGAATTTACTTTTTCTATAATATTAACTTTACTATTTTAAATAGCTTTTAATTTTTAAAGTTTTTTTATTATAGATTATATAATTAAGTTTAGCTTTATTAAGCTTTTGTAAGTAGACTGCAATAGGGTAAAGTTTCCCTTTATTATTTTATTAATTTAGTACTCCTTTAATTACGTATTTTAATACGTTAGTCTTAATTTCTACTAGTTTCTTAAGGTTATATATAGTTAGTATAAGTTCTAAAATTATAGTTTACTTAATTACTTAGAATACTTATTTCTTTTATTTAGTTAAACTTCTAATCCTTTTTTATTATATTAATTAAAGGTTAAGTAAGATTAAAAAAGTTTTAGATAAAATATTAATAATAGTTTACTAATTTAATAAAATTTTATACTTTTTTAACTAATATTAGTATTAGCTATTTATTAATTATAGTAACTTTCTTTAAATTTATTTAAATAGTTCTAAAGGTAATAATATATCTTAAGAATTCTACTTCTTATATATAAAATTAGTATTTTTTAAGGTTTATAAAGAGGTAATTATTTTATAATACTTAAAGTACTAAGTATATATATTCTTTATATTCTTCTTTAATCTTAAAGTATATTAAAATATTATCTAAATAAATAATAATAAATTTATTTTAATATTTCTAAAAGATATAGTTAATCCTTTTCTAAAAGAATATAGGTATATTTATTAATCCTTAAGGTATTACTAGGAATTTATAAAATTCTCCTAAGGTACTAAAGGCTATTATTTATTTATATTTTTCCTTTATTTAAGTTAATCTATAAGTATTAGTAAGGTTTAGCTAAAAGTATATTATAATTTTTTATAATTAATCTTTTACTTTAGATATTAATAATAAAGAAGTTTAATTTTTAATTATAATATTATTTAATTATTTATAGTTAATAACTAATTATAGTTTTCCGTTTTTCTTTAAAATAAAGATAATAAAGTATTATACTAGGAAGTTAGAAATTCTAATATATCCTTTCTCCTTCTGCTCCTATATTTACTTATTAAAAGTATTAAATTCTAACTAATTAAGGTTATATAATAGAAAGTATTTTAGTTATTTCCTTTCCTTTAATTCTATTATATAGTTTTATTTAATATATAATAATATTTATATACTTTTATCTAAATTAGTTAAGGTCTTTTAAAACAAAGTCTTAAACTTTTAATATTATTTTAGAATATTAGCTATTAAATCTATAGATTCTCCTTCTTCCTAATTATCCTATTTTTCTTTTACAGCTTCTAAAAATTAATTAAGTTTATATAAGTCTTATTTCCCTTTAGTAAACCTTTTTAAAAATTAAGCTTCTATAGCTTTAAATTATTTCTATTATTATTATATAAGGATCTTTTTAAGCTTAAGGAGTTAAGGTTTCTAACTTCCTTTATTCTCCTTCTAATCTAAAGTTCTTTTATTATTTTACTAATAAATTAAGCCTTTACTTTATACTATTAAAAATTTATATTAATATAACTATAATATACTTAAGATAATATTATATTTTAGGGTATTAATAATATTATATACTACTAAAGTAATTTAATTAAATACTTTAAAATATAGGTAATTAATCTATCTTTTTACCTATTTATTATTATATTTAAACTATTTTTTTTTTTTTTATAAAAAAATTAATATAGTTTTTTCTTTTACATTTATAATAACTACAGGTATATTACAGTTATAGCTAATATATAATTCCCATCTACTCTAAAGTCTACTAAAACTTTAAGCAGTTCCTTATTTTATATTATTATAAAAATAATCTTTTTCTTAAGAATTATTTATTTTTTATTACTATTATATTTATATTCTTTTTTAAAAAATATAAATTCTCTATTAGTCTTATAATACCCTTTATCTAAAGATTATTCTAGTTTTTTAAATACTAGTCTTTAATCTTACATAGTATATATAATTTATAGCATAAGTTTCTATAATTATCTTATTCTACTGCTCTATAATATAATCTTATTTTTTTAATATAGATTTTATAAGTAACTTAATTATCTTATAAGTTATAAAAGTTTTTTTATACTTATAATATTTTCTAAGTAATTCCTTAAGTACTTTAATATAAGTTTTAAAGTTAAATTTAATACTATGTAATTAGTTTACTAGTTATTGTTTTATAACTTATTTTTTTTCTAAAACTAAGTTATACTAGTTTTTTAACTTATACCTTTAATATTTAAGGTAGTCTAGTTTATTATATTATTAATACTATTTAAAGGTATATACTTAAGTTCCTTTATTTTATTTATACTATTAGATAAGTTTTATAATTTAGTAGATAATATATTAGTAGCTTAGGTAGTTTTTTATTTATTTATAATTTTTATATTTATAAGGTATAATTAGATAAGGTTTAAGAATTATAATTTATAATTCTCAGAGTTTATAAGTAACCTTTTATTTACTATACTGTTTTTTATAGTAGGGGTCTATAATAGGAATTACTAAGTTTTATTATAAAAAAGTATTATATTCTGCCTTTTATTTTAAGTAATATATACATTAGTAAGTAATATAATTTATTTAATAAATTTAATAATAGTTATTATCTATAGGATTAATTTAAGGGTAGTCTTAAGGTGTTTATTAATATTTTCCTTTAAGTTCCTATATTTTATCTATATTTAGGCTTATAATAATTTATTATTTCTTATTATATAGTTGCTATTATATAAGTTTATCCTAAATTTCTTAGTAAATAAATATTTTAATATCTGTGACATCCCAACCCAATACTTAAATAGTATAGGGTAAGTTCCTAAGGTAATAAGCTAAGGTTAATTGGTTTATATTGGCAGAGAGGATAGGAAGTAACTTTAAGTAGTTATAATTACAAAGTAAGTAAAATATAATAAAAATTCAGTCTATATTTAATTTTAATACTTTATTAATAACTATCTATCTAAGTTATTTAAAAAGCATAAGAAATAGAATCTTATATATTTAGTTATAGTACTGGTGATTATTATTTTAGTAGTAATTACTAAAGTAATTACTAAGGCTATTATAGTAAATACCTAAGTGCTTACTAAGAGTATAGTAAGCGCTTAGCTGTAATTAATACTCTTGGTCCTTTAATAATCTATATCCTACCCTATAGACCTGTTTAACAACTATAAAAGGTTAGATTATAATATAATACCCTCTCCCTAAAGGCCTTATCCTTAAGGTCCTTATATTCCAGCCTAACCTATTTCTATAGGCACTAGTAATCTTTCTTTTTTTATTCTTTTTATAATATCTAATAGTTCTTCTTTTAGGTTAACTTTATATTATTATTATCTTATAGATCTTATAGTATTCTATAGATTTAACGTAATACTTTATTCCCATTGTCTTAATTATAATTTAAGGTATTAGATAGCAGAGCATTATTCCTCTAAGTATAGTAAGTATATTAAAGCTGGTTACCTATATAATAGTTAAGGTATAGCTTTAAATTCTTATAAGTATACGAATTTTTATAGTAAGTGCTAATTATATTAAATAAATATAGTATCTTATATTATTTTTAAATTATATTATTTAGATTTAGCTAAAGAATTAGTAAAATAGTTACTACTTTAGCATTAGGTAATGCTTTATAAAGCTTAGGCTAAAATAGATAAGGCTTTAGATTATTTAAAACGACTTTATTATTAAAAACGGTAGTTATAGTCTAAGGGTAAGAAAATAATTTAGCATAGACTAAATTTAATAAATAAATTAAAAAAGGTAAAATAGCAGAAGTCTAAAGTTTTTTTTACTATATAGGGTTTTTAAAGGATTAACCTACTTAATTCTAATTTTCTCCTTAATCCTTCCTTAGGCATAGGTTTAGGGTTCTTAGATTTAGATCCTCTAATACTAGGGGAAGAAACTTATATATTTTCTTCTTCTTCTTAAGTAGCTTTATTTATTAGGTAACTGGTGTTAGGAGTTTTAAATATAATCCTAAGTTTTTCTAAAAGTCCTAGATTAGTTTTATTAAATTAAAGCTTTTAATAGGTTCCTAAGTATTATAAATTAAGTTATACCCTTTTTATTTAACCTAGTATTTAATTTTATTATTTTCTTTTAGGTTTTTTTATACTACTAAGACTTTTTTAACTTTTTATTTTTCTTTATTTTTAATAATAATAATTTTATTTAAAATTAATCTTCCTATTACTTTATTAATTTATACTTTTTTTAAAAGTAATATATAAAATATAAGGTATTTTAGCTATATACCTTCTAGTATTTTTAATTTATAATTAATATTACTAATTTTCTTTAAGATTTTAAATAGGCTAATTTTCCTAAAATTAAGTTTATTATTTAGTTAGTTTATTTTAATATTTAGTATTTTATAGCCTTATATATATTAAAGTAGGTAGACTATATCCCCCTCCTAGAGGTTTAGTCCCTTAATCTTATTCTTATTTATATAATATTTTATATATTTTTAGATAAGTTCTAACTATACTTTTAGTTCTTTATATAAGTTAACTATTAATTCTGCTTAAAGTTATACTTTATTAACGTTAGGTTTTTTTTAAAGTAGCCTATATACTAAAGAAATATATTTATATAAAGTATAAAATAGTATTAACTTAGTAAATTTAGATTTTATACTATTATAATATAACTAAGTAAGTAGTAGTTTATTAACTTAATTATTTTACTATAGATTAATAAAATATCTTAAGTATTACTTAATAATCTGATTTATTTATTCCGTCTGGCTATTTATCTTAGGATAATATATACTACTAAGTTTATATTTTACTCTAAGTCTTACTATTAGTTCTTACTAAAACTTTAAGGCAAAAGTTTATCCTTTATTAAAGATAATTTCTTAAGGTATATTATAATTAGCTACTATTATCTTTAGATATATATATATAAGGTCTTTTACTAAATATAATTTTTAATAAAGTAGAAAGTATACTTACTTTATAAACTTATTTACTATTACTAAGATACTATTATAGATTACCTTAGTAAAAGGTTCCTTAAAGAGTAGTAGGTCTATAATATAATTAAAGGTAATTATTTCTTATAGTAATTCTAGTATTAGTAGGGGTTATAGTTTTCCATAAGGCTTATATCTTCTGTATTTAGTATATTAGTATTTATTATATATTACTATAATATTAGCAGTAATTTTCTTTATTTTTTTAAATTAATATATTATAAGTACTTATTAATATGTAATTATAATTCCTTAATATCTAAATAGTAGGTATTTATAAATATATTTTATAACTTTCTTTCTTAAGTTAGAAGATACCTAATGCTTAGTTTTATTTATAAGGTATTTATTTTTTATTATAACCTAAGATAGAAACTAATGTAGTTCCTAATCTTTTATATATTCCTTAATTTCTTTAAAAAGTTTATTATATTCTTCTACTTTAAATATTAAGTTAAAAGATCTTTATTTATAATTACCTTATATATTCTAATATAATATAATACCTTAATAATCAGGGATTTCTTAAAAGTAGTTAATCCTTCTGCTAAGTATATTAGCTCTTCTATTCTTTAATCCTTTATAATATATAAGTTTATAGTTAAATTTACTTAGGAATTTAAAATATCCTAATTATCTTCTAAATAACTTCTAAGTAAATATAAAGTAAGTAATATTTTAATAATTAGTAAAGATCTTAATTTAAAATTTACTTCCTTTATAGTATTAGCTTTATTATTCTAGATAGCTCTTAATTCCTAAGAATTCTTTATTATAGACTACGTAATTAAGTTTAGCTTTATTAAGCTTTTAAAAGTAAAATATAATAAGGTAAAGTTTCCTTTTGTTGTCTTATTAACTTAGTACTTCT
Source organism: Trichoderma semiorbis (assembly GCA_020045945.2). NCBI lineage: Eukaryota > Fungi > Ascomycota > Sordariomycetes > Hypocreales > Hypocreaceae > Trichoderma > Trichoderma semiorbis. The sequence continues at coordinate 4,252,605 of CM034695.1, forward strand.
CTAATTATATATTTTAATATATTAGTTTTAATTTCTACTAGTTTCTCTAGGTTATATATAGCTAAAATAGGTTTTAAAATTATAGCTTATTTAATTATTTAAAATACTTATTCTACTTCTTTTATTTATTTAAACTTCTAATCTTTCTTTATTATATTAATCAGAAGTTAAGCTAGGACTAAGAAGTTTTAAATAAAGTATTAATAGTAATTAGCTAATCTATAGAAATTTTATACTTCCTTAACTAATATTAATATTAGTTATTTATTAATTATAGTAACTTTCTTTAGATTTATATATATAGTTCTAAAAGTAATAATATATCCTAAGAATTCTACTTCTTATATATAAAATTAATATTTCTTAGGGTTTACAAGGAGGTAATTATTTTATAATACTTAAAGTACTAAGCGTATATATTCCTTATATTCTTCTTTAGTCTTTAAATATATTAAAATATTATTTAAATAAATAATAATAAATTTATTTTAATATTTTTAAAAAATATAGTTAATCCTTTTTTAAAAAAATACAGGTATATTTATTAATCCTTAAGGTATTACTAGGAATTTATAAAATTCTCCTAAAGTACTAAAGGCTATTATCTATTTATACCCTTCCTTTATTTAAGTTAACCTATAGGTATTAGTAAAGTCTAGCTAAAAATATATTACAACTCCTTATAGTTAATCTCTTACCTTAGATATTAATAATAAAGGAGTTTAATCTTTAATTATAATATTATTTAATTATTTATAATTAACAACTAGTTATAGTTTTCTATTTTTTTTTTAAAATAAAAATAATAAAATATTATACTAGGGAGTTAGAGATTCTAATATATCCCTTCTCCTTCTGTTCCTATATTTATTTATTAAGAGTATCAAGTTCTAACTAATTAAAGTTATATAGCGGAAAATACTTTAGTTATTTCCCTTCTCTTAATTCTATTATATAGTCCTATTTAGTATATAATAATATTTATATACTTCCGTCTAGGTTAATTAAAGGCTTCTAAAATAAAGCTTTAAACTTTTAATATTATTTTAAAATATTAGCTATTAGGTCTACAGGGGTTTCTATATTTTATTTATTTATAAGAGTTTTATTAAGGAGTAGTAGTACTTAAGATATTACTTCTAGCGCTTTAGGGATATCTCTTTTTTCTTTATATTATTTAATTATTCCTTCTAATTACTATAATATATAGTCTTTTTCCTTAGGTTTTTTTATAAGTTCTAGAAATTAGTTAAGTTTATATAAGTCTTATTTCCCTTTAGTAAACCTTTTTAAAAATTAAGCTTCTACAGCTTTAAATTACCTTTATTATTATTACATAGGAATCTTATTAAGCTTAGGGAGTTAAGGCTTCTAGCTTTCTTTATCCTCCTTCTAATCTAAAGTTCTTTTATTATTTTACTAATAAATTAGGCCTTTACTTTATTTTATTAAGGGTTTATATTAGTATAATTATAATATACCTAGGATAATATTCTATTTTAGGATATTAATAATATTATATATTACTAAGGTAGTTTAACTAAAGACTTTAAGGTATAGGTAATTAGTCTATCTCTTAATCTATTTATTATTATATTTAAACAGTTTTCCTTCTTTATAAAGGAGTTAGTACAGTTTCTTCTTTTATTTCTATAGCACCTACAGGTATATTACAGTTACAGCTAATATATAGTTCCTATCTACTCTAAAGTCTATTATAACTTTAAGCAGTTCCTTATTCTATATTATTATAAAAGTAATTTTCTTTTTAAGGTGTTTTTTTTCCTTATTACTATTATATTTATATTCCTTTTTAAAAAATATAAATTCTCTATTAGTCTTATAGTACCCTTTATCTAGAGACTATTCTAGTTTTTTAAGTACTAGTCTTTAATTTTCTATAATATATATAGCTTATAGTATAGGTTTTTATAATTAGTCTACTTTTTTACTCTATAGTATAGTCTTATTTTTCTAATATATATATTATAAGTAACTTTATTATTTTATAGGTTATTAGGGATTTTCTGGAATTTATAATATTTTTGAAAAAGATTATTAAGGGCTCCTATATAAGTCCTAAAGTTAAATCTAATTTAATATAGTTAATTTATTAATTATTATCCTTTAATTTATTTTTCTTCTAAAGCTTTATTATACTATACTTCTAACTTATCTTTTTAATATTATATATAATCTTATTCTTAATATTATTTATACTACTAAAATAAATAGTTATAAGTTCCTTTACTATATTTTTACTATTTTTAGATCTTATATTCCTTATGCTTTTTACACCAGGGCTTTAGATATTTTAATAGTAGTCCTTTTTATTAATATTCTATTAGGTTAAAAAGGTATAGCTTTAGAATTATAATTCCCAGGCTTCTAATTTTAAAGGTAGGTACTTATCTTTAATGCTAATATTAGTTATAAAGTTCCTGAATTAGGGTAATGGAGTTTTATTATAATAAAGTATTATACTTTACCTTTTATTTTATATATTTTATATACTAATATATAATATAACTTATTTAATATATTTAATAATATTATAGGTAATTAAGATTAACTTTTTTTATTATTAAGTAGGTTTCTTTAATATACTTTATACTATCCCCAGGCTTTATTAATATTAAGGCTAGTGATAATTTTTTATATTTTATTATAAAGTAGCCAGTTTCTAAGTTATTCTCTAAGTTCTATATATAACCTATAACTATAAATCTTAGGATTATAATTAATTTACCTTTATTAATATTCTTAAAGAATTTCTGCTTCCTTTAGTTAATATCTAAAGTTTATAATATTAGTATTATTTCTAAACGCTGCTAGCTTTCCTAGGTTTTTAAAGTATTAAGCTTTAAGCTTATTAAAGTTATCAGGCTTTATTTATATAGGTCTATTTTTAAGAGTAGTAGGATTAGCTTTTTTACCTAATTCTCCTAATTCTTCCTTATACTAAAGGTAATTATTATCTTTTTATTATAATAGGTCAAGGGATTATTCTTCTTATTCTAAAAAGTATACCTTTTTCCTTAGTTTTAGAATCTTCTTTTTTTATTCTTTCTTAGGTACTTAATAATTGCAGACTATATAACCTATTTTACTATAGTTATAATACTTAAATTCTTTCTTATATTATAGAAGGTTTAGATCTATTTTTTTAGGTTTACTACTATTATCTTTAGCTATTTCCTTATTTTATTTCTTACTTTAATTAGCCTGGTAACTGTTTTACTAATATTATAGGGTAGTACTATTCTTAAGTTTATATAATAAATTATCGGCTTAAATATAAACGTCTATAAATAAAACTAGAGTATAAGTTATTTAATTAATATTATATACTTTTACCTTAACTTCTAGCTTTAGTCTATTATAAAATTATTTAATAAAAGCTAACTTATTCTATTTAACGTATAAAGCTGTATTTTAGAATTTTATAGTGTAGTCTAAGTATTTTCCTTTTTAGTATATATTAATTAAAATATTTTTAACTATTTAATTTTTACTAATATCTTTAAATACTTTTTTTAATTTAGTAATATATTTATTATAGTTACTAAAGATTTATTAAGTTTATTCTTCTGCTTCTCTAGCTGGACTTTTTAAATAATTATCTAAGATAGGTCTAAACTATTTTAAAGCAGTTCCTTTAAGTTATAAGGTAGCAAAGCGAACCTTTTTCTTAGCATTATTAAAGGTGTTTTTAAAGTCCTTAAAATAAGCCTTAAGTTAAATTAGGTATAAGTAAAGTTTTTTAATATCTCCTTTAAATATAGGGGGTAGCTGTTATTTAATAAGGATTCTAATATTAACTATCTTAGGTTTTTCTTTATTAAGCTTATTAACTAAAACTTTATTAAATTTATATATATTCTAAAGAAGTATTACTAATTTATCTTTCCTAAAGAAATTAATATTAAGTATATCTTCTATAGTAATATTTCTATTTTTATTAATTATAAATATACTAGGTTTAGTAGTTAAGGTATTTAAGCTGGTTCTAAGTATAATAGTTTATATTACTTAAAGGTTACTTAGTATCCTTTTAAATAAGAGTTATTAATATATAATATCCTAACCTAATACTTAAATAATATAAGGTAAGTTCCTAAGGTAATAAGCTAAGGTTAATTAATTTATATTAGCAAAAAAGATAGGAAGTAACTTTAAGTAGTTATAATTATAAAGTAAGTAAAATATAATAAAGATTTAGTTTATATTTAATCTTAATACTTTATTAATAACTATTTATCTAAGTTATTTAAAGAGCATAGGGAATAGAATCTTATATATCTAGTTATAGTACTAGTAATTATTATTTTAGTAATAATTACTAAAGTAATTACTAAGGCTATTATAGTAAGTACCTAAGTGTTTACTAGGAGCGTAGTAAGCGCTTAGCTGTAATTAGTACTCTTAGTCCTTTAATAATCCGCGTCCTACCCTATAGGCCCGTTTGACGACTATAAGAGGTTGGATTATAATAATATCTTACTTAGGATTATAAATATTAACCTATTGCTGGAATTTAATAAGTTTATTAATTTCCTTAGATTTACTTTTAATAAAGTTAGTAATATTCTTAACTTATTTTTTATATAAAGGTAGTCTATAGTTTTATTAAGCTATAACTTTAATTATGGGGTCCTTAATTAGATTAGGTATATTTTTAAGCGGGGTTATTTTTTTTAGTTTATTTAATTCTCTTAGTTCTTCCTTATACTAAGGGTAGCTGTTGTTTTTTTATTATAATAGATTAAAAGATTATTTATTTATATTTATAATATAAACTTCTTTCCTTAGTTCTGGAATCTTATCCTTATGCTTTTTCTTAGGTGCTTGGTAATTTTAGGCTATATATTCTATCTTACTATAGTTATAGTACTTAAATTCCTTTTTATATTATAAAACATCTAGATTTATTCTTCTTAGTTTACTACTATTATCTTTAGTAATTTTTTTATTTTATTTTTTACCTTAATTAACTTAGTATCTATTTTACTAATACTATTAAGTAGTACTAGTTTTAAGTTTATATAGTAAGTTATTAGCTTAAACGTAAACGTTTATAAATAAAATTAAGGTATAAGTTAATTGATTAATATTATATACTTTTTTTTTAACTTCCTATTTAAGACTATTATAGAATTATTTTATAAATAATAACTTATTTTAATTAAGGTATATAGTAATATTTTAGAATTTTATAGCGTAGTCTAAGTATTTTCCTTTTTAATATATAGTAATTAAGGTATTCTTAGTTATTTTATTTTTACTAATATTTTTAAATACTTTCTTTAGTTTAAAGATATATTTATTATAATTATTAAAAATTTATTAAGTTTATTTTTCTATTCCTTTAGCTAGACTTTTTAAGTAGTTATTTAAAATAAGTCTAAATTATTTTAAAGTAGTACCTTTAAGGCGTAAGGTAGTAAAGTAAATCTTTTTTTTTAATAGTATTAAAGGTATTTTTAAAATCCTTAAAGTATACTTTAAATTAGATTAAATATAAGCAGAGTTTTTTAATATTTTTTTTAAATATATAAGGTAGCTGTTATTTAATAAGAATTTTAATATTAACTATCTTAGGCTTATCTTTATTAAGTTTATTAATTAAAACCTTATTAAATTTATATATATTCTAAATAAAAGCTAAAAGTTAATTATTTTTAAAAAAAGTAATATTAAGTAGGTCTTATATAATAATATTTTTATTATTATTTATAGTAAATATACTAAAGTTAATAATAAAAGTTCTAATAGCTAGTCCTACTTTAAATATAATAGTTTATATTATTTAAAAATACTTAATATTTTTTTAAATAAAAATTATTAATATATAATATCTTAACCTAATACTTAAGTAATATAAAGTAAGTTTTTAAAGTAATAAACTAAAGTTAATTAGTTTATATTAATAAAAAAAAAAAAAATAGCTTTAAGTAAATATAATTATAAAATAAGTAAAATATAATAAAAATTTAATTTATATTTAATTTTAATACTTTATTAATAACTATTTATTTAAGTTATTTTAAAAAATATAAAAAATTAAATTTTATATATTTAGTTATTTTATAAAAAGTATTATAACCTATTACTCCTTAAAGTATTAGGAGCGTTTATATAAGTTACTTTAATTATAGAAGCGCTAATTCTCGTTACTCTTTCTTACGATTAGTTATTTAGTTAATAGTTATTCCAGGTACCTTTCCTTTATACCTTTATTAGTTCGGATCGTAACAGAGGGGTTGATACTTCAACAAGGGTTGATAACGCCAACAAGGGTTTCAACCGGACTTGTCTAGTATGCTAGCATGAGGCAAAGAAAGCCAAATAGTATAAAGAGGTGTGCTTCTTCGCCTTGTTCTTCAATTGAATACCATCACTATTCAGCAGACCTTATCTCATCTCTCTACCGAACCCAGCATCTGCTACTTATCTATCTCTTGCTCGCTTCTATATCTATCACTATGTTTTTCAAAAGCATTGCTACCCTAGCTATCTTCACCGTGGGCGCTTTCGCCCGTGACTCCCTTCACTTTGTGAACTGTGGAGAGGGCGCAAATGGTAATCCGGCCTCTGATTCGGTCATTGTTGTACGTATATTCCTTCATCATTAGCCATATCGCCTGTATCAAACGACGGACTCTGACTCTGATATTCGTAGTTCTGCAATGACGACTCTAACTGCCACTTCAACCCTGCCCCAAGCAACTACTGCGTTGTAAGCAGCGGCGGCACCCTGACAACCTGGGAGCGATCTGGCGATTGCACCTTTACTACAGGTGTCCGTGTCAACTGGAGTATCAGAACCGATGCTCGAAACCAGCCGGACTTCTCGACCGTCGGGTAAGTAACTCGTTATTGGTCTTGGGGAGACTTTTTGCTTACTTAAATCCCATTGCAGAAGCGCTGGTAATGGCGCCCAGAACTTTAGCTGCATGAAGGACAACAGTCCAGTTATGTATGTCGACTCATTTGGTCAGGCATGCAAGAGCATCTATTACTGCTTTGTAAGGCACCCAAAGCTACATAGCATAAAGCACTCAAACTAACAGTATACAGTAACTTATAACAGCGGCTGTTATAATAACCTGAGCCTCCCCCTGGTAACATAACCTGTGCATAGCACAGGTTATTCTTTTCTTCTCATAGGGCAAACCAGTGCATAACACAGGTTATGGGTGATTAATTTTCCATTCAGTAAATAAGCAACCTTGACAGCGGACCTCTTATTAGCCTTTACAGCCAACTTTAGCTTTTACTAGCAGCTATTTATTATATCTCAATGCCCATCTATTTACCAATCCCTCATGTCTTCTCCGACAAAACTCTGCAGTGAACTCAAGCTACGATGAGCAAACTCATCCGTGCTTTAGTGATGCATGTACACCTGCCAACAATCTCGCCCCAGATGGGACGGGCCAGGCAAGATGCTGAACCGGGTCCTCACGGACTTCGCCTGATGTTATTGCGTCGACGAGAGCCACGCCGATATAGCCTCCAATACACGTAAAGATGTGCCACCTGTTAGAGATTTGTTAGACATGACAGCACTGTAGGGCACTAATGCAACTCCAAGGTAAGCATACCATCCATGTAGCTCGAGGAAGAAAGCCAGGGGAAGGCCAGCTGAATGCTTCATCGAAGTTAACAGCGAGCATAGCCAGTCGTCCAACAGCCACACAAAGTACCCAAAAACGAAGTTGACTGTGCAAGACGTAAGTTCAAGTCCCCGATCCACGAAATTAGGGCAACGTACAGCAGCCGAACAGCGCAACATTTCGGAGGTTCTTCCTAATGCGTTCATCTGGCACTTGTTGAGAAATAACCCTTAGCGTTCGAGTTGCGATTAAATAAACGGAAACACCAAAGGTCGTCGCATGAAGGAGAAATTCATCCATGACCATATGAGTGACCATAACCACTGTAAAGAGGATGGTAAGAAGTACGGCCACAAAATTTGTACGCCGTGGGCTACTCTTGAACGTCAAGAGTCGATACACCATTGGTGTCGTCAAAAGATGCATGGACAATTCATCCGCTGGAAGAGAGGTGAGATAGAGTCAAAATGGGTAGAGGTAGTACTACGTACACATTTGGGCGTGATATTTTAGAGTCATATGATAACCGGCAGAACAGATTTCAACACCAATCAATCCGCTGTAAGAAAGTAGACGAGCGCGAGTCTGGCCATTATGGCCGGGCTTGGACAGGCCATATACTCCATAGACAACTGCCAGTACAACATGACCAGATTAGTGAATGTCGAGATACAAGATAGCATGGGCCGCGTATGCAATGCTACGGACCGAAAGCGAAGCTGCTGAGAGTGTTGATGAATTCAGCGACGTATCGTGTAATGACATAATCCTAGGATTTTACAATGGTTCATTAACGAGTTCTGCCACCTGGGCAAGAGAGGGCATGGTGAAGGCTACCTCTTCACAAAAGCTGTTTAAGCTGCTGTGAGCTATAACGATGCCAAGGCATGATAAGAAAGTTCCAAGACATACTTCAGATATGACGTGGCCTCGCCCCAGAATGGTTTCCTGAGAGAAAAATGCATTGATTGCATGGCTGTGATGTGTATAGGCGATGGCAAGTCTTTTATATGAGTCATGGAGAGAGTGGAAGTGGTCTTCAGCTGGATATGATCACTTTTAGGGAAAGAAGTAAGGACGCGTGACTTTGAGCTCAGAGATGACACGAAAACAACATGGTATAGCCAATGGAAGGCGCATAGCGTTGCAATTGCTTGTCTCGCACTGACCTACTGGCTGTTCGAGCCTCGTATGGGCGCGTGCCACGCATGATACGCGCATGAAAACTCGTAAGTACACGCAATCTTCGTGGGCGAGCAGTCGGTCCCTGGTAGCCTGCTGGCGATCCCTCGCCGCGGCCTCACGATCTCACAGATCACAAACGCAGAGAGTCACTTCAGCACATCAAGAGACCGACACCTGCATTTAGATTGATCTCACCGTATGTGTAAGGCATTGCCATTTGAGTTCAAAAATATCCTTTACGCCTCCGTAAGTTCTGTATCCAATGAAGTAGCGAAGATTCACTGTCTGCTGCGTCGAACGCCACATGATTCATAGCATGGGCTACAAGGATTGGACTTTTGAACTCTGCGGTGGCCCACACTAGCCTTCTGAGTTACGACAAGACTACGATAACCCTAATATCTAGTAAAATTAACCACATTCCAGTTGGAAATGCACTGCTGCCGCCCTGGAAATGCCACGTCTAAGCTTTCCACATCTGAGAAACATCCAAGCCTATATCGTAAGCCAAGAGCTGGTGATGCTCAGCTACAGCTGAATCACATTTTCTATACCGTAGGCACATCCCAAGGCACTCCGCCGATGTCATCTAAGTTGATCAGACCTCGCGCTTCTCACATTTGGACAAATCTCCCGTTATAAATTTGCTTTGACCTTCGCTGCATAATAGCTTAGATTTTTAGGTCCGATAATCCTATCACCTCAGGGAATTTCGTTATTGTAAAATAAATAACTTGGGTGTGAGATATCCTTTGCTACAGAACGCAGCTACCTAATCACGAAGATGGTATAATTTCCTTTTATGTGTATCCAATCTACGAGATTCTCAGGGACAAATCGATTAGAAGTCATCCTGTACTTAACTTATATAGAATAATGAACGTGGAAAACTTTTCATGCACATTATGCAGAGAACGTACACTAAAAGAAGCTGCTACTGGTAAACACAAACAGTCGATGCTTTCCGTTTCAAAATCGTAATAGTTATTGCATTTAAAGTTGTTTATTTATACAACCAGGAGTCTCGATTTCATCATAACTTTGAGAAAAGTCGTCCGGGTTTGGATTACTTTATTTATTAAGAGTAATTAGGTACAGGAACATTGCTTATAAACAACAAAGGCTCCTCTGCATTTGCATCATGATATTGGGAAAACCCCGAGGAGGCAAAAACCAATACCGAGGAGCAAATAGAATCTTAGAACGCCACCTTGAGTTCAATAGTAAAGCACCGGCATTTTTTGAGTTATGTTGAAGCATGACTGAGACCAATTTTATCTCAGGTACCTTTGCATTAACGCCAAGTGAATGATCTTCCTTTTGCTTTTCTTCCTTTTTCCTCTCCCCCTAGTTATCAGGATACCAGTCGAAGATACTTAACCCCCCATATGGACTTTTGAGGTTATAAAACGCCCTAGCGCTTACAATATCCGACTCCTGAATGTAAGGTGGGTGTTCCGGGTTGTAGTTCATGACGGAGTCGTAGTTAGCTTGTCCAAATTGCACAGCACCGCCCTCTTCGACAGCGAATTCATGGCGCAACCCCAAGACATGGCCTAGTTCATGAAGATAGAAATTGTGTTGGTATGGGCTAAACTTTTCGTCAAAGGCCAACTGATATACGAAGAGCGTGCTGAGGTTGTCGTTGTTGGGGAAGAAAGCACTGGCCAAGGTGCCTCCTTGGTTGCCACCATAGGCGAGTACAAAACATGCGTCGTCTATATCGGTGACCCACTTGAAAGTAACTCCTATATCGAGACTGTTCCATTCCGTGGCGGCCATGTTAAGCTTGTACGCGGCGAATATGGCATGTTTTGGAGTTGGATAACCTCCTGCTTTGGCCGCAAATTGGACTACCTGGCCCTTTTTCCAGCGTGGAATGTTACCAAAATATCCGATCCAAAGAGCAAGGGGGTCAGATTTTTGGCTAGGTTTGAAGGGGAACTTTTTTTCCGTTATGCAAGCGTGCTTAAATTGCGGCACGGCAAGTTGAGCACTACTATTAAGTTGTAGCATTGAGTCGATGTCTGGGGGGATGTTTTTCATGTCAGGATCCGCCGGGATAGTCTTCAAGTCTCTTGCGGTGGCATTTTTCTTCAGCATTTTGAAGAATTCCTGGCGATTCCCGCTGGCGGGCTTGCCGTCCCTGGTAGATTGAGCAGAAGGCGCCATAATTGGTTGTACTGGAGTGCCGCACCAGTTGCCGAGGTTGAACTCCACGATGTTGGTTATGATTGGTAGTAGAATAGTACAAAGAGATTGAGACTTAGAGTCAGTATTATGCAAATGCGATGATGGAAAATTAGGAGACTATAGCATGCCTGCATAGCTATTTATCTTCCACGCTGGCCAGCGTGGCATTTGTAGCTGAGAACGCCCGGTACCCGTTTTGGATGAGACTGATCAGAGATACGTCAATGGCATCAAGTTATTTTCATGTGCAATATTTCTCTTTCAGCTACTTTGAGACTACATCTAACGGGAAAATAAATTTTAATTAGGAATGAAAAAGTAATATTGAGAGTACTAGCCGATGGCTACAGCCCCATAGACTGTCAGCTAGACAGACTGCTGTGTAGATTGATGAGCAGTGAAATAATGTGCAAACCCGAATTATAAAGAATGCGAACAGTATCTGGAGTAGCTGAGATATCTTGTTTCAGCCGCTCCCGGAGACGTATGGATGTCAAAACCATTGGTACGCACTGGCAAGAGAAACATGGCTAAATATAGATTGGCTGCGATTGTTTGTCAATATCATTGGAGTACCCAAATCTGAAGCTATGGGATTTAAACCTTGATTTACTATCTAAATTTTCAAGTTGCATTTGTGCAAATGATCAGAACTCTGTAATTAATAAAATGTCAATAGGAGTTGGTGTGATGTAACCCATATATTAGCTGTATTAAATCCGGCTACGAGAGAAAGAGAGAGAGAGGCCATTTTTCATTTGAAATGCGGTTGAGGAGTCTGAGTGGCAAGTGAATGCCACCCTAAATCTATGATCATTAATCGGGTCTATAAACTTCTTTCCTGTTTTCTGTTTTGGACCATTTATAAAGTTATAAAGCTCATACTGGGTGACACATTTTAAAAAATGGCAAGGCCATGGAATCACACGGAGTCCAATTTCGCCTTGCTTTTAAGCTTACACTTAGCGCATCCAACTAGGTTCCCTAGCATTAGTTTCTATACTGGAGAGTATTAAGCATTGGATCACATGCGTTGATGTCAGGGCTTTATGGGCAATGGTTATTTTAGTTTTACAGCATGGTTTATAACTTAAACTCGGGTCTCGGCTTCCTACAGAACCTTGAGATTTAGATTTGATGTTTATTGAAGCGAGCTTGGTTGGCCTATAAGAACAAAACGTAGCTTGAGAAGTTAAACCACTTATCATCGTAGTAGAAAATTATTAGCAGATGTCAACAACGCCCTTTCCTGCTCTCAAATTGCATTTCATGTTTCAGATTGGTACTGTTCGCTAGTTCTTTTTTCAGCTCGGCTGAAGCCATTCGGGGACTGGGTAAGTGGCTTGCAAAACCTCACGTAGAGCCGCATAATCACTTTAGGTTGGGTAATAGCTCAATTCCAGCATTCCAATTCTAAAAGTGGCGCAAATAATTAAAAATGCCTTGCAATCATGTCCGAGTTGAATAAGATGGTGTTTCAGAGAAGAGAGGCAGAGCGTTTCGTGAAACAGTTCAAGATTGCATACGTTCTAGGGAAAGCGCTCTGTAAGCCATGTAGTTCAGCGAATCTAGCACTTGGGCTGCGGCTATTGGAGTAAATATTACTGTGCGCTCCTAAGAGTGAGTGGCCTATTCTGTCATGAGACGACGAACCCCCTAGATCGTACGTTTTGTTCACTCTATCATGGCGAGACTGAATTCAATCCTCTAAAATTAATGAAAAACATTATTGGCTTAGAGAGCCACTAAGCGCTGGCCGTGACTGTTATTGGCGCAAAGTCATCAGTGCGCAAGCGCTGGTGATAACCCGATACATACAGGTAGAGGCTAGGATTGAATACATTCCTGGAGCTTGATTCACCACATAGCTACATACCTATGTAGATAATATTAACTATGCTCAAACAACATAAAGCTGCATGTTACTGCTCATCATTTGTTACATCTATTATAGCAGGGTGGTTTATTGGAGGACTCAGCAATCACCTAAACAAAGAAACTTCCCCAAATTTGTCCACAGCAGATTACTAGGTGCATGTACCTACCTGCAACTTAGGTACTAGGTAGGAAAAGAATAATTTATACCTTAAGCATGAACGATAAGCAATAATAATGTTTACCTAGGTAATACCCATCACTGAAACTTTTTATTCACAATTGTTCACCGAATTATAGTTTCATCAATAAAATTTCCATTAGAAACTACAAGCCGCTCCAGCTGATTTTAGTGGACCTTTCTCAGTCCGATTTTCCTCCGAACTAGCTTCCCTTGAATGATCTTTTGAGGCTGCCTGGATCACATCAAATCTGCCAACATCCTTTCTTCCAGCAAATAGAACATCAAAATTTGTAGTTATGGGCCGACTCGTGACTGTCGCTGCCTGCGCGCTCAGGCAGTGGGCCCTTGATTTTGAGGTACTGTCTTATTCATAGGATGAGAGCGAAGCCTGGCTGACGCTTCTTAGGGGAATACCGATAGGATTATTGAGTCAACTCGCCAGGCCAAAGCTGCTGGCGCAAGGCTTCGCGTTGGACCGGTATGCCCTTTTCGCATTCGTTTCTCGAATACCCCCCTCTTAGCAGATTTTGAATGATATTCTAAGATATCTCACTCTATAGGAATTAGAGATATCAGGTTATTCTTGCAATGACCATTTTCTTGAACCCGATCTTTACCTCCACTGTATGGAGATGCTGGCTCGAATCCTTGAAGATGAAACCTGCCATGGCATACTCCTAGATATCGGTCTTCCCGTCACCCACCGCAACGTAAACTACAACTGTAGAGTAGTCTGCCTTGATGGCAAGATTCTCTTTATCCGCCCAAAAATGCGTAAGTGCAGCCGCCTCTACCCCCCTCATATGACCCTGCCGAGCTATGCAAGCCATATCTAGGCAGGCCTGGCTACATTATGTTGCTAACATTGGATCAGATTTGGCAAACGACGGCAGTAAGTTCTCTTACATCGTGTTGGAGCAATTACCAGGCTGGTCTGACATAATGATCCAGATTACCGAGAAATGCGGTATTTCACTCCTTGGCTCCGACCTACGGAGTGGGAAGAGTTTCACTTACCAAAAAATCTACAAAAACTGCAAGGAAGCACACATGTGCCATTTGGAGATTGCGTCATTAGCACACCAGATAGCTGCTTTGGAGCTGAAACTTGCGAGGAAATGTGGTCGCCAGACGCCCCTCGTGCGTATCACACTATTAGTCTCCCACCCGAATCCATACTGACAGTATTATCTAGACATCCCAATGACCTTGGACGGTGTTGAAATAATCACCAATAGTTCTGCTAGCCATTTCAGCTTGCAGAAGCTGGATACTAGGCTAAAGCTCATCGGTGAAGCTACCCGCAAGTGCGGTGGTGTATATATGTATTCAAATGTCTCAGGTTTGTTTCTCTATCTTGTTCGACATTTTCTAGTTTCCATCTCTCAAACCGATTGTTACAGGTGGCGATGGTGACAGGCTGTATTTTGACGGGTGTGCTATGATTTCTGCAACGGCCAATTACTTGCGCAAAGCCCTCAATTTTCGCTCAATGAGGTCGACATTGTCACTGCAACTGTTGACCTTGAAGAGGTTCGGGCCTATCGTTCGAGTATCTCTCGGGCGATGCAAGCTGCGCGGAGCACTCGAAAATACTACAGGATACAAACTCCCTTCGAACTTAGCCCGGACGAGGAGAACTTCAATCTTCGTCGCCGACCGACTTTGTCCCGGGAACCGAAGTTCTTCTCATCCGAAGAGGAAATCGCTCTTGTATAGTTCTCCATTGACCAACACCCTGGCGCTGACGACTAATTCATGCACAGTGTACTGGTTGTTATCTTTGGGATTATATGGCAAGGAGTAACTCTGTCGGATAGTGAGTTGCCCTGACCTTATCATACTCCTGACGCAATGTTCTCCTTGACTGACGGCGGTCGTAGTCTCATCCCACTATCAGGAGGCCTAGACTCCTGTGCAACAGGTGAGTCAAGGCAATGCAACATCTGTATGTTCTTGGTAGGCTGGGCGATTCACTAACAACTTTTATCAGCTGTCTCTGTCTTCTCAATGTGCCGGCTCGTTATCCTTGCCATCAAGGACCAAAATCAGTCGGTTATTGCTACTGTGAAACGCTTATTCGGCGAGTCTGCTCTTCCACGAACTCCTCAAGAATTATGTCATCGCGTCTTACACACTATTTACATGGGAATGTCAAAGCAGAGTTTCCACGAGACACGCCAGCGTGCAAAAGACTTATCCGAGGCTACGGGAAGTTACCATATTGATCTTGACATCGACTCTGTATATCATGCGCAGAAAAGCCTTGTCAAAAGTTCGCTTGGCTTGGATCCAAAGTTCAAAGTCGAAGGTGGCTCAGAAGCCGAGAACCTCATGCTGCAGAACATTCAAGCACGCACAAGGATGGTGGTATGACACTAGGTAAACCTGGCTTGTCCATCTCGTGGCTAACGCATCTCATCGCAGACGGCTTACGAATTTGCTCAAATCCTTCCAACGACCCGTCAGTTAGCTGGCGAAGGCGGCCTACTCGTCCTTGGTAGCGCCAATGTTGGCGAAGGTAGGCATAATAGCCATAACCGCTATAATGAGGTTGTGACTGACTGTGAATTAGCGCTCAGAGGTTACATGACAAAGTACGATTGCTCTTCGGCAGATATCAACCCGATTGGCTCTATCGACAAGGCAGCTCTCAAGGGCTTCATTGCATGGGCCCAGGTTAAGTTCGATATCCCATGTCTCGAAGCTTTCCTCGCGGCCACTCCGACGGCGGAATTAGAACCCGTGACGCAAGAATATACGCAGTCAGACGAGGCAGACATGGGAATCACATACGCTGAATTAACTGCCTTTGGTATGGGCTCTGCAGTGCTTCCCCCCTGTGAATTCTTTCTGACCCAAACAGGGCGCCTTCGTAAGGAGAGGAAGATGGGACCCTTATCAATGTGGCAGCATCTCGTTCACGTCTGGGGAAAAGATCGCGACAAGGGACCGGACGATCAGAATCCCTCCCTCGAACCGGCAGAAATCGCGGAAAAAGTGAAATTCTTTTTTGTGAAATAGTACGTCGTTCCTTGAGCTGTTAGTCGTCGACAGGGAGAGTGGCGTTCAGCAGGCCATCTTCTGTAGACTACAGATGACTGACTGGGGAACAGCGCAATCACCCGTCACAAGGCCACCACCCTCACACCGGCTTGTAAGTGCACATGAGCTCCATGGTGAACCGCTTGGAGTCCTGGACGCGTTTACTACCCTTATGCTTTTCCGAATGCAGGCCCATGAACTTTCTTAACTGTGCTAACTCTTTCATTTTCTTCTAAAAAATAGTACACTGGTACGACTTCGACTTCTCTCCCACCCATCTTGGTAAAGGCTAATCCAGTCTAGCAATGATTATTCACCTGATGACAACCGCTTCGGTAAGCAGTACCACAGTCCATTGGGAATTCTAATGACCAAATACTAACAAACTCTAGATCTAAGGCCATTTCTATGTTAGCTAATGTAGGCTGCTTTTACGCGGACATAAAGCTGATATGAGTTCTTAGACCCCCCCTTCTGGCAGAGCTGGAGTTTCAAGAGGATAGACAGGGAGCTTGCGCGCATAGAGCAGGCACGAAAGAAGAGCTGATTGACACTGTTACGAGCAAGATAGAGAGTTGTCCAATCGTAAACCCTAAAAACGACGATTTGCAGAGGAAACTACATATTAGAGATTTGCTGGAGCTGTTGACGAAAACTACCTAACTTAAATACGGCTATGCTAAAGCGGTTAAGAGAGGACGCTAACCTTTTTATAAAAAGATTATCTAGTACTAGACGCCAAAATGCGCCAAGTTGTATCATACAATTGGGCCTAAAGTTCACTGTCTTTTAGAAAGAGATCAATATAGTAAATGGTCAATTGACAAATAAATAGTTACAAAACTTCACAGCTTTTATTGCGCTGCTTCGACACAGAACGGATTAGGTGTAAATATGGCGTTAGGATCAGCCTTCTTCCTAATTTGCCGCAGTTTGTCGTAGGTTGCGGAGTCGTAATAATGCTTCCAGACATTTTTCATATCCCAGTCACCATAAGATCCCCAAAGAACGCGGCGATCATCTTTACTGAAGTGAGTAACCGCCCCCTTGTCATTTTCATCTTGCCATTTCTTAGCCCCTTCGTAGTTGTCCTGATGAAAGACGTCCCAGGTTCCGCTAAGAGTGGCATCTCTCCAGCCATAAGCAGTGCCGTTGTTTGCGTTGTTCTTGAACATGGAGTCTTTTCCGCCATAAACTTGTAATTGAGACGAGACCCACAGACCGTTGCCCTTGACGGAAAGAATCTCGTCGATACGCCCAGAGAACCAGTCGGACCAACCAGTCTTGGAGAGCGTGGTCGAGTTGGTGGTGTTGGTGCGTTTGATGTAAGGGTAGGGAAACTCTCGTCGGCTTCTGAAGAGCCACATGGATGTAATGTAGGACATGGGGGTACCTTCAGGGGTCTCCTTGTAGAACTTGAAAAGATCGTGAGTGGCGTGCTTGATGCGGTTGAAGAGGTCCGGGGAGAATTTATCGGTCCCCAAATTGATCCATTGTGCGTATACAACAATAACTGCATATTTGAACTTGAATACATTAGCTATATTGTTCTTGCCATCGTGGATGTTATTTGGCAGTGTCTCCTTGAGTTCGTCTTCTGAGCCGGGGAAAAGGTCCAGAAGATTCGATTCTCTACTGACGACATTGACGGTGAAGTCGTAGCTGCGCGGGAAGTTTGGGTCTTCTGCTTTCTCCACCAAGAGGTCGAGGAGCTCCTTCAAAGTGTCTTGGCGGTAGTGGAACGCCATCCAGAGTCCTTTAGAACCTTGATACTTTTTGTCATCTTGGACTTCGACTTTGAAGTGCGTCAAGACTCCGATGTTGCCGGGGCTGCCGCCAAGAAGACCAAAGAACAAGTCGGGTTGCGTCTCTTTGGTCACTGTGACCACTTCGCCATTGTGGTCCACAATTTCGAGCTCACGGATGTAGTCTCCAAGAAGCCCAAAGGATCTGGCTAGCATACCGTAGCCACCTGTCTGGACATGTCCTCCGAGATGGACCGTTGCGCATTGGCCTGTCGGCATAAAGACACCATTTGCAAGGAGGAAATCATAAACCTCAGCCAGCGCCCAACTAACGCTTGCTTTGATATAGACCTTGTCGTTTTCGGTATCGCGGATCAAGACAAGGTCCTTCTTCGGGTCTCGGAACGTAAGTTCCAAGTCCAATTGAATGCCGTTGGGTCCAGTTGAAGAAGCACCGCTGTACTGATGACCACCAGTCCTGATGGCGATTGACTTACCAACTTTGTTGGCATATCTAACAACACCTTGGATATCTTCTATACATGTAGGTTGTAGAATTTCTCCAGGGTTCATGTTACGCTCTTTTCCATAGGTGGACGTGGCGTATATATCGTTTGCCTGATCATAGGCTGCGGTTCCTGGCCTGAGCTGGCTGCCCTGAAAGGTAGGATCGGGATTCATTGTGTAATATGGACGATCAAGTTATTTTCTTGGGATGTAGATGAGAGGAATGAAGAGAAGTGATGTTTGCGCTAGAGACTGGCTCTGCACACCCTCTTATATGTGTTTGTGTATCACCTATGTTGTCATTCGGTGTACTGCTTCGCCTTGTGGTGAATCCTTCATAAGCAATCCTCCATATTCGCCTATCCATGCCTTAAAATTTATACATTTGGAAATCCCAGCGGGCACCAATAATATCGTTTGTCCGCTGGTTTCTTGAACACTAGGTATTTCATTATTCTTCGCCTGTTGGCATAAAAGAGTTGAAGTAATAAAGTTATTGTATTAATTTATGAGTTTGATCATAAACTTTAGGATGGAATGTTGGCATCTTGGTTGAGCCGCAGCCTTACGAGAGTGGAGGCGCGGCTCGGTGAAAGCGAAACAAGGCTATTTGCCACTTACATGAGGAGGCGTATAAAGGATGAGTGGTCAATGCTCCTACTAGGTAGCCAATATATTGATGCAACGAGCCTATTGGCTGAGAAAGCCGAAGACGGCTGAGATGATGTGTGAGACAATTTATTGGCAATATATTGACGGCATGTGAGAAATCCTTCTGCAGGGCGAAGACAAGCGTCATAGGGAAGCCAATAATGAATGTTAAGTCACTTGAACTGTAGACTGGGTATGAAATGACTCGTCTCTTGTAGAAATATGTCCAAGTCTGGTTACATTCAGAGTTATATCATAGTTCAGCCGTGGCGAAATTTGTAAGAAGCAAAGAGGTGTCTACAAAAAAAATAGATTTCGATTTGTGGAGGATTCAAATCGAGTCTTTACACGTGCCGTTTAGACTTGCAGCTTGCTATTGCTTTAGAACAGCTGAAAGTTGTTTTCATAGCTGAAATTCCTCCCTGCAGAACTGACGTCATCCAGCTATGAGAGAGTTCACAACTCGTAGAATGTATCAACTACTAACAGAGAAGATATGCTGTTCTGTTTGGCCTTGCGTATTATACCTTGTATACATCGACAGCCAGTCAATATCATTATTATCAACATGCGACATTTAGGCTAGGACGTTCTAGAACTGCCGACAAAGCTCACCATGATACAGCCTTCGCTTCTTTTTCCCGATTAAATAGGACGGCTCAGCTCAGGCCTGCCACCAAGAGCAAAAAAGTAATGGGTCAATGTGAGCTATCAGAAGTGCAAGGACCATCCGACAGGCTCCGGGTTCTGGATCGAGGTCCAGCGGTTCAGCCCTCCAAGCCACTGCCGTATGGTCGCCGACTGATCAACGCCTAGAGTAAGCCATTACGTCGCACAGTATATCCATCAATTGAGAATTATCAGTTAATTACGGCAATGTCTTCGCCAATGTTGCTAATGGGCAAAAGGAAAGAGTAACGAGGAAAAATCTTGCGATGATTGCGAATCAAGCTTTAACAGTCTGTAATATCACAACGGGCCATCACCTAACGTATAAATGCTAGTCTAATGATGCAATTGTATCAAGATTCTTAATATTAATTATCGTGATCCGATAATACTGATTCGTAAATGCTTTCTAATAATAGACTGTAAATGAAGAGGTAATTGAAGCCTCCTATCTCTATGAATAGTCTACTTGTGTTATACAAGAGCATGAATTATACTCTATACAACGAGTTTTGACTCTAAGGGACAGACATCGGCTACTCATGGTGCTCTTAGAAAAGCCCGAGAGTCTTGGGCCCTTAGCTGGCCATCTACCTACTGGTCACTGTGGTGTGTATCACAGACTGGGCTGGCGTATCGTTTACTGTAAACATGAAGACAGCTCTTCACGTTTGGCTATATGGTGAAAGCACCCTGGTGACAGTAGGTGCTGTAAATTTATTATTGGGCATTTATTTTACATTATCGCATATATTCCAATGCAAGCTTCACACGACGAGCACCACAATATACATGAAGCATAAATGTAGGTTTCCATATGAATTCTAACCAAAATGCTATCCTTACATTGTAATCAAGTTACTGTTATTACTTGGATTTTACACCCTGTCCCATATAAATAATTTGTCATTGCCATCTTTGGTGTCCATCATGAGCACTTTTAAGCGGCGCACGAAGAAGAATAATTGCCCGTAAATGCAAACGCTGCCGTTTTCTTCAATGATCGAAATTATGATGGAACTCAAAAAGGTCCGGTGCCGCGTCCCCGCCAATGTGCACACAGATCTAGTCTAGTTCTATCACCTCGACATTGTCATTGACAAATTGCCTGACCTGCTGCGGCCAGAACGTTGGATAGCGGCGTTTGCCTCTAAGTACCACCGTTTCCAGCCTTTCCAGCTGCCTGCCACAATTATCGAGCAAGCTCTCTATCCAATGTGATTTTGCAAAGAGTTCCTCGCCCGCTTCATCTTCGTCGTCTTGGGAACTGGAATCCGGGCTAGAGATGATAATATTGGGCTCAATTGCTCTGTTAGAGGCGTCGTTGAATGAGGAGCAGTCAATATACAAAATCTTCAGCTCTCTCGTCCGCAAAAGGGCTTTCTTAGTGAACTCTGCGCCTCTGAGATCGAACCTATCTTCGTTACGGAGCTGAAGGCGAATCTTCTGGACGCAAGCCCAGTCAAGACGGCCTTTTACTGCGAGTTGGAGCCGGAAATTCCAAGGCGAGTAGAAGGTCATGGCCACCTCCCGCAGCCGCCTCACACAACGCATTTCTGACAATATTTTCTGGCAGCTAGCTTCAAGTGGTATGCTATCGCCTTTGAATGGTTGTTCTTCATTGAGAAACATGTGTTCGGGCTGGTTCGTTTCGACTCCGTCTGTGATGGCATCGACATCAAGGTACTGCTGGTAGATAAGGTCACGGATCTCCCTCGGGAGGCGAGTAAAAAAGAGAGAGCCGGCTTGGTCCAGGCATTCGGACTGAAAATTCGATTGTTGTGATAACATGTCCGGGGTCAGGTATGTCAAGTTTAAGATGATGCGAGTAGTATGACCAGCAGTATAATTTGGTTTTGATGAAGAGGAGGGGTAGTCTTATGACGCTCTGATTATACTGTAATACTCGGAGTTGGATTAAGGGGGTAGTCTGCCTTGTCTGCTCCACCTAGCGCCTCTAATCCTCTAATCATGGGTGCACTCTCTTGCTATATTTACAGGGGTATCCCAGCAAGCGGGGGACAGAAAAGCCAAGACTAAGAAGATTACGAACACACGCGCCTTCAATAATACGCTTATAAACCCTAACTCTTAAGCATCTACTTTGGAGTACTATATCTATATTTCTCTAGTAACTGCTATTATATCTATGTGTCTCTAGTAAATGCTATTATATTTATATTTCTCTATTAACTACTACTATATCTATATTTCTCTAGTAACTACTACTACTTAGAATCAGGTGCCTATATTGCTAAATGTATGCACTTATTCATTTTGCGGTCTCGCTGTTTCTGACCTTTGCTTGCCCGGGAGGCCTGCTGCTCGTGCCACTGCCTTTGTCTCATTCTCATGTCTGTTAGCCCCTCTGCTGCATAACGCTCGGCCGAGGCCATCTTTAGTTCCAACTCTTTTTTGGTAGTTTTGTATGTAGGTAGGCCGAGAAGCTGCCTGAAGATTGCTTGGGCATAGAGTTGCATAGTGTACATATTGTTTGTAATGCCAAGCCGAAAACGCTTCCGCCGGCGAAATTGTCGCCATTCAACAGCGCGGGGCTCAGTTTGATGTGACAATTCTTGGTAAATTGTGCGATAATACTTAAATTCCTGCTGCGTTACGCCAAACTGTTGCGCGATATTGCACAGCGTTTTGAAGAAATCCGTATGGTGTACTGTTACCTAGGCGTTGCCATAACGGGTTCTTCGGGGAATTGACGACTCGCTCTTTTGCTGGATATAGAAGAGGTCCCCAGCGTCATAACTATCTATTTCATTGGCGATGGCACTTGTTCTCCGGCCTGTCCGAAATAGTTCGAGGACTTGACTTTGTTTGTCCGGCGTCCATGTCCTCCATTTATCCAATTGGGCCTCGTGGGAAATCCGGAGACCGTAAATACCCGCAATCAGTCCTTCATTTGACACAGCGTTGAATGCCCAGGCTAGTCGCCCCTTGTGTTGCTTAAAACTGAGACCCGGAGCCTCGACAGCCGGCACGGAGGCCCGAGTCTGTCGTCTTGTCTGTCTAGAAGACATTATGATGACTGATGCTGTCATTTATTAACACCACATACTATACAGAGTGAGATGACGATTACTTACAAGTGAGGGAGAAGGGTAAAATGAGACTATCTCCGTAGAGTCTAGTCTATCGTCGAGACGGTTTAAGATGAGACTACTTCCGGAGAATGTAGTCTGATGTTGAGGGGGTGAGGCGGCGAGGTGGTTATTATACCAAACTGAAGTTATCTCCGAAGAGTATAGCCAGACGGCAGGAAGTCGAATTGAGACGAGACGGGACGACCGAACTGAAGTTGTCTCCGAAGAGTACAACCAGACGGGAAACCGACAAAACCGACGAGGAGCAGCTGGGCGAAACAGCGAAAAAAAAACTGTGACCTCCTCCGAAGAGTGAGATCGACAGCAAAAGGGGGCACCGCGCGGTTCTACACCAGCAGAAGGCAGACGACAAACGACGAAAATCGTGCATAGGTAGTTCAATTGCCAAGGAACGAACTACAAGATCGCAATGCTTGAGATAAATCATCTACGAACTGGGGGCGAAAACTTTTCACCATCATGTCTGTCCAGGGAGCAGTCTAGTCCCGAGGCGCTCCTTCCTCATCTTCCACGACATCGCCATCTACATTTTCTGTAGGTACCTAGGTATTACCAACAATTAGTACTACCTAGGTAGCCACACGGACGTAAAACTCAAGAAACATCATTACAATTTATACAAAATAGGAGATTAGAGCCCTGGGTGGTTGTTCTGCCATCTAGTACCATCGCCATTATCGCCATGCGTATGTCTGGTTAGCGTAGTCGTGATATCTGTGAGGACGTCGTTCTATACTCAGTTCCTCCCTTACAACGTAGCCAATTAAAGGAGTACCTACTCGACAGTGGGTTACTCTGCAGCTATTTGGTTGTAACAGAATGGATTGTTTATGCATCAGGGACTTACGCTCTATCCCTTATAATAAAGAATAATTCACCATCAATCACCGGAACACCCAGCTCCCAATCCAGGTGAGAGGGGTGTTCACCTCGCTCTTCGGAGGAGGTAATGCGGTTTTTCTTTTTTTGCAGAGGTTTCAAGTTCGAATCGTGTTAATATTTTTTTTTTCTTTTTTCTTTTTTTCCCCCTTTGCTTACTTTCTTATGCGAATGGACACTTTCCAGCCAATGCGCCTGATTCTGGCCGCAAGCATAAAGGCTATTCCCGCTATACAAAATACCCCAGAGAAGACCTTGCATTTATTCAAGAGAAACAAACTGCTGACACTAACCCTGGGTTTAGTACTAAAATTAGACTGGCTTCGTGAAATAGAGCAGGTCAATTTAAAAAAAAAAACAATAAAATGCTCTTATTACCCTAGTCAAATAGATTATATCTCAACCTCTGCTATCACTCCTCGTATACGGCGATCAACTAGCCTAAAAAACGTTCCTCCAACCGTGCCTGCAGCCGTTGCGATCGACGCCGGATCGGCGATGGTAGAACCATAGCCTCAGCGCACGATCTTCGTTTCGAGGCCTGGCTTTTCTGAGAGTCCAAGTTTGTATTTTTCTGTGGGCTGGCTGGTTGGCCAGGCAGACGAAATTTTCGTTCCCCCCTTTTAGATGCCTTTGTTTTAGTGAGATTCTTTGGTCTTCCTCGAGCTGGTTGCTGAGCAGCGTTTCGATCTGAGGCACCGTCTTGCTTCGCTCTCTTGAGGCTGCGTTCCCTTCCTTCGTCTTCATCTTCTTCGTCCTCAGTTTGTTTTCTTTTCTTACTAGCCGGAGACTTGATTTGGCTACAGTCTTTAGTTGTACGTTGTTGCTTGGTCTCAGCCTCGATTAAACTCAACTGCTCAAGGATCCATCGCGTCAACACGCGCTGGTGGCGAAAAAAGCGTTCCTTGCTTCGATAAAGGTCAGTATCTCGGATAAAAGTGTCTATCCGCTGTTGCAGGGCCCCAAAGTTGTCTTCTGGTTCAGCCAGCGGCCTTCCTAGGTCCTCGTATCTTGACAAATCCGCAACCAAGAATTTATCCCAGGCATCGACGTAATCTTCTTCCAAGGTCATTAACAAAACAGCGAGCCTATCTGTCTCAAAGTATTCAAAGTTAAGATACTCAACCCATGTTGTCCAGGCATCTTGTTGACGCGGGTCGGCTTCCAATCGAAACTCCCGAGTGAAGTTGTGACATGCCAGACGTTCCTTGACTGCTTCTTGGTATGCTTGAAAACTTCCGCCAGGGACTTCGCAGTACTTTGGAGTCGACTCCCACATTCGTGCAGTTGACTCGTCATACTCGGGACCCGATTCTGGATAGCGTTCTCGCAAGCCTAGCCGCCTGTGTGCCTTTAGGTACTGGGGGAAGCCATAGTCTCCAGTCTCGGCCTCTGTCCCCGGTTATCCACCTGCCATTTAATGAAGTCCCACCAGCGATCTGCTTGTACGGCAAAAAACTTGGGTACTTCATTGTTGGACCATGAGTATGGGCCACTCAACCATGGGAGTTTCTTTCGCTCACTCTCAGTCAGCGACGCAATGTCGAGAGCCACAGGCCTACCACCATACTGAAGGGGTTCCTCAAGACGCAGCAATTCCGTATCTCTGTCATCAGACGATGAAGGAGACAAGGTAGAATTGGTATTCCTATCGCGCGACCCCCGTCGGGTGTATTCACGAGGGGTGTTCGGGCCTTCAGCAACGTCGGTCAAGCGTTTTGTGAGCGTATCGATGTCGAGGGTAGGTTCAGTTGTTTTCGCAAGCTGTCGCATGGCAGTTCTACTCAAGATTAGAAGATAAGACCACATATAGACAAACTTGGATCCCCCAAAATATTTCCGTACCTCAACCTTTCGAAAAGCAATTGTCGTCGCGACTCTACCATCAGGTGGAGATCTGACGCGCTTGAAATATCATATCCGCCCTCTGGGCGTTCACAACGCTTCAAAAATTCAATGAACTGTCCGTCATCAAGGGAGAGTAAATCCTCTGCGGTGTACGTAGGGGCTTCATCCCTAACTGACGATGTGGCTGGCATTGTGCCTGGGCGCGTCGGAAAATGCGAGATGGCTGGAGTAACAGTCAGAATTGGGAAGATGATTGGGATGCGCTGGACATTAAATATGTACTCAGGGTGAAGGGAGAAGAGCAAACACCCGACGTTACACAGTCCAATACAGGAGCTGCAAGGACGCATCCAAGTTTCAGCTAGTCTTGTGTGGCGAACAAGACCTAAATAAACAAAGATCTATTCTAAGGTCAAAGGAAAATCTAGCGTTTGTTCTCGTGACATGTTTCAATCATCTTTGACCCTTTCAATCCTCTTTGACTCAATCATTCTCTTTGTGCTAGCCCAGCAGCACAGTTTCAGATACTGCTTCTCGCAGCACAGTAATAGGACGATATATATGCATACATTGGAAGCTCACATGAGAAAACTTAAGAGCATGGCCTCTTCTTTCATCGGATCCAGCTTAATTAGAATCAGCGTTTTACTATACTAAGCCATAGGACCTGGTCTTTTTCAGATACCCGTCAGCAAGAAAGGGATACTTAATAGAAGGTCCCTATAGTTATACCCCCCGAGTATCTACTGCGCGCCTTCTAGCTTGTACCCCTTATAATAAAGAATAATTTACCATCAATCGCCAGCAGGCAGCCCGGGAACCCAGCTCCCAAGCCAGGTTAGAGGGGTTCTTACTTCACTCTTCGGAGGAGGTAGTGCGGGTGTTTTTTTTGGCAGAGGTCGCAGCTTCGAATCGTGTCAATATATCCTTTTTTTTATTATCTCTTCTCAGCATCAACCACCTAATTTTTGCACACTCTCTCTTCTTTTCGGAACATTTTATCTTTAAGATTACCTACGGTTATATCACTAAGCAAATGCCTTCCTTGCGACACGCGCTTGGCAAAATCCCATGTTGTTCTACGTCGAGTAACATCCATATGCTAACTATAGCTGATGGCACTAAGGCCATCTGCTTATAAGTATGGTAAGAAAGATACTCTTTAGTATAAACTAATATATATATAACACATGTCTTTAGAACTTATTTACGGAAAAGATTCAACGGGACTATCACCTTGCGATCCCCTTGGTAGGGTTGTCCAGTCTAGCCACTCCCCTTTGTCAATGTCAAACTCAAGACTGTCAGCCCCAACAATGTTTCCAAAGAGGAACGATGGCAGGCCATTATTCTCTGAAGCACCCTCATGTAGGGTAAGAGCAGAACTGCCTCCAGTATTGGCTCTATTTTCTCTCGGGTTTGTTCGTTGATGCTTCGCCCTTATTGAAAGAGCCTTGGCTTTGAGAGCGGTGAGGACCGCCGACTTGGATCCAAACCCGATTGTAGACTTGTCACAGAGTACCTCAGAGAAGTGAATATCTAAAGCTCTCCATGCCCGGTCCACGCTCGGGCCTTCGGGTTTAACACAGAGATGCCACAAGACGTACATGGTGATGTGATATTGTGGATAAGCCCTCCTTGCCCAAGAGAACTGCTTTAGCAAGCCATCATCATTGAACAATCTTGGTTCTAAGAGTTCCAATGCCTCCACGAGATTCTCTTCTGTTGCAAATTCGTCGCTCTTCATAGTGCGCCGCAGAAATGACCATTGCAGTCTTGTAGTAAAGTTGAGTTTTCGGACGAGGAATCGAGAGCAGAGCAGCGTCATGCGGTGTTGTGGTATCACTGGATTGCAGTTCTGCAAATACCCCTCTATGCGCGCACTCAAATCGTCGATGACTTTTATTCTTATATCCTCGGTGGGAGGGGACGAAAGCGACGAAGTTGCGGCGATATCGGCTAGCTTGTGGATGGATTTCGCAAGTTCGATGTTGATGAGGGAGAATGTCATGGCTGTCCAGCTGTTTTTGGGCTTGGGAAGCTCCTTCATATCTGGAGAGAGGTCCACATCGTCAACATTGAGCGGCAAGCTTACATTTGAACCCAACAACTGCCCGCTGGTGTTCTCGAGGCCATAGTCTTCTCCCGAGCGGCTATCGCGGCTAAGTAGGTGCCACCATAGTCGACGGCGCATTTCGGACTGGAAAGGAGGAAGCCCCAGTCGTAACCCATCTCGATGTAAGCCTAGAGATTGGGCTATGCGTATTGTGAGGCCGTTTAGAATCCAGATCCCCTTACCACGATTATGGACGCGAAGACCAGACTATACAAGGGTTAGTACCGCATCATTAGTCAGATAGAGAAGCGGAAAACAGGGAAAGAGGTATAATAAGTACCAGATATATAACCAAAGCCAGAAGCCCTGTTAGCGTTGGGCGATCCAAAAAGTCACCATGCGCAAATGCTTGTTCCAGGCCAGTTTTAAAAGTGTTCAGAGCGTCATCTTTATCTTGACCTAGGAATAATCGAGCCTCAACGTCTTCGAAAGAGACTGCAGATGCGAAGTAAATGGCAAAGCAAAAGGCAAGATCATGAAATGACGCGCTTGCTGGATCGTGAATGACCGAATAGACTTTCACCCTGTCAGTGGGAAGGTGAAGAAGTTTGATCAACCCAGAACAGCCATCCACATTTTCTGCGTAGTTGTTCCACAGTCTCACAGCCAAAGGCTGGGTCGGATGGAAAGTGTGCGGTTCCTGCAAGAGAGACACGGACGAAAGTATTCCTGCAGGATTGAATGGTGAGGTAGCGGGCTGATGTCGTGTTCCTGTGTGCGAAGTTGAAAGAACCGACTCTATATCTCGCTCCTGTGAAAGGCAATTAGGAACGAAAGTCCGACAGTCCTTGAACGTCGTATGGAGTCTTACCTCTTCTATAACTCTGGATAGCATAACCTCGTTGAAGTATTGGCTTGACGATCCCTTTTCAACAAGTACATCATCGTTTCTAAGTCGTACTGGTTGTGCCGAAGACGAACTGCTGGAGTTTTTGGAAACACTTATCCCCAACGCCGATGAATCCCTACTGTTGGCTTTGGCGAGGGCCTTCTCTAGGCTTGAGATGCGAGAAGCCATGTCCGCCATAATGGTATGTTTTGCCCGCCGTATACGCCGTGGAGGGTAGGCGCATGGCTTGCCGGCTTGCGTGCAAGGTGTGCATGGTTCTTGCTTGTCGCATCGGATCTTTCTGCGATTGCAGGTCTATTCTTAGGAACATGCAGAGTCAGATATACCGACCGCGAGACAAGATAATTTCGTGATCAAATCGCGGGGTATCGAAGAACCTGGTAGAATTCACGGGCTGTAGAAAGGGTCAAGACATACATAACATGAGCGTGAGAGTGGGCGGCCACTCTGAGAGCGAGACTGTTGCTCTGGGGAGGCCTCGGAGATTGTGTCAAAAATAAACTCCATGTCTCTTAGTTCGGGACTCATCTTGGTTAGCAGTAAGAGGATCGCCAGTCGGGGAATAAAGGTCCGAACAGCATACACTTGATCTTTCAGAGACGTGAACACGAGGCACGAGGTTGTTCAGTTACCAGAACGGGCCGAGTGGTGCTTTTACTGCCGTGCCGAGAAGTGGATTGAAAGCACGGAGTATGAATCCATTAGTAAGCTCAAGGGCCAAGCGCGCATGCTAACTCATTCTCCTCTGATCGATCCAAGCAAACTCATTAGGAACAGCAAGCAAGGGGAGGACAGAAAACCCGAGAGACAGAAAAACCGAGACCAGGAAGATTTCGAACACTCACGAGTTGAAACATACGCCCTACAAAAGGCGTAGCTATTATATCTATATTTCCCTACTATATCTATATTCCTTCAGTAACTGCTACTACATCTATATTTCTCTAGTAACTGCTCAAGGGCTACTATATTTACATTTTTCTAGTAACTGCTCAACTACTATATTTATATACCTAGGCAGGTCTTTGTATAGGATATTAAACCCCGCGAAAAGTGCACGCCGGCCATCAAATGAGAAAGTAAACAAAAAGTGAGAAGCATATGCACAAAAGTGGAGACAATGTGAAACGCCGTGATATCTGTTTGCTGCCCTTTTCCTCTTCCTCTTTTCCTCTTCTTTTCTTTCGTCTTCAGTCATCATCATCACCGTCTTCGTCGTTTTGATCTATCCACTTGATAGATCATAGCTGCTTGCCCCGCTTGTTTCTTCGTTGTCAATCTCGACAACGTCAAGTCTTTGTGTCCCCCTTGAACTTCGGAGAGAAGTTCATGTTTATTCTCGCCGCCGCCGCCGCCCCCCCTTGTTCACAACTCTTGCTCTTCGGAGGAGAGTTCGTGTTTTTTCTCGCTGCCGCCGCCGTCATTTCTCTGTTGCTGGTAATCTGTTGTTTTCACTCTTCGGAGGAAAACTCATATTCACCCAGTCTCCCTTCTCTCCTCTTCTCACCTCGCCTACTTGTTTTGTATTTTCACTCTCCGGAGGAAAATTCATTTTAAAAAGGCTCCATATACCAACCCTCTCGACACTTTCGACGAAGCACCTCACAATGTCTCAATCAAAGACTGCCGAATCGGGCGCCGCCGCCCCAAAACCACACTATTGGAAACCTTGCGTGATTTTGATCGACAATGTGTTTTTCGGAGGCAAAGGTTTGGGTCTCGAGACCGACATTGCCACCACCATCCAGTGCCACAGGGAAAAGTACAAGTCATCTTAGATGGGTTTCTCTATCCAAATCCCCTTTGGACCCACCGCTGATGACGATGGATTTGGCATGTGCCATGGAAGTAAGCTTTCTCTACCCAAATGTCTACAGTAATCAACGGCGGCTAACCTTGTACGTTTACAGTTGACCACACGGCTGGGCGAGCACGCATCATTCCCGCTGAAACCTACACGATTGTCGTCGAGCTGCCGACCAACTCTGCAGTCACTCACGAGGAATTGAATGAGGCCATGCTGAGAAGGCTCCCAGAGTCGACAAAGACCATGTGCCGGATCAAGGTCTATCCTAAAGATCCTAAAGATATCTCAGAGGTGGTCGTCAAGGGATATGGGATGCCTTTTGCCAATAAAGGACGTAAATGCGACGCATTCATCAACGACAACGGGACAATCGAGGGCCGCTTTACTTTGTTGAACATCCTCCAGCAACAAAGCTTTTCGTTCATTGTCGCTGCTCCCACCAATGCCGCAATGAAGAACTTGTTTCAGCCACTGCCACCGCCGCTTCGATAAGGCTGCGCCCAACCAGGATTGGAACATCGACTCTAAGTGGACGCTCAATCTAACCCCTTCTTTCTGGCTCCTGATGGTCCTTCGCTCCCCGCTGTCCGTGAGATCCACGAAGATGACCCCAAGGCCATTCATGAAATGCAACAGCAAATGGACATTCGCAGAGATTGCGAGCGTCTCCGCGCCGTTGCCACAGGAAGAATCAGCTGGCAAGAGTATGAAAGCGGATAAATGGTCCAAGAGAAGGCCATCGAGGGAATGTTTGGGCATCTTCTTCGGAGTGTAGATATCCTCTGCACAGCCGCCAGCAAGGTCCATGCAGGAGCCCTACAGCAGATGGAAGATGATGAGGGCCAGAGGCATCGCGGTGGATAAGGCGGGCAGCATTAGCCGTCCTGACTTATACCGTGTCTGGGGCAACACAATACTCCCTTGCCTCTTAGGCGGCGACCCCGAGCAGCTCCCTCCAGCGGTTATGACGGTTGATGATAAAGATATTGAGGGCAACTATATCAATCGTCTGGCCCCGGATGCCCAGCTGTCGGCGCTATATTTCTTTATAGCGTCTGGTTGGCCCATCTACCGTCTCTGGAAGTAGGGAGAAATTTAAGGGTATGGTTATTAGGTAGACGCTACTACAGATACTATATTTTCTTTAATATTTACTACATTTATATTTCTCTAATACCTACTACTAGTACATTTATATTTCCCTAATAGCTAGTAGTATATTTATATCCCTCTAGTGGCTGCTACTATCCTTATGTATTTTGAATATTTACTACTATACATGTATTTGTCTAGTATGTAATATTCCTTTGCAATAGGAGATGCTGAATAGTGAATTTGAGATGCTAGCTGAAGGGTAGAGGAACGCCTACAAAAGCACCGCTTGATGACCTGGGGCTGATTGGATGCTCATAGTGCGGAATGTATACACTTATTCATTTTGTAGTGTCGCTTTTTCTGACTACCGCTTGTCAGGTAGCTACAAGTGCAGGCGATGGAGGAGGAGGTCAAGTGATGTCCTCACAGATATCACCACCACGCTAGACCGACATACGCATGGCGATGATGGCGATGGTACTAGATGGTAGAACAACCACGCAGGGCTCTAACCGCTTATTTTACATAGATGGAAATGCATGAGCTTGTTCAGTTGCTAGAACGGCCCGAGCTGTGTTTTTACTGCCGTCCCGAGAAGTGGATTGAAAGTATCGAGTATGAATCCATTAGTAAGCCCAAGTGCCGGCCGCGGGCTTCTATACCCGAGCCCGAGTTTTACTCCCGCTCCCGTTTAAATTGCCCGACCGAGTCAGAGTGGAGTCGAGTCATGGCCTCGGTAGACGTCTTACACCAGCGCTCAACAGAGAGCTAGATAAACAGATCACAATTAGTACTCACCAGTTCGAGTAATATGTCCGGAGATAACAGGCTCGCCAAACCCAAGGATGCCGGGCATTCTGGTTACCAGATCTTTTGGTCATCGGTATTTCGGACGAGTTGGGGTTTAACTCCTGATGTAAACCAAAGCGACATGACTACCTTTCTATGGCGTATAAGTACTTATTATTACGTGGCATTCTATTTATTTTTGTTCAATATATACTGCACTCATATATTCTAGAGAACCATACTTGTTCATATTTGTTGTCAATAATTGCGTACAAAAGCACAAGAGTCTACTGAGAAAATGTCGGATCAAGGTCAACCTGCTGTAGTCGAGGGCTCTCCAGCCATAGGCAACAGGATGACCGACAAGGATCAAGCCAGCAATTCCGACAGCAAATCTGGAGTCCCTTCTATTCTACAAGATCAGGAGACTGCAGAGACTAAGCAGCCAAAGCCACGGGAGGGTGACGCCCCTGATGGCGGAACTGCTGCTTGGCTCGTCGTGCTTGGTGCTTGGTGCGTTTCTTTCTGTAGCTTTGGATGGCTGAATAGTAAGAATATCCCTCGTTTCTTCTAGATCCATTTTTTCTGACGATAGACAGGCATTGGAGTCTTCCAAGAGTACTACCAGACTGATTTGCTCAGTCACTATTCTCCCAGCACCATCTCATGGATTCCATCGCTTCTCATTGCCATCGTGATGGGTTTGGTGAGCTCTAATACCTCAACGATCGGAGATACTCAAGATGCTAATTCCATGCAGGGACCTTTTGTCGGCACCCTATATGACCACTTTGGCCCACGATGGCTGCTCCTGATTGGCAGCACCCTGCATATTTTCGGTGTAATGATGGCGAGTCTTGGTACTGAGTACTATCAGATACTTCTTGCCCAAGGAGTCTGCTCTGCCATCGGCATTTCGGGCATCTTCCAACCAGGTATAAACAACTCTGCATGGATAGTGCTTGTTCACATTGCTTGTTCACATTTTAATACTAATACTCATTGGATTCAGCCGTCACCGCGACACTCGGCTGGTTTAATCACAAGCGTGGCGCTGCCATTGGCGTCCTCTTTACTGGCTCAAGTATTGGTGGTATCATCTTCCCTATAATGATATCACACCTGATTCGTGAACTTGGCTTCGGATGGGCTATGCGTATCTCTGCATTCCTGATGCTTTTCCTCTTGATACTGGCGAATCTGACCGTGCGTGCTTACGTTCCGCCACATCCACACAAGATCACGAGGGTTGAGCTCCTCAAGCCTCTAACTGAGCTTGACTTCCTTTTACTCATTGCAGGCTTCTTCTGCTTCAGCTATGGCTTCTTCGCTATTATTACATATCTCCCCGTTCAGGCTCTCAACGCTGGCATGAATGCCAATCTGGTCCAATATCTGCTGCCGATACTTAATGCTGGGTCATTATTTGGACGTCTTTCCGCCGGAGTTGTAGGCGACAAAATCGGCCGCTTCAACGTCTTTATTGTCGTTTGCTTCCTTTCCGGTATCTGGGTATTGGCGCTTTGGTTGCCCGACTCAAGCGACCCGGCGCTCATTGCATTCGCCGTCCTATTCGGCTTTTTCTCCGGCGCTTATGTGTCACTCATCACGCCCATGGTCGCACAGATCGCGCCACTACGGGAACTTGGGTTCCGCTCAGGCATTGTTCAGTTTTCCATTGCAATTGGTGGCTTGACAACAAATCCAATTAACGGCGCAATACTAGACGGCTCAGGTGGCTGGGTTGGTCTCAAGGTCTTCTCTGGGGTATTTTGTATAGCGGGAACAGCCTTCGTGCTTGCGGCCAGAATTAGGCGCATTGGCTGGAAAGTGTCTATTCGCTTCTAGGTCTGTTGCGTTCTCCATATAGACGTTTTCTATACAGAAGTATAGATCACTGAGTCAAGTTTCTTTTCGACCTTTACGATATTAAAGGAACCATTTATGTATTTATGATATTTAATGCTTGAAATCTCTACTCTTAAAAATGTTGAATACACAAGGTATATACCTACCTAGTTGCTGTCGTAGCTATAGTCAACCCAATCCACTATGACAGTCTCGCGACATGATGTCGGCGTCATAAGCCGTCTCGTATCTAGAACTGTTGATAAGAGGATTCAATCAGTAAGTTGCAAAAATTATTCTGTGGCGACAGCTTTTAGAGAGGCCGCGTTCCCGAGATATTTCGCATTATTGGTGCCATACCGAGCACAGAGAACATTCTCGAGACTGCTTGCTGCATTTCTTCTTCTGCTCTCGGTAAAATCGGCTGGAATGGAGAGCAAAAGTGATGATAAATATCCAAAGTCCGAATTTCCGTAAGAAATGAGGATTGTTAATAGACCAAGAGCCGAGACGGCACATTGATAAACGGTCGGGCGGAGCGCCATCGGGGGCGGGGTGAAGCGCAACTGTCGGAAACAAATGACCGCCTTGTTGTTGCAAATGACGGCCTCGGGGATAAATATACGCACTAAGGACATTGAATGTATAAGCCTCTATGAAAACATTGGCAAGGCTATTCGAAGAGGAAACTGCACGTCTCGGCATTACTGCCTCCCCCACCAGAAGAGGATATTGGCGGATAGTAAAGACCAGTCGATGAGTTTAGCATATTCAACTAGTTCTACGGCTATAAATATATGCCTTGCCTTCCTCGTGGGAATAATGAAATACATTAGAGATTACCAAACACCTTACTTATTGCAATCATGGCAGATCCGATAACCAACTTTCCCCAGGGCTCCTGGGTCTTAGTCACTGGTGTGACGGGCTTCGTTGCATCCCACATTGCTAAAGCCTTCATCGACCGCGGATTCAAGGTTCGGGGGACGGCCCGAAACTTGGATAGGGCATCATGGCTCACAGAGGATGTCCTGAAAGACTTTGCCGCCCGTGGCGATTTCGAGCTATCTCAAGTAGCTGATCTCGCGGACGACCACGCTTTTGATGAGGCGATCAAGGGAGTTTCTGCCATCGTCCACGTGGCCAGCATTGTCACCTTTGACCCAGATCCAAACAAGGTAATTCCCAAGACAGTGGCCGGCGCTACTTCGATTCTTGAGGCCGCAACTCGAGAGCAATCCGTCAAGGCGTTTGTTTATACGAGTTCTATTGGAGCCGTTACAATGCCCAGACCTGGAAACGACACCCAAGTTACATGGGATACATATAATGATTTTGCTACCCAAGCCGCCTGGGCGCCACCCCCTTATGAGCCTTCTCGCGGTATGCTTACATACATGGCGAGTAAGGCAGCTGCTGAGAAAGCAGTATGGCAGTTTGCTGAGGAAAGAAAGTCACACTTTACTGTCAATTCAGTACCGCCGTCTGCTATAATGGGAGAGGCACTCGATAAAGCCCATAATGAGGGTACTGGAGCCTGGATCAGGAATCTTTACGACGGAGATACATCATTTTGGGGTCCCCATGGCGCTAGTAAGCCTACTCTCAACTCCCAATTGCCAAATGAGCGTGATCTCAGCTAAGGACTGTGCATCTATATAGATTATGGGTAGATGTTAAGGATGTAGCCGTGCTGCATGTTGCTGCCGCCTTGGACCCTGAGGTTAACAATGCCCGCCTTCAAGCTTGGGGTCACAAGTGCAACGGCAATGATGTTCTAGCGATCATGCGCAAGCACTATCCAGAGCACAAATTCGTGGATGACATGGATAACCAAACCATTCTCACCTTTTCAGCTGACTTTAGTGAGCCACTAGCTCTTCTGAAGAAATGGGCTACCCAAGATGGATGGAAGCCGCTGGAACAGACTGTGGTGGAGAATGTGGACAGCATTCTAAAATTGAACAATGATTAACTAGGCTTTGGCAAGGGAAGCAGATGTTAATATACTTAGAAAGGGTTATAGCATTTAGAAGCTCTTATTTACCTCAATAGCGAGTACTGTAACTTTACGTATCGCACGATTGCAGACGGAATCCTAACCAGTTAAGAAGCATATAAAGTTGGGCTTCTTTCTTCTCTATGTTGAAATGAATGATATATAAGCCTCAACAGCCCTCTGGCTTTCGGCCGTTTTGCAATTTCAACACTCTATATCCAAGGTCGCCCAAGACATACGCCAAATGCTTCATACAAGGGAATATAAATCATCATTGTACTGAATGAAGTTCCAGGTCCACATGTGTAATCTTTCTTAACTAAACGGTGGTTTTGGAATCAACCATGGTTCATGGGCGGCAGATACGGTAAGTTACATACTATTACAACTTTGGAAGCCAGGATGCAAACCCGTCTAGGAGGAGTTATCTCCCCCTCATTAAATAGAAATCCATCTTGTCACACTTGCGACTGTGGGAATTAATGACTGCTGGTACTGCTACTGACTGGTATCATAGAAGCTTTGGGAGCCATACTGTACTGTAACGTTAGTAAGGCTCCATTTATCGCTTGCAAAAGTAACTTAAACTCCGCAAGTTGGTGTGGACAGGCTTATACCCTTGATAGGGGATACAAGGAACGGGCTTTATAATTTTCGTGAGGACATGATGCTCTTAAGTGGAACTTCAACTGATGTGCGGACATAATAACTTTAAGTGGAACTTAATTGTTGAGCGGACATTTGTGTGATAAGCTTACATACTCCGCTAGCGGGGGATCCCAGAAGTTGGTGTGTTATTCCAGTTGAGCTTTGGGGTTGGACCTGGAATTAAGTTAAAAAGTGAGATGTTGATGCTTGATTGGTCACATTGATCACATTGATATGAGTATACCAGGCATCGAAGTCCCACATTTCATTATAACACTATGTCCCGTTGAATCAGCAGTGGGGCTGTGCTCGCCCAAAGACCGCCAAAAGGCGGATTTTCCGCTTCATTGTCCTGGCTACTGCTATGAGATTGTTATGATCCGAATTAACAAAGGTATAAAGGAAAGGTACCTGGAATAACTATTAACTGAATAACTAATTATAAGAAGGAGCAACGAGAATTAGCGCTCCTACGATTAGAGCGACTTATATAAACGCTTTTAATACTTTAAGGAGTAATAGGTTATAACGCTTCCTATAGAATAACTAAATATATAAAATTTAATTTTTTATACTTTTTAAAATAACTAAAATAAATAATTATTAATAAAGTATTAAGATTAAATATAAATTAAATTTTTATTATATTTTATTTATTTTATAATTATATTTATTTAAAGCTATTTTTTATTTTTTTTATTAATATAAATTAATTAACCTTAGTTTATTATCTTAAAAACTTACTTTATATTACTTAAGTATTAGATTAGGATATTATATATTAATGACTTTTATTTAAAAAAATATTAAATATTTTTAAGTAATATAAACTATTATATCTAAAGTAGGATTAGCTACTAAAACTTTTATTATTAACCTTAGTATATTTATTATAAATAATAATAGAAATATTACTATATAAGACCTACTTAATATTACTTTTTTTAAAAATAATTAACTTTTAGCTTTTATTTAAAATATATATAAACTTAATAAAGTTCTAGTTAATAAACTTAATAAAAATAAGCCTAAGATAGTTAATATTAAAATCTTTATTAAATAATAACTACTTTTTATATTTAAAAGAAATATTAAAGAACTCTGCTTATATTTAATTTAATTTAAAATATATTTTAAGGATTTTAAGAATATTTTTAATACTGCTAAAAAGAAAGTTTACTTTACTACCTTATACTTTAAAAATATTATTTTAAAATAGTTTAGACTTATCTTAGATAATTACTTAAAAAGTCTAGTTAAAAAAGTAAAAAAATAAACTTAATAAATCTTTAATAATTATAATAAATATATTTTTAAACTAAAGAAAGTATTTAAGGATATTAATAAAAATAAAATAACTAAGAATACCTTAGTTATTATATATTAAAAAAAAAAATACTTAAACTATACTATAAAATTCTAAAATATTACTATATACCTTAATTAAAATAAGTTAGTATTTATAAAATAATTTTATAATAGTCTTAAATAGGAAGTTAAAGAAAAGGTATATAATATTAATTAATTAACTTATACCCTAATTTTATTTATAAATATCTATATTTAAGCTAATAACCTACTATATAAACTTAAAACTAATATTACTTAATAATATTAATAAAATAGATATTAAGCTAATTAAAGTAAGAAACGAAATAAGGAAATTACTAAAGATAATAATAGTAAACTAGGAAGAATAGATCTAGATATTTTATAACGTAAAAAAGAATTTAAGTACTATAACTATAGTAAAATAGGATATATAGTTTAAAATTGCTAAGTACCTAAGAAAAAGCGTAAGGATAAAATTTTAAAACTAAAGAAAAAAGTCTATATTATAAATATAAATAAATAATCTATTACAATCCAACCTTTTATAGTCGTTAAATAGGCCTATAGGGTAGAACGCGGATTATTAAAGGACTAAGAGTATTAATTATAACTAAGTACTTACTACACTCCTAGTAAATACTTAGGTATTTACTATAATAGCCTTAGTAATTACTTTAGTAATTACTACTAAAATAATAATTACTAATACTATAACTAGATATATAAGATTCTATTCCCTACGCTTTTTAAATAATTTAAATAGATAGTTATTAATAAAGTATTAAAATTAAATATAAACTAAATCTTTATTATATTTTACTTACTTTATAATTATAACTACTTAAAATTACTTCTTATCCTTTTTACTAATATAAATTAATTAACCTTAGCTTATTACCTTAAGAACTTACCCTATATTATTTAAGTATTAAATTAGAACGTTATTTATTAACAACTTTTATTTAAAAGGATACTAAGTAATTTTTAAGTAATATAAACTACTATACTTAAAACTAGCTTAAATACCTTAATTACTAAACCTAGTATATTTATAGTTAATAAAAATAGAAATATTATTATAAAAGATATACCTAATATTAATTCCTTTAGGAAAGATAAACTAGTAATACTTCTTTAGAATATATATAAATTTAATAAAGTCTTAGTTAATAAGCTTAATAAAGAAAAACCTAAGATAGTTAATATTAAAATTTTTATTAAATAATAGCTACCCCTTATATTTAAAAAAAATATTAAAGAACTTTACTTATACCTAATTTAACTTAAGGCTTATTTTAAAAACTTTAAAAACACCTTTAATAATACTAAGAAAAAGGTTTACTTTACTACCTTACAACTTAAAGGAACTACTCTAAAATAGTTCAGACCTATTTTAAATAATTACTTAGAAAATCTAGCTAAAGGAGTAGAAGAATAAACTTAATAAATCTTCGGTAATTATAATAAATATATTACTAAATTAAAAAAAGCATTTAAAGATATTAGTAAAAATTAAATAGCTAAAAACATCTTAACTAATATATACTAAAAAGGAAAATACTTAAACTATACTATAAAATTCTAAAATATAGCTTTACGTATTAAATAAAATAAATTAGCTCTTATTAAACGATTTTATAATAAACTAAAGCCAGAAGTTAAGGTAAAAGTATATAATATTAATTAAATAACTTATACTCTGGTTTTATTTATAGACGTTTATATCTAAGCTAATAACTTATTATATAAACTTAAGAATAATACTACCTTATAATATTAGCAAAACAGTTACTAAGTTAATTAAGGTAAGAAATAAAATAAGGAAATAGCTAAAGATAATAGTAGTAAACCCGGAAGAATAGATCTAGACCTTCTGTAACGTAAGAAAGAATTTAAGTACTATAACTATAGTAAGATAGGTTATATAGTCTATAACTGTTAAATACCTAAGAAAAAATAAAAGGAGAAGATTCTAAAACTAAGGAAAGAGGTATATTTTTTAGAATAAAAAAAACAATCCCTTAACCTATTATAATAAAAAAATAGCAATTACCTTTAGTATAAGGAAAAATTAGGAGAATTAGGTAAAAAAGCTAATCCTACTATTCCTAAAAATAAATCTATATAAATAAAGCTTAATAACTTTAATAAGCTTAAAGCTTAATACTTTAAAAACCTAGGAAAGCCAGTAGTATTTAAAAATAATAGTAATATTATAAACTTTAAATATTAACTAAAGGAAGTAGAAATTCTTTAAGAATATTAATAAAGGTAGATTAATTATAATCTTAAGATTTATAATCGTAGATTATATATAGAACTTAGAAAATAATTTAAAAACTAGCTACCTTATAATAAAATATAAAAAATTATTACTAGCCTTAATATTAATAAAGCCTAAGGATAGTATAAGGTATATTAAAGAAACCTACTTAATAATAAAAGGGTTAATCCTAATTACCTATAATACTATTAAATATATTAAATAAGTTATATTATATATTAATATATAGAATATATAAAATAGAAGGTAAAGTATAATACTTTTCTATAATAAAACTTTATTACCTTAATTTAGGAACTTTATAACTAATATTAATATTAAGGATAAGTATTTACCTTTAAAATTAGGAGCCTGGGAATTATAATTCTAAAGCTATACTTTTTTAACCTAATAGAATATTAATAAAAAGGACTATTATTAAAATATCTAGAGCCTTAGTGCAGAAAGTATAAGGAATATAAGATCTAGAAATAATAAAAATATAGTAAAAGAACTTATAATTATTTATTTTAGTAGTATAAATAATATTAAAAATAAGATTATATATAATATTAGGAAGATAAGTTAGAAGTATAATATAATAAAGCTTTAGAAGAAAAATAAATTAAAGGATAATAACTAATAAATTAACTATATTAAATTAAATTTAACTTTAGGACTTATACAAAAGCCTTTAACGATCTCTTTTAAAGATATTATAAATTCCGGAAAACCCCCGACAACCTATAAGATAATAAAGTTATTTATAATATATATATTAGAAAAATAAGACTATATTATAAAGCAGAAGAGTAAATTAATTATAAAAACCTATACTATAAGCTATATATATTATAGAAAATTAAAGACTAGTACTTAAAAAACTAGAATAGTCTTTAGATAAAAAGTACTATAAGACTAATAAAGAATTTATATCCCTTAAAAAGGAATATAAATATAATAATAATAAAAAAAAGAAATACCTTAAAAAAAAAATCATTTTTATAATAATATAAAATAAAGAACTGCTTAAAGTTATAATAAACTCTAAAGCAGATAGGAACTATATATTAGCCGTAATTATAATATACCTATAAGTATTATAAAAATAAAAGAAAAAACTATACCAACTTCTTTATAAAGAAGGAAAACTATTTAAATATAATAATAAATAGATTAAAAGATAGACTAATTACCTATACTTTAAAGTCTTTAGTTAAACTACCCCAGTAGTATATAATATTATTAATACCTTAAAATAGGATATTATCCTAGGTATACTATAGTTATATTAATATAAACCCTTAATAAAATAAAATAAAGGCCTAATTTATTAATAAAATAATAAAAAAACTTTAGATTAGAAGAAAAATAAAGGAAGCTAGAAGCCTTAACTCCCTAAGCTTAATAAGATTCTTATGTAATAATAATAAAGGTAATTTAAAGTTATAAAAGCTTAATTTTTAAAAAAGTTTACTAAAGAGAAATAAGATTTATATAAACTTAATTAATTTTTAGAATTTATAAGGGAACCTAAGGAAGAAGATTATATATTATAGTAATTAAAAAAAATAATTAAATAATATAAAGAATAAGGAGATACCCCTAAAGTACTAGAAGTAATATCTTAAGTACTACTACTCTTTAATAAAACTCTTATAAATAAATAAAATATAAAAACCCCTGCAGACTTAATAGCTAATATTTTAAAATAATATTAGAAGTTTAAAGCTTTATTTTAAAAAACCTTAACTAACTTAAACGGAAGTATATAAATACTATTATATACTAAATAGGATTATATAATAGAATTAAAAAAAAGGAAATAACTAAAGTATTTTCCGCTATATAACCTTAATTAGTTAGAACTTAATACTCTTAATAAATAAATATAAAAACAGAAGGAGAAGGGATATATTAGAATCTCTAACTCCCTAATATAATACCTTATTATTTTTATTTTAAAAAAAAATAAAAAACTATAATTAGTTATTAATTATAAATAATTAAATAATATTATAATTAAAAATTAAACTCCTTTACTATTAATATCTAAGGTAAGAGATTAACTATAAAGAGCTATAATATATTTTTAACTAAATTTTACTAATACCTATAGATTAACTTAAATAAAGGAAAAGTATAAATAAATAATAGCCTTTAATACTTTAGGAGAATTTTATAAATTCCTAGTAATACCTTAAAGATTAATAAATACACTTATATCTTTTTAAAAAAAAATTAACCATATTCTTTAAAAATATTAAAATAAATTTATTATTATTTATTTAAATAATATTTTAATATATTTAAAAACTAAAGAAAAATATAAGGAATATATATACTTAATACTTTAAATACTATAAGATAATTACCTCCTCGTAAACCTTAAGAAATATTAATTTTATATATAAGAAGTAGAATTCTTAAGATATATTATTACTTCTAAAACTATATATATAAATCTAAAGAAAGTTACTATAATTAATAAATAGCTAATACTAATATTAGTAAAGGAAGTATAAAGTTTTTATAAATTAACTAATTATTATTAATGCTTTATCTAAAACTTTTTAATCCTAGCTTAACCTTTAACTAATATAATAAAGAAAAATTAAAAGTTTAAATAAATAAAAGAAGTAGAATAAGTATTTTAAGTAATTAAATAAGCTATAACTTTAAAACCTATTTTAGCTATATATAACCTAAAGAAACTAGTAGAAATTAAAACTAATATATTAAAATATATAATTAAAGGAGTACTAAGTTAATAAAATAACAAAAGGAAACTTTACTCTATTATATTTTACTTTTAAAAATTTAATGGAGCCGAACTTAATTACATAGTTTATAATAAAGAATTCTTAGGAATTAAAAGCTATTTAGAATAATAAAGCTAATACTACAGAGGAAGTAAATTTTAAATTAAGATCTTTACTAATTATTAGAATATTACTTACTTTACATCTACTTAGAAGTTATTTAGAAGATAATTAAAATACTTTAAATTCCTAAGTAAATTTAACTATAAACTTATATACTATAAAGAATTAGAGAATAAAAAAGCTAATATACTTAGCAGAAGGATTAACTACTTTTAAGAAATCCCCGATTATTAAGGTATTATATTATACTAAAATATATAAGGTAACTATAAATAAAGATCTTTTAACTTAATATTTAAAGTAGAAGAATATAATAAACTTTTTAAAGAAATTAAGGAGTATATAAAAGATTAGGAATTATATTAGTTTCTATCTTAGGTTATAATAAAAAATAAATACCTTATAAATAAAACTAAGTACTAGGTACCTCCTAACTTAAGAAAAAAAGTTATAAAATACATTTACAAATACCTACTGTTTAAATATTAAGGAATTACAACTATATATTAATAAGTATTTATAATATATTAATTTAAAAAAATAAAGAAAATTACTGCTAATATTATAGTAATATATAATAAGTGTTAATATACTAAATATAAAAGATATAAGCTTTATAGAAAACTATAACCTCTACTAGTACTAGAATTACTATAGGAAACAGTTACCTTTAACTATATTATAGACCTACTACTCTCTAGGGAACCTTTTACTAAGGTAGTTTATAATAGTATTTTAGTAATAGTAGATAAGTTTATAAAGTAAGTATACTTCCTACTTTATTAAAAATTATATTTAGCAAAAGACCTTATATATATATATCTAAGGATAATAGCAGCTAATTATAATATACCTTAAGAAATTATCTTTAATAAAAAATAAACCTTTAACTTAAAGTTTTAATAAAAACTAATAGTAAGACTTAAAGTAAAATATAAACTTAGTAGTATATATTATTCTAAAATAGATAGCTAGATAGAATAAATAAATTAAATTATTAAATAATACTTAAGATATTTTATTAATCTATAGTAAAACAATTAGGTTAATAAACTACCACTTACTTAGTTATATTATAATAATATAAAATCTAAATCTATTAAGTTAATACTATTTTATACTTTATATAAATATACTCCTTTAGTATATAGGCTACTTTAAAAAAGACCTAATGCTAATAAAGTACAACTTTAAGCAGAATTAATAGTTAACTTATATAAAGAACTAAAAGTATAGCTAGAACTTATCCAAAAACGTATAAAATATTATATAAATAAGAATAAAATTAAGGGACTAAACCTCTAGGAGGGGGATATAATCTACCTACTTTAATATATATAAGGCTATAAAATACTAAATATTAAAATAAACTAACTAAAT
The DNA here is from genome assembly GCA_020045945.2 of Trichoderma semiorbis. Lineage (NCBI taxonomy): Eukaryota > Fungi > Ascomycota > Sordariomycetes > Hypocreales > Hypocreaceae > Trichoderma > Trichoderma semiorbis. Next base: position 4,297,133 of record CM034695.1, read on the forward strand.
AATAAACTTAATTTTAAAAAAATCAGCCTATTTAAAATCTTAAAAAAAATTAGTAATATTAATTATAAATTAGAAATACCAGAAGGTATATAGCTAAAATACCTTATATTTTATATATTACTCTTAAAGAAAGTATAAATTAATAAAGTAATAGAAAGATTAATTTTAAATAAAATTATTATTATTAAAGATAAAGAAAAATAAAAAGTTAAAAAAGTCTTAGTAATATAAAAAAACCTAAAAAAAAATAATAAAATTAAATATTAGGTTAGATAAAAAGGGTATAACTTAATTTATAATACTTAAGAACCTATTAAAAGCTTTAACTTAATAAAACTAATTTAGGACTTTTAGAAAAACTTAGAATTATATTTAAAACTTCTAACGCTGGCTACTTAATAAATAAAGCTACCTAAGAAAAAGAAAAAGGTATATAAGTTTCTTCCCCTAGTACTAAAGAACCTAAATTTAAGAACCTTAAACCTATACCTAAGGAAAGATTAAAGAGAAAATTAGAATTAAGTAAGTTAACCCCCTAAAAACCCTATATAGTAAAAAAAGCTTTAGACTTCTGCTACTTTACTTTTTTTAACTTATTTATTAAATTCAGCCTATACTAAATTATTTCCTTACCCTTAGACTATAATTACTATTTTTAATAATAAAGTTATTTTAAATAATCTAAAGCTTTATTTATTTTAGCCTAAGCTTTATAAAGTATTACCTAATGCTAAAGCAGTAACTATTTTACTAATTTTTTAGCTAAATTTAAATAATATAATTTAGAAATAATATAGGATATTATACTTATTTAGTATAGTTAGTATTTATTATAAAAATTTATATATTTATAAGAATTTAAAGCTATACCTTAACTATTATATAGACGACGAGCTTTAATATACTTACTATATTTAAAGGAATAATACTCTACTATTTAATACCTTAAATTATAATTAAGATAATAGGAATAAGGTATTACGTTAAATCCACAGAATACTATAGAATCCGCAAGATAATAATAATATAAAGTTAACCTAGAAGAAGAACTATTAAATATTATAAAAAAAATAAAGGAAAGAAGATTACTAGTGCCTATAGAAATAAATTAAGCTGGAATATAAGGACCTTAAGGATAAGGCCTTTAGGGAGGGGGTATTATATTATAATCCAACCTCTTATAGTTATTAAACAGGCCTATAAGGTAGAACGTAGATTATTAAAGGACTAAGAGTACTAATTACAGCTAAGCGCTTACTATACTCTTAGTAAGTACTTAGGTACTTACTATAATAGCCTTAGTAATTACTTTAGTAATTATTACTAAAATAATAATTACTAGTACTATAACTAGATATATAAAATTCTATTCCCTATGCTTTTTAAATAACTTAAATAAATAGTTATTAATAAAGCATTAAGATTAAATATAAACTAAATTTTTATTATATCTTACTTACTTTATAATTATAACTACTTAAAGTTACTTCTTATTCTCTCTGTTAATATAAATTAATTAACCTTGGCTTATTACCTTAGGAATTTACCTTATACTATTTAAGTATTGGGTCGGGACGTTATATAATCTTTTGATCTATTGTAATAAGAAGATAACAGCTACCCTTAGTATAAGAAAGAACTAGGAGAATTAAATAAATTAAAAGGAATAACCCCGCTTAAAAATATACCTAATTTAGTTAAGGACCCTGTAATTAAAGTTATAGTTTAATAAAACTATAGGCTACCTTTATATAAAAGATAAGTTAGGAATATTATTAACTTTATTAAAAGTAAATCTAAGGAAATTAATAAACTTATTAAATTCCAGCAATAGGTTAATATTTATAATCCTAAGTAAAATATTAAAATACTTATTTACTAAGAAATTTAGGATAGATTTATATAATAGTAACTATATAATAAGAAATAATAAATTATTATAAGCTTAAATATAGATAAAATATAGGAACTTAAAGGAAAATATTAATAAATACCTTAAGACTACCCTTGGATTAATCCCGCAGATAATAACTATTATTAAATCTATTAGATAAATTATATTATTTACTAATATATATATTACTTAAAATAAAAGGTAGAATATAATACCTTCCTATAATAAAACTTAGTAATTTTTATTATAGACCCCTGCTACAAAGGATAATATAATAGATAGAAGGTTACTTATAAACTCTAAGAATTGCAAATTATAATTCTTAAACCTTATTTAACTATACTTTATAAATATAGAAATTATAGATAGATAGAAAACTGCCTAAGCTACTAGTATACTATTTACTAAACTATAAAACTTATTTAATAGTATAAATAGAATAAAGGAACTTAAGTATATACCTTTAAATAGTATTAATAATATAATAAACCGGACTGCCTTAAATATTAAAGGTATAAGTTAAAAAACTGGTATAACTTAGTTTTAGAAGAAAAATAGGTTATAGGATAATAATTAGTAAACTAATTATATAGTATTAAATTTAACTTTAAAACCTATATTAAAGTACCTAAGGAATTACTTAGAAAATATTATAAATATAAAAAAACTTCTAATAACCTATAAGATAATTAAGTTACTTATAAAATTTATATTAAAGAAATAAGATTATATTATAGAGTAGTAGAATAGGATAATTACGGAAACCTATATTGTAAATTATATATACTACGTAAGATTAAAGACTAATACTTAAAAAACTAGAATAGTCTTCGGATAAAGGGTATTATAAAACTAATAGAGAATTTATATCTTTTAAAAAAGAATATAAATATAATAGTAATAAAAAATAAATAGTTTTTAAAAAAAAGATTACTTTTATAATAATATAAAATAAGAAACTGCTTAAAATTTTAGTAAACTTTAAAGCAGATGGGAATTATATATTAACTATAATTATAATACGCCTGTAGTTACTATAAATGTAAAAGAAAAAACTATATTAACTTTTTTATAAAAAAGGAAAATAGTTTAAATATAATAATAAATAGGTAAAAAGATAAACTAATTACCTATATCTTAAAGTATTTAGTTAAATTACTTTAGTAGTATATAATATTATTAATACCCTAAAATATAATATTATCCTAGGTATACTATAGTTATACTAATATAAATCTTTAATAGTATAAAGCAAAGGCTTAATTTATTAGTAAAATAAAAAGAACTTTAGATTAGAAAAAGGATAAAGGAAGCTAGAAACCTTAACTCCTTCAGTCTGAAAAAATCCCTGTATAATAATAATAAAAATAATTTAAAGCTGCAGAAGCTTAATTTTTAAAAAAGTTTACTAAAAGAAAATAAAACTTATATAAACTTAATTAATTTTTGGAAGCTATAAAAGAAAAATAAAATAATTAGGAAGAAGGAGAATCTATAGACCTAATAGTTAATATTCTAAAATAATATTAAAAGTTTAAGACTTTATTTTAGAAAACCTTAACTAATCTAGACGAAAGTATATAAATACTACTATATACTAAATAAGACTATATAATAGAATTAAAGAAAGGGAAATAACTAAAATACTTTCTATTATATAACCTTAATTAGTTAAAACTTAATACTTTTAATAAGTGGATATAGGAGCAGAAGAAGAAAGGATATATTAGAATCTTTAACTCCCTAGTATAATACCCTGTTATCTTTATTCTAAAGAAGAATAGAAAACTATAATTAGTTATTAACTATAGATAATTAAATAATGTTATAATTAAAGATTAAACTCCTTTACTATTAATATCTAAAGTAAGAGATTAATTATAAGGAATTATAATATATTTTTAGCTAGATTTTACTAATACTTACGGATTAACTTAAATAAAGGAAGGATATAAATAGATAATAGCCTTCAGTACCTTAGGAGAATCTTATAAATTCCTAGTAATACCTTAAGGATTAATAAATATATCTGTATCCTTTTAAAAAAAGATTAACTATATTCTTTAGAAATATTAAAATAAATTTATTATTATTTATTTAGATAATATTTTAATATACTTTAAAACTAAAGAAGAATATAAGGAATATATATACTTAGTACTTTAAGTACTATAAGACAATTACCTCCTTATAAACCTTAAAAAATACTAATTTTATATATAAAAAGTAGAATTCTTAGAATATATTATTACCCCTAGAACTATTTAAATAGATCTAAAGAAAGTTACTGTAATTAATAAATAACTAATATTAATATTAGTTAAAGAAGTATAAAGTTTTATTAAATTAGTAAACTATTATTAACGTTTTATCTAAAACTTCTCTAGTCTTACTTAACCTTTAACTAATATAATAAAAAAGGACTAGAAGTTTAACTAAATAAAAAAAGTAAAATAAGCGTTTTAAGTAATTAAGTAAGCTATAGCTTTAGAACCTATACTAGCTATATATAACCCTAAGAAACTAGTGGAAATTAAGACTAATATATTAAAATACGTAATCAAAGGAGTACTAAACTAATAAAATAATAAAGGGAAACTTTACCTTATTATATTCTACTTGCAAAAGTTTAATAAAGCTAAACTTAATTATATAGTTTATAATAAAGAATTCTTAGGAATTAAAAGCTACTTAGAATAGTAAAGCTAATATTATAAAGGAAGTAAATTCTAAATTAAGATCTTTACTAATTATTAAAATATTACTTACTTTATATTTACTTAGAAATTATCTAGATAATAGTTAGAATACTTTAAATTCCTAAGTAAATTTAATTATAAACTTATATACTATAAGGGATTAGAAAATAAAAAAGCTAATATACTTAGTAAAAGAATTAACTATTTTTAAAAAATCCCCGATTACTAAGGTATTATACTATATTAAAATATATAAGGTAATTATAAATAAAGATCTTTTAATATAATCTTTAAAGTATAAGAGTATAATAAACTCTTTAAGGAAATTAAGGAGTATATAAAAGACTAGGAACTATATTAGTTTCTATTTTAGGTTATACTATAGAATAAATATTTTATAAACAAAAGTAAATACTAGGTACCTCCTAACCTACAAAAGAAAGTTATAAAATACATTTATAAACACCTGCTATTTAAATATTAAGGAATTACAACTATATACTAGTAAGTATTTACAATATATTAATTTAAAGAAATAAAGAAGACTGCTGTTAATATTATAGTAACCTATAATAAGTATTAATATACTAAATATAAAAGGTATAAACCTTATAGAAAATTATAACCTCTGCTAATACCTGAATTACTATAGGAAATAATTACCTTTAACTATATTATAGACCTGCTACCTTCTAAGGAACCTTTTACTAAGGTAACTATAAGACTATAAAGGTGCTACAGGGTAGCTAGTCTTATCACTGGTCTAGTAATCAAAGTAAAAAGGTGTAATAAGGTGTAATAAGGTGTAATTTAGCTTTCAATAGCTAGTTATTACTATAGATGCTTGTGATTACTAGTACAGGAAAACTCAGGAAAACCTCTTCTATTTATATTTCGATTTCCTCTACAACTGTTGGGAATCAAACTACAAGACCGGTACCGTTAGATAGCCCCTTTTCCTAACTATCAATCGGTATAACCTTTGTATTCCAATTCCTTCTAGTAGTAGCAGAATTGTTGAGTATTCAACAAGTGGTTTTGTTGAGGATTTGTGTAAAAGTTACCTTTAGCCACCAACAGCCACTTGAGCGATTTTAAGCCTTTTGGCAAGGCTCCCCCCTTACAATCCTGGGGACCCGCTTTTTCAAGCGATCAGATTGGCTAAAACGCTTATATAAGCAGAATTCTAGCCTTCTGATTGGCTAGAATCCCTGAAAGAGTGGGTCTGCAAAAATCGAATCTGATTTTTGGACTTCTGCAAATTGACTGTTATAGAGCTTATTTGGTGCTGTAACCTTCTGTAAGCTAGGGAGCTTATAGCTGCTAATAGCACTATACCTAATTAAGCAGTAGCTATTTAGAAGACTAAGAAGCTATGCCTAATTAGGCAGTTGCTTATAAGCTATAGGGTAGGCTCTTAGATCAAGGATCAAGTATAGCTATGATTGAGGTTATAGAAGGTTATAGAAGGTTATAGGGAATAGCTAATTGGAAATAGCTATAGCTAGCGCTATAAGCTAGCTATAGTACCCTAAAGGGTACCAAAATGACCGCTATAACTATAGCTATAATATCAATAATAGCTATAGTCTTATAGTAACCTACGATAGTATCTTAGTAGTAGTAAATAAATTTATAAAATAAGTATACTTCCTACTTTATTAAAAGTTATACTTAACAGAAGACCTTATATATATATACCTAAGAATAATAGTAGCTAATTACAGTATACCTTAAGAAATTATTTCTAATAAAAGATAAACTTTTACTTTTAAATTTTAATAAAAACTTATAATAAAACTTAAAGTAAACTATAAACTTAGTAATATATATTACCCTAAAATAGATAAATAAATAAAATAAATAAATTAAATTATAAAATAATACTTAAGATATTTTATTAACCTATAGTAAAATAACTAAGTTAAATAGTTACCTCTTACTTAGTTATACTATAATAATATAAAATCTAAATCTACTAAGTTAGTACTATTTTATACCTTATATAAATATACCCCTTTAGTATATAGGCTACCTTAAAAAAAACCTAACGCTAATAAGGCATAACTTAAAGCGGAATTAATAGTTAATTTATATAAAGAATTAAAGGTATAGCTAGAGCTTATTTAAAAATATATAAAATATTATATAAATAAGGATAGGATTAAGAGACTAACCCTTTAGGAAGGAGATATAGTCTACCTACTTTAATATATATAAGGCTATAAAATACTAAATATTAAAATAAACTAACTAAATAATAAACTTAATTTTAGAAAAATTAGCCTATTTAAAATTCTAAAGAAAATCGGTAATATTAATTATAAATTAGAAATACTAAAAAGTATATAACTAAAATACCCTATATTTTATATATTACTTTTAGAAAAGGTATAAATTAATAAAGTAATAGGAAGACTAATTCTAAATAAAATTATTATTATAGAAGATAAAGAAAAATAAAAAGTTAAAAAAGTTTTAGTAGTATAAAGAAATCTAAAAGAAAATAATAAAATTAAATACTAAGTTAGATAAAAAAGGTACAACCTAATTTATAATACCTAGGAACTTATTAAAAGCTTTAATATAATAAAACTAATTTAAAACTTTTAAAAAAACTTAGGATTATATTTAAAACTCCTAACGCCAGCTACCTAATAAATAAGATAACCTAAGAAAAAGAAAGTATATAAGTTTCCTCTAATAGTATAAGAGGACCTAGATCTTTAAACTTTAAACTAATGCTTAAGGAAGACTAATTTACATTATTAGGAATACCTAATAGTTATAAATCTTATACTACTGCCTGCTCTATAGCTACCTTAGCGTTAGCCTTAGTTATTCTCTAATAAAATAACTTTTTACCCTATTCTTCTGCTTTTTTATATATTTTTTAAATATATAATAAATAACCAGCTGCCTTAGCTAACTTAAATTATAATTTAATTATTTAAGTATTTAAAAAATTAAAATACTCCTCAGCCTCCTCCTCTTTACGCTTTAAAAAACGTTTCTAAGCTATTACTCTTTTAACTAAGGAAAATTAGTTATTACTACATTAGGAAACTAAGATTATTTATAAGTATTTATAATAAAAATACTATTATAAAATTTCTTTACCTTTACGTAGTTTCTGTAATAAAAAGAAGTTTTAGAAATTACATAGTATTATGACCTGGCTCTTATGGTTGCGATAACAGGCCTACGGGGTAGGCGCCGCCGGATTAACTATAGACCGATGGACTAATAGTAGTACGCTTGCTTAACTCTTCTAACGAACTATATAAGCAGTATTTCGTCTAGCTTATCTAACGAGCCTTATAAACCTAGAATTAACTAGGTATATAAGTCTATTTTATATTACTTATTAAAATACTTAAATAGCTAGTTATTATTAATATAATAGTATTTAGATTAAATATCCAAATACTTTATTCTACAGCTAGTGATAAGATTGCCTATCTACCGACCTAACCGCTCCGCTAATATAAACTATAGAACTATTCTAAGGTTTATCCCTTAGGAAAAACACTATCTATACTAACCTATAAATACCAGTTTATTATATAATAATAACTTTTATTTAGACAGTTACCTTAGACCTATAGGTAATAAAATACTAAGTACTTAGCAGCTTATAAGCTTTAGAGTTTTAAATAATAATATTAATTATAAGAGTGAAGCTTAAAGTAGTTATAATAGTAATATTAAAATTTAAAATAATTTTGAAAATACTATAGAAGACGTTATAATAGCTCTGCAACTACCTGCTAACTAAGACAAGGCTAATAACTGCTTTATAATACTTAAAGAATAAGTAGCGGAACTGCTTAAAACAGTCGCTGCTTAAGCAGCTACTATTGTAATTCTCTAAGGATAGTAATTAGTAGGAAACCCTATAGTAAACCTAGCCCCTGTAGTATATTAATAGGAACTTAGAGAAATTATTAAACTACTATTATTAGAAAAATTTAAAGGAGACCTTAAGTAAATCTAGAAATTCTTTATAGATATAAGGAACTACTTTAGCTACTTTCCAACTACTATAGTTAATAATATTATAAAAGTTTAAACTGCAGGAACCTATTTAACTAAAACCGCCAAAGATTAGTTTAAACTATATTTTAGAGATTTTAAATAAACTTAAGAACTAAAGAAATAGTATATTAATAAACTATTTATTAATTATACTACCTTTAAAAAATAACTTAAAAAGCTATATAGAAAAACTAATAAAGCTAAAGAAGTAAAAAAAGTACTTCTATAAATTAAGTAAACTAGATTATATACTAAATATACAGCTGCCTTTATATACCTAGCCGCTAGAACTAACTTAAATAATAAAGTATAGCGTATATTCTACTATTAAGGACTAAAGTCTAATGTTAAAGATAAGTTATACTAAGATAAGTTACCTAATACTTTAGATAAACTTTTTAAAAAAGCTACTTATATTAATAAATGCTTATTTAAACGGTGTAAAGAATATAAATAAGAAGGAAATATATAGAAAGTAATTCTTAAGTATTTTTACTTTAGTAATAACGCTAACTAAGGGAAGAAATAGGATATTATATTCTATAACAATAGAAAACCAGGACTTATGGACCTTAGCATTATTAAGGTATAACGTAAGAATGTTAAATACTATAACTGCGGAAAGAAAGGATATATAAAAAAATACTATTAAGTTCTAAAGAAAGATAGTAATAAGAAATTCACACCTGTTCTAGAACCTAAGGAAAACTAAGCTATTAACACTATATGACCCTTGGTAAACTATAATATACTGTACTTCTTAGTATATTACGATAATAAATACTAAATATACCTTAGCGATAAGTAAGGATTAGGCTGGTTCTTTAAAGAACCTTGTAACGCCTAAACCTTAAATATCCTTAAGGAAGTTACCTAAGAAGAAATAGCAGAAATTAAGAACTAATATACTGTATTTATAACTAACTGATATTAAAAAGCTATATAACTGCACCTAGAAAATAATAGGATAATGGAATAAGGAAATTCACTTAACTTTGAGGATAAGGAAAAAGTTATCTATGAATGGGAATAAGATAAAGGTATATGATAATATAACAAGGATCTTCTAGATACTGTACCTCTGATGTAATATAACCTTTATAAAGGAATAACCTAGGAAGAAATAGATAACCTTAAAAAACGTATGTGCGATTAATATAGGTTAGTAGAATCTAAAAGTATTTACTACCCCTGTAAAATAACTATAGCGGATTAGGAATGCTTTAAGGACTAATATGGACTTAAGGGTATTATTAAAGAAAATAAACGCTACGATAAAATAGTTTAATAAAAGGAACTCGAAGAGCATTAGAAACTCCTGGAACGATGGGGTTAGATTAAACGGATCGACTTATATACTGCTTTTAATAGAATTAAGCTATTAGGAAACTAGTTCTGATAATATATTAAGACTAACGTAGACGAATATCCTATAGCTAAGGCACTAGAATTAGCCCTCTATTACGTCAATAATATCTTAATTACGGATTAATGTAATAAAGTTAATATCGTTAACTGTAAACTCCTACTGTATAAATAATACCTTATGCTTAAACTTTAGGAATAGTATAAAGACTATGGGATTATAGAATATAGATAAGACGAATTTATATTTTATAATAAGGATTGCTATAATAAGCATTAGTACTAACGACGTGCCCTTGTATACATTACCTATAACCTGGAACAATAAGGCTTTAATTTTATAAAATATAGTACTGATAATAAATTACAAGGAATTAATTAGAATAAACTCCGGAAGTATTATAAGCTTACTGCCAGAGACGTCCTTTAGCCTAGATGCACCTGGTGTAAATGCTATAATATTTAAAACTAAGAACTAGGATAAATTGCCTTAGACCTAGACGATATAACTGTTAACCCCTATGGTAATAACTACTATAATGTAACGTCCCGACCCAATACTTAAATAGTATAGGGTAAGTTCCTAAGGTAATAAGCTAAGGTTAATTAGTTTATATTAGCAGAAAGGACAGAAAGTAACTTTAAGCAGTTATAATTATAAAGTAAGTAAAATATAATAAAGATTTAGTCTATATTTAATCTTAATACTTTATTAACAACTATCTATTTAAGTTATTTAAAAAACGTAGGGAATAGAATCTTATATATTTAGTTATAGTACTAGTAATTATTATTTTAGCAGTAATTACTAGAGTAATTACTAAGGCTATTACAGTAAGTACCTAAGTACTTACTAAAAGCATAGTAAGCGCTTAGTTATAATTAGTGCTCTTAGTCCTTTAATAATCCGTATCCTACCCTATAGGCCCGTTTAATAACTATAAAAGGTTGGATTATAATATAATACCCCCTCCCTAAAGGCCTTATCCTTAAGGTCCTTATATTCCAGCCTAACCTATTTCTATAGGCACTAGTAATCTTCCTTCCTTTATTCTTTTTATAATACCTAATAGTTCTTCTTCTAAGTTAATTTTATATTATTATTATTTTACGGATTTTATAGTATTCTGTAGATTTAATATAATACCTTATTTCTATTATTTTAATTATAATTTAAAGTATTAGATAGCAGAGTATTATTCCTCTAAGTATAGTAAGTATATTAGAGCTAGTTGCCTATATAATAGTTAAAGTATAGCTTTAAATTTTTATAAATATATAAATTTTTACGGTAAATATTAATTATATTAAATAAGTATAATATCTTATATTATTTCTAAGTTACATTATTTAGATTTAGCTAAGGAATTAGCGAAATAGTTACTGCTTTAGCATTAGGCAGCGCTTTATAAAGCTTAGGCTAAAATAGATAAGGCTTTAGATTATTTAAAATAACTTTATTATTAAAAACGGCAGTTATAGTCTAAGGGTAAGGAAATAGTTTAGTATAGGTTAAATTTAATAAATAAGTTAGAAGAGGTAGAGTAGCAGGAGTCTAAGGCTTTTTCTACTATATAAGGTTTTTAAGGGGTTAACTTACTTAATTTTAATTTTCTTTTTAATCCTTCTTTAAGCATAGGTTTAGGATTCTTAGATTTAAGTCCTCTAGTGCTAGGGGAAGAAACTTATATACCTTCTTCTTCTTTTTAGGTAGCTTTATTTATTAAGTAGCTAACGTTAGAAGTTTTAAATATAATCTTAAGTTTTTTTAAAAGTCCTAGATTAATTTTATTAAGTTAAAGCTTTTAATAGGTTCTTAAGTATTATAAATTAAGTTATACCTTTTTTATTTAACCTAGTATTTAATTTTATTATTTTCTTCTAGGTTTTTTTATATTACTAAGACTTTATTAACTTCCTATTTTTCTTTATCTTTAATAATAATAATTTTATTTAAAATTAATCTTCCTATTACTTTATTAATTTATACTTTCTTTAAAAGTAATATATAAAATATAAGGTATTTTAGTTATATACCTTCTAGTATTTCTAATTTATAGTTAATATTACTAATTTTCTTTAAGATTTTAAATAGGCTAATTTTCCTAAAATTAAGCTTATTATTTAGTTAGTTTATTTTAATATTTAGTATTTTATAGCCTTATATATATTAAAGTAGGTAAACTATATCCCCCTTCTGGAGGTTTAGTCCCTTAATCTTATCCTTATTTATATAATATTTTATATATTTTTAGATAAATTCTAGCTGTACTTTTAGTTCTTTATGTAAGTTAATTATTAATTTTACTTAAAGTTGTGCTTTATTAGCGTTAGGTCTTTTTTAAAGTAGCCTATATACTAAAGAAGTATATTTATATAAAGTATAAAATAATATTAATTTAGTAGATTTAGATTTTATACTATTATAATATAACTAAGTAAGTAGTAGTTTATTAACTTAATTATTTTACTATAAATTAATAAAATATTTTAAATATTACTTAATAATCTAATTTATTTATTCCGTCTAGCTATCTATCTTAGAATAATATATATTACTAAATTTATATTTTACTCTAAGTCTTACTATTAGTTTTTACTAAAACTTTAAAGTAAAGGTTTATCCTTTATTAGAGATAATTTCTTAAGGTATACTATAATTAACTACTATTATCCTTAAATATATATATATAAGGTCTTTTACTAAATATAATTTTTAATAAAGTAGAAAGTATACTTACTTTATAAACTTATTTACTATTACTAAGATACTATTATAGATTACCTTAGTAAAAGGTTCCTTAAAGAGTAGTAGGTCTATAATATAATTAAAGGTAATTATTTCTTATAGTAATTCTAGTATTAGTAGGGGTTATAGTTTTCCATAAGGCTTATATCTTCTGTATTTAGTATATTAGTATTTATTATATATTACTATAATATTAGCAGTAATTTTCTTTATTTTTTTAAATTAATATATTATAAGTACTTATTAATATATAATTATAATTCCTTAATATCTAAATAGTAGGTATTTATAAATATATTTTATAACTTTCTTTCTTAAGTTAGAAGATACCTAATGCTTAGTTTTATTTATAAGGTATTTATTTTTTATTATAACCTAAGATAGAAACTAATGTAGTTCCTAATCTTTTATATATTCCTTAATTTCTTTAAAAAGTTTATTATATTCTTCTACTTTAAATATTAAGTTAAAAGATCTTTATTTATAATTACCTTATACATTCTAGTATAATATAGTACTTTAATAATCAGGGATTTCTTAAAAGTAGTTAATCCTTCTACTAAGTACATTAGTTCTTCTATTCTCCGATCCTTTATAATATATAAGTTTATAGTTAAATTTACTTAGGAATTTAAAGTATTTTAATTATTTTCTAAATAATTTTTAAATAGATATAAAGTAAGTAATATTCTAATAATTAATAAAGATCTTAATTTAAAATTTACTTCCTCTGTAGTATTAGCTTTATTATTCTAAATAGCTCTTAATTCCTAAGAATTCTTTATTATAGACTACGTAATTAAGTTTAGCTTTATTAAGCTTTTAAAAGTAAAATATAATAAAGTAAAGTTTCCCTTTATTATCTTATTAACTTAGTACTCCTTTAATTACGTATTTTAATATATTAGTTTTAATTTCTACTGGTTTCTCTTAGTTATATATAGCTAAAACAGGTTCTAAAGTTATAGCTTATTTAATTACTTAAAATACTTATTCTACTTCTTTTATTTATTTAAACTTTTAATCTTTCTTTATTATATTAATCAGAGGTTAAGCTAAAACTAAGAAGTTTTAGATAAAGTATTAATAGTAATTAGCTAATCTATAGAAACTTTATACTTCCTTAACTAATATTAGTATTAGCTATTTATTAATTACAGTAACTTTCTTTAAATTTATATATATAGTTCTAAGAGTAATAATATATTTTAAAAATTCTACTTCTTACGTATAAAATTAATATTTCTTAAGGTTTACAAAGAGGTAATTATCTTATAATGCTTAAAGTATTAAGTATATATATTCCTTATATTCTTCTTTAGTCTTTAAATATATTAAAATATTATTTAAATAAATAATAATAAATTTATTTTAATATTTCTAAAGGATATAGTTAATCCTTTTTTAGAAAGATATAGATATATTTATTAATCCTTAAGGTATTACTAGGAATTTATAAAATTCTCCTAGAGTACTAAAGGCTATTATTTATTTATACCCTTCCTTTATTTAAGTTAACCTATAGGTATTAGTAAGGTTTAGCTAAGAATATATTATAGCTTTTTATAATTAATCTCTTACCTTAGATATTAATAGTAAAGGAGTTTAATCTTTAATTATAATATTATTTAGTTATCTATAATTAATAATTAATTATAGTTTTCTATTTTTTTTTTAGAATAAAGATAATAGGGTATTATACTAGGGAGTTAGAGATTCTAATATATCCCTTCTCCTTCTGTTCCTATATCTATTTATGAAAAGTATTAAGTTCTAATTAATTAAGGTTATATAGCAGAAAGTACTTTAGTTATTTCCCTTCCCTTAATTCTATTATATAGTCCTATTTAGTATATAGTAGTATTTATATACTTCTGTCTAAGTTAGTTAAGGTCTTCTAAAATAAAGCTTTAAACTTTTAATATTATTTTAAAATATTAGCTATTAGGTCCGCAGGGGTCTCTGTATTTTATTTATTTATAAGAGTTTTATTAAGGAATAGTAGTACTTAAGATATTACTTTTAGTACTTTAGGGATATCTCTTTATTCTTTATATTATTTAATTATTCCTTCTAATTATTATAGTATATAATCTTCTTCCTTAGGTTCTTTTATAAATTCTAGGAATTAGTTAAGTTTATATAAGTCTTATTTCCCTCTGGTAAACCTTTTTAAGGATTAAGCTTCTGCAGCTTTAAATTGCCTTTATTATTATTATATAAGAATCTTATTAGGCTTAGGGAGTTAAGGCTTCTGGCTTCCGCTATCCTCCTTCTAATCTAAAGTTCTTTCGCTATTTTACTAATAAATTAAGCCTTTATTCTATTTTATTAAAGGTTTATATTAATATAACTATAGTATACTTAGGATAATATCCTATTTTAAGGTATTAATAATATTATATATTACCAAGGTAGTTTAACTAAAGACTTTAAAATATAGGTAATTAGTCCGTCTTTTAATCTATCTATTATTATATTTAAATAGTTTTCCTTCTTTATAAAGGAGTTAGTACAGTTTCTTCTTTTATTTCTATAGTACCTGCAGGTATATTACAGTTATAGCTAATATATAGTTTCTATTTGCTCTAAAGTTTATTATAACTTTAAGCAGTTCCTTATTTTATATTATTATAAAAGTGATTTTTTTTTTAAGGTATTTCTTTTTTTTATTACTATTATATTTATATTCCTTTTTAAAAAACATAAATTCTTTATTTATCTTATAGTACCCTTTATTTAGAGACTATTCTAGTTTTTTAAGTACCAGTCTTTAATTTTCTGTAATATATATAGCTTATAGTATAGGTTTTTGTAATTAATCTACTCTTCTGCTTTACAGTATAGTCTTATTTTTTTAATATATATATTATAAGTAATTTTATTATTTTACAGGTTATTAAGGGTTTTCCAGAATTTATAATATCTTTAAAGGAGATTATCAGGGGCTCCTGTATAAGTCCTAAAGTTAAATCTAATTTAATATAATTAATTTATTAGTTATTATTCTTTAATTTATTTTTCTTCTAAAGCTTTATTATACTATACTTTTAACTTATTTTCTTAATATTATATATAATCTTATTTTTAATATTATCTATATTATTAAAATAAACAGTTGTAAGTTCTTTTACTATATTTTTACTATTTCTAGATTTTATATTCCTTATACTTTCTACACTAGGGCTTTAGATATTCTAATAGTAGTCCTTTTTATTAATATTCTATTAAGTTAAAAGGGTATAGCTTTAGAATTATAATTCCCAGGCTCCTAATTTTAAAGGTAGGTACCTATCCTTAATGCTAATATTAGTTATAAAGTTCCTAAATTAAGGTAACAGAGTTTTATTATAAAAAAGTATTATACTTTACCTTCTATTTTATATATTCTATATATTAATACGTAATATAACTTATTTAATATATTTAATAGTATTATAGGTAATTAGGATTAACCTTTTTATTATTAAATAGGTTTTTTTAATATACCTTATACTATCCTTAGGCTTTATTAGTATTAAGGCTAGTAATAATTCTTTATATTTTATTATAAAGTAGCTAGTTTCTAAGTTATTTTCTAAGTTCTATATATAACCTACGACTATAAATCTTAGGATTATAGTTAATTTACTTTTATTAATATTCTTAGAGAATTTCTACTTCCTTTAGTTAATATTTAAAGTTTATAATATTACTATTATTTCTAAATACTACTAGCTTTCCTAGGTTTTTAAAGTATTAAGCTTTAAGCTTATTAGAGTTATTAGGCTCTGTTTATATAGGTCTATTTTTAGAAGTAGTAGGATTAGCTTTTTTACCTAATTTTCCTAATTCTTCCTTATACTAAGGGTAATTGCTGTTTTTTTATTATAATAAGTCAAGGGATTGTTCTTCTTATTCCAAGAGGTATACCTTTTTCCTTAATTTTAGAATTTTCTTCTTTTATTCTTTTTTAGGTGCTTAACAGTTGCGGGCTATATAATCTATCTTACTATAGTTATAGTATTTAAATTTTTTCTTACGTTATAGAAGGTCTAGATTTATTTTTCCAGGTTTACTACTATTATCTTTAGCTATTTCCTTATTTTATTTCTTACTTTAATTAACCTAGTAATTGTTTTACTAATATTATAGAGTAGTATTATTCTTAAGTTTATATAATAAGTTATTAGCTTAAATATAAATATTTATAAATGAAACTAGAGTATAAGTTATTTAGTTAATATTATATATTTTTACTTTAACTTCTGGCTTTAGTCTATTATAGAATTATTTAATAAGAGCTAACTTATTCTATTTAATATATAAAGCTATATTTTAGAATTTTACAGTGTAGTTTAAGTATTTCCCCTTTTAGTATATATTAGTTAAGATGTTTTTAGCTATTTAATTTTCGCTAATATTTCTAAATACCTTTTTTAATTTAGCAATATATTTATTATAGTTACTAAAGATTTATTAAGTTTATTCTTCTACTTCTCCAGCTAGACTTTCTAAGTAATTATCTAAGATAAGTTTAAACTATTTTAAAGTAGTTCCTTTAAGTTATAAGGTAGTAAAGCAAACCTTCTTCTTAATATTATTAAAAATATTTTTAAAGTCCTTAAAATAAGCCTTAAGTTAGATTAGGTATAAATAAAGTTCTTTAATATCTCCTTTAAATATAGGGGGTAGCTGTTATTTAATAAGGATTTTAATGTTAATTATCTTAGGTTTTTCTTTATTAAGCTTATTAACTAAGACTTTATTAAATTTATATATATTTTAAAGAAGCGTTACTAGTTTGTTTTTCCTAAAGGAATTAATATTAGGTTTATTTTCTATAGTAATGTTTCTGTTTTTATTAACTATAAATATACTAGGTTTAGTAGTTAAGGTATTTAAGCTAGTTCTAGGTATAGTAATTTATATTACTTAAAGGTTACTTAGTATCCTTTTAAATAAGAGTTATTAATATATAACGTCCTGACCTAATACTTAAATAATATAGGGTAAGTTCCTAAGGTAATAAGCTAAGGTTAATTAGTTTATATTAGCAGAAAGGATAGGAAGTAACTTTAAGTAATTATAATTACGAAGTAAGTAAGATATAATAAAGATTTAGTTTATATTTAATTTTAATACTTTATTAATAACTGTCTATTTAAGTTATTTAAAGAGCGTAGGGAATAGAATCTTATATATTTAGTTATAGTACTAGTAATTATTATTTTAGTAGTAATTACTAAAGTAATTACTAAGGCTATTATAGTAAATACCTAAGTGCTTACTGGGAGCGTAGTAAGTACTTAGCTGTAATTAGTGCTCTTAGTCCTTTAATAATCCGCGTCCTACCCTGTAGGCCCGTTTGATGACCATAAGAGGTTAGATCGTAATATATAATGACGTAGATAATATAATCTACTATAACCTAAATATAATCTTAGGACAGAAATTATAAAAATTCTAAGTACCCGGCACTCTAGAAGGATACCCGATTATAGTCTATATAAACTTAGAAGCTATAATAAGCTATATTACGCCTTAACTTATTAACCGCCTAGAGTTAACTAACCGTAAGAAGGAGAAACCATATGCGCTTACTAATATTAAATAATAACCCTTTATATATAATAATAGAACTGTTAACTGTAAGACCGATTACCTTAAAATATAGTTTAGTAGAATTGCTAATTAATTAAAGTTTAATATTACTAATATCTTAGGATATAATATACTTTTAGGATATAATTAGCTAAAGTTACGCAACCCTGATATTAATTAGAAGGAAGGCTACGTAATATGGCGACCTTGCGCCTAATTAATTAATCTTTTAGCGAAACTATAATTAGATTAGGAGGATTAACAGGATGCTGTAATATCCCCGAAGATAGGATTAGAAACCCCTGCATTAAATTAAAAAAAGATATAAAAATATATAAAAATAGAAACAGTTATAAAACAGGTACCTACTGTAGAACTAAGAAAGTTCCTAAGAATAGTTAAATACATTAAGAAACCTAAGAAGAAATAGCTTAGATTTCTTAACTTAATTATATAAAAGGTTAAGGATTTATACTACTAAGACTAAGATACCCTGGAACGTTTAAAAAATATATTAATAGACCTCTAGTATATGAAAGTCTTTAATAAAGAACTTAATACTAGACTACTAGAATATAGCTAATGGGATTATAAGATTAAACTTATAGATAATAAAGTCCTAACGTTTAATAAAATCTATAACCTAAGTGCTACTAAGCTTAAGATACTTAATAAATAGATTAGGGACTAGCTGAAAAAAGGTTATATTAGACCTTTTAAATCCTTAGTAGGATATCTAGTTATATTTATACCTAAAAAAAACAGTAAACTTTAACTTATTATAGACTACTGATAATTAAACGTAATAATTAAAAAAAATTTTATGCTGCTACCTTTAATTTTAGAAATTAAAGACCGGCTTACAGGAGCTAAGATCTTTATATTGCTAGATCTTAAAGGAGTATATAACCTTATTTAAATTAAGAAAGGTAATAAATAGAAAACCGCCTTCTGTATTAAATACGGACTTTATAAATGTTAGGTAATACCTTTTAGACTTATAAATACCCTAGTATCTTTTTAGAAAATAATTAACTATATACTATAAGACTATGTAGATTATTTTATTATTATATACCTTAACAATATCCTTATTTATTCTAAGAACCTGGAAGAATATAAGGAATACATTAAAAGGGTATTATAAACACTTTAAGATAATTAACTCCTGGTGGAACTTAAGAAATACAACTTCTACATACAGAAGGTTATATTCCTAAAATATATTATTACCCTAGGAAAAGTCTAAATAAACCCTAAGAAACTTAAAGTAATTAATAATTAAAAGCTACCTAAGAACGTTAAGTAAGTATAAAGCTTTTTAAGACTTGTTAATTACTATTAACGTTTTATTAAGGACTTTTTGAAAATTGTTATGCTACTTATGAACTTGACTAAAAAGGATGTTAAATTTAAACTTACATAAGATGCTTTAATAGCCTTTAGATACCTTAAATAAGCTTTTACTACTGTGCTAGTATTTATAATATTTAACCTAAATAAACCTATTATAATTGAAACTGATGCCTTAGATTATGTAATTGGTGGAGTACTTAGCTAACTAGATGAAAAAGGGAAACTTAGGACTATTACCTACTTCTCTGAGAAACTATATAGACTAGAACTTAGATACTTTATCTATGATAAAGAATTTATAGCTATATATTAAGCGCTTAGTAAGCAGTATTAAAGACACTACTGTAAAGGAAGCTGATTTCCAGTAATAATTCTTATGGACTACTAGAATATCACCTACTTTATAATAACGTAAGAACTATCTTATAAATAAGTCAAGTACTATAAGTAACTCTCTAAGTTTAAGCTTATTATTAAGCACTGTAATAGTTTGGATAATAGATAAGCTAATATACTTAGCAAACGCCTAGACTACTTTTAGGAAATCCTGGAAGTTAAGGTATAAATATTAGAAATAAACTAGTACAGAGACCTTACGATTTAATTAATTAATATAATATACTAAATTAAAATAGACGATCTGATTATTAACGATATAAAGGAATACGTTAAGAATTAGGAAAATAAATAATACCCAGAAGGCGTTTCTATAGACATTGGATACTTAATATTAAATAGACTTATCTAGGTACTAGAGGACTTATATAGTAAAATAGTAAAATCAGTCTACGTATATAAACTTAATAGATACCGTAGAATATAAAAAACTACCTAGTAAGTTATATAATACTTTAAATTTAAAGGTATTAAGAAATAGGTACAGAAGGTTATATTAGAATATATAATATACGGATAAGCTAAGGTATTACGCTACCTTTTTTATAGAAAACTATAACTTTTACCAGTTCTAGTTAGAAATTAGGAATTAATAATATTTAACTATATTATAAAACTTCTATCTTCTAAAGAATCTATAATTAATAAAATATAGGATAGTATCTTTATAGTAGTTAATTAACTTTTAAAAATAGCTTACTTTATCCTAGTTACTAAGAAAAGCTCTATAGAAGACCTAGCTTATATCTTTTTTTAAAATATTTACGCCTACTATAGACTACTAAATAAGATTATCTTTAATAAAGGATTAATATTTATATTAAAGTTTTAGTAATTACTTATGGCGAGAATTAAATTAAAATATAAGGCTAGTATAGCTTACTACCCCTAGATAGATAGTTAAACTAAGTAAATTAACTAAATTATTAAAACCTACCTATAATATTACGTTAACTTTAACTAAGATAATTAGGTAGAATACTTACTAATTGCTTAAGTATCCTATAATAGTATACTAGTAGAATCTACAAGCTACTTACTATTTTACGTAAACTATAGGTTTAAACTAGATCTACACTGACCTTTTATTAAAGGAGAAAATGCTAGTAAAGCTATTATTATAGTAGATAAACTTAAGGAACTATATTAAGAATTGCGAGTATAGTTTAAATTTATTAGAGAATAAATAGTTAAATTTGCAGATATTAAAAGGATTAGAGGACTAACCTTTAAGGAGGGAGATATAGTCTACCTACTCTAATACTTATAAAATAATAAATAGCTAAACATTAGAATTAATAAGCTAAGTAATAAACTTAACTTTAAAAAACTTAGACTTTATAAAGTTATAAAGAAAATTAGACCTGTTAACTATAAAATAGACCTTCTACCTGCCCTAGGATAATAAGGAAGAACTATGTATTTAAATTTTTATATTTTACTACTGGAAAAAGTACTAGTAGATAAAGAAATAGGTAAAGTTATATAGGACGAAATTGTTATTTAAGGCAAGGAACTTAAATATAAAGTTGAAAAACTTAAAATAATAAGATTTAATAAAAATATCTAATAAATAGAATACCTAGTAAAATAAAAAGGTTATAATAAAATAGAAAACTTTTACTAATCTATTAAAGACTTTAAATATTTAAAAGATCTTATAAATAACTTTTACTAAAGTTTAAGTTTAATAAAAAAGAGTTAAAGGTATCCTAATTAATAGCATTAACTATGGAATTTATAATTATAGGATTAAATAGATTAGGTAATAATATTTTAGCCTAACGTAAGGCCTCTGCTTTTTACTCCTTCTGCTTAATATAATCTAATTTATCTAAATTATTAATACTCTGCGCTATAGTATATATTATTTTTCTATATTATAACTTCTTTTTTTTATAAAGGCGTTTAACTTTTGCACTAGATAAGCAAAGACGTTTAAGCTTACGCTTATGTTCTTCTTCTGCTTTTTTAATCTTAGCTTTTAGCTTAATATATTAAGATACTACTTTACGAAATTACGTAGGAGAAAGCTGTTTTATATTATAAAGAGACTTTTAATTAATTATATAGGAGGAATAATAAAAAGACTCTCCCTCTGCGAAATAATATTTAGATTTAGAAGCTTTATAGGTAAAATATTTATTTATTTTAACTAAGTAAGATAAGATAGATAAGTAAAGATTACTATACTATTTATATTTATTAGTCTTTTGCCCTTTAGATTTAGTAAATATAATAGTAGTTATTACTTTAGAAATTATAAATAAAAGGAAATAAGGATAAGAAAACTTATAAAAAGAGAGGGAGTGGGTTACTTATACTGGATTAAGTAAGGTTTTAAAGATAAAACTAATAGGAGGGGGATATTATATTATAACCTGGCTTTTATAGTTGCAACAACAGGCCTACGGGGTAGGCGCCGCCGGATTAATTATAGACTAATAGACTAATAGTAGTACGCTTGCTTAACTTTTCTAATAAGCTATATAAGCAGTATCTTATCTAGCTTATCTAATAAGCTTTACAAGCCTAGAATTAACTAGGTATATAAGTCTATTTTATATTATTTATTAGAATACTTAGATAGCCAGTTGTTATTAATATAATAGCATTTAGATTAAACATCTAAATACTTTATTCTACAGCTAGTAATAAGATTACCTATCTACCGACCTAACTGCTTCGCTAATATAAACTATAGAACTATTCTAAGGTTTATCCCTTGGGAAAAACACTGTCTATACTAACCTATAGATACTGGTTCATTACACGTAGGCTAATTTAAGATAATAATAATAAGTATATAGTATATCTGCGGCTATTTTAAAAGTTAATATATATTTTACTAAAGAAAAGTTTTTATGCCTTTTATAAACCTTTATAGATAGATTAGGTATAACGGAAACGTAAAGAAGAAAAGAAAATATACTTTATAAGGATTGTGTACTATAGCTAGATTAAGTACTAGGCCTTATTAGGTCTTAAGGATAAGACTAATAGAAGAGGGGGGTATTATATTATAATTTAAATTAATAAAGGTATAAAGGAAAGGTACCTGGAATAATTATTAACTAAATAACTAATTACGAGAAAGAGTAATAAAAATTAGTACTTTTATAATTAAAGCGACTTATATAAATGCTTCTGATACTTTAAGGAGTAATAGGTTATAATGCTTTTTATAGAACGACTGGATATATAAGATTTGATTTTCTATGCTTTTTAAGATAACTTAGATAGATAGTTATTAATAAAGCATTAAGATTAAATATAGACTAAATCTTTATTATATCTTACTTACTTTATAATTACATCTGCTTAAAGCTATTTCCTGTCCTCTCTGCTAATATAAACTAATTGACCTTGGCTTATTACCTTGGGAACTTACCCTATACTACTTAAGTATTGGGTCGGGACGTTACAGAGATATATTGGTAGAGTCATCCTAACAACCCTGCCAAGAAAATGATATAACTTATCCACAGTTACGGAAACTAAAGAGGACTGGCAACTATTCTACTCTAAACTGTGGTGTCTCTTTTATCCTGCCATGATTATTGACAGATATCATTGCGTAGGTAACTTGGTATAACTCAAGATGCCGAGCTTGTAGTATGAGGTTAGCTGAAACAGCATGTGTATCACCTTCAAGGATAAGATTGACTTGTTAAACGGGAAGCACGAGCTACATAGGTCGTAATTACTGATCGGACAATGTAAACATTCAGCCTACTCATTCGTCTAATCATATAGACAGACTGTTAAGTGTACCCTGAGAGTTTATTCGGGCCTGTATGCAGTCCAATAAAACAAGGTTAACCCCAGTCATAAGTTCATCACTCATCATAGTAGATTCATAGCTACCAGGCAACATCTGAAATAATTTCATTTATTTATATTCACAAGCACTCATCTCAGTGGCCTGAGACGGACAAGTTGATGTAACCCTGGTTATAAGCCGGCGGAGAGTAAGCGCCCTTCTCTTGGCGTAAGAACTACATGTTGTATGCATATATTTGAACCCGCAATTGCAATTCGCCGTAACCTTGTTTACTAGCTCTGTAACAAACAAGCATTTGGGGCCATCCTTTTTTTGACAGAACTACAACTTACGAGGATAACATTACCATATGGCAAAGCTCTAGTTTGCAATTCTTGAAGAGCATTCCGCCGCTAGTTCTGTGAAACTAAGGGATAATTAATGCTTACTTGGTACTGGTCAACCGCTTCTGCTCAATCGGTTGATATTTTGGCATACGGATAGTACTTACGAATATTTCAGCAGACGTTGACAGGTGATACAACTATCTCTACTAGCCCAAGACTGGTAAGCATAAATATACCCAATATCAAATAAGCAGTACGTAAGTCTACAACTCCGAAAGAGAGGGTCAAGGCGGCCAAAGCGGGCGCCAAGTTGCCAAGTTAACAAAAGTTCTCAGGTTAAAATAATTCCAGGATATGTTATCAAATTAACAAATCAGGTCGAGTTCGTGTGGGTGCCTTCAGAGTCTATAAAGCCTGCGGCAACCTCATGAGAATATTACCTAGGTCTTCTCTCCATGGACTTCGCTCTTACTTCAATCAAGCGAGCTATATCAAAATTTAACAGTTAACCCATCATATCTCATCAAGTTCGTATTATTCCAAATACCCTTACTTCTTCTATACAGAGCTTCTGCGTCACGGTGACACATCGTCCTTAACTAAAGGAAATCAGACCAATCCTCCCACAGCCATGTATATGCCAACTACTCTCCTCTCTCTCGTCAGCGTCTCGGCCTTGGCCTCCGCCGCAAACACCAGATGCGCCAATGGTGAGATTGCTATTGGAACCCGAACCAACTGCTTCCTTGTCGGCCAGGGTTGGGAGTGCTCCGCATCGACAGGAGTCATCCTGTCAAATAACTGCGGTACAATTGACGCATCGGAAAACTCAGACTACTGCAATGGCGGCTGGCATGGATGGACGGTCTCCTGTTCAAGCGACGGCCATACTCCTTCACTACAGCTTGGGCCTGGCGGGCAGCTCTGGGGAGACTGTTACCAACAGGTCTCCACCTGCAGTGCTGGGCCTACTCAGACAACCTCGGCCGGTTATTGCTGCAAGTTCATCGGAACCGTTCCCTCCAAGCAGTAGCATGGGCTTATCGCGGCCCAGAGCCTCGCACTAAGGAGTAAGGCAAACAGTGATACCGCCGACTGGTCTCGCGGGCTGCGAGCTTGGCGTTTCACCTGCAAGCATTATGTCTAGATTCTTGAAATCTCGAGACTTGGCGGCCGCAGGTCTGAAAAGGGATAGCTACAGAGCATGATGGCTTTGGCTGTGGCTAAGGACAATTTGTTATCTTGCCTTAATTTCGCTCTTCTCAGGGGCTATAGTACTTTACTATTACTTTATCTAAACTTTCATTCTTTCTTACTGACTAAACAAAGATCCATACTCCTAATTACAAATTTGCATCCATTTAATTGTCTTTTAGTAAGACATGTTATACTATACTATACTATGTCTGATATAATGTTCTTTGACGGCTCTGTATGTATATTTAATCTCTGCTGTCGGCGATGAGCCGAAATCAGACAAAGTAATGTTACTGGATAACCCACTAGTCATATTTGTCATTTTTATTTGCAGGGAAATAATAACTTCTAGGCTGAATGAGATGATTTGATGGATTATTTCCACTATGCGGCCCTCTTAGCTAACATGAGCGTTGGATGAAGGGGTCGCATAAGCGGGACACCTAAATCATCCAGGTTACTCACAGGACTCACACAACCCCAATTCGTAAAATAGGCGAATTGTAATTCGACTAGACACCGGCTCTATTACTAAGTTCAAATAGTTCTCCCCATGAATAATTAGTAGACGAGCTTACCGGAACATCGGCAGTTGAGGCTACGGGGAGATGCGGGGAAATAGACTATCGTGGGAAAGCTGTTCCGCTGCGGAGATCAACACACTGAGTGCTGTCGGTATGATGGCTTCAGAAAAGATCGTATAAGTCAAAGTGCTAGTATAAAATGTCTCGGTAGACTCTATAGACTCTTGATTAGTAGGCTTTGCCAAGTAATGATAGCCCGTTTCTGGTAACAGTTGACACTATGTTGTTCAAGGCCTTCTCCCTCGTCAGCCTCATAGGGCATGCTCTCACTGTCTTTGCCGTGTCCTCACCTACAGTTCATACCATCAATGGAACATATTCAGGATTAAATATTCCATCTTTTAAACAAGAAGCATTTTACGGCATTCCATATGCTCAAGCACCTGTCGGGGACCTCCGTCTCCGAAGATCTCTGCCATACAACCAATCTTGGTCTGGCGTACGGAATGCAACAGTCCGATCTGATTCGTGTCCAGGGTATAACGGATTTCCACTTACTCTTGTTGGTGGGAGCCTTATCGACGGACTTACTCTAGGAGAAGACTGCTTGACCATTGATATTGTCCGACCAGCCAACATCAACCCTCTCGACAAATTACCCGTCTTTGTCTGGTTCTATGGTGGAGGTAAAATATTTATGTTGCCGACCTTTAGCTTTATAGTGAAACTGATTCCATACAGGTTTTATTGCTGGGGGATCTGCTGATCCCAAGTACAATATGTCATATATCGTCCAAAACTCGGTAGAGATGAACAAGCCCATTATGGGTGCCATCATTAACTATCGAACAATGTGTTTTGGCTTCTTGGCATCTAAAGAAGTTTTAGATGCTAATGTTGGCAATATTGGGCTCTTTGATCAGAGACGAGGCCTTAAATGGATCCAAGAGAACATCAAAGGCTTTGGTGGTGATCCTAAAAAGGTAAATGCTCTCTACAACAGGTGAATATTTATTGACTTGTGATAGGTCACAATCGCGGGAGAAAGTGCGGGTGGTTCAAGCACAGGCTATCACCTAATTGGCTTCAAGGGCAATAATGACGGACTTTTCCGTGGAGCCATTATGGAGAGCGCAAGTTTGCTAGGAGCTCCAAGTAAGCCTTAAACTTCTTTAGATAGACCAAAGTAAGTGCAACTAATCATGTAGTTAATACCCCTGAACAGCTGCAGCGAAGCTATCAAGGCATGTACGACAACATTACAGAAACTGTGGGTTGCAGTACCTCGAACGACAGCCTAGCTTGCCTGCGAACTATTCCATATGATGTTTTGCATAAAGCGTGTATTGGGTTCCGCCAGACGCCAATCATGGATGGCGAGTTCATCTCACAATTACCGTCACAGTCTATCCAAAAAGGAGAAATCGCCGATGTTTCCATCATTATGGGTACTAATACTGATGAAGGGACTGCTATTTTCTTAGGCCCGCGCGCAAATCCTTTGAATACCGATGAGGATGTATTCAAATACGTCCAGGCTCTTGGAAGTGGACTTGACAATGAAACCGTACAGACAGTGATGAAGTTATATCCAGATGACCCTACCTGAGGTTGCCCATTTGGAACTGGGCCCGAACGATTCGCAGACCAGGGATTCCAGTACAAGCGAGGCGCTGCTATTGCTGGCCACTATTTTATGCACGCTGGGCGAAGATTCTACGCAAACTCACATAGTACCCGAAGCCGTAAACCGATATATACATATAGATTCGACCAAGCACCTTGGGATATGAGGGAGCCATCTATCATGATCGTCCCTCCAGTCTATGTGACACACTTCTCCGAGGTACTTACCAATTACGCGATTTCTGCATCTCATGGCTAATCATTAATCACAGATTGTGTATGTGTTTGACAACCCCAATAACAACAGTAACTTCATTGGTCCCTACCGAAGCTATGCGAGGCTTCAGTCCTTCATGTCGCGATCTTGGGCTTCGTTTGTTCATGATCTCAATCCCAATAACCACGGACTACAAGATCCGAATCTCCCAAAATGGCCAGAGTATGATCCGAAGCAGCCTCAAAACATCGTATTTCGCGAAGGGGGGAGTTTCATTGAGAACGACGATTACCGGAAACCACAGCTGGCTTTTTGGGGCACTATCTGGCCAGAACTTCAGACCTGAAGGAGGGTTATTTCACTGTAAACAGATGTTGAGCCGATTTCGACTTATAACACACAATGTGTATGGAAATGTATATATAAATACATCTATCAATCAATATGTTTAGAAAAAAGCATCAAAATAATCCGACCGGATACCTCTACCGTATTTACCGGGGTCCTCGGTTCGTAGCAACTAGTGATATTTTGGAAGAAGCTGATAAACGCTTAAACGCCAACTACTCCGCATAGACGGCAACTTAATCGAATTACTCCAATAATGACATCATTACCACTAAGATTGCTATTATGGATGATACCGCTGACAAGGGATATCCTGTTGGCATTGCTCTATGGCCGCTATTCTAGATTACTACCCCATTTAATAGTGGCATGATCCACAACTAGGTGTTACAAAGGATTATCCAATTAAGTCGGATTTGATGTGTTACATCAGAAAGTAATATTTAGTGAAAAATATTAGCAGACAATGAAACATGATTGCTCATAGCTATGGATAGCTCTCTTCATTCTCCTTCACAAATCTAGAGCTATTTGGTTGGGATGAAATTGGAAAACCCTACTAGTGCCTACTAGAGTATACGACTATGTCATCAGCTCTGACCAAAGTTTGCTCCAGTACGCCAGCTGTGGTTTCCGGTAATCGTCCTTCTCCAACCAGCTGGCACCAGCTCTGAAAACAATATTCTGCGGATTAGAAGTGTCATATTTAGGCCATACTGGCTTTCCCTGAAGACCGTGGTTGTTTGGGTTCTGATCATGGATGAATGATACCCAAGATCGAGACACGAAGCTGGCTAGCTCTGAGATAATTGGATACGGCCCAATCCAGTTGACATTCTTATCCGGATTATCAAAAACGTGGACAATCTCAGTGTAATGAGTGACATATACCGGCGCAGTCGTTGTAACATCAACCTCCATCATGTCCCACGGCGCTTGGTCGAAGCGGTACGTATAGATCGGGTGCTTGGAGCGCTGGCTATGATCGACGGCGTAGGCACGGCGACCAGCGTGGATATTTACATCACCAGAAATGGCAGCTCCACGCTTGAACTGGAAGCCTTGGTCTGCGAATCTCTCGGGTCCAGTACCAAAGGGGCAGCCCTGGATGGGGTCATCAGGATAGAGACGGAGGATGTTGGCGACAACTGTCTCGTTGAGACCACCACCAAGATGTGCGACAAGGGACGAAATGTCACTGTCGTTGTTCAGGGTTCCACGGGGCGTAAAGAATTCAGCTGTGCCCTCGTCTGTGTTAGATCCCATGATGAGGGCGACATCGGCGATCTCGCCCTTTGCTATTGAGACGGATGGAGGCTGAGAAATAAATTTGCCGTCTATATAGGGTTTGAACTGGAAGCCATTCACAGCACTGAAGAGCTTCGCGTAAGGAACGGTACGAAGACAGGCCAGGGAGTCTGCGGCCGTGTTACAGCCGACCGTTGTGGTGATGTTATCATACCATCCTTGGTAAGTGACATTCAACGTCTCAACAGTATTCACTGTTATGAGCAGTTAGCAAAACCTCATTGCCAGCCGCATTGGTTTCAGTCATCAAAGACATGACTTACTCGAAGCACCGAGCAAGCTCGAACTCTCCAGAATGGCACTTCTGAATAGGCCGTTGTTCTTCCCCTTAAATGCCACCAACGGGTATCCAGCTGAGGAGCCTCCTGCACTCTCACCAGCAATTGTGACCTTGCTGGGGTCACCGCCGAACGCGCGAATATTCTCAGACACCCATTCCATCGCCAGCCGCTGGTCAAAGAGAGCGATGTTACCTACTCCTGCGGCCGCGACCTCCTTGGAGGCCAACAAGCCAAACGCTGATGTGCGGTAGTTGGGAACGACAGCGATTATTGGCTTCTTCATATCCATTGAATTGCGCACCATGAAGGACGTGTTGTAGCGCGGGTCAGCAGATCCCCCGGCTTTAAAGCCACCGCCGTATATCCAGAAGAAAACGGGGAGGTTGTCTCCAGGCTTAACGTTGGCTGGCCTCACAATGTCAAGAGTTAGGCAATCCTCGCCCATGGTTAAGCCGTCGGCGAAGCCTTGAGCGAAGGGCTTATCGAACCCAGGGCACGAATCAGATCGCACAGTGGCATTACGAGAGCCTTTCCATGATTGATTGTACGGCAAGGGATAGCGAAGTCTCAAGTCTCCCAGCGGAGGCGTCGCAAAGGGGATACCATAAAAGGCCTCCTGATTGAAAGTTTCGAGATTAAGACCAGTATAAGTCCCATTGACGGTATGAGCCGAGGGTGCGTTGTGATGAGGGACAGCTGAAGCACTGGCAGGAGACAAGCTGCCCAACCAAAAGAGAGCCAAAGAGCACAAGGTTATTGACTGATGGCAGTACATCTTATCTTGTTACAATTGCTTTATCGAAGCATCCTATCACTGGCCTTGAAGTTTCACTTGTAGAATGTCATGCAACCCATTGAGAACACCGTGATTCTTTATAGCCACGATGTTTGCTTTACAGAGGCCTCTCCTTTTTGTCTCGGGGAGCTATACGGCTACACACTATTCACACTATTCACTACAATAGCCGATGTAAATGCTATTAGTTTGGAATCTAGCATGATGGAGCCGCCAACGAAACTCTCCCCGGACTCCCCCGGATTCCCCTCCGAGAGGCGTCCTCTCAGAGCGTTTACCCCACGCCTGTCAGCTCGAATTCATGAACAGAATGGAATTCTCCCCGGATTCTCCCCCGGAGGCGTCCCGATCTCTCCGCATTCACCCCACACTTACTAGCTAGATCGAAGAGCCGGGCTAGTACCACATTATCCAGTCAGCCGGAAATGCTTTCCGGAGCTTTGGGATTTATATAACTCAGATTTATAATTGCCTGATCGTTTTGCGGTGAAGTTCGGAACTCGGCAGGCCTAGATTGTGATGGAACGAAGTTATATGAGAGTGGCTGAGATAGACCAATAGAATGAACGCCGCAAGGTTGGAGTCGGTGACCTTTTTTGGCAGGGGTGGAGGATATTAGGGACGGTGACATCCCAGATCTTGTTGTTAAACGAGATGATAAAATCAGGAATAAAAATGGTAAACCGCATTCATGAATTATTTCGATGGTCGATTGTGTAGTCTGCAAACTTTTATAAAGAGCGTCCCTGCGACGGTGTTGCTGAGTGATGTTACGGATGAGCTAACCCTACTAATGCGGCTATGATGACTAGAGAGTTGGCACCATGTTGGCGTATTTCTTCAGCTACCTTGTCAACTAACACGTCAATACACTAGCAGCTGCTACTTATTAAATGTGTGGAAATGGAGTAGAGGGATGCAGGAAGCGAGTCGTTCGAGGACGCACATACATGAAAGGCAGTACTGGAGGCGCTGAGAAGCATATTACAAGAGTTAACTCTAAGGAGCATCCACATCATTTTGGACGCACCCGATGACAGCATGATCGGCTTTCGGCAACTGATTGACTTTACTATACGGGATCAACCGGATTTTATCGAGCCACGTGGGTTGCACATTTTGATATGGAGGAGCGACTAGAGGCTGACAATCAGTAGTCCAGACTGTGATTGGAGCGCAACAAAAGTCTATCTTCATGGTCATCAAAATAGGCAATAAGCATTTGGCCAAAGAATTGGCGGACAGAAGAAATATGACACACAATAAGGGATGCTGTTTAGCGCCAATGGCGTTCCAGCTTTGAGACCTTTGCTGAATAGTACGAGTCAGTTCATTAGCAAGACGGCAATGGGATGAATCATAATGGCACGAGAGTGGAAGATTTTCCTTGTCGGTGTCAGCTTAAAGAGATGTAATATTGCACACTCGCCACCTATTTCAGCCTCTCTATCCAAGAGCCGTCCCGTCCTTTTATTATACCTAAACCGGTTATGGATACATGAGATATAGCTTATTATGATAGGATAATAAAAGCTACAGCACCGAAATAAGAGTAGTATATAAGAAAGAGATGTTTAAGGACGGTCATGATAAGTACTGTTTACACAATTATTTTCAGTATGATAAGCTTAAAGTATACGTTTATTTGTCAGACATAATATCCTACATTAACTATAACACCCTAGCGTCATACACCAACTCTCTGTCTATCAAGCAAGGTAAATTCTGAGTCTGTTGCCGCTGCTACAGAATGGAGGTATAACATGAAGCTACTGAACACTATGTAGTTCGGAAAGTAACTGCTAGTATTTTAATTGCTGAATCGCCAGCATCTAATTCTTAACAGACGAATTAATTTGTAGCATCGCAACAAAAATCTCCAACAAGCAGTGCAACTACACTTCTTCAGTAAAGAGGCGCGCCGTTTCCAAACACATAATTGGGATCCCAGATAGCTTTCAGCTTTCGAAGCTTTGGCAAATTGGCAGCAGAGTACCACGCAGCTGCACCTTCGTCTCCAAAGGCATAGTTGAAGTAGACGTGAGGTGTATCGAAACCGCTAGTAGTTTGCAGGTTTGTGCGTTGCCCTCTCATAAATTGATCCACCTGAGGCCCGAGAGAGGCATCAGAGTATTGGTTTTGAGTGAGCCTGCAGAAATAAAAAGCAACAAGATTAGCATAAGTTTCTACAACTGGAGTGGAGAGACTCATGTGTCAGAAGCACTTACCACCAAACTTGGATATCTCGCCATGGAAAGACGGTCTCAGAGGCCGGCGTCTTGAGAGTTTGTTTATTACTGTAATATTGGAAAACCGATATTCCCGCAAAAGAAGGATTTGCGATGTAAAAGGCTGTCATATCAGCAAAGTGAGCCTCGTAGCTTGATACAACTGTCTGGTTGAAGCCCAAGCTATGAGCACTGATGATATGTCCCCTGTCACACACTCCTGCTGTCTCAGATTGGTAATAGAGATCAGTCTGGGGAAGATATGTCACAGACTGGACAACTGGACCAGCGGCAGCGAACGTGTCAATGTATGGTTGCGCCTCTGATACGGGCCCAAAGTACCAGAGCTGGACAACTATTTGCGCTGCGTTGGAAGCCCGGTTAAACTGGATGACTGTTTGGAACGACAGTTTGGCCGGCTGGTTGCCATCAAACGTCTTCATAGTCTCCCAGAGTGTGCGATTAGAGGCCGCAGCATACACGAAAGTTACTGCCGTCACGTTGCCTTCGTTAGTCTGGTCGTGAATTCCGTAGGTTGCCTCTGTGACGATGCCAAAGTTGACGCCAGCTCCTCGGATAGCCCAGAATAAATCTTTATTTTCCGTCGCCGAAGCTTTCACTACCTGACCCTTTGCAGTTATCATGCGGACGGATTTAAGGGTGTCGATCATGAGGCCATACATGCCCGTCATCATGCCAATGCCGGCGCCTATGGTCACCCCGATAGCACCCGGGCAGATCGAATTACCGGTTTCTAGATAAATCCCAACTTAGTTAATGTGGTTTTCTTCCTTGATTTGTTCTCACAATTGTTTCATTTGGATACGATGCGCAGAACAAACAGACAATGCTTACGGATTTCTTTGCCCACATTGTACAATCCTGTCTGAACGTCCCATAGTTTGACGCCAGCTCCAACGGTCACCAAATTGTTGGCAGTATCAATGCTGACAGTATTAAAACTGCCGAGATTTATATTGATACCAGTAAACGAGCCTTGGCCTTGTTTCGGGCCATGGCCGCCATTGGTTGCAATGAATGGGATATTGTTCTCTACAGAGATTTGGACCTATGATTTCTATAAGATCTTCCGAAATAACGATAGCGTCGAGCAAATGCAACTCACTATCTTCTGAAGGTCTGCTTCCGTTGCTGGCTTGATTGCGCCAGACCAAGCTGGAGCTTCCCAAGCCGACCACCGTGGTCCAACAACGGATGTAAAGTTAGCGTCTGTTGAAGAAGCGATTTCGGTGGCGGGTGAGACCGATGATTCGAACAACTCTTCAATCGTACAAGCAGCACGCCCGGGGGCTTTCTTCCCATAGGCTACCAATCCAGGGGCTACTGCCGCCAAGGCTAAGAGACGAGTCAACATGATTGGAAGAGAACAGAAGACGAAACCGAAATTGGTAGGCTGGACTTGGCAATGTAGCAATTGGGAGGATCTGCAGCCTCGCCATGGCTCATTATATCAATGTGCAGAGAGTTACGGAGTAGAGAGTATCCGATTGCTGTCAGACCATATCAGCCCACCGATTTTATTCGAACCATCATCTCATCACACATTCTGGCCGCTTCAAGACATAACTCCGGGATATTGATTCCATGGAAGAGCAAGAGTTTGCGTGTTCAGACAGGATGTCATCCCAGTATTATTGTGCAACGGATAGTCGGATGAGAGGATCCATGTAGAGCTGGCTATGTTCAATAAGACTGAATGTAACGCTGTTCCGCAAGCTGACAAAACTTGTCATCAATTCTGCGGATCTGATTGAACGTCGCATCAACAAAACCCCGCCGGAACGCAGCGTAGCCGCCTCGCCGCGAAACCCTGGATAGCCAGATCTTACAGTAAAACTTGAAACGGAAGAACAGCTTCTTTGGTTATTATTGGTAGCTGGGGTAAGTGGATCTAAGCAAAGTTCCTGACCTTCTCGTATCTTGCATCTTTTCGAAGCCGTCGTGAGATTACCCTATACTTTCTTATTGACCAACAATTTTTTTTTCAGTTGGAGAATATGGCAATATGCTCAATAATGTGCTCGAATAGAACCCAGCAATAATCTATTCTTGAAATGCATTTGTCTATTTCCTATTTCTTCTCAGTTTTGATAGAGATTGAGTTGCTTATTGGTCAGGTAGTTATAGCATCGCTGTTGTAGACTTTTACAAATAGCCTCTTTATGATATTTACAAAGTGGATAATGGCATGCAGAAAAGCAAAAAGTATTTCACAAAAAGCTCGAGGATATAATAAATAAAATTTCTGTCATTTTTTCTTATCATTTGAGTCTGTAAACTATCTGTATGCATGAGATAAATAGATACCACACTCCGCATGCAGTGCACAGCTGAAATCCTCTATTCCATCCAAAAGTCAATTAGTTTCCGCCTCTAAACTACCATGACAGACGGGTCGCCGTCGCCCCAGACATGGTTCGCCTTCCACGTCTTCATCTTCCAAATATCACCAACTTTGACGGCGTCAGCGTTGTAGATGGCACCAGTGGTAAACTTGTTAGGGCCAGGCTCAAATCCTTTGCCGTGGCGGCAGTGCTGAGCGAGGGACGTGAATGTCACACGGGCCGTTGTTGGCGTATCGATGCTAATGCGAATGTTGGTCAGGTAGTGGATGGTGTCGACTTTGATGACATTGTCCCAGACTTTGGTCTTTAATTCCTGCGCGCTGCTGACTGTTGTGCCGGCGACTTCAGCGTATATGTCATCAGTCACGGCGGACCAGTAAAGCTCTTCGTCGGCGTGGTCAATGGAGGCCGTCGTGCGGTAGATGGCATCAGTGATGGCCTCCCGGTCACTCAAAGGCGGACCAGCAAGGATGATGGGCAGAGGAGTAGCGGGCATGGTGTCTGACGGCGGACAATTGAAAGTGCGTAGAGTGTGGGTCGGGATGCAGGTCAAATGCAGGTCAAGATGGCGTGTCTGAACCAAAAAACGACCTCGATAACATGTCGGCGATCTACTTCTTATGTATTCAAATGTCAATAGTACAATTGGGATTGCATCTCAAATAATAGACGTCTTGGCGAGGCTTGTCAAATGGACTCAAAATGATTGTTCCTCTATGCGGCGGACATGAAATACATCCAGCTTATGGTGCACAATGCCCTCGGAACATATACAGTCCGATGAGACAAAATGAGTATGCGAGCACTATAACGCACCGAAATACAAGTTGTCAGCTTATTAAAGTCTCGGGAGCCTACAAGGATGTATTGCAGGACCAATTCAAGACCAAGTTTCATGTGATTAGTGAATAATCTAGGATACTACGGTACCAGATCAGCTGTGGCCACGTTCCGCACGGGAGCTGATAGCAGGGGTGGTTTATCTTGTGTAGTACTCAATAAGCACATAGTAGGATTGCCGCACATTGATATCCATACAATGTTACTTTCTCCGGGCACAGCGAATCGTTTACGAGTAAGCTAAATGTTCCACCTTGGCCAATTAATGATAGAACCGTACTCCATACTCCGTAGCAAATATCGGCATTTTGTTAACTTTGTTAATGCATAATCAACCGCTGCTTCAATTCTCGCATAAGAAGGATGAAAGGGCCCATTCGGACAAAGGCTCTTCCGACAACAGAGGCCAGCAGAGTTGGTCCCGCAGTAACTAGAATGAATCATCGCTTATCGTAGATTTCGAGTTAAAGTCCGTATTGTTAGAAGGCTTCTCTCCAAATCAGAATAGACAAACTCCTCTGCATTAGCAAAGAAAGACCTTGCTATGAAACTGGTACGATAAGAGCGGATTGGCCTTGCTAGCAGTAATTTACTAGTTAAGAAGAATCTGGGACCATCGGCCCAAAGACTGTAGATATTGCAGCTCTTCAACTTGATTCAACTCAGTGTTGCCTTGAATTACGATCTCTTCACATTTCAACCGATCAAACGTCCAAACACTAGTTACCCCAACGCCGTTTTTGGTTCATATCCATTAGCTCTATCCAAGAGTATCCGAGCCTTTGCGTTGTCAGTATTCAAGGACAAGTCATTTTACTTCTTCAAACAAAGATGGATGACTACAATGAGTTGGCCAGCGAGCCAATTGCCATCATTGGCATGAGCTGCAGATTTTCTGGTGGTGTCACCGACCCAGAGACACTGTGGGATCTCTTAGCTTCCGGAAGGACAGGTTGGAGTGAGATACCGGAAGAACGGTTCAACCTCAAGGGAGTTTACCACCCTAACAATGAGAGGATTGCAACTGTAAGTCAACTTAGCCACCAAGCATACAAATCCGTCAGCGCTGACAACTAGACAGTCACATGTTAAAGGAGCGCATTTCATCCAAGAAGACGTAACAAGTTTTGATGCGGCGTTCTTCAACTACTCAGGCGAGACAGCGCAAGCTCTCGATCCGCAGTTTCGGCTGCAGCTTGAATCGACATTTGAGGCCTTGGAGAATGGTGAGTAGCTACCACTTACCTCTTCCGAGGATACCTTTCTCTGTAGAGCCTTTCATCTAATCACAAACTCGAGTTAGCTGGCCTCACGATGGATCAAGTGGCTGGATCGCAGACATCCGTTTTTGCTGGAGTCTTTACGCACGACTATCACGAGGCCCTAGTGCGTGATGAGGACCGATTACCACGGTTCATGTTGGTGGGCACTTGGAACCCGATGTCATCGAACCGCATTTCACATTTCTTCGACTTCCGCGGAGCCAGCATGACCCTTGAAACAGGCTGCTCAACCACATTGGTTGCACTTCACCAGGCCGTGCAGAGCCTGCGTAACCGAGAGGCCGACATGTCCGTCGTTACCGGTGTCAACTTGATACTGGGACCGGACCAGTTTAAAGCCATTGGCTCGCTTGGCATGCTGTCGCCGGACGGCAAATCCTATGCGTTCGACAAGCGGGCCAACGGCTATGGGCGTGGTGAAGGAGTCGCCACTATTTTGATCAAGCGACTTTCAGATGCGCTGGCCGCTAATGATCCCATCCGCGCCGTCATCCGTGAGACGGCCCTCAACCAGGATGGCAAAACAGAGACTATCACGACGCCGTCGGGAGCCGCCCAAGAGACTCTCATGCGTGAGTGCTACAGGCGAGCCGGGCTTGACCCTCGTGGTACTCAGTACTTTGAGGCCCACGGCACGGGAACACAAGCCGGTGATCCGATTGAGGCGCGGGCCATGGCTGGCGTGTTCTGCGGTGTTGGGGAAGACGGTAATGGCGGCCGTGACGAGGCACATTATCTTCGTATCGGCTCAGTCAAGACGAACGTGGGCCACACTGAAGCGGCTTCGGGTCTGGCCGCCGTGATCAAGGGAGTCTTGTGTCTGGAAAGGGGGTTGATTCCTCCCAGCGTCAACTATGAAACGCCCAACCCGAAGCTCAAGCTAGACGAGTGGCGTCTCAAGGTGGTAACGGCAATGGAACCATGGCCTGAGAGCCTTATCGATGGTCCGAAGCGTTTGTCAGTCAATAACTTTGGATATGGCGGTAGCAATGCGCATGTTATCATGGAGAGCGCCGAGCCGTGGACCTCGACACCAACTTTACACCTCTCAGCCAACGGTAATCTGAACGGCAATGGCCATGTAAACGGCAACGGCTATACAAACGGTAATGGCATCAGCAACGGCCATGTGAATGGCAATGGAAACGGCATCACCAAGGGCCACTTGAACGGTAATGGTCATGTAAATGGGACTCACAAGCCGGCAAGCAGTAAAGTGCTGGTTCTCAGTGCTCGCGACGAGCGTGGCTCCCAGCGTATGGTGGAGGACCTGAAGGCCTACCTGGAGAAACACAAATCGCTCGACTTTGATGCTGCTGAGACACTGTTGAGCGACCTCAGCTATACGCTGGCCGAGCGCCGTACCCTCTTCCCGTGGGTGGCAGCTCATCAGGTTCGTCTAGACACGGAGACAGACGGCCATCCCCTGGACGCCGTCATCGAGGCATTTGACTCGCCGAGATTCAAGCCTGGCAAAACACCTACTAGCCAGCCACGTATTGGCATGGTCTTTACAGGCCAGGGAGCGCAGTGGAACGCCATGGGACGTGAGCTGCTGGAAGAATATCCAGTGTATCGACAGTCCATCGAAGAGGCCGAAGCTCACCTGCACGACCTGGGAGCCACATGGTCGTTACTGGAGGAGCTACAGCGTGACCCCAAGACAACGAAAGTACACGCGACATCTATCAGCATCCCCGTGTGCGTGGCAGTGCAGATCGCGCTGGTTCGCCTCCTGAAGTCCTGGGGGATCAAGCCCGCGGCTGTCACTAGCCACTCATCTGGCGAGATCTCGGCAGCCTATGCGGTTGGCGCGCTGACCCATCGCCAGGCTATGGCAACAGCCTACTATCGTGCCATTCTGGCGGCTGAGGAGTCGGCTCGCGTATCTGGGCCGCAGAAGGGAGGCATGGCAGCTGTAGGTCTCGGCGCGGACGAGGCTCAGGAATACCTGGACAGAGTAGCCGATGTGGGCAAAGTCGTGATCGCCTGCGTCAACAGCCCGCAGAGTGTCACCGTCTCGGGTGATAATGAGGCCGTAGCGGCCGTCGAGGCTCTATGCAAAGACGAAGGTGTATTTGCACGCAAGCTTAAAGTTGAACAGGCTTATCACTCTCATCATATGGACCCATTGGCAGATGCTTACCACGAGCTTTTACGCAAGGAGATGGCACGGACGGCCACAAAGACGCTGGAAGCCGAGACAGAAGAATTAGAAGATGGGGAGCTCAAGGTTATCTTTTCTTCGGCCGTCACCGGCGGCCGCATCACCGACGCCAAGGAGATCGCAGACCCTGACCACTGGGTTGGCAGTCTGGTTCAGCCGGTGCTGTTCGTTGACGCCTTCACAGATATGGTGCTTGGTGACACTGAAGATGCCAGCGGCCGTAACATCGATGTAGTTCTTGAAGTCGGCCCTCACACTGCGCTGGGAGGGCCGATTCGAGAAATTATGTCACTTGTCGAGTTTGACGGCATCGAGTTGCCTTACTGGGGCGCTCTGGTGCGCAACGAGCATGCTGGCGATACTATGCGTACGGCGGCTATCAATCTGCTGAAGGAGGGTCTGCCGGTTGTGATGAGCGAAATCAACTTCCCAAAGCCATCATCATCCGACCGCTGGCATCTCTATGACGACGACTTGCCTCGCGTGCTAACCGATCTGCCCACCTATCCCTGGAATCACTCAATACGCCACTGGCAAGAGGCTCGCGTCAACTATGCCATCCGGAATCGCAGCCAGCCGCCGCACGATCTGCTGGGCATGCCAGTCCCTGGAACCGACCCGGACACAGCCGTCTGGCGCCGCTCAGTGCGTGTTTCCGAGGTGCCTTGGGTCCGTGATCATATGGTTCAGGGCAGCATTGTCTGGCCGGGATCCGGCTACGTCTGTCTGGCCATCGAGGCTGCCAACCAATTGGCTAGAGCTGAGGGCCATGGGGATGATATCTCGGGCTTCCGCTTGCGCGACGTCGACTTCATGGCAGCCCTTGTGATACCGGACGCTGACGGCGTCGAAATCAGGACCACAGTCCGGGCCGTGCCGGAGCGAGAACTCGGCCTGCGGGGCTGGTGCCGCTGGGAGGTGTCGACGGTCACGCAAGAGAACCAGTGGAAGCTGCATGCCCAGGGCCTGGTTACCGTCGAGCTGACCAAAGAGGGAGACGCGGAAGAAAACTCAGGAGGTCTCCGTCCCCTATCGGCTTATACGCGTCACAAGGACCCGCGTGATATGTTCGCCCATCTGCGGGCGCGCGGCGTGTATCACGGCCCCTTGTTCCAGAACACAACCAAGATCGTGCAAGACGGCCGTGAGCCGCGGTCAATAACCGATGTTACAATTCGGTATGAGTCGGCGGCCGACACAGACCCGGTAGCGGCCGCACAAGAGAGCGTAATTCACCCCATCACTCTGGACGCCGTGGTGGTATCGTTCTTCTCAGCGCTGCCGGGCGTGGGAGCACAGGTCGAGGACCCCAGACTGCCACGGTCGATCGAATCCATGTGGGTGTCGAGCCGCATCAGCCGTGAAGATGGTCACACTTTGCGCTGCGATACATCGCTTTCGCACGATGACCCGCAAGGTGGCCGTGCCGACGTTATCGTTGTCGATGGCCAGACTGGCGTGACAGTACTTGAGATCCAAGGCCTTGCCTGCTCCTCTCTCGGCCGTGGAAGCGGAGCCATGGCACGCCAGGGCGCCAACGGCACTCAGGCCAACGACTGGGAGCAAGATGTTTGCAGCAAGGTCGAATGGGCAGCTGATTTGTCTCTGCAGCAGCCGGCAGGCCTGGTCCAGATCAAGGAAGAGCTGGCTGGTGAGGCTGGGGTATCCACGGATGTTGTTTCGAGCCTTTCTCGTGCCGTCGTCTATTATGCAGAGGAGATTCTCAAGTCTGTCACTGCTGACGACGTGGCTCAGTTGAAAGATCAGCAGCCGCATCTTGTCGAGTACTATGCCTGGCTCTCACAGCTGGTCACACAAGCTGACAGCCAGAAGTGGCTGCTAGATAGCCCGGAAGAGCGTCAAAAGCACTTTGCCGTCGTGGCCTCGCAGGGTATCGACGGCGAGTTAATTAGCCGCCTCGGTCCCATGATCGAGTCTATCCTCCTGGGTGAGAGCAACCCTTTGGTGGCGATGGCAAAGGATGGGCTGCTGAACAGATATTATGCCCACTCCGTGCGCCTGGCGCCGTCACTTACACGCTTGTCGACGCTGGTTCGTAAGGTCGCCCACAAAAATCCGGCTGCCCGTGTTCTGCAAATCGGCGCCGGCACTGGGGCTGCTGCCGCTCGGAGACTTCTCGAAGCCATTGGCACTCCCAAAACCTCTGTGGTGGGCGGCTGGCATATCACAGAGCCCTCAACAGATATTTTGGAAGATACCCAAGCCGAATTGGCCGACTGGGCTGACTTTTTGGAGTTCAGCGTGCTAGACGTCAACCGGGATCCGTCCAAGCAGAGCTTTACCCCCGAAAGCTACGATATTGTCGTGTGCTACCAGTCTTTGAGCACAGCTGAAGATGTGGCTGGAACCCTGGCCCATGTTTGTAACCTACTGAAGCCCGGAGGCAAGCTGCTGTTGGCAGAGACGACTCGAGACCAGAGCAAGGTCGATCTATCTTTAATCCTTGGCCTACTGCCCACACCAGCCTCGTCTCTCTCGATATCATGGGATAGCGTGCTTCAAGAATCTGGCTTTAGCGGTGCTGATCTTGCCTTTGACGATACCACAACCACCATCTTATCCACGCGGCCAATCGCCGAGAACCAGAAGGCGGACCTGAGCCGTGCCAGCAACCCCGGAGGCTTTGCCATAGTAACTAGCAATAAGACGCCTACACCTGCGGGTCTAGTTGATCTGCTATCACAACGTATACAAGACTTGACAAAAACCACCGTGAGCCACCTCGTGCTGGAAGAAAGCACTCCTACGGCCTATGAGTCCAAGGTCTGCATTTTTGTCGGTGACATCGACGAGCCTACCTTACTGACCGATCTTGACGCCGTACGTATTGAGGGCCTTCGAGCTATGGTCACAAAGTGCGGTGGTCTTCTCTGGATCACGACCGGTGGCGCCGTTGAGAGCGAGCGTCCCGAACAGGCACTTGCCCAGGGTTTCTTGCGAGTTCTCCGCAACGAGTACGTCGGTCGACGCTACCTCTATCTTGACCTAGATCCTCGCGCTGAAAATACCACCGAGGATACCGTGTCTACCATTGTCCATGTTCTTCAGGAGGGCTTTGGCCAAGTGCAGGATGTTTTGGCCACTGAGGTCGGCCCAGCTGAGTTTGAGTATGCTCAACGAAACGGCGTGCTGCTTATCCCGCGTGTTTACAAGGACGAGGAGTACAATGATATGGTCACCGGCCCACTTACACCTATTTGGGGTGATCTCGATGCTGCTGCTGCTGGCATCCCCCTGGAACCCCTATTTCAACAGAACCGGCCATTGCGACTGGAGGTCGGTATCCCGGGGCACCTAGATACCTTGGCGTTTGTGGATGATGAAGGAGATGATGACACTGAAAGTTTCGGCCCTGAAACCGTTGAGATCACGCCGCGGGCCTTTGGCCTCAGTTCGCGTGACGTTATGGCCGCCTTGGGCCAACTGAAAGACCGATCTATGGGTCTTGAGTGCGCTGGTGTTATCTCCCGCGTTGGAGATGAAGCTCGAACAAAGGGCGGCTTCAATGTCGGCGACCGTGTCATGGCCCTCCTGCCCGGAAGCGGCAGCGCTTCTCTCCGCAGCAACATCACGGTCCCCTGGAACGGCGCCATCGTCAAGGTGCCCAGCAGCATCACCAGCTTCGAAGAGGCCACATCCGTGCCATTGGCCTTCACAATTGCCTACGCTGGTCTCGTCGATGCTGCACGTCTCGCACCGGGACAATCTGTCCTTATTCACGCTGCAGCTGGAGCCATAGGACAGGCCGCCATTATGCTGGCCAAGCATCTCGGTGTAACGGACATTTATGCCACTGCCGGAACACCTGAGAAGCGTGAGCTCGTCAG
This sequence comes from Trichoderma semiorbis, assembly GCA_020045945.2. Lineage (NCBI taxonomy): Eukaryota > Fungi > Ascomycota > Sordariomycetes > Hypocreales > Hypocreaceae > Trichoderma > Trichoderma semiorbis. The sequence continues at coordinate 4,340,352 of CM034695.1, forward strand.
CAAGAAGTACGGAATCCCCGCTGAGCGAATCTTTAGCAGCCGCGACGTCTCATTTGGTCCGGCTGTCTTGGCCGCCACAGGCCGCCGTGGGGTTGACGTCGTGCTCAACACTCTGCCCGGCGTCTTACTGCAAGCCAGCCTCGATGCTCTCGCACCACTTGGCCACCTAGTTGAGATTGGCAAGCGTGATATTGAAGCCAACGGGCTGCTCGCACTGGCGGCTTTCTCACGCGGCATCTCACTGACGGCGTTGGATATTCCAACCTTGGTGCAACGGCGCCCCGCCGATGTTCACCGTGTGCTTTCCGAGGTGGCCAAACTCGTCGAGCAACAGGCCGTGACGCCAATTTATCCTGTAACAACCTATCCCCTGCCTGAGATCCAGGAGGCATTCAAGTTTGTGGAGACCGGAGCACATACTGGCAAGGTCATCCTCTCCGCCGGGCCGGACGAGCAAGCTCCGGTAGTGCCACGGCCGAAACACGCCACCGGCCGGCTCAGGCTTCGGCCCGATGCCTCGTACCTTGTCGTCGGTGGCATCGGTGGCATTGGCCGCTCCATCGCTCACTGGCTGGCGGCTCATGGCGCCAAGAACCTGATTCTGCTCTCACGCAGTGCTGGTAATCTCGATCTGCCGGAGAACAAGGACACCAATGGCGCACTGTTCGTCCAGGAGCTGCGCGAATCTGGGTGCCGCGTCAAGCCTGTAAGTTGCGACGTATCGCTGGCCAGCGAACTTGTGAAAGCCCTGCGTGCCTGTGCAGATGACGGACTCCCGCCTGTGCGCGGTGTTGTCCAGGGTGCTATGTTGTTGCGTGATGCCATTTTCGAGCAGATGACGCTTGCAGACTGGCATGGCGGCTTACGGCCCAAGGTCGACGGCACCTGGAATCTGCACACCGAGTTCGCTGCACAGGGCACTTTGGATTTCTTCGTTATGCTTTCGTCCGTCTCGGGTGTTCTGGGTATCGCATCGCAGACCAACTATGCCGCTGGTGGCTCGTATGAGGATGCCATGGCGAAATGGAGACAGTCCAAGGGGCTACCAGGCGTCTCTATTGACCTGGGCCCTATTGCCGACGTTGGCTATGTCGCTGAAACTGCGAAGGTGGCTGAGCGCCTACGAAAGTCTGGAGACTATGTCATGCTAGACGAGAACACGGTGCTTCGAGCATTTGAAGCGGCCGTGGCACGGCCTCTCGGTAGCCGCCACCAGATCATTGTCGGCCTCAACGCCGGGCCAGGACCGCAATGGGATGCTCACGGCGGCTCACAGCTCGGACGAGATGCCCGCTACGTAAACCTGAAACCCCAGGTCAAAGTGTCTCGGGCCGGAGGAGGTGATACAGCTGGTGGCAAGGTTTCACTCGCTTCACAGCTGAGTGAAGTTGGCTCGCGCGATGAGGCCGCTCGTATCGTTGGCGATGCTATCGCTGACAAATTGGCGAGCATATTCATGATTGATGTGGCAGATATCGACCTCAGCAAGAAGCCCGCCGGTTATGGCGTTGACTCACTCATTGCCGTCGAGTTGCGCAATATGCTCGTCCTTCAAGCAGGCGCTGACGTCTCTATCTTCAATATTTTGCAGGCTGCCTCCCTTGCTGCTCTAGCTGCAGATGTAGCGGCAAAGAGTAGTCATGTCCAAGCAGCTGCTTAGACGTCTTTATTTTCTTTACTTGTTTTTGACTCGTATATGGTTGTCTATTTAGATTGCAATAGGATTTCGGTTAGGTAGCAAAAGTATTAAAAGGTGCTGATTGTATATATAATCTATCTTTTGAGTTTATTTGGGACTTATTTTGAGTTTATTTGAATTTTGTTTTCATTTCGTTTATTCTGTTTATTCTGTTTATTTGTCCATTGGTTAATCATGTCCCATTCCAACTCCAAATCCTGTTCAGGATCCTACTTCATCGTAGCATCCTTCTAATTGGTCTTGCAATATGTATTCAGACCCAGCTAGTTTACAGGTTTTTATATGTACATTAAATATGTTCGTTTCCTGATAATCATTTCAGCTGCCATAGCTTATTATACATGCGAATACTGTTATATTCAAACTCAAGAGTACTGAGATAGTCTTGTGCTAAAATATTGACGTAACGGAGGCTTCGAAGCAAGAGAAGCAGGGTCTCAATGTCTTTGTCGTTGCTGGCAATACTGGCCATGCAGCTAGGCATACCGCTTACGTTTCCCGGATTCCTGGTGTTATTGACAGACTTGGTGTTTCGGATTAAGAAGTCGGCAGCACAGGCAAGTGGATCAGCCATGAACGGATGCAACGCGAAGCAACCAACTGATCTGACCGACCTAGCAAGACGCCCCATGTCGACTGCCGCCCGCTCAGCCCGCCATCTATATGAGGTGGCAAGAAGCTGGCGGTCAGCAGTCTTTTGTTGCGGTTGTCTCTGCCAAGGTACGGTCTCTAAGATGCTGTCAAGGTTGATGATTACTTTCTGGGCCAGCATGTATGTGAAGATCACCATAGGATCGCGGTTGCCCATTGTGAATGCTGAGCTTTGCGCAAGCATTTGGTATCTCTTATCCATAGCCAGTACCAATTGCTCGTGCCTCGCCCAGAATTCCTGGGCGCCGTCTGCTCCAGTGCTGCTGACCAGCGACATGCGTCGATGGGCCATGCAACGACCTTGTAGGGCCGCCAGGACGACACATTCTGCGAATGGTGCAAGTGGTATAATTGTAGAGGCATCAGCCTGGATGTTATCAGCCACGGCGAGCACTTCGGATAGGAAACACATCTGAACCGGCTGGTTGTTCTGGAAACTCTCTTCAGGAGCAGGCAAACGCGTACGGACGGCTTCTTCTTGCAGCGTCAAAGGCCACTCGTTGCGTGAGCAGAGAAAGCGATCAAAGTTAAAGGCCAGCCAGAAAGTTCGTCTCTTCTCTTCAGTAATTGCATATGAAAGATCCTCCTCGTGCTCATCATTATCAGAACCATCAAACGGATTCAGCGGCATATCATCGACGCCGCCGCTGCTGCTACTCTCATCAACATCATAGAGTCGTGCCAGTTGCACAAGTCGAAATGCGCGTCCAGCTGTAAGCATTGCCTGATGCTCATCGATACGTAGAAATTCATAGTGTGCTAGGAGGAGCCAGGCTTGGACCAGCTCAAGAGGAATCTGCTGTCCAGCGCAAGACTTGTTAGGGTTGAGGTCATTGATGTTGTCGATCGATGTACTACCGCTTCTACTTAATTTTCGCGTGTGTTGTGATTCTAGTAGTTGACACGTCTCTTGGTAGAGGGCATCACCAAGACTGTGATATTGTGCCGACTTGGCCGCTGCAACAGTATGCATGGCCGAACGTAGACAGTTTCGAGCAGGGGATGGGTTCTCCTGATCGGCCCAACTAAAGTACCGCCGCCGGTGTATCATAGGTAATGTATCATGAACGCGATCAAAATACAGTTGATTTCTGAAAATTGCCGACGGAAGATCCGGGATATTAGCAAACGCAAAAAACAGGAACAAGAAGGCCAGGGAAAGGTTTCACTAACAGATCGGCCAAAACCAAATTCGTCCTCTTGAATTCCCCGAGACTCTGGACTGGACTGGCCGGCTCGAGGTCAAACTGTAACATGTCTCCCATGTCTGCAAGCACCCCGGTGCTGTCCATGTCCATGTCCTGCCAGTCCATCAAGCCATGGATTTCTGTGCTTACGTTATGCTCCAGGGCCGGAAATGCAGCCATCGTTGCAGTCGTACTCGCACTTGTGGTTGGTGGTACGACATCGTTTGACGCAGAGGAAGAGAAGATGATGGATGTTGCGGTCGAAGATGCAGGTGTCACAGTTTGAAGGGCCGATGTGCTCAACAGATGAGAAGTATTGCTTGTATCATCAACATCGAGTGTAAGAGGCGGGATGGTGGTTGCAGTGGTGCTACCACATAGAGCATCTGTTGGTGTCGGTTCCGCTGTCTTGGGTCTATTGACTTGCTTCCCAAGTTGCCACTCCAGTTCGGCTAATAAAGCAGCTGACATTAATGCAACGTCCTTCAATGTAACCCCCTCCAAGATCCCGGATACCATGGAAACATCATGAGTCATGCAGGATAGGAAGGGGCTTGGCAGAAACAAGAGAACACACTCACCAATTCTTGTCCGCATCTCATCCAGCTGTCCTTTCTTGGGGCCGCGCTGTGGTCTCTGCTCAATCACCACACAGGTTACTCCCATCTCCGCGCAGAGACTGCACTCTGGACGGACGCGGTCACATCTTGCTTTGCGCCTCCGGCAGTTTTCGCACGCGAATCCCGCTTGTTGCCGGAAGCCTTTTGTTTTCATGGTGGATCGTTGATAATGTTGAATGGCAACACAGCGTTGCTTATGAGAGTGAAGATGATGGGATGAGATATGATCACAGGACGTGCGACGTCGTAGTTGTAGCCATTGGCTGCCCACCACGGCAGCTAAATCTTGATAGGCTGGATGTAACTTAAAAATATGAAATTCGACGTCTTCTGGCCAATTGTGGCATACTAATCACTATTTGGATACACAGGACTGCGTGAGATCTGCGCGGGATCTACGTCTCTTTTTCTATCCACCACAAGACAAATTCTAGCTTGCTGTGCCTCATTGTTTCACAACCACCACTACGCAATCGCAAGCACGCAAGGGTTAGTGGTGTGCGGCAACTGCTCGACAAGGAATAGACGATAATAATCCTTCAAGCTGGCCCCTTGATTTGCACCGAGTCTTACGGCATCATGTCAGATTCAATTCAACGTCTCCAAGCAAGCAGTGAGATACAAGATGGGTAAAGCACCAATTATTATCTTACCTTGTATACGAACTGGCAAAATAAACTCGGCCAGAATACCCAACTTGGGGTTTGCTGATAACGCCATTCAAGCAACTGGATCATACCCGAATTACTCTAGTACAGGAACAGTTTTAAACCATGTCATCTTTTTTTCCAAATCTGTAACTCTTACTGGCTAACATTGCAGTCTTTACTTCTTTGCAGACATGTTTCGAGTATGCAGAACGGTATCTCGGATGTATATTATCTAACATATTTACCACGTTACATATTTTTTGTATAAGTCTTTTCGAAAAAAAGAAAATCTGTTTATTTATTTGCTGTTGCTTTGTTCCTATTCAATCATACGAGTACTCCACCTAGTTAGCAACGTGTTTGCCTGCATGTAGTGCTTCATTGCCCCTGTCCCTGTCCCTGTCCCGAAGCCCTGGTCGTTTTATATTCATGCCTGCAATAGGATTATGTCGTCCAGAGGCTTGCATCGGCTAAAATGGTCCCCCCAGCCAGCGCTTCAAGCTCTAGCCAACGGCGTGGCGACATAGACGCTCTCAAAGATCTAAAGCGATCCTTTTGAGCCCACACATCATCCCACCACCCACCCGACAAGGCATCCTTCAGCAAAAATAACGCATCCTTAGCTCCCCGTCAATCCATGCCCTGCTTTTTATGTAGATTGTGCCTCTTTGATAGCCTATTGGTCGCAGATTAGTTATCCATTCGCAACCCACACCTCACACACCTCCCGTCGAGTAAAATGCTACATCAAGACAAGCAGCTGAAGGGATGACACGAGGGAGAACCAGGAAAGCCAGGCAGCCAGGGCTATGACGGAAGCTGTGCCATCCCTGCATCTGCACTCCGGCTTCCAATTATCACCTTGTCACTTCCATAACCCTAGCAAACGTGCACTTATTAATAATCCACGGAGGCATCAGCGGCGATCAGCGGCCGCGGTTCGACAAACTGATGGCGTTTAGAATCTAGTTTTGTATAAACAACGTGGGGCTGCCAAAAACATAAATGCTCCGGCTAGCGTTGTTTGCTAAATTGGGCTCCCATGTCGACATTAGATAAGAAGTAGGAACCGGATTCTGAGACTCCGTCGTCTTCTTGTCAGCGAAGTAGGGTGGGCCCCACCGGTATCTAGATTCCTGAGTATTCCGGTTATGCATAGCTTAAGACATTCGATCGACAATCGTCGAGATGGATAATGTGATGTTAGTGCTACTGAAGGAATTCCGGCTCCGACCCGGCCGGCACTAAGTGTTGAATCAGCACAGGCAATCTAACACCGAACTTTCCTTCGGCATTATCAATATTTTACTCTTTTTATGTTCTATTTCTTTCATATTTACATGGATCATAGGATATCATTCATTCACGTATGAGAAGACTTTGTGCGGAGCGTAAGAGCTCTGTCTGTATTACTTACGTAGAGCGCCATGTATGTAACTTGAATCATCGTGAGTTGAACAAAAGCCACCTCAGCCAAGAGTTTCAACTACCTCATTGTACTTGAAGAATCCTTTAGAGTCACCAACTACCATCCTTCGTGCCTCCAAAAATACTACGCTGACAGGACTAGTACATGTGGAGTCCGTGGAGCACGCACTGGAGTCCGTTAAGTCCTAACAAGCACGAGCATGTGTTCTTTGTTCCTGCGCGGAGTTAATTGATTCGCATCTGGATTATAAAGCCAAGCATTACTAGCATGTAAGACTATCCTAACTTTCATCCGGGAGGTTCATGCTTATGCAGCTCCGGCAGGAATCAATACCATGTAATGAGAACATCAACTAGCATGGTTCTATTATTCTTAATTGAGTCCCATGCGGCGAACGCACGGCATTAATTAGCCCAACCAAGATAAACGAAAACGGAAACGAGACGACGCACGGTTTCCGTCTAGTCGTATATCCGCGCCCGATTTCCCGTGTTATCATATAGCGGCGCCGGCTGCTAAACTCCAACCGCTATCCCGACATCATTATCCAACAATCACATGCTTTTGTGCTCCCACACACTATTGTACACACCCGTGGCTTAACGTCTATCTGACCTGCAAAAACAGCAATGTCCCAGACTCCAGAGAACAAGGCGGCCTGGCTGCCAGCCTCCAAAGTCACGCCGCTTGAGATTGGCCCAGCGCCATACACAGCACCCGGGCCCCGTCAGATTGTGGTGAAGAATGCTGCTCTAGGCATTAATTCGGTCGACTGGGCAAAGCAATTGCTTGGTGAGGGCTTACTGGGCTATATCACCTATCCATTCATCCTTGGAGAAGATGTTGCCGGCACCGTTGTCGAGGTGGGCGAGGGCGTAAAGCGCTTCTCCGTCGGCGATCGTGTCGTGGCCACGGCTTCTGCTATCTCCGTCAACAACACCGCCGAGGGAGGATTCCAGCTATACACGCCCATACGAGAGTGGATGGCCGCACCGCTGCCAGACTCCATTTCCTTTGAGCAAGCTAGTGTGCTCCCGCTTGCGATCCTCACGGCTTCTCACGGCCTGTTTGATACCGACTACCTCGGCTTGGACTTGCCCACTGTTCCTGCGCGTCAGCCTAGCAGCGGTAAACGAGCTGTCATCGTCACCGGTGGAGCATCAGTTGTTGGCAGCACCGCCATCCAACTCGCGGTTTCTGCCGGCTATGACGTTGTGTCGACGGCATCGCCGAAGAACTTCGAATATGTCAAGGCTCTCGGTGCCACGCACGTGTTTGATTACAAGAGCGACACTGTCGTTGACGATATCTCTGCCGCCGTGAAGGGCCTTCATCTTGCAGGAGGCTACTCCATTGGTGACAACTCTGTCAAACTGTTGGCAGATGTCCTAGCCAAACACGAAGGCCCCTCTACGAACAAATTCATTGCACTTGCTGGCGGCCAAGGAGAAGGCTCCAATGACCCGAGCATTGAGGTCAAATTTATCCTTCTTGGTCCGGATTCCGTTGGTCCTGACTCTATCACGGGCAAAGTTTACACGGACTTCCTTCCGGATGCACTCGCCAAAGGACAGTTTGTGCCAGCACCCGACGCGACTGTCGTGGGCAAGGGACTGGAAAAGATCCAAGAGGCTTTTGGAATCCACATGCAGGGCGTTTCGGCAAAGAAGATTGTTGTGTCACTATAAGGACTGGCGATGTTTGTATAGAGGTTATCTACTAGTAGCTATCTAGATAGAAATTGAAAGCCGAGAACTATAATCATGCTACTGGATATCAAACAAGCAATATTTAAGTACCTATACTGTCCTCTACTTACCTGCCAAGCGGGTGACAGAAAAATCGAGGCCGAGAAGAATTCAAACACCCACGAGTTGAACCATACGCCTATAAGGGGAGTAGCTGTTATATCTACATTTCCCTAATCACTACTACTATATCTACATTTCTCTAGTAACTACTATATCTACATCTCCCTAGTAACTCCTACTATATTTATATTTCTTTAGCAACTGCTGCTATATTTATATAATAAAGTTCGTATTCTGGTTGTCGTTAATTGATAAATTAATGTAACGCTACTCCAGCCTGATGACATCGGTCGATCATAATGATTCATCTGACGGCTATGATCTCACTCTATGAATCATTTAAAGTTGCAGAAGAGCTAAACAATACGGGAATAGCTGGAACATCATCATTCATTCAATAGTTGTCAAATTACAACGAAAAATCTTAGGCCTTGTATATTTTACTCTTCTTTTAATTCAGCATTCTTTGCCACCATGACCAGTCTATGCACAAAAATAAAGATTAATCAAAAAGAGAAAGAAAAATCCTAGGAAGAAAGTCGAGAGAATTCAATGTTGGCTTATTATTGCCAATACATGCGTTGCCAGTCTATTATCCTTACACAACTACACGACCTAAGGAACACTAATTCCCAGGAGAGAGTTGTCTGCCCATTTTAACTGCATACCAAAATATATACTCAGTTCCTTCCCTACAACATAGCCAATTACTCATCGGCCACATCCACATTATCTTTGCTCTCAGGCGCAGCTGGGGAAGGATCTGCCTTGATGGCCTGTAGCTGCTTAACCTTCCGGATATCAACCCAGCCCAAGCCCCAGCCAAAGGCAAAGGTGGCGACGCTGACTCCGATACCGAGATACATCACATGGCTAATTGCCGTGGTATAGCACTCGAGCGCGACTCTGAGTCTATCGCCGGAAACAATGCTTCGGATGGTGGTGGCTCCGGTACTCAGAATGATGTCTGGATTGACGCCGATCTCGTTGATGTGCTTTTGGAGCTCTTTGCGGAGGCCATTGGTGAAGATGGTGTTGGCAGCAACGAGGAAGACTGCACCTCCCATATTTTGACAAAAGATGATGATGGCCATGGCGATAGGGATCTGTGGAGGTGGGATAAGATTTTGAATAGCAATATAGGGCTTCATACAAATACAGTAATTAGCAAAAAGAATCTAGACATGCAGGGAAATAGACTGAGTAATAGGAAGTTCACTCACCGCCGAGCTCATGGCACCACTGCCAACACCGTAGAGGACCTGGTATCCAAGCCATTTCGAGGATCCAGTTGTAGGCTTTATCATAGACATGAGGCCATAACCAATGGCGGCAAAGGAACTCCCTCCCAAGTTCCAGGGGAGATAATATCCAAAGATCTCAGCTGTGAATTATTAGCTCCATGGTTCCCCAAAGAACAATTGAAAAAGATAGAGAAAGGGTAAACCGTACTAAACATTCCAGAAAGCATAGTGAAAAGGACCAATCCCAGCGTCGTCGGCAGCAGGTGTACACCGCTCATGATGGGGGTATTATCGAGCACAGTTTGGAAGTAAATAGCGAGATAGTATTCGGCCACCAAAATGGCACCAAGAAGGAAGAACAAGTTGGCTGCAGCAGACCAGACAATACGCTTCTGGATCATGGCAAATGGCAGCATGGCATTGTCGCCTTGGTAATACTCCCAGACGAGGAAGACGATGAACGTGACACCCGCGCCGACCAAAAGGCCAATGACAACAGAGCTGTTCCACGGGTGCAAGGTACCGCCGTATTGCAATCCAAGCAAAAACATCACCGCCGCGGGGCTGATGAGGAAAAAGCCTGGAAGATCCAGAGATTTGAAGGCGGTGCCGAGGACTTGTCTCGGGGGCAGCTTGTTAATCGTCTCTGGGATGTTAACGAAAAGCAGCAGAATGGCCAGAGCAGCGCCAATTGGAAGGTTGACGTAAAAGCCTGTGGCAAGTATCAGTAATGCAAATTCCAGAGCTCACCCAAGAAGATATCCAAACCACTTACACCATCGCCATGTGACATTCTGAGTGAATGAACCGCCAATAATGGGCCCCAAAGCAATACCGAGCTGGCCAATGCCCAAGTTGATACCCAGGAATTGAGCTTGCTTCCTAGGAGGTAGCACAGCCGAGATGATGGTCAGGGCACCGTTTCCAATACCAGACGATCCAGCACCAGCAATTGCTCTGCCGACGATAAACATTGGCGATGAGACGGCCGCTCCACAAATAGCAGATCCAACTTCGAAGATGAAAAAGAATACGAGGAATGACCACTATGTCCAAAGTTAGACAATCTTGACTCTATTTTGCCTTGTTTTGTCCATTGCAATGCCAATTCTTTTGTTTTCCTCCTCTAACTTCCAATTTCTCTTCTTCTTCTTTTTATTTTTCCGTTTCTCTTTCTTTATCTTCTCGAGCAAGCCAAAAATCACCCACCTTGATGCTGAAATGGCTGTAAATCTTGCCAGTAAGCGGCTGGAGGGCCGAGCTCCCAAGCTGATACGCACCACCATACCAGCCCACGTCAATCAGAGAATTAAATCGTGCCGTAATGGCCGGAGTCGCAGTAGACACGACGCACATGTCGAGAAAGACGAGAAAGTATGCAATCGTAACAGGCGCGAGGATCGACCACAAAACCGCACCACTGGGATACTTGCTGTCGTCCTCTGCAATTTCGTTCCCGGAGGTGGTGCCATCAGATCCGTACTTTTCGACATCGCCGTTCTTCTCAGTTAGCACCTCGCCCGTTTCCGTGGATTTCTTGGAGTCAGCCATGGTTCACTATTGTGATTGTGGTGACAGTGATGGCACTAGAATTGACTCTTGCGCTCTCGACCCTGATACCAAAATAATGGTCAGTGGCTGTCGAGAAAAGACGTATAACTCAGCGTGCTAGCTTAGTTGTACCATATATAACCAAAGGTGAGAAAAACGCATTTGTCAACCCGTACCAGTACAAAACAATTGAAGTCAGAAAAATGCCATTGTTCGCGTTGCAGTGCATGGGGCGGAATCTCTCGACCGAGCGAATGCGACTTGACTGACAAACCGGTGTAAGTTCTGTAAGTCGGAACCGGAATCTGAAATCCGGTTCTTAGTCTCAAGGGAGATCGACAGGGTCCACCACCAACCGGACTGACGGACTTTGACACCGGTTCGGCACTAACAGGGATTTGCTGCAAGGCACTTCCCAGCCAATAAGACAAGCTAGGACTTTGAGGTGTGCTAAGACATTAATACTCCGATATTGATTACATTAATAATCCGGCACTGAGTTGTTGATAGGACGAAGTACGATAGCGACGAGGCTTTCTTACACACTGTTGGTGGTGTCCTAGATGGCCTAGAACCCTGATGGCCCGGCTGTTCATTGTTGAAAGCCGGATAGATGGATGGCTTACAAAACCAAATGCCGTGATGGATGGCTTACAAACCGGACGCCACAAACGTCCGGTAACGAAACTCCGACCTGCATGCAGCTCTCTCAAGCCACTTATCGTGGATAGATTTGTTGCCTGCTGAGTCATTACAGCAGGGCCCAGGGGTGCAGTTCTTTACGTGTATTCAGGCAAGTCAGCTATCGTATCACTAGGTCGAAAAATAGAAGGTAGAAGCAAGACAGTGAGTGTATGGTATCTATCAAATGAAAATACTGTGTCAGATCCAGCTCCATATATGCGCCTCAGAGCTGTGTGTAAGCTTATGGTGTAGATATCGTTGATAGCGTTAATCTTTAAAGTCAACAAAGAATTGATCAAGCCATAACGTCGGGCTCATCAAGTATCCCGCCTCTTGACCATATGTCAACGCATCTGAGTTTGCATCTGTAACCGTAGTTGAAGCCGTAGCCGTATCCATATCCGCTCTGGCTCCTGCAACATCTCTCTCTTCTGCTTTTCTCCGTGCCTCTTCCTGCTGGACCAGGAACCCTCTATCTTGATAATCCGGCTTATATGATCGTAGTCCGCGGGCTAGTTGGGCGAACACGCCATCGGCTGACATTGGGTGCTCACCAGCTTCTGCAGCAGCCAGCTCTAGCTTATCCGCCATGCAGGATATCAGAACGGGGAGATTAACGAGGTCCCTTAGAGCGACCGGATCCCAGCCCGGCTCCTGGTATGCGCTAAGTTGATGCAGGGTGGCCACACATCGTGCCAGCTGGGCCCACTGGATGAAGGAGACGCCAAGGAGTCCAGACGGCGAGAGGGTCAAGAAAGTTGATGTACACGACTTGATTGCGAGTGCCGACTGCCAATAGCAGGACAGACGCGTAGGCCCACATGTTGGTGGTGGTGGCCTCGCCGGTGGTCCACGAGTAGACGGAGGGGTGTGAATTGTGTCGATAATGCACATTTCTATGTAGTATGTTTGAGCTAGGAGAACTGCTATTCGATTAGCAACTATTACTTGATTACATTGTTAAACGTATGCCTAGATTGAGCCAGAAACCTACCAAAGTGTTGCTGGAAAGCCTGAGGGACAGACGCCCTGACTTCTTGCAGCTGTCCCATCAGCCCCTTGATACACAAGAGAGCTTGAGGTGAAAGCGTCTCCGGTGGAGGGTGGTCCGGCAGTTGGGCACGCTCCCGGACCTGAGCAGCCTTCATAGCGAGCAGCTGAAGGCGGACCTGGATAGCCAGGGCAGCATCAGACACACCCTCTGCACCCACACTGCTGCTGCCACTAGCGGTAATGGCAGCTAGACCCTCGTCCATCTGGGTCACCCACCGCGGCGCATCAACCTGGGAGAAGTAGGCTGAGACGGCCGATCCAAGCACAAAGCAGCCTAGAATGGCTCGCTGCCGCTCGAGGTAGAGCCGAGCATTAGTCCACCCAGCACCTAGTACCGTTGCCGCCGTTATCGTAGTGGCCGCCGTGTTGTTGTACACATCGTCAAACCCACCTCTTAGTTCGAGTTGGCTTATTGTGTGCGTAATATCTGGTGCGGTTTGGTCCAGAGAGCGCAATTCGCCGGCCAACGATGTAGCCACTGCCATGAGTCGAGACAGACTGCGACGGCTGTGTAGGTGCTCCCAGCCCCATGCAATGTAGACAAGAAGACCTAATAGTAAGTCGACTGTTTGCTGCGGTTGCTGCTGTTTCTGGTGCGGCGACAGTTGTAGAAATGCCATCTCGCACAGCACACGTTTTAGCTCGAGGGAGCTTTCCCTCTTGTCCTCGGACGATGCCGAAGTCACGCAAATAATGGCGCGGAACAGAAAAGGCCGCTCTATCTGCAGCTGCTCAGCCGTGAGGTGGGTAGGCAAGTGAACAAAGGGGAAATGATGCAGCATTCGCGATCGGAATGTGTCGAGAGAGACCGATGCAGATGGCGGAGATACAGACGGCGACATGAACGCGTCCAAGACCGTTGATGGTGGGGTAGCCAAAGAGATGCTGTTGGCATTGAACCCATTCGTATTGTCTGTTGCCCACCAAGGAGCAGCGACACCGGTGACGCAAGTCCCGGTGTGCTCGTCTTCGTTGTTGAAAGAGTTGCGCGGGTCTTCCACAGAGTCGCTTCTTCTAGACCCTTCTGCGACCACGTCTTGGTAAGTCACGCTGGGAGGGGTTTGCATCAGCGTCGCCGGGTGATGTTCAGCTGTGTCGACTTCGAGAATTGGCTGCGACTGTGGCAATTGTTGCTGGTCTTGGTGCTGATGTAGGTCTTGTTGCGGTGGTGAATTTTGCTGCTGCTGCTGCTGCTGCTGCTGCTGCTGCTGCTGCTGCTGCTGCTGCTGCGACCATACACTGACCCTGTCGCCTTGAATGTGGCTCATGTTTGCCATATTGCCTACGTTTCCAATACTGTTCATAATATCCACGTTGACGTTGCCCGCTTGGAGCAGCGACACCAGCTGGCCAAGCGTGCCCTCTAGTTTGGCGATGCGATCGTCGGGCGAGTTCTGCTTCTTATCGCTGCGCCGGCGTAGCACGTCGGCTGGATGACATGGTCGCTTGAGACGGTGACACCTATTTATCATATCCGTTTGTGTCAACGAGTGCCAAAAGATCCGGGTTTGCCAGCTCCCAAACCCAAGCCCAGAACAAAGCTCCGACTGACCTTTCGCATCCGCTGCCTTCGAGGCGAGGAATGCACTTGCATTTGGTCTTGAAGCAGCTCAAGCACGCTTGGCCATAAGGCGCCGAGCGGCCTGCTGTTCTCACCATTGCGGTAATCTTTCCGACTCGGGATCGGAGTAATTATTAACGTCGATGCAATTCTTTTGCGCGATTGAGCTTGGATGTTGGAGCTGACATGTTCTTGTAGGATGTGGTAAGGCTGCTTGCTGTACGGTAATGGCGGCGCACATCATCTCACACACGGGCCACACCTAAACCTAAGGCACATGAAAAGAAGCTGCTACCAGTCAATAGACACAAAATCAACTAGTTATAAATTTATATACTGTTAGTAGAATAGCTAGTAAATAACCTAGAATAGAAAATCATCTGATTATGTTAATGGAACACTATTTAATTACATAAATGTTTCAATATTGTGTGTGTTAATAACTATGTAACAGTACGGTCAATTTAAGATTATCGTTATGCTCGTTATGCTTTCCACTATCATATTTTAGTACATCTACCTAGGACTTAGCCCATAGCTTTAAAGAGGACTGTGATTAAGCCTACCCTAGACCTGAGAGAGAGAAAACAATTTTATCAGCAAGATCAGATACATTATAAACTGTCTACGATCGAATCTTGTTTGTTGAATCCTACGTTCTACATCTGTGATTCTTTGGCCTGGCAACACTCCGATTCCGATTGACGTTGTTTGGAAACATGTTAGAGCTGTCTTGCATCATTGGCAGGATCGCCTGGAAAATCAGCAAACCTGGGCAAATCTCACCACATCTTTACATGGGTACCTATGTCCCGTTTAATACACAGCGGACGGGCTCCGGGGTTATTACATCCGTGGATATTGCTTATGGCCCTGGCTGCTGATAAATGCTGCAGAGCCACTTAAATTGTCCGTGCACATGCACATGTACTTCAATTTTGCCATGCGGCATTGCGGCATCTAATTTGTAGCTTACTTGTTAAGCTGCTGCAGCTCTTATCTCTGTTACTATCTTGTCAACATCATAGTCCCACACGGTTCGGGAAGCTCGCTCGAGCTTCAATTTGCTTCTCTCGGCGTCTCTCCCCGTTGGGCCATATCGCCACTGGTAAATCTCGCCCATTTCCCGAGAGCTGTGCACAACCCATTGACCACGATCTATCCTTGCCTGACTGTAAGCTTGCAGTGCGTGCTCAATGGCCTCTCTCTGGCTATGATCACCACCATCGCTAGAACTGTTGCCACCGGCTTGCGCCGCGGACAAGGCCTCGCAGAGCACAAGAGCGTCTTCGACACCGATACAGGCTCCGACACCCTGGAATGGGCTACTGGCATGGGCAGCGTCACCAGCAAGGCAGACGCGGCCACGTGCATATGTTGGTGCCGGGTTTTCATCCATGTCAAAAATCCCCCACTTGACCATGTTGTCGGGGAAGAGTTTGGTGATTTCCACGAGATGCGGACCCCAGCCGACGATGGCGCGCTCGAGCTCTTCTCGTGTGCCCGGAGCTATCATTTTCTCTGGGTCGGGGAATTCTGAGGACTCGTGGGCAAAGAAGGCAACGTTTAGGAGAGTTCCATTCATGACCTGTTATAGATGTATTAGCCGAGCTGGTCCTGAAGCTGGATATTAAGCCTTTCAAAGGTAATAGCTGAGACTAACAGGGTAAGACATCATGTTGGCGTTAGGACCACAGTGCATACACGCTCTCCTTGCCTTGTCCTCGCCAAGGGCAGCAATGCCGGCGTCGATAGGCACCATTGTGCGGTAGGCGACTGTGTGAGTGTAGCTGGGCCGAGTGGCTGGGTGATGAGCGCCGAGAAGCGTCTTTCGGGTGGTCGAGTGGATGCCATCGCATCCGAGCACAACGTCTGCTTCGGCGGTGCTTCCGTCTGTGAAATGCAAAATAACTTTGTTATTCACGTCGTTGTCATCGTAGCTCACGAGCTGCTTCCCAAACCTAGCTACGCCATCAGGCAGTAAAGCAACCATGCCGAGCAGGAATTGTGAGCGTACACAACCCCAAAAGGCGAGCTTGTTTCCCGGTAGCTGGAAGAGCAGCGACGTCGCCTCATCCTCGGCGTCCTGCTTTGTTTGCGGGTGGTAGGCGTTCCAGTAGGTTGTACTTGAGTCGTTAGGGTCCGTCTTCTGACTGATGCGACTTAGCACATCGAGGATGCCGGGATCCAAGCGCTGCATGCACTCTCTGGCCACGCCGGTAAATGCAAAGCCAGCGCTAATCTCATGCCAGTTGGACGATCGTTCGTAGATAGTTGCCTTGATGCCTCGGCGGATCAGACCGAGAGCTGTCATGACACCGACGACGCCACCCCCTACAACGGCCACCTCTAGGGACGATGCTGTGGTGCTATTGCTGTTTGCCATGGTGCTCAACCGTAATCTGAAAGCTTGTAAGATAGGAAGTTGAACCAATTGGACATGATAAATAACGAGTTATGGTACAATGTACAGGTAGATTTGCCATCATGGAGGGATACAAGTCGTATGATGTAAACAAATTCAAGTCCTAGATGCGTTATACAATATTACAACAAATTAAACAGATGTAACAGCCTAACCAAAAAGGGTGAGCTGAAGATAATCGGCGGAGTTTAGATCCTCCTTGCTCTTGGGTCGAGAAATCTCAGCCGGAGGCTCCGCGCGGACTTTCGGATAAAATATCTTGTAGAGATAACACTCGCACAAATGGAAAAAAAAATCAGCACAAGGCAACGTATTGCCTATCTCCGACAGTAATCTTACTGAACAATCTCAAGGGGAAAATAATGTGTAAGCCTTTCTGTAGAAGGAATCAGCGCTTCATGTCTCGGGTTGCTATAGATATAGTTCCGCCGTGAATCAAATCGATCGAGGCACACCAACCAAGTTACCTAGTAACCGAGTGCGTTCTGTTCAACAAGTAACCAAGTGTTCTGTTTAACAAGACACCCACTGTTCTATAGCTCGGTTACCTTTTACTTTTTTCTCCTTCTTTTCTCTTGTACTAGTTTAGTAGTCAACCGTACATACTTACACACATTCACACACAATGACTACCTCAACCATCGCATCCTCCGTGGCAGATGCGCCAAAAGCAACAACCTTTGTATTCGGCGGTCACATTGGCACACAAAGCAAAAAATCACTCGAAAAGCCAGTAAAGCAATTCCTCAGCGGCCCCAACGCAACATGGATACTAGAAGCCGTCAGCGGGCTGCCGCACTACTGGGAGGCCCTGGTGGAAAAGATCCCGGAGATCGCCGGCGCAGTCTCAGGTGCTGAATTGCTTAAAGACTTCGACTCATGGCTGAAAAATGGTATCTCGGAGGGCGACCTGCTTGCGCCTGAGACAGAGCTGCCTAACATTCTTATTGGGCCGCTGATGGTGGCTATTCAGCTGGATCAGTACTGGCGGTATCTGGAATTTCGGTTGGATGATGTTGCCATCTCAGACCCTCAAGCAGAACTCGTTAAACAACAACAGCAGCAACAACAACAGACTACTACTCGTCCTGTGGAAACACTGGGTTTTTGCGCTGGCCTCATCAGCGCCGTGGCAGTGGCGAGCTCCCACGATAGGGCTGAGTTTGAAAAGTACGGCGCCGTGGCAGTGCGCATCGGCATGCTGATGGCAGCCCTGGTAGACGCCCGCGAATCTCGAGACGAAGCAAGAGGTATGGGCGGATCTGTGTCTTTTGGGACTGCGTGGCGAAGCGGCACCAAGCAAGGCAACGATTTGACAAGCATTGTATCATCGCTTTCGCCGGACGCCTATGTATCGGTGCTCTTTGATGAGGCACGCGCTACAGTGTCAACTTCTGAGCGCGTGGCTCCAACGCTGGTGCGGAGACTTCGAGCTGCCGGTGTAACGGCGGTTCCACTCCCTTTCAAGGGCCACATGCACACACCGGGGGTGGAGCGGAAGCGGCAGACGGAGGCGCTGATCGAGCTGTGCCGGGTGGGGCCGAACAGCGCCGGGCTTCAGTTCCCGGCGGACGCCCAGCTGGCGCTGCCGACGTTCAGCAACTCTGCAGACGGATCCCATGTATCTCCTGATGAGACGGATCTCACCGGAATGCTGCTGCGAGCAATTTTGACGCAGCAGTTCAACTGGGCCGGGACGATGTCGAAGCTGCTATCAGCGTCGGCGACCGCGCATAAGGAGGTATCTCTGGTAGCTTTTGGCCTGGACCAGTGCATTCCACCAACAATCACGCGGAAGTTTGGACCCAAGCAAGCGCACTACGAGCAATTGGAGAGCCACATTGAGAGTTGGAAGCTCCAGAAGATCTCGTCGTTGGCTTTGGCTACGGCCAAGGCGGCGGCCCCACCTCCGGTCAACGGCCCCACCTTAACGGTCAAGGATGAGCCTCAAGCATCAGTAGCACCAGGAAAATCCAACGAGGAAGTCATCGCCATTGTGGGCATGTCTATCAAAGCGTCCGGGGCGGATGACCTCGAAGAGTTCGCAGCGATGCTCAAAACCGGCAAGTCGCAGCATGAGCTGATCACCGCGGAGCGGATGACTCCGGATATGCTCTTCCGGGAGCCAGAGGAGGACCCAAAGAAGAAGAAGAGCTACTACGGTAACTTCTTACGGGACTCAGATGCTTTTGACCACAAATTCTTCAAGAGAAGCCCCAGGGAGAGCCAAGCCATGGATCCTCAGTGTCGCCTAGCGATGCAGGTAGCATACCAGGCGGTCGAGCAGTCGGGCTACTTCACGGAGCCCAAGTTGACAAGCAAAGAACAAGAACACGTCGGTGCCTACCTGGGCGTGTGCGGCGTTGATTACGAGCAGAACACGGCCTGCCATGCGGCGAGCGCATTTACTGCTACTGGTGCTCTACGTTCTTTTATTACCGGTCGGATCGCGCACTTCTTTGGCTGGACGGGTCCCGCAATGACATTCGACACGGCATGTTCGTCATCGACAGTAGCTTTGCACACGGCCTGCCGCGATCTGCTGTCTGGCGAGGCGACTTCTGCATTAGTTGGAGGCGTCAATATTATGACGAGCATGCAATGGATGCAGAACCTCAGTGCCGGCAGCTTCCTGAGTCCGACGGGTCAATGCAAGCCGTTTGACGCTGACGCCGACGGTTACTGCCGAGGAGAGGGAGTCGCCTTCGTCTTTCTCAAGAAGCTGTCGGATGCCGAGGCAGCTGGCAACACGGTGCTGGGTACGATCCGGGCGACGGCTGTGTACCAGAATCTCAATATCACGCCGTTGTTCGTGCCGAACGTGCCATCGCTGTCACAGTTGTTCAAGGATGTGATCCGCAAGGCTGGTGTCGACCCCTCCGAAATTTCCTTGGTTGAGGCCCACGGCACCGGTACAGCGGTTGGTGACCCAGCTGAATATGAGAGCGTGAAACTGGCGCTGGCTAGCCCACATCGTAATACTGTCGTGCCCATCGGCTCAGTCAAAGGCCATGTAGGTCACACGGAGGGTGCGTCTGGAATGATTGCACTGGTGAAAGTGCTCATGATGATGCGCGACAACTTCATTCCGCCCCAGGCCAGCTTCACACGCATGAACCCACACACGCACGCCTCGCCGGCTGACATGATGGAGGTGGTGACCGAGCTGCGGCCTTGGACTACCGAACGTAAGATCGCTCTGCTTAACAACTACGGCGCCTGCGGTTCCAATGCCAGTGTTGTCATCGACTACTCGGCTCCCAAGGCTTTGGACAACCGCCTGCAAGCTCAGATGGCGACAGAGACCCGGCAGCCCTTCTGGATCCCCGGATTCGACGCCCGCAGTATCGCGGCCTACAGCAAGGCACTGTCTACATACCTCCGTGGCCGTACTGGAGACAAGAAAGTTAACCTGGCCGACGTGGCATTTAACCTCGCCCGCCAGTCGAATCCCAGCTTGCCTCAAGGTTTGATTTTCAGCTGTCAGTCATTAGAAGAGCTACAGGGAAAGCTGGCCCAGGCTGCTGCGGCCACTAAAGAAACAGCTGCTGCTGCCGGCATCACAGTCTCCAAGTCAGAGAGGCCGGTCGTGCTATGCTTCGGTGGCCAAGTTTCGACATTTGTCGGGCTAGACCGCGCGTTATACGAGAGTGTCGCCGTCTTGCGGCACCACCTGGATGCTTGCGATGCGGCTACCACGGCGGCAGGCTTATCCAGCATTTTCCCTGCCATCTTTTCACGCGAGCCCATCCGTGATACCGTCCAGTTGCAGACGGCGTTGTTCGCCATGCAGTATGCTAGCGCCCGGACGTGGATTGACTGTGGTCTGGCCTCGAAGATCGTGTCCGTTGTGGGCCACAGCTTCGGCGAGATCACGGCGCTCTGCGTGGCCGGTGTGCTAAGCCTCGACGATACAGTTAAGCTGGTCGCTGGCCGGGCAAAGCTTGTGCGTGATGCCTGGGGACCAGATTCAGGAGCAATGATGGCCGTCGAGGCGGATGAGACCGTCGTCCAGGATCTGCTCAAGGAGGCCAACTCGAATGGCGATGGCTCAGCCAGCATCGCTTGCTACAACGGCCCTCGCAGCTTCACCCTCGCCGGTACAACCAAGGCCATTGATGCGGTGGCCGCCACTCTTGCCAGCAACAGCAAGTTTTCTGGAGCCGGCATCAAGAGCAAACGGCTCAACGTGACCAATGCTTTCCACTCGGTACTGGTAGAGCAGCTTGTCGATGATCTTGGAAAAGTTGGCCGGGATCTCAATTTCCATGACGCCGTGATCCCAGTTGAACGGGCTACTGAGCAAGAGTCAACAGGCTCTCTGGACTGGACCTTTGTGCCATCGCACATGCGCCAGCCTGTCTTCTTCAACCACGCTGTACAGCGGCTGGCCAAGAAACACCCACAGGCCATCTTCCTCGAAGCTGGATCAAACTCCACGATCACGGTGATGGCGAGCCGCGCGTTGGCCCAAGCCAATTCTGCCAACACACTCGCCTTCCAGGCTGTATCCACCACTAACACTGAAAAGGGCCTCGATGGGCTCGCAGATGCCACGGTAGCGCTGTGGAGGCAGGGCTTGCGCGTGAACTTCTGGCCTCATCACCACTCCCAGGCGAGCGAGTACGTACAACTGCTTCTGCCGCCGTACCAGTTCGAGAAGTCACGCCACTGGCTGGAGGTAAAGTCGCCGCTGGAGGCTGTTACCAAGGCAGCCCAAGCCATGATTGCTGCGTCAGGAGTGTCTACTACAGGAGTTGGACGTGTTACTGAGGTGGAAGACCCTAAGAAGCTGCCCCTCTGGACATTCATCGGCCACCAGGAGGCCAAAGGAAACAAAAAGCTGGCCCGCTTTCGAATCAACACGAGCTCAGACTCGTATCAGCGCTTGTTTGCGTCCCACGTTATTGCCCAGACGGCACCCATCTGTCCGGCAACACTCGAGATCGATATAGCCATCGAAGCTCTCTTCAGCCTCAATGCGGACTGGCGGGCTTCTGGCTACTCTCCCACGGTTCACGATCTCATCACTCACACACCAGTATGTGCCAACTCGGCGCGTACCTTCTACATGGATCTGTCGCCATTGGACAAGACTGAAACAAAGTGGCACTTTAACTTACACAGCGTCGCGGGCAACGGCGGCGACTCCCAGGCCCACGCCGAGGCCACAGTCCGCATGCACGCGCCAACTGATGCCTCCTATTTGCAAAAGTTTAGTCGATACGAGCGTCTGGTTAGCCACGCTCAGTGTGAGGCCCTTCTAAAGCTTGGCCTTGACAGTGACGGCGTCGAGGTACTGCAGGGCCGCAACGTTTACCGAGCCTTCACCGAAGTCGTTGATTTCGGGCCGGTCTACCGCGGTGTCAAGTATGTGGTCGGCCGTGAAGGCGAGAGCGCTGGTGTAATTCATAAACAACACCAGGGTGATACCTGGCTCGACGTGCCCATGAGTGACTCGTTCGGCCAGATCGCCGGCATTCACGTGAATCTGCTGACCGACGACTTACCGCCAGCCGATATGTTCGTTGCCACAGGTTGCGAGTTGTTAATGCGATCGCCAAAGGCTCAGCCAGAGGTATCTGGCAAAGAGAACGGCCCCAGCGTCTGGCACGTCCTCGCCCGTCACGAGCGCCAGTCTGACAAGGCGTATACAACCGACGTCTTCATCTTTGACGCCTCTACCAGCGCGCTGACAGAGATCATGCTGGGCCTGCAGTACGCACGCGTTTCCAAGGCGTCAATGAGCAAGATCCTCACGCGCTTTACAGCGGACCAAGAATTCCTTAGAAAACCAACAGGGGCGATTGCTGCTGCTGCTACTGCTCCTCATCCTCCTCCCGTTACTGTTACTGTTCCCTCAGCTTCCGTTACTGCCCCTATCAAAACTAGCGCAAAGCCAAAGAAGACAAAGCAAAAGGAAAAGGGTTTCGACATCACTGATGCCGTCCGTAACCTGGTGGCTGAGGTCTCTGGTATCGATGCTAGTGAGATAACACTTGATAGCGAGATGGCTGAAGTTGGCATCGACTCACTTATGGGCATGGAGCTGGCTCGTGAGGTCGAGAATAAATTCAAGTGTACCCTCAACCAAGCCGAGATGATGGAAGCAGTCAGCCTGCGTCAATTTGTCGCCTGCGTCGCAAAGGCGCTGGGAGACGCTGGAACAGACGCTGCCGAGCAAGACTCAGACACTGCTGACAGCGACTCGGCCGTGGAATTTATGCGTTCGGACGAGACTGATGACACGGCCTCTGATATCACTACACCAGAGCCTGAAGAGGTATCTACTTTCTCCAAGCCCGTCTCACTGCCAGGCGGTCCCGCCATCAGCAATCTGACCCTCAATGCCTCCGACATCCTCGAGTGCTTCGGCCATGTTAAGTTGAGGACTGACGATAAAATACGCGAGTTTGGCATCGATAGCATCGCCCGTGTTGGCCTGGCTAGCAGCAATAAACTCTGTACAGCCCTTGTTGTTGAGGCTTTTGATGAGCTCGGGTCGCCACTGCGGACAGCTACCCCAGGGCAGCCGCTGGATCGCGTAGCCTTCCTGCCGCAGCATGGCCGAATGATGGAATGGGTCTATGGCTTCCTGGAGCGTGAGGCGCGTTTGATAGATATTGACACGGTGACAGGCCAGATCACACGCACACATGTGGCCGTCCCGCGCAAGAACAGCGCTGACCTGCTCGAAGAACTGGTGGCCGCGCATCCCGAGTCCGCCATTCCCAACCGCCTGGCCTACTATGCCGGTAAAAACCTGGCTGGCGTCCTCAGCGGCTCTACTGATGGTATCCGAGTCATATTTGGCAGTGCTGAGGGCCGTCGCTTGGTCCAGACTATGTACTGCGACTACGACTTCAACCGCATGCACTATGACCAGATGGCGGAGGTCATCACCCGGTTATCCAGCCGCCTGACCCAGACCGGTGAAACTCTGAAGGTTCTTGAAATGGGCGGCGGCACCGGTGGTACGACAAACGTAATTGCTCCGTTACTGGCTTCCCTAGGCATTCCAGTTGAATATACATTCACTGACCTTTCGACGTCCATGGTGGCCAACGCACGCCGCAAGTTCGCTGCGCAGTATCCGTTTATGCGCTTCGCTGTACACGATATTGAGAAGCCACCAGCCGCAGAGCTCCTAGGACAGCATCTAGTCTTGGCCAGCAATGCTATCCATGCTACTCGCAGCTTGCTCGAATCGGCGACAAACGTGCACCAGGCCCTACGCCCTGATGGTTTCCTCATGATCCTCGAGATGACGGAGAGTCTGCCATTCATTGATATTGTATTTGGCCTGCTCGAGGGCTGGTGGCTCTTTAACGATGGTCGTACTCACGCCGTCGTTACCGCCGAGCACTGGGAGCGCGCTCTGCACGCCTCAGGCTTCGGTCATGTCGACTGGACCGATGGCGAGAGGCCCGAGAATGCTTTCCAAAAGGTCATCATTGCCCTGGCCTCTGGGGAGCCGGTAGCTCGTCTCCCGGCGTCTGTAGCATCTATAGAGGAAACTAAGGTGGTTGATAGAGGCGACGTGCCGGCCCGCGAGGCCGAAGCCGAACGTCTCGTAGCCTCTTACACAGCCGGTTGGGCCACTCCAGCTCTCGATTCCGCGGCCATCGATGCCTCTATCGCTTCTTCTCCCGCCGTGGTCATCGTCACTGGCGCTACTGGCAGCCTCGGCGCCCACCTTGTGCAATCGCTCGCCGAACGCCAGGATGTCGCTACCGTTGT
The DNA here is from genome assembly GCA_020045945.2 of Trichoderma semiorbis. Classification (NCBI taxonomy): domain Eukaryota; kingdom Fungi; phylum Ascomycota; class Sordariomycetes; order Hypocreales; family Hypocreaceae; genus Trichoderma; species Trichoderma semiorbis. The sequence continues at coordinate 4,364,657 of CM034695.1, forward strand.
CTGTGTAAACCGTCAGTCTAGCGTCCCAGCCGATCAGCGCCAGGCCGAAGCATTCTCGTCAAGAGGTATTGTTCTATCGCCTTCTGCGCAGGAAAAGCTCCGCGTCTATGAGACCGACACCTCCAAGCCACAGCTTGGCCTGCCTACTCAAGAATACGCCTGGTTGGCTGCGAATGCCACCCATATTATACACAATGCCTGGCCCATGAGTGGTACACGGCCGCTCAAAGCTTTTGAGCCGCAGCTGCAGACGATGCGCAACCTGCTGGACCTAGCACGAGAAATGGCTCTGGGAAATCCCAAGAATCGCATTGGCTTCCAGTTTGTGTCCTCGATTGGCGTGGTTGGCTATGCGGATATGTCTGCTGGGCCCCAGATTCCCGAAGACCGCGTGTCAATCGCCGCTGTCATGCCCAGTGGCTACACCGAGGGCAAATGGGTATGCGAGCGCATGATTGACGAGACATTGCACCGTTACCCAAGCCTCTTCCGCGCCACTGTCACCCGCCCAGGCCAGATCAGCGGCTCCAGTCACAGCGGCTTCTGGAACCCAGTTGAGCACTTTGCCTTCTTGGTGAAGAGCGCACAGGCTTTACGTGTGTGGCCCGACTTCAGTGGTCGCTTGCAGTGGTTGCCCGTTGACCGCAGCGCCAGTGTGAGTATAGATTTGCTACAACTGGAAAAGGGTGATGATGCAGCTTCCTACCCCGTCTACCATATTGACAACCCGGTTGGCCAGCCGTGGGAAGAAATGTCACCCGTGCTGGCGGCGGCCCTCGATATCCCATCTCAGAACGTGATCCCTTATGCCGACTGGATCATGCGCGTGCGCCGCTCGCCGCTCTCTGCGGACGAGAATCCCGCTGCTCGTATCATTGACTTCCTCGATGGCCACTTTGAGCGTATGTCTTGCGGCGGCATAATCCTTGACACCCAGAAAGCAAAGGAGCACTCAACCACGATGGCAGCGCAGGGAGGTGTAGATGCTGATATCGCTCGGGCGTATGTAGCATCCTGGAAGGCTATGGGGTTTCTGAAATAGATTGTTCTCTGAAATTTAGTAGCTGATGGTATTTTGGAGTTTTTTTTTTCTTTGCTTTGTACGATTTAATGGGTTTGTCGTTTGGAGTGGCTAAAATGTGGAAAATGGTCTACATGTAGATTGTTGCTCTCAATACCGGTTGGAATTTGGAAGTCCGGAGATTTAGATGTTGATGAGACCGCACGTGCCGCCACACGTGATGGACCTCAACCTAAACCCGTTGATATCTATGTTTGCTGGAATTAAATAGCTTTTCCATATTTTTTTAGTTCAAAATGTTGAAAATAATTCACTTCAACTTCTTGACTGCCTTTGTTGTCACGAATATGTGCAGGTAAGTAAGTATCTGCGGGCAAATTTACATCATTGGCCGAGATTATCAAGTCGGAAAAGTTCACCATTTCCAGCCTACAATACTTTGTCCGCTATGTCATTGACTGAATTGAATCCACGAAGCAAAGCATTTTCCCTTGCATTTCTTCATCATTTTACTCCCTTTGTGCTCCATTATACGGTAAAAGTTTGTAACAACTGAAGGACTCAACGACTTTGCGTATACTAAATAGAATTAGAATCACGAATGACGAACTGATCCTTCAGCGTACATTGATTAGCTACCTACACGTAGTTCACGTATCGTGACTATAGCATGGAATTGAGGCCCCCCTTAATGCTAATAAAGCCCCATAGGGGCAATGTAGGTCAATGTGGTGGATAACTTATATATATATTCTATGAGTATACAACATTCACAGCAAGCTTCGGATCTGGAATATTCCAGCACGTTTTGACCACCCTTTGTCATCAAGACCTAGTAGAAAAGATATAAGAGCACAGGAAGTTCAATTAGTCTGCGCACCACTAACAAGGCTATCTACATGTACCATAGACCTCTACCCAACGTATCTTACATACTGCTTCCACAACGGGTCCTTCTTCAGTCCATTCAGGTCGTCCTCAGGCATACACAGCGTTAGAGGAATGAAGGCACCTTCAGCATCATTGATAATCAAGCATCCGGGGATAGGGGCTGCAGTAGGTCGGCGGAAGAAGCATGACCGTCCTAGTGGGCCCCAAGATGCCGGCAGAGGCTGCACCTGGCCGGTTGCCGTCACCATGAGATCTGCCCGGGGGTCGTGAGTGCCTCCATACAGCAGGCTTGATGTGTCTGGCTCGCGGGCCATGAATGTAGCAAAGCTGCGGATGGCCCATGCCGTGTTGGCCTGGTTGAGCTCACGACGCAACACTTGCGCAATCTGTGGCAGAGAGAGTTCGGCCACCTGTCCCAAGGACAGCCGCACCAAGGCGTGACATACCATGTGTCCCATGTAAGTCAGTGGTACGCCCAGCGCCATACGGCCGTCAATGGCTCGGCCGAGCTTCGACATCCGCTCTGGCGGCTGTCCGTTGGCAATACGCACGGCACAGAGGCGTTGCCAGGCAAAGGCGGAGAAGATGTCGTTCTCAGACACCATGAGAGAACCCGGTTTGTTAGCTGATGCGTCGTCTTTGACTGATTTGACGAGGCGAGCAAGAGCGTTGACTGGCATCTTGAAGTAGCACCACATCAACGGGCTCGAGGGCGTCGCCCAAGTGTAGCCGGGTGGTTTCCGCAGGTGGCTGTAGTCCTTAAGAGGCTCGCCTAGCGGGATTAATGGGATTACGCGACTGCGATCGCGGTTGGCCTGCTCCAGGTCGTCCGCCGGAATCTCCTTACCGGACATGACGATGGCCAGCAAGTTCAGAAATTGGTAGATTCCAGTGCCGTCAATGATAGTGTGGTGAGTGCTGAGGTTGAGGATCAGGCCGCCGCGCACAAAGTTGGCTTGCATAGCGATCACAGGATCGGGACCTTCGAGGCTTCGGGGATGAGGCAGCGCCGGCCAGGGCGTCAAGACCGAACCGTCCAGCATATTGATCGGCACGCCAGCTGAGATGAGCTTGGCCATGGGCGCGATGAGGTCGTCACAATATTTAACCCTAATGCGGTCCTCGGGCACATCCGCCGGCCATGGCACCGCTTTCAAAATGCCACCTGGTCTGGACTCCCGGGCCACCTGCCATCCTGTCCAAGGGATCTGCTCCTTAATCTTGTCAAAGCCGTTCTGGAGGGCTGCGACGATGGCGTCGCGGTCTACATCATTTGGCAGCTTGAACCCAAACAGCAGCTGCGTGTATGCATTGAGTAGTGGGAATTGGGAGATGATGTCGCGGTAGAGTTCCGAATCAGTATCAGCAGTATTGCTCTGGGAAGGGAGTGCTTCCACTGCCACAGACATGGTGACTTAGTCTCAGTTTGTAGTAACAAGTCAGGAAAGCTTTACCCAGGAAAGACAGTCATAAGTCGTATTCTACATTGCGATCGCTAATTTTAGTGGAAGTTATACGGACTACAGTCTGTATACATTCCGACCGTGTAAATAGAGTTTGTTGCGCTTTCGGAGTTTTGGAGTTTGGAGGTTTGGTCTTTCGGACTTTCGGACTTTCTTTGTCTTCTGGCGATTTCCTGGCGGATCGGAGGGTGAGTATCAGCAGAGTAATTGTCTTCTTTCACTCTACTGAAACTTTACTTGAGATTGACATAAAGATGATCATTTAAAAAAAAAAGAAGAAGAAGAAGGTTTTTGAGCAAAACTGGATAGCCTAATGAACATCAAGCATTGGGTGTGGCTGTTGACTTATCTTCACTCTTGTTTTCGTTGTAACAAAGCACTAAATCTGAGATATAATAGAACTCTCTTACGACTCGCATCAATGATGAAGGCGTCAGTTTCGGTCAGTATGCATGGACGGATAACAACAAGCAAAGAGAATTTGATTCTTTTAGAGATAATATCAGGGAGCTCTGGCAACTTTCGGATGACTTCGCTTCAAGGATAAAGTTTCGAAAATGCGACGAATCAGCTGCTTATATATGTGCTAGAATCCTCCTTTTCCTCACAGACAAGCACTAAGGCAGGTAGCTGTTCCGTAAATTATCGATATCTATCCCTGTCTCTAGGCGTATCTTCTAACTGTCCAAGTTCTCCATCTCACTCTGGCGATTGCCAATTATTACCCACCTGACCGCTGATCTACCGCTTATAATGGAGCCAACCAAAGCGGTGATCCCTTCTATACAAAACATTGATTTACAGGCCCCCAAGCGGAGGTCAGGAAAAGCAAACCGCAAAATAAATAAGTACATATATTCATCAATTCAAAAAGCACCCAATCAGCTTATCGAACGCGCGCAGTATGTAGAATAATACCAAGTGCTGGATAAATATAGACCAAGCTTCCCTCCTACACCTACAGGTACCCCACCTTTTGGGTACCTAACCACCAAAAACTCCTACCCGTTTAACTAGCTATTAGATAAAATAACTATAGTTTTTTTATTTACGGTTTTATCTAAGGACATTAAAGAGATAGAAACATTTATAAACCCTTTAAATAATTAAAATAAAATAAAACCTATTACCTCTGAATTAATAATAGCTTTTTAATTTTTAAAGGAGGTAACTTTCTTAGGCCTAAGAATAAAAAAAGTTATAATTTTTCCTTTTACTTTTAAAAAAAAAAATATTTTAAAAAAGCCTTTAGTATAAATAAAATACTTTTACTTAGCTTTAATAAAGTAAAATTAAGTATAGTAGTAATAATAATTATAATATAAATAACTTAAAAAAGCTTTTTTATTCTTATTTTTTATAATATAAAAAAAGTTATTAATTTTAAAAAGTTTTTTTTATTAAAAATTAAATTATAAATTAAATTAGTAAAATTAATATATAATATTAAATATAATTATAATTATTAACTTATACTTAATATAATATATTTTTTAGTTTTTTTTAATAATAATAAAATAAATTTACTTATACTTAAATATTATTTTTAAAAATTTTATTACTTTTTATATTAACCTTAAAAAAAAGCTTAAAAATCTTAAAAAGTTAGATAATAAAAAAAAAGCTACTTAATTAATTAAAATAATATTAGTTAATATATTTTATAATAAAAAAAATAAATTAAATATTACTATAATCTTTATTATAGTAAAAGCTTTTATATTTATTAAAAAAGTAAATTAAAAAAGCCCTAAAGTTATATAAGCTTAAATTATATTATAAAAAAATATTTATAATAAAAACCCTTAAAAAAATTAATAATTTAAAGTATTTTTTTATAAATAGTAAAAGGCTAGCCTTTATTATTAATAAGAAAAATATAAATAAAATTAATAAACTTAAAAAAAGCTTTAATAATTATATTTTTATTTAAGTCCTTTTAAATTATATATAGAAAAAGCTATTAGCTATTAAAGCTAAATAAAAATTAATTAAGATTTTAAAGCTTATAAATAAAAATATTACTTATTTTTAAAAAATTTAATTAAGCTTTATTTTTAAAAATAAAAATTAAAATATTAAAAATAAAATTATTATACTTTAGCTAATAATTAAAAATAATAATTTAAAAATTAAAAAAATATATTTATAAAAGGTTTTTTTTATATATAATATATTAAAAATATATATTAATATAAATAAGACCTACTTTATAAATATACTAATCCTAAAAAAAGTATATACTAAAACAAAGGCTAAAAGCCTATTTATTTTGAATTATAAAGCTAATTTTAAAAAGTCCCTTAATATATATAACTACTTTATTTTTTTTAAAAAAAAATATTAAACCTAGCTTTAAATTATTTAGCAGCTTTTTCCTAATAAAAGTTTAAGTCTAGCCCCCTTAAATTACTCAATATTAAAAATATTTAAAATTTTATAATTTATAAAACTATACTAAAATAAAAAAGTATTATAAATATAATAAACTATTATTTAAATATAATAATACTATAGTTAACTACCTATCATTACCTTAATATATTAATTATAATAGCTCTTATATAATAAACTTTTTAAAATATTTTACTAAATTAATTATTAAAAATAAAAATAAAAATATAAATAACTAAAGCATAACTTTAGGCTATTTAAAAACTAAACTAGTAAAAGTATAATAAAGCTAATTTACCTAAGCTTAAACTTACCCCTGCCCTAGCCTTTAATATTAAAAAAATAATTACTTTAGGGACTTAAATAAGCCCTTATTTTTAATTATTAATATTTAGCTTAGTATCTCCTTTCCCTTTTTAAATTTTAGCTAAAAAAGTTATAATTAAAGTTAACTTAAATAAAAAAAAATTTTATAAAGAAATATCTTTTACTAAATTAATAATCTATATAATTAACCTAAATAATAAAAAAAAATAAAAAAGCTAAAAAAAATAAAAATATATTTAATACCTTTTTAAAAACTAATAAACCCCTGAACGTAAGTTTATAAATAATAAGCTTTATTATAATTACTAAAAAAATATTAGTTTTAAAATCTTCTAAGCTAATATTAAAAAAAGTAATTTATATTAAAATATTACTTTATTATTAATATAAAAAAATAGCTATAATATTATATGAATTTAAAAACCTTATACTTAATAAAATAAAGTATTAAATAAAAAATAAATTAAAAAATACCTTAAATATTAAATATATAATCCTTTAAATAATTAAAGAAGTATTAAACCTTTAATTCTTATATTTATTAAAATCTCCTTAAACCTCTTAAGTAAATAACTCTCTTCCTTAAGCTTAAAAAATAATTATATATATTAAATAAAAGTATATAAATATACTATTATTAATATTTATTAAAAGGCTTTAGTAAATATAACTATAGAAATTTTTATTAAATAAAATCCCCCCCCCTTTATTTAATTATTATAAGTAACTTTAATATTTTATATTAACTTTAAAACCTTAGTAAAAGTATAAACCTTATAGATAATAAATTTATAAAGTAGGTAAAAAAAGTATAACCTCCTCCTAGCTTTAATAAATATACTTATTTAATATTTAAAAAAATATATTAACTTAATTTTTATAAAATACCTTACGTTAACTAAAGTTAAATACTTTTTTAATATAAAATTAAATTATTATATAGTAATTATAAACTTTCTTAAGCTTTTAAAAATAACTCCAAAGGTAAAGAAAAAATCTATTTTAATAAAATATTAAAAAAACTTTAGCTAACTTATATACTTTTTTACTTAAACCCTCTTTATAGTTAATTTAACTATATTAATAAAAGTTAACCTAAATAAATATACTAAGGCCTTATAAAACCTTTTTAAGTAAGCTATAAAAGCTATTAGTAAAACTAAGTATTAAAACAGCTATAGTATAGTATAATAGTTAAAGAAGTATAAAATAACTTATAAAGCTTATAAAAAAATAGTAAATAGCTCCCCTATTTATAAAAAAGCTTATAAAACCTTTAAAAATATTATATACTATAGTAAATAAGTTTACTAAGATAAAATTATAATAAAAACTAATACTATTAGAAATATTTAGTTAATAGCTAAGTAGTATAAAGTAATAGATTACTTTTAACTACCCCCTTTAATAAATAAAAATAAAAATATCTTAAACTTTATAAAAAAAGTAACTTTTTTTAAAAATAAACTCTTTAAGTATAAAATAATAAAAAAGAATATTCTAAACTTATAAAAAAAAGATTTTTTTATTAATAAAAATATTTACTAAAATTAAATAATATTAAAATTAAAAGCTAAAAAAGCTATAATAAAATTAAAAAATACTATATTTAATATAAATAGTATATTAATTACCTTTTTATAGCTTACTTAGCCTATTATTAATAAATATATAACTAACCTTTTTTATAAATATTTAATAATAAAATATTACTTACTCTTTTTTTAAAGTATAAAAATTACTATTATCCTTAAGTTTAAAAAGCTAAAGAAAATATATACTATATATAAGAAATATAAATCTATTTCCTTACTTTCTTATATAAGTAAAAGCCTTAAAGAACTCTTAGCTAAAAAAGTTTTCTTTTTAATAATAAAATATAAAATACTATTAAAATAATATTTTAAAACCTTTTTAAAAAAGTTTATAATAAATTTAATTACCTACTTATTATATAATACTAAGGTTACTTTAGTATAAGGTTTTATTATCTCCCTCTTTATATTTAATATCTTTAGCGTTTTTAATATAATTATATATAACTGCGTAGTATATAAACTTAAGAAATAAAAATAACCCCCCTTTTTTATAAAATAAATTAATATTTTTATAAATAACTATAAAGCTTTTATTTAAAATAGCTATAGAATTACTTTTTTAAAAATAAAGCTAAAGTATAAAGCTTTATAAAAGTCCCTTATTTTTTTTATTAATTTTATACTTTACTTTTCCCTTAGCCTAAAGCTTAATAATCTGTTACGATCTGGTCCGCTGTAACAGAGCATTCCCTTATAAATAGCTGGTTCCGTTACAGTAATTGCTACAATTGCGATTATTGGCCTAATCTTTTGCCCTGTTTGGCGCTACGGTATAACGGAACGTAACATAATCCTAATACTTACTTTAAGTATATAAATAATATTAATATTATAATGAATAAAGGCTAATACTAAGGAAATTACTTAGAAATTTTAATAAAAATTAAAAAATACCTTAAACTAAAGTAATAGGAATATAGTTTTTTTTAACTTAAATAAGGCTAAATTTATATATTTTTATAAAACTAAAACCTAGGTATATAATAAAAAAGTAGACTTTAAAAAAAAGACTATAGCCCCCTAAGACTTAGTCTGCTAATTAAAGATATACTTAAACTTATAACTTTCCTTTAAAAAGTACTTTAAAATTATAAAAAAAAAGCCTTTAAAATAGCTAATTTTCTAAAATCCCTAAATAAAATATAAAAAGGATTTTTACTAAATATAGTAGCTATAGTAGCTAAGGCCTACGTTACTTTTATTACCTTATATAAAATAGAGGCTTTTTAATTTAATAAAAGTAAATAAAGTATAATAAACTTAAGTAAATAAATAAAAATAGGCTTAATAAGATTAATTATAATCCTAAAACTATTATTTAAAGTAGTAGCTAAAGTAGTTATCTTTATATAAAAAATAACTAACTTTTTTATTATATATAAAAAATTTAAGGTTCCTTTAGCATTAGTATAAGTAGTATAAACTAAACTTTATATAATAGCTTATTTTATAAGTTTAAATAGAAACTACTTAGTTAGTAGATAAATTAATAAAAAACTCCTTTTTAAAATCCCCTTTACTAAACTATAATATACTATAGCCTTAGTAAAAAAAATAGTTTAGCTTTTCCTCTTTACTAAAAATAATAAAGCTATTAAAGTAAACCTAGACTTTAAAGGTATTACGGTCCACTAACCGTTACACTATACAGGGCAAAAGATTAGGCTAATAATCTTAATTATAGCGATTATTATAGTAAAACCAGCTATTTATAAGGGATCTAGCTGTTACAGCGGAATAGATTATAATATAATACTCCCCTTCCAGTAGTCTTATCCTTAAGACCTTGCTAAGATAGTAAACTAGGCTATCTTCTAGCGGTCTTAATAGCTATTCTAACCCCTAAGGGCACTACCTAAACGCTCCTTATAGCGCTAACGCATAGTCCCTTATTAACAGCAGAAATCTAAGACCCAGTACCCTAAGCTAGATTTAAACCCTAGGCTACCAGCTTATTAAGATTATTATATTACAGTCTACTAACTATTACGCTATATAAGGTAAAAGATTAGGTTAATAATCTTAATTATAGTAATTATTATAGTGGAACCAGCTATTTATAAGGGATCTAGCTGTTACAGCGGAACAGATTGTAATAAAAGGCCTTTTAAAGTTAAAGGCAGTAGAAAAATATCTTAAGCTTTTTAACAACCTCCTTAAGTCTACCCTCCTTACCTACTTAAATAAGTTATAAAATAAGTAAAAGAATATAAGCTAAAGAGTTATTATATATTATAATTTTAAAAAGAATATAGTATATAGTCCCCTTATTAATATAAAAGTTTATAATACTAAAGTAGTAAATATTTTTAAAGTTATAAAATTAACTAAAGTATATACCTTTATAAACCTAAATATTTAAAAAATTCTACTTTTCTTAAATAACTTAATAATAATAAATAAAATACTAAAATTAACCTTTACTTTATTTTAAAAAGCTTATACAAAGCTATATTAAATTACTTAAAAACTACTTTTATAAATAATTACTAAAATAGCCTAAGTCTTAAGCTATAAAAATATATAAAAAATAAAAAAGCTAATTAATTAATAAAAAAAAGTTTAAAACTCTCTTACCTTTTAAAAAATTACTTTACTATTACTTTTATTAAAAAATAAATATAAAAAGAAATATAAAAAAATATAAAATATTAATTAAAATAATAACTACCTAAAGTTTTATAAAGTTAGTAAATAAAACCTTTATAAAACTCCTTTTATACCCCTAAAACTATATCTTTTATACTTACTCTTATATAAATTATTATTTAAAAAATCTAAATATAAAAACTTTATAAAATATTATAAAAGATTTAAATATAATATTAAGCTTATTTATAAATATAATAAGCTAAAAATATAAAAGTACTTTATAAAATATTATATAATAGCCTTTTTTTTCCTTAATATATTAAAAAAGAAATATACTTTAGTATTACTTATATTTAATACCTCCTTAGCAATAGAAGGTATAAAAATTTCTAAAAGCTAGTAAAAAATATAAGCTTATATAGCCCCCCCTTTATAAATATAAATATATAAAATAAATTAATAATCCCCTATTTCTTTTATTATATTAAAATATAGCAAATGCCTAATTTAAACTTAGCAGCCCCTACTGTCCTAGTGCCTAAATAAGGACTTATATAACTAACTTACTTAGTGGACGTTAATAATAAAATAAATAAATAAACAGGATAAATATAGACATAATAGCATTTATTAGAGAAACATAGATAAAGTAGCAGGTACTAGAGAAATATAGATATAGGAGCTGTTAGTAGAAGAATATAAATATAGCAGTAAATATTAGAGAAAATATAGCTATAGTAACAGATACTGAAAGACCTAGAGTTCGTAGGTGTATTATCCAAGGCACGGGTGTTCGAAATCTTCTTTGCCTCGGGTTTTCCGTCCTTCACTTGGCACTGCAAGCGCATCTCCTCTTGTGATCCGATGCAACCCTTTCTTCCAAGAGATCAGCCAAGACGAGATCAGCAGATATGCCTCGGCCCGAGCTTCCGTTTTAGCGTTTCTGAGCAATTATATGGAGCCGGGCATACATAGACAGGGAGTATACATCGGGAGCTTTGCGTGTAATATTGATCGTGATCTTTTACTACAAGACTCTGGGATATAGGAAAAAGCCGGAATGACAACCCTGCCGACGATGAACAATGAGAGCACCGTTGCTTTCATGCAAGCGGCCTTTTGATATGGGCTACTTAACTAGACAACCATTCCCGAGGCGCATTATCTCGCCACAATTGGTAGTTTTGACGAAATCATTGTGCCTAAAGATGGCGTTGCATTTGGGGCGGGTAGGCCGGCAAATCTGTGCGCGAGAGGAGCCCATTTCTGCAACCTCATTTGCAGATAATGAGGATCTAGTGAGAAAGAACTTTTTTAGCATAGGATGTCATGCAAGTATAGTTCGTCCCAAAAAGAATGATAGAGAACTATCTCTATTAGGCATGATTCGCTCAGACGACGACTTACGGCTTTCGGATAAATGTGTCTACTTTCGATCTCATTTAGGTTTCTATGAGGTATATAAGTCTCTGACTTATGTCCTCTGTGAGTGGATACAATTACCTGATAAATACAATCTCTGAACCATTTTTGTGAAATCTCGGGCGATGTCGGTGGTATCGCTAAAGAGCCCAACCGTTGAGTTGAACCACAAATCCATTGTGGCGTTATGGGACGACAACAAGTGTCTAGTATAGGAATAGTAGTAGTATTGAGATGGGTTTTTCATCCTTAATCTATTCAATGTCCAGGTAGAAACCGAATCTCGTTTACCAAGAGCGAGAGCCGACTATCCTAAGAGAGTATTTCGTATGAACAAAAATGGAGAATATTTCGACTATCCTAACCCGGCAAGGCGTTAGTGGGCCGCGCATTGGCAAAAACCGCTAAAAGTGAGAGAGAAAAGATCTAATCTAATCTGATGACTCAAATTCCATCTGATAAGATTACAGATCAGTTCATCGTTAGCTAAAAGATTGAGTCAATTCCAACGCTAGGCATGAAACAAGAGTTGTAGACTGCAGATCAAGTCCACATCAAGCGGCACATCTCCACCTTATTGAATTTCATATGGCCAGGGTGAAGTCTTTCCGCGGCCCTGCGAATGATCACGGAAGGGCGTGCCAACCAACTGGCTACTAGAATGTCTGCTGTGATGGATCAGGCTCAGTATTCCGAAACTGCCAATCATCACGGAAAGTCAGGCCAGCCTAGTAATAAGGACATGCTAGCCTAGTGGCTGCTAAAGCTTGTGTCGTGATAAATACGAGCCGGTTGAGATGGAGTTTCCCAAGTTATGGTTAGAAGATTAGCTCAACAGTCGGCAACGGCGTGAGAGAGGGCACTGTCATGTGATTCACAACTTGCCAGAGGAGACTATAGTATATATTAATACATGAACTTGGCAATCGCCAAGCCGATCATTATCTCTCGGCATCCATTTAGTGAAGTTGTCACCTATCTGCGGCGGGAGAGACATCAACAGCCTAGGACTTGAAAGTCTTTAAGCTATGATGGCCATGAAACACCTCCTCGGGGTCAGTCTGACTCTTGTCGGCTTTCTCACGTCACATGGGCTCGCCAGAGTCGTCAGCAAAGATCAGGAGTGTGTTTCCGCTGTCTTTGGTATTGTCGGAGGTCTCAACTTCGAAGGCATTGGCTACGGCAACTACTATTTAGGGATCTGCCAGAACCCTCTAAAAGTCGTCTCCACCTACGCCATCTCCAAGACCTATTGCCCGTCCGCTGACCTAGGTCCCGGTTTCGAATACCTCAACTGGGCCTGCCTACAATATGCCGGCGCTGGACTTATACCAGAGGCAGATGTGGCTGTCAACTTGACTGATGAAGCAATAAGCCGCTATCCTATCCTTGATCAGGACGACGTAATTGTTCCGAAGAATCTCACGACGCCAGTTCTGGTTACGCGAGATTGGTTCGACTTGGGCTTCCGTACAGAGGTGTGCTCTTTCTCATTCTCTTTCTGCCCATATCCAAAGCTTTTCTCTCTAACAGCATTAACAAAATCATACAGGACACATGGGATTATGAGCTACGTTTGCACCCTACGTATGGGTAAGATTCAGCTACCACCATCTTGCGCTACTTGCCAGATTGACAAAAATAAAGACTGACTTTTTCAATACTGCAGGTGGGCTATGTACGGATTCTGGGGTGGTATCCTCCTCATCGGAATGCTACGTCGACTCATCACCCACATCATCGAAAGCCGATCATCTCCATTATCCACCGATCCTGAAGACCTCGGAGCAGCGGATAGTCGCGAGAAACCAACAGCAGGAAACAAGTCGCTTACATATATGTACTCGCGAATCCGCAAGCACCTTACTATTCCAAGCGGTTTACCTCCATATCACAGCCAACTCTTGTTTGGATGCACCATACCAACTCGCATTGAGTCACTCGTTATTATCTCATGTTGGATCCTCAATTTCGTTCTTTGCTGCGTAAACTACCGGGGATTCGAGGGTAACCTATAGTAAGTGCTTACACCAATAAAACAAACTCGTGAGATATATTTGCTAACACGAGGTTGATGGAAGCTGGTCTGCGGTGTCACCCCAAATATGGCGATACATCTCCGATCGAGCGGGCATCATCGCTTACGCCAACCTACCGTTGATGTGGATGTTCAGCGGCCGTAATAATATCTTCATCTGGCTCACAGGCTGGTCATTCTCTACTTTCAATCTCTTCCACAGGCATATCACTCGCATCGCAACGTTACAAGCTATCATTCATTCCGTTGGATACACAGTATTCTATTTCGAAATTAAAGGAGGTATGTTATTCTACATACTTTTCGTAACCTCTCTATAGAAGACCTTTGCATTAACAGGATCAAATCTAGCGGAAGGTTACTACTTACAATGGCATGATGCTTGGTTCTACCTAGGAGCTGTGGTAAGACGCTGTTTTTGACTAGCAACTCTCCAAGATTTTTTAGTGCTTCATATACATGTACTGATGTCGGCTCGCTCTAGGCAACAATTGCGATGAGTATTCTTGTTTTCTCCTCTTTCAGTTGGTTCAGACGCAGGATATATGATTCCTTTCTTCTACTCCATATCCTTTTATCCGTCTTGTTGATTGTGGCTTTGTTCTAGTACGTTCTCAACCTTAACTTGACATGACTCAGTTATGCATCGTTTACTGACCACTGTTGATATCACAGCCACACTAGCATATTCGACGGGGAGTATAATCCATATCTATGGCCTCTCGTTGCTATCTGGTGCTTCGATCGTTTCCTAAGAATCGTTCGAGTAGTCTACTGCAATCTTCACGTTCAACTACGCAAAAAGACACTCCATCGTAGTACCGCCACCATTTCCTACGATCAGGACGCGAATTTCATCCAGATTGATATCAACACGCATGTAAAGCCAGGACCTGGCAAGCACTATTATCTCTACCAGCCTTTCCGATTCACTGGTTGGGAGAATCACCCTCTCACTTTGGCCTATTGGAGCCAGTCAACGGTAGAAACCACCCAAAGTCAGCAAAGAGATAGCGCAACAGATACGCCTTCAAAAACCGCAGATGTTTCTGTTGTGACACCATCTGAGGCCAGTCTTCACCATGCAGTCAATGAAGGCGAGTATCTCCTCTCTTTCTGGATTCGCCCATATGATGGCTGGACTCGCCATCTCCGCGATCAGTGTCTCAAATCCCAGCTTCCATCTAAGCTCCCTTCGATCATTACAGAGACTATCCTTCTTGAAGGCCCTTACGGCATCGCAGAGCCACTGTGGACTTTTGACGAGGTCCTTCTTATTGCAGGCGGATCTGGCATCACGGCCATGGTTCCGTATATACTCGACCACATCGCAAGAACTGACTCGTCCAATAAATCAAGCCAGACACTCATACGTGGACTGACACTGATTTGGACCAATCCTAAAGAAGCCTTTATCCGTCGGATTGCTCAGCGGGAACTCTCGGTGGCACTTAAACGAGACGATGTCTGGTATGAGTTTTACTGCACAGATTCTGCAAAGGTCGAGGTTGGCTCGTTACCTTCACCGTCGATAGATGAAATTCCAATTGGAGATGTCGAAAAAGGTGCCACGGAAAGCGGCGTATTAAAAGGCAAAGAAGAGACAGATGTATCTGAATCGGCAGATGGTGCAGACGAGGCCTGTTCTCTGCCTATCACAATGTGCAGGCCAGATATACCGGCAATCATTGAGAAGGCAGCGGCCTCTGCTACGATAAAATGTCAGATGCAGCTAGAGAGGCGACATATCGAGCTATACGTCAACAGAACAATGTTGAGTATTTTGAAGAATCATTCGGGTGGTAGTCATGATTCGGGAAGGGCTGGGTACTACCTAAAAGTTTTGTTATTATTTAAGCTCTCATGAGGATGCATACATATACTCTTACACATCATCTTTCAGTGCATATAAGCAAATATGTGTAAAATATTTTGAAACAAGTGTAAATGCAAGTAATTCTAGGGATATTGCGATGGGACTAATTCAGAAATGAGATACCTAGAGCGCATGGGCAACCGCGCAAGGAAGGAGAACGAGTACATTTAGAAATCTCCATTCAAATCAACTCCAACTAGAGATCATTTAAGACACAAGACAGGTCGTACTCCACCAAGCTACTCAGCCTATAACCTACAAGCTGTTCTACAAGATATATCATCAGCCCTGAACCCACTGCGCCACGATCACGGATGTCGTATAGACCATGGCAACAGCTCCAACGACTATCGTCAGGAGATCCAAGCACTTCTCCCGCTTACTCTCAGCAACACCCTTGAGATGCAGATATGCTGGGTACATGTAGACCAAGGGAATGCAAGCAAAAGACCCCGTCAGAGCCACAAACTTATCCAGATCGCTTGCGCCAACCACCGCAACACCGATACAGACGGCAATGGTCAGCGTCCGAAGACCATTCTTCTTCCACTTAATTGCCGCGCTCTTCTTGCCCGTGGCTCGTTCCCCAAAGATTGATGTCTCCAGGATACGCACGGCAGGAAACAGCTGCACAGGCTCACCTGCTAGTACGGCCAGTGAGTAGAGAAATTGAACTGAGTTGACAACAGGTGAATCCTGAGGGAAGTTGGAAATGATCTGAATCTTGGTATTCTCGCCGAAGGTTGCGTAGCATAGTGCTCCAACCGATGTAAAGATGGCCGTGATGAGGAACATGACGAAGTAGAGCAGGCCCTTGAAATGATGGGGCTTCTTCATGCTAGACTGGATTGGGAGAATCAAGCCGATTCCTTCAAACGTAAAGATGGCCGAGCCAAGAGTCAGAGGAAAGTCCCTTGGGTTGAACAGCTTAACGCTTGGTTCGATGCCGTGCCTAGCTAGACTTCCAATATCGTAGTACCAGATGTACACAAGCCCAATGAGAATGAAGACGTCTGCCACCAGGGCAACAGGACCTAGTTTGGAGATGTTGCGGATCAAGGCGAGGGGAATGAGGGGGAGGAACTGAAGCCCAATTAGCCCTGACACTCCAAGATGGCCGACGCCCTTGGTCACGGCATCGAGGAAGGAGAAGAGATTTTCTGCCGTGAAAATGATGCCCGAGCAGACAAACCCAAGTTGGGAAATAGCAATTGATGCAAGTATCAAGCTTCGGAACCGAGGACCGACGATGGCTTCACCAATCTCTCCATAACCACCGCCATACTTGTGACGGCAATCAAGCAGCAAACGGAAGCAGAAGCAATTGACCAAAGATACGGAAATCAGCGCAAGCGACGAAAAGAGAATGCCTCCATTGCGAAATGCTTTGGGAAGAAACAAGATGCCCGTGCCAATAAAGGCCTTGATGAGCGTGAAGAAGGTCTTGACCGTGCTAGCGTCTCCCTCACGGCTCATGCGCCTGGAGCTCTTCCGCCGATCAGCTTTGGGCCGCGCGAGCAGTGGACGTTGTTCATCAATGATGGCTTCTTCAGAATCCTCAGTGACGGCAGATTCGTCCTCATCTTCGTCGGTATCCTCGAGGGCCTCACCGGCAAAGCTGCCGTAGAGGTCGAGGAAATCGACAAAGGTGCTAGCTACGACGAGTCCACTTTGCTGCCGCTGTCGAGCCCGACGACGCAGGTGCTGCCGCCTGAAGCCACCCGGTTCAAGTTGTTCAGCATGTGATAATTCACCAGCCGGTCCCAGGTGGGGCGAAGGATGATGAGAAAAGGTATTGGATCGGCGAATTGAGCTGGCTCGAGCCTTGATCTTGAACATGTCGCGATGGATGTCACCCCCTTGGAGCTTCAGCGAAGACTCTAGCGTCTCCAGAGTCGGGGTTGCATCACTGCTTCCCTCTTGCCCGTTGCCATTGTTGGGAGCAGCTAGCTCTGTCGCAGAGGCCGCGGGAGAGTCAAACAGATCTTGGCTCGCCGATGAAGGAGCGACAATGGGCTCTACGACGACCTCGATGGGCTCGTTGGCCAGGCTCACTTCCGGGTCGGCAGAATAGCCCTCTGGCAGATGGCGGTCGAGAATGGCAGCCTGACGATGGACGCCGTCGGAACTGCTCGGGCTGTCGACTGAAGCCCCCACGAGATCCGGCTCGGACATGATGTCGATGACGACGTTGTTTCACCGCTCCACACTGGGGAAGCACAGCACAGCGCCGCTGGCAAGGGTCTGTAGATTGATAAAGAGATAATTGGATATAGGAAATGTTAGCTGGCTAGTCCGTAAGCCATCCCAAATGGATCGTGGACAAATGCACGGCCCATTGAGCGGGAAGTTGGTGATGGTGAGGGAGCGAAGGAGATGGAATCGTGAGACTTGGATGACTTCAGTTGGGGGTCAAGCAGCTACGGAGGATCGGCAGGCGGATCGCCGGATTGAGGAGCAGAAACCGGAGCTCGGTGTACCGCCAGGTATCCGCTACTGTCCCGCAGCAGCAACGGTACCCTATCGATACACTGAGGCCCCGCTTTGTTCAGTGAGACTTCAGCGGCTGCAGGCGGCTGCAGGCGGCTGAAGCGCTGCGGCTGAGTGGCAAATCTGGGCATTGCAGCGCTGTGATTCGCCGAAGTGGCCGCTGCCGTCTACGGGCGGGACCTGAAGAGGTGTCGCTTGGGTAGCATCTCGCGTACCGACTACTTGTATCGCTACCCTGCAAAAGACGGAATGAAACCGATGATTTCATCGTGCCTACATAGGTTGAAAGATGGCAGGATGGTCTTACATGCAACAAATAATAACCGTGAATGACCAATTTGTTTGCGGCTTTGAACCGCGTTCTATGTCATCTAAGACAATTGTTTGCGTCACAGTGTGGGATTATGTGTTTCGGTTGGTCATCTATTACCCTCAGATCCGAGCAACAATGTTGACTGCCACGCCAGTGGCTGCTTGCATTAAACTTGTGCTTCATTGATCAGCTTTCGAGATTTAACTGGAGCATGGCTTTGGCGAGACCAAATTCTTATTCTTTACTCTGTACGGAGTAGCCATTAGCAAACCGGTAATGGCGAGTATATCTCGTACATGGAATGATTTATGGCTATTTACAACCACTCATTTACTGCGGCGGATACACAGGAGATGGGCGATATGTTAGTATTCTTTAACATTCAATCTTCTCTACCAAGACACATTGAACTATTCCCAGTGTTCTTCTTATATTGCACCATTTTGCTTTTCATCAGGCTTACTCCGTAGTGTTCACTAATAAGATCCAGTCAAATCTGAGACAGTCGAGGTCGCCTCGGAAAATCTTGGGGGCCGATCCATAGCAGCATCCTCCCAGCTAGATGACTACATGTAGGTGCCCTGCTTGCTTGCCTAGCTGTTGAGCTGACAGTTACACTCACGTAATATGAATGAGAGCGATGCTGTTCTGACATCGGGTTAAGCCATCATCTCCAAGATTCAGATGACTCTAAAGCTTGTATCAAATTAAACAAGCAAGGCTAACACGGAAATACCTCTATGTTCGTAATTCATTTACTGCCAATTGGAAGTCGAAAACGCGGTAGCGTATACCCAATCTCATACTCACCGTCTTTTAGGCAAATAAACTTTATTATAGCAACAATAAAATAGGCTAGGCCATGCGCCTTAAATGAATTGAGTGAACCCTACCTATCATTATAACAGAGCTAGTCGTAGGGGATTATAACTTGGAGTTTTTGATGTATCAGGACGTTGGAGTGCATGCGCCGTCAATTGGCACTTAGGTGTTATCCCTCGTCTCAACGCCATCAAGGGAGACGTCAACCCCCTTGCATTCATCTAGCAGCATCTAAGACGCAAACACCTTTTTTTGGTCATGCATACAAGACAGTCGTTAATGATAATGAAGTCGTTTGTCGGCCGAACTGAGACCTGCCCACCTACATCTACAAGCACGTGGTCACCAATGACCTGGTAGTTGGTCCTCGAGCGGTGAATGCAGGCTACAAGCGATGCATTCAATCTAAGCCGTCTACTATAACCGAATATTGAAGACTGCGAATTATTTTCTATATGATGGCGAACGTATATGGAAATAATTTGGAGCTGCTGATCCAACAAGAGAAAAGCCAAAGCCCAATTACCAAACTATGGACAAGTCAACACATAAGAGTAACATTCTGCTGTAGCGTAGTGACTTGTTCCTGTTCTATTTTGTTTGCGTTTTTGTGATTCATCGATCAAGCGTGTCCAATGCAGGGAGAGTGTAGCTTGAACCCGGTTAGAACACTAAGATCCCTCACATGAATCGAGCTAGCACGGCCTTTGCGTTGTGCGACAACGGACCCCTTGCATAACACCGACAATACGGCATTGTATTCCGTACTCGTAGGACAAGCCTTTGTTGAGAGATTAGGGTGTGTGGACCTCATTTTGACATTACGGTACACATACTCCATGTGGCTGAGTGTTACAGAACACAAGCCCACAATTTTACATGTCAAAGCGCAGCCATGGTATCGAGATCCCTCTCCGCAAAGTCTCCAATTTCAATTCTCTACCCGGCGTTAATGCTGGGCTGCCCTCGGGATCAAACTTTGCTCCGACGTTACTCTGAAAGGAAAGCATTCAATGCGTCTCAAGTTGCTGCCTGCCCTTAACAGCGAGCGGCCGATGCAGCTAGCTTGAGAAGAGAAGCTGAGGCGGCCGGTAGCATCGGAGGGCCGTTGGCTGGGTGTGTGTCAAAACAAGGGCGGCCCAGGTTAATCTAAAAGACAATCTAAGCCTGCCAGACTAATGCAGCTCATCCGTTGGTGTGGGACGGGGAGGGATGGGGATTTGACAGCTGTGAGTGACGATCGGACCGGCGATTTTGCTCCTGTTATTGTGTTTCGGGGCGATCGGAACACTCAATCTCGCCGCTACTTTGTTGTCCTTCCTCTCTTAGGTATCTAACGGGATTGACAAGTAATTATTTGTATGTGTCTTCGTTCTAATTTTCTGACTTAATACTTGGTACTCCGATAACGCCCGAGAGCCATAGCTGAGCACATTTCTTTTTCTTGCCGTCTCGGATATGCATTGAGTTGTTGCTTTTCCAACTAGATCGCATTCGATTTCAGCTGCGTCAGTGCGCATGCCCGGGCAGCGATATCCGGGCAATCCCAGAGCTAATATTTTGGTGTGGCTGGGCAGAGCTGACATGGAATCAAGAAACTGGGGTTGATTTCTAGCCGCCTCACTTACAAGGGTCAATGTTAGCTTACACATACTCGTGCTACTCAATACTTATGCAAATTTGTTTTTGAGTCCGCCTTTGGGTGGTGCTGGAATTGTTGAGTTGGTCCAAATTCAGATCTTTCTTTTTTTTTTCTCTTTCTTGTTTCGCCACTTCCAAGGCTGTAAGCGAAGGACAGTTGAGGCTTAAGCAATATGAACTGCTCAGCCGCACCATGGATATCAATCTGCCCTGTCTGCCAGAGCTCTCGGCTTTTGACCGTCGACCTTTCCGTCTTCCAAGGCAGAGAATGGAGAGCACTGGTTAATATCGGGATGTCATTGGATGTTCTTATGCGCTGGTGGCTGTCAGGCATGCCGACGACCGCGGAATAGCCCCGCTATGATGCTACTCAGCTCATACGACTTGTAAGACTCGAACGATCGCTGCCCTGTTTGTACTCGTACCTGAACTTGAATGAATCGTGTTGATCCGCCAACTCATTCCCGCAAGCTTGTTCCCTTCTCCCGCCGGACCGTCGCTGGTCTAGACTATCTTTGACGCAAGGTGTAGGTAGTATTAATGACTACAGTATTAATGACTACAGTATTAATGACGGCGAGTAATGATCGTGATGGAACCCCGCGGATGGCGGGAGTTCTTCCGGCCCCCAAAGGATGAACTCTGCATATAACCTCGGGTATCAGACTGACTGCTGTCAACATGACTGTATCCATATACCAATCGCCAAACTGAGAATCTATGTACGAGTCATTTCATCCGACAGAGCAGTGCTTCCGGACAGCCGTGTATGCATATAGCTGTAGTGCTACATCGTATTTATGCAAGTAAAATGAAGATCCTCGAGTAAACGTAAAACGAATGCCGAAGAGGTATCGTTCTTTTTTTAGAACCTCGGATTTAGTGCGTGTTTTTTACGTGGACTTAATCGAAAAGCCAAGTCTCAAGACAATGTCTCAGTCTAGCTAAGATGGGCATCCACGTGAAAACAAAAACAAGTGATGAATCAAACTCTCTTCTCAAGATTGAAGCAGGGATGGGAAGAAGACAAGGACATGGGTAGATTACATGTGGGAAAGTTGGCAGGCAGGACATGCAGTCTCCCTTCATGTTTCCTTCTTCTGCAGGGGGTTTGTTGTCTCTGCTTAGTTAGTTGTCTCCTCGCCTGAACTATAGTTTAGCTTAAGAAATACGGACCTCAATTGAAAAGTAAACAACATAGTCTAGTACTGCTCTAGAGTCACAGTCAATAGATGAATATGCCCAAGAGAAGAGAAATAATGTGTGTGTTCCATAATTCCTCCCATAAGCCAACAGTCATTCGTGACACAATTCATTTGCTGTATGAATTGTCTCCGAGATTAAACACAACGTAAATGAGCCAGTCACAACTCTTCTTTGGCTCATCATGTAGCCAAGCAAGCCACATTCTCCCTTTTTGAACCCTATTCAGAAGGATCCTGGTCTCATTGAACTGAGACATCTGTCACCTTGACGTGGAATCACAGTATCTGATGGTAGGACAACATCCATGTTTTCAGCTCTCAACCATGTCAAAGCACATCCGGACCTATGGATAGCCAAAGACACTCACGTAAGGGAGACGCAATACTACATGGGGTCACAAAATAAGCGACAACTCACTTGCATCGCCAACACAGGTCGTAACTTGATCAGACTGCAGGTATGCAGAGAAGCAAGGAAATCAAACGACCAGGGAGTTATCAACATAAACTCTTGACTCAAACCGAATATAAATATCCTCCATTGTCTCTCTTCAAGCCCAACTTTTTTCCTCATCACACTCACAACTCAGCATCCAACGCCATCTCCCAATCTCTACCACTTAATCTTTAACTCTCTAGTCTTCAAGACAAACCCCAAAACCTCATTCAAAATGCAGTTCCTCACTGTTGCCGCCGTCTTCTTCACCGCTGTCCTCGCCGCCCCAGGCAACTACCCACCTCCTCCTCCTCCTACCTATGCCCCTCCTCCTCCTACCTATACCCTGCCTCCCAACGGCAACGGCGGCGGCAATGGCAACGGCAACGGCAATGGTAATGGCAATGAAAATGGAGGTGGCAATGGCAATGGCAATGGCAATGGCAACACCAACACCGGCGGTTCTGCCCTGTGCCCTGCAGGCCTCTATAGCAACCCCCAATGCTGCGCTACCGACGTCCTCGGCCTCGCTGATCTCGACTGCGCTGCTCGTAAGTCTACTACTGCTCTGTCTTAAACCCATTTACCTAGTAGTTTCAAGACTGACAACTCTAATGCAGCTTCCACTACTCCACACGATGGCCCTAATTTCCAAAGCATCTGTGCGGCGAATGGCAAGAGAGCTCGCTGCTGTGTTCTCCCCGTTGTAAGTGGCTTTTGCGTGCACGACTTCGTTTTCGGCTCTTGATACTAATGGAATTCAAGCTCGGCCTAGGTGTCCTTTGCCAGAACCCTGTTGGCACCAATTAAAGACATCCCGCCAATATGACTCCCGAGGTCCTTTGATGATGAATGTGTTGTTGCACATAGCACGGATCTACGGTACTAGAACTGGACACTGACTTGAACATATGAGTCATGAGCTTTTGGATATATGGAATATGACGGTTACTTATCTTCTACCTGAGTTGGATATAAATATGTATAATACACATGACGTACTTAGGCATAGTGTAATAATCAACTACGGGGTACTTGTTTCACACGTCTTGACCCTTTCGTCTTTCTCATCTGAATGTTACAATTTACATACATAAAAACTTCTCTCAGTGTTTCGGTAATTCCCTATATACATGACAACCCCAGAGGTACCAGAGTCCTTCGCATTAGCCTACTTCGGCGTCCAATTCGAACCTGAGAATATCCCCTGCCTTTCAATATAACAGACAAACTCCTAGAAATGGCCATGTTCCATCATAGCGGGTATCGTTGTGTAAAACCGGTTGATGCGCTGTCGCAAAGATTGTAGTAGCCCCATCCATTAATGCTATCGTTCGTTAGCCGCTCTCTGGCTTCCTCTCAGCTCTTCCATTTCAAGGTACAAGTAGTTGGTCAATGTTGACTCTCTCCAAAAAGCTAATATGTCCGAATCCAACCCAGTGCTGTGCAAGTCTGTTTGGGCTGATGAGGATCAATTGACTCTCAATGAACTTATCTGGACCAACAAACACCCAGTTAGTTTGTGCCGAAACCTACGAAATGGCGAGTTGTGATCTTCTGCTTACCTCTGAGAAATCCAGTGGCCGCAATGTGGCCTTCGCTCTTTACTATCCTGGCCCCAGAGAACTGGGCGTCTGTGGCCGTTTGAACGTAGCCATCGGGGCCCAAGTCGTTGGCCACAAAGGTGTATTCGCCCCTCGGAATATTTGGGTCGCCTGTCAACTTGATGCCTTCCAAACGACCTCTGTACACCCTGGCATCAAGTCTCTTCTGCTCCCACACTTCGTCGCTATCATTCTCGTCGCGGAAAATACCCAATTCGGCATCTGTGGCCGGAGGATCGTCGGGTTGGTGGATTAACAAGAATTCGCAGCCGTGTGCGCTGTAGTCACCGACCCAAATCCCTCTCCAGGGCTTTTCTCGGGTCGGCGTGTAAAGAGCCGGGTCGAGTGTCGAGTACGTGATGAGCTCCTCTCCAATATGCACACCAAGGCTTCCAGCGCCAGCGCCAGCCGCTTCCTCCTCCACAATCTCCTCCACCAGGGCCTGAAGAGCTCCGGCGAGACCACCCTGACCCATGAACCTGAGAGGGCTGGGAGTGCCCGTCAACTCCATCCACTGCCGAATGCAGAAAGTCTGGTCCGAAACTTGCGATCTGGAACGAGGGCGGTCTCGCGCAGCCAGGGCGGCGATGCCCCGGCGTGCCTGAGCGCCTGATACATAGTGGTTTGCCGGGATGACTGGCGACGGCCAGATGTTGCCGTAGGGGTAGCCCAACTCCGCCCGCTGATCCGCCTCCTCAGCAGTCAACGGCTTTGTGAGCAGAAAATTGCTAAACATGCCACCTAGCCGTTCGTCCAAGGCCATGGGCATCTCGTCGGCAAAGCGGTTAGCGCCGGGTCTTTTGGAGAAGCCTCCATCCTCCTGCCTATCTCGGACGCGGAACTGCAGGACCGGCTTGTCGAGATGCAGCCTCACGACCGGCTCGAAGCCGTGAATAATAACGTCTTGATCTGCCGACCAGTTCTCAAAGGTCGATTGGTTGCTCACCGCCACCATCTGGTAGCCCTCGATGCAGCTGCGCCTAGGGTCATAGCGCACCAGGATAAGCTTTCCCGTCAGATCTCGATCACAGAACCAGATCTTGTATTTTGGCAAAAACCACAGCCGGTCGTGGGCTGCATACAGCTCGCGGTAGCTCTTGCATGCGCCGGCACTGGTGACTTGGACCGTGGGCACGTTTTGCTGGACGAGGGGCTGCCAGAGGAGATCAGAGAGGGCATGTCGGCGCAGAGCGTGGCATGTCGCAGAAATGGAAGCGAGGTCGTATGCGGAAAGATGAGAGAGGATCGTGTCAATGATCTCCGGGGGTGTGGCCAGCAGTGGAGGGGGTTTGCTGGAGTTTGATAAGTGGTGGCCTGACTGGATCTGGTCGTCGTCATCAGCGTGCTGGGAATAGCCTGAATCGGTTGCGTCTGCGTATCCATGTCCACATTGTTAGATTAATTGAATTTCATTATGAATTGCTGGAAAAGAAGGATGGAAAAGGAAAAAGGGGAAAAGTGAAAAAAGGAGATGGAGGATCCGGATCGCACCAGTGCAGATACGATGCAATACAGAAGCACAGATTGATGTGGTGTGGTGGGAACTTGGAAGAGGCTGCAGTACCTTGCATAGTAGCGTCGTCACGCCGTTGGGCGCTGGGCTGAAGCTGAACCGGAGATGGCCTCAGTAGTTTTGCACGGCCCAGGACGCCATGTTCCGCAACGCTTCGGATGAGCTCGAGGTTGTCTTCGTTTTCGGCGTCGATTCTGCCGTAGACGACTGGCGCATTTGTTTCTGCAGTTGACGCTGATGCTGAAGATGAAGTTGCCGCTGCTGGAGCTGGAGTTGACGTTGAGCTCAGCGATGACGACGCTGCACTTTCGCCCATAGCCTTGCCGCTAGCCAGCCCTAACGAGTCCATGGCGCAAGAGCTGGGCCAAGTCGAAGTTTAATAGGTGATTGATTGAAAAAAAGATCAAATAAAAGAATGTGTCTTTCGAATAAATATGGTGGGCAAGTACTGGTACCTCGCAAAGGATGTGCAAGGTGTAGGCTTGAATGTAGCTCGGAAAGTCGGTATCGTGGACGAACTGAATGCCGCGCTGTTACTAAGGTCTCCGTGGTACCAGTATTTTTGTTTGCAGAAGTCCAGTGCTGCTGTAACTAACTCCGTGCCAGTCGCCTGATTGACCGGTGATGCTCTGTAATACCTGACCGACCTATGGCTGGTACCTTAATTAGCAGCCCAGAGCAGCAACGGGGAGCTACCGAACGGCCCCCTTGGCAAATCGAGGTTCCGTCGGCTTCCAGAATGGGTTGAGATTCTGACCATCAGAGCGGGCCAGCAGCGGAAAATCAGGGCACTTCTGCACCTCGTTTCGTCCCTGGCTTGGCTTGATTGACTTGATGTCCGCCCAGGGTCAGGATATTTCAGTACATCGAGCACAGACCTCAGCAAGGTCTCTAGCGGGAGCCGGTACTTTGTCGACGCAGCGTAGCACCCAGGCGCAGCGAGTCCATCAGGGTCGCAGCAGCTGCAACTGGGCGACCAGGAGTGCGCTTTGCAACGGGCCAAGCAGTGGAATAAGGAAATGGATATGGATGGAAAATTTTTTATCTATAGCGAGGTGTGTGTATGGGTATGGGTATGGATACGGGTATCGAAATGGGGCATCAATCAGGTCATCACAAGGCTGGGTTGGGCGAGTCTGAATAAAGAATTGGTGATGCGACTAGGGCCGTCGCTTTTTTTATACAACCGCCACGCCTGTTTCCTCCGTCCTACTCGGCCGAGGGACGGAGCCCAAACCTCCAAGCACGCAGCCTTCAGTCTCCGATGACGCTGGGCAACGGTGAGGTATTCTCGTACACTCGTACACCGAATGCCAGTGACCGTTGTGGCTGCCTGGCGTCTGAGATGGTCATGATCCCTATTCCCCAAAGGGAGGCCATCCCCGATGCTGGCTCTCTCGCTGACTCCGGAGCCTTTCTGCAGCTATGCCGAGTGCGTCGGGGCCATGGCAGGGAGATACGATACGATGCTTGTTGTACGCAGGACAAGCAACTCGTTCCATACCTTACAGAGCCCAACTAGCATTTGCACCCCCCCTCCAGAATAGCCGTCGACTTGAGCCGGGACTGCCTAAGTCTAACGGTGACACAATCCTGGCTGCTTCTCCACACTCTCCGCCGGCGCCGCCGCTTCATCACTAGGCCTCCGGCGTGCTCTTCCGGGGCGTGAGGTGAGGTTGTGCGATATTTACTTGCCGAGTGCCCGTACGAGAACGAGGGAAGATGGTGTGCTGAGGCGGTTGGCAGGGTTGCGTAGCCGAGGGCGTATTTGCCGTCAATCAGATCCAGCTCCGGCACCCAAGGACGGGCATCCAATGCTACCAAGACGTCTCTCCATGACCTGACAGAGCTTGATCTGCATCACGAAACGCGCCAAGCGCTTCGGGGCAGCCTACCAGCGTTCGTCTCATGTGGTTGTTTGTGTAATGGATGCCGAAGCCAGTCAGGTAGCGCCGAATATAAAAAGACCTACCTTAGTCGTACATACATGTAAGATTGTGAATGCCCGCATGTATCATTGACGCAACATGGAAGCGGCTCTGATCCTGCATCCCCCGTATTACATACATGAAGCTCGTACACGTCTTATTAGAGGAGCAGTAGCATTAAGCCAAGATGCTCCAAGCGAGGTCAGAAATCAACAGAGGCCCGCGGAAGAGACGCTTTTAGTGCGCGGACCGGTCAAGTTGTCGGGGCCATGATCCAACACGGTAGGCAACAGTTTGCGATCCATCAGCCGGACTGCGATCCCTATTTGGTATCTGTTTTGTACTTTTGTAAGTCTTTTTGTGTGAAAATACAATGTACCCAGTAGCCAGGCTGGTGCTTGTCACGCCGGGCTGACATATTTACGAGGACATGTGCCTTGGCAAAGAGGACAAGCAACCAACGAAAACCGACATGTACAGATCTAGATCGACACTTTAAGCATCTTACCCACTGTCTCACCTCCCAAGGTCAGTGGGCCAAACAGCGTCGGCGAATCTCGAGGCATTAGGACATTAGGCCCTCAGGCTAGCCGTCAATTTAGAGTGGGCAGAGAACCAACGCGGCCACTTCTAGACGCACTTGGTCTGCTTTGAGAAACACCACGATGTAAGTCGACGAAGCAACATCCGCGACTAGACGCTCACCTGCTCTTCTGGGCCTAACCCAGCTTCCCATTCCAGCGGGATCGTGCACTAGCCGCAGGGAGACTTTCCATGTGCCAACAGGCATTGCTTCCCGGGGTTTGCCTGCCAGGGTTGAGGCAGCGAGAAGCACCAGCCGACCAACCAGGCGGGCGGACGCAAGAGTGTGCACTTGGCTTTTGCCGGGGATGTCAAAAGCCCCGAATCGACCTCCCTATATGAGTAGGTAACATTACCACTAGAGCGGATGGAATGGGGACCAAGCCAAGCCTTGCAACGACGACGAGCACAGTCCACTGCTTAGCTCGACACCCCTTCTGTCTTTGTTGATTGTATACGCTCTTGCAGACCAAGCCCAAGCACCAAGAAGCAACTGGAGAGGGTTTTTCGGCTGACAATTCCGACTGCACCCCATCACACCAACCAAACCAACCCGCGGCCAGATGTCGGAGCCCTACAAGCACGGCACGAAATGCAAGAGAGACAAATACATACATGTGCCGCACTCCGTAGTGCGTCCTCCGTACATACGTCAAGAATCACCATTGCGGCAATTGGTCGCCGCATCGCATCACCCCAAATCCGTCATCGGAGTCAGATCCAATGTCATTGGTTGGACAGCACACGACCAAGTGAAACAGTACGTGTAACCGCTCGGCGATATTCCATCCTCTATCGCCCGGGCGAGAGGGTATCTTTGTCGAGCATCAGCAGCGAAAGTTCCTCAGTCTTCCCCTTGTAGAAAGCACAGCGGTTCGCCGTTCGAGATTTACCGTAGCATTGTCGACTGGTCAAAGCTCGCTGCCTTGGATGCTTGGCTCTTTTGTCCAGGGGTCCGGTTTGACGGGGTGGAGCCTGGCCAGCAAGGAGATTCATGCTGGACCGGGTTCTTGTGTCTTATTCTTCGAGCAGTTGGACGGAGTGTTCAAAGGCCCTTCTGCTAGCAGCTTCGTATAGATACAGGGAACAAGTCATTCCGTGCCGTCCCTTTTATTGAGAATTTGTCAAATGGCTATTGCGGATACCCGCTGGCGCATCTTGTTGGCGCTTTGCGGGGGCATGATCCTGGACAGACGACGTCTAGCATCTTGCACACCTTGGCATTTTTCGGGGTAGCTCTGCAGTTCAACAAGGAACGGAGAACGGATACTGTAAAAAGGCCTCGTAGATTTACTAGCACAGCGCCCAGTTTTCCGCGGCACGATGGAGCTTCACCCTGGTAAGGCGCTGTACTGTAGAGGTTCAGCAGCGGAAGAAGCTCGTGTCGTGCGTGGACTAAATATGCCGCTTCAGTTGTTTTTGGGCAAGCATCAAATCTGCTGTAGATTAAACGAGCACGATTTATACACCCATGGCTGCCCCTCTTTTCGCTTTCTTCTTTTCTTTTCTCTTCTTTCTTTCTTTCTTTCCTTTGTCTCTCTCACTTATTCAACATTTCATAATGCATTTCAAATATGAAGGATGCAGAGGTGTTATTTGGTTGTTGGGACAATCTACTCCCTGCTAGGCACTTGTGAAAGTTCCATCTGCATTGGGCTCAATGCGCATCTGTACTGTAGGTACTTTGTACATGTACCTAGATGGGCATTTTGGTAAGGCAGGAGCCCAAGTAAGCGGAAAAACAAATCCGCCGACGATCGCGATTTGCTGGGCTGCCATGCGTCCCTAATCTATTACCACCTTATGTAGACTTCGGCTCTCCTGAACATCGCTCCATCACTGCGGCTTTGCATTTGCCATCATCGCGGCCTCGACACGTCATATCCCTTGCCTCGGCTTTTCTGGAGCCGCCTGGGCGATACCCCAACCGCTGTATCGAGAAAGCCCGCTGAGTCGCATCTCAACCTCCATCAATCTCCTTATCCAGCACTTGGCTACAGATCTCATCCTCTTCATACCACATATTATTATTAAACCGCCTCTATATGTTCCGCATCCTCGCACCACATCACTGGCTCGCCTTCCTAGTTGGGCCTCGTCTTCCCCCCTTGTGTATCTTCGTTGCATTCATTCGCGGCACCCCCAGCCTAAACGAACACGCATTTGCGGGCACACACGCACAAAAAAGAGGGCAACTCGGACGTCTTCTGCGCTAGGAAACTGGACTGACACGCATTGATACTGCGACTGGTCCATGCCGCCAAGAGTGACAGTAATCCCACCTCCGTCGTTGAATGTCTTGGGCCATGTCGTCGCTACTCCCCATCATCACAGAGATCCTGCCCATGATACTGCCTTCTACCACTGAGGTGACCCATGCGGACCAGCTCAAGCCTATGCTGGATAATGAAGGACGCTCCATCCGAGATTCCGCCATTATCGGTAAGTGTGACAAGATGTGTGCTTCGGGTGAGTTTTCTCCTTGGCCCTTGGAAGAAGCGTGCCCAAAACTGCGTTGTAACTCTCTCTCTCTATTCTCGGACAGTCCTTCGCATACCCCCCAACTCTTGGTCCCCAATTCACCACAATAGCGAGCAAGGTAGGTGCCACATCCCGCTCTCTCTCCCTCTCTCTAGGGCCCTCTCATCCCCCTCCCCCTCTCAAATGCTTTCCCTTGGTTGGTTGGTTTCGGTTTCTGATAACGCCGTCAAGACGCCATCATCAACGTGGTGTCCGGTACCGGGACACTCGTCGTGAAGGAGGGCTTTAAGGGCGAATTGCGACATCACGAGCTTCACCCGGGAGACTTTGCATTCGTCCCGGCTTGGACGGAGCACCAGGCCCGGAATGATTCAGACCAGGATCTTGTTTGGGTCATCACTCAAAGCGGCCCCCGTCCTGTTGGAGCCATCTTGACTGATTGGGGGGGTCAGGAGATCAAGACTATTGAGTGATTCGTTATCGAGATTGGCTCCCGCCTTTGCCAAGACTGCTGCAACGCGTTTCAGCTCTTGCGACTCTATATACTGGTATATTCCGCTAATCCTGCACTGCAATATGATCTGATAAGCCGGATTACCTTTTGACAGTCTGCTGGGGTGTCGAATATCTGCGCATGATCTAAATTGGGGAACATGAGCACCTCCACCTCGGCTGCCTGATTAGCACCTTGAGCTTGGCTTATTCCCGCCACTCCAAGATCAGTCAAGTATTGCGCAACACTAGAGGTGTTGACGAGTATGTCCCTGCCAGCCAAACAGACGGCCACCTTCCGACGATCCCTCGGGTCAGCATTTCTAAAGTCTTCCTTCCATATGATGTTCTCCCGCCAGAAGAAGTGACGACCTAGACAGCGTGCCACGCCTGGATCTGTGCTGGCAAAGTACCATAGCAGCCACTCGTTGGCTTCCCGAGGCTTTCTGCGAGTGAAGTTGTAGGCGACATCGGGGAGATGGAGCATCACCGTTACCGGATCTATTAGCACGACGGACGTGATCATATGCCCGAGACTCTGCGAGTGGAGCATATGGGTGGTTTGCACCGATCCATATGAGTGTGCCGTGACCGTGAACTTGTCCCACTGGTGATGTTCCAATATCTTGGCCATTTGACGCAGAAACTCGGCCTTACCCAGAGGCGGGGAAGTCAGTCGAAAGGATACGGGAAGAATCTCCACAGCAATGACCCCAATACCCTGCCCACCACCAACATCTTTAGCTGCATGTATGTTTGCAAGGAAGTCGACATATGTCCAAAGCCCAACTCCAATGCCGTGGAAGAATACAACGGGGTTGCAGTCCTTGGATGCATGTGGCCGGTACCAGTAGCTCAGCTGCGGAGCACGCGACCGCCGGCTGGTGAATATCTCCTGCGGGCGCGGTGGGAACGTTGCAAGAGCTGCGACGGGTCCTCTGCCATAGAACTTGAAGCCATTCCATGAAAGGGCCAAGTGTGCGGCCTGATCCACAAGATATATGACCAAGTACCATGTGAGTGATCTATATGTTACCTCGACGTCATCCAAAGTCAGTCGTATGCACTTGGCCGTACCTCGGCCGTCGTGGAGAGGGTGTCCCAGTCTCTCTTCAATCTTTGTGATGAAGCTATCCAAATCCCGCGCATCAGCTTCGGAGTGGCCGCCGTTGCTTTCGACGTCCTCCCCCGCCTGGTCGAAGAAACCCCAGAGGAGGAAATCGCGCAGGTTGTCTCGGCGGATATCCTTTAATTCAGCTCCGAGGAACCACCATCGCAGGTACACCTCCATGGACTGGACATTTGCCAGGCATTGGTTGAAGAGAGCCCATCTTTCCTCCGAGGTCAAGGGTGTAGGGTGCACAGCTTTGCGGTTCAGCTGGTGCATATACGGAAGGTAGATGAAGCAGAAGAACAAAATCTCGGCCAATATCAGACCCCATAGGACTTGAGCAGCACTTGTCTGGCGCGCTTGTTCCCAGCCGTACCAGTAGTATACGGCCGCTAGGGCAGTGGTGTAAATGAACGGCGTGTATCGGAAGACGACGATGAAGAGGCGGATGAGGAACCGGCCTCTCACACTGTTGCTTATCATCGTTTCGCGGGGAGAGAGCTCCAACAAGCTGGGACGCCACCAGCTACCACTTGGAGAAAAGTATATCGATGTGACGGGGTGACAAGGTGGGATGGGTATCCTCCGATTTTCTCAAAAACTTTGTTTGTCCATGCTGATACAGTTAGAAAGAGTGGACGAGGCCTGAATTCAGCTTTGTGTGCCCGAGAACTTTGGCAAACGGGGCCCATGAGCTTCCGATTGGGCATGACGTCAATGTCACCCCAGTGACAAATTTTGCTGGGGAAATACATGGACCCTGGACCGACAGGTGTTAGTGCGACCCAGCATCGGCTTGAGAGGCGCAAGCCCATAATACAATGAAATTGCGCTCAATTGTTGGGACAAGATTTATGTACTTCAAAACTTGGCATTTACTGATCTGTAGGTGATTTTCTTCTTTTACTACGTGTAGAGGTCGATATTTGCATCATGTAACTGGGTTGGTATTGTATGTACCGGGTTGATTTCTGCCTCGGGATCTACCGAAGGTCAATCAGCACATGCCATCATATTCACCTCGCTTGGTCAACACCTGACACCGAATACGTCAGACTATTTAGAGCTTCATCAATCTTCAAGCCTGGCATTCATACACACATGCTTCGATTAGATTTAACTTCGTTCCTTGAGTCAGCTACTAACAACGTTGGGAACCAGAAGCAAGAATGAAACAGCATGAAACCCGGGCGGTCCACTTCCGCATCCTGAGTTAATCGCAGCAATAAACGGCGCATAATACGCCTGTCTAGGTAGCCTATGTCCTTTGTTTGATCGCTCGTCTTACCTACAAAGACTATCTAGGCAACGTGATGAGCAATCGTGTGCCGAGTCAGCCGGATCAGCAAAGCTATCTCTCTACCCGAGATGGGATATGAATTCTTCCGACATCATGCATATGATGCAATATTGATGCTTCTTTTCACCTGCTCTCCAATGTTTACATTAATCGAAGCTCACACGCATTAAGAGGGTCGTTGATGCATATTATATATGAAAGAGATAACCTAGTGGTGCTGACAAGGCGCATTTCCAAACTTCAGTGTTTCATGCTAGTGATGGTACTGCCCGGATGAAACTTTGGGCGACGGAGATGCTGTGTCATACTCCACGTTGGAATCATTTCCTGTTTGGTATCGTCTAGGAGAAATACATCCATATGCACTTCGGCACGCGGAAGAAAAGAATGATGGAAGAATTACCGATAACCAGGAAAAGGAAAACACACATAGCCACGTTGGGGCGATTCTGACTCCAGGGTAACGGAAGAGCCGTTGACGCGCTTGATTTGCCACCTCACACAAAACAAATCGCACTAAGAAAACCCGTTCTGTTATTAATAGAACTTTAAGGATCTGATGAATGAGCGCCATGAGTGTAAAGCCACAATCACAGGCATAACTATATGCTCCGAATCGGGCCATCAGTTTAACCACTTCCGAAGTTATATATCCCAAGAGCTTCATTGAGCGCCCATCAATCGTCACACAGCACATACACAGCAGCAAGCAAAATGATTGAAAAATACATTCTTCGTGTTACGGCGGGATCGAGCTACGATGAGAGCACTCACATTGAGGTCCCAGTGAACGAATCTGCGCCCATGCGCATCAAGAGCGATGTTGCCGATGTCGAGCTCAATGTCCGGATACAGGATTACAAGGGACTGCCGCGTGGTTCGCCATCAACCTCGCCATACTTTTCCACAGAGCCGCATGCGAGCAACCAAGACCAGTACAGCATCTCGTTCCGCTTCACGCCACTCAACCCATCAAAGGCAGAGGCTGGAGATTCCGCAGATGACCTTGCTTTGGGGATCAGAGCCGCTGATCTGCAGTTTGGCAACGACTTTGACCGCCCCATCAGAGACAAGCTGCCGCCAGGCTTCAACACTGCCATGAACATTGTTAAGTGGTGGATTGACCCTGGGCTTGACGGCGATGCGTATGCAGACAAGCCCTATCTGTACGGTCCTGCGTTGAGTTCGTTCAATGTCGTATCCGTCGGTGCGGGAGTTTTTGATGAGTCAAAAGGTGGTTTGTGGTTCGAGGAGGGAGGAGACGAAAGAGGCAAGAAAATACGTGAGGTGAATAGCGTGCCCAAGGAAAGCAAGCCGAGGATGAAGTGGGCCTTGTCGGATTCGAACAAGGAGAAATGGATTTGGGAGTATGGAAGGACGTATGGCATTGACTTTTTCAACCCGTACCTCGACTTTGCAAACCTGGCGTTGCGGCTGCCGGGATTCCAGCTTTCTGTTGCGAGATATTTGGGGGCGGAGGCTTTGAGGTAAGTTTGGCCTAACAAGATCCGATGAACAATTACTTACGAGCGTGGTGTAGGAATGACGGAAGGCTCGCACATCAGTTGAGATATGTCCTTCGGAATAAGGCGACTGGAGATGTTTATCTCGTTGTCACTTTTGCTTTATATCTCGAAGAGTCCATCAATGAAGACGGGACCGTGAAAACTGCAAACGGGGTAAATGGTTTCACAAACGGTCATACGAACGGTCATACCAATGGACACGCCAACGGTTATACGAATGGCAACTATGTGAGCAATGGCATTGCAAATGGAGTCGAGACACACGACGAAGACGTAGATTAGAGAGAGGCGGAAAAGCTTTTTTTTTCTTCCAGCATCTAGATATGACCACTGTATTTTTAAGATAGAGCCAATAGCGATTGATTTCTCATTTGAAACGGGCTTGTAGTGCGAATGTTTGCTCTGTGGTGACTGAGTTCGTTCTTTTATATGTCAGTGGTAACCTCGAGACTTGGGCACTGATAGCTTGACCATTATCCCCTGGCAATACCCATCAATCGGTCGTATACATGCAATGATTGCAAGTGCCTCACCGCTTCATTGCTGATGGTTGGAAACGAGAGACTCGGTGCAAATCTCGTAGCAATTCACGGCTACATTAGCCGAGCGTGGTACACGTGCTTGAGTACCCAATTACCAAACAACGGAAGGAGCGAGCACAAACATGCGCAACTGCCCCCTTTGTAAAAGCGAATGCGAACTGCAAATAAAAATCTCCTCCATACCTGTGCAGAATTCTAGACTCAATTTCCTTTCATTCATCCTCGGCTTTCTGTCAGTTGGTAAGCAGATGCGGGAGCAGTTTCGGCACGGCAGCTTCTGGACTTCGGATTCGGATTCAATCGAATAGACAAAACTCTTTTAAGAATGGCGGCCCGTACGAGTACATTGTCAAGCGGCACTAGGCGAGTGCTTTATATGCCAATGACTATCAATGCGATTCCGTGTCCTCCCCCTATCCTCCAGTCTGATTTTGATGGTTGCCGGATTCCGGGCGGCCTCGAGCTCTGGTCCAATGGAGGATTTTATTCGCCGGGAGAATGTTTTGAGGGATATCGTGCCATGTGCACCCAGACATCTCCAGTTAGCAACGGCTGGCCTATTCGACATGAAGAGACAGTGGTGAGATGCGTTCCGGAGTAAGTGCACATTGTAGAAAACTTGAGAGGAGGAGGGTCTAATATCCCATGTGAAAGCGGCTACGAATGTAACGACTCGACTAAAGATCAGAAGTATGCCGTGACCAATTACGATGGAACTACCCTGTCGGCACCGGCCTTTGAGATCCGCTGGAGGAGTGCGGATTTAGCACATGGAGTCAGAACTACCGAGATGAATCCGCCTGGGATTCCGACCCCATTTCCGACGTCAACAAGTGATTCATCGACATATAAACTGATTACTACTTCTTCAAATATATTTGTCACCGCCCCTACTACCTCTTCGCCAGTCTCTTCCACGATTGTGCAATTCTCGTCTTCCAGCGTATCATCTTCACCCCCATCACAGCCGAATTGGGCTCTTACCCCTGGGACCATTGCAGGAATTGTAGTTGGAAGCTGCCTGGGGCTTCTAGCTGCGGCTTCGGCGATTACGTTTCTCTTCTTACACCGCCGAAGGAAAACCCAAGGCCCAAGTCGGATCACAGATGACACATGGTGTCAGCAAGGAGCACGCAAAGAACCCACCGAGTTGTCAGGCACCCAATGCCCTGCCGAGTTGGAAGACAAGCCCATGGAATTGAGGGAGCTACAAGGAAAACCCCAGCCCCAGCCATGCGCCGATACCGAACAACCTCCGCATACATCGAGAGCGTGCCATATTAGCGTGAACAGTATTCCCGTGGAAGTTGCAGCAGACCCGTCTCACTGAACAAGAGAGAGAGAGTCGAATGAAAAGACTAGAATCCTGCTTCGCTGGATTGCAGAGCGGATTTATAACCAGGACCAATGATGAATTTATGTCGGCCTATTTGCCCGAAAATTACTACATGATGAAGTTGTATTGTTTTTGGACCTCTCGAATTCTGCAGCATTATTAACAGCTGTGTTTGGCGAGCATTACTCTATCCTTCGTACTAGATTTGGTCAGGTAAAACTTCGAAGTCTCCTATTAAAGAACTTATATCTGATGCTTTTTGTCTAGCCAAACCACTCGCGATGTCAATTGACAGCAACACGATTTAGGTTTCTCCAACTTAACATCACTACTACAAAGCCCGCATGCTTCTATCTATCTCTTATTGGATGTTCGAATGCAGGAAAAGGTGTTTCGGGAACATTTTTACAGGGCAAACACACTGACAAGCTTCTGTGGGGGCCATTATAGGGGGAAGCATTGTGTCATGCACTAGTTGTCTTTGCTGTGTAATTGAAACCAACCTCAACGGCAATGCAAAGCCAAACGCCTCAACCCTCCAATTGCGTTCGTGGTCCCAATAGCCGGCGGCCTTAGTCGGGAATAATACACCCTGAATCTCACCGTCGTCAGCCCGAGATGCACACTCTGCATCCACTCAGCTCTTTTAATCGATATGCTATTGGCCTGAGTTGAGTTCCATCTAGGGTTCCGCCTGGATTGGAACCTAGGAATCGGAATCAGCTTCAGCAGCGAACATTACGGATTTAGGATGTAGGTAAGTTTGGTCCGCTTCCATTACCAATTTCCGGGCCTAGAACTCAAAACATCGCGGGGGACGGATAAGGAATCTAGATGCAAAGCTTGGCCTGTGGAGAAGCGCACACTAGGATTTCCACCGCTTATTCCCGTTAATCTATTGACTAACGCTGGCCAGAACAGGTTGAGTTCATCGGCTAAAGCTTCTGTCTTGGGAAGAAAAATGGATGGCGATGTACATGAGATTATTCTCCGTATCTTGGGAACTGTTCTTACAGTCCCCGGTATGAGCGAACATGATATCGGACAGAAGATCTAGGTCCGTTACCGTTGTCTAGGCAAAGAGCTTTGTTAAAGAAATAGATAATCATTATCATCCGGTCGGTCAGCCGCGTGGGGGCCTGGTCCATGTGAGGGTAGATCCAACCGGCGTCTTAAAGAAGACCTGGTTATTCCCGTCGACGAAATATTAGCTCCACTTACGCCTTCTGGCCTTCGATAAATAGGCATCGCCGCTCCTTAGATCCGGGTAAATCTTCCTTGAAGTTCTTGCTGGAGACGTCGTGAGTGTTTCGGCGACATCTTTGGTGCTCGCGCCACGAATTATCGATGCCTTAAATTCGCATTCACGAGCCGTGTCTCTTTCTTCGTGTCTAAGCCGTCTACGATGGACATTGAAGAAAAGGGAGGTCTGGACTCACAGGGGATGGAGGATTTTGAGATTGTTCGAAGCGACAATGCTGCTGCTCGCCTCGGTGGTCCATCGCACCACGAAGAAGACTTGTCATCGAACGAAAAACCGCGGACAGAGCAGTCCGAAGCGACAAGCCTGGGAAGCGACACTCCGATATCGTATCTCTACCTTACTTTTGACACCGCATTACCATCGCCCCCAATACCGGAACAGCCCAGTGTCGATGGTCGAGAGCCGCCCCCATGCCCAGACTTGGCGGCTTATACGTCTCCGTTGTCGTGGGGTGCTTATCACAAGAGCATCTTGCTCATACTCTCATGCTTGGCGACATTTTTGACGGCATACACCGCAGGTGCTTACGCGCCGCCTGCAAATATTATGGCCAGTGACTTTGGGACATCTCGGCTTGTTGTGGTCGTCGGAATTACGTTGTTCTGCATGGGATTTGCGTTTGCGCCAATGGCTCTGGCTCCAATGTCCGAGATTTGGGGGCGGTACCCCATCTTCATTATCGCCGGCACCGTCTTTGTTATCTTTCAGGCCGTCTGCTCTGTCATGCCGGATGTTGCCGGCATGCTGGTATCTCGTTTCTTTGTTGGCGTCGGAGGATCGGTCTTCTCTGCGGTGGTCGGAGGCGTGTTGGCTGATTTGTGGGAAAAGGAAGAAAGAAACACGCCAATGGCACTGTTCAGCGGTGCTGTCTTGGCCGGCACCGGGGCTGGTCCCCTGGTTTCTGCTGCGTTGATTGAAACAGTGGGAAGCAATAACCGTGCTTGGAAGTGGTCATTCTGGGTTCAGGTTATCCTTGACGTTGTTCTCCTCCTTGCCCTCGTTCTCTTCTTCAAAGAAAGCCGAGCCTCTGTCCTGCTATCCAAGAAAGCGAAAAAGCTTAATAAGTGGTATGAAGAGATGGAAACATATGGTGTATATGGGGTATGGATCAACGACGAATTGGCTGTATTGGCTTCCGCTGCGTCAAGTCAGATAACTGTCACGGCTAATCTGAACGAGCGAAATATCTCTACGACTCCTCGTTTACGGCGAATCCGATGGATAGTCAAAGAGGATGAACAACGGGCATCTTTGGGACAGATCGTTTTGACATCTGTCAGAAGACCATTTCATCTTCTCTTCACGGAACCAGTGGTATTTTGTTTCTCCCTCTGGGCTGCCTTCTCGTGGGGTGTCTTGTACCTCTCCTTTTCAGTCGTCCCCTTTCTCTATGGCGAGGACTTCAGCATGTCGAGCAGAGTGTACGTGGCAATGATGATTGCATCGGCTGCTGCAACAATTGTCGGCGTCTACCAGGAACATCTCTTAAAACACCCCCAATGGAAAAAGCAGGAAGAAGGTTTCCAGTACTCCGATTCAAAGTTCTGGGCCTTTATGCGAAGACGATTTCCGGCTGAGGCACCAGAGGCAAGACTCTACTTCACTTGCATCACTGCCATGCTATTACCCGCTGGGCTCTTCATTGCTTTCCTAGGATCTAATGGAAAGGGGGGATATACAAAGGCAGTCGGCCTGGGACTGGCAACATGGGGAATCTACTCCGTTTATCTCGCCACCTTCAACTACCTAGCGGATACGTATCATATCTACGCAAGTTCCGCTCTTGCGGCACAGAGCTTCTGCCGAAATGTTCTCGGTGGCTGCTTTCCTTTAATTACAAGCGTCATGTTTACGAATCTTGGCTTGAGAGGTGCTGGCGGTATGCTTGGAGGGATTGCTACGGGATTGA
This sequence comes from Trichoderma semiorbis, assembly GCA_020045945.2. Taxonomy (NCBI): domain Eukaryota; kingdom Fungi; phylum Ascomycota; class Sordariomycetes; order Hypocreales; family Hypocreaceae; genus Trichoderma; species Trichoderma semiorbis. The sequence goes on from CM034695.1 coordinate 4,404,774, forward strand.
CAGCCATTCCTTGGGTACTTCTCATTTATGGAGAAAGGATTCGCGCCAGGAGCAAATTTGCCAAAGTGAGTTTCTTGAATCTTCCACTAAGCTGAGTTTAATGTCTAGTTGCTAATGATTTTGCAAGACCTTAATAAAAGGGTAATGGTGGGGTATAGAATTAGGGGACGGTAATATGTTGAATCTTTGTTGAAGCATCATAGCGACTTGGACCCTACTATGAGAGGGTCACAGCGAATGCATATTAGATGATAAAAAGCGGCGATGTTTTAAAAGCGTCTCATGGTATATAGATTTCTCCACTAATCAACACAAATACTACATTTTAATACTTGTTTGTTACAGCACTACTCAAAACGTAGAACATGGACGAATACATCTGGCGATCAAGGTGCCGATGTTGGTCTTGGCCTGCGTCTCGACTTTTCCTTGCACCTGTCAAAAAGCTTTTGCACCTTGGACTTCTCGCAGCTAGACCGCGAGCTTTTCGAAGTGTTTGCCTCTTCGTTGCTCTCCAAACTTTTCTGAGATGGCAAGCTCGAGCCCGAGCTGACGGTATTGTTCCTTGGGCGGGTCACCGTCTCAAGGCCCATTGGGAACGATTTGATGCTTGATTTGTAGACGATTGGTGGTGGTAGCTGAAAAGGGCCTTCGGGAAAGACGCAAGGCTCCGGCATAACCTCGTGGTCATCCAGTACGAGAGTTCCTTGACCGGCGTCAACCCAAGATTTCTGGCCGCGAAGACGAGGCCAGAAGGTAGACGGCGCAACACGGTAGGAATGCTGTGCTAGAGGAATGAATTTGGCCTCGGGAAACAGGGTGGCGATGAAGGCGTGGGAATACGCCTCGCTGAAGCCGGTGATGCGGAGGGAAGTGACCTTGTTGCGGAGGCGGACGAGGTGATTGCACATAGAGAGGTATTTTTCTGGACAGTATGACAGGTCTTCTTCTTGGGTGGATGGCTGAAGAGCGAGACTTGTGTCGGGGTTTGAAGATGAGTCGGAGCTGGAGAAGGAGTCGGAGGAGTCCTCGCTGCTTTCGAAAGACATGTTGACAACGTAGCCTTCATCAGAGTCCACGTCGGAATTCGCATGCTCAGCATCACCATCGCCATCATCATCTTCTTCAACATCGTATTCGAAGTCAAGCTCGCTCTGCTCAAAGAAATCTTTGGGGGCTGGAGATACAACTCGGACAGTTCTCTCGGAAATGTCGCAAGAAGACTGCCTGCCAGAACTCTCGGCCGACGAGTACTGATTTTGAGGGCTTGCAGAACTGGCTCTGACAGAGATTCTGCTCTCTGAGATATCTTCGGGTGGATCAGGAATGTCTTCTCTTTGGCCGTGAAAACGACGGCAAGTGAGAATTAAAGTCTCAAGAGGAGCTTCTGGGGCTCTTTCGAGCTGAGACAGACTAAAGTCGAGAAGCAGACCTTGAAGATGGCCAGTACCAGGAAACAAATCGATGGCTTGAGGGGCGGGACCAAGACCTAGACGGGATAAATCGATCTCAATAATGAGAGACTTGATGAAAACGCCGTACTTGTTGAGCCACGTGGTGGCTAGGGGATTAAGTCTCTGGGCGATGAAGGGCGAGAAAGTAACGTGAAAATAATTTTCCGACAAGATTGCAACGAAAATAGTGGCATAGAAATCGAACGAGACGCTCAAGTAAGGGCGGAAAGTTGCAAGAACCTCGCCAAGAGGGATGAAGTCCGAAGGTTCCCAGCAGTCTTGGTCCCAGCTGAATCTATTGAGGCTAATGGGCTTGGATCCCAAAACTTCGTAAGATGCGACGAGTTTCTCAAGGATCAGGCGGCGAACGCGCTCAGGAAATGTCTTCTAGGTAAATTCCTGACTCTTTTCACTCGCCTTCGACTTTTGTCTCTTGTGTAACGCGAAGAACTTGTTCGTCAGAGCCTTCAAAGCCACGCTTTTGTCGGGTTTGACATCTCCATGCTTGTATTTGTGGAAGACAATATCCACGGTTCGGTCCCAGGGCGGGAGACCAGAACGGCCGACGAGCTGGTCTTCACTACGTGAAGTGTTGGGGGATATGGAATATTCAGAGGCTCTGCTGGCGACGCGCTCGATGATGGATTTTGATCGCGTGAGTTTGGGTGGGCTGCTTGCTGCTTGTGGAATCAGTAAGGACTTCAGCCGTGAGAACGATAGATTTGGATGAAATTCATGAAATAGAATTATTCCAAAGTAGATGAGTTGACAGAGAGAAAGCCACAAATGTGCCTTACGAGGAGATTGTGGTGGCGATGGCGAGGTTGGTGTATCGCCATCAGCTGAGAGATCCAGCCACGATGTTTGATCCATGCTGATGTTTGTGAGGGGGGAAGCCTCGAGATTCTCTCCGTGGGTCTCCAAATGTGATTTATCCGGATGTGTTGTTTCTGTAGAAACGAAGCTGCAAGGGCAAACATTTGAGCTGAGCTTTTGGGCTGACAGCAGCTGTCAGGTGTACGGCTGTTTGGTTGCAGTTGGCCAGGTGACAGACACTCCTGGGACAGAACACGACATTAAAGAGGAGGCAAACGGACGACTTGTTGTTATTTTGAGCTAAAATCATTCAGTACCAGCGAGGAAGTTGTAGCATTGGACGAGGTGTAGAGAAAAAGCCAAACAGTAGCATCCTCAGGTTAACGACAGGTAGTAGTATTTTGTAATATTGTAGTTTTTGGTGGAGTTATCCATGACCATATACATCGAATAGATCTATTTTTCTTTTTTATTTTCCTCATTGAATACGACAGTAACGCAGCGTAAAGCCGGCCTGCATGACAAAACCATATCCACGCCCGTTGAGTGAATCCTCCATGTTTTAGTTGACAAAGGCACGCGGCGTAACAAAAAAACGACTCTTGACTTGGCTTGTGTATTGGGGTATTTATTTGGAGCTATTCTTCTCTTCCTGAGCCTTTTCGTATATCCAGTCGTTGAGGCCGCTTCGGTTGCTACTCTAATAGTTAGCGGAAATAACATCAATCGTGTATCCAAGATAGTACATACCGGGCAATCTCAATGGCATAAAACTGCATCCTGGGGACTGTTGAATGGTTAGATGACTGCATTATCCTAGAGAAAAGCATGCTCTTGAACAAATCTCACCAAAAATGGTTGTGTCCTGCTCGTACTCGGCCTTGGCGTTGTTGCGCACCATGGTGCCAAAGTTGTAGTCGTCCACCTTCTTCTCGTACTTCATCATGAAGGCGCGCCACCTCTCCTTGCCGGTCTTGCTCTTCATCTGGTCCTCATCGATCGTGGCCGCGGGGTCGAACTCGGGGAAGGCTTCCTTGAGGTGGTCGTAGATTTCGTCGTCGATCTTGGTCAGTCGCAGGCCGGAGCCCTTGACCTTTTCGAGAATGGCCCAGTAGGTTGCCATGTGCTGCACAACTGCTGCGTGTAAGGCGAGTGAATCATGTTAAAGAGTAATGTTTCAATGTACCTTTGACGGCGAACTGCTTCTCCATCTGTCAAACGGAACCAAGAGGTCGTGTCAGCTCATTAAACCCATCTTCATACTGAACAAAGACTAAAGGAAAAAGTAGAGATGAAACGCACATCCTCCATGTTGCCCGCATCGTCGGCATTGAAGTCCTTGGGCAGGGGCCCTCCAGTTGACATGCTCTCCAAGGGATCCATTGTGATGGCTATTTCTGATCGTGAGTCTGAGTTTATATCGGAGGTGTGGGATTTGGTCGGGTAGTGCAACAGTGCAGTATCCAAGAAAGAATGGCTTCAATCTGCGGTTATCGCAAAATCCAAAATCTTGGACGTGGGGCTCGGGCCGCTTGGAGGGGCAAACAATGATGAGGTCAGTAGACAGTATGTGCGACGGAGAGACACTGTATCATTCACACAGTATGCGATTCTTCAAGTGTAACACTGCAACACCAAAAGCACATGTAACCTCTCCTGCAGCTGTCAATTGTTTACCAATACCCAATTCCAATTGGGTGAAATTTATGACAGATCAAAATTGTTACCTGAAACTTAGGTCAAATTCAGTTCAGTCGCTCATCTTATATCCATTTCTAGATTCCAACAACACTCTAGAAAGTTCGACGACTCTCCAGAAGGTTCATCGTCTCGTCTTTGCGCGCCACGTACCAACAACGCAGAATCATATGGTCACTTCAGTACTGGGCCATTTTCGTAGCTTTATAACGGATGCTAGGAGCTGAAAATGTGAGGCACTTGTGAGATGAAGTGTTAAAATGGTGACGATGACGTGCAATAGCAGCACGGACGCATGTGAGCCGATGCTTCCAGATCGATTCCTGTAGCGGTGACTCTGGATTATATTCACTATAAGACGCGAAAGGAGTGTCCACATCGTCACTGGCAAAACCATAATAATGGATTTCATGGCACTGGGACAAAAATTATGTTCGCAAGATGTAACTATGCGAGACTGCCATCCAGATCATCCGGTGTTCTCTGTTCAATCTCGGCCATTAGCGCGTCCGCCTCCTCGACCTGCCCGTTAGCTCTATATAGTCCTTCCAAGTCAAGTTGCGATAAGAGTCGTGCTGGATGATCCGGAGTGACCTTCGCCGCCCAGATCTTGACAACATGTTCTAGAAGTGTAATCGCTTCCTTAACCTGTCCATTAGCTTTGTAAATTTTTGCTAACTCATATTGCGATTGCAATTGTAATGGATTATCCTGAGATAGCGCCGTCGCCCCAATCTTGACAACATGTTCTAGAAGTGCAATCGCTTCCTTTATCTGTTTATTGGCCGCATAAGCTACCGCCAGCAGATGCTGCGATGCCAGTTGTGTTTTATGATCCTGGGCAAACGTCGTTGTCTGAAGCTTGGCAACATCCTCTAGCAGCATAATTGCCTCCTCAACCCGTTTATGCTGCAAGTATGTTCTTGCTAGGTGATATTTCCATGTTGTTAGATCTGTATGATCGTGAGGCAGTGCTGCTTTTTGACGTTGAAAGCCTTCCTCTAGTAGCATGGAAGCTTCCTTGGGTTGCCCGTTAGCTCGATATGCTGCCGCTAAGATAAGTTGTGATGCCAATCGACCTGAATCATCTTGAGCCAGCGTTGCCTCATCAATTTCAGCAACTTGCCTTGCTACTGTAAGTGCTTCTTTGTTCCGTCCATCTCGGAGAAGACAATTTACCGCCCAATAGCCTAAATCTGCTGCTGAAATTGGGTCTATTTGTCGATACGCTCCGAATACGTGAAGTACGTGCGGTAAGTAGGGTCGCCACAAGTCTGGATCGTCCCAATCATCTGATACGAATACTTTCGCAAGATGACGGAGCACGTTACCCTTCATTTCTGTGTCAATTCCTTGATCCTGGGCCCAAAACCGCATGACCATATGCACCAGGCTATGCATGTCATACATTCCTCGTTCCGGTCTCGCTCGAAGGAAGCCAAAACTACTCAGTGTCCCTATTGCCTCTATTTTTTCTAGTTCCGACCCTACATCGGGTAATATCGACTGTGGAATAGCTTGAGGCTCGATCCACATTATGAAGAAGAGTAACTTTGCGGCCGCCGCGCGGTACTCCTGGAGCTGGCTGACCGAAATCAGCCATGTTGTGGCCACCGCTCCTTGACTCTCATTGTATAATGTATCGTCTTGGTATTGGTTGCGCATTAATTCCATCATATCTTGTTGGGAGTGGCGGCAAAGGCGAAGATATTCGTCAATGGGTACTTTAAAGATATCCATATAAGCTGCTGCCTGTGCTATAGCCAGCGGCAGATAAGTTAATAAATGTAGTAGCTCGTCGACAGTATGGTCTTCCCGTATCAAATATTCGGACCCCAGAGAGTTCTGTAAGAGATTCTTAGCGTCTTTATGCTCCATCTCCGTGATCTCAATCACATTTCGCTTTGCAAAATCGACGGCTATTTTCCGCCACCGTGTTGTGACTAGGATCTGCCCGTTCCGGCTCCGTGGCAAGTAGGCGTATATCCCTTGATCACCTTGAGATCCCCGCAGGATGTCTTCACTATCCACGTTATCCAGAATGAGAAGCCATCGGCCGACGCTTTCCGAGCTTAGATATTGCTGGATTAGCTCCCTATCATCATCGTCTTTGGTGTTCTGAAGGTTTAGCTTCTTCACAAGCTCCGCACATGCTTGTTCGAAGCCGGCCATGCTGAACGCAGGCCGCCAGAGTACGCTGCACTCCGGTTCTTTATTCTCCATCATGTAGGCAATCTTCAGAGCCACTTGGGTCTTTCCTACGCCGCCCATCCCGACTAGAGCAACGCGATCCTTCCTCTGGTCAAACAGTTTGTCGATTAAGGAGTTGACTACACCATCGCGACCAACAAAGCTATGGTTTTCAGCAAAGGGTACAGAGAATATCCGGTCTAGTAACGATTAGCAAAGAAATATGGTAAAATAATAGGCGATGGAGCTCTTGATAGAGTAAACTAACCTCCAGTGTGCCTCTTTGTTTGTCTGTCTTCGAAGTGATATAAGAGCAGAGCTTTTGTCGTAGATGCCGCAGTTGCGGCAGCATATTTCTCCCATCCTTTTGGCTTGTGGGAGTCGGCGTAGTCAGATACACCCTTGATGATGATACATGATGGTAACTCGTCCCACACACCTGCTCCCTCCTTTTCAAAGGCAATTACTTTGTCTCTTCGCGATATTCTGTCACGCGCCTCACCTGATTTCATCACACTATCCGCAGAGCCAACTCCGCCTGTGTGGATGACCAGTAGCGGAGATCCTATACTGCCTGCTTCTTCTGCCAGCCCTCGCTCTCGTAGACGGTCCCGAGGAACCAGATAGTCATTTCTGCATCCAAGATCTGCGCAATTCAATTTAAGCGCAATTTCGCACACTGGGTCGGCATTAGAGACACAGGCACGACAGGTATCACAAGCATCCGCGTCTTGGTGTTTATGGCGATAATTCGGATCAAAAAGCTTGTCATATGCGGCCCCTGGATAGTCGTATTTGCCTCGGTGCTTGGTTTCTACCATCTTTCCCTGGAGTTGTTGTAGAAACTTGAAGGCGTTGTCTTCCAACTTGTCACGGGAACGCTGAGTCTTGAGCTGAGCGTTCAATGACCGGGTCCCTTTATTAGGTCTGCCGAGCATGTCTTCAATCGATCTCTTTGGCTTGAACTCATCCGGGTACTGGCTACCAAAGTCATACCGTACAACGAATTCGCTAATAATGACATCTCCAAGCAGAACTTCGGTTTCATCCAGCAGTTTTGGCAAGGCCCCACATGTCCAGACAACAAAAACGGTACTCAAATTGTTGTAACTGGATCGCAGACTTGCTGCAGCGCTCGCGGCATCAACTTTACCCTCCCCAGGCAGAAGGAGGAGAACAATAGGTGTATTGCCCATGTATCCCGTAGTCTAGTAGTTCGAGTCGCCAGCAGCTTTCCCAAGTTTTCCATCTTGGTCTTCCCAAACTTCATCGAGAGAGTCGCAGACGGCATCGAATTCAAGAGGCAGTGCACAGATGACGGCGAAATGGAAGCCATCTCGGCTGGATGGTTGTCGCAGCATCGTCTAAATCGCTCGGTGGGCGCAAATCGCGGCCTCGCGCCCCGCTAAACAATCAGTCAAGGATAAATCATCAAGATATAGACAGTCTTCGCCGTCTCACAGATGGAACTAGAGGTTTAATTGAGGTTCCTGTGACATGAGGGGAAGACCAAGTAACTTAGTCTGGGGGGCCTTGCTGTTGCATGCATTGCTGCCTTATTAGTGGTACGCGCGCAGCTATCAATATGGACAAGTTAAGGCTGTCTCAATGTCACATTGTAACGTATTACTTAGCTCCGCACCAAGTCACTACCAACAAGCCTACATGTACCCCAGAATTGTGGTGGTAATGCCCGCCCTTATTGGGAGATCCCGTTTATCAGAGTCTGAGCAAAGACCAAAAGATCCAGTCTCGCGTACTAGAATCGGTGTGTAGTTCCAGTGATGGAATAGCAAATATTTACTATAACAACTTAGTTTAAATAATTAAAAATTGATCCTCAACTTGCTAATATGTCACTATATCATTAACTATCCTCATGACCGAGTAAAAACACATGGCCTCTCATACTCGGGTAATCTACAATATCCTCCAGTAGTATAGTCTTCGTAGTGTAGACACTATAGAAGTCTGCAAATTGTTGCGCCGCCAACATATTCCCCCAGACATCAAAGAACGCCGTGTCCGGTGTTATCTCAACATCTTGCTCTCTGAACTCCATCTCGTGGATGCATAGTATCTCATCCCAGGCTTTCTCTACCAGCGCTCTAAATGGAGAGTTAACAAAATCTACGTCTTGACTCAATTGAAGACGTAATGGTAGTGTATTTTTAGGGAACAGCGGTATCGTCGAGTCCGCAACTCTCCGTGCCAATGGGTCTTCCAATGCAGCGTCAGGATCAGACGCAAACTCTGCAATCTTCTCACAAAAAATATCCATTATAACTTGTAAGAGATCCTGCGGGATTGTGATACTAGATGCGGCCAGAATGATATGGAATTGGTCATCAATAAAATTCGACCGGACCCAGATATCTGTTGTGTCGCACTCGTTGGCGAACGACTCGATTCTGCACTCTGTATCGCCTAGTTTCATCGACTTGATGTCAAGAATAGACGCATGATGGACGATGGATGAAAAGCGACTCCATTTTGGCCAGTTTGTGTACTTCTCTATGATATGGGAGAATGGGGTCGATTCGTACGGCATGGTCATGGCTTGTTGCTCCTGAACATTTTGAAGCAGATCCATCACCGTGCCTCCTTCTTGCAGTTGGACGCGGAACGGCGTCTGATTTACGGTAGGACCGTTGATATCTTCAATGCCTGGTATGGCAGCGTTTCGCCCAGACGTAAGTACCCCGAAAACAACATCCAGACTGCCTGTCAAAAGCGCCAGGGTGTGTGCCCAGGCCGCCTTGGCAAGACTGGCGTCAGTTATACCTCTGTATCTCAATGTCCTTGCCGGAATCCTCCGCTCGAGTAGGTAGTCAAAGATATTGCGATAGGCAGGGCCTTGGTGATTAACCAGCTGGGTCATTTTGGAACCTTTGAGATACTTGGTCCAGAACGTCTCTGCGGCAGAAGTGTTTGCGTAATGGAAATAATCCACAAACTTAGGCCCAGATAGTAAGCGCAGTCCATGATACTCGTTCTCAAGGTTGGCCTTCATTCTCTCTAGAGAGACTCCATCATACTGCGCATGCGATAACCTCATGAACAGAACAGATTGCTCATCGCCATTTTGAATCAAAGCAAACCGGGTCATGAGCTCACCCAACAGTACTGGTGCCTTGAAATCATCGTCAATCATCCCCTTTGCAAAACTCTCTGGGTCGTTGATGTTGTCAAAGTACTCAAATACAAACTCTGGTGACTTCAGTACCACCTGCAGTGCTCGCCTCCGCGAGGCTGTAAAGACTGTTCTAAGGAGATTATGGTGCTTGAAGATTTTTCGACACGCCTGGCGAAGGCGTACTTTATCCAGAGGTCCGTCAACAATGAAGAAGTAGTAATTTATATTGCCTCGACTCTTCAACAGTGTTGTAACAGTAGCAAAACTCTGGTAGCTTGTCGCCTCGTATATGTCTTCTATAGCATCAGCCTTGATCCCGAGTTGCCGACTGATAGCATTGATGTCCTCATCGCTTGCCAGCCGTCCTACTAATGCCCTCTTGTCATTGTTTTGTTCAACTCCATCATGTTCTTTTTTGGAGCTGATCATGCCGCAAAGCGGTGCTAGGACCGGATTGGTGAATACATCAGATGTTAAAATAGATATGCCTTCAGCCCGCGCTTTCACCGCTACACGTAAAGCGGACATGGAATCTCCGCCAAGTTCAAAGAAGTTGTCTCCTCTTCCAATGAGCGATTTGTCCATCCCAAGCGCAATAGACCAAATGTTCTGCATCTTGCGTTCTAGTTCGTTCTTAGGGTTTGCACGTGCCTTTTCAGTCGTGGTGAATCGCGTGAGCTCTGTTGTCGTCAATCTAGAAGTCATGGCTCTCAGCGTCTTTCTATCTAGCTTGCCTGCAGACGTGACTGGCAGTGATTTGATAGGCACGAACAAGGTAGGTACCAGGTGTCTTGGTATACGGGCAAGCAAACGACCCTTGGCATCATTGAATAAGGTCGCAGTAGCGTCTCTTTCGCTACTAGGTAAGCATTGATCATGTATATCTGTACCTTGTTTAAGACGGAAAAATGCGGCAAGATGAGGATCAGCACTTCCATATGGCTTCGCAATATCGGCATGGACCTCGATGACATCTTGGCGATAGCCGAAAACCTGGCGTAGATGAGATTCAACATCTGCAATCTCCATCCGTTGCCCGTGAAGTTTTATTTGAAGGTCTTTTCGCCCGATGTATGTCAGAGTGCCATCATTGTTAAACCGAACAAGGTCACCAGTTTTATAAAACCTTGTCTCAGGTTTGAGCCCGGCCATGGAAGTCCAACTTGAAATCTCGACAAAGGACGCCTCTGTTTTCGCCAAATCATTAAGGTAACCGCGGGCCAGTAATGGCCCTTCTAGAAGAAGCTCACCAATTGCGCCAATTGGTAAGAGAATATTGTGATCCGTAGAATCGACGACCCATGCATTACAACCGGTTGCGTGACCAATAACAGTAGGGTCGGACTCTATCATCCCCGATGTGTTAATAACACTGAAGATGGCGCATTCAGTCGGCCCATAGCCATTTATTAAATGCACTGCCTTAGACCACATGCTAACGTGGCTATCGTTCATCGGCTCTCCGCACAGGACCAATGATTCGAGACTTGGAACAGCTTTAGGAGTCATGGTGCTCGCTACAGATGGAGTTAAAAGGGCACAGTTGACACCGAAACGCGCAATAACTCGGGATAAATTATCCAACCGCTCTGAGTCAGATGGAATGCAAACGCAACCGCCATGAAGCAGTGTTGTTAAGATCTCAGCCAGCGAAACATCGAATGTGAAAGAACAGAACTGAAGCGTTCGAGTTGTGCAAGACATTTTAAAGGCTTTGCCATGTTCTCTGGCACTATGCATCAAAGCCTTATGCTCGACTACTACTCCTTTAGGCTCGCCGGTGCTTCCAGATGTGAAGATTGTGTAAGCCCCGTTTGAGGGAGTCATGGTTAACTTCTTCCAGGAGCTACACATATTGTTTAATATGGCTGACTGGAAGAATTCTTCGACAACTACTCGGGTTGAGAAAAGCTCAGAGGTTATCGACTTTTGTTTCACAGATGAGAGACATATTTGTGCATCTATCTGAGCTGTGATTGCTTTCAATCGTGCCTGTGGATAATTTGGGTCCAAAGGAACGTAGATGCCGCCAGCCTTGAGAATAGCCAGAATCGAAACAACCGCCCACTTTGACTTTTCCATCAGCATCGGGATCATTTGTTCCGGCTTAGTACCAACATGTATGAGGTACTCTGCTAACGCCGAGGAATTGCTGTCCAGTTCAGCGTCTGTCATCCGCCCGTCCCAGGCACAGATTGCCTCACTCGAGGATCGATTTAGAGCATAATCACTGATAGCATGGTGAATAAACCATGAGACTCTGGAATGACATGGACCCAGCTAAGCATTTCAGCAATATCGTGCCTCTCGGCGCCGTGTAGCTCGCCCAGCTTCTGTTGTGGGGATTCCTGACCCATTTGCTGGACAATGTCTTTAAACTTCAAACAGATTCTCTTCGTTTGCAGCTCGTCAAGAACTTTCGGATCATACAGTGCATGTAGATATACACCATCCGAGGTGAGATTACACTCCAGAACAAGTCCGTATGAGTAGTTGATTTGTCCTTCAACTTCCTCAAAGGAGGCACACGGCTCACCTTCATCTAAAGGCTGAATCACAAACAAGGTCTTGAAATCACAGGCCATCTTTGCGTAAGAACTCATCCTGGCGATCTTTGCCAGACCGGTATGCTCAAAAGGAATCATTTGCGCACTATCCCTTTGCACTTCCGAGAGCAGGTCAAAGACAGACTTGTTGCGAGAGGGATATAGACGGACCGGGACAGTGGTAAAAGTCGGACCATTTACGAGCTCGATTCCTTCGAAATCGACATTTCTGCCGGACAAGGTTGAGCCGAACACCACATCATCCGAATTCGAATAAGTTGCTGCAGTAACAGCCCATGCAGCGCGTAAAAGTGTCCCTATAGTGAATGAAGACTGCTTCTGTCTGTCAATGTCCAAATTCATTCGTATGGAAGCCTGAGTGATGGGCTTGTACTCCGCAGAGGGGAGTGGAGGGAAATGCGAGCCATTGAAGGCGTCAAGCTGCCGCTTCCAATAAGCATCTTCTCCATGGGGAAGAGGTATCCCTTGAACAAAGTCCTTGAAAGGAACACGGTGGTATTTCTAACCCTCTATAGACTCGGTCGATGCATTTCATTTGTAGGGATAGTGACCAGCCATCATAGACTGCGTGGTGAGCGGTAAGCACAAAATACGTAGATGGATTTAAGCTGTCTCGATCTGTGACTAAGGCAATCCGAGTCATCAGATCGCCACACCTAAAGGGTTTTTGTACATCCTTCAGGAGGAACTGGTTAAGTAAGCCACTATACTGAGTCCAGTAAACTTGATCATGTCGGACGACTGCCTGCAGTAGTGTGTTTAGACGGTCCTCACTAGGGACAAAGACTGTCCGCAGAATTGGCGATGCTCGCATGACTTGGCCCACTGCATCTTTGAACCTAGCAATATCGGTAGACTGATGAAACTTAAATACGTGTTGTCCAAGGTAGAGGTTAGGATCCTGCTCAGAAAGCGAAAAGAGGGCTGATTGAAGAGGTGTACACGGAAAAATATCCTCCACGGGACCAAGTCTATCAAGGTATTCAGGAAGAATGGTGGATGACAGCTCTGACATAGTATTTGACAATTGTTCTTGCAAGCACTGAGTACTCGGACTCCCATTGTGAGACATGGAAAGTGTCTCCAACTTTGAAGCCATCTGTTGCAATGTAGGGTGAAGGAAGACTTCGGAGACTGTCAACATGACGCCTTGGTTTCTTGCTAGGGAGACTAGCCGCATAGCACCAATTGAGTCACCTCCGATTGTGAAGAAATTATCCAGCAGCCCAACCACCAGATGTGGATTTTTGACAGCTTGTATCCATAAGCCAGCCACACCAGGTCTGAATGTCTGAAAGTTGAGGGCCAGTAGAGCTATCGCGAACGAATCTGCTCGCGATAAGCCGGTGGCCCTCTTCACGTAGGCGTCGCCTGTCTGTCTTGCCATTGGGCGTAATAGGGATGGCGGTCAATGGAACATACGCGTTTGGTATCATATATGAGGGCAGTTGTTGGGCCAGCGTCTCGTTCAAGATTGCCGTCATCGCAGCTAATTTGACTTGAACTTCGTCCTCGGAAAGATTCGTTGAACCGGCTAATACAATAAATGCAACAAGAGCTTCCATACTGGTGCCTTCCGGTGAGACGACTTCTGCAGCAACCTGTTTTACCTCTGCAGAAGGCAGCAGTTGCCGTATATGATGCTCGACCTCGCCCAGCTCTACTCTTTGGCCACGAATCTTGACTTGGTAGTCCTTGCGCCCCAGGAAAGAGAGTGTTCCATCCTCATTATACCTCACTAGATCCCCTGTCTTGTACAGGCGACCGCGACGGCCTGGAACATTAGTTCCGCCTCGTAAAAGCCACGGTGGACTGTCAATGAATGCAGCTTCCGTCTTGGCTGGATCATTAAGATAGCCTTGGCCTACCAGCGGACCTTCAATTAACAACTCACCGACATCCCCTAGGGGGGCCAGCCGGTCGTGATTGTCAGGGTCCACAACCCAGGTAATCGTTCCTAGTCCTCGTCCGATGCTCTTGATATCGGGGTCACCAGGCATAACCTTGACTCCTGTACTGGTAATTGTACACTCTGCTGGTCCATATGTATTAATGACATTACCAGGGGCATGGAGGCATGAGAGACGATCTTGCACTAAAAGCTCACCACCAAGCACCAGAACGTCGAGTTTTGGCAGGGACTCTAGGTTGAGAAGCTCAGCAACTGATGGGGTGGCCTCGACATAATTTGCTCGCAGTTCTCTCATAGAATCCTCGATCCTATTCTTTCTATCATGCTCTGATGGGATGCACAAGCATCCTCCAGAGGTAATTGCGTTTAAAAAGTTTGCCCAAGATACATCAAAGCTATACGAGGCAAAGTCGTAAATCCGTGAGTGCCGATGCAGGTGTAAGAATGGCTGCTGACACCGAGCTGCACTGGAGAAATTGGAATGACTGATCATTGCCCCCTTTGGAGTACCCGTACTGCCAGAGGTGAAAACCACGTACAGGAGATCACTTGGCTTCGTAGGCACACTGGCAGGACGTATAGAATCATTCCCCCCCATTGTCGTCTTGAAGTGATGGGATGTAAGGGATTCTCTATCCACAATGATCGGCGTGGATTTAGTGAGTTTGGATGCCAACTCATGATTCAAAGAAGAGGCTAGGATCACCTGTGAGCCGACTTGCTGAATGATCCCCAATAGCCTTTCAACTGGTTGAGAAGAATCGAGGGCGACTGATGCTCCCCCGGCCTTCATCACGCCAAGCATAGCCACCGGCGTCCACATAGACTTCTCAAAGCATAGTGGTACTATCGTGCCTGGGCCTATGCCTACCTCAGTGAGATATCTGGCGAGCCGAGTAGAAAGCTCGTCTAGTTGTCCGTATGTGAGTTCACCATCCCAGGCGCATATTGCGGGGGATTCTGGCTGTTCATGTGCAATCTCAATGAATATGTCGTGTACACATCTTTCTACCACAGCAGGCACAGTGGCGTTCCAAGTCCAGATAGTGCTCAGGTCTGAAGATAGCATCGTTTGGTTTTGTGTAAGAGACTATGAAGAAGGTTCAAGTTGTTTGATAATCAGGAATTGTTTAGTTATTGGGCAAACCAGCTAAGGGAACATCATTCAATTTATACATAACTGTTTGCTTTTGCACGGTATATTGAAATCTTATTGAACTAACCTCCGGTTAGAAGAATTACCGGCACCCGTTGCCGGAACTTTTTAGGAATCAACTGAGACACTTATGGAGGCTTACGGAGACGGGGAGTTATAGAATGTCAGTCTCCCTAGGCGCACGGAATCCCGTGTTTTCGTTTTAGAGACGGCTTATCAAGCATATCCTAGGCGCACGGAGTCCCGTGTGTTAAACTGTTTGCTTTTGCATGGTATGTTGAAAACATTACCGAACTAATCTTCTGTGAGAAGAATTACCGGGTACCCAAATTACCGCGTCCCCGTGACCGTAACCTTCTGCGGAGACGGAGATTTACAGGGTGTCCCAAGTCTCACGCAAGAGTGTGCTGTTCAGAGGCAGCTGTACGAGTATGAACGGGATTATTATCTGGCTACCGACGTAGGTAGAGCCTATGCCGTCGCTGCCCGCAGGCCATGTCCTGAGTCAAGGATCCAGCTTACAGTTTTGTCAGCATCAGACGTTATCACAAGTTCAATAACTGCCAATGGCAGCCAATCGAGACAGCAGCCAGTATCAGCGTAAAGAAGGATGGTCAGACTGGATGACAGATCCGCCAGGTTATTAGGCCAAACACTCAAGTGGAGCTAGGACTTGATAAAAGAAAACCAAGACATAATGAGTCAGTCTCTAAATATCCAGCATTATCTCTGGCTCGGCTTAAAACCAGCCGCTTACAAGGGATCTATCTGTTACGGCGGACCGGATCGTAACATAGGACTTTTTTAGCGTTGTATAAAAACACCTAATTGAGATTATAAAGAATAAGGTAACGAAATGCTTACTTTGCTACTACTTAGATTTCATTAGCATATAGCTAACAAATCTTTATGAGCAATTATAAAGCCTCAGCGATTATTGCATCATGGGTTTAGCTAAACCCTGTACACCAGGGATTGTAAGACACCGTTTTATCAATACTCGTATATGCGACCAGCTGACATCCTATATGTTAGTACTATAGTCCCTTGTAAAACTGGACGCGATTACCTCCATGTTTAAACCGTTCTGAAGCATTTTGAAAAGACAAATTATTACGTTCTAATTTTAAGACCAGTCTAGAGCATTTTGAGAAGACAAAATATTGCGTTCTGTTATATCGTAGCGCCAACAAGGCAAGAATCAAGCCGATAATTCCCATTATAGCAATTACTGTAATAGAACTAGCTGCTTATAAGGGATCTAAATGTTGCGATAGACCAGGTTGTAATATGTTTCTCCCTCCCAGTGGGCTTGTTTTAAAGCTCTATTAGCCTTAGAAATAGCTGCTTTAACCCCCAAGTATTACGATCCGGTCAATTGTAACAGCAATCGGTCCCTTATAAATAGCCGGTTCTGTCACGTTAATTGCTACAAGTGCGATTATTAGCCTACATGTACTCTTTTGCCCTATTGGCGCTACCGTACGACGGAACGTAGCAAGGGTATGTACTGTTTCTAATCAACCTTCCCCATAAGCAAGCCCCCGACTTATAAAAATATAAATAGTAAACTATTGTTCTCTATCACTAATCTCACGATATCTATGTCTGAACTCCTAATTGTGCATCACACTCAAGTTTTCGAAAGGGTTTCTATGAGACATGAATTGCTCTCCTTCTTTTGACAATGTCTTTGGGCCTGCAGTGGCATTATGCCGTAGGCATTTTGACTTTACCATCCTTTTTGAGGAAAGCATTCTTTCCATTCTGCCATCGAGCATCTTTCTGATAATAGGATGCTTAAGTTTAAAGACAAAAATCCACAGAACACGAAAGACTGAGGTCAATTGGCTGTATTTCTCGAAACTGGTCAGTTTATGCCCATTGCGATGTTCATATATGTGAAACGAAGCGAAGCGCTAAACGTTGAATATATGCTCAGCTACTCTTAGCTGTCTGCTTCGTACTAGAAGTTGCTCTGTTAGTAGAATACTGTCGCCCTGACGCTTTTAAAACACGGTGCACAGTAGCTGCTGCAATTATATCCGTAGTCGTTGTTCTTGTCATGATAGCCCTCTCTCACGCAGAGCACACCACATCCATCAAGCCGTCGGCAATTCTCACTACCTATCTCTTTATTAGCGTTATCTTGGATGCAGTTCGCATCAGAACATTGTGGCTTTCTATGCAGAAGACTCAAATTTCGATTCTATTGACAACCGCCACTGGGGTCAAACTCGCTATTCTCATATTGGAAAATATACCAAAAACACTTCTTCCAACGTCGGTGGATAAAGACATATCTCCAGAGGAACTGAGTGGAATCTTCGGCCTCTCTCTTTTCACGTGGATTCTGCCTATCATGAAACTTGGATTTCGAAAAACACTCGCAATTGATGACCTTTATGTTATTGATGGGGAAATGGCCTCTGAGTATTTGGGGCATAAAACTCAACGAGAATGGGATAGAGTGTCTGGTAAGTCATTGATGTGACTCTATCAATTTTGACAGGCAAATCCAGCTAAAGAAGATCAGATTCAGTCGAGACACTCGGCAAGCTTAGAAAGGGGACATTAATCTGGATTATTTCCAAGACCTTGAAAACGTCAATCTTTGTGCCAGTTCTCCCACGACTGTTCTTGACTGGATTCACATTCTCCCAGCCGTTTCTTGTCAACAGGATGATCAGATATATGCAAAATAGTCATGAAGAGAGTCTGTCTACTGGTTACGGACTACTTGGAGCATATGCACTAGTGTATATTGGAATTGCAGTCAGTACAGCTATCGAACACATGTTGAGGAGTAGATCAATGTTGACATATATCTCAGATTGCAACTGGCTGGTATCAGCGCCTCACCAATAGATGGATCATCATGACCAGGGGCAGTCTGATCACTCTCATCTATAATAAGACTTTAACAATGAGTAGCACTGAAGACGAGCGACTCAGTATGTCTCTCATGAGTAACGATGTCCAGAGGATCATAGCAGGTCTCAGGCCCCTCCATGAGACTTGGGCATGCACACTGGAGGCAGGCCTAGCTATTTGGCTGCTTGAATTACAAATCCGTTGGGCCACCGTCGGTGTTGTCGTGGTATTTCTAAGTTTGTCTTGCCCATCCGTCAAATGCACAATGAATGGGTATTTACATCTAACATCTTGTTATCTCCAGCATGCACAGGTCTTACCCTCGTGGTCTCCAAGTACATAGGCGAACGGCAGCGAGTTTGGATACAGGCTAGCCAGAAACGAGTGAATGCGACTGCCAACATGCTAGGACTGATCAAAGAAATCAAGATGTTAGGTCTAGAGTCCCGCTTTGGAAGCATTCTGGAGACTTTCAGAGACCATGAATTGAAGGTATCAAAGGCTTATAGACATCTAACGTTGATGTCTATTGTTCTTTGTAAGTGAAACCTGAGCCGTTTCATTGATTGGAGTCAAAGAAATATTTCCAATCTGTTCCCGCTAACGCAATAAAGCTTACTCTACCTCAATCTTATCACCTATCGTGGTCTTCGCCATCTATACAACAATCGCCAATAGAGATCACGAGCCTCTAGATACGTCTAGAATATTTACAACGTTGACTCTGATCAGCCTGCTTGGAACTCCTCTTATAACTTTGTTCCAATCTCTTCCATCTTTGCGTTCAGCGTTATCTTGCTTTCAGAGGATACAAGTGTTTGTTGAATGTGCACCTCGTGACGATTACAGGATCCTCATTCAACCTAGCAATCCATACTCCAGCATCTCAGTATCTCATGAGAAGTCTAGCGATAATGCTTCGACTTTCGTGTCTGCGAATCCTAGTACAGATGCAATCGTAATCCATGATGCGAGTTTTGCTTGGCTTCAAGGAAAAGTTGCCATTCTGCGCAACATTAGTCTGACGGTTGCCCATGGCAAGCTACTCATGGTTGTCGGCCCAGTGGGAAGTGGGAAATCTCTTCTCATGAAAGCAATGCTCGGTGAAGTGGCAATTCTAAAAGGTTGCATAAGTTTGACGGATCAAATCGGATATTGTGATCAAACTCCCTGGCTGAGAAATACAAGCGTGCGGCAAAACATCATTGCAGCATTGCCCTTTGACGAAGCATGGTATTCCACCGTGCTTCATGCTTGTGCGATAGATAAGGATATTGAAAGATTTACTAATGGTGACTTACATGCTGTTGGCAGCGGAGGGATAAATTTGAGCGGAGGGCAAAAGCAACGTATCGTAAGTCTACAACGTTAACAATCTTCTCCGAATCTAATCTCCACAAATTAACTTGAACACAGGCCTTAGCACGCGCGATATACGCCAGACGGAGGTTACTGATATTAGATGATATCTTCAGTGGCATTGACACGGAGACAGAGAGGCTCATCTTCCATCGTCTTTGGGGATCTAATGGTCTTCTTCGACGACTACAAGCGACAGTTGTCTTGGCAACTCACGCCAGTATGTATTTCCCATGTATCTGGCCTCAATTTCCATACTGATCAATACATACAGCACATAGACTTCGGTATTCGGATCAGATCTTTGTTTTAAGCGCCGAGGGGGTGCCGCTAGAGCAAGGCACTTTCGATAGACTTACCGCATTAGATGGCTACATCGCCTCTCTTTTTAGCGGCTCGGAGAGCAATGGCCAAGACTCACAAGAACTTCAAAGAGAGACTATCGCCTACAATACAAAAGAGGAAAAGAATATAGCTGTGGTAAAGCAGCCTATGAATGACGCCAAGCACGAGGAATCACATCAAGCAAAGGACCGCGCTATTTATGGGTATTATTACAAGGCTATTGGAGCTGTGCACTCTTCAATATTTGCAATGACAGCCGTTGCTTTTGGCGTTTTCTTGAAAATTCCAGGTATTTCGCTATTTCCACATAGTTTGTATATGCCACTGTGATCGAAACTTACGCCTTTACGTGTTTAGATGTCTGGGTTACATTATGGTCTGACGCAGAAGCTAAAGCACCAAACCGGCGGACTGCATATTGGCTTGGAATATACTCGATGTTTCAAATACTCGCTATCGTATCTTTGGCGACCTCTATTTGGTATCTTTTCCTCTCATCCCTAAAAATTAAAACTCAACTGTTGAATTTCTGACGAGTCATAGGCACTTGATGTCCAGGTTTACTACGAGCTCGGGAAAAAGACTACATACACGCTTGCTCAACTCCGTGCTAGGGTAAGTTTAATACTAATTTCATTTGATGCCTGCAAGACTAAGCATAATATAGGTCACCTTTCTCATTCATTAGTGCTGTCGAAGTTGGCGTGCTAATAAACAGGTATTCCACTACCGACCACTTACCCTAGTCCTTTTATTAACAACATACTAGATTCAGTCAAGATATGTTGTTAGTCGATAACACTTTACCTTATGATTTGTTTAATACCGCAACAGGTAAATTGATCCCTTTATTTTTCTTATAGGCTCAGCAGCCTCTGTCAACGACATCTCAAGCTAAGACTCTGGCAGAGATGGTAACTTGCATCGTACAACTTGCGGTCATGGCAATCTCCAGCGTCTACATTATCGCCATTTACCCACTCGTACTTTTATTACTTTACTTTCTCCAAAGATTTTATCTTCGTACATCGAAACAACTTCGAGTGATGGAACTGGAGGCTAAATCGCCTTTATATGAGCAATTTCTGGAAACAATAAGTGGGATATGTTCTGTTCGGGCGTTTTCCTACCAACGGGCCTTCCGAACTCAGAATTACCAGTTGCTTGATGACTCGCAACGACCACTATATACTCTGTGGACTCTTCAGGCGTGGTTAGGCGTTGTTCTGGATTTGACAGTCGCAAGTTTGGCTCTTATCGTTGTTGGACTTGCGATAGGCTTAAGGGACAAGGTGCAGTCCGCATCCATTGGAGTTGCGCTGCTTAACTTGACGAGTTTGGGGGAGACGATAAAAAATGTGCTTACGGAGTGGACATCTCTCGAGAATTCTATGGGGGCAATATCAAGACTTGAAAGCTTTAACCGAGAAACCCCTTCCGAAAATCTCGCCGGTGAGGTTCAGCAGCCTCCAGTTAATTGGCCGGGTGTGGGACGCGTCGAGTTCAAAGCCGTGAAAGCATCTTACAGGTCTGTCAATATGGGTCCAACCAGAATGGATGTTGCCTGACACTAACATTGCAAAGGCAGGATTTAACCTTGGCTCTAGACGACATTTCACTATCAATTGAAGCAGGTCAAAAGATTGCAGTTTGCGGTCCAAGTGGCAGGTGAGAAGGGTTCATTACTGGGTATTTGGAAAGCATACTAATCTTTTTCTATTGGAAAGTGGCAAGTCATCCATCGTTGTCGCCCTGCTAGGGATGCTTGAGCTTTCTCACGGCAGCATAACTATTGATGGCATCGATCTGTCCACAATTTCCCGTCACGAAATCCGCTCACGTCTCAGCTCTGTGACGCAAGAGCCATGCTATTTTCCTGGCACATTTCGCCTAAATTTAGATCTGGCAAACTCCATCTCAGAAGAAAGAGTCAGCACAATTCTACACAAATTAGAATTGTGGACAAAAATCCAACAAGAAGGCGGGTTAGATGCACAACTTTGTTTCGATGCCTTTTCCCACGGGCAGAAACAACTGTTTTGCCTTGCTAGAGCAATTTTGAAACCCTCAAAGATCTTGATCCTTGACGAGGCTACAAGCAGGTATTATTTCACAATCCATCAGCCTTGATTCTTTTCTCTTCCTTCTCTTCGCTATACTGAGGTTTTCAGCTAATCATTTTATATGTTTGTACAGCGTCGATAAAGAGACTGCTGAAACGATGGAACGAGTGATTGCAGAAGAATGCCAGCAGCGCACAATCATCGCAGTTATTCATCGACTTGAATCCATCAAATACTATGATAGGATCATTAATCTAGACAATGGAAAACTAACAACTGAAGGTACATAGAGCATGCTCTGCACTTTTGTTAAACTGGCTTTTATAGCTTAAGGGCCTTACTATTGCATTCATTGTGACATTAGTAGTGCGTGCATCGCTATTAATACAAGTTGTCCCAAAAGAGACTGGCTTGACTGGATGCTCGCTAGAATTCTTACACGTCAATACTTCACAGCATAAAGCACAATTCAATACTTTGCTGCCAACCTATAGGTTTAAAAAATGACTTTATGTTTAACCCGAAACTGAAATATGGAAGTGATATATCTTAATAAGTTTAGTCTTACCTCATTGTGGATCTGCGACGTTGCGATTAATTGTCTTGGTGGTCTAAGGTACTGCGCTGCCGCCCTGTCAAATTGTCTCGATTAAGCCTCGTAGCATAGAGCCATTCATCACGAACATACTTGCGAATTCAATTTTGTGATTTATTTTCCGCTAAGTCCTAAATCTAATTTTTGAGGGAGGGATTTCGTATGGCTGAGAAGTAGTTCAGATTTACTCAGCATTTGAGAGATTGGTGGGAGCGAGGAGGTCATTGGTTTGGCTGAAACTGAACTTTTACTGTACAGACGAATAGATATCAGCACTCTGAAAAAGTTATACTGGCTCAGGTTGTGGCCTAGGAGTATTTCTCAAAGAAAAAATTCATCCTCAGGCGCATCACCGTGTTTTATTCTACTTTCAGCAACTCAGTGTATTGGCCACGTATCAACAAGGAACTCTGACTCATTACTCTTAAACGTCCAGGAAGGTCAGAGGTCTTATATCTGTTCTTAAGATCATTTACTTTACTTTATACTATATGGGGGAATATACGAAAAGGTAGAATGATATATTACAGGTCAGTTTTAGGGCCTTGACTGTATGAATACTTTTGTTCATCCTTGACTGAAACCGTGTTCGCTACGTGTCCTACCGACATTAGTTTTCGACGGATTCAATCATGTTAATCGCTGGGTCTCAACCAAGAATGGAAATGGCCGAGGTCCGAGAATTATATAGCATTACAAGGGGGCTTACGTGGCACTTGTACGGGACAAGTCTAAAATGCTAAGTAACACTCCTTAATACAAGTAGTGTGACGTCCCGACCTAATACTTAAGTAGTATAGGGTAAGTTCCTAAGGTAATAAGCTAAGGTCAATTAGTTTATGTTAGCAGAGAGGACAGGAAGTAACTTTAAGCAAGTATAATTACAAAGCTAGTAAAATATAATAAAGATTTAGTCTATATTTAATCTTAATGCTTTATTAACAACTATCTATCTAAGTTATCTAAAGAGCGTAGAAAATCAAATCTTATATATCTAGTTATTTCTTTAAAGAATAATATAGTATATTATTCCTATATATACTTAAAACGTTAGTTATTTATTATTTTTATATAAGAATAATACAGCTTAGTTATTCCTTTTTAAAAGAAATAATACTATGCAGTTATTCCTTTTTTTAACTAGCTAGAACAGTCTAATAATTATTCTAGGATACCTGTTTATAGTATTATAAGAGGTTAGGTCGTAATATAATACCCCCCTCCTATTAGTCTTACCCTTAAAATCTAAGACAGGGCTTAGCTACTTAATTTAGGCAGTAGTATATAATATAGGTAGGTAATTTTACTCCTTTATAATTATAATACCATATTTAATCTTATATTTATTTATAAAAAATATAAAACTATTTCTTTTACTAAACGAGTACTTACTTTAGGTTTATCTACTAATATACCTTATATTTAATACTATTATATTAAACTACTATATATTATATCAGAAGCATTTTTTTACTATAGTAACTATATAAAAGTGCGAAAATTATATAATAGTATTTTAGTAGTAAGTTCTTGTGGGTATTTTTTTTTTTTAAGATTTAGCGTATTTTAATAATTTCTTTTTAGTAAAAAAAGTATTAGCTTAACGTTAAATATTAGAGCATTAGGAAGAAAAGACTAGTAAATAAGTTAAGTTTTTTAATACTTAAATACTTAAGCTTTAGACTTAGCTAGCTAAAGCTTTAAGTTATTTATTATATATTTAAAAAATATATAAGAAGGCTAAAAAGTAAGGTAAGGAGCTGTTTTATTAAAGTATAAAGGAAGAGGATACTAAGGTAGCTATAGAACAGGCAGTAGTATAAGATCTGCAGTAGTTAGGGGTTCTTAATAATATTAATTAGTCTTCCTTAGGCATTAGTTTAGAGTTTATAGATCTAGGTCCTCTTATACTAATAAAGGAAACTTATATATCTTCTTCTTCTTAGGTGGTTTTATTTATTAAGTAACTAGCGTTAGGAGTTTTAAATATAATTCTAAATTCTTTTAAAAGTCTTAAATTAGTTCTATTATATTAAAGCTTTTAATAAATTCCTAGGTATTATAAATTAAGTTATACCTTTTTTATTTAACTTAGTATTTAATTTTATTATTTTCTTTTAGATTTCTTTATACTACTAAAACTTTTTTAACTTTTTATTTTTTTTTATTTTCTATAATAATAATTTTATTTAAAATTAGTCTTCCTATTACTTTATTAATTTATACCTTTTCTAAAAGTAATATATAAAATACAGGGTATTTTAATTATATACCTTCTGGTATTTCTAATTTATAATTAACGTTATCAATTTTCTTTAGAATTTTAAATAAGCTGATTTTTCTAAAATTAAGCTTATTATTTAGTTAGTTTATTTTAATATTTAGTATTTTATAGCCTTATATATATTAAAATAGGTAGACTATATCTTCTTCCTAAAAGGTTAATCCCTTAATCCTATCCTTATTTATATAATACTTTATACGTTTTTAGATAAGCTCTAGCTGTACTTTTAATTCCTTATATAGATTAACTATTAATTCTGCTTTAAGTTATACCTTATTAGCGTTAGGTCCTTTTTAAAGTAGCCTATATACTAAAAAAGTATATTTATATAAAGTATAAAATAATATTAACTTAGTAGATTTAGATTTTATACTATTATAGTATAGCTAAGCAAAAAGTAACTGTTTAACCTAGTTATTTTACTATAGGTTAATAAAATATCTTAAATATTATTCTATAATCTAATTTATTTATTCTATTTATCTATCTATTTTAAAGTAGTATATACTACTAAGTTTATAGTTTACTCTAAGTCTTACTATAAGTTTTTACTAAAATTTAAAGGCAAAAGTTTATCCTTTATTAAAGATAATTTCTTAAGGTATACTATAATTAGCTACTATTATTCTTAGGTATATATATATAAAGTCTTTTATTAAATATAATTTTTAATAAGGTAAAAAGTATACTTATTTTATAAATTTATTTACTACTACTAAAATACTATTATAGGTTACTTTAGTAAAAGGTTCTTTAAAAGATAGCAGATCTATAATTTAATTAAAGGTAACTATTTCCTATAATAGTTCTAGTACTAGTAGGGGTTATAGTTTTCTATAAAGTTTATACCTTCCGTATTTAATACATTAATATTTACTATAAATTATTATAATATTAGCGGTAATTTTTTTTATTCCTTTAAATTAATATATTATAAGTACTTATTAATATATAATTATAATTCCTTAGTATTTAAATAATAGATATTTATAAATATATTTTATAACTTTCTTTTATAATTTAGAAAGTACTTAATATTTATTATCGCTTATAGAATATCTATCCTATAGTATAACCTAAGATAGAAACTAATATAATTCCTAGTCTTTTATATATTCCTTAATTTCTTTAAAAAGTTTATTATACTTTTATACTTTAAAGATTATATTAAAAGATTTTTATTTATAATTACCTTATGTATTCTAATATAATATAGTACCTTAGTAATTAGGGATTTTTTAAAAATAGTCAATTCTTTTATTAAATACATTAGCTCTTCTATTTTCTAATCCTTTATAATATATAAATTTATAATTAAATTTACTTAGGAATTTAAAGTATTTTAACTATTATTTAAATAACTTCTAAGTAAATGTAAAGTAAGTAATATTTTAATAATTAATAAAGATCTTAATTTAGAATTTACTTCCTCTGTAATATTAGCTTTACTATTTTAGGCAGCTTTTAATTCCTAAGAATTCTTTATCATAGATTATATAATTAAGTTTAGCTTTATTAAGCTTTTATAAGTAAAATATAATAAGGTAAAGTTTTCCTTTATTATTTTATTAGTTTAGTACTTTTTTAATTATATATTTTAATATATTAGTCTTAATTTCCACTGGTTTCTTAGGGTTATATATAGCTAGTATAGGTTCTAAAGCTATAACTTACTTAATTACTTAGAATGCTTATTTTACTTCCTTTATTTAATTAAACTTCTAATCCTTCTTTATTATATTAATTAAAGGTTAAGTAAGACTAAAAAAGTTTTAAATAAAATATTAATAATAGTTTATTAATCTAATAAAGCTTTATACTTCTTTAACTAACGTTAGTATTAGCTATTTATTAATTATAGTAACTTTCTTTAGATCTATTTAAATAGTTCTAAAGGTAATAATATATCCTAAGAATTCTACTTTTTATATATAAAATTAATATTTCTTAGGGTTTACAAAAAGGTAATTATTTTATAATACTTAAAGTACTAAGTATATATATTCCTTATATTCTTCTTTAGTTTTAAAATATATTAAAATATTATCTAAATAAATAATAATAAATTTATTTTAATATTTCTAAAGGATGTAATTAATCCTTTTTTAAAAAGATATAAGTATATTTATTAATCCTTAAGGTATTACTAGGAATTTGTAGGATTTTCCTAAGGTACTAAAGGCTATTATCTATTTATATCCTTCCTTTATTTAAGTTAATCTATAAGTATTAGTAAGGTTTAGTTAAAAATATATTATAGCTTTTTATAATTAATCTTTTACTTTAAATATTAATAGTAAAAGAGTTTAATCCTTAATTATAATATTATTAAATTATCTATAGTTAATAACTAATTATAGTTTTCTATTTTTCTTTAAAATAAAGATAATAAAGTATTATACTAGGAAGTTAAAGATTCTAATATATCCTTTCTCCTTCTGCTCTTATATCCACTTATTAAAAATATTAAATTCTAATTAATTAAGGTTATATAATAAAAAGTATTTTAGTTATTTCCCTTCCTTTAATTCTATTATATAGTTCTATTTAGTATATAGTAGTATTTATATACTTCCGTCTAAATTAGTTAAGGTCTTTTAAAACAAAGTCCTAAACTTCTAGTATTATTTTAAAATATTAGCTATTAGGTTTATAAATTCTCTCTCTTCCTAACTATCTTATTTTTCTTTTACAGCTTTTAAAAATTAATTAAGTTTATATAAATCTTATTTCCCTTTAGTAAACCTTTTTAAGGATTAAGCTTCTATAGCTTTAAATTATTTTTATTATTATTACGTAGGGATCTTTTTAAGCTTAGGAAGTTAAAGTTTCTAACTTCCTCTATCCTCCTTCTAATCTAAAGTTTTTTTATTATTTTACTAATAAATTAAGCCTTTACTTTATATTATTAAAGGTTTATATTAGTATAACTATAATATACCTAGGATAATATTATATTTTAAAGTATTAATAATATTATATACTACTAAAGTAATTTAACTAAATACTTTAAAATATAGGTAATTAATCCATCTTTTTACTTATTTATTATTATATTTAAACTATTTTCCTTCTCTATAAAAAAGTTAGTATAGTTTCTTCTTTTATATTTATAACAACTATAAATATATTACAGTTACAGCCAATATATAGTTCCTATTTACTCCAAAGTCTACTAAAACTTTAAGCAGTTCCTTATTCTATATTATTATAAAAGTAATCTTTTTTTTAAAAACTGTTTATTTTTTATTACTATTATATTTATATTCTTTTTTAAAGAATATAAATTCTTTATTAGTCTTATAATACCCTTTATCTAAAGACTATTCTAGTTTTTTAAATACTAATCTTTAATCTTATATAATATATATAATTTATAGTATAAGTTTTTATAATTATCCTATTCTACTGCTTTATAATATAATCTTATTTCTCTAATATAAATTTTATAAGTAACTTAATTATCTTACAGGTTATTAAAAGTTTTTTTATATTTATAATATTTTCTAAGTAATTCCTTAGGTACTTTAATATAAGTTTTAAAGTTAAATCTAATACTATATAATTAATTTACTAATTATTATCTTATAACTTATTTTTCTTCTAAAACTAAGTTATACTAGTCTTTTAACTTATACTTTTAATATTTAAGGCAGTCTAGTTTATTATATTATTAATACTAATTAAAAGTATATACTTAAGTTCCTTTATTCTATTTATACTATTAAATAAGTTTTATAGTTTAATAAATAGTATACTAGTAGCTTAGGTAATTCCCTATTTATTTATAATTCCTATATTCATAAGGTATAGTTAGGTAAGGTTTAAGTATTATAATTTATAGTTCTTAGAACTTATAGGTAACCTTTTATTTATTATACTATCCTCTATAATAAAAGTCTATAATAAAAATTACTAAGTTTTATTATAAAAAAGTATTATATTCTATTTTCTACTTTAGGTAATATATATATTAATAAGTAATATAGTTTATTTAATAGATTTTATAATAGTTATTATTTACGGAATTAATCTAAGGGTAATCTTAAGGTATTTATTAATATCTTTCTTTAAGTTCCTATATTTTATCTACATCTAGACTTATAATAATTTATTATTTTTTATTATAAGGTTACTATTATATAAGTCTATCTTAGATTTTTTAGTAAACGAAAGTCTTAATATCTTATTTAGGGTTATAAACATTAACTTATTATTAAAACTTAATAAGTTTATTAATTTCCTTAAATTTACTTTTAATAAAGTTAATAATATTTCTAACTTATCTTTTATATAGTAGTAATCTATAGTTTTATTAAACTATAGCTTTAATTATAGGGTTTTTAACTAGATTAGGTATATCTTTAAGTAGGGTTATTTCTTTTAGTTTATCTAATTCTCCTAGTTCTTTCTTATACTAAGGGTAGCTATTATTTTCTTATTATAATAGATCTAAAGATTATTTATTTATGTCTATAATATAAATATTTTTCCTTAGTTCTGGAATCCTATCCTTACATTCTTTCTTAAGTACTTGGCAATTTTAGGCCATATATCCTATCTTACTATAGTTATAGTACTTAAATTCCTTTTTACACTATAGAATATCTAGATCTATTCTTCCTAGTTTACTACTATTATTTTTAATAATTTTCTTATATTACTTTTTACCTTAGTTAATTTAATATTTATTTTACTAATACTATTAAGTAGTACTAGTCTTAAGTTTATATAATAAGTTATTAGCTTAAATATAGATATTTATAAATAAGATTAAGGTATAAGTTAATTAATTAATATTATATACTTTCTCTTTAACTTCTTATTTAAGGCTATTATAAAATTATTTTATAAATACTAACTTATTTTAGTTAAGGCATATAGTAATATCTTAGAATTTTATAACGTAGTTTAAGTATTTTTCTTTTTAATATATTATAACTAAGGTATTTTTAGTTATTTAATTTTCGCTAATATCTTTAAATACTTTCTTTAATTTAGAGATATACTTATTATAGTTATTAAAAATTTACTAAGTTTATTCTTTTACTCCTTTAGTTAAACTTTTTAAGTAGTTATCTAAAATAAGTCTAAACTATTTTAAAGTAATATTTTTAAAGCGTAAGGTAGTAAAGTAAACCTTTTTTTTAGTAATATTAAAAATATTTTTAAAATCTTTAAAGTATACTTTAAGTTAAATTAAATATAAGCAGAGTTTTTTAATATTTCTTTTAAATATAAAAGGTAGCTATTATTTAATAAGAATTCTAATATTAACT
Source organism: Trichoderma semiorbis (assembly GCA_020045945.2). Lineage (NCBI taxonomy): Eukaryota > Fungi > Ascomycota > Sordariomycetes > Hypocreales > Hypocreaceae > Trichoderma > Trichoderma semiorbis. Next base: position 4,434,502 of record CM034695.1, read on the forward strand.
ATTTTAAGCTTATCTTTATTAAGTTTATTAACTAGAACCTTATTAAGTTTATATATATTCTAAATAAAAGCTAAAAGTTAATTATTTTTAAAAAAGGTAATATTAAGCAGGTCTTATATAGTAATATTTCTATTATTATCTATAGTAAATATACTAAGGTTAGTAATAAAAATTCCAGCAGCTAATCCTACTTTAAATATAATAGTTTATATTACTTAAAGATACTTAATATCCTTTTAAATAAAAGTTATTAATATATAATATCCTAACCTAATACTTAAGTAGTATAGGGTAAATTCCTAAGGTAATAAGCTAAGGTTAATTAGTTTATATTAACAAAGAGGATAGGAAGTAACTTTAAGTAAGTATAATTATAAAACTAGTAAAATATAATAAAAATTTAGTCTATATTTAATCTTAATACTTTATTAACGACTATCTATTTAAGTTATTTAAAGAGCATAGAGAATCGAATCTTATATATCTAGTTGTTTCTTTAGGGAATAATATAGTATATTATTCCTATATATACTTAGAACGTTGGTTATCTATCGTTCTTATATAGGAACGATACGGCTTAGTTGTTCTTTTTCAGGAGGAACGATACTGCGTAGTTGTTCCTTCTTTTGACTGGCTGGAACGGTCCGACAGTTATTCCGGGATGCCTGTTTATGGTGTCATAAGAGGTTGGGTCGTAACAAGTAGTGTAGGGCTTTTTCTGTAATCTGCAGCCCCTTACACACTTGTATCACGTCTAGCTTCCCAATTCCAGGAAACATATGCGCTCGAGATGGCCAGTCAAACAATGTTCAACTCGATGAAATGGTCCCTTTATCCAACCGACTCTTTTGAGCACTTCACTTTCGAGGTTCCCTGGTGGGCGTGAGTTGTATTACTCTTCGACTTTACCATATTCTTACCTATTATTATTGTTGTATGTGTTGTCTCTCTTCCGACTTTTTCCTCGCCTAGACCTGCTCTAGGCGATAAAATCTTATCTTGACACCTTCTGACATTGCCGTGTTTTCAAATCTAGTTGAACTACACTTTGCCTCACGTCTATCCAGTCTTTGCCATCACACAAGACGATATTAGACACGATTCCCCCAATCTCAATGATGTTACCAACAGACCATCACCCACCTCTCCTTCACGAACAAATACTTCATCTCCATCCGCTATCTATCGACTCCTCGTGAAGAACGGCGGTATTTTAGCCAACTTTCGCGGCCTCACCCTTGCTCTACTGCAATCGATTACCACGTCGGGCCTTATCGGTTACTACGGACGATTTATGGGCTATAAATATCACATCGTTGCAAGATTGTTCCGTTCTCTCTTAATGGTTCAATTCTCCACACTATGGTTGCACCTCGTCATCGCTCAAACCGACCGACCGTTCTGGAGCCGTGTGCCTCCGTTTAAGCGTACTTTGCAGGCAACCTGGCGAGCGACTATCCTTCACTGGGCTGCAGTAGAGTTTACGGGGCTGTTTCCGTCCATGGTCGCTTCACGTATGGACATCGATCGGCCCTCTCCCGGTCTCTTTGGACCGGACAATACCTACAGCTTCCGCCTGGACATGGCCGCTGGCGATGCTGTCTTCTATTTCAAGTGTGCCGCCGTCATCTTTGCCACCGTCGTCGGCTCCATATTCTTCGTTGTCCCTAGTCAAGTGGTCCTATTGCGAATCCAGGCGTCTCTTCTCCCTGTGGAAGACGGCACAATTATTCCCTTTGACCGTTCTTTCAAAGGTCGGGTCCAACCGGCTCATACGAACGGTCGGGATTACGCCACGATTTCAGTTGCGTGGCGTAGTTTCTCTTGGGCTAGTTGGCGGAGCTTGATAATTCTTTCTTTCAAGATCATCTTTCTTTCTCTGTCGCTAATCTTGTTGATGTGTGCGGTCATCGGTTTGCAGTGGGTTATGATTGTGACGCAATCCATGGAGATAAACGAGTATCTCTAGTTTCTCTTGATTGACAAGACAGTGGACGTCTCCAAAAAGGTGGCTTGGATGGTACGACTTATAAGACGACATTAAAGAATCTTGGCCCTCTACTACCGCACATCCAGATGGCGAAGACTATTAGACTTCACTATGTGCATCTGAGAGAGTGTGCGTTATCGCTTGATTACCTGTATTCAGAGTATTAAATTCCGTACTTGAATTCTTTGGCATTCCTCATTCTGAACATGTAGTAGTATTTCTTTCTTACATAGTGCCATCTATTGAACCCATCATTCTTGTTGAACACAGTACTAGCTACACTATGCCACCGACTTGTTCGTGCAGAAACACTTTTGTTGTGATGAAACGCGGACACCCGTTTCGCCTTGTACTTGATTAGAAACAGATAACAATGATTCTCATCTTTGTATCAGCTTTTCGTCTCATGTTTCATCTCATGTTTCGCATTGCAATGAGAAAGTGATTTTTTGTTGTTTTGCGCGTTGGTTCTAAGTCACGCCTCGGTTGGAACAATATCAAGGTGGAGATGGAACAATGCACAGGCTCAAGCCTCATTTCCCCACTTCACCACCAGCTTTCTGCATTGTCCTCATACGGGATCTTGCATGTTGCATCATTTACTCACCTGGAAGTCAATTTACGGCGTTGGGCAAATTCACGTTTATCGGAAAATCTTCATCATGGCGTTCATATCTGATGGCTCCATCCTCTCCACCCTTTCCCTCCTCTTCATCTTCCTCTTTATGCCGATGGCTTCGAGGTTTCTCTATCCAACCGCTGCAAAAGATTCAGTGTGATGGCTTCAAACGATAAAGAGACGGCATCGCCACAACCCTCAACGGATAATTCAACCCTGGTGCTTGACGTTGCTTCCTCTCCCGACCGCCAAGCCACCGACAGCAAACCCCAACGTTCATCTTTCAAGCACCTCTTCTCCTTTACAAGATGGAATCATGCGGGACTACTCATTGCGGCAGTCATTGCATCTGCCGCATTTGCTTCGATCAAATCGGTTCAATCCATCATATTGGGCAAAATATTCGACGTTGTCTCCAACTTTGGAGCTGGCCATCGCTCTGGCAATGAAACCATGGATCAAATATCACACTGGGGCTTGATATTATTGGGCATGGGGATCGGAAATTGGGTTGCAAGCACGGCTTTTCTGGCGTTATGGGTCATCTTTGGAGAACTGCAAGCCAACTCTGTCCGCCAAGGCATCTTCCAAAGCCTACTGTCCAAGAAGATGTCTTGGTACGATTCATTGGACCAGGGAGTCTCTAGCCTGTTGGTTAGAATCCAGACGCAAGTTCACATCCATCACATCCCATGCAACGCATGAATGCTAACCGAGAAACAGACAGACTCGGGAACTTCAGCTGGCGACATCACAAGTCCTCGGACTCTTGGTCGCCGACTCCATTCTTTCCATCGCTTCCCTCGCTATAGCCTTCTCTCATTCCTGGAAACTCACCTTGATTCTACTCGCAACCCTACCCATATCCATCATCGCCTTGTCACTCGCTACCAGGCGGCTAGACCCAGCAATCCAAGCTCAGAAGCGTGATTTAGAGACCGCGTCAAAGTTTGCTACTTCATCTATCAAAGCCATCGAGATTGTCAAAGTTTTCAACGGATACGACCACGAGCTCTGGCAATATTACGAAGCCGTCAAATCGGCGGGTAGGCGATACTTGGTACAGGCTCAATGCAACTGCCCTCAGATGAGCTATGTCGCCTTCTGGATCGTTGGCATGTTTATAGCTGGCTTTTGGTATGGAACCGTTCTCGTCGATGGAGGGCTGACGTCCGGTCAAGTCATGACTACCTTTTTTTCTGTCCTTTCGGCATTTCAAGGAATCGAGGCATTGCTGCCTCACTGGCTTGTATTGTCCAAAGGCATGTCTGCGGGATCCTTTCTCTCATCCATAATGAACAAAAAGGACGAAACAACTGTCGATAAAGACGACAACCGGACGCAGCCTGCTACCTGCGTTGGAAATGTGGACTTAGTAGATGTATGTGCCATCATTCCTCCCCTTATTCTCAATCACGACGACTGACGATCCTCTAATACAGGTCACTTTTGCATATCCCTCCAATCCCACAAAAGTGGTTCTCAATAAATCGTCCTTTTCTTTCTCAGCCGGCCAACTCACGTTCATCGTTGGCAGAAGCGGGTCTGGGAAGAGCACGATTGGCAATCTCATTGCTCAATTTTATGAGCCTTCATCTGGACTTGTCTGTCTAGACGGGCAGCCCCTGACGAGCTTGGACCCGACTTGGGTCCGATCCAAGATTGCTCTAATACAGCAATTAAGCGTGGTTTTTGACGACAGCTTTTTTAACAATGTGGCCATCGGTTTCGGGGATCCCAACAATGTGACAAAAGAAGCTGTTTCCACTGCTTGCGAGTTTGCATTGCTACAATCCACGCTTAGCAGCCTTCCAGAAGGCCTTGAAACTCGTATCGGTTCAAACGGACTCGAATTGAGTGGAGGTCAAAGACAAAGGGTTGCGCTTGCCCGAGCAAGAATTCGAGATCCGGATGTGCTTATCCTTGATGAAGTGACGAGTAGTCTGGATCAGATTAACAGAGGCTTGGCGATAGATGCTATCAGAGAATGGCGACGAGACAAAACAACCATCATCATCACTCACGACATCAGTCAAATTGAAGATGAAGACTTTGTTTATGTGATGGAAGATGCTTCTTTGGTGCAGCAGGGATTACGAAGAGAGCTGGCCACGGCTTCAACTGGACCCTTTGTATCTATGGCTTCTCTGGATCCTGTTGAGTCTCCTCCTTCTTCTACACCAACTGAGGTGGAAGATGTCCGTCCGCCTAGTCCGGTTAGCTACAGTTCATCGACAATCACGGAGCTACCGCCAGACACCAAATTATCCATGTCGCAGTTTACACTCACGGAGCGAGATGGTGACGGCATAGATCCAGCCTGGCACCGGCTATCTCAGTATAAGACCCTGGGAGCTGGAACAGAGTTTGCTTTGAAACTAAGAAAAGAGCAGATACGGGACAGCTCCGATACAGAAGAAAGACCACAGACAGCCGTTGGAGCTACACGCTACTATGAAACCGAGAAGAGGGAGTCCTACAACTCTTTCGACGAATATTTTGGACCGCCCCGTAGATGCAGCGCACCAGAGGCCTACAAGATGGACTTCTTTGACGATTCAGGGTACAACACAGACGAACTATTATATGTTTTTGGAAAAGCGGATCGTCGGGAGAATATTTCCAGCTTACGGCTTGCCTCTGGCCGCGAGCCACCCTCGGATATTGGCAATGACGTACTTGCAACTCACAAAGGTGCAAAGCCGAGCAGTCTACTGGCGACTCTAGGCACTGTTTGGCCAACGCTCAAACCATGTGATCGAATATTGTTCATTTTAGGAATCGTGCTGTGTTTTATAAGTTCAGCAGGAACACCAATGTTCTCATACTGTCTCGCAAAGCTTTTTGGAGTCTTATTCATACCAGTCAACAGGGCAGCTGAGGCGAAAAAATGGGCGCTGTATCTGGTGGCCATAGCCATCGTCGATTCCGTCTCCACGGGCAGCGGTCACTACTTGATAGAGAGAACCGGCCAGTCCTGGGTCAACGCCCTTCGGTTGGAAGCTCTGAAGAAAATCCTACGGCAGCCAAAGTCGTGGTTCGACAAGGAGAAGAACTCGGCCAGTCGAATCAACGAATGTCTCGACAGAAACGCGGAGGAGACGCGAAACATCGTTGGGCGGTTCATTCCGATCTTCATAAATACCTTTGGCATGATTACCATTTCCATCATATGGGCGCTTTCAATATCCTGGAAACTTACTCTTGTCGCACTTTCGCCTCTTCCTTTGATCATTGGCGCTGTTAAGGGATATACCGTTCTCAGCGGCAAGTGGGAAACCAAGTGCAACCAAGGAGCCACGGATTCTGGCGCAATTTTGAATGAGACGTTTGTCAATATCCATGTCGTGCGAGCACTCATGCTTGAAAAGTACTTTAGTGCAAAGTATCACAAGCTGATATCGCATACCCTCAATCTGGGGATGAAGAGGGCAGGCTATACTTGCGGACTTTTCGGCTTATACCAGTCGATGAATTATCCCATGACTGCCCTTGTGTTCTACTATGCTACCCTCTTACTTGCCAAGGGCGACGGCGTGACCACTACACAAGTACTACAAGTCATCAACTTGCTGCTGTTTAGCATTGGAAGCTCAACCGGTGCTCTGAGCAGCATGCCTCAACTAACAATGGCCCAAGCAACTGCAACGCAGTTATTAGCCTACGCAACAATGCCAATAGACTCAGACGAAGAAAGCCAAGAAGGCATCAAGACTCCAACGCCTCTACCCATCGAGTTCAAAGACGTCCAATTCTCATATTCACAGTCTCTAAATTCCCGTGTCCTCCGTGGAGTCTCCTTCGACATCACCCGCGGAAGCTGCACTGCCATCGTAGGCTCCTCAGGATCCGGCAAATCAACCATCATATCCCTCCTCATGGGTCTATACTGCCCCTCAAAAGACACAGCATCGCTCACCTACGCAGGCATTCCATTCTCCAACCTCGACAAACAACATCTCCGCTCAACAATGGCATACGTCTCTCAAACACCACACCTCTTCCCAGCAACCATTGTCGAAAACATCGCTTACGGCCTCCCTAAAGACTCTCCACTCAGAAACAGTCTCAACGTATACGCTGCCGCTCAAGCTGCCGGCATCCACGACTTCATCACATCCCTCCCCGAAGGCTACGCCACCACAGTCGGCGACGGCGGAATCTCTCTTTCAGGAGGCCAAGCTCAGCGTCTTAGCATCGCCCGCGCGCTCGTTCGCCAGCCGAAGCTTCTCGTTCTGGATGAGCCTACGAGCGCACTCGACGCAGAGTCTTCGGGTATGATCCGTGAGACTGTTCGTGGGCTTTTAGGACGGGCTAAGGAGCAGGAGGGCGAGATGGCTATTGTGGTGGTTACGCACACGCCTGATATGATGCAGATTTGTGACAACATCGTCATGATTGACGGTGGTGTCAAGGTCGAAGAGGGCAGTTGTGAAGAGCTGATGAAGGCCAGGGGCCCATTTAGACATCTCATTAGCAAGGGTGAATGGCATGGGGGAGATGCATCATGAGCGTAGAATCATTGCTGTTGTTTAATTGCTTCCGTCTTTTTTTCAAGCATTGCATCATTTCCATTTCATTTTGCTAGTCCGTAGAAATATTTAGAAGAAAAAAAGGTTCATTCCAATTTAATGGGTTCAATCATGAGTATTATAATGTATACCTTATCCGTCTCAATATACCAATGCCTCTAATTTGCCGTTCAACGTCAATAAATGAAGCACCAACATCTCTTACACCACAAGATATTTTCGATAAAGCCACTTGTCTCGTCGTCCTCTATAACAGAAACCAAAAAAGTGTATCCATATAGAGCGCCTATCCTTCTACCTCCAACGGGAAGAACATGTAACTCATGATGTAATTGGCCCATTCCCCAATGCATAACGGCCAAAAGAAAGGAAGAAGAAGCGTAAAATAAAAATATAATATGATAAGCTGAGGCCCATAGTCCACCTCGCCGGATGTATGTGTATGTGTATATGCGTAAGTGTCATGATATTCAGTTCCCACTGATCCCAATTTCCCCATTAAATATAGAAAAGGGTGCATAACCTCCATAAAAACGCGCTAAATGATAAACCAAAAAGGGGGGGAGGGAAGAGAGAGAAAAAGAGAAATGGGAGCATCGAGATGGCGTCTGAGTTTATGGGCTACTCTATCGCCTCTTGGACCTCAGCAATCCTTCGATAGAAAACCATTCCCGTCGAGTTTGCTGCTGCCTTGTTCGAGCAGGGTCTGGTCGTCGTGGCTCGACCCAGGTAGCCCGAGCTGGAACCGTGGGCCTGCGAACCGGCTGGCTGGTCGCCTCGCGGACGTTGTTTCTCCTAACTCTGACAAAGTACCGCAGAATGTATGGGTCCTGACTAGGCGGTATTTCTGTGTTAGAGCGTGGCGTCGTGATCGGATCGTTTTTCAGCGTGCGGGGATGAATCTCAAACATCTCCTTGTCGGCGAGCTGGCCTATCTTGGCGGCGTTGATCAACGCTTGCAGATCGAGCTCGATCTTTTCAGATATGGAACCCATGGAGCCCATTGCGGAGCTTTCAGCTATGCTATTGCTGTTCGCAGGGTGTGTTTTAACATCTGCAGTGATTTGATCCGCTCCGCCAAACGATGAGTTTGCAACTGGTGAACTGGCGGGAACAGTCGAGTTCTCAACAACTCCAAGCTCTTCCTGAGAATTATCTCCCAGCTGGGCCTTCCTTTTCCGTGAAATCCTGGCCCAGCCACTTCGAAAGGGAGTTGTGATGAAAAGGAAGAGCTTCTTCAAGCCGAGGAATACCTCTGCTACCAGTTCATCAGGTACTTGGCGGATCAGAGCACCGAGCGGGATAGTCAAGCTACCAAACAAGATACTCCATCCCCACTGAGCTCCTGTCAAAGGCTTCGTGTCGAAGGCTTCGCCTCCCTTGAAGATGATGAGGAACTGACCAAGAATCGTCAGAAGTTGTACGCCAATGAACCAAGGATTCTTTAGAATTCCCTGGTACCAAATATCTAGTTTGTTATCCACTCTTCGACAGTTGTGCTGGTTGAAAAACTGCATCCAAACGTAAATGTTGAACACTAGCGTTTGCAACTTGTCAATCTCGTGCTTGGTTCCGGGATTGAATATATCCCAGCCGACGTAATGTACCAAAAAGACGACCAAAAGCTGGTAAATGGACTGGCCGACAATCATCTTCCACATGGTAATGGTCACAATGGGTGCATTGCGAGGCTCAGGTTTCCGCATCAAGAAATCTGGCGAGGGATGATCAGTAGCAAATGCGAGGGATGCGAAAATATCCATGATGAGGTTGATCCAGAGCAGTTGCACGACGGTGAAAATAGAATCACCCACAAGTTCCGAGATGATTGTTGTGATGCCTGCCGTAACGTTGATGGTGAATTGGAACTATGTATATATGTTAGCCACCTGTTGTCTCGAACATGAGCCTTGTGAAAGATGTTACTTACCTGAATGAATTTCTTGACGGCATCATTCACTGTCCGGCCCCAACTCAGGGCCTTTACAATGGATGCAAAGTTGTCGTCAAGCAAAATGATAGAAGCAGCTTCTTTAGCAACTTCGGTGCCCTGCATTCCCATGGCAAAGCCAACATCTGCTGCCTTCAGAGCAAGCGCATCATTTGTTCCATCGCCGGTAACTGCTACCGTCTCTTTCATCTCTCTCAAGCGTGTGACGAGTAACAGTTTGTCTTCAGGACTGGATCTCGCCAATACCTGCAAGCGTGGGATGATGGCATCGCGTTGCGATGGCGTCAGCTTTCTGAATGTTTGCCCGTCCATGGCAACGCCGCCAGGGGTGTATATGCCACATTCCGCAGCAACAGCCCTGGCCGTAAGAAAGTTGTCGCCAGTAACCATGCGCACGAAGACGCCGGCATCTTGACATTTGCGTACGGAATCAACCACTTCTGGCCGTAATGGATCGCGGATCCCAAAGAAGCCGATGAATACCATGCCCGATGCCAACCATTCCAGATTAACAGAGGCAGGGTCATCGTCTGGGTGCTCAAATACTTCGTGCTCATCAAAGTCTCGGAAGCTTATAGCAACCGGGCGAAGAAGATTGACAGCATAGTCATTGATCGTTTTGCGGAAGCTCTCCCTGTCCGATTCCTCGAGCCTAGCGGTGGTGAATTGAAAGGTTGGGTCTGCCACTATGAAAGCACAATACTCGAACACGATTTCGGCAGCTCCTTTAACTAGGAGTCGGTATTTGCCGTTGGGAAGCTTTACTAAAACAGCCATCCACTTTCGTGCTGAATCAAATGGGAGCATGGCGACGATGGGGTTGTTGGCACGTTCTTCCCTAAGTTTTCCCATACCTAGGTGATCTCGGCCAAATTTGAGCAGAGCTGTCTCAGTACTGGATCCCACAAAGTCGGCGCTTGCGGAGTCGTCTCTCTCAAACGCGGTGGAGTTGAGGGATATGCTGTCCTTGATCAGGCTCTGCATTTGTGGAGAGACAGTCGACATGAACCGCCTGGCTGAGGGAAGCTTCGACACCGATGAGGCAGGACTTGAGCTCGAGCCTGTGACGGGCATTTCGTGATCCTCGAAACCGCTTTCAAGCCCAACACGGCCGGCAACAACGGCCATCTTGTTTTGCGTCAGAGTTCCCGTCTTGTCAGAGCAGATAGACGTAGCATTGCCCATAATCTCACAGGACCGAATAAGACGAACGAGATTGTGGTCCTTGAGCATCCTTGTGGTTGCAAACGCAAGAGCGATAGTGACGTTCAACGCCAGGCCTTCGGGTACGGTGATCACGACAATAGTAACGGCAAGCATGACGATATGAAGAAAGGCTTCGGCTTTCTGGGTTGGGCGGGCGTGTCTGTGGTGCGGCAATCGGACCAGATATCGGATGAAGAGAATCAAAAAGTAAATGGCACCTGCGGTGGCGCCAAACATGATGAGCTGCTTGCCCAATCTTCCAAGCTTGGCTTGAAGAGGAGTCTCTTCAATATCCTCTCGCAAGGACATGAGCGTCCTCCCGTAGGCCGAATTTTCGCCTATAGAAAGGACAAGAAAGCGGCCGACACCACGACAAACAGTAGTGCCACTAAAGATGAAGGGATCAGCCGCGGTTCGAGAACGATTGCAATCCGCCGGGGCCATTTTGCGGACCAGCTGAGTCTCTCCTGTGATGGACGACTCATCAATGTATAAGCTAGAGCCCTGGATCAGCACACCGTCGGCAGCCACAACTTCACCAGCCTCAATGTGCAGGACATCTCCCACCAGGACATCGTATATCGAGATTTGCTGTATCCTGCCAGATCGAAGAACCGTCACATCACGTTGCTGCTGTCGCTCGTTAAGCTTCTCGAATCGGTGATTCTTTTGCCAGTCGGTAGCGGCGCTGGCCAGGACAATGACGATAATAGCAGCCACAACCGTTACGCCATCAACCCATTCGATATTAGATGTGTCCTCATCAGCCGTGAGTGACTGGTACAGTCCGATGGCCAGAGATATAGAAGCGGAGATTGTAAGTAGGATCATGAGCTTGTCGTTGAAGGCAATCCACATAAGCTTGAAGAAAGACTTTTGTCGGCGTCGGGGCAGCCGGTTGGCGCCGAAGATGCGTCTCCGGTCGATGAACTGGTGATCCGGTCCGCCTATCTGGAAGGTCAAATTTGGACGAGCAAGAGGCACCTCGACAGGCGAGAGGACGGGCACGCGATCCTGGCGAGCAGCCGAAACGGCCTCGTCAAAGGTGATTGTGCCATCGAGATTGGCCTCATCGGCACTCAGGCCCGCAGCGATATCGGTACGGAGGCCCAGCACAAGGCCGCGGAGGCCCCCAAGGATGTCGAGAGCCGCAAGACTCCTCTGCTTCAAGAGCTTGTGCAACTGGGACGGCGTAAATGCAAAGTTGTTTGCCGGCAGTGGCTCTTCAGCGTTGAGCTCCGCCACCAGCTCCGTCGCCTGCTTGCCAGCGTCCACATGGCGGCGCGTAACCGAGTCGGCGGGCGTGATTTCGTCCATGGGGGAGAGCCCAGATGCCAGGGCCGGTCCTAGAGAAGCATCTGCAGTCGAGGCACGGCTTCTCTTTGTCGCAGCGGAATTGGAGATGCGAATCCCATGTGGAATGGATGGATTGGGGGCCGGTGCCAGCAATAAATGATATTTTTCGACCCACTGAGTGACGCTTTGGCAGAGGGGATTTACAGCGCTGGATGGAGCGGTGCCGGGGTGGACAGGCCGCCACAGGGAGCTAATCCCGCCCCAGCTTAGGCCGGCCAGGCACTACGAGGGCCACTAAGACGCCCGGACGGCAGCCAAGTGACGGGTGCCAAGCTGCTGGATCCAAACTCTGCCACCGAGTGAGACGAACCTGCACCTCCAAGAAATCTTCTCACAATCTACAATCTCCGCCGCCTTCCCCCCCTCCTCTCCCTCTCTTCACCAACAGCACCAGACAACAGACAACTCTCACCGTCACCCAACATCAACATCCATCCAACCGCCTAATCTGTACTCCTGCCTCTGCAGCTGCAGCATCATGCAGCCTCCGAAATTATGTTCCGTAGGTATGAGCACTAACAAGCCCATCGGCTCGCAGCTAAAAGGGAGGGCCGCGTCCTGCTCTCCACTTTGGCACGTCAACTAACTCGACTACGGCCGGTGACTCGCACTCCCGATGAGCCTTGGCAGACCTTTTTGTCTATCCATCCAGAGGAAAACCGGGTCTAGCAGCCAATGGCCATCATCAGCTTGATCGAATATGCTAATAAGGCAGGGCTTCTTGGTTCAGCCGAGGTGGCCTTACGAATCCTTCCGACACTGTGCTTGGCAAAGTCAATCTTTGAAGACTCCCTACATCCCTTCGAGTGCGAGAAGGCACCACCTAAGTACCCGTATCCACTTTTATTCAACGCTAGATAGCTACATCATAGGACTTCTTGTACTAGTAAAAGAAAACACACTAAAACTGCTAGCAGCTGTTATTGACGATACCTTCAAATGGATATCTGTGATATTATAATTCAAAATGAATTCGACAATGAACTTGACGTACGACTAGATAACTGCCAAATTGAATAATCGGCTGATAGCAATACGGTGCGGCCGAACTTTGACCCGGAACCCTCACAAGGCCGTCATTTCAAACCTTTGCAAATTCAGCAACGTTCCCCCGTCATCAACACTTTGCCAACAACGCCGCTATCGCTATTCCAGCTATTTCTACCTCGAAGGATCGCGATCGACTGGGTTACCTTTACAAATGACGGTATTCCAGGCCCAGAAGGTCCGCCGACGAAGGCGTCGCGAAAAAATCGCTGGACCGATACAACGGTTGAAGAAATCTATCTCTGGCTAGGCCTTGTGATCTATATGGGTATTCACAAAGAAATCAAGATAACAGACCACTAGAAGACCGTACAGCCAGGCTGTCAGCTTCCAACACACCCTATAACTAAGTGTATAACAAGAGATCGATTTCAAATTCTATTCCGACGCGTCAGACCGTTTAACGCGGCCAGAGAAGGTTATACAACAACCTACGACCGAATCAACGCGTGGTCTACCCATCTACAAGCTGTCTCGCAAGATCTCTACTGCCCAGGCACTGAAATAGCTGTTGACGAGTGTATCTCAGCCTTCTAAGGCAAAGCTCGCGAGAAAGTGACGATCCCGACCAAACCGACGCCCACAGGTTATAAGAACTGGGTCGTGGCGCAACGCGGCTTCTTTCTAGGGTGGATTTGGCATACGCCACGGGCTATTAGCCTTCCAAAGCAAAGGCCTAGGAAGAAGGACGCTGTAGATAGCCTCAATCCGACACAGTCAGTGGTTGTTGCTTTAGTCGATCTACTGCCCAAGGCCAGCTACCACGTCTTTCTAGATAACCTATTCTCGTTGCCTTCCCTCTTCCAGGTCCTTCGTCAGCGAGGGATCGGGGCCACAGGCACCTGCCGTACGAATTGTGGCCTATATCAGCCCTTCGTCACCGCCAAAGCAGAGGATACAAAAGGCCACCGCTTGTGGCCACATAACAAGCTTGTGACCGTTCCAACGCCAGACGAGATGGTCCGTATTTGACACCTTTACTAGGAAAACCCTTATTAATCTGTCCTAGGTCAACCAAATAGCTTGGAAGGATAACGCGCTGGTCCTCCTGCTATCGACCGTTTATTCCGGAAAGGAATTTCAACAACGCGTACGACGAAGACCTAATATAACGCAGCTGCGGGCAAGACCGATAAAGGAAGCCTTTGGCAAGGAAAACAAGAAGACGATGACCCAGCCGTCTGTTGCAATCGACTATAACGACTACATAGGTGCCGTAGATATAGGCGACCAGCTTTGAAGCTATACAGGCTACGACCACTGCTTCCGACGAGGTGGTTGGCAGTCAATTGCGTGGTCCTTCTTGCTAGACGTAGCCCTCGTCAATAGCTATCTTCTTCAGCTACGTGGGCAGCCAAGTTGGAAGCCTTATACCAGTCAAATTAAGTGGCGACAGCGCCTAGTTGACGATATCTGTAAGACGTACAGCAAGCCAGGGTCAACCCGTCAAAGACTTCGAGCCGGCGACGAATTTACACCTATTTCACAGCATAATCACGTCCGCCGAGGAAAACGGGCACGCTGTGCAGCTTGCCAAGGCCACCAAGTCGGTATAGCAAGGTCAAAAAGGCGAAAACCTCTCGCAGAAATAGGTGGAAATTCTAACCCACCTATGACGCGACGAGGTTGTGATACGTGTGATGTAGCTATTTGTACCAGTCAGAATTGCTGGGACTTTTACCATAGGCCAATTTTGGCTGGTCAGTAATGTACCTTCAATTTGCAGCAGTCTAATTGGCCACAACCCTAGTCGGGTACTTAGGTGGTGCCTTCTCGCACTCGAAGGGATCAGATGATTATTCGATCGTCGAGCCCTACGGTCAGTCTTGCGGAGTCGCATAGAAATGGAACCAGCCAATCGAGTTGTTTGGCCCCCGAACGACACTGAGCTGTATGGCTGGGCGAAATAGAGGAGCCTCCCCTCACTTGGCAGCCTCTTGGCAACCTATTTCCTCTCGGACCAACTGTCTCTGCTTTCAAGACAGTTTTCGTGGCGTCGCCATTGTGCTCTGTCGCATCGAGTGCCGAAGCCACGGATATCCTTTGTTGCTAGAGCCAGCCAACGACAACATGTGTAGGCCGTTTAGGCGTCCTTTGAAGATCACGAATCTGGAAGTTTTCTGAGTGGCACTTTGCCATCGACTCTAAGCCTTGCAGCAATAGGCATGAATACAAGGAGGCGCAACGCCGTCAGCCCGGCCGTCGTGTGGCTTGCCAGTAGGGCCGACCACCAACAAACAGCCATACTTCTAGTGACTGTTCTATGGCTCTTTCTTTGACATTTCCGCTCAGAATATGGAATCCGACACCAGATTCGAGTGCACCAATGTCCAGCTACCGACGCCAGCCACCGCACACCAAGACGCCATCCCGTGTCTTGTTATTGTCCGAATCTCCTATCGGCGTAATTCCTACCAGAAACGACTATTAACGAGAGAGAGAAAGGTGAAAAGAAGAGGCAAAACTCCGAAAACGTTTTAGAAGCATTGCTGCTTTCTTCATTCCAAGCATTCTAGATGCGAAAGGGACACGAAGCTATGGAGCGTCCCAAGTTGCGCTCCATAATAGGATCACGACACCAAAAGCCAAGTTGCTTGGCGCTTACACACCCTTCAGGACATCTCCGAGCCGTGGCGCCTAACCCGAAATCAGACAGATGAGCATGCGACCTGGTCTGAGCGTGAGAGAGGCGACAACTACCAACGGCTAGCCAACCGTACCACAGCAGGTTCCATCATCCACAAGAAATAGTTGGGCGGACGGGATTGCTTCCCCCCCTCTCGCCTTGATACCGCAGGAGATTTCCCAAGAGCAGCAACATCTGCGTCCCTTTACAGTGGCATGTATTATGATCGCCCAATTCCATATGCAGTCATCAAAACACTCTCCGAATACCGAGGCTAACGGACATCGTTTGCCAGGAGCCAATAAACGTAGCCGTGCTGCAGCATTTGCGGTCTCTCGCCGGATCTAAGTCGCTTCTTCCGAGACAGTCGCTAGATCAAGCACTCTCGAGTTGCACAGAGCACAAGAACGGCAAACAGAAAAGGCCCCTTTTTTCTCCTTTCGCATACTCGCAGCCGCCACTGCATTGCAGCCGCCACTTATCTACAACCATGCTGCCCTTCCGCCAGTTTATCGAGAGACCCTAGGCCAGCGTCACTGAAACCGGCTTCGGCTACTACAAGGCGATTATATTGTCTCTCTGAGCAGGTGTCTCGAGCAAGCAACTGGCTCTTATACACTATTTATGCTCACCTGAGTCCAATTTCGGCTGTTTATCATGCATAAGTGCCTAGGACTCTCTGTCTCGTTTAATCAAGCCTGCTCTGCTGAGACCAATCTACAGCTAAACATGCTGTGTTTGCTCCCGTCTTTCCTCTGAAGGATCCGTGAATAGGAATCTGTTGCTGTTCAAACATGGACATATCTCCAATTGGTCAACTGCTTTTACGAGCTTATTACTAACGAGGATCCAAACAGCAAACAGCGAAAAACAAGACGCTTGCCAGAAACCCTCGTTATCACATATCCTCTCCGTAGGCGTTTCATAAGCCTTGCCTGGCCATGTTTCAGTCACTTTTCGGCGACATGCCGCCAGACTAGGCAATGCTATTCATCATATTCCGCGTCCTCGTGACTTGGACTAAACTTGGGTGGTGAATATGAAGTCGTTTAGGAGGAAACAAAGGGAATATGGAGAACTGCATCACACAAAGACACGAAGACTTTATATCACTGCTGTTCAGACTGGCGCTTAATCACCATGAGTCTGTTTTTAAGCTTCAAATGCATAAGTATAAATCTATGTCATCGAATGTTTCGAATCATGTGCTCCGGCTGTGTGGGTGCAGTCATGCTTTTCAACTTCAAGCATATTGTCTACTCACGCCATAGCGATGCTCCTCACACCTATCCTAGCTATGCTTCTCGCTGCGGTGGCCACGCACGCTCAATTTACAGGAGTTATCTCTCCAAAAGTGATGATCATATCGATGGTTTGTCTGCTCCTCGTCTTCATCTCTTCCGCTGCCAAGTCAGCTCTAACCAGAAATAACCCTCCCATCTAGTTTGAGCCCGAGGGTCAAATATGGCTCGACAAGTTCTCTTATTCTGGCTTGGGAAACCTCACCTCGCAAGCCATAGCCACGCCCGGCCTCTCCATGCTCTATCCTCTCGTCTTTTGTACGCAGTCAGGCAGTGTCTGCCAACTCACCGTCGGCGAGGGAGAAATCAACTCAGCCGTGTCCATGACAGCCCTCGTACTATCCAGAAGCTTCAACCTCACTCAGACATACTTTCTCCTAGCAGGCATTGCGGGCGTGAATCCACGGCATGCAACCATCGGCAGCGTCGCCTTCGCTCGGTATGCCGTCCAAGTCGCTCTCCAATATGAAATCGACTCCCGATCTCTGCCCCAGGACTGGCCCACGGGCTACATCCCGTACGGCCGTGCCCACCCCTTCGAGTACCCCTGCATCACATACGGTACCGAGGTCTTCGAGCTCAACGCCAACCTGCGTGATGCCGCCCACGGTTTTGCCCAGCGAGCCCAGCTACAAGACGCACAAGAGACGCGCAACTACCGCCTCTTATACTCGGAGATGGGCCCGCCATATCATACGGCCGTGATGCCACCCAGCGTCGTCAAGTGCGATAGTGCTACGAGTGATGTGTATTATACGGGTGGCAGGCTTGCACAAGCGTTTGAGAACACGACGTCTTTGTGGACCAATGGCACAGGCAAATATTGCATGAGCGCGCAGGAAGACAATGCGACGCTCGAGGTATTAGTAAGGGCAGCGATTGAAGGGCTGGTCGACTTCAGCCGTGTAATTGCTATGCGTACTGGTGAGCAGCTACCCCTTTCTTAACGTCTACAACATCTACATAATACAAACATACATATTCATACGTATAAAATACCACATCCCAACTAACAAACAATACACCAGGCTCCAACTTCGACCGCCCTCCCCCCTCCCGTACCGACTGGGAACACCTCACGCACACGAACCAAAACGGCTTCCACATCGCCATCGTCAACCTCTACGCTGCCGGCATCCAAGTCGTCCGCAGCATCCTCGCCGACTGGGACTGTACCTTTGCGCGTGGTGTGACCCCGAACAACTACATCGGCGACATCTTTGGGAGTCTGGGTGGCCATCCGGACTTTGGCTTTGGGAGCATCACCGGCGGGAGGAAGCTTAGGGCGGCTGAGAGCTGGGGGAGACGGCGTGGAGTTAATCGGAACGTGGTGTCTCTGGCTGGCGTTGAGATGGCGAGGAGGAGGACGTTTGGGGCTAAAGGGGCGATGAAGATGTAAGGGAGTTGTTTGTCGATGGCTATCTTGTGGACTGTATGATATTCGTTATGTCGAAATATTATGGAAATTTCATTCTCTGGCTAAATCTATCTTTTTGTGGTTGGGAGCACTTTTTAAAACCCTACGCTGTGCCTTTTTGCTGCCTTTCCCGTTACAATTACAAACATATCAAAAGGAAATAAGAACCTATTACAAATTCTGCCAGCCATCCCACTCGTCACGAGGAACAGCCACACAAAGAGCTTCCCAGCGGCCAGCCAGCCAGATTACAGTCAGATGCAGCACAAGAAACAAAAGTCTTGTGCCCAACCCAGTCTGACGAAACAAGCTTGTTACGACTTCACCATGACTAGGACGTCGAGCAGGGGTAGCGTGATTGCTGGTTGGGAGCCCCAAGTCCAACACCGCCAGTAGCACAAGGGGGCCAGCAACCTCGAGGCTAGCCATGTAAGGCCAGCACGGTCGCACCAAAGTAGCGAGCTTGACGAGAAACAAGGATAGGCGGCCAAAGTATCTTACAGTATCCGGAGTGACGCCTACCGCAGTGCAAAATCGCAGCAGAAGGAGCCCTGCTCCGCGCGGCATCGCGGAACCCTCTCTCGGAGGCGGCGTTAGGAGAAGGGGCCCGTCGAGGCGTGCATGGCCGTTTGTCTGTATGGGAAGATTTCTCTGTACGGCTGGCTGGAGAGCTTGCTGGTCATGGTTGCGATGCGAAGAGTGACTACGGCTTTTGACGATTGCATTGGACGGTTCTGCGTCTGCGTGGTCAAAGACGGCGCCGTCTTGCAAAATCTCCTCGTCTTGAGGCACGGTGGCTGGCCATGAGGCGGCATCATTTTGAGGCACGCTAAGACTGCGAGAGTGATAGCCACGTCGTGGATCTGCTGAACTATAAGATCAAGTGCTGTCGAGAATGCAGATTAGGGAGGCTTACCTGGAACTGGAGTGCTTGGCGCCGCAGGGGAATCCAAGCTTTGGACTCTGTTGCCTCGTAATCCAACGGCAGGGCTTGGAGTACGATCTTTTGTCATTCCATCAAAGTAGGTTTCGCTTTTCATGGCATTCAGAACTTCGTTGGCGCTGGGTCTCTCAGCTGGATCCAAAGCAAGCAATTTCTTCAGTAGCATATACAGCTTCGATGGAAGATCTGGCCTCTCACGCCGCTCGTCCTGGAAGCCCGTCCAATCAGTAATCTCAGCTCTGAGTTGGTCGACGTCTTCCAGTTCCTCTTGGACGGCGTTGGCAGATTGGTATGGAAGTCTGCCAAAGCACATGAAGTAGAGAATCATTCCAAGGGAGAAGATATCCGACTTTGTTGTAAAGTTTCCATAGTTTCCAGTCTCATCCTCTCGAAGAACCTCAGGCGCACAATACGAAATGGTACCGGTTGTGCCCGTTGATTTCCGCACCACATGTTCTGGTTGGACTTCGCCAAAGTCGCTGATAAGACACCGGAGTTTGCCGGCCTCCCGGTGCAAGAGACAGTTGCTTGGCTTTAGATCCCGATGAATGTAGTTTGCTCCGTGCAGATAAGCAACTCCAGATGTGACGTCTTTAAACAGCGAGTAAATCTCTTCCACCGACAATCTGGGTTTGTCGTGTAGGTTCTCTCGAGACGCATCAATTTGGCCTCGCGACCGTCGGCGAATGCGCTCTTTGAGCTCCTCTTTGGTAACCTCCTTGGGCACACTCCCTATTACATACTGATGAAGGTCGCCAGCGTTGCAGTATTGTTGGAGAATGAATGCGCAAGCGACGCTGGGGCCAAACATGGTCAACCTGACGTCTTCCAGCCAGACATGTCGGTACGAAACAAGGTTGGGATGAGAGAGCTTGGCGAGGAGCTCAACCTCTATCAGAACCTTTTCAAGCCAAGCATGATCATCGCCAACAGGAACTCGCTTGCAGGCAAAATGGCCCAACTGGCAGCCGTCAATTTCATGCCGCACCAGTAGCACCACTCCCTTGCCTCCCTTACCCAAGACCTTTTCTTCGACAAAGAAGGTCTTGAAATAATTTGGACTAAAAGCCTCCCTCTTGATTCTGCTTCCTTCGGGCTGCGACACGCCTGGGGTGCTAGATATGAATTCGGCATTATCGTCTACGGCAGGTGAAGTTCGTGTACTTTGGTCATCGCTGCTGGGCGAAGGTCGAAACAGCCTGCGAATAAGACTTGATGGTGCTTGGTCGGTTGCGCTCGAATCGGCGTGTCCAGCGCGAAGCATACGGAAGTATCCCGGGTCAACATAGGAGTCGGGGTCAACGCCATACTGGTGATCGAACGAATGTTCCGACGGCGAGGGGCCTAGCGGGCGGTGGCAAGTAGGACATTCGGGATGGCCACGAATCTCCAGGCGCTGCGAACTGGGATCGCGCACAACGATGGCATTGCGATGTCGTCTGTAAGACGAGGCAATTTGATGTTAGCAACTGCAAGATCTCTCTGATTGTCCAGAAAGCATAGATGGGGTAACGCACAGCACAATCTCGCGGCCTTCCTGAGGCTGGTATGGGATCAACGACATTGCGACAGGCTGCGGGTGTCGGTCGTGTGAAGGAGTGCCAGCATGGCGATTGCAGCCAGCGACGCGCAAAACTTTAAGCTATGGCAATTTATAGCACAGGCAATTGAGATGCGTCGTCAGGGGTTGGTAGAAGGACGTCGAAGCTTCTAGGATCGTGGGATTGTCGAGGTGGCGTGGGATGTACAAGAATAAAAAAGAGGGAGCTCTGGTGCTGTGACAACGACGTAATGGCAGTTGTTTGAGCTCTACCTTGATTAGTGGCTCCATCCATATGGGCAGGGCGAGCTGCAGGTATTGAAGAAGAAACTTTCAAGGGCCGTAGCGGCCCCGCAGCGCCAAACAGCGTCACATCATTCATCCATTCGATGATTTGATCCATTGAAGTCTGTTCCGTTTGAGTGCGGAGAAGCGTGCAGCATCTGAAGTTTGTTTGTACCTTCGGGGCTCAATTGGCATACAAGGTACATGCATGGATGAGTCTGGTATTGATATCATTAGGAGCAGCGTCACAGGGATGGAAGCCTGTAAAGTACATCGACTGTACGTGTAGTCTTTCTCTCTGCCCTGACTCCAATGATCTGATTTGGTCTCATTTGATCTCATATATTGAATCCATCCAATATCATATAATAGATTGTTACACCGATTAGTGTCCAGATGCGCCAATACGAGCATCTGCGGCACCAACCTAGCGCCACCAATGCGGGCGCTGTTCGTGATTTGATTTTAATTGATTTGATGCTCCAGCACTTGCACTTGTCCATAGGGCTGCCCAGCCAAGCGGAGGACAGAAAACCCGAGACCGGGAAGATTTCGAACATCCACAAGTTGAACCATACGCCTACAAAAGGAGTAGCTGCTTTATCTACAAAAGGAGTAGCTGCTTTATCTACAAAAGGAGTAGCTGCTTTATCTACATTTCCCTACTATATCTATATGTCTCTAGTAATTGCTACTATATCTATATTTTTCTAACAACTGCTACTATATCTATATAATAAAGTTCGGGTGCTGGATAAATAGGTATTTTATGAGTTGGTTAAATGCCAATATTACTGAATGTATGTACGTATTCATTTTGCGGCCTCGCTTTTTCTGACCTTCGCTTGCCAGCCTATCGGATCTCCCCCAGCGCTCCCAATGAGATTCATCCAAAACTGACCGCATCCGCTCCTCTTTTTACTTCCCGTATTATTCATGCTCAAGCCAGCCACAGCAAACGGCATCAACGCCTCAAACATGCTCTGATCCGCCATGGACCTTCGCCAAGCATGTGATCGATGCCATGACAAGAAGCTCAGATGCCCAAGACCGCCGGGCTCTCTGTGCTGCAGCCGCTGCACCAAGGCCAACGTCACCTGCGTCTTCAGTCCACCAACGAGGCCCTTTCGATATCCCCTGAACCACAATCATAATCACAATGGCTTTGACTGGCCCGATCTCATCGTCTTGGACCAACAGCAACAGGAGCATCAAACGCCAAGTCAAGCGTTTGAGACGCCAGCCCTGACCGTTTCGGAGCGACTTGCAGGAGTTCTATCTGCCTTGGATCGCATGTTGCAAGCTATGCCGTCATCCCTGGACATGCACCACGTTCCGAGGCAGCACCTTAGAGAATACGCCGACAACGTGGGAGACAACTTTGACCTGCAGTCAACTCTCGACGGCCTCCTTCACCACGCCCAGGATCTCGCCTCTATGTACCCTGAGGCCGCGTCCGCTGCCATCAACAAACGCACAACAGCCCCTGAATCGGATGCCATCTGCACTGTTCCGGATTGCATACACCAAGATCGTACGTCTTTGCATACAACGCCCTTACCCAAGATAGACCACGCGCTGTTAAATCTCGTCATGGCATGCCACATTCGTCTTCTCGACATTATGGATACTCTTGCAGAGCATGGCCGAATGTGCGCCTTTATGGTCGCAACCCTTCCACCAGACTACGACCCCAAATTTGACGTTCCGGAAATCCGCGTTGGGTCTTTTGTTGCCCCTACTAATACTGCTGCTTCGATGCTTCTCTCTGTGCTTGTGGACCTTCAAACTATACTGGTGGACAGAATCAAGGATGTGGCCGCCATCATCAACCAGGTAAGAGAAGACCCAAGAGCAGCCAGAGAAGCGAGGGTGATTAGCCTTCAATGCGAGATTCTTCAAGAACGTGCGGAGTCTACTCTGGGAGAGTTATCCAACTTTAGGGACGGGTTGGTGAGTGCAAGGCTGCTAAGATGAGGGTTACGGGTCACGGGTCATGGGTGTTTAGATGGAAGAATTTGTGCATTGTATATAGATACCCAAGTCCTCTGGCATGGATATAAGAGGCATTCCGCAATTTTTGACTTTAATCTTCATTTCAAACATACACCAAAATGTATCCCGCACTTTATGACAGACGGCTGTTCGGCATCACTAACGGCATATATTGATCTACATACTTATTTAACTTACCAACTGCCGAGTATATCATAAAGATCATCTCTCTTGGATCATCATTTTAATTTCCCTTATCCTAGTACCTGCAGCTCGATAAGGGAGATAGTGACAACTGACAACTCCAGCCGCATGCATGTCTCAGACTCATCACACTAAAAATAAACGAGGGTCAAATTCCTCAGTCCAACATATCGTCCACCCCCTCTGTACATACACATACGAGTACATATATAGTTGTGAATTCATAGGTAGAGAGAGCTAACTTGGATAGAATAGAAAAGAAATATACGGAGGCTGCTGAAATTCTGTAGCACCAGACTCGCACTTGTAATTACTCCGAAGCGAAATGCCACCACATCTAATGTGCAGATTGAGGTTGCACCATGACACTCGCAAACTCGGCAGTGGCACCGGCAGCGCACGGGTAACAGAGCCGTTGCCTTTTTGGCCACTCTCCGGCGTGTCATCGCGTAAGGAGGATTCATTGTACGCGGGTGCCCAACGAAGTCCGAAGAGCCGTAAGACAGCATACATATGTAGGCAGTGTACGACCACTGCTTTCGTAGCCGTACGACGTCAAGGCATTTGTCAATTTATTTTCCATTTTCAGTGACGCCGTATCAAAGGTTCTACTCATGGTTATTGTTGCTCTACGCACATATGTGCAAAGCATATTGTATTTGAATCATTCCATGTGGAAATCAGAGGTGTATTTTGACTTGTAAACCCAGGGCCCAAAAATAGCATAGACAGGTTGACAGCTCAGTGTCTCAGCACGGGACCAACACCATTAGCAATTAGCATGTGATCGACAGCAAGCCGAGTCATGTCAGTTAGTGAGGGCGAGGCCAACGTGGTTTACCATTGACACGAAATGCGTTTGTGAGACATCTTGACGCAGCGCACTTCTTTAACTGGGCCCTTATCTGAAAGGACTGCCGCTCGATTCGCTCGCAAACCACGCCGAAAACTGGAATTTGTGATTAATCAAAGACAATCTATGGAATGAGAGCTGTAGCACCAGCCGTTTCGGCATTGCCAATTACGGTCATTCGGTGAGACAAGTCGTGGCATGTCTCGGAGAGCATTTGTGGGAGGCTGATTACAGTTAAGCTGCGCCAAATTGCAACTTGAACACAGAGACAGGCTCATCTAGCATGAGCGAATAGCATGGATGGCATCGACGTCACGGAGGAAGTGCAGAAAGCTTGAGCGAAAGGGTGTGGAAGCTGGTACTTGTGTAGTTTATTATTCCCACCTAACAGCAAATGCGTATAATCCTCCGAAGGCAAACGTGGTTGATGGCGGAAAATCCGGGGGCCTGAAGCGACAGCCGGTTATATGCACACGTCGGAAAACATCTGCCGCTGATTGGGTGAGATGTTGCGAAGCTGCTCTAAGTGGTCACATGTAGCCAAGATCAACAGCAGATAAAGGATGATGTGCATACGGTACGAGTTGTACATACGAATAGATGAAGGCGCAATTCCTTCGGGCTTAGAAACGGTTCCTTTGATGCTACAATAACGTCTGGTCTCCCGCCTTTTTGCACAACGAGATGGGTTCAGCTCACGTAAAAGTATCCCATCCAATGTAAGGTACAGGTCGTACGGCCGTGCCTGTACCGAGTACCTGACCGCAACAACTCAATTTCCTGGGTCCAAGTACAGGGAACTTTTGCCTGCAGAAGCTCTGGCGGACGACTTGTGCTAAAAGGCTCCCCATGCAACGGCTCTGCATGCCCCGCCGGAGTCGTGTCTTGGCGGCCTGAAAGTACCGAATACTCGAGCGGGCTACCAGGGACGGAACGAGAACGCAGCTGGTACCAGCAAGCATTACAACGCCCGCTTCGAGAACAAGTCCAAGGGTTCAGGGCACTAAGTGCACGTGCTGAGACAGCAGTACAACCCCCTAATTCCAGCAGTCACTTCAACTGGAAGTTGCCTAGCATTATTCTGCGCTGTCATGAATGTCAGCAGCACACGGTCGTACGTGGTCATACGAGTCCAAGTTATTCTGCCCTACTTTGTTCTCTGCCTATGTCCGCATAACATCAGTGCAATGCTTCGGCCTACCTAGCTACTGCTGATCCGCTCAGTTGGCCGTTGCAGCTGCAGGTGTGCCGAAAGCAGAGACACAAACCGGCGCTGACAGTAGCGGCCGACTCAGGATCGGGGCGAAAGGCCGGCGCCGCCACCACATCTGCTCCCCTTCTCCATTTCTCCATACCTCCAGCGACTCCAGGGCCGAGAGGAGAATCATTCGGGGGGGGGTGTGGGGGAGGCCCTTGCCGCGATCTGGCAATGATTGGGGGGCAACTGTCAGACTCGACCACTGGATATGCTTATTGCACACTGTTCGATATGCTGGTTTTTGGCCCCTGCCGGGAGAAACGCATATTCGCCTCGGACGGCTTTGGAAACTCGATACAGGTACTCATACATGTGCATGGCGGAGCATGAGTTGCTAGTTTGGACCAAGGCCATCGGTGCTACCTTACTCTGGCTTGTCTGGCCCTGGTCGAGATCCATGGCCCGTATTCTTGTGCTGCGCTCCGCTAGTTGCTGCGGTACATCGCACGACCCTCACCCTGGGCTGTCCCAATTCCTTGCTGGCAAGGCCATCTTCGTTATGCCGCTTTTCGAGTCCATCTTTCCCCCCTCTTGAGGCTTTCCTCTTTCATCCTCTCATCCCTTCTCTCCCTTCTCTCTGGTCTCTCTCGCCAATTATGACGCTCCAATTGTATCTTCACACCGTCTTCACATGAGCGTCTTCGCATGAGCCCCTACGAGTACCAAGGAGATGCAAAGCTAAACAAACAATCCTATAGCCCTGGCACTGGCCTAAAGCCGCGGCTAAGACGACTCGTTTTCTCTTGAATAACTAAGAGCTGGTGCCGCCTATTAGGTTTAGCGTTCGAGGTGAGAAGTTCAGCCATCGTGCCATAATACCGAGCCCGCACGCTTATGCCCGATCAATGTTGTTTCAAACACCCAATTAACTTGCCTGGCCTCCCCTTTGAAAATTGAAACCAAAGCAAATTAAAAATCTCCGCCACCAAAAATAGAAGGGGAAAAAAAAGAAAAAAGAAGACAGGAAGACGAAAACATGTGTTCAGCTTACTCGTGCCTACTGTGTTATTCAACTGTGTCAACCAGCACAACTACGCCAACTTGACAATAAAACATCACCAAACATGACCATGCCTGGCTAACTTGGCGAAAAAAGCGCAGCAAACGGCCACAATGGCCTCCTCCAGCACCTCCACAGACGCTCAATCCCAGTCTTCAGAACACGGAGCAGCGCTACATCCATCCGCTGACGAGAAGCACGGCCTCGAACGAAATTCTACTAGCATCTCTAGAGACCCTCGCGACTTCAACGATGTAGCCGATCCTACCACCGACACCGAGAAACAGATCTATGTTGTTCAAGATGCAGACTCCAACGATGATGAAAATCTGGTGTGGTGGGATGGCGATGACGACTTTCAAAACCCCTACAATTGGCCCGCCTGGCGCAAAGTTCTCAATAGCGTTCTCGTCAGCTCTCTTTCTTTCATCACGCCCTTAGCATCATGTATGAGCATCTTCGTATTATCCTTTTCGTTGTCTCTTTATAATTCAAGACTGACTTGTCATGTCTAGCCATGTTTGCTCCTGGTGTCCCCGATCTCATGGTGGAATTCCATACCACAAGCCAAGAACTGGCAGCCTTTTGCGTTTCAGTATATGTCCTGGGCTTTGCTGCTGGGCCTATGCTCTTTGCACCATTGTCTGAGCTGTATGGCCGACAAATCGTTTACAACACCACAAACGTTGGCTTCATTGGTAAGATTTCAGCCTAGCCAATTCATCTCGTATCTCATATACAGCCCTTGCTATCTCATATTCTATGGACGACACAACTAACGCCCGCCAAGTCTTCGTCATCGCCTGTGCAAAGGCCCCGTCAATGAACGCCCTCATCGTTTTTCGTTTCTTCAGTGGCATCTTCGGCTCTTGTCCCATCACAAACGGCGGCGGCACCATCACCGACATGATTACCCAGGAGAAGCGCGGCGCCGCCATGGCAGGCTTCGCTATCGGGCCCCTGCTAGGCCCGGTCGTCGGTCCCGTTGTCGGCGGGTTCATCACCACGGGCCTCGGATGGCGCTGGGTCTTTTGGATCATGGCGATTCTCGCGGGCACCCTGGCCTTTCTCTACGCCGTTCTTGCCAGCGAGACGTATGCTTCCGTACTACTCGACCGCAAGGCTAGAAGGCTGAGGAAAGAGACGGGCAACCCCCTCTTACGGTCCAAGCTCGATCCCGGACTGTCAAGTGCTGCGTATCTCAAGCGCGGCATCCTACGACCATTCAAGCTGCTAGTATTGTCTCCCATCAGCATCATCTGCGGCATCTACGTCGGCGTGGTCTACGCATACCTCTACCTACTTTTCACCAGCTTAACACCCCTCTTCATGGAAATCTATCACTTCAAGACGAGCTTCGCAGGCCTTACTTTCCTGGGAATCGGCATCGGCAGTATGATTGGCGTCGCCTTCTTCTCCCTCACCAGTGACAGGACCATCAAAAAGAAGGCCGCGGAAGAGGCCGTGGCGGCAGAGGCAGAGGGCAGGGCGCCCGAAGGCATGAAGCCCGAGTACCGCCTCTCGCCCCTGATGGTCGGCGCCCTCGTGCTTCCCGTGGGCTTCTTCATCTACGGGTGGACCGCCGAGTACCAGGTCCACTGGATCGCACCCATCATTGGTACCGTCGTGATTGGCGTTGGCGATCTCATCGTCTACATGGTAAGCCCCCTTTCTCTCACCAATAGAAGACATCCAGCTAAACATCCTCTAGTCCCTGCAAATGTATCTTGTCGACACCTTCACGATTTACGCCGCCTCTGCTCTCGCCGCAAACGCAGTCATCCGCTCCATCGCAGGATCCGTCCTTCCCCTCGCCGGCCTGCCCATGTACAATCGCCTAGGCATGGGCTGGGGCAACAGCATCCTCGGCTTCATCGGCCTTGCGCTATCACCCATCGCGTGGTTATTTGTCAAGCACGGCGAGTCACTACGCAAGAGATTTGATATCAAGAATTTATGAGAGAGCACTCCACCTTTATTTTTCTTCCTACTTTCTAGACTTGCTCCAAACGACACGATTTTAGACACCATTTATCAAGATATACAAACTCCAAACTATTACACAACTACCTTTTATACGTTAGCATCAAAAAAGTCGAATGGGTTCGGTTGCATTAGGATATTTTTAATCACTGGGAATCGGCCAAACATGCTCGAGGTTGAGAGCAAAGGCCATTCAACTGTCATCCAAACTACATGATCAACAAAACGATAGGGGAGGCTAATTGGAAAGAGAATGGGGGTTTATCTTGGGTGTGATATACCCATCGGGAACCTATAAAGTGCCATAATGGCCAGAATAAATGATCAACGTCTGCTATAACACCACATATACATAGATTTCGACATGTGTAGTACATTTTGCCACTTTCACAAACATGTTGCCAAATTTGGGAGCCTCTTATGAGGTAATGCTCTTTTTCATTCGTTAAGACGTAAAGTTTTGTTTTTTGTCATTAATTGATAGGTGACCTGCATGCAACCGCCTCAAAAACTAGCTAGCTTCATACCTCGGGCGTTGTTGCGTTTATAACCATCATAGCCATTCAAGCACTTCGTTTTTCCTCTTTTCTTTCTTTAAAACAAAAAAAAAAATATCATTCCCATTCTTCCCAAATCCAGCAAATGTTTTCCCCTTTTATTCCAAATCCCGTGCCGTCTAAGCCATCTGGCCAATGCCCAGGTGATCTGGGTCAGCGCGGACAATGCGCAGGGTGTTGGTGTTGCCCATGCCACCCTTCCAGCCCTGGACAACGACGACGGTATCGCCGGCAGTCAGGGTGCCGAGCTCAATGGCGTGAGTGACAGCCCACTTGATGCGCTTGTCGACATCCTCCTGCCAGTTGACAGTCTCAAAGTCGGGCTTCTGCTCGGGGTACAGGAAAGGGTAGACACCACGGTACAGGTGGCTGAATCGAGAAGTGGTGGGGTTTCGGGTCACCATGAAGATGGGGCAGATAGGGCGGTACTTGGACAGCAGGCGGGCTGAGTCTCCAGAGGTGGAGAGAACAATGATACCACCAGCTCCAAGGTCGAGGGAGGCACGGACGGCAGCCATGGCGCAGGACTCGACGGGGGAGACGGGGCGCTTGACCAAGGTGCACAGCTCCTCAAAGTGGGAGACGTAAGGGATGGTGTTCTCAGCCTTGAGACTGGCCTCGTGCATCTCACGGACGGACTCGGCGGGGTAGTTACCCTTGGCGGTCTCACCAGAAAGCATGACGCAGTCAGCGCCGTCAGTGACGGCGTTGCCAACATCGCTAATCTCGGCACGAGTAGGACGAGGGTTCTTGATCATGGACTCGAGCATCTGGGTAGCACAGATGACGGGCTTGCCAGCAATGTTGCACATGGCAATCATCTTCTTCTGGGCAGCGAACACCTCAGCGGCGGGGATCTCAATACCCAGGTCACCACGGGCAACCATGACACCGTCAGTCTCCTCAAGAATCTCGGCAAAGTTGTTCAGGCCCTGTCGGTTCTCGATCTTGGCAATGATCTGAATCTGCTTGCCCTCAGGTCCCAGGACGTCACGGATATCCTTGATATCCTGAGCACGGCGGATAAATGAGGCAAAGACCATGTCGACACCGTTCTTGACACCAAACCGAAGATCGGCCTTGTCCTTCTCAGAGAGAGCGGGCAGGTCGACGTCGGTGTTGGGCAGGTTGACACCCTTTCGGGAGGAAATGAATCCATTGTTTCGGGCGCGGACCTCGACGGTCTTGTCGTCCTTGATGCTCAGGACATCAAAGGCAAGGACACCGTCGTCGACGTAGATGACACGACCAGGCTGGATCACCTTGGTGATGTTCTTGTAGTCGACATACCTGTGACGTCGTCAGCATTTTTGCCCCAGTATCAGCTTATGAGAGAGGACAATGGAGGGTGGTAATTTCTTTAGTCATGAATAGCATAGGGCATCAATTAGGACCCAAGCAGTCCCGCCCGTTGGCATCCTCATGCATGACATTACCACCACAAAGAGGGCGGGGAGGGTGTGTGCTGTGCCCCTCCCTGCCCCTCCCCCCTCTTTGGACAAAACAAAGAAATTCTTACATGTTCTGGGTATCACAAGCAGTGATGTATTTCTCATCGGTGGTGATGTTCATGACGGTACCGACGGTGATGGGAATGTCCTGATCGCCGGTGGTGTTGCCGGTACGGATCTCGGGGCCCTTGGTGTCGAGAGCAATGGCGACGGGTCGTCCAGGGTGGACGTCAACGGCAGCGCGCACATTGTCAATGACAGACTGGTGGTACTCGTAGCTGCCGTGGGAGAAGTTCATACGGGCCACGTTCAGGCCGGCATCACGAAGCTTGTTGAGGGCCTCGACCGAGTTGGTCTTGGGGCCGATGGTGCAGATGATGGCAGTACGGCGAAAGTTGCGGGCAGGGGTGAAGGCTGTGTTGAGGGAGGCCAGCCAATTGATGCGGCCACCGATTTCCAGGTGCTCCTGGGCCGTGGTCGCCATGATGCTGACGGTGCGAGAGGGCTTGGGGATCTGGGACATGGTTAAGAAGGGGTTCGGCGTCGAGCACTAGAAGTCAAGCCGGTCGGGAGAGGGAGAAGTGGTTATGCTCACGAGTCAAATAGATTCGTCAGGCTCCCGTGAGAAAGAGATGACGATGAGACGGAATGTCAAAGATTGCGCAGAAGATGATTTGAGGGGGAAGCAGACGAGGATGGAGAGGGAAATAAATAAGGATAAGAGAGAGAGAGATTCAACGAGGGATGGAGAGAGAAAAAAAAAACCACGCCTAAGCAACGGCAGAGCAGTCGATTAGGTGATGCTACCTCAAAACTATGTGGTGTGGAGGGGGTGGGAAAGCCGGCAGCCGTCAGTGGTTGGTTTTTTTTCTTCCTGTAACTGCAAAGTATCACAGTAACGCGGCAAGGGGATCTGTGAGCCAACCAAGGCTTAGGATTGGCCAGCGCAAGGCGTATCGAGAGGCGAGCGCTGTTTTCGGTGCTAATAAAAGCCCAGGTCATCTCCAACTCAACTCAACTTGCCCCTCCTCAAAGCAAGCAGCAAGCCCAAGCCCAGCAAAGTTGCCAGGGTACAGGTGAGGGGCACTAATAGAGGGGCACTGCAAAAAGGGACCGGCCGCTAGTCTCACCGTTATCTCTGGCGCATGCTAATTGAACAGTAAAAGAAACCGACCTCAGTATGTAAGTAATAATCCAGCACGCCGTAAACGGACGGCGGGGCGGAGTGCAGAAGAAGAGTGCGGAACATTTTTTTTTTGTTTTTTTTTGTTCTTTGGCTTTTTTTGTATTTGGTCCAGGATATCATAATATGATACTCCGTACTCCGTAAGTTCAGCACCGGCCATTATACATTGATATCCATGTATGATTACGCCGGGGACTTGTTCCATCTGACCTCAAAACTCTCACTCTGCCTCGCCTGTGCTCCGTATTGCGCTTGTTGTGAGGCATTTGCAGCTGCCACTCCCGCCGGTGCCGCCCCGGGTACACTCCATGCCTATCGCTGAGGATTCCTCTTCAGCGTGGCTAATAGTATAAGCACTGCCCCTTGCTGCCACAAACTCGCATACAACAAGGGGATTGGGAAATGCTCCGTGTTTCGGCTCGTCTCAACAAAAAAAAATGAATTCGGTGCTACTTGTTTGGTCGAGTCTTTTCCCCCACGCCGCACGCCGTCTCTCTAGCGCCGGATCATAGTGAGAGTTAACGTGTTGGACGAAGCGCGAGGCTCGGAGAATCAAGCATCCTTCCCAGCTCGTGGCCTGTGATGTCGGATGAACAAAACGGGCAACACGCCAGACGTCAAGCGTTGTACACTCGCAATCTTGTGCCTCATCCGTTTTTGCCTTCCCAATCACCCGATTCTCTTGCAAGGCCCGTGACTTTTCGTGATGTTTGCTAATACGGGCAATTAGCACTCAGTCCACTCTTATCGGGGATACAAATTGAGCTTTCGGGCCTGTTCTTACCTTCTTTTTTGCCCCTCTATCCTAATTAGGATTAGAGTTCCAGATGCTCGCTTGGCCCGATTAGTCTCTAGCGTTGTTGAGCTCTTGGCATGACTAAGCTGAAGCTTGTGATTCTGCTGACTCATCGAGAGAGCTCTGGCGAGGATCCGGAAGATGAGGCGCCGATCTCCGAAAATCCCAGCCATACCAGCATTGGATGCGCAAAGCACGTGAGTTGGGGCGGTGCCGTCACCTCAGCTGTTTCTCCAGCCTCCAGAGCTTGTACTCGTATTAGCCTCTCACCGTTGCGACACCCCTTACGAGCTTCTCCAGATCCCCACGACGACCAAAAAACCTCCGTTGCGGCTTCTGATTTTTATCCTCGGATCGAATCGAATCGGAAAAATCAGTCACCATGGTGGTACGTCCTCCCCCGATCCAAATCCCCCGCCCCGGTTCCTGCTTCCGTGCTGGCCCTCCCGCCGCGGCGTCTTCGGGGCGCTGCGCTTGGAGTCGTGCCAGATGTCGCCTGCTTGACTGGCCTTTCTAAGACTGATCGCAGCTTCTCGACCTGCTGACGCTGGGCCTCTGGTCAAAGGTTGGACGTTTGACACACTATGCTTTTGACGCCGTTCTTCGTAAGAAATCTTTTGTCCCGCTCCCTTGCGTTTTTTGCGATGCCGAATGGTTGCTAAATTTGCATGTGACAGTCTCGGCTTTTCTCGCTGGCGTGAAGCGATCGACCGGCTTGACGTGAGTTTACTAGAACTTCATTAATGCACAAATTTTGTGATTTCGTCTCTCGAACCCGCGGGTTAACGGGCCACCAGTTTCAAGAGCGACAAAGTTGCTGGCGAGAACAAGGATATCTCCAAATGGATCGACAAGTACCTCGGCGTCGGCGAGTGGGTGATGGACCAGTCCGTTGCCATCGCCGGCTCCAGCGGCTTCTTTGAGCGCAAGCGATGATTTCTCGCAACTCGATCAGACCACCTCCTTTTGAGCTGCTGAATTCAGATACCGAGCTGGTGACATCGCTGCGAGGGTAGTTGCCGAGCCATTTCGTTCCAACCTGTCTGATTTCATGGAACTCTGAGGTTGCGATCTTCTTTTTTTCCTTTCTTGCCAGGGGAGTGCAAGTGCGATGGAATTATGATAGCTGTGCCTGAGAAGAGGCCGAGGGAAACCCCCAACAAGTTCAAGTTCGTTTTGAGCTATTATGACGGATGAGCAGTGCCAAAGTCATGTTTTTATCTGGGCGTTTGAAGGAACAACTGGGTGCTTGTTTGATGGAATTGCTGAATATGATGAAATGACTCTACTACGCAAAAAATAAGAAGAGAAAAAAAGAAGAAGAAGAAATGCCGACGACGTGACTCTTGTTTTTATCGTTTTCCTTCCACCCGGCTCAAATTCTGGCTTGGTTGCATCTCCACAAGTTGTGATCGTTCCACTTAGCCGAGGTTACCCAGACGCTAACATCTTCTCGAACAAAGTCGGCCAGGCACAGCTCACTCACATGTAAGCTGTTTTTAGCTACTACACAAATCGTTAAGAAGATCCAATACCTCATAATAGCAAAAAAGTCATGTAGCAATAGAACGTGCATGTTAATTCACAAGATAAACTAGCATCTGTGAATACTCCTCGGACAAACGGGAGAAGAAAGATACACATTAAAAGATCAGAAAGCAACATATAAATCTGCAGACAAACGATGGCAGGCAGAAAGGCCATTCCGGAGAGGGGACAGCCGAGTTCACGATTAAAAAGCTGGTTACAAGTCTCACATGGAAGGGATTGTAAAGGGGGTAGGTAAACCAGGCTCGGGGATTTAAATGAGGCTATACGGTGGAGCATTGCTTATAACAGCTCCCGAATACAGCTGCCGGTCTTGGGTGCATACCTATAAGTGGAAATCAGCCTTGTAAGAGTCGGAAGTTCCGTCCATAGCATTTATTCCTTGATATAATTATCATAGCTCTATTCTATGCATTGGAATGGCATATGCTCAAGTGTGTCAATAGGTATGGGTGCAGCTAGATGCTATCTAGGTACTCTATAAGCCGTTTCAAAGATTGAATACAGTATGATAAGAAGACTTCGCTAGGTTGATAGTTCGCAGTATCTACTCTTTAGGTAACTGTTCAAACAATCTTTGAAACTTGACTGAAATGACGGTGTGTCTTAAGCTTACTTGTTAGGTTGGGTAACTCTCTAACACTGTAAGCAGACAAATTATGTCAAGTAGCAACAGTGCCTCTTTCAAACGCTTTCTTGCTTTGGAGATCTCCTTTGAAGTCTGTGGCGAGGTATTATGCACTGTAATATTTGCGAGTTTAGTACACTATGCAGTTGATTTAACCCAATCATGAGATTCAGCAAAATCTATATATGTTCTATTCCAGACCAACTTTCTCAACCACTACTGATACACTGCCAAACACCAAAACGCATCCCCTCTGCTTCTTAATCAGCTTCAAGTCTCTTCACTCTCATCGCCCTTTTCCATCATCGTACCTGACGTCCCAAGATTTCCCAATTATCCACCGACATGTCCTGCCAATCACTAGATCCCTCAAGCGGCATATGCTTCGGCACCAGCAACAACATCACCCTACTCCTCCAAACCTTCAAAAACTGCTGCAGCCTCGCTCCCATCGTCCAGTACTACGACACTTACGGATGCAGTGCTTATTGTCCCATTATGCCCGACCGCCGAACAGGAGAATCGCTCCGGGATTGCATTGCCGATGCTCTGGGGACTGGATCGTGCTATGCACCACTTGATAAACCTGCTGCTCCAAGCGTTATTGCGCGAGCTAGTACGGCTGCTGTACAACCTGTCTGCTCGGCTTGTGTTGCTGCAGCTGCGACATCTACGACTGGGGCTGCTGTTCGGACGTATAGTGCTGATACGGGTTCATGGAAGACTGGGCTCACCATCGGAGTTGTAATATTTACGGGGATGTTTGCTGGGAGTTGCTTGGTTTAGAATCTGTGCCGTTATATTTCAACCATGTGAAGGAAGGCCATAGAAAGTATTAGACATTCTCTCATCGCTTAATCATTAATTTCGTTCTCTAACATCTAATATCGCTTTACACGCTGAAAGAAAATCATGAGAGGATAATGACAAAACATGTAGCAGTCCAGGGTATAACTCCAATCGTCTCAAGAACCGCCACCAAACAAAGACACGCCAGCAAGAGGCGCCATCATTCAATAGCATCATCTGAACGAGCCAGAGAGCCGAGAGAAAAAACAGGGAGAAAAGACAGGGATTACCACACCCTATGCGTGCTCTGCCAGAAACTCCGGCGGCACTTCGTTCTCGCTGTCGTACCTACGCAGTGGCGCGCCATCAGTGTTGGCCGCATGAGCATGCTCATCATCTCTGTCCTGTTCCCCGCCGAGTAAGTCTGGGGGCACCTCATTGTCGCTCTCTTCATCGGCTGAGAGGCTGCTTTGTTGCGTAGGTCGACCCTCTGGTTCCTCTGGCTCCTCTGGCTCTGATTTGCCTTCACTGGACGCATCCTGAGTGCTGGTGGGATGCTCCTCGGGAGGATTAACCAAGCCTTCAAAGACGTTGGCACCCTCTTTAAAAGCCTCTAGTTCTGCGCCAATGGCGCAAATCAAAAGATTCCAATGCTTTTCTTCCGCCAGCCGCATGTAGCTCTCCAGCTCCTCAATCACCTGCTTCATTTGCGAAAGCTGAGACGATATGATTTCTTCCAGAGAGGGCACTTTTTCTTTGCCTTTCGAGGTCGAGTCTGAAGGCGATGCTGCACCATTTTGCATGGCCGCTCGTAAATCTGCTTCGAATGTAGATACCAGCTGCGTAACCTTGTCCCAAACTTGGCCCCCTTCTTCCAACGCTAGCCGATCTGTATCGACCCGTTCTTTGCAGCGCTCCAATACTGACATTTCCGCTTCCCACCACGATTTTGCCATTTCCAGTGTCCGCCGCTCGGGGATGAGTCGCATAAACTCAACTCCCCCTGAAGCGGCCGGGTCGCCCTCAACCTCGCCGCCATGGGTTAGGAGGTCTGGGTCAAGTGGTTGAATTGGTGGATGTTGTACAAATGCCTTGACTTCGTTTGTCACGTCTCTTAATGCGCCGTGATATCCACTTAGCCCTGCTTCTCTTTTGTTCTTGATGTCGTCCATTCTCTCTTCCAGTGTACGGCACTGGAAGCGCATAGCCGCTAATCTCTCCTCAAGCTGCCGGATTTCTTCGCTCAGGGCACCATGCTGCGTACCTAGTTCTCGCAGCTCTTTCGCCAACGGTTCGTCACCGTTTTCCTCCAGATCATGTAGCTCTGCCTGAATATCAGATTTCCTGGTGCCCAGCCCATCCAGGTAGTTGAGGGCGTCTTCTCGTTGGGCCATGGCGTCTGCTATATGGGCATTTTCGTCTCGTTTAAGCTTCGTCATGGAGGCAATCAATTTCCGGAGATCATCTCGGGTAGATTTTAACCCAGGGGGCTTATCGTTCGCCGGCTGCCGGATCGGAACCACGTTGCCGTCGCGGGTGGCTCGAGGTGGTACGTAGAGCGAGCTGGTCATTCTCGATTTGGAGCTTTTTGTAGAGTAAAAGGTGCCCGTTGGTGTGCTGCTGCCTGTGCTGGAGGTATCATTCTCATTGCCAGATCCAGCTGCCAACGCGGCAGCCTGTTGATCAAGCAATCGCTGGACGTCTTGCTCCAGAGCCTTCTGTTGCCTCCGCAGGCCTCGCCAGATGGAATCTGTGTTGTGCGCACCAGCTTCACGTCTATGATCGAACAGCACGCTATTCGCTTCGGTAGGGCTTCCACCAAGAAGACCGTGGGGAGTATGTTTGCTGCGCCCTGAAGGGCCAACAGAGTTTGCCCGGGCCGAGTCCCTGCTGAGCATCATCGACGCAGTTATCGGCGGTGGTGGACCGGCAAACATTGCCCTTGGCTTCATCTTGGAGTATGGATGGGCTGGACTGCCCTTGTCCCGCCATGTGCTTGGGGATTGCCCACGAGACGTCGCTGATTCCTCATAGTCGGCCAGCCAAGCTCTAGGCAGGTCTCCATCGGCCGATAGGACATCGTCAGGCCGAGGATCTAGTTCGTTGAGCTGATATTCGCTAGGTGATCGGATCGGAGGTTTGTGGAAGGGTAGACCCGGCGAGTTGCGATGGGGGCTTGCTATGCGATCGAAAAAAGACATGGTGGTGTTTTTGGATAGAGGGGAGCTCTGTCGTTGCGTTGTTTGAGACGGCGAGGAAGAGCGATTGACGGGGAGGCCGCGGAAATTCAGAGCCGAGAGCAAATCCAAGCTAAAATGATTTTATGTGAAGCATGGAGAAGAGATATTTAGTGGTGGTGGATAGGCCATGGAGCGTGTTGTCAAGCTTGCTCACGAGGACAGGTAAGGTTGAAGTCGAGGCATGTGCCTGATTCCGGAGCTTATCAAGGTAGTGGCTGGAGCTTGTACATGCATCTACCGATAGCACTCAAGACTGTGCACCGGGCAATTGGTTGGCAAATTCTGTACCTGTGGATTGGTGTGCATCACTTTGGGACGTAAGTAGGTTCAGCCCAGGTTGATTTGATAAAATATCAACAATGTGGTGAATGCAGAGAAGCGCGGGCTGTACTTTGGGAGCTTTCTGCAACTCAGACACTAAAAGTGGGCAGTGTTGTCATCGCCGCTTTTGATATGGACTACTACCCTGGTACTAATGCAACGAATATTGTACCAAAAAGCATCGAATATACGGGCATCTAACTCGTACTAGGTATTAAGAAGCGACTTGATAATTATGAGAAATAGGCCACTAAATTACTTATAAATATAACTCAACTCGTCGCTACCATCAAGCTGAATGTATCGATGCTCGTATCACAAGATGCGCTGATGAGTTGAGACTAAAGTCGTCAATCTCCTGGCTAGCAAGCCCAAACCTTCTAGCATGTCTGACATAATTAATCTGCCGGAGCTTGCCGCGCGTCCGTTTCGTATTCCGTCCATATGTATTCATTCGTCTTGCATCGGGTTCTTCAAGGCGACACTGTTTGCTATAGGGGATTTAAAGGCATCCATTTCTCGATCGAGTCGCGACCCCCAGCTGGGGAGATCGCTAAGAAGGAGGACGGGAGGTCGTTTACAGTGAGACGTCGCCGCCCCAGAGTGCTAAAGGCGTAGTGCAAGCCGCTACACTTTGGCGCCTCGCTACCACTTGATCCGTCCATACAATAAGCACCTGGACGCTGACGAAAGCAAAAAGGCAATTGACTCGACTTGGTTTGGGCGGGCTCAATCCTATTTCGCGTCTATTCTGCGATTTATCAGCTGCGTCTTGACTTTTGTTGTCGTCTCCATAATTACAGCAGCTGCAGCAGCGCAGGGAACAAAGCAAGGCAGAGCAAAATCAAAAGCAAAAGCAAAGGGGAGGGTCCCGTCGTCTGGCGCCTCGTGATCCAGCCCTGCTGCTCCAACCCCTCGCCTATCGCCATCCGGATTGACTGACATCCAGCCCAGACTAAAGTCAGTCCAGTCACAGCCAACTAACCGCCCAGCAAAGCAAAAGCGCCAGTCAGCACGCTTCAGGCCAACCCCAACCGGCCAACCCCCAAGAAGCACCATGAACCAATCACATCAGCTGCCTCCCCCGCGACGGCAGCAGTCCGCCACGGCTCCCTATGGCGCCCAGCTCGACGAACTTCACATGTCCGGCATGAGCCCGCAGAGCCAGATGGCATCACGAGACTACGCTCCCCAGATCAAGCTCGAGCCGTCGCCCGTGCCCAACGTGCTCCAGCCGGGCGGCCTGTCGCGCCCGCCTCTGTCTGCCAACAACTCCATGTCTGGCTCTATTCCGGGCTCTATTCCCGGCTCTGGCTCTGGCTCAGCATCAGCGTCAGCGTCGTCTGCGCAACACCAGCAGGGCTATCAATCGCCGCCAAAGCCCGTCCTCAACATGTCGCACACCTACTCTCGCTCCAGCCCCGCGGCCAACTACGACACGCCCGCCTCATCCTCGTCCTACCACGCCTACACGCCAACCACCCCCAGCGGCTCGTCCTCGCAGTTCATCTCGCCTCAAGATGGCAAGTACAACGCCCCGGGCTCCCAGCGCACCTTTTCCAACACGCCGCTGGGCCTGGCTGACATCCGGCCGCGCGCCGACTCGAGCATGTCCGATGGAGCGCCTGGCACGCTTGGCTACGAGGTCGCCAACACACAACCGGGCCCCAGCAACTACTTAGCTCCATGGCCAATCTATGCTTTCGACTGGTGCAAGTGGACGCCGCGAGGGAGCGGAGCCGGCAAGGTCGCCGTCGGCAGCTATCTAGAAGATGGTCACAACTTTGTAAGCCAAGCTGTCGTGTTGGATGTGGGGTGCTGAATGCTGAATGTCGATACTAACGGGGCGAGTTCAGATCCAAATCCTCGACAGCCAGGTCGTTCCTACACCTCAGGACGTCTACCAACCCGGCACGTCCAAGTACAATCTCGAGTTCACAAAGGTGGCCGAGGCCACACATTCGTATCCCGTCACGCGGCTTCTGTGGGAGCCGCCGTCTTCGCAGAAGCAGTCCACCGATCTCCTAGCCACGTCCGGCGACCACCTACGGCTGTGGTCATTGCCATCCGAGACCTCTGCAAATCCAGGAAACACAATTACTCGCCCGCGCGATTCGGCCGTCACGAAACTGACCCCTCTGGCGCTCTTGTCAAACTCCAAGACACCCGATCACACGGCCCCGCTGACGTCTCTCGACTGGAACACCGTCTCCCCCAGTCTCATCATTACCTCGAGCATTGATACCACCTGCACAATATGGGACATTCCATCCCTCACGGCCAAGACGCAGCTGATTGCCCACGACAAGGAGGTATATGACGTAAGGTTCTGTGCCAAGAGCGTCGACGTATTTGTGAGCTGTGGTCAGGATGGAAGCGTGCGCATGTTTGATTTGAGGAGCCTGGAGCATTCCACCATTATCTATGAGCCTACAGGAAAGGAAGATCGAGGTTTGTCAAACCCCCCACTCCCTTCTAATCCCCATGAATACGGTCTTTAGGGAACCAAGCTCCGTTGCTAACAGCTTCAACAGTGGAATCCGGCGAGCGAATGAGCCCTACAACTGCTCAGCAGACGCTTTCGAATCCTCCCCCGCTCCTTCGACTCGCTACATCACCTCATGATACCCATCTTCTAGCGACATTTGCCCAGGACTCGAACGTGATCCGTATCCTGGACGTTCGACAACCCGGCCAGGCTCTTCTCGAGCTTCGAGGACACTCTGGTCCCCTTAATTGCATTGAGTGGTCTCCCTCGCGAAGGGGGACGCTGGCCTCAGGAGCAGACGACTGCCAGGTGCTGCTGTGGGATCTCATGAACTCTTCATCCATCAACGGCAGTCAGCAGCCAGAAAACCAACGAAGCCCCGTCGCATGCTGGGATTGCGACTACGAGATTGGAAACCTGGGCTGGGTACCACACTTGCAAGGCAACGATGGCGGCGAGTGGCTCGGTGTCGGCGCAGGTCGGGGTGTCTGGGGCGTGAAGGTGATGTGAGGACCTTTTGATGGATATCCGATACGATTTGAGGCCCGTCAGAGCCGACCACGGATTGACGCCTCATCTCCGTAAAAGCACCCGTTCCGATTGATATAGACTTGGCTGTTCGGCGGAGGGGGGGTATATGTATCACCTTACTTGAAAGGATTTATTGGAGTTTTGTACCGACAGCCCTAGCTGCATGAAACCAGCAACTTTGGAGTATGGAGACGTGACGAGTAACGATTGGAAGTTTGGTCAAATGGATTTGGTGAATGGATGGAAAAGGGAGTGCGAGGTGTGCCATGTCATATGGGGGTTCCTTTTTACGCATTTAGTTTATCGCAATTTGAAGCCGCGAGATTCTAGAAGGCCAGGCTTTATGAATACAGCGAGCAGATACATCTTTTAAATTGTTTATTGCCGCCGTTGAAAAACTGTCATCCAGTTACTAGCTGAGAAGTATGAATGAGGCCGATATCATAGAAATTCCTTATTGCAGCGAGATGAAATGTGTACTGGATTATAGGTTAAGTGGTTATCATGAGTGAGCCCAGTTTTGAAGCTTGATAATTGATACCCGGAGGACACGGTATAGGTGAACATGTGCAATTGTGTAAAAATACGAAAATACCTTATGAAAGGGTTTGCTACACTGAAGTCAACTGGTGGTCAGATAATATTCTTCTGGGCAATGAGCTTCTTTTTCTTGCACTCCATACCCTCTAATTCTTCCTATCTCCTCTGACTGCATCGACACTTTTGAACACAGTACGTACTCCACTCTTCCACTTCAGCACGGCTCGGCAGCGCCGCCTCACTGTTGGAACTTTAAACCAGCCAAAGCGCGTTCAGCCCGATAATTACCCGCGTCGCCGACTCGCCTTTCTCTCTTCAAAGTGATCCTTGTTGCGAATCCATCAACTTCATTTTGTTTTCTTCCATTCTCCCTTTTCAATTCCCAGCTACAGTCGCATGGTCAGCGGCACGCATCGCATACCGTAATTCAAGATGGCGTCCAACGACAGGGGCCGATTCGATGATTCCGAGGATGAGGAAGACTTCAACCCTGCGCCTGCCGACATGTCTGAAGACGAGGATCGCAATGACGGCTCAAGCCGGGCGCGAGACAGCAGCCCCAATCGCCGCCAGGAAGCTGATGAAGATGAAGATGAAGAACCCGCCCCAGCTAGATCGCGAAGAACTCACGATGAGGATGAGGATGAGGAAGAGGACGAGGAGGAAGAAGAGGAACCTCGCCGTCGCCACGATGACGATGACGAGGACGAAGAAGAAGATGACGAAGATGAGGACGATGTTCAACAGGTATGTCACTGGACATGGCGACTGGTGATGGGTTCTTAGCAATTGGAGATGCTGACACAGATGACAAAAGGGCCATCGCAGAAAGCGCCAGCGCGATAGGCGAAACGCCTTCATCGATATCGAAGCCGAAGTCGATGACGAAGACGAGGGTGAAGACGAGGAAAAGGATGGTGAGGAGATAGAAGACTTCATCATCGACAACGCTCACCCTGATGATCTGGCCGAGAGCTCGCGACTTGACGATGATAGAAGACACCGTGAGCTTGACCGCCGTCGCGAGATGGAGTCGAGTATGGATGCCGAGAAACAGGCCGAGATCCTGCGCCAGCGATACGGTAACCGACGACCTGGCAAGAGCTTTGGCGACTCAGCCGTCGTGCCCAAACGCCTTCTTCTCCCTAGTGTGGATGATCCTAGCATCTGGGCTGTGCGATGTAAAGAAGGAAAGGAGCGCGAAGTCGTCATGTCCATCATGAAGCGAGTCGAGGAGCGAAGAGGCACAAAGGACGAGCTGGCCATTACTGCCGCTTTCGAGCGTGGTGGCCCAGACTCCGTCATGAAAAGCTTCGTCTACGTTGAGACCCAGAGACAAACCGACATTCTTGTGGCTCTTGATGGCATCCTCAACGTCTATCCTCACTCCAAGTTGACACTAGTGGATATCAAGGACATGCCCGAGCTTCTGCGCGTCACCAAGACACCGACACTGGAGCCCGGCGCATGGGTGCGACTTCGAAGACCGCCCAAGCACAGCGGAGACTTGGCTCAAGTCATTGATGTCACTGAGAATGGATTGGAAGCCAGAGTCCGATTTATCCCCCGACTCGACTACGGCATGCGAGATGAAGCTCTGTCTGCGGTGACTGCGGATGGAAAGCGTAAGAGGCCCCCGGGAATGGGCCCGCGACCTCCCCAGAGGCTCTTCAGCGAGATTGAGGCACGAAAGCGTCACCCCCGTCACATTCAGGGTAACCCGACCACCAACACTTGGACGTATATGGGCGAAGAGTTTGAAAACGGGTTCCAGGTCAAAGATGTCAAAATCCAGCAGCTCGTGGTGACGGATGTCAACCCTTCTCTGGAAGAAGTCACACGATTTGCTAGTGGCGCTGATGATGGCACGGAGAACCTTGACTTGAAGGCTTTGGCCGCCAGTTTGAAGGACAGCAACACGCTCGTCACGTACCTGCCTGGCGATATCATCGAGGTGTACGCTGGAGAGCAGAGAGGTGTTGTTGGCAGAGCTACCAATGTGCAGGGTGACATTGTGACCATGTTTGTCACAGAGGGTGACCTGAAGGGCCAGAGCATCGAAGTCCCCATCAAGGGCCTCCGCAAGCGCTTCAAGATTGGTGACCATGTCAAGGTGATTGGCGGCAGCAAGTTCCAAGACGAAGTCGGTACAGTGGTCAAGATTTCCGAGGACCGTGTCACGCTCTTGACGGACCAGACGAACAATGAAGTGACAGTATTCAGCAAGGATTTGCGAGAGGCCAGCGACATTGGTGGACAAGGATCACTTGGCCAGTACGAACTTCACGACCTCGTGCAGTTGGACCCTACTACAGTCGGCTGCATTGTCAAGGTGGACCGAGAGTCATTGGTTGTGTTGGATCAGTTTGGAGACACTCGTCAAGTCATGCCGTCTCAGATTCCCAACAAGCTTCCCAAGAGAAAGCAAGCAGTTGCCGCTGACCGGGAGGGCTCAGAAATCCGCCTCGACGACGTGGTGAAGGAGTTCTCTGGACAGCAACGCCAGGGCAAGATCATCCACATCCACCGCTCCTACGTCTTCCTGCACACCCATGCCACCAATGAGAATGCAGGTGTCTTTGTCACCAAGGCGAGCATGGTTAATACGATCGCTGCTAAGGGAGGCCGTGTTAACGCAGCAGCGTCTGGGCCTGACCTGACTACTATGAACCCTGCCTTGAAGATTCACAAGAACGGCACCGAGAACAAGCCTCTCACCAAACAGTTTGGCCGAGATCGTGCCATCAACCAAACCGTCATCATCAAGAAGGGAGCCTACAAAGGTCTCCTTGGTATCGTCAAGGACACGACAGATACCCACGCTCGTGTTGAGCTCCACACCAAAAACAAGACCATCACTGTTCCCCGAGACTGCCTCAACTTCAAGGACAAGAACACCGGTATAAACATTGACATCAACGGCAGAGGACGGCCCGCACCGGGCGGAGCAGGACGCGGCTCAGGGGATAGAGTCCCGGGCTGGCAAGGAGGATCTCGCACACCCATGGGCTCCGGCGGCGCAGACCGCGTCCCCGCCTGGGGATCACGAAGTGAGTTGTTTCTCGTCTTGTATTGTTTTCTATTTTGCTAACAAAGAATTAGCTCCTGCACAAGGCGGCCGTACGCCAGCATGGAAAGGCCAAGACTATTCCGGATCCCGAACGCCGGCTTGGGCAGATGGATCGAGGACTGTCAATCCATATGATGGAAGCCGAACTGCTTACGGATCTGGCTCACGCACGCCGGCCTGGCAAGC
The DNA here is from genome assembly GCA_020045945.2 of Trichoderma semiorbis. Lineage (NCBI taxonomy): Eukaryota > Fungi > Ascomycota > Sordariomycetes > Hypocreales > Hypocreaceae > Trichoderma > Trichoderma semiorbis. The sequence continues at coordinate 4,478,939 of CM034695.1, forward strand.
CGGTGCCAGAACACCGGCTCCGGGTGACGCATTCGGTGCTGGTTCGCGCACTCCAGCCTACGCTGGTGGAGGTGGAGGTGAGAGCTGGTCTTCTGGTTCGAAAACACCCGCATGGGGAGTCTCGGCACCGACGCCTGGGGCCAGCGAGTCTTGGGGTTACACACCTGGGGCTGCCACTTCTTCTGCCTACGATGCCCCGACTCCTGGAGGCGCCATGTCAGCTCCTACTCCTGGTGCCTTGAGCGCGCCTACACCCGGCGCCTACAATGCTCCCACCCCGGGAGTTGCACCGACGCCTGCTGGCGGCTGGCAAGGCGGATGGGGAGGAACAGACTCGGCCCCGACACCAGCAGCCGGAGCGCCGACACCCTCTGCGTCCGGATATGGTGGCTACTCGGCACCAACGCCTTCAGCCTACGGAGCGCCCGAGACACCTGCGGCTAGCGGTCCGAGATACACGGATGATGATTGAGCATCTCCGCTGGGGAAGTGAGCTATATATTGTTTCTGACATGGTGGATATGGCGTTTTTTGGAATCAAAACTGCAGTAATACTGGTGAAGAGCAGGCAGATGGCTAGTTGAAGCAGACAAATCTCAAAGGTTACTGGGAAGCGCGTGGCTATAAAGAAAAGAAAAAAAGTAAATAGGGACAGTTTTTACGTATTACTAATGAAAATCTCTTGCATAAAGATTGGAGCCAATCCGTGTTTTGACTTGATATGAGGCTGTGATTTTGTTGTCGTGATTTGTGTGGATTCCGGAGCCGTTGTCACCTGGCCCGAGTTTCGGCCGAAAGGCCTTGCAACCAAACAGTTTGGGAGCCAAATCGTAGCTACACATATTTACCAAACCACAATTACGACACAACATTATAAAAAGCGCACACAATGTTTCGTTCACGGATACGCAGCCGACTGCTGGAGCGCTACGAAAGACAAGTCTGCGAGAAACTCTACCAGCGGACGAATAATGGCTCCGGGCGGAGCTTTGCCTCGGTGCAGGCATCGACGAGAGGATATGCGACGAGCAAGAACACAGCGAATGCGAACGCCAGTGCTTCGAAAGCAGTGAATAAATCTGCACATGGATCGGCGTCTTCTCCACGGATATCCTCTACGACGACATCTGCGACAGGAACAGTAGCGGCAGAAGCGGGCGCAGGAACAGGAGCGGCCCTACGAACAGCCGAAGCGCGAGACTCTGCGCTGCGGGCGGCGCGCATGCGACGGCTCGCACAACAGCAGGATAGGTTGGCGGAGGAAGCGAAGAAGAAGGAGGCGAAGAGGGAGTATAAGAGGAGGTATGATACGGCGGCGAGGAAGTGGGTTTCGACGATTATTGCGTTGCCGATATTGCTTGTTACGAGTTATTATTTGTTTGACAGACGTGAGTTTTCCCCTTTTCCTTTTCCTTTTTTGAGGTCTTCGATGATGAGGATGAGGATGAGATGGGAGTAAGAGAGGGAGAGGGAGAGAGAGGGATTTTGCTGATTTGACTGACTGGGGGTTTAGTTGCGTTGAGGAATGAGCCGAAGAGTTTAGAAAAGTATCGGGGGGAGCATCGGGAAGAGAAGAAGTGAGGATCTTTTTTTTTTTTTTTTTTTGGGGGTCGGTCGAGATGTTATGCTTTTGGATGAATGATGTATTAGAGCTGGCGCATGATACGACTTGGGCTAGATGGATTGCTTTTGCATATGCAAGGCGTTGTATATATTACTACATGTACTGGGTATTCAGAACATCGACAACAGCATTGATTCTTATAGGAGAACCTCTCCCCATATCTATATACCTTATCCAAGAGAAGACATCATTATATATATGCAAAGAAAAAAGAGTCTACAGCTTCGACCTCACAGGCGCCGTGCCATTCTTCAGCATCTCCTCGGCATCCCTCTTGGACCACTGCTTCATCAGCTTGCGGATGATCTTGCCGCTGGCCAGCTTGGGCACCTCGTCGATGAAGGTGACGCCGCCGACGAGCCGCTTGTGCTTTGCGACGCGCGTGGCGGTCCAGTCCTGGATGTCCTTGGGCGTGACTTTGCCCTTTGAGGATGGCTGGATGACGACGTATGCGCGGGGCCATTCCTCTTCGTCGCTGTTGAGGGTTTTGGTTAGCATCTGAACGAGAGAGGGTGGCTTCTTCTTCTTTTTGAAAGGGTAACGTACAATTTGATTTCGACGACTGCTGCGTCGGCGACGTGCTCGTTTTCTAGAAGGACAGCTTCGAGTTCAGCTGGGGCGACTTGCAGGCCATTGACCTTGATGAGTTCCTGTATATCAACTCTGTTAGCAATCAAATCATGTACGTCTCGGAACTTATACCACTGACCTTTTTTCGATCTACAATGGCAAACATGCCGTCCTTGTCACAAACGGCAATATCACCAGTTCTGAACCAGCCGTCCTGGTCTAAACTCTCCCGTGTCGCCGCCTCGTTCCTCCAATATCCCAAACACACATTAGGGCCTCTGATGAAGAGTTCGCCGGGCGATCCCACGCCAACCTCCTTGCCATCATCGTCGAGCAGCTTAAACTCGCAGTTGGGAAGCAACCTGCCTACCGACCCGCCACTATCACCCTCCAGACCCTCGGCGAAGCTGATGCCGGTGCAAGTCAGCTCCGTCATGCCATAGCCCTGCGTGATGCGAATGTTGAACTTTTTCTCGCACGTCGTCTGCAGCTCTCTGGACAGAGGCGCGGCGCCGCATGTGATGTGCCGCACGCTGGAGAGGTCGTAACGCACGGTCTCGGGGCGCTTGGCGAGCATGACGACGATGGGCGGCGCAATCTGCAGCTGGGTGATTTTGTAGCGCTGGACGGTGGCCAGGAAGTCCTCGTAGTGGAACTTGGACATGATGTAGATGGGCGTCAGCGTCTTGCCGGCGAGCAGACAGGCGTAGAGCTGGCCGTAGGCGTGGTACAGCGGCAGCAGGCCGACCCAGCGGTTGCGCGGCATGAGATCCCATTCGGGCTGTCTGTGGACGTGGCGGAGGTGGTTGACCTGCTCGACGTTGGCGATGAGGCTGGAGTGAGGCACGCAGACGCCCTTGGGGAGGCCTGTCGTGCCGGAGCTGAAGTTGATGGTGGCGACAGTGTTGCGGGCTTCGGTTGGGGTGAATTCGGGCCATTGCCATTTGTAGGCGTCCTGGTGAGGGGCGAGCATGGATCTCCAGTCGGGGATGCCATCTTGGAGGGGGGATTCCTCGTCGGAGAACTGGAAGATGCGGTTCTTGGGGATGCCGACCTTTGATGCGGCTTCAAGGACCTTGGGTAGGACGCTGGGGTGAGCGAGGACGGCCTTTGCCTCTGTGTTATTGAGCTGGTAGCTCAGCTCTGTGATGTGGCGAAGAGAGTTGAATTAGCTGTCTGATACCTCTACTCTCTTTTATATGTGTGCTATATATATGAGAACAACATACCTTGCACCGTAAAGACTGGATTGGCACCGCTAAAGATGTAGCCCGAGCCCGTCAGCCCCAGATACGCAACGGGCACAAAGATGTGGTTCGGCGAGCACATCATGACCACGTCTCCCCTCTTCAGGCCCATCCGCTGCAGACCAAGGCCTAGACGCCGGACCCATTGCAACAGCTGATGCGGCGAGAGACTCTTGCTGGGATCCTTGGCGTTGTGCCAGATGGGCTCGTGGGAGAGTGTGGATCCATTGCCGAAGAGATAGGTCAGGAGGTTGGTTTGGGGGATGTCGAGATGTTCGTATAAAGACTTGAACGGCATTGTGAGAGGTGAGGCGGGATGGACGAGATGAGATGTGTGGTGTGTAAAGAGAGAGAGAGAGAGGGAGAGAGGGTGAAAAGTTCAGGAAGGGCGCGATTGAGTCGAATCTCAACAAATCTATACACTAATAAAAAAAACAGAACAAGGATTCCCACTGGTGGGACTATCTTCAATGGGTTGCCCGACCCTCTTAAAAGGTTCTGAGGCGATCGTCAACTTCCCCCTCAACAAAGGGACGCCAACCCGCGGGAAGATGCACCACAACCGAGGCTTCGCTTCCTTCTAGACGGTTATTTTTTAACCAGAGGCGAAGAGGTAACCCCTGTCAGATCTAGCTTTTGGCCACAGCAATTGGCTGCACGGTGACCATGCTTGGCTAGAGTGGGAACTTGGAAAAGCTGGGGTAAGACTAGGACGGAAATAGTGAAGAAGGGGAATAACAAGAAAGAAAGAAAAAAAAAAGAGAAAAAAGAAAAGATCTGGTATAACTGATGACAAGCGATATTGTTATATAATTTTGGAATTTTTATCTTAACTTTTTTTTCTTATTTCTTTGAGGCTTTCTTACTTTCTCGGGGAGCGGCTATTCGTGTCCGAATGTCCGTAACAGGATTCGGAGAGCATGGGGGAACGTGGGGCTGTTTCGGAGAGAAGAGGGGAAAGCGAGAGTCATGGATTGGTCGGCGAGACGGTTGGAGAGACGGTTGGAGAGATTTTTACCAAGGTAAAGGCCAGGGATTGAGCCTTTATACAACTGCAGAAGAAATATCACCTTTGTTTGATATCTGACTGTAGCGGCGTCAGCGGGCATTGGCCCTAATAGGAAATTCCCTCTGCGACGGGTAAGGGATTACTAGAGGCTTGAGAGGTAATGAACTACAAAAGTCAATTCGTCACCGTTAGGTCGGCGTAAGCGGTAGGATGAATTTTATATACCCAACTAGGCATGTTGATGTTGTAGGTACACAGGTTCTATGCTCGTGTATGTATGTACAATCGCATTCCTGAATCCTACAGTCCCCACCAAGTTAGGTAGGGATCAATCCCATTGAATGTTGCCTATGAGAGCCCATCTCGTAAGTTGAAACCATAAACCGTTAATATATACATAATACCCTCACACGCAGCTATACCCGCCATCAACCGCCAACCCAAACCCATTAACAAAGCTGCTCAGTGACGACGCCAGAAATACAATGCCGTCGGCAATCTCCTCGGGCTGGCCCAACCTCCGCAGGGGCGTCTCCTTAACATGCGCATGCAGCGGGTGATTCTCAATCTTACTCCAGGCATCGCCACCCATCATGGGCGTCTCGATGTAGCCGGGGCAGATGGCGTTGATGCGGATGTTGGAGCCCGAGTACGCAACGGCGTCGGCTCCGGTGATGCCAATGACGCCTGTGTTGTATTATCTGATGTCAGCGGATCATTAATCTTGGAGTGACTTGTGAAGAGAACTCACCGTGCTTGGCGGCGGCGTAGGCAGTGTAGTAGATGGGATAGAGCGGCTTGATGAGGCCGTATAGCGATGAAACGTTGATGACGGCGCCTCGTCCCCGTCGTGGGCCGAGATCTCTGCCATAAGGTTCAGCAAACGAATAGCCAGCCATGGGATGAAACTTGAGTTTCTTTTTTTTTTGGGTTCACTCTCACTCTTGGTCTTTCATGATACGGAGCTCTTCTGTTTGGCAGAAATGCACGCCACTCAGGTTGATGCTTAGAACCTTGCTCCAGTTCTCCTCATCCAGCTCGTGCACTTTTCCCTCCTTGCCAATGATGCCGGCGTTGTTGACGGCAACGTCCAGCCGGCCGAAGCGCGCTACGATTTGCGACAGCACTTTCTTGACTTGTTCGGACTTGCTGACGTCGAGTTCTAGTGCCATGACTTCAACGCCGGGCCATTGGTTGCGTATATTGGCTGCTACGGTTTCGAGACCTTGGACGTTGACGTCTGTGATGGCTAGCTTGGTGATGCCGTATTTGGCAAAGGCGTACGCTGTATGTTCCCCAATGCCTGTGAGAAATCGCATGTATTAATTTAGAGCGGTTTCCTCTACAGCTGGGTATGTATTGTGGGAGTATTGTGTGGATGATGCTTTGGGGATTTCCATGAGGACTTACCAGAGGCAGCGCCTGTCACAAAAGCTGAGCCTTCTAATAGCGATGCCATTGTGAAATTGAAAGTTGACACAGATTCAAAACTGAATTAAGGAAAAGAAAATATGATAGAAGGATGAGAGACAAGGAGAAGAGCGAAAAGGACAAAACTGTTCCGTGGCTTTATAGACCACCTCAAGCAGCTTTCACAGCCAGCAATGACTGACCGAAAGGATTAGCATGCAGAAACAGAGAACCCGCACATATACGCACCCCACTAAGCCGATCTGGCATAATGATCATGTTCTCTTCACGAGTGCGGGCCTTTATTTTGCAGTCTCTATTGCTTTACGTCCATGGCGATTCACGCGAAACACTCTCTACCCACGGAGGTTGGCCACTGTCATTGACCTAGACACGTCACCCAGTCCGAATCCAACCTCGTATCGTAATATTTGCTATACATGAAGGATTTGAATAAGATGACATGCATTTCGGAGTGCCGGTTTGGCATGTAGAATACATCTCGTTGCAGTATAAATGGATCAGTCGGGCCGCTTGACTCCGCGGCTTCAGTATGCAGTGATGATTAATAAGATATGGAATATTATTCATTTGACTACCTATGCCGAAAAGGTGAGTATTGTATGACACTTTTGAGAAATATAGGTGGATAGGGTTATGGCTGGTGAATCGCGCAGTGAGCCATCAATTGGTGCGGTCTTTTAATCAGTTGCAACACGTTGCTGAAGGCTCACTCACTTTCTTATAGGTATGCAAGTCTCGAATTGGACAATAAAACAGACCCAGAGTATAAATCTGAATACTTGGATAGTCATTTCACTATGCGCAGAGGTCAAGGCCGAAAGAGCATCACATGTTCAAAAGACAGAGGCAAGTGTTTGTTTCACAGTATTTATATTGATTGACCTGGCTTCGCTAATAAAGACGAAGTGCATGCAGGCATCCGAGTTATATCATAAAAGATACACAATGAGCAAACCAACGCCACGGCGAGCCCGTGATTTTACAGGCTCAAGCCATCCCAAAACCACCCGTTGATCCAATATACCTTGGAAGCAACAATGACATTAACATACAGAAGAACAAAGGGAAACTGAAAGACAAAGAAAGACATGATGTAATTTGTCAAGTCAGGTCGAGTTACTCGCTCGGCTTGGGCGGCTGGAAGCGCGCAATGGACTTCTGGATGCCCCTCTCCATGCCCTTGGCCATCTTCTCGAGCGGCAGCTTCTCGTCGAGCTTCTTCATAGCCTTTGCGATGGGGGGCTCGATGCGCTGGGCGGTGCGCTCGGCGGGGGAGCTGAAGTAGTTGATGTTGCGCTCCCAGCGAGGCGCCCACTTGTTGGTCTGGCGCTGCAGCCGCTCTTCGGCGCCGGGCATGGCCATGTAGAGGGGGGCGAGGACACCGACGCCGGCGGCGGAGATGCAGAAGATCTCGGTGGGCTTGGCCTTGGGGAGACGGGGGACGCGGGGAGCCATGATGATGGATGTGGTGTTGATGAAGATGTGAGAGAGTTGTTGTGGTTTGATTGGTACGGGTTCTGATGATGAAATCAAGAACAGATTGTTATTTGAGAGTCTGTCGATGCCAGGTTAGTATTGTGTGCGACGATATTCAGATTGAAACAATGATGAAGAAAAGCATACCTGTTTGCAGTGTTTGTTGATGGAAATGGATGATGATGATGATGTAGGAGGATCAATGAGGCCAGACACACACAAACCCCCTCCCTTCCGTCCTTTATATACCCCGGACTGAATCAACTGCGGGTACCCAATCGCTTCTCCCCCTCAACCAGGGATGACACCACCCTCACGCGGCCAGAGACAAGGCAAATACGCCCGAGTACGGGGTGGCCAAGTCGACAGCGGGCGGGGTAGACATGAAGTGACATGGCTGACAATAGGAGGCAAAGTATCTGCAAGCCGCCGGAGGTACCAGTTTCGCTTGCATTTGGGTTGCGTTGGATGGGAACCAAAGTTCGTGCGGAGAAGGGCTTGGGGGTGCTTGAGAGTGTGCAGTGTTAGCGGAGTGTCGCGGGAGTGCAGGTCTCTGATGGCGACGGAGTGTATGAGACAGTACTCGCTGGCTGTTAACGCAGTACGTACAGTACAGTGTCGAGTTGATTGCGTTCCATCGGCTACATCATTCAGCAGCTCTCCATCTCCATCTCCCAGTTCATCTCTCACAAATCAAGGCGAATGTAACAAGCCACCCCAGCCAGGCGGCCACCGCATGCATCAATCGCACCACACCACACCACTCCTCGTTCCGCTTCGTCCAGGGTCGCAGCACGCATAATCCATCGCATCAGAGCCACGAACCATTCATCCGCCCCGTGCCTGGCGCATTACTCAAAACGGGCACATCGCGAGCCTCACTTTTCCCTCATCTTCTTCTTCAACACCATTCTCCTTCATCTCGACTTCCATCTCTTCCGGCACTTGTCATCAAATCGCCCATCTCAAGGCCCCGCCCCCAGACAGACGCTACTTTGGCTCGATGGATTCGATGGACTCTGGCCCACTGCCTCGGCCCACTTCCCCAGACGGCACAACGATCCCTTTTGCTGCTTCGTCTCCACCAACCGAGTCCTGCTGTGTCCCCCTTTTCCCTTTTCCCTTCGTCTCTCTCGCCCTCTGCCTGTCAGGCCCTCTTACTAACGCGGACTCGTACTAGTAATACGGATACTTTGGCTGGCATCGTTGGTGCTCACCGAGAGAAGCGGAGTCGCTCTTGCGCTCACCGTCGTCGCCGAGACAGACAGATGTTTACAGTGAAGCACAACTCCCGAGTATGCAGGAGAGCGTCATAATATATTATCAAATTTGTGCCACCAAGGAGATTTGCACAAGCGAACGCCGCAGCTCCTCAAGCAACCAAGCTGCTGTGCCACCTAAATTCACAGCTGCAGGCCGTATTTACCCCTCAGGCATCCCAACCCGTCGCGCCACTCGTCATCCCATCAGCACGTTCACATTGGCTGAGCAATCAACACTAGGCCGATTCCAGGCCATTTGCCTGAATTGCCTTGCTGCCCCCCAGAGTTTCGCCCGTTGCTGGTGGCGACATGATTGGTGAGAGACGCCCATGTGATTGGGCCAGCGGCGCTGTCTCGTGTACCGCCTGGTCGTGTACAGGGTACTGAGGGTAACATTGCCTGCCGGATTCAGCATGTACCTCGCGTGCCAGCAATGTACTCATTTGCCTTGGCTCATTGCCATGTTTCCATTGTTGAATTTGCACGTGCAAAAATCAATTGTTTCGAACTCGTCAAGAAGCTGTTTGCTTACGGGGTACACTACGTCCGGTTTATCCAACCAGATTGTGCAAAGTGGCTGCGTCTTCTCACAGAGCATAATTCCGTCGCAGAAAATACAAGCTACTGTTAGGAATGTGCAATGGTAAGTTCCTGAATACTAACAGAGGTTGAATTACTAATAAGGGAGTGGCTATTCCACATCCCGTACGGAGGAGTATCCTCAGTTGCATATGCTATTCTCACATAACAGTGGATGCCTAGATACCTACAGTATTACACTCTTTCAGCCAGCTGTTCGCCAGCATTATATCCTGAAAAGAAGGAGCTATAGCATATATGCATGAACCAGCAGAAATCATCATCACAACAATCTCCGTCTTATCCCCCACCGCCCGTCCTCGTCACCATCCTCAATGTTATGTAGCAGAATGCTCAACTTCATATCGGCTTCGAGTCCAGCCTGGCGCCGCTTCTCACTATCTTCATTATACCTTTCGACTTGTTGAATCTTAGCCATCTTGCTTCGTCTCGGCCCCAACCACTTAAGCGCGGCCCTGCCTGAGAGATATGTGTCGTCCTTGCATATCCCCATGTAAGTGCCAGTGTGGAGGAACGCGTCGTTGTCATGCTCATGCTCGGGAGTTGGAGCTGTACTTTCCATCTCCATGAATGATTCCAGAGTCGTCTCTTGCGATACATCTTGTGACACCTCTTGAGGTGGGGCGTCCTGTGGATTTTCCTCTTCCGCGTCCTCATCCTCTGTATCCAGCATTTCATTCGTCGGACAGACAGTGTACAATTCTTTTAGCCCGCCGAACCATTGATGGATGGCATCTTGAGTCGCATGTATGTAACCTGGACCCCAGTCGAAGGCCAACTTTTGAACATTATGCATCCAACTGGTCCTGGCCATCGCTTTCCAGGATTGCAGAGGAGTCCACCTGTCCATGTCAGTGCTTGGCCAACTGACATAGAGGATGTCTCTGGCGGCCTTGTATCTCACGACACAGCGGCGGCCATAGGAACAACCCCGGAATGAGTTATAGCCCCATATGGTGATCTCATTGGGCAGGATATTCTCTAGGATCAAAGCTCGATGTGCTCGGCTGACAGAGACGGCAGCTCGAGCTGCAGCCGTTGACGAGACGAGAGCAGGAGTAACCACTACCCTGCCTTGATTCCGGGCCGTGACTCGTAAGACTCCGTGGGATCCGATGACCCTCTCCCATATATCGATAAGAAGTTCGGTAGGGAGGTTGTTGAATGACGGGACAAGTCTATCTTGCCCTATCGACATTGTGTTGTCGTGTGCCCTTTCTGGATTGAGACAAACAGCGTATTGGCGAGCCGTAGGACCGCGGAATCCAGTCAAGGGCGGTGCTCTGTCTGGATTGGGACAATTGGGATAGACAGTGTGGCGGCCAGCCATGGGGCATTAATTTCGAAGTGATCTATATGGTAGTGAGAGTTGGGAAGAGTACCTTACGATGGGAAAGAAGAAGAGGCACGGGGGAGACAAGCTGGGCAAATATATAGACTCCCTATTACAATGTACATTTTCTGGAAAGCTTCGAGTCTATGGCAGTCTTATAGTTTCAAGTCATATACATATATAGTTTACAACTGCTCTGATGAACGAAACGATGGGGAACTATCTTGGTTGCCTTATAGCTTATAAACGCGCCATGCATACACGTTGCCACATGCCTACATTTACTTTTCTGGCTTCCAAGATCGTTTTTTACGTCAGTTTTGTTCTACCTGGCAAATCGCTAGTAGCGAGCAAATAAAAGTATGGCTTTGACAAGATTCACGTGTAGAGCAAGCACCTTTTATTTTGTGTCCAATAGTTTCTTGATGTTTAGATACTTGTATTCGCTGACACTAACCCCCATATTCCTCCAAGACATACGAGAATAGTCTGCGGGAGTTTAAGACGCAGCTCTTTGCATTATATGTACTACTGATGGGAGATACGATAGGCCGTAGGACGCTGGATAGTCCGCTTGCGATGCCGGGTATCCAGAAGCCACTCCATGTTTGATGGAACATGCCGTCTCGGAATCCGCATGGGAGATTGTTAAGTTCACTTCTGCACAGCGTCAATGGCCCCGCTCGCCGTAGAAGATTCCATGTGCTCGACTCTCTGGGCGCCCTGTGTACTTGAGTTTTGCTTTAGCCAAAGTAGAGTTCAGTATATGACCCAGATACAGCAGACGCTAGACAGCCAGTTTGAGATGCTAAACTACCTAAAAGCCACTCCAAAATTGAACGATATAGACTATATAAAAATCCGGACCGGAGATATTACGTTCACATCTGCTAAGCTTCAACAACCCAATAGCCATGGAGAAATCCATATGCTCGACTCTCTAGGTGCCTTGTGTACTCGAGTTTTGCTTTGGCTAAAAATAGAGTCTAGTAAATAAACTTGGAGGCTGAGTGGGCTGAGAATGGCTTTTCTCCCCCTTTCCATCTCAAGTATGATGGCATGACCAACAGCGACCAGATAGGGGAGAAGTATAATAAAGATAGCCTCACTCCTCCAGATCCACAGGACAAGTTGGATACTTGTCGAGAGCTGATTAGAAGTCATATTTGGGCAAGAAGATGAGTGGTGTCCTCGTACCGTCCAAGTAGACAGATAGTATGTTATACTTTTCTACATGTAGACACTCCATCAGGAATTCTGCGCACAACGTATGGGCCTCCGCTGTCTCGTAATATTGCGAGCAATATTCTGGCTCAAGCCGGTGCCCACAGCTGGTATATGAACGCCCCCTCTCCGTTATTCCAAATCGTCTTCATCATGTCTTCATCCTTTCTGTGAGCGAACTGCAGCTGGAATCGTGCTGCAAACTCCTCCTCGTACACTACCTACTCAGGTACTTAACAGTCGATCACATAAAACCACCTACCGACCTATTTCGTTAACCTCGCAAAATGCCAATGCCACCTTTTATTCCTGGTTACCTCCAGAGAGAGATTTCGAAGCATCGTAATCTGGCTCCGGAAACGACGAATTCCCTTCTTCCAGAATTAGATGAGCCGCTTTCCGGGTCGGAAGACACCGCCTATGCGATATTTTTTCTTGGCCTATTCATCGCTATCTTCATGGCTATAATCATTTGGGATTTGAAGAGTAAATACGGGCCCGGATGCGCCCGCCTACTTGCCAGCATCAGCTTCATCAAGGCGCGAAACGCATTCACCAAGATCAAGAGCTTTGCGAAGCGACGGGAGAGAACCCCAGACCCAGACGACGACAGCGATGGTACTACCGTGACTACCGGACCTTTAGCGACGAATCATGTTGAAAAAGCCTCCGGAGCGTTGTCGGACGTCGAACTCGGTGTTATGATTACGCCGTTTGTGGTGCCGTTTACGGAGGGTACGGGGACCGGCGAGGAAGCGTGTGGGAGGAAGTGCGAGGCGAATGGTCGCCGGACATTTGATCAAGACGCCGACGGCGGCTCTGGAGTTGACAGGCCGGAGAGATTGGAGAGATTGGAGGGTTCACCGACAGCCGACGGAGTGATTGTCTGTCCAAGATGGATGGCTTAGACTGTGGAGATTTCGGAGCTTGTTTTTGGTGGTTTTGGATGGAGTAAAAAGGACTCACGATGGGGTAGCTAAATTGGATTGCCATTTCAACACTTTTCTTTTGTTTGGGTATTAAGGAATAATATAGTGAGGATAAAGGAGTCGAGGCGCAACAGAACTGGTAGGTAGTCCTCGTTTGAATGGGATTCGAAGATGGTTCCGACGAAGTGCGACCGACCGCTCGCGATAACACACTTGCATCAATCAATCACATGCGTGATGACACCCCCATGCACGAAGGGTAACATTGGGCACGAGCGAACTAATATATTGCAACGGAACATCGCCATCGGCTCGTCGGGGAACTGAATTGAAATGTGTGCGACGAGACGAGGGCCCGGCGACCGACGACCCGAAGGGACTCCGACAGCCGGGGAGTGGAGGGATTAGAGATGAGGCTAATGTAAGTCGAGATGCATCTCGGCAGGGCGGTTGAAAGTTGATGCTGATTTACGGAGGCATTACATCGGTTAGCCGAGTAAATTGTAATCAATGTATTCAAACGTGAAGCTGTAGCCATCAGATTAGTAGCATCTGGAGCAACTCATGATTCAACATCAATGATAGCGGCAATAATCAACATCCATGCCCAATCCTAAGGTCATCCAGGTGTTCAAAAATTCCCCAAGATAAGGCCCCGGCAAAAGCAGGGCTGAGTGGGAACAACCTGGAAGCACTAGAAGGGGGGCTCCAGCGGTCAACAATAGCGCTATGCAGCCCCTAATGAGGGGCCCCTGAACAGCCCAATCAGCGGCATTCCAGCCCCACCAAAGGAGCTCGAATGTGAAAGCCGAGGGTCCGTTCCCTGGAGCTGCCTTACGTACAACGAGTGGCGATCTGACAAGATTGATTGCTCCAGACGTCAAACAAGTGCTCAGGTGACGACACGCCGGTAATCGTCGGCCTTTTTTTTTAGCAGCAGTGATGATACTAATTGATCCATGAACTCGGACTGTCGCTCCCTTTTGCATTTTGCCATTATCCGTCAGTTTCGACTAGATACGAGCGCTATCCGAAAAGTACCTTCAACTAAACCATCGTGCATATCAGTACTTCTTTCCCCATAATCTCTTTCCTCCTCGCTTCAATTTATTCATCCCTCCTTCACCTCCTCCTCTAACTTCAGCTTCAGCTTCTTCTTCCGCTGTCTATATCGCATCTCGTATTCCGGATTGATTGCATCTTCACTCCAACAATCAAATCCGCACAGCATCGCCGCCGCCACCAACACACCTCTTCGGTCCGGCCCGTCGCCAGCATTGCTCACCCACGCGAATTGCTCCTCATCAATCAATCTATCCGACTAGACGCCATTGCTTACCTCGTCCGAATCTCGCTCGAGTAAGCAGCCTCCTGTCATCCATCCATCTACTGCTCGCATCGGGCATACAGAGCAACGTCAGCATCAGCACCTTTAAAGCCATTGTCACTGCTACTCGCGTTCTCGCTTCCGCTTCCCCCATTTTCTCGTCCATCTACCTCCCTCCTGCTCTTCGGTTCTACAGCAACAAAGAATCCAGATTGCCTCGCTGTGATGCATCTGTCTGCTGCTCAATCAACATAACCAAATCTACCCCGATCCCCTCTCTTCATCACCGCGCCGCCATGGCCTCTAGAACACCGACATGCTTTGCGCGGCAGCTGCATCAAGCTGCCCGGCCCCGGAGTCTTCTTTCACGACAAACCTCGCCCAAGATCCAGAGCCGTGCTTTCACAAGGCCAACAGCTGCCAGACACAGCCCCGAGGCAATCAAGGCCAAGACACCTTCTCCCCACCACATTTCTCCACGGGCTGTCGCTTTGCTGGCCAGCATAAGTCTCTTGTCATTTGGCTATGCCCTTTATCGGACACCGCCGGCTGCTTTTGATGCCGCTGCCGCTCTACACTCCGAAGATGAAGGATACAGCCAAGCGGTTCTTCGCGATGACCGCAATCCGAATCTGCCCCGGTTTCGCATATCCGAGATCCGCAAGCACGACGCCAAGTCAGCGCATCCCTGGGTCACCCACGGCGACAAGGTCTACGATATCACCGAGTGGATTTCGGCTCACCCTGGTGGCCAGGTCATTTTGCGAGCCGCCGGTGGCTCAATTGAGCCCTACTGGAACATCTTCACCATCCACAAGAACCAATATGTCTACGACATCCTCAATCAGTACCTCATTGGCTACGTTCACCAGTCTGATCTGATTGACGGCAAGCCCGCCCAGGAGACAATCGAAGATCCCTTTGCTGACGATCCGGTGCGACACCCCGATCTCATTACCCGGACGCTCAAGCCTCGCAATGCCGAAACCCCTGAACAGGCTCTCAGCGCCCAATTTATTACTCCCAATGAGTTGTTCTACGTCCGCAACCACATGTGGGTGCCCAAGCTCACCGCGGATGAGGCCGAGGCGCACGTCCTGACCGTAGAGTTACCCGACGGCACTACCAAGGAGTACACCCTGCGCGATCTCAAGACCAAGTTTGCCGAGAAGAAAATCACGGCCGTGCTGCAGTGCTCTGGAAACCGTCGAAGCCACATGAGCCGAGGGTCTGACCGCGCAACCAACGGATTGCAGTGGGAGGCTGGTGCAATTTCCAATGCCACGTGGGAGGGCGTTTTGCTGGCTGACATCCTCGCTGATGCCGGCTTTGACGCTGCCACTGTGAGAGATGGCACCAGTGAGGCGCAGCATGTGCAGTTCTCTGGTATGGAGGCATATGGTTCATCCATTCCCATCAAAAAGGCCGTCGACCCCCAGGGTGACGTCTTGTTGGCGTATGGGATGAATGGCAAACCTTTGCCACGGGATCACGGCTACCCATTACGATCAATCGTGCCCGGACACGTCGCCGCCCGGTCAGTCAAGTGGCTCAGTCATGTCACTCTCAGCGATGAGGAGAGCCCTAGCCAGTGGCAGCGCAAGGACTACAAGTGTTTCGGCCCCAATCAGACAAAGGTCGACTGGGAAAAAGCTCCCGCTATCCAGGAGATGCCCGTCCAGAGTGCCATCACCGGTGTCAAGCTGGGCGAATGGACGGCGCAGAGCCAGTCAACGCCAAGCAGCTCAGATGGACCTGCGAAAGAAGTTGCCCTCAATGGGTATGCCTATTCTGGCGGTGGACGATCAGTCATCCGCGTCGATGTCTCGCTTGACGATGGAAAGACCTGGTCGCAAGCCAATCTGTTGCCAGACCAAGAGTCAAAATATGACGGCAAGTCTTGGAGCTGGAAACGATGGACGTTTAACGGCGCGGTGCCCTTGGAGGCGTTTAAAACCCCCGAAGACGGGGGTGCCGGCCACGAAACCGATGAAGACAAGAACACCATTAGGAGAGGTACTGCGAGAAGGCCTGCCAACGAGAGCACACAGAGCACAAAAAGCAACAGGAGATGTACCAATGTTGCCATCAAGGCAACAGACGAGGTTTACAATACGCAGCCCGAGAGTCACGCTGCGACGTGGAACTTCCGCGGGAACCTCGCCACTGCCTGGCATCGCGTGCAAGTCTGCACCGACTGCTCTCCCAACGCCATTGTTTTGAACAAGAAGAATTCTGGCCAGAAGAAATCATCATCGCATGAGAAGTCATGATAAGGTTGCATGGCATATGGATACTAGAAATGGGCTTTTGCTTTCTTTCTTATTTTCTTTTAGTCTGGGAGCGTGTGTTCTCTTATGACATCGTGGAACGGTTTTAGCATACATAGCATATCATTTCTCGGTAGAGAGACAGGACTGGAGTTGGATATTATTTTCTGTATATACCCCTTAAAACAGGTCAAGACTAATGAATTATTACTTTGATAACTATCTTCTACATCAAGGCCTGAATAGTGCGTCATCCATACCGATTACGAGAGGCTGAATGTAAAATCATGACAATACTCGAGAGATGGAAAGATACTACAACCATTCACGTCAAAATTCAGAGTGTTTTGTTCAAGAGAAATGCAACGGATACGCTGTGGGAACTTGTAATTTTCTTTTGTATATTTTACAGCATTTCACGCCTCTCCTTGCCGTCCTTGTTTAATAAAAAAAAAAGGCTTGTTCCAAATAGGCAGCCAAGCCAGGTGCCTCCCGTTCTAATCCGTATACTGATACAAATCTGCACCAAGTCACAGCCATTCCACCCAGGAACCTATTGTTTCTATCCTATCACCCCTTACTCCTCCTCATCCTCTCCGTCGGAAAAGTAGTCGAATGCATTGGGCACAGTGGCCTCTTCGTCTCCCTCACCATCCTCATCCACCGCCGTAAGCACTCCAGCGGCTGCAGCTGCGCCCGACCCAATGTCGGCGCCACCAGGAGTCTGGGGGTCTACGAGACCAAAGGGAGATCGTCCCTGGCTGCGCAACAGCTGCTCCATGACGGGGTTGACGCCAGAGAGACCCCGGCCGGAATCGGAGATGCCCTCGAGGATTGATGGGCCACCCGCAGAGCGACCGCCTCTACCAAGTGTCTGTCCAGCCACAGGGGCACGCTCAGTGGTAACCTTCTTCAACTTCTCCTCCAGAAGTGTTTTGGCTTCCTCAGGCTGAGTGTCGTCGAGGAGAAGAGGGCCACCGGTTGGCTAAAGAAAAACAAAGTTAGCGTATGTTATACTATTAGCAATCGAATGGGAGGAACTTACCTTCTTGACTGGCTTGTATCGGCCGGCTGGGAAGCTGATGTACTTGAGCTGGCCAGGCAGAACTCTGCTCATATTCTCCAACTCGTATCCGACCTTTTCCTTCTCGGGCTTCTTCTTGGAGTCGGTAGAAGCTGCCTCCTTATCGTCAGACTCCTTCTTGTCCTTGCCCTCCTCCTTGACCTTGTCATCATCCACTTCCATCTTGTCTCCGCTCTTTACGGGGGCACTATCGATGTCCATACTTTCATGACGCTGAGCCCGCTCCTTCTTCTGAGCTCTTCTCTTGGCTTGAGCTGTGGTCGACAGAATAGCCGTCGCAATAAGAGCCGGGCCCTCCTCAGTCTTAATCTCTTGCTCGGGGGGATAATCGAAGAGGCTCTGGCGGGTGGCGCAGTGGAACTTGAAGTCTGGCATCTCCAGGTCGTGGTCGAGACCGATGATGGAAGTGGGCGAGAAGCTCAGAGACAGGAAGTGGGTAAAGGGGAACCAGTACCAGTATTGGGTGAAGACTGCCATACCGACGATGCCAGCCATGTTGAGGTTGCCAGTCTGAGTCTGCAGACCAATGGTGCAGTTGCGGCCACCAGCATCAATGATACCCAGAGCAAGGGCGGCACCAAACTTAGTCATGGCATCCTCATGGCGGTCACCAACCACCTTCTTAAGCGTTTTTCGAATGGAAGCCACCTTGGGGTTCATGACCTCGTTTTGCTGAACCATGATCATGGCCAGGGAAATGAGGGCGCCCTGTCGAACAAAGTCGGTGGGATCCTTCATCATGGGCTCGAGGAGGTCGATGGCTTCGTCAAGGCCAGTACCGGCACAAGAAATACCCAGCGCCATGGCGGAACCATAGCGGACGTGAGGGTTGTAGGACTCGGACAGCAGCTCGACCATGCGGGGGACGCTGCCGGGCTTGCGGAAGAGGATGAAACCCAAGCTCATGACGGCAATTCGGCGAACGTCATCGTTGACATCGCTCACGGCTGTGTGAAGCAGTTTGCGGATAGCCTTGTTGCTGCCTGTGCCGCAGTAGGCCAAGGCAACGGTCATGATACCACCATATCGCAGAGTGGGATCCGGATCATTGAGCAGGCCCTCAATCAACACATCAGCGCCTTCCTGGCGACCGTACATGATGAGCGCCATGCCGATGGCGACACCGCGGACAATCTTTTCGTGGGTTGTCTCGTGGGCATACGTGATCATGTCTTCGAGAGCCTTGACGTTTCCGGTACCAAGCATGATCAGACCCATGGCCAATCCAACTGCCTCACCATTGAGGGCAGAGTCTTGGAAGAGGACCTCTTTCAGCTTCTCAAAGATTTCGCTATCGCCGGTGCCCATACCGGCAATACCCAATCCCAGAGCGCCACCGTGCTGAACAACCTCCTCTTCAGCCTGGCCGAATTGCATCTTGAGGTACTCCAGAGCACCGGCACCGTGGTTGGCGTGAATGAGGCCGTAGGCATACAGAGCTCCTCCCTGGCTAAAGATGGAACCATTGCTAAGACCACCTTGCTTGGGCAGATATGGCTCAAGAAGCTTTCGTGACTGAGACAGGTTGCCACGGTGGATGACACCGAGGGCAGCGGTGGCGGTGAACTTGGACCAGTTGACTGCCTTTCCAAGCCACTCGAGGTTGTCCCGGAAGAACTTGTCGTTTGTTGTGCCCTGGTTCATAAAGGCGTTGCAGAAGGTGACGGCAGTGTGGAAGATGGAGTTGCGGCCCTCGAGGCTATCTCGGACCTTGTTGAGGATGCTCAGATCGGTGTGGTTGTTGCGGTAGAGGAATTCGAGGTTGAGGCGGATAGTCTTGGAGCCGTCGAGGATGGATCGGATGTTGCGGTAGACCTTGGCCACGTCTTCCGGGAGCTCATCTTCGGGCGCAGCCTGCTGGTTCTCCAGCAGCGACTCGCTCTCTTCAGCCTTGTCGCCCTCGGCCTCTTCCTTCTTTGGCGGCTCTCCCGAAGGGAGAGAAGACAGGACCTTGCCGAGGAATTCTTGGGTGCCATTGTCATACAGATCAAAGGCGATCTGGTATGCGTTGGCAATAGCGGTACGATCGCCCTTGTCAACGAGACTGCGCAGCATGCGGGATGCCTCCTCGTCAGTGTTGAGGTAGACGACACATCTTGCGATGGCAAAGTAGTCGGGGTTCGGGATTTCGCTTAGAAGATCAAGAATCAACCGCAGAATTTCAGTGCGGAAAGCCCTCTCTTGGACAATGTCCATGCAGATGCCCAGTATGTATTCCATCAGCTCCTCGGCGGGGCCTGGCTGCCCCTCTGGCCCCTTGACCTTGGATAGCTTCTCATCCTCGCTGGCACGCTTGATGACTCTCCTGAGGATGTCGAGATTCTTGGCCTCGACGGCGATACCGACCACTTGCCTGTACCGGCCTTGCTTCAAGCAGCTCTCAAACAGGCGATCAATGATTCTCTGCAGGGAGGCTTCAGCAGCGTTGTTGGGCAGCTGGGTGATGGAGCCCGAGCGACCTTGCTTTGTTACAGGCTGGAAAGTGGCATCTAGTATGGTATTGTCGATGGAGGCGCGGGAAAGTAGAGACTTGGGTGGCAGGGTGGTGTGAGAGAAGGGAGTCGTGGGAGACAAGACGGCGCCTTCGGACGAGCTGGCAAAGGTTGTGGACAGCTCAGGCAGGTCGGAGGGCTTGGCAGCCTTGGGAACGGCGTGCTTGGCCGAGGTGGCGGCAATATATTGGTCCACACATTTGGAGATGATGGTCTCTTCGAACTCGCCGGGGGCGTCGATCTTGAACAGGTCCCCCGCAGCCAGGGCGAAAACCATGCTGTCATTGTAGGCCTGCAGATGGTAGTAGACCTTGGCAAGCACAAGGGCAGCCAGCTGGCGTTCGGAGAAGGACTCGTCTTCGTAGAGGGCCTCGCTATCATCACACACAAGGTTAGCTGGGGACGGGGACGAGGGATGCTATTGTCGTCGAGATAAGCGCAGAAACAGCACATACATCTGGCTCAAGCTGCCGGCGACCTCGGTCCAGACGGTGTCGATGTCGTCGTTGAGCGTCTGCAGGGCAAAGACTCGGAGCTCGGGCTCCTCGTCGGCCAGGAAGGCGAGCACGCCTGTTGCCGACACCAAGCCAGGCATATTGGGAGCTTTTCAAGAGCTGGATCGAGGGGCGAGTTCGGCGTGGAAGGGAAGAGAATGCGAGGAATGCGATGGCGTTTAGAGGGCAGCAGAAGGCGATGTGTGCATGCCCAGATAAACAATTAGATGGAGAGAATAGAAATGAGACGGAGGAGCTTCAGCAGAGCTGCGCAGAGCAATGCAGAGCCGGTGGTTTGAGTTGGTGAATAAGCAGCTGGTTGACGGATGATGCTTGTTCTTTGGCTGTGGACAAACAAGGTCCATGTCCACGTCAGGCACAGCTCTGCCTGCCGCCTTGTAACTTCGGGGTTAAGGTGGGGTCAGGGAGCGGCAGCTGATTCGGCGACAAAATAAACAAGACATGCAGCGGATTGTGTAATTGTGTCTCAGCTGTTATCATGTGTATGTGCGTGATGCATGATATATTACAGGAGACAGACTTGATCATCTTAATAAGAAATAGGATGCATTAAGTAAAAAACAGATATCAATGGTCCATTTCCAACAGCTGCATTGTTCTTTGAGCTTCCGTCAGTTAAAATATACGGCACATACAGGCACCTACGAATTCTGTCACTGGTGCTCTGCTCCGCATAAATCGCTTATGTAATAGGCACTCCGCCAGTAATAAGCTCCCTGACAATAGCCGCTGCATTAGTACTCGTTGTAGTAATCCTGCCACGTGACATGATGCACCTCTCTCTGGTCAGGCTGCAAAAACCGAAGCGCAAGAGGAAAAAGGCAAATCAGGCTACCAAGGGCTAGGCCGCAAGCAGACTAGCGACGTCGAGGTTTTCATGCAATTTGAGACAGAAGGCTGAACCAGCCAGTCGCCAGAGGGCTGGGCATGCAGGAGACGGACTAGCGCAAAGCACAAGGCTAGCAATGGCGCAACTCAACACGGGACGTTAAGCGCTGCTGTGCACGGGGGGGAATTACGAACCTGTCTTGTGTGTGTGGATGTACTGTCTGATAGGTAGGTACATATAGAGCAAACAATGGCAGTGGGGGGGGGTAACAAGGAGAAGTCACACAACAGCAGTAGAGAGATGAAGGTGGTGGTGGTGATGATGCTGGATGAGTGCTATAAAATGGAAAGCAGATGGTAGAGAGAGGTACAAGCAAAGACGCGTGCGGCTGATGCTACGTCGGGGTACCTGTGCTCTGTCTTCTCCACCTTATGCTGCCCGAATTGTCAGGTTTCGGATGCATGGCAAATCAGTAGACGGGCCACAATGCAAGGAGTAACAAGGAGAGCTACACGCGAGAGACAGACATGGAACAGAAAAAAACCATTAAAAGGGCCCTTGGAGACCCGGCCTGTTCTGGTCTGGTCTGGGCCGCCCGAGTGCGAATTGCGAATTGTTGATTGCATTTAATTGCATCTGATTGCATGTGCGTGCTTCTGCTTCTGGTGACTCAAAGCAATTCAACTCGAGTGACCTAGAACTCACTAACAGTTGAGCCCAGCCCAGCGCTCAGACGCCACTGGCCATCGTCGCTGGATAGCGCCTGGTTGCGCCTACTTTAGAGGGCCATCACGGAAGAAAAAAAAGTTGTCCTAGGCGCATCCATCCAGATACCCATCCAGCCATCCCTGCGCGAACCGTCCGTGATACCTCAATCCACCACCCCATAGCCATAGCGGCCGCAACTGCCGAGTCCCCTTGTCGACGCGCATCTGCCCATTGTTCAGTCTCTGTCGCTGTCCAGATCCAGAACCAACAGCCCGGCCGAGCTTGTTGCGCGCCTTGGCCTTGTCCTTGCCTGTTCCTTGTTCACTCTCCCCCACCAAGGAAACGCATCGCGACGCCTCAGCCTCTTCAGCCTCGAACCCTCGTCATCCCGTGCAAGCTCGAGAAATGTCCGTTTGCGACTCGGACGGCCCTGCATCCTTTGCGCCCTCGACTGCCATCTAAAAATCCCCGGCGCCGACGAATCCTTGCCGTCGCTCCTCCAGGCGCACGAGAGCGCGGCTCTGGATGCTGGACAATTGAGCCCACCGTCCAGTCCCATCCATCGTCTCGCGCAAAAAGACACACGACCGTGTGACAAAGGCCCAGCAGCCATGGATCTCCGGTCGGTTCTCAACACGTCCGACAACAATGGCGACCGCGCTGCCCCAAGGCCACCGCCGGCCGCTCAGCAGCAGCCTCGTCATGCTCCCAGCCCGGCCCAGTACACTCCGGGCGAGTATTCGCAGCAGCAGCAGCCGCCGCCTCAAGCATCGCCGGCCGAGCAGCCTGCGATGCACGACTATCCGCACCCTCACCAACAGCAACAGCAACAGCAGCCTCACCCGCATCGACATGCTTACCCTCAGCCTCAATCTCACCATTACCCTCAGCCGCAGCAGCAGCAGCCGCCGCATCAACAGCATCCGCAGCAACTCCAGCAACACCAGCAGGCACATCAGCAAGCACATCAGCAGCAGGTACACACACATCAGCAACATGTACAACAACAAATGCAGCAGCAGCGTCCTTCCAACGCCTATCCTGCGACGTCGCCCTTCCAGGCCCCGGGCCACTATCAATCCCAATCCCGATCTACGCTAGTACCTGCGCCGCCGCCGCTCCAACCGCCGAGTCAATATCATCATGACCCTCGCTCGCCCGGCAGCTCGAGGTCAGGCTCTGGCCCCGTGATAGCGTCACCCTACCGGCCGTCACCGACCTCGTCCACGACGCCTGGAGGCAGTGCGGGCTATCCATTCCCTACGCAGCAGCAGCAGCAGCCTCCGGACATGGTCAGCCCAATCCAGCGGCCGTATCCGAGCCAATACCAGCAGGACCCAAGACGAGACAGCTATCCGCAGCAGAGCCCACAACTGGCCACGTACCAGCAGCAGCAGCAAGCACAGCAACGGGAACAGCAAATGCGTCAGTACATGCCACCACAGCAGCAGCAGCGGCAGCAATCACAACCGCCAACACCATTGCAACAGCCATTGCAACAGCCATTGCAACAGCAGCAGCAATCACACGCCGGGCCGCATCAACCTCAGCCTCACCCGTCGCCTGTCAGGACGAGCAGCGCGTCTTCCTCGCTCCAGTACCCCCAGCACTCACCGACAGCGACTCAGCAGCACTATGGGCCCTACGCACAGGGCAGCCCAGGCCCTGCAGCGCAGCCTCCACTCCCGGATTACAGCCGCCACCCTTCTAATTCGCAGCCGCCAACCCCTTTGGGCCCTCCTGGCAGTGCTAGCGGCGTGCGGCAGCCCTCGACAGCTTTTGCTCAACCGCCAAGCCCGTACCAGCAGCGCATGTCTGTGTCTTCCATAACGGGCGCTCCAGCTCCGGCACATGCACACGCACATTCGCATTCGCTCTCCCACCCGCCATTGCAGCCCCAGCCACAGGCACAATTGCAATCGCCGTCGCCCTCACAGGCACAGTCTCAGACCCAGAGTACTCGGCATCAGCAGCATCAGCCTCAGGGACCGCCTCAGGGACCGCCCCAGCCCCAGGCACAGGCACCGGCTCCGCTGAGCTCCCGGCCGCCGCAGCCTCAGGCACAACAACAACAACAACCACCACCACCACCACCACCACCACAACCACATTCACACGCTCAATCACAGGCACAGGCTCGTCCACCTTCCGCGCAGCCCCCGATCCCGACTGAGGCTCCGGCCAAGACCCCGACCCAGACCCCGACCCCCATCCCGGCGCAGGCACAGGCTCCGCCTCAGCCTCAGGTTCAGGCACAAACTCAGCCGTCGCCAAAACCAGCGCCGCCGCCGCCTGCAACCCCTGCCCATCGCCTGTCCTCGCACTCCTCCCACGGTTCCTCGCCCGTTACAGAGTCGACCCAGCACCCACGATCCCAACAAGGCCGAGAGCAGAGTCTGTCCGTCAGTCCCAAGACCAGGCTCGGCTCCATCCCTAGCAATCCCGACGCTACCCCGGCCTCGGCGGACCGAGCCGCGAGATCTTCCCTCAGCGCCCACCCCATGGCGATCGATTCAGACCGAGCGGTGACGCCTGCAAAGCGCAAGCTGGATGATCTCAACATGAGCCCTGGCGAATTGGAGTATAAGGAATCGAAGCCACCTCCTGGTGAGGTCAATGGCGACTACGCAGAACGCATCAAAAAGTCGGCGTCTCCTATCCTGCCCAGGAAAAGGCGGGCAAGGCACTCCCAGCCGCCAATCTGGGCCCTGAGCGCTCACACTCTGGGTAGGAAGCTACCAACCAATGTCAATTTTGTTCTCCAGAAGCGAATTCACTCCCACATAAACACGGCCCTCAATGGCAAGCACGAGCCTGCCGTCAAGAACGAGCACCCTAGCCGCCAGCCTTCGCCGGAAGCAAGGAGAAATCAACAAGCCAGTGTCAGCCAGCAGCCAGCCAGTGCTGAACCCGACCCCCAAGACATATTAGGTCCATGGGAAGCCAGCATCGCCGGTGTTAAGCCCATTGAGGAGCTGTCCAAGAACGTGGCCGATTTTCTCTTCGTCAACGTCGTTAGCAACCAGGACATACAAGAAATTACAAGCAGGGGAATCGAGTTTGAGATTGAAGCTAAGCTGGGCACGCTCATCGACAAGGATACAAACCAGCGCGTGGACCGGTTTGTTGCTACTGAATGCATCCTTGACGACAACGGGCGGGTTGCATTCAGGAGTAGCATGACTGAGGTACGTCAACACGGCCACTATGGCTGCGGCCAATTCTTATCTCGTATGCTCACTAACCTGACATAGGCACATCACAAATCATTCAACGACTACCTCAACAACGTCGTCATACAGACAGACCCGCGGAACCCCAATGGCGGCGCCAAGCGAGTCCCGGTCATTTACAAGCACAGGCGAGAGATTGATCGCTTCTACGATCTGCCACCAGAGATGCACGGCCACCTCCCCGGATGCGTGCGGGCCCGTCTTGGCTCACGCAGTCGAAATGTTCGAGTACGAGTGACATATGACCAAAAGACGAACCAGATCCTGAACAAGATCATCAAGGCGCGTGTGGCAGACATTGACCTGCACATGCCCATGGCCCCGATGGACTGCCGCATAAGCATCAACCTTGAAATGAACTGGGACGGATCCCTCGAGGAGCTAGAGCAGCTGTCAGCAAACAAGTCGGATCGACAACCTGATCGCAACAAGGATCGCTTGAGCTACAAGCAAGGTCACTACCAAATTGATCTCACACAGGTTACTCATGCCGTCAATGGTCCAGGGGTATGTTTTAATCTATCTTCTTGTCTCATCCTTTTCTCCCAGCAAGCTAACGCGAATGTGCAGAATACCCAACGGATGGATAAAGAACACGAGCTCGAAATCGAGTTGAATCATCTAGCTCTCCTCGACCAAGGACGAAGAGCCATGAGCGGTGCCCCCCATAGATACCAAGAGCTGGTGGAGGGCTTCGTGGACAATGTACGACTGTTGGCACGGAAAGCCAAAGAGTTTGCTCCTAGACCATGAAAAGCAATTACTTAATTTTATAACCCGAAGTGGACGAGTGGGGGATATCAATTATCCCCCTTTCTCCCCAAAATCTCGACTAATAGCACATCACCAGACTTTTTTGCGTTTGGACAAAAATAGGGGGGCGTATTTCGCAATACGTGGTTTGGCTACTTTTTTTTTTCTTTGAGGGACATTTTTCGTCTCTATTCATTTTCAGACGGTGCCTTACGGTGGACGTTGAGGATTTCCTCAGGTTCTTTTTTTTTTCTTATATTTTTTTTTTTTTTTTTTGCACTATTAGGTAGGTCACTGATATTTCTGGATCATCGGTATTATGCGGGACATGAAAATGAAGGGAGGAGAAGGAAACGAACGAAAGACTAAGGAAGCGCGGCGCATTTTTTGATAAGAAATTCGAGGGCATTTTCTTTATTCATTTTTTTGGGAGAAGGGGCTGCGAAGACGACTACGGGGAAGTAGGTTCGAAATGAGAGGTGGTGAGAGAGGATTTAGCTGAGCCAGAGAAAAACAAAGAAGACATACCCAGGCAGTTGAGAAGATGAGCATGGCGGTGTTCAAGGCTATTTGTTTTTACTTAAGCATTCTTGGTTCCCTTGGGATATTATAACAAGTAGTATTTATGAGTTGGGGTATCTGTAATACATGATATGGAAACACTAATCCACCACATTCGGGCTGGCTTCCTCTTTTCCTCTCTTCTGATTCATTGATGTCTTCTTTTTCTCTTCCGCGTATCAGACCATTCATTTATGTCTTCTTCTTTTTTCATATCAGGCCATTTTGCTTTAGATTAAGCCTGCTTCTCTCCTCTTGTTGTGTTTGAACCGCCCTCTCCTATATCCCGAATCTCATCGCTGTCATTGTTCTGCTCATACTTCTTCACAGGAAACGAACTAACGTTGCGAACCGCGTCCACATCGTCATCCCCATCGGCACTGATATCATCCTCCATCTCCTCTTCAATCAACAAGTTCAGAATCATGCTCACTGCCGCTGTAACGGCGAAACCAGTCTCCATAACGAGAACAATAGCATCGAGGAAGCCGCTAAGTGACTTATTGTCTCCCTTGTACGTAAAGACTTTATCAAAGTAATTGGGCACCAGGGTCGCTCCGTAGCCGAGAGCCAGGCCGGCAGTCAGGATGAAACGGTTCCGGCGCGTAAATGGCACGCCGCGCGAGATGATGGCGATACCAGAGACAGCAACAGAGCAGAAGAGAAAAGTCGTCATGCCGCCGAGGACCGAAGACGGGATAGCAACGAGAGCGGCAGCGAACTTGGCAAAGATGCCCATCACAAGGAGGAAGAAGCAACAGGCGTATCCGGCCTTGCGGTTGGCGCAGCGGGTAAGCGCAATGACACCGTTATTCTGGGCAAAGGTGCTCATCGGTGTCATGGTCATGAGGGCTGAGAGACAGCCGTTGAGGCCATCCGCGAGGACTCCTCCCTGGATACGAGACTCGTAGATCATGCCTTCGACTTCAAGATGAGAAACATCACAGGTGGCGGTGATGTCTCCGATGGACTCGGTAAGACAGACGATAAAGACGGCAAGCACTGGAAGCACCAGCGGTCCATAGACAGACAAGGGGAATGTATGTACCCAGATGAAGGAGGCAACTGGGGCAGAGTCGATGCCGGATCGGTCGAAATAGCCACAGGCAGCGGCAATAATACACCCCACCAGTAGGCCGATGATAACAGACGTCGACTTCATAATGGGAGATCCGAAGCGCTCACATATGATGATTGTGACGAAGACGCTGAAACCCAAGCCAAGGAACTCGGCAGAACCCCAAGGCAGAGCATGTGGTGCGCCAGTGCCAGGACACAGGGCTGAGGTTGTACAGCCACTTCCTCCCATCCAGTCCTGGAAGCCGCTTTTTATGAGGTTGATGCCAATAAGCATGACCGTCGGACCCGTAACGATGGGGGGAAACATTCGGAGCAGGATGCGAGGCGGAATGAAGGACAGTAGCATTTCGAGCAAGGCGCAGACCGCACAGGTTCCCAGCAGGGCTCCGTATCCACGAGGGCAGGCCAGAGGATTACCGGCGGCGTCTGAGGGACAAAATCCATTGACATACATTTGGGAAAGCGCTCCTTGGGCAACGGGAATGATGCTGAAGCTGATACCCACGACGGATATAAGTCCAGTTCCGAGATAGTAGCTATAACATTGGGTCAGTACTCCATGGGGCGGCATGTATGTTTTCTTGCAACTTACGGAGTCTTGTAGATGTGGAACCTCGTGATTTGAATGCTTGACAAGATTCCGGATACAATCAGCGCCGTGGAAACCAGGTACTGTTGCTGTTCAGTCGACAAGTTGGCTCCACCCGGACCAGACAGAATCAATGGCGGCGTGATGATGCCAGCCAACATGGCTAGCGCATGCTGTAGGCCTAGTAGCAGACCCAGGAACACTGGCATGCGATCATTGAGGCCAAAGAACGGGCTCTTTCCACCTCCCGAGCCCTTGGACATGAATGGGATATTGGGGCGGAACAGGACGCCATAGTTGTAGTCGCCAAGAAGGCCATCGCGAGTTGTAAAGGCTCGACGGAGGGACCGAAGGCGACGGCTAAGAGACCAGCGGGGAGCGGTTTCGGGGGTGATGGTCGTAGGTCCGGTGCCTTCATCCATGATGAGATGAGATGGATGTAGGTAGAACCAAGTTGAATGTTTTCGAAGGCAGCGATCAGGTCAAAGGATTGAAACCTGGCGGTTGTTGGTGGCAAACCTGCTGAAGCCTACGTTTTGCTAGATCAGGAGTTTATGGTGTCACGAACGAGAAACTCGAGATAGCTGGAGCTGACAGGTTCCCAATTACTTCCAGTAGAATGACCTGTATCGCAAAAAGACAAGATGGAGGAAGAGTAAATATGTAATATGACCGTAACACAGACAGTAGATGCGATTGTCGAATAAACCTCCTTATCAATCGCACCACAAGGGCAACTGGTGATATATAATATTTTGCTTCGTTAAAAATCTTTCCACTTTTTCAGATACGATAAGCAAAGGGCGTAGTAATGCAATCAATAACTATTTTTTTGCCAACGGCCGGCCGATGGTGTGGATGGACCAGGTTGATGGGCCCCGGCTTTTGCTTATCTTTTCCGAATTGTGAGTGGTTGAATGGATATGACTGCGTGGAATAATGCCGATGTCAATAGCCAGTGTTCGGACAAACGAAGATTCAATTGCGGAATTGTGTTGAAACTAGCGAATTATTGGCTGGCATGAGTCGAGGAGCTGATGTCGACAGAGTGATTCGCATGCCCAGCCAATTGTTGATGGGACCATGCCAAAGATGTACACATCCAGCTAAGGGGTATGACGCCTGGATCAGCGTATCATGCGGAGTATCTGCATTGATGATGGCGGCTATATCGGAGCCTTTTTCTCTCATGCTTGTGTCTCATCTCGTCGATCAGGGAAGCACCATCAGATGAATGCAACGGTGTTTGTCTGTAGGATCATTTCCATCAGTCATAATACCACCTTTTTCGACACCGGCATTGCAGCATCGCATTCCGGACGACCGACGGCCCTAGCAGCGAATTCCCCGGACAAGGCACAGCGGACGCTCCTCTTGTGGGGGAAGCCATATCCAGAATGAAGAGCCTTGCCTTGTTCCGGCATCTCTGCGGGGGCCTGATTGCGGGAGACATGGGGGTTCAGCTCCATGGCTGCTGATAGTGACTGTCCGCGATAAGAGATCAGTTGTTCATGATCGTTATCTATTTCGGGTCAGCTCCTGCAGGGCTTCTCCAGACTTAGCGCATTGCTAGGGGAATTATCCCGTCTGTCGATGTGTGAGATGTTCTAGATAGGGGTTCTCCGTGCGCTGGCAGCTGGCAAGCACTCGGTGAGCTCCGATGCAGGCGCTCAAATGAAAAGGCGCTCTCCGGGTCTTTGTTCCTGGCTTTGGCGTTGTCAACACGCTATGCGGCTGACGGAAAGACGCGATGCTGTTGGTGATGGGCAATGATTCCTAACATGGTCGCAACATGTCTGCGTTCCGAGGCATCCGTCAAATTAGGCTGATAAGGTTTTCAGCTTGGATGAGAAGAAGAGAAGTAGAAGAAAGATGATGTAAAATCAAGATTTTCAAACATGATTAGATAGGTGGTGAGCATCTTGTAAGACGGCAGAAGGATGGGAGTAGTGCCTTCCCCTTGGCGAGCATACACAATTTCGGCTTACCCTGGAGCTGATGAGGCCTCAAATGGGCAGCCCTGAATACCTGCTCCACGGCGACTATCCCAACTACCTAATGAATTACTAGACAATGTCAAAATATCGGGTTTTTAATAAGTTTCCAGATGTATCAAGCAATGCGCCGTGGACGATTGTTCAATACATTGATGCATCTCCTGATATACGACGCTAATGACGTATTGGCTCACTGACAGATCCCAACCTGGCTCCCCTATTAGAAATGAGACATGTGAGCCTCGGTTTGCAATTTTAGTTCTTAGAGCAAGCAACTCTGACCAAAAATATCAGCAGTAGGTAGGACTACACGCATGTTTGTCTTTGTCATGTTAATACTGTGTCGTATTAAAACTGCCTTGACAGCCGTCAGACTGCCTTGCTGATATGTAAGGGATGCGGGCGATGAAGCTAGACGGCACTCTACTACAGCCAGCTCCTTTTTCATCCTGTTTCCTGATTGACTTTAACGTATAGTCTGCCATTTCTAGTAGATCCTGATTCATACGCCTCTTCTTGGGCAATGTGTGTAACATGATGACATTAAACGGCCCCCTGAAAACCGAAAGCAGAACAAGCGCCTCTTATATGAATCATCTCCAGTAAACAAATTGTTGAATGACATGCACCACTCTCTCTTACATTCAATCACACACATAACCAGAGACTTTGCTCCAATTATATCCCCCTCACCAATAAGCTCACAACGTGAACGTCAAACCCCATAAAAGTAGCAATAAAAAGCCCCAATCCCCAACCCAAAAAATCGCCACTCCCGCCGTCACGCCCCCCTTCAAGTTATCCCATCAAATCTCACTGGCGCCTCACAAAGCCGGAACACAAACTCCGGAAAGCCATACAAGCCGATCATGGTCCCCTTTCGGCTACCGGCCCGGATTTCTGGATTTTTTCCCTCCCCTTCCTTTCGCCGTTGCCGTTGCTTGCGTTGCCTTTTTTGCTCTCAAGGGTCCTTGGGGTCCTGTGTCTAACAGTGCGCCACACATGCAAACATGGGAAAAGTTATGGGGATTTCCAGAATTCCCATGCTCTCGCCACTTTATGATGGAGTGGCGGAAAGGGAAAAATTGCCAAAAATGAATAAAAGGATCGGCCCATAGAGAAACGCATTTCCTTGTTCCCAAAGATTGTTAGGTGCTAGTTTTCTTGAAACTCGCAACCAAAAAAGTCATGCCATCTTCTCCCCATTCCAAGTCGGGTAGCATTCAGAAAGCATCTTCTCGTTCGCCTTCCTCTATTCAGAAAGCATCTCGTTCGCCTTCCTCTCACTCGCACCGCCGTCCATCGCATTCTCTCATCTCCAAGATCGAGTCCGTGTCGCCCCGTGTCGTGCTCGGTTACGACGCCCTCGCAAGTCTCCCGACAGAGCTCAACAAGCTGTGCCTTTCGTGCCCTCTCGTTATATACAGCCCGTCCCGCCTCTCCCTCGCCAACCGCATCCGCGCTCTGCTGCCGAACCTGGACGCTTGCTTCATATCGTTGGATACGCATCCCGGCCCGGCGAGTCTAGCCGGTCGAGACTCCATCATCAGCGTGGGAGGGCCCCGGGCTGTTGCGCTGGCGAGACGAATCAGCTTCAAGATGAGCATTCCGCATATCTGCGTCCCGACGACGCATAGCGGGGCAGCCGGCGATCTCCCACCGTGGGGGCATCCGGGGGAAGACAGCGGCGATTCGAGGATGGGCGAAGAGGGAGGCGATGATGGCGATAGGAATTTGCCGACGGTCATACTATATGATCAGAGGCTGACGGAGAGTCGCATAAGACGGTTTTCTGTGCCATCGGGAGCTTGCGATGACACTGAGACTGAAGCCGAAGCCGACGTCGTTCTTGTCGGTCCGGATGTTGCGACAGGCGCAAACGCACCCATACTGAGATCCGCACAGAGCAGTGCGGCTCAGTGGAGTTATATCGATTTGCCTGGCGTCTGAAGAAGACCTGGCGTTCCCGTCATTTTCCATTTCAGCCCGCCGTTAGCTCAGCAATGGCACCCTGTCTGGAGCACCTGTCTGAACAATCAGATGTTTGAACAGATCATCTTTTAACCATGGTCCTTTGAAACGAGCGTCGTCAAAACAAAAACTGTATAGTCGCATCGCAACATCTGTCACATCCATAAAACCATCAGAAGGCAGAGCGAGAGGAGCTCCGACAGACACAGACTTCCCATTGAATTAAGTGGAAGCGAGGATGATGAAGAAAATTAAACAAAGAGGTACGATTTGAAAAATCGGCCTAGAGGCTTTGGGGATATTAACTCAATTGAAGTAATCAAATCAGATTGGGGTGGAAAAAGAAACGAATCGAGGAAGGGATTCGGTTTCAACAATAAACCATTCGTCGAGCACACCTAGATATGCAATGCTATCGTTATATAAATCATGTGAGCTCTGCTCGATCCTTCGAGCCTTCAAGGTATTACAATTCAAGGTAACACAGACCTTTCCCCCCCGAAATGCTCGCCCATCTCTAGGGCAGTAAACCGTACAGTTGTCTCTTAATCCAGACCATCAAAGCCCATGATGCCATGAGCGCCCATGGGGCCCAGCTTTTGCTGCTGCATCTCCTTTCGTCTCTTGGCCCGTTGCTTCATCTCTTCCACTCCATCATCACTGTCATCGTCGCTGTCGCTCTCAGCAGCGCGTTTGCCGTTTGGCTTCTCTTCATCATCATCCGAATCATCATCATCGTCGTTGTCATCGTCATCGTCCTCATCATCATCTTCCTCACTATTGCTGTCGCCGCCCTGAAGCGCTGATAGTTCCTCCCAAATCTTGACTGTTCGACCGCCAGCGCTAATTAGACGGTTCTCCGAGTCGAATCCCAGGGAGACCACGCCCTCCATATCGTCGTGCCTTAGGTTGAGGGTCGTGTCCACCTCTCTCCGCACAAGGTCGACGATTCTCAGACTACCATCGCCAACACCGCACACCACCTTTTTACCCACTCCCAGCTCCTTTGGTACCATGACGACAGCGTCTATGCTTTCTCCTCCAGACTTTGCCGGATCCACAATGATACGTTCTTGCTGGTCATCCCAGGCTCCTTTGTCCCACATGGTCAACACGCCAGATCCAGATCCAACGACCATGACACCATTGTTTCTGTTCTTCTTGGGTCCCAAGCCAGGCACAAAGCAAGAGCTCAGAAGTTCGTCCTCTTGATCCTCACTTCGTACAAGCACTCCTCGCCGGACATCTGTAACAGCTAGGGTCGTTCCACCAGTGCTGACCCATTGCTTGGGAAAGCCGCTGGTGCTTTCTTCCGACGGCGGGAGGGGCGTGATGGATGAGACGTAGTCGGAATGAGGATAGTGTGTTTGCGCAGGCTTTTTACCTAGAGCGCCGTCGCGCAAATCGACAATATGTAGAGCGCCAGTATCCGTAGCAAGTAGGAGGCTCATCGGGTTAAGCACGTGTAGCAATGCTGGGCCGTCGGGCCGCGAGGTATTGGTCGGGATAGCAAACTTTGAAATTACTTTGCCCGTAGCAGTATCGTAGTGCTTGATCAGTGCGTCCGTGCCGGCAGAGTACTGGTCTGAGAGATTGGCCTGTCAGTATTGCGAAGCTACATAGAGGCGAGAATGGCTTCTCTAAAGGCGAATTGGGCACCTACATTGTCCATCATGGGAGTTGGCCAGACAGCGACAGCTTCCCTTGTGCCTCTTGGTCTTCCAAACCGAGTTAATCGTCGATCTACCGTCGCTGAGCACGCTCGAGTCTCCATCGGCATCGTCGTCTGAGGAATTGCTAGATGGCAATCGAAAAGTTTCGACAAGACCGTTGGAGAGGCCAACAGTCAATAGAGGCTCTGTCGGGTGCAGCGCGGTGGTGAAAATGTCCGCATGAAGCGGGAGTGTGCAGGTGTTTTCGAACATGGCTCGACTGATGGCAGTCGCTTAGCTTCGGCGATCAAGGTAATTGCGACTATTTGCGCAGAGCAGCGTTGCTAAAATAGTTGTGGTAATTATAATGAGGATGCTGTCATCCTGCAGCAAAAGCAGAGTCAATCAAAATAGAGTTGTAAAGTCAGAGCTACACTTGAAGCTCAGCTGATGCAATGACTTCAAGAGACGAAGAGGAAAAAAAAGAAGCTTTAGATTAGATAGCCGTATCGATTGGAATTAATGCACTGTGCGCAGTACTGTGCGGCTGTCAACTGTCACTCTATGGAGTAGCGTCACCAACCTAATACAGGAATCGTCACTCATCAAGAAGACGAAAAAGATACAGTTCAATTGGCGCTACTCAGTCATGGGATTAATGGATTTCACCCCTCGAAATTGACAAGAAATTTGGCCTTTAACACAGCTTTCATCTTGACCAAGCAGCAATCACCTTGCCAGGTTGACGGCATTTACAGCTCCAGCCATGCAGAAGCTAAGGGTGTATGCGGCCTTGTGGCTGGTCATGGTGGCCGGCTCCCTTGCTCTGGGAGTTCACGAATCTATTCGAAGCATCATGTATCTCACAGGGTGAGCTCTTTTGCTTTGACCTAATAATTACTGTGTTTGATGAGTGGCTGACGCTTCTCCAGGCAACATGTTGTCGTCCCATCGGATGCCTATCTTGTGAATTCCATCACTCATGTGATTTTGGCATTCATGCGTTCAGATACCTTCAATGTAGACAAGACGCCCGCAGAATTCCCTCTGTTTGCAGCGGTGGATACAGTTCGACATCAGTTCAAACCGGATACCAAAATCATGGTGGCAATTGGAGGCTGGGGGGACTCCAAAGGATTTGAAGAAGCTGCGCATGACGATTCATCACGAAAGCGGTGGGCCACTCAAGTCAAAGCCATGGTTGACCTTACAGGCGCCGACGGCGTCGACATTGACTGGGAATATCCAGGGTAAGTTGAAGTGAGAGTGTCAACGAATGAAATTGACTAACGGCGTATAGTGGAAACCGTGACGACTACAAGCTTATTCCAAATTCACAACGTCAGTGGGAGATTGAAGCGTTCGTTCTCCTTCTTGGAGAACTTCGTTCAGCTCTAGAAACAGGGAAACTACTGTCAATTGCAGTGCCGGCTCTAGAACGGGATCTGATGGCCTTTACAAACTCGACTATTCCATCCATTTCGAAACACGTTGATTTCATTAGTGTGATGACTTACGATATGATGAACCGACGTGATACTGTTGTAAAGCATCACAGCGGCGTGGCCGAGTCGTTGGAAGCAATGAAACGTTATATAGACCGTGGTGCGCCTCCGAACAAGTTGAACTTTGGACTTGGCTATTATGTCAAGTGGTTCCTGACAGAGAATTGCGACAATCAGCACCCGTTGGGGTGCCGCACTCAGTTATTGGAAGATCCGACTAATGGAGCTGATCTGGGTAGGACTGGTGCTTTTAGCTGGCATGACGAGGTTCCGTCAGAACTGGCAAGTTCTTTTGCCAAAGCCCAAGCACTGGGCGACTTTGATGACGATGGAAGCTACGGGTATTGGGATGCTGAAGAGAAGAGGTGGTGGTCATACGATAGGCCGGAGACGATCAAGACCAAGGTGCCTCGGCTTGTCGGCGAGCTGCAGCTTGGCGGAGTGTTTGCGTGGGGATTGGGCGAGGACGCTCCGCAGTTTGATCATCTAAGGGCGACTGTCGAGAGCGTCCAGGCCTTGAGCGGAGATGATAATCAGAAAGACGAGCTATAGAGCCCATACGAGCACTAGGGAGCTGTTTTGATGGCATCCAGACCGGACCAAGTCCATACGCCCAACTTGGCGTTTCTGTTCCTGAATTCCTCGCCACGTGCATCCGAGAGCATCGAGCTATGAGCTAGAAAATGTAACGCTCCGGCTAAATTCTGCATCACGGCCATAAGATCCGCACGTGGTCCCGATATGTCCATGATTTTGCGAACATAAAACCAGGATAGGACGAGATGGTGCTGACGGAGACAAGTTGGCAGTGGACCTTGAAAGGCTCTGGGCGGGCGAGGCTAGGGCCAAAAAGCCACCCCGGGCTAGCAATTAACCTTGCCGTTAAGAATAACCAGAGCTTAATAGCAAAAAGGGCTTCGGTATTGTTTCGGTACAAGTCAGCCAAAGGTGAGCCCCCTGGCAGAAATGCAGGGCTGGGCGAATCACAGGCGCGGGCCTGGACACGCTGTAATCGAGAACGGAGGAGAATCGCGGAGGTTCTGGGCCTTTTGCTTGTCATTATCGAGTTCCTGGCCGATATGCTTCTGGGGGATCCATTGAGGACCCATTTGCATCTCCGCCTCCGCCAGTGAGTGACATGATTGAAAGAACATGGACGCAATGCAACCATAGGATCCCTGGCACACTGCGGGTTTCTCGGGCTAGCAGCCAGTTGAGGCAATAGAAGGGACAAGCATGTCGAGGCCATATCGCGCGACAGTGATTCCGAAGAAATATGGAGAGGTATGAGGGCAGAAGAGAAGCAATATCACTGCAGCAGAAACAGCATCAATTAAGCGAGTATACAGCAGACAACCCAAAAGCGAGTGCACAGACTCAACACTACACACCAGAATGAGAATGCGAATATATTTGGAACAGCCTATCTAGGAAGAAACAACAGAAAGCAACCCCACGCCGTAAGCCTCAGGCACACAGCTTCCCTCGGGCTCCATACCGGCCCCCAAGCGTGATTCGCCGCCTGGCCCGGAAGAGCCCCGAGACTCTCTCATCCCTCCATGGTAGGCATGTGGTTGATCCGTGAGAAAAAACTCCTCAGCCTGCCAAGATTGGATCCTCCTTTGGGGCCTTGGCTTGGCTCCCAGGGCATCGTCAATGGCTGCAATGTCACCGTATCCGCCGGTGGGTGCCAATGCAGACCGCCGGCCTGTTCGGGGTATGACATTGGCTCTTCTGGTTGAGGAGAGAATATAAAATGCTGTCTGAGCCCGCCGTCTGTTGTCGTGGGGGAGGTGGTTTCTGGTGGTTTCTGTCTGGCAGCAGCAGCTCGAGTCTCACATCTCTCTCTCTCTCTCTTGCTTGAATCAAGATGCACTTCACGCCCTCCCTCGTCGCCGTCGGCCTTGCTGCCATCGGCCAGGTCGCGGCCAAGCCTTATCCCAATCCCGCTCAGGGCCTCAAGCCCATCAAGCAGATTGAGCTGGGCCCGCGTCCTTACTTCCTGGTCGACAGCATGGAGGACGGCCCTCTCAAGAGCATGCTCGACTCGTGCAAGGAGATGAAGATCAAGCCTTCTTCCTTCTCCATTGCCCACCGTGGTGGTGGTCCCTTGCAGTTCCCCGAGCACTCGCGAGAGTCCAACCTAGCGGGCGCTCGCATGGGCGCCGGCGTGCTCGAGTGCGACGTCGCCTTCACCAGGGATCTTGAGCTGGTGTGTCGTCACAGCCAATGTGATTTGCACACAACCACCAACATCGTCAACATCCCCGAGCTCAACAAGAAGTGCACCACGCCTTTCCAGCCCGCGGCCAACGGCAAGCCTGCGGCGGCCAAGTGCTGCACCAGCGACATCACCCTCGCCGAGTTCAAGTCGCTGTGCTCCAAGATGGACGCCTTCAACGCCAGCGCGACAACGCCCGCAGACTACCTGGGCGGCATCCCGACCTGGCGCACCGACCTCTACAACACCTGCGGCACCACGCTCTCCCTCAAGGAGCACATCGCCATGACTAAAGCGCTAGGGTTGCAATTCACCCCCGAGCTCAAGACCCCCGAGGTGCCCATGCCCTTCAATGGCCACTACACCCAGCAGCAGTACGCACAGCAGTTCATCGACACTTTTAAAGAAGCGGGCATCCCCGCCTCCAAGGTCTGGCCTCAGAGCTTCCTCTACGACGACATCCTCTACTGGCTCAAGCACGAGCCAAAGTTCGCCAAGCAGGCCATGTACCTCGACGAGATTGCTGATTTCGCCGGCATGGACGCTGCCGTCAAGAACCTCACCCAGTACCACGCCGACGGCGTCAAGATCGTCGCTCCTCCCCTGCCTTATCTCGTCACCAGCAAGAACGGCAAGATTGTCCCCAGCGAGTACGCCAAAAAGGCTAAGAAGCTGGGCCTCAAGATTATTACTTGGAGTCTGGAGCGCTCTGGGCCTATTGCTGCCGTGCACGCCAACGGCGACTACTACTACTCTTCCATCCAGGATGTCGTTACGAGGGACGGCGACATTTACACCCTTGTTGATGTGCTTGCTCGACAGGTTGGTGTTTTCGGCATGTTCTCTGACTGGAGTGCTACCGTGACTTACTACGCCAACTGCTTCGGTCTTGGACTGTAAAGGGGGTTTGCTGCGTGTGGTATGGTAATTCTTTGTTTTTGTCTGTATATGTAATTAATGCTGTGATGAATGGACGATGACGGAGGTGGAGAGATATACGACTTTGGAATAGAATTAGTATATTGCTTCGTTCACGCTTATGGCTGAGTCAAGCTTAGTGTAAAATAAAATAAAATAAAATAAGATGAAAAAAGTCTATCAATGAAATGATTATAGTGAGAATGAGAATAAATACAAAAGAGATGTCAAGATGTAATCCGTCTTAATGCGCCACCTCCTATCCCATGTCATTCCTAAATGTTGCCCCGCAGAATAGTAACATTAGCAAAGTTATGAGGAATAGCCTCCAAAGACTGCTTCTTGCCATGGAAGAGCAGATCAAAGTACGCCATCAAAATACCATCCAGATCCTTATCAAGCTGATGCGGATCAATGCTTCCCAAAACCTGCGCAATAGCCTCCTTCGCCGCGGCCGGAAGATCCAAAGCACTAACAAGCATCAAGTCATCCTTGAACGCTCCGTGCTGAGTGTTGGCAATGGAAAGCTCCATGCGCTTGCCCTTGAGACGAGGCCAGAACTGGTTCCACGACGGATCCTCGGCATCGTGGCCCTCGTGTCCGACCAATACGAAGGGCTTGGCGACGTTGTTGCTCAGAACAGGGTCCGTTACCATGCCGTCAAGGTCAAGGCCGCCGACGACTCGCTTGTCAACGTTGATGACATTTGCAGAGGTCGCGCCGCCAAAGGAGTGGCCCCAGATGGCGAGCTGCTTGTAATCGATGGTGCCGGGGAAGTCTGCGAGCACGGGCTTCATGACTTTTTGGTTCTCGAGCTGGTTGATGATGAAGGTAATGTCGTCGGTGCGCACCTGTGATTGTCAGTATATGATTATTTTGAGCCTTGGAGAGAGAACGAAAAGGGCGCGGGTTACCTTCATAAGCTTTGGGAGAACTTTAGGATCAGAGGGGTCAAAGTCGATGCCCTCAATGATGGTCCCGTCTGGGTACTGGATGGCAGGTGCCTCAAATGGGTGGTCGACGCTAACAACAACATAGCCATGACTGGCCAGGGACCGAGCCATGGCACTGTAAATGAGTCGCGACTCCTCAAGACCAGGCTCGAAGAGAATGAGAGGATATTTCTTGTTCTTGTTAGAAGCCTGGCCGCAGGGCGAGAGCTTCTTGAGGTCGCAAAACTCCATCTGAAACGGCTGATAGAGAGTATCCGGCAGGCCAACCTGAGTGGCCTGTTGTCCGTAGCTGGCAGCGACTGGAGGAGTCATGTACGGAACAGTCACAGCAGGGCATGATCGTCTGGATTTGTCGACTGGGAGGTAGAACGAGGTCAAGAGACGGCGGCTTTTGGACTTGCCCGTCGGATCTAGGGGATCATGCCGGCTCGCATCCGTCAGAGGCAGCTCTTTCATGGCAACGGCATAGGGACCAGTTGGGCCAGGGACGAGGACAGCCCCGGTGACGGATAGAAGTAGGCAAATTGATCCGATGAAGCGCATGGTGTCGGTATCAAGTGGTGAAGATGATGGAATAAAGTCGAAGTGGGAGTACACAAAGATAGAAAATTGTAGAATGAATTGAACTGAATTGATAGTAGTTCTGGATAAATAGAGGGTTGATGTTGGTTATTTATAAACTCATCTGAAGCCCTCTGAATATCTTGTGGAGGCACCTCACAGCCTCGTTCAATGACCACAGCCGTCTAAGTCCCCAAGAGCCAAACCCAAATAGTATATGATGGCACGAAACCAATGACGACGAAATGGTTTGAGCCTGATGGGGTTGCGACTGTACGAGGCGAGATGAGTACGTAGGCATCTCCTTCCCCTATATAAGTATATTGGAAAGGGCATGATTGCAGCTCGAAAGCTGCCAAGTGCGGCTGAGGGCGAATTTGCTGCCGCGAATCGACTCGCCATGGCGTCGCGATATGATTGCCGTTTTGGGTAAAGCATGATGATGAGGTCGATGGTAGATCCGCACTAGCAGGATGGAGTATCTCATCTCGTAAGAAGGGGGCATTATGCGCACACACGCTATCATCAATGACCTTGTCTGCGTTAAGCAGGCACAGGCACCCCCACTAGCGGTTAATCAATCAAGAACAGAACAGAACAGTGCGCGCTCGTTCCACCTCAGTTGTTCTTCTTGGGGGGCTTATTATTATTGATAAAGGCTTCAGTGGAGGCGTAGAATTGGCCTTCGCGCAGTTTACGTTGGATGAAGAAGATGTCAGCCTCGGAGATGTTGACCGAGGGGCGTTCGTTGCAAATGTCACGAGCAATGGTACTCGTCGACGCTCCCTCGGCGGCCAGGCGAGTTTCCACCATCTGGAACAGGTCCTGGATGCCAAAGGGACGGGGCACCTTGTTCTGCAGGTCCTCCATGCTGGCGGGCTCATGATTGTGCTGGCTCGACCGCGCAGAGATGATGTAGTCGGCCATTCGGGTGCGCCGAGCGACGATGAAGAAGAAGGGGCAGTCGGTCTTTCGAGTCGAGGTGATGTACTTGTTGCGGCTCAGATGGTACTGGCGATAGATTCCGCTATGCCGGCACCGAACCTCGCCACGCACGACGACACCATTGCGGCGGTTGACCCGCTCCTTGATTGTGATGAAGCCGTGCGAGTATTCTGCCCGCTGGATGGCATCGTAGGCTTCCTCAAAGGAGAGAAACGTCTGCCCGATAAGAG
Source organism: Trichoderma semiorbis (assembly GCA_020045945.2). Taxonomy (NCBI): domain Eukaryota; kingdom Fungi; phylum Ascomycota; class Sordariomycetes; order Hypocreales; family Hypocreaceae; genus Trichoderma; species Trichoderma semiorbis. The sequence continues at coordinate 4,520,041 of CM034695.1, forward strand.
AGGACATGGCAGCAGTAGCAGAGACAGCTGTGAATGGTTTGAGGGACTCAATGGCAGCAGCACAGTTCAAGACAGGTCAGGTTGGGCGTGGCAGGACAAGACAAGACAAGCCAAGACGAAAGAGACAGCAAAAGCGAGCGGGAGGATGCAATGACGATTATACCACAGGTGCGGAGTCTGGAGGCATGGAGATGGAGACCAAAAGACGCGATCCGTGTCGCTTTTCTTGTTTACGAAGCGAAGCATCCAAGGCAGCCACGTGATGCAGCTCCCGCAGCCAAAAGGTGGGGTAGCTCCTCTGTAGGCCTCAGGTTAGTCTGGACAAAGTGTGTGTGTCTGTGTGCGTGCGTACACTTTAGGTCTATGTGCCTAATCTAACTTAATATCAGACGAGGAATACAGCCTTTTTTGTCTAATCGATATCAAGGTATACAAGTACAAATCATTTACTTTTTGCTGTGTTTTAGAAGGCTCGAAGGCTGTCCCGAATACCTGATGTGTGGAAGTGCTCAATAGCTGTGGCAATTATCGGCATACACACTCAATGAGCTCCGGAGGATTACAGCACGGCAAATGCGCTAGGGGAAAGCGGCTCAGAGGGGATCTCAGCACCAAGGTTGCATGCTAACTGAGCAAGGGTGCGACCCCTCATAGCAACACCTGCAGATCCTGTTAATACGAGTACCAGACTTCAATGACTGCTCCTCTTTCTTGGCGAAGGAGGAGCTGATTCAAAAGGCCGCCATCCCCCTGATTTCTCAGACAAGAGTATTCATTGCTACTCATGGCCCAATTTTTGAGTCTCGTTACTCTTCTCTTGTATTTTTACCTCTTCAGATGGAGACAGTCTTGCCTCGGAAATGGGCAGCTAACGGCCGCCCGGGTTAAAATCCGTATTGCCATCCATCTTCATGTCTGACATCCTACCCAGCCTGGCTGGCTTCAGGTAGTTGACTTATACCATGTAAATTACGGCAGTGAAAGGGATGGGGATGAAAATATCTTATATGTCCTTCATATGGTTTTAGTTTCCTCGGGATTTTATCTGTCGTGGTCGAACTCCATCGGGTCTCACCGAGAGCGCTGACTCACCCCGGCGAGGCCAAAAGCAGCCACTGTAGACGTAGACCCGCCTCAGCAAGGGCTGAAGATTGATTTCACCTTTGGCAAACCTGTTTGAGCTCCCATCCGATCGGATAAGGGGTCAAACATCAGGAGAAGAAGCCATTCTTTACTGTTATCATTTCAGCGCCTGAACACACTTTGTGCAGTCCAAATCAGGCGCCCCCTATCCGTAAGAGGCTCAACACCTAGGTCAAGGGTAGCACATGCAAAGACACCACACGCCTTTGTCAATACATTAATAACAAGACCAAACATCCCTGTATCATCGCATACGCAGAGATCAGAGCCAGTTCTCAATTTCACTTACCCCGTATTCGTACATCCATCCAGTCAGCATGTTTGTCGGGCCCTTTGACGGCCGCAAGAAGCGGTCCCGCTGCCAAGCATGTTCAACTAGCCACCTCAAAGTAAGATGCAAAAGAGTTTCTTATGAACTCACGGATGCATGCTAATACTTGTGTGTGTCAGTGTTCTGGCCAGATGCCTTGCAGCCATTGCGAGCGTCGGCGTATTCCCTGTGTATTTGGAACTGCCCAAAAAGACAACACGCGAATTATACTGGTTGATCGAGGGAAGCAAAAGACTCCAGCAACCTTCAAGTCACCTAACAGAGAGAGGCGCAAGCAGACACCCTCAACAAGCGGAGGATCCGCTGTTTCTTCTCCGTCACGAATCTTAGACAACAACTTGCCATTTCTGTACTACTTTGACATATTCATTGGCCGGAATAACTTTACTGGAAAGGAACGTTCATTGGTTGATGAGGTAAAACAGCTCTCTGGCCTTCATTCCAACTCATATCTTATGGATGCCATGCTGTCTCTCGGTGCGATACAAGCAGTCAAACTGAATGCTTCAGACGTCCCCCCGCGGAATGAGTGTTTGGCAACTGCGCTAGAATACTACTCAAAGTCCATTATAGGGCTGCGTGACTCCATCAATAGTCCAAGGAAAGGTGACGATAGCCTACATAATACAGTGTTGTGGACAACATTATTCCTTGGCTTATTCGAAGTGAGTATCAACTTGATGCTTGCCAAACTCACACAGACACTAACCCCAGTCAGTTGATTAACGACGAAACTGGTGATGGATGGCAGCAGCACATGACCCATGGCACAGCAAAAGCCCTTGAAGCCAGCGGGCCGGTAAAGTGTCGAGCTGGCCCTAGTCGAAAATTCTTCGTCCAAGCACGCATTTTCGAAGTATCACGTACTATTCTGGGGAACGAATCGACGTTTCTCACACAGCCTGAGTGGATGGATCTTTCTAGGCGGATGTGGACTGGCGAGCACGGAGATGAGTGGCATCCCTTGGATTCCTTGCTCGATATCATGGTCATGATATCAAATTTGCGAGTTCGGTGAGTGGTGTTTGTAGCACTGCATATTGATAGGCATGTTGTTTCATTTACTTACCATGTCATAGAACGGCCAAATTTATCGAAGTACAAGAAGAATGCCCTGACGAGGAGCCTACTCCAGAAGCTCACTCCATATGCTCCGACGCCGTTACTCTTAGAGAGGCTCTCAGCAGCTGGTATACATTATATGCGCAACCTGAGGCTAAGCCAGCCACCTGCCTTTCTGATGATGGAGATGCTAGCATGCTACTTTCGAGAATATTCTTTGCCGCCATCAGCATCTACTTGTCAGGCATATTCGACTATGAACTCACTCACTGGCACCAGCTTGGTCTCATACCCCCCACACTGGATGAACAAGCTGTCCAAACGCATACAAACACAATACTTGGGCTCTCTAGCTTGGCTCTCGACACAACTAACCTCTCGCCGCTGCTGTTCTTGTTTCCATTGCGGATAGCTGGAGCTAGATCTAGGACCCAAAGGCAGCGAGATTGGATAACCAAGCTGATATCTAGGATTGGCAGTGGATTCGCTGTGGCGACTGCTATCGCAACAGAGCTGAGCTATGTTTGGGAGATATTTGGCCTCAAAGAGACGCCTGATGGAGATGCAAATGGGCTGGAGGCGTTTGAAGAGATGCAAGGAGGAGCACTCATTGCACCTCTGATGCCCACCGCGACGACGGAGTTTGTCCAAGCCAGCGACCTTGTTATTACATTTACTAACCAGGAGCCCTTATCATGAGGTATCTTTTCAGCTGGCGAGCCTAATTATTTTCCAGATTTGTTTTTACTTTACTTTTTTGTTTTAGGATTCAGGCTGTTTTTTTTTTTTTTTTTTTTTTTTTTTTTTTTTTGGCTTACTCTTTAGAAGAGGGCTGGGGTGATGTAAACGGAGTACATATAGATACATGCATTTTGCGCAAGTTAATTTGACGAGAGGGCATACAGGTAACTTCTAGAGCAAATCACCTATAATGCGTACATGGATACATTCTTATTTATATGATGTCAAAATCTCCAATATTGACTGGAGATCAATCCTCATTCGTCCTTGGCATAGGCGGCGTTACCACGTGTATAGCGCATTTGCCTCTGACTGTTCAGAGGCTTTCCGGTTTCGGCCGGCCGATTTATCCTCCGACGGCTGACTTCAAAACCTACCCACCACAGATTGCAGATCGGAGGGGCATCACCAAGACAAACAACAAACGTGCAACTGCGACAAAATGGCCAACAGCACACAGGACAAGACTCACAGCGAGTCGCAAGTCTATCTCTCCACCAGAGGCGGCGATTACGATGTTTGTCTTCTTTTTTCCCCGTTGGGTGATGCCCGTGGCCACCTGCTGACGCTTTGAAGCTCTCCTTCGAGACCGTTGTCCTCAAGGGTCTCGCCGCTGACGGAGGTCTCTTCTTGCCGCACCAGATTCCCACGGCAGAGAACTGGGTACGTATGCAGCATCAAAATTTTATCTTGTCGCATGGATGGATTCTGCCGTTTTATTGCATCTGCATGGACCAATGGCTAAGATTGGCTGCAGCGCAACTGGAAAGACCTCTCCTATGCCGAGCTGGCCTTTGAGATCCTCAGTCTCTACATTTCGAGATCCGAGATCCCCGCCGACGACCTAAAAGCCATCATCGACCGAAGCTACTCGACCTTTCGCGACGAGAATGTGGCTCCCTTGACTCACCTAGAAGACAACCTATACCTTCTTGAGCTGTTCCACGGCCCGAGCTACTCCTTCAAAGACTGTGGGTTCTACATGGACGATTGCGGTGACATCACCAATCTGACACTTCATAAGGTGCTTTACAATTCTTGGGAAATCTGTTTGAATACTTTCTGGTCCGAAAGAACCAGGGCAAGGTCGGAAAAGGTGGGCTTTCTACATGTCAAAAAGCTCTAGTCGGATGCTAACTGGCCAGCAGAGAGGCATCATTTGACTGTTGTGGGCGCAACAAGTGGTGATGTAAGTTTTCACCCCATAACCATTAGAAAACGATACCCTAACACCTACATAGACTGGATCTGCCGCCATTGAGGGCCTCAAGGGCAAGAAGGATGTCTCAGTCTTCATTTTGCACCCCAAGGGCCGTATCAGCCCCATCCAAGAGGCCCAGATGACGACTTGCAAGGATGCAAACGTTCACAACCTTGCCATTGAGGGAACTTTCGACGACTGCCAGGTTGGTTTGAATTAGCTACACTCCGAGAGCTACTCAACTCACTGATGATGGCATATAGGATATCGTCAAGGCCATGTTTGGTGACCCTGATTCCAACGAAGCTCTGCAGCTCGGCGCTGTCAACTCGATCAACTTTTCCAGAATCCTCGCTCAAATCGTCTACTACTTCCACTCGTACTTTTCACTTGCCAGACAGTCCTCTTCTTTCCAGGTTGGAGACAAGGTCAGATTTGTGACCCCCACAGGAAACTTTGGCAACATTCTGGCAGGATACTTTGCGAAGCAGATGGGTCTTCCCGTGGCTAAGCTTGTTGGTAAGTTTTGCTCCAGTTCAGTTGCGATATGTGAGACTATGGCTAACTCATTGATCAGTGGCAACAAACGAGTAAGTAGCAAGGAATCCTATGATTGCATCAGCCACCCAATAGTCAAGCTCTTCCGAGAAGGAGTGCCTGGCAGATGGAGGAGTATTTGCTAACCACCATCACCATAGGAACGATATCTTGCACCGATTCTGGATGACTGGCAGATATGAAAAGAGCGGTGTTCAAGACGAGAACGGCTCCAAGGCCGAAAACTGCAAGGAAACCATGAGCCCAGCCATGGATATCCTGGTCTCCAGCAACTTTGAGAGACTAATGTGGTTCCTTGCAAGAGGTATTTTTTGGTCCCGTGTCCAGTTTCCTCATTCACAACTAACTCCCGTTTAGATTTTGCCGCGACGGTTGGCATGGATGAGGAGTTCAACAGGAAGCAGGCCGGACAGGAAGTCTCCGCCTGGTATAAATCCCTGAAAACGACTGGGGGCTTCGGGCCGGTCCATGACGAGATCTTGGAGAACGGCCGCCGAACCTTTGAGAGCGAGCGCGTAAGCGATGCGGAGACTGTGGAGACGATCAAGTCCTGCTACGGGAAGACCAAGTACGTCCTGGATCCTCACTCGGCTGTGGGAGTCACGGCATCAGAAAGATCCATTGCTCGCGCCGGACCGGCAACACACCACATCTCGCTCTCAACTGCTCATCCTGCCAAATTCTCCGGCGTCGTTACGACGGCGCTGGGCGAGGAGCCTGGGTTCAACTTTGAGGAGCAGGTGCTTCCTGAAGAGTTCAAGGCTTTCACTACAATGGAGAGGCGCGTGACGCTTGTGGAGAATTCATGGGAAAAGGTGCGCGAGGTCGTCAAGGCTCAGGTGGAGGAAGATCTCAAGACTGAGAGCAACTAGACTGGTTGGCTGGATACACGAAAAAGTTTGAATTGCATTATATAATCATGGATAGATTGAATTGGTAGCCAAAAAAAAGTCTCATTGCCCATTGAAGCAGTTGGAAGCCCCATGCCCAATTTGAGGTTTTGCTCGTAAATGGGCGAATGAGGTACAAGTCAGGTAGCATTTTTAGAAGTATACCAGGATCTTTCATAATCAAGAGAAGTTGCCTAGATGCCTGAATGATTGTGGCGTAACATTCGGACATGATATCATTCCCCAAGTGCTCGATTTTGCAAGTCCATCTCAAAAAGGCGCGCAATAATGTGTCGATATTGCTAATCAGCCTAAGGCAATACGAGTAAACTCACGGCCTATCTGAACTTACAATCTCGAGTCTAAAGATGGATAATCGGCCGCTTTAGCCCCAACACGACAAGGCTATTCCGACCCCATTCTAGAAGAGCACGGCGAATCCCACATGCCATTTTGTGTTTGACATTCCGCAATTGGCAATTACATGGCTTCTAGAGGGCTCCGCACGTGCATGGGGGCTCGTATTGTGCAGACCTCTTTCGGAAGCAACGCGCGTTTATCTTGCCAAATCTATGCATGATGTGTATTGTTATTGCTTTGTGTAGTGAACCTTGCTAGTAGTATCGAAGGGCATATCCTGTCCGATGTCGTCACTTGGATGGTGGAGATGGTTCGGTGCCAGGTGAAGTTAGGATGGGGAGTACTTCCACGAATAGGATATCGTAGGGCTTTCCCACGTTGCGGCAATAATTATAGATGGATAAATTATATACTGGATTATATGTATCAGTGCCAATTTACCTGTAATGGAGATATAATCGCATACTTCAGAAACCTGGCTGGAGTATTACTCCGTAGCTTCGCATCCCATACAGACAACATATCGGATGACTTGCACAGCAGCAGCGCTTGATAAGCACCTAAACGATTCACCTAACAGCGATAATAGCTCGGAATCAGCAAAATCGCTGCATCGATTGCGATTATTCGCCTAACGGCCATTTTCTTAAATTGCCGATGGCCGGGATGCATTCGGAGCCGGGGTCCCCCAGAAGTGGGGCCGGCATCCGGCATCCAAAATGGCGCCATGCAAGGCAGAAGGAGATAAAAAAATAGGCATGTGCAGCAGTTTTTGGCCGAGACAAGGCTAGATTTCACATGCGATTCAGCCAAGAAACAAGCGCGGCTCGATTAGTTTGATGAGCCTCAATGCGGCGATCCCTCACCTCCACAAAGGTTGCAATCAGTCGGTGCCATCCCCGGCCCCCCCGGCATGTATCATTGCGAGGTTCTTCGCATGGTCCAAGTTCTTCTTCTCTTCCCCCCCATGGCCCAGTTTGCCGTCCGTACCGGATGTTACGTGGGTCTCGAATCGATCTTTATAGGCAGCCGAGTAAAAAAACAAACAAAGAAGGTTTCTAGCGAGGCAGAACAAAAGTAGCTCATCGCGTGTGCTGCGTGTGTGTCTTCACCGAGTGGTGGATATTCCCTTTCACGATTCAACCCGCTTTGGTCCGATTTTAGCACTCTTCCCATTCCCCCACATGGGCGCAATACACCTTCTCAGAAAGACGATGCTGCAATCTGCAACCTAACTGATTAAGCTTAGCCAGACGAGTAAACAACAATAATGGCGAAACGCTAGTACGGGGACTTGTTCCACGGGGATGCCGCGGGAGGCTGTGCGCGACGATAACGCAAAAACAATAAAAAAAAAAGATTGAAACAAAAAAAGGGACATGAAGCTGAAGCAGAAAAAGAGTCAGTGAGTAATAGTTGCTAAAGGCTTGGCCTGTTTTCTTCTAGAATCCAAGGATACTATTCGCGAGGATCATGGCATGTTTGGGGTGTGGCACCCCTTGTCCGCGCGTGGGTTTCGGATGGTTCCGTAAAGGCAGGTGGTTGTTTCAGTCGGGGGCCTTGCTGACAGGCGGCTTCAGTCCTGGGAAGACCCTTTACTTTCACGGCATTGAGGGCAGCCGAGTTAGGATTGCCTTTCTCGGCGTCTCCATCCATTGACGTATCGCGAAGTATATTAGAATGACGATGGCCTCACTCGTGTTGATGGTAGAATTCCCAAGCCAGCGGTTGATTGTCTATTCGATACAAGAGTTTCTTGCAAGCCTAGGACCTCGTTGCTGAGTCTCTCGTTTCTTTTCGAATTATAACATCTTATTGTAAAGGACAAAAAAAAAAAAAAACAATTCATCATGTTTGTCAAGAGCGCTGCTTCGGCCGGCCTTTTGTTGGCCTTGACCAACTTTGCTTCTGCGAGCCCGGTGCTCATGAAGAAGGATGCTGCCACACCAGCTGTGGCCAACAAGATCCTGTTGACTCCTGCTGCCCCTGCCAGCGGTGATGGCTCGAATCTGGCTCTGGCAAGCCAGGACAGCTTCATCTGGACTCATGATGACCAAGGTTCGTATAAAAATGATCCCATCTTATGACGGCTAAACCAGTGTTCTAACCCTCCTTATTAGGCATCCAGGCAAACATGACTCTCCAGGCCTCCAAGAACTTCCGTCTCCTCAGCGCCCCCAACTTCCAGGACGTCGTCCAGTCCGTCGACTGCTCCACCGAAGACATCACCATCAAGTTTGGCAGCGCCTCTTCCCTGCAGGCCGCCCAGGCTGCGTGGAAATGGGTCAACCAGGCCGCCAGCAACACCATCATCTACGTTGCCGACGACGAGGCCTGCGCCGGCGACAAGGGCCGCCAGCCCTTCTCCGTCGAGTCCATCACATACGACAGCACCGCCAACACGGCCCAATTGGCCGCGACAAAGGCTCACTGGAGGGACTTTGCCGAGGACGCCAGCATCCGCATCTCGGGTGTTCCTGCTGCAGGAAACTCTGCTAGAGATATCGGCAAGGACGTGAGCATCGACATTGGACATGACTTCTCGCAGCCCATCTACAGCACCACCATTGACGGTGTTAACCTCGCCATTGCGTGCTCCAACTGCAAGACTCAGGGAACTCTGAACGCCGACATCACGCTGTCGCTGTCCAACGGCTTTGAGGCCTCGCTCACCACCTCGGGCAACCTCGGTGCTACCGTCGAGGTCAGCGTCACTGCCGGCGGCAGCATCAGCTCTCCTCTGTCCACCAACATCCCCATTGCCACGGTTCCCCTGGCCGGCTTCTCCATCGCCGACGTCGTCGACATTGGTCCCCAGCTCACCATCGTCGCCGACGCCTCCATCTCCGGCTTCAGCGCCTCTGCCACGGCCACCGTCGGCGCCACGGCCAGCCTTCCCGACGGCTCCGGCTTCACCCTCGGCCAGGGCGCAAACATCCAGCCCACCATCCAGGCCACCGGCCTCAGCCTGAGCGGCGAGGTGTCCGTCTCGGCGCAGGTTGCTCCCGTCTTCACTCTGCAGCTTGCGGCTACCTTCCTCGGCGAGGGTCTCGTTGGAGGACTTGCTCTCCAGGCTCCCGTCCTGAAGGCGGATTTCGCTGGCCAGGCTACTTCTGCTGGTACTGCTCAGTGCGGTGCCAACACTGGCATTGCTGAGGTTGGTGTTGAGGTTGATGTTAGTGCTGAGTTGGATGTCTTTGGAGGATTTGGCGGGGCTACTGATCAGCCTAACAAGACTTCTCTCTTTAACAAGTTGACCACTCTGTGGAAGGCTTGCTTGGTTGTGTAAATAGGTTGATATACATATTTGTATACATGTTTGGATATCGCGTTGATCAATGGGTGGTTATTATGTACTTCATTTGCAAAAAGGGTAGTTTGTTTATAGGAAACAAGGTTTATAAGTTGAAAGAATCCACTTAATCTTTGGAACAATTGTCTTCATTTACCAATATCAAAGTGTATGCTACAGTGCACGTTTCATACATAATCCAGATGACGAATTTCCGTTTAATCAAATCTACTCCCTTCACGCAGCCCAATGCGTTGCCAAAAACTCATCAACCTTGAGTGGCTTCACCTCTGGAACCCTCTGGTTAACATTAGGCGTCAAGTCATACTCTCCCAGAGCAATAATCTTAAAGAACTCATGAATCATCAGCGTCCCCGGATCCGGGTTACCAGCAATCACCGCATCAATAGCATCCAGCGAGACGTATGATTTGTCGAGTTTCTTTCCAGTAATCTTTTCAATCTTCGCAACGAGTTCATTGATGGTAACCTTGTCACCCACAATCACGCTGTCCTCATCCCACTTTTCGAAATCCAGCGCCGCAGCAGCGTACTTGCCGACGTCTCGCATATCGGTCACACTGATTATACCAGAGCCGTCTCCAGGAATAGTGATGCTGCCGCTGTTGATGTCGAGCAAAAAGGCTGGGCCCTTGTATCCAGCTCGGGCAACTTCTTCGTCTCGTGGCGCGCCAGGGGCCCAGACGTTCATCCACAAACCGTTGATGAAACGCGTGTACTCCAGTCCTGACTTCTTCACTGCCTCCCAGACAGGTTCCTTGGCCTTGTAATAGGCCACTCGGTTGTATGCGGGAATGGCCCATTCCGATGGCACGAAGCGCTTTACTTTGGCTTCCTTGGCTGCTTCTAGGAGAGCGATTTGCAAGGTGCCAACGGCTGGGCCGTAAGCCCAGATGCAGCTGAGAACGGTGTGGACACCTTGGAGAGCGTTGGTGAGCTGCTCGTGGGAATCATAGTCGACGACTTTGACGATGGCACCTTGGGCTTCGAGCTCGGGGCGTGGAGAGCGAGAGAGGATGACGAGTTGGTGCTTTTTGGTTGCGAGGATGGCGTTGATGATGTTTGAGGCGATGGCTGAGCCTCCTCCGGCGACTGCGACGGTAACCATTTTGATGAAAGGTAATTAGATTCAATTTGTGAAAACTTTGAAAGAATGGATTGTGTTGTTGAGCTGTGAGTGTGATGAATGTCTTCTTGTTTTGACGAGAAGAACAAGCACATTTATATACATCTGATACTCCATCCCCCTTGCCACTAACAGGTACCATTTGTTACAAATGTTTCAATCAATAATCAAAACTCGCAACGGTCATCAAATTGTCATTTTGCCACTATTCATCTTGCCGTGTCCGCATCAAGTTGCAACGTAGTTCACCCCCCTGTCCTGATTCGTCGCGGCCGACGGCGGCCGCGCTTCTCATCTGGGTTTGCTGTTCCCGGCCCCAGTTCGCTGACTAGCAACTCCGCCGGTGGAGACATTGTTCTTAGAAGAGAGAAGAGAGCGGAGACTAAGACAAATAGATAATCAAAAAGATAATCAAAGAATTGTATATAACGGGTGTTCTTGAGTTATAAAGTCTAACTGTTGCATGATTCTAAAGAGAGTGCAATTACATATTACATTCTATTCTTTTCCCAGCTTCTATCCCAGTCATGATATCCCTTTGAAATTTATAACTCTATAATACAACGTACAGCAAGACGAGTGTTATTTAGACAGCAGTGCGACCAAACAAGGATCGTTTTGAATGGGTTGAAAGTAGTTAAATGTGGACGGTGAATCAGACAAGAGATCCGAAAGCACATTATCAACGGCTTCAAGGTGTTTCGCTGTAATATGGGGGCGTAAGTAATTAGTCATGTGTTGCTTTCTATACCGTTATTCATAAAAAATAACTTACCTGCAGCTTGCCATCTCCTGCCATAGTTCCAAGTAGCCTCTCGGAGTGTTTCAAGCGCCGTCGTCCACTCCGCCTCGTCCATGTCGTCGCGGAAAGAAATTAATTCCAACGTAGCTCGATAAATGACGTGGCAATACGTTGGCGGAAACGATATTATATTAATCTTACGGTAATGGTTATTAATGGTGTCCGCCACATCGACAACCATGCGAACGATTGTCTTGACTACTAATGCGGAGGCCATGCGACATGATGGTGGGAAACCTTTAACATCGCCTTTGCACAGATCGTCCGCCGTGAGGGGTGGATGTCGACTGTGTAAAAGGAGGAGCGAACTTTATCAAGGGCAGGTTAGCATTCATTTTTTCCTCCTTGGTTGCTTACCATCCCGATGATGTTGAGACAAGTGACTTACACGAGCGTTATGGCGGATGGCTCACAATATCCACACATGGCACCACCAGACCGCTCAACAAGTGTTCTCATAAGTTGTTGAAGTTCGATATCCAAATGATATTTCTCATCTCCCAGTTGTTCTGGTGCATGAGCGGTCGCTAGACTATGGCGGAAAGACACCGTCCTGTCAAACAAACACCACGCTTTTGCCTGATAGCCAAATACACCAGGCTCTTCATCTTGGGTAAGAACGGCGTCACCAAGGCGAGAGTATGAAGGATCAAGATCAAAAGCTTCAAAGGGAAGGTGCTGCGGCATTGAGGCCTGGTTGATTGCAAACGGCTTGGAGAACGTGGCATCGTGTAGCATGGTAGACCTGCATGTAAGCGCATCAGTTAGTGATCGATCGGAGTTATGGATAGATAATCAATCCGGTGCTCGAACCTGTCGCGTATAACCAATGCCCACCAGACGTTGCATCGCTCGGCTACTCTGATCCATTCATCGCTATATCGAAGATGGTCCGATGGCGGCTTCTCATCTTGCAGGTCCATCCAATGACCCATTCGTGCGCATGTGCCAATCGTTTTGTAGCATTCTTTGTACATGCCGAAACCGTACTCATAGCAAGACAAGAGCAACCCTGCTTGTATCATTTCCAAAGATGCATCTATGGTTGCGTTTACACTCCAAAATATGGATCGTGTTGCCTTGTATAATGGCTCTGGCGCCGTGCCAGTTGCAGGGCAGTGGATTGACAAGAGGATGCTGAGCAAGAGAATGGCAAAATCTGGGCGTTTCGTTTTGCTAAAGTCTGTCATCTTGCTGTAAAACAGCTTTTGTGACATGATGGGTATCCATTTGTGGACATTGTCAAAGTAAAGGCTTAATGCTCTGTATATCTCCCCTGGATGTAACTGGAGAAGTTGATAGACCTCTTCACCAACATTCAATTTGGAGGCAAGCGCGTCCAGGCGTGAGATGAAATCGGCTTCATACTCAATTGGTCCCAATTGACTTTCTACCTCGGTAGGGTCCGGGTCTGTGGCTGAGTGGGTTGATCTGGACACTCTGGAAGCGCCAGGGACGAGCATCTCCTCGAATAGCTTGAGTCTCTTCCTCAGCTGGCGGAACTCTTCTATGACCGGCACGCTATCGGCGGCATCTTCGTATACACATTGTATTCGCAACCTAGAACCATGAGTATGGGCCCACCACCTTGTCAAAAGATCAAAAAAAAAAGGGGGGGGGGGTTAGTCACTTACCGCTGGCAATGTAGGCATTTCGGTAGCGCCTTGTCACACTTCTTCTTCTTACGGCGACAAGAGAGACAGACGTTGTCTGCCCGTTCCCGTGTGGGTCCTTCAGCACTTTCAGGGGAGGGCAGATTAGAACTCATAACTGCACATCTATGGGAATACAGTAACGTTGAACCGTGAAACCACGGAGAATGAGCCTGCTAGAACGAGAAGTGCAAGTATGTGTTTAGGATTGGACGGTTGATTGAGACGGCCACTGACGGAGCTGCAACTTGTATCGGACTTAAGACACCGGAGCCATGGTGCGGACTTTTGCGGATATGGTCCAAGTTGGTTGGCGGCCGCGGTCGGCCGCCAATTAACGGCTCTATTCGCTTGAATCGGCCATGCAAATCACATAATCAAACATGAGTATGTAATCCAGACTCGAAGCCGGGGATGCGGATGAGCTGAGCATGATGAGCACATTGCCGAAGGTGTTTGATGTTTCAGTATTGAAGTTCAGACTTGGCTTACAATTCCAGGGTCAGCTCCCTGACCAGCCCAAATACAAAGAGTATTTGATTCCGCCATGAAAAGGAACCCGACTCTGTGGAAGAGACATGTGAGGCGCTTCTTTGCTGACAGTTGCTATCAGAAGACATCCGGGACAACTGCTGCAGAATAACGAGATGCGGGGCGCATTCTTCTTCCCGAGAGCTCCTATAGATTCCTCGCTAGAAGGACGCAAGTTCGCACGACAAAGTGAAGACTGCGATGGCGTCCATGATGGTTTATTCAGATGACGACTTATGGTGAAGCTGGACAATGATAAGAAAGCTTTGGTCTTTCATAACATTGGGCGGATAGAGCTCTTTGTAACATTTCCATGCCATTCAACACAATAATCTGGCCAATCATTTAGCAAGTTTCTTACGGAAACCAGCGCCTATCGCACAACGAGCTCCATGCTCAGCAAAGACATTGATCTGGAGATTCAATCGCAGCCAACGAACTGAGATTCCACCGGCCTCAAGAAGTGGTTTGCACTCGGGCGAAGCCATATAATTGGTCTAGTGGCGCAATGGCAGCGCGTTGCTTTCCGGTGGCAGAGGTTCCAGGTTCGACCCCTGGCTGGATCGAGTTTCACGTCTTCTTTTTTTGCAAAAATCCCAAATCAAATCGAAACAAGCGATACTCTCTTTCTCTCTTCATTTTTTGGTGGTTCGATGAGTGGATTCGAGCCCCAGCTTCTAACTCGTCGCGGATAGCACAGCGAGGGTAACTCCCGCAATGCGAGTACCGGCATTCTGATCCTGTCATGGCAGCTGAGCATCTGCGTTTTGCAGCTTGTGTGGCAGTTAATTATTCCTGGCCTATGGCGGTTCAGCATGTCCGAATACGCGCGCCCTTCCTGGTGTCTTGACCCCTGTCAGCTTGTATTTTAGCTTCCATGGATGCTTGGCTACACTGATTGTTTTACAACTGATGCCAGACCGGCCAATCATGAGCGCAAAGGCGTTGCTTCAACGGGAGGAATGTGAAGCGCAAAGAGCGTCGCCGGGATCTGAAAATAGCATCAGCATTGCTAGCTCCCGACACGGTCAAAATTTCATTCTTTTTTCTCTTTGTCTTATGGCTCTCGCTGAGGTTTTGGAATCAGAGGGTTCCATATCTTGCAAGTCTCACCGTCATCAATCATCCTCAGTAGCATTCCATGCAGGATTGCGGCTAAACCAGCCACTACGCGCCGTCATCAGCACGTAGGCAGGCCACGCCATTTGGGCTGTGAAAAATGGCAGAGCTCAGCCACTGTGGCCCAATCAAGGGGAGGCGTGTAAATTGACCACCATTCTGTCTGATTTTTTCTTTGTTGAGGTTGAGTGAGGGCAGTGAAAGAGGGCCCTGGTCCAGCCAAGCTAGATTCGCAGCTTGTTTGGCTTGCTTGCATCATCAGTGTGAAAGTGCAAACTTGTACTGTCTGATCATCTGCCTTTTTTGCTGCTAGCTTGCAGTGGAGCTGAAAAGACGATGCGATTAGTCTGGTACCTTGGAGATACCTGGGCGCGGCATGGATGAAACAGGGCAGCTGGCGCTTAATCGGTTCGCATCGTTGGTTCTTGCCGGGTCTCTTGTTAATGCTGCCGGGTTCATGGTGACGTAGTGACGAGCCACATCGCATGACATCACGCAGCGATTCCATGGAAGTGTCTTGTCTCGTTGCTGTGATTGACTTGCACGGTAGCAGCTGCTTTAGATCGTGTGTAAGTCGTCCATCGGTTGCCTTGCAAACAGGTAAATTTAACAAGTATTAAATCCTCTCGTGCCTCGCTCGTATTGTGTCTGTTCTGTTGATCTATTCTCAACTCTTCTCTTCTCATCCTTCTTCACCCGCCAAGCTCTGACTAACACTCTGGTGATTATTCCTTTGCAACAAGTGAACGTGAAACAGTCACAGTCGCTCCAAACGAGACAAGACGCATTCAAGCCCAACTAGCCCGAAACTGGCCCCTTCACCAAGGGCTCTGCAGTGACTGGACCGTCATTACACGCCATCCTCTAGCCGACACACCCTCACAGTTCGCTCCGCAGCTTTCAACATCCAATTCGACGCCACTCGCCTGTGGGAGAGCTCCTTGTTCTGGCAGCTTCTCAGGTGTTATTAAAACCCTTCTCTCCTCCCACCTCTCAGCGTTTGATCGGTTTCTTCAGACATTTGTGCGGCTCTTTGCAAAGTTGTGCGCTCCAGAGCATTAGAAGGCATCCCAGAAAAGAGTCCTCGTTTTTATAACCACAAGGCCGTTTGCCCAAACTACTGCCCAACATGGCGCTCGGAATGATTACCATTATCCACATCGTGCTTGCCATCCTCGTCATTATCGAGCTCGGCATTACAGGCTATCGTGAGTTTAGCATGACAAACCTGTCCATTTCTTACTTTCTTCCCAACTAACATTGCTCTTTGTAGTTGTTAATGTCACTTCTGGCTTTGGCTATTCGTCTCCCGCTACCTATGCGTTTATGCTGTTCAACTCAATCTGGAGCTTGTTGATCCTCGTCTACCTGGCCGTCACGCCACTTTACCTTGCACGCTTCTACCATGCTCTTGTAGCGTTTGTCCTTTTGGTCATTACGACTATTTTCTGGTTTGCCGGTGCCATCGCCATGGCTGCCTTTATTGGAGTCCCCGCGTGCCACGGAAACACCTTCTGCCAGACCTCGCAGGCCGGAGTCGCGTTCGGATTCTTCTTGTGGGCAGGATTCCTGGGTCTTACGATCCTCGAGGGCTTGACTACCTTGAGGGGCCACGCACGTGCCGATAAGACGACTCCCTCAAATGTCTAGAAGTTTTGAGCCTTCTTGATGCGAACGAGTGGGGTGGAGATGGAAAGGATGAGGAAGATGGATGCTGATGAAATGCGGCAATGATGCGATGCGATGCGAAGATGCTGAATGCTTGGAACTGGAGTGATGATACCCTAATACACCTTTATGAGGATTTCTTTTTTTGTCCAACGGTTTGCTACGGAATTTTATGTCACTACCTGCCTATTGATGATGCCAGCAAAGGCCAAAAAGAGCGACAGTATGAATATATATGAGTCTCCAATCAATCTCCTGCTTCAACGGTGAATATTTTAATGAAGAGGTATCAGATACGGCATAGAGCATTCATTGTCATTGTCCCTCCCTGCGTCCTTGTGGTTCGCACTGCAAGTACTGACTGTATGCTGCCTTACCCACGGGAGCAGAATCCTGCATCCGGGAATTAAAAGTCTGTGCGATTGCTGAGTGCCGACCCCACCAGTTGTCTTGGCCCACAAGCGGAGTGACGGAACAAAGGCGTTGACAAAGAGAAAAGAGACACGTCCAACAAGCGGGACAAGGCAGCATTTCATTGTTTGGCCAAGATAACACCTCCTTACTGTATATTCCAGGCCAATAGATTCATTACTTGTGATTTCAAGTTGCCAGCATTGAGGGCTTACGAGATGCACCAGCATTGACAGCCAAACACGTGGCAGGCGGTGTGCCCAACTTTGCATGATCAATGCCTTGTATAAGTGGCCTTGCTTGGGTCTGAATAGGTAGAATAGATGGGGCCGATGGAATGGGGGGCTCTCTGCAGAGGAGATCCCCATCAGTGACAGATTCTGGGTCAACTTGCAGTTCCTCTTTTCATCTCATGTCTACTCCGTACTCTTCGCATAGAGTTTGCGGCGTCGCCAAAACTAATACGCCGTTGCCGCAACTTTGGCTCCCATTAGCTTGCGGGAACTATTGTCTGTTTACGCGCATATTTCGAGTGGCTGGTTTTTTTTTCGCTGCTCTGGTTACCAGCCACTCAATCCACGTTTTTTCTCTGTCTCTTCTTCGAAAGAAAAAAAGACCCCTGGCAGCCAGCCACTTTTTTCGGTTGGTTGGCTGCCCCCACCAACGACAGCTTTTCCCCTGCTTTTGCTGCTGCATTGCTGCATGCTTGGGTTGTCTTACAGCTTCATTGATTGCGCAACATCCATCCATCTTCTTTCTTTGACTTCGAGTTTAGCCGTGCCCTCCCCCCTCCTCAAGAGCTGGGTTTAGCTTCATATTGCCAAGTATTGGTTTGCCTAGTAGCCAATATTCAGAAAATCCCTCGCAAAAGGGCCTTTTTTCTCTATTCAATTTCCCCGCCACACCTTTAAGATACCATCTTTTTGGTTTCTTTACCCAAAGCAGCGGGTTGGTTTCTCCCCAACCACCTCATATTCCGTTGACGCGCATATGCACGGGGTGGGATTCAGGTACTAGACTAGGTAGAATAATAAAAGCGTGGAGGCGCATTGCCACGTTTTTTACGAGATCTTCCCTTTTTTTCTTCTTTCTTTTCTTGTGTTGCATCATTCCTGTGATTGGGAACCGAGGCTACTGCTATACATAGCTTTGTGTTGCATGAGACTCTGATTGCTTTAGCTGCAGCAATCCGAACCCAGATCAGAACCCAGTTGCATACCGTCACATCGTCATCGTCATCGTTGCTCGTCGCATCTGCGACACCCCCGATTGCCCACGATGTTGTTCGCAATCGTCTTTGTGTGCACTCGCATCTCACAAATTGTCACTCTGGTAAGCTCTATCTCCCTCCCCCATTCACTGTCTCTCTCCCTCTCAGGGCATCATATCGCATCGCATCGCAATTCTCTACCAAACATACTCATTCCTCCTCCCAGACACCGCCAGTTGGCATGCTCAGCTGGTTCGTCGGCAAGTTCAACGACGCAAACGTCCTCACCCCCAACGCCATCCTCGTCCTCTTCATCGTCACCGTCCTCGCCCTCGCATGGGCCCTCTTCACCCTCCTCGCCTACAGCCGCTCCTCCCACAACGCGCTCTTCGTCTCCTTTGTCGATCTCTGCTTCCTCGGCGCCCTCATCGCCGGCATATACTTCTTGCGCGGGATCCAGTTTGCCGATTGTCAAGATCCCTCGAGAGACGAGATTTGGTACAACAAGGTTCATGATGTGGGCATTCCGGGCTTCTCTTGGGGGGTCAACAAGCCGTGCGCCATGTTGAAAGCTTCGTGGGCTTTTGCTATTATGAACACCGTCTTCTTTGCCACCACTGCGTTTGCTGCGTGGATGCATGGCGATAGCGTTGTTGTAGAGGAGCGTGTTGTGCGACGGAGCTCGCATTCGCATCGCGGCAGTCACAGCCATCGTCACCGCAGCCATTCGGGTTCTGGTCATAGCTACCACTCTGCTCGTCGAGTATACGTATAATGGGGAGTGCTTCAGGGGAAGATGAAGGGAAGCAAGCACAATTAATGAATGGGTGGTTTACTGGGAACGGATTAGACGCCAACGTCTCCGTATACGAATGACGTTGCTGGGTTTAAAGGATGATCAGGCGCAGTACTGATGACTTATGATTGAAAGAGAGGCACGACTGCTGCAACGATAATGTTTTGTCTGATTTTTTTCTTCTTTTTTTTACGATATACATGTTGGCCAGCTCCAAGTCAGGAGGATATTTACATTTTTTGCGCTTTGTATATAGTACGAGGGGCTGGCAGGTGGAAGCCCCTGATGATATCTAGCAGCGTTGATTGTCTGCGATGAGTGAATGATCAATGGCTAAAGTGTCTACTTCATCCAACTTTGCATCCCATACGTGTCCCACGTGGTCATCATAAAAAGTTTGTTCACATCCCAAACATCTCACAGGACCACTAGTGCTTGTCCGCCTCTTCGCCCACATGATAGCCTCTCGCTATGCCACTTCGTCCCTCTTCTACCACCGTGCTAGCTTCGTCATTAAAGTCGCTACCCAGTCCCTGCCATGTCCTCTGAGATCGAAGATATTCCGCACCGGGGCTGGCCACGCCGTTGATGCTGGCCAATTCGCCCACTGTCCTCTTTATTAATGCATCGGATGACCGCGGCTCACTGTTGCCCTCTACTTGCTGAGCCTTGGATGCGCTTCTCGTGGGAAGCTGCATCGGCCTGCTACTGCTGACGAGTTTTCCCGTTCGCAGGTCAAACACGGGCGGTAGTGATTCGTCTTCGTCCAGATCATCCCCAGCGCCATCTTCAGCCGTCGCATCTGCCTCATCCTTGTCATTGTCTTCCTTCTCTTCCTTCTTAGCACCATCGTCAACTTCCAGCTTTAGCTTCTCGATACCTCCCCACCACTCTCCACCCCATACTCGTACTTCCTCGCTCATCAATGCCACCTCCATCTCAAAGGGTGTAATGACCGGTCGCCAGTAGCCGGCATCTTCTTCGATAAGCCCGCTCTCCCAGCATCCCACAACGACCCAGCCCTCGATTTCGGCAAAGTTGGCTAGCTTGGCGGGGTTGAGTTTGCCCACAACAACGGTATAGCTCTTCTTTCCAGCGGCTGCGATCTTCTTCCGTAGTAGGTCGATTGATGAGAGGTAGTTTGATACGGAGAGAGTGTTGACAAGGATACCAATGACACCCGCCGAAGCAAGAGTGAGGACGCGAGCGAAGCGCCGGCGCAAAAGACCTGCTGTTCGGAAGGTCGGGTTGTCGAGGGTAGGAGATGACGGTGAAGGTACAGAGAGGACATGTAGGGAGGCGAATCGGGACTGGAGCGCTAGAAGCAGAGACGCGGGAGGATCGGAAATGTGGAAGAGCGAATGCGCCTTGAGGAGTTCTTCGTCTATTGGGTTGCCCGATATTCTCCTGTTGGGTATTACCCCAGCAGGGTCTCTGATTACCTCTGTCGCTACGATGTTGCTGTATCCCAGCTCTCCGAGCGCCTTTGATATCGGCTCCACGTGGTTCTGATATGTCAAGTCTGCCATGATGACGACCTTTGTGTCCTTGTGGCCGAATTCTTTGGTGAATTGCTCAATGACGGCATCGTAATTCAGCTCTTGTGATGTGTATACGTATATGACCGGTAGTCGACTCGTCGGGCTCAGGCATGTCCTTCCATAGTGGACTACCACGTCTGCATTTGTATGTTCGGCCGCAATCTCGTCGACGCAGCATGCGCTGTAGCTTGTGTCTGCCAGAATGCATATCCTCCAATCCTTTGCGCCCTCTTCTGTGTTTGTGTTCTCCAGTTCCTGCTTTAGCACTTCTACTACCCTTGGAGCGTCGACGAGCATATGATCTGGAAACTGTAGCGCGACTCTCTTCCATCCACCTTGGCGGATCTCTGTCGCAGTGCGCGCGATCTCGTACGTCGTCCTGAGCGCATCGAGAGAGAGCGTAGACTTGGTTTCGCTTTGTTCGGTGGTTGCGAAGAGGTTATCGTCTGGAGTCGACAGCACAGGGGCTGAAGAGAGTTCGGTCATGGTCGCCTATTTGATCTGTTGGTCGCAACTCGACCGGCTGATTGCGCTTTGAAAAGCTGACGAATAGCTGGAAAGAAATTTCATATCAGGTCATTCACAAGGGCGTTGAAAAGTTGAAGTTGGAGGGGCAGAGCGCCCTGTGTAATAGTGGGGTACTGGTGTCAATATTGCGCTGCGAATGCGGCAAAGGGGTGTGAATTATGCATTGGATCTATGTTGACTAGAGAGTTGGTTATAAACAAGAGACTCGACATCTATATGGTAAATTCACCAGAAAAGAGGCCTAGCAAGACAATTATCAAGTGACACTTTTTATACACTTATTCATTTGTGCATTTTAAGTATATTTTCATTAGTACTTCTTTATGATATTGCATCTGTAGTGTTCATTGTGTTATCTGTGCATTATTTGCGCTACTACTCCGTACCAACCCCGTAGTAGATCCTAATGATCAAGTGTCCCGGCAGAGCAAGACATGCTCATAACTCCTATTGGTGATTTTTCAAGAAAACCAAGTGACGGTTCTGGCATTGATAACATGATGCATTGTCTTAGAGGTGTCTCATCCAAACAGGAAATTCGTCTCTTTTACGAGTTACCCCATGCGGATACCCGTCAACCGAGCTAAAAGCATCATCATCTCGGCATCCACAAGCTCGGGAACTATTCACCGCTAAGCGCTTGGCAGTTACTTGCCTCCGAGAGCTTACATCGACATCGTACGGTTTAAATACCGGCAAGAGTGCGCCTGAAATGGAAATTCGTCTATGTCAATGATATTGTCCAATCGGATGCAAGGCAACCTCCGATTGTCTCTCAGCCAAACGTCTTGTTTGGTAATTTGTAGTATCATGCTGGACCAAGTTGAACATGGCGTTGTGGCTCTTGAAATTGAAAGGATCGTGGTACGAAATTAACGGCATTGACATTGTTGTACAAACGTCTGATCAACGAATCACCCGTGACATGTGAGACTTTTTACTGTAGGGCGGGTGCACTTATAATACCTGCTTGTGTCCCATCTTCCCTCTTGTTCAGAATGTAGTCTCGGACATACACCATCGGCACAATGTCCAATGCCAGCGAAAAGACCCCTTCCAGTCACTTTCTTGAAAACAAGACCATAGTCATTGCGGGAGCAGGCCTTGCTGGGTCTGCTTTCGTTGTCGGTCTTCAGAAACTATGGAATGCGAAACTCGGCCAGCCAAACATCATCATATATGAACGCGATGCACAAGATGTAGCTGCTCAAAGGGAGTCGTATAATCTGTCCTTGACAGGATATGACGAGTCGGGCGGCCTCATTGCGCTCAGAAATCTTGGTTTACTCGACGACATCTTGGAAAAATCCGTGTCTGGAATCGATGGAGCTGGCTCTTTTAAGATATGGGACTCGAGGTGGAAAGAACAAGTCTCTTTCACAAGAAATCCCGTCTCTGGGATTCCAACAACCAGCATTCGAATTGCTCGAGAGGATATCCGTCAAGTCCTCCACAACTCATTCCGTCTCAATGACCACTGTGACATTAACTG
This sequence comes from Trichoderma semiorbis, assembly GCA_020045945.2. NCBI lineage: Eukaryota > Fungi > Ascomycota > Sordariomycetes > Hypocreales > Hypocreaceae > Trichoderma > Trichoderma semiorbis. The sequence continues at coordinate 4,542,515 of CM034695.1, forward strand.
GGACTCACAATGTGTTTCTGCCACCCAACTCCCGAATGGTCGCCTAAGAGTGAGAGTGGTTCACGGGAATGGCGACGAGAGCGAGCCTGAATGTGATCTCCTTATAGCTGCGGATGGGGCGAGCAGCAAACTCCGACAAAGCCTTCGCCCAGATGACACACTTATCTCTAATGGCGCAGTCCTCAGAGGAGGAATAGCAACATTCAAAGAGTCCCTTCCACAGCCACTGGGTGAGGACTGGGGCTTCGTCGTCTCACGCACTGGTGTTTCGGCGTTCTTTTCCCCAGTTGGTGAAAACAGGATCTTTTGGACTATTGGACAGAATGAAACTCAGACGCCCAGACGGGATCGGGGATCACTAGCCCAAGCGCAGGCTGTCATAGACAAGAGCCTGGAGCTTGGATCACACATTCCTGAACCTTTTTCGAGCATCGTCAAACGGACAGACCCCAAGACAGTTTTGCTCTTGAATTCACGAGACAAGATGCCGTTTTATCATAGCGACATTACAAAAATACCTGCCATTTTTCTCGGTGATAGCAACCATGCGCTCAGCCCGTTTGCAGGAACTGGAGGCAATTTGGCGCTGGTGGATGGATGGGATCTGGCAAACCAGATCTGTAGCCAGAGCAGCTTAGAGGAGGCTGTCAAAGCATACGATGAGCTCAGCGTACCCAGAGCAGCAATGTTTATCAAGAGATCGAGACGACTGATAGAGGCTGCTCATGACACCGGCTTGCGATACTATCTGTTTTGGTGCATGTTGTTTGTGGGCAAGTTTGTGAGATGGGTCATGTATAAGATGGGGAACTGAGTTGGAGTTCTAGCGGGGCGTGTTGCGGGAGAAGCGGCAGACTAGAACTTATGCAGGGATGCTAACGGGTTGACAGGTCACTGTATGGAGTTTTTGTACTGTGCCTAGGAATAATTTGCTACGGATAAGATTGCTGAATTTCTTATTGTTGATATCGTTACTGGAGCCACTACCTTTTTCAAGAAAATTGTTGACTGATCAAGAGGACGGATTAGGTTTTGAGTGTTGAATAGATCATGTACAAGCATCTCCATTACACTGCTAGCCATGCACTGTACCTGTCACTGAGCGGGCTCTCTTCACCACGCTTCAGGGGATACAGTGCTGGTAGACAGTGCACTTGTGTATCGCACGCCACACTTTACGCGAGATAAGCCCAATTCGTAGCGATTAACGAGTCCCGACGCGATCGCGACGCGCTGCACCTCGACCGTTGCATGGGTTCTCTCTCCCATGTCGTCTGATTCTCAGCCCGCCGCTGGGGAGCCGGGCCTGTCTATTCTATAACTCTTTGCATCCAATTCTGCATTGTTTTCTACTTTATTCATTCATTACCGTTCGGATCCTCACCAGCTCCAAAATATCTAGCAATCTTCCCCTCGCCTGGTATCCGTCGTTCATCTGTCTGAAGCGGTCGTTTGTGGTTGAATCAAGATGCCGAGCGACAAAGCAGCGAGCGCTGCTCGCACACCGGCAAAGGCCACCCGGCCAGCTGCTGCTGCAGCATCTTCTTCAGCCAAACAGAAGTCGATAATGTCCTTCTTTCAGAAGTCTTCGCCCGTCTCTGCTTCTTCCGCTGCTCGAGAAAAGGTCTCTTCTGATAACCAACACTCCTCCCCTCTGAAAGAGACCAAAGCCAACTCTCTGCCAAAGATGAAGGCCTCTGCCAAATTCTCCACACCAGTGCCCTCCAGCGATGCTCCGGAACCCACAAGCTCGCAGGAGAATATGGACTCGACTGTCAAGCGAACCAAGGGCAAGACCTCTGAACCTAGATCTGTCAAAGGCGAAGAGAGCGAGATAGCTCCCAGTAGTCCCATCCGCAAAGTTTGTACCGTCTTCTCCCCAGGCATTTAACGACTGCTAACCAGCCTATGCAGGGGAAGAGAGCTGTCAACTATGCCGAATCTTCCGATGATGATGAACCCTTTGCCTATGGAGCGGCTTCACAGACTCGGCGGCGTGGTAGAGCCGCCCGCAACGTTGTCAGAGACGAAGACGAATACGGTGGAAGCGATACAGCCGAGCAAGAAGAAGAGGGTCCGTACTATCAAACTATCCTTATTCCATCTTCGGGAAGGTAGCGCTAACGAGAGATGCAGATGACATGGACGACTTTGTTGTGTCAGATGAATCAGACGGAGAGGCCTCTCGGTCCAAGAAGAGAAAGCGACCTTCGAAGCCTCAATCCGCACGCAAGCGCACAAACCTTTCGTCTTCTCCCAAGGAAGACTTAGAGCCGAATACTACAAATTTCGATGGTGATGACATGGATTTGGACGATATCCCTGCTGGATCCACAGCCAAGCAATGGTCTTACAATCCAGACTCTACTGAAAAGCAAGCGGTCGTCAAACCTACCCAACGAGTCGCTACAAAGGACCCCAAGGTGAAGGAAAAGGCCTACATGAAGGAGCCTGATGAGCGTTATACTTGGCTCGCAAACATTCGAGACAAAGAAAAGCGCTCGCCCACTGATCCCGACTATGACCCACGAACTCTTTATATCCCTCCCATCGCGTGGAGTAAGTTTTCACCCTTTGAGAAGCAGTATTGGGAGATTAAACAAGATCTTTGGGATACCATCGTCTTTTTCAAGAAGGGCAAGTTCTACGAGCTTTATGAAAAAGATGCAACCATTGGCCACCAAGAATTCGATTTCAAGATGACTGATCGAGTCAATATGCGTATGGTCGGTGTCCCAGAGGGCTCACTGGACCACTGGGTCAATCAGTTCATCGCCAAGCAGTACAAAGTGGCCCGTGTAGAGCAGATGGAAACCAACTTGGGCAAGGAGATGAGAGAGCGTCAAGACAAGAGCGGCAAGAAAGCCGACAAAGTCATTTCTCGAAAGCTTGGCTGTATCTTGACTGCGGGAACTCTGGTTGATGGCGGCATGCTCCAAGACGACATGGCGGCTTATTGCGTTGCGATTAAGGAATCTGTTGTGGATGATTTACCGGCCTTTGGCATTGCCTTTACAGATACTGCTACCGGTCGATTCTATCTGTCTGGGTTTGTGGATGACGTCGACCGGACCAAGTTCGAAACACTGGTCGCTCAGATTGGCCCCCGAGAGCTTTTGTTGGAAAAATCCGGCTTAGCGACAAAGTCTCTTCGCATCCTCAAGAACAACACTAGCCCTACCACTATATGGACAAATCTAAAACCAGGTACAGAATTTTGGGATGCAGACACCACTAGACGAGAACTCGCTTGTGCAAAATACTTTGTTAGAGAAGAGGACGAAGAGGATATTTGGCCAGAAGCGCTTCAGGAACTCAAGGATGACGACCTTGTCATGTCTGCCATTGGTGGTCTTGTTTCCTATCTTCGATTCCTCAAGTTGGAAGGCCCGTTGTTGTCGCAAGGCAACTTTGAGATTTACAACCCTATCCAAAAGAACAGCACACTTGTTCTAGATGGCCAGACACTGACCAACCTCGAACTATTCGCAAACACTGTTAACGGCAATACCGATGGCACCTTGTTTGGTCTGCTTAATAAGTGCATAACACCTTTCGGCAAGCGTCTGTTCCGCCAGTGGGTTGCTCATCCGCTGTGTGACATTGATCGCATCAATGAGCGTTTGGACGCCGTCGAGTTGTTGAACGACGATCCCTCCGTCCGCGAGCAGTTTGCTTCCCAACTTGTCAAAATGCCCGACCTTGAGCGATTGATTTCACGCATCCACGCCGGTGCTTGCAAGCCTGAAGACTTTGTTCGCGTTCTCGAAGGTTTCGAGCAAATCGAGTATACCATGACTCTTGTTAGTGCCTTTAAAGGTGGAAACGGCCTAATTGATAGACTCATTTCGTCGATGCCAAACCTAGAGGAGCCCCTAGCATACTGGAGCACGGCATTCGATCGTCAAAAAGCAAAGGAAGAGAAACTTATGATCCCAGAGAGCGGCGTCGATGAAGACTTTGATGCCAGTGTGGCCCGCATTGAGGAGGTGAAGAATCAGCTAAATGATTTGTTGGCTGAGAAGAAGGCGGAGCTCAAATGCAAGACGCTCAAGTTTACGGATATTGGCAAGGAAATCTATCAAATAGAAGCGCCGAAGAGTGTCAAGATCCCATCCAGCTGGCGTCAAATGTCTGCAACCAAGGATGTCAAGCGATGGTACTTTACTGAGCTCACCGGTCTTGTTCGAGAGCTCCAGGAAGCTGAGGAAACTCACTCCCAGCTCATCCGGGAGGTTGCGTCGCGCTTCTGCAAGAAATTTGACGTTGACTACGAGACTTGGCTGAAAGCTATCAAAATCATCGCCCAGCTTGACTGTCTAGTCAGTCTTGCCAAAGCATCAATGTCACTTGGAGAACCAAGCTGCAGGCCGCAGTTTGTCGACGAGGAACGTAGTGTCCTAGAGTTTGAAGAGCTGAGACATCCTTGCATGATTAATACGGTGGATGATTTCATTCCAAATGACATCAAGCTCGGTGGTGACCAGGCTAAGATTAACCTTCTTACCGGTGCCAACGCAGCTGGTAAGTCTACAGTTCTCAGAATGGTAAGTTTCTCTATCCACATTTCTACAATACTCGAATTTATGTCTTGGAAACCTAACTCGCATATAGTCCTGCATTGCCGTCATCATGGCCCAAGTTGGTTGTTTCGTCCCGGCCAAGTCGGCTCGCCTCACTGCCGTTGATCGCATTATGTCACGCTTGGGAGCTAACGACAACATTTTCGCTGCGCAATCCACCTTTTTCGTGGAGCTTTCTGAAACAAAGAAGATCCTCGCCGAGGCTACTCCTCGCTCCCTCGTCATTCTCGATGAGCTGGGCCGAGGAACAAGCTCATACGACGGCGTGGCTGTTGCCCAAGCTGTGCTGCATCATGTGGCAACTCACATTGGCTGCATCGGCTTCTTTGCGACGCACTACCATTCTCTTGCTACTGAGTTTGAGAATCATCCAGAGATTCGCGCTCGCCGTATGCAGATTCATGTTGACGATGAAGAACGCCGGATAACATTCTTGTACAAGCTGGAAGATGGTGTCGCGGAGGGCAGTTTCGGCATGCACTGTGCCGCCATGTGTGGCATCTCAGACCGCGTCATTAAGAGAGCTGAAATAGCCGCAAAGGAATGGGAGCATACCAGCCGTTTGAAGGACAGTTTGGACAAGGCCAAGACAGGATGCTACATTCCACTGGGCATTCTCAGCGATGTCGGTTCTTTGCTTGGGAACAAAGGTGATGTCGGTGCGAAGGGGGTTGAGGTTCTGCTTAAAGCCATTGAAAGCCTGTGATATTTTTACGCGCGTTTCTAGCATAAAAGTTCGAGGTGGCACATTGATCTCACAACTTCGGACTGGTGTTTGTGGGCATTGTTATAAGGGATTTTATAAGTCATTAAGAAGGGTATATAAACCACACATACGGCTTACGGCGTAAAGGCATACAAATACATATATTAGACATAATTCAAGGGCCAACAAAGTATGTCTATCTGTCTCTGAATTGGGTAATGATACAAGTAACTGTATGAATAAGTGTTTACATCTATCGAAGTAAAGTCAAACTAACCTAGAAACATCTTTTAACATGTAAAATTTCAACGTCAAGTAACACAACTACCATAACACAGACACTCCGGCAAACATTCTAATCCAAAATCCAAAACTCATAACCAGTCTATCACCTCTACCCAGTCTTTTGGCGTTTCCTTGCTGATCTTCTAGTCGGCTCCTTTCTTTCCGTCTTCTTTTGCGCCGCTTTTCGTGGTCTGGCTGCCTTTCCCTTCAGCACCTTCTTCAACACAGTTTCTTTCTTCTTCGCAGGCCGAGGTGTAGCTGCTTTCTCTGCCTTTGCGTCAAGCTTCTGTGGTATCTTTTTTGGCGTAGGAGTCGCTTGTCTGCTGTTGACCGCAGAAGGAGGTCTACTCTTCCTCTTCCTCTTCCCGTTAACGTCCTTGTCCGAAGCTATTTCCTCATCATCCGAAGACTGACCATTTTTGCCTTGGACGTATGTTGAATCTCCCACCGCCCTCAATTTGAACTGCTTCCGAGCCTTTCCAGCAACAGCAACATTGAGCTCGTCGGGAGCTTCCCAGCCGTTGGGCAGAGGAGCCTTGCCTCGGAACGGAGGCCAGGGAATGTCCCAGCAGCCTTTGTTGTCCTCGTTATTCGGGTCGGAACGCCAATAGGACCCGTTTGCGTTGGAGGCGTTGAGGGGGTACAAGGTGCGAAAGTAGGCGGGATATCGTCGAAGGAATTGTTTGCGAAGAGCGCCGAGAGGTTTGGGCATGGCGGCGGATGGGATCCAGCCGCTGCGGTTGGGGAGGCGTTTGGTTGATCCTATGCCACGGCGGATTCCGCAGCAGCGATCTTTGTCGTAATGGAGCTGCAAGATGTCAGTTATCAGCACACGAGTATTTCAAATGTGAGATTTATATCGTACCTCAATTTCCTTGGTTCTTCCCAGGGGGGACCTATCCCGTTTATGTTTCTTGGGAGCCTTGCGGAAGCATTTTGAGCAGTAATAGTCGTCAGTCGGCTCAAAATCCGGTTCATCTCCAAGTTTCCTCTGCCAATTAGGTGATGGAGCTCGTCGAGGTAGCCTGGTGCGTGTTCCATCTTCATCTGTCTCGCTCTCTTCGTCGTCGTCTTCGTCGCCTGAGAATTTATAGTTGCGGTCTCCTTTCTTGCCTCGCTTCTTACCTCCACGTTTGCGACGTTTCGAGCTTGAGGGATCACCATCAGGATCATCCTCTGACTCTTCGTCATCAGACTTGTCTTGATCTGGTTCATTCTCGAAATCAGATCCATTGTCTGGCCCGGATTCTGAAGACTGAGGGTCTTCAGGTTCAGGGGATTCGGTCATCCTCTGCGTCTGTGGTTGGCTAATTTGAGGCTCTTTTTCGCTCTCGGCCGCCAGTGGATCTGAGTTTGCTGGCTGAGAAGCACCCATACCTTGGGCCATGCTTGGAGAAGATACATCGAGTTCATCGAGTGGAATGTGGGCGAGGTCTCTCAAAACTTCGGCATCGCGAGCTTCTTGGTGTACATCTGAATCACCAGCCTCGCTCGGAGATGTCTCTCCGCTAGTTCTTGCACGTTCAAGGGCTTCCTGAAGTGTTCTAGCTCTGCCGTAGATTGAAGGATCAATAGACTCTTCACCGAATCTTCTCGCACGGAATCTTTTTGTCGGCCGTGGTCGTTTTGGCTCTTCATTAGACTCATCCATATCCATTGCTTCTGGATCTTGCTCTGCTTCAGAGTTGGCGGCGCGATAGATAGCTTCAATTGACGGAAGTTCCTCTTCTTCATGAGAATCGATGGCCTCAGTCTCGGCTTCATTGATCTGCATTCGCAGATTATCCTGCTGTTGATTGAATGCCGCAACATCTGGTGGCAAAAACAAAGATTTTTGTCCATCATTCTTCTTATAGCACGCGGCCATATGAGCTGCGTTGCGATCCCAATCCGCTTGACCAGCGTTGCCACTGAACTTGTCGCCGCAATAGCGACAATATCCTCCACGTTTCGAGCCGGATTCTTTGCAACTTGTCCGAATTTGATCTTGTCCATCTTGAGCAGGATGGAATGTGTCAGATTCGCAGTTATTTCCATCGTCGCCACAACGATCACAAAACTCAGAGGGCTTCTTCTGTTGATGGTTCTGTGCTTCCGGTTGGTCAACAACCATGTCATCATTCGCCAATGCCACTGGTGAAGGGTTATGGCGCCTTTCAACCCTTTTCAGGGGAATAGAGATGACCCCTTTGCCGTCGAACCGCCGTATGGTTGCTTTGGTAACTCCAAGCGCTTCCATGAGCTCATTCCTATGCTCTTTTCTCAGATGGCGATGAACTCGTTCCTTGCTCCAATGCTTGGGTATAATTTTGTTGCAAAACGTACACTTTCGCGCCATGCGGAGAAATTCAGAGTATTTTTTCATAGTCTGCTGATCAGAAACGCGAGAGCCATCATGCAGGAGTGGTTTCCGATTCAAGAGAATGTTTCGCAACTCCCAAAACCCTCGTCGAAGGCGTGCCTGCTCCGTGAGCGTCATGAATGCCGTTGATATTTGTGGCATCTGATCTCCGGTGCGAAGCATGGGTTCGAAAGATGGCGCATTCGTCGGGATTTCAATGTCAGAGTAGTTCGGCTCTGAGCTCGATCCGCAGTTGTCAAAGACACTGGGTTGTTGAAGCCATGATCTTTGCCGCACGTCGCTATCACCAGATGCATCTCTGCCCAGACGTTGGGTTTTGGCCGGCTGAGGATAAGTCCATTTAACCAGTTCTGTCTCTCGTAGTTGTGCCCTAACAGCCTCTACACCAACGGAACTGTCACGAACTGGCGTCTCGACTGGCTCCTGGGCTGTCTCTTCAGCTCCATCCTGAGGAGCTTCTTCTTCCTCTTGCTCCCTGGCATCTTCGTCCTCGGGATTTTCGATTGAAGCTTGAACGTTAGCCACGCGTCCATATCGTGGGCCCCAGATGTTGGTCTTGTCAACTTGATCTCGCCAATTCCATGCTTTCGAATCAAGAATCTTGATCTTGGCTGAAGGGGTCGGTATCCTGGCACGAATACTAAACCACTCTTCGTCCGTGGTATTGGGCCCAATGAAGAAACAAGGCATATCGATATTGATACCTGCGGATTTGCTGTCCATCTCAGGCTGAACGCTTATGAACGCGTCTCCACGCTTCACGTCTTCGATACGACTAGGTTCACACTCAGCGAGCTGCATCAGCTCAAACACGCTGGTCCTGAAATCATCAACCGTCGAAGATAGTGAAGGCATGTGGACAGAATGCTCAGTTCCGTCTTCTCCATCGGATGTCGATAGATGGAGAACGTTCTCATCTTCCTCCCACTCTGGGTACAGGAGAACAAAGGCCTTTTTGGTTTCGGCAATCTTAGAAAGAGCCGCAGAGTAATCAATCTCAGAGTTCTGTGGGATATCATCAGACATGCAAATTGAAAAATATTCCTGATCTCTGCGGATTTCTGGTCCCAATTTTGCACGTCCATCAAGCAGGCGCACATATTTGAGGTGCTTGGCGTAGTCACCAAAGGCTGACGATATCATATTTCGCATAAAGTCCAATACATTGGCCAGAGGTATTTCGCCAACCCTGTCAGACGTTGGGTTACTGATCTTGAAACAGCCAGGCAGCACGATGGAAACTTTGTTATTGCGAAGGGGGCTGCGGCTCAGGTAAAGGTGCCTCCCAACACCGTTGGGGATTAGTGAAAGGATGACAGACGAGGGGGTTGTGTAAGGACCATAGACTGAAGGAGCATTAGTAGAATCAAGGCCCAATCCGCTGAGTTGAAAATTTGCGTGGTGAAAGGAGTCCTGTGGGCGACCAAATAGAACCTCAAAAGCAGTGTTGAGGTAGGCATTGAGCTGGTCAGCTCCCCATCCGTACACGTCTTGCTGAGAAGGCTGCGAGTCGTTGAATTTGGGGAAGGTCAAGTAGCAACAAGAATCGACGACACGTGCTACTTTGCCCTCCGTTCCGTCTGATAGGCTTCTGACAGAAGAGACACTGGTGTAGAGTTGCTCTTCGCTGGGCTGCCAGTGAGTAGGTGTTGACTCGTGTTCCAGATGGACAAAGAATGAGTGCAGGTTGTCGGAGAAACTGTCCTCTTCAAGTTTCTTTTCCAAGATGTATTGCAGTGCTATGCTATCGGGATTCAAAGGGAGAGAATCGTGAATAGTATTGACCACCCTCTTGGACTTTACATCGAAATGCACGATGTAGAAGGCTTTGTGATCTTGGAGCCCAAGAGAGAGTAATCTCCTAATTGCATTCTCATATGTCTGTCCATCCCCTGGGATAAACGGCACATACCCCTGGAAACCGTAGAGGTTCATCCCGATTGAGCTTTGAGGAGTAATGGCTGACTGGCGGTGGGAAATGAAACCTCCATCGATGTCAGTGTTTTCCATGGTGGCGTTTTCGGCTTCCTTTTCTTCCCTGTGAAGCTGGGCTTCCGGTGTGTTGTCTTCATAGTCGCTGTCTTCGTTGCCGTCTTCTCCATTGCTTTCACTGCCAGCAAAGTCGTCGTCATCCCCACCATTCCAAGCATCATTCTCTTGGCTGCACTCGCTGTCATCGCTTGCTCCACCACCTCGAAGTCGCACAGTTGGTTGCTCAATCTCTGAATATTGTTCTGTCAAAAAGGTATTCGAAAGACTTGACAGCCAACTCTGCGGGAGCTCAACGGGTATGGGATACGATGGGTCCTCTTTCCCTAGACAGCTGTTAGCAAACGAAACATCGAAATCTCTATTGAGAGCGAATTTACCTCTAAGCATCTCCTTCCCCCAATTGCGCTCTTTATGCGCCGTGAGAAAATGCAACGGTGGATCAATAGCATATCGGGGTGGCTCTGGCTTTCGACTCTCCATTTTAAAAGTCATCTTCGCTAATTGGAAGTCCATTGGCTCAATATGGAGCCCAAAGTAAAGCATTGTCAATTTTGTGGGAATATCAGGTATGATGCCTTGGAACCGGGATTCTAAGAGATCGTGGAAGTCGCGGGTATTCTCCTCTTGTATGGCTTTTAGGACCGCCAATTCAGATGGTATAAACAGACGAGCCTCGTGTGTGGTAAACTTATCCGATAAGATTCGACCTATCGTCATGTCGGGATCTGCGAAAAGCCTTTGGAACTCCTGAAGGACATCATTCCACTTCTTGTCCTCGGGTGAAACGAGCAAGTCAATTCGCTCTTGGGCTTCTTCTTCGGTAATCGATGAGGTCTGTTCGGAACCTCCTAAGAACGCTTCTGCGACGCCGTTCTGCGTGTCCATATCGTCTTATAGTCTAAGGCGACGTTCACTTGTTAAAAGATGATAGAAGAAAAGGGCCAAGAGTGGCATTCACTCTCAGCAGTTGTTGTATAGAAGCGTCAAGGCATAAATCAGTGTAAGAAGAGTCGAAGACTAGGAAAGAAAGTGAAAAAGCATGAATATTGCGAAATGCAGAAGAGGATGTGTAGAAAATAAATGATTGGGAAATATGTGATCCAAAAATAACAAGAGCATGGCTATCCTCAGATGCTGTTGGCTCCCGCATCAAGAAATGTCTTTGTCTCAACACCAGTATGAAGCGCATCTCAAAGGTTCTTTGCATCCACATGTCTCGAGCAGGACGTGCGCCTGAGATAACCCATGTCTGCTTAGAGTTGACAGGAAAACAACCAAGATGTGTTCTAATTTAGGACTTCGACAGTTCATCTCAATGCAGTAGTTACAAAGAACTGGTTGCAGCTTTCTTACGCTATCTTGTCGGCACGATTCCCGGTGTATCCTTGACGAAGCCATCCTTCTCTGCATTATTTGTTACGCGAGGAAGGGATGAAGAAGTCTGCGCACTTGGATCAGTCTTGATGAAAGTAAAACTATCTCATAGCTCGCTTCGCTGAGACTTTTCAATCGAGATTCCATCTTCCCCCAAGTTGCGCTCTAGGTGTAATTCTTTGTTAGTTTAACAATGGTGAGAAACGTGAGCGCATAGTAACCTCTTTGTATCATCACCTGTCCTGTGCTCGCGCACAGATATGGGGCCCTCTCGATGCTTTTACTACCGCATTCGGCATTTCAATGTTTAGACAACATAACAAAGTCAGTTTCCGTTAATGAGATTCCCAAAATAGATGTATATTTTCCCTTTCAAAGATGAAATAACAACCAATCAACCCCACGTGCTCTTCATGATGCGTAACGTCCAGCAAGTTCTTCCAGCTTCTCTTGGAAATCGGAAAAGTAATTGATGGCTTGAATGATCTTTCCTTCGCTTGTTCCAAAGCCGCTCCTTGTGAATGCAAGTTTCCAAGCGCTCTCATCTTGCAGAATGGAGGCATATTTCATGGCATTCAAGCTCTTGGCGGCTGGTTCATCTGCAAAATACTGGCCCGGTCTCTTTGTCGTTTTAGAAACGTCTAGACGCGATAGCGCATGTAGAAGTATCGGAGAAATTGTGATGTGATTCACCCCTGCTAGTTGTAACACTTCATCGACAGACGTGAGAGACGCAGCAAGAACGCGGGTGCGATGATTGTGTGCATTGTAGTAAGCCTGAGCTTCACGGCAGAATGCGAAAGCTTTATTGTGGTCAATGTACCTTGTAAAAAGTCAGCTTACTCCTAATACGGTATTGCTTCGCATACCCTGTTTCGAAGTGCACCTTCAGTTCGTTGATATAAGGCGCGATATAGGTACAGTTTGCGTCCGAGGCTAGAACTGCTTGCTCCATGCAAAACATCGTTGTTGCAAGCGTAGTTACGCCGTTGGCTTCCAAGGTGCGACATGCACAGAGGCCCTCCCATGTCGCAGGTATCTTGATGCAGATACGCTTGGTATCAAAGTCAGGCGCCAGTCCTCTGAATATGGCAATAATCCCTTGCTTGAACTTTAGTTCGCGATCCCGAGCTATGCCTAGTCGAATGACTTACTTTGAGCGTTGTCCACTGTTCCCGCCTGTGAGTATGACAATTTGGGATTCGTTTGAACATGCACGTATCCTGTGATGTAGGGAGCAATCAACAATTGCAGCCTGACCATCTGTGTTTATTAGCAGAATAGCTTGGTACAGGTAGAGCTTTACATACCATAATCTCGACCATGAACTCGGGTAAAGACGTTTGACCTCGAATCTCATGTAGTCTATCGGCGTCTCTCGCACTCTCTCGGATCAATACTTCATGGTGTAGGGATGGGTCTCCATTGGAAACCTTAGTCAGTTCAAACCATGCAATGGCCTGATGATATAGTCAACATCTGTTTGCAGGTTAAGTGAGACGGCATCTTGAGCTACCTGATTCGAAGTACAGTCGACAAAAGGCCCCAAACTCTTGGCCACTTGTCAAGCCAATTAGTTACTTCTCCGTATATTGTCAACGAAGGCGCTGTTACCTTCGCTGTCTAGTGTATCGCAATCAATCACACTATGTTGCCGGAGAGCATCTAGTAGAGACGGCATCGTGTATCTTAATGTCACTTATAGATTCTTTAAATGAGACCTGAAAGTTGAATAGCATGAGGGTATTGATTCAGACAACTCGAAGCTCCAGGGAGCCAAGCAACAGCCGATAACGGCGGTTAGCTGTGGTGGTGCCACTTTTCAAGAGGAGAGTTTCAGTCTCCAAATATGAGCGATGATCTTTTTGAAACGATTTGACTTGTCGATCGTTTTCGAATCAGGGAGACCTGAATCTTCTTTTTTGCCGTAAAATATACATGTATGTGCAGTACCATCTTTATATCAGCCCACCACTGATCTCAGGTTGATGGCGCTGAGGGTGGTCACATGATCCAGCACGTGTCTCCCCTCTGATAGCCGAATGCAGAGAAAACTCCAAGCTATCAGCCGATCAGCGCTAGATTGCCATCGCCGTCGAGCCGCAGAACCGACAACCCGCCAAAAATCCTCTTGAGCAGAGGGAAATGGACTGAGCCTTGCGTGGGACGCCATGCGCTCTGATAGTCGGCGATTATGCGGTCACCATTGGTCTTAGCTCTTGCGCCGGAGCTTCAATTGCTGTCCAGGCGCAGCATTCGAGCAGCATCGCCAAGATGGCTTTCTACAAGCCCCAGCTGGGGAGCTCCTCGAAGCTCCAAGGCGCCGTTGGGCACTGTGTTTTTCCTGCAGAACCGCCTATTCGACAGATCGAGCTGCCTTGATTCTATAATATCGAGACGCAATTCCAGGGCAACTTCAACCTCTACAGGCTCGACAACCCCGCCATCAAATCCTCAGTCGCAAACGCCTCAACTCTCAGAACTCGCTCCCCACCGTCGACGACAGGCCCGGAAGCAAGCCCTTGCTCAGGCTACCTCGTCCGAAGCTCCTCTACCTCCCGATGCCTCGTCGCTCCTCACATCAGCCGCGGCCGCACAGCCCAAAGATTCCTTCCGCCGAACATTTTCCACCTTTCTGTCTCTCTCAAAGCCCCGCCTGACCGTCCTCGTTGTCTTGTCGGCCATGGCTCCATATGCGCTGTATCCGGTTCCCGAAATGCTGATGCCGACAATGACCGAAACGCCAAGTCTGAGCCCATTGACCCTCTTTTTCTTAACAACGGGAACTGCGCTGTGCTCTGCAAGCGCAAATACTCTGAATATGCTATACGAGCCATCCACCGACGCCAAGATGACGAGAACAAGGAACCGGCCGTTGGTGAGGGGTCTGATATCGAACCGAGCGGCGGCATTGTTTGCCATCCTTTGCGGCGCGGCTGGTGCCGGCGCTCTTTACTTTGGTGTCAACCCCACGGTTTCGTTCTTGGGCCTTTCAAACATTGTTCTTTATGCTGGCGTCTATACACCATTGAAAGCTGTCACCGCATTCAACACCTGGGTGGGTGCCGTTATTGGTGGGATCCCGCCTCTGATGGGCTGGGCCGCCGCTGCCGGCGAAGCTGCAACAAAGGATGGTTCTTGGAGGGAGCTGCTCTTGGCTAGTGACGGATCGTCCATCGGCGGATGGCTGCTTGCCGGCCTTCTTTTCGCATGGCAATTTCCGCACTTCATGGCTTTGAGCTGGCCCATCCGTGAAGAATACAAAGCCGCCGGTTTACGCATGCTCGCGTGGACGAATCCGGCCAGAAACGGACGTGTCGCACTGAGATACAGCCTCGTCTTTTTCCCATTGTGCTTTGGTCTTTGTGCGGCCGGCGTGACGGACTGGTATTTTGCATTGACCAGTTTGCCCATCAATCTCTGGCTGGCCCGTGAGGCCGTCCGCTTTTGGAAATTCGAGGGCCACAAAGGAAGTGCACGGGGCCTCTTCTGGGCAAGCGTTTGGCATCTCCCCGGCGTAATGATACTCGCGCTGCTGCACAAAAAGGGTATGTGGAGTCGAGCTTGGAGGAGCGTGTTTGGAGATGACGAAGAAGGGGAGTGGGAGGAGGAGGAGCTGGAGCTGGAGGAGATGGCGAGCATGACAGCCACAACAGTGGCACAAAAGGGCGAGACGACACAACCAGGACGGTGATGATCACTGCTCCATGTAGGAATAGCTTTATGATCTCTTTGAAAGAGTGGAAAAGGAGGCATGTATGTGTTTGATATAGTGTCTGGGCGGCGCATGTATAGTAGAGCTTCACTCAACGCTGTTTTGTACAATTAGATATATCACATTGGGTACAATCGTCAACGATGATGAGCAATAAAAAAACAAGACATTTATAATTCCGTTCCACCAGATCCCATGCATAAGATGCCTCTGTCACTATTATACATTCCCAAGACCATCATGTCTTTTCAATTTTCCTCTTTGATCCAGAATTCCCCGTGTCGACAAAAAACCAAACAAACAATCTGTATATCCCATACGCATCTATCTATTGAAGTAGACAAGGAAAGATTGAGAAACCATTCTTCTGTGATAAGTTTCTCTTTTTTTAAAGCTTCTTTTTTGTCCAGTGGACGTGAGTGCGTAAGGGATTAAATGGTGTCAAAAAACGCCAGTTAACGCCAGTACTGTGCCATGAATGTAATAGGTAAGACAGGACTCAGCCATAGAAAGACCTAAAAAGGAATGGAGGTGCAGCCCATGTGTAGATATGAGCTGCCATTACGACTTAAAGTCGGATAATAAAGGAAAGGAAAGCGTGTAGCAAAAAAAGGGGGTAAGTAAGGGAATAAACGATCAAAACAAAATGCCAAAATTATAAAGAGAGTTTGACAAAAAGAGAGAGAAATCACATTCGACCCCCATTGGAACGGTGGACGAGAGACTCGATGCCCATGTCGCTGGACAGACGCTGGCTATCCAAGTAAGGGCTGCTGTCCTGACTGGTTCCGGTGCCGCCGCGGGACACGTAGCCGTGGCTCATGCTGGTCGTGGAACTGACGCTCGACGAGTATCCGTGACCGCCGTAGTACGCAGGCCCCATGTTGTAAGGGCCCTGGTGATGCTGGGGGTGGAGGTGGTGAGAGTGAGGTTGGAGATGCTGCTGCGGCTGTTGCTGCTGCTGTTGCTGGTGATGGTAGCTGGCGGAGCTGGAGTAGGAGTGTGTGCCGGAGGAGCTCGTCGCGGGGCTACTGTAGGATGCGTCTAGTTCATCAACGGGGGTCAGGCCGATGCCGGAAATGCCGCTATCGTCGTCATACCCTGTGAGTCCCGTCTCGAGACGGTCACGGCGCGAAGCTGCGCGGGCGGCGCTCTGGAGGTTCTTGAGGCCGTTGGACATGCACTAGAAGGTAGAAGGGACACACAGTGTTAGCGGATGGTCTGGTGTCTAGTAAGGCAGAGAAGGGGGACACGGCGGTGAAGAAAAGGATGAGTGTCCTCCTCCTCCCCAAGTCGGTGTAAGTGGTAGAAGCACACATAGAGATGTGTATACAGTAACAAGAAGGATAGACGGAATGGCTTGCTTACCTTGGCCTCGACAACGTTCCACTTCTCTCCGGTTCGAGCTGCCAGACCGCTCCAAATCTCCTTACGCATGCTCATGTACTCCTTGGCCAGCATTTGCATCCTGCGAGTGTCCCAGTCGTCGACGTTCTTGCGCTCAATCAGCCGTTCATGACGCTTGCGGCAGGCATTGGGCGTCTTGGATTGGAAGTACTGATCTCTGATCTGGTTCCAGTTGAGGCCCTGCTGGCGAGCAGCCAGTAGCTGCTCGTCGTCCTGCTGGGTCCAGGCTCCAGAGCTGGGCCGGTGCTGCGATGACTGGGCCGGAGGCATGGGGAGAGTAGGCGAAGGGGCACTTGTAGAATACGGGCCGTATTGCGGTTGTTGAGAGGGATGAGAGAGAGGCGGAGGAATCGACATGGCAGCAGCAGACGAGGAGGACGGGGCGACGTCGTAGTAGTTTGTAGGAATCATGCGGGACGGGGCAGCGTACATGGCAGGAGACGGCGCCAGGCCAGCCTGGAGGCCGCTGTAGCCCTGCTCGCTGGAGTTCCTAGTGTGTCTCGGCATCATGGAGAAAAAAAGGTTTGACAAGTCGGTTTGTTTCGGTTCGATGAAAGAGGCGAATGGAGTTGCCACAGGTGGAGAAGTTGTGGTGATGATATGCAAAATGATGGAAGAGAGTGGGAAAAGAAGACTGATGCTTGGATGAGGTGATACGAGACCGGCTCGGTAACCACTTGCCAAGTAATGAAACAATTATTGATTAAAAGGTCGAAATGACTGGTCGAAGTTGGTCCTCGCGGTCTTGACCGAAGTGGCCTGCAGTGCGGTCTACCGTAAGGGTCTGGTCCTTGTAGGAGGGGGGAAGTCGTCTGCAGGGGGGGAGGGAAAAAGTCCCAAGGAATGATGATGACAGGCAGACGAAGATCTCCACAAACTTGACGAGTTGACGAGAGAGTAAAAAGAGAGGAATACAAAGACCCGGAAAAAGTAAATAGTAAAAAGGGGGAACAAGGAAAGGAAACGTATACGAAACAAGTTTTGAGTGGAAGATTTTTGAGTGAAAGGAAAACAAACACACACAGACAAAATAAAAAAGAAAGCTTCTGGAGAAGAAAAGGAGAGGAGAAAGCAGGCTGCCGGGGGAGGACATGGGCCTGCTTTAAGTTTTGCGATGCATCATTCTGTCAGAGGAAAAGAGACGAATTATTCCAATATGGCCTTGGGCGGCTGTCAGGATGAAACAAGAAGATCTAAGCCGAATCGGACATGAAACGGAGCGCGTGTATCTAAACAGCCCAGTCCTCTGGGAATGGCTCGCCCACATTGGTCGGTATGCCTCGACGATAGGGCCACGGGCGGTTAGACGGCCTCTTTGGGAAAGGCGGCTATCGTCTGTCTGGGAAGGCTGGACATTGCTCTACGGACATCAGTACACAAGTCCATGGGCACAAAAAAGGGAACTTTGATGGGTGTTGTGTTGGGGGAAATGGTACAAGCAGCAAGTTTACTAGGTAGTTCCCAGGAAGCGCTCGCCTCGAAGCCTGCAAGGCGGCTAATAGCAATAGTAATGAGACAAGGGCATGGGAAACAAGACACAAAAAAGGGCCTCGAAAAGGTTCTTTTTTCCTCATCCCCTTGTCCACAATTCTTCTAATGCCCGTTTAATGACCATGTGGACCAGGCCGAGCCGTCAGGGTTGTATGGAGAAAAGCTCGCTCGCTGCCTTGCAGAAAATGGCATGTCCCAAGATGCCACCCCTGGCAGCAAAAACCAGGCTGGAGCAGCAGATTACCAGAGCCTGGCCCGAAAATGACATCAAGAGCCATTCCCAAAGGGCATTGAACATCCCTGAAAGCTCACGAATAGCGGCGCGAACAGGAAATGAACGGGATCATTGCATTGCATTGCATGTTGTTTTTCATGGGTCAGGCGGGAAGATCACCGTGGGGGAAAAAGACGCGCCTAGACGCCCAAGCCTGGAGGGGGAGGAGCTTCCCAGGGCAAAGACACTCGCATGGCGGGCCCGTTTCCGCACATGGCAGACGCATGGAGCTGCAGGGTTTCTTTGCCGCGCTGCCCTTGCCAGATAGACCCAGCTGTTGCGCATCTTTTGCAGCGTCTTGTATAAGTCGAAGTAGGGTTGATGGGGAGGGATATTACATGAGGATACCTTTTCGCAATAGCGGCCGCCCGTCCCCACACGCGGTTGATGCACGATTGGCTCGTTTTCGATAATCAAGCGCGCGTTTAGGTAGTTCAGCTGAGGCTAGTCCGTAAGAGCTACTAGCGTGGGTCTATTTCTGGCCTGCGGGCCAAGAAGCGCCGCGCTAGGATCTTACCGCGCTGGTCTGATTGGCCGGCCGCAGCGGGTATTCTGCTTGTATTTTGTCGGCTGCGAACTGGTGCTACGGTACCTCGCCAGAACGGCCGCTGCGAGACCACCTGAGGCCGAGATCCAGGAAGCTTGAATAGGTTCGACGGACTTAAAGCCGGCCGCACGAACTGGTCATCGAGAATGCAATGCGGGTCATGAGGGCAGAGGAAACGTTTCAGCGTGACCTTGTTTCGGAGGAAGAAACTAGCCGTATCTTCCTGGAGTATACCTGATTTCGAGCTGTTGGTTGTGTCTATGTGGTTATGTGTCTGGCCCAACAACAGCTACAAAAGCGCGTAATCTGCTGTTGGTTGCTTTGTGTTGGTTGTCCTTCTGTCTCGATGTAGTACAAGTGTCTCTATGTAGTAAAAGCGGCACTATACCCCAAACTTTGCGCGTAATTAATTATAGCATCGCTCTGTGTTACACGTTTCGCTTGAGCATCACGTCATGATTCTATTTATGGGGGTTGAATGTCTCAATGGCGGTTTACAAACGGCATAAGCTTGTGCAACACTGAGAAGAACGCGGCAAGAAACGAGATCTCGAAGCTAATTTGAATTCCCCTCCTAAGGAGTAACCGGAATCAGGTGACTCCTTACATAACTCGTTCATCATGAGAGAGCGACTTTTTGTCCTACTCCTTCGGCAACATTCGTCTATGCAATTAAAGTCCAAGTTGCCGACGATCGGCAAATTCAAACAGACTTGAAAATTACCAGACAAGTAAGAAAACAGACTTAGTAATAGAAAGATGCACTATGATAGGGTAAAACATTAGGCAGTGGATGAGATCTGAACGCTGAGTGGTAGAGACATCCACAAACCCAGCCATAACCAAGCCACATCGCACGATGCATCATCTCCCAAGAGCCTCAATACTTACCAAACAGGCAATACCTCCTAATATACAGCCCCGAACCCTGCCAAAAGCCTCCTAACCGACTTTTTAGGATCAGGCAGCGCTCATGTGAGCTCATGTGTGTCCCAATAGGAAAAATAGGGTAAAATAAACTTGATGCTTGGCACTACCCTGCAGTAAATAGCGTCGGCCAGCTCACCGCGCTTTGCATGATGCCAAGACGAGCTGAACATCTTAGTTGATGACGATGCGGCTCAAGGCTTTTTCTCTGTATGTTCTTGGGAGCCCAACAATTGCATGTTGAACCTGATAAAGGAGCTGAAATTGTGGAAAAGGTCCTTGCAAAAAGTGTTTATAAAGGGCATGTCAAGCTCCTCGGGAGCAAAAGACGAAACTACGACTCGCTGGACATCACCATTGAATTCCATCTACTTCTCACATTAATGACAATTCCCAACTCTTTAATAAACAATGGTGTCCAATTCAGTCATGAGATGCTCGCTCCACACGCTGCTCCTCCTCAGCCTGTCATCAACAACCCTCGCCGCCACAAACCTCTTCTCGCGTAAGCCTCCCGCACGCCTCCTCGCCCAACTCTCGCCATCTTCCCACTTCCAAGATGCTTCTTCTGTCGTCATCGCCGCCCAATGCCGTCCCGGCGAGATAGTCTGCAACGACGGCTGCATGCCCTCCGTGGGAGTGTGCTGCACCGACGGCGGCGGGGGGTTCTGCAAGCAGGGCAATTCTTGCGTCGCGGACGGGTGCTGCCCCATTGGACATGTCTGCGGCGATGAAATCACTTGCGATCTTGGCGAGGTGCCCTGTGGCGAGAAGAAATGTATGCCGAAGGACGGGGTGTGCTGTCCGAGTGGGTCGTATTGTCAGGCTGGCGAGGAGTGTTTTCAGAATGGGTTTGATCATTATTGCCAGCGTGTTGGTGGGAGTGGCGATCCGAAGAATGGCGGTGGAAGTAAAACTACTGGAGGAACCATTGGTATTGCTGAGACGTCAAGTTCGAGGAGCCAGGGCACGAGTTTGTCCAAGACGACTCTGGGAGAAGCTCCCGCTTCAACATCAGCCGAGACTCAAGGAGAGGCTCCGGCCTCAACATCGGCCGAGACAGGGACACAGACACAGACACAGACACACGGAGAAGATTCGACATCCACATCGACATCACTGCCGAATTCCTCTTCCACACCGGACAATCACCCCATAGTCACTCCATTTCTCCCGAATCCGTCAACCACGTCGACAACGACAACTGAAATCGCCTCGTCATCAACAACTGAGGCAGCCGCAGCGACCACGACAAGTGGCGGAACTCCAGCGGCCGTGAAAATGTCGGGAGTGACGTTGGCATTGACATTTGTATCAATCATGATGATGGTCCTCTAAATAGGTAGATAAAGAAGGGAGAAAGTAGATTTAATTTGCACTAGCATTGGAAACACATTTAGCAAAACATATGAGGATCAAGCATGTAGAGGGTATCCAAAAGAAAAACGTGCACAGTGGTATTCCAAAGTTCCAAACTATCTTTCCAAAATCCTCCAAAATCAATGCAATATCAAGGAAAATACCGCGTAGGGTATAAGTATACACAATAGAAGAAAAAATGATACAAAAGAAATTGAAAAATTACGCTGAAGTGTATACCGGCAGGTTGCGCCCAAAACTCTCCCATCTTTAGCATTAACCGGTCTTTCTTTTCATTCTTCCCTGCTTTCATCATGCGACTTTTCACATCTTTCATAAAACTGGTGCCTTGTTGCATTTATGCCGTCTTCATAAAAACTCCAAACATTAACTTTCGGGCATGCATCTAGTACTCTGATTTTTCATTGTGTGTTGCCAGCTCTGACACAAAGCCAGGATGTTGGCCCGCGCTGCTGGTAGAGCCGGTGCTCATTCTTTGCGGGTGCATCATGGACGGGCTCGGCTGGGCAGACCAGCGTGGGTCAGACGAGGATGAAGAGGGTGGACGATATCCCGGGCTGGGCTGCGGAGACGGGTAGAGGCCGTGTTGGGGCGGGTAGTCGCCGGGCAGTTCCATGATGACCATTTGCTCCTTGGGAGGGATTGGCGGTGGCGCGTACATGCCAGGCTGGGGCGTTTGTTGGTATGTTGACTGTCGAGGGTCGTACATCTGTGGTGTTTGAGGTGGAGCAGGATAGGCGTAGGGAGAGTAACCCGGGGAGTAGTTTGGCGGCGTATGGCCTGCCTGTGCCAGCTGAGGGCTCTTTTGGCCCATTCCATATGAAACGGAAGACTGTCGCCTGGGGTCTGCAGACGCGGCCGTTGCGGGCGTATGGGAACGGTCGTTGGGGTTGACCGTTCTGAGCTTGCCGTCCTCCATCATTGCCTTCAGAACACCAGCATCGAGCAGCTCGGCCTTCTTAATGATGCGCTGCACCATCTCCTTGTTGGCAGCCTTGAGCTGGGCCTTGACAAAGCTGACCATGGCGATGTTGGTCTTGATCTCGATGTCTTCGCGGAGGTACAAGCCGTCAGAGGGGGCTCCGAGGGCCTCGAGGCCAATCTCGCGATGCTCCGGCGGCTCGATTCCAGGCTGGTTGCCGCAAATGCGATACGTGTTGCGCAAATCGATGTTCAGGGGAGCGTAGATGTGCGTCTGGAGACCCCAGGGCATGTCGTGGAAGCAGCCGTTGAACTTGATCTTGCTCCCGCCCATCTTGCCAATGCCAGGAATTACCTGGACACGCTCCTCGATCTCATACCAGGTGCTGTAAAACTCGTCGGCGGCGGCATTGCGAGGCGCAGAAATGGGCTTGTGGCCGAGGACAAGCGGGTTGAGGGTGATGACTTCGCTGTGGGAGTGGAGGATGTCAATGGCGAGTTGTCGCGGGATGAAGCCCGGAATGGGTGTGACGAGGGTAAAAGCCTCTTTCTTGCGCAACATGGTGCTCATTTACCGAGTGAAAACTCTGATGAAGCCAGAGTTTTCAACGTTGCAGAAAGAAAAAAAGAAGAGGGGAAAAGGAGAAGAAAAAAAAAAGGTGAGATCAGATCCTTCTGACGTCTCTCCCTTGGATACAGAGTTCGAATTGGACAATAGCGATGACAATAACTGGATTCAGCCCCGCAACCAGCCTGAAGCCCCCCGTAGCCGTAATTGGCGCACGCTCGAGTGGGTGTAGGGGTTCGATTTACTTTATTTAGCGGAGGTTCCAGCGCATGTACAGGTACCGAGGCGGGATGAAGATGCGGGAGGTTAGAGTTGAGATGGAGTTGAGATGGATCTAAAACCACAGACCAGACACGGACGGCAGAAGAAACGCGAAACGGGCGATGAAGAAGAACCAAAACTCGAACAGAGCCGGAAAAAAAGATTTTAAACGAACCGCAAGGTTGAGTCCCTGGAGCATTAAATCAAATTCCCAGCGTCAGCAGTTGCTTGGGGGCGCACAGGCTTTTCCTAGAGCCGCATAGCTGGATCCCGCTAATGAAATAGTAAGCACTGGCAAGGCCTTTTCATGGTCCTGTCAGCATGTCTGGATGGGCACGCCACCAACATTAGCGAGCTGCTTCGCCCCCTCCGATAAACAAGATCCATATTCTGGTAATACGAGGGAGTCGCCGGGAGTATTGCTACATTTGGGGGGTTGCACGAGTGATGTGTTGGTTGGGGTTGAGAACCAGAGTCACACTCGTTGTTTAGTTACCTTAGTATGGAACCTGACTAAAGAACCCGACTGGACATCAAATGGAACCCGACTCTTGGTAAGTGGTATTGTAACTGGAAATCGAAGGTGCCAGCAGTCCCTTGGTAAACTGATACAAAGCACGGACAAATGCGTAATTCTATCAGTTCTTCCAAGTCCATCCATATCTCAGTACTGTACGAGTACGAGTACTTACTGACTCCTGCGCTTGCGGCGGAGCCCGCGGGAACGAACTGGGCTTGGAATGTTTTGGCCTCAACTTCTTGCTACCCAATTGATCGATGATGCGGATGGAAGCGTGGCTTTGACGTCAGACGTCCCGGATCACAGCAGCTGGTCAATGCCCGATTCAAGCTTCTGGTAACGTCGTAGGATCCGTCGATTGCGCGTTCAGTGTACATCTACTCGTCCATGCAGCCTTTCGGTGCTGTTAGGCTTCGAGTAGCGCACTTGTACCCTCTGCACCGCCTGCCGGAAACGCAGCAACCCGACTGTGGCACTTGAATGTTGGTCTTAGCAGGGTCTTCAAACGCCCATCAGCCAGTGCTCAACAAGTGACTGGAGCACAAGGCCGTTGCTGTAAAGGCTAGGTAAACAAGCTGATCCCTGTCAAACTCTGAGAGCTTGGCTTGTCCCACTGTCTCGGAAATATCTGGCCGTGGAACAGGATGGGAAGCTTGCGGCCCAGAATATCAGCGGGTGCGAGTACTTCCGGATACCTGAAATAGATCTGGCGGTGGAGCCCCGGGGAGACTTTGGCAGCGATGCCCCTTGCTGGAGCTTGTAGCTTTTTGCCTCTTGCAGCTTGAGTTCATGGAGACCCGGTTTGCCATTTGGCCATCTCTTTGCTGTCCATCCCCTTGCAGAAATGGCGGGCAGAGGCGATGCTTGTTTGTTCCGTCCTCCATCATCACCGCCTGGAGCGTCTTGTCTTGACTGCTGTACAGCTACCTACCTAGTAGCTATTCCTGCTTGTGCTCCGTGAAACAACCCGTTGATCTACGAAAACATCCTCACACACCCCCATCTGACCTTCTGTACAATGGCCAGATTCGCTGCCATTGGCGCGCTGTCGCTGGCCGCTATTCAAGCAGCCCACGCGCTGGTTTTACCCGAAGCAGCCGTGCCAAATCAGGCACCGCTCGGTGCAAATGACGAGGTCACAGCCTTGATCAAGGACAATGCCATGATCGGCCCCCACCACCTGGACGACGATATCGAGGCGGCCGAGAGCTTCTTCAACGCCGTATCGTCTATCCGCGGCCATATCCACGAGGACTTTGGCCAGGCCGTGGCCGATCTCGTCGGGCTGGGTAACGGCAACGGTTACGGTAACACGGCAGACATCGGCAGTCCCGGCCACCATCACCACGACGACGACAGCAGCTTTACGATATACGAGCTAATTTCCAAGAGCAAGTTCACCAAAAAGTTCGCCAAGCTAGTCGACGACCACCCTAGCGTGGTGGATCTGCTCAACAGCACCTCTGCCAACTACACGCTCTTTGTACCTGTGGACAAGGCCTTTGAGGACATCCCGGACGATCATAAGAAGCCTAGCAAAGAGTTCATCGAAAACGCCCTGCTCTACCACATTGCCGAGGGCGAGTATCCCGCCCGCAAGATCCTGCACTCGTACACGCTGCCCACTGCCTACGACGAGGAACTTCTCGGCGGTGAGCCTCAGCGGCTTCGTCCCTCTGTCAACTTGGGCGGAGTCAAGCTCAACTTCTACAGCAAAGTGATCGCTGCTGACATTGTAAGTTGCCCCGCTGAGCAATCGCGTCTAATAATAGCCAACCCGTCGCCGGCATCCTGTTGCTCGTATGTACTCGTACTTTGGACTGACCCTTTCATTTTCCTTCCTTTTCAATTAAATAGGCAGCCAAGAACGGCATTATCCATGCCGTCAATCACATCCTGGTGCCGCCCCCTTTTATCGGTCGAATCATCACGCTGTTCCCTGACCGGTTCTCGACCCTGCTGCTTGCCTATGAAAAGACGGACTTTGTCAAGGAGATTCACGGCATCAACCTCAAGGGCAGCACCGTCTTTGTCCCCACCAATGAGGCTTTTAACTGGCTGGGGCCCAGGGCAAACGCCTTTCTCTTCAACACCAACAAGGGCCACAAGTACCTAAAGGCCATTCTCAAGTATAACATTGTGCCCAACGCTACGCTCTACACCGATGCGTTCTACGACGAGAGAGAGTCGGAGCAGCAAAAGGAGCCAGTTGAGGAGCTCACGAGCGAGCACTACGACCTGCCCACGCTGCTCGGCGACGCACACATCAGCGTCGGCATTGCCCGCATTTTTGGGTTTGCCTCCATCAAGGTGAACGGCTATTCGCGAGTGGTTATTCCCAACGGTGTAGCCAAGAACGGCGTCATCCATGTCGTCAACCGAGTTCCTCTCCCTCCTCACAAGGGCCACCGCCACCACCATTCAGAGAACGTTGGTGAGATCGACGTCAAGGATCTGATGAACAGACTTGCGGATTACGTGTGATGATATATGCGACTGAAAACAACAATCATTTTGGATAACTGCCTGGAGCAGATGATGAATACACGGTAAAAATGAATTTCACGGTATGTACCTATGTTTGAACGACACCTGAGTCAACCCGACTATCGAATGTAAGATTCCATGACTTGAAACGCTGCATGCAATATGTTTGAGACCAGATTGAAGGATTGAACAATGTGTAACTATTGATGACCTCTCTCATTTGAATTCCTAAATAGCATTTTAGGTATATAGCATTAGCATCAGCACTCATACTATGTGGATGCTGCCACGCTCATTGAACACTTTTGACAGCTACTCTGTCTCGTAGTAGTGCAGTTTAGAAACGAGGTAAGCTACTCAATACACAGAATACGATAGTATATCTTGTAAGATTAATAGCCACATGAAACCCTAGCTACCATGTCCTAAATAGCAAATGATCGACTTCCCTACTGCAACTGTGCTTATCGTCATCTCAATGATCAAAATTAACCCACTTTTCTTTGTTCTTCTCCACAAATTCCTTCCAGGTCGTCGGCTTCTCTTCCAGCAAGGCCAAGCTTCCGGCCAGAGATTCACCAGCATAGTACCCGGGGTCTTCCAGAAGCTTCATATTCTCCAGCAGCTCCTGCGCCGCCACTGGGGAGAGGAACGACTTGAACTTGTCGTCATCGATCTGCACAGCGTGGGCCGGTTTGCCCATGACCTCCGAGAACTCGGAGATGAGCTGGTCAATGGTGTAGTAGTCTGACGCCGCAAGGATGCGGCTTCCCGCCTGCGAGGGGAAGTTTTTTATAGCTGCCTTTACAAACTTGCCTGAGGTAGCATTGCTGTCAACATGTGGATCTTTGTGCTCATATGAAGAAGTTACAGTAATCAATCATTCTTACCCGTGTCTTCGGCGGCATCAAACAGGGGCGCCTTGGCCTTTGACGGCTCAACGGGCAGAGCCAGCGTGTACCCTGCGGGCTCGTTGGGCGGGTTCTTTCGAATCATGGTCTCGAAGCCGCTCATGAACATGCCCGGCAAGACAAAAGTTCCCGGGACGCCGCTGGAGCGGATGTACTCCTCGATCCTGGCCTTGCCGTCAAAGTGCGAGATGTTGGGCAGGCGGCCGTTGCTGGCGTCGGTGGCGTTGATGAGCGAGGAGAAGATGATGTGCTGGACGCCCGCGGCCTTGCTGGCGTCGACGACGGCCTTGCCTTGGGAGATTTCGGTGTCGGAGGACATGCTCTCCCAGAAGTTTGTGACGAGGAAGACTGTGTGGGCGTTTTGGACTGCGGGGGCGACGGATGAGGAGGAGGACATGTCGGCCTGTATACACGGCGATTTTACATATATAATCTCTGGTTAGAGAAGAGCTTGTTGGTGGGTTGTAAGAGGATGGTGTTTGTGTTTCTACGCACCGAGACGAGCTCGACGCCCTTGGCTGCGAGCGCTTTGGCTTTTGGTTTGTTTACGTCGCGGGTGATGCCGCGGATTTTGAATTCTTTGGATAGGGCTGGGTCTGCGAGGATGGCTTCGACGACGGAGCCTCCTTGATTGCCCGTGGCGCCAAAGACGGTGATGATCTTGGACATGGTGAGACTATAAGTGGTGAGATTGTATGTAAGTGATGCTTCAATTGATGTCGGCGTGAATTAAACCAAACAAGTGTAATTGAATCTCAGTACAAATGAGGTTCAAAATAATGTAAGATTGCTAGCTATAGATTCTACGAGATATACACAGCCTGGCGGGTTAACTCGTCATGACGTATGAAGCTCAAACACAAGAGGAGTAGCGCCCCTCCGCACAATTTGGTGAGGAGGATTTGACCCAATCTTCATGTCCACGCATCATCTTCGAGATGGATTGAAAACCACCATTATCGATGGCCTCTCATAGGCCCAGCTGAACTGAGATTTACCCTCTAGCTCCCCGATTCGCAGATGCAATTGATGCTTTCTGATGCTGTGTGATGTAATGGCGCTGGCTTGGCCTTTAAGAGGTGTGGTGTGCTATGCGTGGATTTTAGTGGCCTTCAGCTCTGCGCCTAGCTGAATTTGAGGAGTTTCTAGGTAATGCTGCATTTACTTTTGAGATTGACATCTTTTTGCATGGAGGATTAGGTTTGTGTGGCATTCCACGGTTTGTCGGGGGTATTGTGCAGGGCAGGTCGTTCAACACATACACAGGTGGTATCGGTACATGCGTTTCTGGATGATTCATAAGGAGAGCTAGAAAATAATTGGATATATATATGGATATATGGCCTATGGATAGCTAGTATTTCATGTAAGATTCTGTTTCACCTTTATTGACAAGCATAAAGCGATCTGTCATTCAATTCTATCAAGGGTTGTTATTCCCTCCAAGTCTGCGTACACAAAATCGGGATAATGCCGCCATAAAATTCTAAAGACCAAACTCCGTCAAGATGGCAGATACTACTCTCACGTTCTCAAAAATAGCCCATTGGCCAAGATCCTTATTCCATTCAACCTGTGCTCCCTTGATCTTCTGTGCATATCCTTGCGCCACTTCCTTTGAACAAGTTGAGTCTCCGCCCCCTGATATGATAAGCATCTTCACATCAAGATTTACCGACGGCAGATCTCCTTCAGCCTTGGCAAATGCATCACACGCTTTTGCAAATGACTCTGGGTCTTGCCCAAGCAAACTCAGCCGAACCGCTGACATTGCAACATATTCCGTTGACCTTGTCTGCTCGGTCGTGCCCTCGGATATAATGTCATCGACCACTGCCCCCATTCCCAGAATGCGAACAAGTTCACCACGCTTCTTCCACACTTGTCTAGAGTCGTCAGGGAACGGTAAGGCCGGTGGGAACAACAACACCAGCTTGTTCACCAAGCGAGGGTTGTAAAGGACGAACTTCAGAGCAATTGAGCATCCAAAGGAACTTGCAATCAGTGTTCCGGGGTTGGACTCGCTGATTCCTGCGTGTGAGAATACGCCCGCAAGATCTTCCGCTAAAGAGTCTACGCTCAAGACGCTCAACGGGTGCGTAGGACTGAGACCATGGCCTTCAAAGTCAAACAAATGCACGTTTGCCCTCTTTTGGAGTTCCAACTTTGCAATGAGAGGAGAGAAGTATTCTAATGTGTCGCCGAGGCCATGAACAAAGACAACACCGTTTTTGTCTTCAAGGCCGAGCCTTTTGTAATGTAGCGGCTTCCCGTTGATAATGGTGAGCCCAGCTGTGCCGTTCAAAGAACGTGAGGCGTTGTCGAGACTAAAGACGGATTGGAAGGCGAGACGCTTCGTCGTTGCGTTCACAGCAGTGACTCTATTGTGTAGAGCGCCAATACCAGGAATGGTGACTGTAATTTCGTCTCCTTCTTTTAAAAAGAGAGGCGGGTTGCGTCCAATGCCGACGCCCGCAGGCTAACAAAGTAATAGTTGTCAGGAAAGTGTAGCATATATATCACAGGATAAAACTAACCGTGCCAGTAGCAATCACATCACCAGGCAATAGTGTTTGTCCTTCAGAAAGTGTGTTTATCAAGGTTGGGATATCGAAAATGAGGTCGTCAGTCGTTGCATCTTGCCGTAACTCGCCATTGACATGCGTTTGAACACGCAGCACCGACGGAAGGGCTTCCTTTGGAACTGCAACTGGGCCCTGGGATAATCAGCAACCAAGCAATGAGGAAGAAATACATGCACCAGACATACCATAGGACAAAACGTATCCGCAGACTTGCCAATGTAGAATTGCTTGTGGTCTCGTTGCCTCTCGCGGGCCGTCATGTCATTGATAATCGTGTATCCCCAAACATAGTCCATGGCCTTTTCTTTGGGAATCCGGAACCCAACCTTGCCAACAATGACTCCAATCTCACCTTCATAGTCCACACTCTTGGAAAACTCCGGGTGCAAGTAAATGTCTTCGCCATCTGCAATGATGGATGTCGCACGCTTTGTGAAGATGACGGGATGGCTGGGCTTATCGACTTTGTCCGAACTATCGTATCCCGAGGCGTTGAACTCCTTTGCATGCTCCATGTAGTTCTTGCCCACGGCTAACACATCGCGTCCCACAAGCGGTGCCAGGATTTTGACAGAAGCGAGGGGCAGAGCTGAATCGGAGGCAACTATTTGTGAGGGGCCGGCTTCGATGACCTGGTAGAGATCTTTGATGGGATACCCGGAGCGGAGGCTGAGTGGTTGGATTGTGCCGGTTTTTGCGTCTAAATGGCCAATCTGGGTGATGCCCGTTTCGGGGCGAGTGAATGCGGCATAGCTGGTTAGATGTTGCGATGATGAACTCATTGCGGTATTTGTGAGGAGGAGATGCTCGCTTGTTGGAGGCGTTGATGATCGTCCCCTCAGTACAACTTATAGATATTAATAGACAAAGGCAGAAGTCTGCGTAAATGAATGAAATCTGACTTGAGTGTTCTTTTTGGACGGATAGTAAACGACTTGAATTACTATCTGGAGTGAGGAAGACGGTGATGGTTTAGCTCAATACATGGTTTCAAGTGCGGGCGAATTCATTTTGCCGGTAGCGTGTGGAGAATGGCGAGCATTCATGTAAGATGGAAATCCACGCCTTTTGTTTCATCGCCTCACACAATGATACAACAAGGCAAACAAAGATTGATGCGGAAATGCAGCAAATTAAAGTCAGACTCCAATAATAATGTCGAATTGCCGAGATTGAGTCTAACCCTTTGAGAATTACCATCAACTGGCTACATGTATGCAGTGATCTGGCGCCCACCAATACCTTGAGGATTAAGCACTAACCAACATTGGTCGTGAAGAGATGAAAGACGGAGAGAATTGAATTACGGATACATGGTATATATACTTCTTTATTCCATCTAATCGTGATCCGACCAATTTTGATTCTGTAACTCTTGAAACCGCCTGTTGTTTGTAATGCACTCACTTGTTGAAGATAGGTATCCTACCACTTTGCCCACTTACATATTACCTAGAGGGACAAATGCTTTGCATTAGCCTACTGAGAGTTTCGAAGCTCAAGGAACCCGACTCTAAAATTGAAAGCCCACTGCAAAGGAGACGCATAATGCAAGCGAAACGCCTTAGACAGACCTCCACTTCCAAGACTCTATGGAAGTAACCAGATCTCACCCCAATAAGAAAAATTACTGTTCTTGTACAATGCATATACATTCAGAGCTATACATAGACAAAACCGTATAGTATTTGGGTTAATACTATGCACCCGCCATAATTAGAAGCAGCCAGACAAGCAAATCAGAACTGAGATCCTTCGCAACCTCCAGCATTATAAATCGCTGCTTAGAAATCCCCCCGCACCCTCCACCTCATTGCACGATATTTGGTATCAAGACGCAATAGTTGAGGAAATACGGAATAAACCCCTATATATAGGTACAAAGAGATCATGTAGGCAAAAAGGGACTTTGGAGCCAAGTTAAGGAATCATCTGTAATTACAACAATTCACACATTTGGTTATCATAATCATGGCGCCTATCCGCACGGCCATCATCGGCCTTTCTAGCACCGCAACCACATCTTGGGCCAGCGCTGCCCATCTACCTTATCTTCTCTCCGCCCGCGGTCGTGCAAAGTATCAGATTGTGGCCTTATGCAACAGCAGCGTCGAATCGGCAAAGCGCGCCATTGAAGTCTTCAAGCTGCCTCCCGAGACAAAGGCCTACGGCAATCCCCAGGACGTTGCTGACGATAAGGACATTGACCTCGTGGTTGTAAGCACTCGTATTGATGTCCACTACGAAACTGCCCTGCCGAGCGTCAAGGCTGGCAAGCAAGTCTTTGTAGAGTGGCCGTTGGCTCACGATGTAGCTCATGCAAAGGAGCTCGTCGATGCAGCTAGAGTTGCTGGTGGACGGACGCTGGTTGGCAACCAAGGGCGCGAGGCTCCTCCCATTGTCAAGGTCAAGCAGCTGCTTGAGCAGGGAAGCATTGGCAAAGTGCTTAGCAGTGAGGTCAGGGCCTTTGGCGGAACTGTTGACCGAGAGGCTTTGTCACCAGGGCTCAAGTACTTTACTGATAGGGCCGTTGGTGGTAACGTTGTAACCATTGGAGTCGGGCATTGTGAGTGAAATCCTCATCACCTGGAGTATATTGATCGTCCTCTTTTAACATCTAACTTCTCCCAGTGTTTGATCAAGTTCAGTATGTCATCGGGGAGTTCCAAAACATCCAATCACACCTCCAGCTCCAGCGCCCCAATGTCCTCCTCCGCGATCCTTCCACCAAGAAGGTCGTTGAAACAGTAAAGTCCAATGTCCCTGATCTCATCATTTTCAACGGCACCCTCGCCGCATCGCAAATCGCCACCGAAGGAGCCAACGTGCTCTTCCGCTTCCGTCGAGGCCAGCAATTCCCCGGCGACCCTGCCCTCTCGTGGACAATCAATGGCGAAAAGGGCGAGATTCGACTCCAGGCGTTTGGCGGATCTTCTCTACACGCGGGTTCGTACGGTGCCCCCGTCACCATTGAGGTTCACGATTTCGCATCGGACCAGGTGCAGAAGAGTGAATGGAGCTGGCAGAGCTGGCAGGAGGAGCTGGCGATTGTGGGGAGAAGCGTTGGTGTTCTTTATGATAAGTTTGCGGACGGTGAGTTTGAGGGAGCGCCGTCGTTTGAGACGGCTTTGGTTCGTCATGAGCAACTGGCAACCGTGCTGGCTGGATGGGATGAGAATTGAACGAATTCGGGTAATGGGGAAACGGAAAGTAAGACACTTGTAATTGAATTAGCAGCCATTTTCAAATTGACGGGCTTGAATTCTTTTTTTTTTTTTTTTTTTTTTTTTTTTTTTTTTTCAGTCCAGAATAGCTAGGTCTTCTTGATGAAGTCCTCCAAGTCCGGACAGGCTTGTAAAACACTGGCCAATTCATCGTCGGATAGGCCACTCATCGCACGAGTGTCTTTTGACTTTTCCTTTGACGTTCGTTTCGATGTCGTCCACTGGACACTGGCTGCTTCATCGCCGCTCAATTGGGGGAGATCGTTCAATGTGAAGTCTCCCTTCAACGGTCCCGTGCTTCCATCGTCAAGCAATCCTTTCTTGAAGAGCTCAGACAGCTCCTTTTCCTCAACAGTGCACGACGTCTCGTCGAATCTCTTGCGTTTCTCGTCGATATCGAGTCGCCCTTCGAGGTACTTTTGGTTCTCAACTTCTTGGTCGAGTGGATTGGTCGGGGCCTGGCTGCTACCCTGGACGAGATTCGGGGTTGAGTGCATCTCTCCGGCTATGATGGTGTTTTGTTGGTCGGTTAGTTTCTCGTCTGAGCGAGTATTGCTGGTTGATTCAGCCATTTTGAAGGATGTGAGGATATGCGACGCTTTGCTGAAGAACGCAGCATTGTTGTTGAATATTTCTACTGCTCTTATACATGATGGATGATACTGTATTCACATTGCTACGTGCCTTGTACTGGCAGGCTGCATCAAATTCCAGACGTCGCGCAAATGCGCACCTGTGAGTCACTGGCTGTTGTGCTTATGTGTGTCACGCCGTATGACAATTTGCTTGAATATTAGCACCAAACATGGCATATATTGCAGGGTATGCTCATATATTGGAGGGCATGAGGCTTAGCGCTCCATATTCGTTGACTCATTCACTGTCCTATTGATGTCTTTATCATCAAATACATATTTATACGGTAAAATCCCGTCTCTTTTCATGAACCACCTAGGAACAGACTGATCTTTCTTTCGCCTATCTGGCGGTAGATATGAGCCAAAGCACCCATCTCGATGACGCACCCTGTCGGAACGATTCCTTCTTCTAGAACACGTCAGCGTGACATGCAGATGAGACACCCCAAATAGCTTCCCTCAAGCGTAGCTGATCAGCACTATTTCATCCACCCGACACACAACTTTTGAACACATCATGAGACAATTCTCGCATCCGACGTCATTCCCAGCTCCCGACCGTATCGGAACCCGCGGTCGCGGCGGTGGGCATGGCGCTTTCTGGAGCTCTATTGGAACCTTAGTTCCCCTCCATGTGCTCTGCTGCATCTAGATAGAGCTAAAACCATTACCGCCTCTTGCAGCCGAGTACCAGTCCGGGGATCCTGGGGTACGAGATGGGGGAGTACTGCTACTCTGGGTTTGCCAACGTCAGACGCAGCCTGATTGGTACCCGATCGGACGATTTGATGTACAGGTGAAAGCATGTGCCGGTGCCCGACTTGATGCAGGGTGCTGCAGACTGCAGACAATCTCCAGAATGCGGCCCCCTTGGCATGTGAAGATTGATCTGTCGCCAGCATCTGCGAACCCCCGAGTCAGCGCTGCAGCGGCATTGCAGCACGTGGACGCAGCAGCGGAATACGGGGGAGGAACTGGGGGGAGGATTACGGGGGGCTTACAGTATGGGGGATGGATCCAATATTGGGGGGTGACCCTGCACCTAAATTGCAGCTGTGGATGGTGTTGATGACGGCAGCAGCACGTTTATGTTAAGTTGTGTGTCTTTAGTGACTGTTCGCTACGCTACGATATTTGACATGAAAGCGAAAGTAGATGTACCGCCTCTTGGATGCACGCAGCGCTATACTCGACCTGTATAGCGACCATCACAGGTTCACAGCGCACTGTAGCCCAACTGCCGGGCTGGTCCCAGGTACGACTCCCCGAGTACCCCCAAAGTACACCTGGCCAGTCCGTGCCCCAAGCCGCTATTGTCCCCACCTGCATATGCCATCAGCGGGTGTGGCAGAGCGGTCAGATGCTCCAACCATCCCCGGATTCTCCAAGATTGCCTCAAGAACTCCCCTGTCGCCCGTCCTCCCTACCAACAACCAACAGCACTTTTATTCCCCAAGTCGCATTGTGCCGTAACCTCTTCCTCTTGGTATCCAAACCACTCTCTCAACTATTCATATAATTATAATCGACGTTGCCGGCGGGAATGGGACTGCAGCTGAGCCGAAGCCTCCTGCTGCCCACCTGAAGATCCGATCCTCAACAAATCCCGGATGCAACGCAGCGCCGACTGTCATGGCCGACTTCTTCCTCCGCGCACCTCCGATACCTCAAATACACACCGGCAGCGCCTCTCCACCGTCGCCAAAACGCCAGAAACAGGCCTCGGCATCTTTGCAGCCTCTGCAGCCTCTACTACCTGCTGACCGGACCCTCGTACAAACCGTATCCCAAACAGTCAAAGGAGCAGCAGGCTTCTTGCGATCCTGGAAAGATGGCGTGAGCAGCGAAGAGCGCGAGAAGGCGAGGCTCCTCGAAGAAAGAAAAAACATACTCTGCCTGCGCATGAAGAGCGTATGTACCTATTGAACCTCCCCGCGGGTGTTGGCTGAACAGGACTAATTGATGTCATAGGCTGAGACATTGAAACAATGGCAAGCAGCAGCACAGGAACTTGACGTTCTCGAGGGCAACGATGACTGGCGACGAGACGATGAAAGCGACGACTACAACGCCAGGCTCATTGAAGAGCGACTACGGGCGCTTGACGAGGCCCGAGAAAGTCGAGACATCCGCACCATGATGCACCTCATCCGAACTGCCCTGTCGCGCGATCTCGGCGGCATGGGTAACGTCGATCTTTACCGGCATTCATATCTTGGCACGAAGACGCTGATTGAGCGCTACGTTGAGTCGACAATGGAAACCATCGATGCTGCCATTGTCCATAGCGCCACGGACCAGGGCATTGCGTACAAGGACCTGCTAGAAGGCATGTTGCTCGCGCGCCAGAGCTTTGGACGAAGCGCCCTTTTATTATCCGGTGGCGGGACATTCGGCATGGCCCACGTCGGCGTTCTCAAGGCCTTGTTCGAAAATCAGCTTCTCCCTAGAATCATATCTGGCGCCAGCGCTGGAAGTATAGTGTGCGCCGTTATGTGCACGAGGACGGATGAAGAGATTCCACAACTGATTAAAGAGTTTCCCTATGGCGATTTAGCGGTTTTCGAAGCCCAAGACAACCAGGATGGCCTGTTGGACCACTTTCGCCGGCTGCTAACGGAGGGCTGCTGGTCGGACATTGCCCATCTCAGGAGAGTCATGAGGGGCATGATGGGTGACATTACCTTTCAAGAGGCGTACAACCGCACTCGACGTATCCTCAACATTTGCGTCTCATCTGCATCCGTATACGAGCTGCCACGGCTGCTCAACTATGTCACTTCACCCAACGTCATGATTTGGTCTGCTGTTGCAGCGTCTTGTTCTGTGCCTCTCATCTTTAACTCGTCGCCCCTGCTGGTCAAAGACCCGGTTACGGGCGAACATCGTCAGTGGAACCCGTCGCCCCAACGATTCATCGACGGTTCGGTGGACAACGACTTGCCCATGACGCGCCTTGCGGAAATGTTCAATGTCAACCATTTCATCGTGTCGCAGGTGAACCCACACGTCACTCCGTTCCTCGCCAAGGACGATCACCTTTCACCCGAGAATCAACATACTCACAAGAGCGCCAAAAATGGTGGCGATGACATGGATTGGATATATGCCTGCACATCGCTCGCCAGAGACGAGGCTCTCCACCGACTGCAGTTTATGGCCGAGATGGGTTTCTTCCCTAACATGATGACCAAGTTTCGAAGTATCCTCAGTCAAAAATATTCGGGCAATATCAACATCTTACCTGATCTGACCCTTGACAACCTTCCTGTGCTTCTCAGAAACCCCTCTGTGGACTTTATGTTGAAGTGCTGTCTCGTTGGTGAAAGAGCAACTTGGCCAAAGCTATCTAGGATACGCGATAGCTGTGCGATAGAGTTGGCGCTGGATCGCGCAGTGCACCGGCTCCGGACGAGAGTCGTCTTCTCAGAGAGCCAGAGCAATCTCCGAAGCATAGTTTCATACATGGGAAGCTTGCGGCTTAACAAGCATGATCAGACACCCAACCAGGCCAATCTTGGCGTACCGATTGCCAGTCACGGCCAGAAACGTCAACGACGAAGATCCGGCGGGAGTCTCCTCTTGCCCGGCTCAGGGTTGGTCCTCGACACCGATTTAACAGATGAGGAGACTGCTGAGGAGGAACGCCTGGAAATTGCCTCGAGGAGGCATGGACTTGCATCTTCCACTTCTCTTCGTAAGCCGCAGCTGAAGAGGTCAGCTTTGAGTCAGACGCATGTGCCTCAGTTGTCCACCTCTCAATCAAACCCGAGATTCAACTTCTCCAAGCCGATAACACCCCCGGCAAGTGTTCACGGCGAGCTGGATGCTGCTGATGCCGCGAACATCAACTATCTGGATCCAAGAGTTCCGATTACTTTTAGCGATGACGGGAATGGCCGCGCCGGGCCGTCGTTGGGGCCTGCGATTTCGCCAGTTGATGAAATTGAGACGAGTGAACCAAATCACACGAGCGACACGGAAGTGGAGCAAGGGACCGAAGAGAGTGACCCTGATGACAGCCAGTCTGCACCTGTTGAGGACACTCCCAAACCAGCTAATTATGGCGCATTTGGCCCTGCTGGGGAAGTCATTGGCGGCTTTTGGTGATGATAAAGGATTGACCCCCCACTACGAACCAGAAGGGGGAAGACACGGCATGGTGTTTTGGCGGATTAAGCCGCACGGAATCCAAGCATAGAATGGCGTTATCATATTCTTCGTTTGACAAATGGAGGCCTTTCGTTTTTGTTTCTCTTTTTTATCATTATTATTGATGTCGGATATTTTTGCGGTTTGTTAATCGGGCGGTGGCACTTTGGTATAGAGAAGGACATGGCATCTGGCCTGCGAGGCCACAGACGGTCGTTAAGGCGAATTTTGATGCGGGTATTCGTGAGGGAGCAGGGAGCAGCGCTACGTTCGTCGGAGGAGAGGAGTAGCATTACTGGTCAAACGTGTATCTTGGCATATATCTGAATCAAATTCATACCAAGAGGCTGTCCAAGTTTCTTCAAGCATCAAGTCTTGCGACATTCCGCTCAAGAACTTTTGCCATTGTGCGAGCGACATATACTAGAATAGCAGGCTCATCTGCATCGACGGCCGCGTGGCCTAATGGCTAAGGCGCTAGATTTCGGTTGGTAAACGCCACCTCTAGAGATTCCAGGTTCGACTCCTGGCGTGGTCGATTTTTTGCAGTTTCTGTCCAATTTATAATTTTTTACTCATCCTGAATGATTTTGGTGTTCTTTTCATATGAATACGGCGTGGTTGCTTTTATTCGCTGCGTTTGCACCTGCGGCATCTGTGGCATCCTAGATATCAAAAGAGCATTTTTGAAGCGCTGAGCGGATCTCGGGCTGTCGGCAGCCGTTTCCACACAGGCTCAGGATCTCGGGTCAGCACGCCAGAAAGCCACATTGGGCACGATGCTGTTTGTGGCGGCTGAGTAGGCGCTTCAACACGTATGATGTTACAGTAGTGGTATGGGGTGATTTTTAGAGAGGTGGCTACCTTGTGAACAACCTTAAGTCTTGATGGGATAGAGATTGCGAGGTTGGGTGGCAGTGGGGCTGATGGTCTTTGTGCTACCATCCATGGGTGTTGTAAACTACGGGTATGCTACAAGTTTGGAATCAAGATTAATTGTGTGGAATGAGAAAGAGAAAAGAGAGCTTATTAGGATGACAATAATGCACCGTCAAAGGGTAACGCCGTTTCCAATGTGGTGCCCAACAAAGTGGAGGGAAAATATGCTCACTTACAAACACACATGCAAAAACCGCTCTGCTCCGTATCCTCACCTGCAGTACGAGTACATATCTATTCGATGGTGAGATGACAAGTGGATTTCTCATCAGTAATCTCTGAGTCGTACATGTAGTTAGTTTACCGATACACGGCTGCCTACGCAAGAGACCAACAACCAAAACGAGGAAACGAAGTAAGACCTTGGACAACAGCAGTATTAGTCTAGAGGTCGAGACTTGCTAGCCCTTGGCCAAGCTCAACATTTTCGAATCAGACATCTGCAAGCGCCCTGTACTCGTACTATTGACCGTGAGGCTTACATTCCCGTAACCGCAAATGTATCCGTGATTTGTCTTGTTCCTCCAGCCCAAGTAAAAGCTACCTACTGTAATCAGCTCAGCTCGCTCCCGGCCCATCGGCGTTGGTGTCACCATGGCCCGACCAGCCGCAGCAAAAAGAGGATCCATTCAGCCCGCACAGCGTCTCCTCTCTCTAATAACCGCAAGTTTTTGATTGCACAAGCAAGCTAACAAGGGGAGAATCAAAGAGGGCCCAGCGGGAGCTAGTCGCCCATTGCGTCAGAGAGACTCGAATTGCAAAATGCGCACGGCGGGCCAATGAGACGGCGAGCTCAGCACGCAATCGCGGCGCCTTGCCGCATTGAGGACCTCCCTAGGCCAGGCACTTGGCGCGGATCGTGGGGTTTGATGAGTGGAATGTTGCAATGGTTCGTTGCTTTTGGTAAGGAGCAGAAGCTTGAGCTTGAGCTTGGGGGCGCGGGGATGATGTCCTTTGGCTGTTGTGTTGGTGTTTTTTAGCTCCGTAAGCAGGACGAGGAGGGGCAAAAAAAAAAGGTGATGAGATGATGGAGGGGGAGGGGCTTGGAGGAGGGGAGAGAATATTGGGTGATTGTGTTGCGTTGATGGGCCCCTCGATTACGTTTTTTGGTGGATGGGCGATGAGAGATATATATAAGCCTCTTTTTCTCTTCTCTTTCCTGTAGTTGACCTCTCTCTGTTCTTGTTGTTCTCTTAAACACCAAGCTTTACATCTTTCTTCACCCCAAACAAAACCATCATCACAATGTCTCAGCCTGCTCCCCTCCGTCTGGGCTCCGAAGCCCCCAACTTCAAGGCCGACACCACCCAGGGCCCCATTGACTTCCACGAGTTCATCGGCGACAACTGGGTCGTCTTCTTCTCCCACCCCGAGGACTTCACTCCCGTCTGCACTACCGAGCTGGGCGCCTTTGCCAAGCTGCAGCCCGAGTTCACCAAGCGCGGCGTCAAGCTCATCGGCCTGTCGGCCAACACCGTCGACTCCCACAAGGGCTGGATCGACGACATCAAGGAGGTCACTGGCGGCCATGTCACCTTCCCCATCATTGGCGACAAGCAGCGCCAGGTTTCTCTGCTCTACGACATGTAAGTCTTTGTTTCTGCATGTTTCTGCCCAACAGACAGACAGACAGACACTAACAACATACAACACAGGATCGACCACCAGGACGCTACCAACGTCGATGAAAAGGGCATTGCCTTCACCATCCGCTCCGTCTTCTTCATCGACCCCAAGAAGAAGATCCGCACCATCCTCTCCTACCCTGCCTCCACCGGCCGCAACGCCTCCGAGGTCCTGCGCATCATCGACTCCCTCCAGACCGGCGACAAGTACCGCGTCACCACCCCGATTGACTGGCAGCCCGGCCAGGACGTCATCGTCGCCCCCGTCATCAAGGACGAGGAGGCCAAGAAGCTGTTCCCCAACTTCCGCACCATCAAGCCTTACCTCCGCCTTACCCCTCTGCCTGAGGTCTCATAGATTATGGGCGATGGATATCTGAAAGTAACAAAAAATTAAATAAACCCTTGAAAAACGAAAAACCTTATTTTGAGAAAGCAATTCATCGGTCTGCGATGGGGATGGGGAAATGTCGAGGGGGAAAAAAGTTCCGCTAATCGTGCAAAGTTACGGCATGGCGCTCAAGGGCTGGTTTTATCAAGAAGCACGTCACTGATGTCAAAAATGTTGTTGTTCGTGCCACGGAAAGCCTGATGACATGCATCTCTCATCATGACCTGTGAAGGGCTTTTTAGATAGGGGCGATGACCATGATGTTGAATAATAAAAAAGATACCAATTTTTTTCTTCTAATGACATTGTTTGATGATGAGCGTGCAATATAAGCTGGAAACTCCTATTGAAAGCTTGTGTGAATGCATTAAGCGTGTTGATGGGTTACAAATGTGGTAGATATGGACTATTTCTGCGGCTGTCAAACTTAATATTATTGGCAGAGTCAATTATAACCCAATTGTAATTTGGGTGAATCTTTCCAGTAACATGTGAATGGGATTTAAGAAACGCATTGGATGACGCAAGTTGCGTGCTTCTCACTGGACGGATGACAGCATCATAATTCAGCCAACCTTATTTGTTTCGAATGGAAGCTAAACCTCATAGCACCAAGCCTCTCATGACTTCAGGATCCTTTTCCCATGTCTAAACAGCCTGGAGAATTATGGATTAGCATTAGCAGCTTCGGTAGGGGCTCTTGTAAGCTGAATGGGCAAATATCCCTATTGTCGAATAACCACAACTAGCTCCCACAGTCAGGCCAAATCGAGAAAGCCACAAAACAGTGTGCGTACCAGATAAGCATCATGAATTTGTATCCGTACTCTTCGAGTCTGATTACTCTTAGGCTTTCACAAATCGTCACAAAGTGCTGCCATCAGCCCTCCTCTGCAGCTTCTTGCCTTATTCACCAATATCCACTGGTCATAGCTGATAGTGCCAGTACATAGTGTAAGCAGCTAGTATCCTCCATTATGATGCCATTTTACAGTGAAATACTCCCAGTCTAGCATCGTTTCGGCAGATACATGAATCTCCCCATAGCCATTGTGGCCCAGGTATTTGCCCGACGCTTCATTGAAGGAATCATGGTAATTGTTGGCTTTGGTGCACATCCAGTGGGTATATTTGTTGTCATTGTCTTTGATGTGTTGGAGATGTGGCACACCATATGCAACGGTGACTACCTTCTAGCGATTATTTCTACGATCATGTATACGTTGCTAGCGGTGGGAGGGGTGTCGTTGGTAATAGTTCTCAACAGCAATGGAAACAGACATAGGACTATTAACCCTCCCAAGTACATACATGACCCCCACCAACGCCCAGATCAGAGCCACATGATGTGAGATTTGTTTGCATGAAAGACATTCAGCAACAAAGAGGACGACATCTAGAGGTAGCCATGATGCTGCCCTATAGCATATACAGCAGATGATGTGTTTGTTGGCCTCTCGCCTTCACCTAACATCGATGTTACCCTGTAGCCTTTTCATGGATTTTTGGGCATCGCAGCGGTTAATGACATCCATAACTACGTTTTTAGTGAGCCATCTGCTCTGTATGCAGTGCTATAAACATTCATATAAAATACACACACTGGGCAATTACATAAATTCGTAAGTGCATGTGGCCGTTGTTCGCGTTCGGTATACTATTGCCGAATCTGGCATCTAATTCGTTGGCGCCTCTTGGTGAGCCATCATATTGATGGCGGCAGAGCCACTCATGCTAACGTTTCAGGCCAACGTCTAGCACTTGCATCGGCCATGCATATTGAGTCGCCGATACGAATCATGGCAGTGCCCATGCCCTGGAGACTGGAATTTGGTGTACCATCCGCGTGACCCGGTTGGAAGAGAGGAGAAGAAGAAGCTGCACGTGGCTGTGACTGTACTGTAAGGTACTGTAGTTGTGTAGCTCGCAGAAAGGGAAGAGTAAGAGTCAGGAAAAAAAGGTGGTGCCACCATGATCGACAAAGAGGCTGCTGCAGTATTAATTAGTACGCATAATGGACATGGAGCTGCCCTGATGAGTTTGACGGAACAGGCAAGATCCGAGTGCCAACTGCCGGACGGCATGAGTCTTATGCGCGTGTCTTCATTTTACTTGTTTCCTGCTGGTGTTGTGCAGAGGGAGAGGATGTGCTCGTTGATTTCCCGCATGCCATATCTAAGAGTCAATGCCAACTATCAATACAGTAGGCTGCTAGTTGTTTGCTAGAGGCTGAGCTTATCTAGACTGGACTGTTCGAGGACTGGAGGGAAATTGAGCCTCTTGTCGGAAATCACGTAATCAAGGGCCTGGATAAGGGGATTGTCAATTTTGACCTGACGTCTGCCATCACCACGACTAGACGGGGCCGTTTGTTTCATGAAGCATCAAAGTTGGTTTAGCCTGGAAGCATCTCCCTTCCATCCCACGTGCTAATATGCCCGGCTGGACAATGTGGACAATGGGCGACCCTGGACTTTTTGCTTGGCAGCGGTGCGGCAAATGAGTCTGGAGGATTCGAGAAGCCCAGCCACCAGCTTTAGGCACCTCGTTGTATGTACTAGCATCAATAGCAGTGGCATATCGAACACTGCTAATGCTAATGCCAAAATGATTTGATTGTTTATTGCTAGTCTAGTACAGGTACGGGCAATTCCCGAGGCATCCAGAAGGGCGGGAGAGGAAAGCGTGTGGAGACGAATGCAAGGGGATTGAATTCGCCTCGTGCTCACTGCATATGTTACTTTACTGTA
This sequence comes from Trichoderma semiorbis, assembly GCA_020045945.2. NCBI lineage: Eukaryota > Fungi > Ascomycota > Sordariomycetes > Hypocreales > Hypocreaceae > Trichoderma > Trichoderma semiorbis. Next base: position 4,585,530 of record CM034695.1, read on the forward strand.
CGAGCACAGGAGCTTGCGCAAGGAACGTGAAGAATTGACGCACTCGCTATTGTCAGAGTGCATCGGCTCCATCCATGTACTGTGCTGTACTTTCCTGCAAACAAACACGCGGACCCCCAGCAGTGTCCACGAGGTCTTGGGACGATGAAGAAACCCACGCTGGATGGGGCCATCTCTCTCAGCCCCAGCAAACATTGGGACACCGAGGGATCAAATTCGATTCAGCCAGCAGAGCGGCTCCCCTTTCGCTGCTTGGCTGCGTATCGTGTTCCCACCTTTCGTCTCCGATGCAGCAAGGAGCTCCGTTGTTGCAGTGGTGCCGGTAGTCGCTGTGATAGTCGGCGGCGCGAACACCCCTATTGAGCAAAAGGAGGGAGCACTTTGGAGTACCTACAGCACCTGAACACTCCATTACACGTATTACTCCATATCAACATGTCCGCGGACTGCAGCTTGAGTGGCCTCCGGTGAGGGGAAATGCGGACCGGGTGCTAGTTCTGGGCTGAGTGAGAAGCTTAGCGGACAGGACAAACAAACCTAGAGGAATCAGTCAATCTAATTTCTACAGTAATGATGCTGAATGTTGGACATCTCGGACGTGGACGTGGACGGGGTGGATGTGCTTGCCCTACGACGGAGAGTTATTCTAGGCTGATGTCAAACTGCAAAAGAGTCATTCATTCGATCGATGGGCTTGTCTCTCGAGTTTCAACAGAGAGCTGTCACTTTTTGCCGCCTTGTTTGAAGCAAGATGACGACAATCGGAGGATACACGTACCGTAGACAGCCCTTGTCCTGCAGTCTTGACCATCTGGAACCGCCATTGAGCGCTTTCCCCTGGCCGTCGCATGCACACTAGCAGTAGTCGAACGTATTTTCTTCTTTTTTTTACATCATTCCGCTGCCATCATATTGCATTTGACCACACGCAGGCGAGCGAATACGGAGTGCAGCAGGCCCTGCCTTGGCGCTGGCATCGCATGGGATGGGATGGGATCCATTGATGGGATGGGATGGGATGGGATGTACTCGTACGGTACACGCGGAGGTACCTGGTCTGGCGCTAAACGGTGGGTGCTCGAGGGTGTACCGCAGAAGGGCCTTATCGAGAGGCCTTTGGTAGTCCCTGGTCTGTCTGTATTTTTGTCGATGCTGGCTGGCTGGCTCTTCTTATTCTTCCCCTTCTTCTTCTTCTTCCACTTCTTTTTTTTTCTTTCCGTAATCCCCCTGTAAACAGTACTACCCATCTTACCCATCTTACCCTTTTGTAAATCCTCATTTTCAACCTTATCCTCTCTCACTTACGCCTTCACAATCTACTACCACTACTACTGCTACTAATTTCCTGTCTGCTCCAACTCTCCAGCCACTGCCTCCCGCTACTGCCAACTGCTAAAGCCCCCCGCTGTCCAGCCTATCAGAACCGCCTGTCACCCTCTGCCAGTAGCCTGTACTTGTCCCTGTAGTTCTTCGGCAAAGCCCACAACCCCCCTTCTTCGCGTCTGTGCGTCTGTTTGCTGGAGACTGTATTTTTTTTTTTTGTTGCTCGACCTCCCTCTGAGCCCACATCGTCAGCTCCATCGCGCCAAACGGGCTGCGCACATCACAAGCAACGAAGTGCGACGTTGGCCCTCAGACAGTTTCGGCTGCCGTCTTTGAATGGTACGTCATGGCCGCTTTGAATCTGAATTCTCCCTTGTGTCGCTCTGCTGCCAGCTTCTGTTCTGCCCTGTTCCCCCGTGCCCTCTCTGCCTTGCGAAACTGCGAGCCTCGAATGCCACATCATCGCGCACTTTGGACACATTTCACGCCTCGCCGGTCCCACGTCGCTCCTCCGCCTTCCGCTCGAGATTCTCGGTTCCCGGATCGTCTATCCGGGCTCCTGAAAATCGCTGCCTCTGCCGGGCCTGCAAGAGACGGAGGCTGTGGCGACCATCATTGCGTTTCTATCTCGACTGGGCCACGGTGCGGTCAGGGAAAATCATCCCCCCCTGCCCTCCCGGCCTCTTCTTCTAGGACCCAAGCGGGTGGTCCTAATCCCCATAGTTGCGCTGGCCAAGAAAGGGCTGATCCCATCTGACAAGCGTTCTGGAAAGGGATTGTCACTGTCACTGTCATCTTTCTCTCACTCTATCTTTCTCTCTTGATCCTGTCATCATCACTACACCCCTTTCCTTTTCTTCCTCACTTGCCCTGTCCAGCGGCCTCATATCTCCTCTCTGCGCCTCCAGAAGCATTGGCCGGTGTCATGGCCGAATTTGCACCACTGACCGGTTTTCAGAGCCCATCACCGAATAGCTTCTACACTTACTCCGACTCCGGGGCCAATGACCCCCGTGCGCATAGCAGCAACACCGACAGTACCTACCGAACAGCATCCACTAGACTTCCTCGAAAGCCGTCTCTCCAAACAGTCCAGGGCCACGCGACCTCAGCATCCGGCGGCGGATCCTCATCTCACCCTTCCAAATCAAGAGCGGCGTCCGTGTCCAGGCTTCAGCAGCAGCATGGGCGACAGCTGAGCCTTCAACATAGCCTTGAGAAACCATTGCCAGAGCCGCCGGCCTCGACAAGTCCCACAACGCCTCCGACGGCGACCCACACTGCCTTCGACAGCATTTCGCAGAGCATCGGTGCCGTAGACCCGCGCTTCGTCGAGTCCCGGTTGGATAATAGAACAAGCCCCATGGACTCGGCGGGCTCGGCTGGCGCCAGCCAGATGTACGGTGCATCGGGCCAGGAGAACTTCTACACGCAAGAGATGACGAGCAATATGGGTGGCGGCGGCCTAACCGCCGCGAGATATGCCAGTGCTGATGAATATAGAGAGGCTCATAGAGATGCGCATAGGGAGCCACATAGGGAGGGATTAACTCCAAGGAGCAACGGCTCTGTATCAGCAGGCATGTCGCCCGCGATCGTGCAGCAGCCTCAGATGCAGACTCCCTCTGCTACCCCAGTTGGCGGTCCCTCTCAGGGAGCTGGGGGATCTTCAGCACATCTGTCGGGTTTGATGTGCAATGTACACCGGACGACGGGCCAGGAGCCCCCACCGCTGGTTGGGGCTACCACGACGATTCTTGGTGATAATTTGTACGTGTTTGGCGGCCGGATTCTCTCGCGAAGCCGTCCCGCGCCCTTGACCTCTGACCTGTACGAGTTGGATCTCATACGCCGCCACTGGACGCGACTCGAGGTGACTGGTGATATTCCACCGCCGCGATACTTCCATTCCATGTGTGCTCTCGGAGGCACCAAGATGGTTTGCTACGGTGGTATGTCCCCGGCGCCAAATCAGCCCATGGGCGCAGATCAGCAGCAGCCTGAAGTTACCGTCATGTCCGACATTCACATATACGACGTCCCGACAAAGAAATGGTCTTATGTCCCGGCACAAGACGCACCCCAGGGCCGTTATGCCCACTGTGCGACCATTCTCTCGTCCTCTGCCACGTTTTCGTCCAAAGCCGCCCCTCTCTCTGCTCTCCAGCACAACCCATCCAACGGCAACCCCAACGAAGGCCGAATCGGTATCAACATTGACGGCTCAGGAGGCGCCCAGTTGGTTATTGTTGGAGGACAGGATGGTGCAAATCACTACATCGAACAGATCAGTGTCTTTAACCTAAGGAGTCTCAAGTGGACGACAAACCAACCTCTAGGAAAGAGTTGCGGTGCCTACAGGAGTGTCGCTGCATCGGTACCTCCCGCTGTAAGTGCGAGAATTGGAATGAACGCCCAGAACGGTCAGCAACGCACCGATAGCACTGCTGGCCAGGAACCCGGATCATCAATGCTCATCTACTCCAACTACAACTTCTTGGATGTCAAACTCGAGCTCCAGATTAGGTCTCCTGACGGAACCTTGACGGAACGGCCCATGACCGGCAGCTATTCGCCGCCCGGTCTTCGCTTCCCGAATGGTGGTATCATTGATACTCACTTCGTGGTCAGTGGGACGTACCTCACGTCGTCCAAGCAAGAATATGCGCTCTGGGCTTTGGACCTCCGATCTCTCACCTGGAATCGGATTGATGCGGGGGGCAGCGTATTCAGCCAGGGCAGCTGGAACAGGGGCGTCTTGTGGAACCGACGGAATACATTTGTCATACTGGGCAACAGGAAGAGGAGTTTGGTCGACGACTATAATCACCGACGCATCAATTTCTCCAACGTTTGCATGGTAGAGCTGGAGGCCTTTGGCTTCTACGATAACCCGCGCAAGACGGACCCCATGTCTGGCTTCATCTCAGCCAGCAGTCCTTATTCCGGGTTGGCCCTGAGCCTTGCGAAGAAAGCTGGTGCTACCGCCGGCGGCCGCTTCCACTCTCGGGCGAGCGAGGACTTGGGAGAGAAAGTACTCTCATTCCGGGAACTTGCTGACATGGACATTCTGTGTATCGGCGGCGAGCGGATACCTGTCAACTCTCGAATTGTTGCGCGGAGATGGGGTCCATACTTTGTCCAGCTTCTGCGAGAAGGCACCGCAACGCAGGATGGCAGCGACGCTGTGACCTTGCGATCTGGCCTGTCGAGCAATCCTCTACGCGCGTCAGCATTGACCATCACGCCAGGCCGGAATTTCGACGATGCGGCAACGCTTGTTGGCAGCACTGTAGGCTCCGTAGGGGGTTCCATCTCAGGCCCGTCTGGCGGATCTGGACCGACGATTCATCACGGAATAGGAAATTCGACAGCACAGAATGACGATGCAGTTGCGGCCGTCAATAACGCCCCGACACCTCGCAGCTTGATGCCCAATTCGAGGCCACGGTGCCTCTATCTTCCACACACATACCTGACCATTCAGGCTCTGCTGCACTTTTTGTATACTAGCTCTCTACCCTCGCCGACCTCTTCGTTGTGCACACCGCAGATCCTCTGCTCTCTCTTACAAATCGCTCGGCCCTACAGAATTGATGGCCTTCTCGAAGCCGTTGTTGAGCGCTTACATGCTCTGCTCGACAGTAGGAACGCGGCAGCAGTGTTTAATGCGACGGCCATGGCGGCCGGTGGCGGCCGGGGCATCGACGGATCTCTGAATCCCAACTTCTTCGTTGGCAGCCTGGATCCCGTCGGGTCTCCGGTGTCGACATCAGACTTTTCCCTCAGCGGTACCACTGCCAACGACTCCTTCTCGTCGGACCTGGCTTCTCGTACAGCAAGCTTGAGTCTCGCTCCTGGTATGCAGCATCCGGCACGTTCATCTAGCGGCGAGATCTCGGCGTCAACGAGCGCGAGCGGATCTGAATGGGGATCGGAGATGGGTGACAATGACCGCGAAGGTGTTGTCTGGAATGGAGAGCTCAGCAGTGTCATTGGCCTGCAAAAGAGAGGTCTCCGAGGACTGATGGAGGGCCGAAGAATGAGGGAGAGAACAGGAACGGGAACCGGAGGCGCGGCAGGCATGGGGGCCGCTGGCATTGCGGGCTATGGCGGCCAAGCTGGCGGCCAGCGTGTAGGATTGGGCATTGCCGGACCGTGATCGGTGGGAAGAAAAAACAGCGGGAGATTACAAGAGAAGGAAGGTGAAGGGCAAGCTGGGGAAACTCTGATTTTATATCATGAGCGATTTGATTGATCATTTATGTAGATATTCTTTTTTTGATTGGAGGAAATGCGCTTTGTTCTTTTTCTTTTTGTCAAGATTGGAGGATCTCTTCCAGGTATATATAAATGAGGTTACGAAGCATCGGCGGGTCATGTTAATGCAATGGCTGATGAAACGGCCGCGATTCGAGTGACGGAGATTTCTTTTTCTTTCTCTTCTTTATCTTGTACTACCCTCCTCCTTTTTTCTTCCTTGTTCTACTTTTACAAAAGCCAGCTGAGATGGATACATGATTTGAGACTTGGGGGCCTGTAAATATATATTACTGACTATGCAATAGATACATGTATGAAATCGCCTACTCGAGGCCAACCTGTGTGCCCTTATTATCGCCGCTTGCCGTCAGGAACTAAAGTCAGCTATAGTTTGACTCTACCCCCTTCGAGCTCTTTCCATTCCTTCTCCCTAAAGGGCACATACGAATTACCCCTGAGCCAGTACAGCTCGGCCTCGTCTTCGCCCACCGCCGTCGTCGGCTTCACGCCCGCAGCTCGCAAGGTCTGTTTCTGCTGCTTATTCGTTCCCGTGGTCTGGCTTCCCACGCCCACGTCTCGAACGAGACGCAGGAACAACGGCCGAGCATACCGCGGCAGCTCCGCCTTGACGTGGGCGGCCAGGCTCTGCAGCGTGGCGTCGTCGGGCACGGGGGTGTTGAATGCGATGGCGGCACAGCCGGCGCGGCCGTCGTGATGCGGCAGCTGGACGCCGTAGACGTTTGCCTCGCGGACGGCCGGGTGGAGGCCGACGACCTCGCTGACCTCTGTGGTGGACACGTTCTCCGACTTCCACCGGAAGGTGTCGCCGATGCGGTCGCTGAAGAAGGTCAGGCCGCTGGCGTCGCGGCGCAGGACGTCGCCGGAGCGGAACCAGGCGTCACCGGGGGCGAAGACGTCGCGCAGGATCTTGGAGTCGGAGGCGCCCTTGTTGTTGAAGTAGCCTTGGAAGCGCATCTGGATGTCCTCGGGCGGCAGCCGGTAGAGCATCTCGCCGGGCTCGCCGGGCTTGACGCGGCGGCACCGGCCGGTCACGGGGTCGCGTGCTGGTGCGTCGGTGGTCCAGTCGACCTCGACGATGGCCGCGCCGCTGCCCAGCAGAAGCGAATACAGCCAACCGGAGCGGCCGATGGCGCCGCGACCAAAGTCGTTGCTGCTCAGGTTCCACGTGGAGCCGGGCGACTCGGTGGCGGCGTAAAACTCGGCAATGGTCTCGATGCCGAAGCGGTCCTTGACGCGGTCCCAGATATCCGGACGGAGGCCGTTGCCAAAGGCAGCGCGGACGAAATGCTTCTTATCCAGGTTCTCGCCGGTGACGGGGTCCAGCTGCGGAGGAGCGGCCAGCAGGTAACGCATCGTCTCACCGACATACTGGATTGACGTCGCCTTGGAAGCGCGGCAGTCGTCCCAGAAGGTCTTGGTGGAAAACTTGCGGCCGAGGGCTTGAGTTGAGCCGGACACGAGGGTTGCACAGAAGGAAAGGAGGGCAGCGGATGAGTGATATAGGGGCATGCACTAAAAGGCTGTGTTAGGTTGATGTGCTGACGAGCTGAAGAGAAGAATAAAGGGGCGCTTACCGTATACATGATGTCGCCATTACCACGGCCCAGTAGTGTTGATGCCATGTTTCCGCCATAGATACATTTCCCCCATGATACCACGGCTGGCTTGGGCAAGCCTGTGGTGCCTGAAGTGTAGATGAGCATCGCCATGTTGGCCATGCTATCATCTGATCTGGCTGAGTTGGGAGCTCTCTCTGGAGCTGTTGACGAGGCCTCAGCCTCGGCCTCTGACGTGAAGATGACAAAGTTCACGTTGGGTAGAGCCTGTTTCACGCTCTCATCATCGAATTTAGAAGCAACAGCAGGATCTATAAGACAGAGCTTGGTCTTCGCCGCCTCAATACAGTGCGATAATGGTTTGCCGGACAGGTTATAATTGATAAACGCCGGTTTGGCACCTATCGACCACAGAGCGAACCAGATGAAGATGAAGGTGTCTGAGTTTTCAAAGTCCATGGCCACGACATCCTGGGGCTTGACGTCGAACCGGGTCCTGATCCAGTGGCCATACCGCAGAATCTTGTCGTAGGCTTGGGCGTATGTGTACGTCCTGCCCTCGAAGATGAGAAGCAGCTGGTTGGCGAGGCGAGGATTTTGGGCAGAGGTTTCCAAGGTGTAGAAGAGGTTGATTGTGTCGTGCTTGAGGCCGTGACGGACACTGAGAGCGGCCTTGGCGATACTTTTGATGAGCCTTGCGTCGTACCAGATGCTGCTTTTGGCGTTGAGGTAGGCCAGGGAGGCGGCCGCCGCGGGGACGAGGATGGGAAGAGGGACTGGCATGGCATTTAACGTTTTGCCTTGATACCTTGAGATGTAATGGGAAAACTTACCTGGCATTTTGTTATAGTGAGGGGGTCTGTATAAAGTGAGAGCTGCTTCTGAGGATAAAGTGAAGCAAGTCCGGGTTCAAGCCGTTGTTAGACCTCTCTGGCTCAAGCTGTAGTCAACTTCCCCTCAGTTTTGTTTTCAGTCTCCTAAAGGGCCTATTGTTTCTCTGTGCTTTATTTACTAGGCGAATTAAAGGTCATAATGCCCACCCGGATAGGGATTACCGCCGATTCGGGGTTGATGAGCCTCGGCATTCAGGGTAAATTGTTTCCTAGATGAGTAGGGTTGGAGTATCAAGGCGCATGTATATCAATGTACCCCGGATTTGGCGACACACGTACAATAACACGACGCAGACACCAGAAAAAGACAAACCAAGCAAAATGCCACGCCGCAAAGGAGAACCGGACAGGTAAAGACAAACACACAATGGAGAAAAAAAGAGAAAGAAGAAGAAAAGAAAAAATCTCCGGGCCAACAATGGAAAGACTGTTGGTTGAGTTCATCTTCGGAAAAAAACCCCTGTGGGATAGTGATTTTTTGGCCAGGGAGGGCGGGAGGCGGACATGCGGCGGTCGAAACGCGGCGTTATGCATACTGCATGTGTACTGGTAGCATGTGTGCACGAGGGAGGGATCGGTGTTGATTAGGTCCGCCGCGGCCGGGGGCTATGGGACGGTAGGGGGGGCGAAAGGCGTGGTTAGGCTTGCGAGAAGTCGATGCGTGAATGATTCAGAGTCGTGGTAATGGTGTAAGTGCCGGTATTGGAGGACAGCAAAGGCATCCAGTCCATCCGACAGTGATGGAGGACCGCTCAACTCGACCAGACACCATCTCATGCTTTGCTCTGAGTGCAGTTCAGATAGACAAACTATCTATACAGACCCAGCAATAGGAGTACCTCCGAGTACATGAATCAAACTCCAGGACCTTTAGAATCTCCACACTATCTTCCACGGGATGCCTCCCCCCTTGCCTCGATGAAGACGCGGCCGGCCGGACCAGAGATTCGTACATCACCCCGACCCTCCGCTCACCAACAAAACCCCCAAATCCGTTTGTTCCTTAAAGCGATTAATCGCGGGGAAACACATCATCATCTCATCACTTTCCACGGAACCAGATCCGCGCCGCGTCTGGTCTGCCCTTGGCGGCTTCGTTGCAAGCGATGCCTCGGCTCCACGGGCTAGCTGGCTTCCTATTCCCTGCGCTGCCGTGCGGGGTTCGTCCGCAGTGGATCGAGCAAGGGTTCAGCTGCGAAGCAAATTGGCTGCAGAGAGAGCCTAAATCCGGACGAGGGTTGTGACTTTGTAATCTAGTACGGAGTAGTTACCGGACTCTGGGGGGTCTCGAGGACGTCTGATACGCCAACCCAGATCCAGAAAGCGAAGGCGATGGTCGTCAATCCTGATCCCGTGTGTGCGTGGCTGTTCAGATCTGTGCAGACTAGGTCTAAATAGTATAGCAATTCGGCGCTATAGATGCTTCGGAGACAGTGCATCTTTGGGCCATTTTGCTGCTTGGTGGTCCTTACCAGATGGAAATGGACAGCTTCGCATGCTGTGGAATAGGATTGTCGCGTGGTCGGTTGCTTTGTGTTCAGAAGCTTAGCTTGCTTTGTGCTTCCAATGCCGTTTCCCTCTTCCGCTTCTCTTTCTTTTTGATCCCAGGGTTCATTGCGATAGATGGTATATCTGCGATAAATTCCGTAAAAGCTTGGTATCCCATTCAAGCTCTATTCCTCATCTTCGGTACAATTCTGCAAGCAGGCTCAAAATGCGGTTACTGATGCATGTCTTCGGCCTCCTAAAGCATTTATACGTGCTGTTGAGCTGTTGATCTAACAGATCCTCAATAGTAAGACGCTCAAGTGAGAAGGTCCATTATGATACCCAACTATACACAAACATAAATGCGGCTTGATCAAAAGGACTCCTGGCACTGAATAACTGCGGCGCGACCGAAAGACTGATAAAAGCAGTTTTTCATCACTTGGTGATTATGACCTCTTGGTAGCACCGTAGTACCTATTGATGAACCTCGGCTGCCGGCCGCACAGTGCTCGGAGCTGAGCCGAGTGTATTGAGACACGCTTCGGCAAGGGTAATTGAATTCCGACGTCGTATATTCTGGTTGCTCTGTGCAATGTGATTTGTCAAGTGTTTGGAGTCCCTGTCTGTGGGATATAAGTGGAATCAAGCAATCAGACATGACGCAAGGTAAGCAGGATTATGAGTAATGAAGGATTTCATATGTCCGGATATCGCGCTTCGGGCCGCCGATAACTAGAGGAGCGTGCTCATGGCTCATGTTAACCATATTCCAACTTTCGCACTCTTGTCCCATTTTTCGCCGTCCATTAGGCCATGGATATATGCGTGGCACACGTACAGATATCGTCCCTGGTCAACCGGTCGGAAAATGACTGGCATGTGTAAACCAGAGATGAGCGCAACAATATCTCCCGCCTGCACTATATCTGGAACAAGCCCAATCTCTCTATTCTCTGTTGTGATGAAGCGCTTCCTCTGGCAGGTGGTCATGATCTTTAGTTGAAATCTCGATCCTTCGCCTTTGGTAAGCGTAAAAAATGACTGGAGTGCAGTAGACGATCGTGGAGGTGTGGACTTTTGCAGCATTGTCGTAGATGAATAGGCCTTAATGGCTTCCAACCAAGGCCAGAATGACGACTTGAGATTCACAATCTCTTGTTCAGTCTCTTCGAAGCTGTGATACTCCAGCAGCGTCTCACACAAGGCGTACCGGCTATTTCCAGCATCCTTCCCACTCGACTGCGATCTTGCAGAAGATGCGAGATCAAGCCAACTGGCAAAGACTTCAAAAGCTGCATGAATGTCTTCGGCAGTGTCATCCAGGTTCCACCCATTGTTCGCTTCCATTCTAAGGCCATCCCAAACAAGCCTCTCGTTTATCGCTGAATGTTGGCGGCTTTTCACAGACATCGGTTGTCCGACCTGCCGTACGCGGTCGACAATGGATCCCTGTATTTGGATACGAAGCGTGTTCTCTGAGAATTGCAAGCTCGGACTCGACTTTCCACTAGCGGTAAACGGTTTCTTTGTAACGGTCACACGTTGATCGGCTGCAGTCCAAGCAGCATCTCCCCAATCTACCGTCCACGAGGGTAGCCCTGCTCTCCGATGCTCTGAGGGGACATGATAGAGGAATTCCATGCAAGAGTCGTTTGTGAAACATGCCACAGTGGCGGCTGCGTAGATTCGGCCCAGTGTTTCCGAATAATCTGGAGCCGGAACAGTAATATCCAGCTCTTGGAATATTCCAAAAAGAGCAAAGATTCGATCTTTTGGATCTGTGCATTTCTTCTCCGTACCGTATAGTAGGATCTCCAACAGGCTTCGTTTGTTGCTGCTCTGGCTCACAGCGCCGCTACACTCTCTCTTCTCCGCCAAGAGCCCACTCAAATGCGCCTGCAATCGCATAGCAGAGTGCCAGTCTCCCCATTTGTAGTCTGATGCTCTCAGCATATCCAGGGCAATAGCCAAATAAATCCATGGGAGAGAAACGCTTCCACAGAGAACTCGTACCAGCTGTTGTGATGGCAAAGCCACTTCCTGGATTGTCCACATGCGAGAAAACCATGATCGCTTAAATAGAGGGCCAATTGGGTCATCTGAATCCTTCTTCACCTGTAAGCCGAGCAAGATCGGAAGACATCTTTCCATGCGTTCCTTGTCCACGCTCATAAGGGCAATATCTTCCAAACAGCCAATGGCCCTTTTGCTCGGTTCGTCCTCTTCTCCAAGCCACACGATTACCTCCGCAGCCTGCTTATAAATGTCTCGCATGAGTGCGACCTGAGCGCTGCGTTCGGCTATGGACGTCTGATCGATACAAATCCCATCGATCCATAAAGTCAGGTCGTCCATGCTCCTCAGTCGCCGGAGGGCAGCCATGCAGTTTTGCGTGATGAGCAGCGTGGCACCATCGCATTCAATGGGATGTGACGGAGTTTGTGCGTCCCAGGAGTAGGAGAGTGCCTTGTAAACCGGATTTGAGTCCAGGGCAACTTCTGCCAGAGTGCATCTCAAACCATCTGTTAGATGAGCCGCAGCCTCGAGATGGATTAACCTTATTGATCTGGTTAACGTGAGGGGGATATGAGTGTACGAGACCATATCTTGTGGAATCGCCTTCTGCGTGGCCAAGCACCATGGTTATGAAATGGTCAACACAATCTGATATTAGCGGACGATGACGATGTCCTCGATGACAGCTCATGTGACTTGTTTCACGTATCGGAGTTCACACACGTGATGAGAGAACCAATGCGCCATCCCATGCCTTGGTGTGTACACAACACAAGATGATAGTACGATATTAGCTGGTCTCTTTCCAGCAGCTTGGAGAATCAACGATTTATTGACATGTATATTCCAATGGAAACAGCCAACGAGAGATTGTCCTCTTGTTTCTCATGGCTGGCATCACTGTATCTTGTGCGGATATGGATCATGCAAAAGCAAGTACTAATGAATCCAGAGAGCTCTTGGGATGACCATATCCACGCTGTTTCTGTTTCTGGCGTAAAAAAAGTCTCTCTCGTCTCTATGCGACGGTTTCTCACAAACTCTTACCTGTTCTGTGGATTATAGCCTTATCTATGGTTATAACTTTGTAATTGAATGCCGATAAAGCCGGTCAAGGGAGCCATCTCGAGATCATCGCCACAGTCCGGAGTCGACATGGTTCGAGAAACACTTTATATGAGATCCAATCCATCAATGAGAGCGTTCGCTGGAAGGCTAGAACATTGTTAGGCCGAGACCTAAAATATAGCTTCTCTCATCGCCATGCTACTAGGCGCAGAAAGCAGGAGCGTCCTGCAGATTTGAAGCTGTCCAGGTGATATCTCAATGCAGTCTCATTTCAGCTCCGCCACACTCGATCTCCCGCGCGCAAGAGCTTTTCCAGAATCGCATCAAGTGTCCAATGTCTTGATAAACCAGGTACGAATTTGCCGGTAGCAAATTACCATGCTTGGACGATCGTCGCCAATATTGGGCTAGCTGTCTCAATAGTTTGGCCTGCGCCAGCTATTATCGCCACAATATTTGCGCGCTATTGCGCTAGCTGAAAACTAGACGGGCAAGGCAGGAAACCGTGAGGCATCCAGCACCAGCAAGTATTGTTATAGGAGTAACACATGTTTAAAAGCCACAGTCTTGGCACTGAAAATGTTTGATGGGAGGGTGAAACCCAAGGCGTTGAAGCAGAAAAATAATTGGTCAAATCACAATGGCGGCTCAAAACAAGTTCACAACCTGTACCTTTATCCTCAAGAAGTGTGACTTTTCCAGTGCTTCGCTCGCACCAAGTGAGTCGTTCCCCAGTACTTGGGTGTAACTCATATCAAAGCCACATTGCTAACTTATCCATCAGCATGTGTTAAGAACTTTTGTCAAGGAGAGCCATACGGCTTTGGTTCTTGCACAGCGGACTTCACTGGCGTACCAGCAGAGTGCTGCTCGCAAAGCACGGTTGGCGCTGTAGCACAATGCATGGCCGACTTTCAGCAACAACAGGGATATGGCATCTTTGGTGATGCTTGTCTCTCCGTTGAGCGATATGTGACCGAATGCGAGAATGCCAACTCCGGGTTTGATAACGCTTCCTTCAAGCAGCAGGCTGGGTGTCTTTGCTATGACAGCAACGGCAACTATGCTCCAGACACGTGGGATAATGCAGTGGCCACTTGCGTGAGCACGGGAGAGAGCGCTCACCCGACCATCTGGAGCGCTTTGCAAAAGAACTCCCAAGTGATTGGTCTGTGTACCAAGTTTGCTGGTGCTGCTGCTCCAACCGGCCCCGCGACAACCGGTCCCATCCCGACAGACACCACGGCGAGTTCCACTGAGGCACCTCCAGGAACGACAGCGGCCGACACGGCAAGCCCAACTGAGACGGGTTCAACTCCTGCTGGAAGCACAGGCTCGAGCGCTCAGACTCCAGCACCATCCAGCGCAACTAGTAGCAGCGCGGCTGCGACAACCACGACGACCAGATCAGCGGCGATCAAAGTTGGAGAGGTGAGTTAAAGACATCAATCTTTTTTTGTTTGTTCGAAAGCATGCTGACTTGTTCGGGATATATAAAGATGAGCTATTCTCAAATCAAGTGGGCAGCCGTAGGCCTTGGACTGATGTTGCCCGCATTTATGATGACGCTGTGAGGGGAAAATCCTTGATGATGGACCTAGCCAGACAAATGGGGCATCATTCATTCATGATGAAATGCGGCGTTTTTGGATACCTTTGTGTTGATTGATTTGATTTCGAGGTTAGCATCATGAAGGCTGGATGAATTGTGGCTTTGATCCTTGAAGTACAGAGTAGTAGCGGCCGTTAGTACAGATAGCGCCTAATTGGAGATTCGTGGCTATTGTGTGACCTGATAGATCATGGCAATTGTTTGAACAGATTTATCCATTTGAGCGAGAATGAGGACGAAAAAGAAACCTAAAATATCAGGCCGTTTGATATGAAGAAGAAGAAGAAGAGCTAATGTGAAGTTGTCATCGTCACATCAGATGCGTAGAAATGCTGCGGCAGTCAGTGACATTCACGTGACTGCGCTTGTACCTGAATTAATGCCACTTAGCCTCCAACTTCCATCGCGTCTCAAGCAGCCATTCAGTTTCAGAAGCCAATTCAAGATCCAGCTGCTTGCATATCTCCCAGGACGGCATCATGGCGCCTGGGGAATCAGGGCAGCCGCAGGCATCCGGCGATTCTGCGCCTGTTGCTCCATCGCCCACCTTGCCCCCTCCTGAGAAGCCGTCGGCAGTCAGACAACGGTCATATGTCGTGCTGTCCTTCTGGCTGGTTGTTCTACTGCTTGGACTGCCCATCTGGTGGAAGACAACGGCGATTTACCGAGCCGAATTACCTCTGGATAGGATGCTGAAATGGGCTGATGGCAAGGTAAGAGATCAACCATAGGCCCTCAAAGCGGCGCTTTGTCAACTCCAACTGACGCTGTTTGCTGCACAGGCTTGTCGACCTGTCTTCCCCCTCCAGATCTCGATACAGGCGGATTCTCTCCAGGAGCAAGAGGCCCAGAATCTTATCCGACTGACCCAGCATGCATTGGACGATCTAAACGACTTCTCCGGTCACCACCTGCGCTTGCAGCTTGCGCCACGGAATGCGCCCCTTCCGAGAGACGACTTTCAAACCGCTTTGACGATTCGACTCAAACCCGGCACCAGCAGCTCGGCCTCACTCAACCAAGAGTCTGCTGTTCTCGACATAACTTACCCACCCAACCATGTCCCATCTCTCACTTCGCCATCCTCCCCGCTTGCATCTTACATTACGAACGAGCTCCGAGCCACCTTCGCCGAGGAACAGTCCATTATATCATACCTCCTTTCTACATCGTCCATGTCCACCGGCGTGCGTCCCCAAGGCCTAAGTGCTGAGGCTGCCGAGGCTCTCTCTAAGCGGACGACTCGATCTCTCCGATACGCTCCGACGTACCATCTCACCTTTTCTCTATTCACCGGTAATGCGCTGCCTAATACCTGGGATATCGAGGCTGCGTTGGACGAGTACATCAAGCCAATGCTGGAAGTTCTGCGCCCCATTCACAACTTTACCATCGACACACAAGTCCAGCTGTACGCCATACCCGGTGTACAATCCCAAGTGCTTAGCAAAGACCACCTATCCTCGTTTATCAATGCTGCCGAGTGGCCGCTGTCTCCATCTATTGGCAAAGCGCCGACGGTCAACTTTGTCATATACATTGGAAACCAGACAGTTGGTCTAGATGCTGAGGCAGAGACATCTCGGTCGTGGATGATTCCCCAATGGGGCACCGTATACTTGCTCTCTCTACCCGATACGGAGAGCCATGTATCGACCGCAGCACTGAAGCAGCCCATGCTTACATTTGGTGGCCATTTACTGACACTAATGGGCACTCCCCAGTCTGGATCTCTACCCTTGAGACTCTCCACCCTTGGCCGTATTCGATCTACCGATCTTTTGCTTCGTGCATCATCTACCCTGGGGTCCCTCGCAAGATTGTCACTTGCACTGCCTTCCATCTCGATTCCTCGCAGCGTTGCGGATGGTGTTTCAAAGACGATGCACCACTTGGAGCTGGCTTGCGCCGATCTTGGAGGGCCCGAAGGACTGATGCATGCGAGAATTGCTGAGGAAGAGGCAGAGAGGGCCTTCTTCGAGAAGAGTATGGTGGGACAGTTGTATTTCCCAGACGAGCACAAGATTGCCGTCTATCTCCCTTTACTTGGGCCGGTGTTTGTGCCGCTTATCATGGGGCTAATCAACGAGGTGAAGAAGCTTATAAAGGAGGCCAAGCAGAAAGCACTGGATGCTAGAACTAAGAAACAGCAGTAATAAAATTTTAGATCTTTTTTTGGTTATATGAAATAGAAGATACCCACGAATTCTGTGCCTTTCTCACTCTTTTTCGATGTCCTATTTTTATGATGGTTTTAACAGTCTTCGGTGCTGCTTGAATTGCTGCTACCTGCCTATCAAAATGACGTCGCAGCCAAGCTAGAGCGAAGCTTCCCGGCGAATAATTGGAGCTTCGGCAGTCCCTTCAGCAACCGAAACTTCATCTCCACCACTAAGACAAATACACACCTTATTGTCATCTTTGGCGACCGCCGCTCTTTGCCGCCTTGATCAAAATGCGAAAAAGAAGAAGATGCTGCCTGAGCCTTCTTTCACGCTAACAATCCCCAGCATCCACGACGGCACGGCGCTGGATTGTCGAGTCTATCACCCAGCCTCGTTGTTTACAGGCGCGCGCGGCTCACAGCACGGAGCGGCGCCGTGGAAGCGACATGCGGCTGTTTTTGCACATCCGTATGCTCCGCTGGGCGGGAGCTTCGATGACGGACTGGTAGACATTGTGGCATCGCAGCTGCTTCGCAAGGGGTATCTGCTGGGGACGTTCAATTTCAGGTGCGTGTCGTGGAAGTTGAACTGAACGAGGCGCTCGCATTTGGCTAATGAAAGGGAAGAGGTGCTGGGCAATCTGGTGGACGGACATCGTGGACGGCTAAGCCGGAGCGCGACGACTACATCAGCTTCGTCGGCTTCATGGCGCACTACGTTCATCGCCTCGTGTCATCAGGCGTAACTGAGCAGCAGGCGGCGTCAGTTAGCCACCGTCCTGTCTTGCTGATGGCAGGTTACTCGTATGGAGCCATGATAACGACACAGTTGCCGCCTCTCAATGAGCTTCTGGAACGCTTTGCCTCGCCGGATAGTGGATCCAATGCTGCTCAGATTCGACTGCGGGCTGAGAGTTGGGCTGAGAAGCAGAGCCAAGCTCTACAGGAAGCTCGCGGTACAACGACACGCGGACAAGAAAAAACCCACGGAACCACGAGCAACCTAGTTAGTCCACAGGTACCGGCAAATGGCAAGCTTTCGCCGGTAAACGGATTCGCCATAGCCCAACCAGCCTATCTGCTCGTGTCTCCACTGCAAGGCCTCGTTACGCATCTTGCTACCATGTCCTTGGTGCCGTCGGTATTCGCAAGACGAACTCCTCCTCCGGAAGATGAAGCTGAGACTAAGCTGGTGCGAAATCCCACCCTGGCCGTCTTCGGAGATGGTGACATCTTTGTCCCTGTGGGCAAGCTGCGTTCTTGGGTGGCTCGGCTGAGTTCGCAGCACGCATCACAGTTCCGTGGACACGAAATTGCGTCGGCTGGTCATTTTTGGGCTGAAGAGGGAGTGTTGTATTCCATGCTAGATTTGGTTTGTGATTTTGCGGGTAAGCTGTACGACAGCAATTAGAGTGATGGGTATACAAATGGGACACTCGGTCCAGGATCAATGTTTATATGTTCGATAGAGCTGAAGGTAACAAATGCCTTTATGATAGCAGGCTTCAGTTGCTTTTATTAGCGTATTATAATACTGGCCTTCACCCTTTCTAGCCTGTTGTACATATCTCCTATCTTCAGTTGCATGTGCTGTACTCTTCCTACATCCATGTCCCTTAACCAGGTGGCATACAATGAAAAAACAAAACCCCTTAAACGCCTCTGCAGATTGCCACGATACTGGCTTATTTTGTGTCCACCGATGTGGCGACCTGAACATTTTGCTCATCATATGAGAGTTCACGTACAACTTGGCCGATCAACTCATCATCCATTTGCATAAAGGAAACCCGGCCCTTTACAAACCAGAAGCCAACGGCTGCAACGAGCATAACGCCGAAAACAGCAATGGCGTAGTTCATGTCGCTAGGAGCTGGGTTGGGGCTGCCAGGGAACAGGAAGAAGACGGTTGTTATGACGCAGTATACGATGGAGATGATGTTGAGAGGCACACCGAATCGACCAAGGCGGAATTCTCCTGGAGGCAGCTTATCACGGCCGACAAGGAGGAGAACGATGATGGGCATGCCGTAAGAGACTGTCAAGGCGATGGTGCTGACGCTGAGAATGGCTTCGAGCACTGTGTTTGCAAAAAGATACAAGACGCCTATGAGGCTGATGAGGAATGCCTGAAGCCACAAAGCACGGCCAGGAACTTGCCATACAGGGTCGACGTGGGAGAAGTAGGCGGCGTAGGGAATTCCGCCATCGCGGGCAAAACTCCATGTAAGACGAGAAGAAGATGTCAAGACGCTGACTCCCTGGCCCATTCCATTGAAGATGAAGAGGGTAACCAAGACAGCGGCACCGTTGAGCCCAACAGTCTCCTGGAGCAACTCGACAAATGGCAGACCAGTGGGAGGGTCCAGAACATTGTCGAGGTTCTGAATGGTGAAGAGGCAGATGACCATGAAGATGAAGCCGGAGATGGCACCGCAGATGACGGACAGATACATGGTCTTGGGACCATTGCGTCGAGGAGCAGGAATCTCTTCAACCATATGAATGACAGAGTCAAAGGCAGTCAGGCCATAAGCGCCCTGGACAAGACCCATGAACCAAGTGACACCGTCGGGCCAGCCAGTCTGGTTGATCCAAGTGCCAAAGACGAACTTGGCTGACTGGTACTGGAGGTCGTGCTTGACGCCGACGGAGATGAGCAGCGCCAGGCCAAGGATGAAGAACAAGCCGACGTACCAGACGCCGACGAAGTTGTTGAACCACGGAAGGAACTTGTCGTTGCGGCAGCCGACGTGGTTGATGGCAGTGAAGAAGACGGTGATGCCGACATAGACTAGGAACTGCACCCAGCCCTTGCTCGCGCCCTCCCAGTCCGGGTCAAACATGACCTTCATGCCCAGCACGAACTCGGTCATGAAGGCGTTCTGCGAGGCCGTGAGCGTCCACCAGCCAAACGTGTTGATCCAGGCGCACATGTAAGCCGTGAAACGCCCAAGCGGCGTCTGGCTCAGCTGCGAGATCCAGAATGCCTGGCCTAGAGCGGTGGGCATGCTGCTGCAGAGTTCGCCCATGGACACGGCAACGCAGATGTTGCACAGTGTCACGACGAGGAGGCCCCAGAGCACGGCAATGGGCCCGCCGTTTGTGAGGCCGCTGGACATGCCCTGGGCCTCGGTCGAGTAGGTGCCCAGGACGCAGAAGGCGAGGGCCAGCATGCTCCAGATGTCGAACTTGCGGGTGAGGGCCTGGGAGTGGCCGAGGGCGGCGAGGTCGACGGCATCGCGGGTGGCTTGGTCGGCGGTGTCGAGGTCGCCGTCGATGAGCTTGGTGATGTTGGGGTCTTTCTTACTGCTGCTCGCCATTGTGGATTGTTGTTATTGTTATGCGTTGGATTATTTCTCCTCTGTTCCGTTCCTTGTTTTCACTTGTTGAGATATTTTGCAGTGATGCAAGAGGAGAGCAGCAGATGTGAATGGTCAGACAGCATTCCCTGGAAGCCTTTGTCTTGTGAGATTGAGCTCAGTCAGATGTCTCAGAATAGAGAACAAGCGATGAGTGGGCGAGTTGCACAGCGGCAAGTCTTCAGTAATTCAAAGGGTCAAAGAGGTTTTATATAACGAGGAGGAAGAGACGAATTAACATCCCGGCGTGTAGGGCGCGTGATGGCGTTTATGTGACATTCTAGGCGTCTCTCCTCGGTCTTCTCCTCACCTTGGCTTTTAGATCCCGACATGTGTGTGTGTCCGTGTATGTACGCGACAACCCGGACATGTGTGCACGTATGCCGTCGTTACGCACACACTGCTTGCCGTCCTCTTTCTAGCCCCCTGCACCGAGTGCTTATCTCTACAACTTGGAGTCTCCGATCTCAGGCCAAGCGTCAATCTGTGTGCCACACCTCGCCCACGCCTCTAGGCGACATGCGGACTAGACGATGATAGCGATGGAGGCAAAAAAGACTCAGTTGCCACGACGTAACCTGACCAAGGCCGATAACGACGGGGACCTGATAGGGCGGCCCTGATAACAGCCGCTTTCCAGCCAACTAACGAGCTTCCAAGATATGCTAAGGGGCGGTGCTAAACCAGGGTTACCCCGGACTTCCCCAGATTTCTCCAAGCCCAGCTCCGAGGTGGCTTCCCAGAGGCACTGGATCGGCGCGAGCGAGAGGACTTGGGAACCCCCTCCTTTGTGTTCATGGCTTGCTTTAGTGTTGTCGCTTTTGCTGCTTTATGCCCGTTAGCAGTTTAGTCTCATGTCATTGACTCCGGCGTTTCTCGTTTTGTGAGAGCTTGGTTCCCGGCATTATCGCATTCTCTCCCAAGGAACGAAGCTGAGAAAGCGGCCTCTCCCGGCCGAGTTTCGATGGAGCGCGTGCTAACGAGGCACAATCCCGCCCTTGACGCCGGCACCCTTGTCGGACCCGGCGAGTTCTCCGCTAGGAAACATATCCAGATGACTTTATCTGCGTATCTCGCATTGTTAGGTCTGATATGTGCCTTGATACCCGTCGATTTCTAATGGGATGCGAAACTTTGCTGATTCGCATCACGTACGTGAATGTTGCTGTTTATCTATCTGGTGGTGCATGTTCAGATTGGGAAACTCGGCGAGAAGAGAGGGGTGGTTGGCTTCGTGCTTATTGAGTGCTCGTACTGTACGGCAATGACCACGTGTTGGGGCAAAGCCTAAACAATACAATGAGTGTGCCCGCTTGCTTTCGCGACTAATAATAGCTTGGCTCCGAAATGTACATCATGATAAATCAATGCTTCCGAAACAAATAGAGCAACTATCCAAGGTGTTGAACCTACGACTTCGCTTAACCTCCATATTCCCCTTTGGGACCCTGTTACAGGTCCACAGATCGTGGATTCTCCTGTCATCTAATACGCGGGGAAAGGAGAATACCGGGCTCGTGAATTCAATGATCATTCAGCTGATTTCGCCGTTATCGTTCGTCCAGCGTCATTGTGGCGATGATCCGTTGTAGCGCCCAAAGTGGCGAAGATCCGGTGAGCGGAGCTGATGGAGTTTTGAGGGGGAGATGCTTCCCGTCTTACCGGTCTTGGCAACGTCTTGACAGGGCATCAAAGCTGATGCGCGTAAAGCTGTAAAAACGCCCCTTTTCATTGCCAAAGAAAAGCGCCATTGTCTTCTTGTTAATTAACTTTCGGGTTGTATGTTGTTAGCATATGCACATGGTGTCATTGGATGTCCGCCGATGCCAAAACGTTGACCGATAAGACATAGCGGCGATTATAGCGTTACCTAGCAATAAAACCAAACAACGTCGTTACTAAATTTGGACAAGTAGGGGGGTTTGATTCGATTATATGTACATATTCCACGGCCATGCGGGCGCGAACAGCGGGAGCTGGAGATAGAAGCTTTGTTGGCAAGCGATTTGGGTCCTTGATTGGGCGTGAATTGCAGGGCAACCGGGGTTCGGCGGAAATTGGGCACATGCAGTCAGTCACCCATAAGCTCTCATGATGAACCACGAGGGATTGACTTTGTTGAGAGCAACTGAAGATACGTAATGAAAATAAGAATCGTTAAGATGAGGCTGTAGAGCTCGCATTTGTAAGTGAATATGTGTGAAAGTGATTGGCCTCAATTTTGCAGAAATACGAGGTAATGATACAGTTTCTCCTCGCAGTAAAGTGCCACAAATTTAGTCCCTTACTACGTGTACAAGTATCAGAGAAAAGCGGACGGCGATAGTGTGTGAAGAAGATGAATAGTTAAGAATTCAGATTGCATCCATGGTACCAGATCTTATCCTGGTATACAATAGCACTTCCATTGAGAAATTTGTCCAGTTTGTAAGTGCTACGAATGTACAAAGACTGTCAATACCAATAATATTTCAGCTCTATTCCCAAGTAGAAGCCTCATATATGTCGTATTATGTTGGACTTTTATCAATCAAATATACGTATTACTCGTAATGTAATTGGATTTAAGCTTCCCTCCTACACCTACAGGTACCCTACCTTTTAGGTGCCTAACTACTAAAAACTCCTACCTGTTTAACTAGCTATTAGATAAAACGACTATGATTTTTTTATTTACGGTTTTATTTAAGGACTTTAGAGAAATAGAAATATTTATAAACCCTTTAGATAACTAAAATAGAATAAAACCTATTACCCTTAGACTAGTAATAGTTTTTTAACTTTTAAAGGAGGTAACCCCCTTAGGCTTAAGAATAAGAAAGGTTATAGTTTTTTTTTTACCTTTAAAAAAAAATACTTTAAAAAAGCTTTTAATATAAATAAAATACCTTTACTTAGCTTTAATAAAGTAAAATTATCACGACCCAGCTCTTATGGTTGCGATAAGGGGCCTACAGGTTAGGCGTTCCCGGATAAATATCAGACTGCACTACCAATTAGGGAACGGTTGATAAAAATCAACGTTAATTTTAATTAATACATAAACAAATCGATCAGAATTATAATCAATTTTACTTAACTCCAGAATATACAACTAGATATATAAGTTTACTTTATATCACTTATTAAAATACTTAAATAGCTAGTTATTATTACTTTATAGTAATTAAATTAAATATTTAAATACTTTATTCTATAAAGCTAATAATAGGATTACCTATTTACTAACCTAACTACTCTGCTAATATAAACTATAGAACTACTTTAAGGTTTATCCTTTAGGAATAACTAACCTATATTAACCTATAGGCACCAGTTTATTATATAATAATAACTCTTATTTAAACAGTTACCTTAGACCTATAGGTAATAAAAGATATTAAAAAATACTTAAATACTAATATTTAACATACTAGATATTAACACTAACTACAAAAGTTAAACTCTAAGTAATTACTTAAATAATAATATTAAGCTTAAAGATATACTAACTAATAATATAGTTAATTAAGCTAACTATAATAAAATAAAGGCTAAGTTTAAAGCTTTTAAAACTTAACTATAGGATTTTTAAAGTAAAAGAAGGGAAAAAAGTAAAGTTTTTAAATTAATAAAGCTTAAACTTTTTAACGAAGACCTATATAAAATAGATAAATTCTTTTTAAAACTTACTACTTACTTTAAATACTTCTTACGTATCTTAAAAAATAATAAAAATAAAGTTACCTTTATAAGATGTCGCCTTACAGAAGACGCTAAAATATAATTCCAACCTATTATATAAAACTATAAGGAAAGTAAAAATAATACTAAAAAACTTAAAAAATAAACTAAGGAAATTTATACTAAGTATATAGAATTCTAAAAATAACTTAGAAAATCCTTTAGTATTATAAATAAATAATAAAAAGCAGAATAAGAACTCCGTTTTATTACCTAGAAAGAGCTACTAAGTAAATATACTTTAATATTTCTACGCCTATTAACTAAGGTTAATTAAATAGAAAAAACAAAAAAGGAAGTCTACTATAATAGTATAAAGCTAGAAGTTAGGGATAAACTTTTTAAAATTAACTACAAAAAGACAGCCTTTATTAACTATACTTAGAAAACTATTGAAATTAATAACTATAACTAGGAAAAACAGAAAGAAAGGAAGTGTAAAAAAACCGGAAACTTCTATAATATCTAACCTAAGCGTAATTAAAAATACTAAGCTAACTAAGGAAAAAAGCAAAATAACTATATTGCTTCTTTTAATAATAAATAACTAGGACCTATAGACCTTAGTATTATTAAGGTATAATAAAAAAAATGTTAAATACTATAACTATAGAAGAAAAAGATATATAAAAAAATACTATTAAGCCCTTAAGAAAAACAGTAATAAGAAATTTATACTTATTTTAGAACCTAAGGAAAACTAAGCTATTAATACTATATAACCCTTAGTAAACTATAATATACTATACTTCTTAGTATATTATAATAATAAATATCTAACGCATTTTAGCAATAAGTAAGGATTAGGCTAGTTCTCTAAAGGACCTAATAATACCTAAACCTTAAATACCCTTAAGGAGGTTACCTAAAAGGAAATAATAGAAATTAAAAATTAATATACTGTATTTATAAATAACTAATACTAAGAAGGTATAAGCTATACCTAGATACTAGTTTAGCGAGCCCTTAATAATATAGAACTTATAATAATATAACTATACTTAGAAAATAATAAAATAATAGAATAAGAAAATCTACCTAACTTTAAAAATAAGGAAGAAGTTATTTATAAATAGAAATAAAAAAAAGCTATATAATAATATAATAAGGATCTTTTAAATACTTATTACAACCCAGCTCTTAAGGTCGCAACAATAGGCCAATAGATTAGCCGAAACCGGATTAACTATAGACCAACAGGCTAATTAGGACTATTAATATTCTTTAATAAGAAAGCTAGGAAAGCCAGCTTTCTAAATAATCTATTACAGGAAAGCTAAGAAAGCTAGCTTTCTAATATAATCTAGAATATATAATTAAGTATATAAGTTTATTTTATATTACTTATTAAAATACTTAGATAGCTAGTTATTATTAATATAATAGCATCTAGATTAAATATTTAAATACTTTATTCTACAGCTAGTAATAAAATTACTTATTTACTAACTTATTTACTTTACTAATATAAACTATAAAACCCTTCTAAGGTTTATCCCTTAGAAATAGCTAACCTATACTAACCTATAGGTACTAGTTTATTATATAATAATAACTTTTATTTAGACAGTTACCTTAGACCTATAGGTAATAAAACACCAAGGACTTAATAGCCTATAAGCTTTAGAGTTCTAAATAATAATACTAATTACAAAAGCAAAGCTTAAAATAGTTATAATAGTAATATTAAAATCTAAGATAATTTTGAAAAAACTACTAAAGATATTATAATAGCTCTGCAACTGTTACGACTTGATCTGAAGTACGTACCCTTCGGCAAAACCACGGAGTAAACAGCTAATTACAACGAGAGCCTTACTGGCTTACTGCAATATATATACTTTAGCGTATAAGCTTTAACTCTAGGGTTATAGGCTTACTAAGTATAATAAGACTTCTTTAAGTAAACTAACTAGGAATAACTAGATATATAAGATTTAATTCTCTACGCTCTTTAAATAACTTAGATAAATAGTTATTAATAAAGTATTAAGATTAAATACAGACTAAATCTTTATTATATCTTACTTACTTCGTAATTATATTTACTTAAAGTTACTTCTTATCCTCTCTGCTAATATAAACTAATTAACCTTAGCTTATTACCTTAGGAACTTACCCTATACTATTTAAGTATTAGGTCAGGACGTCATACGTTAACGACTTTTATTTAAAAAGATACTAAGTAACCTTTAAGTAATATAAACCACTATATCTAAAGCAGGACTAGCCTTTAGGACTTTAGTCGCTAATCCTAGTATATTTACTATAGATAATAATAGAAATATTACTATATAAGACCTGCCTAATATTACCTCTTTTAAAAATAATTAACTTTCGGCTCTTATCTAAAACATATATAAACTTAATAAAGTTTTAGTTAATAAACTTAATAAAAATAAGCCTAAGATAGTTAATATTAGAATCCTTATTAAACAACAGCCACCTCCTATATTTAAAGGAGATATTAAAGAACTTCGTTTATATTTAATTTAACTTAAAGTATATTTTAAAGATTTTAAGAATACTTTTAATACTATTAAAAAAAAGGTCCGCTTTACTACTTCACGCCTTAAAGGCACTACCTTAAAATAGTTTAAACCTATCTTAAATAACTACTTAAAGAGTCTAGTTAAAGAAGCAGAAGAATAAACTTAATAAATCTTTAACAATTATAATAAATATATCTTTAAATTAAAAAAAGTATTTAAAGACATCGGCGAAAATCAAATAGCTAAAAACACTTTAGTTATAATATACCAGAAAGGAAAGTACTCAGACTACGCTATAAAATTCCAAGATATTACTACACGTCTTAACTAAAATAAGTTAGTACTTATTAAACAATTCTATAATAGCCTTAAGTAAGAAGTTAAAGAAAAGGTATATAACGTTAATTAATTAATTTATACCTTAGTCTTGTTTATAAACATCTGCGTCTAAGCCAACAACTTATTATATAAACTCAAGACCAGCACTACCTAGTAACATCAGCGGAATAGATATTAAGCTAACTAAGGTAAAAAATAAAATAAGGAAATTGCTAAAGATAATAGTGGCAAACCCGGAAGAATAGATCTAGATATCCTACAGCGTAAAAAAGAATTTAAGTACTATAATTACAGTAAAAATAGCTATATAGTTAGAAACTGTCAAACACCTAAGAAAGAGCATAAGGATAAGATTCTAGAACTAAGGAAAGAAGTCTATATTATAGACATAAACAAACGATCTCTTAATCTTTTATAATAAAAAGATAATAACTACCCTTAGTATAAAGAAGAGCTAGGAGAATTAAATAAACCAAGAGGAATAACCCTACTTAAGAATATACCTAATCTAGCTAAGAGCCCTGCAGCTAAAGCTATAGCTTAATAAAACTACGGGCTACTCTTATACAAAAGATAAACCGGGAACATTATTAACCTTATTAAAAGCGAATCTAAGGAAATTAATAAACTTACTAAATTCTAACGATAAGTTAATATTTATAACCTTAAATAAGATAGTAAGACCTTTGTTTACTAAGAAATTTAAGACAGACTTATATAATAGTAACTATATAATAAAGAATAACGAGTTATTATAAGTCTAGACGCAGATAAAATATAGAAACTTAAGGGAAAATACCAGCAAATACCTTAAGACCACCCTTAAATTAACCCTGCGTATAATAACTATTATTAAATCTATTAAATAAATTACATCACTTACCGATGTATATATTACTTAAAGTAAAAGGCAGAAAATAACACTTTTCTATAATAAAACTTAGTAATTCCTATTACAGACCCCTACTACAAAGGACAGTATAGTAAATAGAAGGTTACCTATAAGTTTTAAGAGCTATAAATTACAATCCTTAAACCTTACCTAACTACACCTTATAAATATAGAAATCATAGACAGATAGGAAACTGCCCAAGTCACTAATACACTATCCACTAAACTATAAAACTTATTCAATAGCATAAACAGAATAAAGGAACTTAAGCATATACCTTTAATTAGTATTAATAATATAATAAACCACACTGCCTTAAATATTAAGAATATAAAATAGAAGAATAGCACGACTTAGCTTTAAAAGAAAAACAGGCTGAAGGATAATAACTAATAAACTAATTACATAGTATTAGATTCAACTTTAAGACTTATATCGGAGCACCTAAAGAACTCCTTTAATAATACTATAAATTCCGAAAAACTCTGGATAACCTATAGAACGGTAAAATCACTTACAAGATCTACATAAGGCAAATGTAACTATACTGTAGAGTAGTAGAATAGGAAAATTATAAAAATCTACACTGTAAATCGCATACACTACGTAAGATTAAAAACTAGCACTTAAAAAACTAAAACAGTCTCTGGATAAAAGGTACTATAAGACTAACAGAGAATTTATATTCTTTAAAAAAAAATATAAATATAACAGTAATAAAAAACAAATAGTTCTTAAAAAAAAGATTACTTTTACAATAACATAGAACAAGGAACCGCTTAAAATTTTAGTATACTCTGGAGCAGATAGGAACTATATATCAGCTGCAACCGTAATACGCCTACAGTTACCATAAACATAAAAGAAAAAACTATACTAACTCTTTCACAGAGAAGGAAAACAGTTTAAATATAATAATAAATAGGTAAAAAGATAGACTAATTACCTATATTTTAAAGTATTTAGCCAAACTACTCCAGTAGTATATAATATTATTAATACCCTGAAATATAATATTATCCTAGGTATACTATAATTATACTAATACAAACCCTTAATAGTATAAAGCAAAGGCCTAATTTATTAGCGAAATAATAAAAAAACTCTAAACCAGAAGGAGGACAGAGGAAACTAGAACCCTTAACTCCTAAAGCTTAAAAAAATTCCTATATAGTAATAATAGAAATAACTTAAAGCCGCAGAAGCTTAATCTTTAAAAAGGTTTACTAAAAGGAAATAAAACTTATATAAACTTAATTAATTTCTAGAAACTATAAAAGAAAAACAGGAAAAAGAAAAATCTGTAAAACCAATAGTTAATATTCTAAAATAATATTAGAAATTCAGGGCTCTATTTTAGAAGACCTTAACTAACTAGGACGGAAGTATACGAATGCCACTATATACTAAATAGGACTATATAATAGAATTAAAGGAAGGGAAATAACTAAAACACTTTCCATTATACAACCTTAATTAATTAAAACTTAATACTCTTAATAAATAAATATAGGAACAGAAGGAAAAGGGATATATTAGAATCTCTAACTCCTCAGTACAATACCCTATTATCTTTATTCCAAAAAAGAACGGAAAATTACAATTAGTCGTTAACTATAGACAACTAAACAACATTACAATTAAAGATCAAACTCCCTTACTACTAATATCCAAAGCATAAGACTAATTACAGGGAGCTGTAATATACTTTTAGCTAGACCTTACCGATACTTATAGATTAACTTAAATAAAGGAAGGATATAAATAAATAACAGCCTTTAGCACCCTAGGAGAATCTTACGAATTCCTAGTAATACCTTAAGGACTAATAAATACACCCGCATCCTTCTAAAAAAGGATTAACTACGTCCTTTAAAAATATTAAAATAAATTTATTATTATTTACCTAAACGATATTTTAATATACTCTAAGATTAAAGAAAAACACAAGGAATATATACGCCTAATACTTTAAGCACTATAAAATAATTACCTCCTCGTAAACCCTAAGAAGTATTAATTTTATACCTAAGAAGTAGAATTCTTAAGATATATTATTACCCCTGGAACTATTTAAATAGATCTAAAGAAAGTTACTGTAATTAATAAGTAGCTAACCCTAACGTTAGTTAAAGAAGTATAAAGCTTTATTAGATTAGCAAACTATTATTAATATTTTATCTGGAACTTCTCTAGTCTTGCTTAACCCCTGACTAATATAATAAAGAAGGATTAGAAGTTTAATTAAACAAAAGAAGCTAAATAAGTATTTTAAATAATTAAATAAGCTATAGCTTTAGAGCCTATTTTAGCTATATATAACCCTAAAAAACCAGTAGAAATTAAAACTAACGCATTAAAATATATAATCAGAGAAGTATTAAATTAGTAAAATAATAAAGGGAAACTTTATCCTATAGCATTTTACTTACAAAAACTTAATAAAGCTAAACTTAATTACGCAGTCTATAATAAAAAATTCTTAAAAATTAAAAGCTGCTTAGAATAGTAGAGTTAATACTGCAGAAGAAGTAAATTCCGTATTAAAATCTTTACTAATTATTGGAATATTACTTACTTTACATTTACTTAGAAATTATCCAAAAGGTAATTAGGATACTTTAAATTCCTAAGTAAATTTAATTACGAACTTATATACTATAAAGGATTAGAAAATAAAAGAGCTAATATACTTAGTAGAAAAATCAACTATTTCTAAAAAATCCCTAACTACTAAGGCACTATATTACATTAGAATATATAAAGTAACTATAAACAAAGATCTTTTAATATAATCTTTAAAGTATAAGAATATAATAAACTCTTTAAAGAAATTAAGGAGTATATAAAAAATTAAAAACTACATTAGTTTCTATCTTAGGTCATACTACAGGATAAATATCCTATAAATAAAAGCAAACACTAGGTACCTCCTAACCTACGAAAGAAAGTTATAAAACATATTTATAAATACCCGCTATTTAGATATTAAGGAATTACAACCATATATTAACAAGTACTTACAATATATTAATTTAAAGGAATAAAGAAAATCGCCGCTAATATTATAATAACCTACGATAAATATTAACGTGTTAAATACAGAAGGCATAAACCTTACGGAAAACTATAACCCTTACTAATACCTAAACTACTATAGGAAATAGTTACCTTTAATTATATTATAGACCTACTACCTTCTAAGGAACCTTTCTCTAAGGCAACCTATAATAGTATTTTAATAATAGTAGATAAGTTTATAAAGCAAGTATACTTCCTACCTTACTGAAAATTACATTTAGCAGAAGACCTTATATATACTTACTTAAGAATAATAGCAGCTAACTATAGTATACCTTAAAAAATCATCTTTAATAAAGGACAAACCTTTGCCTTTAAGTTTTAGCAAAAACTTATAGTAAGACTTAGAGTAAACTATAAACTTAGTAGTATATATTATCTTAAGACAGACGGTTAAATAGAATAAATAAATCAGATTATAAAGTAATACCTAAGATACTTCATTAACCTATAATAAGATAATTAAGTTAATAAGTTACCTTTTGCTTAATTATACTATAACAGTATAAAATCTAAATTAACTAAGTTAATACTATTCTATGCCTTATATAAATATACTCCTTTAGTATATAGGCTACCTTAGAAGGGGCCTAACGCTAATAAAGCATAACTTTAAGCAGAATTAATAATTAACTTATATAAAGAACTAAAAGCACAGCTAGAACTTATCCAAAAACGTATAAAACATTATATAAATAAGGATAAGATTAAGGGACTAAACCTTTAGGAAGGGGACATAGCCTACCTACTTTAATATACATAAGGTTATAAAATACTAAATATTAAGATAAACCAACTAAGTAATAAGCTTAATTTTAGAAAAATCAGCCTATTTAAAATTTTAAAGAAAATTAGTAATATTAACTATAAATTAGAAATACCAGAAGGTATATAACTAAAATACCCTATATTTTATATATTACTTTTAGAAAAGGCATAAATTAATAAAGCAATAGGAAGACTAATCCTAAATAAAATTATTATTATTGAAGATAAAGAAAAATAAGAAGTCGAAAAGGTCCTAGTAGTATAAAGGAATCTAGAAGAAAACAACAGAATTAAGTATTAGGTTAGATAAAAAGGGTACGATCTAATCTACAATACCTAGGAACCTATTAAAAGCTTTAATATAATAGAACTAATTTAAGACTTTTAAAAAAACTTAGGGTTATACTTAAAACTCCTAACGCCGGCTACTTAACAAATAAAAAAGCTATTTAAGAAAAAGGCACTAGAATTTCCTCCTATATTATAAAAAAATATAGACCTTTACACCCCGAATCAGAAACTTAGGAAGAAGAAAAATTAACAACAACTTCCGAAGGATCTAGGAAAGCATCTCCAAAGACTGCATTTTAATTAATAACGTCTACCGCCCCTGCAGTCTAAACATTAATTACTACTTCAGACTCTACCCTCTCTACTTTATCTAGCTTATTAAAAGAATAAGTACTACAGCGAAGCATCTGCTCGCCACAAACGTTAATTTATTTCTATTATTCTTATAACTAAGCTAACTGGGAAAATCTTTTATTTATTTATTAAGTTAGCAATATTATTTACTACTGTTATTAAAATAACTCCTGTTTAGTTTAACACTCTTTAGCGTCTAAACGCTCTTTTTCAGAAGCTAATTATTACGTTAATTATTATTAGTTACAAAACCCCGCACTAGTTAAAATATATTTACCTACTGCTAAAGAAATCCCGTTTCCATTATAAGAACAACCACAACGTATATACTCCTTACACTAATTATACCCCTTTGCTATTTTATAAAACAGACCCTTCGCTTTATAATAAGAATAAGGTATAACGATAATGCTAATGGTCTTAATCACTAATACAGCTGCTTTCCGATTTCTTATTAATTTACTTACAATAGATAACAGTTATTATTTAACAATACCACGAGGCATTTTAGAGACAAAGAAAAAACTACCCTAAGGAAAAAAAGGGGACAGACCCGACTTATATATAGCCTTAAGGATAAGACCAATAAAAAGGAGGCATTATATTACGACTTAATCTAAAGTACATACCCTTCAGCAAAACCACGGAGTAAACAGCCAATTACAACGAAAACCTTACTAGCTCACTGTAATACATATACTTTAGCATATAAGCTTTAACTCCAGGGTTACAGGCTTACTAAGTATAATAAAACTTCTCTAAGTAAACTAACCAAAAACAACTAGATATATAAAATTTAATTCTCTATGCTCTTTAAATGACTTAGATAGACAGTCGTTAATAAAGCATTAAGATTAAATACAGACTAAATCTTTATTATATCTTACTTACTTTATAATTACATCTGCTTAAAGTTACTTCCTATCCTCTCTGCTAACATAAACCAATTAACCTTGGCTTATTACCTTAGGAACTTACCCTATACTATTTAAGTATTGGGTCGGGACGTCACAGCAACTATTAGCTAATTTAAATAAGGCTAACTAGTATTTTACAGTACTTAAAGAACTTATAGAATAAATACGCTAGATAATTAATACTTAAACAGCTACTATTATAGCCCTTTAAGGATAAATACTAGTAGTAAACCCTATAGTTAACCTAGCCCCTGCAGTATATCAACGGGAACCTAGAGAAATCATTAAGCTACTACTGCTTAATAAATTTAAAAAAGACCTTAAGTAAATTTAGAAATTTTTTATAAATATAAGAAACTATTTTAATTACTTTCTAACTACTATAGTTAATAATATTATAAAAATTTAAACTATAGGAACTTATTTAACTAAAACTACTAAAGACTAGTTTAAACTATATCTTCAAGATTTTAAATAAACTAAGACTTTAAAAAAACTATATATAGTTACTTTATTTATAAAGTACGCTATATTTAAATAATAATTTAAAAAACTATATAGAAAAACTAATAAGTTTAAAAAAGCTAAAGATATACTTCTTTAAATTAAATAAAAAAAACCCTGCATAAGGTATACTACTACTTTTATACGCCTAGCTGCTAGGACTAACTTTAATAATAAAGTATAGCGTATACTTTACTACTAAGGACTTAATTTAAATATTAAAAATAAGCTTTCTAAGGATAAAAAGCCTAATACTCTTAATAAACTAGTAAAAAAAGCTACCTATATTAATAAATAATAATTCTAATAACGTTAAGAATATAAGTAAGAAGTAAACCCCTAAAAGATAATCCTAAAGTACCTTTACTTTAGTAATAACGCTAACTAAAAAAAGAAAAAGAACCTTATAATATATAACAACGGAAAACCAGGACCTATAGATCTTAGTATTATTAAAGTATAATATAAAAACATTAAATACTATAATTATAAAAAAAAAGGATATATAAAGAAATATTACTAAGCCTTAAAGAAAGACAGTAATAAGAAATTTACACCTGTCCTAGAACCTAAGGAAAACTAAGCTATTAACACTATACAACCCTTAGAAAACCATAATATATTATATTTTTCAGTATATTATAATAATAAATACTAAACATACCTTAGTAATAAATAAAGATTAAGCTAGTTCCCTAAAGGACCCTATAATATCTAAACCTTAAATACCCTTAAGGAAGTAACCTAAGAAAAAATAGTAAAAATTAAACACGCTGTATTTATAAATAACTAATACTAAGAAGGCATAAGCTATACCCGGACACTAGTTTAGCAAGCCCTTAATAATATAAAACTCGCAGCTATATAACCGCACCTAGAAAATAATAAAGTTATAGAATAAGAAAATTCACCTAACTTCAAAGATAAAGAAAAAGTTATCTACGAATAAGAATAAGACGAAGCTATATAATAATATAACGAGGATCTTCTAGATACTACATCTCTAATATAATATAACCCTTATAAAGGGATAACCTAAGAAAAACTTAATAACCTTAAAAAACATATATATAACTAATATAGGTTAGTAGAACTTAAAAGCATTCACTACCTCTATAAATTAACTATAGCGGATTAGGAATATTTTAAAAATTAATATAAATAAAAAGGTATTATTAAAGAAATTAAACGCTATAATAAAATAGTTTGATAAAAAAAACTTAAAGAGCACTAGAAACTTCTAAAATAATAAAGCCAGACTAAATAAATCAACTTATACACCGCCTTTAATAAAACTAAGCTACTAGAAAACCAGTTTTAATAATATATTAAGACTAACTGTAACAGCAATTGGAAAGGGTGCCAATTGAGCCAATAGATCAAAAAGATCCGTCAATGCTAGCAGCCTAGGCTAGCACTGCCCTTTACAACAGCTTATAGGTCCTTATTGGAATCCCGTTACACTAACGTAGGTAAATATCTAACAGCTAAGTTACTAAAATTAGCCCTTTATTATATTAACGATATCTTAATTACAGATTAATATAATAAAGCTAATATTATTAACTATAAACTCCTACTATATAAATAATATATTATACTTAAACTTTAAAAATAGTATAAAAACTATAGAATTACAGAATATAAATAAAATAAGTTTATACTCTATAATAAAGATTATTATAAAAAACACTAACGTTAATAATATACCCTTATATATATTACCTATAACCTAAAATAATAAGGCTTTAACCTTATAAAATATAGCACTAATAAAGAACTACGAGGAATTAATTAAAATAAACTTCAGAAGTATTATAAACTTACCGCTAGAAATATCCCTTAACCTAAATACACTTAGTGTAAACGCTATAATATCTAAAACCGTAAACTTAAATAAATTACCTTAGACCTAGATAATATAGCTATTAACCCCTACGGTAATAACTACTACGATAACGTAAATAATATAATTTACTATAACCTAAATATTATCTTAGGACAGAAACTACGAAAATTCTAAGTACCTGGTATTTTAAAAAGATACCTAATTATAGTCTATATAAACTTAGGAGCTACTATAAGCTATATTATACTTTAACTTATTAACTACCTAAAGTTAACTAATTATAAAAAAAAGAAACTATATACGCTTACTAATATTAAATAATAACCTTTTATTTATAATAATAAAACTGTCGACCGTAAGACTAATTACCTTAAAATCTAGTTTAGTAAAATCGTAAATTATTTAAAGTTTAATATTACTAATATCTTAGGATATAATATACTTTTAGGATATAATTAGCTAAAATTACGTAACCTTAATATTAATTAAAAAGAAGGCTATGTAAAATAGCAACCTTATGCCTAATTAATTAATATACTAGCGAAACTATAACTAAATTAGAAGGATTAATAGGATATTATAATATCCTTAACAATAGGATTAGTAACCCCTGCATTACATAAGGAAATATAAAAATATATGGAAAAAGTTATAAAATAAGTATAATTTAAAAAGCCAGAAAAGCTTCTAAAGATAGTTAAATATATTAAGAAACCAAAGAAAAAACAACTCCGATTTCTTAACTTAATTATATAAAAGGTTAAGGAACTATACTACTAAGATTAAACACTAGAATATTTAAACAATATATTAATAAACCTCCAGCATATATTAGTCTTTAATAAAGAATTAAATACTAGACTACTAGAATATAGCTGATAAAATTATAAAATTAAACTTATAAATAATAAAGTACTAACGTTTAATAAAATCTATAACTTAAGTACTACTAAGCTTAAGATACTTAATAAATAAATTAAGGACTAGCTAAAGAAAGATTATATTTAACCTTTTAAATTATTAATAAGATATTTAGTTATATTTATACTTAAAAAAAATAGTAAACTTTAACTTATTATAGATTATTAATAATTAAATATAATAACTAAAAAAGATATTATACTACTACCCTTAATCTTAGAAATTAAAGACTAATTTATAAAAGCTAAGATTTTTACTTTATTAGACCTTAAGGGAGTATATAACCTTATTTATATTAAAAAAAGTAATAAATAAAAAACCGCCTTCTGTATAAAATATAAACTTTATAAATACTAGGTAATACCTTTTGGACTAATAAACGCCCTAGTATTTTTCCAGAAAATAATTAACTATATATTATAAAACTATATAAATTATTTTATTATTATATACCTTAATAATATCCTTATTTATTTTAAAAACTTAGAAAAATATAAGGAGTATATTAAAAAAGTATTATAAATACTTTAAGATAATAAACTTTTAGTAAAACCTAAGAAATATAACTTCTATATATAAAAAGTTATATTTTTAAAATATATTATTACACTAAGCTAAATTTAAATAAACTTTAAAAAACTTAAAGTAATTAATAACTAAAAACTACCTAAAAATATTAAGTAAGTATAAAGTTTTCTAAGACTTACTAACTACTATTAACGCTTTATTAAGGACTTTTTAAAAATTACTATACTACTTATAAACTTAATAAAAAAAGATATTAAATTTAAACTTATATAAAACGCTTATATAGCCTTTAACTGCCTTAAATAAGCTTTTATAAATATACTTATATTTATAATATTTAATTTAAATAAACCTATTATTATTAAAACTAATACTTTAAATTTTGTAATTAGTAAGGTACTTAGTTAACCTAATAATACTAATAAAAAGAAACTCAGGCCTATAGCTTATTTTTTTAAGAAACTATATAAACTAGAACTTAAATATTTTATTTATAATAAAGAATTTCTGGCTATATACTAAGCGCTTAGTAAGTAATATTAAAGATACTATTATAAAGGAAGCCGATTTCTAATAATAATTCTTATAGATTACTAGAATATTACTTACTTTATAATAATATAAAAACTATTCTATAAATAAGTTAAATATTATAAGTAACTCTTTAAATTTAAGTTTATTATTAAATACTATAATAGATTAAATAATAAATATGCTAATATACTTAGCAGGTGCTTAAACTACTTTTAGGAAATCCTAGAAGTTAAAGTATAAATACTAAAGAAAAACTAATATAAAGACCTAGTTATTTAATTAATTAATATATTATATTAAATTAAGATAAATAATTTAATTATTAATAATATAAAAGAATACATAAAAAACTAGGAGAATAAATAATACCTAAAAGGTATTTCTATAGATACTAAATACCTAATACTAAATAGACTTATCTAAATACCAGAGGACTTACGAAGTAAAGTAGTAAAATCAGTCTACGTACATAAGCTAAATAAATACCGCGGAATTAGAAAAACTATATAATAAATTACATAATACTTTAAATTTAAAAAAATTAAGAAATAGGTACAGAAGGTTATATTAGAATATATAATATATAAATAAGCTAAGGTATTATATTATCTTCCTTATAGAAAACTATAACCCTTACTGATTCCAATTAGAAATTAGGAGTTAATATTAAACTATATTATAAAGCTCCTACCTTTAAAAAAACCTATAACTAAATTTAAGATAGTATTTTTATAATAGTTAACTAACTTTTAAAAATAGCTTACTTTATCTTAGTAATAGAGAAAAACTCTACAGAAAATTTAACTTATATCTTTTTCTAATATATTTATATAAACCATAGACTACTAAATAAAATTATCTTTAATAAAGGATTAACATTTATATTAAAATTCTAGCAATTACTTATAGTATAAATTAAATTAAAGTATAAAGTAAGTATAGCTTATTACCCTTAGATAGATAGATAAACTAAATAAATAAACTAAATTATTAAAACTTACCTATAATACTATATTAACTTTAATTAAAATAATTAAGTAGAATATTTACTAACTGCTTAAGTATTCTATAATAGTATACTAGTAGAATCTATAAACTACTTACTATTTTATATAAACTATAGGTTTAAACTAAACCTATATTAGCTACTTATTTGTAAGGGAGTGGCCCAGAGGGCTCCAGCGATAGCTAGCGCTGCTATTCCCTAGCGGGGTTACCGCTTGCCAATTGCGTTACGAACAGCAAAAGGATACGAATTGAACTTGCTAACAGCCGCAAGTTCAACTAGCTATATAAGGCTTGTAGGGCTTCCTCGCTACTATAGGGATCGGGCGTAGCCCGAATCCGTAACATTATTAAAGGAGAAAATACTAGTAAAGCTATTATTATAGCTAATAAACTTAAGGAACTGCATTAAGAATTATAAATATAACTTAAATTTATTAAATAATAAATAATTAAATTTATAAATATAAAAAAAATTAAAGAACTAACTTTTAAGGAAGAAAATATAGTCTACCTACTTTAATATTTATAAAATAATAAACAGCTAAATATTAAAAAAAATAAGCTAAGCAATAAGCTTAATTTTAAAAAACTTAGACCTTATAAAGTTATAAAGAAAATTAGACTTATTAACTATAAAATAAATCTTTTACTTACTATAGGGAAATAAAAAAAAACTATATATTTAAATTTTTATATTTTACTATTAGAAAAAGTACTAGTAGATAAAGAAATAGGTAAAGTTATATAGGACGAAGTTATTATTTAAAGTAAAAAACTTAAATATAAGGTTAAAAAACTTAAAATAATAAAATTTAATAAAAACAATTAATAAATTAAATACTTAATAAAATAAAAAAGCTATAATAAAATAAAAAATTTATAGTAAACTATTAAGGACCTTAAATACTTAAAAAACCTTATAAATAACTTTTACTAAAGCCTAGGTTTAATAAAAAAAAGTTAAAGGTATCTTAATTAATAGTATTAACTATAGAACTTTAAGTTATAGAATTAAATAAATTAAGTAATAATATTTTAGCTTAATAAGCAGCTTTTACACTTTATACCTCCCGCTCCTTATGCTTAATACGCTTTAATTTCTCTAAATTATTAATATTATAAGTAATAGCCTATTTTATCTACTTTAACTACTTACGTTTTTAAATATAAAGATATTTTATTTAGGCACTAGCCTTAAGCTACGCCTCTTCTACCTCTTTTAACTTTTTATTTAACCTTAAATAATAAGTTATAACCTTATATATTTATTATAAGGTAAGATTAAATAATTTGTAATAAGATTTTTAATTTTAAACATAAGAAAAACACTAATAAAAATCCTCCTTTAAGGTAATATAATTATAGCCTTACTTTTTATAGTAAATATACAATTTTATAATAAAAATAGAATTCTCTAATATAGTATTAGTAAGGCCTTTATACTCTTCCTTCTTTCGTTTTAATACAAGTTCATCACGCTTACGTTTACAATCAACTGTAATAAAGGAAATAAGTAAGGTAAAAATAATAAAAATTATAACATTTACCAAAGGATAGGAAGTAGATACTTATACGCTACCCCAGCTAGGTCTTAAGGATAAGACCAACAGGAGGGGGAGAATTATATTACAACCTGGCTCTTAAGGTTACAACAATAGGCTAATGAATTAGCTAGAACTGGATTAACTATAGACCAATAGATTAATTAAGACTATTAGTATTTCTTAATAAGAAAGCTAGGAAAGCTAGCTTTTTAAATAATCTATTATAGGAAAGCTAGAAAAACCAGCTTTTTAATATAATCTAGAATATATAACTAGGTATATAAGTTCACTTTATATCACTTATTAAAATACTTAAATAACCAGTTATTATTAATATAATAGTATTTAAATTAAATATTCAGATACTTTATTCTACAGCTAGTAATAAGATTGCCTATTTACTGACTTAATTGCTCCGCTAACATAAACAATGGAACCCTTCTAAGGTTTATCCCTTAGGAATAGCTAACCTATACTAACTTATAGGCACCAGTTTGTTATAATACTGTACCTTTAATATAATATAACCCTTGCGAAGGGATAACCTAGGAAAAACTTAACAACCTTAAAAAACGTATATATAATAAATGTAGGTTAATAGAATCTAAAAGTATTTACTACCTTAATAAAATAACTACAGCGGATTAGGAATATTTTAAAAATTAATATAGACTTAAGGGTATTATTAAGGAAAATAAATATTATAATAAAATAATCTAATAAAAAAAACTTAAAAAATACTAGAAGGTCTTAGAATAATAGGGCTAAATTAAGTAGATTAACTTACGTACTGCCTTTAATAGAACTAAATTACCCAGAAACTAGTTTTAATAATATATAAAAACTAATGTAAATAAATACTTAATAACTAAAGCGCTAAAGTTAGCTATTTATTACATTAATAATATTTTAATTATAGATTAATATAATAAAGCTAATATTATTAACTATAAACTTCTACTATATAAATAATATATTATACTTAAACTTTAAGAATAGTATAAGGACTATGGAGCTGTAGAATATAGACAGGACGACTTTACGCTTTATAATAAAGACTATTATAAAAAACACTAATATTAATAATATACCCTTATATATATTACCTATTACCTAAAATACTAAAGATTTAACTTTATAAAATATAATATTAATAATAAATTATAAAGAATTAGCTAAATTAAACTTTGGAAGTATTATAAGCTTACTACTAGAAACGTCCCTTAGCTTAAATATACTTAGTATAAACGCTATAATATTTAAAACTATAAGCTAAAATAAATTACCTTAGACCTAAATAATATAATTATTAACCCTTATAGTAATAACTACTATAATAACATAGATAATATAACTTACTATAACCTAAATACTATTTTAGGACAGAAACTATAAAAATTCTAAATACCTAATACTTTAGGAGGATACCTAATTACAATTTATATAAACTTAGAAGCTATAATAAGCTATATTACGCCTTAACTTATTAACTACCTAAAGTTAATTAACTATAAGAAAAAAACTATATATGCTTACTAATATTAAATAATAACCTTTTACTTATAATAATAAAACCATTAATTATAAAACTAATTACTTTAAAATCTAGTTTAGTAAAATCTTAGATTATTTAAAGTTTAATATTACTAATATCTTAGGATATAATATACTCTTAGGATATAATTAGCTAAAGTTACATAACTTTAATATTAATTAAAAAGAAAGCTATATAATATAGTAACTTTATATTTAATTAATTAATCTTTTAGTAAAACTATAACTAAATTAGGAAGATTAATAAAATATTATAATATCCTTAATAATAGGATTAAAGACCCCTGTATTAAACTAAGAAAAAATATAAAAATATATAGAAATAGAAATAGTTATAAAATAGGTACTTACTACAGAACTAAAGAAGTTCCTAAGAATAGTTAAATATATTAAAAAACCTAAGAAGAAATAACTTAGATTCCTTAACTTAATTATATAAAAAGATAAGGATTTATATTACTAAAACTAAAATACCTTAGAATATTTAAAAAATATACTAATAGACCTTTAGTATATAAAAGTCTTTAATAAAAAGCTTAATACTAAACTACTAAAATATAGCTAATAGGATTATAAAATTAAACTTATAAATAATAAAGTCTTAATATTTAATAAAATCTATAACCTAAGTTCTATTAAATTTAAAATACTTAATAAATAAATTAAAGACTAACTAAAGAAAGGCTATATTAAACCTTCTAAATCCTTAGTAAAATATCTAGTTATATTTATACTTAAAAAAAATAGTAAACTTCGACTTATTATAAACTATTAATAATTAAATATAATAATTAAGAAAGATATTATACTACTACCCTTAATTTCAGAAATTAAAAACTAGCTTACAGGAGCTAAGATCTTTATATTACTAAATCTTAAAGGAGTATATAACCTTATTTAAATTAAAAAAGGTAATAAATAAAAAACTGCCTTCTATATTAAATATAGACTTTATAAATACTAAGTAATACCTTTTAAATTTATAAATACCTTAGTATTTTTTTAGAAAATAATTAACTATATACTATAAGACTATATAAATTATTTTATTATTATATAACTTAATAATATCTTTATCTACTTTAAAAACCTAGAAGAATATAAGGAATATATTAAAAAAGTATTATAAATACTTTAAAATAACTAACTCCTAGTAGAACCTAAGAAATATAACTTTTATATATAAAAAGTTATATTTTTAAAATATATTATTACACTAGGCAAAGTTTAAATAAACCTTAAAAAACTTAAGGTAATTAATAATTAAAAACCTCTAAAAAACATTAAGTAAATATAAAACTTTTTAAAACTTATTAATTATTATTAATGCTTTATTAAAAACTTTTTAAAAATTATTATACTATTTATAAACTTAATTAAAAAAAATATTAAATTTAAACTAATGTAAAATACTTTAATTACCTTTAAATACCTTAAATAAGCCCTTATTACTACCTTAGTATTTATAATATTTAACCTAAATAAACCTATTATAATTAAAACTAATGCCTTAAACTATATAATTAATAAAGTACTTTAATAACTAAATAATATATTTAAAAAAAAGCTTAGGCCTATTGCCTACTTCTTTAAGAAACTAAATAAACTAGAACTTAAATACCCTATCTATAATAAAAAGTTTATAGTTATATATTAAGCACTTAGTAAATAATATTAAAGATACTACTATAAAAAAAGTTAATTTCTAATAACTATCTTTATAAACTACTAGAATATTACTTACTTTATAATAATATAAGAACTATCCTATAAATAAATTAAGTATTATAAGTAACTCTCTAAGTTTAAGCTTATTATTAAGCACTATAATAGTTTAAATAATAAATACGCTAATATACTTAGTAAGTACTTAAACTACTTATTACGACTTAATCTAATAGGAAGGTATAATGCAGAAGTACCTAGAATAACTATTAACTAAATAACTAATAGTAAGAAGGAGTAATAAGATCTAGCGCTTTTATAATTAGAGCGACTTATATAAGCGCTTTTTATACTTTAAGGAGTAATAGGCTACAGTGCTTTTTATAAAAATAACTAAATATATAAGATTTAATTCTTTACGCTTTTTAAATAACTTAAATAAATAGTTATTAATAAAATATTAAAATTAAATATAAACTAAATCTTTATTATATCTTACTTATTTTATAATTATATTTACTTAAAGCTACTTTTTATCCTTTTTGCTAATATAAACTAATTAATCTTAGCTTATTACCTTAAGAACTTACCCTATATTAATTAAGTATTAGGTTAAGATATTATATATTAACGACTTTTGTTTAAAAGGATACTAAGTAACCTTTAAGTAATATAAACTACTATACTTAGAGTAAGACTAGCTATAGGAACCTTAGTTACTAACCCTAGTGTATTTACTACAGACGATAATAGAAATATCACTATATAAGACCTACCTAATATTACCTCTTTCAGAAATAATTCACTCTTAGTATTTATTTAGAATATATATAAACTTAATTAAGTTCTAGTTAATAAACTTAATAAAGATAAGCTTAAGATAGTTAATATTAAAATCCTTATTAAATAACAGCTACCCCCTATATTTAAAGGAGATATTAAAGAACTTTATTTATATTTAATTTAACCTAAAGTATATTTTAAGGACTTTAAAACTACTTTTAATACTACCGAAAAGAAAGTTCGTTTTACTATATTACGTCTTAAAGGCACTGCTTTAAAGTAGTTTAGACTTATTTTAAATAACTATTTAAAAAAACCAGCTAGAGGAGTAGAAGAATAAACTTAATAAATCTTCGGTAATTATAATAAATACATCTCTAAACTAAAGAAAATCTTTAAGGATATTAACGAAAATTAAATAGCTAAAAATATCTTAACTAATATATATTAAAAAAGGAAATACTTAGATTATACTATAAAATTTTAAAATACCTTTTTATATATTAAATAAAATAAGTTAACCTTTATTAAATAATTCTATAATAGACTTAAGCTAGAAGTTAAAGTAAAGGTATATAATGTTAATTAATTAACTTACACCCTAGTCTTATTTATAAATATTTATATTTAAGCTAATAACTTACTATATAAACTTAAAAATAGCACTACTTAATAATATTAGTAAAATAAATACTAAGCTAACTAAGGTAAGAAGCGAAATATAGAGATTATTAAAGATAATAGTAGTAAACCTGGAAGAATAGATCTAGACGTCTTACAGCATAAGAAAGAATTTAAGTACTATAATTATAGTAAAACTAGCTATATAGTAAAGAATTGCCGAGTACTTAAGAAAGAACGTAAGGATAAGATTCTAGAACTACGGAAAGAAGTCTACGTAATAGATATAAATAAACAATCTCTTAATCTATTATAATAAGAAGATAATAATTACCCTTAGCATAAAGAAGAACTAAAGGAATTAGATAAAAAAGGGAGAACTAATCCTACTACTCCTAAACTAAGACCTACTATAATAGAACTTAATAACCTTAATAAAAATAAATACTTTAGAAACTTAAGGAAACTAACTAAACTTAAGAGAATTAATAATATTATAAATTCTAAATATTAGCTAAAAGAAGCAGAGATTCTTTGTAAATATTAGCAGTAGTAAAATAACTATAACTCTGAAATATATAGTTAAGAATTATATATAGAACTTAGAGAACGACTTAGAGATTAGCTACCCTATAACGGGATCTGAAGAATTATTACTAGCTTTAATACTAATAA
Source organism: Trichoderma semiorbis (assembly GCA_020045945.2). Taxonomy (NCBI): domain Eukaryota; kingdom Fungi; phylum Ascomycota; class Sordariomycetes; order Hypocreales; family Hypocreaceae; genus Trichoderma; species Trichoderma semiorbis. The sequence continues at coordinate 4,630,343 of CM034695.1, forward strand.
AGCCTAAGGATAACGTAGAACATACTAAGGAAACCTATTCAATAATGAAAAGGTTAACCCTAAGTACCCCCGTTACTATTAGATATATTAGATAAGCTGTATTATACATCGGTATATAGAATACCTAAGATAAAAGGTAAAATATAATACTTTTCTATAATAAACCTCTATCACCTTAATTAAAGAACCCTGCAGATAGCACTAATACTAAGGATAGGAACTTACCTTTAAAATAAGAAGCCTAAGAATTATAATCTTAGAACTATATTCTTTTAACCTAAAAGAATATTAATAAAGAGGATAACTATTAGAATATTTAAAACCCTGGTGTAGAAGGTATAAGGAATATAAAATATTAAAATAGTAAGAATACAGCAATAGAACTTACAACTGCCTATTTTAATAATATAAATAATGTTAAAAATGAGATTATATATAACATAGAGATAATAAACTAGAAGCCTGGTATAATAAAGCTTTAAAAAAAAGATAAATTAAAGGATAATAATTAGTAAACTAATTATATAGAATTAGATTTAACTTTAGAATATATATAGGAGCCCCTAAAGATCTTCTTTAAAAATACTATAAATTCCAAAAGACCCCTAATAATTTACGGAATAATAAAATTACCTATAATATATATATTTAATAGATAAGATTATACTGTAGAGCAGTAGAATAAGAGAACTACAAAAACCTATACTATAAATTACATATACTACATAAAATTGAAGATTAATATTTAAAAAACTAGAATAGTCTCTGGATAAAGGGTACTGTAAGATTAATAAAGAATTTATATCCTTTAAAAAGGAATATAAATATAATAGTAATAAGGAATAAGGAGTTTTTAAAAAGAAAATTACTTTTACAATAATATAAAATAAGGAACTGCTTAAAGTCTTAGTAAATTCTAGAGTAGACGGGAACTATATATTAGCTATAACTGTAATACGCTTGTAGTTATTATAAATATAAAAAAAGAAACTGTACTAACTCTTTTATAAAGAAGGAAAATAATTTAAATATAATAATAAATAAGTAAAAAGATAAACTAATTACCTATATTTTAAAGTATTTAATTAAATTACTCTAGTAGTATATAATATTATTAATACTCTAAAATATAATATTATCCTAGGTATACTATAGCTATACTAATATAAACCTTTAATAGTATAAAGCAAAGGCCTAATTTATTAATAAAATAACGAAAGAACTTTAGATAAAATAGAAGATAAAAAAAGCTAGAAACCTTAACTCCCTAAGCTTAAAAAGATTCTTATATAATAATAACAAAAATAATTTAAAGCTGCAGAAGCTTAATCTTTAAAAAAGTTTACTAAAGGGAAATAAGATTTATATAAACTTAACTAATTTTTAAAAACTATAAAAAATAAATAAAATAAATAGGAAGGGGAGGAACCTGTAGACCTAATAGCTAATATTCTAAAATAATACTAGAAGTTTAGGGCTCTGTTTTAAAAGACCTTAACTAATCTAAATAGAAATATATAAATGCTACTATATATAGAATAGGACTATATAATAGAACTAAAGGAAAGGAAGTAACTAAAATATTTTCCACTATATAACCTTAATTAGTTAGAACTTAATACTCTTAATAAATAGATATAGGAATAAAAAGAAAAAGGATATATTAAAATTTTTAACTCCTTAGTATAATATCCTATTATCTTTATTCTAAAGAAAAACGGAAAACTATAATTAGTTATTGATTATAGATAGCTAAATAATATTATAATTAAAGATCGAACTCCTTTACTACTAATATCTAAAGTAAGGGATTAATTATAAGGAGCTGTAGTATACTTTTAGCTGGATTTTACTAATATTTATAGATTAACTTAAATAAAGGAAGGGTATAAATAGATAATAGCCTTTAGTACCCTAGGAGAATTTTATAAATTCTTAGTAATACCCTAAGGATTAATAAATATACCTATATCCTTTTAGAAAAAGATTAACTACATCCTTTAGAAATATTAAAATAAATTTATTATTATTTACTTAAATAATATTTTAATATATTTTAAAACTAAAGAAAAGTATAAGGAATATATATACCTAGTACTTTAAGTACTATAGGATAATTATCTCCTTATAAACCCTAAGAAATATTAATTTTATATACACAAAGTAGAATTTTTAGGATATATTATTACCCCCGGATTTATATAAATAAACCTAAAGAAAGTTACTGCTATTAATAAATAACTAATACTAACGTTAATTAAAGAAATATAAAATTTTATTAAATTAGCTAATTATTACTAATACTTTATTTAGAACTTCTTTACTTTTACTTAACCTCTGACTAATATAATAAAAAAGGACTAAAAGTTTAACTAAATAAAGGAAGCAAAGTAAGTATTTTAGGCAATTAAATAAGCTATAGTATTAGAACCTGTTCTAGCTATATATAACCTTAAAAAACCAGTGGAAATTAAGACTAATATATTAAAATATATAATTAAAAAAGTATTAAATTAATAAAATAATAAAAGAAAACTTTATCCTATAGTATTTTACTTATAAAAACTTAATAAAGCTAAATTTAATTATATAGTCTATAATAAGAAATTCTTAGGAATTAAGAGCTATTTAAAACAGTAGAGTTAATATTATAAAGGAAGTAAATTCTAAATTAAGATCTTTACTAATTATTAAAATATTACCTACTTTACATTTACTTAGAAACTATTCAGAAAATAGCTAAAATACTTTAAATTCTTAAGTAAATTTAATTATAAACTTATATACTATAAGGGATTAGAAAATAGGAGAGCTAATATATTAAGTAGAAGAATTAACTATTTTTAAAAAATCCCTAACTACTAAAGCATTATATTACACTAGAATATATAAGGCAACTATAAATAAAAATCTTTTAATATAATCTTTAAAGTATAAGAGTATAATAAACTCTTTAAAGAAATTAAAAAATATATAAAAAATTAGGAACTACACTAGTTTCTATCTTAGGTTATACTATAGAATAGATATTTTATAAATAATAATAAATATTAAGTACCTCCTAAATTACAAAAGAAAGTTATAAAATATATTTATAAATATCTATTATTTAAACACTAAGGAATTATAACTATATATTAATAAGTATTTATAATATATTAATTTAAAAAAAATAAAGAAAATTACCGCTAATATTATAATAACCTATAATAAATATTAATGCACTAAGTATAGGAGACATAAGCCTTATAGAAAACTATAACCCCTGCTAGTACCTAAACTACTATAGGAAATAGTTACCTTTAATTATATTATAGACCTACTACCTTTTAAGGAACCCTTCTTTAAGGTAACCTATAATAGTATTTTAGTAATAGTAAATAAGTTTATAAAGTAAGTATACTTCCTACTACATTAGAAATTATATTTAGCAGAAGACCTTATATACACCTACTTAAGAATAATAGCAGCTAACTATAATATACCTAAAGAAATTATCTTAAATAAAGAATAAACTTTCGCCTTTAAGTTTTAGTAAAAACTTATAGTAAAACTTAAAGTAAATTATAAACTTAGTAGTATATATTATTCTAAAATAAATAGTTAAATAAAATAAATAAATTAAATTATTAAATAGTATTTATAATATTTTATTAACCTATAATAAAATAACTAGGTTAATAAACTACCTATTACTTAATTATACTATAATAGTACGAAATCTAAATTAACTAAGTTAATACTATTTTATACTTTATATAAATATACTCCTTTAGTATATAAACCACCTTAGAAGGGCTTTAAGACTAATAAAGTATAACTTTAAGCAGAATTAATAATTAACTTACATAAAGAACTTAAGGTATAGCTAGAACTTATTTAAAAATATATAAAATATTATATAAATAAGAATAGGATTAAGGGACTAAACCTTTAGGAGGGGGATATAGTCTACCTACTTTAATATACATAAGGCTATAAAATATTAAATATTAAGATAAACTAATTAAATAATAAGCTTAATTTTAGGAAAATTAACCTATTTAAAATTTTAAAGAAAATCAGTAATATTAACTATAAATTAGAAATACCAGAAGGTATATAACTAAAATACCTTATATTTTATATTTTACTTTTAAAAAAAGCATAAATTAATAAAGTAATAGGAAGACTAATCTTAAATAAGATTATTATTATTAAAGATAAGGAAGAATAGGAAGTTAAAAAAGTTTTAGTAGTATAAAGGAATCCAGAGGAAAATAATAGAATTAAGTACTAAGTTAAATAAAAAGGATATAACTTAATCTACGACACCTAGGAACCTATTAAAAGCTTTAATACAATAGAACCTATTTATAACTTTCAGAAGAATTTAGGATTACACTTAAAACTCCTAACACCGGCTACCTAAATAAAATAACTTAAGTAAAAGAAGAAGGTATATAAGTTTCCTCTAATAGTATAAGAGGACCTAGATCTTTAAACTTTAAACCAACGCCTAAGGAAGACTAATTTACATTATTAAGAATACCTAACAGCTGTAAGTCTTACACCGCTGCCTATTCTATGGCTACCTTAGCATCTGCTTTAGCTATTCCCTAATAAAATAACTCTTTACCCTGCTCTTCTGCCTTTTTATACGTTTTTTAAATACGTAATAAATAACCAGCTACCTCAGCCAGCTTAAATTATAATTTAATTATTTAAGTATTTAAGGAATTAAAATACTCCCCAGCCTCTTCCTCTTTACGTTCTAAAGAACGTTTTTAAGCTATTACTTATTTAACTACAAAAGTCAGTTATTACTAAACTAAAAAACTAAAAAAACTTACAAGTATTTATAATAAGAATACTATTATAAGATTTCTTTACTTTTATATAACTTCTATAATAAGATAAAGTCTTAGAGATAATATAAGTAAACTTAAGATAATAATAATAAGTATATAGTATATCTATAACTACTTTAGAAGTTAATATACACTTCGCTAAAGAAAAATTCTCACGCTTTTTACAAATCCTTATAAATAGATTAGGTATAATAAAAATATAAAGAAAAAAAGAAGTATACTTTATAAGGATTATGTATTATAGCCTAATTAAGTACAAAGCCCTATTAGGTCTTAAGGGCAAGACTAACAGAAGAGGGGGTATTATATTACAACTTAATCTAACAGAAAGGTATAACGCAGAAGTACCTAAAATAACTATTAACTAAATAACTAATAGTAGGAAGGAGCGACAAGATCCAGCGCTCCTATAATTAAAGCGACTTATATAAGCGCTCTTTATACTTTAAGGAGCAATAGGCTATAGTACTCCTTATAGGAATAACTAAATATATAAAATTTAATTCTTTACGCTTTTTAAATAACTTAAATAAATAGTTATTAATAAAGTATTAAGATTAAATATAAATTAAATTTTTATTATATTTTACTTACTTTATAATTACATTTACTTAAAGCTACTTCCTGTCTTTTTTACTAATATAAACTAATTAACCTTAGTTTATTACCTTAGGAACTTACCCTATACTAATTAAGTATTAGGTTGGGACGTTACATGACTTTTAGAAAATTCTGGAAGTTAAGGCCTAAGTATTAAAGAAAAATTAGTATTAAAACCTTATAATTAAATTAATTAATATAATATACTAAATTAAGATAAATAATTTAATTATTAATAATATAAAAGAATACGTTAAAAACTAGGAAAATAAATAATACTTAAAAGGCGTTTTTATAAATACTAAATACCTAATGCTAAATAGACTTATCTAAGTACTAAAGGACTTATAAAGTAAAGTAGTAAAATTAGTTTATATATATAAACTTAACGGACACTATAAAATATAAAAGACTACTTAATAAATTATATAATACTTTAAATTCAAAGGTATTAAAAAATAAATACAGAAGGTTATATTAGAATATATAATATATAAATAAGCTAAAGTATTATACTATCTTCCTTATAAAAAACTATAACCTTTACTAGTTCTAGTAAAAAGTTAGGAATTAATAATATTTAACTATATTATTAAACTTCCGCTTTTTAAAGAACTTATAATTAATAAAATATAAAATAATACTTTTATAGTAGTTAATTAACTTTTAAAAATAGCTTACTTTATCTTAATTATTAAAAAAAGCTTTATAAAAGACCTAGCTTATATTTTTTTTAAAATATCTACGCTTACTATAAACTACTAAATAAAATTATCTTTAATAAAGGATTAATATTTATATTAAAATTCTAATAATTACTTATAGTAAAAATTAAACTAAAATATAAAGCTAATACAGCTTACTACCCCTAGATAAATAAATAAACTAAGTAAATTAACTAAATTATTAAAATATATTTATAATATTATATTAACTTTAACTAAAATAATTAAGTAAAATACTTACTAACTACCTAAGTATTCTATAATAGTATATTAGTAAAATCTATAAACTACTTATTATTTTACGTAAACTATAGGTTTAAACTAAATCTACACTAACTTTTTATTAAAGAAAAAAATACTAGTAAAGCTATTATTATAGTAAATAAACTTAAGAAACTATATTAGGAATTATAAATATAGCTTAAGTTTATTAAAAAATAAATAACTAAATTTACAAATATTAGAAAAATTAAAGGACTAACCTTTAAAAAGGGAGATATAGTCTACCTACTCTAATACTTATAAAATAATAAATAACTAAACATTAAAACTAATAAGCTAAGTAATAAACTTAACTTTAAGAAACTTAAACCTTATAAAGTTATAAAGAAAATCAGACTTATTAACTATAAAATAAATCTTTTACTTACCCTAGGATAATAAAAAAGAACTATATATTTAAATTTTTATATCTTACTATTAGAAAAAGTACTAGTAAATAAAGAAATAAATAAAATTATATAGGATTAAATTATTATTTAAGGTAAAGAACTTAAATATAAAGTTAAAAAACTTAAAATAATAAAATTTAATAAAAACACTTAATAAACTAAGTACCTAGTAAAATAGAAAGGCTATAACAAAACTGAAAATTTATAATAACCTATTAAAAACCTTAAATATTTAAAAGACCTTATAAATAACTTTTACTAAAGTCTAGGTTTAATAAAAAAAAGTTAAAGGTATCTTAATTAATAGCATTAACCATAGAACCTATAATTACAGGATTATTTAAATTAGGTAATATAGCAGCTTAATAAAAGGCCTCCGCTTCTTTATACTTAACCTTATTTAATTTCTTTAAATTATTAATATTCTAAAACACTATATACACTGCCTTTTTAAACTATTCTTTATATTATTTCTAAAGATAAATAACTTTAGCTATAAGACTTATAATTTCCTCTTTAATAGCTTTAACCTTATTATTAAATTAGTTATACTAATAGGAAATACGTAATAATTATTAAAGTATAAGAAATGCCTTATAATAAAATTTATAATCCTTAATATACTTTAAGCACTAACTTAAGTTAACGTTAAAAGCTAAATACTAAGACTTTTTCTTTTTATAATAAAAATAAGGTTTTATTTTAATAAATTATAATAATATAAAAGCAGTAAGTACTATACTTCTGTTAAGTTTTTTTTTTTTTCCTTTTACATTAACTAAGTTAGTAGATTTTTAAATATAAAAAGTTATTTTAGTAATAGATAGGTAATAAAATAAAGAAGATACCTACAGGCAGGAGGAGTAAATACTTATATACTAGATTACTTAGTCTTAGGGATAAGACTAATAGGAAGGGGAGAATTATATTACGACCTAGCTTTTATAGTTATAATAAAGGGCCTATAGGTTAGGTATTCCTAAATAAATATTAGACTGCACTACTAATTAGGGAATAGTTAATAAAAATTAACATTAATTCTAATTAATACATAAATAAATTAATTAAAATTATAATTAATTTTACTTAACTTTAGAATATATAACTAAATATATAAGTTTACTTTATATTACTTATTAAAATACTTAAATAGCTAGTTATTATTACTTTATAGTAATTAGATTAAATATTTAAATACTTTATTTTATAAAGCTAGTAATAGGATTGCCTATTTACCGACTTAACCGCTCCGCCAATATAAACTATAGAACTACTCTAAGGTTTATCCCTTGGGAATAGCTAATTTATACTAACCTATAGGCACCGGTTCATTACAAAAATTAAATATAGTAGTAATAGTAATTATAGTATAAATAATTTTAAAAAGCTTTATTACTTTTATTTTTAATAATATAAAAGAAATTATTAATTTAAATAAAAAAAAGTTTTTTTTTAAAAATAAAATTATAAATTAAATTAATAAAATTAATATATAATAATAAGCTAAATAAAATATAATATTAAATATAACTATAATTATTAACTTTTACCTAGTATAATATACCTTTTAGTTTTTTTTAATAGTAGTAGAATAAATTTACTTATATTTAAATACTACTTTTAAAAACTTTAATTTTTTTTATATTAACCTTAAAAAAAAGCTTAAAAACCTTAAGAAATTAAGTAATTATTAAAAAAGCTACTTAATTAATTAAAATAATATTAATTAATATATTTTATAATAAAAAAGATAAATTAAATACTACTATAACCTTTATTATAGTAAAAGCTTTTATATTTATTAAAAAAGTAAGCTAAAAAAACGTTAGGGTTATATAAGCTTAAATTATATTATAAAAAAATATTTATAATAAAAACTTTTTAAAAAAAAATTAATAACCTAAAGTATTTTTTTATAAGTAGTAGAGGGCTAGCTTTTATTATTAATAAAAAAAATATAAATAAAATTAATAAACCTAAAGAAACCTTTAATAACTATATTTTTTATTTAAGTTTCTTTAGATTATATATAAAAAAAGCTATTAGCTATTAGGGTTAAATAAAAACTAATTAAAATTTTAAAATTTATAAATAAAAATATTATTTACTTTTAAAAGATTTAATTAAGTTTTATTTTTAAAAATAAAATTAAAATATTGAGAATAAAATTATTATACTTTAGTTAATAATAAAAAATAATAATTTAAAAATTAAAAAAGTATATTTATAAAAGGTTTTTCCTATATATAATATATTAAAAACATATATTAATATAAGCAGGACCTACCCTATAGATATACTAATCCTAGAGAAAGTATATATTAAAGCAGAGGCTAAAAGCCTATTTATCTTTTATTATAAAGCTAACTTTAAAAAGTTTTTTAATATATATAATTACTTTATTTTCTTTAATAAAAATATTAAACTTAGTTTTAAACTTTTTAGCAGCTCTTTTTTAGTAAAGATCTAAGTTTAACCCCCTTAGGTTACTTAATACTTATAATATTTTAAATTTTATAACCTATAGAATTATACTAGGATTAAAAAATACTATAAATATAATAAGTTATTTTTTAAATATAATAATACTATAGCTAATTACTTATCTTTACCTTAATATATTAACTATAATAGCTTTTTTATATAATAAACTCCTTAAAGTACTTTACTAAATTAATTATTAAAAATAGAAAAAAATATATATAACTAAAGCCTAACTTTAGGTAATTTAAAAATTAAGCTAGTAAAAACATAATAAAGTTAACTTACCTAAACTTAAACTTACCCTTACTTTAGCTTTTATTATTAAAAAAATATTAAACTTAAGAACTTATATAAGCCCCTGTATATAGTTATTAATTTTTAACTTAGCTTTACCCCTCCTTTTTTAAGCTTTAGCTAAAAGGGTTATTATTAAAGTTAACTTAAATAAAAAAGATCCTTATAAAGGAACTTTTTTTACTAAGTTAGTAGTTTATATAGTTAATTTAAATAATAAAGAGGAAAACGCTAAAAAAAATAAAAATATCTTTAATACCCCCCTAGGAATTAATAAACTTTTTAATATAAGTTTATAAATAATAAGCTTTATTATAATTACTAAAGAAATACTAGCTTTAAAATCTTTTAAGCTAATATTAAAAAAAATAGTTTTTATTAAAATATTACTTTATTATTAATATAGGAAAATAGCTATAATATTATATTAATTTAAAAACCTTATACTTAATAAAATAAAATATTAAATAAAAAATAAATTAAAAGTTACCTTAGATATTAAGTATATAATTCCTTAAATAGCTAAAGAGACGCTAACCTTTTAATTTTAATATTTATTAAAACTTTCCTAAACTTTTTTAATAAATAACTCTTTCCCTTAAGCTTAAAGGATAAATATATATATTAAATAAAGGTTTATAAATATACTATTATTAATATTTACTAAAGGGCTTTAGTAAACTTAGTTATAAAAACCTTTATGAAATAAAGCCCTTCCCTCTCCTACTTAATTATTATAGGTAAGTTTAATATTTTATATTAACTTTAAAACCTAGGCAGAGGTATAATTTTTATAAATATTAGAATTATAAACTAGGTAAAGAAATATAACTCTCTTTTAGCCTTAATAAATACACTTACTTAATACTTAGGAAAATATATTAACTTAGTTTTTATAAATTATTTTATATTAACTAAAGTTAAATATTCCCTTAATATAAAATTAAATTACTATATAATAATTATAAATTTACTTAAGCCTCTAAGGATAACCCTAGGGGTAAAGAAAAAATATATTTTAATAAAATACTAAAAAGACTTTAGTTAACTTATATACTTTTTTACTTAAACATTTTCTATAGTTAACTTAATTATACTATTAGAAATTAACTTAAATAAGTATACTAAAGCCCTGTAGGACTTTTTTAAATAAATTATAAAAGCAGTTAGTAGGATTAGGTATTAGAATAGCTATAGTATATTATAATAGTTAAAGAAGTATAAAATAATTTATAAAGCTTATAAAAAAGCAGTAATTAACTTTTCTTTTTTTAAAAGTATTTATAAAACCTTTAAAAATATTATATACTATAATAAGTGAGTTTACTAAAATAAAATTATAATAAAAGCTAATATTACTAAAAATATTTAATTAATAGTTAAATAGTATAAGGTAATACATTATTTTAAACTTCCTCCTTTAGTAAATATAAATAAAAATATTTTAAATTTTATAAAGAAAGTAACTTTTTTTAAAAATAAACTTCTTAAATACAAAATAATAAAAAAGAATATCCTAGACCTATAGGAAGAGGATTTTCCTATTAATAATAATATTTACTAAAATTAAATAATATTAAAATTAAAAGCTAAGAAAACTATAATAAAGTTAGGTAATATTATACTTAGTATAAATAATATATTAATTACCTTCTTATAGCTTACTTAGATAATTATTAATAAATATATAATTAACTTTTTTTATAAATATTTAATAATAAAATACTACTTATTCCTTTTTTAAAGTATAAAAATTACTATTATCTTTAAATTTAAAAAGCTAAAGAAGGTATATATTATATATAAAAGCTATAAACTTATTTTTTTATTATTTTATATAAGTAAAAGCTTTAAAAGACTTTTAACTAGGAAAGTCTCCTTTTTAATTATAAAATATAAAATACTACTTAAATAATACTTTAAAGCTTTTTTAAAAAGGTTTATAATAAATTTAGTTATTTATTTACTATATAATACTAAGGTTACTTTAGTATAAGGCTTTATTATTTCCCTCCTTATATTTAATATCTCTAGTACTTTTAATATAATTATATATAATTACCTAGTATATAAACTTAAGAAATAAAAATAACCCCCCTTTTTTATAAAATAGGTTTACTTTTTTATAAATAATTATAAAGCTTTTATTTAAAATAATTATAAAATTACCTTTTTAAAGATAAAGTTAAAATATAAAGTTTTATAAAAGTCTTTTATTTCCTTTATTATCTTTATATTTTACTTTTTTCTTAGCCTAAAGCTTAATAATTCTAATACTTACTTTAGATATATAAATAATATAAGTATTATAATAGTAAAAACTAATACTAAAAAAACTACTTAAAAGCTTTAGTAAAAATTAAAAAATACTTTAAACTAAGGTAATAAAAATATAGTTTTCTTTAACTTAAATAAAGCTAAACTTATATATTTTTATAAAATTAAATTTTAAATATATAATAAAAAAGTAAACTTTAAAAAAAAGACTATAGCCCCCTAGGACTTAGTTTATTAATTAGGGATATACTTAAACTTATAGTTTTTTTTTAAAAAGTACCTTAGGATTATTAAAAAAAAAGCCCTTAAAGTAGCTAACTTTTTAAAATTTTTAAATAAAATATAAAAAAAGTCCTTGCTAAATATAATAGCTATAGTAGCTAAGGCTTATATTACCCCTATAGCTTTATATAAAATAAAAGCCTTTTAGCTTAGTAAAAGTAAATAAAATATAATAAACTTAAATAAATAAATAAAAATAAACTTAACTAAATTAACTATAATCCTAAAACTTTTATTTAAAGTAGTAGCCTAAGTAATTATTTTTATATAAAAAATAATTAACTTTTTTATTATTTATAAAAAATTAAAAATCCCCTTAGTATTAGTATAGGTAGTATAAATTAAACTTTATATAGTAGCTTACTTTATAAGCTTAAATAAAAACTACTTAATTAATAAATATATTAATAAAAAGCTCCCCTTTAGGATTTCCCTTACTTAACTATAATATATTATAACCTTAGTAAGGAAAATAGTTTAACTTTTTTTTTATTAAAAATAATAAAGCTATTTAAGTAGGACTAAACTTTAAAGGTTTACTAAAATTAAAAATAATAAAAATATACTTAAAACTTTTTAATAACCTTCTTAGGTGTACCTTTTTTACTTACTTAAATAAATCCTAGAATAAATAAAGTAATATAAAATAAAAAGCTATTATATATTATAAATTTAAAAAAACTATAGTATATAACCCCTTTATTAATACAGAGGTTTATAATACTAAAGTAGTAGGTACTTTTAAAGTAATAAAGCTAGCCTAGGCTTATGCTTTTAAAAACCTAAATATTTAAAAGATTTTACTTTTCTTAAATAACTTAGCAGTAATAAATAGAATATTAAAACTAATTTTTATATTATCTTAAGGAGCTTATATAAGGCTATATTAAGTTATTTAAAAACTACTTTTATAAGTAATTATAAAGGTAGCTTAAGTCTTAGGTTATAAAAATATATTAAAAGATAAAAAAGCTAATTAATTAATAAAAAAAAGTTTAAAACTCCTTTACTATTTAAAAAACTACTTTACTATTACCTTTATTAAAAAGTAAGTAAAAGAAGAATATAAAAAAATATAAAATAATAATTCAAATATTAATTACCTAAAGTTTTATAAAGTAGGTAAATAAAGGTTTTATAAAGCTTTTATTATACCCCTTAAATTATACCTCTTTTACCTAATCTTATATAAATTATTAATTAAAAAGTTTAAATATAGGGACTTTATAAAATATTATAAAAGATTTAAATATAATACTAAGCCTAGTTATAAATATAGTAAGTTTAAAATATAAGGGTATTTTATAAAATATTATATAGTAGCCCCCTTCCTCTTTATTACAACCCGATTACATAAGACCCTATATTATATACTATCGGTAATATATTAAAAGACTATACTTAATTAAAATATAGGACTTCCTCTCTTAGTAAAATATATACTTACTTATATAATAAAAATATAACTTTAAAAGTGTATTTTTATTAAGTATAATAAAACTTATATTAATAATAACTAAAGAATAATTAAATATATAAAATTTAATTCTTTATACTTTTTAAATAACTTAAATAAATAGTTATTAATAAAATATTAAAATTAAATATAAACTAAATCTTTATTATATTTTACTTACTTTATAATTATATTTATTTAAAATTACTTCCTATTTTTTTTACTAATATAAACTAATTAACCTTAGCTTATTACCTTAGGAACTTACCTTATATTACTAAAGTATTAAATTAAGATATTATATATTAATAACTTTTATTTAAAAAAATACTAAGTTTTTTTAAGTAATAAACTATTATAGTTAAAAAAATAAATACTAATATAAAAAAAATAGCCTTAACTACTAATCCTACTTTTACTATTAAATTTATTTAACTTAAGGATATTAATAAAACCCTTACCTTTATTAATAAACCTAAATAAAATAAACTTAAAGAAGATACTTTAAAAGAATACCTTTAAAATATATTTTATATTAATTAATAACTCCTTAGTATTTTAAATAATAAAAAAAAAAAAGTAAAAAACTTTAAAAAAGAAAATAAAAATATTATAAAACTTAAATACCTTAAACCCTTTAATAAAAGTTTTAAAAAACTTTATTTATTTATTATTAAACTTTAATATTATATTTATAACTTTTTATAAACCTTTATAAAAAATAAAGCTAAAGTTATTTTTATAATAACCTACCTTAAAGAAGTTATAAAAAATTAATTTTAACTATTTTAAGAAAATTATAAAAATAATAGCTTTATTAAAGAAAAGGCTCCTACTACTATTTAAATATATTTAAATATTAGCTATTTTAAATAAAAATTAATTAAAATATTTTTTAATATAAGAGAGTAATAAACCTTAGAAAATAAATATATTAACTTTAAATAAATAGGGAAATATACTACTTATATAGTTTAATTTAATAAAATAGCTTTTTAGCTTAAATAAAATATAAAACTATTAGAAAAAATATTTTACAATAGCCTTAAAATTAAAGTAAAGGAAAAGGTTAATAAATATTAATAAAAAGCTACTACTTTAGTAAAATTTTAGTAAAAAACTATAAACTAAGATAATTTATTATTTAAACTTTATTTAGAAAAAAAATAAAAAAATTATTAAAACTATAACTTTAGCTATTAGGTAAACTAAGGTAAGAAATACTATAAGGAAATTATTAAAGATAATAGTAAAAGACTTAGAAGAATGAACTTAATTATTTTATAATATAAAAAAAAATTTAAGTATTATAACTATAGTAAATTAAGCTATATAGCCTAAAACTACTAAATATTTAAAAATGAATATAGAAATAAGATTCTAAAACTAAAGAGAGAAGTTTATATTTTAAATAAAGAAATTTAATCCCTTGACCTATTATAATAAAAAGTTAACCCTATTACTTTAAAAACTAGACCTATATAAATAAAGCTTAATAACTTTAATAAACTTAAAGCTTAATACTTTAAAAATCTAAGAAAACTAGTAGTATTTAAAAATATTAATAATATTATTAACTTTAAATATTAATTAAAAACATAAACTTTCTTTAAAAATATTAATAAAAATAAAATAACTATAACCTTAAAGTTTATAGCTATAAGTTATATATATAACTCTAAGAATAACTTAAGGATTAGCTACTTTATAATAAAACCTAAAGGATTATTACTAACCTTAATATAAATAAAGTATAAAAATAACCTAAGATATACTAAAGAAATTTACTTAATAATAAAAGAATTAACCTTAATTATTTATAATATTACTAAATATACTAAATAAATTATATTATATATTAATATATAAAGTATATAAAATAAAAAGTAAAATATAATACCTTTTTATAATAAAACTTTATTACTTTAATTAAAGAATTATATAAATAATACTAATATTAAGGATAAGCCCTTACCTTTAAAATTAAAAGCCTAAGAGTTATAGTCTTAAAGCTATACTTTTTTAACTTAATTAAATATTAATAAAGAGGATAACCTATAGAATATTTAAAACCTTAGTATAAAAGATATAAGGAATATAAAATCTAAAAGTAGTAAAATTATAGTAATAAAATTTACAATTACTTATTATAATAATATAAGTAATGTTAAAAATAAGATTATATATAATATAAGGATAATAAATTACAAATATAATATAAAAGGCTTTAGAAAAAAGATAAATTAAAGGATAATAATTAGTAAATTAATTATATTAGATTAAATTTAACTTTAAAACTTATATAAAAGTACCTAAAGAATTCCTTTAAAAATATTATAATTTTAAGAAGACCTTTAATAATTTATAAAATAATAGAATTATTTATAATATATATATTAAATAAATAAGATAATATTATAAAGCAGTAGAATAAGATAACTATAAGAACCTATATTATAAATTATATATATTATATAAAATTAAAAACTAATACTTAAAAAACTAAAATAGATTTTAAATAAAAGGTACTATAAAATTAAGAAAGAATTTATATTTTTTAAAAAGAAATATAAATATAATAGTAAAAAAAAAAAGAAATATCTTAAGAAGAAAATTACTTTTATAATAATATAAAATAAAGAACTGCTTAAAGTTATAGTAAATTTTAAAATAAACGGGAACTATATATTAACTATAATTATAATATACCTACAGCTACTGTAAAAATAAAAAAAGAAACCATATTAACTTTTTTATAAAAAAGGAAAATAGTTTAAATATAATAATAAATAAATTAAAAAATAAATTAATTACTTATATTTTAAAATCTTTAGTTAAACTACTTTAGTAATATATAATATTATTAATACTTTAAAATAGAATATTATTTTAGGTATATTGTAATTATATTAATATAAACTTTTAATAATATAAAGTAAAGGCTTAGTTTATTAATAAAATAATAAAAAAACTTTAAATTAAAAAAAAAAATAAAGAAAGTTAAAAACCTTAACTTCTTAAGCTTAATAAAATTTTTATATAATAATAATAAAAATAATTTAAAGCTGCAGAAGCTTATTACCTAAAAAGGTTTACTAAAGGAAAGTAAGACTTATATAAACTTAATTAATTTTTAAAACTTATAAAAAAACCCTTAAAAAGAAATTATACTATATAATAATTAAAACTAAAAGTAAAAAAACTAATAAACTTAATAATTAAGATTTTAAAATAATACTAAAAGTTTAAGGCCTTATTTAAAAAACCTTAATTAATTTAAATAGAAATATATAAATACTATTATGTATTAAATAGGATTATATAATAAAATTAAAGAAAGGGAAATAACTAAAACATTTCCTATTATATAACCTTAATTAATTAAAACTTAATACCCTTAGTAAATAAATATAAAAATAAAAAAAAGATATATTAAAATCTTTAACTCCTTAGTATAATATCTTATTATTTTTATTTTAAAGAAAAATAAAAAACTATAATTAATTATAAATTATTAATAACTAAATAATATTATAATTAAAAACTAAACTTTTTATTATTAATATCTAAAGTAAAAGATTAATTATAAAAAGTCATAATATATTTTTAATTAAACTTTACTAATATTTATAAATTAATTAAAATAAAAAAAGAATATAAATAAATAATAGTTTTTAATACCTTAGGAAAATTTTATAAATTTTTAATAATACCTTAAAAATTAACTAATATACTTATATTTTTTTAAAAAAAAATTAACTACATTGTTTAAAAATATTAAAATAAGTTTATTATTATTTACTTAAATAATATCTTAATATATTTTAAAAATAAAAAAAAATATAAGGAATATATATGCTTAGTACTTTAAATATTATAAAATAATTACTTTTTTATAAACTTTAAGAAATATTAATTTTATATTTAAGAAGTAGAATTTTTAAATTATTTTATTATCCTTAAAACTATATAAATAAATCTAAAGAAAATTACTATAATTAATAAATAACTAATACTAATATTAATTAAGAAAGTATAAAGTTTTTATAAACTAGCTAATTATTACTAACGCTTTATTTAAAACTTTTTAACTTTTACTTAACCTTTAATGAATATAATAAAGAAAAATTAAAAAAATTTAAATAAATAAAAAAAGCTAAATAAGCGTTTTAAATAATTAAATAAGCTATAACTTTAGAACTTATTTTAGCTATATATAACCTTAAAAAACTAGTAAATATTAAAACTAATACTTTAAAATATATTATTAAAAAGTACTTAATTAATAAGATAATAAAAAAAGACTTTATCCTGTTATACTTTACTTACGAAAACTTAATAAAGCTAAACTTAACTATATAGTCTATAATAAAGAATTTTTAAAAATTAAAAGCTATTTAAAATAGTAAAGCTAATACTATAAAGGAAATAAATTTTAAATTAAGATTTTTACTAATTATTAAAATATTATTTATTTTATATTTACTTAAAAACTATTTAAATAATAATTAAAATATTTTAAATTTTTAAATAAATTTAATTATAAACTTATATATTATAAAAAATTAAAAAATAAAAAAGCTAATATACTTAGTAAAAAAATTAACTACTTTTAAAAAATCCTTAACTACTAAAATATTATATTATATTAAAATATATAAAGTAATTATAAATAAAAAATTTTTAATATAATTTTTAAAGTAGAAAAATATAATAAACTTTTTAAGAAAATTAAAGAATATATAAAAAAATAGAAATTATATTAATTTCTATCTTAGGTTATAATATAAAATGAATACCTTATAAATAAAAATAAATACTAAGTACCTCCTAAATTATAAAAGAAAGTTATAAAATATATTTATAAGTATTTATTATTTAAATATTAAGGAATTATAATTATATATTAATAAATACTTATAATATATTAATTTAAAAAAAAAATAAAAAAACTATTATTAATATAATATTAATATATAATAAATATTAATATATTAAATATAAAAATATAAACTTTATAAAAAACTATAACCTTTACTAATATTTAAATTACTATAGAAAATAATTACCTTTAATTATATTATAAATTTACTACTTTTTAAAAAACCTTTTTTTAAAGTAATTTATAATAATATTTTAGTAATAGTAAATAAATTTATAAAGTAAATATACTTTTTATTATATTAAAAATTATACTTAGTAAAAGATTTTATATATATATATTTAAAAATAATAATAACTAATTATAATACACCTTAAGAAATTATTTTAGATAAAGGATAAATATTTACCTTTAAGTTTTAATAAAAACTTATAGTTAAACTTAAAGTAAATTATAAACTTAGTAATATATATTATTTTAAAATACATAAATAAATAAAATAAATAAATTAAATTATTAAATAATATTTATAATATTTTATTAATGTATAATAAAATAATTAAGCTAATAAACTACCCCTTACTTAACTATATTATAATAATATAAAATCTAAATTAACTAAGTTAATATTATTTTATACTTTATATAAATATACTCTTTTAATATATAAACTACTTTAAAAAAAACTTAATATTAATAAAATATAACTTTAAGTAAAACTAATAATTAACTTATATAAAAAATCAAAATATAACTAGAACTTATTTAAAAATATATAAAATATTATATAAATAAAAATAAAATTAAAGAACTAAACTTTTAAGAGGGGAATATAGTTTACTTACTTTAATATATATAAGGCTATAAAATATTAAATATTAAAATAAATTAATTAAATAATAAACTTAATTTTAGAAAAATTAGTTTATTTAAAATTTTAAAAGAAATTAGTAATATTAATTATAAATTAGAAATATTAAAAAATATATAACTAAAATACTTTACATTTTATATATTACTTTTAAAAAAAGTATTAATAAATAAAATAATAGAAAGATTAATTTTAAATAAAATTATTATTATTAAAGATAAAAGAAAAATAAAAAGTTAAAAAAGTCTTAGTAATATAAAGAAATTTAAAAGAAAATAATAAAATTAAATATTAAGTTAAATAAAAAAAGTATAACTTAATTTATAATACCTAGGAATTTATTAAAAGCTTTAATATAATAAAATTAATTTAAAACTTTTAAAAAAACTTAGGATTATACTTAAAATTCCTAATATTAACTACTTAATAAGTAAAGAAATAATTAAAAAAAAAAGTATTAAAATTCCCTTTTATACTATAAAAAGATTTAAACTTTTATACTTTAAATTAAAAATTTAAAAAAAAAAGATTAATAATAATTTTAAAAAGATTTAAAAAAATCTTACTAAGGATTATATTTTAATTAATTCCGCTAGTATTATTATTAAATTATATATTTAGTATAGCTTTTAACTTAATATACTTAATATTATTTAATTTATTAAGTAACTAAGTACTTTTATAAAGTATTTACTTACTTTATATATTTATATAAGACTATAAGGGTGCTACAGGGTAGCTAGTCTTATCACTGGTCTAGTAATCAAGGTAAAAAGGTATAATAAAGTGTAATTTTAGCTTACAATAGCTAGTTATTACTATAGATGCTTATGATTACTAGTACAGGAAAACTCAGGAAAACCTCTTCTATTTATATTTCGATTTCCTCTACAACCCTTGGAAATCAAACTACAAGACCAGTACCGTTGGATAGCTCCTTTTCCTAGCTATCGATCGGTATAACCTTTGTATTCCAATTCCTTCTAGTAGTAGCAGAATTGTTGAGTATTCAACAAGTGGTTTTTGTTGAGGATTTGTGTAAAAGTTACCTTTTGCCACCAACAGCCATTTGAGCGATTTTAAGCCTTTTGGCAAGGTTCCCCCCTTATGATCCTGGGGACCCGCTTCTTTAAGTAATCTGATTGGCTAAAAACGCTTATATAAGCAGAATTCTAGCATTCTGATTGGCTAGAATCCCTGAAAGAGTGGGTCTCCAAAAATCGAATCCGTTTTTTTTGGACTTCCGCAAATTAGTCGTTATAGAGCTATTTAATACTGTAACCTTCTGTAAGCTAGGGAGCTTATAGCTGCTAATAGCACTATGCTTAATTAGGCAGTAGCTATTTAGAAGGCTAAGAAACTATAATTAATTAGGCAGTTGCTTATAAGCTATAGGGTAGGCTCTTAGATTAAGGATTAAGTATAGCTATAATTAAGGTTATAAAAGGTTATAGAAAGCTATAGGGAGTAGCTAGCTGAAAATAGCTATAGCTAGTGCTATAAGCTAGCTATAGTGCCCTGAAGAGCACTAAAATGACCGCTATAACTATAGCTATAATATCAATAATAGCTGTAGTCTTATAATTTATTTACTTATATTACTTATAAAAGTATAATAATTATATAAAATTTTTATTTATTAACTAAGATAATAATATAAACTATTATTAATACTTTATTAGCTTTTACTATTACTAAAGTAACTTCTACTTAGCTTAATATTCTTTAATATTTAACTTCTCTTTCTTAAATATTAAATATTAAGCTAAAAAAAATTAAAAAAAATTTCTTTACTTTAGAAAATTATAAATTTACTAACTACTAAAGAAATATTATTTTTATTATATAGCTAACCTTTATAAATATACTTTAAATATTTTTAATAACTTAATATTATTTTATATAATAAACTATAAATATTATAAAAGAAATAAGTATTACAGCCTGATCTAAGATAATAGTATATCTTATATATATCTTGGAAGAATATTAATTTTAAAAAATTAATAAATATAAAATTAATAAGTTTATTATAAACTACCTTAAACAAATTACTCTTTAAGTAGTAATCTTATACTTAAGCTTATAATCCTTAACGTAAGTTACTAAAAATAACTAAATATATAAAATTTAATTCTTTATACTTTTTAAATAACTTAAATAAATAATTATTAATAAAATATTAAAATTAAATATAAACTAAATTTTTATTATATTTGACTTACTTTATAATTATATTTACTTAAAGTTACTTTTTATTTTTTTTATTAATATAAACTAATTAACCTTAGCTTATTACCTTAGGAACTTACTTTATACTATATTAATATTAAGTTAAAATATTATATATTAATAACTTTTATTTAAAAAAATACTAAGTTCCTTTAAATAATAAATTATTATAATTAAAAAATTAAATACTAATATAAAAAAAGTTATTTTAATTATAAACTTTACTTTTATTATTAAATTTATTTAATTTAAAAATATTAATAAAAATTTACTTTTATTAATAAATCTAAGTAAAATAAACTTAAAAAAGACATTTTAAAGAAATACTTTTAAAATATATTTTATATTAATAAATAACTCCTTAATATTTTAAATAATAAAAAAAAAAAGCCTAAAGGTTTTAAAAAAAAATAAAAATATTATAAAGCTTAAGTACCCTAAACCTTTTAATAAAAGTTTTAAAAAGCTTTACTTATTTATTACTAAATTTTATTATTACATTTATAACTTTTTAAAAACCTTTAAAAAAGAAAAAGCTAAAGTTACTTTTATAATAACCTACCTTAAAGAAGTTATAAAAAACTAATTTTAACTATTTTAAAAAAACTATAAAATTAATAGTATTAATAATAAATAATTTACTACTACTACCTAAATATATTTAAGTATTAATTACTTTAAATAAAAACTAATTAAAATATTCTTTAATATAAGAAAATAATAAGCCTTAGAAAATAAGCTTACTAACCTTAAGTAAACGGGGAAATATATTACTTACGTAATTAAATTTAATAAAATAGCTTTTTAACTTAAATAAAATATTATATTATTAGAAAAAATATTTTATAATAGTTTAAAGATTAAAGTAAAAGAAAAAGTTAATAAATATTAATAAAAGGCTACTACTTTAGTAAAATTTTAATAAAAAGCTATAGATTAAAATAATTTATTATTTAAACTTTACTTAAAAAAAGGATAAAGGAATTACTAAAACTATAACTTTAGTTATTAAATAAACTAATGTAAGAAATACTATAAGGAAATTACTAAAAATAATAGTAGAAGACCTAAAAGAATAGATTTAAATATTTTATAATAAAAAAAAATAGTAAACCTAGCTATACAATATAAAACTATTAAGTACTTAAGAAAAAATATAAGGATAAGATTTTAAAATTAAAAAGGGAAGTTTACCTTTTAGATAAAGAAAAATAATCCTTTAACCTGCTGTAATAAAAAAATAATAATTACCTTTAGTAAAAAGAAAATATTAATAAAAGGGAATTTATAACCCTGCTTATACTTAACCTAGTTAAAATCTTTATAAATAAAAACTAATAAACCTATAGATTACCTTAGTTTAGATAATAATTTAGTAATATTATTAGCTTTATAAAAAGTAAATCTAAAGAAATTAATAAGTTTATT
Organism: Trichoderma semiorbis; assembly: GCA_020045945.2. Taxonomy (NCBI): domain Eukaryota; kingdom Fungi; phylum Ascomycota; class Sordariomycetes; order Hypocreales; family Hypocreaceae; genus Trichoderma; species Trichoderma semiorbis. Next base: position 4,653,395 of record CM034695.1, read on the forward strand.
TAATTTTAATAATAAATTAATATTTATAACCTAAAATAAAATACTAAACCTCTTATATATTAAAAACTTTAGGATAAACTTATATAATAGTAATTATATAATAATAATTAATAAATTATTATAAATTTAAATATAAATAGAATATAGGATTTTAAAGAAAATTACTAATAACTACCTTAAGATTACCTATAGGTTAACTTTATAAATAATAATTATTATAAAATTTATTAAATAAGTTATATTACTTATTAATATATATATTACTTAAAATAGAAAATAAAGTATAATATATTCCTATAAAGAAATTCAGTAATTCCTATTATAAAATTATATTATAAAGGATATTATAATAGATAGAAAGTTACTTATAAATTTTGTAAATTATAAATTATAATACTAGAACTTTATTTAATAATACTTTATAAATATAAAAATTATAAAAGAATAGAAAATTATATAAGCTAGTAGTATACTATTTGTTAAACCCTAAAACTTATTTAGTAATATAAATGAAATAAAGGTATTAATATATATATTTTTATATAGTATTAATAATATAATAAACTAAATTATCTTAAATATTAAAGGTATAAGTTAAAAAAATAATATAAAATAACTTTAGAAAAAAAAATAAATTAAAGAATAGTAATTAGTAAATTAATTATATATAATTAAATTTAATTTTAAAATTTATATTAAAGTACCTAAAGAACTTCTTTAAAAATATTATAAACTTTAAAAATCTCCTAATAACCTATAAAAAAACTAAATTATTTATAATATATATATTAAATAAATAAAATTATATTATAAAGTAGTAGAATAAAATAGCTGTAAGAACTTATATTATAAATTATATATATTATATAAAATTAAAAATTAATATTTAAAAAAATAAAATAGTCTTTAAATAAAGGGTATCATAAGATTAATAAAGAATTTATATCCTTTAAAAAGGAATATAAATATAATAGTAATAAAAAAATACCTTAAGAAGAAAATTACTTTTACTATAATATAAAATAAAAAACTACTTAAAATTATAGTAAATTTTAAAGTAAATAGGAACTATATATTAGCTATAATTATAATATACCTACAGCTATTATAAAAATAAAAAAAGAAATTATATTAACTTTTTTATAAAAAAGGTAAATAGTTTAAATATAATAATAAATAAATTAAAAAATAAACTAATTACTTATACTTTGAAGTTTTTAGTTAAATTGCTTTAGTAATATATAATATTATTAATACCCTAAAATAAAATATTATTTTAAGTATATTATAGTTATACTAATATAAACCTTTAATAATATAAAATAAAAGCTTAATTTATTAATAAAATAATAAAAAAACTTTAAATTTAAAAAAGGATAAAGGAAGCTAAAAACCTTAACTCCCTAAGCTTAAAAGAATTCTTATATAAAAATAATAAAAATAATTTAAAGCTGTAGAAGCTTAATTTTTAAAAACATTTACTAAAGGAAAATAAGATTTATATAAACTTAGTTAATTTTTAAAATTTATAAAAATATCTTAGGAAAAAGATTATATATTATAATAATTAAAAAAAATAATTAAATAATATAAAAAATAAAAAAATATTTTTAAAGTATTCAAAATAATATTATAAGTATTACTACTCTTTAATAAAACCCCTATTAATAAATAAAATATAAAGAAATCTATAGATTTAATAATTAATATTTTAAAATAATACTAAAAATTTAAAATACTATTTTAAAAAACTTTAATTAATTTAAATAAAAATATATAAATACTACTAAATATAAAATAGGATTATATAATAGAATTAAAAAAAAGGAAGTAAATAAAATATTTTCTACTATATAACCTTAACTAATTAAAACTAAATACTTTTAATAAATAAATATAAAAATAAAAGGAAAAGGGATATATTAAAATCTTTAACTCCTTAATATAATACTTTATTATTTTTATTTTAAACAAAAATAGAAAATTATAACTACTTATTAATTATAAATAATTAAATAATATTATAATTAAAGATTAAACTTTTTTATTATTAATATTTAAAGTAAAAGATTAATTATAAAAAGCTATAATATACTTTTAACTAAATTATCACGGGATTCCAACAAGGACCCTATAAGCTGTTGTAAAGGGCAGTGGCTAGCATAAGCTGCTAGCACTGACGGATCTTTTTAATCTATTGGCTCAATTGGCACCCTTTCCAATTACTGTTATAATTGTGCTAGCAGCTTATGGGTCTTCTAGAGGTTATAGGTTTGAAGCTAGCACGAGGTATTAGCGAATAGCGCCCGCCCAGCTAGGTATACCCCTCTGAATCTCTTACGTTAGGCTCATAAGGATTAGCTTAGGGGTTTGCATCAGCTATATTATAGGGCTAACGCACCAGAACGAAATGTTTAATTAGGCCATCAAGCCCTATAGAGTCCCTCGCTATAGCTGTCAGGAGCCAGCTTATAAAAGGGGGGATAATTATAACGGGATTCCAACAAGGACCTTATAAGCTGTTGTAAAGGGTAGTAGCTAGCATAAGCTGCTAGCACTAACGGATCTTTTTGATCTATTGGCTCAATTAGCACCCTTTCCAATTGCTGTTACATAAATTTTACTAATATTTATAACCTAACTTAAATAAAAGAAGAATATAAATAAATAATAGCCTTTAGTACTTTAGGAAAACTTTATAAATTTTTAATAATACCCTAAGGGTTAATAAATATACTAGCCTCTTTTTAAAAAAAAAATTAACTATATTTTTTAAAAATATTAAAATAAATTTATTATTATTTACTTAAATAATATTTTAATATATTTAAAAAATAAAAAAAAATATAAAAAGTATATATATTTAATACTTTAAGTATTATAAAATAATTACCTTTTTATAAACCTTAAGAAATATTAATTTTATATTTAAGAAGTAGAATTCCTAAAATATATTATTACCTTTAAAACTATATAAATAAATTAAAAAAAAGTTATTATAATTAATAAATAGCTAATATTAACGTTAATTAAAGAAATATAAAATTTTATTAAACTAGCTAACTATTACTAATACTTTATTTAAAACTGTTTTACTTTTACTTAACCTTTAATTAATATAATAAAGAAAGATTAAAAGTTTAACTAAATAAAAAAAGTAAAATAAGCGTTTTAAGTAATTAAATAAGCTATAATTTTAAAACCTATTTTAGCTATATATAACCCTAAAACACTAGTAGAAATTAAAACTAATATATTAAAATATATAATTAAAAAAGTACTAAATTAATAAAATAATAAAAAAAAACCTTATTTTATAATATTTTATTTATAAAAACTTAATAAAGTTAAGCTTAATATCACGACCCGGCTCTTAAGGTCGCGACAATGGGCCAACAGGTTGGCCGGAACTGGATTAATTATGGACCAACAGACTAATCAGGACTATTAGTATTCCTTAATAGCAAAGCTAGGAAAGCTAGCTTTTTAAATAATCTACTATAGGAAAGCTAAGAAAGCCAGCTTTCTAACACGATCTAGAGTATACGACTAAATATATAAGTTTACTTTATAACACTTATTAAAATACTTAGATAACTAGTTATTATTAATATAATAGTATTTAGATTAAATATTCAGATACTTTATTCTCTAGCTAGTAATAAAATTACCTATTTACTAACCTAATCGCTCCGCTAATATAAACTATAAAACTACTCTAAGGTTTATCCCTTAGGAATAGCTAACCTATACTAACCTATAGGTACTAGTTTATTATATAATAATAATTTTTATTTAGACGGTTACCTTAGACCTACGGGTAATAAAATACTAAGGACTTAATAGCCTATAAGCTTTAAAGTTCTAAATAACACTAATTATAAGAGCAAAGCTTAAAGTAGTTATAATAGTAATATTAAAATCTAAGATAATTTTAAAAAACCTATTAAAGATATTATAATAGCTCCGCAACTACTAGCTAATTTAGATAAGGCTAACTAGTGCTTTACGGTACTTAAAGAACTTATAGAATAAATACGCTAGATAATTAATACTTAAACAGCCACTATCGCAGCCCTTTAAAAATAAACCCCCATAGTTAACCTAGCCCTTGCGGTATGTCAACGGGAACCTAGAGAAATTATTAAGCTACCACTGCTTAATAAATTTAAAGAAAATCCTAAGTAGATTTAGAAATTCTTTACGGATATAAGGAACTACTTTAGCTACTTTTTAATTACTATAGCTAATAATATTATAAAAATTTAAACTATAGAAACTTATTTAACTAAAACTACTAAAGATTAATTTAAACTATACCTTAGGGACTATAAGTAAACTAAGACCTTAAAAAAACTATATATAATTACCTTATTTATAAATTACGCTATATTTAAATAACAGCTTAAGAAATTATATAGAAAAACTAATAAGTCTAAAGAAACTAAAAATATACTTCTTTAAATTAAGTAGAAAGGACCTTACGTAAAGTATACTACTACTTTTATATACCTAGCCGCTAAGACTAACCTTAATAATAAAGTATAATATATACTTTATTACTAAAGACTTAACTTAGATATTAAAAATAAACTTTTTAAAGATAAAAAACCTAATACTTTCGATAAATTAGTAAAAAAAGCTACTTATATTAATAAATAATAATTCTAATAACGTTAGGAACATAAGTAAGAAGGGAATCCTTAAAAAACAATCCTAAAGTACCTTTACTTTACTAATAACGCTAACTAAGGAAAGAAAAAAGGACCTTATAATATATAACAATAAAAAACCAGGACCTATAGATCTTAGTACTATTAAAGCGTAATATAAAAACGTTAAATACTATAATTATAGGAAAAAAGGATATATAAAAAAATACTGCCGAGCTTTAAAGAAAGAAGGCAATAAGAAATTTACACCTGTCCCAGAACCTAAGGAAAACTAAAGCATTAATACTATAAAACCTTCGGTAAACTACAATATATTATACTTCTTAGTATACTATAATAACAAATACTAGATATACTTTAGTAATAAACAAGGGTTAGGATAGTTCCCTAAGGGCCCAAAAAGCACCTAAACCTTAAATAAGATTAAGGAAGTTACTTAAGAAGAGATAAACGAAATTGAATAATAACACGCTAAGCTCGCGCAATAAAGATAACACCAGGGAAGTATAAACTATGCCCAAACATTAGTTCAATAAGCCCTGGATAACACAGATATAACCTTTCTATTTTGCCTAAATAACGACGGGGTAACGGAACGAGGAAAAACACCCAATTTCAAAGAGGAAAAAAGAGTGCTCCATAAATAAGAATAAGAAGAACTTACATAATAAAATCAGGCTACTACAACATAAGACTACAATATAGGTTACACTAACCTTAATATTAGCAAACTATATGCAAACTGTAGATCCCGAGAACCCCAGGGACTAAGACATCCCTGTAGATGGGAACCTACAGACAAAGGAAATAACGAAAGTAAAGATAAAATCACTTACGACGAAAGTGGAAGAATCCATAAATCCAGCTTTTATAAAATTAATAAAAGACATTAACAATAGGTTGATACTCTTCCAGATACACACCCCCTTGCAAAATATAAAACTCAAGGACCACTTATAGACAAGCTATACAAAACCTGCGGATCCTATAAGCCATTTAACAACCGATACTATCTATGTAACATAGAAATAGACGAAGATTAAAATAGTCTTTCAGACACTGCACCACCAGCAAGCCCTATACCAAAGGAACTTCTCAAACAATAGGGAAGAATTCCTAGAATCGACATAACCAACGCCTACGACAGAATCCAGGTAGCAGGAAGAGAGTTTCAATAATACCTCGACGATAAAAAAACCCTATATCCTAAGCCTAGACTACAAAAATCAACTATCTACTACGTAGACGACACCCGGCTTACGGATCAATATAACAAAGCTAACATCGCCAATTATAAGCTACTGTTGTATAAACAATACGCTATGCTTAAGCTCCAGGAATAGCACGAAGACCACGGAATTACAGAATGTAAATAAGAAGAATTCACGCTCTGTAATAAGGACCGTTGTAAGAAACATTAATACTAACGCCGCGTATTCGCATATATTACCTACAACCTAATACAGTAAGGTTTTAATTTTAAAAAATACACCGGCGGATACGGTATTAATACTAAGATACTAAAGATCAGCTAAAAGGATCTTCGGAAATACCATAAGCTTACCAACAGGCACATCCTAAGACCTAGATACACCTAGTGTAAACGCTATAACATCCGAACCTATAAGCTAAGTTAGATCGCCTCGGAACTAAATAACATTAAGACTAACCTTAATAATAAAAAATAAGACAGCGATAACCCCTAAAATAATAATAATTACTATAATGACGCTAATAACGTAATATACTATAATTTAAACACTATCTTAGGAGGAAAAATACTATAAAAATTCCTAGTACTAGGATTTTTAAATAAAAAACCTATTATAGTTTACATAGACTCCGGAGCTATAATAAACTATATTATACCTTAACTAGTAAATTGCCTATAGTTAACTAACCGTAAGAAAAAGAAATTATATACCCTTATAAGTATTAAAAAATAATAATTTACTTATAATAACGGAACTATTAACCATAAGACTAATTACCTTATAATCTAGTTTAGTAAAATTAAAGATATAGTTAAATTTAATATTATAAATATCGCAGGATATAATATACTCTTAGGATATAATTAGTTAAAATTATGCAACCTTAATATTAATTAGAAGGAAGGCTATGTAAAATAGCAACCTTACGCCTAATTAATTAATATACTAGCGAAACTATAACTAAATTAGGAAAATTAATAGAATACTATAATATCCTTAACAATAGGATCGGTAACCCCTGTATTATATAAGGAAATATAAAAATATATAGAAAAAGAAAAAGTTATAAAATAAGTATAATTTAAGAAGTAAGAAAAGCCTCCTAGGATAGTTAAATACGTTAAAAAACCGAAAAAAAAATAACTTAAATTTTTTAACTTAATTATATAAAAGGTTAAGGAACTATATTACTAAGACTAAATACTAAAATATCTAAAGAATATATTAATAAACCTCTAGTATATACTAGTCTTTAATAAAGAACTAAATACTAGACTACTAGAATATAGCTAATAGGATTACGAAATTAAACTTATAAATAATAAAGTATTAATATTTAATAAAATCTATAACCTAAGTACTATTAAGCTTAAGATACTTAATAAATAGATTAAGGATTAGCTAAAGAAAGGTTATATTAAACCTTTTAAATCCTTAGTAGAATATCTAGTTATATTTATACCTAAAAAGAATAGTAAACTTTAACTTATTATAAACTACTAATAATTAAATATAATAACTAAGAAAGATATTATACTATTACCCTTAATTTTAGAAATTAAAGACTAACTTACAGGAGCTAAGATCTTTACTTTACTAAACCTTAAAGAAGTATATAACCTTATTTACATTAAGAAAAGCAATAAATAGAAAACTACCTTCTGTATAAAATATAGGCTTTATAAATACTAGGTAATACCTTTTAGACTAATAAATACCTTAGTATTTTTTTAGAAAATAATTAATTATATACTATAAGACTATATAAATTATTTTATTATTATATACCTTAATAATATCCTTATATATTTTAAAAACCTAAAAGAATATAAGGAATATATTAAAAAGGTATTATAAATATTCTAAAATAATAAACTCCTAGTAGAACCTAAGAAATATAACTTCTATATATAAAAGGTTATATTTTTAAGATATATTATTACACTAGGGTAAATTTAGATAAACCCTGAAAAACTTAAGGTAATTAATAACTGGAAACTACTTAAGAATATTAAATAAGTATAAAGCTTTCTAGGACTTACTAACTACTACTAACGTTTTATTAAAAATTTCTTAAAAATTACTATATTACTTATAAACTTAATAAAAAAAATATTAAATTTAAACTTATATAAGATACTTACATAGCCTTTAACTACCTTAAATAAGCCTTTATAAATACACTTATACTTATAATATTTAATTTAAATAAACTTATTACTATTAAAACTAATACTTTAAATTTTATAATTAGTAAAATACTTAGTTAACTTAATAATACTAATAAAAAGAAACTTAAACCTATAGCTTATTTTTTTAAAAAACTATATAAACTAGAATTTTAATATTTTATTTATAATAAAGAGTTTCTAACTATATACTAAGCACTTAGTAAGCAGTATTAGAGATACTACTATAAAGGAAGCTGATTTCTAATAATAATCCTTATAGATTATTAAAATATTACTTACTTTATAATAATATAAGAACTATTTTATAAATAAGTTAAATATTATAAGCGACTCTCCGAATTTAAGCTTATTATTAAACACTATAATAGATTAAATAATAGATGTACTAATATATTTAACAGGCGCCTAAACTATTTTTAAAAAATCCTAGAAGTTAAAGTATAAATACTAGAGAAAAACCAGTACGAAGACCTAATTATCTAATTAATTAATATATTATATTATATTAAGATAAATAATCTAATTATTAATAATATAAAAGAATATATTAAAAACTAAAAGAATAAATAATACCTAGAAGGTGTTTTTATAGATATTAGATACCTAATATTAAATAGACTTATCTAGGTATTAGAGGACTTATAAAATAAAGTAGTAAAATTAGTCTATGTATATAAGTTTAACGGATACTGTAGAATTAGAAAAAATATATAGTAAATTACGTAATACTTTAAATTTAAAGGTATTAAGAAATAGGTATAGAAGGTTATATTAAAATATATAATATATAGATAAGCTAAGGTATTATACTACCTTCCTTATAGAAAACTATAACCCCTACTAGTTCTAGTTAGAAATTAGGAATTAATAATATTCAACTATATTATAAAGCTCCTACCTTTAAAAAAACCTATAACTAATAATATTTAGGATAGTATCTTTATAATAGTTAACTAACTCTTAAAAATAACCTACTTTATTTTAGTAATAGAAAAAAGCTTTACAGAAGATTTAGCTTATATCTTTTTTTAATATATTTATATAAACTATAGATATCAGAGATCGGGGCACAAAGAAGAGAGTAATAAAGTTAAAGAAGGGAACAATCTATATTCTAGCCACTCTTAAGCAGCTAGGTATCTAATAATAACTATATTTATCTCTAAACCTTCTAAAACAAAAAGTAAATCCTCTTCTTTTATAAACCTTTTCTAAACCACAAGGCCGTAGCTTAAACTTTAATACTTTCTTCCAGCTTAAAAGCTTCTTAATACCTAATATACTGCCCTTTTTTTATAGCGCTATCCCCAGTACTAATTATAATATCTTTCTTTATATAAATCCGCTGCTTAATCTTCCTTTATAAAAGTTAACGTTTAATTATAATAGCTTTGTTTAAATAGTAATAAAGCAGCTTAGTCCAAGCTTCTAAGGATAAAAAAATATATTTAAATATATAATCTAGTAATATAACTATAATATAAAGAAAAATTTTATATTCCTTATTCTACTAAAGATTAGTATTTTACCTTCTTTTTACCTTCTTACACCTATATACCTCCACGGTAAAGTACTTATATTTAAAATCTACTACTACCTCTTACACCTATTATATCTACTCCAGCTGCTTAGGCTCTTCCTAGTACTCCTAAATAAGTAGTTTTACTTATTTTCCTAAACATAATCTAGCTAACTACCCTTCAGGGCTTATCTTTATAAGTATTACATATACTATTTTAATAATTAAAAAATAAGTTAACTAATACTAAATAACTACTATAGTATATAAAGTACATATCCTTAATTCTAAGGTTTTTTACACCTACTTACAAAAGACTAAATAGTAGTCTTAAGTACTATTATTATAAAAGTAGTAACTAATATTATATTAATATACCCGTTTAATTTTAAAATAACTATATATTATTAATGTAGATAATTTATACTACTACTTTAAATATAGTACTACGTTCTTTCTTTTTTATAGTTAATTTTAACCTACTAATTATCTTACTAGGCTAAGATTAAGTATTTATAAATAATCTATAGAAAGGCGTATTATAAAACTCCTTCGGATACTGCTCCTACTGCTCTTATACGCTGAACTAGGAGATCTAATACTGCTTTAACGCTATCTAAGGAACGTCTTACCCAGGCTTATAAGATTCTAGCCTTACAAAGGGAACTTAATATATTAACTTCCTTATATAATATTTCTTTTACATTAGCTTTTATTACCTTAGTAAATTTCCTTTTATTAATCTGCTTTTTATATACTAATTCTCTTTTAGTTATATTTTACCTCTAGCGCTACTATTTAAGGTATAATTTCAGTAGCTGCATTACAGGCTTACCTTACTAATTAAAATAATATACTTTAAGCTGAAAATACTTTTATAGTAGATAAAAATGTAACTAAAGATATATAAAATATTAAGCTACTTTATATTTATATCTACCCTTCTTTTTTTATAATACTTTAGCGTAAATTACTTATATAGTTTCTTTAGTATTTTCTTAATTTTAGTTTATTTAGTATTTTTCCATAGATTTAATAAAGTAAATAAAAAGTAAATTAAAAGTAAATTACTGCCCCTCTTTAAAGTAGGCCTCTTATATCTTTCTCACTTACTTATAAGTTACTATATAGTAATTACAGTAATTTAGAGTTATAATACTAAAGTAAATTAAAAGTAACCAGCTGTTAAACAGGTATTTTACTTCTTTTCTACTTTCTTTTTAGCTACTAGGGCGGTAAATTAATCACAATTCTACCTTTTTTTAATTATAAAAGGAATCTTAATTCCTTTCCTTTTCTCTTTCTTTTCTTTCCTTCTTTATACTTCTAACCCAAAGGTAAAATTTTATAATACTTAATAGCCAATAAGTTAAACACCTTTAAGCTACTAACTAAGTAGTAGAATTCTACTATTAAGTACTTATAATTATACCTGTCCTAATTAAAGGAGAAGTAACCCCATAAGTTGTTAATCTTTAGCTAGTTTTTAGCTAGTTTTTAATAAGTATTTAGCCGCCGGGTCCCGTATTAGCATTACCTAGGACATTACATATATTACCTAACTACCTAAAAGACAGAGGCTAGTACTACTTTATCCTTTTATAGAAATAATAAAAGTATATATAATTAGCTATTTTACTAATAGAAATATACTAATAAGTAGTTTTCTAAGTACCTCTAAAAATATACTAAGTATAAGCTTAATAATAAGCTATATTTTAAAGTATCCTTAAATATCTTAATTATTATTAGACAGATCTACTAATTAGCCTAGAAAGGTTATACTATAAGTAGTTAATTCCTAGCTAATTTTTAACTACTAACTAATCTATAGACTTAGTTTTAAAAACTCCAGCCTACTGCTTATAAAGCCCATTAGTCTATGTAGAAGAAAAATAGAGTTACTGCTAAGTAAAATACTAGCAAGGAAGTAACTAAGAACCTACGTTTTAATAAAGCTTAGTCGCATAGTATCTTATAAGTTAGCATTAACATTACTAATTCCTTATTTATAATTACCAAAATCCTAATAGCTAAGCATAATATAAATACTTACTAGTTTCTAGCTAATAGCTAGCCATTAACTAGTTAATAGCTCTCCTATATTAATAAAAATAATTAAGTTAACGTACCTCTTTACGACCAAGAGGTAGCTAATACCTATTTATAAGCTATCTAAGAGGAAGAGGACTTTATAAAAGCTTTTAAAAAGGCTGAAAAAGATAAGAATAATAAAGCTAAGGAATAGCTAGTATTTAGCTACTTTTTAACTAAAATAAAGCCGCTATATAGCTAGTACTATAGGTAAATTAAGAGTTTTAATATCCGCAATAGGATTTTTATATAAATTACTGCTTTATAATTGGAAAAAAAAACCTTATAAGCTGCTTTTTAACTACTAGAAAACTAAAATTAATATCCTAAACTTATAGTAATTTTAACTTAAAGAATTTCCTTTTTCTTTTTTTTTTTTTTTTTTTACTACTTTTAAACTTCTAAAGAAAGGTATTATACTTATTAATTATATCCTTCTAAATAAAATCTAACCTCTTTTACTATATATTATATTTATTAAACTATCTTTTTTATTTAATATAGTAAATTTAACCTTTTCCTCTTTTCTTATAATACAGGATTTTCTTAACTTTATACGTTTCTTCTGCTATAAAGGGGTTATTTATTAGCTCTTAAGGTATATTATTATAACTTTTATATTCTTTTAAGTTAATAATATTAAATACTAGGTATATTTTAACTAATACCGGTAATTATAATTTATATATAATATTACTATTATTAATAATACTTTTAATCTAATAAGGCCCTGTATATTTCTCTACTAGTTTACAGCTTAGGCACCGTAATTATAAATACTTAGTAAATATTAAAACCCCGTCTCTAATATTAAAATATTTCTTTTATTATTTATTATTATATTATTTATAATACACATCGCTAAATTCTTATAATATTATAGCAGCTTATTAATAGGTTTTAAGTATACTTTATATACGCTATATAGTATTATTATTTATATAGTTAATCTTAATTTTATTATTCCTTAGTATTACTAAGTCGTATAATAAAAGTAAATAAGCTAGGCTATAGCTGCTTACTAAGTACTTAGCTGTATTATAAATAAATTCCGTAAAGGGTAATTTATATAGCTAATCTAGCTAATTTTTATTATAAAATATATGTAAATAATACTTAAGGTTTTAGTTTTAGTATTTAGTTTAACTATTTATTTAAGGGTAAAAAGCAGTACTTAGTCGCTGCTTATAAAATAATAAATAGTAAAAAGTATACCAGAAGACATTAGTAAAAATAGTTCCTCTGTCTAATATAATACCTTTAAGTATACTATATAATTTAAAAATGTAACGTAAGAACTTATTAGCTAGTTTATCGCTGGTAATATACTTTATATAAGGAATATAAAGTATATATTTAGTAAAATAGTCTATAACTACTAAAATAAAATTATATATATATTTTTTATATATAATTTCAGGTAATCTAATAATAAAGTCTATTAAGATTTTTTACTAGGGGCGTTAAAGCATTAGTAAAGCTACTAATAAACTATAAAAATAATAATACCTTAGCTTTAAAGTTTAATATACTATATAAGTATTAATATATCTTTTAATATCTTTTTTTATACCTTCTTAAAAATAATTTTTAGTAATCCTTATTAAAGTCCTGCTTATACCTTAATAACCTACTATTAAATTATTATAAAATAGTAAAATAAATTTAGTTCTTATACTATAAGATACCTATACTCTATTTTAATAGTATAAAAGCTAATTTTTACCAACTATCTAATAGTATTCTCTTAGCCTATTAGTAGATTTATCCCCGCGTATATACTTCTGTATTAGCTTATTAGTTTAGGCATTCCCTCTTTAAGCTTTAAGTAATATATTAATAAGTATTTAAAAATTTTCTAGTAATATTACAGCTATAGTCCTATAAATAATCTACTCCTAAGTAAATATATTCTTCCTAAATATATATTAAAGGTAAGTTATTTAGTTTACTATAAATATAACTTTCTTAGTAAAAAGGATAGGCTTTAAGCATAACCCAGAGTTTAAATAGCTTTTAACCTATATTAAACTAAGTATTAAAGTCCTTTCTTAATTCCTTACGTTAACATTAGGTAATATATTTTTATTATAAAATCTATTTATAAAAGGTAATAGGTAGCTTTACATAAGCTTTTCCTTAAATAATTTCTTATAAAGATTAAAACGTTTAAATAATCTATCCGTAGAATTTACTTTACCTAGTCTATACTTAATTCTAAAATTATAAGATACTAGTTCTTATAACTAGGATACTTACTTACTAATAAACTTCTTTTTAGCTATTAAAAAACTATAATTTAAATAATCTATAATAACCTAAATTTTATCTTTTACATAAGCTAAATAATATCGCCAGATGTAAAAGGCTTCTATAATTATAAGCATTTCTGCATCCAGTGTCTGGTAATACCATTCAGAGTCCCCGAGTTTACGTAATAAATAAGCTACTAAATGCCAGCTTCCTCGCTGCATTTGTAATAGTATAGCGCTAATAGTATAATTTAATACATCTGTTTCTATACGTATTAGTGCATCGGGATTAAAATAGGCTAGTATTAGTTCTTTGAAAAACCTTTATTTTAGCTTATTAAAAGCAGCCTTTGCGCTGCTAGAGAGCTATAAAGGTCTAGTTTTTCTTCCTTTTATTAGATCTGTAAGTAGTATAGTAATTTTACTATAATTTTTAATAAATCATCGGTAAAAATTTATAAATCCTAGAAAAAATAAAATTTTATTTACGCTGTAAGGTTCCAGCTATCTAGCTACTGCTTTAATATAATCCTTTTCTATATAGATTCCCTTAGGATTAATAATAAATCCAAGGTAGGAGATAATAGTAGTATAGAATTTACATTTCTATAAGTTAGTATATAACCTATATTTTTAAAGCCTTTCTAATATTATAAAAATATACTTTATATACTTAGCTAGATTACTACTATATATTAATATATTATTAAGGTATATAATATAAATCTAGTTAATAAGTTTACTAAGGACTATATTAATATATATTTAAAAGGTAGCTAGTATATTTATAAGCCTAAAAGGCATAATCTAGTATTTATATAGTTTATATTTATATTTAAATACTATCTTTAGCTTATCTCCCTTACGGATTTATAGATAATAATAAATATTTTTTAAATTAAATTTAAAAAATATAACTACTCCTTTAAGTTTATTTATAATTTTATAAATTAATAAAAAAGGGGTATAGTTTTTATAAATTACCTAATTTAAAGTATAGTAGTTAATATAAAGTTATAGCTTACTTCCTTTCTTTAAAATAAATAATATAAATACTTTATAAAAGCTAGTAGATTATTATATTTATCCTTATTATAAAGCTATTTAAATATATTTGCAAAATACTATTAACTCTTTCTCTACTAGAGAGTAAATAGGTCCTTAGAAAGGTTTAGCTCTAGGTTTAAGTTTAATTAAGTAAAAGGGGCTGTCTAAAGGTATTAATTTTACAGCTTCCTCTTCTAAAAAAATACTTATATATTATTAATATTTAGGGGGCAGTATTTTAGGTGCTTTATTTTTATTAAATACTGCTATAATATCTTATTCTATAACGTTATATAATATATATTACTCTTCTTCTATAGTAAAAATTATTTATATTTTAGCTTCTCTTACCTATCTACGTACTTACTATATTAAAGTAGCTATTTATAAGCTTCCTAGCGTAATTTAGTAATAGAAAATATTCCGTTTAATATTAATAATAGGATTAATATTATCCTCCTAAGGTCTTCTTAGTAGTATATTATCTAATATATCTACTACTACAAAGCTTAAATACATCCTTTTCGCTACTCCTTAGTTATTAGTTATTTCTAATACTTTTACTATATAACTATAAAGTTAACTATATTCCCTATATATTAATATAAAAGCAAGATCCTTAATTAATAGCAATAGGGTATTACTAACTAATTATTTACTTACTATATTAATATTACTACTATTATTAAAAATAGTAGTAATAGATTTCCATCTACTTACTACCTACAGCCTAGTTAATCTTCTTATAATAAAAAAAATCCTAGGTAAGCTTTAAAGTAGGTAAATACCTAATTCCTAGGCCCTTTAAACACTTACTAATTCTTAGTTAACGCCTTTTACTAAAGTAGTATTAAAATTTCTCTTTATAAAATTATTATATATTTTATTAGTATATCTACTATTACTATACTATAAGTAATTAGGTTCCTTATAGTAATTAAAGTAATATCTTACTATTCTATATTTATAATATATAATATTTAACTTTCGCTTATTTTATAAAAAAGTAGATAAATTACTAGTAGATTTTAATTATTCTATATCTTTATTACTTCTTTATTTATATAAAAACCTATTATTATAAAAGCGCTAGCTATTATTTAAGTTTCTACTATATAAGCTTAGTATAAACTTTATATTAGTTCTACAGCTGTATAGTAGCTGCTAGTTATTAAAAATCCCTTAGCTAATAATATTCTTCCTAACTTTTAATAGGTATTTATATATAATTAAGGTAATATAGTAAATATTCAGAAGCTAGGCAGGTATTTTACTAGCAGCAGCTTTAAACTATTATAAAAAAGCTTAAAACTTCTTAGTATCTCCTTATTATATATAATCTAGCTTTACTATAGTATCTAAAGCTTAGTTTTTAGCACTACTAAGGTTATTTTTATATTATTTAACATATTTCTTATATATTAGGTTATTATAACTTTAGCTATACTTTTAAAACTAATACCAGGTCTATCGCCGCTTTATATTACCTTCTAAGCAGTTACTTATATACTAAATCTTTATAAAATCATCTTTAAATTAATTAGGTTTTATATTAAATTAAGTATTTAAATATATAAGGTATATTTACAGTTCTATTTAGTTTTTTTCTTTAAATAAAAGGATTAAAAGCAATATCTTTTCCTATATATAAATACATTAATGCTTTAAGTTTCTATCTTAAACTTAGCTTTTTTATAGTACAGAAAGGTCTAATACCAGTTTTTTCCCAGTATTAAAATCCTATAAATACTTAATTATCCTGTATTTCTTTTAAACTTCAGTAGCTTAAGAAGTATATTCTCTTAGCTCTTTAGCTATTATATTTTCTTATTTTATAATATCTAAGTAAGGTTCTATAGTTAAGGTATTCTTTAAAAACTATATCTTATTTCTTTATAATTTTAAGTAAGCTAGTTCCTTACTATTATTATACTACTTTCTTATTACTAATTTACTTTATATCCCTATTTTTACTTTATTAGTCTCCTTATCCTTAGGAGAGAGATAAACCTATTAAAGATTAGGGTATAAAAAAGAAAGTAATAAAGTTAAAGAAGGGAATAATCTATATTCTAGCTACTCTTAAGCAGCTAGGTATTTAATAATAACTATATTTATCTTTAAACCTTCTAAAATAAAAAGGAAATCCTCTTTTTTTATAAACCTTTTCTAAGCTATAAGGCCGTAGCTTAAACTTTAACGCTTTCTTCTAGCTTAAAAGCTTCTTGGCACCTGACAATAGACTACTAAATAAAATTATCTTTAATAAAAGATTAATATTTATATTAAAATTCTAGTAATTACTTATAGTATAAATTAGATTAAAGTATAAAGTAAGTATAGCTTACTACCCTTAAAGGGATAAATAAACTAAATAAATTAACTAAATTATTAAAACCTACTTATAATACTACATTAACTTTAATTAAGATAATTAGGTAGAATACTTACCTACTGCTTAAGTATTTTATAATAGTACGCTAGTAAAATTTATAAACTATTTACTATTTTACGTAAACTATAGGTTTAAACTAGATTTATATTAACTACTTATTAAAAAAGAAAACGCTAGTAAAGCTATTATTATAGTTAATAAACTTAAGTAACTATATTAAGAATTATAAGTATAACTTAAATTTATTAAGTAATAAATAACTAAATTCGCAGATATAAGAAAAATTAAAGAATTAACTTTTAAAGAGGGAGATATAGTTTACCTACTTTAATATTTATAAAATAATAAATAGCTAAATATTAAAATAAATAGGCTAAGTAATAAGCTTAATTTTAAGAAACTTAAACTTTATAAAGTTATAAAGAAAATCGGACTTATTAATTATAAAATAGATCTTCCACTTACCCTAAGAAAATAAAGAAGAACTATATATTTAAATTTTTATATTTTACTATTAGAAAAAGTATTAGTAAATAAAAAAATAGGTAAAGTTATATAAAATAAAATTATTATTTAAGGTAAAGAACTTAAATATAAGGTTAAAAAACTTAAAATAATAAGATTTAATAAAGATATTTAATAAACTAAATACTTAGTAAAATAAAAAGGCTATAATAAAATAGAAAACTTATAGTAAACTATTAAAGACCTTAAATACTTAAAAGACTTTATAAATAACTTCTACTAAAGCCTAGGTTTAATAAAGAAGGGTTAAAGGTATCTTAATTAATAGCGTTAACTACAGAACCCTAAGTTACGGGATTAAATAAATTAGGTAATAATATTTTAGCCTAACGAACGGCCTCTATATTTTACGCCTCCTGCTTTATGTACTTAATACGCTTTAATTCCTCTAAATTATTAATATTATAAGTAATAGCCTATTTTATTTACTTTAACTACTTACGTTTTTAAATATAAAGACGTTTTACTTAGGTACTAGCCTTAAGCTACGCCTTTTCTGCCTTTTTTAACTTTTTATTTAATCTTAAATAATAAGTTATAACCTTATGTATTTATTATAGGGTAAGACTAAATGCTTTACAATAAGATTTTTAATTTTAAACATAAGAAAAATACTAATAGGAATCCTTCTCTAAGGTAATATAATTACAGCCTTACTTTTTATAGTAAGTGTATAATTTTATAATAAGGATAGAATTCTCTAGTATAGTATTAGTAAGGCCTTTATGCTTTTCTTTCTTTGTTTTAATATAAGCTTATTGTTATGCTTATACTTACGATTAGCTATAATAAAGGAAATAAGTAAGGTAAAAATAATAGAAATTACAATACTTACTAAAAGGTAGGAAGTAGATACTTATATACTACCCCAGCTAGGTCTTAAGGATAAAACTAATAAAAGGGGGAGAATTATATTATAACCTAGCTCTTAAGGTTATAATAATAGGCTAATAAATTAGCTAAAACTAGATTAATTATAGACTAATAGATTAATTAAGACTATTAGTATTCTTTAATAGGAAAGCTAGGAAAGCTAGCTTTTTACATAATCTACTATAGGAAAGCTAGGAAAGCTAACTTTCTAATATAATCTAGAGTATATAACTAAATATATAAGTTTACTTTATAATACTTATTAAAATACTTAAATAGTTAGTTATTATTAATATAATATTATTTAAATTAAATATTTAAATACTTTATTCTTTAGCTAGTAATAAAATTACCTATTTACTAACCTAATCGCTCTACTAATATAAACCATAGAACTACTCTAAGGTTTATCCCTTGGGAATAGCTAACCTATACTAACCCATAGGTACTAGTTCGTCACACTTAACTATATAATTTATAATAAAGAATTCTTAGGAATTAAAAGTTATTTAAAATAATAAAGTTAATATTATAAAGGAAGTAAATTTTAAATTAAAATCTTTATTAATTATTAAAATATAACTTACTTTATATTTACTTAAAAACTATTTCAAAAAATAGCTAAAATACTTTAAATTTTTAAGTAAATTTAATTATAAACTTATATATTATAAAGGATTAGAAAATAAAAAAGCTAATATATTAGGTAAAACAATTAATTATTTTTAAAAAATCCTTAATTACTAAGGTATTATACTATATTAAAATATATAAGGTAATTATAAATAGAAATCTTTTAACTTAATTTTTAAAGTAAAGAAATATAATAAACTTTTTAAAAAATTAAAATATATATAAAAAATTAAAAATTATATTAATTTCTATCTTAGGTTATATTATAAAATAGATACTTTATAAATAAAACTAAGTATTAAGTACTTCCTAAGTTATAAAAAAAGTTATAAAATATATTTATAAATATTTACTATTTAAATATTAAGGAATTATAATTATATATTAATAAATACTTATAATATATTAATTTAAAAAAATAAAAAAAATTACTATTAATATTATAATAACTTATAATAAATATTAATATACTAAATATAAAAAATATAAACTTTATGAAAAACTATAACCCTTACTAATATTTAAAGTATTATAAAATATAATTACCTTTAATTATATTATAAACCTATTATTTTTTAAAAAACCTTTCTCTAAGGTAATTTATAATAATATTTTAGTAATAGTAAATAAATGTATAAAATAAGTATACTTTTTATTATATTAAAAATTATATTTAATAAAAGATTTTATATATATATACTTAAAAATAATAATAACTAATTATAATATACTTTAAGAAATTATTTTAAATAAATAATAAACTTTTACTTTTAAATTTTAATAAAAATTTATAGCTAAACTTGAAGTAAATTATAAACTTAGTAATATATATTATTCTAAAATAAATAATTAAATAAAATAAATAAATTAAATTATTAAATAGTATTTATAATATTTTATTAACTTATAGTAAAATAATTAAATTAATAAACTACCTTTTACTTAATTATATTATAATAATATAAAATCTAAATTAACTAAGTTAATAGTATTTTATACTTTATATAAATATACTTTTTTAATATATAGGCTACTTTAGAAAAGACTTAATACTAATAAAGTATAACTTTAAGTAAAATTAATAGTTAACTTATATAAAGAATTAAAAATATAGCTAAATTTTATTTAAAAATATATAAAATATTACGTAAATAAAAATAAAATTAAAAAATTAAACCTCTAAGAGGGAAATATAGTTTACTTACTTTAATATATATAAGGCTATAAAATATTAAATATTAAAATAAATTAATTAAATAATAAGCTTAATTTTAGGAAAATTAGCTTATTTAAAATTTTAAAATTAATAATATTAATTATAAATTAAAAATATTAAAAGGTATATAACTAAAATACCTTATATTTTATATATTACTTTTAGAAAAAGCTTAAATTAATAAAATAATAAGAAAATTAATTTTAAATAAGATTATTATTTTTAAAAATAAAATAAAATAAAAAGTTAAAAAAGTTTTAGTAGTATAAAAAAATCTAAAAGAAAATAATAAAATTAAATACTAAGTTAAGTAGAAAAAGTATAACTTTATATATAATATTTAGGAACTTATTAAAAGCTTTAATATAATAAAACTTATTTAAAACTTTTAAATAAATTTAAAATTATATTTAAAACTCCTAATATTAACTACTTAGTAAACTAAGAAATAACCTAAGAAAAAGAAAATACCTAAGTTTCTTTTATTAATATAAAAAGACTTAGATTTATAAACTTTAAACTAATACCTAAGGAAGATTAGTTAATATTATTAAATACCTTTAAGTATTATAAATCTTATACTACTTAAGCCTTAAAAACTTTATTTTTTTTATTTAACTTCTGTATTTTATAATAAATTAATTTATAATTATACTTTTTAATTTTTTCTTTTATATAATAAATATAAGATAAATAACTTATAGCTACTGCTACTTTACTTTAAAGATTAATAAGCTAAGTATAAAAAAGATTGAAGGTTTTTTAGCCTTTTTTTCTTTTTTTTTTTAACTTTTTTTACTAATTTAATACTTGTATTATTAAAAAAAATATTAGTATTATTTTATAAAAAAGGAATATATTACCTATAAGAAAACGTAACTAATATACTATTATAAAAGTAATTATATTTAATATACTTATAATAATAAAATAAATCTTTAATTATATAATAGGTAATTAATTTACGAAAATAATAAAAATAAAGTATATTTACTTTAAATTTATTAGCTAAAATAAATAATATAAGGAATAATTATTTATAAGCTTTATAAAAAATAGCTTCCAACTTTTATATTTATAATAATATAATCAAAAAAAGAAGAAAATAAACTTATAAAAAATTTTAAGCTATATTTATAAATACTACTATATAATTAGCCTTAGGGATAAAATTAATAAAAAAAGGGTATTATATTACAGCCTAATCTAAAATAATAGTATATTTTATATATACCTTAGAAAAATATTAATTTTAAAAAACTAATAAATATAGAATTAATAAGCTTATTATAAGCTACCTTAGATAAATTACTCTTTAAGTAGTAATCCTATACTTAAGCTTATAATCCTTAAAGTAAGTTATTAAAAATAATTAAATATATAAAATTTAATTCTTTATACTCTTTAGATAACTTAAATAAATAATTATTAATAAAATATTAAAATTAAATATAAACTAAATTTTTATTATATTTTACTTACTTTATAATTATATTTACTTAAAGCTACTTCCTATCCTCTCTGCTAATATAAACTAATTAACTTTAGCTTATTACTTTAGGAACTTACCCTATATTATATTAGTATTAGGTCAGGACGTCATACTTTATAATTACACTTACTTAAAGTTACTTCCTATCCTCTCTGCTAACATAAATTAATTAACCTTAGCTTATTACCTTAGGAACTTACCCTATACTACTAAAGTATTGGGTCGGGACGTCACAACTAGAATAGACCCTTCAATCATTCCCCTTTCTCCCTATAAGTCGCAGACTGCGCACGTTGTAAAGTAGGATACTCAAGGTCTGCTGGATTGGATATCTCATATTTGCTATAGTTCCACCTTCAGAAAGGCCTATAACCGCCTAAGAAGGTAGGATTGATGTATCCTATATAGCACGAGGGTGCCGGGTACAACATCCGTAATTAACACCTCTATGGGATAGAGCTATGATCCTAACCTCTTGGCTCTAAGCTGTTAAAATTGCAAACAGGCCGAAAGTTAGAGGGCTGTTAAGGTCTATATATCATTAATTTCATCATAAGCCTCACGTAGTCTCACATATCACACATCGATGACTTAAGATCCATACTACTAGGCCATCAACCGCAACACCTCAGGTAAGACTCTGGAACAAGCAGTTGTGTACAGACTTAACAAGTGACGCAGCTCTCCTAAAAAAATGAATAGCCTATTGGTACTCCGAATGGAAGTGAATTTAACGCCGGCATAGTCCAACGCTCGGCGATCGCATATGACAATTTGCATGCACAGTAGTAATCATCATTAATAGTGCGATTGATTTGCGACTTTTGGCAGATTGCCGATATAAGAGGGTTACATTGTTTACTACATTGCCTACGTTACAATTATGCAAATGTGCCCATCCGCATCTGCAACTACTGTATGTCAGCACGGTAAAGACGAACGAACTCCACATGCACTATCCACTTTAAGCCAAGTTTACAAAATCTACTTATATAGAAAGACTTAAAGGCTTCAAAGACGTATAGTCGTATATAAATACTATAACTGGCATATAGGATATAACTTTGCCTCATTTAATAAACAGTTGGTGTCTTTATTAAGGAGTGCCACACGTAGTTGCTAACATTAAACGTTGCGGCTGTGCATTATGGCGCTCGTCTTCGTCTTGGCTTCTGCACTAAAAGAAGCATAACATGCAAGCATCAAAACTTTGTTATTTAACTGTATTAACGGCGCAATCTTACAAATTATTAGCTCTATAGGACAATTATTTTTCTTAGAGTAAAATTAAAGCCTGTGGCTTCAATATCTCATTGAGTTAGATCGGTCGCTTTTTATCCCTCAAAGGTCTCGAATCCTTGATTATCGTTATACCGAAATCGCTCAGCCCAGTTTCTCAGCTTTCCAAAATCGCGACACTGATGCGGAGTGCCGTATCCGTCTACACCTTTTCTATCCGCTGCGCTGTCAAATTTTGGTTTAAATGGCTCCAACGTGGAGTCGGATGTGCAGAGGATACTTTCTCTAAGATAATCCAAGCAATGGAGTGTGTGGGAGTGCGGTTCGGTGATGTTTCCTTCTAAAGCTTCGAAGAGGTCGGATTGAAGAAGATACTGCATCAAGATCCGTTAGATACAAGGCAAAAAAAAATGATGAAGCAAATTTAATGAGAGATTGTTTACATACTAGACAGTGCAGCTGGTGAAATACTGCGACAGAGAATCGTCCGGTGCCATCTGTGCTTGTGTCCTGGACATAGTCGGGCACCGGACCTGCAGCCTCTATGTTTTTTATTGAGACATATCCCTTTCCCTCTAAATTACCACACGTCAGAGAATTGTATTATATCAGATGACAATGTTGAAGGGCGTACTTGGAAACAGGTTCATCCACGCTTCGTGGCCGTGCTCTGTGCGAGGGTCATCATATACCCTCTCAGGCATGAAGGCTTTATGAATCGGTCCAACTATGATCTCCCGTTAGTTGTAAAGGAAGTAAAAAAAGCAAAATGAAGAGAATTTTGCCTACGAGGGGGGATGTCGAGCCCTGGAAGTAGTTTTACATCCTCCCTTAGCCCAGCTCTGGGCTGTACACTTTTCCATACAATGAGGCTCACTGCGACAGAAATCACTGAACTCAGCAAAGCAACGAGAGAAAGCTGTATAATCCCAAGATTCGCCCTTCTCTTCTCCATCATCGGTAGAGAGAGACTCTCGCTCTTGGAGCCCAACAGCGTGTCTTCATCTTCAGAGCCAGAGCTTCGCCGAGACATAATGCATTACTTGGAATCAAAAGATCAAAAGCAACTTCCAAGATAGGGATCCAGCTACAGTTTGTCTGGAGTTATCCACCAAAACGAAGTCGGGCGATATCATGTAAGCGATTAATTTAGTCGAGCTGTGCTAAGAAAGGAAGCTGACCGTGCGCAATGAGGGGCATTCGCAAACTACTGCTGGCATGCGAGTAAGACAAACTCCATATGCTTGGCGGGGACTCGACCCTGCAGATGCAAAAGTCCTGATGATGATAAACGCCTTGCAAGTGAGCAATTACCAGAATAAGTACCAATAAGTGGCGACAATGACGTTTTAAATGGCTCGATCAACGAAGACTTGTGCTGTTCCCAGTTTGTCTTGCATGCTGTATGTCGAATAGATTTAGCCGATGAAGGTTAAGTCGGCACAAACCTAGCAAAAGTTCATCTAAATCACACCCACAATAACCATTGACGGTTAACATGTCTGTGTTCATGCCCACTGAGAACCCACAACCATGCGTAATCTTACAGCCCATCCATGTAATATAAAAGCACTCATCGACTATTATTTGTGAGCCATCCTCGTAATACACACAGCTAGTGTCTTTCTAAGGCGCGATATCTAGGATCTTATCACCCTCTTGCAATTCCACAACCATGTCCTCGAGACTTTGGTGTGCATGAACCCACTCTCTTACAGGTTCCCAGTCGATGCACTTGTGGTTCGTGTTGAAATCCACAAAAGAACCATCTATGCCCTGGGCCGGGTCTTTTACCCAATACTGTCCGAAAACGCCCAAATCCGGCTTACACTGGAGAACCTGCCGGAGCATGTCGATGCAATGTGTGACATGTTTGGTAATTGTCTCCTCATCTTTTCCAAGGTGGTGTCCGGGGTAGTCGGGGTCTGAGTAATAATTGTAGTTGAAATAGACAGATTTGCGGATCAGGTTGAGGCAGTGCAAATGGTGATTGAACTCGAAGAGAACTGGGAAGTCCCCCGACGGCGTTTTAAGATGGTCGGAACTGATTCCAGCTCGTTCCGCCTGAGACTTGGACAATATGAGCGGTTTTGAAGTAGTACCAAGTCCTTCCCATGCTTCGTCCACCTCTGGAGAGGGGGCAAGGCGGAAGGCGGAGGTCGAGTTGGCGAGAAATGTCCCATCATAAAGAACAGAGCGATAATGAATTGGGATATCAATGGGAGTAGCTAGAGAATAGTTAATCGAAATGTGTTCACAAGAATGTTGGAAAAGGAGAAACTCAAACTCACGGTTTTCTTGCGTATGCCGTACGCACATTGCGTCGAGGTAGGAAGCCTTGTGGATGTAGAGATATGTCAAGACATGAGAGCCTAGGGATACTCCCAGTAAGCTGATCAAACAGTACAATAGTATGTTCTGTCGTTGATGACTTCTTGTCTGCCCTTTTGCGAGCACTGAGCCCCCTAAGAAAGGGTGTGACTCTTCAATAGAGCTTTCGTCTCTTTCCCTCTGCATATCCATTTCTGTTGACTTGCAACTGATTACAGTAACAATCTGAGTTGCTTTTTTTTTCTTGAGTCGTACATTAAGAAGTTTCAAGCTTACCTTCCTTTGAGAACAACATATGTGACTGATACGGGTTAGCTCATTCTCATTGTTGTTCTCAGTTATCGTCGCCTATGTATGTAAACCCCCGTCATGATATCAATGACTATTTTAGCTGCATTGTCGTGCAGGTATTGGGACCACACTCGTATCTACAAGTATGGAATCCACGACATCTCACCTTCCATTTGCAGGACATCAAGAATTTTTTCGGACAAACCTTCGGAATCACGGAATTCTTATGCCTTGGCACGATCAACTACTCGGACAAATTGTAAGCCTGTTAATAGGCATCAAAACTAGCTTGTATTCATCCACAAAGCAAGTTCCGTTGGGGACTGTCCCCCACTGACTAATGAGCCCCATTTGTCCACACGACACTGTGATGGTGGGATTAGATATCTTAAAGGAAGAACGATGCCACCAGATCCGATCTCTTTGACTTGTGTTTAATAATTATCCCACCAAAGATATTTGATTCGCTACCAATATCACTATCAAAATGAAGACATCTCTTTTCCTCAGCTGCATTACACTTGCGGCCACAGTGGCTGCTGCTCCTGTCCCTGTAAACCATTCACTCCTTATCCTCTCTCTTCTCAAAGCTAACTGCTTGCTCTTTTCCTAGGGATCGGACGCTGTTGCTAGCTACGAATGGAAGAAGGACACCCAGAGCACTGATGGTGTTGCCAGTTATGAATGGAAAAAGGATACTCAAAGCACGGACGGTGTTGCCAGTTATGAATGGAAGAGGGGTACTCAGAACACTGATGGTGTTGCCAGCTATGAATGGAAGAAAGACACCCAGAGTACTGATGGTGTTGCTAGCTATGAGTGGAAGAGGGGAAACCAGAACACTGATGGTGTTGCCAGCTATGAATGGAAGAAAGACACTCAGAGCACGGATGGCGTTGCCAGCTATGAATGGAAAAAGGAGTAAAAGGGATGCTAGCAACGTTACCAAATACAATTATCAGGTTACTATTATAGTTATCAAATTAAGCTTCTTTAAACTCAAGTTGTCAAGTCCCCGGTAAAGATGGTAGAAACTCGTTCAATCCAGAATTCTTCTCTATTCTTTTCATATCTTAAGACTAAATAACTTGATTTATTTCAAAACACAATTCGCTACCGTATGCTTTAACAGGTGGTAAAATGATTGATGAAGCATCACTTGGCGAATTACAAAGCAACGGCAAACTAATTGCCGGCTTTTCGCAATCTGTTTCCTTGGTTCCGTAACGTGTCTTGGCAAGTCTTTTGGCTGTCAAGTATCTGAGAGGTTCGTATCCAAGTAGCGGCCGTCCCCTGCCCAATTTTGGTTCTAATATCTTTCTATATTCAGACTTGATATCAAGGTTGCTAACGAAAGTTCTTTACCTCAACAGGATAAACTGCTCACAACCCCACCATGTATTAGTGACAATGCATCGACCAGGGTGACTCCCGGCCTTGATTAGCCACTGTGGTTATTAAGCCACCAGGTAGCTGTGTTACGGACTAATTGCCTAAGCCATTGGTATCCGATATCCTCACAACAAGCTTAGTTGCGCTAACTGAGCCATTCTTCAAGCGTGTAAGTGCGCTCTCTAGCCCGTGAAGCCCGCCGGGCACTACTTCATGCGGATGCGCGCTGAACCAGCCTTCATTCAATCCTCTACCGATGAATCTCAGCATGACAGTTGTAAAGTGCGTGATTCCTACGCTTTGTCCTTTAGCGTTAGGCCAGGTAAGCGCGTCATTGCCAAGGTCTACCTGGCTTGTTTCAACTGCTGAGTTGATAAGCGAAATCCCCTCCGGAATTAGACCGGATGGAATGTTCAGTACAACAGCAATCTTCCCAATAGTTTTGTTTATCACCCGAGAGATATTCAGAACCGTTTCCTTTTCGCTTACAGCATCAAGGGCGAATTCTGGCTCTTTGTTGCCTAAAGCTGCCTTGATCGCTTCGACCACAGCATCGTCTCCTTGGCGATAGTCAACAATTGTGTCGCCACGAGACCTGTCAATGAGCGTCTCTACAAAATCGATTCCCCTTCCAGCAACTGCGACGATAGGATGAATATTCGAGAGGACGGCTAGTCTAACGGCGTAGGCACCTACGGCTGATGCCGCGCCGTAAACGATGAATGGCTGAGGCTTATCGCAAGGATCCCAAGGGTAAGGGAGCGGAAGACGACGATAGAGCCCCAAACAAGAGGTAATGGCTGCCAATGGAACAGTTGCAGCTTCTGTTCAGCAAAGTCAGCGGTTTGTACGTCTGCTCCGAAAAGTGACTTTGAGACTAACCTTCGAAAGAGACATGGTCGGCCAGATGAAATGCCATGCTCTCCCAGGCAATAGCATACTCTGCCCAGCCCCCTCCCGGGCCCAATGTTTTATGGAATACACCCACCCGGTCGCCGACTTTGAACTCGGTTACACCCTGGCCAACTGTATGAACAACTCCTGAAAAGTCGTCGCCCTCGTTGGAATAAGTGACTCCGGGTACAGCGCCATCTGCTACTTTCCAGTCTTTGGGGTTCAGTCCAACGCAAGCCACCTTGACAATCATCTGAAAGGGTCCCGCAGTTGGTATAGGGGACTCAACAACATCAACCTTGGGCCCTGGATATGCGAGTGCCTCCTTCATTCTGGATATTGGCACAGAAATTGACAGACAGGATATCCCTTATTCGCAGCAGAGAGTTGATTCTTTTCTTGGCTGAAAAATATCACCAAAGGCTCTTTCTTGAGTATATGCTCTCAAAAAGAGTATTGCATCATTTATTTTCATGATCATTAAATATTTATATAAAGTCTAATGCGGACTTCAACAGACAACGCCATCTGTCTCATCATTTAATTGCGACAGAGCGGACATGGGAATAACTATTATTAATATTTCCGTAATTGGGAATTTTCATGGGAATATTGGTCAGGTACCCCTTGAAGCTTAGAAATCGTTAATATCAAGAATCTCCTCATCCTTTCTCTTTCTGGCCGTGAAGTTCCAGTCGTGCCCATATTTATGCTCAAGGAGGCAATTCATGAGTGGGGCATGGAGTTGCAACTGTTCTTAGAAAGGCATTACATAGAAGCTTCCGCCTCCGCAAGTCCGCATCACAGCCCTAAAGATACGCAAGTACATGTATGTATGTAATAAGCTTAAAGTGAATACGCCCCGTGATTCATGGATGAATGGATGACTTGTGGTTTCGGGCCAGTAGCTTTAAGTTTTCACCACTGCAATACTAATTAGTCTCGTCTTCCTGAGAGAACGAGAAATTATTGTCCACAGCAATGCAACAGCTGGAGCATTGTTAAAAGCAGTCGTGTTATAATCTTTCTTTATGAGGGACTTGATGAACTTAGGATAAAGAGACAAAGTGGCCCAGTATGCTAAGTACTATCTAAATAATAACGCATGCCCCTAAACCAGAGTATTCTGCATACATGTAAGCTGTGGACAATTAAACCAAATCGAGGTTAGGAATGCAATACCTTTATCTGCACAAGAACCTCAATTCTGTGACCCCCATGCCTATCTCTGCGTTAGAGTAGAGAGCATCGCTGCAGGAAACATCTTTGCTTATAACAGCGTCCCAAAGATGCTGTCGGACAGCTTTCCAAGCTCCCGGCACACTTGAAGAATATCTACACTTACAACCCCATCCGTCGTCGAAATGGCCTACCTCGGCTGCAGAATTCAAGCCCCATTGACCGGCCATTTTGTCCATACACTCTTGATACCAGCCATCGTGGTGCGCACCTGCAATATGGGCATTGCAACGGACCATTACCACAGGTCCGAAGATCGCTACGGCTTCGGAGGGTGTGGTTGCGTTAACATGAGTGGCAGCATCCACGGCAAGGCTGTGGGCGCCGCCCCAGGTGCCAAAGAAGGCCAAAGCAGGTAGTCCAAAAGATGTACGCATCTTATCTCCTAATCATAAGATCGCGTACATTAGTTTTCCTGTTTTGCTCGATTATCAATGTTATGGGATCATCTGCAGGACAACATACCAATGAACAGAATTTAAGGGACTGGAAAAAAACGTAAGATAGCCCTCCTTTAATTTCATAGAGGAAAAAAAACAGAAAAGTAGAATCAGGATGTTCTATATTGGAGAGAAAAGACAGTCTTGATGAATGAATCTTTCATTCTCCGGCTACTTGAGCATTTTATAGAGGATGTGAGATCAGCAAAGCTATTCCAGCTAGATCAATGAAAGGCTATGCAGGATCAAGAATTAGGATCAATCCTTAGCTCGTTTCAAGCGGCGATGACCGATTGTTTGTTTGTTTGCTTGTTGTCTATGAACGATCCCGCTGACAAAATAACAAAATCCCTTACGGTCAAAGAGGTTGGCCCGAGCTAGTTATGTAAATATTACCGCTCTCTATCATGCAAACAGGGGATTATTCTAGGTACGTCGGCTGATATAGGAAATAATAAAAGAAATATAGAAAAGCCCTTCTGCACTATGAGAAGGGGAAAAGGCTCCAAGTAATAAATGTCTCTAAAATGCTAACATACTCTCTAAAGAATAGGAACTCTTTTCTCTTTCTTTCCGATTATTACCACGGTATAATGTAAATGAGTTGGTAGGCATATTGCTGTAGCCTATCTTCTGACAGCCGATTTACTCAGGTTAGTGAACCCGTATTGAGTTATTTTGCTAGTGTAATTGTTTGTTTGGAAGCAGCGGGCCGAAGCCCAAGCTGAAGCTGTAAATAGCCGCGGTATAGCGTACGCGGCCGGAGGATAGGCGCATAAAAATAGGTAGGTTGGATTGTAGCTATAGCTATTGCTAGCGAGTAGAAATTTGACGAAGGCCTTAGATTCAGGAAGACTGTGAGGTTATGGTTTGAGGAGGCCATAGCCGGAGCTGGGTTTTGGGGAAAGCCAAGTTCCTTGAAGGAGAAGAGGAGGCTTATAGAAAGAATGATGGCTTTTCTTTTAATATGTTCACTATCTATTTTTCTTTTTCTTTTTTTATTTTAAGACAATTGAACGTCTTATCAGCGAGCGAAGGAAGTAATAAACTCTTAAAATTTCCTCCTTTTGAGTGCTGTTAGAGGTTACCAAGCCTCACCAGCGACTTTTGGATAAGGGCCCTATAAATACCCCGCTTCTGCTACTGTCGCACTAACAGCTGCAAAAACGGGGAGGTGTTTACAGGGAAAGTTGGTAATAACTGATTGAACTAAACCTTTGCGAAGCGTAACCAAGGGAGTTAAGAACCAAAGTCAAAATACGCAAACCGGCCGCAGCCATAGTGTCCAAACACAACACAACAGCTGGCTTCAAGCCTACAACTTATAGTCCAATGAATCAACCAATGTAAAAGCCAGCTAATCCATTTGGTGATAAAGGCAGCGACAGTCCTACTCAAAATGGATTACACACTT
The DNA here is from genome assembly GCA_020045945.2 of Trichoderma semiorbis. NCBI lineage: Eukaryota > Fungi > Ascomycota > Sordariomycetes > Hypocreales > Hypocreaceae > Trichoderma > Trichoderma semiorbis. Next base: position 4,684,760 of record CM034695.1, read on the forward strand.
CTTTCAAGATGAAACAACCCAACGAAACAAAGCAATAGGCACCAATAACCCCAACCCTTGCAAAGGCGACAATGAAAATCATCAAAATGGCCGATAAAGCTGGTTAAAGGCAGCAAACAAGCTTCCCCCATACTAGTATTCGATTTAATATCACCAGATCTAACCCTCGTCATCTGAGCAAGTTCTGTTGCCAGTTTAAGCTTCTTCCTCTATATATTTTCACAATTTTGTCATTGTTAGACTTCACGTACAGTGGAAACCGAAATGAGTGTCCGCGCCTTTCAATTTAAAGTTTCTATCCGCACGGGCCATTTGTGTGGCGCAGCGTGGCTGATACCGTGCGCGGCGCCCAGCAGGTCGTACACCTCAGCAATGAATGCCAGAACTGGCTTTTGCTCGTAACAGCAGTCAGTAATGGCTGACGCCTAACTTTTAAGGCATTAACACATATTATTGTCGCCAGGTAGGCAGCAAGGTAATCGGCCAGTTCACGCCACCAAGAAGGAGCCGGAACAGGCTGATTTGACTTGACGGGTATATGACTCTACAACCTGCTGCCTAGCAATATAAATTAATCAATGGTATATTATGTACTGTAATAATCTGACAAAATTTACCAGTTGATATAAGAATAAAGCAGGTACGTAGCTGAGCGTCTGCATGATAGCTCGTAAAATCATGAGGAAACGATTAAAATAGCTGCCCGGACGTAATATTATCACCATTATATACAAGGAATTCAACATAGGAACTTGTCAAGCTGTCCAATTATTGTCGAGGTGGGATAATTAATGATAAAATTAGCCTAGCAATCAGACATCGCACTTAATGACTAGGTTAAGATCTTAAAGCCACTCCATTACACAATCGAGCAATAGATTACACTTATATTCTTTAGGATGCCCCTTGGTCATTGATAAAACAAACAAACAAACAATTTAGGATGCCCTTAATCCAGCAACTAGGAAAGCACCGTTGTATATTTCAATATATATAACGTCCTGACCTAATACTTTAATAGTATAGGGTAAGTTCCTAAGGTAATAAATTAAGGTTAATTAATTTATATTAGCAAAAAGGATAAAAAGTAGCTTTAAGTAAATATAATTATAAAATAAGTAAAATATAATAAAAAATTAGTTTATATTTAATTTTAATACTTTATTAATAATTATTTATTTAAGTTATTTAAAAAGTATAAAAAATTAAATTTTATATATTTAGTTATTTTTAAAAAAAAGTATTATAGTTTATTACTTCTTAAAATATCTAAAGCGCTTATATAAATTATTTTAATTATAAAAGTATTAATTTTTATTAATTTTTTTTATAATTAGTTATTTAAGTAATAGTTTTTTTATAATACTTTTTTTTATACTTTTTATTAATTAAATTATAATATAATACTTTTTTTTTTATTAATTTTATTTTTAATACTTAATAAAGTCTTTATGCTTAATTTAATTATAATATATAATTTTTATAAAATATATTTTCTTTTTTTTTTATTTTTATTATACTTAATTTATTTATAAAAGTTTATAAAAAATGTAAGAATTTTTCTTTAGTAAAATATATATTAACTTTTAAAGTAATTATAAATATATTATATACTTATTATTATTATTCTAGACTAGCCTATATAATTTCTAAAACCTTTTTTTATTATAAAAACTATATAAAAGTAAAGAAATCTTATAATAATATTTTTATTATAAATATTTATAAATAATCTTAATATAGTAATAATTAACTTTCTTTAGTTAAAAAAGTAATAGCTTAAAAGTATTTTTTAAAGTATAAAAAAGAAAAGTATAATAAACTAAGTCCTATAGGTACTATAGGCTAGCTATTTCTAAAGAATAAACCTTAAAGTAGTTTTATAGTTTATATTAGTAAAGTAATTAAGTTAGTAAATAAGTAAACTTATTATTAACTATAGAATAAAGTATTTAAATATTTAATTTTAATTACTATATTATAATAATAATTAGTTATCTAAGTATTTTAATAAGTAATATAAAGTAAACTTATATACTTAGTTAGCTAAGTTAAATTATTACTAAATATTAATAATTTTATTATAAATTATTCTAAAGTTTTAATAATCTATTTTTAAATTAATAAATTATTAAATAATTTAGTAATTTATTTTTAATTAATTAGTTAGTCTAATATTTATTTATAATTAGCTACTCTATAAGCCTATTATTATAATTATAAAAGCTAGGTTATAATATAATATTTCTTTTTATTAATTTATCCTTAAGACCTTACTATAAGTAGTATATTTTTATATATTTATAAATAAGTATTTTTTATTTTATTTCTATTACTTTATTTAATTAACTTACTTAATTATAATGAATTGTATTATTAAAAATCTTTAAAAATATAAAAGTAAAAGAGTTTTTTTAAACTTATTTTAAAAAGTATTAAAAAAATAAGTAAATATAATTTTTTTTATATTGTAAAGAAGTTTAATAAATATTTATTATTTTTAAATAATTTTTTATAATATTTAAACTATATATAACTAAATAAGTTATACTATAATATCACGACCCAACCTTTATGGTCACAATAATGGGCCTACAGGGTAGGCGCTCTCGGATAAACATCAGACCGACTGACCAATCAGAACTGGGTCGATGGGAATCGACGACGATCCGTGTTAATTTAACCCCAGGATCGATAAAAATCATCAACAATCCGTAACGATCTAGAATACACGACTGGATATATAAGTTTACTTTATGTCACTTATTAAAATACTTAGATAGCCAGTTGTTATTAATATAATAGCATTTAGATTAAATATTCAGATACTTTATTCTATAGCTAGTAATAAAATTGCCTGTCTACCGACCTAATTGATCCGCTAATATAAACCCTAGAACTATTCGAAGGTTTGTCCCTTGGAAAGCACTGTCTATACTAATATATAGATACCGGTTTATTACATATAATATAAAAAATCTAACTACTAATTAATTAAATTAAATATTTACTTAATATTTTTAATTAAAAAATAAACTTAAATTTACTAAAAATATCTTAGCTAAAATAATTATAAAAGTTTTTTAATTATAAAATAAAAGAAGATTTAGTATAAGTAAATATATTATATTATTACATAGGGTATTATAAATCTAATGAAATTAAATATAGTTAAATATAAAAAAGTAGAAGCTGCTTATTAAGCTATAATATTATTACCTAATTTAATTAATTCTATAATTATAAATTTTATAATTAATATTATTAATTAAAATACTTTTAACTTTTTTTTATTAAACTTAAACGTTAATAAAAGTTATTTATAAAGTCTTCTAAGTATTTAAAGTCTTTACTAATTTACTATAAGTTTTTTATTTTATTATAGCTTTTTTATATTACTAAGTATTTAATTTATTGAGTATTGTTATTAAATTTTATTATTTTTAAATTTTTTAACTTTATATTTAAGTTCTTTACCTTAAATAATAATTTTATTTTATATAACTTTACTTATTTTCTTATTTATTAATACTTTTTCTAATAGTAAAATATAAAAATTAAAATATATAGTTTTTTTTTATTTCCCTAAGGTAAATAAAAAATCTATTTTATAATTAATAAATTTAATTTTCTTTATAATTTTATAAAGTCTAAGTTTTTTAAAATTAAATTTATTATTTAGCTTATTTATTTTAATATTTAGCTATTTATTATTTTATAAATATTAAAATAAATAAACTATATTTTTTTTTAAAAAAGTTCATTTTTTTTTAATTTTCTTTATATTTATAAATTTAACTATTTATTATTTAATGAATTTAAGTTATATTTATAATTTTTAATATAAATCCTTAAGTTTATTAACTATAATAATAACTTTACTAGTATTTTCTTTTTTAATAAGTAGTTAATATAAATTTAATTTAAATTTATAATTTATATAAAATAGTAAATAATTTATAAATTCTACTAGTATACTATTATAAAATACTTAAGGAATTAATAAATATTTTACTTAATTATCTTAATTAAAATTAATATAATATTATAAGTAAATTTAAATAATTTAATTAATTTATTTTATCTATTTATTTATTTAAGGGTAATAAGCTATACTAGCTTTATATTTTAATTTAAGTTTTACTATAAGTAATTACTAAAATTTTAATATAAATATTAATTTTTTATTAAATATAATTTTATTTAATAATTTATAATTTATATATATATATTAGAAAAGTATATAAGCTAAGCTTTTTATAACTTTTTTTATTACTAAAATAAAGTAAGTTATTTTTAAAAGTTAATTAATTATTATAAAAATATTATTTTAAGTTTTATTAATTATAAGTTTTTTTAAAAGTAAAAGCTTTATAATATAATTAAATATTATTAATTTTTAATTTTTAATTAAAATTAGTAAAAGTTATGATTTTTTATAAGTAAAATAATATAATACCTTAGTTTATTTATATATTATATATTCTAATATAATCTTTTATATTTATATTTTAATATCTTTAAATTTAAAGTAGTATTTAATTTATTATATAGTTTTTTTAATTTTATAGTATTTATTAAGTTTATATATATAAATTAATTTTATTATTTTATTTTATAAATCTTCTAATACTTAAATAAGTTTATTTAATATTAAGTATTTAATATTTATAAAAATATTTTTTAAATATTATTTATTATTTTAATATTTAATATATTTCTTTATATAATTAATAATTAAATTATTTATTTTAATTTAATATATAATCTTAATTAATTACATTACTAAGTTATTATATTAATTTGCTTTTTAATATTTAAGCTTAAACTTTTAGAATTTTTTAAAAATAATTTAAATATTTACTAAATATATTAACTTATTTATTATTTAATTTACTATAGGAAGGTTATATTTATTATTAAGAGGGTTAGTAAAGCTGTAATAGCTAAGTCAGAGGAAGGCTATACCCTAGCCTTTAGTTTAAAATCCAGAATCAATCCATAGCCTAACCTAATCGGCCACAGTCGACTAAGTTAAACCTTAAAGATTCAGGCTACAAAGTATAGCCGTTTAAGGTTTAAGACCAAACTTAAAATACGTACGTAAAACAGCCTAAATAATAAAGTTTAAATACAACGCAACTAATGCGCAAAAAGGCCCGAACAACAAGGTTTAAGCATAACGCAACTGTTACGCTTTAAGCCCGCGACTTATAGTTCAATAACTTAACTAGACTAGATAGGCCTATTGTATCCTTCCGTCAGGTTATAAAAGGCAGTGATAATCCCTAAAAATAGATTACGCACGCAACGCAAAAGACTACCTAAAGAGACAACGCACTACAAAAGCAACAAACCCTTTCAACAAAAGATAAGTCAACAGCTAATATACATCTACTATAAACAGCCACGATGGCTAAAGGTAATAAAAAACTAACTGCAACTATAGCTAAGATAATAGCTACTACTATGAAAACTTACAATAAGGCCGTTATTAACGCTGCAGAGAAGGTCTGCTAGAGCCTAAAGAATAAAAAAGGTAAAAGAGGGCAACCTAAACTAACTACGAAAGAGAAGACGTAGATTAGCTGGGCTAGCCAATAGCTGCTAAATAAAGGTTTAATAGCAACCTATTATTCTAATCTTAGTTAGGTAGTTTATCCTCTGTACCTAGGAGAGGTATTTAGTATATAACTAAAAATTCTTTATTAGAAATTAAATATTTAAGTTTTAGTTTATATAGTTTTTTAAAAAAATAAGTAATAAGCTTAAGCTTTTGTTTATATTATTTAGTTAACTAAGTATTTTACTAATTATATAATTTAAAGTATTAGTTTTAATAATAATAAGCTTATTTAAGTTAAATATTATAATACTAGTATATTCATAAAAGTTTATTTAAAGTAATCAAAAATTATTTAAGTATCTTAAGTAAATTTAAATTTAATATTTGTTTTATTAAGTTTATAAGTAATATAATAGTTTTTAAAAAATCCTTAATAAAATATTAATAATAATTAATAAATTCTAGGAAACTTTAGACTTACTTAATATTCTTAAGTAGCTTTTAATTATTAATTACTTTAAGTTTTTTAAGGTTTATTTAGATTTTTCCTAAGGTAATAATATATTTTAAAGATATAACCTTTTATATATAAAAGTTATATTTCTTAGGCTTTACTAGGAGTTTATTATTTTAAAGTATTTATAATACTTTTTTAATATATATTTTATATTTTTCTAAATTCTTAAAGTAAATAAAAATATTATTAAAGTATATAATAATAAAATAATTTATATAATTTTATAATATATAATTAATTATTTTTTAAAAAGTTACTATAGTATTTATAAATTTAAAAAGTATTACTTAATATTTATAAAGTTTATATTTAATATAAAAGGTAGTTTTTTATTTATTACTTTTTTAATTTAAATAAAGTTATAAATTTTTTTAAAATTTAATAAAGTAAAAATATTAGCTTTTATAAATTAGTTTTTAATTTTTAAAATTAATAATAGTAATATAATATTTTTCTTAATTATTATATTTAATTATTAATAATTTATAATAAGTTAAAGTTTACTATTTTTTTAAAATATAAATATAATTAAATATTTTACTAAGGATTTAAAAAATTAAATATAACTTTTTTTTAATTAATCTTTAATTTAATTATTAAGTATTTTAAGTTTAGTAGTACTAAGGTTATAAATCTTATTAAATATTAATACTATATTATTTATACGTTAAATTTTATAATTTTATTAATTATATTTTAATAATTTAGTATTAAATTCTTTATTAAAAATTAATATATATTAAAGGTTTATTAATATTATTTTGTTTAAATATTTTAGTATTTATTAATCTTAATAATATAATTCCTTAACTTTTTATATAATTAAGTTAAAAAACTTAAGCTATTTTTTCTTTAGATTTTTAATATATTTAATTATTTTTAGAAGCTTCTTTAGTTTTTTAAAATATATTTATTTTATAACTTTTTTTTTATATATTTTTATATTTTTTTATATAATATAAAAGTTATTAATTTTATTATTAAGGATATTATAATATTTTATTAATCCTGTTAATTTAATTATAATATATTTTTAAAATTAATTAATTTAAAGTAAGTTTACTATTTTACTTAGCCTTTAATTTAGTTAATATTAAAGTTATATAACTTAAGCTAATTATATTTTAAAAGTATATTATATTTTATAATGTTTATAATATTAAAACTAAATATATTTTTAATTTTACTAATTTAATACTTTTATTATTAAACTAATTAATAATAACTTTACTATAAAAAGATATATTACTTATTAAAAAATATAACTAATACTTTATTATAAAAATAACTATGCTTAATATACTTATAATAATAAAATAATATAAGTAAAATATATTTGCTTTAAATCTATTAGTTAAAATGAATAATATAAGTAATAATTACTTATAAGCTTTATACAAAACAGGTTTTAAAACCTTTATACTTATAATAATATAATTAAGGAAAAGGAAAAATAAATAAACTTATAAAATTAAACTATACTTATAATACTACTATATAACTAACCTTAGGGATAAAATTAATAAAAAAGGGGTATTATATTACAGCCTAATCTAAGACTAAAAAAGTATAATAAGAATATACTTTAGAAAAATACTAAACCTAAATAATTAATTATTATAAAAGTAATAAATAAATTATAAACTACTTTAAAAAAAATTACTTTTAAAATAATAATCTTATACTTAAGCTTATAATTTAAAAAGTAAGCTATTAGAAATAATTAAATATATAATTTAATTCCTCATACTTTTTAAATAACTTAAATAAATAATTATTAATAAAGTATTAAAATTAAATATAAACTAAATCTTTATTATATTTTACTTACTTTATAATTATATTTACTTAAAGTTACTTTTTATCTTTTTTACTAATATAAACTAATTAACTTTAGCTTATTACCTTAGGAACTTACCCTATATTATTAAAGCATTAAGTCAGGACGTTATAGATCCTTATAGAATATACCTAAGATAAAGTTATTTTATTTTAATTAATAAAAGATAAAAGCGCTAGACTTAAATAGCTAAAGCGCTTTATGTAGTTGCTCCTTAAGATAATAAAGTAATAAACTATATTACTTTATAAAGTAATAACTTACTATATAAAAATAAAATATTTATATTTATTAAATAACTTAAATAATTAATTATTAATATAATAATAAAATTAATTTTTATATTTAATTTACTAAGTTTATTATAAATTAATATATTTATTTAGGTTATATTTATAACTATATATAACTCTATTTAAATTAACTAGGCCTAAAGAGAAGACTTTAATTAGTCTTAGTATAATAGCTAACTACTTAAATTTCGCAATAAATACTAGGAAAACCCTTTTATTAACTTATATAACTTTAAAACTTAAAGCTAATAAATTAAATTAAAAACCCCTGGTTTATTATACTCCCTAGTGTTTTAAAGTACCCTAAGGTATTTAGTATATAGCAGCTGTTTCTTTATACTACTATATAAAGGCTTAGGTAAACCCTATGGTCCTTAGGTTATATATTCTATATTATTTACAATAGTAAGATTATAAAGTAAGTAAGATTTAAACCTATAACCTTCTGGCTTTTAGTTAATTTTATAACTTACTAAACTAACTTACTTTATTAATATATTTATAATTATAATTATAGGGTTATAAGTTAAGTATTATAACCTAACTCTTATAGTTATAATAATAGGCCTATAGAGTAGGCGCTCTTAAATAAACATTAAACTGCTTAATTAATTAAAAAGTAATTAATAAAAATTAATATTAATTTTAATTAATATAGGAAAGAATTAATATAAATTATAATTAACTTGACTTAATTTTAAAATATATAATTAAATATTTAAGTTTATATTTATATTATCTTTTAAAAAATACTTAAATAACTAATTTTTATTATAGTAATTAAATTAAATATACTAAAGCACTTTTATTTAAATTAGTAATAGAATTATTTATTATATTAATTTAATTATTTTACTAATATAAACTTAGAACCTAAAGGTTTATCCCTTAAGAATAGCTAACTTTATGATTCTTATAAAACCTAGTTTATTATATAATAATAACTTTTATTTAAATAGTTACTTTAAACCTATAGGTAATAAAAATAATTAATAAATTTTGAAGTTTTAAAAGGAAGTAATATTAATTATAATATTAATATATAATAAACTTATATTAAAGATAAAAGTAATAGTAAAAATATATAAAATATTTAAAATAAACTTAAACCTAAAGTCCTTAAAATATTAATAAAAAATATAAATAATAAAAATTATCTTAGTATTTTTAAAGCCTTAGTACTTTAGTTTATTAATACTATTAATTAATAATAAATTACTATTAATAACTTTATAAATAAAATAAATACCTAAGAATAATAATAAAGAACTTAACAATTATTAAAAAACTAAGTATTATTTATTATTTTATTAGTTTTAATATTCTTAGTAGTATAATTTACTAAAGGAGAATAAAGAAGCCTAAAGAAATTATTAAAGTATTTATACTAAAATACTTTAATAAGAGCTTAAAAAAGATAATTATGTTTGTTATTAATATAAAAGCTTATTTTTAATATTTTTTAACTATTATATAAAATATAAAAGTTAAAGTATATATAATAAAAAATAAACTTATAGAAGCTACTAAAAATTAATTTAAACTTTACTTATAGGACTTTAAAAATAATTAACTTTAATAAAAAAACTCTATTATAATAACCTTTTTGAATAATTACAAAATTTTTAAATAATAATTTATAATATTTTTTAGTTAAATTAATAAAAGAAAAAGCTAAAAACTAATTACTTAAATTATATTAAATAAGATTATACTTTAAGTATATATTAACTTTTATTTATACTTATATTAAAATAAACCTTAAAGAGTTAGCTAAAAAAGTATTATATAAAAATAAATTAAAATCTCAAGTTAAAAATAAACTTATATAAAATAATTTATTAAATACTTTTATTATACTTTTAAAAAAAACTACTTATATTAATAATTATTTATATAAGTAAAAATTTAAAAAGTAAAATAAAATAACTAAAAATAAGTTTAATTAAAAACCTTTTTATAATATTAATTAAGGAAAAAAAAACTTTACTTTTTTATAATAAGCTAAGCTCCTATAGTATTAATATAAAAGGAATTCCTAAGGGATAAACTTTATACTAGGTTTATATTAGTAAATAAGCTAGGCTAAACTATTAGGTAATTAATATAAATAAAAGTGTTTATTTACATAACTAATAGTAAATACTTTATAAGTATAATTAAATATTATTTTATATTTATAATTAATTATTTAAACTATTTTAAATAAGTATTATAAAACAAATATATAATATAGTATTTACCTCTCCTAAGTACAGAGAATAAACTACCTAACTAAGATTAGAACAATAGGTTACTATTAAACCTTTATCTAGCAGCTATTAGCTAAGTAGTAGTACTTTACTAATTCTTTTACTTAGCAGTAGCCTAGCTAATTTATATCTTTTCTTTTATAGTTAATTTAGGTTATCTTCTTTTACCCTTTTTATTCTTTAGGCTCTAGTAAACCTTCTTTATAGCGCTAATAACGGCCTTATTACAAGTTTTTATAGCAGTAGCTATTATCTTAGTTGTAGTTACAGTCGGTTTCTTATTACGTTTAGCTATCGTAGCTGTTTATGTAGTTGTTAAAAGGGTTCGTTGCTTTTGTATAAGTCTCAGTAATGGTAATAGCTTGCTACATACTTAAGGTATATCTATAGTACACGCTCACTTTATATTAACCTAGGTAGGGTGCATTATTTCTTTAGGTAGTGTTTTACATTACGTACGTAATCTATTTTCAGGGATTATCACTGCCTTTTATAACCTAATAGAAGAATATAATAGGCCTATTTAATCTAATTGAGTTATTAAACTATAAGTTACAGGCTTAAAGCTTATATTATACTTAAACCTTATTATTCAGGCCTTTTTACATATATATTTATATTATATTTAAACTTTATTATTTAAGCTGTTTTATATATATATTTTAAGTTTAGTCTTAAACTTTAATGCAGCGGCTATACTTTATGGCCTAAATCTTTAAGGTTTAACTTAGTTAGCTGTAGTTAATTAGGTTAGGCTATAGATTAATTTTAGATTTTAAACTAAAGGCTGGGGCATAGCCTTTCTTTAACTTAGCTATTATAGCTTTACTAACCCTCTTAATAATAAATATAACCTCTATAATATTTACTAATATTTACTTTTTAAAAAGTAAATATATTCCTAATTAATTATATAAGTTAATATTTACCTATAGTAGTTATTTTATAAGTTAATTAATTATAATTATATATATATTAAGTTATAATATAATACTCCCTTTTTATTAGTTTTATCCTTAAGGCCTAGTTTATATTTTACATAAGTATTACAGCCTCTTTAATTTATTAAATAAGTATTTTCCCTTTTTAATTATTATTATATTTAATTATATAGTTAAAGGTATTATTCAAGTTATATTTTATAAATTACTAAAATTTTTAATTAAACTTTATTTACTTTATTAATTTTAAAGTAGTATTTTATATATAATACTTAAATAAAAAGATTTATTATATAATAATTAAAGATATTATTAATTATATTAATAATTATAATTCAGGTTATTTTTATAATAATTCTTACATTTCAATATTAAGTTATAAGCTTATTATATTTCTATTATTTTTATTTTACTAACTTCATAATAAATTATATTACTAAAAAGCTTTATTATCTTAAATAATAAAAAAAACTTATAGAAGAAGTTTTTATAAAATATTATTATTAATAAATGAGGTAATAAAAGTTAATAAATAAAGTATTAGCTTATTTTATATATTTTTAAAGCTTTATTATATACTTTATAACTAAAGTATAAAAATAATAAATTATAATTTAAATATTAAAAAAAATAAAGGAGGTTAATTATTATAAAAAGGAAAAGTATTAAGTAAAGTTAATTTATATATAATATAAAGAGGTATAGCTTTTATAATATATAGTTTATAAATAAGGTTAATTAATCTTTATTAAACACTAATTTAGTATTTATAAGTTTAGATTCTTTTACCTTAATAAAATGTATTTTTTTATTATTTTCTTAAGTTTTATAAAGTATTTTAATTTTTTTAGTATTTATTTTTATTATATTTATATTTATTTATAAAATTTATTTTTAAAAGTTTTTAAAGTAATATTAGTATTCTTAAAATTACTTTTTAATTCCTAGTTATTTATATTTTTATTATATTTCTTTTATTTTACTAAGTATTAAAATTTATTAATTACTTTATTTATTTTTAATAATATTATTTTATTAACTTTATATTTACGTTTTTTACCTTAAATAATAATTATATTTTTAGTAAGTTTTTTTATATTTTTATTTATTAATACTTTTTTAATAATAAAATATAAAAAATTAAATATATTAGTTTGTTTTATTCATTTAATTACTTTAGGAAGTTTAGCTTATAGTTAACTTTACTAATTTTCTTTAAAATTTTATAAAGCTTAATTTTTTTTTAATTTAGCTTATTACTTAGCTTATTTATTTTAATATTAATTTATTTTTCTTTTTAAGTATATTAAAATAAGTAAATTATATCTCCTTTTTAAAAAGTTAATTTTTAAATCTTTTCTTATTTATATACTTTTTTATATATCTTTATATAAGTTTAAGTTATATATATAGTTTTTAATATAGATTTTCAAGTTTATTTACTTTTAGTATAGCTTTTTATATATTTTTCCTTTTTTATAATATTTTATATATTTATAAATTATATTTTTTATTAATATACAATAGTAAAAGCTTTATTAATTTTAAAACTAAATTATTATAAAAGAATTTTATATTAGGTAAATATTTAACTTAATTATTTTAATTAAAGTTAATATAACTTTATAAATATACGTTAATAGTTTAATTAAAATATTTTATTTTTGTATTTATTTAAAAGTAGTAAGTAGTATTAACTTTATAATTTATATTTATTGTTACTATAGTATTTTACTAATATATAAATATAAATATTAATCTTTTATTAAAAATGATTTCTATACGTAATTTATATTTTAAGGTTATATACTTTTATATTATATAACTTAATTCTTTTATTATGCTCTTTTTTTTATATAAAATAAAAATACTTTATTTTATTAATTTATTAATAATAATAAAAATATTATTATATATTATATTTATTATAAGCTTTTTTAATAATAAAAGCTTAATAATATAGTTAAATAAAATAAAATTTTAAAAATACTTTAGTATTAGTAATAGTTATAAATTATTATAAGGGTTTTATTAATTAAACTTTATTTTTATATATAAAATATATAATTAAATTTCTTTAACTTTTTTTATATTTATAAAAGTATAATACTATTATACTTATAGTATTTTAATAATTTCTTTATATTTATATAGTAAATACTTATAGATTATTTATTATAACTTAATATATATATTATTACAATTAGCTAGCCTATAGGGTAGGCACTATAGGTAAATATTAACCTATGTAGTTAATTAAGAAATATATTTACTTTTTAAAAAGTAAATACTAGTAAATAATTACTTAATTAAAAAAATATTTACTTTTATTAAAGTAAATTTAAGTAAATATTATATTATATATTTATTTTATAATACTTATTTAAAATAGTTTAAATAATGAATTATAAATATAAAATAATACTTAATTTTATTTATAAAGTATTTTTTATTAATTATATAAATAAACTTTTTTATTTTTATTAATTACTTAATAATTTAGCTTAGTTTATTTATTAATATAAATTTAATATAGAGTTTATCCTTTAGAAATTCCTTTTATATTAACTTTATAAAAGCTTAGTTTATTATATATTTATAACTTTTATTTAAAAGTTACCTTAAATTATAAGTAATATTATTATAAAAATATTAAATAATTAAATTCTATAACTTAGATATTAAAATAAATTAAAAAAGGATTACCTTAAGTTATAAAAGTAATTATATAAAATTTAAAAAAGTACTTAAAGTTAATATAATTAATAAAAACTATTAGCTTTAACTATAGCTTTTTTAAAAAATAAAAATAAATAAAAATCCTAGTTCTTAAAGCTAAAATTATTATATTTCAGAGTAAGAAAAAAAAATAAAGTAAAATTATATAATTTAAGTGCCTTAATATTTATAATAAAAAGCTTAAAAAAAATACTTTATAAAGTTTAATATTATTTTAAATACTTTTTAAATATTTTAAAAAAATAAAAATAAAACTATTTTTATAATTGCTTATTCTACTAAAGTAATTAAAAAATAATTATAACTTATTATATAAGATTTTAAGTAAAACTTTATAAATAAATAAAAAAATTAAACTAAAGAAGTTTTTAAAATTTTATTATAACCTAGCTCTTATAATTGCAATAATAAGCCTACAGGGTAGCTAGTTATAGATAAATATCAAATTAACTAACTAATTAAAAATAAATTATTAAAACTCTAGGATAATTTATAATAAAATTATTAATACTTATTAATAATTTAACTTAGCTAACTAAGTATATAAGTTTACTTTATATTACTTATTAAAATACTTAAATAGTTAGTTAATATTATAGTAATTAAATTAAACACTTAGATACTTTATTTTATAATTAGTAATAAAATTACTTATTTACTAACTTAATTACTTTACTAATATAAACTATAGAATTACTCTAAGGTTTATTTTCTAAAAATAACTAACTTATATTAACTTATAAGCACTTAGTTTATTATATAATAATAACTTTTATTTGAATAATGACCTTAGACTCATAATTAATAAAAAATATTAAAAGAATATAAATACTAATATTTAATATACTTAATAATAATATTAACTATGAAAGGTAAACTTTAAGTAATTATTTAAATAATAATATTAAACTTATAAATACATTAATTAAAAATATAATTAATTAAACTAAGTATAATTAAATAAAAACTAAGTTTAATACCCTTAAGGCTTAACTCTAAGATTTTTAAAATAATTCTAAGGAAAAAGATAAAGTCCTTAAATTAATAAAACCTAAACTTTTTAATAAAAACTTATATAAAATAATTTTTTTTTAAAATTTTTAATTTATTTTAAATATTTTTTTATATTTTAAAAAAATAATAAATAATAAATTATTTTAATAAAAAACTACTTTATAAAAAATACTAAATCTTAGTTTTAATTTATTAAATAAGATTATAATAAAAGCTAAAATAATTATAAAAAACTTAAAACTTAAACTAAAGATATTTATATTAATTATAAAAAGTTTAAAAAATAACTTTAAAATTCCTTTAGTATAGTAAATAAATAATAAAAAACTAAGTAAAAACTTTACTTTATTAAATAAAAAGAACTATTAAACAAATATAAAGAGAGGTTATATTTATTATTAAAAAGGTTAGTAAAGCTATAATAGCTAAGTCAGAGAAAGGCTATACCCCAGCCTTTAGTTTAAAATCTAAAATTAATCTATAGCCTAACCTAATTAACTACAGCTAACTAAGTTAAACCTTAAAGATTTAGGCTATAAAATATAGCTAATTAAAGTTTAAGACTAAATTTAAAATACATACGTAAAACGGCCTAAATAATAAGGTTTAAACACAATGCAAATGCGTAAAAAGGCCTAAATAATAAGGTTTAAGTATAACGTAACTAATATATAAAAAGGCCCAAACAACAACGTTTAAATATAACGTAAGCTTTAAGCCTGCGACTTATAGTTTAATAACTTAACTAGACTAGATAGGCCTAATCCTTCCATTAGGTTATAAAAGGCAGCAATAATCCTACCTAAAAATAAATTCCGTATACAATGCAAAAGACCACCTAAAGAGATAACGCACCCTACTATTACTAAGACTTACATAAAAGTAACAAACCCTTTTAACAAAAGATAAGTCAACGGCTAATATACGTCTACCTACCATAAACAACTATAATAGCTAAAGGTAATAAGAAACCAACTGTAACTATAGCTAAGATAATAGCTACTGTTATAAAAACTTACAATAAGGCCGTTATTAGTACCGCAGAGAAGGTCTACTAGAGCCTAAAGAATAAAAAGGGTAAAAGAGGGTAACCTAAATTAACTATAAAAGAGAAGATGTAAATCAGCTGGGCTACTAGCTAATAGCTGCTAGACAAAGGTTTAATAGCAACCTATTGTTCTAATCTTAGTTAGGTAGTTTATCCTCTGTACCTAGGAGAGATATATTTTAATAATATATTAAAACTAATATAAATAAATACTTAATAGCTAAGGTACTAAAATTAGCCTTATATTATATTCATAATATTTTACTTATAAACTAATATAATAAAGCTAATATTATTAACTATAAGCTACTATTATATAAATAATATACTGTACTTAAACTTTAAAAATAATATAAAAATTATAAAATCATAAAATATAAATAAAAGAATTATATATTTTA
This sequence comes from Trichoderma semiorbis, assembly GCA_020045945.2. Taxonomy (NCBI): domain Eukaryota; kingdom Fungi; phylum Ascomycota; class Sordariomycetes; order Hypocreales; family Hypocreaceae; genus Trichoderma; species Trichoderma semiorbis. Next base: position 4,701,371 of record CM034695.1, read on the forward strand.
TAATAAAGATTATTATAAAAAATACTAATACTAATAATATATATATATATATTACCTATAACTTAATAATATAAAGATTTAACTTTATAAAATATAATACTAATAAAAGATTATAAGGAATTAACTAAAATAACCTTAAGAAGTATTATAAACTTACTACTAAGTATATTCTATAGCTTAAATATACTTAGTATAAATACTATAATATTTAAGTTTATAAGCTAAGCTACATTACCTTAGAATTAAATAATATAAATATTAATTTATATAATAATAATTATTATAATAGTATTAATAATATAACCTATTATAATTTAAATACCTTTATAAAAGGAAAAAAACTATAAAAGTTCTAAGTACTAGGTACTTTAAAAAAATACTTAATTATAGTTTATATAAACTCTAAAGCTATGACAAATTATATTATACTTTAAATAATTAATTACCTATAGTTAAATAATTATAAAAAAAAACTATATACTTTTATAAATATTAAAAAATAATAATTTCTTTATAATAATAAAATTATTAATTATATATAATGGGGTTATAGTCAGGTAGGGGTATAGAAGTGTATTATACTTTTACTTATCCCTCCTTAATAAGAGCAAGGTATAAAAAAATATTTATACTCCTGCGAACCCTTAACTAGTAGTATATAATATTAATATTACTATTTAGGTAGGGTACTAGTATAGCAGCCGTTTAGTATAGTTATAATTATTCCCCCCTTTATATATATTATCTTAATAGCGCTGTTATTATAAGGCGCTAACTTATAAAACTCTCCTCTATATATTCCTTCAGAAATAGTAGTAAATTATATATACCTTAGTACCTAAGGATTTTCTATACTTTATATATAAAAATCTTTTATTTACCTTTCTTAATAAAACTATAAACTTTCCCTATATAATAATAAATAATTTAAATATTAACTTAAATATTAATTATATTTTTTAAATTTACTAAAATACTTTTATATTTTATAAAATAAACTACTAACCTTTTACTAACCTAAATATTATTTTTAGCCTTGAAGATTTAAAAAATATAAATTTTTTAATTTTTTAAAAGTAGTATAATTATAAATTAAAAAAAGCTAGTCTTACTATATTATATTTAAAAAGTACCCTTAGTTTATAAAACCTTTTTAACTATTTTAAGCCTTAATTAACTTTAGGGCTTTTCTTTTTAAATTTAGCCTTAATTACTTTAACCCCCCTTATAGCTTCTTTACCTTTTCCTAAAATACTTAATAATAATAATAGTAATAAAGCTACGCCTCCTTAAGGAACCCCTACTGTAATACTTATAAATTACCGCTAAGCTAAAGTTACTTCTACTACCTACTGTTAAATAGTAATTAAAAAAAAAGCTAAGTATTACTTACGTAAAATAAAGGTATAAAAAGAGTATATTTATATATATATTATAAACTATATTTAATATATAAAATACTTTAAAGGAGTTAATAAGGACTATATAAAAAGTTTAGCAGCTACCCTGCTTACTATAATAAGCTTAGGTTTTTTTATTTATAGGTTTAATTACGCTAGAATAACCTATTACTAAGCTTATAATAATACTAATACTACTTATCTTTTATAAGTTTCCTTATACTTTTATAAATATTTTTTATATTAATCTAGCTTCTAGTACTGCTAGTTTATTAGTAGGCGATATTATTAACTATACTTATATTTTAGCCTTTTTATAGGAGTAATTTAATAATATTATTAATTTTTTAAAGAATAATATTAATAGTAAATAAAAATCTTTTTTTTTAGCAGTAAGTTTACTAGCCCTTTAGTAAATTATATATAACCTATATTTTACTTTTAAATATATTAAAACTAAATATTAATTTATATATAAAATTACTAATAAAGGTAAGACTATCTCCTAGGAAAAGTACTACTATACTATTATTAAGTAATAAACTTTATTAATTTATTAATATCTTACGCTAGCCTATATTAATATAAATAACGTAAGTTTATAAGTTATTCCTAAGTACTTTAGTAGGCTAATATTAATCTTAATTTTATAAATACCCTTAGCCTTAGTTATAATAACTAAGGCTTTAAATAACTAACTTTAGCAGGAGTAGAAGTTAAATTAACTCCTATGCCTATATATAATAGACTAATACTATATAGTGTAGTAAGTAGCTTTTAAGGCTGTTTATAATATATTTAGCTATATTCTCTACTACTTAAAAAAGGAAGTCCTTAATAAATATATTTAATCTACTTTTATTAATTTTCTAGTTTAAGCTAAGACTATATAGTAATAATATATATTTATTTTTTTACTTAGCTTTTATATATATTTTATTTAATAGGTTTTTCTTAGGCTAGTATAGTAGGATAATATCCCCTTATTTTATTTATATAAAGTAGTTAGTTTTAGTTTTATAATATTATTTAAGTTTTTTATAGCTGCCCTTTTAGGTAATAATCCCCTTTACTTTATATTTACCTATTTTTTATCTTTTATAATTACTTTATTTAAGTTTTCTAATACTACTAAATTAACTTAAATATATTTATTATATTATCTTTATAAACTTATTAATTATATTCCAAGGGCTAGCCTTTTTATTTTACTAAGTAATAAAGCTCTCCTTAAATTTCCTTATTTTACTATATTTCTTTTACTTTCTATTTTTTATTATTTTTTTTAAAAGGTAGTATTAGTAAAGCTTCCCTAGGGTTTTATAAGTCCCTTTTCTAAAGTTCTAGGAGGCTAATATAAAATATATTATAAATATAGCTATATTATTTAAGTAAGGCTAGTTAGTAAACCTACTTCCTTAGTTTCTTAATAATTTAAAAAAGCTTAATAAATTAAAGGATAAGTTTTTTCTTTTCCCTTTTAAACTATAGATTCTTTATTAATAACCTAACTAAGCTCCTTTTTTCTAAGTTTAGTTCTTTATAGCGTTTATTATATTAAATTACCTATTTTTTAATAGTAATTTACTATTAAAGCCTTAGTTGTTTTTTTAAGTATATTAGTTTTTCTACTTTTACTTATATACTTAAAACCTTCCTTTTTATAATATTATCTTTAATATTTACATAAAAGTTAAATTTATATTTATATAAGGCTTTATAAAGGCTTATATTAATTATAGTATTTTATATATTATTATATACTTATTTAGTATTATATAAAAGACTAGCCTATATTATCTATTCTACTTCTATAAAGCACCATAGGTAATATTCTAATACTTAATTTATCCTTTTTATTTAACTATTAGTTTAAAAGTAAAAAGCTATTTAAAGTTATTTTTTAATATTTAACTAAAAGTAAAGTTTTAACTAAAATTAGCTTATAAATATACTTCTTTTATTAATAATAATCCTATATACAGGTCCTTTATAAAGCTTAATTTCCTAATAAAAGAACTTTATTAATTCTACTATATTAATTATTACTAAAATAAAAAAAAATAAAGTATATTTTAAAAACCTATTTACTATTACTAAAATAGTATTTATATCTTTCCCCTTAAAATAAATACTTAGTAATTTTATAATAAAGTTTATACTAACTTTTTTAAAAGGTTAGCTAGGTATTAGTAATAATTTAAGTTTACTATAAGGTTTATACTTTTTTTAAATATTCCCCTAGTATACTTAATATTATTTAATATATTTTTAAATATCTTAATTTATTTTATAGTATTAGAATTTCCTCTTTAGTAAAGCTAGTATATATTTTCTACTAAAATACCTTACTAAAAGGTTATTATAATATAGTACTAGGAGTTTATCTTATAAAGCTTCTTTAACTAGGATATATATCTTTTACTTATACTTAAAGATCTTATCTTAAATAGCTTAATTTTTATTACTTTACTAAAGTTTCCTTTAGGAAATATAAATTATATATTATTATAACTTAGTATTATCTTTTTAAGCTTTTTTTATTTAGTCTAATAGTCCTTTTATAACCTCTACGTTATATACCCTTTTATAGGTTACTATATTACATAAGGAGGTAAATTACTTATAATTAACTATTACCTTAGCCTAATTAACTAATCCTAAAGAAAATATACTTTATTCCCTTATATTTTTATTAACTAAGGCCCTACCTAAGGTAATATTTATTACTAATTAATAATAAACCTTAAGTATTTAACTTACTTATAGCTTTTAGCTAAGTTTAAACTAATACTTAGCTTAAGGTAACTTACTTTATAAAAGTATTTTACTATACTTTTTTAACTTTTTTACTAAAGTAGGGAGTAATTTAGTATTTAAAAGGGATTTTTAATAATAATTCGCTTATCTTAATAAAGTATTAGTAAAGTTACTTTTCCTTATTTAGTATTTAATAATAAAGTTAAAAGGTATAAGCTTTATATATTATTATATTTACCTACTATTTAACTTTTCCTTCTTTATAAAGGATTATAAGTTATTATAATTTAAAAAAACCTTAATAAAATTTAATACTTCTTTAATATAATATCGCTAGTATTTAAAAGACTTAATAATAGTAAATATTTCTTAGTTTAATATACTATAATTTAACTTAGCAGTAGTAAACTTCTAAAACTAAAAGGTAATAGAGTAGTACTATCCTTATTTATTTAACTAAAAGAGAATCCCTGCTATTATATATTAAAATATATTAGTTTTAATATAAATTAGCTAATAAAGGTTAAAGTAGGTAAATAAGGGTGCTTTTTAGAATTTATTAATAAGGTAGTAAAACGCTGCCTTTTTAGTAGAGGATAGTTAAACTATCCTAGGCTTTTTCCTATTCTTACTACCTTAAAGTAATAAAGTTAAATGTTTTATAATTCCTAAATATCTTTTAATAAATTATTTATAAAAATTATAAAACTTAAGGAATACTTAAATTTCTTTATAAGTAATAGGCTTTAGCTAATTTTAGATTATCTTTATTTATTTAGGGTTTATTAAAATACCCTTCTTTAATAAAATAAATTTTAAAAATTTAACTTAATGCTAAAAAAAGAAGTACTTTAATAGCTTAGCGTAAAGCTTAGCTTTCCGAAGTTATTTAAAGACTTATTAAATATATTACGTATACTCCTTTTTAATTTTAAAAAAAATTAGAATATTATTTAAGTATATAATATAAATAATATTAACTAGCCCCTTAAGTAATTTATAAATATAATATTAAAAAATAACAGAAGTATTAGTTAATCCTATAGGTATTACTAAAAATTTATAATATTTATAATAAATATAGAAAATAGTTTTCTATTTATTACCCTCCTTAATTTAAATATAGTAGTAGGTATTTTTAATATTAATTTTAAAAAAGTACTATACTTTACTAATATAGTTAAAAATCTCTAAAACTAAGGGAAATAAGTATTAATTCTTTTCTATAATACTATTAAGGTCTTAGTAATTTATATAAAAGTAAAGGGATTTATTTTTTTAAGTATAAATAAAATTAGTACTCCTATAGGGCTTTAGGATAGTTATATATAACCTTTTTTAAAGTTTTTATTAAAGAGTTTTTATAATTTTTTTAGCTTTTTAAAAGATAAAAAATAAATCTTACTATATAGTAGTTTAATACTTAGCTTAAGGGTAATAATATAATTAATAGACTTATACTATAGGAGTACTTTAGCGTTTTAGTTATTAAAAATATCTTAGTAATTTTAAAAAGCTACGGGGATTTCTAAGGTAGTATATAAGTATATAATAGGGGATTTACCTTTTATATTTATGCCTAGTTCTTAAAGTATTACTATAAAAATTAAAAGTCTTTTACCGCTAGTTTATAATAGCTATTTAAGTATAATAACCTTTATTTAAAGTTTTATTAATATAAATTACTATTATTAGGTCTAACTTATATTAATTTATTTATTTATAATTATTAATATCCTTAGGAGAATTAGGTATTTAACCTTATAAAGGTCTTAATTAATCCCTATATAAACTTATATAAATTCCTTAGTAAACCTTTAGAAATTAATAGCTTTATATTATACTTCTTATACTTTATAATAAAAAACTTAAAGGTCTACTACTGCTTTTAATTATGACTTCTACTTAAGGGGAACTTACTTTAATTTATATACTTTTATAAATTAAACGGATATAATATTAAATATAAATCCTTAGTCTAAGATTACCCCTATGTTAATAAACTATTGCCCTTAAATTTATAAAGTAACTTTTATTTATAGTTCTACCTTAAATAGTAAATTAGTTAGGGATTAGGTAGTAACTGCAGCTAATTCTAATTTTCCGCCCTCTTAGGTTCTCTTTAGCTTATATATAAAAGGTATTAGTTAGCTAAGTAACTAAGGCTTTAATAAAGGAAGTATTTTAATAATTATAATCTTTTATTTTAAAGGGTTTTATAATTTATAAATATATAGTTAAAGTTTCCTAGTCCTTAGTTTACTAATTTAGGTTTCTTAGTCTTATTATAAAAGTATTACCTAAGGTTTAGTATATAATAGCCCTTATTTTATTTTCTTTTATAATTAAATTAAAGGAAGTTTTAAAATTAAGTAGCTAATAATACTATTTCCTCCTTAATCTCTAAAACCTTCTTATAATATATTTTAATATAATTTTATAATTTTAGCTTTAATTTTATATAATATTATAAAGCTTATTATTTTTCCTTAATAAAGGAGAAGTATTTTTTAAAAAAGTTAAAATAAATATAAAAATTTTTTAATATTTAATAATCTTTTTAATAAGCCTAGCTAAGTAAAGTAATTTATAAAAAGTCTTAATATATTATATTTTTAAAGAGAATATTACTTTAGTTTTAGAATTAATCTTAGTTATTCTTAAGCTAATATTATTTTACCTTTAGTTTTTTATTAAAGTATTATTTTTATTTTATATAATACTTACTATTTATATTATTTAATATAAATAAAATTTATTTATATAGTTTTTTAAACTTCTAAGGTACTTTATTAAACACTTACTAAAGGTTACTTAATTATTTATCCTTTATATAGAAGTTTATAAATAAATACAGCTACTTAATATTCTTTATTTTAATTTCTCCTCTAATACTTAAATATAAATCGCTAGACCCTAGCTGCTATATTATAAAAGTTTTACTATTTAACTACAGCTACTAAAGTAATTCCTTTTCCTATTACCTTAAAGCCTAAAGACGTTTTAATTATTAAATATATTCTTAAATTAGCTAACTTTTTACCTTTAGCTTCTAAAGGTTTACTATATACTTTTTAAAAGTAGGAGTACTAGCTTTTATATAACTATCCTCTTTATAAGTAGTAGGGTTAATTAAGGGGGGATTCCCTATAAATCCTAAAGTAATTAAATACTTTACTATATCTACAGCTAAGTTATAAAAGCTACTTTTACTATAGTATATAGTAATAGTTTTTATACCCTTAGGTAACTTTTTTAAAAAAGTAAAAGAATTATAATGAAGTTATAGTTAAGTAGGGGTATAGAAGTATATTATACTTTTACTTATCCCTCCTTAATAAAAGGGAGGTATAAAAAGGTATTTATACTCTTGTAAACCTTTAACTAGCGGTGTATAATACTAATATTACTATTTAGGCGGGGTACTAGTACAGCGGCCGTCTGGCGCTGTTACATTATAAAACTAATTTTTTTAAGATTTAATTTAGTAAAAGAAGTTAAAGAAGGAGGGAAAGGAGGCTGAAAAGGCCTTAGATTTTTTTTATACTTAACTTACTAATTTTTAAAGTAAAGTAGTAATAGCTATAAATTACTTATTTTATATTTACTATATAAAGAAAAGGATTAAGGAGTATAATATTAAGTTAGTATATTATAAAATATAAAAGTTAAATAAAGAAAATAGTGTTTCTAAGGCCTAGGTAATATAAAACTTTTAGTACTTAAGGGTACTTAATAATATTAAGTAAACTTCCTTAGGTATTAGTTTAAAGTTTATAAATCTAGGTCTTTTTATATTATTAAAGGAAATTTATATATATATATCTTTTTTACTTAAGTTATTTTATTTAAGTAGCTAATATTAGGAGTTTTAAATATAATTTTAAGTGTTTTTTAAAAGTCTTAAATTAATTTTATTATATTAAAGCATTGAATAGGTTCTTAGGTATTATAAATTAAGTTATATTTTTTTTATTTAACTTAATATTTAATTTTATTATTTTCCTTTAGATTCCTTTATATTACTAAGACATTTTTAATGTTTTATTTTTCCTTATTTTTAATAATAATAATTTTATTTAAAATTAGTTTTTCTATTACTTTATTAATTTATACTTTTTTAATAGCAATATATAAAATATAGGATATTTTAGTTATATATTTTTTAGTATTTTTAATTTATAATTAATATTACTAATTTTTTTTAAAATTTTAAATAGGCTAATCTTTTTAAAATTAAGCTTATTATTTAATTAATTTATTTTAATATTTAGTATTTTATAGCTTTATATATATTAAAGTAAGTAAGCTATATCCCCCTCCTAAAGGTTTAATTTCTTAATTTTATTTTTATTTATATAATATTTTATATATTTTTTAAATAAGTCTTAATTATATTTTTAGTTCTTTATATAAATTAATTATTAATTTTACTTAAAGTTCTACTTTATTAATATTAAGTCCTTTTTTAAGTAGTTTATATACTAAAGAAATATATTTATATAAAATATAAAATAATATTAACTTAGTTAATTTAGATTTTATATTATTATAATATAATTAAGTAAAAGGTAGTTTATTAACTTAGTTATTTTACTATAGGTTAATAAACTATCTTAGGTATTACTTTATAACTTAATTTATTTATTCTATTTATTTATTTATTTTAAAATAATATATATTACTAAGTTTATAATTTACTCTAAGTTTTACTATAAGTTTTTACTAAAACTTAAAGGTAAAAGTTTATTCTTTATTAAAGATAATTTCTTAAAATATATTATAATTAGCTATTATTATTTTTAAATATATATATATAAGGTTTTTTATTAAATATAATTTTTAATATAATAGGAAGTATACTTACTTTATAAATTTATTTACTATTATTAAAATACTATTATAGGTAGCCTTAGAGAAGGGTTCTTTAGAAAGTAGTAAATTTATAATATAATTAAAGGTAATTATTTTTTATAGTAGTTTAGGTATTAGTAAAGGTTATAATTTACTATGGGGTTTATATTTTTTATATTTAATATATTAATATTTATTATATATTATTATAATATTAATAGTAATTTTTTTTAAATTAATATATTATAAATATTTATTAGTATATAATTATAATACCTTAGTATTTAAATAAAGAATATTTATAAATATATTTTATAACTTTCTTTTATAATTTTAGAGGTACTTAGTACTTAGTTTTATTTATAGAGTATTTATTCTTTATTATAATTTAAGATAGAAATTAATATAGTTCTTAGTCTTTTTTCTATTTTTTAATTTTTTTAAAGAGTTTATTATACTTTTATACTTTAAGAATTATATTAAAAAATCTTTATTTATGTAACAGCAATTGGAAAGGGTGCCAATTGAGCCAATAGATCAAAAAGATCCGTTAATGCTAGCAGCCTAGGCTAGCACTGCCCTTTATAATAGCTTATAAGGGTCCTTGTTGGAATCCCATTACAATTATCCCCCCTTCTATTAGCTGGCTTCTGACAGCTATAGCGAGGGACTCTATAGGGCTCGATGGCCTAATTGAATATCTCGTTCTGGCACGTTGGCCCTGTAACATAGCTAATGCAAACCCCTAAGGCAACTAACTTCCTTATGAGCCTAATGTAAGAGATTTAGGGGGGCCCCTAGCCTAGCCGGGCCGGCTTTGCTGCTGCCTCGTGCTGGATTTAAACCTATAACCTCCAGAAGACCCCTAGGCTGCTAGCATAATTGTAACAGCAATTGGAAAGGGTGCTAATTAAGCCAATAAATCAAAAAGATCCATTAATGCTAGCAGCCTAGGCTAGCACTGCCCTTTACAATAGCTTATAAGGGTCCTTGTTGGAATCCCATTACAATTTATAATTACTTTATATATTTTAATATAATATAGTACTTTAATAATTAAGGATTTTTTAAACGTAGTTAATTTTTTTACTAAGTATATTAACTTTCTTATTTTCTAATGTTTTATAATATATTAGTTGATAATTAAATTTACTTAAGAATTAAAATATTTTAATTATTATTTAAATAATTTTCAAGTAAATATAAAGTAAGTAATATTTTAATAATTAATAAAGATCTTAATTTAGAATTTACTTTTTTATAATATTAACTTTACTATTTTAAATAACTTTTAATTCTTAAGAATTTCTTATTATAAATTATATAGTTAAATTTAGCTTTATTAAGCTTTTATCCTTATTATATAATATAAACTTATTTTAGTTATAGTCTAAAGTTTTATAATCCTTATACTATTTAATAAGTTTATATAGGGTATATTATTTATATAGTAATACTTTATAGTTAATAATACTAGCTTTATTATATTAGTCTATAAGTATAATATTATCAATGTAGTAGAGCGCTAGTTCTAGTGCCTTAGCTATTAAGTATTTAGCTATATTAATTTTAATAAATACTTATATCTTTTTTCCTAGAGATAGTATAATATCGTAGGCGGTATATAATTTAATTTACTTAATCTAACTCTATTACTTAAGAAGTTTTTTATAGTCTTTAAGTTCTTTCTATTATATAATTTTATTATAATACTTATTTTCTTTAATAATACCTTAGATTCTATATCTGTCTTTGCATTATTCCTAGTTGGTAGTAGTTATTTTACAAAGGTAATAGGGTTCTTTAGGTTCCACTAACTTATATTAGTTATATATACGTTTTTTAAGTTTTTTAATTTCCTTTTATATTATCCCTTTATAAGGATTATATTATAATAAAAGTGCTATATTTAGAAAATCCTTATTATATTATTATATAGCTTTATTTTATTTCTATTTTTAAAGTACCTCTTCCTTATTTTTAAATTTATTATTTTATTTTTATTTATTAAAGATTTATTAAATAAGTTATTTAATATAACTAAGGTCTTTTTAGGTTATCTTTTTAAGTATATTTAAGGCTTATATTATAAGTCCTTTAGGAAACTATCTTAATTTTTAGTTATTACTAAGGTATATTTAATACTTATTATTATAGTATACTAAGAAGTATAATATATTATAGTTTTCTAAGGGTCTTATAGTATTAATAGCTTAGTTTTCCTTAGGTTTTAGAATAAATATAAATTTTCTATTTTTATTTTTCTTAAGAGCTTAATAGTATTTTTTTTATATATCCTTTTTTACTATAATTATAATATTTAACGTTTTTATATTATACCTTAATAATACTAAGGTCTATAAGTCCTAGTTATTTATTAATAAAGGAAGTAATATAATTATTTTACTTTTTCCCTTAGTTAGCTTAATATCTTTAGGTTTACTTAGGTTAAACATTATAAAAGTTTTCTATTTTTTTCTATTTCCTTTTTCTTTTAATATTTTTAATTATAATTATTCATTTTAATAGCTTTTTAAATATAGTTAATAAAGGTTATTTTTTTATAGTTAATTTTAAAAAGTTTATCCTTAACTTTAGGTTTTACACTATTATAATAAACCTCTTTTTTTATTTCTTTAGTTTAGTTAACTTTAGTTAATAAACGTAGGAAGGTTAAAGTATACTTACTTAGTAGTCCTTTTTAAGTAATAAAACGGAGTTTTACTTAGCTTTTTATTATTTATTTATAATACTAAAGGACTTCTTAAGTTATTTTTAAAATTTTATATATTTAATATAAATTTCTTTAGTTTATATTTTAAGCTTTTTTAAATTAATTTTTCCTTTTTTATAATTTTATATAATAAGTTAGAATAATATTTTAGTATTACCTATAAGGCAGCTTCCTATAAAGATAACTCTATCTTTATTATCCTTTAAAGTATAAGGAAAATATTTAAAATAGATTATAAATTCTAAAAAGAATTTATTTATTTTACGTAGATTTCTATTAAAGGGTTTAGGTTTCATTAGTTTAAGAACCTTACCTTTTTTTTTTAAAAGGTTCTAAAGCTGTATTTTAAAAGCTTTAAACTTAGCCTTTAGTTTATTATAATCTACTTAATTAACTATATTTTTAGTTAGCGTATTTTTAAGCTTAATATTATTATTTAAATAATTACTTAAAGCTTAACTTTTATAATTAATATTATTTTTAAGTATATTAAATATTAGCATTTATATTTACTAAAGTTTTTTATTACCTATAGGTCTAAGGTAACTATCTAAATAAAAGTTATTATTATATAATAAACCAGTTTCTATAAATACTATAAATTAACTATCTTTAAAGAATAAACCTTAAAATAGTCCTAGGGTTTATATTAGTAGAGTAGTTAGGTTAGTAAATAGGTGATTTTATTACTAGCAGTAGGAATAAAGTATTTAAATATTTAATTTAAATACTATTATATTAATAATAACTAGCTATTTAAGTATTTTAATAAGTAATATAAAGTAAACTTATATACTTAGTTAGTTAGGCTAGATTATTGCTAAGTAGTAATAATTCTATTGTAAATTATCTTAGAGTTTTAATAATTTATCTATAGATTATTAAATTATTATAATAATCTAATAATTTATTCTTAATTAGTTAGTTAGTCTAATGTTTATTTAGATTAAACTACCCTATAGGCCTATTGTCGCAGCTATAAGAGCCAGGTCGTAATATTAAGTATTTTCTTTTTTAATATATATTAACTAAGGTATTTTCTATTATTTTAAGTTTATTAATATTTGTAAATACTGTTTTTAATTTAAAGATATATTTATTATAATTACTAAAGATTTATTAAGTTTATTTTTTTATTTCTTTAATTAAACTTTTTAAATAATTAGTTAAAATAGGTTTAAATTATTTTAAAGTAGTACTTTTAAGATATAAGGTAATAAAGTAAACTTTTTTTTTAATAATATTAAAGGTATTTTTAAAGTCTTTAAAGTATAATTTAAGTTAAATTAAGTATCAGTAAAGTTTTTTAATATTTTTTTTAAATATAAAAAGTAGTTATTATGTAATAAAGATTTTAATATTAGCTATTTTAGGTTTTTCTTTATTAAGTTTATTAACTAAGACTTAGTTAAGTTTATATATATTTTAAATAAGTATTATTAGTTTATTTCTTCTAAAGAACGTAATATTAAGTATATTTTTTATAATAATATTTTTATTTTTATTAAATATAAATATATTAGGTTTAGTAGTTAAAGTATTAGTAATTAAGTTAAATTTAAGTATAATAGTTTATATTACTTAAAGATTACTTAGTATTCTTTTAAATAAAGGTTATTAATATATAATATTTTAACCTAATACTTGAGTAATATTAGGTAAGTTTTTAAAGTAATAAGCTAAGGTTAATTAATTTCTATTAATAAAAAGGATAAGGAGTAGTTTTAAGTAAATATAATTATAAAATAAGTAAAATATAATAAAAATTTAATTTATATTTAATTTTAATATTTTATTAATAATTATTTATTTAAGTTATTTAAAAAGTATAAGGTATTAAATTATATATTTAGTTATTCTTAGTAGTTTATTTTTTAAATTATAAACCTAAGTATTATAATAAACTGGGTCCTATAGGTACTATAGGTTAGCTGTTTCTAAGGGATAAACCTTAGAATAGTTCTATAGTTTATATTAGCGGAACAATTAAGTTAGTAATAGGCAATTTTATTACTAGCTAGTAATATAAATAAAAGTAAATATCTAAGTTCTAATTTAATTATATTATAAACGCTATAATAACAACTAGCTATTTAAGTATTTTAATAAGTAATATAAAGTAAACTTATATATTTAATTATATATTCTAAATTATAGTAAAAAGCTAGCTTTCCTTCAGTAGTTTATTTAAAAAGCTAGCTTTCCTAGCTTTCTTATTTAACAGATTGTAGCTATTTTAATTAGTCTATCGATCTATAGTTAATTTAGTTTAACCTAGCCTATTAGCCTATTATTATAACCTTAAGAACTAGGTTATAATATAATTCTCCCCCTATCATTAGTTTTATCCTTAAGACTTAACTAAGGGTAGTATATAAATATTTATTTTTATCTTTTAATAAGTATTATAATCTTTTTATTATTTTTTCCTTATTTATTTCTTTTATTATAGTTAATCGTAAGCGTAAGTATAATAATAAACTTATATTAAAGTGAAAGAAAGAAGAATATAAAGGCTTTACTAATACTATACTAGAGAATTCTATCCTTATTATAAAATTATATAGTTACTATAAAAAGTAAAGCTATAATTATATTACCTTAGAGGAAAATTCCTATTAGTATTTTTCTTATATTTAAAATTAAAAATCTTATTATAAAGTATTTAGTCTTACCCTATAATAAATATATAAGGTTATAATTTATTATTGAAAATTAAATAAAAAGTTAAAGGAAGTAAAAAAGGCATAGCTTAAAGCTAGTACTTAAGTAAAATATCTTTGCACTTAGAAACGTAAATAGTTAAAGTAAATAAAGTAGGTAATTACTTATAGTATTAATAATCTAAAGGAATTAAAGTATGTTAAATATAAGGAGGTAGAGGCTACTTACTAGGCTATTATAGTATAGTTAGCGGAGGGTTTTTTTAAGGTTATCTCTGCTTTTTTAAAATTAAAGGATTATTTAAGGATATTAGTAATAGATCCTAAGTTAATATAATCCCTAGGTTTTAGTAAAGTTTTTTTATTAATAGTATTAAGTTTTTAAAATACTTAAGGTTTTTATATTTTTTCTTTTTCTTTTCTTTTTCTATTATACCCTATAATATTATTTACTATCTTCTTTTATTTTTATTATATTAATATCTTTTACCTTATATTCCTTTTCTTCTTTTTTAATAATAATTTTATCTTAAATAATCCTTTTAGTTTTTTTATTAATTTATACTTTTTTTAATAAAAAAATATAAAAGATTAAATATATATATTTCCTTTGTTTTTCTTATTATTCTAAAGGTTTAAGTTTTTAATTTACTTTTTTAATTTTTTGAAAATTTTATAAGGTTTAAGTTTTTTAAAATTAAGTTTATTACTTAGCTTATTTATTTTAATATTTACTTATTTATTTCCTTATATATATTAATATAACTAGATTATATCCCCTTTTTAAAGGATTAGTCCTTTAAGCTTATTTTTATTTATATATTTAATTATCCTTTATTAAATAAATTTAAGTTATTATTATAGTTTATTATATAATTTAATTATATCTTTTACCTTAATTATAGCGTTTTTAATATTTTCCCCTTGCTTTAATAATTAGTAAACCTTAGGTTTAAATCTATAGTTTAGGAAGAATAGTAATTTTCTAGTTAATATTAATTTTATATTATTATATATAAGTTATATAATAAGGAGGAGTTCTACTTAGTTATTTTATTTAAAGTTAATATAATAATATAGGTATATCTTAATTATTTAATTAATTTTTTTTATTTATTTATTTATTTATAAGTAGTAGATTATATTCGCTTTATAATTTATTCTTAGTCTAGCTGTAAGTACTTTTTAAAATTTAAATATAAATATATTTTTTTATTAAAGATTATATTTTTTAGTAGTTTATAATTATTAGTAATATATTTTATTATTATATAGGCTAATCCTTTTATATTACTAGCTTTTTTAAATAATATAAAGTAAGTTATTTTTATAAGTTTATTAATTATTATAAAAATACTATTATAAAGTACTTTTATAATTAATTTTCTTAAAGAAGGTAATTTAGTAATTAAGTTAAATAAGATTAATCCCTATAGTTATTATAGTATAGGTAGTAGTTATAGTTATTTATATAGCTTATGCTTAAAGCTTTTAGCTTATTAATATATTATATATTTTAATATAACCTTCTGTACCTATATTTTAATAGTATTAAATTTAAACTATTATTTAATTTATTATATAGTTTGTTTAATTTTATGGTATTTATTAAGCTTATGTACGTAGATTAACTTTACTACTTTACTTCGTAAGTCTTTTAGTACTTAGATAAGTTTATTTAGCGTAAGGTATTTAATATTTATAAAAATATCTTCTAAGTATTATTTATTTTCCTAGTTTTTAATATATTCCGTAGTATTATTAATAATTAAATTATCTATTTTAATTTAATATAATATATTAATTAATTAAATTACTAAGTTACTATACTAGTTTTTTTTTAATATTTAGGCTTTAACTTCTGGAATTTCTTAGAAATAGTCTAGGCATCTGCTAAGTATATTAGCTTATTTATTATCTATTCTACTATAGTATTTAATAATAAATTTAAATTTAGAAAGTTACTTGTAGTATTTAACTTATTTATAAAATAGTTTATATATTCTTATAAAGTAAGTAATAATTTAGTTATCTATAAGGATTATTACTAAAAATTAGCTTCTTTTATAATAATATCTCTAATACTATTTACTAAGTGTTTAGTATATAGTTAAAAATTCCTTATTATAAATAGGGTATTTAAGTTCTAGTTTATATAATTTTTTAGAAAATTAAGTAATAAGCCTAAGTTTTTTTTCTTTATATTATTAAGTTAACTAAGTACTTTTTTAATTATATAGTTTAATATATTAGTTTTAATTATAATAACTTTCTTTAGGTTAAATATTATAAATACTAGTGTATTTATAAAAGCTTATTTAAGATAGTTAAAGAGCATTAAAGTATTTTATATAAGTTTAAATTTAATATCCTTCTTTATTAAATTTATAAATAGTATAGTAATTTTTAAAAAATCCTTAATAAAATATTAATAATAATTAGTAAGTCTTAAGAAGCATTATACTTACTTAATATTTTAAAGTAGCTTTTAATTATTAATTACCTAAAGTCTTTTAAGGTTTATTTAAATCCTACCTAGTATAATAATATATTTTAAAAAAGTAACCTTTTAAATATAAAAGTTATATTTCTTAGGTTTAACTAGGAGTTTATTATTTTAAAGTATTTATAATAATTTTTTAATATATTCCTTATGTTTCTCTAAGTTTTTAAAATAAATAAAAATATTATTAAGGTATATTATTATAATCCATTATACTATAGCGCTAAATAAAGTAAAAAATTAGGCTAATAATTGTAATTATAGTAATTACTATAATAGAACTAGTTATTTATAAGGAAATACTTTTATTACGGTGAATTAGGTTGTAATATAATACTCCCTTTTCTATAGGGCTTATCCTTAAGCCTTAATTATATTTTATAGCAGCTTTAAACGGCTGTTTTAACCCCTAAGGGTACTATAACGTTTTTTATAATATTCTTCCATAGGCTTTATTAGTAGTAGATGTCTAATATAATCTAGCTTACCTTACCTATATAATAAGCTAAAATTAAACCTTAGGCTACTAGCTTTTATAATTATAATATTATAATTTATTATACTGTAGTGCTAAATAAGGTAAAAGATTAAGCTAATAATTATAATTATAGTAATTATTATAATAGAACCAGCTGTGTATAAAGGAATGCTTTTATTATAGTAAACCAGGTTGTAATATATATAATAATAAAATAATCTATATAGTTTTATAGTATATAGTTAATTATTTTCTAAAAAGATACTAGGGTATTTATAAGTCTAAAAGGTATTACCTAGTATTTATAAAGTTTATATTTTATATAGAAAGTGGTTTTTTATTTATTGCTTTTCTTAATTTAAATAAGGTTACAAATTTCTTTAAAGTTTAATAAAGTAAAGATATTAGCTTTAGTAAGCTAGTTTTTAATTTTTAAAATTAGTAGTAGTAGTATAATTTTTTTCTTAGTTATTATATTTAACTATTTATAGTTTATAATAAATAAAAGTTTACTATTCTTCTTAAGTATAAATATAATTAAATATCCTACTAAGGATTTAAAAGGTTTAATATAACCTTTTTTTAGTTAGTTTTTAATTTATTTATTAAGTATCTTAAGCTTAGTAGTACTAAGGTTATAGATTTTATTAAATATTAGTACTTTATTATCTATAAGTTTAATCTTATAATTTTATTAATTATATTCTAATAGTTTAGTATTAAGTTCTTTATTAAAGACTAGTATATACTGGAGTTTTATTAGTATATTCTTTAAATATTTTAGTATTTACTAGTCTTAGTAATATAATTCCTTAACCTTTTATATTATTAAGTTAAAAAATCTAAGCTATTTTTTCTTTAGTTTTTTAATATATTTAACTATCCTTAAGGGCTTCTTTAGCTTCTTAAATTATATTTATTTTATAACCTTTTCTTTTTTTATATATTTTTATATTTCTTTATATAATACAGGGGTTATTAATCTTATTATTAAAGATATTATAGTATTTTATTAATCCTTCTAATTTAGTTATAATATATCTCTAAAATTAATTAGTTTAAGGCAAGTTTATTAACTTACCTAGCCTTTAATTTAATTAATATTAAGGTTATATAACTTAAGGTAATTATATTTTATAATATTTATAATATTAAAACTAAATATATTCTTAATTTTACTAAACTAGATTATAAAAAGATTAATTTTATAATTAATAATTCTATTATTATAAGTAAATTATTATTTCTTGATATTTATAAAAGTATATAATTTCTCCTTTTTATAATTATTTAACTATAGGTAGTTAACTAGTTAAGGTATAATATAACTTATTATAGCTCTAGAGTTTATATAAACTATTATTAAATATCTTTCTAAAGTACCTAGTACTTAGAAATTTTGTAATTCTTTTCCTCCTATAAAAGTATTTAAGTTATAATAGGTTATATTATTAGTACTATTATAGTAATTATTATTAATATTATTTAATTCTAAGGTAATTTAGCTTAATTTATAGATTTAAATATTATAGCGTTTACACTAAGTATATTTAGGTTTTAGGATATACTTATTAATAAGCTTATAATATTTCTAAAGGTGATTTTAGCTAATGTTTTATACCTTAGTATTATAATTATATCCACTAGTATATTTCTTAAAGTTAAAACCTTATTTAAATAGATTCCTTATAATATATATAAGTATATAGTATTAGTATTAGTATTTTATATAATTATTTTTATTATAGAATATAAACTTATTCTTTATATAATTAGTAATTTTATAATCTTTATATTATTTAGTAAGTTTATATAATATATATCATTTATATAGAAATATCTTATAGTTAATAATATTAGCTTTATTATATTAGTCTATAAGTAGGATATTGTTAATATAATATAGTACTAATCTTATTACCTTAGGTTTAGGGCATAGGGTATTTCTATCGTTAAGATATTATTAAAACTCTTTTTCTAATACTTAAATTCTATTGTAGGTATTAATTATATTAATCCTTAGGATCTTTCCCTATTATTTAAGAAGACTTTAGTAGTCCTTAAGTTTTTTTTATTATATAATTCTATTATAGTATTTATTTTCTTTAATAATACCTTTAATCTTATATTAATTTTTATATTATTCCTAGTCTACTATACTTATTTTATAAGGGTAGTAAATGCTTTTAGGTTTTATTAATCTCTATTAGTTATATATATATTTTTTAAAATTCTTAATTTCTTCTTATATTATTCCTTTATAAAAGTTATATTATAATAAAAGTATTATATTTAGGAGATCTTTATTATTTTAGTATATAGCTTTATTTTATTTCTATTCCTAAAGTACTGTTTTTTGATTTTTAAATTTACTATACTATTTCTATTTACTAAGATTTTATTAAATAAGTTATTTAATATAACTAAGGTTTTCTTAAGTAACTTTCTTAAGTATATTTAAAGCTTATATCTTAGGTCCTTTAGGGAACTATTTTAATTTTTATTTATTACTAAAGTATATTTAATACTTATTATTATAGTATATTAAAAAGTATAATATATTATAATTTTCTAAAGATCTTATAATATTAATAACTTAGTTTCCCTTAAGCTTTAGGATAAGTATAAATTTTCTATTTTTATTTTTTTTAAAAGCTTAGTAATATTTTTTTATATATTTCTTTTTCCATAATTATAGTATTTAATATTCTTATATTATACCTTAATAGTACTAAGGTCCATTAACCTTAGTTATTTATTATTATAAAAAGTAATATAATTATTTTACTTCTTTCCTTAGTTAGCTTAGTATCCTTAGTTTTACTTAAGTTAAACATTATAGAAGTTTCCTATTTTCTCTTGCTTCCCTTTTTTTCTAATGTTCTTAATTATAATTATTAATTTTAATAGCTTTCTAAGTATAATTAATAAAAATTATCTTTTTATAATTAATTTTAAAAAGTTTATCTTTAACTTTAGGTTTTATACTATTATAGTAAACTTCCTTTTTTATTTCCTTAATTTAATTAACTTTAGTTAATAAGCGTAAGAAAGTTAAAATATACTTACTTAGTAGTCTTTTTTATATAATAAAATAAAGTTCTTATTTAGCTTTTTATTATTTATTTACAATATTAAAAAACTTCTTAAATTATTCTTAAAATATTATATATTTAATATAGATTTCTTTAGTTTATATTTTAAGCTTTTTTAAATTAATTTTTCCTTTTTTATAATTTTATATAATAGATTAAAATTATATTTTAGGATTTATTATAAAGTAACTTTTTATAAAAATAACTTTATTTTTATTATCCTTTAAAGTATAAGGAAAATACCTAAAATAGGTTATAAATTTTAAAAAGAATTTATTTATTTTATATAAATCTTTATTAAAGGGTTTAGGCTTTATTAATTTAAAACCTTACCTTTCTCCCTTTTTCTATTTTAAAGGTCCTAAAGCTATATTTTAAAAGCTTTAAACTTAGCTTTTAGTTTATTATAATTTACTTAACTATATTTTCAGCTAGTATATTTTTAAGCTTAATATTACTATTTAAATAATTACTTAAAGCTTAGCTTTTATAATTAGTATTATTTTTAAATATATTAAATATTAATATTTACGTTTACTAAAGTTTTTTATTACCTATAGGTCTAAGGTAACTATTTAAATAAGAGTTATTATTATATAATAAACCGGTTCCTATAGGCACTATAGGTTAGCTATTCCTAAAGGATAAACCTTAGAATAGTTCTATAGTTTATATTAGTAAAGCAGTTAGGTTAGTAAATAGGTAATTTTATTATTAGTAGTAGAATAAAGTATCTAAATATTTAGTCTAAATACTATTATATTAATAATAACTAGCTATTTAAGTATTTTAATAAGTAATATAAAGTAAACTTATATATTTAGTTACTTAAGCTAAATTAATAGCTTATGTATTAATCTATTCCTAGGTTATTAGATAATTTATTACTTCTTTATTAAATTAAGAAGTTGTATTTTAATTCTCTTTTAATTAGTTAAAGGATTAAAGTTAATCCAGTCCTAGCTAGCTTATTAGCCTATTATTGCAACCTTAAGAGCTAGGTTATAATATAATATCCCCCATTTTATTAGTTTTATTCTTAAGACTTTACTATAATTAATATAAGTAGCCATTCCCCCCTTATTTCTTATTAATATTTTATTTCCCTTATATTTAATATTTCTTCTTAATTATTATATTAAATATTTATTAAAAAGTCTATTCTAAAATAAAGTATTATAATATTCTTTCAGAAATTATTTTATCTTATTTTATTAAAATAAAAGATTATATATATTATTAGAATAAAAAAAAGTAAAGCTTTTTAAAATACTAAATATCTAAGGAAGATTTAAATTATTATATTAAATACGTAAAAGATAATAAGTCTTTATATAATGTATATTTATTATTATTAATTTAGCTTTAAAAAATTACTTTATTTTATATATAATATAAAAATACTTTTAAAGAGGCCGAGGAGGAGTATAAGGTTATTAACGTAAACATTAATTATCTTCGTAAATAAAAAGGCCTTTAGTTAAAGAAAATAACTTATACAGTTATATAAAGTATTAATAATTTAAAGGAGTTAGATAAGGTTAAGTATAAGGAGGCAGAGGCTGCTCGCTAGGCTGCTATAATATAGTTAGCAAAGGGTTCTTCCGAGGTTATCCTTGCTTTTTTAAAGTTAGTAAATTATTTAAAAATTTTAATAATAAATCCTAAGCTAACGTAATCCTTAAGCTTTAATAAAGTTTTTCTACTAGCGCTATTAGGTTTTTAAAATACTTAATAGGTTCCTATATTTCTTTTTCTTCTCCTTTTTCTTATTATCTTTTATAGTATTATTTACTATCTTTTTTTATTTTTATTACATTAATATTTTTTATCTTATATTCCTTTTCCTCTTCTTTAATAATAATTTTATCTTAAATAAGCCTTTTAGTTTTTTTATTAATTTATACTTTTTTTAATAGGAAAATATAAAATATTAAATATATATATTTCCCTTGTTTTTCTTATTATTCTAAAAATTTAAGGTTATAGTTTACTTCTTTAATTTTTCTTAAAATTTTATAAAATTTAAGCTTTTTAAAATTAAGTTTATTACTTAGCTTATTTATTTTAATATTTACTTACTTATTTCCTGATATATATTAGTATAATTAAATTATATTCCCTTCTTAAAGAATTAATCCCCTAAGTTTATTTTTATTTATATATTTAATTAATTTTTATTAAATAAATTTAAGTTATTATTATAGTTTATTATATAATTTAATTATATTATTTACTTTAATTATAGCTTTTTTAATATCTTTCCCTTACCTTAGTAGTTTATAAACCTTAGATTTAAATATATAGTTTAAGAAGGATAGTAATTTTTTAATTAAGTTTAAGTCTATATTATTATATATAAGTTATATAATAAAGAAGAGTTTTACCTAGTTATTTTATTTAAAATTAATATAATAGTATAGGTATATCTTAATTATTTAATTAATTTTATTTATTTTTTTATTTATTTATAAGTAATAGGCTGTACTAGTTTTATAATTTATTCTTAGTCTAGCTATAAGTATTTTCTAAAATCTAAATATAAATATATTCCCTTTATTAAAGATTATATTTCCTAGTAGTTTATAATTACTTATAATATATTTTATTATTATATAAGCTAATTTTTTTATATTACTAGCTTTTTTAAATAATATAAAGCAGGCTATTTTTATAAATTTATTAACTATTATAAAAATATTATTATAAAGTACTTTTATAATTAATTCTCTTAAAGAAGGTAGTTTAATAATTAAGTTAAATAAGATTAATTTCTATAGTTACTATAGTATAAGCAGTAGTTATAATTATTTATATAGTTTATACTTAAAGCTTTTAGCTTATTTATATATTATATATTTTAATATAACTTTTTATACTTATATTTTAATACTTTTAAATATAAAGTTTTATTTAACTTACTATATAGTATTCCTAATTCTTTAGTATTTGTTAAGCTTATATATATAAACTAATTTTACTACTTTACTTTATAAGTTTTTTAATACTTAAATAAGTCTATTTAATATTAGGTATTTAGTATTTATAAAAATACCTTGTAAGTATTATATATTTTTTTAGTTTTTAATATATTCCTTTATATTATTAATAATTAAACTATTTATTTTAATTTAGTATAATATATTAATTAATTAAATTACTAAATTACTATATTAGTTTTTCTTTAGTATTTAGGCTTTAACTTCTAGAATTCCTAGAAGTAGTTTAAATATTTACTAAATATATTAACATATTTATTATTTAATTTACTATAGTATTTAATAATAAGCTTAAACTTTAAAAGTTACTTATAATAATTAACTTATTTATAGAATAATTCTTATATTATTATAAAGTAAGTAATATTCTAGTAATTTATAATAATTATTATTAAAAATTAACTTCTTTTATAATAATATTTTTAATATTACTTACTAAGTACTTAATATATAATTAAAAATTCTTTATTATAAATAAAATATTTAAGTTCTAGTTTATATAGTTTTTTAGAAAAGTAGGTAATAAACCTAAGTTTTTTTTTCTTTATATTATTAGGTTAATTAAGCATTTTACTAATTATATAATTTAAGGTATTAGTTTTTATTATAATAGGTTTATTTAGGTTAAATATTATAAATACTAATATATTTATAAAAGCTTATTTAAGGTAATTAAAAGCTATTAAAGCGTTTTATATAAGTTTAAATTTAATATTTTTTTTTATCAAGTTTATAAATAGTATAGTAATTTTTAAAAAGTCTTTAATATAACATTAATAATAATTAGTAAATTCTAAAAAGCTCTATACTTACTTAACATTCTTAAGTAGCTTTTAGTTATTAATTACCTTAAGTTTTTTAAGGTTTATTTAGATTTTTTCTAAGGTAATAATATATCCTAGGAATATAACTTTTTATATATAAAAATTATATTTTTTAAGTTCTACTAGGAGTTTATTATCCTATAGTATTTATAATACCTTCTTAATATATTCCTTATATTTTTCTAAGTTTTTAAAATAAATAAAAATATTATTAAGGTATATAATAATATAATAATCTATATAATCTTATAGTATATAGTTAATTATTTTTTAAAAAAATACTAAGGTATTTATAAATCTAAAAGGTATTACCTAGTATTTATAAAGTCTATATTTTATATAAAAGGCAGTTTTTTATTTATTACCTTTTTTAATTTAAATAAAGTTATAAGCTCCTTTAAGGTTTAATAAAGTAAAAATATTTACTTTAGTAAACTAGTCTTTAATTTCTAAAATTAATAGTAGTAGTATAATATTTTTTTTAATTATTATATTTAATTATTTATAGTTTATAATAAGTTAAAGTTTATTATTTTTTTAAGTATAAATATAATTAAATATTTTACTAAAGATTTATAAAGTTTAATATATCCCTTCTTTAGCTAGTCCTTAATTTATTTATTAAGTATTTTAAGTTTAATAATACTAAGGTTATAGATTTTATTAAATATTATTACTTTATTATTTATAAGTTTAATTTTATAATTTTATTAGCTATATTTTAGTAATCTAGTATTAAGCTTTTTATTAAAGATTAGTATATACTAAAGGTTTATTAATATATTCTTTAAATATTCTGGTATTTAATCTTAATAGTATAGTTCCTTAACCTTTTATATAATTAAGTTAAGAAATTTGAGTTATTTCTTCTTTAGTTTTTTAATATATTTTACTATTTTTAAAAGCTTCTTTAGCTTTTTAAATTATACTTATTTTATAACTTTTTCTTTTTTTATATATTTTTATATTTCTTTATTTAATATAAAGGTTATTAATCTTATTATTAAGGATATTATAGTATTTTATTAATCCTCTTAATTTAATTATAGTATATTTTTAAAATTAATTAATTTAAGGTAAGTTTACTATTTTACCTAACTTCTAACTTAGTTAATATTAAAATTATGTAACTTAAGTTAATTATATCCTAAAAGTATATTATATCCTATAATATTTATAATATTAAAACTAAATATATCCTTAATTTTACTAAACTAAATTATAAAAAAATTAGTTTTATAATTAATAGTTTTATTATTATAAATAAATTATTATTTTTTAATATTTATAAAGGTATATAATTTCTTCTTTTTATAATTATTTAACTATAGGTAATTAACTAGTTAAAGTATAATATAGCTTATTATAGCTCCAGAGTTTATATAAACTATAATTAAAATATTTTCTAAGGTACTTAGTACTTAAAATTTTTATAATTCTTTTCCTTCTGTAAAAGTATTTAAGTTATAGTAGGTTATATTATTAATGCTATTATAATTATTATTATTATTTTAGGTTATTTTATTATTTTACTTTTTATTATAAAAATTACTTTTAATATTATTTAATTCTAAGGTAATTTAATTTAGTTTATAACCTTAAATATTATAGTATTTACACTAGGTATATTTAGGCTTTAGGATGTATTTATTAGTAAGTTTATAGTATTTCTAAAGGTTATTTTAGTTAATCTTTTGTACCTTAGTATTATAATTATATTTACTAATATATTTTGTAAAGTTAAAACCTTATTTAAATAGGTTTTTTATAATATATATAAGTATATAGTATTAGTATTAGTATCTTATATAATTATTTTTATTATAAAGTATAAACTTATTTTATATATAGTTAGTGATTCTATAATCCTTATGCTATTTAATAAGTTTATATAGTATATATTATTTATATAAAAGTATTTTATAGTTAATAATATTAGCTTTATTATATTAGTTTATAATTAGAATATTATTAACGTAGTAAAAGGTTAATTTTAATAATTTAGTTATTAAGTATTTATTTATATTAGTTTTAATATATTATTAAAACTGTTTTCTACGTAATTAAATTTAATTATAAGTAGTACTTAAATTAATTTATTTAATTTAATTTTATTATTTAAGGAATTTCTATTAGTACTTAGGTTTCCTTTATTAAACTATTTTATTATAATATTTATTTTCTTTAATAATACATTTAAGTTTATATTAGTCCTTAAAGTATTTTTAATCTACTATAGTTATTTTATAAAGGTAGTAAATACTTTTAAGTTTTATTAATCTATATTAATTATATATATATTTTTTAAAATTCTTAATTTCTTTTTATATTATTCCTTTATAAAGGTTATATTATAACAAAGGTACTATATATAAGAGATTTTTATTATATTAGCGTATAGCCTTATCTTATTTCTATTCCTAAAGTACTTCTTCTTTATTTTTAAATTTATTATATTATTTTTATTAAATAAGTTATTTAATATAACCAAGGCCTTCCTAGGCGACTTTTTTCAATATATTTAAGGTTTACGTCTTAGGTCCTTTAGGGAACTATTTAAATTTTTATTTATTACTAAGATATATCTAATACTTATTATTATAGTATACTAAGAAATATAATATATTATAGTTTTCTAAGGGTCTTATAGTATTAATAACTTTGTTTTCCTTAGGTTTTAAAATAGGTATAAATTTCCTATTTTTATCCTTTTTAAGGGCTTAGTAGTATTTCTTTATATATTTCTTTTTCTATAGTTATAATATTTAATGTTTTTATATTATACCTTAATAATACTAAGGTCTATAGATCTTAGTTCTTTATTATTAAAGGAAGTAATATAATTATTTTACTTTTTTCTTTAGTTAGCTTAATATCCTTAGTTTTACTTAAGTTAAGCTTAAAAGTTTCCGGTTTTATTTTATGTCTTTTTTTTTTACTTATTTCTATTAGTAATTATTTATCTTAACTACTATTTATATAAAGTTAATAAAAAGGATTATATATTAATCTAGTTGAAAAACTCTATTTTTAACGTTATTGTTTATACTATAGTAATAAATATCTTTTTTAATGTCCTTAGTTTAATTAACTTTAAATAAAAGGTATAAAAAAGTAAATATATACTTAGCGGTTTTTTTTATTTAATAAAGCAGAGTTTTTACTTAGCTTTTTATTATTTATTTATAATACTAAAGAAATTCTAAAGTTATATTTTAAATTCTTTATAGCTAAAGTATATTTTATTAGTTTATATTCTAAGCTTTTTATAATTATTTTAGCTTTTATTATAGTTTTATTTAATAAATTAAAACTAAAATTTAGTATTTTTTATAAAGTAACTTCTTATAAAGATAACTTATTATTTATTATTTTTTAAAGTATAAGGAAAGTATTTAAAATAAGTTAAAAGTTCTTACAAAAATTTATTTATTTTACATAAGTCTTTATTAAAGTGTTTAGGCTTAATTAGCTTAAAAGCTTTGCCTTTCTCTTGGAAGTTATTTTAAAGTTCCTAGTATTAAGTCCTAAAAACATTAAGCTTATTTTTTATTTTATTATAGTTAGCTCAAGTAATTATATTATTAATTAATATATCTTTAAGCTTAATATTATTATTTAAGTAATTACTTTAAGCTTTACTTTTGTAATTAGTATTATTATTTAGGACTTAAAAGCTTATAAGCTATTAAGTCCTTAGTATTTTATTACCTATAGGTCCAAGGTAACTATCTAAATAAAAGTTATTATTATATAATAAGCCATGTCCTATAGGTACTATAGATTAGCTATTCCTAAGGGATAAACCTTAGAATAGTTCTATAGTTTATATTAGCGGAGTAGTTAAGTCGGTAAATAGGTAATTTTATTACTAGCGGTAGAATAAAATATCTTAATATTTAGTCTAAATACTATTATATTAATAATAATTAGTTATTTAAGTATTTTAATAAATAATATAAAGTAAACTTATATACTTAGTTAGCTAGGCTAGATTAATGGCTTATGTATTAATCTGCTCCTGGATTGCTAAATGATTTATTAATTACTTGTTAAATCGAGAAGTTGCGTCTCGATCCTCTCCTAATTGGTTAAAGAATTAAAGTTAATCCGGTCCCGGCCAACCTGTTGGCCCATTGTCGCGACCTTACAGTAAGAGCCGGGTCGTGACAGATCTTATAAAAGGTTAGATTAGGTTGTAACACTTAGTAAAAAAGAAAAATCCTCTAGTTTACCCATTGGCTCCACCTTTGGTTAGCAACTTAACTTAAAGGCCCTTCAAATTATCTGCAAGAAGGCTTACCGCAACGTTTAACCCTAAGACTCTAAGTTGCTGACCAAAGGTAGAGCCAACGGGTAATACTTACCCATTGGATCCACTATTAATACCCAGCTTACTCCGTATAGTCCGCAAGATACACTTTTGTTGGGCATCACCGCCAGGCTCATAGAGACACATAAAAACTGCAAAACGCCTATTTAGATAAAGATTAGAATCAGAGATAAATCATTACTTAATGATTATTCAATCAACTCTATTTACCTCTAGTGAATTCAAATATCTTGTTGCCCAAGACTCCCATATGACCTGCCGCAGTCGAATATTTTAATATCTTTGTTGCCCATCATAGGCCCTTACCAGATCTATACCTCTTTGCACCAAGCAGTAAACTACGTTTCAATCTGTCTGCTCAACATGAAATTTATCATAGCAGCCTCATGGTTGCTTCTACCATTCACAGCTGCAAGAGTTGAAACATTACAGTGTTATGTCTTGCCGCAGGATGCACAATGGCCACCGTCTGGTGTATGGGATGAATTCAATTCAACGGTTGGAGGGCGTTTGATTGCGACAGTTCCAATCGGTCAACCGTGCCACGCACCTCATTTCGACGAAGAAGCTTGCCAAACAGTACAAAATGAATGGAACCGTCCTGAACTCAGGTATGTTAATATTAAGAGTCGTCGAAGCAAATAACTTTTTGAATTTATTTCCTACTCTATCAATTATTTCTCCACCTGGCAATGTATAGCCTTAAACTTCTTGGAAAATATTATTAAACTAATGAACAAATGGATATCTAGCCTTCCATCCTCGTCTTCAGTGATGACGCCCTGGTTTTCTAATATGAGCTGCAACCCTTTCAGTTCAGAATTAGAAGCTTGTGAGCTGGGAAACTACGTTTCATACGCTGTAAATGTCTCAAGTTCTGATGATGTAATTGCAACCTTGAAATTTGCTCAAGAGCACAATGTCCGTCTTGTAGTGCGCAACACGGGCCATGAGTGAGTTTATCACGAGATGCGTTGGTAATTTCAATATCTTATTCAGTGGACTAATTCTTCTCATAACAGTCTCTTTGGCCGATCTACTGGAGCTGGCGCCTTGGCAATTTGGACCCATTATCTTAAGAGCATGGAGTTTCTAGACTGGAGTGATGCTAATTACCACGGGCCTGCGGCAAAATTTGGAGCTGGAGTCGAATCATTCGAAGTAATCGAGGCTGCAAGCTCCCATGGATTGGCTGTTGTCACGGGAGAGTGCCCCACTGTTGGTGTTGCGGGTGGTTTCGCTCAAGGTGGAGGGCACTCCATTCTTAGCACCAGTCTTGGTATGGGTGCGGATCAAGCACTTGAGTATGAAGTCGTTACTGCCGCCGGAGAACTTGTCACAGCCTCAACCACAGAAAATAGTGACCTCTATTGGGCTCTTAGCGGTGGCGGTGGCGGAACATACGGCATTGTTATCTCACTCACCGTCCGAGTGCACCCAGCGGGCTCTGTTGGAGGAGCATCACTAACATTCACCCCGGCTGGAGGTGACTCAGACACATTCAACGAGGCAGTGTCACAATTCCACTCCCTACTACCCAGCATGATTGATAATGGTGTATCCATTGTATATTTTCTCACCAACACCTCTTTTACTATACAATCATTAACGGCTTTCAACTCAACTGGCGAATTTGTTCAGACGACTGTTCTTGCACCATTGGTCCAGGTTCTTACTGATTTAAACCTCCCTTTCGATGTCACATACAGCACTCTCTCATATCTGGATCACTATAACAAATACGAAGGACCGCTACCATTCGGAACCTTTACTGTTGGAGCGTTTCAGTACGGTAGCCGACTTATCCCTAGATCGTTACTTGAGGATGACAATTCTTCCCTCCAAAAAACCATTACGAATCTGACCGCGAATGGGGTTGCTCTTATTATCGGAAGTGCTGCCTCATATACTGCTCCAAGTAGTGGTGTGCCAAATTCAGTCTTCCCACCCTGGCGCGAAGCGTTAATACAATTGCAGCTGCTGACGCCATTTAATAACACAAACAGAGAACAGAATCTGAGAAACCAGAAGATTATTACTAACGAACTTAATCCCCAGCTGGCTCGTATTACTCCTCAAAGTGGGGCATACATGAATGAAGGCGATTTTAATGAACCAAATTGGAAACAAACGTTTTTTGGCACCAACTATGATAAGCTTTTGTCAATCAAACAAAAGTGGGACCCGAACTCAATCTTTTATATTAATAAAGGTGTAGGGAGTGATGTATGGACAGTTGCTGAGAATGGACGAATGTGTAAAGTGCAGAGTATTTAATACTATTTTATAAAGGTTTATATTAGGTTATTTATATATTTATCATAACTTAATTTCAATATGATCCTTCCCGACAATGGTATAGAGGAGATATCTTAGCTTAGCGATAGTAATTTATAAGAACTGACTCTCCCTTTATACCTTACTATTACTATAGAAATATTAAATACCCCTTTATAATCTCAGTGGATTAGGAGTATTAGCGCTTTAGCTACTCCTGCTTATAATTAAATTTATTTACTTAATGATATTTTATATTAATATCTTTTAACTAATATTAACTTTCTTTACTAAAATTATTTTTATATTTTAATTTATTAAATACCTTAAACTTTAATAAGTATAAAAAGAAAGTACTAAAATATTACTAAGGTAAATATATAAACTTAGGTAATATAAAAGGATTTTTTTAGTTAGTTTATTTTATATTTTTTACTATTATTTTTTTAAAAAAATAGAGTTTTTTACTTAACATTAGCTATTTTACTATAAAGTATATTTTATTATAATTATAATAAAAGTATTTTATTATTAAGTAAAGTAAAAATTAATAAAGGGTTAAAACTTTTATATTAAATTCTTTTATAATTATATTTTAATAACCTTTTTAAAATAATTTTATTTTAATTACTTATATTATATATAATAAATAATACTACCTTTTTAATAAAACTACAGAGGTAAAATTTAAGTATAAAAATTTATAATTATTATAACAATTCCATTAGAGCGTGGAGCTAAACAAGGCAAAAGATTAAGCCAATAATCGCAATTGTAGCAATTACTATAATGGAACCAGCTATTTATAAGGGATCTAGCTGTTACTATGGCTCTCTATATACCGGATTGTAACAATTATATTATTATATATTACTTTTTATAATACGCTAAGCTCCTATAGGGTTAATATAAAATAAATATCTAAGGAATAAACTTTATACTAGGTTTATATTAGTAAATAAGCTGTGACGTCCCGACCCAATACTTAAATAATATAGGGTAAGTTCCTAAGGTAATAAGCTAAGGTTAATTAGTTTATATTAGCAGAAAGGATAAAAAGTAGCTTTAAGTAAATGTAATTATAAAGTAAGTAAAATATAATAAAGATTTAATTTATATTTAATCTTAATACTTTATTAATAACTATTTAGTTATTTAAAAAGCGTAAAAAATTAAATCTTATATATTTAATTATTTCTAATAGCTTACTTAATAAAGTCTTATTATACCTAGTAAGCCTATAACCCTAGTGTTAAGGTTTATGTACTATAATATATATATCTTAGTAAACTAGTAAAGTATTATTATAATTAACTATTCCTTTTGTAGTTTTACTAAAAGGTATATACTTTAGATTAGGTTATAATATAATACCTTCTTTTTATTAGTTTTATCCTTAAGGCTATATATATATATATAGGTTAAGTTATCCTTTTCTTTCCTTAAG
This sequence comes from Trichoderma semiorbis, assembly GCA_020045945.2. NCBI lineage: Eukaryota > Fungi > Ascomycota > Sordariomycetes > Hypocreales > Hypocreaceae > Trichoderma > Trichoderma semiorbis. Next base: position 4,733,738 of record CM034695.1, read on the forward strand.
GTAATTCTTTCTTTATTTATAAAATACCTCGTAGTATTACTAAATAATAACAGTTATCTATTATAAATAAATTAACGAGGAATTAAAAGGCAGCTGTATTAGTAATTAAGGCTATCGGTATTATTATTATACCTTATTCTTATTATAAAGCAAAGGGTTTATTTTATAAAATAGCAAAAGGGTATAATTAATATAAAAAGTGCATATATTATAGTCGTTCTTATAATAGGAATAAGATTTCTTTAGCAGTAGGTAAATGTAATTTAACTAGTATAGGGTTCTGTAGCTAATAATAATTAGCGCAGTAATTAACTTTTAAAAAGGAGTATCTAAATGCTAAAAAGTATTAAACTAAATAAAAGTTATTTTAATAATAGTAGTAAATAATATTACTAACTTAATACATAAATAAAAAAATTTCTTAGTTAGCTTATTTACAGAAGCAGCAGAAATAAATTAATATTTATAGTAAATAAATATTTTATTATAATACTTATTCTTTTAATAAATTAAATAAAGTAGAAAAAGTAAAGTCTAAGGCAGTAGTTAATATTTAAGCTATAGAGGTAATAAATATTATTAACTAAAATATAGTCTTTAAGAATACTTTCCTAAATCCTTCTAAGGCTATTATTAATCCCTCTTCTTCCTAAGTCTTTAATTTAAAGTATAAAGGTCTATGTTTTTTTATAGTATAAGGGGAAATTCTAGTGCCTTTTTCTTAGGCGGTTTCTTTATTTATTAAGTAGCCGGCGTTAGGAGTTTTAAGTATAATCCTAAATTTTCTTAGAAGTTTTAAATTAAATCTATTATATTAAAACTTTTAATAGGTTCCTAGGTATTATAAATTAAATTATATCCCTTTTATTAAACTTAGTATTTAATTTTATTATTTTCTTCTAAGTTCCTTTATATTACTAAGACTTTTTTAACTTCTTATTTTTCTTTATCTTTAATAATAATAATTTTATTTAAGATTAGTTTTCCTATTGCTTTATTAATTTATACTTTCTTTAAAAGTAATATATAAACTATACGATATTTTAATTATATACCTTCTAATATTTCTAATTTATAATTAATATTACTAATTTTCTTTAAAATTTTAAATAGGCTAATCTTTTTAAAATTAAACTTATTATTTAATTAATTTATCTTAATATTTAATATCTTATAGCTTTATATATATTAAAATAAGTAAACTATATCCCCTTTTTAAAGATTTAGTCCTTTAATCTTATTTTTATTTATATAATATTTTATATATTTTTAAATAAGTTCTAGCTGTACTTTTAGTTTTTTATATAAATTAATTATTAATTTTGCCTAAAGCTATACTTTATTAACGTTAAGTCCTTTTTAAAGTAGCTTATATACTAAAGAAGTATATTTATATAAGGCGTAGAATAATATTAACTTAGTTAATTTAGATTTTATATTATTATAATATAATTAGGTAAAAGGTAGTTTATTAACTTAATTATCTTACTATAAGTTAATAAAATATCTTAGGTACTACTTAATAATTTAATTTATTTATTCTATTTAACTATCTATTTTAAAGTAATATATATTATTAAGTTTATAATTTACTTTAAGTTTTACTATAAATTTTTACTAAAACTTAAAGGTAAATATTTATTTTTTATCTAAAATAATTTCTTAAGGTATACTATAGTTAACTATTATTATTTTTAAGTAGGTATATATAAGGTTTTTTATTAAATATAATTTTTAATATAGTAGAAAGTATACTTACTTTGTAAATTTATTTACTATTACTAAAATACTATTATAGGTTACCTTAGAGAAGGGTTCCTTAGAAAATAATAAGTCTATAATATAATTAAAGGTAATTATTTCTTATATTAGTTTAGGTATTAGTAGGGGTTATAGTTTTTTATAAGGCTTATATCTTCTATATTTAGTATATTAATATTTATTATAAGTTACTATAATATTAACTATAGTTTTTTTTATTTCTTTAAATTAATATATTATAAATATTTATTAATATATAATTATAATTCTTTAGTATTTAAATAATAAATATTTATAAATATATTTTATAACTTTCTTTTATAGTTTAGGAAGTACTTAATATTTATTATTATTTATAAAATATTTATTTTATAATATAACCTAAGATAGAAACTAATGTAAGTCTTAATTTTTTATATACTCCCTAATTTCTTTAAAAAGTTTATTATACTCTTATACTTTAAAAATTATATTAAAAAATTTTTATTTATAATTACCTTATGTATTTTAATATAATATAGTACCTTAGTAGTCGGGGATTTCTTAAAAGTAGTTAATTCTTCTGCTAAGTATATTAGCTCTTTTATTTTTTAATCCTTTACAGTAGATAAGTTTATAATTAAATTTACTTAAAAATTTAAAATATCCTAATTATTATTTAAATAACTTTTAAATAAATGTAAAGTAGGTAATATTTTAATAATTAATAAAAATCTTAATTTAGAATTTACTTCCTCTATAATATTAACTTTACTATTTTAAATAGTTTTTAATTTCTAAAAATTCCTTATTATAGATTATATAATTAAGTTTAGCTTTATTAAGCTTTTATAAGTAAAATACTATAGGATAAAGTTTCCCTTTATTATCTTATTAATTTAATACTCCTCCGATTATGTATTTTAATATATTAGTTTTAATTTTTACTAGTCTTTTACAGTTATATATAGCTAAAATAGGTTCTAATACTATAGCTTACTTAATTACCTAAAACACCTGCTTTACTTTATTTATTTAGTTAAACTTTTAATTTTTTTTTATTATATTAATTAAAGGTTAAGTAAAAGTAAAGAAATTCAAAATAAAGCATTAATAATAATTAGCTAATTTAATAAAACTTTATATTTTTTTAATAAATATTAGTATTAGTTATTTATTAATTACAGTAACTTTTTTTAGGTTTATTTATATAAATCCAAGGGTAATAATATATTTTAAAATTCTATTTTATAAGTATAAAATTAGTATTTCTTAGGGTTTATAAAGAGGTAATTATCTTATAGTACTTAAAGTATTAAGTATATATATTTCTTATATTTTTTTTTAGTTTTAAAATATATTAGAATTATAACAACAATTAGAAAGGGTGCCAATTAAGCCAATAGATCAAAAAGATCCGTTAATACTAGCAGCTTATGCTAGCACTGCCCTTTATAACAGCTTATAAAGTTCCTTATTGGAATCCCGTTACAATTATCCCCCCTTCTATTAGTTAGCTCCTGACAGCTATAGCGAGGGACTATATAAGGCTCGATGGCCTAATTAAACATCTCGTTCTAGTACATTAGCCGCTGTAATAATAGCTGATGCAAACCCCCAAGGCAACCAACTTCCTTATAAGCCTAACGTAAAAGATTCAGAGGGGCACCTAGCCTAGCTGGGCCGGCTTCGCCGCTGCCTCGTGCTAGATTTAAACCTATAACCTCCAGAAGACCTATAAGCTGCTAGCATAATTATAATAATAATTAGAAAGGGTGTTAATTAAGCCAATAGATTAAAAAGATCCGTTAATACTAGTAGCTTATGCTAGCACTGCCCTTTACAATAGCTTATAAGGGTCCTTGTTAGAATCCCATTACAAAAATATTATCTAAGTAAATAATAATAAATTTATTTTAATATTTTTAAAAAATATAGTTAATCTTTTTTTAAAAAAATACAAGTATATTTATTAATCCCTAAGGTATTACTAAGAATTTATAAAATTCTCCTAGGGTACTAAAAGCTATTATCTATTTATAGCCTTCTTTTATTTAAGTTAATTTATAAATATTAGTAAAGTTTAGCTAAAAGTATACTACAGCTCTTTATAATTAATTTTATACTTTAGATATTAATAGTAAAGGAGTTTAATTTTTAATTATAATATTATTTAACTATTTATAATTAATAACTAGTTATAGTTTTCTATTCTGTTTTAAAATAAAGATAATAGGGTATTACGCGAGGGAGTTAAAGATCCTAATATATCCTTTTTCCTTTTATTTCTATATCTTTTTATTAAAAGTATTAAGCTTTAGTTAATTAAGGTTATATAATAGAAAATATTTTAATTACTTCCTTTCCTTTAGTTCTATTATATAATCCTATTTTATATAAGGTAGTATTTATATACTCTTATTAAAATTTTTTAAAGTTTTTTAACATAAAGCCTTAAATTTCTAATATTATTTTAGAATATTCGCTATTAGGTTTACTAGGGTTTTTATATCTTAGTTAGTAGAGTTTTCCGCTTATTATAGTATTAGGTCTTTTTCCTAAGGTTTTTTATCTAAGAGTTTTAAAAAATAGTTAAGTTTATATAGGTCTTATTTCCCTTAAGTAAACCTTTTTAAGAATTAAGCTTTTATAGCTTTAAATTATTTTTATTATTTTTATATAAAAATCTTTTTAAGCTTAGGGAGTTAAGGTTTTTAACTTCCTTTATCCTTTTTCTTATTTAAAGTTCTTTTATTATTTCGCTAATAAATTAGGCCTTTACTTTATACTATTAAACATTTATATTAGTATAATTATAATATACTTAAGATAATATTATATTTTAAAATATTAATAATATTATATATTACTAAAGTAATTTAACTAAATACTTTAAAATATAGGTAATTAGTCTATTTCTTTACCTATTTATTATTATATTTAAATTATTTTTTTTCTTTATAAAAAAGTTAGTATAGTTTTTTCTTTTATATTTATAGTAACTATAGGTATATTACAGTTACAGCCAATATATAGTTCATATCCGCTTTAAAGTCTACTAAAACTTTAAGTAGTTCCTTATTTTATATTATTATAAAAGTAATTTTCTTTTTAAGAATTCCTTGCTTTTTATTACTATTATATTTGTATTCTTTTTTAAAGAATATAAATTCTTTATTAGTCTTATAGTACCTTTTATCTAAAGACTATTTTAGTTTTTTAAATACTAGTCTTTAATTTTCTATAATATATATAGCTTATAATATAGGTTTTTATAGTTAACTTATTTATTTACTCTATAGTATAATCTTATTTATTTAATATATATATTATAAGTAATTTTATTATTTTACAGGTTATTAGGGGTTTTCTAGAATTTATAATATTTCTGAAGGAGATCTTCAGAGGCTCCTATATATATTCTAAAGTTATATCTAATCTTATATAATTAGTTTACTAATTATTATCCTTTAATCTATCTTTTTTCTAAAGCTTTATTATACTAAGCTTTTAGTTTATTATTTTTATATTATATATAATCTTATTTTTAATATTATTTATACTATTAAAATAAGTAGTTATAAATTCTATTACTATATTCTTACTATTTTAATAATTTATATTTTTTATACCTTTAGTACTAATTCTCTAAATATTCTAATAATTATCTTCTTTATTAATATTCTACTAGGTTAAAAAGGTATAGCTTTAAAATTATAATTCCTAGGCTTTTTATTTTAAAAGTAAGTTCCTATCCCTAATATTAATGCTATTTATAAAATTCTTTAATTAAGGTAATAGAGTTTTATTATAGAAAAGTATTATATTTTACCTTTTATCTTAGGTATTTTATATATTAATATATAATATAACTTATTTAATATATTTAATAATAGCGGAAATATTTAGGATTAACCTTTTCATTATTAAATAAGTTTCTTTAGTATATTTTATATTATCCCTAGGCTTTATTAGTATTAAGGCTAGTAATAATTCTTTAGATCCTATTATAAGGTAACTAGTCCTTAAGTTACTCTCTAAGTTCTATGTATAACTCTTAACTATATACTTTAGGGTTATAATTATTTTATTATTACTAATATTTACGTAGAATTTCTACTTCTTTTAGCTAATATTTAGAATTTATAATATTATTAATTTTTCTAAGTTTAGTTAGTCTTCCTAAATTCCTAAAGTATTATCTTTTATTAAAGTTATTAAGTTTTATTATAGTAGGTCTTAGTTTTAAAGTAGTAGGGTTAGTTCTTTCCCCTTTATTTAATTCTTCTAGTTTTTCCTTATACTAGGGGTAATTATTATCTTTTTATTATAATAAATTAAAAGATTATTTATTTATATTTATTATATAGACTTTTTTCCATAGTTCTGGAATCTTATCCTTACGTTCTTTCTTAAGCGCTTAGTAATTTCTAACTATGTAGCTAGTTTTACTATAGTTATAGTACTTAAACTCCTTCTTATGCTGTAAAACATCTAGATCTATTTTTCTAAGTTTACTAATATTATTCTTAGTAATTTCCTTATTTTATTTCTTACTTTAATTAGCTTAATATTTATTTTATTAATATTACTAAGTAGTACTATTTTTATATTTATATAGTAAGTTATTAACTTAAATATAAACGTTTATAAATGAAACTAAAGTATAAGTTAATTAGTTAATATTATATACTTTTGCCTTAACTTCTAGCTTAAGTCTATTATAAAATTGCTTAATAAAAGCTAATTTATTTTATTTAATATGTAAAAAGGTATTTTAGAATTTTATAATATAATTTAAATACTTCCCTTTTTAATATATTATAGTTAAAATATTTTTAAATATTTAATATTTACTAATATTTTTAAATACCTTTTTTAATTTAAAGATATATTTATGATAATTACTAAAGATTTATTATATTTATTTTTTTACTCCTCCAGCTAGACTTTTTAAATAATTATTTAAAATAAGTTTAAATTATTTTAAAATAGTATTTTTAAAGTATAATATAGTAAAGTAAACTTTCTTTTTAGTAATATTAAAAGTATTCTTAAAGTCTTTAAAATATACTTTAAGTTAAATTAAGTATAAGCAAAGTTTTTTAATATCTTCCTTAAATATAAGGGGTAGCTGTTATTTAATAAGGATTTTAATATTAACTATCTTAGGCTTATATTTATTAAGTTTATTAACTAGAACTTAATTAAGTTTATATATATTCTAAATAAGCGCCAAAAGTTAATTATTTTTAAAAAAGGTAATATTAAGTAGGTCTTATATAATAATATTCTTATTATTATTTATAGTAAATATACTAGGGTTAATAACTAAAGTTTTAATAGCTAGTCCTACTTTAGGTATAGTAATTTATATTACTTAAAGGTTACTTAGTATTCTTTTAAATAAAAGTTATTAATATATAATATCTTAACCTAATACTTAAATAATATAGGGTAAGTTCTTAAGGTAATAAACTAAGGTTAATTAATTTATATTAGCAGAAAGAATAGGAAGTAGCTTTAAGTAAATATAATTATAAAGTAAGTAAAATATAATAAATATTTAGTTTATATTTAATTTTAATACTTTATTAATAATTATTTATTTAAGTTATTTAAAAAGTATAAAGAATTAAATCTTATATATTTAATTATTCCTAGGAGCTTACTTAATAAAGTTTTATTATACTTAGTAAGCCTATAACCTTAGTGTTATAGTTTATGTACTATAGTATATATATTTTAGTAAGTTAGTAAAGTATTATTATAATTAGCTATTCCTTTTGTAGTTTTACTAAAAGGTATATACTTTAGATTAGGTCGTAATATAAGCTAAGCTATACTAGTAAATAATTAATAAAAATAAAAAAGTTTATTTATACAATTAGTAAATAATACTTTATATTATAGTTTAGTTCCCTATAATAATTAAATCCTTTATAAATAATTAGTTTCATTATAGTATTATTATAACCTAATATTTTATAATTATAACAGAAAGTATATACCTTAAAATAAAAATAAATTAATTAATTTATTAATATATAGCTAATATAATAATATATTAACTTAAGTAAGTTAATATAATTAATATATTAACTTTTATAAGTTAATATTAACTAAATATTAACTAAGGTATAAGTTTATATTAATTAAATATTAATTAAAAATATTTAATTAAATATATAATTTTTACTTTATTATATTTATTTAAAGTAATTAAATAATTAATTATAAATATAATATATTAATTATATTTATTAAATATTTTTAATTATAATATAATATTTTATTATTATTATATTATTTACTAATTTAATTTAATTTATTTATTAATATAAACTTAATATAATAGTTTATTCCTTAAGAATTCCTTTTATAATTAACTATAGAAAATTTAATTTATTATATATTTATAACTTTTATTTAAATAGTTACTTTAGACTATAGGTAATAATTAATAGAGAATTAAATACTAACCTTTATTATTTTAGACTTAGGTATAAATTATAAAAGTAAAACTTAAAGTAAATACTTTAATAATAATATTAAATTTAAAAATTTATTTATAAAGAAATAGCTACTTTAACTATGGCTAGGCTACTTGAAATAATTAAAAAACTCTATAATAACTTTACAAAATAATAAAATATTATTAATATTTATAAAAATAAAAAAATAATTAAAGCTAAGTAAAATAGTAAGATTATAAAGTGTGACGAACCGGTGCCTATAGGTTAGTATAGGTTAACTATTCCCAAGGGATAAACCTTAGAATAGTTCTATAGTTTATATTAGCGGAGCAGTTAGGTTAGTAGACGGGCAATCTTATCACTAGCTTATAGAGTAAAGTATTTAAGTATTCAGTCTAAATGCTATTATATTAATAATAACTGGCTATCTAAGTATTCTAATAAGTGATATAAAGTAAACTTATATACCTAGTTGGCTAGACTAGATTAATGGCTTATCTATCGATCTGTTCCCGGATTAATAGCTTATCTATCGATCTATTCCTAGATCAATGGCTTATGTATTAATCCTGGGTTAGATTAAGAAGTTGTGTCTTAATCTTTTCCTAATTAGTTGAAGGATTAAAGTTAATCCGGTTCCGGCCAACCTGTTGGCCCATTATCGCAACCTTAAGAGCCGGGTTGTAACACGATGTCCCCCCTCCTATTAGTCTTATCCTTAAGACCTTGTCGTAACTAGTATAAGTAGCTGTTTCCCCCTTGTTCCTTATTAGTATTTCATTTCCCTTATATCCAATGTTTCTCATTAATTATTATATCAGGTGTTCGTAAGAAATCTATTACAGCCTGATCCAGGATCAAAGATATATTAGGAATGTACCCCGGAAGAACATTAGATCTAAACGACCAATTGCCGTAGGAGTAATAAATAGATCGTAAGCTACCTTAGAAGGATTACCTTTAGGAAAGTAATCCTATACTTAGGCTTATAATCCTAAAAGTAAGCCACCAGGAATAACTAAATATATAAAATTTAATTCTCTACGCTTTTTAAATAACTTAAATAAATAGTTATTAATAAAGTATTAAGATTAAATATAGACTAAATCTTTATTATATTTTACTTATTTTATAATTATATTTACTTAAAGTTACTTCCTATTCTCTTTGCTAATATAAACTAATTAACCTTAGCTTATTACCTTAGGAACTTACCTTATACTATTTAAGTATTAGGTTAGGACGTTATATATTAATAACTCTTATTTAGAAGGATACTAAGTAACCTTTAAGTAATATAAACTACTATACCTAGAGCAGGACCAGCCGCTGGAATTCCAGTCGCTAACCTTAGTAAATTTACCATAGATAAAGACGGAAATATTACTATATAAGACCTACCTAACATTACCTTTTTTAAAAATAATTAACTCTCGGCGCTTATTTAGAATATATATAAGCTTAACTAAGTCCTAGTTAATAAACTTAATAAAGATAAGCCTAAAATAGTTAATATTAGGATTCTTATTAAATAACAGCTACCCCTTATATTTAAGAGAGATATTAAAGAACTCCGTTTATATTTGATTTAACTTAAAGTATATTTTAAGGACTTTAAAAATACCTTTAATACTACTAAAAAAAAAGTTTACTTCGCAGTATTATACTTTAAAAGTACTGCTTTAAAATAGTTTAAACCTATTTTAGACAACTATTTAAAAAAACCAGCTAGAGGAGTAGAAGAATAAACTTAATAAATCTTTAGTAACTATAATAAATATATTTCTAAACTAAAGAAAGCTTTCGGGGATATTAGCGAAAATCAGATAGCTAAGAATATCTTAACTAATATATATTAAAAAGGGAAGTGCTTAAATTACACTGTAAAATTTTAAAATACCTCTTTATATATTAAATAGAATAAATCGGCCTTTATTAAATAATTCTATAACAGACTTAAGCTAGAAGTTAAAGTAAAAGTATATAACGTTAATTAATTAACTTATACTTTAGTCTTATTTATAAATATTTACGTCTAAGCTAATAATTTACTATATAAACTTAAGAATAGTACTACTTAATAACATTAGTAAAACAGATATTAAGCTAATTAAGGTAAGAAATAAAATAAGGAAATTACTAAAAATAATAATAGTAAACCTGGAAGAATAGATCTAGATGTCCTACAGCGTAAGAAAGAATTTAAGTACTATAATTATAGTAAAACTAGCTATATGGTTAGAAACTGCTAAGCACCTAAGAAAGAATGTAAGGATAAGATCCTAGAACTATAAAAAGAAGTCTACATAATGGATATAAATAAATAATCTCTTAACCTATTATAATAAGAAAATAATAATTACCCCTAATATAAGGAAGAACTAGAAGAATTAAATAAAGGAGAAGGAATAAATCCTACTACTCCTAAACTAAGACCTACTATAACGGAACCTAATAATTTTAATAAAGAATAATACTTTAGGAACTTAGGAAGACTAACTAAATTTAGGAGAAATAATAATATTACAAATTCTAAATATTAGCTAAAAGAAGCAGAAATTCTTTACGAATATCAGTAATAATAAAATAACTATAACCCTAAAGTATATAGTTAAGAATTATATATAGAACTCCAAAAACGACTTAAAGACTAGCTACCTTATAATAGGACCCAAAGAGTTATTACTAGTCTTAACACTAATAAAGCATAAGGATAGTACGGAATATATTAAAGAAACCTTTTTAATAATAAAAGGATTAACCCTGAATACCCCTGCTACTATTAAATATATTAGATAAGCTATATTATATATTAGTACGTAGAACATCTAAAATAAAAGGTAAAGTATAAAACTTTTTTATAACGAAACTCTATTACCCTAATTAAAGAACCCTATAGATAATACTAACACCAGGGATAAGAACCTACCTTTAAGATAAAAAGTCTAGGAGTTATAATCTTAAAGCTATACTCTTTTAACCTAGAAGAATATTAATAAAGAAAACAACTACTAAAGTATCCAGAACCCTAGTGTAAAAGGCATAAGGAATACAAAATAATAAAATAGTATAAATACAGTAATAGAATTTATAACTGCCTATTTTAATAGTATAAATAATGCTAAGAATAAGATTATATATAACATAGAGATAATAAACTGGAAGCCTGGTATAACGAAGCCTCGGCAGAAAGACAGATTAAAGAATAGCAACTAATAAGCTAATTACATAGGATTAGATTTAACTTTAGAATGTATATAAGAGCCCCTGAAGACCTCCTTTAAAGATACTATAAATTCCAGAAGACCCCTAATAATCTACAGGATAACGGAATCACTTACAACATATATATCTAATAAATAAGATTATATTACGGAGCGGTGGAATAGGAGAATTACGAAAACCCACACTGTAAATCGCATATATTACGTAAAATTAAAGACTGGTACTCAAAAAACTAGAACAGTCTCTAGATAAAGGGCACTATAAAACTAACAGAGAGTTTATATCTTTTAAAAAGGAATATAAATATAATAGTAATAAAGAACGAGAAGTTCTTAAAAAAAAGATTACTTTTACAATAATATAGAATAAGGAACTGCTTAAAGTCTTAGTAGACTCTAGAGTAAATAGGAACTATATATCAGCTGTAACCGTAATATACCTATAGTTACTATAAATACAAAAGAAGAAACTATACTAACTTTTTTACAGAGAAGGAAAATAGTTTAAATATAATAATAGATAGGTAAAAAGACGGACTAATTACCTATATTTTAAAGTATTTAGTTAAATTACTCTAGTAGTATACAATATTATTAATACCCTGAAATACGATATTATCCTAGGTATACTATAGTTATACTAATATAAACCTTTAATAGTATAGAGCGAAGGCCTAATTCGTTAGCGAAATAATAAAAGAACTCTAACTAAGAAGGAGGATAAAGGAAGCCAGAAACCTTAACTTCCTAAGCCTAAAAAGATTCCTATACAACAATAATAAAAATAATTTAAAGCCGCAGAAGCTTAATCCCTAAAAAGGTTTACCAGAGGGAAACGAGACCTATACAAACTTAACCACTTTCTAAAACTCTTAGATAGGAAACCTTAGGAAGAACCGCTACCGCAACCAGCGGAAAACTCTACCAACCAGAACACAGAAACCCTAGTAGACCCAATAGCCAACATCCTAAAATAATATTAGAAATTCAAGGCTTTATTCCAGAAGACCTTAAAGAACCCTAATAGGAGTATACAAATGCCACCATATACCAAATAGGACTACACAATAGAATTAAAAGAAGGGAAACAACCGAAGCATTTTCCATTATATAACCTTAATTAGCTAGAACTTAACACTCTCGACAAATAGATACAGGAGCAAAAGGAGAAGGGATACATTAGGATTTCCAACTCCCCAGCATAATACCCTATTATCTTTATTCTAAAGAAAAACGGAAAACTACAATTAGTTATTAATTACAAATAGTTAAACAATATTATAATTAAGGATCGAATTCCCTTACTACTAATATCCAAAGCAAGAGATCAGTTATAAAAAGCAGTAATATATTCGCAGCTAGACCTTACTAATACTTACGGATTAACCTAAATAAAGGAAGGGCATAAGTAGATAACAGCCTTCAGTACCCCAGGAGAATCTTACGAATTCCTAGTAATACCCTAAGGATTAATAAATACGCCTGTATCCTTTTAGAAAAAAATTAACCACATCCTTCGGAAATATTAAAATAAATTCGTTATTATTTACCTAGATAATATTTTAATATATTCTAAGAATAAAGAAGAATATAAGGAATATATGCGTTTAGTACTCCAAATACTATAGGACAACCATCTCCTTGTAAACCTTAAAAAATATTAATTTTATATATAAGAAGTAGAATTTTTAGAATATATTATCACCCCTGGATCTATATAAATAGACCTAAAGAAAGTTACCGTAATTAATAAATAGCCAATACTAACATTAGTTAAAGAAGTATAAAGTTTTATTAAATTAGCTAATTACTATTAACGCTTTATCTAAAACTTCTCTACTCTCGCTTAACCTTTAACTAATATAATAAAAAAGGACTAAAAGTTTAACTAGATAAAAGAAGCAGAACAAGTGTTCTAAGCGATTAAACAAGCTATAGTTTTAGAACCTGTTTTAGCTATATATAACTTTAAAAGACCAGTGGAAATTAAGACTGACGTATTAAAATACGTAATTAGAGGAGTACTTAACTAACAAGATGATAAAGGAAAACCTTATCCTATTGTATTTTACTTACGAAAACTTAATAGAGCCGAGCTTAATTATACAGTCTATAATAAAGAATTCTTAGGAATTAAGAGCTGTTTAGAATAGTAGAGTTAATATTACAGAGGAAGTAAGTTTTAAATTAAGATCTTTATTAATTATTAAAATATTACTTACTTTATATCTACTTAGAAGTTATTTAGATAATAGCTAGGATACTTTAAATTCTTAAGTAAATTCGACTATGAACTTATATACTGTAAAGGATTAGAAAATAGGAGAGCTAATGTATTAAGTAGAAGGATTAACTATTTCTAAGAAATCCCTAACTACTAAGGCATTATATTATATTAGAATATATAAGGTAATTATAAATAAAGATCCTTTAATATAATCTTTAAAGTATAAAAGTATAATAAACTTTTTAAGGAAATTAAGAAGTATGTAAAAGATTGGGAACTATATTAGTTTCTATCTTGGGTAATAATGGAGGACGGATACCCTATAAATAAAACCAAACATTAGATACCTCCTAAATTACGAAAAAAGGTTGTAAAATATATCTACGAACATCTACTGTTCGGACACCGAGGAATCACGACTACGTACTAATAAGTGTTTATAATATATCAATTTAAAGGAATAAAAAAGACCGCCGTAAACATTATATTAACTTACGATAAATATTAACGCGCTAAATACAGAAGACATAAGCCTTACGGAAAACTATAACCTCTGCCAGTACCTAAACTACTATAGGAAACAGTTACCTTTAATTATATTATAGACCTACTACCTTTTAAGGAACCTTTTTCTAAGGCAACCTATAATAGTATCTTAGTAGTAATAGATAAGTTTACGAAGTAAGTATACTTTCTGCTATATTAAAAATTACATTCGGCAGAAGACCTTATATATACCTACTTAAGAATAATAGCAGCTAACTATAGCATACCTTAAGAAATTATCTTAGATAGAGGATAAACATTCGCCTTTAAGTTTTAGTAAAAACTTATAGTAAGACTTAGAGTAAACTATAAACTTAGTAGTGTATATTATCCTAAGATAGACGGTTAAATAGAATAAATAAATTAGATTATAGAGTAATACCTAAGATACTTTATTAACCTATAATAAGACGATTAGGTTAATAAGTTACCTCTTGCTTAATTATACTATAATAGTACGAAATCTAAATTAACTAAGTTAATACTATTCTATACCTTATATAGATATACTCCTTTAGTATATAGGCTACCTTAGAAGGGGCCTAATACTAATAAAGCACGACTTTAGGCAGAATTAATAATTAACTTATATAAAGAACTGAAAGTACAGCTAGAACTTATTCAGAAATGTATAAAATACTATATAAATAAGGATAGGATTAAGGGACTAAACCTTTAGGAAGGGGACATGGTTTACCTACTTTAACATATATAAGGTTATAAAATACCAAATATTAAAATAAACTAACTAAGCGACAAGCTTAATTTTAGGAAAATCAGCCTATTTAAAATTTTAAAGAAAATCAGTAACGTTAACTATAAATTAGAAATACCAGAAGGTATATAACTAAAATACCCTGTGTTTTATATATTACTTTTAGAAAAAGCATAAATTAACGAAGCAATAGGAAGACTAATCTTAAATAAAATTATTATTATTAAAGATAAAGAAGAATAGGAAGTTAAAAAAGTCTTAGTAATATAAAGAAACCTAGAAGAAAATAATAAAATAAAGTACTAAGTTAAATAGAAAAGATATAACCTAATCTATAATACTTAGGAACCTGTCGAAAGCTTTAATACAATAGAACTAATTTAAGACTTTTAGAGGAATTTAGGATTATATTTAAAACTCCTAACGCCGGCTACCTAAATAAAATAACCTAAGCAGAAGAAGAAGGTACATAAGTTTCCTCTAATAATATAAGAGGACCTAGATCTGCGAACTCTGAACTAATGCCTAAGGAAGTCTAATTAACGTTATTAGGCACCCCTAAGTGCTGAAGATCCTGCACTACCTGGGCCTCGGAAACACTATCCTCTTTATCTAACTCTTACATTCCCCAATGCACTAACTTAGTGCTATACTCCTTAACCCTCTTCTTTATGCGACGAATATAAGATAAGTAACTTACAGCTGCTGCTACCTTACTCTAAAGATCAGTAAGTTAAGTATAAAGAGAATCTAAGGCCTCTCTAGCCTCCTCTTCCTCCTCTTCTAACTTCTTTTACTAATCTAATGCCCTTATTACTAAATTAAGTCAGCAACCACTACATTATGGAAAGGGAATACGTTACCTATAAGAAAACGCAACCAGTACTCCATTACAGGAACGGCCACGTTTAACACACTTGTAATAACAAGATAAGTCCTTGATTATGTAATATATAATTAATTTGCAAAAATAATATAAATAAGGTATATCCGCTTTAGACCCGTTAGCTAAAATAAATAACGTAAGTAATAATCGCTTGCGAGCCTTGCGAGATACAGGCTTTAAGATCTTTACACTTATAATAATATGATTAAAAGAAGAAGAATTAAATAAATGCACCTATGGGATTAAGCTGTACTTATAATGCTACTGTATGATTGGCCTTAAGGATAAGACTAACAGGGAGGGGGCATTGTGTTACAGCCTGATCTAGGATTAAAGATATATTAGGAATATACCCTGGAAGAACATTAGATCTAAACGACTAATTGCCGTAGGAGTAATAAACAGATTGTAAGCTACTTTAGAAGGATTACCTTTAGGAAAGTAATCCTATACTTAGGCTTACGATCCTAAAAGTAAGCCACCAGAAATGACTAAATATATAAGATTTAATTCTCTATGCTCTTTAGATAACTTAGATAAATAGTTATTAATAAAGCATTAAGATTAAATATAGACTAAATCTTTATTATATTTTACTTGCTTTATAATTACATTTACTTAAAGTTACTTCCTGTCCTCTCTGCTAATATAAACTAATTAACCTTGGCTTATTACCTTAGGAACTTACCCTATACTATTTAAGTATTGGGTCGGGACGTCATAAGTTAACATAGATTTCTCGGGTTTATGTCTTAAGCTTGCTTTTGTTATCTTGGCTTTTATTATAGTTTTGCTTAATAGGTTGAAACCATAATTCAGCGTCTTTAGTAAGGCAACTGCCTGCGAAGACGACTTGGTCTTCGTTATTCTTCAGAGTTCGTGGGAAATACCCGAAGTAGGTTAAGAGTTCTGCAAAAAACTTGTCTATCTTTCTAAGGTTCCCATCGAAGTATTCGGGTTTCTTAGGTTTAAGGACTTCTCCTTTCTCCCTTCCGCCGTCCTAAAGGTCTTAAAATTAAGTCTTAAGATCCTTAAATTTAGCCTTTATTTTATCGTAATTGGCTTAAGAGACTATGTTTTCGGTTAGTGCGTCTTTAAATTCAATGTTATCGTCTAGATAATCACTTAGAGTTTGACTCTCGTAGTCAGTGTCGTTATTAAATACGTTAAATATTGGCATTTAAGTGTTCCTTAATGTTTTTTATTACCCGTAGGTCCAAGGTAACCGTCTGAATAAGAGTTGTTATTGTGTAACGAACCGGTGCCTATAGGTTAGTATAGGTTAGCTATTTCCAAGGGATAAACCTTAGAATGGTTCTATGGTTTATATTAGCGGAGCGGTTAGGTTGGTAGATGGATAATCTTATCACTAGCTTGTAGAGTAAAGTATCTAAGTATTTAGTCTAAATGCTATTATATTAATAACAACTAGCTATCTAAGTATTCTAATAAGTAATATAAAGTAAACTTATATACCTAGTTGGCTGGACTGGATCGATGGCTTATCTATTGATCTGTTCCCAGATCGATGGCTTATCTATTAATCTATTCCTAGATCAATGGCTTATGCATTAATCCTAGGTTGGATTAAGAAGTTGTGTCTCGATCTTTTCTTAATTGGTTGAAGGATTAAAGTTAATCCGGTTCCGGCCAACCTGTTGGCCTATTGTCGCGACCTTAAGAGCCGGGTCGTGACATAAAGCTTAAATACCTTAAAAAATTTAAAAAAAAAACCCTAAGACCTTAAGAAATTCCTTATAAGAATATAAATTTATTTTAAATATTTCTTAATAATCTTTGCAAAAACTAAAGTCAAAGTATAAATTTATTATACTAAATAATACTTTAATAAAGCTATAAAAAACTAATTTAACTTTATTTAAAAAGATTTTTAAAATTATAATAATACTAATTAAGGGAATTAAATCAAAAGAATCTTTAGCTTTTATAAAGAATTTCAAAATAAGCTTATTGCCTTATATAAAATTATTAATAAAAAATATTAAAATAAAAATTATTCTTATTTAATAAAAAAGTACCTTTTTAAAATATACTATTATATTTATATAACTTTTTTTAACAGTTAATTAAATTAAATAAGGAAAAATAAAAGCTTATTATTATACCCTAAAACCTAAAGTTAAAAATAAGCTTTATAAACTTAATTAACCTTAGACCTTTATAAAATTTACTTAAATAACTATTAAAATTAATATTTAATAATAGAAAAAATATATAAAATATAAATAAAAGTTAAAAAGTGTCAGAGCCTATTCGCGGATAGCGCGGCCGCGCAACGGCCGCGCACCGACTACGTTACGGGGGCAAAGGCTAAGGGTTGCAAAGCCCTTAGTCTAGCAATAATACTATAAAGGACCTAGATTTTAGGAAGGAAATATAAAAAAGCAGAGATAAATACAGTTACTTTACTACCCTAAGCTTACGTATTCGCTGTATAGCTACCGTAATTATCCCTTATCCCTCTTTACTCTCTTCCACTAACCTAACTTTTAATAAGTTTATCTCTTTACTTACTAAAGGTAAAGGAACTATTAAAAATAAGAATAACTACTAATAAGACTTATTTATATAGGTTATAATTTAATAGTAAGAAGGCTATAGTTCCGTAGACTTAGCTATATATATAATTATAAACCCCCTATAGGTTACTTTATAAGTAAATACTATTACTCTTCTATATTATAAAACCCCTAAGCTTATCTAGCTTAAATCTCTTTTATTAAAGAAACTATAAAAACATACTATAATTATAGTTAAAGTATAAAAGAAGAGAAAGATAATCTAGTACCTATAGGTAATTAAGAATAAAAAGGACCCTGCTTTTAATATTAACCTCTTAGGCAAAAACCCTAAAGTAGAACTAAAGTAAACCTACTTTAAGCTATAGGGAAAAGTCTAAATACTAACCCCTAGGTTTAAAGGCTTAGATTAAATAAAATTATAAATATACCTTATATACCTAAGTAATTAATTTAACCTTAAAGAAAATTAGTTTAAAAAGGATATATATAAGATTTAGTATACTAGTAGCTATTTTAAAGGAGATATAAAGTAGTAATAAACTCTGTTTTAGTTTAATAAATACTAATAGTTATATACTAACCTTATATATAAATAGTATATAAAATAGTATAAGGATAATATTAATAATAAAGCTACTTATTCCCTTAATATAATAAAGTAACTTAACTGTTTTTATTAATTAAAGGGTAAATTTTTCTAAACTTTCTTAGGGAAGTTTAAAGTAATCCTTAGTAAAATTCTAAGACAGCTTTCTAATATTTTTTAAATTCCTTAGCTTATTAATAAATACCTCCTATATATTTAAAGGGGAATTATTAATCTTAGGCTCCCTATAATATAGTAAAAGGTTTATAATATAAAACTAAGGGTAGAGTTAATAAGCGAAGGTAATAGAAATAGACCTGCAGAAGGGTAAAGTACTTAGACCTTTAAAGAATATAATAACTTATATAAAGCGCAAAGCCTTTATTAATAAAAAATACCTATAGTAAACCCTAAAACCGCTTACGATAGGGTATTTATAAAGCTAAGTAAAAATAGTAATAATTTTACTATAGGTTTAATCTACTGGAAATACAGCAGAGCCTACTATAGGAATACTTATATTATACCTAACTATATAAAGTATAGTAATTAATAGTATATAATAAAGTATTATAATAACTTTATAAATAAAAAGGAACTAATAGAAGTTAACTTTATCCTAGCTGTAAGAAAGGTATAAGAATATAATAAGGGTACTTCTGCCCTATTAATACCTATTATTGCTATTAAGGAATAAAGTCCTACTTTTAAATAGTAAACTAGGATAAGGACTAGGAATAAATAGGTAAAGGTAACCTGTATCTTAAATAAAGGTAGTAATATTAACGTAATTTATTAGTAACTTATATAACCTAAAGATATACTTCTTTATAAAATAGACCTAGCCCTGTTTTTAGGAAGTTACAGAAGTAATATATATAGGAAGGTATAAGACTATAGCTATTATTGATATTATAGCTATAGTTATAACGGTCATTTTGGTGCCCTTTAGGGTACTATAGCTAGCTTATAGCGCTAGCTATAGCTATTTCCAGTTAGCTATTCCCTATAACCTTCTATAACCTTAATTATAGCTATACTTAATCCTTGATCTAAGAGCCTACCCTATAGCTTATAAGCAACTGCCTAATTAAGTATAGCTTCTTAGTCTTCTAAATAGCTACTGCCTAATTAAGCATAGTGCTATTAGCAGCTATAAGCTCCCTAGCTTACAGAAGGTTATAGCACCAAATAGCTCTATAACGACCAATTTGCGGAAGTCTAAAAATCGGATTCGATTTTTGCAGACCCACTTTTTCAGGAATTCTAGCCAATTGGAATGCTAGAATTCTGCTTATATAAGCGTTTTTAGCCAATCAGATTACTTAAAGAAGCGGGTCCCCAGGATTATAAGGGGGGAACCTTGCCAAAAGGCTTAAAATCGCTCAAATGGCTGTTGGTGGCAAAAGGTAACTTTTACACAAATCCCCAACAAAACCACTTGTTGAACACTCAACGATTCTGCTACTGCTAGAAGGAATTGGAATACAAAGGTTATACCGATCGATAGCTAGGAAAAGGGGCTATCTAACGGTACTGGTCTTGTAGTTTGATTCCCAACAGTTGTAGAGGAAATCGAAATATAAATAGAAGAGGTTTTCCTGAGTTTTCCTATACTGGTAATCACAAGCATCAATAAAAATAACAAGCTATTACAAGCTAATTATACCTTATTACACTTTTTTACCTTGATTACTAGACCAGTGATAAGACTAGCTACCCTGTAGCACCTTTATAGTCTTATACGTAGTTATATACTTAAAGTATTATCCTTTTTATTTAATAAATCGGAGTTCCTATTCTGCTTTTCATTCTTTATTTAAAGTTCCAAATGATTTTTTAAGTTAATTATGGAAGTTTTAGTAAAATTTAAAAACTTCTTAGGTTTAAGTTTTCTACTTTTTTAAAATATTTTTTTTAAAGTTTTATATAATAAATTATAACTATTCTTTAGCTACTTTAGTAAAGTAGGTAATTATAAAGATTATTTTATTTTTATTATCTTCTAAAGTATTTAAAAAGTATTTAAAATAAATATTAAGTTTAATAAAATACTTTTCTATATTTTTAAGTTCTTTATTATAAGGATTAGGGTACTTAGGTTAAAGGATTTTACTTTTTTCCTTTTTTTTAGTTTTAAATATAGTAATTTCTTCTTTAAAAGCTAGGATCTTAGCTTACTATTACTCCTAGGTAAGTTATAGTTAAGGCTAAAGGTCTTTACCAGCTATTTTAACTTTAGGTACTTTTTTAAATTCTATATTACTATCTTTATAACTTTAGGCAACGCTTTCTTAATCTATTCTAACGTCTAGTACGTAGAATTTAACTATTTAATACCTTTGTAAGATATTACCTGTAGTCTAGGGTAACCTCTGAATAAGAGTTGTAAACGTGTAATAAGCTGAGCTCCTATAGGGTTAGTATAAGAGAAATTCCTAAAGGATAAACCTTATATTAGGTTTATGTTAGCGGATAGGCTAGGCTAAACTAGCAGGTAATTAATAAAAATAAAGGGGTTTTTATTTATATAATTAATAAATAATACTTTTATAGTATAATTAAGTATTATTTTATATTTATAACTAACTATTTAAATTATTTTAAATAAGTATATAAATAAGACTTATATACTTAGTTAATTCCAGGCTTATATAGCTTATAAAATAAGTATAAAAAGCATAAGCTTATTAAGCTTGTTAAATAAGTAAGACAAGCGGGACCTGATTGGTCGTTTAGATTATAGTTGATCTGGTCGTGCCTAGTTAGTAGGCCCATTGTCACGACCATAAGTGTTGGGTCGTGACACATCAATAGAAATAATAAGCTATTATAAGCTAATTATACCTTATTATACCTTTTTACCTTGATTACTAGACCAGTGATAAGACTAGCTACCCTGTAGCACCTTTATAGTCTTATAAATATCCTTAAATAATTTACTAATTGTAAAAAGGCAGGGATAACTTTAAAGGAACCCTTTACTAACTATGCTATAATAACTTAGTAAGCAGCCTCCGACTCCTTATACTTAACCTTATTTAACTTTTCTAAATTAGTAATACCTTATATAATAGTATAATATATTTTTATATACTAACGTTTCTTTTCTTTATAAAGATATTTAACTTTTGCATTAGTAGTATAATATTTCTCTTTAGCTACCTTAAGCTTATTTTTTAAATAAAAATAATAAATAGTAATATACTTTAACTACTTAAAAAATAAACTATAAATATTATAATAAGATTTATTTAAATAAATATATTTAGTATAATATAATAAGTTAAAAGGAAATAAAAAATACTTTTTATAATTATATAATATATAATAAAAATAATACTTATTTATAGTAAAGGCGTTTTTAATAATAAAAAAAAAAAACTTTTATATTTTTTAATCTTAGGGTAAGGTTTTTTAAATACTTTATTTATTATTTTAAAGTAAGTTAGTATATATACAAAAATAAGTAAGGAGTAAGTAATTATAAAATATACTATAAGGTAGGGATAAGCTACTTATACCTAAATAAGCAAGGTCTTAAGGATAAAACTAATAAAAGGGAAGTATTATATTATAGCCTAGCTTTTATAGTTATAATAATAAGCCTATAGGGTAGTTTAATTTAGATAAACGTTAAATTAACTAACTAATTAAACATGGATTATTAAATTATTATAATAATCTAATAATCTATAAATAAATTATTAAAATTCTAAGATAATTTATAATAAGATTATTACTACTTAGTAATAATTTAGCCTAGCTAACTAAGTATATAAGTTTACTTTATATTACTTATTAAAATACTTAAATAGCTAGTTATTATTAATATAATAGTATTTAGATTAAATATTTAAATACTTTATTCTACTGCTAGTAATAAAATTACCTGCTTACTAACTTAATTACTCTGCTAATATAAACTATAAAACTATTCTAAGGTTTATCCCTTGGAAATAGCTAACCTATAGTGCCTATAGGACCTGGTTTATTATATATTACTAATTTTAGAAATCAAAGTCTAACTTACAAAAGCTAAGATTTTTACTTTATTAAACCTTAAAGGAGCTTACAACCTTATTTAAATTAAGAAAGGTAATAAATAAAAAACCGCTTTCTATATAAGATATAGACTTTATAAATACTAGGTAATACCCTTTGGATTTATAAACGCCCTAGTATTTTTCCAGAAAATAATTAACTATATATAATAAGACTATATAAATTATTTTATTATTATATACCTTAATAATATCCTTATTTATTCTAAGAACTTAGAAAAATATAAAAAATACGTTAGAAAGGTATTAAAAATACTATAAAATAATAAACTCCTAGTAGAACCTAAGAAATATAACTTCTATATATAAAAAGTTATATTCCTAGGATATATTATTACCTTAGGTAGGATTTAAATAAACTTTTAAAAACTTAAGGTAATTAATAATTAAGAGCTACCCTAAAACGTTAAGTAAGTATAAAGCTTTTTAAAGTTTATTTATTATTATTAATACTTTATTAAAAACTTTTTAAAAATTACTATGCTATTTATAAACTTAATAAAAAAAGATCTTAAATTTAAACTTATATAAAATACTTAAATAACTTTTAATTACCTTAAAAAAGCTTTTATAAATATATTAGTACTTATAATATTTAACTTAAATAAATATATTATAATGAAAACTAATACCTTAGATTACGTAATTAATAAAGAGCTTAATTAACTTAATAATATAAAGAAAAAGAAAGTTAGGCTTATTACTTACTTTTTTAAAAAACTATATAAACTAGAACTTAAATATTTTATTTATAATAAAGAATTTTTAGCTATATATTAAATACTTAGTAAGTAATATTAAAAATACTACTATAAAAAAATTAATTTTTAATAATAATCTTTATAAATTACTAGAATATTACTTACTTTATAATAATATAAAAACTATTTTATAAATAAATTAAATATTATAAATAACTTTTTAAGTTTAAGTTTATTATTAAATACTATAGTAGATTAGATAATAAATATGCTAATATATTTAGTAAATACCTAAATTACTTTTAAGAAATCCTAGAAGTTAAGGTATAAGTACTAAAGAAAAACTAATATAAAGATTTAGTAATTTAATTAATTAATATATTATACTAAATTAAAATAAATAACCTAATTATTAATAATATAAAAGAATATATTAAAAACTAGGAAAATGAATAATACCTAAAAGGTATTTTTATAAATATTAAATACCTAATACTAAATAAACTTATCTAAGTACTAGAAGACTTACGAAGTAAAGTAGTAAAATTAATTTATATATATAAGCTTAATAAATACTATAGAATTAGGAAAACTATATAATAAGTTAAATAATACTTTAAATTTAATAATATTAAAATACAAGTATAGAAGGTTATATTAAAATATATAATATATAAATAAGCTAAAAGTTCTAAATATAAGCTATATAAATAATTATAACTATTACTTATACTATAATAATTATAGAAATTAATCTTATTTAACTTAATTACTAAACTACCTTCTTTAAAAGAATTAGTTATAAGGGTACTTTATAATAGTATTTTTATAGTAATTAATAAATTTATATAAATAGCTTACTTTATACTATTTAAAAAAGCTAGTAATATAAAAGGATTAGTTTACGTAATAATAAAATCTATTATTAATAACTATAAACTACTAGAAGATATAATTTTTAATAAAGGAAATATATTTATATTTAAATTCTAAAAAGTACTTATAGCTAAACTAGGAATAAATTATAAAGCTAGTATAGTCTACTATCTATAAATAAATAAATAAACAGAAAAGATTATTTAAATAATTAAAATATACCTACGCTATTATATGAACTTTAAGTAAAATAACTAAGTAGAACTTCCTTTTATTATATAACTTATATATAATAATATAAAATTAAAATTAATTAAAAAATTACTATTCTTCTTAAACTATAGATTTAAATCTAAGGCCTATAAATTACTAAGGTAAAGGGAAGATATTAAGAAAGCTATAATTAAGGTAAAAGATATAATTAAATTATATAATAAGTTATAATAATAACTTAAATTTATTTAATAAAGGATAATTAAATATATAAATAAAAATAGGCTTAAAGGACTAACTTTTTAAAAAGGGAATATAGTTTAATTATATTAATATATATAAGGAAATAAGTAAGTAAATATTAAAATAAATAGGTTAAGTAATAAATTTAATTTTAAAAAACTTAAACTTTATAAAATTTTAAAAAAAGTCGGAGAAGTAAATTATAAATTTAAACTTTTAGAAACATAAGAAAAACAAAGGAAATATATATATTTAATATTTTATATCTTTCTATTAAAAAAAGTATAAATTAATAAAAAAACTAGAAGGCTTATTTAAAATAGAATTATTATTAAAGGAAAAGAAAAAAAAATATAAAGTAAAAAATATTAATATAATAAAAATAGGAGAAAATAGTAAATAATACTATAGGGTATAATAGGAAAAAAGAAAAAAAAAATATAAAAACCTATTAAATATCTTAAGAACTTAATAGCATTAGTAAAAAAACTTTACTAAAACCTAAGGATTACACTAGCTTAGGATTTATTATTAATATCCTTAAATAATCCTCCGACTTTAAAAAAGCAAGGATAACCTTAGAAAAACCCTCTGCCGACTATATTATAACAGCCTAGTAAGCAGCCTCCGCCTCCTTACGCTTAATATACTTTAATTCCTCTAAATTATTAATACTAGAAGTAATTACCTACTTTATCTACTTTAACTATTTACGTTTCTAAGTATAAAGATATTTTACTTAGGTACTAGCCTTAAACTATACCTCTTCTGCTTCCTCTAACTCTTTATTTAATCTTAAATAATAAGTTATAACCTTATATATTTATTATAGGGTAAGACTAAATACTTTATAATAAGATTTTTAATTTTAAAAATAAGAAAGATACTAATAAGAATCTTCCTCTAAAGTAATATAATTATAGCCTTACTTTTTATAGTAAGTATACGATTTTATAATAAAGATAGAATTCTAAAGATAGAATTCTTTAGTATAATATTAGTAAGGCCTTTATATTTTTCTTTCTTTTACTTTAATATAAGTTTATTATTACGCTTATACTTATAATTAATTATAATAAAAAAAATAAATAAGAAAAAAATAATAAAGGGATTATAATATTTACTAAAAGATAGAAGTAAATACTTATATACTACCCCTAGTTAAGTTTTAAAAATAAAACTAATAAAAGGGGGAGAATTATATTATAACCTAGCTCTTAAGGTTATAATAATAGGCCAATAGGTTAAGATGGACTAGATTAACTATGGACTAATAGATTAATTAGGATAGTTACAACCTATTAAATAAGAAAGCTAGGAAAGCTAGCTTTTTAAATAAACTACCGTAGGAAAGCTAAAAAAGCCAGCTTTCTACTATAATTTAAAATATATAACTAAATATATAAGTTTACTTTATATTATTTATTAAAATACTTAAATAGCTAGTTGTTATTATAGCATTTATAATATAATTAAACTAGAACTTAGATATCTACTTTTATTTATATTACTAGCTAGTAATAAAATTACTTATTACTAACTTAATCGCTCCGCTAATATAAACTATAGAACTATTCTAAGGTTTATCCCTTGGAAATAGCTAACCTATAGTGCCTATAGGGCCCAGTTCATTACAAAAATATTATATAAATAAAAATAAAATTAAGGGATTAAACCTTTAGGAGGGGGATATAGTTTATCTACTGTGACGTCCCGACCCAATACTTAGATAGTATAGGGTAAGTTCCTAAGGTAATAAGCTAAGGTTAATTAGTTTTTATTGGCAGAAAGGATAGGAAGTAGCTTTAAGTAGATGTAATTATAAAGTAAGTAAAATATAATAAAGATTTAGTTTATATTTAATTTTAATACTTTATTAACGACTGTTTATCTAAGTTATTTAAAAAGTATAGAAAATTAAATCTTATATATTTAGTTATTTAACGTTTTTTACTTATTATATATTTAAGTATTTATAAAAATAAAACTATTTTTATATTTTTATTAGTATATACTAAGTAAGAACTATTTTTTATTTAATCTTAATTAGCTTATTATTTTATACTTTTTCTAAAGTATATACTAATTTAAATTAGGTTGTAATATAATACCTCTTTTTTATTAGTTTTATCCTTAAGGCTTAGTATATAAAATAACGTAACCTCTCTCTTAGTTAGTCTTTATTTCTTTAATTTTTATTATACCTAAAGGTATTATTAAATAATATCCTATAAAAAGTAAATTAAATTATTAAAAAGCAGTAGGCTTAGTTATTAGGACTATCAGATTCTTAATTATACTTTACTTATATTATTCTAATTATTAATTACCTTATAAAATAGTAATTAGTTATTTTAAATATAAGAAGTATACCTATTATAATTATTTTTATAATAGAAATAGTATTTCCTTAAAGATTAGTAAGTAGCTTTTTAAATAAAGGGTAGTAGGTATTAATAATTTATAGTATAATAATTAGCTGCTAAAAAGGAGTCATTAGATATAGAAGAGCGCTAGACTAAATAGGATCTATAGTAGTAGTAGTAATAGATAATATTATTAACTTAATAAATAAATAAATAGTTTATGTATTTATTTTTATAAGACTATAAAGGTGCTACAGGGTAGCTAGTCTTATCACTGGTCTAGTAATCAAGGTAAAAAAGTGTAATAAGGTGTAATTAGCTTGTAATAGCTTGTTATTTTTATTGATGCTTGTGATTACCAGTACAGGAAAACTCAGGAAAACCTCTTCTATTTATATTTCGATTTCCTCTACAACTGTTGGGAATCAAACTACAAGACCAGTACCGTTAGATAGCCCCTTTTCCTAGCTATCGATCGGTATAACCTTTGTATTCCAATTCCTTCTAGCAGTAGCAGAATCGTTGAGTGTTTAACAAGTGGTTTTGTTGGGGATTTGTGTAAAAGTTACCTTTTGCCACCAACAGCCATTTGAGCGATTTTAAGCCTTTTGGCAAGGTTCCCCCCTTATAATCCTGGGGACCCGCTTCTTTAAGTAATCTGATTGGCTAAAAACGCTTATATAAGCAGAATTCTAGCATTCCAATTGGCTAGAATTCCTGAAAAAGTGGGTCTGCAAAAATCGAATCCGATTTTTAGACTTCCGCAAATTGGTCGTTATAGAGCTATTTGGTGCTATAACCTTCTGTAAGCTAGGGAGCTTATAGCTGCTAATAGCACTATGCTTAATTAGGCAGTAGCTATTTAGAAGACTAAGAAGCTATACCTAATTAGGCAGTTGCTTATAAGCTATAGGGTAGGCTCTTAGATCAAGGATCAAGTATAGCTATAATTGAGGTTATAGAAGGTTATAGGGAATAGCTAACTGGAAATAGCTATAGCTAGCGCTATAAGCTAGCTATAGTACCCTAAAGGGCACCAAAATAACCGCTATAACTATAGCTATAATATCAATAATAGCTATAGTCTTATAGTTACGAATAGCAAAAGGATACGAATTGAACTTGCTGGCAGCTGTAAGTTTAACTAGCTATATAAGGCTTGTAGGGCTTCCTCGCTACTATAGGGATCAGGCATAGCCCGAATCCGTAATAATACTAGGTTAAATAAAAAAGATATAACCTAATTTATAATACCTAGGAACTTATTAAAAGTTTTAACTTAATAGAACTAATTTAAGATTTTTAAAAAAACTTAGGATTATACTTAAAACTCCTAACGCTAGCTACTTAATAAATAGCCCTACCTAAGAAAAAGAAAGTATATAAGTTTCTTCCCTTAGTATAAAAGGACCTAGATTTATAAACTTTAAACTAATGCCTAAGGAAAATTAATTAATATTATTAAGAACCTTTAACTATTATAGATCCTATTGTCAGAGCCCGTTTTGGAAGAACGCGGTCGCGCAACGGGTGCGCACCGACCGCGTTACGGGGGCGCAGGCTAAGGGTTGCGAAGCCCTTGGTCTAGCAACAACACTATAAAAGACCTGGATTCTAGGAAGAAAGTATAGGGAGGCAGAGATAAATACAGTCACTTCGCTACCCTAAGTTTGCGTATTCGCTGTGTAGCTACCGTGATCATCCCTTATCCCTCTTCACTCTCTTCCACCAACCCGACTTCTGACACCTATACTGCTGCTTATTTTGCGGCTACCTTAGCGTTAGCCTTAGCTATTCTTTAATAAAATAATTCCTTACCTTACTCCTCCGCCTTTTTATATATTTTTTAAATATATATTAAATAATTAGCTACTTTAGCTAGCTTAAATTATAATTTAATTATTTAAGTATTTAAAGAATTAAAATACTTTTTAGCTTTTTTTTTTTTATATTTTAAAGAATATTTTTAAGCTATTACTTTTTTAACTAAGGAAAGTTAGTTACTACTATACTAAGGAACTAGGACTACTTATGAATACTTGCGATAAAAATATTATTATAAGATTTCTTTGCCTTTATATAATTTCTATAATAAGAAGAAGTTTTAGAAATAACGTAAGCTAGTTTAAAATAATAATAATAAATATATAATATATTTACGACTACTTTAAAAGTTAATATATACTTTACTAAAGAAAATTTTTTATACTTTTTATAAACTTTTATAAATAAATTAAGTATAATAAAAATATAAAAAAAAAAAGAAAAACATATTTTATAAGGATTATATACTATAGCTAAATTAAAGATAAGGCCTTATTAGGTTTTAAAGATAAGATTAACGAGAGAGGGGGTATTGTATTATAATTTAAATTAATATAAGGTATAAGAAAAGAAGTATCTAGAAGAACTATTACCTAAATAACTAATTAAGAGAAGGAGTAATAAAAATTAGTACTCCTATAGTTAAAGTAACTTATATAAATATTTTAGATACTTTAAGGAGCAATAGGCTATAGTACTCCCTTAGGAATAATTAAATATATAAGATTTAATTTTTTATACTTTTTAAATAACTTAGATAGATAGTTATTAATAAAGTATTAAAATTAAATATAGACTAAATTTTTATTATATTTTACTTACTTTATAATTATATTTACTTAAAGCTATTTCCTACCCTCTTTACTAATATAAACTAATTAACCTTAGCTTATTACTTTAGGAACTTACCTTATACTACTTAAGTATTGGGTTGGGACGTTATAAGACTTCTTTGGACGACTTGGCTTTTAACAACCCTATATGATGTCCGCTATGTCACAGACAGCGTTTAGGAGCGACTATGTCGTGCCGTGCACTTAGCTGTCATGGTTGGCTTCGCTGAACTCGGTCCGACATTTGACTTTTTTAAGGAAGCAAAATCTGTCTTCCGGGCCATGTGTATGGTTAAAGATTCAAGCATTCACGGATCAATTTGAGCTCATACGCTAATTGATGATAGGCTTATTTCTCATGGTGTCTAGATTAATGCTCGCGCTTCAATATTTTACAGTATTGGTTCAAATTCGCAAGCATAGAGAGACCAGAGTACCACTCATGATTGCAACGGGTATCCATTTGCTATTTGCTGTGTAAGGGAAACCCTTACTTTTGTTGACACACTATCATCAAGAGTACTCCATTTCAGCAAGGAACATACTGACTAGAAACTATGTAGAATATATTTAGCGGTATCCTTTTTGTCCGTTCATGAAGCAAGCTCAGTCGTTGCCGTCAGCTGGTATATTGGGGCAGTAGCTGAGGTCACCATCCACCTTGGGCTCTCAAGTCTCAAGGCTCTCAGCTTGTCTGATACTCATCTAAGCGAGCGCATGAATCTACTTACTTTAATAATCCTTGGTGAAGGTGTGTTGAGACGAATTAAGTCGGATTAGTCATCTGCTAACTGGTCACATAGGAGCAATCATCATAGCGAGGAATATCCAGACTGTCGTGAAAAATACCTTCCTAAAGAACAGCGGCGATATATGGTGTGCGTAATATTCAGTTCATCTCATTATTATTGCACTCTTTATTAACAACCTTGGTAGCTGCTGCTCTTATCGGGGTTGTCACATGCGCGGTTACCCTGATCTACTTCATCTACCAGATGTACTTTGATTGGATGCATTCTGGCAAATTGAGTCATAAGCGACAAATGTTTTGGGTTTCCTGGCATCTTCCATTCCATGTCGCTCTAGTACTTCTTCTAGAAGGCGCAAATCAATTCATTGTTTGGTCTCAAGCGCTTCAGTCGATCAAGTCAGCCGCCCAGAGCATCGTCGATATTAATTACGAGCTAT
The DNA here is from genome assembly GCA_020045945.2 of Trichoderma semiorbis. Taxonomy (NCBI): domain Eukaryota; kingdom Fungi; phylum Ascomycota; class Sordariomycetes; order Hypocreales; family Hypocreaceae; genus Trichoderma; species Trichoderma semiorbis. The sequence continues at coordinate 4,764,989 of CM034695.1, forward strand.
CTAGTAGCCCAACTACAAAAGAAGTGGTTCGAATATTGAATGAAACCGTCACAGAGCTCCTCGAGTCATACCCTCCAGAAGATGAAGTCGCCGCTCTGGACGATGTCAGAAGAACTTATAAGAGCCTACTTACTCTTCCTGACTCCTTTTGGGATGTAAATGGCCAACTAGCCGACAATGACCCAGACATGGTTCGTTGGCTGAATGGCACGAGGGATCTTGCGCAAACTGTCTTCGATGGAATATTTGCTTCATTTAGTCTCGCGGCGCCTGCAGAGGAGACCGAATCTACTGATGTGCAGTCTGCCACGCAAGCCGCATATTTGGCCACTGCGAATAAGTTTGAAACTGTCGTAAGTTCAAAATCCCCTTCAAAAGTCCTTCAGCTAATCTGTCCTACAAGTTTATCTATGCTTTTATCACCGCTGGCCTAGTATTGATCCTGATGACCGTTCTACATGTTGTATCTCAACAACATGGTTGGTCGATTTTTAACATACTTCGAGCACTGATCACCGTTGGCATGGGCCTCGGGCTTGCATTGACAAGTTTGCTCACATTCAACCAAAATGCTCTCGCCAACTTTTTACCAACGCCATGGCCACTACCAACCATTACGATCTGTTATTTCGCTGTTCTAGTTCTCAGTCACATACCTGAGCCTAAGCAACTTTTCCCAAAGAGAAAAGCAATATTATATAGCACTCTGGGGAAATGAAAACGATGCTAAGCTAGGGACTGTGCAGGAACTCTGGAGGGATGCTTGTTATGGCAAGGGTGGATAGCGCTAATGTTGACTGTTTAATACAGGACATCCAGGAATAAAGACAACATCGGAAACAAACTGACCTAACCGGAAAGAGCCGTTGTAATGTAGCTATATATTTATGGATAGTCAATTGTGAAGTATTTTTTTTTATATAAATACCTTATATGTTCTGAAAGCACATGTAGTGTTGTCTATTCGCAAGGTTGCGACAGCTGTTTTGGTCTTAAAGACACAGCGGCGCATATAGTGTAGGTTGATCAAGTAGTTGTACCACGCAAAACGCATTCAAATATGCGGCTATGAAAGCAATCTAGTATAACTCAACGCCCTACAAACAGCCAAATACGAAAACAAGAGCTGTAAAGGTATATATCGAAGGACTTTTGTGAACAGTGGATATGCATGGAGGCGCTAGTTGGGATATAAGTGTGAGTTAAGCCATGTCAAGTCGCTTCTATAGCCAGAAGGATTGACGCATGACTCATCGGCCAGATGATTCCACATACTCCATACACGTTGAGGTATTCGCCATGTAAAGGCGTGCTTAAACCAATAGTAATTGGTCACTTAATTTGTCCAGATATTAATATCACGACAAAAAAGCGCAAGACATACACGGAATCATGCTTATGAATCCGTACAAAAGACCAGACGTCAACGCTAAGTTCAACCGAACCTGGCGACTCGATCCTCTTAGAATCTAAGTTCCTAGACGGTGCCCCTTCAGTGTTTAATGCCTCTACTATAAATTGTAACCTGTTTCGCTGTGGAATGCTCTTGAATGTTATAATACAGCTCATGAAGAACTCTAAAAGGAATAGGTATTCACTGAAGTCTTGAGAATTCGTAAAATCATCACTCCAAAATGGCCTCCTCAACCCTTCCTTCAAATTGCGCTCTCGTCAACATCGGCACTCATTCTCTAGCCATCTACGCTCACGGCCCAGAACCCAGCAGCTCCAAAAATCCCGTTGTACTTTTTGTCTCCGGTGTAGCAAGCGATGCTCTCAATTGGCAGGCCGTGGTACGATTGCTTCCTCACTCGCTGCGAAGCTACACGTACGACCGTTCCAGCTATCGCAACTCAGAGTCCTCGCCACTCGTTCCCTCAGCCGAGAACGTTGCTCTAGAGCTCTCTCTTCTAATCGAAAAAGCTCCCATTCCAAATCCTCTGATCATCGTGGGGCACTCCTGGGCCGGTGTGATCATACACGAGTTCATCGCACTGAAAGGAATTAGCCAGATCGCTGGTCTAGTGCTTGTTGACGCCAATCATGAGACAGCGCCATTGGTTATGGATGTAGATGATCCGATTCTCTGGAATGTTATAGCAGCGGGCGTTGGACCATACGCTGCTTGGGGCGTCGAAGCAGAGCACAAGTTGACGCAGGAGGAATGGGATGCATTCAAAGTTGCAGAATCGACCGAAAAATACAAGTTAATTGCACACAAAGAGGATGTAGAGCAGTACTTGCCAAGTTTTGAGACTCTGCGCAAGAAGAAGCTCAGTGAAAAACAGCCATTGGTTGCGGATAAACCGGTTTATATAATTGGGGGCACGCGAAGCAGAGACTGGAATGGATTATACAAGGCGGGAGTCGCGAAAGGAAATGGAACTGAGGAGCAAAGGAACTACGTTAAAGAGTTAATCAGGACGGTTGATGAGAAGAATGAGGGCCTCATGAAGAAATTTCTGAAACTCTCTACTAAAGCCGAGCTTGTCTTTGCTACTGAGAGTGGACACTTTGTCCAGATGACCCAGCCGGACATTGTCGTTGATGGAGTGAAATGGATCCTCTACAACATCTCAGCATCTTCTTAGCTTGCAAGAAAAGAAGTTCACTTTGGCATCCAAACGCGGTGAATAATGTGTAAAAAGAAAAGAAATTGAAAGAAACTGGTTGCTCTACTACCAATAGCGGGATGTGACTTCAATTGCGAGATAGACACTTATATCATAGCCTCTCCCACGACTTTGGTTCCATTGCGTTTTACTTCTTAACATGTATATTCTTGGTTGCAGGTAGGCATGGCATGGAAGAATAGGAAGGCTTTGCGCTATTGACATGACATCGACATGCACCTAGCAATGAGCTGCTTATTACGCGCACGTATCTAGACTCTCTATTTTTTTCCTCAACGATTCTTATTTCCATAAATGAAGATGCCTACTGCAGGTTGGCAAAGCCCATTGTTCCATCGTCGACGTTGTGGTCAATGTATTTGCCCTGGAAGAACGCCTGTCCAACCAACCACTGGCTGCCAAACTCACTCGTTCCGTGGATGCTAGCTGTGCAGTTATTACCGTTTTGGCTGAAAGCCAGGGCCTCGGGCAAGATATTGAAGTTGTTGCCGCCGAATGCTAGCCCAATGGTGGGCGGCGCATCGCAGGCGTAGTAACCAGTGATGCCATTGCTGTTTGTCACAGCTTGGATGCCCGCCTTCTGGAACAGCGTCTTGACTTGTGAAGTAGGCCCGAAAATGACAGTCGTGCCGGAGTCTGTGATGATGGAGGCGCTGCGCTGAACCGTCGCGCCGTTCACAGTGACATCGCCGGTGACGATCCACTCATCGCTGGCTGAGACAGAAGTCAAGCTGCCGCTGAAAGTGTCCGTTGCAACAGAACCATAGTAGAGCGTGCCGGTCTCGTCAGCGTTGAGCGCCAGCCCGAAACGGCAAGATGACAGAGTTCCTTGGTCGCAGAGACTCTGGAAGAATGGGGTCTGGCCGAGAGCACTGCTATCGATGCCTGCGTAGCCAATGAGGCCGTCGTGAGGGAAAGTCGGTGGCGACTTGGGGCTGGTGATGGCTCCAAGGTACTGCTGGGAGACGGTCAGGTTGGCGCCGTGTTGGGTGATGACATCCCGGTAAACTTGGCCCGATGCCTGTGGTAGGTCAGTAATCACGATTATTTGATAGCTGATTTTTGTTTTCCACTTACAGACAAAGTTCCAGATCCGTCGGGATTCGTCGTGGCATATGAAATTCGGAAGGTCTTCTTAGTGTTGACCGAGCTGGAACCAGGCTTGTAAATCCCCGGGTTCAAGATGGCGTCAGCGGAGCCGGTATCAATGAGGATCTCCAGGTTGGAGCTGCCACCGATGGTGAAATTGGAGAACCAGAAGCCCTACGTATATTAGCATTGCAAATTGAAATCATATAATAGACATATCGTAAAATTTTATTACCTGGTCAGCCCAGAGATCCGCTGTTCCTTGCACCAATCGTCCCTTTGCCGTGGCAATGCTCTTCGCAGCCACGGCATCGACCTTTTTGAAGTGCAGAGGATGCGAGAAATCGGCCTGGACAGCTTGGATAGCGGCCAACAGCGATAGCACCGTTTTGAACGACATGGTGGACTAATTCTCAAAGTAACTTGAACCAACACAACAGGCGGAAAGTAACTGTCGGTAAGGACAGTACGGGATCATCCTACCTACATATAGTACCCCCTTACAGGATGCATAAATTTTCGTGAATCGTTATACCGTGCATCCTGAGGGGTACTTTCACATGCATTCATGCTGACCTTCTCAATTGAGTGTTTCACGGCCGCTGCAGCGTCACATTGTAAACAAAGCGACGATCAACTAGGCTCAGATCAGTCATGGAGCTATCGTGAGTCTTCGGCGCTCCATAATAACGTGACCGAAGCTTTCAAACGTTCCCGGTTTATCCGTTTCCAAAAAGGAAAATAAATAAATTAGAGAGTCGAGATCTTTTGTAGATCAAGATTCTAAAATATTATTGGGTAATTAATTCCTATATTTGTAACAAGGAATGGATCGCCGGATCCATTAACAGAGGAGTGCGTGGCTGATGTCAGGATACTAGTGAGCGTGTCTTAATATTATGGTGGGTGCGCACCTAATTCGCCCAAATTGTTGAGATATATTCCTTACGGATTTATCCTTCTGCAGTGACCTTAATTTTTTTTTTTTTTTTTTTTTTTTTTTTTTTTTTTTTTTATAAAAAAAAAAGGCATACCATTTGAGTCGAAGTCATGATAGATTCCACATATGATAAGATCGTTGAATCATACGAGCGTTCATTCGTGATGTCGTGCGTGATCAAGGCTCAAGATAGCTCATTATGATGATCCCAGGTGTTTCCTTTTCAACAATTCACCTTTCTTGAAGTCGTAAATGCGTCCCGTAAACAAAGAAAAAAAAACGGGCCCTAGATGATGATGATGATGCAATCCACGATATTCTTATCGGGGAGAGAAACAGTCGCAAATCCTAGCCGGGCTGCAACCATATTTAAGGATTCTAGAAAAAAGATGAATGCCAGGGCTGTTAAAGCGTAATAAGGACCTATATATAGACGATATGTGTTTAAATCTAAGAAAATAGACCTCTGGACTTTCTTCAAAAGCCATTATTCGGGATCTGGTCTATTTCCCGGTCGAGTCGCTGGAACTTTAGTAACCTAGGTATGATGAAAGAGGTTAATCTGTGGAGCCATTTTGAAAGAGCATTGACAACAACATTCAGAACATCATAGGAAGTACATGAAGACGTTCCTACAACCTGCAATATAGAAAACATTTGTTGCCATAATGCAGGAGACTGCAAGAAATACGTCGGCGCGAAGCTCTTCTCAATCAAAAAAACGAGAGGCTATAATTTTATGTAAGTGTGTGGCATCTATTTTTTTTTCCTTGTAACGAGATTTTCCAACAGATAGAGAGCCTGTTTTATGCTCACTTGCATTGCACTAGTGATTCTTATTGCTTGATTCCATTCACACGGTGGGGTGTGGAAGTGGAAAGCAATGGATAAATTTGTCGAAGATGTGGCCCGAAAATCCCACGACATATGATTGCATATGCTCAATTTAGCTATAAATGGCTGAAGAATACAAGATAGAGATACTATTCCATTAGATACTCCATAGACCAATGGGCAAACGATAAGTAAGAACAACATATTCAGACGTAGAATAAGAGCGAACTACACGACGAAACTTCAGATTTCCTTCCTGCACCTTACATTCTACCAAAAAAATATTGTTTTGTTTAAATGCCTAGAATACACAACCTAAACTAGATTATTATTGTATGCACTCTCCCGATGCATATTCGCGGGTATCCTCATTTCCCTTCAAGCCTATGTCGAGGCCAAGCTTTCAGATGCGGCCATCGAGGACCTGTGTTCCTCGCAAAGTAAAGGTATCTCTATTGGGATGGGAATCAGTGGTGCCTCGCGACACCGATGCGACATAATATTGGGCTAGGCACTCGCCTACAAGGCACCAATCACCAATCAGGCTTCCATCACCCTTGACGTTCAGCCTCGCCGTGACCACCCCAGATTTGCCTTTTCTCCAGCACTATTTTCTCCTCTCTTAACTAATGTCGTGGCTGGAGGATATTCGAGACATGATCTATCGCATCCAAGCCAACGAGACGCAAAAAGCTTCAAATGGTAATGGCGACCGCGATCGCTCAGTTTTCTCGTCTCCCCAGATAACAGCTGAGTTAATGTCTTGTTTCCCATTGCAGCAGGATCCTCATGAATAAAATAAATCGCTCGGAATGCGACATTAGCCTTTGTTATTATCTACGCCAAATCTAGTATCAGCGCCAAACATGTCGGTTTCATCAGCTAGTCCAGCATCAAGCGACTCCGAATCCACCTACCATCGCCCATCGCATCGAAAAGATTTTCAGATCGCTATTATCTGTGCCTTATCGCTCGAATACGATGCAGCCACACTTATTGTTGATGAGTTCTGGGACCAGGATGGTAAACAATACGGACGAACATCTGGAGATACGAATATATATAGAAATGGGCGGATCGGCATGCATAATGTCGTACTCATGCTCCTCCCAAACATGGGTAAAGCTGCAGTCGCGGGTTCAGCAGCTAGTCTGCGGACAAGCTATTCGAACTTGAGGATTGCCTTCCTTGTGGGAGTCTGTGGCGGTGTTCCCACCGTTGGCGCACATGAGGCTCTCCTTGGTGATGTGGCTATTGGCGAAGCTATAATTCAGTATGATTACGGCAGACAGTATTCCGAAGAATTCATTCCTAAAGAGACGGCCGTGGCCACGCAGAGTCTGCCGAACAAGGACATTCGAACCCTCCTCGCTTACTTTAAATCTGATACTGGGATGACCGATCTGCGACAGAACACCGCCCGACATTTAAAAGCTTTGCAAGGTGCAGCTATCCAAAAGGGGTATCAATACAGTTACCGTTATCCTGGTTTCGCCGAAGACAAGCTTTTCGTCGCGACCTACCGCCACAAGCACAGAGGAGGACCGTCGGGGAGTTCATGCTGCGAAACAGAGAGCTATTGCGACAATGCCGCACAGTCATCCTGCTTTGAACTGGGATGCGATGAGAAGAATCTGGTCCAGAGGCAGCGTTTGGAGAGAAAACGATACTTGTCATGGGAGGAGGCACAATGCCCAAATATTTTCATCGGGCGCGTTGCATCGGCGGATACAGTGATGAAATCTGGCGATCGTCGTGACCAAATTGCCAAACAGTACAACATCATAGCTTTCGAAATGGAGGGGGCCGGGCTTTGGGACGAGTGCCCTTGTATCGTTGTCAAGGGCATTTGCGACTATGCCGATAGCCACAAAAACAAGATCTGGCAGCCCTTTGCTGCAGCAACAGCGGCAGCTGCGGTCAAAGCTATGCTGGCGAGATACACCATAGCAGATCATCCTCAGCTATCTACGCCCAGCACTAGTGAGATCCGAAATTGCACTTACTCGGATGACCATATCAGTATGGCACTGGGCTCTGTTCAACATGGCCAGATTGTTCCCGCATCGCATGAGATAGGCCCCTATAATTCGCAAAATCCATCATCTCCCTCTACTCTTGGTACCGTAAAGTCGAATAGGGCTCAAGCACTGCGGGATATCCTCTTCAATTTTCAAAGAGCCCTTACTGATGACCAACAACGCGAATTACGAAGTATCAAGATAGTACCAGATACGACTGCCGTCTTGGTATTTACTGCTGAGCTCGACTCGCTAAATAGAAACAGAAAGGGACGCAGTATTGCCAGCAGACTTCATTCAATCCTGCAATCCGTTCGGGATTTTTCCACCTCCGTCGAGGCAGTTGATTCGACACACTCAGGAGTTGCTTCAATGTTATGGGGAACTGTGAAACTGACAATGTTGGTAAGACTATCCTTGAAATTGAAATAGCTATTGCCATATGGATGCTTATGACGTTAGGTGACTGTTAAATCTGTAGCATATGATGAGGTTCTCTCTAAATTCTTCATGGATCTTGGGAGATTTTGCCCACAATGGACAGATTATCAAATATTTTATTCATCTTCACTACAGCTTCAGGATGCCCTTTATGACTTCTACGCTTCGCTAATTCGTTGCTTTAAGCGCGCAGTAGAAACTGCTCAACGCTCATGTAAGTTGGAATGCCGCAAGTTGCCTCAACATCATTTAACAAGAAGAAGGGCCAGGGTACCTCTTTAACTCCCCCCGAGGATCACTTGACATAGGTTTTCAGCAGGATGCAGAAGACATTGGAAGACGCAGTAAATATGTCAAAGAAGCGCTATCGCTCGCTAAATCAGAGGCCCATCATCAAAACCAACACCTTCAGAGCATAAAAATGAGATCAAACTCAAAGAAGGAAAAGCAGGCAAAGGTTTTTCGCAGAAAAGGAGACCGGCATGATAAAATGGAATCATGGCAGGCTCAAAATGACGAAAGGCAAGCAAAGGAAAGAAAGCAACGCCTGCTTGACTCCTTGTCGACTCATGACTACTTAACACCATTCAAACAAAGCTGTCGAAAGCGGTATAGTGGTACATTAGAGTGGCTATTCCACATGCATGAGTTTTATATGTGGATTAATAGCCCAGATGTTCCTTTGCTGTGGTGCTCCGGAAAGAGTGAGTTCAAATATTCTAAGTATACCACAGTTAAAAGTCGAGTATGTTGACTATTTTTAGTTGGTTCAGGTAAAACAATTCTTACGTGAGTACATCGAAACAATAACTTGTCAAGTATGTTGTCTAACGAAAACCTATAGAGCGAGCGTCATCGAAAAACTCTTAACGGAGAAGCGCAGTCCGGATGTCTTCATCGGCTTCTTCTTCATACGGTTTGATGATCGACAGTCATTAAACGCTGAGGTCATACTCAAGTCAATTGTTCGACAGATGCTAAACGTATCCAACATTTATGAAAGGGTCGAAACGCTATTGGATAATGTGCAGCTCAACTTTGCGTCAGGATTGAGCGAAATTGCTAAGTTACTGCAAAGTATAGCTGCAGAATTTAAAAAAGTCTATATCGTGATAGATGGGCTAGACGAATGTACAAAATCGGAGCGCCACGATCTTCTTGAAATTCTCCACTCAGTTTTGAAAGTCAGGTCGAACACAAAACTTTTCCTCACTGGTCGCGATAGTGTCTCCAGAGAGGTACAAATAAAATTTCCGACTCTGAAACATATTACCATGGACTGCTCGTCAGCTCAGTCGGACATCGCGACGTACGTTGAAGGCATCGTGCAGGAAAAATTGAAAACCGAAGAACTTATAGCTGGGGATCCCGACCTCATTGAAGATATTAAAAAAGCACTCTCAGACGGAGCAAATGGCATGTGAGTTACTGTAGCTCAATGGATATTTATTCACGTGCTGACCTCTCCAGGTTTCTCTGGGTTGTATTTCAAGTAAATGAGCTTTGTTTACAGCATTGTGATGAGGACATCCGAACAGCTATTCGAAATTTTCCTAAGGATTTGGAGGAAACATTCAATCGGGCCATCGACCGGATCGTTTCTCGGGGGAACCAAGATATCGCGAAGCGGATCTTCCGATGGGTGGCTGCTGCAAAAGAGCCTTTATCCCTCAATCAGCTAGAGGAAATCATCTTCGTTGAAATTGGACAGGAATACTCAAAAATAGAAAGACAATTCAACGGGATTTCTCACATCAACTCATGGTGTGAAAACCTTGTCCAAATCGATGAAGAACTGAAGACAGTTCAATTCGTGCACCAGACTGTCCAGCAATTTTTCGTTGAAAAGTCCTCCAGATCTCGACATAACCAGTTCTACCTGAATCTTGAAGATGCTGATCACTATCTTGGCGAGATATGCGTTACTTATCTCAAATTCAATGACTTTAAGACGACTTTAGCTAGACGACAACGACCACTGCCACCTATGCCACCTATAGCTATGGCTGGGACAGCTTTACGGTCACAATGGAAGGCGGCCTTATCTATTCCTGCCCTCTTGAAGCTCAATTTAGATACCAGAGGAGGCTCAACAGCCTCCAATGCTATTGAGGCTTTAGCTCCATTTCAGCGAGACGATACAGGAATTGCAAAAGAGAGGCTCATTGAAGGGCACCCTTTCCTAGAATATGCGTCGATTCACTGGATTTCTCATACGGCATTGTTTCAAAATGGAATATCCAAGACATGGGATTTATGGGAAAACATGATTGTTCATGGACATGATCTCGTGAAGAAGCCATGGATCCAAAACTCTTTCAGTGAAAGTATCCCAGCCATACTCGAGTGGAGCCAAAAAGCTCGTCATTATGGGCTTATACGACTTATTCTCCTTACTGGCATGCTTTCAGCCTTAGACCGAGGCCACTTAATGCGAAAAGCAGCGACTCTGGGTGATAATCTACTTCTTGATATCCTTCTCGAGCGCGGAGAGCAAAGTACTATAATAGACCAGGCTTGCGAAGCAGCAATTAAGTTTGGCCGCGTTGATGCTATGGAAAGACTTTTAGCCGCTGGAGCAGATGGTCCGACTGCTCTAAAAGCTGCTGCTCTTAGTGGCCACCACATTATCATCACGCGCCTATTAGCTGCTGGTATAGATATCCAGACTGCTTTAGAGGCTGCTGCACTTCCTGGCAACCAAAATATCATCACCAACCTACTAGCTGCTGGTATAGATGGCCAGGCTGCATTACAATCTGCCGCGCTTCGTGGCCACCAAAATGCCATCAAATCTTTATTGGCTGCTGGTATAGATGGCCAAGTTGCACTGCAGGCCACTGTTAGAGATGAAGACATCTATGCCACTAGGTCCTTGTTAGACGCCGGTGTAGATGGTCACCCTCTACTACAGGAACTTGCTAACAGTCTCCATGCTTATAATGTTTATACACTAGAGGCTCGAGAGGTAGTAGACCGTTCTTATCGTTATAACAATGGCATTAGGATCCTGTTAGCGGTCGGTGTAGACGGCCAGCCTATACTGCGGACCGCTATTCGAAGAGACCATCAAGATATCATCACACTCCTGTTGGATGCTGGTGTGGATGGTCAGCCAGCACTATTTGAAGCTTCTAAAAGTGACAATCAAGATGCCATCAAGCTGCTGTTAGCTGCTGGTGTGGATGGTCAAGCTGCACTACAGACTGCTGCTAGAAGTGGTCATCAGGATATCGTCAAGTCCTTATTAGCCGCTGCTGCAGATGGCCGGACTGCACTACTTAAAGCTGCCAACAATGGCCATCTAGAGACCATCAAGGGCCTCTTATCAGCTGGTGTAGATGGCCAGGAGATACTGCGGATTGCTATTAAAGAGAGTGATCTGCATATTATCAAGACTTTGTTAGCCGCTGGTGTAGATAGTCAGAAGATGCTGCAGATGGCTATTGAAGGGAGTGATCTGCACGTTATCAGGACTTTATTAGCCGCTCCTGCAGATGACCAGACTGCACTACCTGAAGGTGCCAATGATGGTTGGACTGCACTACTTAAAGCTGCCAACGATGGCCATCTGGAGACCATCAAAGGCCTCTTGGCAGCTGGTGTAGATGGTCAGGAGATACTGCAGATTGCTGTTGAAGGGAGTGATCTGCACGTTATCAAGATTTTGTTAGCCGCCGGCGTAGATGGTCAGGAGATGCTGGAGATGGCTATTGAATGGAGTGATCTGCACGTTATCAGGACCTTACTAGCCGCCGGTGTAGACGGCCATACGCCACTACGGACCGCTATTCACAAGGGGAATCGAGATGTTCTCCAGTTCCTCTAGGCTTCTGGCGTAGATGGTCAGTCTACCTGTCCCTTACAGGTCGGTGCTGATAATGATGATCTACACACCATAAAGGTACTCTTAGCTAATGGTGTAGATTCTCAGATCTCACTGCTTGCCGCTGCTAAACAGGGTTGCCTAGCCTTTATTGATCAACCTTTAGCTGCTGGGGTTCAGATGAGCGCAATCACCAAACGTACATCGACGGGTCAATCTGTTCTACAAACTGCCTCTCAGCGGAGCCATATTAACATTGTTGAGATTCTCTTGCTATTGGGTCTGAGGCAAATATAAGCTCCACTTGGGATATCCAATAAGCTTTATATACTGCTTGCCGATGAGGTCATCTTGCTATTGTTGAGAGACTCTTGTATGCTGGAGCCTCTCCAGACAATCACTATATACGGTATGATTACGCGTTACGGCCGGCTTCCGAAGGAGGCCACCTCAACATCGTTGAGACGCTCTGAGCTGCTTACAACGGGGGAAACGACACACTGAACTCCAATTGCATTGTCAAGGTGGCTATCTTGATGCCGTTATGAGGCTGTTGGCTGCTGGTGCCAACGTAAACGAAGACGGCATACCGGACAATGCTTTACAAGCTGCCTCTGAAGGCGGCCATCTTGATGTTGTTGAGGCGCTGCTGGCTGTCGGGGACAGTATAAATGCGCCGACGGGATCAGATATCGATAATGCTTTACATGTTGCTATTAAGGGTGGACATGAGAGAATTGCGAAGCGATTGAAACAAGCAGGCGCGAAAAATCCGAATAGTAGTATAGGTACAGAGCTCAGAGGTGTATGAAGGAACTTTACCATAGAATAGAGTATGAATTGAAGGGTTCAGGACTTAAGCAATATATAACATACATATTTAGCATCAAAATATTAAAAATGTAGGTTATTGACGTTGGTAGCTAAATACGATGCTTATTGCAAGCTACCCTAGTGGTTGAAGGTGGTTATAGTATGTGAAAGATGTGATGAGCTGTTAGTGTTCTTACTACCCATTCTAGACTGTTTTTGAAGCTTTTATATGACGTAGCCTTCAGTTCATTTTCTCGTCTCACCTTGTCACCTATTTGGTGATAATATGAGAATACTTTGTTAATCCACTTTGTTCCCCGGAACCCGTATCTATTATTATCGACCAATATACCAAATTATAACTCGTTAAATACTCCTGATAATACAGAAAATTTTCCTCCTTGCGGAATTGAACCATATACACACATGTTTTTTTTGTCCGTCAATGTATTTTTTTCCCCCCTCTAGGTCATCATGGTATTTGATTGCTCTCCCACAAACGGCTTCCTCCCCCACACCACGAAAACGGGCATGTAAGCATGCACCCGCGGGTCCGCCAGTTCCTCTCGGATCTTGACCAGAGAGAGCTAAAATGAGAGTAAAACGAAGTCAGCGAATGGCCTGACGTCAAGTTCACCACTGCAGGGTTCACCTGCAAGTACATGCATGGCGCAGCGTTGTTGGTAAGACGATGAAAGAAAAACATTGGAGCCCTGGTACTGACCTCAATCTCAGCCGGGGTCCGGCCAAACACTTTGTTCATGAGCTGGATGGAGAAGCCATTGAGGCCCTGCGAAAAGTTCTCTCCCCACATGCGTCCAATCTCCTTGAGGCGCTCGTCCTTGGGCCACGGGTTCATGGGCATCTTGAAGATGAGCTGTTGCACGTCAACGAAGCCGACGCTCTCGAATATCTCTTTGAGGGTGGAGCCCAGGATGGCAGGGCGCTGGAAGTCCTCGGCGGCGACTCTCATCTCGTGGAGCCAAGTGCACATTGGCCCGGCTGGGTCCAGCGTGCCGTCGTCACATGCGAAGACGGCCTCGACCTCCTGGGACTCCAACCAACCGCCGGGCTCGAGGGTTTGGAAGGCCTGCTCGGCGACTTCTTTCTGGAAATTGCCCCAGCTGCCCGCAGTGAGCCGGGTATGTATGTAGCCAAACTTGTCCGTGTAGTCCCATGTCTCTCTTCTGCAAAGGCGCGCGGGAAAAAACGAGTTAGTGTGGGTTTTGCTGACTAGAGCTCTCTTGTCTCTCACTCGCGAAATTCTGTTTTGGTCATGACCTACGCGTCGTCGACATAAAACTTGACGTTTGGAGGCACCATGTCGGGCTGGATCGGCGAGAGGTCTATGCCGACAACCTCGGACGAGGGGAATAGGTCGCCCATCTCGATGGCCCAATCGCCAACGCCCGTGGCGACATCGAGGACGAACTGCGGAGGCTTCGCCGGCGAGAGCGGGGCAAAGTACAGCCTACCCTCGAAGAGGTTCTTGATAATGGGGCCCTGGAACGCAAGTCGTTCCTGTTCAGGAATATCGTTGGGGTAGGCATATGCTGCGGGCACTGCGGTCAGCGTTTGGCTTGATGCAGACAAAAGATAACGGGAACATGTAAACGAGGGGACGAGGGGGAGGGGTTGGAGCATAGCCTACATCCTGCTCGGTATGCGTGATAGGTGCGGCCAAACTCGTGTGGATAGTCTCTCACGCTCTCGGACAGCGACATGGAGCCGTCGTCTCTAATGCAAGCACGGGTTAGAGGTCTGCGGGCACGGCGAAGATGTCACAATCCGCGTACACTAGTCCCGACGGTGACTGCACGATGTCGCGTAAGTATCGCATCCAACAACATGATATGTGTGAGGATGGAGCAGGGCCGCAGCCAATAGCTAGCAGCCACGGATCCAGCAGAAGATGCGGCAACCTACATCGGGCTCGATAAAATTGGAGACGTCAAAGGTGAACTGGAAGTTCTTGAGGTCGAGCAGAGAGTTTCGATTGGGGTTATCACCCCCATTGTTTCCGGAGGTTCCCATTGCGCAGATACTGTACAATCTGTGTCAAGTTGATTTCACGGCAGTGGTTGATGGAGATGGTGATGGGACTGGCAACTGAAACGAAACCGGAACCACCACAAGGGGCACCATTTTAAACAAGCTGAGAATCCGCTAGCCAGGGGGGCTTTTTCTCAGCTGCAAAGAGGCCAGTCAACAGTGGGGCAGCGACGGGCAAATCCGTACAGTCCGACAGGCCGCAAGCACGAGACGAAGGGCAGAGCGAGAAATGAATCCGGGGTTTATACAGTGGCTTTCAGCCCGAGAGAAGGGCTATCCGTTTCTGGTTGCCAGCACTAAAGTAGAACAAAATTTCACACCGCCAGACACTGCGGGACAGGGTTTGGAGAAGCCCTTTGGCCTGGTAACCAATGGGAGGCAATCGTAGGATTTGAGGCGGCACATGTCTTACTTGCGAGCTCAAAATATCACTGGCTGCCAAGCTCTTGGAATCAGCACGGGTTGTCGAATCCGGGATACTGGGAATGATTAGCTAATGGTCAGTGACAGACTCTCCCCGCAATAAAATTAGAAGCCGCTTTTCACAAGCAGGCAAAAGTTAGTTGGCTCCATGGATGTTTGAGAATTGGCAGCTAACATAGTCCATGTAGCTACTCGTACAAGCTGCCCGCGGATCTTCTCTCGAGTTGCGCGAAATTGCGCTCTATTTTGTCACGGCGGGCGCGGCGGCCCCTAGCAAAGAATCCAAGTCAGGGGAATCATCATCATATCATAGTATCATAGCTACTCATTCAACCGGCAACAGTCTGGCGTAGACCTTGATGCCTCCTCGCCTGGTCAGGCCCATGGTCATGTCCCGGACAATGCGCAAGTCTTCCTGCACCGTATCGTGCAACTCCAGGTTGAACCGACGGGCGAAATGGGCAACTGTGAGGAACAATTCGAGGTAGGCAAGACTAGACAGATGGAGTCAGTTAGTCAGCGCGGAATATGCAAGCCAGGGTTTGTGAATTTAGTGTAAGGTATTGCATACTTGATGCCAATGCAACCTCTGGTCCCTCGGTTAAATGTAACCAGATATCTCTTGAGGTTGTCTCCTCTTTCCGCTGCCTCGATCCATCTCTCGGGGCGGAACGTGGCCGGTTCTGGAAAGACGGACGCGTTGCCGTGGATAAAGTATGTGGAACTGCTGACGGGGGTCTTTTTTCGGATTGTAGGTTAGACGGTGAAGCCAAGAAACGAGGGAAAAAAGAGGGGAATTGTGCTAGGGACTCGTCACTCACTCCCGGGGGAATTGTGTATTCCTTGTACTGCAGAGCTTCATTCGGCGCTACACGTGGAAGGCGGGCAGTTATTCCATAAGCCAACCGCAAGCATTCGTTGATAAAGGCACTCTGGCGGTAAGTAGTCAGCCCCATGTCCTGTCATCCATTTTGAAGCCGTTGGAGATATGTTGTGTAACGTACCAAATAGGGCAACTGTTCAAGCTCACCCCATGTCGGCCTGCTGTCCAGCGTAGGCATCGCCTGCTTGAGCTCTGCCTGCAGTGTCTCGCGCACTCTGGGATCGTTTGCCAGGTAAAAGGAAGCGGCAGTGAGCACTCGCGCGGTGGTTTCAGTGCCAGCAGCAAGGAGGCCAAATGTCTCGTCTCTCAGCCGATAGTAGTCTCTCTCTTTTTCCGGAATACTTGGGTCGGCCAAAGTGGCTACCATTGTCTTTCTCTTTCCCGAGTACGCCTCATTTTTTCCATACTCCAAGAAGGCCTCGAGAAACTCGAAAAGCTTTGCCTTACCCGGCATGACCTTTGCCATCATTTGTGGGGAGAGGGCACTCATTGCGTACACTAGCCAGGGAACAAAGCGGGAGATGTGCGTGAACTCTATGGCATTCTCGGCAGCATTGCGGACGTCACTGCGGAAGTTTTCATCCTCAATGAAGTCCCAATCTTTACCGCAGCAGTATGCTGTGACGATGTCGGATGTCAGCGCTGAGAAGGCATCATCAAGAGGTATGATGGTCTGGTTAATTCGAGCCACCTCCAGACGAGTCATGAGCTTCTGCACCCGCTCATTCACAGAATCGGACAGTTCCGCGACAGATCGTCGAGAAAAAAAGTCCTTGAGAATGCCCCGTCGGAAGCGATGCAGCTCGTGGCTCACGGCCGCCACCATGGAGCCGGGCAAGGCATATGTAGGGACGTATGCTGGATCCTTGTCTCGCCTGCGACTGCTCGAGGCATAGATTTCGTCGTAAAAGTCCGGGTCACTAACATGAACTTCCCTTGGGTTGATGCGCACTATGGGACCTGTTTCATCCCAAGACTTGTCAGTGTGCTTGGTCGCTCAAGGGAATTGCCCACGGCGTCTGACCATATTGTTTGTGCATCTCCTCAATCTTAAACAAAAACTGGCCCGGACGAATGACATTGTAATAAAATTCGTATACGTGCGAGCATGCTGTCAGCTTAGGGCCAGGGATATGAGCCAACGGATGGAAATAGAGGCGATATACAGTCCTAAGACTGAGATACACGCCGAGGCCCGCGAGGGCGACCCAGAGGCGAAGCAAGTCCTCCATGATGATGATGCTGTTGGTAATGCTAGGTTAGAGCAAAACATCAACCGGGACTAGGCCATTGATAATGGCAAATCAGGCTGGCTGATGAGGCAAATAAATACAAGTCAATTAACAGACATGTGGCTAGAGGGCAATAATATGCACCTAAAGCAGTAGCTCACAACACGAGAGGAAGAGACCCTCCGCAATGACGCTCGTAATTATGACAGAAAGCACAAAAGCAGCACTAAGCTGCGGTGACAGCGGCCTGCAAGGAAACCGGGATAAACAGACAGATATTGCGTACGCAGAAGCCAATCATGGTGTTCCGCGTGGAAGTGATATCCAGTCCGCCCGACATTAGACCCCCACGAACAGCAACCAACAGCATATATCACGTAAAACCGACATTAAATCAGGATTGAAGCAAAAGCATACATGGGACGATGTTCTGGACTGGCCAATGGAACAACGGAGAAGAGCCAACTCGCTTCCACAACCCCGGCGTCGGTGAGCTGATAACCGTGGGTCCTTCACGGAAGCACCATCCCAATTATAACTGGGAACCGTCCTGCTTGCCAAGATAGCGGTGATCAAAAAGAAGAGGTATATAAGTGGCAGTATTTACTTCCAATCAGACGATAGAAGAGAGATCAAGCACAAGCAGGCACACATTTCTTTCACGTTGGTTCCTTACTGTTGGTGAGGGCGTACCTGAAAATAAATTAAGCAAGATGCCTAAGCTGGAAGATGGTGGCCACCCTTCTTGGCCTGCTGCAGAAGGCGACTCCTATGGGGCTGTTGGCCAGCAGGGTGACATTGACATCACCAATATCACCTTGTGCCAGGTCTGTAGGATGAGCGTCTGCTGGAACGACATGAAGATGTGCGTCGGGTGTGCCGCTGGAGTGCAGAGACCCCTCCCCATCAAGTTTCTGAAGCAGCTGCGAGAAGAGCTCGCAAAAAGCGACTCAACGGTCGTTTTGCGGTGGCTTGACGGGAGGGGAAGCGTTGTGCACCACGGAAAGGTGGAGCGCCCACCATCTTGCGGTGACAAATCACACATGGCGGATATGTGTGAGATGCTCTCTTTGTATGTGCTGAAGAATGGTTGGGCCGATTGGGCGTTGGATCTCGCAATCAAAGAGCTGCGCGGGAAGCCGGTGGAGAAGGGACTAGCAAGCGGGTATAAGCGCAGCCGGCCGATCGAGGATGACCGTGGTCCCATAGCTCATTGGTGCTCTTGCGGCAATCAGAAGCTAGAGACGTCTGGACAGTCACAATCCCTGTCCATCGAGGTCGCCATTGGGGCGTTGACGAAACGACCCAAGTCAGCGAAACAACACAAACCCAGCACACTGACTCGACAAGCCGGCATCAAGAAACAGTCAAAGCCAGTAAAGAAACAACCCATCGTATCGACTAGACAGCTCAGATCATCGAAAAAGCTGCTCGAAGCATCCGCAGCCCAAGCCCAAGCCGTCGCAGCAGCAGATGCCCCTTCCAAGGAAAAGGCGGTCCGCTCGCGCGCTCCCACTGGAGCGGAGATCGAGTTGGCATACGAACGTACTCTCTGGATGGGCGCGACACCTCAGATCTTCGCCGACGCAATGTGGCTGGCTGGGCCTGGTCTTCGCCATATCGAAAAGGAGAGCGGCCAAGCCAGTAAAGAGGTGCCGAAGGGTGCGCGTGGCTCCGTCGAAACCATGATGCTGCATTACTTCTTCATGAACAACCACATCAACACGCTGGTCGAAGGGCTGGAGTTGGCGGCACTCGGAGCCTACCTCACTGCCCTGGACCATGGAAACGTTCGAGACAGCGACTTTACGCCATTTGCTGCGGACATTGCACGCCATGGAAGCCTGGGTCGGTGGGCAGTTGCCATCACCGAGCTCGTGATCAAATGGCCAACGATCCTGGACTGGCACGCCGGGTGTGTGTCGAGTCTGGGGTTGGTCCGGGGCCTGATGCTGCGTGCCTGGGCCTTCGCCGCGCATTGGGACATCCTGATGCACTACGAACTGGCCAGCGGCCCCGATTGGGAGGAGAAACTGCCATCGTGGCTTTACGTTGCAGCTGCGCTTGGCCACGACGCCGGCGATCTGTGTGGCGATACGCGAATGGGATGTGCAGACAATGCCTACTTCGCCGTGGGGGCCACGTCTGGATATGAGGGTGTGGCCGCCTGCATGGACATTGTGTGCGACGCCCTCGAGGCGGTTGTGCTCCGAGACACGCGCGGCGCCATCGACGTTGGGTCTGTTGCCGGTGCCGCTTGTGCAACGTTTGAGCGGACCGGCGGTGATCTGTGTGCTTGCTCCAATGAGGCTTCGTCCATGTCGTGCGAGGCGCATGCCGTGCTGGCATCCATCTGTGGAGACCGACGCATCACTGCCGACGACGCCGCGGCTCTCATAGACATCCGGGACGGCATTAGATCACGCTGCCAAGAGCTGCCCCGGTACCGCGGCCGAGACATGGCGCACCTCAACCACGCAGATCGTGAGAAGGTGTATGGACAGTCTTTTGCGGCCATGGCGACGGGCGGCAGCGGTGCGAAACAGGCACACGCACGCCTGCAAGTTGCTTATTCCAGCGCTGCGCAGTCATTGTGTGGTCAGTTGCGACGAACAGCAGCGAATCTTCGACAGCTGGTTGGCGCCGGTGCGTTGGATCTGAGCGGCGACTGTATGTGTGGGGGAGAGTGCAGCATGTGGTGAAGTTGAAGCTTCATGTTGTTTTGGGGAAGTTCAAAGTTCCAAGGTTGTCAGATGCAAGTTGTTTATCTCAGGGCCTGCAGGCGGGAGCTTGCACGTTTACAGCTAGGGCAGGCGGCTGATCGACGCCACCAAGGCGTACTTAGGATAGTGTCACGATTAACGATTTCCTTGTATAAATGAGTGCCTGTACATAGCATACACGTAGTATTGGTTTCAATTCTTGTTAAAAAAATATCATCTCTGGTAATTCTTTCTGTGAGAATGCCGGCATCTATCCTGATAGTATGAATAACTTTCAGCACTAACGTCTTGTCTGCAAAAAAGATGCGGGCGGATCAGCGGGTACAACCACTGGTTACATCAAAGAGTCTGTAGGTGATGGAACAATGGACTGCACAAGTTGCCAACCTACCTAGGTATATGTATATATTGCTTGGGGCTAGGTCAAAAATACTCAGGGCCACAATGTCATATTTACTTGTCAAATTCTAGTAGAGGCCTCCGACTGACACTCCGAATTCTACGACTGGCTGTATTCTCGGTTCCGAGGGCTGCATACCTGGATCTTGCTGGCACCAAGTCTAAATACATATCAATATGAACAGTTTCTTAAATTCATTTATTGTCTGGATTATATATATCTATGACCAGTTCTGTAAACCAAATGCACTTGTCAGCAATGTTCCGACGTCTCACGGCGGAGAAGCCGTCCCTCATTACCGCAGAATATCAAATCATGGTGAGTTGATCATCTAAGTAGCTCAGATCGACGACGGAAGGCTCAATACCAGCGTTGGCAGCATTTTTGTCGATGAAAGCCGCCAACCACTTTGGGTTTTCATCCGCTATTGAATTGTCAATAACACATCTTCCACACGGGAGCTTATTTAGTCAAAACTCACCTAACCAATGTCCGGCCTTTGGCACATATACCGTTTTGACAGAAACTGCCGTCGGTCCCCATAGGCTCTGGTTAATCTCATCAGAAACCCCACTGGCTTCTCCCCAAAGCACATTCACGGGCACCTGAATAGGAGTTTCTCTGAGCGGCCTAAAATACTCCATCTCACGCCAAATATTTCCGTTGAGGAACTCAGTCATAGCGCGCAAATATCCTGGCTTTCCCAAAGATGCAGCATAGCGCTCAACGTGATCAGGAGATATGAGAGCGCCGGCCGCATAGGCGCTGTGCCAGAAGTACCAATTAAGGAATTCCTTCTCGCGTCCGCGGATGAGGAACTCGGCTGCTTCGGGGACAGTAAAGAGAGCCAGGTGCCAGTGTCCGTATAGGTTCCTCGAAGGATCTGGGTTTTGGAAAACTTCGTGTCCGTACGCTGGGAGGGCGTATTCTCCCACGCTCAGGGATGCCACGCGATCTGCGTACTTCCATGCGAGCACAGATCCCACAGAAGCACCTTTGTCGTAACCGAATACAGCAACTTTCTCGATGCGCAAGAAATCCAACAGTGCGATGATGGCTTCTGCGGCCGATGCCGAAGTATAGTTGCCCGATTCACTCAGGGTTGACTGGCCCATGCCAGGCAGGTCGGGGGCGATGACTGTATATTTGGACGAAAGCAATGGGCCTACTTTGTGCCACATGAGCTACACCATATTAGTTTAGTCGATTGTTTAAATTAATAGGAAGCAAGTGTGAATGGAAAAAAAGTATGTTGGACGTACGGAATGTTGTGGACATCCGTGTAATAGCAGAACGGCCGGGCCTGTGCCATCATAGCGGGCGAAAAGGCTTGTGTCCGCCGTCTTGACTCGAATTGAACGCCATTCGTCAAAGGGCAGAGATACGTTTTGCGCAGACATTGTTAGAAATGTTAACTGCTTATCTAAGATAGACGTAGCTTATGGAATAAAGATGTATACCCCAAGGAAGGACTTTCTCATCTTATATACATGTTTTTTTGCGATGATTCAATTGACAATATTTGCTATACATATGGCAGTAGATCGGAATCTTGGGCGCTACAGCTGAATTAGTGGCGTGGAACTTTGGCTAGCCCGGGATGGAATGATGTTGCGCGGTTCGGATCCGAGATTCAACTCTGTTTTTTTTTCCCGCTTCATTATTCGTAGAATGCTGCTTAGCAATCCAATTACCCAAGCATCTACACAGCTTCCACTATGGTCCCAGGCAGACTCGGAACCGAGACTGCACGCAGGCGACAATTCTCCAGCTGCGACTACTGTCGTAAATCGCGTATCGCATGCGATGCATCTCAATTACAAAGGAACCAGGAAACGACTTCCGGTAGTCCCGACGCGGGTTCGTCGTCATCGCGCGTTCAGTGTACAAACTGCTCAAAGCGCTCTCTGACGTGCACCTACGAGGTAAGTCTAGACAACCTTTGGTTGCTAATCACCGAGTTGCCATTCTGATGATGATGATGATTCATCTTAGTGGATTCGAGATCGTGGAAACAGGGATGTAGCTGCTGTAGGAGATGCCAACCGACCAAGAACTCGTCAGCTCTCTCGTCGTTCGGCAACTGGTCGTTCTAGAACAGCGGCCAATAGGACACATGTAGCCAATAGCCCAGAACCTTCTGAAGAGATACAATATGACGAAGCAGAGCCAGGTACAACGGCAGAGACTGATGACCATGCCCAGTATGTCCAGGCTCTTCACTCTCAACAGCTGATTATTCAATTTCTTATCCTCGGCTTGATAGAATCATACCCAGCTCTGAGTTATCCCAGCAAACTGAGGCCAGGGTACTACATGACCATCTATGGACAGTTTTCAGCCTAATCTTCGAACCTGTCCTTACTCTTTGGACCGGCCCGGACTGCAGTCCCTATGTGGTGCCTGATCATGTGAATTACCTTCTCTGTTCCATGATTAATACACATTCCACACACTTTGTACTAATCGTGGAAATAGATGTCTAATCTCACAATGCTTCAGCTAGCTGTTTCTCTTGATTGGGCCAATTGCACCTGTAGAACTGACAACCATGTCCCACACCGTCATGGCTGGCACTGCCCGAGAGGCGATCGCGCCGTCCAACTAGCATTAATCTCCGCAGTGCATTCATTCTCTTTCCGCTGGCTACCGTTAGTCACGGATACTGCAGGGGATGGCCAGCAGCTTCTGCGACTTGGCGAACACCTCTGGACCAATGCCAAGTCCAGAATTATGTCCGTTTTTGACAAGCTCAGCTATCAAACAGCTTTGGCTTTATATCTATTCGGACTAACTCCGATTCCTAAAGGAGCTTCCGTGGATGTCGAAAATGCTCACAGCGCTGGCGAGGTCAGCATCGATATGGCGCTTCGCCAAATTCACAGACTAAGAGTAAAACGACGCGATATTAGATTTTCCGGTACTGGCCTTTCAATTGGTAGAAGCGGTGGAGAAACCCCCATTAACCACAGCCCTGTGAATGAAGATTTTATCCATGCCGAGAATATGATGTACTGGGCTGGGGTGGTGTTCGATACCTCTTCAGCTATGACTAGAGGGTGCCCTTCCATCCTCTGTAGTGGCGTGTTTGGCTTTGAAGAAGAGCCAGTCTTTCGCCTTATGAAAGCCCGAGTTCAACTATTCCATGAGAGTACAGAGTCATGGAGACAGAATGGGTTTGTCCCGACAAGTCATGCTACGCTATATGTTGTTCACCGGGCGTCCACTTGGAAAGCATACGTCTGGAAAATAATCGGAGCTCTGCGAGAAGCTATCAATCACGGCTACGGAGAGGCTGTCATAACAAGGCTGAAAACGCTCATTGCTGAGGCTCTGGATCGCTTCGATAGAACCTTCAAACCCCTTCTTGCAGCCTGTGAGAAGCACATTCTCTTTTTCAGCAAGGATGCTCGATTGTGTTATTGTAAGTATAGCAACCTACAATGTTTATCATTGCGAGTAAGAGCTCCCAAGCTAACATGCAGTAGACCTTCTTCAATTGCACTACTATATGGGCCTATTACTTCTGTGTAGCCTAGCTGTAACTACGGAACGGACAGATATCGTTCCAATGTTTGATGCCGTTCGTCGCGAATCTGTTCACACCATTTTCAGTACGATTAGCTTTGGCCTCAGCTGTCAGGTGGCTCTTAGCCAAGATGAAAGCCAACGCAGCCGGAAACGCTTCTCACTGATCAACTTGGATCCTTATCCACACCATATTCTCGCATCACTGCAGCTAGCTACTTATGTTTTGCTCGATTATCTGAAGCGAGATGAGATAACACAAGACGCGTTCGATAACTTTTGTCGAATCGTCTTTGATGCGCTCGATGAAATTCCCCAGTGCATACAGTCAGTACAGAGAGTAAAGAAGCTCTTGTATGAGACACTGAGTGCCGGTGGTCATCATCTTGATACAGGCTCCGACGCACTACGTGAGCCGGCTACGAGTATTTTGAGCACCTCGGGAGGACAACAACATCAGCAAGTAAACCGCAGTGATCGTCAAACGAATAACGAAACTATGACTTCTGAGGAGTCAAGTGATGTTATCATGGCTTCAAATCAATTGGCTTCTACTTTTACCAATATCGACGAAGCAGGACTTAGTTGTTTAGCAGAGACACTCTTCGCTAGACCTGCAGTAGTGCTTAGCACGAGATCTTAGATATGAGAACTGCGGAGTAAAATAGAAAAAGCCTGTTTGATGTGTGGGCTAATAATTCTATGATTTCCATTTGCAATTAATCTGTGGGCGCATTTTGAGGCTTTGGGGGATTGGTATCAGTCTTTGTCGTGCACATAAAATAGTGAGTCAGACTAGCTGCAACAGTCTTTTACCTATTTATAGCATAGCTTATGGGACTGGAAATATATCATGAGCTTGGGCATCAGGCATCAAACCATCAGGGTCATATATTTGGACAACTGAACAATATTGTTACATAGATCCACGACCGCAGAATGATACCATTTGTTAGACAGTTATATGGAGGCACTGGACTGTTGACTCCTCAGTTATAACGGGGCCCAAGGCACGGTTTTCTCGATCTTGAGGCTCGGGCAAGCTGCAGTCTTTTCTTTTTTGAATCTGAATGGTGCCAAGATATACTAATCAGTGCGTGTAACAATTA
Organism: Trichoderma semiorbis; assembly: GCA_020045945.2. Classification (NCBI taxonomy): domain Eukaryota; kingdom Fungi; phylum Ascomycota; class Sordariomycetes; order Hypocreales; family Hypocreaceae; genus Trichoderma; species Trichoderma semiorbis. Next base: position 4,789,936 of record CM034695.1, read on the forward strand.
GCTCGATCCTGAGGGTGGAGATGATCTTTGTTTACAGGACTTTTGTTATGACCAGTGCAAAGGTTGCTGAGATTCTCACTGGCGTGTTTTGGATTCACCTGTAGGAACGCATCGCCAAAAGACGCATTTCCTGCTTTTTTCAAGAAGACTTGTAATAGATGTGATATCATCTAATACGAATCTGAGATGCTATCTAAGCCGGACTTCCGGTACTGATAGCAATGTCATATTTACTACATAAAGAACTTTTCACTCCGCAATAAGTAGGAGTTCCGCAGTAATATAGGAGTTCCGTAGTAAATATTATTATGGTATTAGAAATCTGGGACCGGGAACTGGTGATTCAATACTTCCGATCAGTTGCGTCCCAATTAAGCATCTCATTCGATAGAGGGCTACTGCCCTCTCGCCAATGCGGAGGTCTACGACGCCGAGGCAGTAGGTGCCTTCGAAGCGATGAAGCTAGCTAGGGCTCGCGTCCTTGAAAACCCGAACATCCGAGAGATTCTGCTCTTCCTAGACAACTCAGCGGTGGTGGACGGGATATTAGGGCCAACCCCCGCCTCATCCCAAGGAGCCTACATGGGCCTACGCCAAATCGCCCAGAGACTACTCCCACGAGTAACCACGAGGGTGGCCTGGGTCCCAGGCCACAAAGACGTACTCGGAAACGAAGAAGCCGACCGACTGGCAAAGGAGGGTTCAGAACTCCCTTGCCACTCGAGAAACTGCTCCACCATCACCTTCATCAAAAGGTGGGTGAAAAGGAAACGCAGGGAAATACAGGACGACAACTGGAGCGCCAACTACCCAGAGTCCTACAAGGCGGGCAAGTGGGGCCTCTATGAAGCTCCCTCCATGCCCCCCGAACTACACCTCCCCCGCCCCATCCTACACAGACTCCTAGCCGAAAGGTCCGGGCACGGGGACTTCACAGAATACCACGAGAGATTCGGGCACGACGCTAGGCCCAGCTGCAAGTGCGGCGAGCCAAGAACACAAGGGCACTTTGTGAAGTGCCGCATGGTGGCCCCCTTCCTCCCCGACGTACCGGAGAGGGAGGCGCGCTTCGGAACCACCCACATCGAATACCTCCTCGGCGACGGAGGATACAAGGAATTCCAGAAACTAGTGGAGGAGACAAGCCCGTACGGCCCCCCCCCTACAGAAATAGACACGTAAAACCAGATTGAAACTTCCCCTTTTCCTTTGTCACATCGAAACGTAGCGAACGCTCGATCTGAACTCGACGGCTCCTACCGTCCCAGTGCCCAGATGAGGACTTATGTAACTAGCTTACTTAGTGGACGTTAATAATAAAACAAACAAACAAAACAAACAAACGATAGAGGGCTACTAGCGCTACGCATGTGATATTTTAGTAAAATGACCCGAGATGAGGAGGAATTAAACTCCATGGAAGTCTGCATGAATCCTTAGAATGAGAGTGACTAAGTGCCTCATCAAACCGGCTTATGCTATTAGCTCGAAATTTCTTCCTGTTTAAGTTAACAATGGTTTTGGCTACGACTATAGAATGAAACTACCAACATATCTGACTCGTAACACGATACCATGGTCTCCGACTACTCTTTTAACGCTTACGCGTACTTTTGTTTCTCACGAATCCTATTCCTATGCGCTAAGAAACTACATGGAATTTAATAATGGCCATCAAATAGCATCACGTCACTGGCGCAAAAAACAGCAAATGATTGATGTTCATCTCAATGGCTTACCCCGCAGTGCGTGCCGCTCCACCCGTCTGAAGGATCATCACGGTCTTATCTAGATAAGAGATTAAATCCCTCATAAGCAAGAGATATTTTATCGGGGATGTAATTTATTTTGTCTAAAAGTTCTCTATAATCCTGGAACGCAAAGAGATCTTAAACTAGATCGTATTTCATATTGGCTTTCCTCAGCAACTCAAACAGTAACCAATCATGTCTGGTCAATATAGCCACAATGGGTATGAATGCCATTTTTCGACGGGAAGCAAAACTTGTGATCATGAAATGAGTTCTCATATTTTTATTAGGTATCTACAGCCCAGTAATGGAGCTGGAGGTGTCTATGGCCAATATGACGACACCAGACGTGGGTCGTCATCACAGTTGAGCTCTCACTCGCAGAGTAGCACCGGAGGTCGACAGCGCAAAGGACTTGTCAGTGGCCTCGTGAGGGGTGTGGCTGCCGGTATTGGGCTCGCCTCTGAAAGCTACCACAATCATCAAGAGAAGAAAAAGGCAAAAGCATCAGCGGCTGCTGCTACTGGGGAAAGTTCAACAGCAGGGGAAAGCTCTAGGGCAATTCACAACGAAGCGCATCCAGAAGATTCGTCAAGGGGGTTCCCATATGAGAAGCGTCACAGTTCGCATGAGCATGATGACGATGACTCTTCTGATAGTGAAGAGAATTCCGGCCCAATTCAAGTTGATCAGAAGACGTCACGAGATTTGGAAGAGGCACAATGGGAACTTGATGCTGCGCAGCAACAACTGGAACCATCACCTGATTATGCTACTATCACGGAGCAAGACCTTGATGTCCAAGCCATGGCGGACGGTTTCGTTCGAAGCCATGCGTTGCCATCAAACCAACAGGTTCAGCAACACGGACTGCCTATGCCGGTTATCCTCCCACAACGGCGACCAGGAGAGCGGGCCCGTGGCTTTATCCACGCGTACGCACCGCTGCTTCAAAACGTGGGAATCGACCAGGCGACTTTTATCGACTTTATTAAGCAGCTGAATATGGCGACAGCGCCATCGCCATGGATTTACGCTATCAATGTGGCAGCTATTGCTGTGCAGGGGGTTCCTGAGCCCATCACGATTGCCGTTTCTATTGCTGCCCAGGTCACCACTCAAGTTAGTCTTCAAGCGCATAGCCGGTCTAAAACCAATACCTTTTTAAACAAAATGAATACCGAATTCTTTCGACCACTTGGGCTTATAGCTCTTGTCATGACCTGGAAACCAAGCCGGGTTGGTGAGGTCGTCACGCAAATGACGTTTGATGCAGCACTGGAGCAAGCTACGCAGAACGCTTCAGGTCCTCGACCTGGAATGGGCGGCGGTATTAGCAACAAGATGCAGGCTTCACACGGGACAACACACTTTGAGTGGCCTCAGTCGGCGCCGCTGGTGTTTCCAACTCTGGACAAGCTTTCCGACTCTGCTGAGGGCAGGCATGCGGTTGAAGAGGCTGGGAAGAAAGAGCCGAACGGTATGAAGCGTAGCATGATATTCGTGATGGAGTACATGGATAAAAGATCCCAGGCTCAATGGGCCAATATGCACCCGGAGAGTCGTCTCGCTCAATTAAACGTGAAGCCTGAGTTCCATTCACGTTACGCAGATCCGAACCATCCAGCTAGCAGCGGCAGCCTCTTAGCTTTACTAACGGGCGGTGCTGTTGGTGGCAGAGTCAGCGACCGAAAGGCCGCGAGACGTGACCGTAGGTCACAGAGAAGAGAGGAGCGCGGACCGACAATCTTAAACACCGTCGGACCAGGAGCTCTGATCCGGGGCATCAGGAAAATTATGCATGAGGTTCGTCCCATTTCTTACCTACCACTAAAAGCTTCTATGCTATGTCATGCTTCCACGTTCATTATGTTTCAAATATATAAATATCACTAACGGATTGGTGAAGGATGTCTTATACTTCATGATTGCGAACCTACCGTCAGCTGAGGAAATGGCAGCAGCACAGCAATTCTTACGAGTACATCCTGTACAAGGCTGATTCGCAGAGGCATATGTATGGCCATTAACAACGCATTATTTAGCTTAAGGGGCTTTTAGCAGTTACATCATTGAATAGTTTGGCTTCAGTTTATGTCTTGCTCCAACAGTCATGAAACTCATGAAATCATCAAATTAGCAACTGGGGCAGAGCAAGACGGGACTTCGTACAGATGGTTATAACTTGGAATCTACAAATCAGATATCTTAGTTTTTACACAAAAATAATAATCTCGAAACTTTTGTACTATAGCTTGCTATATAGCTAGCCTGAAGCTCCGCGATTTCATCTGTGAATATGCTGCCTACAGCTTAATTTATGATAAGATATAGGCTAAGGGATGCTTCAAGAGCGATTTAAAAGTGGATTATATTGTTACCTTGACTAGTGCATATACGGAGTCCAGACCCTCTGTCTCTCTGTGTGTCTGCGTAAACAACTTCCACTGAATGCGCGAGTTCCCTTATTCAGTCATTCCGATGGGATCATCCCCAGGCTCCTCATACGACCTTCTCGGCTTAGAGCCCCGAGTCCTTTCGTCAATAATGTTGGATTTATCAATGGCCTCCTTATCGTCTTGCTCTGCATTGAATTAACAAAAGCAAAACAATATTTAGGTAACAAGATGGTAGTTGTAAAGAGGGAAGAGAAAATGGTACCTACCCAGCTGCTGATCAGTGTCTGCTGAAGATGCCTGAATCGGATCCTCAAGTGGAGCGTTATCGCTTTGCACGGGAATTGAGTCTTTCCCGCCCGTTACATACGAGCCATCTTGGACTTGTCCCTCTGGAACATTATCCAATTGTTCCGATGCGTATTCAGACATGGCGTGTATCAATGCCTTCTAAAGGTAAGATTTCAGTTTAAAAAGATTAATGTATCAATTGTTTCAAGGTTGCCTTTATATCACTGCTTCTACTTGTCGCAGATGGTAGTATTTATACTTGTAGATTAATGTAGGTTGAACTGTTCTGACATCACTTGGTGCAGATTCACATGTGAGCATATAACTACCGTTGACGCGGAGAACTTTCCGAGTTCGCGCCATTGTGGCTTTCGACTATGGAAGGTGTAAAAGTAAATTCTATCGAGCTCTTTTGATCTGGATGCAAATCAATGTGTCATGGACAAGTAAGATCAATCGGTGTCCACGGATGCGCTATCTGAGGATCCATGACGCCGTGAGCGTGGCTTCCGCTATGCCCCGACACTTTTATGTGTCGGAATTGCGTGAACTTTTCCATATCCAAGTTAGTTCCACTAATCCTTTTGGATGTGGCTTGGTTCTCAACAGAAAACGGCTCTCATTGATATGTAAAGGAAGAATTCGATGAATCAGTGTCAGTATTAATATTATATGACCGCTTTCAAAGAAATACATGACGATATTGCATAACAGCTGAGATGTATGCTGAACAATCTGAGCGTCACACTACAAATATGACGACTTTGAAAGGGTATTCATAGAAAAAGAGAAAAGCAGTGATATGGAATCGCGAGTGGCCGATCGTTTACTATGTTGATGTACAAATATTATCGCTTCCATTTAGGCAGGGAAAGCCACAACAATGTGCATGATAAGAACATCAATGTTCTCTAACTTTGCGACAAATTATTCATGGTGACGATGGCCTCACCTGTGGCTGATACATACAATGCGAGCAACATCGAAGGAAAGGATAATGCTTTATATGGAAATTGAAGCCTCCTACGGACCTCATATGGAACAGTCTGCTTATCTAGCTTCATTCCCCTTATCGTAAAGCATTTTCATGCCTGCTTCTTTCCGCCCATCATTGATTGAATTGTACCTCCCACATTGCCATCTGCTGTGAATTGCTGGCCAATCATTCCTTCCTTGCCGAGTGGCCCTCCTACTTTTTGCCCCATCCCTCCAATAGCACCCTCTTCTACAATTCACGAGAGACGAATAAGTATCACACTTCGTACAAAAAGAGAGAGAATTCTGTGTGATAACATGTGTTAACATACCTGTAAAATGTTGACCAATGGCGCCTTCTTTGTCAAACATCTTGGGCTTCGTTTCATTAGCAGCCGTTTTAGGTGTGGTGTCTGAAGCTAGACTCGGTTTTTGCTGAGGCTGGGATGACATGGTTCTTGGATTTTTTCCTATGCTGCGCAGGTTGGTTTCAATTAGAGAGAAAAGTTGTTAAAAAGCCTTGGGAGTTATTTGATGATTGGATGCATTTGAAACCATTTGAGGTATACAAAAGCCAAATCTTATATAGACATTGTTGTCATACTAATGTGGTAGGAGCGAAGTGCTTGATGGCGCACAGCCATGATTCATAAATGACGCACGAGTCCGGCTCAACTTGAAGAGCCATTCTCAATGACGACTACCATCTACTTTTCTTATATAATTGTAATGGGGTTGATGACGCTCAATGACACCTGCATTGATCATATCATTAAAAGTATGGGAATTTATTGTCAGTCAATGATATTTCTCTATCACATGATGCTAAGTCAGTGGCAATTAACTTGTCGTAAATAGCCTCACACATTCGGTATATGGACGAATACGACGTAGTTCATTATCATCGTAGCGTAAGTCTATTCTCTTCACCTTTCCACATAATAAACTAAAAACAATCGATATTCTTCTAGGGACATTCTGTAAAATGACATCAGGGGATTTATGACTCTTGCCTACCTGTTAGCTAAAGCAGTCTACTAGGTGCTCATTGTGGCTACAGTGTGACGAATACCAGCCAGGACTTGTCAATTCTAGATATCTGACCGATCCCAAGTCGCAATCAACGTATAACGTTGGAAGGCCGTACCGCTATATTGAACTAACATTGGAGCTGAATATCAAATGACTAGCAATGTGCTGCGATACATCAACAGTTTCTAACTTATATCTATATCCAAGTACAAATTCTGTTGAAAAGGATATACTAGCTAGTCTATTACTGAGGTATTTGGACAACGAAGCGACCGACAATATCACCGCGCTTCACTCGTTCGAATAGCTCTCCAGTTTTCGAAAACTCGAAGACTTCAACTTTTGGGACTACTTCTTTCTTGCTAGCTGAGATGAGCAAGTCTTTGAGTTGTTTTTCAGACCCTACATTGCAAGCTTTAATAACCAAACCTGTTAACTCACGTCAGCATAACCCTTCTCATCTATCACTCCCTTCTTTCTAATAGTCTCGCTTACCTCTATATTCGAGCTCAGCAGGAGAAATCGGGAGGCGATAATCCATTCTGGTAATACCAGCACAGGTCATCGTTCCTGTAAATTTTAGATACTTCAGGGCTTGATCAAAGGCTTCAGTTGCTGCCGGGACAACTATAGCCACGTCGGCACCTTTCCCATTTGTCAATTCCATCACCCTTTTGATAACATCCTCCGTCTTGAAGTCGATAAAAGCGTTTGCTCCAAGTTCGAGACTTAGTTTTTGCTTGGCCGATCCGGTGTCGATTGCGATGATGTTTAAACGCTTGTGGCTCTTCATATTAGAGGCAAGTTGAAGTCCCAAGTGTCCTAAACCGCCTCCTGATCCAGAGATCACCAAAGTGTCACCATCCACAAGAGCATCGTCAGATAAGGATAAGGCCCCGACCATGGTAATGCCGCCGCAGAGAAACGGGGCGGCATGGAACGATGACAGCTCATCTGGGATTGGCATCAAGTAATCCGCATTTGCGACAACATACTGCTGCATAGTTCCTGGTCTATCAGTGCCAGTATTGAGTTGGTTTATACACCAGTTATCAAGACCTGCTTTGCAATTGTAACAGTGGCCGCACACACTGTAAATCCACCCAAGGCCAACTCTGTGACCGAGAAGGGTATCCGCAACGTCGGGACCGAGCTGCACAACTTGGCCGATTCCCTCATGACAGGGAACTTCGTGGTAATGGGGGTTGTTTCCCGTATATACGTAAATATCTGAGTAGCTGAGGTTCACCAAAAGACAATATCAAGTCAGCCATCTATATTCAGTATAGTATGAAAGAGCAGATTGCTCATGACTCGGTACTTCATTCGCTTCCATGACACACACTCACCAGATTCCTGAGCATTCCATCTTCAGTAAGACTTCATTTTTCCCAGGCTGCGGAACAGGATAGTCATGGCGGATCTCTATCCGTGCATTTGAACCAGGATTCTTGATAAGAGCTGCTGTCTGGACGCTAGGGATTTGCGCGGTCATTTTGGAAGTGTCTCTGCAATATTGAAGTATTAACCCGGGTGATGAACTAGAGTTATCGTTCCGTAGTAAAGTAATATGGCTGGATTTAAGCAAATGCACCTAATTATGGATTATTGTATGTAGACAACATCTATTAATAATGAGCTACCATGATATCCTCACTGCACTGCGCATAAGCAACCCGATGTTTCTAATCAATTCGGAAGCGAGACTTGGGGTTGGTGGGCTGGCTGTAACCGCTGGGGTAATTGACCGGATCCGAACAACGAAAGATAGGGTAGTGGAAGAGGGGTTGAATGCTATGAAGATTTCGGATCCGAGAGCGACCGCGCCATGTACAGGGCTGGTGCTTACGACGGCAACTTTGCATTATGCTTACGGAGTACCTTAAGCTAATAAGCCCCTACGCCCAGTTTTAGTGAGGTGATTTCTTCACCTGTGGTTTACAAATGCAGAAACCAGATAGTGGAACGTTTGTTAGCTTCCCATAACTTGGTTGTTATTTTGCTCCTTACGTAGACTAATCGCATACGTATTCTTATGATGACATGTCTCAAAAAATCTTGAACTCTAGACTAAAGATTGCTACTTTATTGCCATTTCTCTCGAAAGAGGTGATCAGATCTTCTTAGGGAGAATGGAAGATATGACAAGATATAATCCCACAAACATAAACTAACAGGATTTCTGAAGCTCACAGAAAGGGCCCAAAATGAACAGCTCTTAGCACATGGAATGCGATTAATGATAAAACACACAATGAAATAAATCAGTCATAACCATAGTAGGTAGCTAGCAACTATTCGCATAAGATCACGTTGAAGCAAGGAGTAGATCTCAGGACGTAGGTTCAGGTGACGCTAGTCGCGGAAATAGACCGTGAATTAGTCACAGCCATAGTAGGTGGCTGAAATATGTCTATAGCATTGGGTAGTAATGGTTCCATTACTGTGGAGTTTGAAGCGACGGTAGGGATAGTTGCCCATGAGTTGTGAGGATGCCAACTTGCTTGATAAGCCAATTCACACGCTGTTTTCGTTTCTGGGGACGCCGAATGGCTTCATATGACAAACTTTCACAAGTTGCAATTAAAAATCAATGAAATTAAATGGCTCACAGAAGCGTTGCTTTACAGCAGAACTCTGTAAAGGATATAAAGAGCCAAATACCCTAAGCCACATGCATATCCATATCGTATCCATCGATCATTATTCTAATCAAATCTCAAAATCTCGAACATCTCTGTTTCAGTGTGATACAAGGCACGATACTTTCGCCCAAAAGAGGAACAAAAATGGCTTTAAGAGTTGCGGTAGCTGGTGCTACTGGAGATTTAGGAGTTCCCATTGTAAATGCTCTCCTAGCGGCAGGCTACCGTGTGACAGCCCTTACACGGGAGGGCAGCAATAACGCCTCAAAACTTCCAACCAATTCCAATTTATCCATCACTGAAGTCGACTACTCCTCAGTACCATCTCTGACAACTGCTCTCAGAGACCATACAGTCGTCGTCTCTACTCTTACTTCTACATTCGTCGACAACCAAAACCCTCTTATCGATGGTGCGATTGCTGCTGGAGTTACAAGATTCATCCCTTCAGAATTTGGCAGCGATGTCACTCATCCTAAACGCAACGCACTACCTTCGTTTGAAGGCAAGGTCAAGACTCACGAATATCTCAAGATCGCTGCAGCCAAGAATCGGGGCTTCACTTACACGGTGATATGCACCGGAGCCTTCTTGGACTGGGGTCTTCATGGCTTCCTTATAAATGTTCCTGCGCATACTGCCACTATATACAATGGCGGTAACATCCCATGCTCGGCTACCAATCTCGATACGATTGGCAAAGCTATCGTCGGAGTTATTCAGCACCTTCCCGAGACAGCTAACCGTCCAGTCTATATTCAGGATACTGTCTTTACTCAAAACCAATTAATTCAGTACGCTCAAGAGAAAGATGGTATTCCATGGAAGCTCACGCACAAATCTACTGAGAAAATGTATGCCGAGTCAATGGCCGAAGTGGCAAAGGGAAACAACGATTGGTTGGTCCTGCAGGATTTTGTTTTTAGCGCTTGTTTTGGAGAGGGATACGGGAGTGATTTCTCCCATCTCTTGGAT